>OY728164.1:174735687-179735687 GCA_963277665.1 Viscum album
ATGAGGCTAACTTTACAAGGTTAGAAAGGCATGAAACATATTAAATACATAACCCAAGGAGTAAGATTTATCTATTCTTTGATGGGTTAAACCAATTTCTCCATCGAGCATTAGTCTCACAATCCTTCTCATCGTACAAAGATATTGCCTCATGCGCTTTCAAGACAGAAAAAGAATTCTCTAAGTCTTACTTCTTTAAAGAAAATAATTAGAAAAAGAGATCTGATGAACACTCTAAAAATGGAAATAAGGGGAAGAAGGAAAAATTTGAATATCCATCCTGTGGTAAATGTGAGAAGAAACACCCTAGTACTTCCCTAAAGGTAATGGGATATTGTTACAAGTGTAGTGAAAAAGGCCACCAAGCTCGTGATTTCAAGGGAAAGAAAGAGGTTTTTAAGTTTGAATGCTTCAATTTTAGAGAAAAGGGGAATTATTAAAATTAATGTCCTAATTTCCAAGGGAACTTACCTTAGAAAAGTCCAAGGGAGAAATGCCAAGCTTATGTGATCACTACATCTGAGGTTGAAGCTCCGAAAGACGTGGTGGCAGGTAATTTAATGGTTTCCTCAAGTTTATCCAATGCTTTATTTGATTCTGGATCATCGAATTGTTTCATATCTTCCCAGTTTTCTATGAAAATTAGATATTTTTAATTTGATTTAATAAGGGAGTTGTCAGTAAAAACTCTTAAGGGAAGTATCATTACAACAAAGTTTTGTGAATCAGTTCCCATTTGGGCATATAAGTTTTCTTTATCTGCTGATCTCATCATCATACCCATGATTGAATTTGATATAATCTTTGGTATGGATTGGCTTTTATACCATGATGCGAAAATTTATAATAAGAAGAAGGAGGTTACAATTCTCGATGATGATAAAGAGTACCTTATCTTTAGATCAGAAACGTCACCAGCTGATTCTTATCTAGATCCAACACTAGTAGCTCTACTAAATTCAATTATTTTGGAGGTTGAGAATGAAATAATTATGGGTGAAGAAAATAATGTTCGAATAGAGGATGTACCTATTGTGCAAGAATATATTGATGTGTTTTTAAAGGATTTACTTGGACATCCTCAAGAATGAGAAATTGAGTTTTCCATTGATTTAATTCCTGGTTCAAATCTCATATCTAAGACCCCTTATAGAATGGACATTGTGGAATTAGTGGAACTAAATAAACAACTAGAGTAATTGAGTAATAAGGGATTTATTCACCCTAGTGTTTCTCTATAGGGAGCCTCTGTCCTTTTTGTTAATAAGAAAGACGGATCTATGAGGTTGTGCATTGACTAAAGGGAGATCAATGCTATAACAATAAAGAAAAAGTATCCTCTACCTCGCATTGATGACTTATTCGACAAACTTCATAGAGATAAATATTTTTCAAAGTTTGACCTTCGATTTGGATATCATCAGTTGTGTGTGAAGAAGGAAGACATTCCAAAAACAGTATTTCGAACCAGGTACGGGCAATACGAGTTTACAGTAATTCCTTTTGGATTGACTAATGCACCCTATGTCTTCATAGATATAATGAATATAGTTTTCAAGGAATATCTTGATGACTTTGTAGTGGTATTTATTGATGATATCTTGGTATAGTACACAATCTATGAAGATCATAAAAATCCCTTGCGCAGTATTCTAAAGACTCTTAGAAAAAATGAATTATATGGGAAGTTTAGAAAGTGTGAAATATGGATTTAGAAGATTTCTTTTCTTGGACATATTGTCTCTAAGGATGGAATCTTTGTTGATCCTTCAAAGACCAAGGAAATCCATGAATGTCTATAATAGACAAATATAGTTGAGGTACGCAGTTTTATTGGTTTAGCAGGTTATTATCAGTTTTTTGTCTAGAATTTTGCCCGATTGGATAACCCATTAACCAAGCTCACTCGTAAAGGGGTTAAATTTGTTTGGACAATAGAGTGTGAAGAATTTTGTGAAGAACTGAATAGAATATTAGTCAATGCTTCTATCTTGAATCTACCATCAAGGAACGATGGGTTTGTTATTTATAGTGATGCTTCAAAGAAAGGACTTGGTTGTGTCCTTATGCAAAATGATAGAGTTATTACCTATGCATCACAACAGCTAAAAATTCATGAGCAAAACTATCTTACTCATAATCTTTAGTTAGCAGCTGTAATCTTTGCTATGAAAATATGGAGACACTATCTCTATGGTAAAAAATGTTAGATTTATACTGATCACAAGAGTTTGAAGTATATTTTCTCACAAAAAGAACTCAACATGAAGAAAAGGCAATGTCTTTACTACTCAAGGATTATGATTTCACTATACACTACCACCTGGGGAAGATAAATAAGGTGGAAGATTCTTTGATCAGAAAGGATCATGGAGTTTTGAACAAGATGAGAGTTGAAAAATATCTTATTTTCATGGATCTAGTAAAGATGGATATGGTAATAACCATGGAAGGTGAAACATAAATACTTTTTCAAATGGTTGCAAAACCATATTTACATGAAAAGATAAAGAGTTCTCATACTAATGATGTGGATTTTAAAAAGAAGATTAAAGTTGTGAATGATGGGAGATTGGGTGACTTTGTATATGAAGATGGAATTTTGAAATTTGGGAAGAGACTTTGTGTTCCTAAAATACATGATCTAAAAAGGGAATTGTTGGATGATTCTCATAGCTCCAATTTCTCTATACACCCTAGGAGCACCGATATGTATAGATATTTGAAGGAACATTTTTGGTGGGACAACATGAAGAGGGAGATTGCTGATTTTGTGTCAATATGTATAGTTTTTCAATAAGTGAAAGCTGGAAGGCAACAGCCTAGAGGATTCATTCAACCTCTTCCCATACCTGAGAGGAAATGGGATAATATTACGATGGACTTTGTCATGGGGCTACCAAAGACTCCTAGAAGGAATGATGCAATATGGGTCATTATTGATTGTCTTACCAAGTTAGCACATTTTCTTTCTATAAGAGAAGATTTACGACTTGAATATATGCCAAGACTATATATTAATGAAGTTTTAAGACTGTATAGAGTACCCCTGTCGATTGTTTTTGATCGTGATCCCCATTCTACATCTAGATTCTGGAAAATTCTTCAGAAGGCCCTAGATACTGAACTTAATTTGAGCACTGCCTACCACCCTCAAACTGATGGAAAATCAGAACGGACTATTCAAAACTTAGAAGACATGTTGAGATCTATCTCACTTGAATTTCAAGGTATATGAGATCAATATTTACCTCTACTATAATTTTCCTATAACAATAGATTCCATTCAAGTATTCAGATGGCATCATATGAAGCATTATATGGAAAGAGATGTCTCACACGAACTTGTTGGGATGATGTTGGTGAAAGAAAACACATAGGCCCATAACTTGTTGAGGAAACGATATAAAATGTGAATGTTATCCAAACCCAGATCAATGCAACTCAAAGTAGGAAAAGGAGTTATGCCAATAGCCGAAGGAAGGATTTGGAATTTCAGGTAAGAGATCATGTTTTCTTGATGGTATCTCCGTTTAAGGGTGTTATACGTTTATATAAGAAGGGTAAATTGAGTCCCAGGTACATCGGACCTTTCAAAATTCTAGAATGAATTGGAGTTGTATCTTATCCTTTGGAAATGCCTCCAAGTCTCTCCAAAGTTCATGATGTGTTCCATGTATCACTATTGAGAAAATACATGCCTGGCCCAACACATGTACTCACCTATGAGGAAATTGAACTGGAACCTGATCTGTCCTATTGTGAAGAGCCTGTCCAAATTCTTGATATAAGAAAACAAGTCCTGAGAAACCGGACGACTCATCTTGTAAAAGTTCTATGGAGAAACCATAAGATGGAAGAGGCAACATGGGAACCAGAGGAACTTATGATGAAGAACCACTCAAATCTTTTTGTGCGGTATTATTATAGAAATTTCGAGGAAGAAATTATTTTAAGGAGGGAATAATGTAACTCCTCAAGCTTCCACGGTATGTTTCCCTTTGAATAATGCAATAGCTTGCATTTTACACAACATCGTGATTCTAACACACCGCAACCAATCAAACTAGCTGTTATGAATAGTAATAACCACCTTTTGAAATTTTATAAATTTTATTTTTCAAAATGGACTTCATTTTTGAATTTGGAATATCAAAATTATCTTAGGGTGAATTTTTGGTATTTTTCTGAAAACTTTCAATTTTTGATGAATAGTGAAAACACTTCGTTATTGGTTAAAACTGACTTTTTATTTAAATTTATTTTAGGTAAAATTAGATAAATAATTTCTATATAAGTTCAATTTAATTCATTTGAGTCATTTTATAATAATTTTAGATATATAATAATTTTATTGAACTTTTTACCGTCTTTTACCCACCTCTTAGGAGCATTTGAAAATTTGCATAAAACTTAATTTTACCACTTATGTGAGTTGAATTTAGAAAATAAAAGGGGCACGGTTAATATCAGTAAGTAAAATGTGGTTCAATAGGATGAAAATAATTTTTGGTGAATAATAACTTTTGACTTTTATTTACCACGGTTAAAAGTAAATAAGGTAATTATGGGTAAAAATGATATCATATTTATCCTAACACATGTCTTAATTCTATTGGATAAATATAATTCAACCAAAAACAACCTTAGTAATAAAATATAATCCTTTTTTGTCCACTTGGGTTATATTAGGACATTTATTATTATTTTATTAAAAGAAGAGTTAAAAGAGTTAAATTCAAAGTTTAATAACTAAACCATTTTTAATATAGGGTTACACACAATATAAATTCAACTATAAATATTCATTAGAAAGATAAAAATATTTCCTACATAATGGTATTTTATTTATAATTATTATACAATAAATAATTTAATTTATTTATGACACAATGATGATGCAGTAATAACCTTATTAATGAAATATTAAAATCATTGATAATATAAATATCCAAATAAATGTAAATTGAGAATTATGATGAATTCCACTAATTTTATATGTTAATATCATATGTTGGTATTGTTTAAATAAATTTTATTAAAAGTGATAAAGTTTTTATGTCTTTAAAAAAAATCAAATGCTAAATGGTGTCAAAATTGACATAATTTAATTTTTAAAATAAATACTATATTATTAATTGATATAATATTCCTAAAAATATAAGGTTAGTCCAAATGACTTATATAAGGTTATATATATTAATAATAAACCACATGGGTTTCTCTTGGATTTTTATATTAATTTTATTAACCATATAATATAAAAATACAAAGAGACATGGTAAATGTCAAACTATTTAACTAAGAGTTAAATCTAAAGATAAGGTTAATATGATGACCTAAACCTGTCTAAAACCTATTGGTTGAGAGGTTTCAACCCATACCAACCTTATCCTTGAAATAATTCATTTTGGATCCATTATAAACCTAAAATGATTTTATTATAAAATAATATTCAATCTCTTCCAAAAGTGACCCTCACCTCTCTTATAAAATCCCACTTCTCCTTCTATTAATTTCACAACTCCAAAACATTTTATCTCAGCAAAACCCTGCCCAAATATCCTTTCAACTATCCTACATTCAACCTAGAGGCATTACGTTGATCATAAAGCCAACCTAAGGAGCCGTTTTGATCAAATAAAAAGGAAGAACCCGAAGAAGAGGTAAATATTTCATCACCTCTTTCAAGTTCTTCTCTTCTTCCACTTCCTCTTTATTTGTTGTTTCCATTATAAAATAATTAATCGAGTATCTTATATATAATAATATGTTATTATAAAAATGGTACAACCATATTCATTATTATATCCATCATTTGAATGAAAAATTCACCATACATGCGTACGTACGGCTTACCGTCTCCACATCGTGGTGTAGTTTGTTATTAAAACACTTAATTATTTGGATGGGTATAATAATGAGTATAACTGATGTAAATAATAAATATAAAATATTATTTATTATTTATATATGATATAACATCCAATTAAATATGATTTCAGCATCAATATAATGATATTGTAACTTGTGTGTACGTACGGATTACCGTCTCCACGAACACGATGAGATTCATTCCCCATCGTAATCATTCAAGAATAATTTTCATTTTATGATTAAAAATAATGTTTAAGAACTTAATATCATTATGGATATGAATTAAATAAATTCTATCCATAACAAACATGGCTTACCTAACAGAACATATAAAGTAAAACGGATCAGTTAACA
This sequence comes from Viscum album, assembly GCA_963277665.1. Taxonomy (NCBI): domain Eukaryota; kingdom Viridiplantae; phylum Streptophyta; class Magnoliopsida; order Santalales; family Viscaceae; genus Viscum; species Viscum album. The sequence continues at coordinate 174,741,919 of OY728164.1, forward strand.
CCCGAAACAATGATATTACTAAAATATTATTAACAAAGCAATATTAGAGGATCATATATGATATAATATTTATGTATATAGTTTTCTTATAATTTGATAACAATTATTAACTATTATACAGGAGGTTAACGTACCATCAACCAAGGAAAAGTACAAGTTAAGGGTTAATTCCACAATCTCTTTATTATCCTAGGTTGTATTTACGTAAGTATCTACTGGGACCTCTTTATCATCCTCATCCATGATTTATTAAAAATTTATTTCAAAAAAAATTACTATTTACTAGACAATGGGTTAAAGTCATTTATACCCTTATTTGAACTTATATGCGTTGAAAGGAATCTTTCTGTCATTTTCCAAACAATGTACTTTATGACCCTTTCGACAAAATTAAGGTAAGAATGTTTTTTAAACTTATACGGAGAGTGCGGCTATTTTTTTCTGTTATAACATCGTCGAAGCTTCCCTTACAAGCTTATAAAAATATTTTCAAAAAAATATTTCTATTATAATTATATGACTTTTAAATTATTTCAAAATAGAAGGAGATATTTCACTAAAAAAGTTTTGATTTCATCTATGTCAAAATCATTTGATTGATTTTAAGCTTGTTTGAAGTTGATTTATTATGACACAAATCTTCCATGTTGTATTCAAGGTCTTGTGATATTTTTAACTGTAGATGTGTTATTCTTATACCATTCATGGTTTATGGATAAAGTATTGACATTTCGTATGCTAGTTTTAATACGAATGTTTATGTTATGTTTAAACCTTTTCATACAAGGAATACATTGGACTTAGTAAGTTATGGGTGGAGCCCATTATAGCTCCTCGATGCTTCATTAGGTCTCATGAGACAAACTAGTGTCTTGAAAAAAGGCCTTGAAAAAATCTTATTTGTAGTCTTGGCACAAAGCCTTGACTATGTGGTTATGAAGTCAGGGCATTATGCATTCCATCATTATGAAAGTGGATATTGATATTGCATGTGATTATTTGACTTGTAGAATATCCATGTGAATAAGTAAATGGAATTATTTGATTTTATCTTTTCCATATCATGCTGAAGTTTAAGTTTTATAAGTCAATTTTTTAGTCCTATAAATTTCCTTAAATGTTTATGCTTATTTATGAAAGTTTCTGCTATATTGTTATCCTTACTGAGAATCTGAGCTCACCCCTTTCTATGTTTTATTTTTTCCAGAATGTTAAGAAGTATTTTATGGTTGATCTGCATGGATAGTCTAAGGATATAAGTGTGTTCAAAAGGGGACAAAATTTTTTTGATTATTTTATTTTATGATGTAATGTAAAACTTATGAATGTATCTAGTACTTCCAAGGCTACTAAAGTGATCGGTCTTTCGGGACATGATTCCTTGTATTGTACCAATGTTATGTAATAATGCACTGACTCTGGGTAACTAGGGTAAGGTATTTACCTTTGGTATTAGAGAAAATTTATTACAAACCTTGGAAACTAGATTTATAAAAACTCTCATTAGAGAACACTACCCTAAGATAGACTTTCAGTATTAGTAAAGAAGAACTTCCTAGAATTTTGGTACTGTAGAGATTTTGTGAGTTTTCCAAGAAATACATCCATGTCTAGATAAGAGTAGGTAGAGGTGGATCTGGCACAGATGTACCTAGGGGTAAAACCTGAAAACACTACTTTGAACTAGACTCAAACGGGAACTGGTCCACGACAACGGGCCTTGCTGCACTCTTGGTTACGAAACTCCCAGGGGATATGCTTTGGATAATTCTCATTTTATTTACAAACCATTATGAAGGTTTTATGAGTATATACCTACTCAAAGAAAATATTTTTATGATTATGGATTATATCCATAAATTTTTCAATTTATGTTAAGTATTTTACACGTTCCGAATTATGTATTGCGATTCATAAAATAATCTGTTGTAAGCTATTGTTTAGAAATGGTGCCTAGTGGAAGTAATGAAAACTGTATCAACACACGTAATCCATGTAGTGATTTCTCTTCTACTCATGATAATTATAGTTAAGTAGTTGATGAAACTAGTGCTAATCATCTCATCACCATACTGGGACAACTCACTCAAGTTTTGAATAATAACCTTACCCGTATGGAGCACCCTGATCCACAACATGGAGGATCAATGTTAGAACACTTCATGAGGAAAAAACCACCAACATTACATGGGAGTAAAAATCAATTAGTATCTGAGTAATGGAAAAATTTATTAGAGAAAATATTTCATGCATTGGGGAGTAGGGAAAGGGAAAAAGTTTTCATGGAAGTTTATCACCTCACGGGAGATACAGATCAATGGTAGTCATTGATCCAAAACAAAAAGGATGATAAATAAGTATCAAACATGGAATGGAGGTAGTTTAAAGGGATTTTATTGGAAAAATACTTTCCTTATGTCCATTGAGTGGATATGGAAAAACAATTTCTGAGTTTGAGGAAAAAGGAGGATGAAAATGTCGCAAATTATGAGGCTAACATTACAAGGTTAGAAAGGCATGCAGCAGATTATATACATAACCCAAGGAGTAATATTGATATATTCACTGATTCATTAAAAACTTTTCTCCATCGAGCATTATTCTCACAATACTTCTCATCATACAAATATATTGTCTCATGCGCCATCAAGATAGAAAAAGAATTCTCTAAGTCTTACGACTTTAAAGCAAAGAAAGAGAAAAAAAATCTGTTGAACACTCTAGAAATGAAAATTAGTGGAATAAGGAAAAAATTTGAATATCCATCATGTGGTAAATGTGGGAAGAAAAACCCTGGTACTTTCCTGAAGGGAATGGGAGTTTGTTACAAGTGTGGTAAAAAAGGCCACCAAGCTCGTGGTTGCAAGGGGAAGAAAGAGGCTATCAATGTTAAATGCTACAATTGTAGAGAAAAGGTTAATTTTTCAAATGAATTTCCTAAGTGCCAAGGGAATTTACCTCAGAAAAGTCCAAGGGAGAAAGTCCAAGATTATGCGATCACTACTGCTGAGGTTGAAGCTCAGAAAGATGTGGTGGCAGGTAATTTAATGGTTTCCTCAAGTTTATCCAATGCTTTATTTGATTCTGGATCATCGCATTGTTTCATATCATCCAGGTTTTCTAAGAAAATTCGATATTTACAATTTTATTTAACAAGGGAGTTGTCAGTCAAAACTCCCAAGGGAAGTATCATTGCAACAAATTTTTGTGAATCAGTTCCCATTAGGTCATATAAATGTTCTTTATCTGCTGATCTCATCATCATACCCATGATTGAATTTGATATAATCCTTGGTATGTATTGACTTTTAGACCATGATGCGAAAATTTATTTTAAGAAGAAGGAGGTTACAATTCTCGATGATGATAAGGACTACCTTATCTTTAGAGCAGAAATGTCGTCATCTGATTCTTATCTAGATCCACCCCCAGTAGCTCTACTAAATTCAATTATTGGGGAGGATGAGAATGAAATAATTATGGGTGAGGAAAATAATGTTTGAATAGAGGATGTACCTATTTTACAAGAATATGTTTATGTGTTTCCAGAGGATTTACCTGGGCAGCCTCTAGAATGATAAATTGAATTTTCCATTGATTTAATTCTTGGTTCAAGGCCCATATCGAATACCCCTTATAGAATCGCCACTGTTGAATTAATGGAACTAAAGAAACAACTAGAGGAATTGAGTAATAAGGGATTTATTCCCCCATAGTGTTTCTCCATAGGGAGCCCTTGTCCTTTTTGTTTAGAATAAAGATGGATCTATGAGGTTGTGAATTGACTACATGGAGATCAATGATATAACAATAAAGAACAAGTATACCCTACCTCGCATTGATTATTTATTTGACCAACATTATAGAGCTCAATATTTTTCAAAGATTTACCTTCGATATGGATATCGCCAATTATGTGTGAGGAAGGAAGATATTCTGAAAAAAGTATTTCGAACCAGGTACAGGCATTACGAGTTTACAGTAATGCCTTTTGGATTGACTAATGCACCCTCTGTCTTCATAGATCTAATGAATATAGTTTTCAAGGAATATCTTGATGACTTTATAGTGGTATTTATTGATGATATCTTGGTATACTCCAAAATCTATGAAGATCATGAAAATCACTTACGCAGTATTCTAAAGACTCTTAGAAGAAATGAATTATATGGGAAGTTTAGCAAGTGTGAATTCTAGATTTTGGAGATTTATTTTCTTGTACATTATATCTAAGGATGTAATCTCTATTTATCCTTCAAAGACCAAGGCAATCTGTGAATGGCTAGCACTGACAGATATATATGAGGTACACAATTTTATTGGTTCAGCAGGTTATTATCGGCATTTTTTCTAGAATTTTTCTCAATTGGATAACCCATTAACCAAGCTCACTCGTAAAGGGGTTAAATTTTTTTGGACAAAAGGGTGTGAATTTTTTTTAAAGAACTCAAGAGAATATTATTCAATGCTTCTATATTGACTCTACCATCAAGGAATGATGGGTTTGTTTATATATATTGATGCTTCAAAGAAAGGAATCGGTTGTGTCCTAATGCAGAATGATAGATTTATTACCTATGTATCACAACAGCTAAAAATTCATGAGAAAAACTATCCTACTCATGATCTTGAGTTAGCAATTTTAATCTTTTCTCTGAAAATATGGAGACACTATATCTATGGTGAAAAATGTGATATTTATACTAATCACAAGAGTTTGAAGTATACTTTTTCACAAAAAGAACTCAACATGAGGTGAAGGTGATGGCTTGAACTACTCAAGGACTATGATTGCACTATACACTACCACCCGGGGAAGGTAAATAAGGTGGAAGATGCTTTGAGAATAAAGGATCATGGAGTTTTGAATAATATAGAGTTGAAAAGGATCCTATTTTCATGGATCTAGTTAAGATAGATATGGGAATAACCATGGAATGGTGAAACATCAATACTTTTTCAAATGTATGCAAAACTATATTTACTAGAAAGGATAAGGAGTTCTCATATTGATGATTAGGAGTTTCAAAAGAAGATTAAAGCTGTGAATGATGGGAGATTGAGTGACTTCGTTTATGAAGATGGAATTTTGAAATTTGAGAAGAGGCTTTGTACCTAATCTAAAAAGGGAATTGTGGGATGATGCTCATAGCTCCAATTTCTCTATACACTCTAGGATAACCATGATGTATAGATATTTGAAGGAAAATTTTTGGTGGGACAACATGAAGAGGGAGATTATTGATTTTGTGTCAAGATGTATGGTTTGTCAACAAGTGAAAGCTATAAGACAACAGCCTGGAGGAGTCATGAAACCTCTTCCCATATCTGAGTGTAAATGGGATAATATTACGATGGACTTTGTCATGGGGATACCAAAGACTCCTAGAAGGAATGATGCAATATGGGTCATTGTTGATCATCTTACCATGTCATCACATTTTCATTCTATAAGAGAAGATTTACCACTTGAACGTATGGAAAGACTATATATTAATGAAGTTTTAAGACTTCATGGAGCACCCTTATTTATTGTTTCTAATCGTGATCCCCATTTTACATTAAGATTATGGAAAATTCTTCAGAAGGCCCTAGATACTGAACTTCTTTTGAGCACTTCCTACCACCCTCAAACCGATTGACAATCAAAACACACTATTCAAACATTAGAAGACATGTTGAGATCTTTTTTACTTGACTTTCAAGGTATGTGTGATCAATATTTACCTCTGGTATAATTTTCCTATAACAATATATTCCATTCAAGTATTTAGATGGCACCATATGAAGCATTATATGAAAAGAGATGCCTCACACAAACTTGTTGGATGATGTTGGTGAAAGAAAACTTGTAGGCCCATAACTTGTTGAGAAAAACGATGGAAAAGGTGAAGGTTATCCTAAACCTCATCAAAACAACTCAAAGTACGCAAAAGAGCTATGCTGATAACCAAAGGAAGGATTTTGAATTTCAGGTAGGAGATCATGTTTTCTTGAAGGTATCTCCATGGAAGGGTGTTATACGTTTTGGTAAGAAGGGTAAATTGAGTCCTAGGTACAACAGACCTTTTGAAATTCTATAACAAATTGTAGTTTTAGCTTGTCGTTGGGATGTTCCTCCAAGTCTCTCCAAAGTTCATGATGTGTTCCACGTATCACTGTTGAGAAAATACATTCTTGACCCAACACATGTACTCACCTATGTGGAAATTGAACTAGAACCATATCTGTCTTATTTTGAAGAGCCTGTCAAAATTCTTGATACAATAAAGCAAGTGCTGAGAAAACAGACGACTCATCTGGTAAAAGTTCTATAGAGAAACCATAAGATGGAAGAGGCAACGTGGGAACTAAAGGAACTTATGATGAAGAACCACCCGAATCTTTTTATGCGGTAGTATTATTGAAATTCCAAGGTTGAAATTATTTGAAGGAGGGAATAATGTAACACCCCAAGCTTCCACGGTACGTTTCCTTTCGAATAATACAATAGCTTGTATTGTACACAACTTCGAGATTCTAACACACTACGACCAATCAAACTAGCCGTTATGAAAGGTAATACCCAATTTTTGGATTTTATAAATTTTATTTTTCAAAATGGACTTCATTTTTGAATTCGGAATATCGAAATTATCTTAGGGTGAATTTTTTAAATTTTTCTGAAAACTTTCAATTTTTGATGAATAGTGAAAAACACTATGTTATTGGTTAAAACCGACTTTTTATTTAAATAATTATTTATTTTATTTAAATTTATTTTCAGTCAAAATAGATACGTAATACCTATATTAGTTCAATTTAATTCATTGGGGTCATTTTATAATAAGTTTAGATATATAAAAATTTTATTGAACTTTTTACCGTCTTTTACCCACCTCCTAGGAGCATTTGAAAATTTTTATAAAAATTAATTTTACCACTTTTGTGAGTTGAATTTAAAAAATCTGAGAGACACAGTTAATATTATCAAGTAAAATGGGGTTCAATAAGATGAAAATAATGTTTAGTGAATAGTAACTTTTGATTTTTATTTACCACGGTTAAATGTAAATAGGACGATTAAGGGTAAAAATTATATCATAATTACCCTAACACATGTCATAATTCTATTGGATAAGTATAATTAGACCAAAAACAACCTTAGAAACAAAATATGATCTTCTTTGGTCAACTTGGTAGGACATTTATTATTATTTTATTTAAAGAAGAGTTAAAAGAGTTAAATACAATGTTTAATAACTAAACCATTTTTAATATAGGGTTACACACAATATAAATTCAACTATAAATATTAATTAGAAAGATAAAAATATTTCCTACGTAATGGTATTTTATTTTTAATTTTTAGACATTAAATAATTTAATTTATTTATGACACAATGATGATGCAGTAATTAACTTATTAATGTAATATTTAAATAATTGATATTATAAATATTCAAATAAATGTAAATTGAGACTTATGATGAATTACACTAATTTTCTAGGTTAATATTGCATGTTATTATTGGTTAAATAAATTTTATTCTAAGTGATAAATTTTTTATGTCTTTCAAGAAAATCAAATACTAAATAGTGTCAAAATTGACATAATTGAGTTTTTAAAATAAATACTATATTATTATTTGATATAATATTCCTTAAAATCTAATGTTTGGAAAAAGGACTTAGATAAAGTTATATATATTAATAATAAACCACATTGGGTTCTCTTGTCTTGTTATAGTAAGTTTATTAACCATATAATATAAAAATACAAAGAGACATGGTAAATGTCAAACTATTTAACTAAGAGTTAAATCTAAAATATAAGGTTAATATAATGACCTAAACCTATTTAAAACCTATTAGTTGGGAGGTTTTCAACGCATCCCCACCTTAGCCTCTAAATAATTCATTTTGGAGCCATTAGAAACCTAAAATTATTTTATTATAAAATAATATTTTAAGCATTTCCTAAAGTGACCCTTACCTATCTTATAAAAGGCCACTTCCCCTTCTCTTAATTTCACACAACCAAAGCATTTTGGCTCAGCCAACCCCTTACCAAATATCCTATCAACTATCCTCCCTCAACTTATAGGCCTTACTTTGATCAGAAAGCCAACCTAAGGATCCCTTTTAATCAAATCAAAAGGAAGAACCCGTAGAAGAGGTAAATATTTCATCACTTCTTTCAAGTTCTTTTCTTATTCCACTTCCTCTTTTTTATTGTTTCCATTATAAAATAATAAATCCATTATGTTATATATACTGTGATGTTATTATAAAAATTGTACAACCATATTCATTATTTTATCCATCATATGAATGACAAAGTCACCATACGTGCCTACGTACGGCTTACCGTCTCCACGTCATGGTGTAGTTTGTTATTCAAACACTTTGTTATTTGGATGGGTATAATAATGAGTATAACTGATGTAAAAAAAAATATAACATGTTATTTATTCTTTATATATTATATACCATCAAATTACATATGATTTCACCATAAATATAATGATATTGTCGCTTGTGCGTACGTACGGATTACCGTCCCCACGAACGTGATGAGATTCATTCCTCAACGTAATCATTCAAGAATAATTTTCATTTTATGATTAAAAATAATGTTTAAGAACTTAATATAATACTATATATTAATAAAATACATCCTAACCATAACAAACATGTCTTACTTAACCGAGCATATAAAGGAAAACAGATCAGTTAACACCTGAAACGGTTATATTACTAAAATACTATTAACAAAGCAATATAAGAGGATCATATATGATATCATATTTATTTATATAGTTTTTGTATAATTTTATAAAAATGATTAACTATTATATATGAGGTTAATTTACCCTTGACCAATGAAAAGTACAAGGTAAGGGTTAATTCCACAATCTCTTTATTATCTGAGGTTGTTTTATGTAAGTATCTAATGGGACCTCTTTATCATCCACATCCATGTTTTCTTAAAAATGTATTTCAAAACATTTTTACTATTTACTAGACAATGGGTTAAAGTCATTTATACCCTTATTTCACATTATATGTTTTGAAAGAAATCTTTCCGTCGTTTTCCAAACAAGGTACTTTATGACCCTTTTGACAAAATTAAGGTAATAATGTTTTTTTAACTTATACGGTGAGTGCGGATATTTTCCACCGTTATGACATCATCGAAGCTTACATTACAATATTATAAGAATATTTCCAAAATAAATGTTTTATTTTATAATTATATGACATTTAAATGATATCAAAATAGAAAGAAATATTTCTCTAAAAAAGTTTCGATTTCATCTATGTCAACATCCTTTGATGGATTTTAAACTTATTTGAAGTTGATTTATTATGATACAAATATTCCATATTGTATTTACGGTTTTGTGATATGTTTGACTATGTATGTGTTATTCTTATACCATTCATGGTTTATAGATAAAGTATTTATATTTTGTATTCTAGTTTTAATACGAATGTTTTGGTTATATTTAAGCCTTTTCATATGAGGAATGCATTAGACTTAGTAAGTGATGGGTTGAGCCCATTATAGCTCCTCGATGCATCGGTAGGTCTCATGTGACAAACTAGTGTCTTGGCACAAGGCCTTGAAAAAATATTATTTGTAGTCTTGGCACAAGTCCTTGACTATGTGGTTATGAAGTCTGGCATTATGCATTCCATCATGATGAAAATGGCTATTGATATTGCATGTGATTATTTGACTAGTAGAATATCCATGTGAATAATTAAATGGAATTATTTGATTTTATATTTTCCATATCATTCTAAAGTTTAAGTTTAAAAGGCTTTTGTTTTAGTCTTATACATTGCCTTAAATTTTTATGCTTATTTATGAAAGTTTCCGCTATATTGTTATCCTTACTGAGCATCTGAGCTCACCCCTTTTTATGTTTTATTTTTCCTAGGATGTGAAGAATTATTTAATGGTTGACCTGTAGGGATAGGATAAGGATATAAGTGTGTTAAAAAGGGGGAAAAATTTTGTTAATGTTTTTATTTCGTGATGTAATGTAAAACTTATGAATGTATCCAGTACTTCCAAGGCTACCGAACTGATCGGTCTTTCGGGACATTATTCCTTGTATCATTCTAATGTTAAGTAATAATGCACTGACTCTGGGTAACTGGGGTTGGGGCGTTACATGGTTAGATAACTATCATGTAAACCTTCATACATTGATATTTTTCTTACACAAGACTTTGGGATTAGAAAATCTAGGGGTGGTTAAGTATGATGGCGAATATTTCATCAGTTAAATAAAAACCATGATAGGATTTTTACTCTCTTATAAAGGGTATAAAATATGGTCCTTTATTTTAGATATAACAAGGATGTGTATGTATATAAATAAATAGCACATGTGATGTGCTTATCTATTAGGTGAGGGTAATGTGATGTTCTCATTCATAATGGGGAATGATATGTGATATATTCATTGAAATTGTGATTATGTACTTAGATAATGATGAACGTATAAGGACACTATATGGGATTGACATACATTTGAGTATAGCTGAATGGTTCCCCATTTTCTCAGCCTCTCTCTTTGTTCTTTCTTCTCCTCCTAGGGTTTTGTGTCACTCCTCCATAGCGATGGGTCTTCCCCCCTTCTACTTCCTTTTTATACTTTATTCCTTCCGAACTACTTCTTCTTGTTCTTTGATTCTTCCTGAAGGATTCTTTACTCTTGGGATCACTGCGAGAAATTTCCCCTGCTATTATTTCTCTTCCCATCATTGGCAGTTTACGCCCCTCTCTTTCTTCTCGCTTCTCCTCCTAGGGTTTACATGTCCCTCCTTAGTAGTGATGGCTCCTCCCCCCTTATCCTAAATTTTCTTCCTTCATTCCTCCCGACATTATCTGTTATATGTATTTCTATAAGGGGGTTTCCCTCACTGATCCTTCGATCTTTTAGGTGTTGGCGGTTTTCTACAGAAGTCATCAACTATTCAAAATTTACTCTGACCTCAAGTTACCATGTTCCTCTCTTGGTTGAAGCTAGAGCATTGATTCAAATGGGTTTGGTTCATTTTATGGTGGTTGATGGGTTCCCAAGTGCTTCTGAAATTAGAATTCATTTATTCTACCTTATTCTAGTTTTCTGCTCCATATTGGTATCATTCGAAGACCCCAACTGCTCAACCCTGCTCTGACCTCGAGTTCCTCAGTGCCTCTCCCTGTCATATTTGGAGCGGTGGAATCTATGAGGTTTTGGAATGTATAGTTCGGTGGCCTTCGGTGCTTCTGACGCATCATGAATCAGTTTTATCTTGTCAATATGGTTTCTTGTTTGTAATATTTTATTTTTGTTTCTTCCACAAAGAAATCATTTGAGATTTGTTTGTTCTACTTTGAGTTGTTCTAGGTTTCTGGTGTCATTGATGTTTGTTCTCAGTGGTTCTAGATGCTGGTGTTGATAGTGATGATGAAAGTGGAGTGATGATGCTGTGATTTTTTTATGGTAGTTTTGATGATTGTGAAGTGGAAATATCATGGGGAACGACTCAAGGCATCATGCTACTCAAGATTCAGTAACCCGAGGTGATGGTATACATGGACCTATTGGTTTTTTGATTTTCAAATTTGGGATGGTGGTTTTTGAATCATTTTTTTGAACTTTATAATCTAAGTTGGTGGTTTAGTTGTATCCCGTTGAATGTGAGGTTCCCACTTAACCTTAAAGTGGATTTTTAAAATACAAATAATGGATTTGGAGTGAGTGGATTGAAATACTCTATGTATCAAGGTCACTTGATGTATTATAAAAATTAATTATATGAAAATGTATTCTTTTATATGATGTAGCTAGTGTAATTGAGTATAGAGATATATGTTATTGAAGGATATCACACTGGATACATTTATATATTAAGTAACTTTGATTATTTCCTAGAGGCCACTATGTACTTACATATATAGACTCACCGATTTATATTTTTTTTTAATGATATAAAGGACCAGGGGGTCAAACTTTATTTTTGACTGAAAGGGGATTGAATTTTACTTAGATAGTTTCTCTAAAATAGTATAGATTTTTTCCAAAAAAAGAGTTTTGGATGGGGATTCACAGGGTATTTCATATTATGTGATACAAGGTGAAGTTAATGATATATTTAAAAATGTTTTTTTAAAGATATCTAAAAAAAATTTCATATTATTATATTATTATATATAATACAATATAAGGTGAAATAACACTAAATCTTTGAAACTTTAGTGAAACTGGTAGATTAAAGGATATATTCCTTAAATTCCCTTATCATATGGTATGATATGATCATTTTTTAGGGTACGGCTTGAATATTTTATTATTTTTATAGGGTATATCATAATATATGTTTTAAGTGCTAACATGAAAATTCTTATAGAAGATGAATAGTGAGAGTTATCACTCATTCATTCTTCCACTAATAGTTATCATTACTATAAAAATTTCATAAGATGAAACACATTATAGGATCATTGAATTTAGGTTATGAATACATGAAAGGTTGATCCTTTATTCATGTGTTTCATAATGAATTATTAAATGCTTGATGCTCATGGAACCTCCCTAATAGATTATATACGATAGAAATTGCATTGAGGGTGTGTGTGAGAACCTTTTGAAGATATTGGAAAATTTTACCCCTATCTTGACGCTCACTTCCTCTTCCTTCCTTAGCCTTAGATAGGTTCTATCATTCTATGGGTCATGAGAGGGCCTTGGTCAAGTGTCATGTGATTTGTTTCAACCTATGGAAACACCGTAGATAAGGGAGTCTAATGGATTCCTTTTAGTGATCTTCATCAAACCAATCTGATGAATTTTATTGTAATATCCTTCATTAATGAAAAGTGAACAAAAAGTTTTACATTTTATTATTACATGATTTTAGGTTTCATTCTTGGTAGATCTCAGGATTAAGGTTTCTAATTTTTTTCTATCTTGATTAATTATAAATTTATCCATAGAAACTGAACAATCTTGAACTCTTTTTATGTATCCTCACTATGAATAATTTGAACTATGGTTAACCACTTCATGAAAGGACCCTTTATGGGAATTTTGGCCTCCTTAATGGTACCTCCTTCACCCAAGTAATCTACTTGGGTTAAATTAATTTCCCAAATAACCTTATCAAACATTTTTTCATAGGTCAAAACTATGAAAATACTGTTTTAATAACTCCTCATCCAAATCCATTGAACTTGCATTACTGGGTAACTATGCACATCAGTGTACTTCACTTCGATCATATATTCATTCGAGAATTATAATTAATCATCTTATAGAAGATTTCATATTATTGTTCTCCCTAACTTATAGGGTCGTTGGTGTACTAACAATTATGTATTCTCATGAAAATAAAGAATATTATTCATAGGGAAGTAGTGGAATCTGTCTCGATGCAGGAAGTTCATACTAGATAATGTATACCAAACCTAATAACTCTGTGTGTGTTCTTTGACTTCCCTTTGTCTAATTAAAAAGACATAGGCATTATCCTTTTGGATCAGCATTCTCAACTCCTCTCCTATAGAAATTTTAGGTTTCCACCATTTCAACTAGGTTCTTGGTCTATCCTTTGATCATACTCCATTGAGTATAATAAATGATCTAGATACATTAATGGGATTCCAATTTATTATAACTCTCAACCATCCTTTGTTAGATCACACCACCCGTTATTCTAGTCATCCTTACCAGTCTAGATACCAACAAGCTAGATGAAATCTAAACGGGCCTCCAACTTGGTGTAAACCTCACACATATCCTTTCTCTTTACAGGACACTTAATTAGATTAAACCTAGACTATGTCCTCATTGATAATATCATCCATATTACTAATAAATGGTCTATAAATACAATAACCATTCAACTAGATGTAATCTCAAATCATACACTATCTTATTGAGTTACTAAAAAATAGGATGAACCTGGAAGGTTCATTTAGTCATAATTCCAACACCAAACCTTAATAGGTACCTTTTACATATTATTCATTTCTATATAACTTTAAACTACTTAGCATAGGTCTTACTGATATGAATTAAAACTATAAGACACTATGTTTTGGGTTGTATGGCCTTAAAAGGCACATCATTGGTTCTGGATACATGACCTTAAAAGGTACTTCATTACTCCAAACTACACATCCATAATAGGAACCATAGTTTTCATTGTCACGTGAAATTAAAAGGTATGAAGTCCCTCATTAAATGGAACATAACTACCAAGGTTTTGAATCTTTAAATTGGGATACATAAGTATCACATATCATGGGATTAATCCCAACTTCAAAACACCTATCACCTCCTTAGATGGTGATAGGTTCCAGAGTGCCCAAATTTATGACTTTAAACCATAGTGTAACCAATCAATAAGGGTATTTATAGAAAAAATAGTATACTTATAAAAAGAGAACCCCTGATATATATAGATGTACACATAAATGTACGGTTCCAATCAATCACATTCACAATAAGCGTAATTGATATTGTTAATGGAATGAAATTTAGGAATATATCTTAAATCTATAATATAGCACAATAATAGATAATAAGACCCTTATTTTGATGATTTGACCTCCCATCCTCTCAACCTAGATGTATAATTCAAAGGGTCATTAGTTCATTTTAATGACCACCGAACTTGGAAGGTGGATCTACCTCCAAACAAATATTGTGGGCATCAACACTTGGGGAAACAATGATATCACAAAAATTTTAATATATTTCAACTTATATTTTAAGGATTTTCGTTCCAAAAATGTATCACTTTGAGGGTGATTATCACATATTTAAATTATATGAGTAACTTGGTTTTAATTTGGAAAATGGATTAATTATTGATTATTAATTATTTTTATTTGGTTTTGAAATCATGTGGTAAAGTCATACTCTTAATCTATACTTTAATTTGTTTATATAAAGAAAAATTATTATATTTTAATTTTGGTGATTCTTAAAAGGAATAATAATAATGCGTTCTAAGCTATAGAAATCTAAAACCAGTACTATATGTATTTGACTGTAGTTCGATAAAAACAAAATAGGGATCAAACCGGCATAGCATCATAGGAGATCAGGCTAGCCAATGGAGGTAACCAACCAATCATCGGCTGAAACTAGTACAAGAGATCATGGAAGAGGGCCATTATGGGTTGTAATTAGCCTTCAAAGAAGCACTTGGAATGGGATGATTCTAGGTGGAGTGTAGAACTATCATATCGGTTGAAATAAAGGACTATATGATTAGGGAGGCTCCATCATATTTGTTCAATGGTCAAATGAAACATCCTGGTTAATAAAGTGACACCCTCCCAACTAAATATTTGATTTTGGATATGTTCCACCCAGATAATGTGCACTTAAATGTGTATTCTAGAATATACCAAAATGGTGTTGTCTCCATCATCTTTCATGTGATTATCTTAGGGCCCAAATTCCCATTAAGCATGACATCACCTACATCTATGCTAGAATCACAATTAGAACACCACTTAAGCTAGGGTTGTGTCAATATAAATCCTCAATACAATTATGATAAAACTCATTAATGACGATTGAGCCTTTATGGGAACCTTTTTCATAACAAATCACCATGAATTTCAAGTATAAAGTTAGATACTATAGCTTTTTACATAGGAGTTCAAATCTTCCAATGTTAATACTAAAATTTCTATTGAATATGGAGATAATCATATAGTTATTTCATTGTGAATATGTTATTATTAACACCATGAATGAATAAATAAATTAAAAAAATATTGATGAGGGTTTTTATGTGATCCTGCATACAAAAAGAAGGAAAGAATTGAAATGTATAAAAAGATATATACAACAAAACCATATAGAGATCTCTAAAAAATGTGAAAGGAATACTATAAAGGTTTAATCAAGTGAAAATTTGAAATAAGACCTTTATGAGATTACAGGATGAACCATTTTTATGTTTCACCATCGCAGTATTATCAAATGGATCAAAATATTTTTTTAAATGATTTAACCTTTGAGAAGTGATTCAAACACTTATAAAAATATGGTCAGGATGTTGTACTTGAGATTTGGTTCTTACAAGGAGGTTTGTATTGGGGCTACATCCCATGAAGTATCTTAGGATTTTACAATATTTTAATTTTCTTTAATTCAATAATTGTATGTTATATATTTTAGTAAATTGTATCTCTTTATCTACATATATTTTTCTCTCTCTCACTCACTCTTCACTTTTATCTCTAATACTCATGATAATGAGTAACTAAAGTAGGGAATCTTTTGGGGGTGATTCTAGTGCTAAACCCAAGTCTCTATGCATTCTAGTTTAATCTTCCTTATCTATTTTTGGTTATGTTGAGGATGATAAGTAGTGAAGAAAGGAAATAACATGTCCTCACTATAGTAGCCTTAGGTGTAAATTATTATTATACACTATTTTCCCACCCTTCCATGTTTACCATAGAATATGATGGAACATTGGTGATCTAGTGTTGAATGGGTGTGGTTGTATAGAAATACGGTAACTTATAGGGTGCTCTTGATTGAGGAACACTTAAACTTGCTATCTATGGAGGAGGTGGATCTGAATTGTTCTTGGAGATTTTTGGGTGCACTATATGTTCACAACTGAGGTAGAAGATGATGATCACATATGTGATGGATCATGTTTATTATGTTGGTATGAGGCTAGCCATGAGATGATTAAGGTTTATTAAAGATGATTCTTTTAGGATAATTTCATTTCTTACTGAACACATTTATTTAGTCTGCATTTCCCATATGTGTGCCTCTTTCCTACCTTGAATTACAATTCTAAACACCCATGTTATCTTTTGTTTCATAAAATGGAATAATAATAATAATAAGTGTTTATGAATAATTACTGGTTGATTATAATATCTTATCAAGAGATACAAACCTAGTTAGCCAATATTCTATATTAAAAAAATATAAATAATATTTTATACCACCCCATGGCAGCTGAGTAAAAATTTAGTGTTGTTTCTGGGGATCTAAGACTATCTTTCATTCATTATTCCTTAAAAAAATTTAAATAAATTTCCTTTTTTTATTAAAAAAATTCTAAACCATTTCTTAAGTCATTGTCATCCACAGAAGGGATTGTTTCTTTATTTTTTATATGGGTTTGGGGAGCTCAAATCTTGAATTTATTGTAGGAGGAATTCAATGAGGTCATAAAAGACCTTAAAGAGGACCAAGATTACCCAATATTAGAATAATTGCCCCAAGAATTATCCAATTGCCATGATTAATTTCTAAAGTTACATCAAGAATTAGTTGAGGCACAAAACATGTCTATCTTATTTTATCCTTTTTTTGAAGAAATTATAGAGGTTGAGGTAGTGCTTGAACACCAACCACAACACATCCATCTCAAGAACTCTACCTAGACCATCCATGAGTAATAATATGATCCTTATGGAATATTAGAGGAGGCGGATAGGACTTTATATTCACTAGTATTTACTTTATCTCAAATTCATTTAAAGACTGACATTATTTATTTTAA
This sequence comes from Viscum album, assembly GCA_963277665.1. NCBI lineage: Eukaryota > Viridiplantae > Streptophyta > Magnoliopsida > Santalales > Viscaceae > Viscum > Viscum album. Next base: position 174,759,457 of record OY728164.1, read on the forward strand.
CAATACATATTTATCACTCATGGAATATTCCCACGAAAGAAGGCTAATATAATAAGGCAATGAGCTTCAAGGAAGAGTTAGAGTGTCCACTACCAATCCCATAAGATTTATTTTTAGGATACTTTTACATGGAGAAAGATTCATAGGTTTAAAAAATGAGGGAGATACACCATATTTGAATTTATTTTATTAATATTTTATTAATAATCAATTTAAAATTAAATTTTATAATTCTAAATTTACATAAAAAATACTTTGGTGTAATAACTAGAGTGACTTAAAAGAACTAATACTAAACAAGTTTCATATTTTAATGAATTAAAGGTGGATTCACTATGGTTTCTAAGTGATATTGAAGTACGAGTTAGCCTAGAGGTGTAGTTTTAACCTAATTAAATAAAACTAGATGCCAATCCAATTTTAGGAGAAACCTAAACAAGTTAAGTGGGTTGTAAAATGTAAAAATAGTAGAACAAGGGGACCCATATTTTCTACAATAATGACCATGAATGTTATACATTACTATTATGGGGATACATCTGTATTACTTTATCCATGGGGCCCTCAATAAGTAGATAAATCTCAAGAGTGTTGGAAGGAATTAGTTTCTGTGGTTAAAATCAAATAATCCATACCCACTATTAGATTTTTCATAATAGATATAACTACTTGTCTTGGGGAAATAAAACCTCAATACCCACTTGGGGTTCCAAACCAATATTTATCATTTTTCTTTCCATTTCCCTTCATTTTTAATTTTTATTTGTTATAAATTTATAATATTTTATTACTTATTTTACATGTGTATTTTTTTGTGATAACCATCTTGAATATTAACTCAATGATTATAATTTCAATAAGTCAGGTTTTGTTACTTCTTTTTCCTTTATTTTTTTATTCCCAAATAGATTCTATGTATTAAGATAAAAAAAATTAATTAAAAATGGGGTAGTGACTATCTATGTTTGGGAGAATGGTACCAATCTATTTAGGTTGCATGTTTTTTATTTCAATATTTTGAGAGTTTTTATGATATTTTGAACTTCATTGAATACTTTGGGTAAATTCAAGACCATATTACTTTTTTTAAAAAAACTGCCTGATTCAAATTTTAAGGGTTTTAGATTATTTGTGATATGGATTCTATTTCATAATTTATAATCTGATTATTTAATGTATTTTGATCAAATGTAAATCTCATTTGAACAATCTTTCTCCAATGTTTAATTTTTCCAAACCCAAGAGGCTTCTAAACATTTTTTACTTATTATTTTCATTTTAATTTTTTTTGGGATACTTTAAGCATGTTTTGAAATCTATAACTTTTTATCTCTTATTAAAAGTCTTTATTGATTATAAAATATGTTAAAATGATTTGGGAACCATTTTTAAAATTTCATTTTTACATTAAACTTCTATTTCAGGACTTTCTTTACATTTGACCTTTTTATTAATCCCTTAGTAAAATTGAAATACCTTGTTATAAAACCACATTAAAATGTATTTATCCCTTTAAAAAATAGTCTAGAAATAATTATATAATTATTGTTAAACACAGGTGTGGGAGAAGAATCTAGTTTTGTATATTTAGATCTATTGAAACTTTATTTGGGGTTTTATATATTATTATTTCTACTACATGGGAAGAAAATACATGATGGGAAGATGATAGTGTGACGAAAATATCATTCAAAACTGGTATGGGAGTTTACCACTGCTTGAAGACAAAATATTACCCTATTTTCCTACAAAATAAAATTCAATATTTTTAAATTGAATGCAATGTTTCTATAAATGGTGGGAAGAGGAAATAAAATATCATGGATTATAAAATACTGAATTTTGGAATAACCAAGAGAAAAACGATGTGTTTTGAGGTTAGCTTCTATAAATGGGAGTTAAGAACTCGCCATTCCTAAGAATATATAGATTTCATGAATATTATATCATTTTAAATCCAAACCCTCTTCATTCTAATTCTGAGTATTAAACATTTAAATCCTAACAACCCTTTATCAATAGAAAAACCCATGTAAATTTCTCATGATTGACACAAATTTATGAATTTTTTAAATGGATATTCTGATAATACATCTATCCAATGGAAATAATTCATACTATTAAGAATCAAAATAGCTTCGTTTAAAAATCCTCAAGTTAAGATAAATGCATTTTTAGAAAGGTAAGTGAAAATACATAGGAGAATTAACATAAAATTGAATAGAATTTTATGATTTGTTGAGTAAAGAGAGAATTAGGATCCATATACAAGGCATGATATTTCATAAGGTGTTTTAATTGAAAATAGATGTCATATATATCTTTTAAAATATGAATTAACCTTAATATAGATGATTTATCATAAGTGTAATGTTTAAGTGTGAGTAATTGAAAGCAACAATATTTTTTTATATTACGCCTTATATTTTAATTAATTTCATCCCATAAATTTATCATTTGGAGTGTAATTATTTCATATTTATATTTTAGGTTTAATTTAGATTTAATTTGTAAAGTGGATTAATTATTGATTATTAATTGTTTTTATTCAGTTATGAAATCATATGGGAAATCCATACTCTTAATATATGATTTAATTATTTTATAGGAGGAGAAATGATTATCTTATAATTTTAGATATTATTTGAAGCAATAAAAAGAATGAATCCAAAGTTCTGAAAATTTGTAAATTGATACTATAGGGAGTTCAATGTATTTTGATAAATAAAATAGGGCTCTAACTATCCTGGAAAAATAGAAGATCGGGCTAGCCACCAGAGGCCACTGACTATTGGCCATGATTTTTAGCATAGACGAGCATTAAAAAGGGAAAACATTGTTCGACAGAAACACCCATCATAGAGAGGTGTCGTAAAAAGTGTAAGACTATTCTGGGGGAGGCATGACAGACTGTCTAAGCAGGGAATCCCAATCAGATTTATTCAATGGTCAAATGTCACATCTAGGGTAATGAATTTGTACCCTCCCAACCTAATCTTTAATTCGATATTCTTTCCACCCATTTATTATTCACATTAACATGTGTTCTTGTACATAATGAAATGGAATCATCTCAACCATATTCCTCATGCTTAACCCAATGTTTTCATGTTTTTTGGGAATCACACTAACCACCTCTACACCAAAACCACTATTAGAACACCACTGGATCTTGAGATGTGTCATTATAAATCTTTGATACCATCATCAGGAAGCTTTCTGATATTGATGGATCCCACATGGGGACTTTTTGTGACACAATACACTATGAACATCAAGGATGATGATGGAAACTACCGCTTTCTACATTATAGATCAAAGATTTAATTTTTAATCCTAGAACCACCACTAAATATTGAGAGAATGTCAACATTATTCCAATATAAATACATGATTGTTAACACCAGTCTTGTGGGAAGAAAGAATAAAATATCAATGTGGTTTTCAATATGGTCTGACATGAAAAAAAGAAAAAATGAATTTCTACATAGTAAAATATATGTGTCGTGAATGTATATAGAGATCTGTAAAACACATGAAAGGAATACTTCGAAGATTATGCCAATTGAAAATTAAAAATATTATCTTTGTGAGATTACAGTAGGAAAATTTTTCATGTTTTTCCACTGAAATAATCACATGTGACTCATAATATTTTTAGGAAAGCTTGATCCTTAAAGAAGATATTTGGATGCCTATAAAAAAGAGGAAGGGTATTATGCTCTAGAGTTGGTTTATGTTATGAGGTTCTATTGGAGGCTCTGTCTTATGATATATTTTAGGATTTTACTTTTGTTTCTTTTTTTTTTATAATCACATGTGACATATTTTAATAAATTTTATTTCTCTCTCACTTTCACAACTTCTATCTATATTACTCTTCACTGTGATCTCTAATACTTATTATAATCAGTAACTAAATTAAGCAATATCCTAGGGGATAAATACAGTGTTAAACTCAAGTACCTATAAATTATTATTTAATGTTTCTAATCAATATTAGGTTATTCTAAGGATGATTAGTAGTGTTTAAATGTTACAACATGTTCTCACTATAGTTGTCTTAGGTGTATCTTATTTTTCTACACTATTTCCCTACCTTCCATGTTTACCAGGGCATACGATGGAGATTTAGTGATCTAATGCTGAATGAGTGTGATTTCATAGCATGATGGTGAGTTATATGATTATCATTATTGAGTATCTCTTTAACTTACTAACCTTTTAGGATGTGGATGTGTATTATTCTTGGTAATCAGTGGGTTAACTATATATTCACAACCAGATTACAAAGAGGATGATTACACATATAATAGATTGTGTTAATTAATTAGGTATGAGACTGGCCATGAGACAATGAAGGTTCATTCAGGATGGTTCTTTAAATATAATTTCCTTTATTACTAACTACATTAATTTTCTCTCCAATTAGCATCTTCATGTTTATTTTATATCTAGAATTACAATTACCAACCCCCGCGTTTTCTTTTTTTTTATAAAATAAAAAAAATAGTAAGTGTTTAAGAATATTTTGTGATTGAATACATTAGTTCCTCAAGATATATGAACCTATTCATCCATTTTAATTCATTTATAAAATATAAATATAATTGTTTACCACACTATTAATGGTGTGTCAAATAGGAACACAATTTTTCCTTCATTTTATTATTCATTCCAAACATATAGTCAAATTTTAATCTTGATGTCGTTTTGGATTTATTCTTATACTTAATTTTTGGATGGTAGACATCCCACTAAAACTATTCAATGGTATCATGTCCAATCTATCAATTTTTGGTTGGATGTTTGAATAAATGATGAAATTGAAAAAATGAGCTTTCTTGATACTAAGAAATAATCAAAGATGAAAACTCATTTTTTTAGATTTTAGATCATGAACTAAAAGATATAAAAATTATGTGTTATGGTTTGTGTTTTTACAAGAACAAGGCGTAATCAAATTCATACAACCATTTCGAGCATCATAATATAAAAATTAAAAAAAATAGCATTAGTATCGACTTCATAATGTCATTGTGAATAGGTTTGTTCATCATGGTTATGGGAACCACAGTGATGGACCATATCATAGTGAATGTCAACTGGTTGTTTTGGGACTAATGAATTCCTACCTAAAATGGTTGCCCATGTGAAATATCTTAGCTAAAATAGCTAAAAAAAAAATTTTATCCTAAAACGTATTATAAAACGTTTATGGTGATTACCATGGAAATAGTTTTTATACCAGCCCGCATTTTTCATACATGTATTTTAACATAATTCCTTAACAAAATAATGTGTTAGTAATGTTTAAGGACATTTTGAGGTTTTCCGTCTTAAAAACAAGGAAAAAACACATGAAGTATATAAAAATCATTTAATCTTCTTTAAAGAATACTTTAATACCAACATAGCTCACTTCACAGCATAATATTTCTTGGGTACATACTTTAAAGGAAAGGTTGAGCATAAATCCCATAAGGGATAACAAAAGGGTCATGGATTATGTGACCATGGATAATTCCTAAGGTATAACAATAGATAATGATCATAAATACATGAGGAATAACATAAGAGAATGATCATAATTACATTATTTGTAACGTAATAACATGATCATAAGTACATGAAGAATAACATAAGAACGTGATCATATGTACATGTGGCATAATATAAGTGCATGATCATAAGTATATGAGGCATAATAAGGAAATAATTCTACAATATAAAGATGATACATTCATAAAAATATCACCAAGGTTCATCACCAAGGTGTCAAAAACATTTTACCAAGGTTACTCATCAATGTATCATAAACATGTTATCTTTAGAGATTAATTCTTTACCCAATGCATTGGAGTGCTATCATGGAACATCTTTCATATATCTAAATTCCTATGTGCAACATAGATCATATAATATAAAAATAATAATTTTATCCCATGAGTAAGAAATGTGGGTTTCATAAAAAGAATTCCTCAATCAATAAATTATATTTTTATCAACATGAATACCTTTAATTGAATATAGGTTTGGGTATTTGTAAAAATATAGCATGGAAATCAAGGGACAATTTTGACTGTGTAATAGGTGTACATAAAATTTAATCGAAGGTTTTAATGATAGAGTAAGGTAGTTCTAATTATTTGGGTAGTAAGTGATGTCTATAAGCATATAAAAACATAATTATTTGAAAATAAAAAATATTATAACAAAGGAAATTATGAAATTAAAAATAAGAGGGACATAACCCCTTACCTTGAGATATTTCTTCTTAAATCTTGGGAAGAGCTTATTTGAACCTTAAGAACACATTGTAAATACTATATAGAGAGAAAATGAGAGTAAATTCATACATAAAGACTTAAGAGTAGAGAGAAATGGGATAATGGGTGAGTTTTTATAGCAAAATAGAGGGTATTGTTGATTAATTTCTAAACACAGGCCTTGGACACCTGGTTAATAAAAAATCCAAAACCATTGGCCTTCCCATGATTTTTTCCCATCATATTTACCAAGGAGTGGTTTTTTATATTTTATTAGTTTAGGAACCTAACTCTTTAAAATAATATTAGTGATGATGTGAAATCACTACAACAATATTGAATACTAGCGGTAGTTTTTTTATTTCATGATAGTTTAAACCATCACCAAATATTTCTGCAACGTTTTCCAAAAACCGCCGCTAAAGTTCATTTCAACATCTAAATCGCATTGTTTCCTTACATTTAGTGTTGGTTTCTGAGAACCATAATAGAACATTTGTTTAGTGCCAGTTTTTTGGTTATTTATGATGGTTTTCCCTCCTAAAAAAGGGTGAGAATATAGCAGTAGTTTAAACTGCCATTATATTCTTGGGATTTTTTTAGAGGTGAAATAGTCGCTAAAACAAAAAAGTTTCTACTAAAAAATTGACATTATATAGAATTAGTTTAAACTTATTCTAAAAAAATCCATATTTAGTGGTAGTTTAAATCGCTGCTAAATAACTCTTTTCAAAAAAAAAGTGCAGCTACAAAATCTACAGCCCTAGAACGGCCAAAGAAAATGAAAAAACCAATATATCATAAAAAAAAATTATCCGGCCCACCTGCAACATCCATAAATAAATATCCAATTTCAATTACATAAGAATAAATCCATTATATAATAATATCACAATACACATGATCAAAAATAAAAGATAATCAATAGGATCAATAAGGTTGTAACCATAACCTTTGAAATCATTATAAATAAAGTGACATAAGTTTAGTTTCAAATCATCTCTAAATCCAAAGTGAACCCTAATCACTACTCGATGAACTTTACTCAACACCCTATCATTCTACATATCCACTTCATATTACCAGAACTTTTATGATAATTATATTGAAAATTAAACATTGTTGTATATTTAAATTTAAACTTAAAACCAATAAAATTTTGTGTACTAAATGATTTTGAAGTTGTGTGATTTACCTACTCACTACCAACCATCAATGGAATATCACCAAGGATATATCCAATCATCTTATGATATAATTCAACCAATTATTTCTAAAGAGCGATGAACTTTGAATCTTTCATCTTTATATGATCCCTATGTTCTTGAATTGTACTTTTCATGAAAAAAAACTCCCACCATGGCATTCATGTCATTTAATCAAAGAAAATTAACATCATAACACATATTTCAAAAAAATCATGAAAAAAAAGTATAAATGATAACAGATTCATAGTACTAACAAACAAAACATACATAGCTATCATATTTAATTATTGTACGTATAACATAAGTGGTTGATAAATTAATGGATTATTGCACATATAATCATTTTTTCTTTCAATCGTGTCATTTTCCTGCTCCAACATTCCTTCATCTAATTCATCCACCCTTACAAGACTAATATTTTCAATATCCTGATGGAAAAATAATTTTTCTTCGTTCTATTTATGGGATTCAATGTCATAGGTAAAATCTTCCGCTTTATCACCTATATCATACAAGTCTCTTTGTTTTATGTGAACAACTACACTCTACCCTTTATCCATGAAATCTTCCACATAATATATCATATTATCCTATGATGATAAGATATAAGAATCATTTAATTCAAGATCACCAACATCCATCAAGAGAGATAATTTGACATAAGTAAATTGCAAGGAATATCTTTTAACACCCCTGATAAAATCAACCCACTTAAATTTGAATAAAATAAATAAAACAATGCTCGTGGTAGTTTAATTTGATAATATTAGTCAAAATTACATAGTATACCACTTCAGAAAATGTAAATATACCACTATTCTATGTTTTCAAACCCTATTCATGATTGACTGTACAAAATTTAAATCCTTTCACACTGTAAGTGTTTAAATTTCTAGCATGTTTTAGAGGACCTTGAACGAGAAAATTCAAATCTTTTGAGAACTCAACTCGAGTATCAGTATTCATGATCTATAAAAATTAATATACATTATTAGATTTTCAAAATATATGTTTCAATCGAATATCTATATTGATTATAATATTTATGAACTTAAATGTTGTGTAAAACATTCTACAAGCTGTTTATTAACAGATTTTTTTATATATTTCTCATTTCATTTTTGGATTCTAATTCAACTATTTGTTTTTATCCTAAGATCATCAATAAATAGATCTTTAATTTCACTATTCAGTAGCACATATCTATGTGCCTATAATAATTCTATTTCTTCCAATGTAACATTTGAACTCCTCCCAACTGATTAGCCAATAGTATGAAAGATTTTTTATTTCCCATGCAGTTGAGATTGAGTTGATGTGTCATCAACATGTCCAACTCAGCTGAATCATTTCTCAATAACAATCTAATTATCTATAAAAAAAGTTAATACACTCCTCTACCAAATAACCTTCAGAAATAGGGCCTTTAGGTTGAGATTTATTTTTCACATATGATTTTAAATGACCAAGATATCTATGAAATAAAATAAATAAAATAAAATAATGTATTTAATCAATTTCCAAAAATTGAATACCTAAAATGAAAACTTATAAATAAATTAACTCATAATTGGATGAATCCATTGATAATGTACGAGGCCTCCTAATTTAGCTTCCTTGACTAAATGCAGAGTTAAATTCATCATGGTAGTAAAAAATGATGAAGTAAAGATCATCTCCATTGCACAAAGTGTTAATAAAAATATATACTAGATTTTTTCAATCACAAATGGCTGTATAGTTTTCTCACATAGTTTTCTAAGTAATTTAAAAATCTGGAGTACAATAGCATTAACCTTTTCATGTAATAAAGTATGCAATTCCAATAGTAGTAACAGCTATAACAAAATATATGATTCATGAATTTTCAATCCATGTAACCTATGATTATTTAAGTCAATACACCTTGAGATATTACTTAAATACCCATTAGATACATTCACATGTTTTAAAATTCGAAGGAATGTATCTTTATCCCAATTTTTCGTTGTAAAAATTAGTAAAGCATACTTTCCATTCTCATCTGGCTAGAGATCATGCTTTATGTTCATTGTTTGTAAGTCCTTCTGAGCAATGAGATCATCCTTCAATTTTCCATACTCATTAAAAAATGTAAACATAAAATTTTCACAAAAATTATTCTCAATACGCATAACATCAAGATTATGCCACAAAAAATTAAATTCCCAATATGAAAGTTTGAAAAATATACATTTTTTCTTCCATTTTTTCTTCCAATTTCACTTTCCGATGAACTTCAAACTTATTTCCCACTATCATTCAAATAATTCACCTTCCCAAATTCTATTTCAACATTTCCAAGTTGGTCCGATATTTCAAAACCTGTCAAAAACTTTGGAGGTGGTCTACAATCAATAGAACCATTGAATATTGACTTTTTCAACTGAAAACTATGAGATTCATTGAGAAATATTCAATGACACAAGAAGAACATTTTTTACTATGAGGTAGTCATTTGAGATCAAAATCAAAGTTACAAACAGGAAAATCCTAACCCATGTAAGTTTTCCAACCAGCTAAATTACCAAGTCCTAAGAAGTCACTAATTTTCCACATTAGATCAGCTTGCATTTTGAACATTTTTCTAGAATATGAATCATATATCTCAACATTGTTGCTCTATAACTCCTATAGTTATTCAATTAGAGGTTTCAAGTATGCATCAATATCATTTACAGACATTTTTTTATAGTAATAATCATCAAAAAGATAAAATAATTATATTGAATACACATCCATGGAGGCATATTATAAGGGATCAAAACAAGCGTCCATATTCTATAACTAGTGATCAAAGTCCCAAATGGGTTGACTCCATCAGCAGCAATCCCAATCGCACATTCCTAGGATTAGATGAGAAATCTAGATGTAATGAATAAAATTTATTCCACAATTTTGAATCTCTTGGATGTCGAATTAACACATCATTGTTATTGTCTATAGAATGTCACTTCATGTGCTTAGTGGTGTTCAATGACATGAATAATCTTTGCAATCGAGACTTTAAAGGAAATTAATGAAAAACCTTTGCAGGTGTGTTCCTTTTCTTCTTCTTCATAGTACTATGTTGATTCAGACTTCTAACATCACCCATTGACTACCATCTAGAAGAAGAAGAAAAATTTCAATCCTATCTGCTTAGATCCTCTCCCCAATAAAGAATATAATCATTGGGATAGGAATCTATTTTTGTATAATTCAGACCAATCTTGTTAACAAATTTTTTCCTATCATAAAAAGACTCGATGGTCTTAGCTTCAGGAAATTAATCCCTAAAAAATTCCAATATCATGGACATCGCTTTATTTTTAATTCCACATAGGCTTATGATATGGTACAACTTTAGCAGAAAATAGAGTTTTGAATATTTCAAACATCCACCATAGAGATCTTGATTTTCATCATCAAATAATACATTAAATATATTTTTCTAATCAATTAATTTCTCTATTACATTAGTCTCTATAGAATCAATAGGAGGATCCAATGATATGTTAAAATATTGATCTGGTTGTCCTATAGTTCAAAAAAAAATAACTTTTCATGTTATTATTAGTAGCACCCTCAACTAGTTGTTCTGATATGTTTTGATGTTGAAGTTGTTGTCTTGAAATTCTGAATGCGTCATTTATAAGGTTTTTCATTTCATTTTCTATTGTCGACAAAGTTGGGAGCTCATTCTGTCGATTGACATCAGTGCTCAAACTTTCTATAACATTCTATTCTCAATACCAAATCTAACACAAATATTGAGCAGGTAATTTCTTTAATATCAAGTGTTCATTAACATCATCTTGCTTCAACTATATTCTAAATTTTTATTTTGGACATGGACATCTTATTCTCCAATCGAAAAATTGATTGGAAATTGAAAAATATAAAAACTCCTTCGAACCCTTAGCATAATGAGGTGTGTTCCTCGGTAATGTGATTGAGATTTTATCCATATATATCAAAATGTGGCTAAATTTTATTAAAAAAATTAAAACACATAAAGATTGAAAAATATGAAAAGAGATAAATAGAAGTGAAAAAAAACACAACCCAGGTAGTTATAAGAAGAGTCATAAAAGTACTAAAAGATTCAATGTAAAAAAAAGGAAATCAATCATGGATATTATTATGTAAAATAGGAGAAATAGAGAAATAATACAACCATTAAGAAACACATAAATATGCTTCAATAAAAATAATCCCCTCATGGAATCACAAGTCTCCTTGGAAATAACTAAGGTCACATGAGGCGCAATAGGGTCTCACACATTTATAAAAACTTTTTTCTAAAAGTGTCAATCAAACTTTTATAAAGGTCTTCAAAAGACAATACATTTTCACACCATTTGAAAACTACATTTCAAATGTTACTTGAATATCATTTATCAAAAAGCACATTGAAAACCAATTTAGAAATGTAAATTTTTCCATAAAATTTCTTTTTAAGGAAGGAGACCCCTCTTTAAAGGAAGTCAACTCCTGTCAAGCACCCATTTTTCAAGACCAAACTTTCACCTTTTTAAAACATATAAAGAAACCATGAGACTTATGGTCTCAAAACCATTTAAAAATTATTAAAGTTTAACTACTATATATTCCTAAAACATGCCTCTAAAACAACATAAACACATTTTAAAGAAAAAACTAGTGTCGAACACACCTTTAAATAATTAATTACCATTAGAAAAGTCCTGAAAATTTTTAACAGCCACATGGAATGTGATAATTAAATACTAATGATCGTCCATTTAGGTGGTAATACATTACATGAATGGAAATGTTGAACCATGACATAGATAAGATATATATACTAATTATTTTTAATATTAATTTTATAAAGACATTATATCATTTGTATTGTGTTTATATAATTCTAATTTATATTAGTAAAGATATAGAATTAGAAGTGAATTAATAATGAAAGATAAGAGTGAGAGTTTTTACATTATATACTAAAATAAATCTTAACCAAATAATCCGGAATCAAACAAATATAGGATAACAAAAATATTATACTCTGCCCAAATAAGGATGTATATCATTAGACCAACCCCCATTCAAACACTTTGAACATGACTAGTTTAAAACAATATATATTTATAAATAATTCAGAGGAAACGAAATTTTTTAGTTTGGTAAAAACAATTTTTAAAAAAATCCATTCTCAAGTAATATGAATCAAATAAAAACAATAATGGTTTCAAAATACCAATTTCTATCCATAAATTTCATTTTCCTTTAATGATGATGTATAAAATAATGATTTACATTGAAATGTGGTTAATATAACTTATTATTTTATATGGAGACTATAAATTAGATTAACTACCTACTTTAAACAAAAAAACATGTAGTTAAAACTACATAATTAATAAAATACACAAAAAAAATCTTCAGAATATTAATTTAAATGCTATGAAATATTTAAATAAAAAATATAAGGCTCAAAGTAGTATTCTCCCCAAAAACAATCCATGGAAAACATTGGATTAAAAGCATAAATATATGGTCTACCTAATATAAACCAAAGATAAACACCCATGAAATCCCTAATAAGCATTAAATGTAAATAAGAAAGTCAAAAATGAATAAATCAATAATGTTGTTTTCAATTTAAAACATAAAAAATATTGGAATCATTCTAAAAAATATCTACAAAAAGATATAATATGAAGTATTACAATAAAAGAAACATAATTAACACATATAAGGGAACACAAACAATATATTTATTTTCCAACTAGTTGTAAAACTCACCCAAATATAAGCCTCTAATCATTTCAAAATACCCCAATTAGTTTCATAAAACCAATATATCTGAGAACTTTATAAAACTTATAAGCTTTGAAACATCTAGTCTGTTTAAAAATGAAATAAATGAAATATCTACAACTCTAAACAAATTTTACAGGCCATAAAATCTATAAACAGCCCATTATGAGGAATTCATTCTGGGAAACACCTTATATCAGATTTTTATTATAATTAAGATGCATCAATAATTATATGAAATTGAAACATAAATATTACCCTTATACTTTAAGACCCTGGTGATGTATACAAGTAGCCAACTGCAGAATTGAGCCAATAATCAACTTCCTCTAACTAGACAACCAAAATTCAAATCATTAGAGCTTCCTAAGATTTGGTATGAGTAAGAAAAATTGAGAGAGGGAGAAATGGAATAAGGGAGAAGTAAAAAAGAACAAAAATGGAGGAATTACCACTAGGGCAATGGATCAGGGGGCTCAGAGTTGACAGTAGCTCCAACATTGGTTCGATTAAAGGCGATGGATTAGGGGAGGGAGAGGACTCAGGTGAGGGTGAAGGATTGGGAAAGGGAAAGGGAGGGGTTGACTAGTAGGGGGTTTATGACCACATCACTATCAAGGTATTGGGGGACTCGGACTCATAGGGCTCGAGATATACCTGAGCACCAGCAAGGGGGGAATTATGGAGGTGCTAGGGCTCAGTGTCGGGGAGAGCTCAGGGGAGTCGAGGGAGGGGGTGAGAGGGAGATGGGGTTGGGGGAGAAGTATGTTTTTTTAATAAAAAACATAATATTTAGTGGATGTTTTTTAAAAACCATTGTGAAATCATTTAGATTTTTTTTAGCAGTGGTTTAGTAAACTGATGCTAAACAATAGTTTTATTGTAGTGAAGTGAGTCATGTTTATAAAGATTTTTTTTAATATTTAAATATCTTTTAGGGTTTTTATTTTTCTTTATAGGTTTGTAAAATTATTTTTATCACTTTAAAATACATTATTTTGTTATAAAATAATATTTTAATCTAGAAATCCATTAAATTATTTATCACATCACTTCTATGTCATTATGATGTTATAATACCAACTGAAAATTCATACCGTATTTTTTTCACCTAAAAAATAGAATACGTCAGAAAATTATGAAAAAATAACTATTGACTAATTATAACATTCTAATTTAAAAAATTAAATCCTTTTTATATAGAAAATTATTTAAATATGATAAATTTATTTCCATATATAAAATACTTATTTATGGAGAAATAATACTTTTTATGACATAGTCAACTTTCTGATGATAATAAAAATTATCAAGAACATTATGTATTTTTATTATCATTATTATTTAAATAAATATTATTTTATAATAATATTTAATAAAAATAAATTTTATTTAAAATACCTGTATTTTTTATAAAAATGTATTTTAATTGAAATTATATATTTTCAAAAAATACAACTATATTTCAATTATATCCAAAAAATATAATTATCATATTCATTTTATATTCATATGTATTTTATTAAATAAAATAATAATTAAAATGGGATTGGATATACACTTATTTCATTTCTAAAAAGAAAATTACACCTTATAGTACAATGTTCTAGATATATAACCCCTTATTATACTGAAAAAATACCCAAAGGATAAGGTTTGTGATGGTGGTACTTTCATGGGTGTGTATCAGCTAACATTTATGAAGTAATGATATCAACTAACTTGGACTTGTGTCATTGTCGATTTTACTCAAGCATTAATTGTTGAAGATCTTCTTGGGATTGGTTAAGGGTGAACCCTAGTGATACTAACTCCCTCTCAAGTTATAATAATTGGGTTTTAAAAGGCATGATTATACTGATTGAGGCCATCATTTCTCCCTTATATATCAATTATATATCTTCATTACCCATTATATAAACTAATTCTAACGGTCATAACTCCCAATGGTGATATTGAAAAATGGAAAGGTAATGGTAAGATCTAAATGGTCATGTTTTGTATTGCACAATATATATACTCCACCATTCTAATTCTTTATCATCAGGTACTTCACTTATAATAGTTCTACACTTCCCCTGATAATGTATATCATATTCTCAACTATTCTATTTATTTTTACTATTTTTATAGAATTATAGGTTTTAATTAGATAATAAAATCCTATGGAGTTTTCATTAATGTATGAATTATTATTTTTCAATTATATCCTTATATTAGTTCTAGTTTTTATATTCAATATTAATTAAATATATGAAAATTAAAGTAATTTTATATGATTATATTGTAAAACATAATAAAATAGTCATTTTGGAACATGGGTATTTTATAGGGAAATTTTTGGGCCATTATATCCACCCCCAGGAAATTTCATCCTTGAAATTTGTCCCCTTCCTAAAAATAAATGGGGGTGTTTCTCTTTCATCGTGTCTTCAAGATCCCATATTGCTTCTTCAAACTTGTGATTTATCTACAAGACTTTTACAAGTTAGGTTTTCTTATTCTTTAACACTTATTCCCTTTTATAAAAAATATATTTTAGTTCCTCTTTATATGATATTTTAGGATCCAATTTCATACCATTTTTTTCTAGTATATGTATTAGGTCTAACATATACTTTCTTAACAGGGACAATGTAGAATAAATCCTGTATATTGGAAATATTTTGAGGTATTGCTAACCAATAGACTACATACTATAAAATCTCAAATGGTCTAATGTGCCTGGGACTTAGTTTCCCCTTCTTTACAAGTCTCATTACCACATTACATGGTGATATTTTGAGGAATACATGATTTATGACAAGAAACTCTAAATCCTTCCATCGATAGTTAGCATAACACTTTTGTCAATACTATGTTGGATTGATATGTTTTTTGATCACTTTTATCTTCTCCATAGTTTCTTTAATAATGTTTGGACCCATTAAATTTCATTCTATAACTCCATCCCATCTTGTTGTAGTTTTACACCTTTTCCCATTGAGTTCTTCATAAATATACATTTCAATACCTGAGTGAAAACTAATATTATAGGTGAATTCAAACAGTAGAAGATGTTGGTTCCAACTCCCGTGAAAATCAAGTGGAATATCCCTTAACATATATTCCAATAGTTGAATATTATTCTAAGATTACCCATCAGTTTTTTGATGATAGGTTGTTCTAAGATTTACTTCAGTATTTATATCCTTTTAAAAGGGTCCTCAAGAACTTAGAAGTAAATATTGGATCATTGTCTAAAATAATTGGCAGTGGTGCCCCATAGATTCTCAACACTTCATGAATATACATTTGAGTAAGGAACTCAAGGGATAAATACTCTCATATAGTGATAAAACGAGCATAAATTTTTATCTAGAAATGATTACCCATATGGAATTGTTTCCCTTGGATATGTTATGAAGGCCAATAAAAAATTCCATAATGATGTTGTCCCACTTCCATACAATTATGGGTAGTAGTTTTAGCACTCCTTTGGGTAGTTTTCACTTGGACTTCACTTGCTGATATGTAACACCACAAGCTTCCACGGTATGCTTCTCTTTGAATAATACAGTAGCGTGTGTTGTATGCAACTTCAAGTTCTAACACACACCACAACCAATCAAACTAGCCGTTATGAATAGTAATACACACTTTTTGAAATTTTATAAATTTTATCTTTCAAAATAGACTTCATTTTTGGTTTCAGGATATCAAAATTAGCTTAGTGTGAAATTTTGGTACTTTTCGGATAACTTTTATATTTTGATGAATAGTGAAAATTACTAAATTTTAATTAAAAAAAACTTTTTTAATCGAAATAATTAATAGTGATAAATTATGAATTTAAGTGGTTTTAAAGTATATTTAGAATATATTTTTTCATTTAATAAAATTTTGGTCATTGGACATAATTTCACATTTAAACCGGTCATAAACAAGTGTCAATCTTTTGATAGTTATTATTTCATAAAAACACACTTTGTTTTGACAGCGGGAATTAATTTTAAATTAATTTCTGCCACTTATGTGTTTTGAATTTTGAAAAATGGATTCCATATTTAGAATCAGGATGTACAAATTTTGTAAATAGGTAACTCTTATTTTTAGATGTTTTGAATAATTACTTCGGTAAATATTTTATTTACCATGGTTAAAGGGTAAATCTGGTAAATAAGGGTAAACAATAATATTATAATAATATTAATTTACCCTAAAACGTGTCCTCACCATATTCTTTGATACATGTCCGACCATGGGCATCTTTGGGTCGATTTTGGGACTCCATGGAGCCACTTGTAGGTGATAAGAACACTTTATATTAATTAAGTTAAAGTAAATACAAAAATGACATAAGCATAAATCTTTTAGAAAAACAATTTTTACATAGGGTTATATATGTTATATTTTTGACTATAAATATTCATTAGAAATATACAGATATTTATTACATAATTTTATTTTATATATAATTTTATACATTTAATAATTAAATTTATTTATGAAACAGCAATGATGAAGTATTTTCCTTATTAATTAAAGAATCAAAAAATTGGTATTATAAATGTTAAATTAAATATAATTTGAAAGTTTTTATGACATCCATGAATTTTATTGGTTAATATGACATGTTAGGATTGATTAAATGAATTTTTTTTGAATTAATAAAGTTTTTATGACTTTAATAAAATCAATTATTGAATAGTGTCAAAATTGACATAAATGAGTTTTTAAAACAAATATTATATTATTAATTGATATTCTATTCCTAAAAATCTAAGGTCCGGCTAAAAGACTTATATCATGATATTTGTATCATTAATGTACCACTTGGGGGTCTCTTTAATGTATATAGTAAGTTTATTAACTACATAATATAAAAATACAAAGTGACATGGTAAATGTCAAACTAATTAACTAAGAGTTAAAACTAAAAGATAAGGTTAATATAGTGACCCAAACCTGTCTAAAATATATTTTTTGAAATTATTTAGACCCATACCCACCTTAAACTTTAAATAATACACTTTGTAGCCATTATAAACCAAATATGAATTTATTATAAATTAATGCTTTCAGTTTTTCCTAAAGAGCCCCTCCTCCCCCTTATAAAAGGACACCACTTCTAACCAATTATTCATACCTTAAAATCCTTTTGGTTCAGCCAAAATCTGCACAAATACCCTCTAAAATATCCTACATTAATCCTAGAGGCATTATTTTAGTCATAAAGCCAAATCAAGGAGCCCTTTTGATCAAATCAAAAGGAAGAACCTGAAGAAGAGGTAATGTTTTCACCACCCTCTTTCAAGTTCCTTTCTTCTTCAACTTCTTCTTTATTTGATATTTCCATTATAAAATAATAAATACAGTATCTTCTATATACTGTGATGTTATTATAAATATGTTACAAACATATTTAGTATTCTATCCATCCTTTGAATGACATGTCACCATACGTGCGTACGTACGGCTTACCGTCTCCACGTCGTGGTGTAATTGTTATTCAAGACATTATTATTTGGATGGGTATAATAATGATGTGAATTTCAAGTAAATAATAAATATAACATGATAATTATTCTATATATATGATAATCCATCCAATTATATATTATTTTAATATCAAAATAGTGATATTGTCGCTCATGCGTTCGTACGGACTACCGTCTCCACGAAAGCGATGAGATTCATTCCCCATCGTATCCATGAAAGTCTAATTATCATTTTATGATTAAAAATAAAGTTTAAGGACTTTATATCATTCTATATATGAATAATATACAACCTATCCATAACAAACATGACTTATATAACAAAACATATAAAATAAAATGAGTAAGTTAACACCCGAAATGACGATAATACTAAGACATTATTTACAAAGCAATGTTAAAAGATCATATATGATATCATATTAATGTATATTATTATTGTATAATTTAATAAAAATTATTTCACCATTATACAGGACGTTAAACTACCCTCAACCAAGGAAAAGTACAAGGTAAGGGTTTATTTCACAATCTCTTCATTATCCGAGGATGTTTATACGTAATTATCTACTGGGGCCTCTTTATCATCCACATCCATGTTTCTTAAAAATGTATTTCAAAATAATTTTTACTATTTTATAGACTATGGGTTAAAGTCATTTATACCCTTGTTGAATTTTTATAATATTTTTATAAAGGAATCTTTCTGTCATTTTCCAAACAAGGTCCTTTTTAACCTTTTCGACAAAATTATGGTAAGAATGTCTTTTTTTACTTATACGGCGGGTGCGGTTATTTTCCGCCGTTATAAAATCATCGAAGATTACCTTACAAGATTATAAGAATATTTTAAAATTAAATGTTTTATTTTATAATTATGTGACTTTTAAATGATTTTAAAAGTAATATTTTAATAATTTGTGAAAGGTAATCTTTATCAAGATCATAATTTTAAATGTTTTAAAGATTTATCTTTCTAAATATTTTTAATTCATGTCCATGTTTTTAGAATTATTTTAAGGATTTATTTATGTGGACATGAATGTTTTGAAATTATATTTCTTTCCAAAAGTTTCAAAGTGGTATGGGATACTTTGATTCAAAAATCTCTTTTAAATTACTTCCTTTATAAATGTGTGACATTTCAATGATTTCAAAAAAATAGATATTTCTCTCAAATAGTTTTGATTTCATCTATGTCAACATCCTTTGATGGATTTTAAGATTATTTGAAGTTTATTTATTATGATACAAAACTTCCATATTATATTGAAGGTTTTGTGATATGTTTTACTGTGGATGAATTATTTTTATACCATTCATGGTTTATGGAGAAATTATTGACATTTCATATGATAGTTTTAATACGAATGTTTATGTTATGTTTAAACCTGTTCATATGAGGAATGAATTGGACTTAATAAGTGATGGGTGGAGCCCGTTATAGCTCCTCAATGCATCGGTAGGTCTCATGAGACATACTAGTTTCTTGGAACAAGGCCTTGACAAAATCTTATTTGTAGTCTTGGCATAAGGCCTTGACTATGTGGTTATGATAGTCTGGCATTATGCATTCAATCGTTATGAAAGTGGCTATTGATATTGCTTGTGATTATTAGACTAGTATAATTTCCATGTGAGTAAGTAAATGACATTATTTTTATTTATATTTTCCATATTATTATAAATTTTAGGATGAAAAGGATTTTGTTTTAGTTATACATTTCCTTAAATGTTTATGTTTATTTATGAAAGTTTCCGCTATATTGTTATCCTTACTGAGCATATGAGCTCACCACTTTCTATGTTTTATTTTTCCTAGGATTCCAAGAAATGTATTGTGATTGATATGAAGGGTTAATCCAAGGGATAATGGCATTCGTGAAGGATTATTTATGTTGTTTTGTATGTTAAGAAGTGTAATGTAACATTCATGTATGTAATCTATTTTCCAAGACTGCTAAACTGATCGGTCCTTCGGGACTTGATTTCTCGTAATCATGCCAATGTATTGAAATAACGCACCAACTCTGGGTAACTAGGGTTGGGGCGTTACATGATATACCAAAAATTATATATTTTAGTTAGTAATCTTCCTTTTTATTTTATCCCACCAATAATGATATCACATTCCCCTATATATTTTGGTGCTTCTGGGATATATAGAGAATAGAGTGCTGTGAAATTCATCCATTAGGTATTTATTTAACTCTATAATAGATGGGATACATAGCCTTATACCAAGCCTTAATACTCCCTCTTGATCAACATTGAACTCATAAATATTCTCATTTTTCATATATTCTATCTTCTTTTATATTTTAGGATCTTTTTTTTCTTTCTTGATATTCTCTAGTAGTGATAGTTGGGAAATCATTTGAGATAGTATTAATTATGTACCTTCCCTTATAAATTACATTTCCATTTTTACCTGGTCTATGATAAATCAGTATCCTCCAATCCTAATAATTTCATGAAATATGGGGTCTTTTATACTCAATGCATCAACAACTTTGTTCGCTTTTCATGGGTGATAATGAATAAAACAATCATATTCTTTAAGAAGATTAAACTATCTCCTTTTTCTCATGTTCAGTTCTTTTCTTATGAATATATACATCATACTTTAGTGGTCAGTGTATATATCACACTTCTTTATATAAAGATAGTGTCTCTATATATTTAAGGAAAATATAACTATAGATAACTTAAAATATGGGGTAAGATAATTATGTTCATGGGGATTTAATTTTCATGATGCATATGCAATCACTTTTTCATTTTGAATTAGTACACATCCAATTATTAAGGACGCATCACTATAAATAAAAAATCCTCCCCTGTTAAAGGGTAATGTTAGTACTGGTTCACTAAACAACCTCTTATTTTGTTCTTGGAAACTATCTTCACACTCGTTTATCCAGATAAACTTAACTCCATTTTCAGTTAACTTGGTTAGTGGATTAGAATTCCTTGAATTTTTTTTCATAATCCTTTCATAGTATGCTACTAGAACATGGAAACTATGAATATTAGCTACTATCATAGGTCAAGGCCACTCCACTATGGACTTTTTCTTTTCAATATCAATTGAGATTCTTTTACTAGCAAAAAGGTGTCCTGAGAATGTGGCATGTATTAACTAGAGCACATATTTTTTTGAATTTACCAAAAAACTTCTCTTTAATAAGAGTTTTTAATATGATCCTTAGATGATCCCAATACTCCACATGAATCTAAAATATATCATAATATCATAAATAAATACCACCACAAATTTATCAAAGTGTTCCCTAAAAACACTATTCATAAAATCCATAAATATGAAAGGAGAATTAGTCAATCCTAAAGGTATTGCAATAAAATTTTAGTTTCCATATCTTGTTTAAAAGTTATTTTTGGAATATATTATTTCTATACCCTTAGATGATGATACCCTAATTGTAGGTCAATATTTGAAAAGAATTGTGCCCCATTAATTTAGCCAAATAAATCAAAAATCCTTGTAAGAGGTTATTTTTTCTTCACTCTAATATCATTATGTTCTTTATAATAAATGAATATCTATACTGATATATCCTTCATATTTACAAATAGAATAGGCGTTAACCTAATGAGACATACTTGGTTAAATAAAACCCTTCTATAAAAGATCTTGAATTTTATTCTTTAATTCCTTTAACTCCATATATCCCATTGTGTATGGGATATTTTATATTAGCTTGTATCCAGGTATTATTTCAATTAATAAGTCTACCTCTCTTTATGGGGGAGGTATCAGTAAATCTTCAGGAAAAACATCAACCTATTCCTAAAAAATGGGTACAACTCTGATCTTTATACTTTGTCTTACTTTTACTTCTTCGCTAATCATTTTTGTAAATAAGTAAACTTGTGGTGGTACATGACAAGAATCAAGCTAGGATATCACACCTTTGAAGAAAATTATAGGTTTTCCCTTGAATACAACTAGAATTTCCTTACTTCTATAGTTGATCTTGGGATTATAATTTAATATCCAATACATCCCATATATTATGCCAAATTACACCATTGGAATGGCCACTAGGTTTTTGTAGAGATTATAACCATAAAAGTTAATAGGAGAATACCTATATATCCTTGATGCTTGAATAATTCTTCTAAGAGTTACAACTAAAAAATTTACCGCTAGCAGTTCGGGGCATAATTTTATTTTATTTTCAAAATTAAATAAAATAAAATAATTAATAGAAGCATAATCAAACAATTTACTTTATATATTTGAGTGTATGATGATTGAACATGAAACCACATAATTTAGAACCTAGAATTTTGCCATTGTGATTGTAAGAGTACAACCTTTCTCCCTTATCTTTTGTTATGGTTTATGGTGATTTACCTAAATTATCTTCTTATTTGGATATTGATTAGTGAAATTTCCATTCCCCAACACTTGAGGTATTGCACGATAGGTTTTTCCGACAGTATCTTCCCTTATTATTGGAATTCAGATATTGAGGCCTTATATGTCCATGGTAGTTTTGAGATATATTATCATCTCTTCCCCACTTGTAACAATTTATACTCCATTATAGGAAATCCCTTAAATGATTCTTCACACACTTTTTGTGCATGGGTAGTTTTTATTCTTTCATTATCTTTTATGGTCAAAATTCTTTTTGAAATTTGGCACCATGATCCTCTTCTTATCATTCAGTATAAGATAAAAATATGAATCTTAAAACTAAATATCCACTTTGAGAGCACACCATACTATTTCCTTGAAACTCCTAAATTCTCTAATTGATTTTTCTTTATGTATATATGTCCTTATCACACCAAAGAACCAATCAATATTACCATCAAAATCAATGACAAATATTTATGTGTATCACACATGAATTGTGAAATTCATCTCATAACATCCCATATATTCTTTCTCATTTTTATTTAGATCAAGTAATTCATTCTCTATATTGGTTCAATTGGTGCAATGACTATAATTTTTTTTAAATGATTTTTTTGTAGTATTCTCACTCTATAGAATTAACATCATCATTTGGATTCAACTTATTGATCAGTTTCCACCACTGATTGGCTTATCCCTATAAATGATAAACTATCAAAGTAACTTTATCTTTCTCATAATAATAGAGAATATAGAATGACTTTTATATTGTATTGATCCATTTTTTCATGATCAGTGTATCCAAGGTTTCACTAAAAATAAGTGTTCATTGACATATGAATTATTAAACTACTAGTTTTTCCTTCCTTGGTGAATCCATGAACTCCACATTGTTTATGTTGTAAATATAAAATGATCAAATTGATTCGTCATCATCATCAAGTTTTCAGCTCCAGATTACATCACATTTGGAATACCATTATTTCATTATCTATAGTATCCGTTATTCACATAGAATGTTCTATTTCTCATTATTATTCTAGAAAAAGAAAACTTAAATGATAGAATTGATATTATTTTTAATCATATGTTAATATTCTTAAATGGATGTTTAATCTTAAAATTTACTAATAACATGATTCTAGGATGTTATAATTCAATATTTAAAAAAACATATTATATATATATCCTTTATAATTATTTCTAAAAATCATGTGATTAACCAAAGCATATCCCCTAGGAGGGTTAAACAAAGTGTGCAACAAAACCTCTTTGCCATGCACCATGTATAGTTTGATTTAATACCCAATGATCCCTTTTAAGGGTATTATCTCTCGGTACAAATATATCAGAGCCGCATCCCCTTGTAGCATCTAGAAATTCATTTAATTTCTTAGAAACCACTTGATTTATAAATTACCAAATTTTATGAGGTTTTCCAATATTTAGAAATATACCTAAAGTTATTAAAAAAAAATTATAGTCCTAATTCCCATAAATAACTAAAACTTACCTTTGATAGAAACTATGTATACCCACCTTGTTCATATATTATTTTTAATATAATTTATTAAAAAAATATTACATTAATAACTTTAAAAGAACTTTTGAGGTTTGGTGTCTTAGAAACTAAGAAAACAATACATGAAGTACATAAACATTATTTAATCCTCTTGAAAGAATAATTTAGTCCCATCCTACTTCACTTAACTTTATAATATTTCATAGGGACATACATTAATGGAAAGGGTGGTCATAAATCCCAATAATGTACAATAAAGGAAATATAAAGTATATGACCATGGATAATTTATAAGGCATGAAAATAGAGCCTGAATTTAAATAAATGAGGTATAATATACTAACATGATAATAAGTACATGGGCCATAACATAAGATCACGATCATAAGTACATGATACATAGCATAGAAATTTGGATACAATATAAATATGAGACATTGATAAGCATATCACCAAGGCTTGTCATGAAGGTTTCATAAAACATATTACCAAGGCTATTCACCAAGGTATAATAAACATTCTATCTCTAGAGATTAATTATTCAGCCAATTCATTATAGTTATATTATGGATCACCCTTCATAGGTCTAAATTCATGTTTGGCATATATATCATATAACAGAAAATTGCTTTTAGAATTTTAACCCATGATTAGGGGATAAGAGTTTCATAAATGTAATTTCCCAATAATTTAATCATAGTTATCTATAAATGAGTTCCCTTTATTGAATATAGGGTTAGGTTTTCAAAAAAATATGACAAAAAACAGGTATAATTTCAACAGTATAACGGGTGTACTTAAAATTTTATAGAAGGGTTTAATCATAGAGGAATGTATTCTCTAATTATAGAGGAAGCGTTTAAAATTTTATTATTGATGTAAATTATATCTATGAACATATGGAACGATAATTATTTGGAATCGAGAAGGATTATAACAAAGTAAATTCTTTAACTGAAAAGAGGATGGGGAGAGCCCCTTAACTTGAAAGTTTTCTTCTTAAATCTTGGGAAGAGAATCTCAAAACTTTAATAAATCCTTCAAAATACTCTAGAGAGATAAAGTGAGAGTAAATTCAAGATCAAAGGATTGTTAGTGGAAAGTAATGTAAAAGTGGGTGGTTTTTTATAGCAAAAGAGGGGAGATTTTTTATTAATTTATAAACATAGGCCTTGGATACCTAGTTAATAAAAAATAAAAAATAATTGGCCTTCACATGGTATTTTACAAGGAGGAGTGGTTTTTAATATTTTATTAGTTTAGGAACCAAACTTCTAAAAAAAATATAATTGATGATGTGGATGTGAGTGAAGTTTATAAATAAATTTTCCTAAAATCATAAAATATTCTTTAGGGTATGGAAGGCTCTTTATAGGATTGTAAAATTAATATTATCACATTAAAATACAATATTTTAATTATAAACACTTTTTTTGATGATCAATCCATTAAATTATTTATCACATGAATTTTATGTCATTATGATGTCATAATACCTATCATATATTAATACCATATTTTACTTTTACCCAAAAATTATATTATATTAAGAAATTATGAAAATTTTAGTCTTGGATAATTTCAATGTGATAATTTCAAAAATGACATCTATTTTATACATAAAATTACCAAAATATGAGAAATTTAATTTTCAAAATAAAATACTTATTTATTGAAAAATAATATTTTTTGTGAAATAATCAACTTTTGACCCTTATAAAAATTATCTCACTCATTATATAATTATTTTATAATTTATTTATAAATAAATAGTGTTTTATAAGATTATTTCATGAAAATAAATTTTATTTAAAATGCCTAAATTTATCATAATAGTGTATTTTAATTGAAATTATATATTTTTTAAATATAAAATTATGTTTTTTTATTCAAAAATATATTTATCATATTCATATTATATTCATATGTATTTTATTAAATAAAATAATAATTATAAAAGGATTGGATTAACCAAAATTTCATTTCTAAAAGGAAAATTATAGCTTCTAATTTTATAGTCTAGATATATTTCCCCTTATTACACTAGCATATGCCATTTGGGTAAGGTGTGTGATGGTTTTACTTTATTAGGGTGGCTCTACTAACATTGATATAATGGTTATCTCTACTAACTTGAACATTTCTAGTAGTTGATTTCACTCAAGCCTTACTTGTTGAAGCTTTTCTTGGTCTTGGTCAATGTGGACCCCAATGACATTAACTCCCTTCGAAGTTCTAATAGATGGGGTTCAAAAGGAATGATCTTATTGGTTGAGGCTATCATCTCTTACTTATCCATACATTATATATCATTATTACCCATTATATAAACTAATTCTAACTATCATTATGCCCAATAGTTATATTAACAAATAGTCATATTGACCAATGGCCATATGGACCAAAAGTCATATTGACCAACATTCAAGATACAGTCAAATCCTAACTGTCATGTTTCCCATTACACAATATATATATACTCCACCATTCTCATACTTCATCATTTTCTACTTAACTTATAATGTTTATACACTTCCCTTGATAATGAATATCGTATTCCTAACTCTTATATTTATTTTTATTATTCTTTTAGTATGAATGATCTTTTCTTGGAGAATTAAATCCTATGGAGTTTACTTTGGTGTGTACATTTTATTTTTTGTTTATCTCCATGTATTATTCATAGTTTTTATAGTGAATATTAATTCATTATAATAAATTTAAAAGTCATTCTATGTGATTATATTCTAAAACATAAAAAAATATTCACTGTGAAACATGAGTTATTTAATTAATAAATTGTTTGGGTCATTATAGTTTTCCTAATAAGAAAGACCATATCATGATGCAGGTTATAGTGGAAAAATTTTAAATAAGAAATACTTTTTGTTAAAATTCTAAAAAAACTTCACCAGCGTGGGACCTATAGACCCATGCCAAATCTAGGAGGCTTTAAACCATGACAACTCTTTAGTATATGTAATCACAGTTTAAAGTTAACTTACATGGTGAAAATAAGATGAAAAATAAAATTATATATAATGATTGATGAATATATCATTAATATAAATATAAAATGTTTATATTAATAAAATAATTTGGAAAAAATGTGTGATTTATGTAAATAGTTTCATTATTTATAAAATAGTTATTATTTGATAAAACAAATTAGTCAAAAATGTCACACATTTCAAAACTATGAATGTTTTTATGGTAAAAACAAGTAAATTATAATTTGTAAAGCTCATATTGAAAAAAAAGTGAATGGTTCATGTTTATACATTCCTAAATTATAAAGTCTTTATACTTAATTTATATATCATTTATAAATTCTTATACCATGTTTCAATATATGAATTGTTCATTTATTTATTTTAATCCCTTATTTATTATTCATATATATAAATTTTTTATATTGTGAATAAATGTATTCTTTAGTTTAAGGTGTTAAACTACTACTTTAAATTACCATACAATCATTTAGGGAGTTATATTATGGGTATAATAATTGGATTAGCTTAATTATAGCATGAATTTATCTTGTACATAAGTTATGTAATGAGTTACACGTCAATATGGTTTGATCATATTGATTTGGTAGAAATAAAATACATATCAAACTAAATCTTTACAATTGTGCATACATATAGAGAGAATATATGGGATAAGATAATGATATTTAAATTTACATTAAAATACTAAGTGTAGATCCCTTATAAAAAACACTTTTCAAGACCTAGTTCATTCAACTATGTATATTATACCAAATAATGGTGACCATGGATTATATTATATTAGGAAATGAATTAATTTGGTTAACCTAAGAGTTTCATGCCTCATTTTTTAATTTTATTTAGGTTACACATTATAATAAAACACTTAGGAAGAATACTAGAGGAATGGATTTGAGTTTATCCTTATGATGGATTGGGAAAAGACTAGTCCAATCAACTATCCAAGCGTCATATCTGATATTATTGGCACAATATTATTTCTAACTAAAAAAGTTGTGAGAAGAATTCCAAAATAGACTCATTAGTTAGTAGAAAATAGATCTTGGAAAACTAATATATGTGATTTAATTTTGAAGGGGTCGTCATTTTAGTATGATCTTGTATAATATTTTTTCATATTCAATGAATATAATATATTATACTAATTTTATAAAAACATTTAATATATATTAATGGTATCATAGTCTTTTAATTTGACCTTGATAAAGAAAATTAAATAAAAAAATAATTGAATAAACTTTACAGACTAGTACAGGGGATTTAGAATTTTCTCAAGTAATAAGAAAAGTTATATCTGTTGGAGAAACCACTTCCTAAATAAACACTTTATGATGAATCTAGTCAAAAAGATAATTTTTTATTATAAACATAAAATACACTCTCTTAACGTATCAACATTAATACTTGTCTCTATGGTGCCTAAGCTCTAGAATCTACATGAAACCATGGATGCTTGTGGAATGACAGATATTATTTAAAGGTTATATTAAGAGAAATTAAAACATGAAATTTAATATGTTTATAAAGATATTTTTTGATGTAATATGTAATAGGGTACTTTTATCTCTACTCATGTACTCAATATGATTAGGTGTGTAAACGTCTTAGAGAGGTTGGGGTCATTGCTTAATCTTGATTTGGGCATCGACTTCATTCTCCTCAATGTATTGAGTATTGTTGAGAAATACATGGGAGGACCAAGTTCAAGTTCTATGATAATGGTAAAAATTGGAAACCATAAAATTATTTACTAAAAGTAGTATAAAAGAGGTTGTGTTGAGTCTATACTAACTTCTAAATAGAAGATAAGAGTTTTTAAATAAGTGAAATTATTCCATTGTTATGAACATGGTCACTGGAGAGGTAATTTCTAAGAATGCCTAAAGGGGTTCAAGAAACTCTATGTAGACTCCAAATCATGTATTAATTCTATTGAATTCAATTATTATATTTTTATGGGTATATGATACCAACTTTACATTGTGAAATTATTGTAAATATATACAGGATTTCATAGATGAATGAGG
The DNA here is from genome assembly GCA_963277665.1 of Viscum album. Lineage (NCBI taxonomy): Eukaryota > Viridiplantae > Streptophyta > Magnoliopsida > Santalales > Viscaceae > Viscum > Viscum album. Next base: position 174,789,154 of record OY728164.1, read on the forward strand.
ATGGAGGTTAGAGTATAAACTGTGCATTCCAATGATAGAGAAATGGGATTATACATCAATGAGTCGGATACAATGGATCACTTTAAACCTCTATTGGATAAAAGTAGAGATTGTGTGTGTTTATCATCTTGTTTCCTTCTTACGTGGTGATAGATTTTATTATAAATAAAGGGTTGTTATAAATAAATGATATTATTTTTTTTTTACACATGGTTATTAATGATACAAATATATAACATATTTTAAAAAAAATACAAGGATAAAGGGGGTTTTATCCAGGATAAAAGAGTTTATCTAAGATATTTGCTAAAAATCTAAGGGGAAGAGTTCTTATCACTTATTAGTGCCATGTTTTAATGAATAAAATCTTCTTTTTATATTATTTCTCCAAACACATAGAATATAATATGATATATCAATGTTAATATTTTATTTTATAAATATTCACACCAAATTAAATACATGTTATATCCTAACATAAAAGAGTTTTTTGTATCCTAGCATGATATTATTAGAAGAATATAGTTTATAAGAGTCTAGTTGGAATATATTTGGACTTAGAGAAGCTCATGTACCAAAGATAACATAATATGATAGTAAAAATTAAAATTGAATATCACATAGTATCCTGAAATAGGTTATGATATATCGATAAAGAAAAATTTAATGTGTTACATTTAGTTTCTATAATAGAGTGTACACCAGTTTATATCCTAGAGGAGTTAAAAATATGTTGGTAAAGAATAATATAAAGAGTTACACTAGTTATTGAATGATCTCAAAAGAATGTTTTATAGAAAAAATCCATGTATGCTGATGGTGATAAACATAGAAGGAGTTATAAGTATACAATAAAAGTTATTAACATAATAACAATATATGTTATGAAGTAAATGGTTTTGAAAACCTAACATATATTTTTACCGTATCTTAATTTTTACCGAAAAAATTGATTATCTTAGGAAATTATGATAAATTCAATGTTAGTTAATTTCTATGTGCTAATTTCAAAAAGAAAATCCATTTTATCTAAAAAAATCTCTAAATATATGAAATTTAATTTTTTTAATAAAATATATATTTTTTGAAAAATAATATTTTTTATGAAATAATCAAATTTTTGAACCTTATAAAAAATATCAATGATATTATATAATTATATTATCATTTATTTTTAAATAAATAGTGTTTTATAAGACTATTTCATGAAAATAAATTTTATTTAAAATACCAATTTTTTTCATAAAAGTGTAATTTAATTGAAATTATATATTTTCCAAAAAAAATATGTTTTATTTGTATCCAAAAATATATTTATCATATTCATATTATATTAATTTTTATTTTATTAAATAAAATAATAATGAAAATGGGACTAGACAGACCAATATTTCATTTCTAAAAATAAAATTTTACCTTATAATACTATGGTCTAGATACATAACCCCTTATTACACTGGAATATTCTATAAGGGTAAGGCGTATGATGGTTTTACTTTCATGGGGTGGCTCTTATAACATTGATATTGTGGTGATCTCCACTAACTTACACTTCTTCGGTAGTCAATTTTGTTTAATCCTTACTTGTTGAAGCTCAGCTTAGGCTTGGTCAATGGTGAATCCCAGCGACACTAACTCCCTCCCAATTTCTAATAGATGAGATTCAAAAGAAAAGATCATATTGGTTGAGGATATCATTTCTCCCTTTGGTGTCAATTATATCTCATTATTACCCATTATATAAACTAATTACAACAGTCATAATTCCAATCGGTCATATTGAACAATGCCCATATAGACCAACGATCAAGATATAGTCATATCTTAACAGTCATGTTTCCCATTACACACTATATATATACTCCAGCATTCTCATACTTCATCATTCGCCACTTAACTTATAATGGTTATACACATCCATTATTAATGTCTATCATATTCGTAACTCTTCTATTTCTTTTTATTGTTTTTATGGATGGAGAAATCTCCATTAGAGAAATCAAGACTATGGAGTTATATTAGTGTGCACATTATTATTTTTTATTTTTATCCATGTGTTATTTCAAGTTGTTATATTCAATATTAATTCATTATATGAAACGTAAAATTCCCTCTACGTTCTCTTATTCTAAAACATAATAAAATAATAATTCTAAAACATGAGTTCTTTAATTAATAAACTTTTTGGGTCGTTGCAGTTTTCTCTATAGGGAGGACCATGTCATGATACAGAGTGTAATGGGAAATTTTTTAAAGAAAAAATAATTTATGGAAAAATTCAAAAAAAACTTCATCGATGTGGGCCCTCTAGACCCATTCCAAATATGGGGGGTATTTAACCATGAAAAAACGTTTTGTTAGATGTGATCATAGTTTAAAGTGTACTTACATGGTTAAAATAAGGTGAAAATAAAATTTTGTATATTTATTTATGAATATATCATTAATATAAATATAAAATTTTTATATTGGTAACATTATTTAGGAAAAATGTGTAATTTATGTAAATGGTTTGATTATTTATGAAATATTTATTTTTTGATTATAAATGTATTCAAAAATGTTACGCATTTATAAAATATAAAGGATTTTATATTAAAACCATGTAAATAATAATTTTAAATTTTCATATTGAATAAAGGTGAATGGTTCATGTTTATCCATGCTTAAATTATAAATTTTTTATAATTTATTTATTAATTGTTCATAAATTATTATTCCATGTTTGAATATATAAATTTTTTATTTATTTAATTTATTTTCTTGTTTATTATTCATAGATATATATTTTTTATATTATGAATAAATGATTTATTTATTTTAAGGTGTTAAAATACTACTTTAAATTATCATACATGAATTTAGGGAGTAATATTCTAGGTATGATAATTGGTTTAGTTTACTTTTACCATAACTTTATCTTGTTCAAAATTCATGTAAAGAGTTACATGTCAATATGGTTTGATCGTATTGATTTAGTATAAAGAAAATGAATACCAATATAAATATTTAAATAATTCATACATGTAGAGGGAATACATGATATAAGATAATGATATTTAAATATAATTCAAAATACTGACTATAGATCCCTTCTAAATCAAACAGTTTTCAACACCTCATTCATTTAACTATGTAGGTTCCGTTAAATCAATATTCCCATGGATTATCTTATGTAAGGAAAGTAAGTAATAAGGTGACCCTAAGAGTTAGGTTCCTCATTGTTTTCATTTTATTTGTGTTTCACTTAGTGGGGAAAACCTTATGAATAATATCTAACAAATGTTGATGAGTTTATTATTATAATAGATTGGGAAAAGTTTTTTTCTCTCAAATATCCAAGATTCATATATGATATGATTATTATGATGTCCTACCTAAAGAACTAAGTGGCAAGAATAATTCCAAAATAGACTCATTACTTATTGAAATATATATCATATCCCACTAATGGATATGATGTAATGTTGAAGTGTTAATCATTTTAGTATGATAAAATTTAAAAAAATTCCATATTAAATGAATGTAATATATGATACTCATTTGATAAGAACTTTTAATATAGATAATTGGTATAGTCATCATTTAAATTGAGCTTGAGGATAATTTTGGATAAATAAAAACATAATGGAATCAACTTTCTAAACTAGTACAGGGACTTGAGAATTTTCCTCAAGCAATTCGAAAAGTTATATGTGTTGCAGAAACCACTTCATAAATAAACTCTTTTTTTATGAATCTATGTCAAGAAAAGAAAAATGTTTATAATTATAAAAGGTACTCTCGTGATGTATCAATATTAATTCTTGTCTCTATGGTGCCTAAACTCCAGAAGCAACATAAAACCATGGATTCTTATGCATTGATAGATATTATTTAAAGGATATATCAAGAAAAAGAAAAACATGAATGATAGAAAGTTTTTAATGACCTTTTTTATGTAAGATAGTAGAGGGAAATTTGGTCTCTTCTCATGTATTAAATATGATTAAGTGTGTAAATGACTTGGAGAGGCTGGGGTCATTGGTCAAGATTGATCTTTCCATCCACATCATTCTATAATTACTACTTGAAAGGTTATTAAAGATCATTTTGAATAACAATATTTATGAGTCCAACAGATTTTTACATAATCTTATCAATGTGTTGAGGATTACTAAGGACATGGGAGGTTCAAGCTCAAGTTCCATGATGATGGTAAAAATGGGAAAGGGTAAAAGTTTTGAACATAAGTAGTAGAATAAAGGATTTTTTTGAATATACACTAACTTTTAAAATGAAAATAAGAGTTTATAGAGAAGGTAAATGCTTCCACTGAGGAAAACTTGGTCACTAGAATGGGAAGTTCCTAGAATTCCTAAAGGGGTGAAAGAAACTCTATGTAGAGTCCATCATGTATTAAGGTTATGGAATTCAATTATTTTATTTTGAATGGTATATGATATCAACTGTAAACTATGAAAGTGTTTTAAATATATACATGAGCTAAAGCTGAATTAGGATTGAAGATTATATCATAAAGTTTGTATTATAGTGATAGAGAAAGAGGTTTCTACATCAAGGATTTGAATTTAAGGGATAAATTTAAACCTTTATTGGATCAAAATATAGTTTTTTATGTTTATAATATCATTTCCATCTTTTGTGATAATATATTTTATTATAAACAAATGGTTTTTTTCAATAATTGAGATTATTGTTTTTGTATTCATGGTTATGAATAATCCTAATAGATAACATATTTAAAAAAAAATTACAAGGATAAAGGATATAAAAGTTTTTAAAAAATATGTGTTTGGGGTTAAAACTAAGAAAATGACATTAGATGATCATGAAACTATAGTACAACAACTTCATATTTATTTTTGAAATATAGGAACCTATGTCACGTCAATCCAAGTTACAGCTTTCCCAAGATGCCTCTAAATGTGTTTTCAGTGTTTTAAAATACTAAAACGTGTGTGTAACAGTAAAAACCATAGTAAATAACCTCAGTTTGATATGAAATCCTAGGAAAACTATGGTTGAATTATTTGTGATGTGTATGAGTGGAAAATGTTGAAATTGGGTGCCCTAGACCCAACTTGTTTTTGTACTTTGATTACCACTACATGTATTCAGTTTGTTATAATACATGTGTTTATCTTACCATAATAGTGTAGATACTTCTGCATCCACTTTGTTTATGGCAATGTTCTTAGATTACTTATCGCATCAAAGGGTTATAGTAGATCCCAGGCTATAATGAGAAATCTGAGATGCCATGACAGTAATCTTAAAGAAACGTCATATAGTTCAGTTACATCATTCTAAAAGGACACAGATGATGTGTGACCATCAGGTGCTGGGGCTCATAAGCATTGAGACTTCTTCTCATAAAGTTCTCACTTGATGATCCCTATTAATTGAGATCATGAGGACAGACCCACATAATAGGAACACCACATGTTTTAGGTTTCATTGGTTATTCCTATCTATGGACATGTGTAATGGTATTTAGACTTGAGATCATTTTCAATGGATGTCATTTAATTACATATATTTTTTTCAAGGTGAAAACCATGGAGACAAAGTCGTGTCGAGGTAGTTTTTATCGGGTACGTCATTAATGGCATGGCATTGATTGAATGATTGAGAAAGGATTTGTCGCTTCCGAGTTCAGGAATATATATCTCGGGCCTAGTTGATTAGGATGGTTTCACCTTAATTAAATCCATGGACATTGTAGTGCAAGGTAAGATCATCCGGACAAATCAATAAACAAAATAAATCAAAATAAAGAATGATGGCACTAGTATGCATTCTGCTTTATTGAGATATCAATGAAAAAGAGATTATATTACACAGACTGTGTTCGTAGGAAGGAAGTCATTGCATTGACTTTGCCTTATCTCTATAGGGGCCTTGATTGGTTTCTAGACCCCTCTCTAGGTCAGTGGATATTATTCACTACTATTGAGGTAAGGGCCCAGAGAGTCACACACAATAGCGCCTTGAGAATCTACCCTATTCTAGGAATTGGAATATAGAACTTTGTGGGTCCCGACAAAGGGTCCGAGCACTATCCAAGTTCTATGGATCACCAAATAATAAATAAATTCATTAATTATTCAAGTTTAGAATAATTTGTTGAATTTATTTATAACATGTATTTACAATTTATATAGTAAATACAAGTATTAATATTATTCGAATGGATTTTAATATCCTAGGTTCATTTAATATTAGCAAGAGGTATGAGTCGAGTTAAAGACTAAAATTTATCATGTAATATATTTATATATTACAAGTAAGTGATAAATTATAAATATTATTTATGGAATAATTTTATTTTTCATAAATAATTATTTATATCACTTATATATAAAATGTCTATTACATGGGGTCTAGGAATCCATACCGCGTGTTTTAAACACTCCCTATATAAGTGAGAGAGAGGCTCTCCCATGGATACTATTCATGTGTTAAGATTAAGAGCTTCTCTCTCCTACTAGAATCTAGAGAGATAGTATCTCAAGCGAAGGAAGATCTTCAAGTTCATCCATCTTGGATTGAAGCTTCTTCGTTTGTGGTGATCGTCGCTCTGCTGAAGTGAGCGTCAAAGATCCGAGCTAGCACCCGAATCTTGACGAACGGTGCGTGAGCATATTCGAGAGGCGGGTGTGGATGATCTAGAGGGCTTCGACATCAGAGTCTTCGAGCAACGATCATCGGCGTCCTATGGCGGACTTGAACACACTAATTACGAACAAGGTACATGTTCAGTTTAATTTTTTTGACCTGTTTAAACCTTGCAAGATCCTCGGACCAAACCAGGACAAGATCACTGGATTTGACAGGGTTACGTCACTCCACTGATGCAGAAAATTTTAAATTCCCGGCCCACCAGCTTCCGCTACACCGTTCAAGTACCCAACAGTGGTATCATAGGGACCACAAGGTTTTTCTGTGTCAAAGAAATTAAGAATCATTAAATTTAAGTGTGGGGTGTTAAAACAATTCATTCGGATCTGAACGCGCGTCATTTTGTTTTCAAATGATCAAGCTACGATCATTTAAAAATTTTAATCAGATCAATGATGTGGTTTATTTATCGTGCATTTTATGTTAATCTCAATCATAATTGAGATAAAAATAAATATAATATTTTATTATTATAAAATATAATATAATTTTTTATTATAAAATATTTTATTATAAAATATTTTCTACAAAGATGAGTTGAAAATATTTTTAATAATAATAAAGGAGAGCAAGACCCCATTTTGGGGTCTTCTTCTTCTTTATATTTTTTTTTAAAAAAAAGGGGGAGGGGATACCAAGACCCCAAAGAGGTCTTATTTCCTTTTATTTAAAAAACTAATGAAGGGCATGTGGTGGAATTTGTGTAAGGACAAATAAATAAATAAAAAAGGGAAGAGAAGACCCAAAGGGATCTCCTCCTTCACATGGTGCACAAAGGGGTGTGGCACCCCCTTGGAAACCCAAGCCTCCACCCCTGTGCGCTGAACCGCCTAGCCGTGCCGAGATACCACACCGAGCCCGCTGGACCTCCTCCTCCCTGAGCCTAGTCGAAGCAGTCGCACCGCCGCGGACCAAACCCCGCCGGCCGCCTCATGTCACGCTGCCTCGGACTGCCGCCCATGGCTGGAGCCGGACCGCATGGCCGCACCGCTCCCGAACCCTGGCCACACCACTCCCAAACCCCGGATGCGCCAAGCCACCTTGGACCGAGCCCGTTTGTCCCCTTCCCACCTGCTTGTGCCGCCTCGACCCCACCGGGCCGCCAGCCCGCGCCGCCCCGAGCTCCGCCGGACCGAATCGCACCGGCCGCCGCCATTCCTGGCCCCGCCAGTCCAGGCCGTTTCGGACCCAGCTGCCGCCTTTCCGTTTCATCGGAGCAGCGGGCTACTGGCCATGCGGCTGGCTGGTATCCTTCCCATCCTCCTCATCCGGTATGCTTCCCGGCCTCCTCCCGCTCCCTTCAGACCTCGCCGGAATTTGTTGTTGTCGCGGGAGTCACTGGATCGAGCGGTCACGCCATGGTCACGCCGCCACGGTCAAGCCACAGTAATGCTGTAATTGGCCCTGCTCCAGAATGACACCTCACGGTGGTTCGCAGTCCTGTCAGACTTCCCGGCTAGAGGTAACCCTGGTTTAAATTAATTTTAATTAATTTAGTTTTATAAATTAAATTAATTAGAATTAATTTGGGGATTAAATTAAGTTAATCCGAAATATTAATTTAATTTAAGTTTAAAATTAAATTAAGGGTTTAATTTAATTTTTAGAATTAAAATTAAATTAAACAAATGAAACCGATAAAATAAATTATTTGAATTTATTAAAATTCATTTAATTTATTATAACACCCTTGTGCTATTTAAATTTATTGCAATTTAATTTTCTTGCGCATATTTTACCCCGAATGGTCTTGAGCAAGTGACCAAACTGTGTATGTCTAGTATTTATTTATTTATTTAATTATTTATTCAATGTGTGCAATGATTGTAATAATTAATTAGATAAATGAGGGTCTGAGAATCATCTCTTTTAATTAAAATATGTATAAGGTCCTATGTATCCATTGCACGAGATGTATTTTGTACCCCTAGACCACCTCACCTGCATGCGAGTACATTTGTAATTAAATGATGATCTGAGATACAGACCTCGCCAAGACGAGGCGGTAAACCAGATGGGAGCCAAGCACTTTACACAGGGCAAGCTATGACGTGAGTTAAGTCATGAATTAGGTATGGATGCCCCTAGGTCAAGATTGATCCGTTATGGATCGGTATTTATATATTGCACAAGACCAGTCGGATTGCATGATTTACTTTATGCATAGTTTATTATTTTATGTGTCTTCATGATTATTGCATGATCACATAGAATAGTAAAGAAGATAAAATGCATAAATATGTGACGAATTATATTATATTGAATGTTCAGTTGTGAGCACGACAACCCAGTTTGAAAATAATAAATAGAAAAGTATTATATTCGTCAATAAATATAAAAATCCCTCAAATATATTTTAAGTCTAAAATCCTTCCATTTCTCACATCTAAACAAAACCGACTATTTGGGTGCTCGTCAGCCATAGTTGAGAGTGCCTCTTACTACCAGTGAATTTTCATGAGAGAAATGGGTCGACTTAACTAAAGTGAGTAGTCAAGGATTAGCCTTAGCTAACTTGCTATCACTTTAGAGATAAGTTTTTGAGGGAATCAAGTTTAGATTCCAAAATCTAGGACATTACTCAACAACACAATGAACCACAAGAACAAGTGGTTGGCCAGTCTAGTGCCTACCTTGAAACCCTCTAAGTAGTGGTGTAGCCCTAGCTTGTAGACTAGAAGGGAGGTTTCGAGGATCCTTTCCACTAGAATACTCAAGCAATAGATTATTCTGAATCTAATGGTGAGGGATATTAAGGTTTGCTTAAATAGGGGGAGACATTAAAATGATATACTAATTTATTAATCATAAATGTCAAAAGGTAATCAAGAAAACGTACTAACTGCTAAATTTTTATCTAATGTAGATTCAAAATGGAAATCACTGACACCACAAGTACTTTATCACTATGATTGATCTTGGATAAAGAAAATAACCTGACTGGAAATAACTTCCAGGAGTAGTACAGGCACTTGCGCATAGTATTATGCCAAGAAAGGAAGTTATATGTGCTGGAATCCCCAATTCCTGCTGAGCCTCCTCAGGGAGCAAGTAAGGTGGAAAAAGATAAATGGAGAAAGCATGTAGACGATGTACTTCATGTACAATGTATCATGTTTTCATCCATGTCCATCCAATTACAAAAAAATTCATGAGGATGAGGATGCCTACAAGATGCTTTCACATCTCCAAGAACTTTATGAGGAGAGGTCCAGAGAAGAAAGGTATGAGATCTCAAGTGCACTTTATAAGTGCAGGCTAGCAGAAGGGCACCAATCCAATCCTCATTTACTCAAGATGATTGGGTATATTGAGAGGATTAAAGCCCTTGGGTTCAAACTAAACTAAGAACTAGCAATGTATCTCATTCTTGCCTCTTTACCATCATTCTTCTAGACTTTTATTGTCAATTATAATATGAATGATATGACAAAGTTGCTCTTGGACCTTTTGGATTTAGTTCTCCAAGCTGATAAGGATATGAAAAATATCAATTCATCTGTCCTTATGGTGAACAAGAAAAACAAGGGAAAGGAAAAGGGGTATAAGGCCAAGTCAAGGCCAAAGACCCCAATACATTGTCCTGCAATGAAGCCAAAGATTAAGAGGCAAAGTAATGAGCAGGAAGCTGTCTACTTTGGATTTGGAAAGAAAGGACACTGGAAAGAAGAATTGCAGAGCTGGGAAGAAGAAGCAAGTTGATGCTTCTACTTCAAGTATTTTTGTCATTGAATTCAATCTATCTTTATCTACAAGTTGGGTATTGGATACGGCATGTGGCTCACACATTTTTATTCATATACATGAACCAAGTAGGTTCAATAAGATTGAAAAAGGTCAAGTGGATCTTCGAGCTACAAATGGTGCAAGTTTGGCAGCCTTGGTAGTGAGAGACTATCACTTAACCTTGCCAACTGGTTTGGTTCTAATTTTAAACAATTGCTATTATGTACCTTCTGTTACTAGAAACATTATCTCTGTGTCGAGTTTAGACACTATGGGTTTTTATTTTAAATTTGGAAATAAATGTTGTCTCTTTTATAGGGATAACATATGTTATGGTATGGCACGTCTTAACAATGGTTAATATATTCTGGAACTAGAAAACTCAGTAATGGAAATCAATGACAAAAACAACCAACATGACTCAAATAACACCCGCCTATGGCACTTCAGGCTTGGTCATGTAAATGAGAAGCGATTATGGAGATTGCATCAAGAAGGGTATCTAGACTCGGTACAGTTAGAACCCTTAGATGTATGTCAAGCTTTTTTACAAGGAAAGATGACCAAATCACCTTTATCGGGAAAGGGAGAAAGATCCAATGAAATGCTGGAATTAATACATACTGATGTATGTGGTCCATTTATAGTAGAGGAAAGGTGTGGTTTTCTATACATTATTACTTTTACCGACGACTATAGTAGGTATGGATATATTTACTTAATGCGGTATAAGTCAGATTCCTTTTGGATATTTAAGGAATACCAAAATGAAGTAGAAAACCAACATGGTAAGAAGATAAAAGCACTTAGCTCAGACCGAGGTGGATAATATCTTAACCAAGAATTCATTGATCACTTGAAGGAGTGTGGGTTAGTAACCCAAATCACTCTTCCTTATACACCATAATGGAATGGTGTTAGTGAAAGGAGAAATATTTCCTTTCTTGACATGGTCAGATCAATGATGGGTCATGAAACCCTTCCATTATCTTTTTTGGGATACGTCTTGCAGACAACAGCATATACCCTTAATCGAGTACCAACTAAAGCTGTAGATGGGATTCCATATTAGTTATGGTATGGGAAGAAACCCAACCTAACACACATATGTGTATGGGGGTGCGAGGAATTTATCAATACTTTACCAAGTGACAAATTAGCATCCAAAAGCACAAAGTGCGTCTTTATAGGTTATCCTAAAGAAACTAGAGGATATTACCTATACAACCATTTAGATAGAAAAGTCATTGTGGAAAGATATGCCAAATTTCTAGAAAGGGAACACATTTCTATTGGAAATAGTTTGAGAAAGATTGACTTCGATGAATTTAATGCTCCAGATGCACAATAGTTGGTAGAGGAACAATCTCCACAAGAAAAAGTAGAAGAAGAAGTTGTTCCTGAGACACAGATACTGCGTAGGTCTATGCGAGAGGTTAAAGAACCAGAGTGTTATGGTTTTCTTGTCACCGAGTCAGGTGACACATTAGTCCTTGAGGATGATGAACCTCTAACCTATAAGGAAGTAGTAGAAGGCAAAGAAGCTGCTAAATGGGAAGAAGAAATGAATTCTAAGATGGAGTCCATGTACCAAAATCAAGTTTGGATTTTGGTAGACCCTCCAGTTGATATTAAACCCACTGGATGTAAATGGGTATTCAAGAAGAAGCTGGACATGGATGGTGAGGTTAATACCTTTAAAGCAAGACTGGTTGCGAAGGGATTTAGGCAACGTCAAGGCATTGACTATGAGGAAAACTTTTCACTAGTAGCAATGCTTAAATCCATCAGAATATTCCTTGAAATAACAGCCTTTCATAATTATGAAATTTGGAAACTAGATGTAAAAACTTCTTTTCTAAATGGGAAGTTGGTTGAAGACATCAATATGACTCAACCCGAAGGGTTTTTCAAGTCAAATAATGCCAATAAATTATTAAAGCTACAGAGATCCATTTATGGATTGAATCAGACATCAAGATCATGGAATGTTCATTTTTATGAATCCATAAGAGATTTTGGTTTTTTCAAAAATGAAAGTGAGCCTTGTGTTTATAAAAAGTTTGAAGGGAATTCCATCGTTTTCCTAGTATTATATGTTGATGACATATTAATTATGGGAAACAAGGTGCAAGTCTTACAGTAAATTAAGACATGGTTAAATGAATGATTCTCCATGAAAGACTTAGGTGAAGTAACCTAAATTCTAAGGATCAAGATCTATCGAGATAGATCTCAAAGGCTGATTAGTCTAAGTCAAAGTATATATATTGACAACGTACTCAAAAGGTACAGTATGGAACAATCCAAAAGAGGATTGTTACCTGTGTCACATGGTGTAAATTTATCCAAGAAAATTGTCCAAAAACATAGGAGGATATTGACAGAATGAGTCGAGTCCCTTATACTTTGGCAGTGGTTTCTATCATGTATGCCATGCTATGTTCTAGGTTTGATTTCACCTTTGCTTTAATCATGGTGGGTAGATATCAAGCCATTCTAGGAGAGCTTCATTGGACAGAAGTTAAAACTATCCTAAAGTACTTGAGGAATACTAAGGATGTGTTCCTAGTGAATGGAGGAGATGTGGAACTAGTTGTGAGGGGATACACTAATGCTAGTTTTCATACATATCATGATGATTTGAAATCGCAGTCAGGCTACATCTTTTTCCTGAATGGTGGTGCAGTGAGTTGGAGAAGCTCGAAGCAAGTTGTGGTTGCTAATTATATAGAAGAGTTCGAATATATTGTAGCTTCCGATGCAGCAAAGAAAGCAGTCTGGATACACAGATTTATCTCAGACATTGGTGTTGTACCTAGCAGTGAAGACCCTGTACCAGTATACTGTGATAATACTATTGCAATGGTTCTTTCCAAGGAGCCCAGGTCTCACTAAAGAACAAAGCATATTCTTCGGAAGTTTCATCTCTTGAGGGATTTTACTCAAAGAGGTGAAGTGACAGTTAGAAGAGTATCCACAGAGGACAACGTGGAAGAGCCCTTAACTAAATCCATTTCTCAGTAAAAGCATGATACACATGTGAGAGCTAGCGGATTGAAACCTATTATCAGTTGGCTCTAATGAAAGTGGGAGTGTTGAAAGTGGGTTCCCTAGACTCAACTTGTTTTTGTACTTTGATTGCCACTACATGTATTCAGTTTGTTATAATACATGTGTTTATCTTTCCATAATAGTGTAGATACTTCTGCATCCACTTTTTTTATGGTAATGTCCTTAGATTAACTATAGCATCAAAGGGTTATAGTAGATCCCATGCTATAATGAGAACCCTGAGATTCCATTACAGTAATCTTAATGAAACGTCTTATGGTCCAGTTACATTATTCTGAAAGGACACAGATGATGTGTGAACATCAGGTTCTGGGGCTCATAAGCATTGAGACTTCTTCTCATGAAGTTCGCACTTGATGATCTCTAGTAGTTGAGATCATGAGGACAGACCCCATAATAGGAACACCACATGATTTAGGTGTCATTGGTCGTTCCTATCTACGAACATGTGTAATGGTCTTTAGAACTGAGATTATTATCAATGGATTTCATTTAATTATGTACATTTGATGCAAGGTGAAAACCATGGTGACAAAGTCGTGGAGAGTTAGTTTGTATCAGGTACGTCATTAATGGCATGGCATTGATTGAATGATCGAGAAAGGATTTTTTGCTTCTGAGTTTAGGAAGAGATATCTCAGGCCTGGTTGATTAAGATGGTTGCACCTTCATTAAATCCATGGCCATGGTAGTGGAAGGTAAGACCATCTGGACAAATCAACAAACAAAATAAATCAAAATAAAGAATGATGACACCAGTATGCATTCTGCTTTATTAAGATATTGATGACGAAGAGATTATATTACAAGGACCATGTTCATAGGAAGGTAGTCATTGCTTTGACTTTTCCTTATCTCTATAGGGGCCTCGATGGGTTGTTAGACCCCACTCTAGGTCGGTGGATATTATTCACTTCTATTGAGGTAAGGGCCCAGAGAGTCACACACAATAGCGCCTTGAGAATCTGCCATATTCTGGGAATAGGAATATAGAACTTGGTGGGCCCCGCCAAAGGGTCCGAGCACTATCCAAGTTCTATGGATCCCAAAATAATAAATATATTCAATAATTATTCAAGTTTAGAATAATTTTTTGAATTTATTTATAACATGTATTTACATGTTATATAGTAAATTAAAGTATTAATATTATTCGAATGGATTTTAGTATCCTAGGTCCATTTAATATTAGCAGGAGATATGAGTCAAGTTAAAGACTCAAATTTATCACGTAATATATTTATATATTACAAGTAAGTTATAAATTATAAATATTCTTTATGGAATAATTTTATTTGTCATAAATAATTATTTATATCACTTATATAGTAGATGTCTATTACACGGGGGCCAGGAATCCATACTTTGTGTTTTAAACACTCCCTATATAAGTGAGAGAGAGGCTCTCCCATGGATACTATTCATGTGTTAATATTGATATCTTCTCTCTCCTCCTAGAGTCTAGAGAGAGAGTCTCTCAAGCGAAGGAAGATCTTCAAGATCATCCATCTCGGATTGAAGTGTCTTCCTTTGCAGTGATCGTCGCTGCGCTGAAGTGAGCGTCGAAGATCCGCACTAGCACCCAAATCTTGACGAATGGCGCATGGGAAGATTCGAGAGGTGTGTGTGAATTATCTAGAGGGATTTGATGTTGGAGTCTTCGAGCAATGATCATCAGCGTCCTGCGGTGGACTTGAACATGAAAATTCCGAACAAGGTACATGTTCAGTTTAATTTTTGTGCTCTGTTTAAACCTTGCGAGATCCTCAGACCAAACTGGGATAAGATCACCCAAGTTTACAGGGTTACATCACTCCGGTGATGTATAAAATTTTAAATTCCCAGCCCACCGGCTTTCGCTGCGCCATCCCGATACCCAGCAGAAAACACATCTATATAACGTGTGGTGTGCTCGAAATGATGCAATAAGAAGTTCTAAAAGATTCCAATGTATTTAAAACATTTTTTATGGTGTCAAATCTAAGAAAATAGAATTATATATTTCTAAAATCATAGGAAAATTATCTTAGATTGATTTGAGAAATGTAGGATCTAATGTACTGTTAATCTGAGATACAGTTTTCTTGGGATTCCCATAAATGTATTTTTTAGTGTTTCAAAACACTAAAACATGTGTGTAATGGTCAAAACCAAATAAAAAATATATATTGTTGTAAAATCATGGTAAAACTATGTTTAAATTATTTATCATGTGTACGAGTAGACAAAACGTCCATATGACGTACAGTGGGCTCAAAATGACTCAATAATCAGTTTTAAAAGATGTAAAAGTCCTTAAAAACTTACAGTGGGGTTTTAAAAATAATAAAACAACATCGAATGTCTATAGAAATCATATGAAAATTACTTTAGAATTATTTTTGAAATGTAAGAATTGACTTCATATCAATATGAGTTATAAATTCCCTATGATGCCTATAAATTCATTTTTAGTGTTTTAAAACACTAAAATGGGTATGTAACCATCAAAACCGTAGTAGAAAACCATAAATAGATTTAAAATCATGGGAAACCCACTATTGAATTATTTTTTAAATATAAAAATAGAAAACACTTTCATCTGATGTGTGGTGTTCTTGGAATGACTCAATAAGAAGTTTTAAAAGATATAAAAGTCTTTAAAAATGTGTGTGATGCGGTAAAAACTAAGGAAATGGCATCATATGTCTATTAAATCAATGTAAAATTACTGTATATTGATTACTGAAATTTTATAACCAAAGCCACATCAATCCAAGTTACATTTTGTTTTATTCTCGTAATCATTTTTTTAGTGTTTTAAAACACTAAAACATGCTTGTAAAAGTCCAAACTATAGGAAATAACCTCACATTGATGTGTAAACATGTAAAAATATGGTTGAATTATTTTTGATATGTTTGAGAAGAAGACACTTACATATTACATGCATTGTTCTCCAAATGACTCAATAAACAGTTTTAAAAAGACATCAATTTCTTAAAAAATGTGCATCAGGGGATCAAAAATAAGAAAATGGCATTGGATGGTTGTGAAATCATAAGGAAATGACTATAGATTTATTTTTTAAATTTAGGAACTAAAACCACATCAATCCGAGTTATAGTTTTTTCAGGATACTCATAAACATGTTTTTACTATTTTAAAACTCTAAAACATGCATGTGATAGTCAAAACCATAGAAAACAACCTTGGATTGACATAAAATCATGAAAAAAGAAACATTTTATTATTTTTAAAATATAATAAATTATTTAATATGAAAATATTTAAAAAAATTGGTGATTAATTTCAAACACATCACGCGTCAATTTAAAAATTGATTAGATTATTATGTACTTATCCCTTTTGAGTTCCAAGTGTTGAATCATATCTTAAATAGGTTAGTTTATGTTTTAAAATTGTTCTACATGATATATTATTTATTTAATGTTAAAATTAAATATGTTTAATTAAAAAAATTACACATGTTTTGTGAAAATTATGTATATATTTTGTTCATATTATGTTTCGTATTTCCTTTCTTAAATGTTGTAGTTTGTATTGTAGATGACAGATGTCGGCAGTAGGACGGAAGTTGACCATTCTGATTCATGAAACTCTTGAGTAGGTAGTCATGATGGATCCTAGTCTTTATGATATGATTAAATATTATCAATGATTCTATTGTAATTATAATTTATTATTTTCAGTTCTAATTTCTATTTTTTCTAATTGATGACATGATGTGGTAGATTTCACATATGATGACTCTATCTATGGAGATAGTTGGATGAAGTGGAGGTAGTGGGATGAAAGTGTTGTTCATGGGTTGATGGTGGATTTTGTACATGTGTTATCTATATATATATGATTACTAATATTATGGTTGATTGATGCTTCTGTATTTATGATTGTGGATGTACAATGAATTTATTGTGTATTTATGGTATTTTTTATTTTATGACTGAGTTTTTTGCATTAATATTATATTTTATTAAATATTTTTGTTAATATATATATTTAATATTTTTAGCAGCAGTTTCTAATAACAGACACTAAATATAATTATCGCTAATCTTTTTAGCAGTGATTAAAGTAGTTTTGGTTATTTTTTTCCTCTAATAAATTAAATCATTTCTAAATAATTTTGAGACGGTTATGTTAATTTCCACAATTTTTTCCAAAAAAACTATCGCTAAGTACATGAAAACAACAGGTATAAAAAATTCCTCTAAACTATAAAAAATGCCTCCAAATTATTTCCAATCGTGAAATATGCGGTGTTTTAAATAACTGTCGCTAAACATTATAGAGTCAGTTTAAACTGATGAAATAGTAAAAACCCACTACTAAGACCACATTTTTTATAGTGAAAGATTGAGTAACCTTGATTCTTTGATATTTGTCTCTATTTTCTAACATTTAAGAATTTTTGAATTTATAATGATTTTCTATGCTACAATGGCTCATGGGGTCACACTTTATGCATGTATGAATGAGGATTAAGTTTATGAAACTTTGAGAGCTACTCAAAAAATGTTTTGGAGGATATTCAAAATTTCTATATGGATTTTTATAATTTCCAACATATAATGTACCATGTGGTGAAAATGGAAAATATATTTTTCTAAAAAGAATTTTTGGATATTCTTAAATGAGTTTTTTCGTACAATGTGACATAAGTTGAAAGTGCACTAAGTATATGAGGCTTTAGTACAGGTGTTATATTGATGGATATATGTATTAAAATTACATAGACCATAGTATACTTGATTTCATGGTATGTGTACAGGTTCACCATGAGATAATGTATGTCTTGGTGTTTGTAGGGATGCACCATGGCATAGTGAAGTTCAATATGTCATGAAGCATTGCATGGATATTATTATTCTATGTAATAACATAATTCAGCCATGATCTCTTGTGCCTATTATCATGAATGATTAAATTCATTATGTGATGATGATTAAAAATAGTTTGAACATCCAAAAAAATGTATGTTAAGAGGATTCCAAGGGGGCAGTGGACAACTCTTTCCTAAGGAGTTAACATATGATATCATCCTGGATGGACACACATAACATTCAAAAAATAAAAATATACATCAAATATACAAGGAATAACCAAAAATTTATTAAATAATTCTTATAGGTAAAGACCTTACCAAGAACCCAGTTACACATAAAATACTACTACACTACTCTAGATTGGCCCTTTAACAGTATGAAAAAACGAATTTAACTATGATAAAAAAGTGTTCTTATCCTCAGTTCCATTAAAGGTGGTGTCTTTATCAGTGCTAAAAAGGCTTTGATAAAGGGGAACTTTATCAATGCTAAAAAGAACTTATAAAGGTCCCCCTTTATCAGTGCTTTCATTAGCACAGATAAAGTCATCCCTTTATCAACGCTTTCATTAGCATTGATAAAGTCGTCCCTTTATCAGCGCTTTCTTAACATTGATAAAGTCCCACTTTAATGGTGGTTTTATTAGTACTGATAATGGGGGTCCTTTATAAATTCTAGAAATAGCACTGATAAAGTCCCACCTACTGTAATGTGTTCTTCCTATGATAGAAAAATGTAATAATTTCTATCTTCTATGAAAATACACCTATGAAAATACAAAAAATTAATAGAAATAAATTTTACATCACAAATACAAAAAAACAATATTATATAAAATTCAAACAAGTTTTTTTATAATTACATTTGAAATTACTATCCACATATATTTAAAAACATTAATGTTTCGTCATCTTTGGCACACCATGACCCCCTCTCAAAAAAGATAGATCATGATATCAGTTTCCAAAAAAAACACTCCAAGCTGAGAAAAATAATTCACCTATATAAGAAAAAAAATCTTATGTTAGTGATACTATAAAGAAATAAATTAAACATAAATATGAAAGAATACATTAATAAAATGTTGATTTTAAATAAAAGGACACACTTAGAGTTATACCGGTCACATCATGCATCATATTGAGGTGGGGTTGAATCCTAAACATCACAAATGACTTGTGGATATTTTTCATAAAGTATCAAAACAATCCGAATGAATTTTCTTTATTTTCTATATTTCACTTGTTCTTTTTACCAAAAGTAATGTCAATTTTAAATAAAAAGTCACTTTGAGACATATCGGCCACACCGTGCATTGGATTGAGGTGCAGATGATTTCTATATGTCACAAGTGACTTATGGATCATTTTTATTGAAGTATCAAATCAATACAATTTTTTTCCCAATTTTGAGTATTTCACTTGTATTTTTTACTAAAATTTCATTTCAAACTGGAAACATGCACTTTAAGTCATATTGGTCACATCGTGTGTTAGTTTGATGTGAGACGTCTTCCTACATGTTACAAATTAATTATGAATCATTTTCCAAAATTATTAAGACATTCAAAGAATTTTTACTTGGTTTTCAGTGAGTGATTCATTTTTTGAACTAAAATGTTAATTTTAAACAGATAATAGACACTTTGAGTCATACCGGTAACATCATGCATCCGATTGAGGTGTAGTTTATTTGTACATGTAAAAAATAACTTATGGACGATTTTAAAAAATTATAAAAATAATATGAATACGTTTTCTCAGTTTTGAGAATGTCACTTGTTCTTTTAACTAAAATTAATGTCATATTTAAATAAAAAGACGAACTTGGAGTCAAATCGGTCACACCATGCATCTGATTGAGGTACGTTTTATTCGTAAATGAAAAAAATGAATTATGGATCATTTAATAAAGTGTTAAAATAATAAAAATGTTTTTTCTCTATTTTCATTAAGTCTCTTATTCTTTTTACTGAAATTAATGTCAATTTTAAATAAAAAGACACACATATAGTCATACCGGTCACACCGTGCATCTGATTGAGGTGAGGCAGATTCTTACGTGCCAAAAATTACTTATGGATTGTTTTCATAAAGTAGAAAAATAATACAAATGAATTTTCTATATTTTAAGTATGTCACTTGTTCTTTTTACTAAAATTAATGTCAATTTTAAATAAAGAGATGCCCTTTGAGTCATATCGGTCACACCGTGAATAAAATTGAGGTGAGGAAGATTCATACACATAAAAATGACTTATGGATCATTTTCATAATTTATCAAAACAATGTGAATGTTTTTTCATGGTTTTGAGTTTTTCACTTTTGTTTTTTACTAAAATTTCATTTCAAACCAGAAACACACACTTTGATTCATTCTAGTCACATTGTGTGTTGTTTTGATGTGAGACTACTTCTTAAATGTCATAAATGACTTATGAATCATTTTTCTAAATTATAAATAAAATAATAATGTTTTTCTTGGTTCTTAATGAGTGACACATGTTTTGAACTAAAATTTCATTTTTAAACTGATATCAGACACTTGGGGTTATATCGGTCACACCATGCATCAGATTGATGTGAGATTTATTTTTACACATCTCAAATGAATTGTGGATAATTTTCCTATAGTATCAAAACAATATGAATTTTTGATCAGTTTTTAGTATGCCAATTATTCTTGTAAAAAAATTAATGTCAATTTTAAATAAAAAGACACAATTGGAGTCGTATCAGTCACACCATGCATCGGATTGAGGTTTGGTTGATTCTTACATGTTAAAAATGACTAATGGATATTTTTACTAAAGTATAAAATCAATAATAAATTATTTCTTCTGTTTTCAGTATGTCACTTGTTCTTTTCACTAAAATTAATGTCAATTTTAAATAAAAAAGATACACTTTAATTCATATCGGTCACAACGTGCGTCAGATTTGGGTACAGATAACATCCTACACATCAAAAATGAATTATGGATCATTTTTATAAAGTATCAAAATAATGTGAAGATGTTTTATTAGTTTTCATTATGTCACTTTTTCTTTATACAAAAATTAATGTCAATTTTAAATAAAAAGATACACTTGGAGTCATAGCAGTCACACTGTGTGTCAGATTGATGTACGGCTAATTTATACAAGTCGCAAATAACTTATGGATAATTTTACTAAAGTATCAAAATAATATGAGTGTTATTTCATGGTATTCATTATTTCATTTTTGTTTTTTTTAATAAAATGTCATTTCAAATTGGAAACATTCACTTTGAGACATAATGATCACATCATGTGTCGGTTTTACATGAGATTTCTTCCTACATGTAAAAATGACTTATTAATCATTTAACTAAATTATCAAGACAATCGGGGTGTTTTTTATTGTTTTTTAGTGAATGAGACATGTTTTGAACTAAAATGTCAATTTTAAACTGATAAGGGACACTTTGAGTCATATCGGTTACATCATGCATCAGATAGAGGTGTAGTTGATTCCTACACATCACAAATTACATATGGATTGTTTTCCTAAAGTATCAAAAAAATCCTAAATATTTTATTAGTTTTTAGCATGTCGCTTTTTCTTTTCACTAAAATTAATGTCAATTTTAAATAAAAATACATGATTGGAGTGATATCGGTCGCACTGTGTGTCGAATTGAAGTTTAGCTGATTCTTACATGTAAAAAATGACTTATAGATCATTTTCATAAAGTATAAAAAACAATCTGAATGTGTTTTCTTGGTTTTAAGTATGTCACTTATTCTTTTTACTAAAATTAATGTTAATTTTAAATTAAAAGACACACATGGAGTGATACTAGCCACACCATGTGTCAGATTGAGGTGTGGCTAATTCTTACACATCAAAAATGACTTATGAATTGTTTTCCTATAGTATCAAACCAATATTAATTTTTTTACTAGGTTTTGAGTATATTATTTATGTTTTGAACTAAAATGTAAATTATAAAAAAACATATAGTTCCAGTCATACCAAGAACATTGTGTATCATATTGAGGTGTAGTTGATTGAGTATGTGATATGTATTTTTCTTTCAATTATTTGAAAAATCCATAAAAGAGAGAACATGTTCCATTATCATGGAAGAGAATCCCCATGATCATTGAAACACTTACATTATAGGAAGCATGGGGTTTCCTATTCCATCATAAAGGAACATGTTATATCTTTTATAGATTGTTGTAGATAGTTGAAAGAAAAATATAACTTTCCAAAAGATCTGTGAAAAAAATTAAATACATATTAGATAAAAATGATAAGAAAATTAACTTTAAAATAGTAGATAAAATGATGAAAAAATTAATTAAATAAGTAGTAGTTATTAACCTTTTCATGATAGTTGTATAAATTATTGACCTATTTTCTTACTGTCATTATCTCAATTACAGCCTTTTAATCTAATCACACACGAGCACAAATAGCTTCGAACAAACCATCCCAACCCAAGAAAAAGATTCCACCAATATAAGAAAATGATTCTTATGCTAGTAATACTATCAGGAAATACATTAAACATAAATATAAAATAATACATTAATAAAATATCAATTTTAAACTAAAATTATAAAATTTGAGTCATACCGGGTACACTGTGTACCATATTGAGTGCATGATCATAGTACAAGAGTGAAACATCCTTGTTGATGAAGTAATTTCTTTATGAAATCTGTTAAAATTAAAAAAAATAAGTATCATATAGAAATGCTAAGGAACTTAACTAAAAATTTCGATAAAATGATAAGAAAATCAACCAAATAAGAAGTATAAAGTCACATATTCATGATATATGTGTAAATTATTCCATCAGGTATGATTCCCATTCATTTCTAAATAAATTTATTTCATCTTGTGAATACAAGGATTTCTGAAATTAATAGTAGTAATGGAAAAATATAAATACACAATGTATTAATAAATATTTTAAATGAAATAGTAATTATCTTTGAAAATACCTCTTTGTGGATGCTTAATTGTTGATTTTATATGATATATCTCATATATTAATAAACATAATAACCATAATAGTTTCTATTTGTTTGTTTCATACACTGAAAAAAACATTGATAAAAATAAGTAATTTTTTATATGTGTTTTGATAGTGAAATATTATTATATATATCCTAATACTTCTCCACTTTTAGAAGTTGATAGGCTCCTTCTGTATATACAATCTCTTCATGCCATGATTTTCACAATATTTAAACACCACCCAATCATAACAGAATACTCATTAAAAAATAATATAAAATATAAAACTTGAAGTTTAGTTCTAAAATGTTGGATATAGTGCATTAAAAATTGAAAATTTTCATCACATGTGGTTGGTTTGTTAGGTATCCATGTAGTGAATATAGAAAATAATTCTTTAGAGTGTCCAAGTTGACCATAATGAGTACCCAATGTTTCCTAAAAAATGAATAAGTAATGAAAAGAATGAAAATATGTTTCATATGATTAGATTATATATTTTTACCCCTTCATCATTGGTTTTAAGAAGATTCTTTCATCCATAAGTTTTCTTTCAGACTATGCATCCAATTTTTCCACTACTACATTAATTTTAACTGATTCCGTATTGGTTTGGTCTCTATAAGTGACATGAGGAATAATGAGTCCATATTTATATTCATGGGGTAATCCCTCAAATTGGTATTAATATATAAACCTACAAAAAATATAAATTGTATTTATTCATAATTAACATAATAGATCAGCTATTGGAAAAAAAATCATGAAAACACACCTCATGTATACATTTACATCTGAGACTCCTAGACATTCATAGTTAATGATTTAATTTACATTATCAAGAATTATTAAGTCTGTGATGGCATCTTTATACATTTTTTTTTTCAAAATCAACTATGTTATTACTACCACTTCATAACATTTTATCTACATGAACATTCAATGTTAGTAAATACAGATATTGAACGGGAAAGGTAAAGGTTTTTTCTGAATATCTTTTCAATCATTTGGTTGATCCTTTAGATGGTTTTGATTCAACCTTTCATTTCACCCCTTTCATTTGTCTATTTTTAATAACATTCATCAGTTCAAATCTTATTTCATTAATTGTTAAAGGTTTTTCATAAAAAATAAATTACAAATGAATACCTCATTATCAACATTTTTTTATCAGATGTGAAAGCCATGCTATGAATGTTTCAATAGCTTATTTGACCATATAAATATCTATGTCATCAAGTGGAACATATAGCTCGGTGCTCAGCTTATGAGCTACATTAATTCCCACTCTCACATGGCCTATTGAAAGTGGTCTTTTGTGTAGAGTGTCTTCTTGGATATTGAATATGGTAACCCTCACAACAAGGTGATGGATGGGTATTGATAGGTATAAATCACATTCATTTTCACCCTATATAATATCAGTGAACAAAAAATATCATTGTATTCCTTATTCACATTTCATAGAAACAATAATGATAATATTTATTACCTCATCTAATACATATCTTTGAGGGGAATTGATTGCCTCAATGTTAGTGGGGGGGATCTCCACACAGCGATTGTTCTTGAGTTATTTATTCTCTTTTCTCCCCCCCCCCCCATAACACATTCTAGTAACTTAGACTGCTAGTGAAATTTTTATTAAAGGGAAGATAATTTTGCCTACATCTCTTCCATTTTTTATCTTTATCCTCCTATTATTTTCTTTTCTAAAAATATTTTTGGGGTGTCACCCCAAAACCCACACCTCTGACACAACCATACTTTTTTTGTCCACTTTAAGGACACTAATATTAGGTGTTCATCTGTTATAGATTTTGATGATTCTTGAGACTAAGTTGGAAAGAAAATATAGGAAAATAAGCAATCATTATTATGTAATGGATATTTAAATAAAAACAAATATTTATTATGTCATACATACAAATTCTTCCCACAATTTTTGTGTGTTTTCATCTATTAGTATTCCATATTTATTTACACATGCCTCCTTCCATAGCACATGATGTGGTATGTATGTGAATTTGGATTTGGATTCATCAATATGCATATAAATAGAGGAATATAATTATGTTTTTGTTTTATTTCACATAATATTATTACGGTTGATTTAAAATACATACCAATTTTTTTAAGTACAACCCATACTTACTTTATGGTAGGGGTAAGTTGGTTTTAATTCCCATTCCTTATTTTCAACATTCAGTTGTTGTTCCATAAATTAAAAACTATGAATCAAGTGATTAATACACATATTTTCAAATAATATATTACCATCCATAACGTAACTGAAAGGATATCTCCTCATAATGTCTAGTAAACAAATCCTATGGTTCTTGGCTTATCAGGTGTGCATACATATGCAGTGGGTGCGGGTTTATTTCCCCTTCATCATATTTGAGATAAAATTATATTATAATTGTGTCAAATCCTCTATGATCCTTTCTAGTAATAATTAATACATATTTCTTATGGGATTCATCTACTATAAATTCTCTCTTCAAGGGATAATGAAGAGTAAGTTAAAGTTTCATTATTTTATTTTTTTAGTAAAATAAATAAAGGATACCATAATTTTACCCTAATCTCTACCCAAACTAGTGTCTTAAGCATGGGAACAATATATTTCCATGAATCTACATCAATAATAACATTTTTTTGAGTGATGAGTTCAGTGAAACTATTAAACATAGCCTTGTTGGGGTTAACAGGCTGGCCGCATGCATTCTATTTGGCCTCAAATTTGAGGTCTTTTATTTTTTCCTTAATAATTTTTGTTGACCCCATCATGCTGTGGTGCTCCTATTTTTTATTGGAGATTGGATCTTCATTTTATACCATTTCCTTGGGTTAAAAATCATTAATATATTGTTTATATGGATTTTTAGCATCTTCATGTGTATAAGTTCATTGTTCCTCTCCATTGGGAAAAGAAACAGGTTGAGAAACCTATTATTTCTCAAGATTAGGAGCATCATAATGTTTAGTAGTCATTATCTTCAAATGTGGTTCAACATTTAATTTATATTATTTAAATTTTGTAGTTAAAAAATAATAACATGAGGTAATTTAATGTGAATTAAAAAAATATAACATCATTATTGAATTCTATTTATTAAATTATTGAAGGGATTTGACCCCTCTATTCTGTATCCAAATCCCTTAATTGTGGTCTCCTCTAACATACAAGACCCTATCTACATTGGGACCATTTTTAAATGATTGTTACATCCCAATGAAAGGTTTATCCTTAGTTTAATTTTCATCTCACCCTTCATTGGTTTTGGTCAATAACAGAACAATTGACCACTTTTGGTTTGGGGGATCTAGAACATAAAATACATGTACTACCTATGATTCCATTATAAATGTTTTTTCTTTGTACCCTTCCTTACTGAAATCCACTTTCATGAATCCCAATTCATCTATTTTAACATCACTAATGTTATCAATGCACTTTCATTGAAAAATAGGCACTTGAAATGTTGTATAATATAACTCCCGTAATTGTTTGATGATTCCAAAGTATAACATGTTCACATAAATTATATTTATGTCCTTGGTACTAGATATATGTTTCGCTTCAGCCACAAGTGTAACTCCACTATTTTTCATGGTACCACCTTCATCATGTCCATTTATAAAAAATGTTTAAACATTGATTACATAACCATTGTAAGATGATACATGCACACATGTTCCTCTAACTAGCCATCAAATTCATTATGAAATTGAATCCATATTTTCTCCTGACTCCTTAAAAATAGGGTCTCAAAACTATCCTATAAACTATTGATTAAGAGTATTTGATATCCAATTTTCATCCCTTGATGGATTCAAATGCCTAAGAGTTTCTTTGCGGGTTTCAACATATGGTTGCACCACTAAAATGTTATGAAAAATGTAAAGGTGGACCTACTATCAATCTGTAATATTGATTATGAAAACATCTATTCGATAAATTCATTCACCCACAAGCTTCTCAGTGTGATGAGATTTTTGTAGACCAATTCTTTCCACACCGGATAGGTAGTCGATATGGAATTTTACATCTTCCTCAATAATATATCACCCCACAATACAACCCTATAGACAACTTCAATTTTTTACATACCCTTTCAAAATATTCATATACCATTCAATGGGGTACATCTATCTATAATGTATAGAACCACATAGTTTAATCTCTCTCACCAAGTAAACCATCAAATGAACTATCATATCAAATAATTTCAATGGGAAGAACATTTCCAATTCACATAATATGATGCAAATTTCCTTTTCCATAGTTGGAAAATTCATTAGGTCTATAACTTTTCTTCATATAGATTTTAAAAAGAAACAAATCTTGGTTAATGTATAATGGACATTATTAGGAAAAATCAATGTAAATCTACAGGCATTTGATCTCACATTAAATCTTGACAGTCATGTTATTTCATACCCTTTAACTTTAAATTAGTCATTGAAACAATATTTTTTATACTCAATGAATACCCCTTTAGAACATTTACATCAATCAAGAAGTTGAAAAACTAATATCTCTCCTTTCTGGAAAGTGGGTAAGTAGCCATGGAAGAAATTTTCATTTTTTACCCTTCATTAGAGTCAACTATTCTCATATTACCATGTCAATCATGTCAAACCTAGCATTAATTTCATAATTTTATTTGTTTAATTTATTTAGTAACATTCCAATGAAACTATCACCTACATTTTTTCAATATTAATAAAATCAATTATATATCTAGAGAACAGACAATTCCAGTATGATAATTCAAAAAAACTGATCACTTTTTCCGATCAGTTTTCATAAGTTTTTTTTAAAGGTTTACCAAAAGCATAGTTCATATCATTTACTTTCTCAAATAGTTGATTGCCTATTAGTGGAGATGGTATTGTATATTATTTTGGACTCCCATCAAATGTTGTCATCTAAGATCGATATTTATTTCATCAAGGTAGAAATATGAGATTTCATAGAAACACAGTCTTAGATAAATATTTCAACCTAATTGACTATGTAACTTATTCACAAATGGGACACCCTTCAATTACTTTAATGTTATATCCTGAAAATTTTATATAAGCAAGAAAAATCTTTTTTCATCTCGTACAACATGGCTCTCAACATGAAATATTCATTTTGGTAATCATTATACAATGTAACACCTGAGTCCCATAATAATTTCAAATCTTTGATCAATGGATCCAAATAAACAACAATATCATTACCCCAATTGCATTGATCCTAATATAATCATAGATAATAGAATCTATTTTTTTTCATGCATAACCATGATAACAAGTTATAATTTACCAACATAACCAACCATGTACTGTAAGTGCTTCTTTGAAAACCAAAAGGATTCACTCCATCTGTAGATAGTGAGCGATGAAGGTTTCTCGTATCATTTCAAAATTCAGGATACTCATGATCAATTCTATTATACTAAGGAAATTATACCAAATAATAAAGTTTTCCATATTCATTTTTTGAATTTGAATGCCACCTCAATTTCTTTGCAATCTCCTCACTTTTATATAGGCCCCTAAACCTTGAAATGATTGGAAAGTACCATAAAAATTTCATAGGAACAAATTCATCTTTATTGTATCCAGAAGCACCAAACTTTGGGAATTATTTAAGTTATTTTTTTCCTAAGAAATAGTATACAGTCATTTGGACAGGCATGTATTCTGTCATAGATCATACCAATCGAACGTAGCATTCGTTTAGCATCATATTTTCAACTAGGAATCTCATTATCTTCTAGTATCATATCATTCAATATAGAAACTAGCTCAATAAAACTAGTATAACTCCATCCATTTACACATTTTAAATTATACACCTTTAGTACAGCTTACAATTTTTGTATATTTAGTGCAACCAGTATACAATTGCATATTTGCACAACTCTTTAACTTCTCATAAAATTTTAAACAATCACAAAGTTCATCTTTCAACTATCATTTTAATTTCCTCAATATGATATTCATCATAATTCACACCTACAATCACATCCTTGATACAGTATTCTTTATTTTCCACACTTATAATAATATCAGATGATCTATAAAACACAGTATTATCCCATTCACTATCTATATTCTCTTTTTTCCTTGAGTTTATTCCAAAATTTATAAATTTGATATATTCCATGATAGATCAAGTGTTCTTCTAACTCCTCCAAACTAATTATTCTTGAATAACAACAACGTAAACATGGAAAAGGGATTTGATAAGGTTTTTATGCATGATCTATTGAAAACTTGATAAACTCTTTCACCCCATATTCATACTCTTTTGTCATATGATTGGAATCCATCCATTTTCTTTTAATATCCATCCTATTTGATTTTGTAATATTAATATTTGAAAAAAATAAATAAATACACAAAAAGTGTTCTTTAAAATAATGGGAACCTACCATTTGAATGTTTCAAATAATTTCATAATTCTTTTAAAGAAATGGGTAATTGAGTTTAAGAAAATAATTAATCCACTAGTGGTAGGTGTTATCCTATGAATTCATCCACAATGTTAACTAATACCTAGTATGGGATGACTACTATTTAGAGTAGTTCAAGAAACATAGGTGCATTTCTAGAAGATATGGGGGGTGAGTCTCAGGAAACAAAATTAAATAATTATTATTCGGGAGATGAAGATGATGATGATGATAGTTATTATTGCATTTTGTTTCTTAAGACCCATCGCCTTAGAATATAACACCAAATCAGAGAGAATGTGTAGTTATGTATGACTCCCATAATTTAAACCATGCAGGTTATATTGGCTTATTCTTGGTGTTTGGTTTGTGTTAAACTAACTGGGAAGCCCTAACAATGAGGATACCATAGGAATGGAGTTGAGTGAATCCATGATGGATTTAGATAGGTGGTCATCTGCTCAACTATCTAAGAATTATAATTGTTATGATTAGGATGTCTCTATACCAAAATAATCATAGTTTACTTACCTGATAACCAGTGTAAGTCACGATGAAATGTGTATCCTAGATCAATAAATGTATATGTTGTCCATGGTCATCATTTTAAGGGGGAAACATTAATTTTAAAACCATTAATGAAAAACATAATACATTATAGTTACCTACTAATATTTATTTAATGTAGATCATGTAATAATTAATGATAATATTATTGTTATAATTAATGGGTATAACTTATAAACTAGTTAAATATTTGTATCAAGGAATGAGAAGTGTTCTCAAGGAGAAAAATTTGGTGTACTCAAATGTGAATGTTATAGAAATAAATTTCTTCAACTCTAAGTTATGGGTATTCAAAATCGAGTCTACATCACACATTTGTTCTAATAAACATAAACTTAGAGATATGATAGACTTCATAAAGGGTGAAGTGGATCTTTATGCCAATAATGAAGCAATGGTTTTCAAATTATAGGTTAGTGCCTATTATCTAATTTTACCAAGTGGATTGATCCTAGAATTTAAAATTTGTTATTGTGTTCCTTCTATAAATATGAATTTGATTTCTGTATCTTATTTAGACAATATGATATTTTTAAGAATACTAATCATTTTATATAAAGAATGAAATGTTTTATAGAATTGGGAATATAATGAATGGTTTATATATTTATGATATAGATAATCCTGTGTATAACATTCAATTCTCTACTTTTATTTTTGGGGTTTTCTATTGAGTGATTTTATAATCACCCCTCCATGGGTATTTAACCCACAATTTTTGAATAATTTTCAAACTCAGGATAGTTTGAGGGTGATTATGGGGCATGTGGATTAGTGAGAGTTAGATATTAATGGTTCTTGGAAGTGAGGATCATTGTCAGGGTTCATGTCAAAAACCGATGTGATGAGGTGTTCCCGTGTTTTCCATTTTAGGTTCATCTTTACTTGGGATATTTTGGTTTTGTCTTTATAAAATCTCTCACATTTAATGCATGATTTTAAAATACACATAAAGTTTTATTTAATAATTAAATTTACTATAACCATGGAATGATTTTTATAAAATAAAATTTAAAATTTGGATTCAATATGTAAAAAATATATATAATTAAAGTTTTATCAATTATAAAAAATAATGAAGTATATATTAAATTAGTAAAATATGATATTTATATATGATAATTCATATTAGAAAATATTGATTAAATTTAATTATATAATTTTTATATAAACATTAAATTTTGAATATATATAATTAATTATTCATCTGATATAATATCACCCCTAATCCTATTAGAACCCTTCTTAAGCTCATAATGGTTAATATTGGAATGAAATGAAATTATGTTTTGTTTATTTTTAGTTGGTCAAAAGTGATTAAATATGAGTAAGATAGAGGTTGTAAGAATTATTAAGATGGCATGATAAAGTTTAAAAACATATTATATAACACTTATTGGTACTTTATTTTAGTTGAAATTTATTGTATTTTATTCATATATTTAATATTATGAAAATATATTCATTTCATTAATATAAGGATCCAACAATAACATTCGTTTTAAAAGTTTAGAAAGATTTTAAAAAATATATTTCAAGAATATATAATTAAAAATTTAAACACAAATTATTAAATTCTTGGTTAATAATTAATATACATATACAAAAAATAGACATATATTTTGATACATTGATTAATTTTCTCATTTCAATTTTTTATATCAAACAAATTTTGTAGGATCAAACTAAATTTCACTTCACTAGAATTCTTTTGTTTCTTTAAATAATTATGCAATAGTAAATTCAATTTAATCCATTAATACTAGAATTTAACTATAATACTTAATTTCATATAATTTAACAATATCAAAGAACTAATATATATTTGGAAAACTTATATAGGCTTATGGATCATAGGAATCAGAAACCATTGACTATATGCCTCGGTTTTGTGATCGCGTGATCTTATTCGAGCCATGAAAATGCAAGAAACACCTATACTTTTTAGATTACCTAATTGTAACTTAATCATGTGATCTTCTAACATAGATACATTATTTACTAGCCCTAATGCTTCACACATACACTCCAACTATGATGTTTATGATGGGTCCCTCCCATGGTCGCTTGAACTCACATGGAGCACCCACCATCCATCACGGTATGGTTTTCATGAAGGAAATAAGAAAGAGGGGGTGGTGCGATGTGGTGCAGGGATGGTGCAATGTGGTGTAGAGTTCCGTGTGGTTCAAGGGTGGTGTGATGTGGTATAGGGGTGTGATGTGGTGTAGGGATTCATCACATACCTTAGATTTAGAGAGGAACGATTTGTCGAGTAAGTCGTTGAAGGTTGAGAGCGGGAGCAGTGAGAGTGGTGGCGTGACTGAAGTAGGGTTCTGCAAGAGCTTGAATTTGTATGACAGAGAAGCCTTTAGTTAGGGTTCTTTTATAAGATCGGGTAAGTATTTTTTTTGTTGCTTTCCAAAAAACGCTGATAAAGAGTAGTTTTATTAGTGCTAAAATAGAAAGGATTGATAAAACTACACTTTATCAGTAATTTTTTAGTGCTAATAAAGATAACCTTTTATCATCGCTAAAAAATAGCAGATAAAACATGTCTTTATCAACACTGAAATTCTAACGGTAATAAAGAATAGTTTTATCAGAGCTTTTTTATCACTAATAAAAGAGTATCTTTATCAATGCTATAAAAGCGATGATAAAGATCTGATCTTAATAATTTATTTATATTATTATATATATTTATAAAATTATATATATATAATAAATATATATTTATTTATTATAATTATAATTATAATTAAATATATTTATAAATATTTGTAAATTTTTATAAATATATTTATATAATTATATATATTTATAATATTATAAATATAATAAATATATTATTATAAATTATAATTATTTAAATATATATATATTTATATTTAATTATAATTATAAATAAATATATTTATAAATATTTGTATATAATTTTAAATATATTTATATAATTATATATATTTATTAATATATAAATATATATTTATAAAATTATAAAAAATTTAATTATTGAAATTTTATAATTATTTAAATATATATTTTTTATTTAAATTATAATTATAAATAAATATATTTAACAATATTTCTATATAATAATAAATATGTTTATATAATTATAAATATATTTATATAATTATAAATAAATATATTTAAAAATATTTCAATATAATTATAAATATATTTATATAATTATTTCTCATGGTGCACACTGCTTTGACATATTTATATATTTATATATATTTATATTGGTAGGGGAGTTTCCTCTTTCTTTTTCCCTCTCAAGATCTAAAGCGTAAGGCATGGGGCTTTGGCCAAATATCTCTCAATTTAGGGACAATGTGCATCCAATATTGGGAACCTCACTTCAATCCATTTGTTGTCTGTAACATAAGAACTCAGGTTTGGGTTTGAATTTATGATTTGAACTGGATTTTTTGGCATCCTCAGATATTGCTTGGCATTACCTCCTCTATTGGAAATCTGACCAAACTTGATCAGGTAATGGAGAAAGCCCATTTTGGAATTTTTGAATTTTTTCTGGTAAATGTGGACCTCAATTAGATGCCGATAGAATTGGTAACACTATCTACAATAGATTTTAATTTTGATCTAACGGTAAGGTATAAAAAAACTACCCTTGTTTTTTATTGGTTTCCAAACCATTGGGTATGGAAAAAAGAATTGTTGCAAGGGTTATGTTGTACTGTCTGTAATCTAAGAGGGCATGAAGCTTCTATCTGTAGATGAAGGAACTTGCGGTCCACCAAGGATATGGGTGTAGAGGTCCCCACTTATCACACTTCTGGTGAGGATAAGAATGATGATTGTTCCATACTGGTTCCTAAAGATATATATTTTATTGATGTTGGGCCTTAAGTGGTAGTTGCACGGAGGAGTAAAACTTGGGATGATCATGCTGAAGAAGCCTCTGTAGATGATGATACTCAAGAACCATCTCACAATAAAAAGGCACCACCTTCATATAGAGATGTTGATTCACCTCCTGTAGATTACTCTAAATCCTCTAAAGGAGATGAAAGATCTGATTATAATGTTATAGGCCATGTTGGTATTATAAAAGAGACCAATGGTTTTAGTGTAATGGGTGACATCCTAAATCCAAGCAGCACAATTGTATTTGGTAATGAGAGTTTGGTGGATTCCACTATGAAGTTAGGTTCATATAAAGATATTAAACACATGTCCCCTACTAATAAAGAAGCAATGGATATGCATTATGTTGATGAAGATGCAGTGAAACAATTAGTTGATCAGCAAGTTGACCACGAGAAGATGATTATGGAAAGTTCTTGCAAAGGTAAACTCAAATTGGATGTACCTCCTGTAAATGTTAGTTCTAAAGGTAAGAAATTAATTATAGATGATGAGGTTTTCCAAATGGTTTCCCCTAAAAAATATAATGCACATGTATCTTCACCTGAAGTGGTGTAGACATCTCATGTTCAGGAACTCCCCTTATAGGTGGAACTTCTACCTTATGGTATTCTTGTGGATAATAAGAATATGTATTGGTCCTACTCGTCTAATTTTACTGACCTTGTGGAAAACACATATGATTTCTTTTGGAAAAGCCTCAGACAAATATTGTGTCGCTGCACGGGATAAAAATTTCTGCATCATTCCCCCTGATGACTCTGAATGTGAAAGGCCTATTGAAGGCATTAATAAAGTGGTGGTTGTCTAGTTTTTCTTGCAACTTGAGGAAATCTACTCCATGATGGAACCATATGTTTTTGGTTTCAATGAATACATCCTTGTACATAATTTTTTGGATACTAATATAGAGGATGGATTTCGAGCTAACTCAGTGATGGACTTTCGGGATCTTTCTTGGAAGTTCAGGATTATGGAAGAGTCCTCTGAATATGATGAGGAGTATGTTCCACCACAATCGTCCAAGACATGACGAAGAGGAAAACACCCAAAGGGGAGGGGAAGACATCCAAAAAAATTAGGTTGTAGAGGGAATTGGCTTCTTGTTTTTGTTGTGGGCAGATGTGCCTTGGTTGACCTGATCTTCTGGTTGTTTGTTACATTTTTTATTGATAAATTTGGAGTCATGGATTTGGTTTCCAAATCCATGACTTAACTATTTGGGTATATTTATATCAATGTATTGACTGTAATTGTACCCTATCCACCTAATATATATATATATATATATATAATAACTATATTTATTATTTAAATATATTTATTATAATTTTATAATTATTTAAATATTTATTTATTTATTTATTTATTTATATTTATAATTATAGATAAATATATTTAAAAATTATTTATATATAATTATAAATATAATAAATATATTTATTATTTAAATATATTTATTGTAATTTTATAATTATTTATGAGAACATAAATAGGTTCATTAGAACAACATGAATGAATCATACCTAGTAAAGTATAGATTAGAAAAAATAAGTCATCACATATATAGAATCATGAATAATTAGTGTACAGTACCACATATCAATGCTTATACAGCACTATCTTTTATTAGCACTAGCTAAAAGAATTAATAAAAGGTATCTTTTATCAATGCTGATAAAGGTGTACCCTTTATTAGCACCTTTTTTAATGCTAATAAAAGAGGATCTTTATGAGCGTTATTCCTAGTGGTGGTGATTTTTTTTAATAAAATATATTATTAATATATAGAAAATTGTTATATTTATATTCAAAAATAATTTTTATTTATATAAAATAATTATAAAACACAATTTTATAATTAATATAAATATGATATTTTAATATTTTATTTTTAATAATTCAAATGCATATATATAATTTTTTTAAAAATGAATTTATAATATTATATATATATAAATAATTATAAAATTATAATATTTTTAAAAATATTTATTTATTTTTATTATATTTATAATTATATATATTTATATACTAAGTAGTTGGGGGCTTACCCGAGTGGCAAAGGCTCCCCATAATTTTGCATCAGACCCAGGTTCAATTATGGGTGGGCGCAAGTACTATTACAGTACAATGCAGGCGGTGATGCAGACGATGACGTAGGCAGGCAGTGACATAGGCATGATACAGGTAGGCGGTGACGCAGACAGGATGATGCATACTGATGTTGCACTGGGCTTTTGGGTCATGTCGTGGGCTTCATGCCCACTAGGCCTATGGACCATGTAATAAATAAATAAATGATTAATGGGTGGGTTATCCCATTGGGGGGCTATGTCCTGCATTTCTGGCCAGTGTGTGTGGTGTGTGTGTGTGTGTTTGAATGTAATTGTACCCCCAACCACCTAATATATATACATTTATATACTAATAAATATATATATAAATTATATAAATGAACTTGGAAAGTTTAGGCACTGAGTGTACTCGACACTAAAAATTTATTAATAAGAATAAAAGTACAGTGAAAAACAGAACATGTGACACACCAAGCACCACCATGACATGAAAGTGGAAAAACCCACAAAATAGAATATCCCAACCATTACACACATGGCCTTTAATGTATTATGCCCATAGGACCAATTTTATTGCAGTCAGTCTGGCCTGGTCCTCCCAAGCCCATCATCACCTTGTCAACATACACCCACACATCCAACCTATCACCAGCCTTCACCCACAAGAGAATCAATTGTGGCCTACTAATCCTCGCATTCTGAGGTTAAATTCATTGTCGTCAAGGTAGTCATCAACTTATTCCAAAACTCCATCGCTGACAGCATGTGATCACCATCCCCGCCTTTGGGAGGGGCAAATTCATCACTGGATGAAAAGTAAAAGATAAGTGGTCCCATGTCATAGTGGTCCAAATCTCTGGCCTTTAGGCCCTTTTCAATGGCCTTTGAAGGCCCAATGCTTGTTTTTACATGAATCTCATTGTCGATAGATTCCAGCTTTCCACTATTGAATAACACTGCATCCTGAGGTCAACGCTTCACATCCCAAGGTTGTCACTGATCCAGACCTGAGGTCATCCCCATGTCACGAGGAAATTCGTCGCACATCAAGGATCGGGAGGTTGAAACCCGTTGATCGTTCCTTCATTCTTCATCGATGAATCTATCACTACGAGATCTACGGTCATCTAACCAGCTCCATGCCACCTACACCTCACCGTTGATGGCCTCAAAATGTTCCATTTTTGTTGCAGATCATCATTGGTATCCCCTAGAGGTGTCAGATGCACCACAAATGAGGTCACCAACTAAGAAATAATCGGTTATCATTACTTCCTCCATCTCCCATGCTGATGAACAATATGCCTTGTCATCGGGATCCCACACACATCACACCCAGCCAAACATGCCATCATTGTCGCAAGCTACCACTGGAGATCGGAGCTCCATACTAAAAATTTTTCTCCAAGCACCACCACCACGGTCCCAGTCTGATCTGAAGATAGCCATCATCATTGCTATCATGCACCCAAAATCTAAATGAAATGTGATCTCAACCACAAATCCCATCAATAGTCATCCCCACAAATCACTATTATCAGCCGCAGACATGACTACATGTGTGTATATACATGTGTGTATATACATGTGTGTATATACATGTGTGTGTATAGATGTGTGTGTGTGTGTATAGATGTGTATGTGCACATATGGATGTTGGTAATTGATTTAAATGTTACGAATTCATTTTTTAATATTTTTGTAATTTATTAAATTTAATTTATCCATTTATTATTATACATTCATTAATAATGTTAAAAATATATTTAATTGTTTTATAATATTTATTTATGATATATAAAAATAATATTTTCAATATGATTTATATGAATAATATTTATTTATTTTATTTATTAAGTTTTAACATTTAAATTTTTTTTGAAATTTATATAATTACACTCTTTAAATGAATTTTTAATAATTTTTCAAATTTAAATATTTAATTATATATATTAGGTGCTTGGAGGTACAATTACATTCAAACACACACACACACATGGGATGAAAAGTCAATCCATATCCCCCCAAGGGGATAACCTGCCCGTATCCTTATTTATTTAGTACATGACCCGTAATCCCAATGGGAATGAACCTCATTACATGATCTGAATGTCATGCCTACATCATCCTCGCACTGTCATTGTCCCTGCTTGAAAGTTGCCATTCCAGGCCTCCTACTTCTCAATGAATGTCAAGGATGTCGACCGTCTTCCAAGAATCCCATCGTCGAACCTTGCATGCTGACGCCTTGCACTTCTGCATTGTAGCACCCCCGCATCAATGCCCCAAGGAAGATCATCGTCGGCCCACTTCATCTCAATGATTTCTGAGGGTATCATCCATTCGTCAAGAAGCCTGTTGTAGACTCCCAGCACTACTGCATCAAAGCACCCTCACATTTCCACTCTGAGGAATTCATGCCACCTATCCACTGAAGACAGCCTCACCATTCCCATAGCCTATGCCAAAAATGATCACCGTCCTAAAGCTTTTGTTGATTCCCCCCCCCCCCCCCGCACCTGGAACCCACCTCCAACATGTGTAACCAAGTCCCCAGATAAAAATCTATGTTGCCTGCAATCAAACTTAGGTAATGGATGCAGAATTATATAATTGAATTACTATCACACCTAATTTTTCATGTATTGTCTTATGTTCCAGTTCGTGGGGAATATCGGTCCCTCTCTTGAGTTCTAGGTGTGAAATGGGTTCAATTTTAAAGTGTTTCTTTTTTTAGTTTTTACCCTTTAGTTGACCAATAGTTTGTTCAAGAATTTTATGATAAAATCTAGAATTTTGGCTTGGTAGTGACATGCGCACATTCGGTGCACGGTTTTATAAACCATGCAGCCGAACCCAGGTAATTGTGCGACAGGTATAGCTTCAGACAGAACCTACCACACGGTATACACACAATTAGTGAGACCATGTGGGTTGGTCATACATTCTATCACTTCACGGGAAGTGGCTTCCACATGGTTTCCATACTGTTTGATAAACTGTGTGGACAAAAACGTGCGAGTTTCCCATATCTTAAATTTTGTGATTTTCCAAGTTTACCCCTTTTAGGTTTTTAACCCAAAACACTCTCTTCCTCCCCCACTTAGGTCATTCGACCCTAGGAGGGATCTCCACTCTTCCTCACACCTCCCACCTCCTTCTAGGTTTATTTCAAGTGGATTTATTGAAGTGGTTTTTCTAGATATTCAAGGAAACCATCTCGTCTCATCTCCCTCTACCTCCTTCAATTTCTTCTTGAGTTCTCTTCTCCCATGGCCATGTCGACCTAGGGTTTGTTTTTCCCTTGTTTAATGTTGGGGGTTTTGTTCTTTTAGGGTCCCTCTTCATAGATCTATGGTTTTGGAACCCCTGTAGAGTGATCTTGGGCGTGCATTGTTGATGCGTCATGGATTCAAGGTAGGTTCCTCATGCACTTGCCTTTATAATTTAAGAATCATTAATTTAATGATTTTTTCACTTCCTTTGATTAATAAATATTGATGCATGACCCTTGTACTATTTTTTTGGCATGAAAAGTGGGGGTTTATACCTTGATTTATGATAAATAGTGTAGTTTTTTTATATTGTTCACACCATGTGTTTTATTAAATGCTCAGTTGGATTTAATGAGTGATTTTTTATATAAAAAGCATGTTTTTGATTTGTAAATATATTGGTGTCATGTGAAATGATGGATTCGGTTCCTTTTATACATTTCTTAAGTGTTTTTGGTTTTTTATAAAAGAATTTGTATTGGATTTTATGGTGATTTGGAATGTATTGCGAGTTAGTGGACCAATTGGAATTTTTATAAAAATGGTCTTGGATTGAAAGTGTGATGTAAATTTTTTAAAAGGATTTTTAAATGATTTTGATTGGAAAATTGTGTGTTTAAACACTTTATGAAATTTATTTTTATCTTTGATAAATGTTGGTTTTGTGGAAAATGTTTAAAGGCCCATTTGGAAACCTTATGAAAATAGTAAAAGTGATTATTAGGAAAAACTCCTTTGGATGATTCTCATGCCTCGTTCATATTTAATGGATGAGATTTACTCACTATGTAATCCTCATGATCCATTATTGGAGATACTTAGTATAGACTCCTTGTGTGTTATTGTTCTATGGCATGAGATCGATCCTTGGAGTGACTCAGGGTGAGGCCTGTTGTTGGAATATTATTATATATGCTTCTGATTATATACTCGGCTGGAATCGGTTGTCTCACCCACTTTTTACATGAGACATGGGAACCTGGCATAGTGAGAGAATTTTCTAAGAACAATTGTTTCACTAGCTAGTTTATGCACTGGCTGATGGCCCATAGCAGGTTGATATATTTGAGTTTATTTCTATGGGATTTTCCCCTTAGTCTATCCCGAGTTAGGGTGGTCGGGAGTGTTGGGGAATTTTTAATTTCCTCGTGTGCGGCATGATACTAAGTATGGGTCTTATATATTAGTATGTTTGGTATTATTCATGATCTCCTAGGTTCACCCATGTCTATTAGCACATATCTACTTACAGTGATGATTGAGATACTTGTTTGTTTATTTCCTTTGCCCTTGTTATGTGGTTATCATAGTGTTCTCATTATGTGATGTTTTCCTGGAAAGTGACGAGATCACTTCCAGAGTTTTATAAAAAATGTAAAAGTGTGTTATACTATCTTGAGCCTCTTTAAAACGAAAGCATATCTTTCCCCTTGAAATTTTAATGTCTCTCCATTAGAAATGAACCTGGTTTTGAAATGATGTGGGGAAATGGACTATAGTTTGTTTTCAAGTAAAATGTAGAAAATATTACTTTTATAAATTTATTTCAAACTTGAAGTTGATGTTTCTTTTATTTTAAAGGAAGTGCATTGGGAATAGATTATCAGGCTAGCCTATTGGGTTTTAATACTCACACCTATAGTCTTTTTCTGTTTTTATCATTAGTGCAAGTTTCAGCTTGAGTTTGATTGCCTTGGGTGATGGTTGATCTTTATGTTGGAGAGTGACCCACGGGGTCACACAAAGATCGTGTGGTCATCTGGTTCAGTTGGTCTTGTTGTGTAGTTTGTTCGTATTTTCATATTTTGTATAAAAGATGTTCAGTTCAATTCTATTTGTATTGGACTGCTTCATTCATATTTTTGTTGTCTAGTTTCTTTATTATTTATTGGGTGAAATCATTCCCTTGTGTACTTCGTTGATGCCTAAAACTAGTTGTCAACCCATGGGGATCGAGAATGCTCTTCAGGTCATGCCACATACCATCTTAGGTAACCGGTTCAGGGTTGACCTGGGTTGGTTTATGACAATTATGACTAGGGAACAACCCCAACTATAAAACCTGTGTGTGAATTATGCTTGACTCCCACCTGGAGGCCCCGAACAAGCCTAGAGCATGCCACACGTTTCCCAACTAGGCAATATTTAATTATAAAATTATAAATATATATATATTTAAAAAAATATTTATGAAATTATAAATAAAAAATATATATTTAAATAATTATGAAATTTTAATAAATATGTTGAAATAATAAATATATTGAAATAAAAAATATATTTATTATATTAATAATTATATATATATAATTATATATAAATACTTTTTAAATATATTTATTTATAATTATAATTATAAATAAATAAATTCATATTTAAATAATTATAAAATTACAATAAATATATTTATAAATATATATTTATAAATATATATTTAAAATTATTTATGATTATATATTTATAATTATTTAAAAATATATTTTAAATATATTTATTTATAATTATAATTATATATATTTATATTTAAATAATTATAAAATTACAAAAAATGTATTTTTTGTAATTTTATAAATATATAAATTTGTATAATTATATACATATATATAATTTTATAAATATATAAATATATTTATAATTATATACAAATATTTATAAATATATTTATTTATAGTTATAATTATATATATATATATATATAATTATAAAATTATAATAAATATATTTATTATATTTATAATTTTATAAATATATTTATTATATTTATAATTTTATAAATATATTTATTATATTTATAATTTTATAAATATATTTATTATATTTAGAATTTTATAAATATATTTATTATATTTATCATTTTATAAATATATATAATTATATAAATATATTTATAAACATATACAAATATTTATAAATATATTTATTTATAATTATAATTATAAATATATATATGTAATTATTATATATATAAATTTATAAATATATATGATAATATAAATAAATTGTTAAGATTAGATCTTTATCAGCGCTGATAAAGATACCCTTTTATCAGCGCTAAAAAATGCTCATAAAACGTGTCTTTATCAGCATTAGAATTTTAGCACCGATAAAGACTCGGTTTATCAATGATTTTTTAGTGCTAATAAAGGGGTAACTTTATCAGTGCTAAAAAGTGCTGATAAAAAATAGTTTTATTAGTGCTTTCTATTTTAGTGCTGATAAAACTTCTATTTATCAACACTTTTTGAAAAGCATTGATAAAAAGATTACCTGGTCTTATAAAAGAACCCTGAACGGATGTCTTCTCTTTGGAACACCTCAAGCTCTCATATAACCCCACTACCATCGTGTCGCCACTCTATCGAACCCTACTCCCACCACCATCATCTCTCTCGCTGAACCCCACTACCATCACGCTGCCACTCTCGTTAAACCCCACTGCCGTTGTCAGCACCGCTTTGCCGAAATCAACTATCACCGCTCTCACTGAACACTACTCCATTGTACAAAACAACTCTCATTCGAAATCTATGGTATGTGATGAATCATTGCACCTCATCGCACCTCTGCACCACATTGCACCACCTCTGCATGAAATAGCACCACTCCTGGTTGCCTTTTTCCTGCATGAAAACCATACTACATGGAAATGAGGTGTAATAAGTTATGTTCTTAGTGTTTTTTGTTAAATAATATCTATATATAAGCTTCAAACTTTTATTTTAATTAATAATTTATAATTATCCCATGATTTATAGTAGATTATGTTCTAGGTATTAGTTATCACTCCTCTTTATTTGATTTAATGTAATACTGAGTGCATATTTTTTTTCTCTTGAAAATAAAAACTTAACCAATATCTTGACCTAATGGGTTTCATTCCTATATTTATAAATTATACTTTTTGGAATTATCAATTGAAAAATACTTATTATTTTTCTTCCTTAGATTTAATTGTATTTAAGTTGTCCTTCTCTCTAAATTCTCATAATAATTTTCATTTAAAGTGTACCATTGACTATTAAAAAGTATTTAATATACATCCATTGAAAAAATGAGTAGGGGTAAAATTAATATTAGAATGAGGAGTAATAAAATATCTATTTATTATCACTTTAAATAATTGATACATTAAATGTATACAATTTTGAATAAGAGTGGTGTATATATCAATTAAGAGTAGTGATTTGATGCAGTGTTCCTAGAGTTTTGGTTCTTTATATCTGTAACCTGGTGTTTTCTAAGTTCATGACTGGTCAATCAAAATTGACCCATCTGACATGAGAAACTCCTTTTCTTGGGTCTGGATACATTTATATGGTCTTAATTGGGCATTATGGCATCTTAAAATTCTTTATGATATTGCTGCTTCTATTCATGTGCCTATTTGGCTTGACAGAGAGACAGGAAATGCTATGTTTTGGGAACTTTGTAAGGTTTTTGGTGAAGGTTAACCTTAGTGAGGTTCTCATTAACAAGTTTTTTCTTTCAACTTCAAATGATGATATTAACTTACATGTTGTCTTTGAAAATATTAAAATCCATGTGAGGAGTTCAAATCATTTGGGTATCTTAATGAAAAATGTCTTAAATTGATTGTTTTTGGGACCTGTGGCTTGAAGGGGCATTTAAAAGATGTTTTCAAGTGGTCAAAATCTATGAAAGGAAAAGTGAATCCTCACTCCAAGGTTTCCCATGCTAGGGAGGCAAGGATTGATTATTATCTGTTAGATTTCTAGCCATCTAAGGGTTCTCTAGGTAGGAAAGCTGGTTTATCTAAGGATAATTATCCTAATAGGTCACAACTGGCCACTACAGGTACTGGTGTTGGAATCTCCCATGATGTTTTGGTCAATCAAGCCATTTTTTGGGGGTCTTTCCATGCCATAGATAGTAAGGGAATTGTCATAGAGTAGACTCAGGTTGAAAATTTCATTAGTGATCCTACTGATTGAAATGAATTGTATTTCACAAGTAGTTACAGTGTTTTTATGGTTGTTAAATTTATTAGGAATGGAGTTATATTTGAACATATTCAACAGGTTGATTGCTCTAATTTGATTGTCATGAAAATCACTCATCTGGGTGGGAAGCACACTGGT
This sequence comes from Viscum album, assembly GCA_963277665.1. Lineage (NCBI taxonomy): Eukaryota > Viridiplantae > Streptophyta > Magnoliopsida > Santalales > Viscaceae > Viscum > Viscum album. The sequence continues at coordinate 174,833,840 of OY728164.1, forward strand.
GATGTGGGATAGTATGAATATGTGTTTTTTGGTGTTATGACAAGATAAACTCACTCAAAAAATTATGATCAAGGTTGTATTGTGCAGCTGGTGGCCGTAGACATTTCAGGGCATGCTCTAAAGGAAGATGGTTCTGGGAAATCTGTTGTTCAAAGAAGTGTCGATTATATTCAATAGATCCAGAATTTCATTATATCTTTAGGAATTTATGGTAAATGGGATAATTTTTTGGATGATGGAAGTGACAAGGAAAAACGGATGATGTTATTGGACACCACTCTTCTCCGATCTATGGGCAGTGGTGAGTCTGTTTCTTTTAAGGATGTTTTTTTGAATGGAAAGGGAAAGATGGTCAACAATGAAGGTGTAGCTCTAGTTTCTTCAAAAATAATGCCCTGGAAGTATTACTACAGTATTATTAGGAACATGTCTTTTAGGTCATCTTCCAAGTCTTCAAAGATCCAGCTCACTCCAGAGCAGAAAAAGTCCAAGGAGAGGATCCTTGGGATTTTCAATCAGGGCAATTCACAGTCAGAGTGGGAAACTTATGATGATGATGATGAATCTAATTATAATTATGGTAATTATCCTTTTTTTTATATTCATACTTCTTTTTTGGATTAGGGCATGTCTCTTTATGTGACCTCGTCTATTTTCTTATTTGCATATTTTCTTTTTCTTTCATGTTTAATACATGTCGAGGAGCTTTGGATTCTTGATAAACCTTTTTCATTATATACCTAGATTTAAAATAATTTTATAATTTTTTCCAATTGAATACATATAGAAAAATTTGTTCTAATAATATAGAGTTACTTTAATCATTCCTAAATGTCACCTCAAAACATCTATTGATTATGTGGGTTAGTTTTAATATCAAACTGAACCCTTATTTCTTGAATAAACTTGATTAAATATTAAAGTTGGAAAAATTACTAGTAATTTCTATATTAATAATCATACCATAGATAAGAATCATTTCATATACTATGGAAGTATTATTATTCATCTCCATATTAGCATGATTCTAAAAATTATGAATAGTGGATTACATCTCCATTATTAACATGCTAAGAGTGAATTTTGCTTCAAATATCCATTTAAATATCATCTACATGATATGTACACTAAGATCATATACATCCAATGCTATAGAATACACCATATGAGGTACTATCTCAACCTGAGTTAGTTATATTAGAGGAGTTGGGGATTTTTTGTATTTGCCTCTTTTTTTTAGCAATATCCCTTTAAACATCAGTTATGTCTTTCTAGACATCATCCAACGTCATGGTCCCTAAATATATTTTTTTGAAATATTTTAGGTTACATGCGAGTTACTATAAAATAAATTTCCATAGTGATTTATTCTACCATTTCATATTAAAAATATTAAATAAATTCATTAAACTAAATATTCAAAAGATGTCACATATCTAATTTGAACTCGTTTAGGTCTTTATGAGTAACAATTAAACTGAAATTATTATCTATCCTTATAAACACATTGGTCATATAACTTATAATTTTATCTTCACTTAAACATATACCAAGAGACTCATATAAGACTTCTCCAATGATGGTTTATTCATGAATTAGATCATAGAGATCTCTATAACTATTGTATTAATAAGTAAAATTATTGGAGTATAAATACAATCCTTAAAGGGTATACTATATCATTATATTTTATAACCTCAATACCTTTTTTTTATCTCAAATACATCTATATAAACTCTATCCAAACCATCCATAATATGATTATACAATATATCCTTATTAATGAAAATATTTGGTATTAAATCAATTATAATACCATCTTTGTGAACAATAGTCTCAACTAGCACTAATTCCAAAAAAATAATAACATGAACAAGTGGTTATATCATCCCTTCAATATCTATATCTTTTACACATATTTTTTATTATACATTTTCTAGAAAAAAACATAAACTACAATTGATATTGGTGGTTCTCTATGATTTAGTGGAATTAATATTATTAATGAAGTATTGGGATCTCCCAAAGAGGGAAATATTAGATAATTTCCCCCCTAAATTGTTTCTAGTACATTGTTTTGAACTAGTTTATCTTTAACCATACTTTTATTTTAAGAATTTCCTCAATATAAATTACATAGTAAGTTAGTTCACATACACTTGAAATCTAATATCCATAATAAAGTCCTCACCCTTAAGTGTATATCCACTTCCTTTTCCTTGAAACTCAATTTATTTCTCTTATTCTTCCTTTACTTCAAAGTTTTAAGTTTATTCTCTAATAATAGCTTGTGTTGTTTCATCACTAACATGGGAATCCAAATAATTTCTATCATATATATTTATATCTACTAGTTCTTTATTTTGACCCTCTTTTTTATTTTTATCATTGTCCTCCTTCAATCCAAGATATCCCATATCTTCTTGTGGATAAGGATTCATCACAGGTGTGAAATAATAGTAAATTTAAAAGGAATATCTTCCTTAAAATCCATTCTAAGGGTTTTATCCAACCCTCATCTTCTAGAAATCAATATGATATATACTAATTTCACTTGATTCTTCTAAAATAAGATAATGGTTCTTTCTAGGTTCTTTAAATTATAATGATACAGAAAAAAAATATTACACAAGGAAATGTAAAATTTTATTAATTATTTATAATTTTATAGTTTTCTAGATTTATAAATTAATATACAATTATAGTTTTATTCTTTATAAATTATTATACTTTTATACTTTAATAAATTTTATTTCTATAAATTATAATATATATTTTTATAATTTTATAATATGATTATTATTTTTTCAACAACTTAATTTGGATAATTAATAGTTATTTTATTATATGAAATATTTTATATTTTAAATCATAGTAGATATAATTTGAATGTATAATTTTAATTTAGTGTTGAATGAGTTTAAAAATTACCTTTTTGTATTTTATGTTCAACAATGTATCTAAGGGGGAACTTATTTGATTCCTTTTATAATTGAATAGGTAGACCATGGTTTACTCATAAAGGGTGCTATCTATATTTATATGATCAGATTAACTTTCAGAGACCTCCTAGATACGCCGAATATCACATCCTAAATAATATAGATTGATAATAACACCATGTTAATAGAATTTCACTTACTCTATCCAACCCATAAGATATCCATCATGACCTCACTCCCACAAAAATGTGAATTAATGTTTAACCCCACTGCAACTCCAAAACCTAATTTTTATCCAATATCACCTACATAGTTTAAATTAGGGGAGTCCTCCACAACTACATCTTCTCTCTTATTTAGTGTTATCTTTAAAGGGGATGAGTCACAGTCAATAAAATTGAATAATAACTATCATCCTCATCAGTTTCATCCCCTGAACAATTATTATTACATTTTATTTCCTGAGACTCATCCCCCATCCCTTCTAGACATGAACCTATCTTGCTTGAACTACTATGAGTAGTAGTCATCCTATACCTGGTGTCGGTGAACATTGTGGATGAATTCAGAGGATAACCCCTACCACCAGTGGAGTAGTTCTTTTCTTAAACTTAATTACCCATTTCCTTCAAAGAAAGGTGAAATTATTTGAAACATTAAAATTTTGGGTTCCTCTTATTGGAAAGGTCCCTTTATGTGTATTTTTTTTTAATATTAATATTACTAAATCAAATAGGATGGATATGAATATAAAATAGATAGATACCAATCGTATGAAAAAATAATATGAAGATGGGGTGAAAGAGTTCACCAAGTTTGAAAAAGATCATGCATATGACCCTTCTAAAATCCTTTTCCCGTGTTTACACTGTTGTTATTCAAGACTAATTAGTCCAAAAGAGTGGTAAGAACACTTGATCTATCATATAATTGATCTAAGGTATAAATCTTGTAATAAACACAAGGGGAAAAGATAATGTAGCTAGTGAATGGGATAACACTGCATTTTATGGATCATCTGATAAGATTACAAGTATGGATAATTAATAAGATGGTATCAAGGATGTGATTACATGTGTGAATGATAATAAAGATTGTATTGAGGAAATAATAATGATAGTTGAATTTTAACTTCTTGATTGTCCAAAATTGTTTTATAAGTTAAAGAGTTGTGCAAAGACACCATTGTATATTGGTTGCACTAAATATAAAGCATTGTCAGTCATACTGAAGTTGTATAATTTAAAAGCTGGAAAATGATGGAGTGATTCCAGTTTTATTGAACTACTTTATTTGTTGAATGATATGCTCCTAGAAGATAATGATATCCATATCTAAAAATATGACACTAAATGAATGCTATGTTTTATGGGTATGATCTCTCAAAGAATACATACTTATCCAAATGAATGTATAATGATTCTCAAGGACCAAAAATCAATTAAATAATTCCCAAAGTATGGTGCTTCTTGATACAATAAATATGAATTAGGTCCTACAAAATTTTTATGGTATTTTCCAATAATTTTAAGATTTAGGAGCCTGTATATAATTGAGGTGATTGCAAGGAAATTGACATGACACACAAATACAAGAAATAAAGATGAGAAACTCCATCACCCAATAGACTCTCCTCAATGGATGTTAATTGATCATGAGTATCCGGAATTTGGAAATGAGTTGAGAAACTTCCATCTTACATTATCTACAGATGTAGTGAATCCTTTTGGTTTTCAAAGCAGCACTCACAGTACATGGTCGGTTATGTCAGTAAATTATAACTTGCCACTGTGGTTATGCATGAAAAAAAAATACATTATGTTATCTATTATTATATCAGGAAAAAACAATTGGGTAATGATATTGATTTTTATTTGTCTCCATTGATCGATGATTTGAAATTATTTTTGGATTCAGGTGCTACATTGTACGATGCATATAGAAATGAAGATATCATATTGAGATCTATGTTGTATAGGATGATAAATGACTTTACTGCTTTTGGAAGTTTGTTAAGATGTAGCATTAAAGTAAATCAAGGGTGTTCCATTTTTTAAAAAAGGTACACAATAAATTATTTTGAATCATTCATCAAAGACTATGTTTCTAGGATGTCGTATATTTCTACCCCGATGACATAAGTACTGATCTTGGATGACATCATTCAATGGGGGTTCTGAAGAACAAAAAACACCATATCCACTAATAAGGGATCGATTATTTTAGAAATTCAAAGATATGGACACTAATGTTGGTAAAAAAATCAAAAAACATTATGAAAATTAGTTAGAAAAAAGAAATCATTCTTTTTAATTACCATACAGGAATTGTATATAAATCAGAAATTTTCTTGATGTTATTCATTTTGAAAAAAAAAGGTTTGTGATAATGTCATTGGTATGTTACTAAACACACCTAGAAAAACAAATGGGGTAATTAAGTCTATTTTGGACATGATTGACATGGGAATATGGGAAGAGTTAGTGCCAGTGAAGGGTGAAAATGGACTTTTCTTTCTCCACCTGCTTACACTCTTTCTAGGTAGGAGTGAAATAAATTTTTAAACTTCTTGAATGATGTAAAGGTTATGGAGGGGTATTCATCAAATATTAAGAATATTGTTTCAATAAATGATTTAAAGTTAAAGGGTATAAAATCACATGACTGACATGTTTTTATGCAAGGTCTAATGTTTGTAGCTTTATGTTTCATTTTTTTTCAAGAACTTTTATCACACATTAACCAAGATCTTTTTCATTTTCAAAGATATATGAAAAAAATTTATAGAATCAATGGAATTTCCAAATATGAAAAGGGAAATTATAGCTGTATTATGTGACTTGGAAATGTTCTTCCTGCAAGAATTCTTTGATATGATGGTTCACTTGATGGTTCACTTAATGAGAGAGATTAGACTATGTGGTACTGTACATTATAGACGGATTTTCCCCATTGAATGGTATATGAATATTTTGAAAGGTTATTTCAAAAAATAAAGTTGTAAATAGGGTTGTATTGTGGAGTGATATATTGTTGACGTAGCCATTGAATTCTGTACTGACTACCTATCTAGTGTGGAAAACATTGGTCTACCAAAATCTCGTTACACTGGGTGGATTGTGGGTGAAGAAATTTCTAGAATATATGTTGTCATAATCAATATTATAGATCAAAATTAGACCCACTTTTGGGTTTTTCATAATAGTTTATAGGTTTCCCCATATCTTTAAACCCACAAAAAAATTCTTAGGCTTTTGAATCCATTAAGAGATAAAATATGGATATAAAATATACATAATCAACAGCTTATAAGATGGTTTTGAGACCATATTTTTAAGGTGTTAAATGAAAATATTGATTCAAATTACAAACGACTTTGATGGATAGTTAGAGGACCAAGTTTTCATGTATTATCTAACAGTTTTTATATAATTAATGGTTATATGTTAAATACAAATGAACATGATGAAGGAAGTACCATGAAAAATAGTCCAGTTACACTTGTGGCTGAGGTGATGCATGTTTATAGTACCAAGGATAGAAATACAATTTGTGTGAATATGTCATAATTTGGTATCATCGAATAAATATGGGAGTTGGATTATACAAAATTCCGCGTGTATATTTTCAGTTCAAGTTAGCCGATAACATGAGTGATATTAAAATAGATGAATTGGGATTCATGAAAGTGGATTTCAGTAAGGAAGGGTATAAAGATGAACTGTTTATAATGGAATCACAGGCAGTACAAGTATTTTATGTTCCATATCACACAAATAAAAATTAGTCAATTGTTCAGTTATCAACCAAAACCACTGAAGGGTCAGATGAAAATTGAACTAAGTATGGCCCTTTCATTGGGATGCCACAATTATTTCATAGCGGTCCCAATGTAGATGGGGTGTTTTATGTTAGAGGAGACAAAAATGAAGTGATTTGGATATTTTACAGAGGGGTAAAATACATTTTACCATTAAAAAATAGATTTCAATAATCACGTTATATTTTTTTGTAATATACATTTTGTTAAAACTTGTTTTTATTTTTTCACTACTGTATTTACGTAAACTTAATTAAATGTTGAACTACTTTTATAGATAATGAATTCTATGCATTATGATTATCCCAATCTTAAGTAACAATAGGTTTATCAACCTATCGCTTCTCCCAATGCATAGGTACATCAAACTTCGATACATACTGACACTACTAATCCAGAGGAACAATAGGTTTCTTAACCTGTTGTTGATCCCAGTGTAGAGGAACAACAACCTTCTTCACATGTTGATTCTACCAATCTAGAGGAAAACATATTAATGATATAAAACTCTAATAAATGGTAGATGGTGAAGAACCGATGCTGAAAAAAGGAGTTTTGTAGTGTAACGGTGTTAGAATAAATTATTAAGGTGAAAAGTAAAGGCATCAAATTTGAGGTCGAATAGAATGCGTTTGGCTAGCCTATTAACCCCATCAAGGCCATGTTCATTAGTTTCATTGGGATCATCACTCGGCAGTGTGTTATAATTGATATAGATTCATGGAACCATGTTGTGCTCATAATTAAAAACTAATTTGGGAAGAGATTAAGGAAACGTTATGACATCCTTTCTTTATTTTACTAAAAAATAAAATAACAAAACATTTACTTACTTGTTATCATCGCTTTAAGAGTGCATTTATAGTAGATGACTCTCATAAGAAATTTGTATTAATTATTGATGGAAAGGCTCACATAGGCTTTCACACAATTCTTATGAAATCTCATCTTAAAGACGTTGAAGGGAAAATAAATTTTCACCCACCCTATATGTATGCACACTAGATAATCCAAGCAATATGGGATGTATTTACTATCCATTGTGGGGAGATATATTTTTAGGTACATTGTGGCCAGTAATATATTGTTTAATAATACTTGTATTAATCACTTTGATTGAGAATTTTTAATTTAAGAAACAATAACTTAGTGGTGAAAATAAGGAACGGAGAGAAAAACCAACGTACCCCTACCATAAAGAAATGATGGGTATGTTTCATTTGAAAAAAAATGGTATGTATTTTAAATATACCGTAATACTTTTATATGACATGAAACAAAAATATAATTATTTTCCTCTGTTTATATTCTGATTGATGAATCCAAAAACAAATCTACTTCCATCTCATTTCATGTGCTATGGAAGGAGGGACGCATAAATAAATATGGGTTACTAAGAGAAAAAAAAACACAAAAAAATGTGGGAATCATGTGTAAGTATGAAATAATATTTTTTTTTCTTTAAAATTCTATTACATAACAATTATTACTTATTTTAATATATTTTCTATCCAAATTAGTCACATGAATCATCAACACCTGTACCAGATAAACACCTACTATTGGTGGCCTTGAAGTAGCCAGAATAATATAATCACGTCAAATATACGTATTTTGGGGTGACACCCCAAACATATTTTGAGAAATGAAAAGAATCAGGGGATAAAGATAATTAAATGGAAGAGTTGAAATCGATATTATATGTCGATGAAGAAATATTTTATTAGTATTATGAGTTGCTATAAAATGTTATGGGGGAATCAAAGAGAAGAAACAAATTAAGAAAAACCACTATATGAAAACCCCACATCAACACCAGTAGCTTTGAGGTTAGCCATTCCCCTCATAGAGCTGTCTTAGATGGGGTAATCAATATTCTCATAATTTTTTCTATTAAATGTGAATCAGATAGAAACCGATAACTTTCCTATACTGATATTCTATAGGGTGAAAATTACTATGATTTATATCTATAAACACCCACCCATCTCCATGTTACAAGGGATTCCATGTTTAATATCCAATAAGATATTCCACACACAAAAAAACCACTTCCAATAGGTCATTTGAGAGTGGGGATTACCATAGATCATGATATGAACGTTGAGCTACATTTTGTACTTGAGGATGAAGATATTCATACAGCCAATAAATCTATTGGAATATCCGTATAATGACCATAAAATCTTGAAAAAAATATGTCTATAAGGAGGTATTAATTTAGGATTTATTTTTCATGTTAAACCTTTAACAATTAATTTAAAAAATCCCAAATTGATGAATGTTATTACAGAAGGAAAAAAGGGAAGGGGGTGAATCAAAAGGTTAAATCAAAACCATCTAAAGGATAAACCAACTGATCAAAAAGATCTTCATAAATCACCTTTAATCTACCCATATAATATCTTCATTTACTAACATTGAAGGTTCATGTAGATACAAAATTACAAAGCGGTAGTACTCACATAGTAAATTTTGAAGAACAAATGTATGGAGAGTCCATTACAGACTGCATTTCTCTTGAGAATGTAAATGAAATCATAAAGTATGAATGGCTAGGATTCTTAGTTGTAAATGAATACATGAGGTGTGTTTTTTATAATTTTTTTTCCAATAACTGATATTCGATGTTAATTATGACTAAATACATTTCTTTTTTGAGATATATATGAATATCAATTGAAGGGATTACCCCATGAATATAAATATGGACTCATTAGACCTCGAAACACTTTTACACACAAAAAAAGAAATAGAATAAAAAAATAGATTAAATAGTGGAAAAACTATCCAAATCATTTAAAAGAAAAATTATAGATGACATACTCTTCTTAATACCAATGATGTATGGGTAAAAATCTACAACTTAATCATATCCAATATATTTTCATTCCTTCCATTACTTATTACTTTCTATGTTTTTAAGCAACATTGGGTACTCATTGCGGTCAATTTGGATACTCCAAAGATTTATTTTATGGATTCACTCCATGGATACCCAACAAACTGACCACTCATGATGACGTTTTTCAGTTTTTAATAAACTACATCAAACATTTTAGAACAAAAATTTAAGTTTTATATTTTATATTATGTGTTAATGATAATTCTGTTATGATAGGGAAGTGTTTAAATATTGTGAAAATCCTGGCATGAGGACAATCCATGTGCAATAGGAGCCTATCGAATTCTATAAGTGGACAAGTATCAGGGTATATATAATAATATTTCACTATCAAAACACATATCAAAACAAATTAATTATTTTTATCAATGTTTCTGAAGTGTTTGAAACAAAAAAATGGAAAATATTATGGTTATTATGTTTGTAAATTTATTAGAGATATCATATACCATCAACAAACTAGCATCCCCAAAGTGGTATTTTGGAAGATAATTACCATTTTTTTAAATATTTTTCAAGACTTTTTTTATTTATATTTTTCTATTAATACTATAACTGTCGAAAATCCTCGTATACAAAAGATGAAATAGATTTTTTAGAAACAAATGGGTAGCATACCTGATGGTAGAATTCACACATATATCATGAATATGTGACTTTCTAATTCTTATTTAGTTTATTTTCTCATTATTTTATCTACTTTTTATAGTTAATTTCTGCAACATTTCTATGTGATGCATATTTTGTTAATTTTCAAAGAGATCATAAAGAAATTACTTCATCAAAAAGGATGATTCACTCTTGTACTATGATCATGCACTCAATCTGATACATGGTGTACTTGGTATGACTCAAATTGTATGGTTTTAGTTTAAAATTGAAATTTTATTAATGTATTTATTCATATTTATGTTTAATTTATTAATTTATTATATTACTAAAATAAGAATTGTTTTCTTATATAGGTGAAATATTTTTCTCAGTTTGGGGTGGTTTGTTTGAAGCTGCTCATGCTCATGCAAGATTGGACTTTGAGGCTACAATTGAGATAATGAAAATAAGGAAATGTGTCAAAAATGTATACAAACATCATGAAAATTTGATTTCCTACTACTTATTAAATTAATTTTTTCATCAGTTTATCTACCATTTGTAAGTTAATTTCCTTATCATTTTTATCTAATAATTATTTATTTTTTTCAATAGATATTTTGGGAAGTCATATTTTCCTTTCAATTATATACAACAAGATATAAAAGATAGAACATGTTTTTTTTATGGAAGAGGAAATCCCATGCTTCCTAAAACATGAAGTGTTTCAAGGATCATGGATTTTCTCTTCCATCAGAATGAAACATGTTCTCTATTTTTTGTATTTTTGAAGATAGTTGAAAGAAAAAAACATATTACATACTCAATCAGCTTTACCTAAATCTGATATAAATTGTGATCGATGTGACTCAAACTATTATTTTTTGTTTATAATTTACATTTTAGTTCAAAACACACAAAACATACTCAAAACTGAGAAAATAAATTAATATTGTTTTGATACTTTATTACATAAATCCATAAGTCATTTGTGATATGTAGGAATCATTCACACCTCAATCTGATGCATGGTATGGTTGGTATGACTGCAAGTGTTTCTTTTAATTTAAAATTGACATTAATTTCAGTAAAAAGAACTAGTGGAATACTTAAAACTAAGAAAACACATTCGTATTGTTTTGTTATTTTAGGATAATGATCTATAATTTATTTTTTGATGTGTAGGAATCAACCTCACCTCAATCCAACACAAAGTGTGACCTATATGACTCAAGTGTGTCTTTTTATTTAAAATTGACATTACTTTTAGTAAAAATAAATAGTGACATATTGAAAACTAATAAAATTCATTCATATTGTTTTTATACTTTAGGAAAAGTATCCATAAGTCGTTTTTTACATATAGGAATCAACCCCACCTCAATCAAATTCACGGTGTGACCAGTATGACTCTAAGTGTGTCCTTTAATTTAAATTGAAAATAATCTTTGTAAAAAGAAAACTTTACATACTCAAGACTAAGGAAATGAATTCATATTGTTTTGATACTTTATTAAAATGATCCATAATTTATTTTTGACATGTCGGAATCAATTGAACATCAATCTGATGCACAATGTGACTGGTATGACTCCAAGTGTGTCATTTTATTTAAAATTTACATTAATTTTAATAAAAAGGATAAGTGACATACTTAAAACGGATAAAACACTTCATATTGTTTTGATACTTTAGTAAAAGAATCCATAAATCTTTTTTGATGTGTTGGAATGAATCTTACATCAATCCGAGGTACGGTGTGATAGGTATCACTCCAAGTGTGCCTTTTTATTTAAAATTGACATTTATTTTAGTAAAAGAACAAGTGACATACTGAAAACTGAGAAAACACATTTGTATTGTTTTTATACTTTTTTAAAATTATCTATAAGTCATTTTTTATGTTTAGGAATCAATCGAGCCTCAATTCGACGCATATTGTGACTGTTACAACTCCAAGTGTGTCTTTTTTATTTAAAATTGACATTAATTTTCATAAAAAGAAAAGGTAACATACTAAAAACCATGAAATCACTTTTTTTTTATAATTTATTAAAATGATTCATAGGTCATTTTTTGACATGTAGGAATCAACCAAACCTCAATCTGATGTGTGGTGTGACCAGTATGACTCAAAGTATCCCTTATCAGTTTAAAATTGACATTTTAGTTTAAAATGTGTTTCACTCACTTAAAACCAACCAAACATGCTCATATTATCTTGATAATTTATGAAAATGATTTATAAGTCATTTTTTATATGTAGGAAGCAGTTTCACATCAAACTAGCACACAATGTGACTGGTATGACTCAAAGTGCATGTTTCTAGTTTGAAATTACATTTTTGTAAAAAACAAAATTGACTTACTGAAAACTTAGAAAATAAATTCTAATTTTTTTTATACTTTAGTGAAATGATCCATAGGACATTTTTGACATGTAGGAATCAACTAAACCTCAATCAGAGAAATGATGTGACCGGTATAACTCAAAGTGTGCCTTTTTATTTAAAATCGACATTAATTTTATTAACAAGAATAAGTGACATACTAAAAACCAAGTAAATGAATTAGGATTTTTTTAATACTTTAGTATAAGGATACATAATTCCTTTATGACATGTATGAATCAACCACATGTCAATTAGAGTCACGTTGTGTCCGGTATCACTCCAAGTGTCTTTTTATTTAACATTGATAATAAATTTAGTAAAAAGAACAAGTGACATACTGAAAACCAAGAAAAAACTTTCATATTATTTTTATACTTTTGTAAAACGATCCATAAGTCACTTTTTATGTATAGGAATCAACCTCTCATCAATCTGATACACGGTGTGACTGATATGACTCCAAGTGTGCCGTTTTTATTTAAAATTGACATTAATTTTAGTAAAAAGGAAAAGTGACATACTCAATACCAATAAAAACCATCCTTATTGTTTTGATACTTTATTATAACTATACATAAGTTATTTTTGACATGTATCAATCAACTTCACCTCAATCCAATTCACAGTGTGACCGTTATGACTCAAAGTATTCGTTATCAGTTTAAAATTGACATTTTAGTTCAAAACATGTGTCACTCAATGAAAAACAAGAAAACGAACTTAGATTGTATTGACAGTTTTTGAAAATGATTCATTAGTCATTTGTGACATATAGGAAGTAGTATCATATCAAACTGACACACGATGTGACCAGTATGACTCAAAGTGTGTGTTTCCAATTTGAAATGACATGTTAGTAAAAAACAAAAGTGACATTCTCAAAACTAATAAAACACATTTAGATTATTTTTATACTTTAATAAAATGGTCCACAAGTTGTTTTTGATGTGTATGAATCAACCTCACGTCAATTTGACACACGGTGTGACCAATATGACTCAAAGTGTGTCTTTTTATTTAAAATTGACATTAATTTTATTAAAAAGAACACGTGACATACTGAAAACTTAGAAAACACATTTAGATTGTTTTGATACTTTAGTAAAAAGATCCATAAGTAATTTTTGATGTGTATGAATCAAACAAACCTCAATCAGATGCACGATGTGATCAGTATAACTTCAAGTGTGTCTTTTTATTTAAAATTGACAGTAATTTTAGTAAAAAGAACAAGTGACATACTGAAAACTGATTAAATGCATTTGGATTGTTTTGATAATTTATTTATAGGATATATATGTTATTTTTGACATTTAATAAAAAACTCCACATCAATATAATGCACGGTGTGACCATTATGACTCTAAGTGTGTCCTTTTATTTAAAATTGACATCAATTTTACTAAAAAGGATAAGTGACATACTCAAGACTGAGAAAATGCATTTTTATTGTTTTTATAATTTAGGAAAATGATCTATAAGTCCTTTTTGATGTGTAGGAATAAACCACACCTCAATTCGATGCAATATGTGACCAGTATGACTCAAAGTATCCGTTATCAGTTTAAAATTGACATTTTAGTTCAAAACATGTGTCCCTCGTTGAAAACCAAGAAAATTAACTTCAATTATATTGATAATTTGGGGTAATTATTTTTATGTCATTTGTGCTGTGTAGGAAGTAGTATCATGTCAAACCGATACATAATGTGATCGGTATGACTCAAAGTGCATGTTTCCAGTATGAAATGACATTTTAGTAAAAAACACAAGTGATATACTCAAAAATGAGAAAACACATTCTAATTATTTTTATAATTTATTAAAATGATACATGCGTAATTTTTGACATATAGAAATTAGCCGCACCTCAATCTGATATACGGTGTGACTAATATGACTCCAAGTGTTTCTGTTTATTTAAAATTGACATTAATTTTAGCAAAAAGAACAAGTGACTTATTGAAAACCAAGAAAACATATTCAGATTGTTTCGATATTTAGAAAAATGATCCATAAATATTATTTTATGTGTAGGAATCAATCTCACCTCAATCTGACGCACGGTGTGACTGATATAACTCGAAGTGTGTCTTTTTATTTAAAATCGAAATTATATTTAGTAAAAAGAACAAGTGACATACTGAAAACTGAGAAAAAAAAATTGTATTGTTTTTATAATTTAGGAAAATGATCCATAAGTCATTTTTTATGTTTTAGAATCAACCACACATCAATCAAATGAATGGTGTGACCGATATGACTCCAAGTGTGTCTTTTTATTTAAAATTGACATTAATTTTAGTAAAAAAGAACATGTTGCATACTTTAAACCAAACAAACACATTTAGATTATTTTGTTACTTTAGGAAAATAATCCATAAATAATTTTTGATGTGTAATAATCAATCCTACCTCAATTTGATGCATGGTGTGATCAGTATGACTCAAATTGTTAGTTATCAGTTTAAAATTGACATTTTAGTTCAAAATGTGTGTTACTCATTGAAAACCAATAAAACACACTTTGATTGTATTGATAATTTAGGAAAATGATTCATATGTTATTTTTGATGTGTGGCAAGTAGTCTCATGTAAAATTAACACACGATATGACTCGTATGAATCAAAGTGTAGGTTTCTATTTTGAAATGACATTTTAGTAAAAAAACAAAACAGATATTCTCAAAACTGACAAAACGCATTCAAATTATTTTGATACTTTAGGAAAAAAATCCATAAGTAATTTTTAACATGTGGGAATCAGTCACACCTCAATCTGATGCACGGTGTTACATACTCAAAACTGATAAAACACATTTGGATTATTTTTATAATTTATGAAAACAGTCTTTAATTCATTCATGATGTGCAGGAATCAACCTCACCTAAATCTGATACATGGTGTGACCAATATGACTCAAAGTGTATTTTTATTTAAAATTGACATAAATTTTAGTAAAAAGAACACATAACATACTGAAAATTGATAAAAAACGTTTGGATTGTCTTGGTACTTTAGAAAAAAGATTCATAAGTCATTTTTGATATGTAAAAATAAACCAAACCTCAATCAGATGCATGGTGTGATCGTTATAACTTCAAGTGTGTATTTTTTTTTAAAAATGACAGTAATTTTAGTAAAAAGAACAAGTGACATACTAAAAACCGATTAAACGCATTTGTATTGTTTTGATACTTTAGTAAGAGGATACATAGGTTATTTTTGACATGTAAGAATAAAACCCACATCAATCCAATGCATGGTGTGACCAGTATGACTCTATGTGTGTCCTTTTATTTAAAATTGACATTAATTTTAGTAAAAAGAACAAGTGACATACTCAAGACTGAGAAAACGCATTTTGATTGTTTTTATACTGTAGTAAAATGATCTATAAGTCATTTTTGATGTGTAGGAATAACCCAAACCTCAATATGATGCATGATGTGACTGATATGACTCAAAGTATCCGTTATCGGTTTAAAATTGACATTTTAGTTCAAAACATGTGTCCCTCACTGAAAACCAAGAAAATGCACTTTGATTGTCTTGATAATTTATGATAATGATTCATAATTTATTTGTGACGTGTAGGAAGTAGTCTCATGTCAAACTGATACATGATGTGATTAGTATGACTCAAAGTGCATGTTTCTAGTATGAAATGACATTTTAGTAAAAAACAAAAGTGACATACTTAAAATTGAGAAAACACATTCCGAATGTTTTTATAATTTAAGAAAATGACCAATGAGTAATTTTTGACATGTAGGAATCAGCCACACCTCAATCTGATACATGGTGTGACCAATATGACACCAAGTGTGTCTTTTTATTTAAAGTTGACATTAATTTTATTAAAAAAACAAGGAGATTACTAAAAACTGAGAAAACATATTCAGATTGTTTTGATCTTTAGAAATAAGATCCATAAATATTTTTTTACGTGTAGGAATCAACCACACCTCAATCTGACACACGGTGTGATCGATATAACTCCAAGTGTGTCTTTTTATTTAAAATTGACATTATATTTAGTAAAAAAGAACAAGTGACATACCGAAAACTAAGAAAACAAATTCGCATTGTTTTTATAATTTAGGAAAATGATCCATAAGTCATTTTTGATGTGTAGAAATCAACCAAAGCTCAATCCAATGCATGGTGTGACAGATATGACTCCAAGTTTGTCTTTTTATTTAAAATTGACATTAATTTTAGTAATAAAGAACATGTGCATACTTAAAACCAAAAAACACATTCCGATTATTTATTTACTTAAGGAAAATAATCCATAAATAATTTTTGATGAGTATGAATCAACTATACCTCAATCTGATACACGGTGTGATCGGTATGACTCAAATTTTCTGTTATCGTTTTAAAATTGACATTTTAGTTCAAAACATGTGTTACTCACTCAAAACCAATCAAAGACACTCTGATTATCTTGATAATTTAGGAAAATGATTCATATGTCATTTTTGATATGTAGCATGCAGCCTCATGTCAAATCGACACATGATATGACTGGTATGACTCAAAGTGAGGGAAACAAGTTTGAAATTACATTTTAGTAAAAAAACAAAAGTGGCATACTCAAAACCAAGAAAACACATTCAAATTGTTTTGATACTTTAAGACAACAATCCGTAAGTAATTTTTAACATATAGGAATCTTCCACATCTCAATCTGATGCACGGTGTGACCGACATAACTCAAAGTGTGTCTTTTTATTTAAAATTGACATTAATTTTAGTAAAAAGGACAAGTGACGTACTAAAAAATGAGAAAACACCTTGAAATTGTTTTGATACTTTAGGAAAATGATCCATAAGTCATGTGTGACATGTAGGAATCACCCAAAACTCAATATGATGCACAGTGTGACCGGTATAACTCCAAGTGTGTCTTTTTATTTAAAATTGACATTTTATTAATGTATTGTTTCATATTTATGTTTAATTTGTTTCTTTATAGTATTACTAACATAAGATTTGTTTTTGTATATAGGTGGATTCTTTTTCTCGGGTTGGGGTAGTTTGTTCGGCAACTCATACCATGGTCAATATTTTTTGAGAGGGGGTCACAGGTGCCAAAGACGATAAAAATTAATGTTTTTAAATGATTGTGTATAGTAATTGTAAATGTAATTATACAAAACATTGTTTTAAATGTATAGAGTAGTGTTTGTGGTGTAAAATTTATTTCAATTAAATTATTTATCTACATACAGATATATTTTTGTACAGGTTACAAGTATATGTGTTATTGTGTGTTATTATTCAAATAACACGTAGAATCATGTTAGCCTTTATCAGTGCTAATGAAAGTGTTGATAAAGGGTGACCTTTATGAGCACTTATTTATCACTCATAAAGGGGACCCCCCCCCCCCTTTAATGACGTTGAGGACAACAACACTTTTTAGCATCGTTAAAGCCTTTTTTGTGTGCTATTAATGGTTAGATCTGTAGTAGTGGTGTCAAGGTATAAATAAACATCCGTGGATCATGAATACATAACATATGCATGTGTCATCATAATATAGATAATCTTAACATTTGGAATATAACAACCCACAATGATGTCCACAAATAAACTTATGATCATAGTTAATGTCAATTATACTCACGCATCAATATATGAACACAAATAACGTCAATTATATCCATGAATATCATCATTATCTCATGATATATATATATATATACCCAACTCATTGGAGACATATATTTATTTATAATTATATTTATAAATAAATACATTTAAAACGTATTTACATAGAATTATAAATATATAATTGTAAATATGTAATTATAAATATAATAAATATATTTATTATTTAAAAAAAATTCTTATAATTTTATAATTATTTATAATTATTTATTTATTTATAATCTTATAAAATACTTTTTTAAACATTATATATATATATATTTGAATTATTAAAAAATATATATTAATATATCATATTTATATTAATTATAAATATCTATTTTTTAATTAATGTATATAAATAAACATTATTTTTAAATATAAATATAATAATTTTTTATATATTAATAATATTTTATATTAAAAAAAATTATCAGCTTTTTTTAGCATTGATAAAAGTTACATTTATCAGGCCTTTTACCTAGCACTGATAAAGATCTCTCTTTTATCAGCACTTTATGTTTTCCGCTGATAAAACCTAGCGTTGATTTTGCGCCGACTTGTGGTAATGAAAGGGGTTTCTACTTTTCATAATTTTATATTTTTGAATACATAAACCGCCTCTATACTCTGTAGCTCTTGGAATGAAGAGAGATGGGTAGAGGGAGAGAGAGAGAGAGAGAAGTAATTCAGACTAGCCCTATTTGTACTGGTGCATCACTACGGAAGTGTGACCAGTTTATTTTATAAATCCAAATGAGTGGTTTGGAGGAGAAAATAAAACTTGAGATATATTTTAAAAAATTATTGTATGTCATTTTTGGAAAAAAGAAATGGCATTGAAGATGTTATGTTGAATGATTTCCATGTATTGTTTTCCTTTAATGGGCATGAGAAAAACATGTTAAAATATCATCCAAACACTATTACATATGTGACCTTTAAAAGCACGCAAAAGGGCATTTATAGCACTAAAAAAGCGCTGGTAATCGAAGTGCTATTAAAAGGGGGTCCTTTTTATCAGTGCTAAAAAAACGCTAATAAAGCACCCTTTTTATGAGTACTTTTTAGCGTTGATGAATGATACCTTTTATCAGCACTGAAAAAGTACTAATAAAAGTAAAAAAAACTAAAAAGATTTTTTTTTCCTGAAATCGGACCCCACTTATCAACGCTTGATCCCCCTTTTAAGGACGCTATTCTAGCCTCTCCGTCCCCCTTTAACATCACTATGACGCTCCCCCACCCCTTTAAAAGCGCTAGGAAGTCGCCCCACCCGCGCGCGCACCCCTGCCTTTGTTGGGTTTCGAACCTGAGACCTATCCCTTAAAATCTCACACCTTTTCCACTCCTTTGTATCATTTTCTGTTATATTTTATGATATATCTATATATTTATCTATATTTTGTTACATTTTTTTATACAAATATATATATGTGTGTGTGTGTGTATATATATGTGTATTTAAATACATATATAAAATACGTTTTTTTGTTTGTGTATGTGTGTTTATAAATACATACATGCATACATACATATAAATATTTATATATGTGTGTGCATCTATAAATATAATTATACATATTTATATTTGTTTACATTTATTATATATTAATATTTATATACACATATTAGAATATATAGATAAATATATATCTGTTTGTCAATACGCACACAAATATATTTATATATATATAAACATTATATACACATTAATTGTATATGTATATAAATATTCTTACATTTTTATTTTAAATAAAATGGATATTATTTTTTATTTAGATAAGGTTTATATATTTAGTAATATTCTTTACATGTAAATATGTTTATAGATATATTTATAAAATTAAATTTGTATGTGTGAATATATACAAAATATGAATATTTTTTTATATATTTGATCATAAATAAAACTACATTATGAAAAATGATAAAATTTCAAAACCATAATATCAATATGAATGTAATCTCTGAGAAAAAATTCAATCCCCATTAAAAATGGGCAAAAAGGCCCCCTTAAACGAGGTTGAAAGTCCATTGAAAGTTAAAAAATTGGGATACATCAGCTAAAAACTCAATTTTGTAGGCCTTCTAGGAATGTTTCGACGTCAAAAAATGTGACAAAGGGTTCTCTTATATCACTAGTGTGTAGATCTCTTTGCAAACTTCGATTTGATATGTGCTAGATCTCAAACGGACACCCGAATAAAAAATTATGACCGTTTGAAGTTCGAGTTACGTTTTTAATTTATTTTAAATCTTTTATTGATTTTTTGATTATTTTTTGTGTCTTCAAATTGTTATTAAACGACTATTACTCGATAATAATTAGAAAATTATTAATTAATAATATTTTTTTTAATTATTTTATAAGTCATTTTCATTAAATATCTTATATATTAAGTGAATGTATATTTAGCCATATCTAAAAAATATTTTTTTTTAAATATTATATTTATATCACCGTAAATACATTTATATATTTATATATTAATATAATATTTTTAATGAAATATAATTTTTCTTGAAATACACCCTTATCATCACTTGTAAAAAACACTGACAAAGGGGGTACCTTTATCAGTGCTAAAAAAACGATGATAAAGATATATTTTTAAAATCGTTTGTTTAGTGTTGTTAAAAGCATTTTTTATTAGCGGTGATAAATGTACCTCTTTATTATCGTTTTTTTTTAACGGTGTTAATGGTTTGGGTTGGGTAAAGTTTTATTGTGATAGTGAAAAGGTCAATCAATAATTATTTTAAATTTAAAGTTTAATGGTTTAAATCTTCAATTTTATAAAAAGGAAGTTGTGGGCATGCTTCATACAGGGGATGGGATGAAGATATATAATAAACTAAATAAATGGAAAATGGAGGTGGAAATGTTTTTTTTTGGAATTACCATGTTTTTTTGTAATTAGTGTTTTTTGATGTTTGCAAGTAGATTTTATATTTTAGATTTATTGGAAGCCTTTTTCTTTAATAAATGTATATATTTTTTTATAATAAAGGGTTTTGATAGTGCAAAATGTGGGCTTCCTTGATTGAAAATTGGAAAGGCAAGTAGCTTGAGAGAATGGAAATCCCACAAACCAAATAGGGCTAAGAATTATATTTAAAGAGGCAATCCAAACCCCTCACCCCGCACAAAACCAGTACTAAAATCCCACGGAAGCAAAGCAAGGAATTTCCCCCCCAATTGGTATAATTCTATATATATCGTCTCATCCACCCCAACCCACCCCTTTTTCCTTTCACCTCTCCCATGGCGGCAGCCCCACCCGGGTTCCACATTTTTCTTCCCTTTCTCGTTCTCACGTTCCCGGTTTTCCTGAAAAATGGTAGCTTTTTCATTTCTATTTATATGCATGGGTTAAATGGGTTATGGGTTTGTGATTTTGAATGTATTTATCAAAGGTTGCACCTTTAAGGGAGTGGCAGCCCTGGGGATCAACTACGGGCAGGTGGGGGATAACCTGCCGTCGCCGGAGAGGGTGGTGTCTCTGCTCACCAGTCTGAAGATCCGGAAGGTGAGAATCTACGACACAAACCCCCAGGTGCTGACCGCCTTTTCCAACTCCGGCATCGAGCTGATCGTGACGGCGGAGAACCAGGCGGTGGGCGGCCTCGCCGACCCCCACCTCGCACTCCAGTGGGTCGCCCTCCATATCAAGCCCTACTTTCCGGCCACCAGGATCACCGCCATCTCCATCGGAAACGAGGTCTACACCGGCGGCGACACCGCGCTGGTGTCCACCCTCGTGCCGGCGATGGTGGCCGTCCGGAACGCCCTGGCCCAGCTGGGCCTGGCGGACCACATCCGCGTCTCGTCGCCGCACTCCCTGGCCGTCCTCGCCGCCTCCTTCCCGCCCTCCGCCGCCGCCTTCCGCGCCGAGATCGGCGCGTACATGTCGCGGTTCCTGCAGTTCCTGTCCGCCACCGGGTCGCCGTTCTGGATCAACGCCTACCCGTATTTTGCGTACCGGGGCGACCCGGGTAGGGTTCTTCTGGACTACGCCCTCATGAACCCTAACCCCGGCGCGCTGGACCCCGCAACGAGGCTCCGGTACGAGAGCCTGCTGTACGCGCAGGTGGACGCCGTGGTGTACGCCATGTCGAGGCTGGGGTTTCGGGGCGTGGAGGTGGTGGTGTCGGAGACGGGGTGGCCGTCGGAGGGGGACCCCGGCGAGGCGGGCGCGACGGTGGAGAATGCGGCGGCGTTCAACCGGAATCTGGTGAGGCGGCAGGCGCGGGGGGAGGGGACGCCGGCGCGGGCGGCGGAGAGGCTGGAGGTGTATCTGTTCGCGCTGTTCAATGAGGACATGAAGCCCGGGCCGGCGTCGGAGAGGAACTTCGGGCTGTACCGGCCGGACGAGACGATGGTGTACAGTGTGGGCCTCTCCGCCGTCAACGCCTCGCCGGGTTCAGTGTCTTTCGCTTCCTCGGCTGCCCAGGTAGGGCTCCCTTTGTTTTTCCAATGTATGGTTTTTTTGCTGGTTTTGGTTGGGTGCATGAATGGATTGGAATGACAAGCATCAAGGAAGGGCAGGAGTATGGTGTACTGGATCCATGCTTCTTTGCTTTGGCTTCAAACTTTATAGAAACGCTGGGAAAATCTCATATATGTTGTCTTTCAATGATTGTCAGGGAAATCTTTTTTTGGCATCACTTCCCAAACTCACAAGGGAATCAATAACCATCAAAGATAATTTGAAACCAATATTGATGAACATACTTTAGATATATTATCTGTGTCCATTTTGATATGTTTTAACACTTCTACAAAACATGACCTAAAAAAACATTTATCAGTGCTAAAAAAACACTCATAATCAAGACACTATTAAAAGCGACCCATTTTATCAGCGCTAAAAAATGTTCATAAAATGGTCATTTATCAGCGCTTTTAAAAACCTCTCTTTATCAGCGTTAAAAAAAACCCTCATAAAGGTCAAAAAAATAGATTTTTAAAAATAGATTTTTAAAAATAGATTTTTTTTACAAATCGGAGGGTGCCCCCCCCCCCACCCACTTTTGAAGCGCTCCACCCCCCTTATAACACCGCTAGCCTCCCCCTCCCCCCTTCAACATCACTAATCTCCCCCTTTTAATAGTGTTAGGCATCTGCTCACATAAAAAATGGTATTATTTTTTATTTAGATAATGTTTATATATTGAGAAATAAATTTTATATGTAAATATGTTTAATTATTTATTTATAAAATTAAAATTTTATGGGTTAATATACAAAAAATATGTATATATTGTTATATATTTGATTATTAATAATAGTACATTGTGAAAAACGATAAAATTTCAAAACTACAATATCAATATGAATGTAATCCCTTTGAATAAATTTAGTTCCTACTAAAGAGGGCAAAAAGGCCCCCTTAAAAAAGGTTGAAGATCCATCAAATGTTAAAAAATTAGAGTACCCCGACTAAAAACTCAGTTTTGGAGGCATTATGAGACTTTTTGGGCATCAAAAAACGTGAAAAGGGTTTACATGTAACATTAAGGGTGTAGAGCTCGTCGCAGGCTTCGATTTGATATGTGGTAGAGCCCAAACAGACACTCGAATAAAAAATTATGATTGTTTGAAGTTCGAGATATGTTTTCAACTTATTTTTGATCTTTATTGATTTTTTTATTTTTTCTATATTCAAATAATTATTAAATGACTATTACTCGATATTAATTAGGAAATTATTAATTAAAAAATATTTTTAATTATTTTATAATCTATTTTCTCTAATTATCTTATATATTAAGTGTAAATGCTTATTTAGTTATATCTAAAACATATTTAAAAAATATTTATTATATTTATATCAATATAAATTTATTTATATATTAATATATTATTTTTAATGATTTTTTTAAATATACCCTTTATCAGTGCTAGTAAAAAAATGCTGATAAGGGGGATGTCTTTATCAACACTTATAAAAAAGCGCTGATAAATGAGGTCCCTTTAATAGTTCTTAAAAAGCATTGATAAAGAGGGTACCTTTATAAAAAAGAGCTGATAAATGGGTACTTTTAACAACATTTTTTTTAGCGTTGTTAAAAGTACCATTTATTATCGTTTTTTTGTACTGATAAAGGTACCTCCTTTATCATCACTTTCTTTAGCGTTGTTAAAGGATGACACTGAGAAAACCTATTTTTGTGGTAGTGTAAGGATCAAACGATGTTTGTTTTTTTATGGAAGAAGCCATTAGAAACCCAAAATCCCATGGACACCATGCAATTTTTGGTGACACTATCACAAAAACGGGTTTTCACAACGCCGCCCTTTAATAGTGCTTTTTTTAACAATGATTAAGATACCCCATTTATTAGTGTTTTTTTAGCGCTGTTAAATGGACCCCCTTTATCAGTACTTTTTTTAGTAGGGCTGATAAAGTGGGATCTTTATCAGCGCTTTTGATAAAGAGTATATTTCAAAAATAAACTAAATTTCATTAAAAATAATATATTAATATATAAATATATAAATATAACTATGTTGTTATAAATATAATATATATATTTTAAATATGTTTTAGATTAAGTATAAATAGACATTTACACTTAATATATAAAATATTTAGTGAAAATGACTTATAAAATAATTAAAAATATTTTTTAAATTAATAATTTTCTAATAATTTTCAATTAATAGTCATTTTAATATAAAAAAACAAGAAAATGAATAAAAGATCAAAAATAAGTTCAAAACGTAACTCAAACTTCAAACGACCATAACTTTTGATTCGGGTGTTCGTTTGGGCTCTACCACATATCAAATCGAAACCTGCGACAAGCTCTATGCCTCTGGTGACAAAGGTAAATCTCTGTTAAAGGGTGGGAGGCATGAGATTTGGGGTTTCTTGGGTGTGAGGGTGGGTATGGGGCTTCATAGCACTGTTGAAAGGGGGGTCGAGCACCGTTAAAACCCCCCGATTAGCATTTTTTTAACTTTTATCAGCGCTTTTAAAAAAAAGCTGATAAAAGTGGTTTTTTATCAATGATAAAGAAAATCATTGATAAAGGGGTCTTTATGAGCATTTTTTAGCACTGATAAAAGGGAACCCCTTTTAATAGTGCATCAATTATCAACGCTTTTTTTAGTGCTGATAAATGCCTTTTTAGCGTTGATAAAACCTTGTTTTTGTAATAGTGTGACCATGTTGACTCTAATGATGAGACCTTGAATTATTCTTATTCTAATTATTCACAAAAAGATAAATATGATTTGGAATACGAATTTTATATAATTCTAACCCACCTCGCACTATAAAAAAAGAGGGCATTAACGACGATTTTTTCCTTAAACAAGCAGCGGTTTAAACCGCTCCCTAATAATATATCGGTGGTTATCAAAATCACCACTTATTAAAAATTCACTAGTCATTTAGCGGTGGTTCTTTAATTTTCATGGTGGTCTTCTTATGTGTTGTTTTTGGAGTATTTAGTGGCTATTTCAATTTTATTTAGCGTCGGTTCATTAAAAAAATTTATCCAAAAAAATAGATTACATGAAACTAACAACCACTAACAGCCGCTAAACCTAATTTGAATTAATTTACTAGCGGTGGTTACGTTTAGTAGTGGTTACCCTTAATGACTGTTAAAAATAATTTGAATTAATTTACTTACACCACTAGAAATTGGAGCTTTAGAGATGGGGGACACGGGCGACCACCTTTGGCGATTGCTAAAGGGGGGAAATAGCGACCGCTTAAGGAAAATCACTACACTCTTAAAAAAACTATACTACTCAATTGCGCCCAACCCCGCTCCCTTCCCCCATCTCTCACAGCTCCCTCACCCTAAGCCCACCGCCACCACTGATTCGACCTTGCTTGCACCCGCCCCCACCTCCCCTGATCGTGCACCCTCTTCTTCAGCCTCTACTTACTGTTGTCGCCACTGATCCGTAGTTCCCACGCATCACCGGTTCTTGCCCACCGCCGATCCACAAATCTATCTTCCCATTTACTACTCCCCACACCTCCCCATCTACCAGCCTTGACCTCCCCATCCCCAACTCCCGATTTGTTGGCCTCCGCCTCCCCACTTCTGATCCCAACTCTGCTTCTACCTCAGCTCCCCCATCCGCTCGCCGCCACCTGAGCTTCTCCATCTCCCCATCTCTGGCTCCCCTTATACCAACCTTTGATCCCAGTCATTTCCGGTTCTATTTGGTTTCCCATGATTTTGGAATGTCCAATTTGAAACTCTAATTTCATTTCCTATTTTTTATCATGATTATTACTTTCGGAGCTGTGAACATGGATTCTTTACGCGTATTAAGAATTTTATTTTTCTAAATGGGATCCACACTATCGATTATCCATGCCATATGATTTATGTCATTCATTATTCTCTTGTCTTGGTTCATCTATTTTCATCCATGACTTTGATTTCAGGTGACAATAATACTCAGGTTAGTTTTTCTTCAGTTTCTACCCTTTCAGTATTTTTTTTGAACCCTATCATTTTTTCATCTATGAAATAACATATTTTCATTTAACATGTATCATTTATTTAATAATATGTTTATCACTTCTATGCCATACCTGAATATGTGAAATCTGAATATTTCATTAGGCACTGTGTACTTTTTTTAAACAATGTTATTTGCATTACTTTTTGTATGTAAATTGTTTTGTTTTATGAAATGTATTTCTTTGCATATGTCAATTATGTATTATAATTTGTAGTGATGATAATATTTGAAATTATAATACCATTTTTTGGGTTATCTTGCCTAATAATTTAACTATTACACAACATAAAAGTTAACTAATTGGTATTTTTTTGGATTGATTGATCAGGTGATGCCATTTGTATTTCTCATAATCTAGGGATTACTGGTTTATTAGATTAAGCATTATTCAAAGAATAATCTGCATGTGAGGTACCTATAATAATCACTGTAAATGTAGTGTATGGTCATAGTTTTCTACTTCTATCACCTTGTAATTATTTTCTATAAATATTTTTTTCTTAAATAAACATATTGTGTTATTGTTGGTAAATTGTGCATTATGTCACGGTGATTGATGTGTACTACAAGATGTATGATTTGAATAATGCTATCAATGTTCGAAAACATATGAGGTTGAATAACATCTCTCTTAATCTTACTACCTTTAATTCCTTTATTGACTGGATTTTGTCTTGCTTAGAGAAAAAAGGATGCAGGGAGCGGCTCTCCCAACCGACTCCACCTCTACATGCCAAATATGTCACTTGGTTCCGAATTTGTCATGCTATTAGGTTATCCATAATTTTAGTTTTAAGGTTTTGATTTTGGGAACATCCATCACTCAAATTTCATAAAGAACTGAATTTTATTAGTTCTATTTAAGAATGTGACCTAAAAAATATATATTAATGAAATTTTGGTTCCAAACTCTATTTTAGTCTAGTATGATTATTAATTAATACCTTATGCATGCAAACTTATTTGATAGGTCTATCAAAAATATATAATATTCTATTTTAAAATATTGATTTTTTAGGTAAATAAAAGTGAGATATATTATTTAGATAAGATCGAGATCCATTCCCTATAACCCTAGGTAAAATATAGAGAAAATAGTTATTTACCATATCAAAATAAAAACACGACACAAAATTAATTCTACAAATACATTTCGTTTCCCTTATTGATAACCTATTTCAACCACATATCTTGCATTCTTTTGGTAAATAATTTGTTTATTCCTATTCTTTTTTCCTTTAGTAAATATCTTTAAGCCCTCTTTATTCTGATCATTATTATACTTGAGTGTTTTAATATCTTTTTCTAAGTTACTTTATTGTAATTTTTTGTTTTGAGCACATCTTTTTCCTTAGTTAACATTTATGTGTATTTTAAAGACTTTTGTACTTATCCTTAATTCATAGGTTATTTTTAAATGGTATAAAATTATTCTAATTTCAAAGGAGGCATATAGATCCAATAATATTTTCATTATCTAAATAAATATAATTAAAAATAGATGGTACCTTGGTATGTGATTCTATAATGAATAAGTTTTCTTTCTCCTATGGTTCATCTCTATCACCATGATCTGAGTCACTTAAATTATCTTCAAAGTCATTCCATGTTGTATCATTCATGGATTTATTGGGAAATATATCATTTCCCCATTCCTTCTTATATTTTAACTTTGATAATTTTACTTTGAAGTGTTTTTTCTATTACAGTTATAATAGAACAATTCACTAGAATTTATGTTTTCCTTTTTCTAGTCACCACTTCTATCAAATTTTCCTTTTAAAATTGTATTATCATAGTAATAACATTTCTAAATTGTAAAAATTCCCCATTCATCTATTTTTAATAAAGGCATAAAAATTAAAAAATATTTTCTTTATCTAAAGAAATATAAATAAAAGTATAAGGTACCTTAGTATGTGATTTCATAAAGTATATGTTTTCTTTCTCTTATGGTTCATCTCTTTCACTATGATACGAGTCACTAACTATTTTCAAAGGCACTCTAATTTTTCATCATTCATGGATTTCTTGGAAAATATATCATTTTCCCATTTGTTCTTGAATTTTAATTTTGATAATTTTACTTTGAATCATTTTTTTTATTTCAGTTATAATAGAATAATTCACTGGAATTCATGTTGTCCATTTTTCATTTTCATTTAGAATTGGATTGTATTTTAAATAAAATTTACATCTTGTAAAAATACCTAAATATACTTGGCTATGGAAAGAAGATCCTGATGATATTACTATGTACGTAGGCTAGTAACCAATATTTCTCTCTCTATTCTTTAGATACTACACATATCCCTTTTTTGAGCCTCATTTCCCTCAGAGGTGGATTCTTCTTCTTGTTGTTTCACTCTATTCTATAAATAAAACTCTCACTTTATAGATTATTTCTTCATTGATTTTCATCTTTTTTGTTATGTTTTAAACTATCTAATTTATTTTAATAAGTCTTCAGATACTATGTGTCAATATGAAATCATGTTTATTTTATCCTTATCTTTTTACTCAATTAGTTCATATTTCAGGCCAATATCACCCTCTCATTCTATTTCTATTGTGCAACGTGATAGGAAGGGGGGTTATGTATCTTTTTCATTCTCTAATTTTTTATGTTAATTAGCTACTATAAAAGGAATGTAAATAATAAATTAGATAGTGGAAACAATGTGCATACTTATATATGGTGGTATGTGAATAATGTTTGGTTGGTGTATACGATGTTGTAGAATCAAGTATATTTCTTTTTGATTTCTAGGGGGTTCAACTTTGGTGTACTTGGTGTGTAATTTTATTAGATCAGTGTTGTTTGACATTATTGAGGTAGGGGATTTCTAGAATTCATTATTTTGAAGTTAATTTTTCTTGATATGTTTTAGGATTTATCTAAGTCCTTGAATTGAGCCTTAAATACTTCATTTGTTATCCCCTTTAATTGAATGAATCAAACAATCACCATTCTTCCTCAATTGTAAACCCCTTTGCCTGAATTCTTGGTGTTCCCAACATTTTATTGATTGAAACCCACTTGTTGGAACCTTCTTTTTTTAATGATCACCAAATCATGTTTCTTATGATATTAATGAGTTTAATGTGTTATGATATCATTTTATAACATAAGGAAGATTGGTGAAATTTGAATAAGTATGGGAAAGACCCACCACCAGACATGGCTCACCATTAAAGTTGTGTCACCACCAACAATGACTCACTATTGGGGACGACTCATTGTTAGGGTAAAAATATGTCTAAGTATGGGGAAGAATCATCATCATATATGACTCTCTGTTGAACCAATAAATTTGGCTAATGTAGAAAACACCCACCGTCATAGACGAGTCACCGTCAAGATGAAAATTTGTCTAAGTATTGAAAAGAACTATCGCCATAGAGAAGTCATTGTTGGAAAGACCTACCACCAGAGAGAAGTCACCATCTAAATGACCTACTGCCAGAGGATGACTCACCATCAGAACTCATTCACCTCCAAATTTTTTAATATTGAAAATTCTTGAAGACAATTTTAATTAACTCAAAGAAAAATACAATTTTATAAAGAAATAACATGTTTTATCTATTAATGTTAAATATGATCTCACTGTATAAAAATATAATAATGCTCAAATGTTGAAAAAAATACTGAATTGAAATTTTCAAATGAGCAACTGAAGAAAGATTTAGAAATATTTACAAATGGAAGAGAATATATAACTCAAAAATTATAAAAAAATTGATCCTAAATATATTATTGGTCTAGACTATCAACTTGGAAAAAGAAGACTTGTTAAGATTACTTTTGTCCTTTATTATACTTTTGGAAATTCTACTGCTAGTTTTTATTCAAGTGGACCTAATAATGTTTTTATTTCAAAAAGTATATAGTTTTCTTATAGGAAACCGATTAAGAAAGTGTGGGTTTCTAAGGCCTTAATAACTAACATATCTAGACCCAATAAAATTTGGGTTCCAACATATTATTTGGTATAAACTTTGTTCAATAGGGAACCTGTTTGAAGAGATCCTATATAAATCTATAGTACTTGGACAACGACTATTCCAGACATATGACAGTAGACTAATCAAGTTTCAAGAATCTTATAAAGTTTGATGGTGTTCATATCACCTTTTGTGACAATGATAAAGGAAATATTATTTTACTTGGACAAATCAGTAACACTAACTCATTTTTAATTTATAAATTACTTTTTTTATGGTTTAAAATATAATCTTCTTATCATCTCATAATTATGTGATGATGGTTTTCATGCGAAGTTTTAAAACAATTCTTGTAACGTTTTTAATTCCAAAAATGATTTAGTATTTACTACCTTGAGAAATGAGAATGTATATGCTGTTAATCTTGATTATTTAATTTCACAAAATTTTTCTTACTTAAGATACCCTTTCATAGAGAATATTTTTTGGCATAAGAGACTAGGCCAATGTAACATTCAATCACTTAGAAATCTTAATAGGAAAGGGTTAGTTAGGGATCTACCCAAACTTGAATTTCCAAATGAAAAAGTCTATAACCCTTGTAAAAAAGGGAAACAACATAAGATTTCATTTAAATTGAAGAAATAAGTTTCAACTTCTCATCCTCTTAAGTTGGTTTACATGGAATTTTTTAGACCATCCAGAGTTTCTAGTTCAAATGTGAAGCACTACATTTATGTACTAGTAGATGAATTTTCTAGGTATGCTTGGGTATTATTTTTAGTTCACAAAAGTGAAACTTGTTCTCATTTTACAAAGTATTATAAATCTATAGAAAACCTAAGTGGACTTATAATTAACACTTTAAGAAGTGACCATGACCATGAGTTTGAAAATTAAGACTTTGAATCCTTTTGCTCACAGAGTTGATATAACCATAAATTCTATGCTCCTAGGACCCCACAACAGAATGAATTTTTAGAAAGAATAAATAGAAAACTTTAAGAGATATACCCAAATTAGATTAATGAATATGAATTACTTGTCTACTTTTGGGAAGAGGCTGTGAATACAACCAGATATATTATCAATAGATTTTTTGATTAAACCTATCTTGAAGAAAACCCCTTATGAAATATGGAATAATAAAAAACCGAAGGTTAATTACTTTATAGTTTTTGGTTGAAAAGTATTTATTATTAACACTAACGATAATCTTGAGAAGTTTTTCTCTAAAAGTGATGAAGGAATTTTCCTTGGTTATTCAACTTATAGTAAATCCTATGGAGTTTTTAACAAAAGAACCTAGACTATGGAAGAGTTTTTTCATTTCAAGTTTGATGAGATAGATCCACATGAACCTAAGACCTATTTAGAAAACCTTGAGGATGATTTATCCACCATGAACATAAATTTCAAACCTTATGATTCTGTTTTAAGGAAAGTAAAAAAATCATCTAGTTTTGAGGAACTTCCATAACTTTAACCTATAGAGGACCCTGAGGTAACCATTCATTCTATTTCTAGAGATATTAGGACTCTTAAATACCATCCTTTAAATGATTTTTTGGAGACTTAGATATAGGTACACAAACCATATCTTCTCTAAGAAACCAGGTTCAACATCAAGCATTCTTGTCACAACTTGAACCAAAGATCATCAATGATGCAATTAATGATGAATTATAGGTAATGGATATGTAATAAGAACTTAATCAATTTAAAATAAATAAAGTTTGGGAACTTGTTGATAGTCCCAAATACACCTTAACTATAGGCACTAAATGGGTGCTTAGAAACAAGGTTGATGAATATAGAATAATAGTGAGGAATAAGGTTAGACTAGTTTCACAAGGGTATAGTTAAGAAGAGGGTATAGAATATAACGATAACTTTGCACTTGTATCCAAACTTGAATCTATTAGAATACTTCTTACCTATAAAAAACATCTAGATTTCAAACTATATCAAATGGATTTCAAAAGTAAATTCTTGAATGGGTATATAGTTTAAGATGTTTTTGTTAAACAACCCCCTGGATTTCAAAATCCACATTTTCTAAATTGTGTTTTTATGTTAAAAAATATTTATATGTTTTAAAACAAGATCCTAGAGCTTGGTATGAGAGGCCCATCTCTTTTCTTATTTCAAAAGGATTTTCAAAAGGTATATATGGTCCTACCTTATTTATAAAAATAATTTCAAAAGATTTTTTAGTTGTTCAAATTTATATAGATGATATTATTTTTGGATCTTTTAAAATTTATTTATGTACATACTTTTAAAAAATGATGAAAAATGAATTTGAAAGGAGTTTAATGGGTGAACTAAAATTATTTATTGGTTTTTAGATTTTTAAAAATAAATAAGGAATTATCTTAAACCAAACTAAATATAATAAAGACATTTTAAAACATTTTGGTTTGGATATAACTAAGAGTAGTAAAACTCTTATGAGTACCACCTATAAATTGTATCTTGATAAATCTAGGGAATCAGTGGATCAAACTAGTTACAAAGTTATGATTGGAATTCTTCTTTACTTAACTTCTAGCTGAATTGACATTATGTTTAGTGTGTGTATGTGTGCTCATTTTCAAGAAAAATAAAAAAACTCACACTTAGTTTCTATAAAAATAATTTACAAATACCTAAAATATAAATCCAATTTAGGATTTTTCTACCCTAGAGGAAAAAGAATTAGATTTATTTTGTTATTCAGATACTAATTTTGGTGGTTTTAAGCTAGATAGAAAAATCATCTATGGAACATGTCATCTTTTGGGAAATTCTCTAGTATCTTGGTGTAGTAAGAAACAAAATTTGGTTGCACTGTCTACTACAGAAGTTGAATACAAAGCTGCAGGTAGTTTTTGTGCTCAGAGTTTGTGGATGAAACACACTTTACTAAAATATGGATATCAATTACAATATATCCCTATAAATTGTAACAAAACAAGTGCTATAAACATTTCTAAAAACCCTGTATCTTACTCTAGAACAAAACACATTGATGTAAGACATCACTTTTTGAGAGATAATCTTCAAAATGGTGATATTACTGTTGAATACATTGGTACAAAACATTATCCTGCTAATATTTTCATTAAGCCTTTGAATCTTGAGAGAATAAAATATATCAAACATGAATTAGGCATGATAAATTTTGGTTAAGTCTAAATTATTTGATTTTTACCCACCTTTGAGTTTTACCCATCGTTGAGTTTTACCCAACATTGAGTTTTACCCACTATTGAGTTTTACCCATCGTTGAGTTTTAATGAATGTTGGTTTTACCCACCGTTGGAAAACTCATGCCTTTATCAATTTCTTATTGTTAATTTTAAACCATCATTTATAATTTCTTTATACAAGTTATTTATTTAATTTTTTTCTTTCGATTCAATTATTATTTTGATTTTTGATTTATGAATCCCTAAAATTATTAAGTGATATAATCATACATTTTTCTAGTTTCAACGCACTAAATCCATCACACCTTTCTCTCAACCCTTAATGCGACTCTTTCTTTCCCAACCATCAACCTTACCTTACCTTTAACTAAACCTTTAAATATGATCACCATTCTTAGAGTAAAAAGAACCACTAAATCTTCTCTGGATGAGTCTCATCCTTAAAAAAAGAAAATTGGAGAGTCGAGTCGATCAGTTGTTGTTGAGCTAGTAAATACAGAGCTTCTGAAGAGAGTTGTGGTGCCTAAAAAATAATTCCATTCTAAATGGATGATTTATAGAAATTATTTAGTGGTGAGAGTTTTACAAGACCAAGGATGGGTGAAATGGTTCTCTAACAATTAGATACCTTTCTATCATATGTTGGGGAACTGGTTTTATCATTTTATCTATTTTAGTTTTGAGAAAGATAAAGGCTAGGTAAGAATGAGAATAAATGGCCAAAAATTTGTCTTCTCCTCAAGGCAGTGGACTAGTTGATTGAGAGTTCCTCATCAAGGAGTTTCAAAATACTATCAGTGAACTATTCTAGATGAAAGTGATAATTTTGTTTATAAGGATTCTTTGGACAAATTAACTGGTGATGGAATAGTTATAAGACCTATTGTTACTGAACTTGATGGTGAATGTTGGTTGCTCTTAAAGTTTATCAAGCATATGATATGCCTAAGTAAGGGTGATTTTGTTGACAATGAGGTATCATGATGTTTATCTTTAGTGTATTATGAAAGAGGAGTAAAGATCAATATTTGTAGATACCTAATGGTACAAATGATGGATATTTTCAAACCATACTCTAGATCAAATTCTATAATCTACCCCATTTTTATTTTTAAAATTCTAGAAGTCAAGAGTTTTATTAATGAAGAAGAATAATCAGTTAAAAAGTATGGAGGTTTCTATATTACATAGGTTATTTTTAAAAGGATGAAGATTAGTTGGAATCCATGGAAGAAATAGTGGGTTGATGATGGTGAAAGACAGTATGAAGACTTCAATTTAGTTGATCATCCAACTAGACCTAAGGACCTTGTAGATCCTAGTTTATAACCAGATGAAGTATTTGATTACTTAGATGAAGAAGAAGAGGTTGCTGCCATTGGTAATTGGGAAGATGAATATACAGTGGAGGAAGAAAGTGACCCAAATTTGACTAAAGGTTCCCTAGATATTACCTATAGTGATCCTATTCCACCCAGGTCTAGCCTTAGTCATAGAATATATCTTGAAAGAAGGTAGGGAAGAAGAAGAAGAAAAAGTTTATAGTGAATATAAATTAAAAATAGCTTTTAAACATTCTAAGTAAAAATGGTGAGAATAGTGATGAAAATGAAGAAGAAGAATGAGGGGGATAAGATTAGGAAGACAAAAATGGAAATGTAAATGAAGATAGAGATAAAGATGAAAATAATGGAGGTCCTGACCATGATGGTCCTAGAAACCACATTAGGGATGATGATGTTGAGATGCATCAGGAACATATATATTATACAGTTGTTTCTAGATATGAAGAGAGACCCATCCTATTTTAAGATGTTGATAGAAAAACCAGATATGAAAAGGAAGCATCAGTTGAGGGGGAGGGATCCCAAATTCTGGATAGTCACCCTATAGTTGGTGATCATAGTGAACCTTCAGCTGATGTACAAATGGTTGCAGAGCAAACTGTTGTTGAATAACTAGTTGATTAACAAGTGGAGGTTGAGCCTACTGTTGCTGAGTAGGCAGTGGCTGTGCAGAGATCTGATGAGCAGTTGGGTGTTATACCTTCCATTTTTGAGTATAAATCTACTGAATCTATAGTTTTTGATACCGTTGGTATGTCTTCTGAAATATTTATGGACCCGGTTATTAAGAAGTTGAACAATGGTATGTAATACTTGGTATGGAATACTTAGATTCAAATGATGAGAGACCTGTTTTTCATAGTGAAATAGACTATAAGGGATATTTGGTAGATCATATTGATGTTGTAGGGGAGTTTCAAAGGTTTTATTCTAATATTTATGCACCTGTTGTTTCCTCTAAATCCTTTCATGTTCCTATTATTGCTTCAATACCAGCTGATGTTATCACTAGAGGTGACTTAGAATCTTTCTGTGAAAGGTTTCTATCTGAATTTGGTTTGATTCTAAATAATAAAGCACCTCATTTCACTAAGTTAAGTGAAAAGTATTAAAGGTATTTTTTTTGATCTAGTAATACATAATATTCAACCAAAAAAATATTCATCACATTTAGGAAGTGGAGATTGAAAATAGAAGACTTTTCAGTGAGCTTGAGTCTATGAAATCTGTGTTGGAGGGGATGCAGACTAACTTTGATGCTAGTATAGATGGTTTACTTGATAGGATGGAGATTATGAATTCATCACCTTATAATTATAGTGCCCCACCACTTCTTGATATTTATTTTATCAGATCTATTATTTGATAAGAGATTCATGTTTTCTCGAGTGATATACCCGACATGACTTAGGAAAGTTTAAAGAAAATCAGACATAATAATGATCATTTCCATATGATGGTTAGAGAGTATATTAAGGACATAAAATTTTATAGAGAAACTATAAATAAGGCTATTGAGTATTATCTATCTCATATTTACACTAAGCATGAGTTGAATTCAAATTTCAAGTTTCTTGCTGAGAACCTAAGAATGCCTCCGTTCAGTCAAGCCTTTAAAGAACAAGTGAATCGGTTGAAGGTGACAACCCTAATGCTTAATATTTTTATGGAGTGAAAAAAGAATTTATACAATTATATGGAAAGGGGATAAAACATAATTATGTATTTCATAAATTTTATGAAACCATTTCTACATGTTTCTAGAACTACTACGACAGATCAGGATGCCATTCCAGTTACTGCCCATCCAACGCCTCTAGATTATGATCCAAAGTTCTTCAGACTCAATGTCACCAGAGACCCCAATAATCCCTTACCATATCATTTCCATCATTTCATCCTCTCTCCTAGAGAAGCAGTGAATCATCTCAGGCTAATTATCATCAAATAATCTCCTTCTCTACCTTCCATTCCCACACCTATACTTGTTGTTACTTCAGCCTCAACTGCTGAACATTCTATTTCTGATAAAGGGAAGTGAAATTCTCCTCTTGATCCTTCTACCTAGCCCAAAAAGCATTGATATTTTAATTTTAATATTTGATAGGAATTTTTGTATCACTATTTGTTAACTCTTTTTGGCTGTATTTCAATTAAATTTTATAATAGAATGTCTCTTATTATTCATATTCCATTTTCTTACATTTTCTATTTTATTTTAACTTTTTTATAATAAAAAATTGTGGAGAATGGATCTATGGAATTTATTTCTTCTTATATAATCACACTATCCTTTTATGTCTTCTTTAAATGATATTTATTTTCTTTGATATCATTATTCTCTTTGATAAAAATTTCACATGCAAAGAAAATATATTTTAAACCCATAATTTATTCTATACATGTTATATAAAATTCCATGATTTTTGATCATAAAAAAGGGGGATATTTTTGAAACCTAATTGTTTTAATGATCATCAAATCATGTTTTTTATGATATTAATGAGTTTTATGTGTTATGATAGAATTTTATGAAATAAGGTAGATTGGTGAAACTTTGACTAAGTATGGAAAAGACCCACCACCAGGCATGACTCACCGTTGAGGTTGAGTCACTGTCAGCAATGACTCACCATTGGGGATGAATCACCGTTACAGT
This sequence comes from Viscum album, assembly GCA_963277665.1. Lineage (NCBI taxonomy): Eukaryota > Viridiplantae > Streptophyta > Magnoliopsida > Santalales > Viscaceae > Viscum > Viscum album. Next base: position 174,871,803 of record OY728164.1, read on the forward strand.
AAAAATATGGTTAAGTATGGGAAAGACTCACAATCACATACGACTCACCGTTGAACCAATAAATTTGGCTAAGTGTTGAAAGCACCTACCATCATAGATGAGTCACCATCAAGATAGAAATTTGGAAAAGTGTAAAAAAGATCTACCTCCAAAGAGAAGTCATCATCAGAAAGGCCTTCCACTAGAGAGAAGTCATCATCAGAAGGACCTACCACTACAAGATGACTCACCATTAGAACTCAATCACCTCCAAAATTTGGAAAAGTGCTGAGAGGACATACCACCAGAGATGAGTCACCATTGAGCCCGACCCACCCTTAGATAAAGTCACCACCATAATTATCTCACCGTTCAAAAAGACTCATCATAACTATTTATGATTATTTTGAATTAACTATTTCTAATATAAATATTATATAATTTAATGATGAGATTAATTTTAACAATTGTTATTAAACTATTGCATATTTTTCTTAAAATTTGTGTCAGTCGATCAGTACGAGGAGTAGAAGATCCTGATGATTATTACTAAAATGGATACTCATGCATAATTCTATTAAATAAAGAAGAAGACTCCCTCATATGAATTATAAATGAAACACAAGATTGGGAACACACACAAGTATAATGAATACAACATCCAAAAGATATGAACATTGCAAGATCAAAATAATATTTTTGTGAAGTGTGCCTTACATGAAGCATCTTTACCCGTTATCAACTGTAGAAGAATGAATCACATTGAGAACCCAGAAAAGTTCCTACAGATTCACTAAAATGTGTTCATGACACTCTGTTCCACTGTGATTTTTAGAAACGCTGCTTGAACTTATACTCAAGATATATCTAAGGAGTCACAAGGTTCAGAGAAAATCAGATAGAGAAATGCTATCTTCTCTACATCTTTAATTTATCTCTCTATTTATTATCTTTACATTATGATTAGTGTGTGCTTACTCTCTATTTTAAACACACACTATCTTCTGATCTTTAACTAGAAGATACTCGATATCTTTTCTATTCCCTTTACATCTTTTTTTCCACGTGTTGTGGAAGAGGTCCCTATGTGTCGTGTGTTTGTTTTATTCCTATAGTTGTGTGGAAGAGGTTATGGAATGGTCTGGAAAACTTGTTTTCTATTAGATACCTGATCCAGGTTGTGGATCAAAGATTATTTTATATGATTTTCTTGGTAGTGGGTGATTTACAAGTAGAGAGGATTAGGTATCGGCTTGAGATCGAACCTATTATATTTATTCTGTTGTGTGTTTTTTGTTTGTTTTATTTATATGCTTTAAAATGAATCTGTTTTAAACTAAAAGAAAAACCAATAATTTTATAGTTAGTATTAATTATTTTTTATATAATTTTTTGTTTATGTTAATTGATTTTGAAAGTTAAAGTAGTTTTTCATAATTGATTTAAATGAGACTTAATAAATCATCTATTTTGATTAAATGAGAGGTTTTAATTAATTTGGGGGAATTTATTTAAACTTGTTCTAGATAAAATTTTTATGGGGTACTAAATTTACCCCCTCTTGAGATACCCACTCTAAAAAACACCACCCTATTATTCCATTAAACCAATTCATTATATATATTCAACCTTTGATAACCCACCCACACTGTGATTCCTTCTGAGATGGTATGTACACCAACTTTTCCTCAGTCTTGGTGTTATGAAAATATGTCCCAGAGGAAGGGTTTATCAAACCTTGTGCATTCCTTTCAATAAATCCCTCTTTGAATCCAATTTTATGAATATAATTTATTGAGGGTGGGGTTGTTATTATCATATTAATTCACTCTTCTCTTGACCCCAGTGTGGTGGATATTTTAGCTTGGGGAAGGGGATGGCTGTGTGGTTTCTTTTTGTGTTGTTGCATTCTTTATCATTCTATCTATTTGTTTGTTTTAATTTTAGACCTAGGAACACTATTAAATATATATGGTTTCTATGGAATTTTTTAGGTGTATTAGAAAGGGCTTTGAAACTGTTATGGTAAGTGAACAAGTTGGATAACCTTATTTATTTTCATTAAATACACTTATTGAATTTTTCTCTTATGCTACTGCTTTGTTATAAATAATTAGAATGAATAAATATGAAATATTGAAAAAATGGATGATCTTGTAGCCTGGAATTAATGTTAAGAATGAATAAATTTCAATTATTTAATGTTTTCTATAATTTTTTTGTTTCTAAAATAATTTGTTATCTGTCTCCTTGAAGGATGATTTCTAGTGGTAAGGTAGTTTAAGATTAGAGGTTTGACATTTATTATTTATCCCTATGCCTTTGGATGATTTTTTTATGACTATTTATTCTCTTTTTGTTCATTCTTCAATTTTTTTAATCTTATTACATGTTTATATGTGTTAGGTGTTAGTACACCTCATTGTGTGGATTTCTGTTTATGTATTTGTGTTTTATTTTTCTCTATTCGTTATTTAATCTTGAAACTCAATTAATAGAGATCTAACATTCATTTACAGGTTGATGGAGTATGCTAGAAATTTTTATAGTGACCACCTATGGACACATAAAATTCATTTTATCACTGGATTGGTTATTGTGATTTTGATGGGATGTTATCATGAAATTTCATTTGAAGGAAAATCAAGAATAGAAACTACATGCTTTGGCTAGTAGTGTTTGATGTTATATATCTAGTTTTTTATTTTGTGGTTTTTTACTTTTTGGTTTTGTTATTCAGCATGATAGCATGGAATTATTAATGTTTTTTTAAATATTTAGTCCAGAGATCGCCAATGGAGGTCACTAATATGTATTTTTTGGGGGGTATTAGTGACTAACTATGGTGGTCACTAAATGCTTTCCGAACAACTTCCATCATGGTTGATTTATGAACTCCTATAGAGACCACTTATGGTAGTATCTATTTTAATTTAGTGATGGGGAAACTGTGACCGCTAAAAGAGGTTGGGTGGTGGTTGCTAAAATTAATTTTTGTAGTAGTGTTAGTGAAAATTACTAGAAACTAGCATCAAATATTATAATTAAAATTTATTTATTTTTTGTAAAATAATTTATACCAAAACCAGAAATATAAAAATCCAAAATGCAATAAAATAAAACATAAATGTATGATAAACCATCATACATACACCATACATCCACAATCATATATACAAACATCTATAGTCAGCACAACCTCAGTCAACAAACACCTCAATCAACCCATACATCATTTAACCCATACCTCAGTCATCAATATATACATATAAAATATGTCCAAAAATAATCCATGCCAAATATATGTCCACGCAATGATCTCCACTACATCATTCTACCTCCACATCATCTCATTAACTAAAACTGACCACATCATTTATAAAAAAGAAAACAAAAAAGAAAACAAAAAATAATAAATCAGAATTACAATAGAATAATCAAGAAAATTTAAAATTACCATGGTAACTAAGTACCATAACGAATGCCTTCTGAAGAATGGAATGGATCAGAATGGATAATCCCCTTCCAACTATTGGCATATTTCACCTACAATGAAAACTAGAACATTTAAGAAAAGAAATGAGAAAGAGAAAAGACACAGAATATATTCAGAATGTTGCACATAAATTTTTTTATTTTTTTAATCAGACATAAGACTTTTTAACCTAAAACAAATAATATATAATGAAAAAAACTTTTAAAAGATAAAATTACTTATTTAATATATGATTCAACACTTGAAACAGAAAAGGTATAAGTAAATATTTGAATTAATTTTTAAATCGACCTGTGTTGTTCTTGAAATTTACTTAACAAACAAATTTTAAAGACTTTGATATCACAACATGTACTATATTTTAAAAATAATAAAATAGTTGTTTTAATAGGATTTCAAATCAATATGAGGACTTTTTCTATGGTTTTGACCATTACGTGAATGTTTTAGTATTTTAAAACACCCCAAATACATTTACAATCATCTTAGGAAAACCGTTACTCAGAATGATGTTTCATAAGTACCTACATTTCGAAAATAAATCTACAATTGTTTTCCTCTGATTTTAGGGAAATTCGACATCGTTTTAATAGTTTTTACCCCCAAAAGATGTTTTTAAAGGCTTTGGTACCTTGGAAAAGTGTTTACCAAGTCATTCTGACCACACTACACATCAGATTGATGTGCTGTCTACGTGTAAATGTAAAAAATAACTCAATGGTGGTTTAAAAAAAAAAAAGAGGGCATTAGAAGTGGTTTTTTATTAAATTGGCAGCGGTTTAAACTAGAACCTAATAATATAGTGGTGATTTTCAAAACTCCATGCATTGCTTGGTCACTATTCATTTAGCGACTATTCTTTTAATTTCATGGTAGTTTTAGAATTTTTTGTTTTGGATCATTTAGAAGTGGTTTTTGTAAAGACCCATAAAATTCAAGGGAAAATTTTTCTTAATTTTCTTTGGAATTTTACAAGAGCGCGGTTTCTGACGGCACCTGATTCCGAGGCCCGGAGTGCCCGGAATTAATTTCCGAAGTTTGGCTCGTGTACGTTCAGTGAACGAACGAGCGGGAATTTCTAACTTTTGATCCGGTGCTCGGAATTGAAATCCGAGGACACCAATGAACTCGCAGCGCCGATATTCTCTTAAGGAGACCTTTTCTGAAGTTGTGTTTATTGCGGGACGAAAGTTAGTTTTTGGGAGAATTATAGAAAGTTAAATAAAAATGTGGAACACTTTTTATTTTTCTTACTTGTTGGTTAACTCCTCTCAAAGGAAGTTAGGGGTGATACCCACACCCACTTAACCTCCCTTGAGAGGATTAAGTGTGGTGGGGCCCACACAAACCCCAACTTTTCATCTCCTCTCAAAACTCCCTTAACTCCCCTTTTTAAATGAATTTGACAACTTAGCTTATTAATTGGGTTGAGTTGTTTAATCTTTTTCAAACCTTTGAATTTCAAAAGGTTTGGTTGAGTAAATAAAATAATCTCTTAGCTTATTTTATTTGGTTAGAATTCTCTAGCCTCTTGAGACTTTTGAAGTCTTCTCCTTCTTCTTCTTCTTATTCTTCTTCTTCTTCTTCAAGCTTGACGAAGAACGCGAAGAACCTTCGAGCTCCGACGAAGAAGGCCGCTCCTCTCTTCTTCGTGGCCGGTTGTCTCCGAAGATCAACGGCGTCTTCCATGTCAACGAAAGGGAACGCCGCTTCCTCCTTGGACTTCCTTCGTCGGCTTACGAAGATTCACCAACGACGTACCTCTTCGGACGTACCTCTTCGTCAATGGTTTGACGAACGATTACCGTGACGCCCGACCTCCGCGACGTTGTCTTCCGCGGGCCGTTGACGATCATCGATCTTGAAACCAAGGTAGGGGTTGTTGTTGGTTAATTATTTATTCTCGTTCTTGGTTCTAGCTTGACAATTTTTGAGGTTTATTGTTAAGTGTTATCGACTAACGAGAGGGGGGTCGGACCGCACAAACACGGCCTAATTCCCCCTCCTCTGTTCTTGATATTATTTTCCTTGCGGATGTACGAGATGGCGTGGTGTCGTCGCACCACGCGGGAATCTCAAGGCTATAATCGCGCGGTGCCGTCGCGCCGCGCCACGGGAAGTTTATCATGAACGCGACGCCATCGCGCCACCTTGAAGGGAATCGAAGGCGCCGCGGCCGGAGCGGGGCCGCGATGGAGGGGCGCGGTGCTGTCGCACCGCGCCGGACGACGAACACCGCGGCCGGTTCAGGGCCGCGGCGAGACGGGAAGACCGGCGGCTCGTCGGGCCACCGGTGTCGGAAGCCGGAAGGGGACCGACTTTGCCGGTCCGTTGAAGAAGAACCGGCCGGCCAGGTGGGCCGGCCAGAAGGGAAAAACCGGGGGAATTTAATTCCCCCGGCCATCACAAATGCCCCCCCATTTATGAGGGGGGGGGGGTTTCTTTTAGGGGGCAGGCGGCCCCCCCGTTTCCCTCAAGGCAGGCCCCCACGTGGGGGGCCGGTTCTCCGAAGGCGCGGCTCTTAAGCCGCGCCGCCAGCACATAAAGCAGCGGGGGCTTAGCCCCCCGCGCGTGGCACCAAGCGGCGCCAGACCGCGCCGGCCCGCGCCGCCACGCCGGACCGCCGCCGGCCGCGCCGGGTCGGACCCGGGCTGGGTCGACCCGGTTCGGGTCGGCCCGGACCCGGACCCCCCGTTTTCGAATCGTTTTCGGTCTTTTGGCCATAACTTGAGCTACGGACCTCCGATCGATGAACCGTCAGCGGAATTGCGATCCTTGGATCGAGGCGGTCGATTCGGTATATCGCACTCAAAGTTTCGAAATACTTTGAGTTCGGCCGGGTTGGTTCGTTCACGAAACCAACCGGGCCCTCGGAGCGTAAACGCTCATATCTTGAGCTACGGACGTCTGATTGATGTGTCGTCAGCTTTGTTGTGTTCCTCTTAGTGAGACGGATCTTTTGGAATACTCCGTCCGAGGTTTGGACGCAGGTGGAGTTCGGTCGGGTTGGTTTAGCCTTAAAAACCAACCGGGCCCCTGGGACGAAAAAGTCAATAACTCTCAGACCGGGCGTCCGATCGACGCGCCGTCTGTTGCGTTGAGTTCCTGTTGACGATACGAAACTTTTGGATACATCAACTCTGGACTTTGTGACAGTTGATGTATCAGCCTCTCGGCTCGTGGAGCGGACCCTCCTGAACGAGCTTGCTGTGTGCGGGAACCCTAGTGCTGGCTGCGACTGTTACTGTGACTGCTACTACTGCTACTGCTACTGTGACTGCGACGACGACAGTACAGAGATCCTGTGTGGATTCGACGACGACTACAGCACTCAGCGATCCTACGTGGATCAGTGCTACAGGTCCTGTGTGGGCCCGATCCTGTGTGGGTCTTTGCGCTCAGCGGTCCTGTGTGAACCAGCGCCTACAGGTCCTGTGTGGGCCCGATCCTGTGTGGGTCTTTGCGGGGGTTAGTTACCTATCGATCCTTCGTGGGTTCGACGACTTAGATGGATCAGAGATCATCTTTATCATCTTTCGAAGAAGTATACCTGTGTGAGCTGAATCCTGTTGCTTTCCTGTGTGGATTGTGTTGTGATATCCTGTGTGGATTACGTTTTGCTTTCCTGTGTGAAATACGTTTACTTTCCTGTGTGGACTGAGTTGTACTTGGGCTCGGAGGTTGGAGCGTATTTGGAATTGATGACTTAGGTATATGTATGGGCATATACCTAAGCAGTGTCGGTTGTTACTTCGTGATTGTACCTTTCTTTGTGATTTATCCTTTGTGGATTTTGAGAGACCTTCAGGGGTCTCGGGGTCCCTACTGAGTAGCTTATACTCACCCCTGCACGGGCTATGCCAGCACTACATTGTGTTGGTTGCAGACAACGGACAACGTTGATCTTGGCTGAGGCTTGCAGAGAAGGACGGTACCTGGAGGTGGACCACTAGGCGGGATGTGTTCGGAGCGGACAACGGGACCCGTGGAGCAGTGGAGCTATCTGTACCCATCCTTCAGGTGGGATCTCCAGTGGACAGCTTGGTGTAGCAGATTTTACTTACAGTTGCTGTTTTCCCTTTCGAGTTGTACTTTACTTTCAGTTTGGGTTTGTATACTGGCCCATTTACTTTTCCGCACTTTCAGTTGTACTCTGTTTTTACTTAGTGTTTACCTTATGCTTGCTTACTCTGTAGTGTTTGTTTACTTTACAAAGGCAATGCCTTCCCTTTTTACCGGGATTTACGCCTTGGTGCTAGTCGCCAGCCCCTGGCCTATGGAAGGCAGGCTTGGGGTAGTCATGACACGGACCCCGAGGGCGGGTTGTGACAAATTGGTATCAAAGGAGTTCGGTTCTACCGCGAACTCTGATCTTTTCTATGTGAAGCAATAATGTTTAGCGTATTGAGTGTGGTTATCAGTCCAGGGAGTCCAGTGTTGGTGCGGCGGCCGACGTATCCGTACACCAGGACCCTGACTTCTAATTTTCGACTTAATGCATGAAAACATTGATTGCGTGTGTGTTTCAAAGTTTTCTTTGTGATTACTTTATATCAGCTCACTAGGTATACTGTTCTGGCCGTGGCGCACCTGTTTCCTTTTCAGGATGGCCCCACGATGGCAGCCAGCTAGGGTTCCGAGAGTTGAGTGTGACGACAGCCCACCAAGCGATGAGGCTTCGGTGTAGGGCCCTTTGTCAGCAGTGGCACCGGCGGTAGCTCTACCCGTCGAGCCACCGATACTTCCAGCACCAGCCGCTGACGATGCACGTCGCCTCAGCGCACTGTATGAGTTTCAGCGCCAGCGACCACCCAGGTTTCGCGGGGAGACGGATCCCCAGGCAGCCGAGGACTGGCTGGAGGCAGTGGTACGTGTGTTTAGGCTAGTGATGACACCAGCAGACCTCATGGTGATCCTCGCTGCGAGCCTACTACACGCAGCAGCAGGACGATGGTGGAGCTTGATGCTCCAGGTGCACGATGAGGCATCTCTTCTTTGGATGGAATTTGAGAGCATCTTCCGCTCGGAGTTCATCCTAGCCACCCTTCGTGCGGTGCGTATCCAGGAGCTTCTTCAGCTGCGGCAGGGCAGCATGACGGTCGCTCCGTACTCGGCGAGATTTACCGATCTCTCGCGCTACTCGACCGACATGGTACGAGACCCATTATTCCGGGCCCGGACCTTCGAGCAGGGTTTGAGACACGAGATCAGGGCATCGCTGATCTCCCTCCGCATACCGACTCAGACAGGAGTACTGGAGCGGGCCCTTTTGATCGAGAGCTTCCTTGCTGAGTCTACACCAGCACTGAGACCCACCGCAGGGCGGCACGTGGCAGAGTCATCTGCAGCAGGCAGTCGACGGATGACTCAGGGGTCCAGGCAGACCGGACCTTCGGGAAGACGACCTCAGGACACTGGCTCAGCAGTGCGGGGCACACAGCGAGGAGCCAGTCTTTCGAGAGGCAGGCAGTGCTACTCGTGCGGCGGGCAGGGCCACATGGCTCGTGACTGCCCGACCCGCCGTGCCGAGGAGCAGCAGACAGTTGAGGGACCACCGAGGCAGAGGCAGAGGGTCGACCGTGGCGGTCCGCAGGGAGGAGGCGGACGAGGTAGAGGAGCTGGCCGAGCAGCAGGTGGTGGGCGACGCTTTGAGGCTCTGCCACCACCACCACCAGGAGGTCCACCCCGACCACAGGGAGCTGGCGGGCAGAGACAGACACAGCTCCAGGCAGCAGAGGCCTACGACCACGGCGCACCCGAGATGATTCGAGGTACTATCTGTGTCTATTCCACCCTTGCTGCAGTTCTTATAGACACAGGAGTGAGTCACTCTTTCATAGCCGCTGCCCTTGTTCGGAGCTCGGAGATTCCGACAGAGCCGTTGGCTCGATCCTTACGGCTAGAGACTCCTACGGGAGCAGACTCGACAATTACGCACTGGTGCCGGCAGTGTGAGCTTACTCTAGGAGGCGAGAGCTTCGGCTGGGATCTTCTTGTAGCAGTGTCGAGGCCTTACGACATCATCTTGGGCATGGATTGGCTATCTACGGTCCATGCGCAGATTGACTGTTTTAGGTGCAAGGTGCGATGTGTACGCACCGACGGGAGCAGGTTCACCTTCACCGGTGAGAAGGGAGCCTTAGCTACACAGGATGGACTTCCGCGGAGGAGAGGACAGCCCATCACTCATCAGATGGCTAGCCTCATCCTTGGAGTAGTTGACGTGCAGAGTCCTGGTTTTCCTGCAGTGGTGGATCAGTTTGCGGACGTTTTTCCCGACGACGTTCCAGGGCTACCTCCTCGCAGAGAGGTAGACTTTTATATTGACTTGTACCCTGGGACAACCCTGATATCCACTCCATCATATTGGATGGCCCCCGCCGAGCTTCAAGAGCTACGGGTACAGTTGGAGGACTTGCAGGGCAAGGGGTTTATCCGACCCAGTGTTTCACCCTGGGATTCCCCGATATTGTTCGCCAAGAAGGCGGACGGGAGCCTGCGGCTTTGTGTTGACTATCGTCTCCTGAACCAGGTGACAGTGAGGAACAAGTATCCTCTACCGAGGATTGATGACCTCTTTGATTAGCTCAAGGGAGCCCGGTGGTTCTCGAAGATAGACCTCAGGTCAGGCTATCATCATCTCAGAGTCAAAGATGAGGATGTGTATAAGACGACCTTCAGATGTCGGTATGGCCACTATGAGTTCTTGGTTATGCCTTTCGGCATAACCAATGCTCCAGCAGTGTTCATGGCCCTCATGAACAAGATCTTTCAGCCATACCTTGATCGGTTTGTCGTAGTCTTCATCGACGACATTCTGATTTACTCTACGACTGAGGAGGAGCACGCCTATCACTTGCGAGTTGTACTAGACACACTCCGAGAGCACCAGATTTATGGTAAGCTCTCGAAGTTCCAGTTCTGGATATGCGAGGTCCACTTCTTGGGACACGTTATCTCTGAGGCGGGAGTTGCAGTGGATCCTGCGAAGATCGAGGCTGTGTTAGCATGGGAGCCACCCAGGAGCGTGACTGAGGTTCGGAGTTTCTTGGGACTAGCTGGATACTATCGGAGATTCTTGCCATACTTCTCTAGAGTTGCGGCACCACTCACAGCTTTGATGAAGAAGGGGAAACCCTCCGTGTGGTCAGACAGATGTCAGCAGAGCTTCCAGGAGCTGAGACAGAGATTGACCAGCGCACCTATCTTGAGGTTGCCTGAGGAGGGAGTAGGGTACGTAGTCTACTGCGATGCATCAGGGACCGGACTCGGATGTGTTTTGATGCAGTATCGGGCAGTGATCGCCTATGGATCACGTCAGTTGAGGCCGTATGAGCAGAACTACGCTACCCATGACCTGGAGTTAGCAGCAGTGGTCTTCGCTCTGAAGACATGGCGACATTACCTGATGGGCGAACGCTTTACAGTCTTTTCCGATCATCAGAGTCTCAGGTATATCTTCTCGCAGAAGGACCTGAACCTGAGACAGCAGCGATGGCTCGAGTTCCTCCAGGACTATGACTTTGAGATAGTCTATACTCCTGGGAAGGGGAACGTGGTAGCCGATTCCCTCAGTAGGAGGATGGGCATTCAGCTACTTGAGGAGGAAACGGAGCAGCTAGCCTCTTTACAGATATCCTTCGTGGATAGAGATGGAGCAGCCTTCCTTCAGTCTCTCACAGTCACCCCTCCACTACTGCAGCGGGTCAGAGGGGCACAACGTGAGGACGCTGACTGTGAGACACGACGTACACAGATATCCTTGGGACAGGCACCTGATGGTTTCTCCCTTGGAGCAGAGCACGACATCCTTTTCAGAGGACGTACCATGGTACCAGTCGCTTTGTGAGAGGAAGTTCTGAGAGAGTTTCACACTTCTCCTTTGGCGGTACATCCTGGAGTGGCGAAGATGTACCAGGACCTCAGACAACAGCACTGGTGGCTGGGCATGAAGAAGGCAGTAGCAAAGTTCGTTTCTCGATGCCTCACCTACCAGCAGGTGAAGGCAGAGCATCAGGTACCAGCAGGCTTGGTACAACCCTTGGAGGTTCCAGAGTGGAAGTGGGATGGCATATCTATGGACTTCGTGACTGGACTTCCACGCACTTCCAGAGGTCACGACTCCATCTGGGTGATTGTTGACCGACTCACCAAGTCGGCACACTTCTTACCCATCAGAGAGCAGGGCTCAGTGGAGAGCTTGGGACGTCTCTACGTTCAGGAGATTGTGCGGCTCCACGGCATGCCATCATCTATCGTCTCCGATCGAGATGCTTGATTTACTTCCCGGCTTTGGAAGGGGTTGCAGGAGGCGTTCGGGACACAGCTACGTCTGAGCACAGCCTTTCACCCTCAGACGGATGGTCAGACGGAGAGGACCATTCAGACTCTCGAGGACATGCTCCGCGCATGTGTCCTCGACTTTGGTCGTAGCTGGGAGGACCACCTACCCTTGGTGGAGTTTGCGTACAACAACATCTACCACTCCACCATCGATATGGCACCGTATGAGGCATTGTACGACCGACCTTATAGATCTCCTTTGTGCTGGACAGACCCTGGGGAGTCAGCACTAGTAGGACCGGAGATGGTCTAGGCCACGTCAGAGAAGGTCCAGGTCATCCAAGAGCGGATGAGGACAGCACAGAGCCGGCATAAGTCATACGCTGACAGGAGGCGGAGGCCACTGGAGTTCGAGGATGGCGACCACGTCTTCTTGCGGGTCTCACCTCGACGTGGTATTCGGAGATTTGGCCGAGGCGGCAAGTTATCTCCGCGCTTCATCGGACCCTTCCAGGTCCTCAGCAGGATTGGCGAGGTGGCTTAACGCTTGGCTCTACCACCACAGTTGCACCGGGTGCACGACGTCTTCCACGTATCTCAGCTGAGGAGATACGTGCATGACCCGACGCACATCATTGACCATGGGGAGCTTGACATCGACGATGGGGCGACTTTTACGGAGGTCCCGGTGGAGATAGAGGATCGACAGGAGCGGGTACTACGTGGGAGATCGATTCCTCTTGTGCGCATTAGATGGCAGCACGGGAACCTCCAGGAGAGCACATGGGAGCGGGAGGCTCAGATGCATGCTCAGTACCCTCATTTGTTTCCCTAGTTTTGATGTATCTTTACGGGGACGTAAAACCCTGAGGTGGGAGTAATGTAAAGACCCGTAAAATTCAAGGGAAATTTTTTCTTAATTATCTTTGGAATTTTACAAGAGCGCTGTTTCTGACGGCACCTGATTCCGAGGCCCGGAGTGCCCGGAATTAATTTCCGAAGTTTGGCTCGGGTACGTTCAGTGAACGAACGAGCGGGAATTTCTAACTTTTGATCTGGTGCTCGGAATTGAAATCCGAGGAAACCAATGAACTCACAGCGCCGATATTCGCTTAAGGAGACCTTTTCAGAAGTTACGTTTATTGCGGGACGAAAGTTAGTTTTTGGGAGAATTATAGAAAGTTAAATAAAAATATGGAACACTTTTTATTTTTCTTACTTGTTGGTTAACTCCTCTCAAAGGAAGTTAGGGGTGAGACCCACACCCACATAACCTCCCTTGAGAGGATTAAGTGTGGTGGGGCCCACACGAACCCCAACTTTTCATCTCCTCTCAAAACTCCCTTAACTCCCCTTTTTAAATGAATTTGACAACTTAGCTTATTAATTGGGTTGAGTTGTTTAATCTTTTTCAAACCTTTGAATTTCAAAAGGTTTGGTTGAGTAAATAAAATAATCTCTTAGCTTATTTTATTTGGTTAGAATTCTCTAGCCTCTTGAGAGTTTTGAAGCCTTCTCCTTCTTCTTCTTCTTCTTCTTCTTCTTCTTCTTCAAGCTTGACGAAGAACGCGAAGAACCTTCGAGCTCCGACGAAGAACGCCGCTCCTCTCTTCTTCGTGGCTGGTTGTCTCTGAAGATCAACGACGTCTTCCGTCTCAACGAAAGGGAACGCCACTTCCTCCCCGGACTTCCTTCGTCGGCTTACGAAGATTCGCCAACGACGTACCTCTTCGGACGTACCTCTTCGTCAACGGTTTGACGAACGATTACCGCGACGCCCGACCTCCGCGACGTTGTCTTCCGCGGGTCGTTGACGATCATCGATCTTGAAACCAAGGTAGGGGTTGTTGTTGGTTAATTATTTATTCTCATTCTTGGTTCTAGCTTGACAATTTTTGAGGTTTATTGTTAAGTGTTATCGACTAACGAGAGGGGGGCCGGACCGCACAAACACGGCCGAATTCCCCCTCCTCTGTTCTTGATATTATTTTCCTTGCGGATGTACGAGATGGCGTGGTGCCGTCGCACCACATTGGAATCGCAAGGCTATAATCGCGCGGCACCGTCGCGCCGCGCCACGGGAAGTTTATCATGAACGTGACGCCATCGCGCCGCGTCGAAGGGAATCGAAGGCGCCGCGGCCGGAGCGGGGCCGCGGCGGAGGGGCGCGGTGCCGTCGCACCGCGCCGGACGACGAACACTGCGGCCAGTTCCAGGCCGCGGCGAGACGGGAAGACCGGCGGCTCGCCGGGCCGCCGGTGTCGGAAGCCGGAAGGGGACCGGCTTTGCCGGTCCGTTGAAGAAGAACCGGCCGGCTAGGTGGGCCAGCCGGAAGGGAAAAACCGGGGGAATTTAATTCCCCCGGCCATCACAAATGCCCCCCCATTTATGAGGGGGGGCGGTTTCTTTTAGGGGGGCAGGCGGCCCCCCCGTTTCCCTCAAGGCAGGCCCCCACGAGGGGGGCCGGTTCTCCAAAGGCGCGGCTCTTAAGCCGCGCCGCCAGCGCGTAAAGCAGCGGGGGCTTAGCCCCACGCGCGTGGCACCAAGAGGCACCAGGCCGCGCCGCCGTGCTGGACCGCGCCGCTGCGCTGGCCCCTGCTGCCGCGCCGGACCGCCGCCGGCCGGGTCGGGTCGGACCCGGGTCGGGTCGACCCGGTTCGGGTCGGCCCGGACCCGGACCCCCCATTTTCGAATCGTTTTCGGTCTTTTGGACATAACTTGAGATACGGACCTCCGATCGACGAACCGTAAGTGGCATTGCGATACTTGGATCGAGACGGTCGATTCGGTATATCGCACTCAAAGTTTAGGAATACTTTGAGTTCGGCCGGGTTGGTTCGTTCACAAAACCAACCGGGCCCTCGGAGCGGAAACGCTCATATCTTGAGCTACGGACGTCCGATTGACGTGCCGTCAGCTTTGTTGTGTTCCTCTTAGTGAGACGAATCTTTTGGCATACTCCGCCCGAGGTTTGGATGCAGGTGGAGTTCGGTCGGGTTGGTTTAGCCTTAAAAAACAACCGGGCCCCTGGGACGAAAAAGCCAATAACTCTCAGACCGGGCGTCCGATCGACGCGCCGTCTGTTGCGTTGAGTTCCTGTTGACGATACGGAACTTTTGGATACATCAACTCTGGACTTTGTGACAGTTGATGTATCAGCCTCTCGGCTCGTGGAGCGGACCCTCCTGAACGAGCTTGCTGTGTGCGGGAACCGTAGTGCTGGCTGCGACTGTTACTGTGACTGCTACTACTGCTACTGCTACTGTGACTGCGATGACGATATTATAGAGATCCTGTGTGGATTCGACGATGACTACAACACTCAGCGATCCTACGTGGATCAGTGCTACATGTCCTGTGTGGGCCCGATCCTATGTGGGTCTTTGCGCTCAGCGGTCCTGTGTGAACCAGCGCCTACAGGTCCTGTGTGGGCCCGATCCTGTGTGGGTCTTTGCGGGGGTTAGTTACCTATCGATCCTTCGTGGGTCCGATGACTTAGATGGATCAGAGATCATCTTTATCGTCTTTCGAAGAAGTATACCTGTGTGAGCTGAATCCTGTTGCTTTCCTGTGTGGATTGTGTTGTGCTATCCTGTGTGGATTACGTTTTGCTTTCCTGTGTGGAATACGTTTACTTTCCTGTGTGGACTGAGTTGTACTTGGGCTCAGAGGTTGGAGCGTATTTGAAATTGATGAATTAGGTATATGTATGGGCATATACCTAAGTAGTGTCGGTTGTTACTTCGTGATTGCACCTTTCTTTGTGATTTATCCTTTGTGGATTTTGAGAGACCTTCAGGGGTCTCGGGGTCCCTACTGAGTAGCTTATACTCACCCCTGCACGGGCTATGCCCGCACTGCGTTGTGTTGGTTGCAGACGACGGACATCGTTGATCTTGGCTGAGGCTTGCAGAGCAGGACAGTACCTGGAGGTGGACCACTAGGTGGGACATGTTCGGAGCGGACGACGGGACCCGTGGAGCAGTGGAGCTATCTGTACCCATCCTTCAGGTGGGATCTCCAGTGGACAGCTCGGTGTAGCGGCTTTTACTTACAGTTGTTGTTTTCCCTTTCGAGTTGTACTTTACTTTCAGTTTGGGTTTGTATACTGACCCATTTACTTTTCCGCACTTTCAGTTGTACTCTGTTTTTACTTAGTGTTTACCTTCCGCTTGCTTACTCTGTGGTGTTTGTTTACTTTACAAAGGCAATGCCTTCCCTTTTTACTGGGATTTACGCCTTGGTGCTAGTCGCCAGCCCCTGGCCTATGGAAGGCGGGCTTGGGGTAGTCACGGCACGGACCCCGAGGGCGGGTCGTGATAGTTTTAGTTTTATTTAGCAGTGGTTATTTTTTAAAAAATTATCTAAAAAAATATCACATGTAACTAACCACTGATAAATATATTAGTGGTAATTATGTTTAGTGAAAGTTAAGGGTAATCATCGCTAAACATAAATTGAATTTATTTACCTAACAACAATTACTAGAAACCACTGCTAAATATTATAATTAAAATTTATTTTTTTTGTAAAATATTTTATAAAAAACTATAAATATAAAAAACTGACATGAAAAAAACTAAAACATAAATATATGATAAACCCATCATACATATGCTATACATCAATAATCATTTATACAAACATCCATATTCAACATAACCTCATTTAATAGATACCTCAATCAACCCAAATATCATTGAACCCATTCCCCAATCATTAATATATACATATAAAATATGTCCAACAACAAACCATGAAAAATTTACATCAATGACACAACCTATAATGCATTCTTCTACCTCTACATCATATCATCAACAAAAACTGACCACATCATCTCATTAACAGTAACAAAAAAAATAAATTGAAACCAAACATAATAAATCATAATTATAGTAGAACAATTGAAAAAATTTAAACATACCATAGAAACTAATAACCATCACGACTACCTTATGAAGAATTTCATGGACTAGAATTTTCAACCTCCCGCCTAATTCTGTCATCTTTCACCTATAATGAAAACCAAAAAAATTATGAAAATAAATGCACAATAGAAAAGACACAAAATATATTCAGAATTTTGTACATAAAATTTATTATTTTTTTAATAAAACATAATAAATTTTATCATAAAAAAAATAATATATCATGAAAAACAATAGGGAAATATAAATTTACATATTTAAGATATGATTCAATACTTGAAACTGAAAAGGGATAAGTAAATATTCTAATTAATTCTTAAATCGACGTGCAGTGTGCTTGAAATTTACTTAATATTTTTTTAAATAATTTGATATCAAAACATGTCTTATATTTCAAAAAATAAAACAACATTGGTTGTACCATTATTTTACATCAATTTAAGGTCATTTTCTATGGTTTTGATCATTACGCGAATGTTTTAGTTTTTTAAAACACTAAAAACATGTTTACGACCATCTCGAGAAAACCATAACTTGGAATAACATTCCTTCAGTTCCTACATGTAAAAAATAAAGATATGGTCATTTTTCTATGATTTTAGGGCAATCCAACATTTTTTTATTGGTTTTAACCCCCTAAAATATGTTTTTAAAGGCTTTGGTACCTTTAGAAAGTGTTTATCGAGTCATTTTGACCGAACCACATGTTATATTGATGTGTTGTCTGTGTGTACACATACAAAATATTAAAAGTGGTTTTACCATGATTTCACATCAATATAATGTCTTTTTATATGTTATTGAGTGTTATATGAACATTTTAGAGTTTTAAAGCACTAAAAACATGTGTATGGCCATACCAGGAACCCTGCAACTCAGAATGATATGTCATCGGTTTCTATATTTAAAAATAAATAAATGGTCATTTTCCTATTATTTCATGGAAATACAACATTGTTTTCATATTTTGATCCCCTGAAACATGTTTTTAAATGATTTAGTACCTTTAAAAAATATTTATCAATTCATTCCAACCACATCACACATCAAAATAATTTTTTTGTATGCATACATGTCAAAAATAATAGGAAGGTGGTTTTCCCATGATTTCATGTCAATTTGAGGTCGTTTTCTATGGTTTTTACTATTACATGGATGTTTTGGTGTTTTTAAACACTAAAAAATGTGTTTATGGCTATCCTGGGAAAACTGTAACTCAACAAGACATGTCGTAGATTCTTACATTTAAAAAATAAATCTAAGGTCATTTTATTATGATTTCAGGGCAATTCGACATCATTTTACTGGTTTTGACCCCCCAACACATGTTCTTAAAGGCTTTTATACCTTTAATATTTTTTACTAAGACATTATGATGACACCACACATCATATTGACAAGTATCCTGCATGTACATGTAAAAAATAACAAAATAGTGGTTTTCCCTTGATTTCACATCAATCTGAGGACATTTTAGAGGGTTTTTATCATTATACGAATGCTTTAGAGTTTGGAAATACTAAAAACATGTTTATAACCATTCTTTAAAAACCGTAACTCAGAATGAGGTGTTGTTGATTTATATATTTCAAAAATGAATCTACAATCATTTTCCTCTGATTTCAAGGAAATACTACATCCTTTTCCTAGTTTTTAACCCCAACACATGTTTTTAAAGGATTTTACACCTTTAAAAAGTATTTACTGAGTCATTCTGACCACACTACATTTCAGATTGACATGTAATCAATGCATACATTTTAAAAATATCACAACTAGGGGTTTTCCATGATTTCATGTCAATATGAGGCCATTTTTTACAGGTTTTCCATTACATGAATGTTTTTGTGTTTTAAAATACTAAAAACATGTTTACGGACATACGAGGAAAACTGTAAATTGGAAATACATGCCATCAATTTCTACATTTCATAAATCAATCTTCAGTCTTTTTCCTACTATTTCATGGAAATCTGAAGTTTGTTTCCTATTTTTAACCACCCAACACATGTTTTAAAGGCTTTTGTACCATTAAAAAGAGTTTACTGAGTCACTCCGACCACACCACGTGTCGAATTGACATGTAGTCTATGAATACACATAAAAAGTAACAAAAAGGTTCTTTTAACTTGATTTCATATCAATATAAGGCCATTTTATATGATTTTGATTGTTACATGAATGTTTTGGTGTTTTAAAACACTAAAAACACATTTACAACAATCTTGGGAAAACCATAACTCAAAATTATGTGTCGTCTATTCTTATATTTTAAAAATTAATCTACAGTCATTATACTATTATTTTAGTGAAATACGATATCTTTTTCCTAGTTTTGACCCCCTATGTATGTTTTTAAAGGCTTCGACACCCTTAAAAAGTGTTTACTGAGTGATTCCAACCACACCATGTTGTAATAGTGGGTGCCATAGACCAAACTTGAACAGTAATTTTAATCACTATATCATGTGTACAATTAGATATACATGATGTATACATACCATTATAGTGTAGATATTTCAACATTTACTATTTAATGGTAATTTCCATAGAATAATTTTCGTATCAAAAGGTTACAGTAGATACTAAGCTATAATGAGAACCTTGAGACTTCTTCTCATAAAGATTGCACTTGGTGATCTCTAGTAGGTGAGATCACGAGGACAAACTTGCCAATAGGAATAACACATGTTTTGGGTGTCATTGGTTGTTCCTATCTATGGGCATGTTTATTGAGATCATTATCAATGTGTTCCATTTGATTGCATAATTTTATGAAAGGAAAAAACCATGATAATGAAATCATGGTGAGGTAGCTTGTGTTGGGTGTATCTTTGGTGGTATGACATTGGTTAAATGATCAAGAAAGGATTTTTCACTTTTGGGTTGAGGAAGTAATATATCTCAAGCCTTGTTTATCAGGATGGCAGTACCTTTATAACTCCTTGAACAAGTAAGTCCAGGGTAAATCCATCAGGTTAGATCAATACATAATAAAGCAAGAAAAGGGTGATGACACAAGTGTTCATCCTGCTTTATGATATATCTTAAGACAAAGAGATTATAGTACATAGTATGTGTCCATAGGTTGGTTGTAATTGTTGTAACTATCCTTATACCTTGAGAGGCCTTGATGGGTTTCTAGACATCACTCTTGGTCTGTGAATTTTACTCACTACTATCGAGATAAAGGATTAGAGTGTCATACATAATAGCATATTCAAGAATTCGCCCTATTCAGTTGAATAGATATATTGGACATAGTGGGCCCCACCATGGGGTCTGAGTGTTGTCTAAGTCATAGATCACTGATTAATAAATAAATTAACTATTATTAAATTAAATAATAATTGGGTGAAATTTATTTATTAAATGTATTTACAATTTTAGTAAATATGAGGAAAAATATTAGTCGAACGAATATTATTTTAATATTATAGGTTTAATTAATATTAATCTGGAATTACGAGTTGAGTTAAATGACTCAGTTTTATCACGTAATTTTTTTAATATATTATAGTAATGTGGTAAGATAATAAATAATATTTAATGATGCAGTTTTGTTCGTCAATATTATTTATTTATAGCTTATTTAGTGGGAATTACATTCCAGGGGCCAGGGAACCCTTTCCAGGTTATCTACTCACCCACTATATAAGAAGGAGGGGTGAAACTCTTGGTTTTCTATTCATTCACCAAGAATGAGAACTTATCTCTCCTCCAAATTTTAAGAGAGAGAAAGACTCTCTCTGAGTGCTGATTTAAGTACACCTTCATCGGATCAAAGCCAAGGTATCGAGGTGATTGTTGCGTCGCTGAAGGATTAGTCAAAACTTTGCACTAGAACCCAGATTACGATGAACATCAAGAGTACGGATTCTTGGAGTGTGTGTGGATGATCTAGATGGGTATAAGTTCATATCTTTCAAGAAACGATCACCAATAATGAGCTTCTTTCGTACACACTTCAGTTTTGAAGAAGGTATGTGTTTATTTTAACTTTTCTCTATGATACCAATTGAAGGTACCAGGGTCACAACAAAAGCTGGTGAGTTGAGGATTTTAATTTTTTTTCATCATCAAGAGGAAGGATATTATCATCTTATATGATCCAAGATCTGGTATGATATGAGGATTGAAGGTCCCGGGCGCAACTGAAGCTCGTGGGTGGACGTGACCACTTGACTTTTTGTCATTAGCAATGATCAATCCAGGATCAATACGACGATAAATGCCAGACTCCACAGATCGAATCACATAAATAGACAAAGAAGAAGAATAGTCCCAGAACCACAAAGGAGGATCATCACAGGTTGATTATAATTAATTTAATTAATTGACAAGAAGTACCTTTTATGACGTTCTTTCTTCATTGATATTTTTGATCACGTTCCGATGTGATTCGTCATTGCATCATATAAGCCAAGTGTAGACTTCCTCTAGTGGTGATCCACACATTCACCAAGTATCTATAGATGTCACCAAAGGAATCTATGGGTTCTAGCATGGATAATCCTTTTCTTGCTTTGTCTGCCTTAGATCGCAATGATCCGATGGAGGAGGATCTCTCTTGATCTTGAGAGCATTCTTGGAGGAAGGAGTTCTTTTGGCCTTGAGAGAATTCTCCAGAATTGTTGTGCACAATGATTAGGGAAAAGTGTTTGGGTTGTGAGGATATTTATAATTAGGTTTGAAGTTATAGAGTTATGAAAATAAATAAATTCATTATGCATTTTATTTATTTCATTAACTCTTATAAAACCCCCATGTCGAATCATTAATTCCTTGACATGCGCCCACGTTGATTATAATAAATATCATTTAATAAAACGATATTATTTTCTCAAAATCCCGACTAGAAAAACAACACGACATGTAATAATTAATACACAGCCTGTACTCATTTTTCATTTCTTTTAAAAAAAACTACACGATGTGTACATTCAATGTACACGGCGTGTATATCTTGTTTTAATTTTATTCTTCCTCCAACATTAAAACGATTTAGGCTTCCATGAATAATTATTAAACCACATATGGGAATAATATTTATTCTACTTGAGATAATTGGATACACTTAGTGTGTGACCCTTTAGGCCTCTTTCTCGTTGGCATTATGCGAGCTTTCCTAAAGTCCAAGATTATTGTCTAGTAACGGTTCAATGAACCCAAGAGAAAGAAGTTGACGCCACATTGACATGTCACCTCATAAAAACACTTACCATGTAATTTAATCCATTTGTCTCAATATATCATCAATCAGGTTTCATGGCAGTGTCAAAAACCTATATGCTTGATCCTTCATTCTTTGACTTCTAGAAATAAACTCATCGTGACACCATGGCCATGGAATTTGGGTGATAGTTCTATTTCAATCAAAGGGCCCGAGATATCTACTTCCATAAATATGGAAGGAAAAAAATCCTTCCTCTACTTATCCATTAACAACATGTCATTCATGACACACCTAATGTACCCTACTTTCCACCAACTGTCTTCGTGATGGTTTTTGTTAGCAAATCTAAGTGCGCGAGTCATGACATGAGTTAATAATAATCTTCCAGTCTAAGGACCATTACACACACTCGTAGATAGCAATGTCTGATGACACCAAGACATGCAGAATTACCACCGGTGGGTCTATTCTCATAATATCCCATCTTGGATATTACCAAGTACGAACTCCATGAGAGAGAGTCTCGTCTTCTTACGAGTACTCACACATGACAGTCTGTATACTATGTTTCCTATCATAGTATGTCATCCAACCATTTTTAAGAATATTTTTATACCATTTCAAGGTTCTCATCATAGCGAGGATATTCCATGACCTTATTAATGCAATAAATATTCTAGGACATTATTATATTATAGTAATGCGGAACAATGAACAATATATAATAAGTGTACATTAATGTAATCAAAGTATAAAAAGATGGTTCTCATGACACCAACTCTAACAAACTCCCACTTGGACTAGAGCCAACTACCTATGACTTTTAGTCCGCTAGACCTCACATAATGATCATGTTTCTGCAGAGTCAAAGCTTTAGTCAAGGGTTCCGCCACATTGTCTTCCATGGAAATACTGCTCACTACAATTTCACCTCTCTAAGAAAGATCCCTCAAGAGATGATACTTCCGAAGTATGTGCTTTGTCCGCCGATGTGACCTTGGATCTTTTTTCAAGTGCCACTGCTATAGTATTATCACAATAGTGTGTGATATGATATTTAATGCTAGGTACTACATCTAGATCTTAGATGAAGCTTTGCGTCCATACTGCTTCTTTAGATGCCTCAGAAGCTACGATATACTCGGACTCTGCTGTAGAATCTACGACCACACCTTTCTTTGAGCACTTCCAGCTCACTACACCTCCATTCAAACTGAAGATGTATCTAGTCTACAACTTCATGTCATCTTGATCAGTCTGAAAACTAGCATCTACTTGTCCTCTGATGACTAGTTCCTCATCTCCTCCATAAACCAGAAACATATCCTTAGTACGCCTCATATTCTTAAGGATAGTCTTGACTGCCATCCAATGGCAGTCTCCTGGATCAACTTGATATCTTCCTACCACACTTAATGTGTAAGAAACATCTATCCTTGTACATATCATAACATACACGAATAACCCAATCACGGATGTGTAAGGGATCCTTGCCATTTTCTTTCTTTACTCATGTGTCTGAGGACACATTTTCTTAGAAAGATGAATGTCATGTGACACTGGAAACAATCCCCTCTTGGACTGTTCCATACTGAATCTCTTCAGTATCTTGTCAATGTATGTTCTATGACTGAGGCCCAACATTCTCTTGGATCTATCATGATGGATCTTGATCCCAAGAATATATACTGCCTCACCCAAGTCTTTCATAGAGAAGAATTTATCCAACCATGCCTTAACTGACTGTAAGATAGGTACTTCATTTCTAATTAGTAATATGTCATCAAAATATACTATTAAGAAAACAACTGCACTTCCTCTAAACATTTTGTAGACACAAGGCTCACATTCGTTCTTAACAGAGACAAATTCTGTTACGACTTCATCAAAACGAATGTTCCATGACTTTGATGCTTGCTTTAATCCATAAATGGATTTCTGCAACTTACATACCTTGTTGGCATCCTTTGGAGTCACAAAACCTTCAGGTTGTGTCATGTGGAAATCCTCCTGGAGGTTCCCGTTAAGGAATTATGTTTTGACATCTATTTTCCAAATTTCATAGTTATGGTAAGTGGAAATGGACAATATTATTCTGATGGATTTCAACATCTCAACCGGTGAAAAGCTTTCATCGTAGTCAATTCCTTGACGCTGTCTAAAACCTTTGGCAACCAGTCGTGCCTTATAGGTGCTGAATTGTACCTCTATGTCTAGTTTCTTCTTGAATACCCATTTATTACCAAATGGCTTTACGTCAACTGGAGGTTTTACCAAAATCCAGACTTGGTTTTGTTACATGGAATCCATTTCAGAATTTATGGCTTCTTGCCACTTGGAAACATCTGTTCCTTCAACTGCTTCCTTGTAGGTAAGAGGATCATCATTGCCAACCAATAATGAGTCACCATCCTCGGTGATAAGAAAACCATATCATTTTGGTTCTCTCACCTCTCTCGTGCTCCTACGCAGTTCTTGTGTCTCTAGAATAGATTTTTCTTCCACGGGGATTTGTGGAATCTGTTCTTGTACCAACTCTTGTGTATCTTGATCCTTGACCTCATCGAAGTCTATCTCGCTCCCACTATCTCTTTTGGTGATGTGCTCCCTCTCAAGGAATATGGTGTGTCTTTCCACTGTAAACTTTTTATCTGAGGGGTTGTATAGGTAATATCCTCTTGTTTCCTTGGGATATCCTATAAAGGTATACTTTGTGCCTTAGGGTGAAACTTTGTTACCTGAAGAGGCCTTAACAAATTCCTCATTACCCCACACATGTAAATTTGATAACATGACTTTGCGTCTACTCCATAACTCATATGAAATACCATTTATCGATGTAGTTGGTACTTGGTTTAGTATGTGTGCTTCTATTTGTAATGCATATCCCCAAAAGGATAATGGAAGACTTTCATGACTCATCATTGATATCACCATGTACAACATGGTGCAGTTCCTCATTTCACTTACACCATTCAACTGAGGCATGTAAGGAGGAGTGAGTTGAGATAGAATCCCAAACTCCCATAAGAAATCAATGGTGTACTGATTAAGATATTCTCCTCCTCTTTCTGAGTGGAGTTTCTTAATATTCTTACCAAGATGGTTCTCAACTTCATTCTTGTATTCTTTGAACCGATCTAAAGAATCTGACTTATACCTCATTAAGTAAATATATCCATATCTACTAAAATCATCAGTAAAAGTTATGAAGTACAAGAATCCACCCCTTTCTTCAACTGGAAGTGGTCCACACACATCTGTGTGAACTAATTTTAGAATCTCTTTATCCTTTTCACCTTTCCCACTAAATGGGGCTTTGGTCACTTTTCCTTGTAGACACGCATGACATACACCAAGTGGTTTTAGTTAGAAAGAATCTAAATACCCATATTGATGTAATTTTGTCAAATGTTTCTCATTGAAATGACCTAGCCAGTGATGAAAAAGTTGGGTGTGGTATGAGTCACATTAATTAACTTTGTCATCGTTTTACATTACTTTATTTTTATAGTATAACACATAAAGGACATTATATAAATGTTCCCTACCAAACCAAATGCTATATTTATAAAAGTAGAAACATTCATTTCCAAACTTAAAGATGAATCCATCAGTATCTAATATGGACACTGAAATAATGTTATTGGTTACAGAGGGTACATAATAACATCCTTTTAACAAAATGACCATTTTAGTAGGAAATGTGAGGTGGTAGTCTCCGACAGCTACAACAGCAAGTCTGGCTCCATTGGCTGCTCACAGATCCACCTCACCTCAGTAAATCTTTCTGAATCTACTTGGTTCCTATATTTGGATATAGATGTGAGAACCACAAGAAGTATCTAATAACCAATTGGTAGAAATAGATAGATTGCATTCAATAACAAATGCACCTGAAGCTTCCCCTTGATTCCTTGGCTGGGTGCAGTTTTTCTTCCAGTGACCCTTCTTGCCACATGTGAAACAAACAACCTTCTGTTCTCTTCTCTCCCCTTTGATATTCCTTTTCGTGGAAGGCCTTGAAGAAGATTTGGGCTTAAATATCTTCGCCTTCCCTTTCCTTTTATTCACCATAAGGAAAGAAGGCTTTTCACCACTTGGCGAATGATGATAATAAGACCAGATAGAGACTTCTCAATGTTGTTCATGTTGAAATTTACAACAAAGTTAGAGAAGCTCTGGGGGAGTGATGCAAGAATGAGATCGGTACCCAGTTCTTCAGGGAGTTTAAACCCTAGAAACTCCAAGCTCTCAATGTAGCCAATGAGCATGACTACACGAGGCCCAGTTGGGGCACCCTCTCCAAGTATGCTCTGAAATAGAGCCTTAGAGATCTCAAACATTTCCTATCCTGTTCTCTCCTGGTATAGACCACAGAGGTGCTCAAGCATTCTATAGGCATCCATATCTTCATGAGACTTCATGAGATCACTAGACATTGATTACAACATCAAAAATTGAACATTGAGTTCATTGTTCAAATGTTGATCATAGACTAGGAAATATTCATCACTTGCCCCTTGGGCAGGCGAATCAAGAAGTGAGGACTCCAACACGTAAAACATTCATTCATGGCGTAGAATAACACGAAGGCGCCTAAACCATTCCTGAAAGTTACTATTAGTGAGGATATTGTCTTTATCCAGAATTGATTGTAGAGAAAATGTGGTTGACGAGTTTGTCATATTGATTCTACAAATTAAAAGAGCAGATTTATCAGTGCATTTTGATTACATTTTATGAAAAATAATAAATGAATTTATTAATTCTCCCACTATTTTATCATGTCTCAATGGCCCCCACCATTGAACTTGGAATTCCTAGTTTCTATGATATTCTAGTGGCAAGGATCGATATCCCCCTTCTCATAACCCCAACAATGGTTAGTCAATATATTTAAAGGTGTTTAAGTAGGAAGGTATTTGCCAACTGTGAGCTCACAGTTCCTTGATCTATTGAGTGGACTCCCCAATTTTGAAATCCTGACTTGGATTTCCTCAACACTTGCCTCTATTTTACAACAAGTCTATCAAGGACTACTCCTCTTTATGTAAATTTTTTAAGTCAAACCGAAACTTTAATAATAGATTCCTTTATAAAAGTAAGTGTCCCAACAAAGGTTGGTCAAAAACATAGTTTTATTGAGTCTTGCCCTTAATAAAGTAATAGAAGGCTTGGTCTGACATAATATGGTATTTGAGGGATTTCAATCCTTTATGCGTAGTTTCACATTATCACATACTTGTTAATATTAAGTGATGATTGCTTAAGTGATTAACCAAGTTCTGATAATGTTTACGCATAGTCCGGTTCTTATTTTATTCCAACTTTTCATGCTTGTTTATTTCATTAACTATGTGATTGCGACAACACATACATAATAAATAAACCATGAAATCAGATAGAAATAAAATAAGATGGCATGATCATGAGCTTCTATTGGTTAGCTTATCTGGCGGTTTTGATAAGCTAACCCGGACCTAGGAAAAAACACCTTGAACCTGATGGTTCGTGTTTTGCAGCTCCCACCTATCCACCTTGGTATCTTCTTGGGTTGGTTTCACCTCAGTTTCGGATTTTTAACCATATCCTCTATCTTGGGAGATCCTCCATTACATGGGGTTTACATTAAAGAAACCATGGGCACGCAGGCCCTACATTTTATTGGAAGAAGGCTCGCCGGCCAACAAATTTAAATTAAATAAATTTAAATGAAACCATACACTCACAAAGAGTCTTTGGTCTAGCTCATGATCATCTATAGCATGCAATGACATTTACACATATTTAGTAATCAAATTCTTTTAATCGTTCTTTTATTCAAGATAATTTGTGCTTGAATTCAATTAATTATGATCTTATAATTAATCAATTATTTATCTTAAATTCCTTTATGAATTTCCTTGAGATTATTCTCATCCATATTCCTTGTACGAGTCTTTTTAATTTGGAGGAAACCTAGTGAAATTCCATTTCTGGAAAGTACACGACGTATATGCTATATTACATGGTGTGTATTTGTTTTCACCCTTTATCTAAAGTACACGTCAGGGGCTTTGACGTGTTTTCTGTACTTTGGAAATTTTGGAGTACACGACGTGTAGATTAATCTAACACAACATGTAATTCCTTGTTACGTAGTTACCGGCCTGGCAATTCTGTATACGCGGTTACACGTCTTCTCCTTGTACATGGTTTCACCTGGGCCGGATTGGACTACACAGCGTGTTGATTCAACATACACGCCATGTATTCCGGTTTGCATGCGCTGTTTAGTTCTGGTTAACACGGTGTATTAAAAAAAATAGGTATTCTCAATTCACATGGCGTGGTTTGGCATACTAGTACCGGTTCGTTGAACCTAAGTACATGGTGTGTAGATTTCACTACATGCTGTGTATTTCTGTGTTGTACAGACAGAATGAGCGGCTCCTCCGGATGAGTTCTTCATTTTTATTTTAATCAAAATTAAAATTAAAAGGCCGTTTCTGTGATGTTAATCGAGAAATTAAAGAGGAAGAACAGATCTCGTTCATTCAGTTTTATAGAATTATTTATCTTGAATTGAATCAAATATAAATGTGTAAATTATCAATGAAAATTAAATAACTATAATCAAAATTGTGACCCATCTGATACCACTTGAAGGTCCTGGGAATAGTGGAAGCGTGTGGGTAGATGTGCCCACTTGACTTTTTTTCATTAGCAATGATCAATCTGGGATCAATACGATAATAAATGCTAGACTCCATAGATCAAATCATAGAAATAGAAAAAGAATAAGAATATTCCCAGAACCACAAAGGAGGATCATCATAGGTTGATTATAATTAATTTAATTAATTTACAAGAAGTACCTTTTATGGCGTTCTTTATTATTTTATATTTCTGATCACATTTCGATGTGATTCATCATTGCATCGTAGAATCCAAGTGTAGACCTCCTCTAGTGGTGATCCACACATGCACCACATATGTCTGGACATCACCAAAGTAATCTTTAGGTGCTAGCGTGGATAAGCCTTTGCTTGTGTTGTCCGCCTTAGATCGCCTTGATCCAATGGAGGAGGATCACTCTCAGTCTTGAGAGCGTTCTTGGAGGAAGGATTTCTTTCGACCTTGAGATAATTCTCTAGAATTTTTGTGCACAATAATTAGGGAATAGTGTTGGGGTTGTGAGTATATTTATAATCAAATTTGAGGTTATACATTTTTGATAATAAATAAACATGTTACAAATTTTATTTATTTAATTAACTCTTATAAAACCCCCATGTTGAATCATTAATTCCTTGATATGCTCCCAAACTTATTATAATAAATATCATTTAATAAATAAATATTATTTACTCAAAATCCTGTCTGGAAAAACTACACGGCGTGTAGTTATTAATACACAACGTGTACTTGTTTTTCATTTCCTTTCCAAAATGAAAACTACACGGTGTGTACATTCAATGTACACAGTGTGTATATCTTGTTTTCATTTTATTCTTCCTCCAAAATTAAAATGATTTAGGATTCCTTGAATAATTATTAAACTACATACGATAATAATCTTTATTCTACTTGAGATACTTGGATACACTTAATGTGTGACCCTCTAGGCCTCTTTCTCGTTGGCATTAGGCGGGATTGCCTAAAGTCCAAGATTACTATCTAGCAATGAGTCAAGGCACCCAAGAGAAAGAATTTGATGCCGCATTGATGAGTCACCACATACGAACTCTTACCGTGTAATTTAATCCCTTTGTCTCAATATCTCATCAAGCAGGTTTCATGGCAGTGTCATAAACCTATATGCTTGATCCATTATTCTTTGACTTCTAGAAATAAACTCGTCATGACACCATGGATATGGAATTTGGGTGATAGTTATATTTCAATCAAAGGGCTTGAGATATCTACTTCCATAAATATGGAAGGAAAAAAATCCTTCCTTGACTTATCCATTAACAACATGTCATTCGTGATGCACCCAACACACCCTACTTCCTGCCAACTATCTTCATGACGGTTTTTGTCAGCAAATCTAAATGCGCGAGTCATGACATGATTTAATGATAATATTTTAGTCTATGTACCATTACACATGCTTGTATATAGCAATGTCTGATGACACCAAGACATGTGTAATTACTACTGGCGGGTTTGTTCTCATAATCTCCCATCTTGGATATTACCAAGTGTGAAATTCATAAGAGAGAGTCTCGTCTTCTTATGAGTACTCGCACATAATGGTCTGTATACTATGTATCCTATCATAGTATTTCATCCAACTGTAGAACTTTATTTAAGAATATTGTTATAGCATTTCAAGGTTCTCATCATAGTGGGGATCTGCCAGGACCTTATTAATGCAACAAATATTCCAGAACATTATTATATTATAGTAATGCAGAACAATGAACAATATATAATAATATTGTACATTCATGTGATCAAAGTATAAACAATTGGTTCTCAGGACATCAACTCCAACAAAGATCTCAAAGACCCAGATAGCCCAACACAGGCTTTGCTTGGCCCAAAACAAATTTCTGCAGATACGACGTTACCCACTTGGTGATTATGTGGAGTTTTGGGGCCCGAATGGTTATTTTAATCAAAATAAATTAATTTATATATTAAATTTGGTTAAAAAAATAATTTTAATACTGAGGATAAAATTAATTTTATTTAGGTATTAAATTTAATTAATTAATAATATAATTTTTGGTAGTAAAATTAAATTAATAAATTAACCAAATATAATTAAATTACTTGAATTTAATTAATTCATTTAATTTAATTAAAATACCTGTAACGACCCGAAATTTTTAAATAAATTTTGTTTCCTAATTTTATGTGTTATTGTTATACTCAACAAAAATGTTTTATTTGATAAACATGATTATAATTAAAATGAGATCAGTGGGTTTTGACTATTATATAACCATCGGTCAACATGACCGCTGTGAACAAAATGTTTTGATTATTGTCTCTAAATATAAGTAATCTTGGTTAATTATTATAGAAAGAAGATTCGATGGCCTCACCTAGTAGTCTTGGACCGATCGAAGACCATCTAACAGAGCTTGGGAAGGAGGTAGCACCACTGGGCTTTGCTCTGGATCAAATCCAAGCCGAACTTCATCATGTGAAGCTGGAACGAAATCGCCTTCGTGAGAAGTTAAAACTGATAGAAATTACTACTCGGGCAATGTTGACTGAGCCGCCCCAAGCTTCTATCACCCTAGCACACCTTACTCTTAGGTCCTATGCTGGTATTATAAGGGGTTATGTAACGAGACCGTAACTACCTTGTGTAATCCTTGTTTTAAATAAAAATTGGGATTTCTTCTTATGATGAAGTTTATGAATTTTGAAATGACCGGATAAATATAGTATGCATATTTTTGATGAATTTTAGAAAAAGGATATTTTAAATATGTTTATGTAAAACCTAAATAATTAAAAATGTGTAATGATTTTCAAAAAATGGTCTTCTGCAATTATGTTCAGTACTAAATTTAGAGTCTAATAAGATCAACTTGATTTTTGATGAATAGTAAATTATGAATAGTGATTTTATGATTAGGATTAGTAATATGACCAAATGGATTAGTAATCTCACTTAAAGAAAGTTTTAAAATAATCTAGGCACCTTGATTAAGTAATGTGATTCAATAAAATAGTTAAATAACGGTTTCATTAATTATTATTCAAGTATTAGTTTTTTTCGGGTGAATAGTTTTTTTTTAAATTAAAAATTTAATTAGAAAATTATTTTTATAAAAATGACTTTATTTTTGAACTCAAAGCATCGATATTATGTTATGGTAATTTTTGGGGTTTTTTTTCTGAAAAAAATGAATTTTCGATGAATAGTGTTTTTAATTAAAAAATAAATTAAAAATATTTAGAAAATTATTTTTATAAAATGGATTTCATTTTTGAAATCAGAGCATTGATATTTGGTTAATGTGAAATTTTGGGATTTTTCTGAGAAAGTTGAATTTTCAGTGAATAGTAAAAATACAGTTTTAGGGTTTCGGTATGTTTAATGACATCATAACGGTGTCATGATGATGTCATGAGATCTTTTGAGGGTTGGCCGGCCAATGGTGATGAATTATTGTTTTGGGGGCACCATGTGGCCTAACTCCATGATAAATGACAAGGGAGAGCACATGGGTTTGAGAAAAGCACATGTGAGGTGTCCCTTGGCCATTAATGCCTTGTCCCCTCACTTTCCCTATAAATACCAAGCCCTCCTCTCATCCATTCGACTCCCCACTCATTCCCAACGAATTTCTGGTCTCATTACCTCCCATGGAGTCCTCCCAAGGTGCCCCCAAGCCCTCAAGGTCCCAACCTTTGAGGTTTAAGGGTTACATTTTAAGGTAAGGGATCTGACCTCTCTCTTTCTTTTCAAGTAATCTCTTTTATGTCATTTCTTTTATACTCCATGTTCTTATGTTGGAGGATGTTATTTTATATTCATCCTACTTCTCATTTCATGTTCATATGATGAGAGACCCCCCCTTTCTCTCATCAATTCGTTTTAAGAATGTTTAAGTGGCGCCGTTAGGCTGCCGAATTTTTAAGGGATTCTTTCACCTTCCTCGTTTTCAAGTTCTATTTTCATTCAAGTCTTTCATGTTCCTTTTTATTATGTTGGGGTATGATCTCTAAATTATCATACTGATCTTTTATGATCATATGATGAGAGACCCCATTTGATCGCTTCAATTCAGTATTTTGAAGTTTTAAGTGGCGCCGTTAGGCTGCCGAATTTTTAAGTGGTTCTTCACCCTTCTCATTTTGAAGTTCTACTTTCATGTCAATTATTTCAAGTTCCTTTTTGTTATATTGGGGTATTATATCTATATATATCATACTGTACTCTTATGTTCATATGATGAGAGACCCCATTTTATCTCTTCAATTCAGTATTTTGATGTTTTAAGTGGCGCCGTTAGGCTACCGAATTTTTAAGTGGTTCTTCACCCTTCTCATTTTGAAGTTCTACTTTCATGTCAATTCTTTCAAGTTCCTTTTTGTTATGTTGGGGAATTATCTCTATATCTATCACACTGAACTCTTATGTTCACATGATGAGAGACCCTATTTGATCTTTTCAAATCATTTTTGTTGATGTTTAAGTAACGCCGTTAGGCTGCCGAACTTTCATAAGAGAAATCTAATTTTTGTCTTCCTTCCATGTTTTTCATTTCAAATGGTATGTCCTTGAAATTTCATTACCATGATCATGTATCATTTTTATTCTGTCCATCTACTGTTTTATGGGTCATTTATGAATGTTTGACCCATTTTCCCTCTCTTTTTAATGTCTTCTAAACGTCGTAACATAGCCGTTATGCTGCAGAATTTCCGTCTCAAAATGTCTCTCTCTTTTTTCTAAAGTTATTTTATATTATTAAGTTAATACTCAAAGATCTTTCTTCTAAAGGGGTATTCACATATATATCAAAATTTCTATTTTAAATTCTGGGATTTACATACATGAGACCCACCTTCCTTTTCTGTGGGTTTTAAAGTGACGTAAAGATCATGTCTTTAAAGCAGTTTTTAAAACGTTATGATTACGAAATGAAACCCATTTATTTTGTGCTACATGGGTTCTTTATGAAATGTTTGATGATGATATATGTGGCTCACATGATAATAAAGGCAAATTTAAGGGTGCGCCCTGATAGCGCTCCAATGCATTGGGTAAAGACTTAATCTCTAGAGATGACCATTTTAACGACGCCTTGGTGAATAACCTTGGTAATTTTTAACGACACCTTGGGGATGGACCTTGGTGAAACGAAACGATTGTCAATATTAAATGTTGCAGCCACATCTTCAAGTTATGAAAAAGTTTTATTTTTATTATGATATTCCTCATGATTTCATTTTCATGCATTAAAGTTCTTTTCATGACTTTATTGATGTATCTCAAGTTCATATGTAAAATGTTTCACTTGTTTCCCTTGCTGGGCCTTCTGCTCACCCTTCCTTTTAATGTATGTCCCCAGGTTATGAGATGCAGTAATGAGCCTAGGGTGAACATGAGGAGAAGCCTTTCAAGTGTTTAAGAAGAATGTTTTTTTTGTTTTTTTTTCATGTTTTATGTTCCTTGTTTCCAAGACACTAAACCTTAAAGATCCTCAGTTTCGTGTAATGGAATGAAAAGTTATGTTATAAAAAGACGGGATGCTATAGTTGGTATCAAAGGATGGTTTAGTTATTTGTGGAAATTAGGATATGAAAACCCTAGGAGGAACCCTATAGAAAAGTTTAATATAGGAAATATTCCTGGTATTTTGGTGAGTATTGAGTAAGGGGTTGCCAAGCAAATACATCCCTGTCTGGATACGAGCAGGTAGAGGTGGCTCTGGCACAGATGTACATAGGGGTAAAACCCGAAAACACCGCTTTGAGATAGACTCGAACGGGAACTGGTACATGACAACGGGCCTTTCTGCACTCTTGGTTACGAAACTCCCGGGGGATATGCTTTGGTAAATTCATAAGCTTGGTATGAACCATTGTTAAAGGAACAAAGATAAAATAAAATAAAGGTTCACATAAAAATATATGATCATTCATAACCTAGATGGGAACCTAGGAGATCACAAGTTAGGGTATACCTTTCATATACAAGTTATCCTTATATGCTTTCAGTTCCTTTTCATGATTATTAGCTAAGTACTTAAGCCCCTA
The DNA here is from genome assembly GCA_963277665.1 of Viscum album. Classification (NCBI taxonomy): domain Eukaryota; kingdom Viridiplantae; phylum Streptophyta; class Magnoliopsida; order Santalales; family Viscaceae; genus Viscum; species Viscum album. The sequence goes on from OY728164.1 coordinate 174,906,385, forward strand.
ATTATGCTTTCTCTTCTTAGTTAATGGTGGGAAATGGAAGAACATGTTCCGACAACCAATGTGATAGGAAATGCGACGATTTTCGTATTAATATGACAGGGATGATTAGGGGATTAAAATATGATTATTATTTTGGAAGACGTTCATTATTTTGGGAACCATATTTGATCGAGGTAAATAGATTACTACGGTATTTTCATTGAGGAGTAAGGTTGACTTATATTTTGAAGAATCGATGAATTTAAGGTGAACTTATAGTAATTTAGGTTACTTATGGGAATGACTAACCTATCTTGGGTAAAATATGTTTAGGTTAGCTACTTTTTTATAAGATGTTAGGAGTGGTTGATGTTGTCTGGAGATGAACAATGAAGTTGTTTTGGAAGACTATGTTACCAAATCCTTACTGTATTTGGGTTTCAATCTTAGTTTGGTTTGTTTTGAGGAATTTTAAGGACCGTTATTTATGGAATGGTCTATGATGAACTTTGGGTAGTACCATGGAACTTTGATGATTTAAAAGTAGTTTCCATTCCTATGGAATTCTTTCTTTTTGAAGAGTTGTTTTACCTTAACCTTTCTATTTTTGGGATAATGTTTAAAGATAGAAGAAATAGATAGTTAATCTTCTGTAGATTATGTGATTCTATAGAAGATGATTCTTGTGCTTTATGAGACCAAGTGTTTTTGAATTCTCATCATTTGGAGAAAAGATTAGTGTTGGTAGGGACTTGTTAAAGGATGAAACTCTACTTGAAGGTAGGTATATTTTCTTATGTTTTTGTTCTATGTAGTAAATGAAATCCTCAGAATTATGAAAAGAAACATAAAACAAAAATGTTGTTGGTTTACGTTTCCTACTAGGTAATCAAATACCGTTTACACACATCATAAGTTTGGGATTTTCTCATGGTTAACTTTCTCCTAATCATGTTCTCTATCACTCTCCCTCAGAACTTGACCCTTTGTTTTTTTCCTCCATGTCCATGTTTTCCTACATGGAACCCTAGTGTGGGTTAACTCGGGTGACCATTGTACTTCCCTTTCTTTATTTTAAAGTAATAGTTTTACTGACTCCTTTTCCGATGTGGGACTTTTAATGAAATTTCAAAACCCAATTTTAAAATTGCGAGGACGCAATTTCTTAAGGGGGGAAGATTGTAACGACCCGAAATTTTTAAATAAATTTTGTTTCCTAATTTTATGTGTTATTGTTATACTCAACAAAAATGTTTTATTTGATAAACATGATTATAATTAAAATGAGATCAGTGGGTTTTGACTATTATATAACCATCGGTCAACATGACCGCTGTGAACAAAATGTTTTGATTATTGTCTCTAAATATAAGTAATCTTGGTTAATTATTATAGAAAGAAGATTCGATGGCCTCACCTAGTAGTCTTGGACCGATCGAAGCCCATCTAACAGAGCTTGGGAAGGAGGTAGCACCATTGGGCTTTGCTCTGGATCAAATCCAAGCCGAACTTCATCAAGTGAAGCTGGAACGAAATCGCCTTCGTGAGAAGTTCAAACTGATAGAAATTACTACTCGGGCAATGTTGACTGAGCCGCCCCAAGCTTCTATCACCCTAGCACACCTTACTCTTAGGTCCTATGCTGGTATTATAAGGGGTTATGTAACAAGACCGTAACTACCTTGTGTAATCCTTGTTTTAAATAAAAATTGGGATTTCTTCTTATGATGAAGTTTATGAATTTTGAAATGACCGGATAAATATAGTATGCATATTTTTGATGAATTTTAGAAAAAGGATATTTTAAATATGTTTATGTAAACCCTAAATAATTAAAAATGTGTAATGATTTTCAAAAAATGGTCTTCTGCAATTATGTTCAGTACTAAATTTAGAGTCTAATAAGATCAACTTGATTTTTGATGAATAGTAAATTATGAATAGTGATTTTATGATTAGGATTAGTAATATGACCAAATGGATTAGTAATCTCACTTAAAGAAAGTTTTAAAATAATCTAGGCACCTTGATTAAGTAATGTGATTCAATAAAATAGTTAAATAACGGTTTCATTAATTATTATTCAAGTATTAGTTTTTTCGGGTGAATAGTGTTTTCTTTAATTAAAAATTTAATTAGAAAATTATTTTTATAAAAATGACTTTATTTTTGAACTCAAAGCATCGATATTATGTTATGGTAATTTTTGGGGTTTTTTTCTGAAAAAAATGAATTTTCGATGAATAATGTTTTTAATTAAAAAATAAATTAAAAATATTTAGAAAATTATTTTTATAAAATGGATTTCATTTTTGAAATCAGAGCATTGATATTTGGTTAATGTGAAATTTTGGGATTTTTCTGAGAAAGTTGAATTTTCAGTGAATAGTAAAAATACAGTTTTAGGGTTTCGGTATGTTTAATGACATCATAACGGTGTCATGATGATGTCATGAGATATTTTGAGGGTTGTCCGGCCAAGGGTGATGAATTATTGTTTTGGGGGCCCCATGTGGCCTAACTCCATGATAAATGACAAGGGAGAGCACATGGGTTTGAGAAAAGCACATGTGAGGTGTCCCTTGGCCATTAATGCCTTGTCCCCTCACTTTCCCTATAAATACCAAGCCCTCCTCTCATCCATTCGACTCCCCACTCATTCCAAACGAATTTATGGTCTCATTACCTCCCAAGGAGTCCTCCCAAGGTGCCCCCAAGCCCTCAAGGTCCCAACCTTTGAGGTTTAAGGGTTACATTTTAAGGTAAGGGATCCGACCTCTCTCTTTCTTTTCAAGTAATCTCTTTTATGTCATTTATTTTATACTCCATGTTCTTATGTTGGAAGATGTTCTTTTATATTCATCCTACTGCCCATTTCATGTTCATATGATGAGAGACCCCCCCCCCTTGCTCTCATCAATTCGTTTTAAGAATGTTTAAGTGGCGCCGTTAGGCTGCCGAATTTTTAAGGGATTCTTTCACCTTCCTCGTTTTCAAGTTCTATTTTCATTCAAGTCTTTCATGTTCCTTTTTATTATGTTGGGGTATTATCTCTAAATTATCATACTGATCTTTTATGATCATATGATGAGAGACCCCATTTGATCGCTTCAATTCAGTATTTTGAAGTTTTAAGTGGCGCCGTTAGGCTGCCGAATTTTTAAGTGGTTCTTCACCCTTCTCATTTTGAAGTTCTACTTTCATGTCAATTATTTCAAGTTCCTTTTTGTTATATTGGGGTATGATCTCTATATATATCATACTGTACTCTTATGTTCATATGATGAGAGAACCCATTTGATCTCTTCAATTCAGTATTTTGATGTTTTAAGTGGCGCCGTTAGGCTACCGAATTTTTAAGTGGTTCTTCACCCTTCTCATTTTGAAGTTCTACTTTCATGTCAATTCTTTCAAGTTCCTTTTTGTTATGTTGGGGAATTATCTCTATATCTATCATACTAAACTCTTATGTTCACATGATGAGAGACCCTATTTGATCTTTTCAAATCATTTTTGTTGATGTTTAAGTAACGCCGTTAGGCTGCCGAACTTTCATAAGAGAAATCTAATTTTTGTCTTCCTTCCATGTTTCTCATTTCAAATGGTATGTCCTTGAAATTTCATTACCATGATCATGTATCATTTTTATTCTGTCCATCTACTGTTTTATGGGTCATTTATGAATGTTTGACCCATTTTCCCTCTCTTTTTAATGTCTTCTAAACGTCGTAACATAGCCGTTATGCTGCAGAATTTCCGTCTCAAAATGTCTCTCTCTTTTTTCTAAAGTTATTTTATATTATTAAGTTAATACTCAAAGCTCTTTCTTCTAAAGGGGTATTCACATATATATCAAAATGTCTATTTTAAATTCTGGGATTTACATACATGAGACCCACCTTCCTTTTCTGTGGGTTTTAAAGTGATGTAAAGATCATGTCTTTAAAGCAGTTTTTAAAACGTTATGATTACGAAATGAAACCCATTTATTTTGTGCTACATGGGTTCTTTATGAAATGTTTGATGATGATATATGTGGCTCACATGATAATAAAGGCAAATTTAAGGGTGCTCCCTGATAGCGCTCCAATGCATTGGGTAAAGACTTAATCTCTAGAGATGACCATTTTAACGACGCCTTGGTGAATAACCTTGGTAATTTTTAACGACACCTTGGGGATGGACCTTGGTGAAACGAAACGATTGTCAATATTAAATGTTGCAGCCAGATCTTCAAGTTATGAAAAAGTTTTATTTTTATTATGATATTCCTCATGATTTCATTTTCATGCATTAAAGTTCTTTTCATGACTTTATTGATGTATCTCAAGTTCATATGTAAAATGTTTCACTTGTTTCCCTTGCTGGGCCTTCTTCTCACCCTTCCTTTTAATGTATGTCCCCAGGTTATGAGATGCAGTAATGAGCCTAGGGTGAACATGAGGAGAAGCCTTTCAAGTGTTTAAGAAGAATGTTTTTTTTGTTTTTTTTCATGTTTTATGTTCCTTGTTTCCAAGACACTAAACCTTAAAGATCCTCAGTTCCGTGTAATGGAATGAAAAGTTATGTTATAAAAAGACGGGATGCTATAATACCCTCATCCTTCATTTTTTTCAATTTATTTTTTTTATTGCGCTTTATTTTTACCCGTTCATTGGTCTTGAGAAATTGACCTGAGCTATGAATGTATGGATGTTTTAATTAATTATTTTTAACTATGGGTGATGTTTTTAATTAATTAATTTTGACGTTATACACATCATCTTATTTTTTGTTAATTTTTTATGGGTTTGTGTGTCTACTTTATCTGATATACATTGCATTCCCAGTCCCCCTCACCTATATGTGAGTATTTTTGTACAATTGAAGGAGTCGATGTATGATGTGGACCCCACAAATATGAGGTGGTACACCATGATGGGGATGATTTAAGATGTAAACAACACCAAGACAAGTCATACTCTAGATGAGCAATGGACATACTAGACGAGGACGAGTTTCTTTACGAGTAAAGCTATGACTCCGATATGTTACCCCTAGGTAGTGGCTGACCAATTGAGTTGAAATGGATCAACCAATATTAGATTTTCAAGACCAGTTATTTAGTAGCTTTCTTTTATGCATTAATTTATTATTTTATGCATTTTATAACATTATAAAAATACATAAAATAAAAAATAAAAAATAAATAAATAAGAAATAAATGTTTTTCTATTAATGTTCAGTTGTGAGAACAAAAACATAGTATGAACCAGATTAATAGAAATATATTACATTCATCAAGAAAAATAATAAAAACCCTCAAAGAAATATTAAGTCACAAATGCCTTCTATCATTTAGATTTGAACACAAATAGGTGTTTGTGTTTCTCGGTCAACCATAGTTGATGGTGCCTCATACTACTAGGGAATTTTTATAAGAATAATGGTTTGAATTAACTAAATTAGTAGTAGTGATTAAACATATCTAACTTTCTATTAGTTTATAGGAAAGAGTTGATAAAATCAAGTTTATGATTTTAGAATCTGGGACTTTACTCAATAGATCAAGGAATCGCAAGTTAATACAGTTGTCCAGTCAAAATCATATCTTGAAATCTATGAGTAATGGGGTAGGAATTACTTGTAAAGTATGACAGGAGGATCAATGATCATTTACACTAGAATACTCAAGTGAAAGAGTATTATAATTCTAGTATATAGGGTTCCTAGAATTTGATAAAATAGTGGGATACATTTAGAATAATCAATAATGTCTAAATCAGTAATCAAGATAAAAGTACTAATTTGATAGTTTTTATTTTTGAATAAAATGGAAAGTAATTCCAAAATAAATACTAAAATAATATTGGACAAAGTAAATGTACAAACTATAATGACTTTCCAAGTGTAGTTCAAGAGTTTGGGAACAATACTACTATATTATAAATTCAAGGTATTGGTGCCTCTATACCTGTTAAGCCATATTAGGATGTAAGGGTGTAAAAATAATTACAGGAGACTAATGTATGAAGCATATAATGATTATGTCATAATTATATCATATACGCCATATGTGAGTTATGGATAGAAACATTAGTATATGGATAGTTACACATATTGTCTCATCCCCGAGAAGATTATGAGAAGAAAGTGGAGCAAGATATGAATAGATGATATTACATTGGTTATGTGTAAATATGAAAGACGGACCATGACCTTTCATGAAATCCCATTCTCAAAAACAATCATCTAATTACCCCAGTTTTGTTTAAAATTTACAAAATGAAAAAGATTAAGTAAACTCTTCATTACCTTTTAGGTAAGGTTTTACAAGTAAATAAGAATATTAAAGATATATTAATATTTAATTATTATGGTGAATAAGTTGATAGGCAAGGATAAAAGGCTAATTGAATGTGTAATTTCAAAGGAATATTCTCAAGGTATTTTAATGAAAATAGTTTGGTAATTAAACATGTGTTTATTTTCATCACATAACATGAAATAATTTTATAGAAGTCTAATCGCAATAATCTAAATTAAAGAAGAAAATTATAACTTCTTTTTTAGGTATATTCATTTGTAAAAAAATATAATGTTTCAGTCATAATTATTGGTTATTAAATATATTATTTTTCTTATATATTTGCATAAAAATATAGTAACCAATTAATTAATACAATCATTACAAGAAGTCATGTGTATTCTCCAAGCAGATGAGAAATTGTGATTCATAAGTCAGTGATGAGAAACACATAACATCTAATTTCCAAGTTAATGATTCAAGTCAAACTATTATTGAGTATAACCAAAAAAATTATCTCACACATCTTTTGGACATAAGGAGACATTATTACCAGTTTAGGAATGTATGTTTTTGTGGTTTCTCATACTCAACCAATAGTTCATGATACTTGACTCATAGGCAATACACGATGAATATATAATGTAAGAATATTTATCCAGTTGTGGAAAGATAATACTTTTTCAAGTAAACTAAAAGTTTACATCAAGTTTATACCTAATATGGTAGTTATAATCAATAGAGATAAACACCGTATGTATTATCAATGTATATACTTATTTATTTTAGACAAAGAAACCTTTAGAAATAAAGGTATGCCACAAAGCTCTCGAAATTAGTTCAATAAGATAGCCTGAACCATTCCAAGGGTGATCTAGTGGTAAATATACTTCAAAAGATTACTTTAAGTCATTAAATAATAATAAAATAAAGTATTAAATATGAATGGTCAAAATATATAAAGGTGATTAGGGCCAGTATGCCAAATAATATCTTGGCCAAGTATTTATCGATCAATATAATGTAGTGTGGAGTAATTCTTAAATGTACATTTCCTTATCTACATCACGAGCTTAATATTTATAAGGAGGATCAATGATAACTCTTACATGTTAAAATTTATCAATAAAATTCATCATGGTTCAATTTCTAAATTAACATTTTATATATCATATTCATGATGTAAGTACTATCAATGTTGCAACTTGCAGAAACTTCCATTATATTTCAAGATGTGCTTTGAAAATAACAGTAATATATCATAACCATATACCAAATATAATGGAAAATGGATATCATATGAGTAATAGTATGGTGAGAATCCATTATGTCACAAGGACAAGTGTTTATATGAAAAGAGTTTGTTAGGATATAAACAAACTTTCATTAAGGAAAACACAATGGGCATCTAAAGTAATGATCCTAAAAGTTTCTTAGGATATTACAAAAATACATATTATAGAAATGTTGTAGTCAAGTTATAGACTAAATTTCTATAAAAGGGTGAAAATACCTATTAGAGATAGTGGGAGCCAGATTGACTTGGTTTTAGTCAATGCTAGAGATGCACATGTAGTTGGAATGGGAACTAGTTCCACAAGTGCATGTGGAACAAGAATGTTCTAGAGACACATACTGCGTAGGAGTGTTAAAACCATAGTTATGGTTTTAGATTCACCATGATTAGTGATAAATTATTCATTGTGAATAATATTTCCTAAAAGTAGATAGTATATGGAAATTATCTAATATTGATAAGGTTAATTAAAATTCAATAATGGATTCCATGTATCAAAGTGCAAAGGGGATTATTTTTTAATATTGTGGCGGGTATTCAAGTGACATGATACATGGGTGGTAAAAGTGTGGTAACAATAAGGATATATTGGTTATACCAAGTTATTATTACAAAATCCATTATAATTTTACTTATCATAGCTTATTTCTAAGAACATTTAATTAGCCATTGGATGTAAAGATGAAATTTCATGGAAGGTGTTTATATGATGAAACTAGAAAGGGATGGTGACACCATATGATGAAAATTAGGGTTTAAAGTTTCTGAAATCCAATTCTAGATTACAATTAAGAAATAAGATATTAGATAATTCATTTTTAATGAATATTTTCCATTTCTATACCATAGGTTAGTGGGAGAACCATTATTTTCCAAGTAAAATATGTTCAGCAACATATGAAAAATAGATATTGGTATTATAGTTAGTTATAACCAGGATAAAAGTAATTCTGTAGGGATTGACTTAAATTAGCAACCTAAGTTCTAGAGGACATGATCTAGTAAGGTAGTTATAAAATTTTCTTGGACCTAGTCAATCACACATGTAGTGACATGGTATTAAAAAACACAAGCTGAAACAATTCAAGAGAGAATTTTTACCAATGTCACATGGCATAAATCCTTCCAAGTAGGCATGAAATGGAATAAGAGGAGCTTAAGTGGTGAGTTAGATTCCATACGATTCTATGATAGATCCATAACATATTCCATGATATATACAAGATATGATATTTCCAACATGTACTTTATGGTAGGAAAATATCAGTTAGTCCTAGGAGAACTATAAGGAAAGTAGTCAGATTTATCTAATTGTACTTGGGAAAGTACGAAAGATATGTACCTGGTAAGTGGAGAGTAAATGATAATAGTTTTAAGGGTACAAAAACTAGTATTACTTAGATCAATTTGATCTAGTATCATAGTTAGCATAATGTTTTGAGTGATACAATATCATAAAAGACAATGTTATTTATACCTAAAAATATCGAGTACATTGTAGCTTCTGAGGCAACTAGGAAGCAATTAAAAAAAGAAAAATTTGTTCCAATTCTTTGAATCACACCAAAAAAGTAAATTTTTATCATAATGATAATTATGTTATTGGTACTACCCAAGATGTCAATATTTGATAGTGGAAAAAAGGGATATAATCGAGGGTACCATCTCTTGACAAGTTTTACTCATGGAGGTGAGGTCACACATAGAATAATAGCCATGTAGAGGAAATGTGGAAGACCCAACAACTAAATCCATGACTCATTAGAAACATGATCTTAATCATGTGAGAGCTAACAGGTTTGGTTAGAAAGTTGGATCTCATACAAGTGGGAGTTTTTTAATAGTGGGTTTCCAAGACCCAACTTAAACAATACTTTTGATTACCATATCATGTGTATAGTTAGATATGCATGATTTATAATTACAATTATAGTGTATATATTTCTGCCTCCACTATTTAATGGTAATTTCCATAGATTAATTGTCGTATAAAAAGGTTATAGTAGATCCCAGTCTATAATGAAAACCTTGATATACTATGACATTAATCTTAAAAATATGTCCCATGGTCTAGATACATCTTACTGACTGGACACAATATATGTTTGACTATCAAATGTTGGGGTATTATAATAATTGATAATTATTCTCATGAATTTTGCACTTGGTGATCTCTAGTAGGTGAGATCATGAGAAAAGACCCTCTAATGGGAATACCACATGTTATGGGTGTCATTGGTTGTTCCTATCTATGGACATGTGTATTGGTATTTATAATTGAGATCATTATCAATGTGTTTTATTTGATTTCATACTTTGATGCATTGAAAAAACCATAATAATGAAATATTGGAAAGGTAAATTGTGTTGCGTGCATCATTGGTGGTATGAAATTGGTTGAATGGTCATGAAATTATTTTCACTTCCAGGTTGAGGAAGTAATATATCTCGGGACTTATTAATCAGGATGGTAGTACCTTAATAATTCATTGTCCAAGACATTTGAGGGTAAATCCATCCGGTTATATCAACAAATAATAAAGCAAGAAAAGGGAGATGACACAAGTGCATGTCCTGCTTTATGAGATATCTAAAGACAACGAGATTATAGTACACAATATGTGTTTGTAGGTTGGTTGGCATTGCTATGACTATATAGATCTCTTTAAGGGACTTGATCGGTTTCTAGACTCTACTCTTGGTCTGAGGATACCTTTCACTGTTATCGAGTTAAGGTCCTAGAGGGTCACCCAAAATAATGCATTCAAGAATCCATCATATTCAGTTGAATAAGTATATTTGATATGGTGGGCCCCACCAAAGGGTCCGAGTGTTGTCCAAGTCATCAATCATCGATGAATAAATAAATTCATTATTAATCAAGAAAAGAATTATTGGGTAGAATTTATTTATTAAATGTATTTACAAGTTAAGTTAAAACAAGGAATAATATTAGTCTAATGAATATTATTTTAATATTTCAGGTTTGTTTAATATTAATCGAGAATAATGAGTAGAGTTAAATTACTTGGTTTTAACATGTAATATATTTAATATATTATAGGTATGTGATAAAATAATAAATAATATTTGATGATGTAGTTAAGTTCATCAATATTATTTATTTATATCTTATTTAGTGGGTGTTACATTTTGGGGGCTGGAGAACCCTTTCTGGGAAATCTACTCGCCCATTATATAAGTAGGAGTGGAGAAGCTCTTGGTGTTCTATTAATTCTTCAAAATTGAGATATTCTCTCTCCTCCTACTTTTAGGAGAGGTAAACCCACTCTCTGAGCACCGATTCAAGCACACCTTCTTCTAATCAAAGGCAAGGGATTAGGTGATCATCACATCATCAAAGGATTTGTTGGATCTCTGTACTAGCACCCAGATTATGATGAATGGTGAGTGTGTTGATTCATGGAGCATGTATGGATGATCTATAGGGGTTCTGATTCAGATATTTCTATAAATGATCATCGGTGATGAGATACTATCATGTATGATTCAGTTTTGAATAAGGTATGTGTTAATTTTAATTTTGTACTCTATTTAATTTACATGAGATCCTAAAACCGTATTAGGGATCAGATCATTAGAGATGATAAGCCTTTCCATCTTGATGATGATTTTTTTAAAAATCCACAACCAACCAACTTTCACTATGAACTCGATACCTTCACACCACACATCAAATTGGTGTTTTCTCTATGACTACACCTAAAAAATAACTAAAATGTGGTTTTCTAGGATTTTACATCAATTTGAGGTTGTTTTCTAGGGTTTTGACCATTACATGAATGTTTTAGTGTTTTAAAAAATTAAAAAACACGCTTATGACCATCTTATAAAAAATGTAACTTAGAATGATGCACTGTCAGTTCCTAAATTTCAAAAATCACTATATGATTATTTTCCTATGATTTCAAGACCTGGTTTTGACCCTTTAACACATGTTTTTAAAGGATTTAGTACCTTTAAAAAGTATTTACTGAGTTATTATGAATGCACCACTATTCGGGTTGATATTTTGTCTTTGTGTACATATAAAAAATAACACAAATGTGGTTTTCCCATGGTTTGACATCAATATAAAGTCATTTACTATGGTTTTGGCCGTTACATGAACATTTTATTATTTTAAAATTCTAAAATTGTGTTGACGAAAATCATGGGAAAACTATAGCTTGGAATGATGTTTTGTATATTTTAACATTTAAAAAATAAATATATGGTCATTTTCCTCTGATTTCAAGGTAATCCAACATCATTTTACTGTTTTTTACCGCTCAACACACATATTAAAGGCTTTTATACCTTTAAAAAGTGTTTGTTAAGTCATTTTGATGAAAACACATGTCATATTGACATGTAGTCCATGTGTACATATAAAAAATAACACAAAAGTTTTTTTATTTGATTTCACATCAATATAAGGTTGTTTTCTATGGTTTTGACCATTACACAAATGTTTATTATTTTGAAACCCTAAAAACTTGTTTACGACTATCTAGGGAAAACATTAACTCAAAATGATGTACCATTGGTTCCTATATTTAAAAAATCAAGATAAATTATTTTTCCTCCAATTTTAGGGAAATATGAAATCATTTTACTAGTTTTGACCCTCTAACATATGTTTTTAAAGGCTTTGGTACCTTTAAAAAGTGTTTACTGAGTCATTCCGACTACACCACATGCCATATTGATGTGTAGTATATGCGTACATGTAAAAAATTACACAGCAGTGGTTTTACCATGATTTCATTTCAATATAATGATGTTTTCTATGGTTTTTATGATTACAAAAACGTTTTTGTGTTTTAAAACACTAGAAACACATTTACAACCATCCTTGGAAAACCGTTAATCGAAATGACATTCCATTGGTTCCTACATTTCAAAATTTAATCTACAGTCATTTTAAACTTAATTTAGGACAATCAAACATCATTTTACTTGGTTTTACCCCCTAACAAATGTTTTTAAAGTCTTTGGTACCTTTAAAAACTTTTTTCTGAGTCAAAAATGAGAAAACGAACTCATATTGTTTTAAAAATTATCTATATTGGTCTATAGTTTATTTTTGATGTGTAGGAATAAACTACATGTCAATCAAAAACAAGATGTGGTTGGTATGAATTGAAGTTCATGTTTTCTATATAAAAGTTTCATTTTATTTTTATTTATGGAAGTTGTATCTGTTCTTTTTAAATGCGTGAATCATCTATGGAATACAGAATTTACCTCGACAGTGTGATATATAAGGCTATGAATTTCTTCAGGGATCATGCTGGCCCTCTATTGAAATATAGAAACTAAATCATTTTCCATTTCCGAACACCGTTGATCCTACATTTTCCTATAAGATTCTTGTTCTTTTACTTTTTTCTTTCAATCTTACAATTTATCATTGTGATTCCGAATCAACGAAACTACTCGAACCACTAATAGGTGCAGTAGTAATATATGATGCCACCCTACCAAATACGGCTGATGGAGTAGGCCCATAACCCATCCCCCAAACACATTTGGGATATCCTTCCCTAAAATGATTGCATCTATATCGTTCTGGGAAACCGATGATGATTATGAAGGGTTCACATCCCAGACTTCTTGAATTTTAACATGTTAATACAAAAATATTAACAAAGAATCTTTAAAATATCTTAACATCAGAATATTATCTATTTAATAATTTTTTATTAATATTTATTTTTATTTCATTACTATAAAAACATAATATTGAAAAAAAATTATAAAAAAAGAAGTCTTAAACTTAGTTAATTGGGGCCAAATAGATGTATCAAATGACGCCAAATTAGGATTATTTGATCCATGTAGTTGACCCCATTTAATTGGGTTTATTTATTTTTAGTTTTTATAATATATTTTTAATTATTATGTTTTTATTATAATGAAATAACATGAAATGTTAATGAAAATTACTTCAACGTCTTTGGTAGGGTCATTTACTAAACTACCATTGGGTTTCCTATGAACTTTAAGCCATATATCTGTTAAGTCAATAAACTGACCTAATTCATCAACCTTTATAAAAAATATAAACAAGTTAGAAAAAACATTTAATTATAATAAAATGATATAAATAATAAAGAATAACATACAAACCAAAATTGTTCTTTTTATAGAGAAAATTTTAGACCCAACGATGCGAGGAATGACTTTCTTCTCATGATTCATAGTATTTTTTAAATAATTTCTTCAAAAAATAAAAATATTAATAATAATTATAATTTTATGGTTTTTATGTTATTAAGATAATATAAAATATGAAATAAACTCATGATATGCATCTATATTAATATCTACAAATGGATTTCATTGCTCCTGAGAAATTCCTTTAGGAACTTTATCATACATCTTTTGTGATCTCAGAGATGTGTCATTAATCTCATGCCGTAATGTCCATTTAAAATATATCCATTTCTTGCCCAAAATTTTCAATGTACATGGGAATGAAACATAGTTAGGGATATGAAAATAAAAGAACATATAGAAATAAAAAACACAACTCTTTATAAGTATATTAAAAAATGTTACACATGCCTTTTAAATTACTTATCAAGTAATATTAAATTAATAATACCTTTTCTTGAGTATCAAATAACTCATTTTTTCAAGTTGTAGGAATATGCCTCAAATCTTTATAATTAATGAGAAAGCTCATCGTCTCACAAGAAAGCTGCCTAAGAATCTTCCCATAGATTCTGGCAGCGTCACCGATAGACACCCCAAAATCATCAAATGGAATGTTAATCTTGAAGTCCATTAGGTCCCATACATCTATCATGTTCATATTTGTATCCCTTATATGGTTGTCTTTATGTGTTTGAAAAATTCATTAAAAAATTAATAATTTTTTTTCTGTAATGACATACATACCAATAATGGTAACTTTCTAATATCCCATAGATGGAGGGGTGACCAATTGATCTATTGTTGGAGGTGAATCATCTAGTGGAATACTAACAACATTTGGGGAAATGGCTATCTCACTTGTAGTATCAGGTATAATGGAATCACTTGGATCCACAAAAACTGACAATAGTAGTGGCATGCTCCGATATACTGATCGGTTAGGATCTTGATTTTTTTTGCTCTTATTATTCCTTCAATTCAAATGGTTCACATATATATATATATATATATATATATATATATATATATTAAAAGGTTGGGTATGAAGCCTCATTTTATTATTAAAACAAAGAAACGACCTATTTTGACTGGGTAGAGGGAGACCCATTACATAGGCCGAAGACCTAGGGGCATGAAAGCCCAAATTTTAGCCCAAAGGACCCATCAGTGAATATTACTACTACAGTACCTGGGATGTGATAGTACCACCACCGCTATAGTTCCCACTACAGTACCTTCACCACTATAGTTTCACTACTTCTACAGCCTCGCTGCTACTACAATACTGCTACAATAACCCAGAACAATGTATATATGTACAAAACACTTATCAATGAGAAATTGTAATATATTTTAATTACCAATTTATATATTCAATTATCTTCATATTCATTGTGTTTGTTGTTATCAACCACCATTACGGAAATTCCTTCATTTTTAACCTCTCTTGCAAGTTCTATTATTTTGATATTGTCAGGAAAAAAACTATTCAATGTTTTGTGGTTCATGAGGTTCACTATCAAAAAATAAAAATTGGTCTTCATCACCCATATCATATAAGTCACTCTGATTTAAGTTTACAACAACACTCCAAACTACATTTTTTTTCATTTACATAATAAACCATATTCTATTGTAAAGACAAGATAAATAGATCATGCTTTACAAGATCACCGATATAGACAAGTGAGAGAAGTTGATATAAGTAAAATGTAATTAATCTTTCATTATACCCCAATAAATGTTGACCCACTTGAATTTGAATAAGAAAACTAAAAACTAACTATGATAGTTTAATTCAATTATATCATTTATCTTTCCATAGTATCCCACCTCTGCAAGTGTAAATAGATCACTATTTTGGGTTTTCAATTATTCTTCATAATAAATTGCATGAAACCTGAAGTTGTGAATATTGTAGTCATCTAATCTCTTGGACTTACTTAGAGGAACTCATGCCAAAAACATCAAATAATTTGATATTTTAGCCCAATTATAAACATTAATTTTCTAGAAAAAAATATATAAGGTGTTACTTTTAACATAGAAAAAACAATTACACATCAATAATATGAATATAAGAATATACTTACACGACAGGCATACCATTTTACAATATTATTATTTAAATATTTTGTTAATTTCTTCTCATTTTGAGCTCAACCCCTTTCACCTATTTGTTTACAATCAAAATTCTTTGATAAATGGATATGAAATATAACTATTGAATATCACATATCTATGTGATTTTAGAAACTCCAATTCAGTTAGTGATAAATTTTAATTCTTTCTAATTGATCATCCAATAGTTAGAAATACCGATGACTAGTTTTAGAATGATAATTAGTTTATATGTCATCAACACGTCCAAAACACTTGAATATAGTCTCAATCCCATCCAAATACCTAGAAAATAAGGTCAACCACTCTTCAACTATGTAACCTTTAGTAATAGATCCTTCTGGTTGAGATTTATTCCTCACATATGATTTCAAATGACCTAAGTACTTGATGAAAAAAATAAGAAACATATTAAAAAAAATTATGCAATTATTTAATAAAATTAAATTCACCAAATAAAATAAAAATTATATAAACATACCTATCAATTGGATATATCCATTGATAGTGTATTGGTTCACCAAGTTTCTCTTCTTCAACCAAATGAATAGTTAAATGAATCACCAATGTGAAGAATGAAGGGGGAAATAACATATCCAAATGAAAAAGTTTCAAAACAATTATTTCTTGAAATTTATCATGATCAATTGAATTTAGAGTTCTTCCAAAAATCTCTCTAAAAAAGGTACAAAAATAAACTAAAACTATAGTTAATTTTGTAGGTAACATATTATGAAATTTCAAAAACCATAACTTCTCCATAAAAATATGAGATTTGTTACTTTTAAATTCATATAACTTCCAAAGTTTTAAGTCAATGCACCTTTATATATTACTTGAATATCCATCTGGCACTTTTACGTTCTTTAAAGTTTGAATTAATATGTCTTTATCATTATTTTTCATTGTAAAAATAGCTAAAAGACACTTTCCATTATAATTTTCCAAAAAACCATTCTTTATATTCATTGACTCCAAATCCTAATGAGCATTAAGGTGATATTTCGATTTTACCTGCTCATTAGACAATATAAAAATAACATTGTCACAGAAATTCTTCTCAATATGAATTACATCATGATTATCATGTATCAACTTAAACTCTAAATATGGAAGTTAGAAAACCATACTCTTTTTTTTACATTGTTGTGTTCCAGGTGATTCAGATACTGTAGATCATACTCCCTTTTCCCCTTCTTTAAATTGATGACATTTAAAAAAAATCAATGACATTCATTAATTGTCCCAAGATTTCTGAACCAAATAACAAATTTGGTGGATTTATCAATTCAATATCTATATCTAATCATGTATTGTTAAAAATTAATTTAGGTGAAGCATCAAGAAATTTATTATGATGAATAAAATGCCATTTTATTCTATGAGGTAATCATTGAGGTTCGAAATAAAAATTATAAACTTGACAAGCCAAACTAGTATGAGTGTTCCAACTGAATGAATTTACTAGTCTAGGAAAGTCACTAATTTATCAAATTAAGTACCATGAATTTGAATATTTTTCTCGATTAAGCATCATATGTTTCCATGCCAACATCCTATAATCAATGAAATTCTTTGATTATAGGATAAAGGTATACATCAATATCATTTCCTAGCATTTTATTTTGAGGAATAATCATCAAAACAATGAAAGAAGCCTTCTTAATACACATTCATAGAGGTAGATTATTAGGGATCAAAACAACTAGACAAATGATATAATTAGTACTTAAAGTACCAAAAGGGTTAAAGCCATCAAAAGAAAATCCCAAACGTACATTCCTAGGATCTGAAGAAAAATCTAGATATAATGAATAAAATATATTCCATGATTTAGAATATTTTGGATATCTCATCAAGCCATTGTTACTATCCAGAGCGTACAACTTCATGTCATATGTAGTCTTAAATAACATGAATAATCTTTGCATGTGTGGTTTTAGAGGAATGTAAAACAATACATTTGTAGGAGTTTTATTCTTATATTTCTTTCTTGGGTTGCATTGATTTATAATCTCATTATTATTCATTGAATCCCATATACTCCTATGAAATCTTATTAATTATTCTTTATCAGACTCTTCTCCCCAATAAAACATGAAATCATTAGGGTATGCATGTATCTTTATAAAATCAAGTCCAAGTTTTTTGATGACTTTATTAATCTCATAGAATGATACATGGATCTTAGTTTCACTAAATACATTATGAATCAACTCTAAAATCATGAGCATTAATTTTTTAGTAATTCCATAGAGACACTTTATATGATACAACTTATGTAGAAAAGACAAATTCAAATACTTGGCACACCCTTCAAACATTTATTGATTCCCATCTTCAACTAATTCATAAAACTCATTTTTTGGTCACTAGAGTTCTGAGTAAAATTAAACTACTAAGAATGAATTGAAGGTTTTGTTGATCTATTAAAATCTTGGACATTGTATTCTATAAAACTAAATCCACCATTTAATAAATTTCAAAATGAATTGTCCTCTTCTAGATCAATTTGGGTTTCATTGACTATATTTTCATTATTTTACTTTCCTTAACATTCAATTCCCCATGTCAAATCCAACATAAATATCGAGCATTAAACTATTTCAATACCAAATTCTCATATACTTTTTTTGTATTCAACTATCACTTGAATTTACTATCAGTAAAAAAAATTTAATCCCACTATCCACTGATCACTTTGCAATTGAATAATCTAAAAATTATTCTAAACCATTTGCATACCAAGGTACGTTTTTATGTAAATTAATCCAAATTTCACACATAGTTATTGGATGGTATTCTCCCTGTAAATTCAGATATAAAGATAAAAACTTGTAATAAATTAGGAATAATAAAAATTAAGCATTAACTAACATCATCATTGACCAGGGAATGTTTATTAAAACATGGAATAAGAAGTAAATGATGTCATATTTTTTATTATTTATGATTTATAATCATTTTTTTCTTCAATTTTCTCTTTTAAAGGTGAATCATTTGGATATTATATTATCATTTAAATATCACTTCTTTCTTAAAATTAATTAATTTTTAGTTTTTATTTTTAGATAATTAAATTTTACTCTAGAATCATAGAAATAATTATATTTGTAAATTTACACATTATAATTATTTTATTATGACTATAAATAATGCTGGCGATATGTAGAGAGTTAGAAATGTTCACTTGGGAAGTAAATTGACTATTAATGGGACATTGTAAAAATGGGATGTGATAGATATATAATATATGATTATATTTTAAATTAATTTTTTATAGGAGATTATAATTATAAACATCCTATTATGATACTATTTAATTTTTTAAAAATGTCTCAAATTTAAAGCTATTATAAGGATTGGATATTAGAAAATGAAAATGAAATAAAAATAAAAAATGTACCTAACTCATTATTGATGTTTGTACATTTTTGAAACCCATGAAATTATTAAACATTGGAGTTTTATGACTCTAGAACATTCCAAATGATTAAAAATTACTTAATAGATTATTTTTGGGTATAGGTTTTGATTTCAGATGTTTATGGGATGTGGTGTTCCTTGGGTAGGGATATGTTTGATTCAAGATAACACAAATTCAACATCAAAATGATTCAATACAACATTAAAAACATAAAAAACACTCAATTAAATAGAAATTTATATAATTTAATTAAAACTCTTAGAAAAATTCAATCAATCATAATTTCAATGATGTCGAGGATATAATCACTAAATAAATGGGAAGAGAATCCTTTGGGGGTCACCGCAGAGGATCATGTGGAGTTGGGGTCATGATGGTCACTAACAAGGGCGATCGAGGTCATGGAGGTTGCCGACAGGGGGATCGGGGTCACAAAAGTAGCCGATAGGTGGTCGGGTTCATGGCGGTTGTTGGTAATGGGGTTGAGGTCATGAAGAGGAGGGTCAAGGTTATGGAGGTCTCTAACAAGGGGGTCAGGGTCATGGCGGTAGCTGGAAGGGGGGACGGGGTGATGGTCATCACCGATTGGGGGTCGAGGTCTGGGTGGTCATCAACAAGGGGGTTCGGGGTCACAATGGTCACTGAGGGGAGTAGGAGGTGGTGGGGTGGGGGTCAGGGGGTCACAGCTAAGGGGAGCGAGAGGTGGGGGGAGGGGTCAGGGTTGGGGGGAACAGTAGGTGGGGGATCATCACTATGCGGAGCATGAGGTGGGGGGGGGGGGGTCGTCACCGGGGGGAGTGCAAGGTGGATGGGTTGCCACTGAGGGGATCAGGGGGGTGGGTGGGTGGGGGGTCTCCGCCGAGGGGAGACATAGGTTGGGGGGGGGGGTCGTAAAGGGTAAGGGAGGTTTAGATCATGGTGAAGAAGGGATGAGGATATAATTAGATGTTTTTTTAAATATGTAGCATAGGTTTAAATAAATCCATCATGAATTGTTAAAATAAAAAATAGCGGTGGTTTAAATAAAAAAGCTACTAATTATAAATTCTTTTTAATAAAGTTTATTTCACAGTGTTTATTAGAACTTAAAATAATAAATCGCTGCTAACCACTGGTTTTTTTAGTAGTTTTCCCATGATTTCATGTCAATATAAGGTAATCTTCTATGGGTTTGAACATCACACACACATTTTAGTGTTTTAAAACACTAAAAAATCATTTTCAACCATGAAGGTAAATCCGTAACTCCAAATGACGTGTCATTAGTTCATAAATTTTAAAAATCAATCTAGGGTATTTTTCTTATGATTTTAGGGCAATTCGACATCATTTTCTTAGTTTTGATCCCCTGAAACATGTTTTTAAAGGCTTTGTAACATTTAAAAAGTGTTTATCAAGTCATTTCGATCGCACTGCATGTCAGATTTACATCTAGACTATGTGTACATATAAAAAATAAAACAAAAATAGTTTTCCCATGATTTCAAATTAGTATGAGTTTGTTTTCTATGGTCTTAACTGTTACATGAATGTTTTAGTGTTTTAAAACACTAAAAATGTGTTTACAACCATCCTAAGAAAACTTTAACTCATAATGAAATTCCATCAGTTACTAAATTTCAAAAATAAATCTATAGTTGTTTTACTCTAATTTTAGAGCAATCTAATGTTGTTTTCCTGGTTTTGACCCCTCGATACATGTTTTTAAAGGCTTTGGTACCTTTAAAAAGTGTTTACTGAGACATTTAGACCACACATCACATAATATTTATGTGTTTACTATGTTTTCATATCCATAATAATGCAACGGAGGTTTTCCCATGATTTTATATTAATATGAGGTTGTTTACTATGGTTTTTGACCATTACACGCATGTTTTAGTGTTTTAAAACACTAAAAAAACGTCTACTGACATCCCAGGAAAACTATTACTAGGAATAAAATGATTTCAATTTATAAATTTCAAAAATAAATCTATGGTATCTATCATATGATTTTAGGGAAATATAACATCGTTTTTCTGGTTTTGACCACCAGACACACATTTTTAAAGGCCTTGGTACCTTTAAGAAGTGTTTTCTGAATTATTCTGACAACATCTCATATCTAATTGATGTTTTTTCTATGAATACACATTAATAATAACTCAAAGTTGGTTTCAAAATAATTTTACATCAATATGAGGTTGTTTTCTATGGTTTTGACCATTACATGTACGTTTTAATATTTTGAAACATGAAAACATGTTTACAGCCATATCGAGAAAACCGTTACTCAGAATGATGTTCTATCAGTTTCTATATTTTAAAAATAAATCTATAGTCATTTTATTCTAATTTCAGCGAAATATGACATCATTTTTATAATTTTGACCCTCGAAACATGTTTTTAATGGTTTTGGTACATTTAAAAAGTGTTTACTAAGTCATACCGACCACACCACACATATAATTGACATGTAGAATACACATACACATAAAAAATAACAAAATGATGGTTTTACCATGATTCCATGTCAATTCAAGTTTTTTTTCTATGGTTTTGACCGTTACATGCATGTTTTAGTGTTTTAAAATACTAAAAACACATTTACATACATCCTGAGAAAACCATATCTCAAAATGACATGATGTCTATTCTTAAATTTTAAAAATAATTCTACTGTAGTTTTTCTCTAATTTTAGGGCAATAAGACATCATTTTCCTAGTTTTGACCCCCCCGACACATGTTTTAAAGGCTTTTTTTACCTTTAAAAAGTGTTTAATGAGTCATTTTGACCACACTGCATGTCAGATTGACGTGTTATCTACATTTAAATTTTTAAAATAGCACAAAATTGGTTTTACCATTATTTAACAAAAATATAAGATCATTTTATATGGTTTTGACTATTACACGAATATTTTAGTGTTTTAAAACACTAAAAACGTTTTTATGGACATATCGGGAAAACTGTAACTCAGAATGACATGTTGTCAGTTCATACATTTCAAAAAAAAAATCTAAAATAGTATTCCTATAATTTAAGGGCAATTTGATATTGTTTTACTAGGGTTGAACATCCCACACATGTTTTTAAAAGCTTTGGTACCATTAAAAAGTGTTTACCGAGTCATTTTGACCACACCAAACATTGGATTGATGTATTTTCTATGTGTACACATGAAAAATAAATAAATGATGTTTTTACCATGATTTAAAATCAATATGAGGTCATTTTATATGGTTTTGACTGTTATACACATGTTTTAGTGTTTTAAAACACTAAAAACGTGTTTACGACCATCCTAGACAAATCGTAACTCAGAATGACATTCATTCTGTTCATACATTTCAAAAATATATCTATGGTCATTTTCCCTTGATATCAAGGATATAAGATGTCATTTTACTAGTTTTGACCCCTTGACACATGTTTTTAAATACTTTTGTACCTTTAAAAAGTTTTTACCAAGTCATTCCAACCACACCACACATCATATTTATGTGTAGTATTCGTATATAGGTTATAAATAACTCAATGGTGATTGTACCATGACTTAACATAAATATGAGGTCTTTTTCTATGGTTTTGACCATTACATGAACATTTTAGTGTTTAAAAACACTAAAAATGAATTTATAGCCATCCTGGAAAAATCATAACTCGGAATGACATGCTATCAGTTACTACATTTAATAAATCAATATATGGTAGTTTTCATCTAATTTTAGTTAAAAATTATGTCTTTTTCCTAGTTTTTATCTCCTAAAACATGTTTTTAAAGTCTTATGTACCTTTAAAAAGTGTTTACTGAGTCGTTTCGACCACACCGCAAGTCAGATTGACGTGTAGTCTACGCATACACGTCAAAAAACATCTAGAAATAAAAAACATAAATCTTTATAAGTATATTACAAAATTTTAATCATGAATTTTAAATTTATTATCAAGGAATATTAAATTATTATTACCTTTACTTGAGTATCAAAGACCTCATTTTTACAAACTATAGGAATATGCCTCCAATCTTTATAATTAAAGGGAAAAATCACCATCTCACAAGAAAGATATACAAGAATATACCCATGAATTCTGGAAGCGTCACTAGTAGGCACCCCAAACTAATCAAATGGAACGATAATCTTGAATTCCTTTAGGTCCCACACATCTACCATGTTCATATTTTTATACCTTATATGGTTGTCTCTATCTATTTGAAAAATTCACTAAATAATTAATAAAATATTTTGTTTTTTTGTAAAATGACATACATACAAGTAATGGTAACTCACCAAAATCCCCTAGATTGAGGGGTGACCTACTACACCATCATTATAGGTGAATCAAGTGGTGGGCTACCAATGACATCTAGGGAAATAGATGTCCTCCTAGTAGTATTGGGTACAACAGAATCATTTGGATCCAAAGAAGCTGATGGTAGTGGTGGCGTTCTTCGTGATGCTGATCGACTAGGATCCTAATTTTTTTTGTTCTCAACATTCCTAAAATTCAGATGGTTTAGGTATATTAAATGTATAAAAAATGAAAAACTAAAATATTATTACACAAAAGAAAAGAAAAAAAAGAACAACTTATATATTTATGAAACAATTATCAATGAGAAATTGTAATATATTTTCATTACCATTTTATATATTTAATTATCTTCATATTAATTGTCTTCTTTATAATCAATATTCACTATGATGATTCCTTCATTTTCACCATATCTTGAAAGTTCTATTGTTTTTATATTTTCAAGAAAAAACTGTTCAATGTTTTGTGGTTGATGAGGTTCACTATCACAACTTCCCAATTGATCTTCATATCCCATATCATATAAGTCTCTATGCTTTAAGTGTATAACAACACTCCAAACTTCATATATTTCACTATCCACATAATAAACCATATTTTCTTGTGAAGCTAAGATAAATATATCATTCTCTGCATGCTCACCGATATGGATCAAGTGACAGAAGTCGAAAAAAGTAAAATGTAACAAATTTTCATTACACCCCTATCAATGTTGACCCACTTTCATTTGAATTAGATAATTGAAAATTGACATGATAGTTTAATTCAATTATAACATTCATCTTTCCATACAATCCCACCTCTTTAAGTAAAAGTCCCAAGCCTTAAAAATTACTTAATCTTGAGTTATTTTAATAATTCACTTTGAGGATCTTTTCAGGTTCAGAGTTTTAGAGAATTAGGACATAACTATTACATCTCAATGATTACAAATTAGACACATTTACTTAGTTTCCATTTTTTCACAAAATAAAAACTCGTGAACAAAAGAGTCATGTCTAGTTCCATGTTTTAGACAACATGACATTTCCTTGATCCCATCCTTGACCATATTCCACTTTATGTCCTGTGAAAAACATTTCAAAAACTTGGGATGAGCATAAAAAGCTCAGTAAGGGATATAAAAATACGGAAAGAAAAAATTAGTCCATGTATACATAAGAATAAATGAAATCATAATTTACTAATAAAACATAAGCACTTTAACATACCTCATGAAATCATAAGATTTATGAATAACTCATAGAAATCATAAGACATAAAGGTAACTTGAGGCATTCATAACATTCTTACGTAGGGAGTAACCCTCATGGTTACGTTTGGAATACCCATCATAGTATATTCCCTAAATCTCTTCAGATAAACCTTAGTGTTTTACTCCTTCATGTTACCCAATGCATTGGAGAGCTATCTCGAGCTCACCCTCCCTTAGTTTATCACACAACCACCTGTCTTTATAAACAATTCCCAAGAACCATAACATAATTGTATCACATAAAACATGCATAAAGGAAACATAACATTTCCACATTTCAATCACAAGATATCAATACAAAATATTGATATAATCAAAAAATTATCAAAACCATTTTCAATACCAAAATAAAATAAAAGTAAAACATGGTATTTATTTTTCATTTTAAAATGTTATGGCTTGTAGATGAAACTGAAACTTAAATAATGGTCACGACGACAGAGAAGTCGTTATCGCCACATACGTAAGAAAAAAACATTCCTTTTGTCTTTTAGTAAAACATTTCATGTAAAAAGATTCCTTTTGAATGAAATTACAAGTCAAAAGGGTTTACTATACAACTAATAAAACAAGGTCATATATAAATTGAAGCATGCCTCAATGAAAGGAGATTGAGATGAAGTCCCTTACCTCAAATCTGACTTGTTCTCATTCGTTCTTTACATTCCTGAATAATAAACTTAGTTCAATTTATAATTTCTTAAGGAATTACTTTAAATTTTATTATTCAATTCATATCACATATTATTATGTTATAATAATTAGTTAATTATGTGAGTTCATATCATACGTTTTCTCGATGTTCGGTACATGATTCAAAAATGAACTTGTTTGAAAATAATTTACCATGTAGATATAAGTACATCATATCCAGAATGGTATTAATGATTTAAATATCATATATATCTAGTATATATTCATTTTATACTATTCCATAACATTTGGAGATAAAAAAGAAATGCACCGTTCATGGAGACGGTAGGCCATACGTACGCATGAACGCTACTTTCATTTCTTTGTCATATTAAAGGAATTAAAACTAAATGAGACATATATATATTATAATTATAGTATAAATATATATGTTATATAGGTAACATAAGTTCATTAATTACATTCTTTATAAATTCCATGTTTGGCATGAATGAGTCACATCACTTGGGGGGGTGGTAGTCCACACTTCCTCATATGAAATTATCGTATTTGCACAACATGCAAAGCATAAAGGTATGTTTTAAATATAAAATACAGAATAATAGAGAGGACATAAATGTAATATATATCATATATAAATATAGTGCCGTAATAATGGCCACCATGAAAGGTTTCAAAAGAATATTGAACAATCATCGTTTCATGAGGCAGTAATTCGCCACCCACAGAAACAGTATGTTCTTTAAACATTAGACGGAGGTGTGTGTGAGTGTAGTTAGAATCATTATCACAACAAAATACTAGTATATTGGGGATACTAGTGTTATTATGGGATCAAATAATAAGAAGATAGTGGTGAATGAAGTAGGAAAATAAAATAAAGGAACTCGAGAGAAGACATTACCTCTAAATCAGGTAACTCTTTTTGATTTGAGCCATAGGATTACTTGGGAAGACTTCTACCCAAAGTGAGGCTTCTTGGAGTAATATAGGGATGTGGAGAGATAATATGAGAAGATTTTGGACGAGCCAAGGGCTTGAGAGGTGTGGGTAAGGGGGTAGATGTGGGGGCCTTTTATAAGAGGGAGGAGGGTCACTTTTGGAAAGTCTTGAAATGTTACATTATTATAAAATGATTTTCGGATTTTAAAGGTCCCAAAAAAAATATATTTCAAGGATAAGTTTATAAGGGTTCGAAATCAACCCATCCAATAGGTTTTTGACAAGTTTAAGTCTTATATTTTACCTTATCTTTTCATTTTATTTAAATCGTTCATTAATGAGGTAATCACGGCATCATTATGATATCATAAATAATTTTTTTTATTTAATGTCTAAAAATTATAAAAAAATTACTATGATGTAGGAAATATTTTTAGCTTTCTAATGAATATTTTTATTCGAAATGATAACTTATATAACACCATGTAGAAATTGTTTTAGTAAAACAATACATGTTTGTGGCATTTTTATTTTTACTTTAAATAAAAAGTTATTAATGACATTATCATACCCAAGTGGCTCCATGGGGTCCCAAAATTGACCCATGGATTTTCTTGGTCGGTCATGACTCATACAATAAGGGTAGGACAAGTGTAAAGGTAATTTCATATTATTATAACATTATTTTTACCTTAAATTACACTAATTACCTTTAATCGCGGTTAATAAAAGTCAAAAGTTACTATTCACCAAAAATTATTTTTATCCCATTGAACCACATTTTACTTAATAACGACAACCATGTATGTTAGATTTTTGAAATTCAATACATAGAAGCAGTAAAATTTCATTTAAACGAAAAATCGGTTTTTTTAACTACCACTTAGTGGTTTCACTATTCATCAAAAATTGAAGTTTTTCTGAAAAATACCAAAAATTCACCCTAAGATATATTTGATATTCCGAATTCAAAAATTATGTATATTTTAAAAAATTCAAAACATATATGTTTCATTAATTAATTTTAAAATTAATTCCCGTTGTCAAAACAAATAGCGTGTTTTTAAGAAACAATATCTATCAAAAGATTCACACTTGTTTAAGTCCAATTTCAAAGTGAAATTAATTAAAATGACCACCATTGGATTAAATGGTAAAAATATATTCAAATTACAATTTAAAATAATTAATATGATGATCTAACTATATAAATAAATTGGATGAAAAGGTAGTTTTGAATTAAAATGATGTATTTTTCACTATTCATTAAAAAATGAAC
The DNA here is from genome assembly GCA_963277665.1 of Viscum album. Classification (NCBI taxonomy): domain Eukaryota; kingdom Viridiplantae; phylum Streptophyta; class Magnoliopsida; order Santalales; family Viscaceae; genus Viscum; species Viscum album. The sequence goes on from OY728164.1 coordinate 174,934,092, forward strand.
ATTATCAGAAAAATACCAAAAATTCATCCAAAGTAAAATTCAATGTCTCGGTTCTAAATAATAAGTTTATTTTGACAAATAGATGTTATAAAATTTTCAAAAGTTAGATTTGAAAATGGTTTGCCATCAAAAGGCGGTAAAACAATCTTTTAAAAATATTAGAGTATTCTATGATTAAGATTGGATTTTTTCTCATTTTAAGCCTCTAAAACACTGTCTAATTCATAAATAGACATAAATATGAAAATCTATGATTATTTACTTACTTGGGATGTTACATCCTTCTCCCCTTCAGAAAATTGCGTCCCCAAAATTTACTTACTTATCGAATAAGTGGGGGTATTTATCCCTCAATGCATTTTTAGATTCCCATGTTGCCTCTTTAACTATATGGTTTTTCCATAGAACCCTTACTTGATGAATCACCTTATTCCAAAACACTTGCTCCCTGTGGTCAAGAATCTAGACCGGTTGTTCCTCATAAGATAGATTCTCTTCCATCTGAACTACCTCTGGACTCAAAACATGAGATGGATCTAGCATGTACTTCCTTAACATTGAAACATGAAAAAAATTATGTACCTGAGATAAAATCGAAGGTAAAGCCACTCGGTATGCAACTAATCCAACTCTATCCATAATTTCATATGGTCCAATGAACATTGGACTCATCTTTCCTTTCTTACCAAATCGAATCACACTTTTCCACGGTGAAACATTGAGGAGGACATGATCACCTACCTCAAAAGAGAGATCCTTCCTCCTATTGTCTGCATAACTTTTCTGCCTGCTCTAAGCTGTTCTCATGTGTTTTTGTATCAGATGAACTTTTTCTTCCATATATTCTACCAATTCTGGTCCCATCAATTTCCTTTCACCTACTTCATCCCAAAAAGCTGGAGTTCGACATTGATTCCCATATAATGCCTCAAATGGTGCCATCTGTATACTAGAATGGAAACTATTATTATAAGAAAACTCAATCAATGAAAGATGTTGGTCCCAAATTCCCTGATAATCCATCAAACAAGCACGTAGCATATCCTCCAAAGTCTGAATTGTTCTTTCTGACTTCCCATCTGATTGAGGATGAAAAGTTGTACTAAAATTTAATTCAGCACCCAACGACTTCTGAAGGCCTTTCCAAAAGTTAGAAGTGAACCTGAGATCATGATCAGATACAATGGATAGTGGAACTCCATGTAACCTGACTATCCTTTAAGATAAAATCTAGAAAGTTGATCTAGGGAAAAAGTATCTCCTATAGCAAAAAAATGAGCAGATTTAGTCAAGCGATCAATAGTAACCCAGATTGCATTATTACCTCGAGGTGTCTTTGGTAATCCCACAATGAAGTCCATGGATATATTCTCCCATTTCCACTCTGGAACATGTAAAGGCTAAAGCATCCCTTTAGGTAACTGCCTCTTTGCTTTAACCTATTTACAATTCAAACACTTCACAGTATAATCAACAATATCTTTTTTCCTTCCATCCCACCAGTAATACTTCCGAAGATCTTATACATCTTAGTACTGCCTGGATGAACTGAAAATGGAGAACTTTGAGCTTCACATAACAACTCTCTCTTCAAATGTGAATCACAAGGCACACATAATCTCTTCCCAAATCTAAAAACACAATCATTATCAATGTTGGACTCAGGTAACATACCCTTATGAACCAGCTCTACCTTTTTTTTGCAGCTCACTGTCTTTATTCTGTGCTTGCTTAATTATTTTTGATATAGAAGATTTCACTGATACCTGAAACAATATAGAAGAATTTTCTGTACCAACAACTTCCAAGAAAAAATTCATCAAATACTTAACTAAAGGATCATGTTCTAAACATAACATGGTTAATGAAGCATTACTTTTTCGACTCAAAGCATCTGCCACTTTATTTACTTTTCCTGGGTGGTAGTGAGTCGTTAATCATAATCCTTGATTAACTCTAGCCATCTCATCTATCTCATGTTCAATTATTTTTGAGTGAATATATACTTTAAAATTTTGTGATCAGTACATATTTCACATTTTACACCATACAAATGATACCTCCAAATTTTTAAAGCGAAAACAACAATAGCTAATTCCAAATCATGTGTAGGGTAATTTATCTCATGAGTTTTCAACTGACATGAAGCATAAAAAATTACCCGATCATTCTGCATTAGGATGCAACCAAATCCTTTAAATGAAGCATCACTGTAGATAACAAACTCACCATTCCTGGAAGGTAGTGCCAATACTGGAGCATTCACCAATCTTATTTTCAATTCCTTAAAAAAATCATCACATTCTTTTGTCCAGATAAACTTAACACCCTTCTGAGTTAGCTTAGTCAAAGGGCTGGACAACCGTGCAAAATTTTTAACAAACCGTCGGTAATAGCCTTCCAACCCAAGAAAACTACGAATCTCGGTTATATTTGTGGGTCTTGGACATTCTTTAACAACCATTGTTTTTTGCAAGATCAACAGTTATTCCATCTTTAGAAACAATGTGAGCAAGGAAAGTAATTTATTACAACCAAAACTCACACTTTCTAAATTTCCCATACAATTTCTTTTCTTTTATGGTTTACAAAAAAAACCTTAAATTATTTTCATACTCCTCTTTACTTTTAGAAAACACCAAAATATCATCAATGAAAACAACCACAAACTTATCCAAGAAATCATGGAAAATTACATTCATAAGGTCCATGAATACAGTAGGTGCATTGGTTAACCCAAAAGGCATAACTACAAATTCGTAATGGCCATATCTTGTACGAAATGCAGTCTTCGGAATATTTTCTTCCTTTACCTTCAACTGATGGTACCACGATCTCAAGTCAATCTTTGAAAAATACTGAGCTCCCTGGAGCTGATCAAACAAATCATCAATATGAGGCAAAGGATATTTGTTCTTAACAGTGATGTTATTCAAGGCTCTATAATCAATTCAAAGTCTTATTGCACCATCTTTCTTTTTAACAAATAAGACAAGAGCACCCTATGGTGATGTTCTAGGTCGAATGAAACCTTTCTCTAATAAATATTGCAATTGATCCTTCTACTGTAAAAGTTAAATTTGATCCATTCGATAAGGGGGTTTTGAAATTGGCTTAGCATCAGGAACTAATTCAACAATTAATTCAACTTCCTGATCTGGTATTACTCCAGGAAACTCATCAGGAAAAACATCAGGATACTCATTTACCACTGGCACATCATTAATCTAAATGGTTACTTTGTTTTCAACAATATGTGCAAGGTAACATTCATTTCCATCTTTTACAAGTTTCTCAGCCTCTTGATATGTTATCAACAGTAAGGGTTCATTCTTGTACACAAACTGAAATTATTTCTGAAAAGAAACTTATTTAGCTCTACAGTCAATCTTAGTATGGTAAACAGAGAGCCAATCCATACCCAGGATAATATCAAACTCTACTAGAGGTAAAACAATAAGGTTTGTAAGTAGATTCTTTCTACAGATAAGTATAGGAGGATTCTTATAAATTATTTTTGCCTCAACATTTCCCCCAGGTGTTTTTACCACAAGTTCAGGAGTCATTTCTTGAGATGGAATTCCCAATTTACTAGAAAATTTTTCGGAGATGAAAGAATTTGTAGACCCTGAATCAAAAAACACATTGGGATAATTTGAAAAAACAAAAAATTACACGATACCACTTCATTTGATGGACCAACATCTACTAAAGTAGTTGCAAAGGATTTCACCACACATTTCTGCTTGTAGTCTGACTGCTTCCCATCATTCAAGCTCTTTTTCAAACATTCGTTTGCATAATGAACCATATTATTGCACTTGAAACATTTCACTAACTGTAAATCAAATTTGGTCTTACCATTACCCAGATCTTTTCTAGTGAAATCACGAGCCTTATGTCCCATCTTACCACATCAGAAGAACTTTCTAGAATTCAAAAGACATTCCCCACCATTCTTTTTACCACATTTATCACAAACTGAAAACTTAGTTTTCTTACCATCAAACCTTTTTGAAGGATTCTTACCTTTCTCCTGCAACCTCATTCTATTCTTCTATTGGTTTTCATAGACCACTTGATCATCGGTAAACTCCATTTCCACCTTCTCAGTACATCGAACAAGATTTTCAAAACTTTTTAACTAATGAGAAGCTAATGCCCTTTGAAATTTTGGCATTAATCTTGAGTAAAAACGATTGATTTTAATATCAAGGTCTCTGATAAAATTTGGAGAATACCTTTCCAATCGAGTGGAATTTTCTTCATAAGCAGCAACTGAGTCATCCTCTTGCCTCAATTCCAGGAATTGTTTTTCCATCCTAATTCGAACAGCCTTAGGAAAATATTTCTCAAGAAACAAACCTTTTAATTCATCCCAGTCAAGAGCATCAATCTCATCAGCGTCCCTGATATTTTTAACCATAGACCACCACTGATCTGCTTCACCCTCCAAATGGTAAACAACAAGACTAACCTTTTGATTGTCTGAACTCCCCATGACATCGAAAATCATCTCTAGTGCTTTAATCCACCCTTCAGCTAGCACAGGGTCAGATGATCCTCTGAATGATGGGGGATGTTGCCTCATGAAATGTTCCACCACTAAAATGTGCCTCTGCGGTTGATCTGGATGATATCGAGTATGGATACCACCACCATTTATCACTTGAGTCAACTGCGTCATTACTGCAGCAAACTTTTCAGTTCCAATTCCTACCATCTTAGGATGCTGATTTGGAAGGTCATTTCTTTCTATATGCCTTCCTAGCACTACTTCCCTGTTTCCTCTGTGGAAAACCATTCTAAACAAACATGTCTTAGATAAAGCAACATGGTAATCTTCAAATTCTATATCATTTCAATTTGACCATAATGTGTAAAAAATATATTTTTGGACAATCATTTAATATAATTATAACTTTTAAAGTTATCTAAACCGACCTCTGATACCAACTATAAGGCCCCAACCTTAAACATTACTTAATCTTGAGTTATTTCAATAATTAACTTTTATGATCTTTTCAGTTTTAGAGTTTTAGAGAATTAGGACATAACTATTACATCTCAATGATTACAAAGTCGACACATCTACTCAGTTTCAATTTTTTCACAAAATATAAACTCATGAAAAAAAGTGTCATGTCTAGTTCCATGTTTTAGATAGCATGGCATTTCCTTGATTCCATCCTTGACCATATTCCACTTTATATCCTGTAAAAAACATTTCAAAAACTTGGGATGAGCATAAAAATCTCAGTAAGGGATATAAAAATACGGAAAGAAAACATTAGTCCATGTATACATAAGAATCAATGAAATAATACTTTACTCATAAAACATAAGCACTTTAACATACCTCATGAAATCATAAGATTTAGGAATAACTCATAGAAATCATAATACATAAAGGTAACTTGAGGCATTCATAACATTCTAACGTAGGGAGTAACCCTCATGGTTATGTTTGGAATACCCATCACAGTATATTCCCTAAATATCTTCGGAGAAACATTAGCGTTTTACTCCTTCATGTTACCCAATGCATTGGAGAGATATCTCGGGCTCACCTTCCCTTAGTTTATCAAGGAACCACCCATCTTTATAAATAATTCCCAAGAACCATAACATAATCGTATCACATAAAACATGCATAAAGGAAACATAACATTTCTACATTTCAATCACAAGATATCAATACAACACATTGATGTAATCAAAACATTATAAAAACCATTTTCAATACCAAAATAAAATAAAATTAAAACATGGTGTTTATTTTTCATTTAAAAAATGTTATGGCTTGTAGAGGAAGCCGAAACTCAAATAATAGTCACGACGGTGGAGAAGTCGTTGTCGCCGCATATGTAAGACAAAAACATTTCTCTTTTCATTTAGTAAAACTTTGTGTGTAAATATATTCATTTTGAATGAAATTACAATTCAAAAGGGTTTATTATACAACTAATAAAATAATTTCGTATATAAATTGAAGTATACCTCAACGAAAGGAGATTGAGACGATGTCCCTTACCTCAAGTCTGACTTGTTCTCATCCGTTCTTTATATTACTAAATAATAAACTTAGGTAAATTTATAATTTCTTAAGGACTTATTTTAAAGTTTATTATTCAATTCATATCACATATTATCATGTTATAATAATTAGTTAATTATGTGACTTTATATCATACGTTTTGTCGATGTTCGGTACATGAGTCAAAAATGAACTTGTTTGAAAAGAATTTTCCATGTAGTTATAAGTACATCATCTCCGGAATGATATTAATGATTTAAATATCATATATATCTATTATATATTAATTTTATACAATTCCATAACATTTGGATATAAAAAAGAAATGCACCGTTCATGGAGACGGTAGGCCGTACGTACGCATGAATGCTACTTTCATTTCTTTTTCATATTAAAAGAATTTAAAATAAATGAGACATATATATATATTATAATTCCAGTATAATATATATGTTATATAGGTAAAATAAGTTCATTAATTACATTATTTATAAATTCCATGTTTGGCATGAACGAGTCACATCACTTGAGGGGGCGGTAGTCCACACTTCCTTATATGAAATTATCGCATTTGCAAAACATGCAAAGCATAAAGGTATATTTTAAATATAAAATACAGAAGCATAGAGAGGACATAAATATAATATATATCATATATAAATATATTTCCATCATAATGTCTACAATGAAAGGTGTTAAAAGAATATTGAACAATCATCGTTTCGTGAGGCAGTAATTCGCAACCCACAGAAACAGTATGTTCTTTTACCATTAGACGGAGGTGTGTGTGAGTGTAGGTAAAATCTTTATCATAAAAACATCCTAGTATATTGAGGATATAGGTTTTATTATGGGATCAAATAATAATAAGATATTTGTGAGTGAAGAAGGAAAATAAAAGAAATGAACTCGAGAGAAGACATTACCTCTAAATCGGGTAACTCTTTTTGATTTGAGCCATAAGATTCCTTGGGAAGACTTATGCCCAAAGTGAGGCTTTTAGGAGTAATATAGGGATGTGGAGAGATAATATGAGCAGGGTTTGGATGATCCAATGGCTTGAGATGTGTGGGTAAGGGGGTAGAGGTGGGGGGCCTTTTATAAGAGGGAGGAGGGTCACTTTTGGAAAGTCTTGAAATGTTACTTTATTATAAAATGATTTTCGGATTTTAAAGGTCCCACAATGATATATTTCGAGGATAAGGTGATAAGGGTTATAAATCCACCCATACAATAAGTTTTAGACAAGTTTAAGTCTTAGATATTATCTTAACTTTTCATTTTATTTAAATCGTTCATTAATGAGGTAATCACTGCATCATCATGGTGTCATAAATAAATAAATTTATTTAGTGTCTAAAAATTATAAAAAAATTACTATGATGTACGAAATATTTTTAGCTTTATAATCAATATTTATAGTCAAAATGATAACTTATATAACCCCATGTAAAAATTGTTTTAGTAAAATAATACATGTTTGTGGCATTTTTTTTTACTTTAATTAAAAAGTTATTAATGTCATTATCATACCCAAGTGGCTCCATGAGGTCCCCAAATTGACCCATTGATTGTATTGGTCGTCTATGACTCATACAATAAGGGTAGGACACGTGTAAAGGTAATTTAATATTATTATAACATTATTTTTACCTTAAATTACACTAATTACCTTTAATCGCGGTTAATAAAAGTCAAAATTTACTATTCACCAAAAATTATTTTTATCCCACTGAACTACATTTTACTTACTAATGATAACCATGTATGTCAGAATATTGAAATTCAATGCACAGAAGTGGTAAAATTTCATTTAAATGAAAAATCATTTTTTTTAAACTACCACTTAATGGTTTCACTATTTATCAAAAATTTAAGTTTTTTTTGAAAAATACAAAAAATTAACCCAAAGCTGTATTTGATATTATGAATTCAAAAATTATGTCTATTTTACAAAATTCAAAACATATAAGTTGCATTAATGAATTTTATAATTAATTCCCGTTGTCAAAACAAATAGCGTGTTTTTAAGAAACAATATCTATCAAAAGATTCACACTTGTTTAAGTCCAATTTCAAAGTGAAATTAATTCCAATGAACACCATTGGATTAAATGGTAAAAATATATTCAAATTAAACTTTTAAAACAATTAATATGACTAGCTAACTATATAAATAAATAGGATTAAAAGACAGTTTTGAATTAAAATGCTGTATTTTTCACTATTCATTAAAAATGAACATTATCAGAAAGATACCAAAAATTCATCCAAAATAAAATTCAATGTCTCGGTTCTAAATCATAAGTTTATTTTGAAAAATATATCTTATAAAATTGTCAAAAGTTAGATTTAAAAATGGTTTTCCATCAAAAGGCGGTAAAATAATCTTTAAAAAATATTAGAGTATTCTATGCTTAAGATTGGATTTATTCTCATTTTAAGCATCTAAAACACTATCTAATTCATAAATAGACATAGATATGAAAATATATTATTCTTTAATTACTTGGGATGTTACATTAAGTGTAAATATACCACTATTTTTGGTTTTCATGTCTTATTCATGATAAATTGTACAAAACATGAATCCATGAATATTGTAGGCCTCAAATATCTTAGCCTCCCTAAGAGGAACTCAATCCAAAAACATAAAATCATTTTATATTTTAGCTCGATTATCAACATTAATTATCTTGCAAAAGGATATAAGATGTTACCTTTAACATAAAAAATAATTACGCATCAATAATATGACTATGAGTTTATACTTACATGATGGGAAAACCATTCAACAATATCCATATTAATAGATTTTTTTAATTATTTATCATTTTGAGATCAACCCCTTAGTCACCTTTTTATTTTCAATCACAATTATTTAATAAATGGATATGCAATAACACTATCTAGTAGCACATATCTATGTGTTTGTAGCAACTCCAATTCAATTAGTGTAAAATCTAACCCATTTCTAATTGGTAGTCTAATAGTCGGAAATAATGATGACTAGTTTTCAGACTGATAATTAGTTAATATGTCATAAAAAAATCTAGAAAAATTTAATCTAGTATCAATCCCATCTAAATACCTATAACAGAAGTTCAAGTACTCTTCAACTATGTAAACATCAACAATAGAGTCTTCTGGTTGAGCTTTATTCCTCACATATAATTTCAAATGAACTAAGTACCTGATGAAAAAATAATAATAAACATATTAAAAAAAATTACTCAATGATTTGATAAAATCAAATTCACTAATAAAAATAAAAATAATATCAACATACCTCTCAATTGGATACATCCATGGGTAGTGTACCGATCTACAAAGTTTATATTCTTCAACCAAATAACCAGTCAAATGAATCCTGACTATGAAGAATTAATGGAGAAATATCATCTCCAAATGAAAAATGTCAAAATAATCCTTTCTTTAAGTTTATCAAGCTTAGTTATATTTGGATTTTTTTCAAAAAGATCTCCAAAAAAGGTACAAAACTAAACTAGAACCACAATTTTTTTTGGTAACGTATTACACAAAACCAATGGAAATAACTTCTCCATTAGAATATGTGAGCTATGAATTTTCAATCTATTTAACTTTCAATGTTTTAAGTCAAAACACATTGACATGTTACTTGAATATCCTTATGAAACTTTTAATTTATATAAATTTTAAAGGAATACAAATTTATCAAGATTTTTCATTGTAAAAATAGCTGAAGGATACTTGACAATATCAATTTACCCCAAACCAAGATTTATATTCATTGACTCCAAATTATTATAAGCATTAAGGTGATCCTTTTATTTACCCTTATCATTAAGGAATGAAAAAATTTCATTGTCACATATGTTCTTATCAACATGCATCACGTCAGTATTATGATGTATCAAATTAAACTCCTAATAAGGTAGTTTGAAAAATATACTCTTTTTCTTCCATTGTTGTGTTGTAACTGCTTAGGATACTGTACCCCATACCCATTTCCCCCTTCTTTAAACTGATGACATTTTCCCAAATATTTAGTGATATTCATTAATTTTCCTAAGATTTATAAACTAGATAACACATTTGATAGATTTATCAATTCAATATTTTCATTGAATCATGTCTTGTTAAATATGAATTTATGAGAAGAATCAAGAAATTTACGATGACACATAAAACACCATACTCTACTATGAGGTAATCGATGAAGTTCAAAATAAAATTTACAATATGGAAAATCAAAACTACTATTAGTTTTCCAATAAGATAAATCTTCTAGTCTAGAAAAGTCACTAATTTTCCACATTAAAGAAACACTAATTTTTAATAGTTTACTTATTGAAGAATCATATGTTTCCATTCCATCATCCCATAATTATCAAAATTATTTGATTATAGGTTGAAGGTATACATAAATGTCATTTCTAGGAATTTTATTTCTAGGAATAATCACCAAAATATTGAAAGAATTATTCTTTATACACAGCCATGGAGGAAGATTATATGGGATGAAAAACACTGGACAAATGCTGTAATTAGTACTTGAAGTACCAAAAGGGTTAAAACCATCAAAATCCAATCCCAAATATACATTACTATGATCTGAAGAAAAATATAGATATAACAAATCAAACATCTTCCATGACGTTGAATCTTTTGGATGTCTCATCAAGACGTCGTTACTATCCTGAGCATTCCATCTTCATACGAGTTTTCTTCTTCTGTTTATTCTTGGGGTTAAATTTATTTATACTATCATTTTTGTCCATTTATTTCCATCTTCTTGTATGAAATCTTATGCATTATTCTTCATTAGACTCTTCTCCCCAGTAAATCATGTAATAATTAGGGCATGAATGTTTCTTTGTATTATCAATTCAATGTTTTTAATGACTTTTTTCATCTCATAAAATGATGTAGGGATCTTAGCTTCACAAAATGCATTATAAAGAAACTCTAAAATAATGGAAATTTCTCTGTCAGTAATTCCATAGAGACACTTGATATTATATAACTTCAGTATAAAAGACAACTTCGAATACTTGAAACACCCTTCATATAGTTCTCATTGTCCATATTTAACTAATTTATAAAACTCATTTTTTTCTCATTTAAGTTTAGAGAAAGATTAACCTGCTAAGGATCATCTAAAGGTTTTTTGATCTATTCAAATATTGGACATTTTATTCTACAAAACCAAATGTGTAATTCAACAAATTTTGAACTAAATTATTCTCTTCTAGGTCACATTGGATTTTATTGATAGTATTGTCATTTTTTTGACTTTCCATAACATTTGATTCACCATGATAAATCCAACATACATATCAATCATGAAACTATTTCAATATTAAATGCTCATATACATTTTTTTCTATTCAACCGTTAATTTAATTTACAATATGGACATGAAAATTTTATTCTACCATCCACTGATCGGTTTTCAATTACATAATCTAAAAATTATTCCAAAACCTTGTCATACTGAGATGATTTTTGAGGTAAATTAATACAACTTTTATCTATAGGAATTGGATTGTATTCACCTTGTACATTCAGATATAAATATATAATTGATTAATCAAATAGGTATAATCAAAATTAATCATCACCCAACTTCATCATTGACCAGGGTAGGGTATTGATTCAACATAACAAAAATTTAACATCAAAATGATTCAATACAACATTAAAAAAATAAATAACACCCAATTATAAAAAACTTTATATAATTTAATTAAAAATCTTATAAAAAATCAATAAATCATACCTTAAATGATTTTGGGGGCCACAATCACTAGAAAAATGGGAAGAGAATCCTTTGGGGGTCATTGTTGAGAAACATGGGGGATTTGGGGTCACGATGGTCACCGATAGGGGAATTCAGGGTCATGGTGGTCACAAAAAGGGGGATCAGGGTAACAATAGTAGCCTTGATGGGGTTAGGGTCACAACAGTCACTGAAAATGGGGTCAGGGTCACTAAAAAGATGGTTGGGGTCCTGATAGTCGCCGATCTGGGGGGTCGGGGTCATGGCGGTCACCGACGGGGTGGTTTGGGGTCACGATAGTATCCAAGAGGGGGTTTATCATTAAAATGGTCACCAAAAGGGGGTAGGGGTTAAATCAATCACTGGTAGGGGGGTTGGGGTCACATCAGTCACATATGGGAGCGTGAGGTGGGGGGTGCCTCCAAGGGTAGAGGGATGTGGGGGTTGGGTCTTGGGTTCCCGATGAGGGGAGCGGGAGGTGGGGGGTCAGGTTTGAGGGTGCCAAGGGTAGAGAGAGGTGGGGGTTCACCGTCAAGGGGGCATGAGGTGTGTGTGTGTGTGTGGGGGGGGGGGTGGTTGGGGTCGGGGTTCATCGTTGAGGGAAGTAGGAGGTGGGGGGGGGGGCTCCGCCGAGGGGAGAGGGAGGTCGAGAGGTGGGTTAGGTTTGGGGGACGTAGAGGGGAGGGGGAGGGGTGGTTCAGAGTGAAGGATGGAGGAGGGGAACAACTTGGTGGTTTTTAAAATATGTAGCATTGATTTAAATAAAACCACCACAATTTATAATATTTTTAATACGATTTATTTTATAGAGATTATTAGAACCACTGCTAACAATTGGTTTTTTTGTCGTGTTAGAATAGTGATAATCAAATAAACCAATTCTTCTGAGGTGATAGAAGGAGAGGATGTAGGTGAGGGGGTTGATGTTTGATCCACAAAAATAAAAAATCACTTAAAAAAAGACATTGTAAAAAATGAACAGTCATCATGGACATCGAGAAAGGAAACAGTAAAAACTCTTGTGCTAGGAAAAATGTTGGATGTGGTACATACCAATCATGGAACTTATAAAATTTTCTTATTATACTTAAAAGATATATATAATTTTCTTAAAATGAAAATGCGTTATTTTCAATTTGGGATCATGGAAATATAGGAAGACCATTTTTTTAAAAGTTTAGTGCTCAAGGAAACTATAGATGAATAATTAGGTGGAACTATTACAAAACCGATATTTAATAGTGTTGGTATTTATCAACACTAAAAAAAGCACTGAAAAATGGAATCTTTATCAGTGCTAAAGAAAGTGATGATAAATTTAACCATTTATCAGTGCTTTTTTTAGCACTAATAAATTGAACCTTTATCAGTGCTTTATTTTTAGCACTGATAAATGGTAACCTTTATCAGTGTTTTTTGTTAGCACTGATAAAGGTTACCCTTTATCATTTCTTTATTTATAGTACTGAAAAAGATCAGAATAAATAAAATAAAATAATAAAATAAAGAAAAAAATAAAAAATGAGTTTATTAAAAAAAATTACAGATTTTGTTAATTAAATAATTATTGATAAAAATGACTATATTGATTATAAAATATTTAATACTAAACATTTTATTAATTAGATAATTATGATAATTAATTTTAATAAATACTATATATTAAATATATAGATATATTTTAATGTATATGAATATTATTTATATATTACAATATATTTATGTGTTTTACATTAAATAGTTACATATTTAATGAATAATGGTTTATAATTGAAAATTAATATGAAATAAAAATAATGACTAATTTCATAGTGTAATGGGAATATAATTGAATGTGTTGTTTGATTTTTCAATTTAACATAGATCAAACGTGTGTTATATTGAGTTCATATATACATAATTAATGCATTTTTATATACAATTCACACACACAAAACTTATCCATTTTTTTCAATATTGTTAAAGTGTACTTATTTTTAATTTATTCAATTTCACTCATTTTTAACATATATACATATGAATGAACTTAAAATTAGATATAAATATTAATTTTTCAAAAATATTTCTATAATTATAAATAAATAATTATAAAATTATAATAAATATATTTAAAAAGGAATATATTTACTATATTTATATTTATATATATTTATTAAGTATATATACATATATATATATTTACAAATTCTTTTTATAATTATAATTATAAATACTTTATCATCGCTTCTTTCACACTGATAAAGATTAGGCTTTATCAGTTCTAAAAAAGTGCTGATAAAATGAATGTTTATCAGAACTAAAACTTTAGTGATGATAAATATTCCTCTTATCAATGCCTATTACTTAAGAATTGATAAGATGACTCATTATAAGTGCTTATTTGTAAGCACTTATAAAACTTTCCTAATCTATTTAAAATACCCTAACCATTTGTGAACCTGTCACGATATCAAAAACTTTCTGCAGAATCCACCCGCTGTTGATGCTCCTCCTCGGTTAATAGAAGCTCAAATCACACTAATCGACTGCCTCCTATTTCCCGAGCATCATCAAACATCTGGTGTTCCATTACATATTGATTTTCTGAATTGAATTTTCTTCAACCTAGAGAGGTGGGCCTTGATATTTTCTTTGTGTATTTTTCGATTCATTTTCGATTTCTTGTTTGACAATGTCATGAGTTATTTGTTGTCCAACCCTTTTATACTATTTTTATTTTAGATTATGAATACAATGATTTGTTTATGATTCATTGTTTGATTGACTACCGATTTGGATATCCTGTTTTGGTCTTTTTAAATTTTTGTTTTGAATCAATTTTCTTCATTGTCTATATCTGTACCCCAACTTTCTCTGCAATCTTAATTCCATGTTTTTAATTTATATTGATTAGTGGTTGGTAATAGTTCTAATTATTCCTTATCTATTTCTATATAGTGATCTTGGTTGTTGATCCCTATTCAATATTTCATCTTCTTCTTAATACTAAAGGTATTATAATTATAGTTCCATTGTGAGTTAATATGTTCCATGTTCATTCCATGGATGTTTTATGTATGGTTCCCCCACAAAGAATCTATAACATTACTATTTTAGTAATTTTTGAAAAACTTATGGTGGTTTATTAAGAATGGGTTAAATTGTCATGTTACCTTTAGAGAACTATAAAAAATCCTTTCATTATAAATATCATATAAAAAATTTATTATGTTTCCATAATAAACCATGATATCATTTTATATCATCCTTCATGTTGGTGGTTAAATTGTCCTAAAAAAATAACATGTAATAATCAATGGATGAGAATTTATATGAAGTTAATTTTATTATAATATATTTATTATAGAAGTATAATTATTTTATTTTGATTTTATTAAATTGGTAAATTAGTATTAGTAATAGGTATTTGAAGAAGCTAAATAGAAAATAATTAAAAGAAATTGTTAATTACATAAATGAAATCATATCTTCTGTTGAAATATTAATTTGTATTGAATAATTTAGGACATACTATTGATATCAGGACAACTAAAAAGTGTAATGGATGAAAATTATAAAGATTATTACTAAATTATATTGAGGTATCATAATTTTAGTTGTTTTTCTGAAAGGGTGGTGGAGGGGTTCCAATATAATTGAGAAGGAGTGTCATTTTATCAAATACTCATTCCTTAATGTGTGATAAGTAAAAATATGCATCTCATGTGGATCTAATGTAAAGAAATAATAGATATGTTTTGTGAAATTCCTATAAATATTAAGGGTGGGTATCCATCATGGAAAATGAAATGAGGATTAGTTTTCTATAACTTTCACATTTAAATGAATTCATAGGATAAAACCTTCCATAGTGGAGTAAATATTTTCTTAAATCAAATTACCCATTTTCTTTAACATACTAAAATTATTTGAAACAATCAAATGTTGATTTTCCTTTATTATAATTGTCTATAACTTTCACCTTTGATAATGAATATCTTATGTGTATTTATTTATATTTTGTACAAAATTAAAATTTTATGAACACAATAGGATGGATATGAATCGAAAATGGATGAACGCTAATAATTTGACAAACGAGTATGAAGACGAAGTCAAAGAGTTCATCAAGTTTGAAAGAGATCATGCAGATGACCTATCTGAAATCCTCTTTCCATGTTTATGTTGTTGTTATTCCAGAAAAATTAGTCCCAAAGAGTTGGAAGAATATTTGATTTTTCACAGAATAGATCAAATTTATAAATTCTGGGCTAAACATGGGAAAAAACTTAATATGGACATCAATTGGGATGATACTATGGTTTATGAATCATTTTATATGAATGCCTTTTTATATTATAATGGAGATTTCATGGAATAAATGATAATGGAAATTTAAGAATACCTTCATGATTGTCCAATTTTGTTTTATGATTTAAATATATATTCCAAGAAACTATTTTATATCAGTTATACTAAATACACAACATTGGCAGCTGTATTGATGTTATATAATTTTAAAGCTAGCAGTTGATGGAGTGACACCATCGTTACATAACTACTTGGTCTTCTGAATGATATGATATTAGAATAAAATGAACTACCATTTCAAACATATGATTCTAAATGAACCTTACCTTTAATGGGAATGATCTCTAAAAAAATACATGCTTGTCTAAATTATTGAATACTGTTTCACAAGGACCATGAATCACTCATAAAATTCCCTAAGTGTGGTGTGGATCAATACAAGAAAAATGAATCAATTACTTAGAAACATTTATGGTAATTTACTATCATTACATGGTTTAGAAGAATATATAGATGTTAGGAAACCATGAGAAAATTAACATGGCATGCAGTAATAAGAATTAAAGATGGGAACCTACGTCATCCAATAGATTCTCCTCAGTGGAATAAAATTGATTACGAGTTTCTTGAATTTGAAATGAGTTAAGAAACTTAAATATTTCATTATATATATATGGAATAAATCCTTTTGGTGTACATAGTAGTACTCATAATACAATGACCATCATGTTGGTAAATTATAACTTGCCTCCATGGTTATGTATGAAGCACAGATATATTATGTTGTCTCTGCTTATATCTAGACCAAAGAAACCTAATAATGATGTTGATGTATATTTTTATTCATTGATTGAAGATCTAAAATTGACATGGGATACATGTGTTACAATGTATGATTCTCATAGAAGTGAATAATTCACATTAAGGGTCATGTTGTACAAAATGATAAATGGCTTCCCAGCTTATGGAAATTTATCAGGATATAGCATTAAAGGAATGTTGGGGTGCCCATTTATGAAAAATGCACACACTTAGTTTGGTTGAAACATTCATCAAAGATTTTTTTTAAGACATCGAAAGTTTTTACCTCAAAGACATAAATACTGATCCTGGACGACAACATTAAATGGGAATATCAAATAAGGCACAACACCATCTCTAGTAATGGGAGATAAAATATACAATAAAGTAAAAAATATTAACACTGTTTTTAGTAAACCATTTTCAAAATTCCTTAAAAAAATAGGTTAGAATAAGAGATAAATTTTATTTTAATTATTGTATTGGAATTTTTTGTATGTCAAAAATTTTCTTGATGTCATGCATGTAGAAAAAAATGTATTTGATAGTGTTATTAGAACATTATTAAATGTTCCTGGAAAAATGACATATGACATCAAGGCTAGGTTGGACTTGATTGAAATGGGGATAAGGGAAGAGTTGGCACTAGTGAAGGGTAAAAGGTATGCTTTTGTTCCTCCAGCAGGTTACACTCTATCCAAACAGGAAAAATTGAAAATTTTCCTTTTCCTTATTAGTGTAAAAGTTCCACAAGGGTATTCTTAAAATATAAATAATGCCGTTTCAATGAAAAATGTGAAGTTACAAGGACTAAAATCACATGACTGTCATGTTTTGATGTAAGATTTAATGATTTTTCTTTCCATTTCATTATACTTCAAAATTTATGACATACATTAATTAGACACTGCTTCTTTTTCAAATCCATATCTAGTAAATTTTTAGACCTGGTGAAGTTGAACATCATGAATAATGAGATTGTAGTCATATTATGTGAATTAAAGATGTTCTCCCCACCATAATTATTTTATATAATGGTCCACCCGATGGTTCACTTGGTTAGAGAGGTTCAACTATGTAGTCCTATCCATTATAGATGTATGTACCCTATTGAACGATATATGCATATTTTGAATGGGTATGTCAAGAATTAATGTTGGCCATAAGTTTGTGTTGTAGAATGATATATTGTTCAAGAAGATATTGAATTATGTACCAATTACCTATCAGATGTTGAAATCATCAATCTCTTAAAGTTTCGTCACAACAAATGCTTTCTGGGCGATGGGATTTCTGAAAGATATATTGTTACAATTACCTAACAAAGTGGGAGAAAGTGCACCTTTACACATTACATAATAGTGAAGATGTTGATCCATACATTGAAGCCCAAAAATAAATTCTTAGACATTTGAATCCATCAAAGGATGAATGATGGATATCAAATACACATAATCCATAGTTTATAGGATGTTTCAGATATGAAATTTATAAGGAGTTATCTGAAAATATGAATTCAATTGTTGAACAACTTCAATAGACAACTAAAGGACCGAATGAAAATTTTATATCTTACACTAGTTTTCTAATAAATGGATATATGTTCTATATAAATGAACAAGATAAATTCATTATGATTCAAAATAGTGGTGTTACGCTTATGGTTGAAGTAATGCACATATCTTTTTCCAAGGATGGAAATCTAATTTATCAAAATATTTCATATTTTGGCATTATTGAATAGATATATGAGTTGGATTATACCACATTTCATGTTCTTCTTTTCCATTTCCAATGGGTTGACAATATCAGTGGAGTGAAAGTTGATGAAATGAGCTTTATGAAGGTGAATTTCAATATAGAAGGGGAAAAGACAAGCCATTCATAATGGCATCACAAGCAGTGCAAGTATTTTATGTCTCTGATTTAATAAACAAGAATTGGTCGATTGTCCTGCTGGTGACTAAAAATAATGTCAAGTCATATGAAAATTCAATCGAGGATGAACCTTTCATTGGGACATCACAATTAGTTCATGACAGTCCCAATGTAGAAAATGTATTATACATAAGAGGGGACCAAGAAGAGAGGATTTCGATTCTCTATAGAGGAACCAAATCCTTGAAACCTTAAAAAAATTTAGTTCAATGAGAAGGTAAAAGTGTTTTTTAATATATTATGTTTTCCTAAAAATATTTTATGTTCTCTACTACATTAACATAATCTAAATTAAATGTTTGACTACTCATGTAGATAATATATTCTATACATGATTATGTTACCAATACCTTGGAAGAACAAACTATAATGAAGGAAACCCTTTGGAAATATGTACATTTAATGTCATGATATACTTTCTCTATTTTACTGAAAAATTATATAATTAAATGTTGATTGAATTTTCATTATTCCTTATAGAGTTTTTTATTTCAAAATATTTCCATTCATGTGTCATTTTTTTGAAAGAAGAGCAATGATGCTATCTCTTCTCAATCATAGAGGTAATCTTAATGTTTTCACAGGAAAATAATGTCTATAGAATTAATTTATTGTTTCATATTTATGTTTAATTTATATCTTTTTAGTATTACTCATATAATAATTGTTTTCTTATATAGGTGGATTCATTTGTTTGAGTTAGGGTGGTATATCAATCTTTTATTCATTTCTTCACCAAAACTTCTATATAATTATTCTCCCTCAAAAACTTTTCACCCCTATAGTGTTGCATTCATCACATTATTTCAAGTTCTCTCCACTGCCTTTATAAGAAGAGCAACGATGCTGCTGCTACTCAATTATAGAGGTAATATAGATGTTTTCACAGTAAAATCATTATCCATATAATTAATGTATTGTTTCATATTTATTTTTAATTTATTTCTTATTAGTATTACTCACATAATAATTATTTTCTTATACAGGTGGATTCTTTTGTAAAGACCCATAAATTCCATATATATTTTTTTAAATTATTTGGTATTATTTCTAGGTTTCGAAATCTGACAGCACGTGATTCTGAGGCCTGGAGTGCCTGGAATGATCCGTCGAAATTTTGTTAAGCTTTAATTAGCGTGCGTGAGAAGTTTTCCTAAAAAAGTGGATTAAATCTTAAATGGGTGCCCAGATCAGAAATCTAAGGGCACCGTTGCGTTCAATATAGTGGGTTTACCCTAGGCGTCACTTAAGTTTAGTCGGCGCAGGCATCCGGTGAAAAAACACGAAATGGCATAACTGTAAATAAAATAATTAAAAAAAGTTATTTTATTTTTCAAATGATTATAACTCACGAACGGTGACTCAGATTAAAAATCTGATACCACCACTGAGCTTGTGAGGGTATGCTTTCTTTAGGCAGATACTAACATTGGCCGGCGCGGACCAACTATGGAGGTTTGTTTTTGGACTTAAATAAAATAATTAAGTAACAATTATTTTATTATTAAAATCCATAACTTCTAAATAGTAACTCCGATTGAAAATTTGAGAGTAACGTTGAGTTTTTTGGGGTGTGTTCCCCTTAGGAAGAGCCAAACCTTGATCGGCACGGGTTGAGGGTGAATGTTAATAATTTATTGAACTTTTTTGAGGTATGTTCAGTAAATGCGCGAGTGACATTTTATAACTTTTGAACCAGTGCTCAGATTAAAAATACAAGAGCACCATTGAATCCGAAACACCGGGATTCGGTTAAGTGAGGATTCACTTCGACCGCATAAGTTTGGGAAAAAAATATAGATTTTGGACATTTAAAAGAATAATAAAATAACAAAGTTATTTTATTTATTTTCTTTCTTTTCCTCCAATGGACAAGCAGTAGTGGCGGGACCAACGACATGTCAATCCATTAAATGTCTTGACTAATCCATTCTTTATAATAGCACCATTGGAACTAGAAAGATTCCTTAATTAATTGAACACCATTAATTCTACATGCGTTACTCACCCTCCCCCTATCCTATTTATACAGAAATTGGGGAGGTGTATTGGAACCACTTCACCAAGCAAAAAAGATCTAGAAAAATACCGCGACGCCAACCAATTGGAGGATGGAACCGGTTCTAGAAGGTGGTGATGAGAACCACCAAATGACGAACACTGACTCTTACTCAAACACGGACGTTCTCCAATGATCTTGAGGTAGGGGTTTATTTTGAAGTTGTCTTTAATGAATTAAATTTCTCTCCCGATTGATATCATGTAACATGGAGGGAATAAGCCAAACGAGCAAAGCTCAGACTCTCCGCCACTTCATTATTGATGTGAAATTTGGGAAACAATTTCCAACTCAATGACAACACAAAATAGCAGGTCACGCTATGACGACGACAACACGGGAGAGCCGTAGGTGCAGACCACACCAAGAACGGACACCGGAGCATGCCCAGTGACTCACGGGAGAAACTGCCGGTGCACCATGTATGTGGTGGCCAGAGAAGACCTGCGGAAACCGGTCGTGGGAGGTGGAAGGTAGTGCGTGAAGGTGTGCTGTGGTGGCTAAGGGCGACCGGCCTGAGCCAGCCGCACAAGACAAGGGCGGATCCCGCAGGTGCCGCCGGCGGAAGCGGCCACGGCCAGCAGGATGCAGTAGGAAGGTGAGTCACGGACCGCACCATGCCGCATTGGCAAAACCTCGGTTGGACAAATGACCGATCATTAATTGCGGTTGGGCTGTGCCCCACCGACTAGAGAATGGCCCTGCAAGGGCGGGGCCAGCAAGAAGCAACGGTCCACCATCGGGCTGACAGAGTCAGCGTGGGTTGACCAAGCGGACCAGACCCACCCAACGGACTGGACCTGCCAGTGGGTTGGGCCGGACCCGCGGTCTAGTGGTCCAGACCCATCAGTGGGCTAGGCTGGACCCGCGACCTGACGGTTCAGTGCGGATGGGTCGAGCCCCACTTGGCAGGCCGGGCCAACTACGACCCGAGTCCGTGAACCAAACTGGGCCGACCTGATGGGCGGACCCAGTGAACCGAGCCGACCCTCTATAGGCCGGACTCAGGAGGGGTCAGCTAGACCCTAAGACTTGTCACATCGGGCCGGTCTGACTGAGTCAGACCGGGCCGAGACCCAACTGGTCCCCAAATAAATAAACGCCCGAAACTAGAGAACCAGGTGTCCGATTGACACGCTGTCAGTGTCGTGGGACCCCTTTTTGGAAGCGGTCCCTCTGGCATATTCCAGTGGCCCCGACCATTCTAGGTCGGACCAAGGTGCGATCAGCCCCATTTTATGGAAAGGGATGCAACTAACAGACCGAGCATCCGGTTGACACGTCGTTTATTGTGTTGGAACCTTTAGGACGAGGAAATCCTTTTGAAATACTCCATGAGAGTTTTGGAGAAATTTGTATTATAGGCGTGTTGGATAAACTCCAAATCCAACTAGGCTATCGACACTAAAATGACAATAACTTAAAGACCGTGCATCCGATCGACGCACTGTCTTTTGCGTTGGGACCCTTATGACGTGACAGATCATCAGGTTACTTATTCATTGGACTTCATTATTGTCGATATATGACTGATGGCTTGAGGAGCGGTTCTACCAGAATCAAGCATGCTATGAGTGGGAATCCAGTGGCTGGCAGTGAGGTAGAAGTTGGAGACAGATCATACGGAGGTTAGTACTGAGCAATCCTGTGTATGTCAGATCCTGTTGGTTCAGCACTCAGCGGTCCTATGTGGGTAAGTGCATACCAATTCTGTGTGGGTCAGATCCTTTTTGGGTCAGTGCTCAGCAATCCTGTGTGGGTCAGCACATATCGATCCTCTGTGGGTCAGATCCCATGTGATTCATTGTGGGGGTTAGTACCTATCGACCCTGGGGGATGTGTCGTGACAAAGTGATATCAGAGGAGTCAGTTCTACTAAAGAACTAAGACTCTAATATTTTTAATGGAGTAATAGTGTTAAGTGTTTTGAGTGTGGTTTTCAGTTTGGGGAATCCAGTGTTGGTGCGACGACCGACGTATCTGTCCACCAAGACCAGGAATTCTGATTTCCGACTCGGTGCATGAAAAAACTAATTGCGTGTGTTTTCAAAATGTTTTACTTTGATATATTTTGAGTTATCTCACCAGGTATAACCTTTTGACCATAGTTCATCTTGATTCTCTTTCAAGATGCCTCCACGGAGATAGCCAACCAGGATTCTAGAGAGAGTACACGATGACGGCCCACCGAGCGACGAGGCTTCGGTGCAGGGCCCTATTACTATGTTAGCACTTTCGGGTGGTGTACCAGTAGCACCACCACCCATTGGGAAGCAGTTAACACCAGCTGCACTAGTAGATAGTGCACATTGATTGAGCATGTTTCATGAGTTCCAGCGGCATAGCCCTTTGAGATTTCGAGGTGAGATAGATTCCCAGGTAGCTGAGGACTCATTAGAGGCTGTGTCTAGAGTTTTCCACCTAGTTGAGACACCAGTAGAGAAGATGGTGATCCTAGATGCTAGTCTTTTCTAGTGCGTGACCATGAGGATGGTCTGTAGGGTGAAGAAGCTTCAGTACATGGACCATTTCTCTAGATGGTACCTTCAGGTAGTGTTCCAGCTATATCACTGCCCATTGGTCAATAGTTACAACTGGTGGTACCAGTAGAGAACACATATAGGATTAGTGCCTTACACATGTTTCAGCATCTAATACCCCTCAAGTTTTGAGGGGATCCTGACACACAGGTGGCTAAGGACTGGATTGAGGAGGTGGCTGAGTTTCCATCTAGCCAGGGCACCATTCGATCAGATGTCGATCCTGGTAGAGAGCCTTCTATGTGGCTTAGCAGGACGATGACAGGGTTTAGATTACCCCGATCTTGCAAAGAGGTTACTTTTCTATGGACAAGATTGAGAACCTTCCTTAGAGAAGGGGGTGTCTTTCCATAAAAATCTAAGGGGCGAGTGTTCCCTAGAGCTTCTACAGCTTCGGAAGGATGACATGTCGGTAACTGAGTATTCATTGAGGCTTACCAACCATCCCAGGTATTCTTTCAATAAAGTATGGTTAGTGCTTCCAGCAAGGTGCATTTAGGGACATCCGAGCCAACACATTTCTTCTATGTATTCCTAATTATGTTAGGGTGATATAGAGAACCTTTGTGGTTGCATTTTCTTTAGCTGAGTGGATACAACCAGTGATTGTTACCAGTGGGAAAGAAGGAAACTAACGTCAGTCTCAAAGACTTGGGCGTGTAAAATGTTTTAGGAGGAGGAAGTTATAGAGACAGATGAATCTGCGGGGCAATAGATGTGTAAGTGGATCTAGGAAAGCAGCATGAGGTGGTATACATTTCAACATGTTACAACCACCACCCTAATGTGGTCCCCACCAGGCTCAGGGAGCAGGAGGATAGAAGAAGGGAGTAGCGGTATGTGGTCAAGGAGTGTGACCCAAGGGAACCATGAATGATTCAAGGTATAGTCTATGTCTATTACTGGCTACCGTATTAATAGACATAGGTACGAATCATTCCTTCTTGCCAGGAATATTGTTCAAGACCTAGAGTTTTTGGTTAAACCGATGACTTGACCCTTACGTCTAGAGATACATTTGGGAGGAGACTCGATAATCACACTTATGCTGACAGTGTGATATGACCCTTGAGGAAAGAGTTTCAGTTGGAACCTCTTGGTGGCAACATTGAGGCCTTACAATGTTAGTTTGGGGATGGACTGGACATCCATAGTTCATACTCAGATTGACTGTTTTAGGCAAAAAGGATGTAGTATATCTACAGCGTTGGAATGGGGTTTTCCTTGGTTGGTGAGAAAGGAAACCCAGGCAGTACAGAATAAACTCATTCATAGGAGGGTGAAACCGATCACTCTTGAGTTGGCTGGCCTTACCCTCGTGGAAGCAGGATTTTTGAGTTTTCAGTTCCCAACAATAGTGGCAGAGTGTGGGGACATCTTTACAAAAGATGTTTCCAGGACTACCTCCCCAAAGGGAGAAGGACTTCAGCTTTGGATGAGTACTACCGATGATTTGTACCTGACTTATCCAGGGTATCGACACCCTTATCATCATTGAAGAAGATGGGGGAGCCTTTTCTATGGACGTGGAAGTGTCAACAGAGCTTTCAAAATCTGAGACAGAGACTGACAAGTGCCCCATATTGAGGCTACCAGAAGAGGGTGTTGGGTATGTAGATTACTACGATGCATCAGGGACTAAACTAGGTTGTTTCCTAATGAAGGAGCAGGCAATGATCACTTACGAATCATATAAGTTGATACACCACGAGTAGAACTACACTACCCATGACCTAGAGTTAGCGACAGTGGTCTTTCCGCTGAAGATTTAGCGACACTACTTGATGGGTGAACAATTTACTATTTACTATAGTCACAAGAGTCTTAGATATATCATCCCAAATAAGGACCCAAACCTGATATAACAACAATGGCTATATTTACTCTAGGACTATGACTTTGAGATAGTCTATACTCTTGTGAAAGGGAATGTGGTAGCATTTGCACTCAGCAGGATGTATGGTCTATAACTGCTGAGTGAGGCGTCTGAGTAGATAGTCGTGTTGCGGATATCCTTCATGGATAAATATGGAGTAGCTTACCTCTATTCTATGACTGTCACTCCCCCAATTATTTAGTGAGTTCAAGAGGCATAGCTTGGGGACATTGACTGCAAGGCTCGACATGCTCAGATATACATAGGATGGTCTCCTGAAGGATTTTATGAAGGTGGGGAGAACTTCATTCTCTTCATAGGATGCACCATGGTACCAGTGACGCTACAGGAGGAGGTGTTTAAGGAGTTCCATACATCCCCTTTTAGTGGTACATCTTGGAGTGACGAAGATATACCAGGACCTCCAACGTCAGTACTGGTGGCCAGGGATGAAGAAGGTAGTGGCAGAGTTTGTATCATGATTCCTTACTTGTTATCAAGTAAAGAATGTACAGAGTAGGAATAAGTCTTATGCCAACAGGATGACGGAGACCCTTGGAGTTCAAGGAGGGAGGCCATGTCTTCCTATGGGTCTCACCCCAATGAGGATTACAGAGATTTGGCCGTGGTGGAAAACTATGTCCAAGGTTCATTAGACCTTTCCATATCCTCAGTAGAGTAGGCAAGGTGGTGTACTATCTAGATCTTCCCCCACAGATGCATCAGGTGCATAATGTTCTCCATGAGTCATAGCTGAGGAAGTACGTGCATGATCCATCTCACGTTATCAACTAGGGTGAGATGGTCATCGACGATGAGGCGAATTTTACAGTGTTTCCGGTAGAGATAGAGGATCGAAAAGAGTGAGTCCTTTGTGGATGTACAATCCCTCTAGCACGAGTTTTATGCAACACGAGAACCTCCAAGAGAGAATATGGGAGTAGGAGGCTCAGATTCGTGCTTAGTACCATCATTTGTTTAATTTGACTTTGTTTTGGCTTTTGAGGATGAAAGTCCCTAAATTGAGGAGAATGTAAAGACCTAAAAATTCCATATAATTTGTTTAAAATTATTTGGGATTATTTTGAGGTCGTGAAACTTGACGGTATGCAATTCTGAGGCTTGGAGTTCCCAGAATGATCCGTCGAAATTTTGTTAAGCTTTAATTAGCACGCATGAGCAGTTTTCCTAAAAAAGTGGAATAACTTTTAAATGGATGCTCCTATTAGAAATCCAAGGGCACTGATGTTTTCAGAATAGTGGGTTTACCCTAAATGTGACTTAAGTTTAGTTGGCGCATACCTCCAGTGAGAAAACCCTAAAATGACATAACCGTAAATAAAATAATTATATAAAGTTATTTTATTTTTTAAATGCTTAAAACTCATGAATGGTGACTCAGATTAAAAATTTAATACCACCACTGATCTCATGAGGGTATTTTTTCTTTAGGAAGATACTAACATTGGCTGACGTGGACCAAATATTGAAGTTAGTTTTTGGCCGTAAATAAAATAATTAAGTAACAATTATTTTATTTTTAAAATCCATAACTTCTAAACAGTAACTTGGATTGAAAATCAGAGAGTACCGTTGAGTTCGTTGGGGCGTGTTTCCCTTAGGTGGAGCCTAACATCAACCAATGTGGGTCAAGGGTGAATATTAATAATTTATTGAACTTTTTTAAGGTACGTTTAGTAAACACACGGGCAACATTTTCTAACTTTTTAACCGGTGCTCAGATTTAAAATCTGAGGACACCGTTGAATCCCCAACGCCGGGATTCGATTAAGGGAGGATTCACTTCGACCGCAGAAGGTCGGGAGAAAAAGTAATATTTTGGACATTTAAAAGAATAATAAAATAAAAAAGTTATTTTATTTCCTTTCTTTCTTTTCCTCCAATAGAAAAGCGGCGGTGGTGGGACCAATGAAGTGTCAAGCCATTAAATGGATTGACTCCTCAATTCTTTGTAATAGCACCATTAGAATTAAGAAGATTCCTTAATTAATAGAACCCCATTAATTTCACGTGCGTTACTCACCCTCCCTTTCTCCAATTTATATGGAGTTTGGGGAGGAGTATTGGCACAACTTCACCATGCGATGAAGCTCTGGAAAAGTACCGCGACGCCAACCACTTGGAGGACAGAACTGGTTTTAGTGGGTGGTGGCGAGCGCCACCGAACGATGAACACCGAATCTTCCTCAAACACGGATGTTCTCGAATGATCTTGAGGTAGGGGGATTATTTTGAAGTTATCTTTGATTAATTAAATTTCTCTTCCACTTGATATCATGTAACGTCGAGGGCGCAGGCCAAACGAACAAGGCCCAGACTCTCTGTCACTTCGTTCTTGATGTGAAATTTGGGGAAAAATTTCCAACTAGATGGAAACACAAAATATCAGGTCACGCTATGAAGATGATAGCATGGGAGAGCCGTTGGTGCAGACGACACCAAGAATAGACACCAGAGCATGCCCGGTGACCTGCGAGAGAAACCGCCGACACACCATGTCGGCGGTGGACGGAGAAGACCTGCGGCAACCGGCTATGGGTGGTGGAAGGTGGCGCACGACGGCGCACTATGGTGGCCGAAGGCGGTTGGCCCGAGCCGACCGCGTGGGACAAGGGTGGCATCCGCAGGCGCCACTGGTGGAAACAACCACGACCAGTAAGCCATGGCCGGAAGGTGCGGCGCGGACCATGCCAAGCCGCATTGGTGAAACCCCAGTCGGCCAAAAGACCAATTTTTAATTACGGCGGGGCAGCGCCGCACCGGCTGGAGAACGACTCCCCAAGCACCAGGCCAGCGAGACGCAACAGTCCACTTCTGGGCGGATAGAGCCGGTGCGGGCCGGCCAAGAAGACTGAACTTTCCCAGTGGACTGGACTCACAAGTGGGCCGGGCCGAACCCACTACTTGATGGGTCAGCGCGGGTGGGCCGAGCCCCACTTGGCGGGCCGGGCCAACCACAGCCCGGGCCCACAAACCGAACCGGGCCAACCCGACTGGCCGGACCCAGTGAACCAGGATGACCCTCTATAAGCCGGACTCGGGTGGGATCAGGTAGACCCCATGACCCGTTGCGTCGAGCCGGTCTGACCGAGTGAGACCGAACCTAGACCCAACTGGTCCCCGAATAAATAAACGCCCATAACTGACGAACTGGGTGTCCGATTTACATACTTTCAGTGGTGTTGGGACCCCTTTTGGGAAGCGGTCCCTCTGGAATATTCTGGAGGGGCCTACCGAGCTGAGCCAGACTAAGGTGTGATCACCCCCGTTTCACAGAAAGGGATGCAACTAACAGACCGAATGTTCAGTTGATGCGCCGTCTATTGTGTTGTATCCCTTAGGACGTGGTAGTTCTTTTGAAATACTCCATGAGAGTTTTGAAGAAAGTTTTATTATGGCTGGGTTGGATCGACTCCAAATCCAACCAGGACCTCAGCACTAAAATGACAATAACTTAAAGACTGGGCGTCTGATCAACGCCCCGTCTTTTGCGTTGGGACCCTTATGACGTGACTGATCATTAGGTTACTTATTCTTGGGACTTCATGCTGGTTGAAATATGACTGATGTCTTGAGGAGTGGTTCTCCTAGAATCAAGCGTTCTATGAGTGGGAATCTAGTGGCTAGCAGGGAGGTGGAGGTTGGAGACAGATCATATAGAGGTTAGTACTGAGTGATCCTGTGTGGGTCTGCACCGATCCTGTGTGGTTCAGATCCTATGTGGGTCATCACTCAGAAATCCTGTGTGTGTTAGGGCATACCATTCATGTGTGGGTCATATCCTTTGTGGGTCAGTGCTCAGTGATCCTATGTGGTTCAGCACATACTGATCCTATTTATGTTATATCTTTTGTGGGTCATTGCAGGGGTTAGTACCTATCAACCCTGGGGGATGGGTCATGACATCTTTTGTTTGAGTTGGGGTGGTCTATCTATATATTATGCCTTTATACACCAAAACTTTCACATAATTCTTCTCCCTTAAAACCTTTTCACCCCTAAAGTGTTTCATTTATCACTTTCTTTCAATTTCTCTTAACTGCCTTTGTAGGAAGAGCAACGACACTACCTCTGCTCAATTACAGTGGTAATTCTAATGTTTTCACAGTAAAATAATTATCTATAGAATTAATGTATTATTTCATATTTATGTTTAATTTATTTCTTTTTAGTATTACTAAAATAATAATTTTTTTCTTATATAGTTGGATTCTTTAGTTTGATTTGGTGTGATATGTCCATATTTCATGAATTTCTACACTAAAAATTCCATAGAATTTTTCTCCCTTAAAACCTTTCAACCCCATAGTGTTGAAATTTATCACTTTCCTTCAAGTTATCTCCACTGATCAATCACAGAGGTAATCTTGATATTTTCACAATAAAATCATTGTCCATAAAATTAATGTATCATTTCATATATATGTTTAATTTATTTCTTTTTAGTATTACTCATAATAATTGTTTTCTTATACATGTGGATTCTTTTTTTGAGTTGATCTAGTTTGTTCAAAGATGCTCTTGAAATGTTGGAAATTTGATAAATAAAGTTAATGGAAATCATGGTAACATTGATAGTTAGGATTGTTTTGAGACTTTGGGACATGTAGGAATCAACCACACCTCAATCCAACCCATGATGTGACCAGTATGACTCCAAGTAATTCTTTATATTTTAAATTGACATTAATTTTAGTAAAAAAGACAACCAACATACTCAAAATTGAGTAAACATATTCATATTATTTTTATACTTTAAGAAAATGATCCATAAGTCATTTGTGATGTGTAAGAATTAGCCACACCTCAATCTGATACATGATGTGTCAAATATGACTCAATGTGTCTGTTATCAGTTTAAAATTGACATTTGACTTTATAAAGTGTCACTCGCTAAAAATCAAGAAAATGTCCTCATATTTTCTTTATAATTTAGGGCATCAATTCATAAATCATTTTTTATATGTAGGAATTGTTCTCACATCAAACCAATACATGATGTGATCTGTATGAGTCAAAGTGCGTGTTTCAAATTTAAAATTTCATTTTAGTAAAAAAGAAAAGTGACCTAATAAAAACCCAGAAAAAAATATTTATATTGTTTCGATACTTTAATAAAAAAATCCATAATTGATTTGGAATGTCTAGGAATTATCCTCACCTCAATCCAAGGCATAGTGTGACTGGTATGACTCTAAGTGTATCTTTATTTTAAATTGACATCAGTTTTAGTAAAAAAAACTGACCTAATCAAAAACAAATAGAAACATTCAGATTTTTTTGACACTTTAGGAAAAATATAAATAAGTGATTTGAGAAATGAATGAATTAGACACACCTCAATCCGACGTACGATGTGACTGGTATGAATCCAAATGCGCGTTTTTATTTAAATTTGACATCAATTTTAGTAAAAAGGCCAACTGACATACTCAAAACCGATTAAATGCGTTGAAATTGTTTAAATAATTTATGAAAATTATCCAGAAGTCATTTTTGACATGTAGGAATGATCCAAACTTCAATCCGATACACAATGTGATCAGTATGAGTCAAAGTGTATTTTAAATTTTAAAATGAAATTTTAGTAAAAAAGATAATTGGCATACTCAAAACCAAGAAAACACATTCATATTGTTTTTATACTTTAGGAAAATGATATATATGTCATTTGAGACATTTAGAAATTATCCACACCTCAATCTGACTTATGGTGTGACCAGTATGAATCAAAGTGAATCTTTT
This sequence comes from Viscum album, assembly GCA_963277665.1. Lineage (NCBI taxonomy): Eukaryota > Viridiplantae > Streptophyta > Magnoliopsida > Santalales > Viscaceae > Viscum > Viscum album. The sequence continues at coordinate 174,965,163 of OY728164.1, forward strand.
TATTTAATATTGTCATCAATTTTAGTAAAATAGACTACTGTTCTACTCACAAATAAGCCAAATCATTCATATTATTTTGATACTTTACCATAATGATCCATAATTCATTTATGATGTGTAGGAAACATCCACACCTCAATCAGATACACGATGTGCCCGGTATGACTCAAAGTGTTCGTTATCAGTTTAAAATCAATATTTTAGTTCAGAAAGTATCACTCACTGAAAACCAATCAAATTAAATCACATTTTCTTGATAATTTAGGAAAATTATTCTTAATTCATTTTTTATGTGTAGGTATTTGTTTCATGTCAAACTAATACATGATGTGATCAGAATGAGTTAAATGTTTGTGTTTCCAATTTAAAATGTCATTTTAGTAAAAAAGACAAGAGACTTACTCAAAACCAAGAAAAACATTCATATTATTTTGATAATTTTGGACAACAATCCATAAGTAATTTAGGACATGTAAGAATCATCTTCACCTCAATCCGACACAAGGTGTGATCAGTATGACTCAAAGTGTATCTTTTTATTTTAAATTGTTATCAATTCTAGTAAAATGGACAACTGTCCTAATAAAAAAATGAGCAAATACATTTGGATTGTTTTGATACTTTATGAAAATGATACACAAGTAATTTTTGATATGTAGGAATAATTATCACCTCAATCCAATACATGATGTTCCCAGTATGACTCAAAGTGTCTGTTATCAGTTTAAAATTGACATTTTAGTTCAAAAGGTGTTACTCACTGAAAACCATTTAAAATATGGTTGAATTTTCTTGATAATTTTGGACAATGATTAATAAGTCATTTTGAAATTTAGGAATTTGTTTCACATCAAACCAATATAATATGTGATCAGAATGATTCAAAAGTGTGTGTTTCCAGTTTAAAATGACATTTTAGTAAACATGACAACTGATGTACTCATAAATAAGAAAACACATTCATATTATTTTGATATTTTAGGAATACGATCCATAAGTCATTTGGTATGTGTAGGAATAAACCACACCTCAATACGACATATGATGTGACTGGTATAACTCAAAGTGAATCTTTTTATTTAAATTTGTCATCAATTTTATAAAAATGGAAAACTGTCCTACACAAAACTAAGAAAAAAATATTCATATTGTTTTTATAATTAAAAAAATTTATAACTCATTTATGACATGTAGGAATCAGTATCACCTCAATACAATACACGATGTGACCTGTATGACTCAAAGTGTTTGTTGTTAGTTTAAAATAGACATTTTAGTTCAAAAAGTGTCACTCACTGAAAACCAATCAAACATGATCAAATTTTCCTTATAATTTATAAAAACAATTCATAATTCTTTTGTGATGTTTAGGAATCTGTTTCACATCAAACTGATAGATGATGTGATCATAATGATTCAAAAGTGAATGTTTCCATTTTAAAATGAAATTTTAGTTAAAAAGAAAACTTACGTACTCAAAACTGAGCAAACATGTTCAAATTATTTTGATACTTTAGGAAAATTATCCATAAGTCATTTGAGATGTGTTGGAATTAGAATCACCTCAATCCAGTGCCCAGTGTGACCGGTATGACTCAAAGTGTGTCTTTTTATTTAAATTTGACATCAATTTTAGTAAAATTAACAATTTATGTTAATTTATTTCTGTATATTATTACTAACATAAGAATTATTTTATTATACAGGTGCATTATTTTTCTCAAGTAGGGGTGGTTTGTTTAGAAATATCATGAGTTGGGTTAGGATTAAAAGGAAAAGGTACATTTATTTTTTTGAATGTATGTAACAATTTGTATTTATGTAATTGTATAAATCAATGTTTGATATGTATACAATATAGTATTTTTTTCTTGTGTTTTGTGTTGTAAATTTTATTTCATTTAAATCATGTATTAGGAATTATTTTTTTGATATCTGGTATGTTTCTGGTGCTGTGGTGTTTTGTTACAGCACATTGTAGTGCTGTTGCAGTGTGATGTTAAAGCACACTACAATATGACCCTTTATCAATGCTATTAAAAGTGTTGATAACTGTCTACTTTATTAGTGCTTTTATAAGAGTTGATAAAAGAATACTTTATCAGTGCTAAAAAAACCACTGATAAATGGTTCCTTTGTCAACACTTTTAAAATCACAGATAAATATACCATTTATCATCATTTTTTAGTGCTAATAAAGGACCCATTTATCAGTGCTTTTTTAGTTCTAATAAAATACTAGATCTTTTAACCACGGTCATGAGGTCAAAGTTTTTATAGCGCTGATTAAGGCTATTTATAATGATGTTAAAGAACTATTTATTAGTAGTGTGGTGAATAAATAATTTTTAATTTTACAATATTCTTGATTAACCATTATTACAAGTCTTTGTAACATACCCATTAAACTTATTTCTTATTATGTTAAGTGTTATAATGAAATAATACAACAAAACACGCTTTTATCAGTGCTGGTGAAGGAACCCTAATGGTTTGTATTCGATCTACAAACAAGACATGTACTATGATAAATCAATATTTATCAAGTGCTGTCTCTCACTACCACAGATCAGTGAAAAATCAGCTCATGATTTTATCAATGCTAAACAGAAAGTACTGATAAAAGCTCCACCTTTATCAACACTAGGTAAAAGCGATGATAACTTTTTTTAATAAAAAATATTATTAATATATATAAAATTATTAAATTTATATTAAAAAATAATGTCTATTTACATACATTAAATAAAAAACACATGTTTATAATTAATATAAATATGATGTATTAATATATATTTTCTAATAATTTAAATATATATATAATGTTTAAAAAAAGTATTTATAAGATTATAAATAAATAAATATCTATTTAAATAATTTTAAAATTATCATAATTTTTTTAAATAATAAATATATTTATTATATTTATGGTTTTCATCCCGGCCCAAAGGCCTTCATGTTTTTTGTTTATTTTTGGATAATCTTTCTTTTATGGGTTGAGGGGGAACCCTTACATGGCCCATAAGCCTTTGGTGTCCTGAAGGACCTATGGACCAAAGGCCTTTGGTGGCCCATTGGTCATGAGACCTATAGGCCCAAACCGGTGGCCCAAAAAACCAAATCGGATGAATAGTTTTGGCTGTTAGAGTACCACACAGTACCTGCTAAAGTAACTACTATAGTGATCTGAAAATTCACCACCATCTAGATTTGATCCTTAGTCTTTCAAACGACAATCAAGAACCTCTACCACTCGAGTACAGGTGCGTTGACAAATTCATTTATAATTATAATAATATATATATATATATATATATTAAATTAAATATATATCTCCAAGGAATTTGGTATATATATATATCTCATGAGAAATGATGACATTCAGGGAAATTATTGTCATTAATTATGTTCATATATTGATGCATGAGTATAATTGACACTAGCTATGATCATAAGTTTATTTGTGGACATGATAATGGGTTTTTATGTTCCAAATATTTAGATTACCAATTATGATAATGAAGCATGCATATGTTATGTATTCATGACTCATGATTGTTCATTTATACATTGACACCATTATTATTCATGCTTCCATATATGTGACACTACTACAAAATAGGCTTTTAACAGCACTTAACTTAATCAGTGCTAGCTAAAAGCACTCATTAAGACCCCCTTTATCAGTGCTAGTAAAAAAACGTTGATGGGGGGGGGGGGGTCTTTATCAGCACTTTTATACTAGCTCTGATAAAGGGTAAATTTCATAAAAAAATTTAAATCATTAAAAATAGTATATTAACATAAAATATATATATTTATATAATATGTTTTATTAAATATGATTTATATAAGGTTAAATACGCATTTACACTTAATATATAAGATATTTAGTGAAAAAAAGATTATAAAATAATATTAAAAATAATATTAATTAATAATTTTCTAATTATTTTTGAGTGATATTAATTTAATAACAATATTAAGTTAGAAAAAAAATCAAAAAATCAATAAATTATCTAAAATAGGTTAAAAATGTGACTCAAAATTCAAACAACCATAACTTTTGATCCGAGTGCCCGTTTGAGCTCTACCACATATTAAATCGAATCCTGTGATAAAATCTATATACTAGTGACATTAGAGAACCCCAAGAACATTTTTCAAGGAAAAAAAGGTTTAGAAGGTCTCCAAAACTGAGTTTTTAGCTGGGGTATCCCAATTTTTCTACATTCGATGGAATTTCAGCCTCATTTAAGGGGGGTCTTATTGTCTTTTTTTTGGTAGCGATTGAATTTATTATTAGGGATTACATTCATATTGATATTATGGTTTTAAATTTTTATCATTATTTATATTTTATTGTTATTTATAATCAAATATATAAAAATATATACATATTTTGAATATATTCACATATAAAAATTTAATTTTATAAATAAATATGTAAACATATTTACATATAAAATATATTTCTAAATGTATAAACCTTATATAAATAAAAAAATATCAATTTTATTTGAAATAAAAATGTATGAATATGTATATACCTATACAATTAATGTATATATAATGTATATATAATGTTTATATATATATATATTTGTGTGTGTATTGAAAAATAGATATATATTTTTATATATATATATTCTAATATATGTATATAAATTTTAATATATAATATATGTAGGCAAATATAAATATGTATAATTATATTTATAGATGCACACACACACATAAATAAATATATGTATGTATGCATGTACTTATAAACACACATACACAAAAAACATGTTTTATATATGTCTTTAAATATATATATATATATATATATATATTTGGTGATTGGGGGTAAAATTATATTTAAATACACACACGCACACACCACACACACAGGCCGGAAAGGCAGACCATAACCCCCCAAGGGGATAACCCACCCATCAAGACTTATTTATCTAGTACACGGACCGTAGGCCTAGTGGGGATGAATCCCATTACATGACCCAGAATCCTAGTGCAGCATCATACCTACATCATCCTTCCAACATCACCAGGCCTACGTCAAGCCTGTACCACTGCCTGCCAAGTCTTAGGTTTGAAACTCGTTGGAGGTAAGGGAGTGTGCATGAGGATGGAATATTATGTAAAACACTGATAAAGGAGGGGAGGGGAGGGGGGGGGGGCACCTGGGTGAGTCGGTAATAAGTGCTGCACCACATCACACCACCCTTGGACCACATTGCACCACCCCTATTTTCCTATTTCCTAAATGAAAACTATACCTCGAGGGGAGGTGGGTGCTCTATGTGAGTTCGAACGACCATGGGAGCGCCCAATCACTAAAAACATAGATGGAGTGTTTGTGTAAAGGATTAGGGATATAAACTCATGTAACTATGTTAGAAGATCACATGATTAAGATGCAGTCAAGAAATCTCAAAAGTAGTTGTTGTTTCTATGATTGCATGGGTAGAATGAGATCATGTGATCGCTAACTAAGGCATGTAGTCAACGGTTACTAATTCCCATCATCCGTCAGCCCGTATAAGTTTTCTAAATATATATTCTTACTTTGATATTGATTAATTATTTTAAAATAAGTATTATAGGTAAATTTTTGTATTAAAGGATTAAATTGAATTTACTATTGCATAATTTTTTAAAGAAAAAAATAATAATTTTAGTGAAGTGAAATTTAGTTTGATACTATAAAATATGTTCAATATTAAATATTTAAATGAGAAAAATAATCAATGTATCAAAGTATATTTTTTTTCTATATGTATATTTATTTTTTAACTAATAATTTAATAAGCTATGTTTAAATTTTCGATTATATATTCTTAAAATATATATTTAAAAATATTTCTAAAATTTTAAAATAGAATTTTATTTTTGGATCCTTATATTAATGAATTGAATATATTTTCATCATATTAAATATATGAATATATTACAAGAAATATAAACTAAAATAAAATACCAATAATTGTTATATAATATGTTTTTTTAAACTTTATCAACTCATCTTTAAAACTATTACAACCTTTATCTTAATCATATTTAATCACTTACAACCAATTTAAAATAAAAAATAATAATTTCATTTCGTCCCAACATTAACCAGTATAGTTTCAAGAAGGGTTCTAATAGGATTAATATAAATATTTTATCAGATGAATAATGACTTATATATTTACAATTTAAAGATTATATAAAAATTATATAATTAGATTTAATCAATATTTTCTAATATGAATTATCATATATAAATATCATATTTTACTAGTTAAATATATATATATATATATATATATTTATAATTTATAAAACATTAATCATGTATATTTTTTACATATCAAATCCAAAATTTCAAATTATTTTTTAAAAATCATTCCACGATTATAGTAAATTTAATTATTAAATAAAACTCTATGTGTATTTAGAAATCATGCATTAAATGCAAGAGATTTTATAAAGATATTTTTAAAAATAATTTACATCCTAATAACTATACAAAAAATTACAATATGATTTATAGATTCATAAACATTAATAACTATTATTTAATCCACTACTATTAATAGTTACAATTTATTTTAAAGGGAATATATAAGTTACCATAAATGATAAAATATTGATCATATCACTATTCTAACTATTATTTTGAATGTTATACACAAGATTATCCATATAATGAATATATAAACCAATAATTATATTCCCAATTCCATTTAATTATTATATATACAATTACTTGTGTTCTTAATAATGAATAAAAATACCATCTTGTCTAAATAAGATACCGAATTAAAATTTTTATTTATAGAAGGAACACAATAAAAATTGTTTAATTTTAGGATCAATCCAATTGGTAAAATTAGATCAAAGGTACTGACCTCAAATGATTAAAATGTTTCTCCATTATTAGCATAAAGATTTACTTCACCCTTTATGAACTCCATCTTATCTCCAAGTTTGTGTTTATTATCACAAATGTGTAATGTAGACTCGATATCTAATAAACATAAGTTAGAGTTAAAGAAATTTATTTCCATAAAATTCCCATTTGAGTACACCTAATCTTTCTACTTGAGAACACTTCTCATTCCTCAATACCAATATTTAACTAATTTATAAGTTATATCTATTAATTATATCAATAATATTTGTGTTAATTATTATATAATCTAAAACAAATACATATCAATAGGTGACTATCATTTATTATGTATTTCATTAATGGTTTTAAAATTAATGTTATCCCCCTTAAAATGATAACACCAAACATCATATACATTTAGCAAGCTAAGATCCACATTTCATCGTGACTTAAAATTGGTAATCAAGTAAGTAAACCCAGATTCTTTGGGTATAGAATCATCCTAAACATAACAGTTATAATTATTATATAGTTGATTAGAAAAACACCTATCCAAATCCATCATGGATTCACTCTACTCTATTCCTATATCATATTCATTTTTAGGGATTCCTATTTAGTGTAACCCAAATCAAATCACTTTCACAGTTTGAATTAGGGGAGTCCTTCACAACTACACCTTCTCTCTAATTTGGTGTTAGCTTCTCAGGGGATGAGTCTTAGAAAAAAATTCAATAATAACTATCATCCTCATTGGATTCATCTTATGAACAGTTATTATTGAATTTTATTTCCTAATACACATCCCCCATCTCTTCTTGATGTGAAACTATGTTTCTTGAACTACTATGAGCAGTAGTCATCTAACACTAGGTAATGGTGAACATCATGTATGAATTCAGAGGATAAAACCAACCACCACTAGAGTAAGTCTTTTCTTAATTTCAATTACTCATTTCCTTCAAAGCATGATGAAATTTTTTGAAACATTCAAATATTGGGTTCCCCTTATTTTAAAGGCCAATTTTTGTGTATTTATTTATTTTTTTAAATATTAATATTACCAAATCAAATAGGATGGATATTAATAAAGAATGGGTGGATGCCAATTGTATGAAAAAAGAGTATAAATATGGGGTGAAATAGTTCATCAAGTTTACAAAAGATCATGAATATGACCATTCTAAAATCTTTTTTCTACATTTATTATATTGTTATTCAAGACTAATTAGTCTAGAGATGTTTTAAAAATAATTGATTTGTTATAGAATATATCGAATTTATAAATTTTTGAATAAACACGGGGAAAAAGAGAATGTATCTAGTGACTGGGATAAAATTGCGTTTTATGTATCATATGATATGATTAGAAGTTTGGAAAATGAAGAAGATTGTATCAAGGATGTGATTACAGGTGTTAATTAAGATAAAGATTGTATTGAGGAAATGAAAATGGAAGTTGAATATCAAATTCATGATTGTCCAAAATTGTTAGAGAATTTAAAGAGCTATGAAAATATTCCATTATATACTGGTTGTACTAAATATATAACATTTTCATTCATAATAAAGATGTATAATTTAAAATATGGAAATAGATGAAGTTATACCAGTTTTACCGAACTAATTTCTCTCTTGAATGATATTCTACCAGAAGATAATGATCTTCCTAGGAGAACATACGACACTAAATGAATTCTATATTTGATGGGTATGATCTCTAAAAGAATACATGATTGTCTGAATGACTGTATACTTTTCTTCAAGGAATAAAAATCAATCAATGAATAACCAAAGTGTGATTATTCTCTATACAAGAAAGATAAATTGGGTCCTATGAAAGTTTTATTATACTTTCTAATAATTCCATGGTTTAAGCGTCTATATAGAAATGATGAGACTGTAATAAAATTGATGTGGAATATAGATACAAGAAATAAATATGGGAGACTTCATCACCTAGTATACTCTCCTCAGTGGAAGAGAATTGATCATGAGTATCCTAAATTTGGAAACGAGCCGAGAAACCTTCATCTTGCACTATCTACATATGGAGTGAATCCGTTAAGTTTTATAAGGATAACTTATAGTACATTCCTAGCCATGTTGGTAAATTATAAATTTACACCATGGTTATGCATAAAAAAAATACATTATTTTATTTATGCTTATATCAGGACCAAAACAACTGGGTAATGATATTGATGTTTATTTGGATCCTTTGATCACAGATTTGAAATTATTGTGGGATTCCAGTGCTACCTTGAATGATTCTTACATAAATAAATATTTAACATTGAGAGACATGTTTTGTGGGATGATAAATGGCTTTTATACTTATGGAAAATTTTCAGGATATAACATTAAATGAACTCAAGGGTGTCCCATTTGTGAATAAGGTACACAATCAATTTGGTTGAAGCATTCATTGAAGATCATATTTCTAGGACATCATAGATTTCTACTCTAACGACAAGTACCAATGTTGGATGGCATAATTTTATGTGAGTTCATAAGAATGTAAAAAACTATCTCTACAAATAGATGATCAACTATTTGAGAAATTTAAAGTTATGGACAATGATTTTGGTAAACCTTTTTTTTGAAAAAAATTATGAAAACCCATTGGAAAAAGAGATCATTTTCTTTTGAATTACCATACTAAAATTGTCTATATGTAAGACATTTTCTTTATGTTATGCATTTTGAAAAAAAATTCTTGTGATAGTATCATTGTCACAATACTAAATGAACCTGAAAAAACAAATGATGTAATAAAGGCTAGGTTAGACATGATTAACATGGGAATATAGAAAGAGTTTGTGCTAGTGAAGGGTTAAAAATGAATTTTCTTCCTCCATTTTCTTACAATCCTTCCAGGAAAAAGTGATATCAGTTTTTCAACTTCTTGAATGATGTAAAGGTTCTAGAGGGGCATTCATTGAATATCAAGAATATCATGTCAATGACTAATTTAAAGTTAAAGGTTCTAAAATCACATGATTGTCATGTTTTGATTCAAGATCTAATACATGTATCTTTATGTTTAATTTTTTCCAGGAATTCCTGTTATACATTAACCAAACTCTATTTCCTTTTCAAAGCTATATGAAAAAACTTATAGAACCAACAAAATTTCAAACTATGGAAAAGGGAATTTCTATTATATTATGTGAATTGGAAATGTTCTTCCAACCAATATTACTTGATATGATGGTTCACTTTATGATTTACTTGGTGAGAGAGATTCAACTATGTGTTTATATATATTATAGATGGATGAACCCCAGTGAATGATATATGAAGATTTTAAAAGGGTATTTCAAAAATCAAAGTCAGACAGAGGGTTGTATTGTGGAGTGATATATTTTTTAGAAAGATGTTGAATTCTACGCTGACTACCTTTATGATGTAGAAATCATTGGTCTAACAGAATCTTATCACACTGGTCAACTTGCGGGTGAAGGAATTTCTAGAATAGATGTTGTCACAACCAATATTATTAATCAAGAGCAATCCCACCTTTACATTTTTTATAATAGTTTAGAGGTTTCCCTATATGTTCAAACCCATAAATAAATTCTTAGGAATTTGAATCCATCAAGGGATGAAAGCTGGATATAAAATACACATATTCAATAGTTTATCAAATGGTTTTGAGACATAATTTTTAAGGAGCCATATAAAAATCCAGATTCAGTTTTAGAATGGCTTCAATGGAATCTAGAGGAACAAGTACGCATATATTATCTTATAATTTTTATGTAATTAATTGTTACATGTTATATAAAAACGAAAATGATGAAGGAAATACCATGAAAAACAGTGGATTTATAATTGTGGCTGAAGCGATGCATGTATCTGGTACCAAGGATAGAAATCCAATTTATAAAAATATGTCTTACTTTGGAATCATAAAAAAATATGGGAGTTGGATTATAAAATATTCAAAGTTCCATAATTACAGTGGATTGATAATATGATTGGTGTTAAAATAGTTGAATTATGATTTGTGAAAGTGGATTTCAGTAAGTAATAGTAAAAAGATGAACTATTTATAATGGAATCACAGGATCCCACAAACCAAAAGTGGTTAATTATTCTATTATTGACCAAAAACACTGAAGGTTTAGATGAATATTCAACTGAGGATGACCATTTCATTATGATTTCACAATAATTTCACAGTGGTCCTAATATATATGTGTTATTTTATATCATAGAGGACTAAAATGAAGGTATTTGGATACTCGATAGAGGGGTTAAATCCCTTCAACCTTAAAAAAATATTTTAATAATCAGGTTATATCTTTTTTGTAGTATGAATTGTGTTACCTCATGTTATTATCTATTTACTAATTCATTTACATAATTAAAATTAAATATTGAACCAATTATAAAGATAATGACTTCTATACAGGACAATGATCTTAATATTGAGGAATAATAGGTTTCTCAACTTGCTGCTGCTCCTAGTGTAGAGAAGCAATGACCTTCTACCCATGATGATGCTACCAATCTATAGGAAAAACATATTTAGGATGTTTAACCTAAGTAAATAGTAGAAGGTGAAGAACCGTTGTCCAAGACAAAATAGGAGCACCATAGCATGACAGTGGTAGAAAAAAGTATTAAGGTGAAAAAAGGAATAAAATTCAAGGCCATATGTAATGCACACAGCCAAGATTTTAACCCTAATAAGGCTATGTTTGGTGGTTACATTGGGATTATCACTCATTAGAATGTGACGATTGATGTAGATTCTTGGAACCATGTAGTTATCATGCTTAAGACACTGATTTGGGAAGAGATTGAAAAAACATTATGATATATTTTCTTTATTTTAATAAAAAATAAAATAATGAATCATTGAGTTACTCTTCATCATCCATTGTAGAGTGCATTTATAGTATATTAATCCAATAAGAAATTTGTATTAATGCTTTCTGGAATGGATCACAGAGTCTTTTGCAAAATTTTAATGAAATATTATCTTAAAGATGACAAAGGGAAAATAAAACTGCATCTACTATAAATATATGCACACAAGATAATCCAAGAATCATGGGATGTATTTATTAGTCTTCGCGGGGATATACAATTTTAGGTACATTTTTGATGGTAATACATTGTTTGAAAACACATTTATTAATCATTTTTATTGATAAATTTTGATTTATAAAAGAGAAAATGAGTGTTAAAAATAATGAATGAGTAGAAAAACTAATTTACCACTATCATAAAAAAAGGATGGGGTACACTTAACTTGAAAAATATTTATATGTATTTTAAATATACCATAATAATTTTATGTGACATGAAACAAAAAAAATATTTATATTCCTATATATATATGCTGATTTATAAATCCAAATCCAAATCCACTTCCATCCCATATAATGTGAAATGGAAGGAAGTAAATGTAAATAAGGTTGGGATAATAATAGATGAAAACAAAAAAATGTGTGGGAATCATGTGTAAGTATGACATAATTAAAATTTATTTTGATTTAAATCGATATTACATAATAATGATAACTTATTTTCATATATTTTCTATCCAAATTAGACATAGGAATAATCAACAACTATACCAGATGAACACCTACTATTAGTGGCCTTGAAGTGGCTAGAACTATTTGGGTGCATTAGAGGTGTGGGTTTTGGGGTGACACCCCGAACATATTTTGAGAAAAGAAAAGAATATGGGGATAAATATAAAAAAATGGAAGATATGCATACATGATTATATTCCCTTGAAGAAAAATTTCATTGGAAATATGAGTTTCTAGAAAATGTAATGGGGGGAAGTAAAGAGAATAAACAACTCAAGAACAAACACTACATGAATATCCCTCCCCACAACCACCATATTTGAGGCGAGCCATTCCCCTCAAATATCTGTATTAGATGAGGTAATAAATATTCTTATAATTGTTTCTATAAAATCTGAATCAGGAATACACTGATACCTTACCTATAATAATATTCTGTAGGTCGAAAATGAATATGTTTAATATCTATCAACACCCACCCATCATTTTTTTGTGATGGATACCATGTTTAATATCCATGAAGATAGTATACAAAAAAACTTCCAACAGGTTATGTGATAGTGGGGATTACTATATCTCATGAGATGAGTGTTTAGCTACCTATTACACTTGATGCCACAAATATTTATATGATCAAGAAAGCTATTGGAACATTTGTATCATGGCTATTAAATATTTTAAGAAAACATATCAATAAGGAGGTATTCATTTATAATTTAATTTTTATGCTAAACTATTAAGAATTATTGAAAAAGGTCCAAAATGATGAATGTTATTATATATAGAAAAATTTAGGAGGTGATATGAAATTTCAAATCAATACCATCTAAACGATTAACCAATCTATCAAAGAGATATTCAGAAATCATATTTACCCTGACCATTAAATATTTTCATTTACTAACATTGAAGGTTCATGAAGATACAAAGTTACAAAGTGGTGACAATCAAATAGTTTATTTTGAAGAAAAAAATGCATGGAGAGGCAATTACTGACTTTATTTCTCTTGATAATGTAAATTAAATCATCAAGTATGAATGTATATGAATCTCAATTTTAAATTCATACATGCAGTGTGTTTTCATGATTTTTTTCCAATAGCTGATATAATAGGTTAATTAGGACTAAATACAATTCATATTTTTTTTACAACTGTATATATGAATACCAATTGAAGGGATTACCCCATGAACATATATATGGAATCATTAGTCCTCACATCACTTATACAGACCAAACCAAAATGGATTCAGTTCAAATTAATGAAGTATTGAAAAAATTGGCCAAATTTTTTGAAAGAAAAGTTATAGATGTTAGATTATTCTTAATACAAATTATGTAGGGGTAAAAATCTACAATTTAATCATATAAAATATACTTTCATTCATTTCATTACTTATTACTTTTTGTTTTTCAGGCAACATTGGGCACTCATTATAGTCATTTTGGATACTCAAAAGATTTATTTTATAGATTCACTGCATGTATACTCAACAAAACAACCACACATGATGATGTTTCTCAATTTGTAATACACCACATCCAACATTTTAGAACCAAAATTCAAGTTATATAATTTATATTATTTTTTATGAGAATTATATTATGTTAGAGAGGTGTTTAAATATCATGAAAATCATGGCATGAAGACAGTCCATGGAACAAGGATCCTATATACTTTTACAAGTAGACAAGTACCAGGGTATATATAATAATATTTCACTATAAAAACAAATATATAAAAAAATTAATTATTTTTATCAATATTTCTACAGTGTCTAAAACAAATAAATGGAAAATATTATGGTTATTATGTTTATAAATTTATTAGAGACATCATATACAATCAACAAACTAGCATCACCTAAGATGTATTTTTAGAATATAATTACTATTTCATTTAAAATATTTATTAAAAATTTGTGTATTTATATTTTTATATTACTTCTATGACTATAAAAAATCCTTGAATTCATAAGATGAAATAGTTGTGTTTATAAAAAAAATGGGAAACACACGTGATGTCGTAATGTACACATATATCATGAATATGTGACTTCCTACTTATTATTTAGTTGATTTTCTCATCATTTTATCTACTTTTTTTAGTTGATTTCTGTAGAAAAAATATTTGATACTTATTTTGTTAATTTTCATAGAGATCATAAAGAAATGAATTCATAAAAAAGGATTATTCACTCTTGTACTATGATAATACACTCAATCCAATACACAGTGTACCTGATATGGCTCAAATTGTATGATTTCAGTTTAAAATTGACATTTTATTAATGTATTATATCATATTTATGTTCAATTTATTTATTTATATTATTACTAACATAAAAATTATTTTCTTATACAGGTGGAATATTTTTCTTGGGTTGGGGTGGTTTGTTCAAAGATTCTCATGCTCATGCAAGATTGGACTTTGAAGCTACAACTAGGAGAATGACAATAAAAAAATAGGTCAAAAATTTATAAAATCATCATGAAAAGGTAAAGTCCTTCTACTAATTTAAATAATTTTTCATCATTTAATTTACTATTTATAAGTTAATTTCCTCATCATTTTTATATAATAGTTATTTAGTTTTTTTTCACAGATCTTTTGGGAAGTCATATTTTTCTTTTAACTACCTGCAATAATCCAAAAAAGATAGAACTTGTTCCATTATGTTGGAAGAGAAAACCCATGCTGCCTAAAAAATAAGTGTTTCAAGGATAATGAGGTTTCTATTCCATTAGAATAGAACATGTTATCTCTTTTCTATCGGTTTTACATATAATTCAAAGTGAATCACATGTTGCATACTCAATCATCCACACCTAAATCTGATACACAATGTGCTCAGTATGACTCAAATTGTATGTTTTTAGTTTATAATTTATGTGTTAGTTTAAAACACACATCACATACTCAAAACCCATAAAAAACAATAATATTGTTTTTATACTTTATAAAAAAATTCATTTGTGATTTTTAGGAATCAACTGCACCTTAATCCAATGCATAGTGTGGCAAGTATGATTCCAAATATGTCTTTTAATTTAAAATTGACATTAATTTTCAGAAAAAGAACAACATATTGAAAACCTAGAAACTTTATTATGATTGTTTTAATACTTTAGTAAAAGGATCCATAAGTCATTTGTGACATGTAGGAATAAACCACACCACAATCTGACACACAGTGTGACTAATATGACTCCAATTGTGTCTTTTTATTTAAAATTGAGATTAATTTTAGTAAAAATAAAAAATAACATACTAAAAACCAAGAAAAAGCATTCATATTATTTTTATAATTTAGGAAAATGATCCATAAGTCATTTGTGATGTGTAATAATCAACCACACCTCAATCTGATGTATTTTGGGACCGGTATGAATCAATGTGTCCTTTATCAGTTTAAAATTGAAATATTAGTTCAAAACATGTTTTACTTACTAAAAAAAGAAAACACCTTTCAATTTTTTTGGTAATTTAGTTAAATGATTTACAAGTCATTTTTGACATGTAAGAAGTAGTCTCACATTAAACCAACACACAATGTAACTGATATGACTCAAAGTGCATGTTTCCAGTTTGAAATGACATTTTAGTAAAAAAGTGATATTCTAAAAACCAAGAAAACAAATTTGGATTGTTTTGATACTTTATGAAAATGACCAATAAGTAATTTTTGATGTGTAGGAATCATCCACACATTAATCTGATGAATGATGTGACCAGTATGAATCCAAGTGTGTCTTTTTATTTAAAATTGACATTAATTTTATTAAAAATAATAAGTGAAAAACATAAAACCAAGAAAATGAATTTGGATTGCTTTGATACTTTAGGAAAATGATCGATAAGTCCTTTTTGATGTGTAGCAATAAACCCAACCTCAACATGACACACAATGTGACTAATATAACTCAAAGTTCATCTTTTTATTTAAAAGTAAAATTAATTTTAGTAAAAAGAACAAGTGACATAATTAAAACTAATAAAACACATTCATATTGTTTCGATACTTTAAGAAAAAAAATTTATAATTCATTTTTGATGTGTAGGAATCAACTGCACCTCAATCCAACACATGATGTTACCTATATGACTCAAAGTGTGTCTTTTTATTTAAAATTGACATTAATTTTAATAAAAATAACAAGTGACATATTGAAAATCAAGAAAAACATTTTTATTATCTATATAATTTAAGAAAATGATCCATAAGTCATTTTTGATGTGTAGGAATAAACCACACCTTAATCCAATGCATGGTGTGACTAGTATGACTCAAAGTGTCCTATATCAGTTTAAAATTGATATTTTTGTACAAAACATGAATCAATCACTGAAAAACAAGAAAAAAACACTTTGATTGCCGTGATAATTTAGGAAACCAATTCATAATTCATTTATGATGTATAAGAAGTAGTCTCACATGAAATCGACACACGATGTGACCAGTATGACTAAAATTGTGTGTTTTTAGTTTGAAATGAAATTTTAGTAAAAAATACAAGTGACATACTCAAAACTAAGAAAATGTGTTTATATTATCTTTTTTTACATTAGGAAAATGATACATAACCCATTTTTGATGTGTAGGAATTAGTCTCAGCTCAATCCGACTCACGATGTGACTGATATGACTCAAAGTGCGACTTTTTTGTTTAAAATCAATATTCATTTTAGTAAACCAAACAAGTTACGTACTCAAAACTAAGAAAATTCATTCAGATTGTTTTGATACTTTATAAAAATGATCCATAAGTCGTTTTTGACATTTAAGAATCAACACCACCTCAATCCAATGCACAATGTGACCATTATAACTCAAAGTGTGTCTTTTTATTTAAAATTGACATTAATTTTAGTAAAAATTACAAGAGACATACTAAAAACCAAGAAAAAAATTCATATTGTTTTGATATTTTTAGAAAACGATCCATAAGTCATTTTTTACATTTAAGAATAAATCTCACCTTAATCTGATGCACGGTGGGACCAATATGACTCTAAGTGTGTCTTTTTATTTAAAATTAGTAAAAAGAACAAGTGACATACAAAAAAATAGTCAAACACATTCATATTATTTTGATACTTTAGACAAATGATCCATAAGTCATTTTTTTATTTGTAGGAATCAACCGCACCTCAATACGACACACGGTGTGACCGGTATGGTCTGTTATCAGTTTAAAATGGACATTTTAGTTAAAAATGTGTTTCAATCACTAAAAACCAAGAAAAATTTCTCTTATTACCTTCATAATTTAGGAAAATTAATCATAAGTCATTATTGATATACAGGAAGGAGTCTCACATAAAACTGACACACGATGTGACCAGTATGACTCAAAGTGCATGTTTCCAATTTGAAATGACATTTTAGAAAAAAACACAAGTGACATACTCAAAACTGAGAAAACACATTCATATTATTTTGAATCTTCATTATAATGATCCATAAG
This sequence comes from Viscum album, assembly GCA_963277665.1. Taxonomy (NCBI): domain Eukaryota; kingdom Viridiplantae; phylum Streptophyta; class Magnoliopsida; order Santalales; family Viscaceae; genus Viscum; species Viscum album. The sequence goes on from OY728164.1 coordinate 174,983,071, forward strand.
CATTTTTTTAATGTGTAGAAATTAACCGCACCTCAATCCAATTCACAGTGTGACAGATATGACTCAAAGTGTGTCTTATTATTTAAATTTGACATTAATTTTAGTAAAAAGAACAAGTGACACCCTAAAAACAGATCAAACACATTCATATTGTTTTTATACTTTATAAAAAAGATACATAAGTCATTTTTGATAAATAGGATTCAACCCCACCTCAATATGACACACGGTGAGACTGGTATAACTCTAAGAGTGTCCTTTTATTTAAAATTGACATTTTTTTAATGTATTCTTTCATATTCATGATTAATTTACATATTTATAGTATTAATAACATAAAATTCATTTTCTCATATAGGTGAATTATTTTTCTTGGATTGGGGAGGATTGTTCAGCAACTAATAACATGGTCGAGCTTTTTTGAGAGGTGGTCGCAGTGTGCCAAAAATAATGAAGCATTAATGTTTTTGAATGATTATCGATATTAATTGCAAATATAATTATACAAAAAATTGTTTGAAATGTATATAGTATTGTTTTTTGTATTTTTTATGTAAAATTTATTTCAATTAATCCTTTTATTTTCATAGGTTTATTTGCATACAGGTTAGAGGTTGCTGTAGTGTGCTGTCATTCAAACAACACACTACAGAAGGTGGGCCTTTATCTATGAAATTTCTAACATTGAAAATGGACCTCATTTATTAGTGCTGATAAAGAGGGGACTTTATCATCACTAATGAAATTATTGATAAAGGTTCCCCCTTTAATGGTGCTAAGGACAATAATTCTTTTTAGCATTGTTAAATCCCTTTTTGCATGCTGTTAAAGGGTTGATCTGTAGTAGTGTTTTATCAATGCTTAACATAAAGCAATGATAAATGTAACATTTTAATTGCCCTAAAAAAATAGATGATAAAAGTGTACCCATTACCAGTGAATTTTGTAATTCTAATAAAGGTTCATCTTTATTTGTGATATTATTAGCACTGATAAAAACTTTAAATAAAAAATATTATTAATATATTTAAACCTATCATATTTATATACAAAAATTAATGTTTATTTATATGCATTAATTAAAAAATGCATTGATATAATTAATATAAATTGGATATATTAATATATTTATATATTAATATAAATATAAATAATGTATTGTTAACATGTGATATTTGAATTTATATATTTATATCAATGTCTATGTGCATATTTTTGTATTCATTATGTTGTGTGTGTGTTTTGTGTATGTGTATATATAGATTTTGTACATATACAGATGTGTGTATGTGTACATATATATGTGCACATGTATGTGTGATGTACATTTATGTATATAAAACATGTGTATATGTGTATGTATGACATGTACTTATTTCACATTTGATGTATATTTTTTTTCATTTTTGATATAATATTTTTTTGAATTTATTCATTTTTTATACATATTTATATTTTAAAAATTATTATTTTTAATATGTTCTCAATTTATATGATTAGCACATATTTAATTTTATTTATTAATCTTTAATATTTTTAAAATGTCTGAAATTTATATAATGAAGTTATTTAAATTCACTTTTTAATATTTCCTTTATTTATGTACGCGTTTACAATTCATGTAGTTAATCTTATATGAATTCATTTTTTAAAAACGTTTTGTATATTTAATTCTATTTATTCATCTTTAATAGTTATTTCATTTTATATTATTTATTCATTTTTAACATTTATTTATTTTTATATTTTTTTTAATTCAATCATTTTGTAATATATATTTATACATATATAGATTTACTATACATGTAATATTTTCGATATGTTTTTAATGTATATGAATAATATTTATTTAGTTCTTTATTAAGTTGTAACATTTAAAATATGTTTAAAATTTATATAATTAATGTATTTAAATGATTTTTTAAATAATTTTGTAATTTAAATAGTTAATATTTTTTCAATTTATTTAATTTATTTTAATCATTTTTATTTTTATTTTAGTTAATATATATATTTTTCATTTTCAATATTTATTAAATTTTATATTTTTTGAATTAATTCATTTTTAAAAATTTATACAAGTTTATTTTGTATGTTTTAATATTTTTAATATGTATTATTCTTCATTTTAATATATATATATAGTATTATTTTTTAATAATTCTTATAATTAATAAAGCTTATCCATTTTTTAATAATTTTGAAATCCTTCATTTTTAATTATTCAATTTCACTCATTTTTAACTTTCATGCATTTAAGTTTATATATTCATTAATAATTTTAAAAATATATCTATAAAAATATATTTATAAATAAATAAATTTAAATAAATATTGATAAATAAATATAAATATATTTATATATAAATATATTTAGAAATCTATAGTTACTACATTTATAAAATTATATATTTATAATTATAAGTAAATAAATGAATATATATATATATTTAAAAATTATTTATATAATTATAAATAAATAAATATTTTTAAATAATTATAAAATTATATTAAATATATTTAAATAATAAATATCTTTAAATAATAAATATATTTAAATAATAAATATATTTAAAAAATAAATATATTTATTTTATTTATAATTACATATAATTATATATTAATAAATAAATAAATATAATTATATAAATACATACAATTATATAAATATAAATATAATTATAAATAATATATATAATTTTTTTAAAAGTATATATATAATTATAAATAAATAAATAAATAAATATTTCAATATATATAAAATTATAATAAATATCTTTAAATAATAAGTATATTTATTGTATTTACAATTATAAATAAATAAATATATATTTAAAAAATTAAAAAATTATAAAAAATATATTTGAATAATAAATATATTTATTATATTTATAATTATATATATTTATATACTAATAAATAAATAAATGAATAAATTAATAAATAAATATATAAATATAAATATAAATATATATATATAATAATATAAAAATATCTATATCATGGAGGAATATGAGAAATCAATCTTGGTTCTCTCGATTGATTGCAGGTTTCTTGATCATATAAGAATCCTGAATTTCTTTTTTTACACTCGGATTCATCATGTTGGGTGGGGGGGGGGGTGGATTCCCTCAAATAAGAACAAGGAGCACGATGGAGAAGCCTTAAAGGACCTTTCGTCTTTCTATGGATTTTATGGTGGATCTTTAACCTCTCTCAAAAACTGCATCTCGCAGTGAATCATTAGAAAGGGATCTATTTCTCTTGTCTCAACATCTAATGGGGCAATTTCTGAAAGGATTGATCTATGCAAGTAATCCTTTATTTCTCAAATTTCTCTTTCGAAAGGTATTAAACCTTGGAAATTAGTTGGCCTAGTCTCTCGGTTAAGTTTTATTTGGAGCTTTTCAGATTTCAAATGTGTTTACCTTGGTCATGGATTTTTCCACTTCCTTTTTCCCTATGTAGAGATTAAAAGTAAATCCTAGAACACATCCATGATCAACTTAATGCTACATTCATTGAGAATTCATGATTATAATTTGAGCTTTAACCTGAATGATTTTAAGGAAACTTGTGCATGGGTTTGGATTAAAATCCAGGGCATAAACTGGGTCTTGTGGCACTTGAAAATTTTATATGATATCTCTTTTCTGATTAGAATTCCTATTAGGATGGATTATGATAGTGAAATGGTCATTTTTGGTCACTTTTCAAGGTTATTGGTTGAATTTTATCTTATTTCTACCTTGATTAATAAAGTTATTCTCTCCACAGCACAGGATGAAAATAATATTAAAAATGAGTATGAAAAAAGGCCACCTTTCTAGGAATTATGTCATATAATTGTTCATTCTAGGTCTATTTGTAGAGTTGATATTGTTTTTACAAATTACTATTTGATAGGGAATGATTATTATCATTGTAGGAAAAAATAAAATAAAGGGATAAACCAATGCACTGAGGAGAAGGTCAAAGATTTTATTAGGGAAGAGGTTTCCCATGCTGCTTCTCCTAGTAATTCTCATTATCAATTTGGGTAGGTTCTTATACTAAAGGAAATCCTTTGGGAACCCAAAAACCTAACTATATTTTCAATTATCAAAGAATTAAATGTATGGATGAACCTTATGTCAAGGATGTTATTTCTCCTAAATATGGAGTTACATCTTCTCTTTTTTTTCAATCTTGATAAGACCACAAAGATTTGGGCTGGCACTAAAGAGACGAGTCACTTGGTTAATTTTGGTTTTTATTTTAAGGATGTTTTTTTATAAGGGAATTTTGGATGATTCTGATGGTGTGGATTTGGATGACAGTCAAGATGAAAATAAGCTCTATGCATAAGATGATGTTTATTTCATGATGTGGAAAGAGCAGAAGATGATCAATTCCAAGAGACACAAAGGGAAAGCTAAAATAGTCTCAACCACTTTGGGGAAATCCAAATCCAAATGGCCTTTTCAAGATCATTGAAAATATTCATCTCATCGAGGTATGGAATAGGTCCAAGTTCCTTCTAAATCTTTAGTACCTTCTTCTCCTACTCTTAATCATGAAGAGGTGGAATTAGTGAGGGAAATTCTTCCTTCTTTGAGTACTTTAAATGTTCACTCATTGAGATTTGGTAGTGAAAAGAAGAAAACATATGAAGTTTCTATTTTCAGTGGATCAAAAGGGAACTTGTTACTTGGGATACCTTCATATACGATTTAGAGAAAGGATCCTCTTCCCACCTCTGATTCATTACCCATGGTTTCAGAGCTGGTGGATACTATAGTTAGAACTTTTTCTTTAGAAAAGCATCATGTGGGATCTGGGTTACTCTTAAGTGATTCTTTTCTCTACAAGTACCTGTTTCAGTTTCAGGGACTTCTCAAAGTAGGAAATATCATCATACATCTACTGAATTATATTTAGCCTCCTGGTTGGACAATGATGATAAATAATGGGAAAGTGATGCTACTCCCCTTAGAAATAAAAATTTGGGTTCTGGTCATGTCACTGGTGACCCACGCACCACAAATCTGGGAAGTTTTAACCTGGATAAATAAAAACTACTCTCTCTATAGTAGGATCTAATATTTCATATCCCATTAAGTATAAATTATACCCAAAGGTGAGTACACACAATTCTTTTGAGTTGATGGCACTTGAAAGCAAGGAGGTTGATAGAAGAAGCTATGAAGGTGTGTTCAAAGTAGTAGAAAATGAAGTTGTTCTTGATACTGGACTTCTAGATGATAGAGGCAGGCCATGGTTGCAGGTCAAAACATAGATAAGGGGGATAAATCCTCATGTTCGGGGTGGTCTATCCACTGACCACAACATGAGTACTTATTCTCGAGTTACTTGATTTAACTAGTTTTCTTTTTTACTGATTGTAGTGTTATCATGTTTTGTACGTTCCTCCACTATAATTTCATTTTTATTTCAATAAAGAGGAATTTTCATCTCATAATTTATAAGAAATTATAAATGTATATATGATTATATAAAAATATTATTAAATATACTTATTTATAATTATAATTATAAATATTTATCTATAATTATATTTATAAATACATTTTTAAATTCTTTTAATATATTTTTAATTATATAAATAATTATTAGCTTATAATTATATACATATATATTTATTTATTTATTTTTAATTTTATTTATAATTACATATTTATAATTATTTAAATATATTTATAATTATATAAATTTAATTTTTTTAATTATATTATTAAAATTAATTATTTAGTTATTTATTAGTGCTTTTTTAGCACCTATAATGAATTATCTTTATCAGTGATAAGTATAAATCACTGATAAAGAGGAGTTTTATTAGCACTGATAAAACCCTTCTTGATATTTTAAATAGAACCCTAACATAGTTCTTCATCCTCACACCGTTAAATCTCTCATGGAACCAAATCATTTCCACTACTCTCCCTCAAACATCACAGAACAATCAACACTTTCAAAACCGAAGGTATGTGTGATCAGTCACTCCCCCTCGAACATATTTGCGTGTTTTTAATTTTCCTCATGGGTTTAAATGACACAAATAAGAGATTTTATTTTCCCTTGATCAACCTTACTCATTATCCAACTAATATCCATTTCTTTGATTCGTTTTTACTTGACCCTCTCCCTCTACCTCACGTTCATTTCACTTATTCATTATAATTTATCACCTTGATTGAATGGAGCTCATAGATGTGCACCATTAAAACTATTCCCACTTATCATGTAAGGTGGTTACTGAAAATGATAAGTAGGAAGAGTTTTTTTAGTGCATGTATGGTAATAATCTTCAAGTTATAAGTATCATTCTTGCTCCCATGGATTAAAATAAAACAATTCTACCCATTTTCTTCCATTACTAGGCAGTAGAATTCCAATCATTTTAATATCTCTTGATTTGTTTATAATTTTTCTATTAATTATTAAATGGGTTTAATATAGTTTTTATTATTTTTAATGAACCAACATGGGATGACTCCGAACTGGTCACTAAAATGAGCCCGTAAAAAGTCCCTAAAGGTGTTCCCTATCTTCCCAGACTGACAACTAGTTCTGATCATTAGAGAATAAAATTAGAAATGAAGAAGATCATAAAATAGAAAACATCAATGAAACAAGATAGTGTATGCAACCTAAAAAGGAGAATCAAGAAATCACTGAATGAAATAAATATATAAACAGATATATATACAATGATAGTGGGACAAAGAAGGAAAATGAAAAAAAATTGAAACCAAACTAGGACTTGACACGATCTCTATGTGACCTCTTAGCCACAAACATCTGTAAAACCATCCCTCTCCACAAGCATACCTTGATAAAAGCTGAACCTAAAAAAAACTCGGGTATACCAACACCAAGTGTCAAAAGTAGGGTGTGAGAATGAAATAAATTAGTAGGTGAGAACCACAAAATCCATACATGTACTTTCCTGAAACAATCCATATAAACTAGTTTGAAGTAAATTTAGGGAAAATAGAGACTTTATCATTTAAATATATAGACACACTTTCATTTTTAAAAACCCAATTTGAAAAACTAAAAATAAAAGTAGAAACACAACTTGAGGAAAGTACGAGAGAAAATGAAAATCAAACTAAACAAAAATTGTAGGCCAAATAAAATAAATCCATAAATTAAAGGGAAAAGCACAAGCATAAGTAGAAAAATACCAAAATATCAAGTTACCAAAGTACTGAAAAATAAAATTAGAACATACACATATGTAATCATGGAAATTTCCTAAACATCCCTAGAATAAATCCTAGTATGTACTTAGTTCAAACCCACCTACTGAAGTATGGTGCTCCTCCATATTCAATGACCAACCTGGCTGATCTAAAGTAGCCTCACTAGTAGCAATGCCTACCTAGATCATCCTCTTTCTAGGGGGTTCAAATACAGTTAATCAGGACTAGAAAGCAACTATCACTCGACCCTTTAGATGACGTCAAATAATATCATGATAATAGTATAAATGGAATTGATGAGGTTATAACACACTTGGAATTAAACATAACTAGAAGATGCCTCTATTTATTCCTTTCCCACCTCCCGACTCAGGCTATGCGATGACCCTCTCATCAGAAGGAGGACCATAGGGGTGCTGGTCACACAAAATATTTCACTTGTTCCAAATGGGCCGACACATCATTTGGGTTCAAATCCAATTTACAAAACATCACAAAGTACCAACCATGCCTTAGCATTTACAATTCTAAAACCATTTCCATTAAAAATACATTACCTTCCAAAATAATTTCTAAATCAAGGATGAAAATGCTATCCATAGATGTTTCCAAACAGCCTTTAAAGTCATGGGGTTAACAATCATGTTTCAAGGTACCAAATATGACATGTTTTAGATAACAAATTTAGAAACCACACTTGAGGTTATTTGGAAACCAAGTATCCATTTAGAAAACATTATGAGTTTTTTATAAAAACCAATTAGGATATGGAGTGGGAGAGAGAAAGAAAAATGGAAGAATAGTGTTTTGAAAACCACAGTTCAAAATGGACATTTTTATGGAATACCATGAATATATGTGTGGCTATCCATATTTTCTCCCCATTAACATATGGATATGACCACATCCAACAACATATATATATATGGAAAACCATAAAAATACCCAAGGTTTAAATTAAATAATCTCAATTAGCATTAAAACCAATCACAATGAACCACACAAGATTGCTAAACCATATATTGTAATCACAACTACACATTAAGATCAATTCATAAGCAAACCAAATTACCAAAACTCATCCAAGGCCAAAAAAATCCCAAAGAACTCAATTTAATTTTAAAAGGATATTTGGAATTTTATTAAACACCTTGTATATATATACATATAGGCATATTTAAGAAAGTCCTTTGAAAACCCATTTTTATCAAATTTTCTATTTTGAAACACCATAAAAAATCCAACTAGCACAAAAAAATAATGAATATCACATTTATAGATTAATTAAGAAAGATCAAGCATTAAATATCATGTTTTGAAAAGGAAATGGATGGAAATTCCAACCTCAATGATGTGTGGATGTGATGAAACTCCAAGAGAGGGAAAAACCACACCCAATAAGCAAACCGTCACTAGTTCAAAAAAGGTTTACCATGTCGGCATTTTTTAGATAGGTTATATATAACCGATGTTCAAAGATTTAAAATTTTTTTTATCAGGTCTGTTATAAAATAAAAGACATGATAAAGAAAATCTCGGTGATTTATCATGTCAGTTATTTTATAATCGATGTGATAAATCAAATATTAGTACTTTATCACGTCGATTATTTTATAACCAATGTTATAAATGATAAGTTATAATGTCAATTATTTTATAACCGACGTGATAAAATATTTTATATGTTGGTTATTAAATAACTGATGTGATAAACAATAAATAAAATAGTTTATCACATCAGTTATTAAATAATCAACATGATAAAGCTTCTAAATGATTTTTCAAGCCCCATATTCTGTAATTATATTTTCTTCGATTAGAAGATCTATGAATCATCTCTCTCGTGTGGAAAACCTAGAAAGGATTCTTTGAATTCGTTCCCTCCAACCTCATTTTTCCAACATCATCCACCATCTTTATTATCATCAGATCTATCAGGTCGATTCACAACACTCAAGTAAGCCTCACACGACTCGATTTCATTGTTTATTTTTTGCAATGCCTTAAATTTAGTTTTTGAGATATTATTTTTCTATCATTATTCATGATATTATGGTAAGTTTCATAGTGTTATTTTATACCATGATAGGTTCTTTTCTAGTAAAATAAACTATGGGAGTGAAATCATGAAAGTTCTACGATTTTGGTTGCCACCATGTGTGTTCTATCATGTGTGTGTGCATGTACTTCCATGTGTGTGCTAGCATGAAATAATTATCGTGCAAGTTCTTCCCCCCACCCCTTGGACACCCCCAACCCCATGGACAACACCCACCCCCTGGACAACCCCCCTCCACTTAAACACCCCCTACCCCCTTGGATAGCCCCCCTGGACAGACCCCACCCCCTGGACACCCCGGCCCCCTTGGACAGTGGGGTGGGGTGGTGTCTAGGGGGGGATATCCAGTGGTGGGGGGATATCCAGGGGGAGGGATATCAAGTGGGGGTGGGAGAGAGGTCCAGGGGGTGTCTAGGGGGTGGGCGGGTGTCCAGGGGGGTGGGTGGGGTGTCCAGGGGGTGGGGGTGTCCTGGGGGGTGGGAGGATGTCCAGGGGGTGGGGGGGGGGGTGTCCAGTGGGGTGGGGTGGTGTCTAGGGGATGGGGGGTTGTCCAGGGGGCTGTCTAGGGGGTGGGGGTGTCCAGGGGGAGGGGCTTTCCATGGGGGGTGGGGTCGTGTCAAGGGGGTGGGATGGTGTTCAAGGGTGTAGGTGGTGGGAGGGTGTCCAGGGGGTGGGGGGGGGGGTTGTCCAGTGGGGTGGGGTGGTGTCTAGGGGTGGGGGGGTGTCTAGGGGGTGAGAGGGAGGTCCAGGGGGTAGGGGTGTTTAGGGGGGGTAGGGGTGTTTAGGGGGGTGGGTGAGTGTCTAAGGGGGAGGGAGGGTGTCTGGGGGGGTGTCTAGGTGTTGGGAGGGTGTTCAGGGGGTGGGGGAGGGGCTGTCCAAGGGGGTGGGGGGGGGGGGGTGTCCCGGGGGTGGGCGGGAGTCCAGGGGGTGGGGGATATCCAATGGGGGGTGGGGTGGTGTTTAGGGGGTGGTGGTGGGGGGATATCCAGGGGGTGAGAGGGAGGTCCAGGGGGTAGGGGTGTTTAGGGGGTGGGCAGATGTCCAAGGGGGTGGGAGGGTGTCCACGGTGTGGGGGGATGTCTTAGGGGGGGGGGGAGGGGGGGGGGAGGGGGGGGGGGGGCGCTATCCAGAGGGGGGAACTGTCTAGGGGTGGGGGTGTCTAGGGGGATGGGGGTGTCTAGGGGGTGGAGGGATATTCATGGAGGGTGTGGTGGTGTGTAGGTGGTGGGAGGGTGTCTAAGGGGGTAGGGGGTGGGAGGGTGCCCAAGGGGTGGGGGGGGGGGTCCAGGGGGTGGGGGTGTCCAGGGGTGGGGGGGGGGGTGTTTAGGGGTGGGGGGATGTCCACGGGGGTGGGAGGGTGTCCAGGGGGGTGGGGGCTGTCCAGTGGGGTGGGGTGGTGTCCTGGGGGTGGGGGTTGTCCAGGGGGGTGGGGGGCTATCCAGGGTGTAGGGGGTGTTCAGGGGGGTATGGGGTGTCTAGGGGGGTGGGGGCTATCCAGGTGGTGGGGGGCTGTCCAGGGGGTCGAGGGATGTCTATGGGGTGGGGGTGGGAGGGTGTCTAGGGGGTGGGTGGGTGTCCAGGGGGGTGGGAAGATGTCCAGGGGGTGGGGGGCTGTCTAGTGGGGCGGGGTGGGGTCTGGGGGTAGGGGCTGTCTATGGGGTGGGGGGGGGGGTGTCTACGGGGTGGGGGTATCCAGGGGGTGCGGGGGGATGTCCAGTGGGGCTATCCAGTGGGGTTGGAGGGTTTCCAAGGGGGTGGGAGGGTGTCTAGGGGGTGGGTGGGGAAGTTTTCCAGTGGGGGGGGGGGGGTTGTCCATGGTGGTAGGGGGGTCTATTCTGGGGGTGGGGGGTGTCTAAGGGGGTGGGGGGTGGGGGGGGGGGGGTGTCCAGGGGGCTGTTTAGGGGGTGGGGGGGGGGGGTTCTAGGGTAGGGAGGGTGTCCAAGGGGGTGGGGGGCTGTCCAGTGGGGTGGGGGAGAAGTCCATGGGGGTAGGGGATGTCCAAGGGGTTTTATGTTTTTTAGTTGACATTATATGTTTTGAATGTTATGTATGTGAATGTTTAATTTTTCTTTGGTTCTTCTTGTTTTGATCTATTTCTGATGTTTTTTTGGTCTGGTTTTGGTTGAGTTTTGGTATGTTTTCTGCTTGTTTCAGGTCTTCTTTGGAAGAACATAGTAATGGTTGAACTGTTTTATTAAAAAAAATTGGTTTTTACATCGGTTATTTAATAACCAACCTAATATATCTGATTTTACATTGGTTATTGTTTAACTGACATAAAAACATGCTTAAAAGACTGGTTTATAACATTGCTTAAAAATTAATCGACGTAAAAAACTTGTTTTCACATCAATTTTTTAATAACCGATGTTAAAAATGCTTCGAAGGCATAGTTTATTATGCTAGTTTTGTAATATCTGACATAATAAACTATATACCACGTCGGTTATTTAAAAACCAATGTAATAAATCACAACTCCGAAGCATTTTCCACCTCAGTTTTTTAGGAACTGATGTAAAAAATGCTTCAGATTTATGTTTTTTACGTCAGTTTTAAAATAACTAATGTAAAAAAATATATTTATAATGACTCATGTAATAACCTTGGTAATAAAATGACACGAAAAATAAAAAATAACTGATGTAAAAAACATTTTCTACACTAGTGCGTACACCGTAACATCAAAGATATCAACCCACATAAGACAACCCTCACCCCATAGTTCGATCAAAATGGAACCCAACCAAAAGTTGAATTTTAAGAGCTTAGCATATAACTGATTATCCATTAGTGTACTCAATATGATCTCAAGGTAGATATCATAGCCATGTCGAGTGTGTGAGTACACCAAGATATAATCCATGAAGACAACCACAGAAGAATCAAAGTAAAGATGGAACACTCGATTCATCAGTGCCCTGAAAACTTCATCTATGTTCGTGAGCCCGAATGGAATAACCAAATACTAGTATTGACCATACCTCATCTGAAGGGATGTAATAGGTATATCTAATGGTCTAACTGGAAACTAATGATAAATGGACCTCAATTCAATCATCGAGAATACCCGTGATCCTCAAATCTGATCAAAGAGATCTTCAATCCTCGATTAGGGATATTGGTTTTTGACCGTTAACTGGTTCAGATTTCGATAATCCACACAATGTCTAAGGGTAACGTATGCCTTATTTTCAAAAAAGATAGGATAACCCCAAGGATAAGTACTGGGTCAGATGAATCCCTTTTCCTTCAACTCCTCTAACTGCTTCTTGAGCTCTTATAACTACAGTGTAGCCATCCTATAAGGAGGAATGGACACTGGTTTCGCTCCTAGAACAAGCCCAATAGAGAAATATAACTCTATCTTCTTAGGAAAACCTGAAAATTCATTTGGAAAGACTTCTCTAAAATGATTCACCATTGGAGGAAAGTCCATCTATGAAGTCCCATAGTCATCCATATATAAACTAGAAAATTGAGATATAATTTCTCCAAACCCATGATGCTCGGGTCTAACTCTGCTCTCCTGGACATCTCATTCTCCCTTTTATAGAAAATACCCACCCTCTGGTGATGTGAAACTCACCCTACAGAGATAACAGTCAACAAAGGCTTAAAATAAGACTAACTAGTCCATTCTAAGAATGAAATTGAAGCCTATCATTTCTAAGACATAGAGGTCCCATAAGAAGTGATACCCACCAACCTCAAGAGGGAACTCCTTACACTGAGTTACGCTAGGCTTCTTAATCCCCAATAGAGTTTCTAGCATCACAACATCATCTGATGTAATGATACAGAGCCCAAGACTCTCCACAATGGAAACATATATAAAACTATGGGAAGCCCATGTATCAAAAAGAGTAGAAGATAAAACTGAGGCAACTAGAATCGTACCTCTAACTGTAGAGGGTCTAGGATCCTGGTCATGCTGGGTCTGTTCCACTACAAATGTTTGACCTATATAGTGGCCATGTGACCCTGCCTGACAACCCTGAACTGATCCACCCTATTTTCACTGAAAACCTATAGCCTGACTACCACAGCCACAACCACCTCCTCACCCTGAACAACCTGATGAACTTCAGTTCCCCGAATAATGAGAAACTGGTGGTCCTTCTCTTGAACGTGGAGTTATAAAAGAACCCCTATCACTCGTGGCTAGGGAGATCATGTGGAAAAAACACTAAATATGGCCCATATTTCCAAAAAATCGGAACTTGACTGGGTCCTTCAGGAAATGTGGTCTCGTATGCCCACTCTTCATGCACCGGTAGTATACCACCTGGATACCTGAATAAACGTTGTGTAAAATATCCCTGTGGTGCTTCTTACTATATTTAAAAGGACTTGGATGCTGAAATTCTCTAGCTCAAAGCTCCCAACTCCCTCATATTGCACTTGGTAATCAGTACCTGATTCACTATATCCATCATCAAAGTCAATATGAAAACATTCACCCACGATCAGATGTCATACCTGAGACCATCCTCAAATATCCTAGCCAAGGATAACTCGTCACCTCCTATAATAGGTGTGAAGCGCTGAATCTCTATGAAACTAGATGAGTAATCCATCATTGAAAGTGTACCCTTGTCCAAGTGAATTAACTCTAGGGATTGACAGACCCTCAATGTATTGAGGTAGTAGTAGTCATATAAGGTACTCTGAAACTCTTCCCAAGCCATATCCCAATGACGTCCCGCCAATGAGATAACATACCACCGTCTCTTGGAGGAATCAAATAGCATATACGTCAAAAGCTTCACCCTCCTCTCCAGATTATCAAAGATGGAAATCATGGCCTCCAACCAGGAATCTGCATCTTATGGTCCTCCATCCCCTAGGAAGGTGGAATGTTGCTGCTACTGGAACACCTACATAAACTCTACCATAGTTGGGGAAGGATGTGGAGCTCCTAGTAAAGTATGCATCATCCCCATAAAGACTTTGTGTAACTATGCATCATCACCTGTGTCCAATATAACAGCCGGTTCCAAGACAAGCATGATGAGAGTATCTATTGGTAGTCCCTGATCTACCATTTCTGGTGTCTGATCATTATCTTGTACCTGGCGTACAACCAGAGGACGTCTTGGTGGATTGAATTTTCAAGGTCAAGTGCACACCTCAGTTCAATGTTATCAAGGAGAACAACTTAAAAGTGCAAGAAAGGAACAAAAGAAGAAAGAATTCAAGTTTTACAAAACATGATTACATGGTGTGTATAAACTCTACATGGCATGTTCCCTTAATCTTTTAACATGGCATGTACCTCTTCCAATCCTGGTCATGTAACACCCCTTACACACGGTGTATTCCTCCTAACACGGTGTGTACTTGAATTTTCCCTCCTGCACAGGTTCTTCTACATGGCTAGAACTATATGGTTCTCTCCCGATGTAACACTACATGGAATGTTCAACCCTGACAAGATGTTTACTACTTAAGTTCTATCCACCCGTGTCATTAATCACATGGATGGATACACGGTTGATCTCCACAAGACATGTACTATCCGAATTTCATCCTCCCGTGTCGTTAGTCACATGGCCGGATACATGGTCTCTATAGCATGACATGTACTTCTAGTACATGGCGTGTTCTACTAAACATTTATCAACCTCGTGTCTCTACTCACACAGTCAGTCACATGGTCAAATACTACACGACATGTACATACGGTACACGACATGTACCTAATAAAAGTTATTTTCCCTAGAACAGAAGAACACATGGCGTGTGTTCATAACATCACACGCCGTGTTATTTGGGTTTCCAGAAAAGAAGCCTCTAAAACTTCTCCTGAACCCTTAAAAACCTAAACTTTTTTCTAATTAAAGACAAATTTTGACCCGTGGAAGCCCATACTCCCCATGAATCAAAGTTTGGAATCCCTTTTTCACATCATAACTTGACAAAATTTGATTAAAGTTCAAACATGATCCACTAAATTATTATCTAAGAGGGCCCATAACACCTTAGGGAACAAATCTTGGCATCCATCCAAATGAAAATTTATAATTAGAAATACTCTATCAAAATATAAGGTATTATATCAAAGAATCTATCACAACAACATTCGTATCTTGCACAACATATATCAAAATGACATACAATCAGTGATGCACACTAAATGGAATGATAAGAATGCATGACATGTGATCTCTAGCAAGTGCCTATATGACGCATGAGATGGAATAACCTCATCTCATTAGGTTGAAATAGAAATAGAACCACATTTATATAAATCATAACAACCAAAAATAATTTAATCACCCAACAGTGAAATCAAATCAACTGTAACAATTGAAAAACCAGAAAAATTGCAATATTCGAGATAAATTGGCATTTCCCTATACATATGTTAGATACTCCCAGGAAAATCTAATTACCAACTAAATATTGCTTCCTATCCCTATCTATAAGCTCTAAATAGTAAGATAAATTAGAAAAGAAACCCCTTTGATACCACTTTGTAATGTCCCAGTTTCAGGTGCCACTCAAGGGTGCCGCGTACCTAGTTGGTCACATGACCTCAAGCACATTTCCCCAAATTCCAGAGGATTCTGACTAGTGGTGAGGGCCAAGGTCTGATAATGGGGAAACTCTACCCTCATTAGTAGAGTATACACAACAGAATAACAATAGTAAAAAATAGAGGAAGTAGTAATACCAACAAAAGAAGTAAATAGTAGAATGCTGATAGGAATATAACAACAGGATCATATATAAATGATGCATGTCACATGTATCTTGGAAAGCATCCAAAAAAGTCAAAATGTTGGAAAACAATACTAAAAACAAATTACAACAAAAAAACAAGTAAACTTCAGCAGCATCGCAAGCCTGAGCTTGGTCCCATGAGCTCGATATCCAATAAGAATTAAGTACCTATTGAAGAAGGGTGCTTGCCCTTATCTAAACCTGCAACCATATAATCTATTTGGGTCCAAAATCATGACCCAAATAGGGTGTGAGATGAATTCTAGTAGGAAACCACCAAAATATCTATGCATAATTGTCAGTGAATATATATAGCAGGTAAATGCAGAAATTAAATAAATAACTAGGAAGTACTCAAAAGTAAAAAATTCTATAGTTTTCAATTTCATTCATTTAACATTTATTAATTCTATAGTTTTCTATCCTAAGCTCTGTATCCCAAGCTCCGTATCCCCTATGCAATAGTAATAAAACAGATGTCACATAAGACCATCAAAATAATCAAGTAAGACCGAGTCAAATGTTGTGCTTTGGCTTGGAAGACTAGTCACAAATATTCAATTATTCAATAATGACCCTAGGTGAAAGTTCTCATAGTCTAATCCCCCTAGTCCAACATAAAAAAATTAATTTAACAACAAAACTTTGGGAAGATCTCATGCTCAAACCCCTTTGGTCTACATTAGCACTAAACATTTACAAATGACCACCTAGGTAGCACACGCAGTGAATACCCCTTGGTCAACATGGCATAAATTCATTTAAATAACGACCCTCTAGGTAGCTCTCATGGTCTAACCCCTCTGGTCTATAAACACCTAGAATCTCTCATAGTCAATAACTCTAGGTCAACACAAGAACAATTCATGTATAAATGAACACACTTCGAGAAGCTCTCACAGTCAAATTTCCCTTGGTCAAACTTTCACAATGTGAATCACATGCATCTTATATAATCAGTAACTACATCCTAACAACACGATGCATGAAAAACAAGGCAAGAATAATAGGAATTCTAGAACAAACAACCATAATAAATAAAATAATGTAAACACACCTATAATCAAGGTATAAAACCATATTCATAAGAAATTACCCTTTTTTTCAATCTGCAAAATCATAATAGGTAATAAATAGGGTGTAATTCCAAACATGAAAAACCCAAAACGTGGGTATACGACACTTTTAACATATATAATCTAAATAAAATCCACAAAAGGCACAAACCACCTACCTCGATGTCGTACGATCAACAATATTGAATGTCGACCCATGAATCGTCCTCGAATAGTGTAGATCTGCAAAAAGGTGAAAAAAATTCAACCATGAATAACTCATGAGAGAGGAAGAATATGGAATAAAGTACATAGGGGAATTGAGGACTCACCAGTGGGATTCTAATGCACCTGACGATATCATAATTAGAGCTCGGGCGAAGAACTTGGAGGGGCTCGATGTTTGTGGCTATTCCATTGCTCTCCTGTATGAACCGAGGGAAGAAGAAATAAGTTCTAGAGATGAGATGCACCCCTGCCCCGATCCATAAAATAAAAAGAAAAATACACGACGTGTTCATTTAATGTAAATGATGTGAAATAGCCTCATCTGACCTCTTCTTTAGGTGGTCTTCTAGGTTACCTACACGACCATGTACTCAGCTGTTACATGGCTAGGTACTTGGCCATTACATAGCTAGTACACGGATGTATGTGGAACTCAGGTACATAGTGTGGACTTAGAAAAACGTCATTTATTCTTTTTTTATTCTGAAAAACAACCCAAAATCAATATCTATTCCTGAAATAAAGATCTGGGTTCTTACCAATCCATTTTATATTTTCATTTTTGTGAACAAATATAGTAAGAACTTTGCAAAACAAACTTCTAACCTCATGTTTTATTAAAAATGGATTCTTGTAAGAATGATAAAAAAGTGAGCATACAGAATATAAAGTTTCAGATCATTACTAAGTAGGTTAATTTACCTTACTTTCATTCTTATTTCCCTAGATTTATAAATTTTTACTTGTAATAGTTGCTTCCCACTACTAAATCATTTTAGGATTCCTTCCACTTTCATTTCAACCTTGGTTCGAATTAACAAGTGGGTCTTTCTTTTTAGTTCGTTATTTCTCTTTTCCCAATTATCACTCTAGAATTTTTCAAGAGTTAATTCTATTTTTTGGTTCCATAAGGATAAATTTTTTAGGTTATCCCAAGTATTTGGGCTTATATTTCAATAATTAGTCTATGATGAGTCTTTCTGCTGATCCCACTGGTAACTTCTTCAACTTGTGTTGAAGTTGATTGTTACTTATAGAACCAATAAGTATTTTCATTTCTATTCTTTGAGGCTTCATACCAGCCATGTGAATAGTTTAAATTTAAAAAATTTATGAAACCCAATTATATAGTTCATCGGTTTTTCCAGTAGCATGAGAACCCCATCCTAAGACTTCTAGTTCATTGGATTTAAATTCAAGAGTTTCTTGAAACATTGGGATCTCAAGACCATGTAATTTGACCTAATCAACATTTTCATCATATAAAAAAACATAAAATTCAGATCCTGAGTGTTATTTCACTAAAACACCACCTGGAATTCCATGTTCCAAGTGAAGAAATGAATAAATATTCACTCCTCCATTATATTGAAATCCCACCTAAAAAACTTACAAAAACCATACTTGATATTTATGTTTTACAATAGATGAAATTTTAATTAGATTATTTTTAACTTTATATATATTTCACATTTATTTTCTTCAATGATTTCCACCACTATAAAACAATCAAAATACAAATCATTCGACTCTTGTTATCTTAGAAAAATGGATTCATGTAGCTTTAATGATTATTTAATAATTTCCTTTTATGTGTTATGAAATCATAATTTTCTTGTATTTATTTATTTTGTTAAATGTTAATTTTACTGAATCAAATTGGTTAGATATGAGTCAAAAATGGATGGATTCCAATCATATAAAAGAAGAGTATGAGGATGAAGTGAAAGAGTTAATAAAGTTTGAAAGATACAATTAATATGAACCTTCTCAAATAATTTATCTGTGTTTATGCTGTTTTTATTCAAGACTAATTAGTATAGAGGAGTTGGAATAATAATTGATCTATCATGGAATAGATCAAAGTTATAAATTTTGAACTAAAAATTGGAAAAAATTGAATGTAGCTAGTGATGAGGATAACACTACATTTTATGGATAATTTGATGTGATTACAAGTATCACTAGTAGAAAATATTCTTTTAATGACTACCAAAATCCATCGCAAAGGGCTTATAGTGGATTCCTAGAATTCTCCAAATAGTGGACACTTTAGGTTTGTTACTGTTTCCTATAGAATCCTCCATTTTTTGGATGCTATAAATGAGACTGAGATCATATATAGAGACTTCCCTTAGAGGGTCTCTATAGATGATCTCGAGTTGGGATATAATGTCCTCAAAAAAATAGTCACTATAGGCTCATTAGACATTGGCTATAGTGAATTCTAAATGAAGGTCTCTATATCCCAACTTAACACAACTTATAGTGACTGCTATATATTTTTTTATTTTTTTAAAAAAAATTCACTGAAACATTAAAAAAAAACACTATTTTAAAAACATAAAAAATATTTCCAAAAATATATAAAACTATAAATATCTTTGTGTCATCATATTCCAATATATACATCTATCTTCAAATAAAACTACATGAAAAAATTTAATAAAATAATTAGTTCAGATAAAATGTCTCACCTAATAATTGAAATGAAATAAAATATTTCAATTAAATATTAGTACAATAGATCAAAATTAGTTGATTTTGAAAATATATTAATAATTTTGAATCATTTTTTAAAAATTTAAAACCACTTATTTTATCATTCCAAGCAGACTGCATGTCCGATTGATGTGTCAAATGACCACATAAGTAAAAAATAATAATAATTCAATTTTACTATGATTTCATGTCATTCCAAGGTCATTTTCTATGCATCGGATAGTTAAACTCACATTTTGTTGTTTTATGACACTAAACTGAATTTTCCATCATCCCAGTCAAATTACACCTCCGATGGATGTATCATATTTTCAAACCTAACAAAATTCACCACATAGTTGTTTTAATCTGATTTCATAGCATTCAGAGGTCGTTTCACTAGTTTTGACCCCCCAAGCACACCTTTTAAAGGGCGTAAAATAATTTAAAAACCACATATTAATTCGTTCCGTGCAGACCGAACATTTGATTGGTGTGTCATCAGCTAGTACACATGAATAATAATGATAATAATATAAGTTTTCTATGATTTCAAGTCATTTTGAGGTCATTTTCTATGGATTTAATTGTTAAATGCATGTTTTGTTGTTTTATGTCACTAAAAGTGCGTTTTTGGTCCTCTCAAGCAAACAGTAGCTCATATTGATGTTCCATTTGATCGACCATTTCAAAATTCACTTAAAAGTTATTATTGTAGGATTTCATTCCCTTCAAAGGTCGTTCATAAAGATTTGACCCATGAATACACCTTTTTAAAGGACATTAAATATTTAAAAACTACATATTCAGTCGTTTCGAGTATACTGCATGTATGATTGACGTTTATTTCAAAAATAATAATAAGTTAGTTTTCCTTGGATTTTATGTCATTCTGAGGTCATTTCCTATGAAATTGATTGTTAAATGACCGTTTTTGTGTTTTATGTGCCTAAAATTTTGTTTTCCATCATCCTGATCAAATGGAACCTCTAATGGATGTACAGTATGCTCGACCATTTCACAATTCATTCCATAGTTATTGTCGTCTAATTTCATGGCATTCAAATGTTGTTTTTATGGGTTTGACCCATGGAATAACCTTTTTAAAGGTCATCAAATCTTTAAAAACAACACATTTAATCATTTTGAGCAAACCACATGTTCGATTGGCGTGTTGTCTACTTAAACACATCACGAATAATAGTAAGATGTTTTTCCTGTGATTTAATGTCATTCTAGGGTTGTTTTCTATGGATCTAAGCATGAAATGCCTATTTTAGTATTTTATGACACTAAAAGTGTGTTTTCTATCATCACAGTCAAATGAAAACTTTGATAGAAGTTCCGTCTACTTAAAAAATTCACAATTCACTTCACAATTATCATAATTTGATTTCATGGCATTCAAAGGTCATTAGACTGTTTTTTACAATAAGACACACCTTTTTAAAAGGTGTCAAATCTTCAAAAACCACATATTAAGTAGTACCATGTAAACCACACATTTGATTGACATTTCTTCATCTTGTACACATCACAAATAATAATATGATGTATGTCTTGTGATTTCAATCCATTGTGAGGTTGTTTTCTATAAATATGACTGTTAAAAACATGTTTTGGTGTTTTATGACACTAAAAGTGAATTTTTGGTCATCTCGGACAAACGAAACCTCTGATTGACATTCCTTATACTTGAACATTTCAAAATTCACTCTATGATTATTTTTTCTAATTTAACATAATTAAAATATTTTTTAGTTGGTTTTTACTCTAGAACACACCTTTTTAAAGGGAGTCAAACCATTAAAACCTGAATATTCAGTAGTTCCAGGAAGAATGCACATCCAATTGATGTTCCTTCTACTCATACACATCAATAATAATAATAAGAATACTTTTTTCCCATGATTTCAAGTCATTCTAAGGTTGTTATCTATGGATCTAATCATTAAACGTGTGTTTTGGTCTTTTATGACACTAAAAGTGCATTTTTGTTAATACTGAAAAAACGAAACTTCAAATTGATGTTCTTTCTCCTCGACCATTTCAAAATTTACTCTATGATTTTTTTTGATTTCATGACATTCAGATGTCGTTATGTTGGTTTTTACCCCTGGATTCACCTTTTTAAGGGGTCTCAAAACTTTTAAACCCACATATTCGGTAGTTTCGGGCAGACTATAGGTCCTATTAATGTGTCATCATCTTGTACAAGTCAATAATAATAATAATAATAATATGGGTTTCCTATGATTGAAAGTCATTCTGAAGTTGTTTTCTATATATATATCTGTTAAACACATGTTTTGGTGTTTTATGACACAAAAAGTGCATTTTCGGTCATCCTGGATAAAATATAGCTCCGATTGACATTTCATCTACTCGACCATTTAAAAATTCACTGTATGATTGTTTTTTTTATTTCATAGAATTCAGATGTCGTTTAGTTGGTTTTCACCCCTGGACATACCTTTTTAAAGGGCATCAAACCTTTAAAACCCACATATTTTGTAGTTCTGAGAAGACTGCACATCCGATTGAAATTGTTTCTACTCATACAAATAATTAATAATAATAATATGAATTTCCTATGATTTAAGTCATTTTTAGGTCATTAGTTATGGATCTTATTGTTAAATGTGTATTTTGGGGTTTTAAGACACTAAAAGTGCATTTTTGGTCATCTCGGACAAATGAAACCTCCAATTGACATTCCTTCTACTCGAACATTTCACAATTCACCCTATGAATGTTGTCATATAATTTGATGGCATTAATATGTCATTCAGTTGGTGTTTATCCCTAGATGCACCTTTTCAAAGGGTGTAAAACCTTTAGAACCCGCATATTCAGTAGTTTTAGGAAGACCACACATCTGATTGACGTTCCATCTACTTGTACACATAATGGATAATAATAAGATGATTTTCTTGTGATTTTAAGTCATTCTGAGGTTGTTTTTTATATATATGACTGTTAAATTCATGTTTTGGTCTTTTATGATGCTAAAAGTGTGTTTTCAGTCATCTCAGACAAATGAAACCTCCAATTGACATTCCGTTTACTCAACCATTTCACATTTTACTCTACGATTGTTTTCTTCTGATTTCACAGCATTCAGATATTTTTTAGTTGGTTTTTACCCTCGGATGCACCTTCTTATAGGGAATAAAACCTTTAAAACCTGCATATTCGGTAGTTCAATGATGACCACACATCCGATTGGTGTTCTATCTACTCGTACACATAAATAATAATAATAATATGGTTTTCTTATGATTTGAAGTCATTATGAGATCATTAGATGTAGATCTGATTGTTAAAAACGCGTTTTGGTGTTTTATGACACTAGAAGTGTGTTTTTGGTCATCTCAGAAAAAATACACCTCTGATTGATGTTTTTTATACTAAACCATTTCAAAATTAACTCTATAATTATTTTAATCTAATTTCATGGAATTCAGATGTTGTTTGGTTTGTTTTTACCCCCAGATGCATATTTTTAAAGGGTATCAAACCTTTAAAAACCACATATTTGGTAATGTTGGGCATAAAACACATTCGATTGACATTCCATATACTAGTACACATAAAAAATAATAATATGGTTTTCATGTCATTTAAATTCATTTTGATGTCATTTTCTATATATACGACTATTTAACACGCGTTTTGGTGGTTTATGACACTAGAAGTGCATTTTCAGTCCTCCAAGACAAATGAAAACTTCGATTGATGTTTAGTCTGATAGAATATTTCAAAATTCACTCTATGATTTCTTTTTTCTGATTTTAAGGAATTCAATTGTCGTTTGATTGGTTTTTATCCCCAGACACGCCTTTTTAAAGGGCGTCAAACCTTTAAAAACTACATATTCGGTTGTTCCAGGAAGAACACACATCCGGTTTACATTCTGTATACTCATATAAATCCTGAATAATAATAATATTATTTTCATGTGATTTCAAGTCATTCAGAGTCATTATATATATATATATATATGACTGTTAAACACATGTTTTGGTGTTTTTGAAACTTAAAGTGAATTTTTTGTCATCCCAGACAAAGAAAACCTCTGATTGATGTTTAGTATACTTTACTACTTCGAAATTCACTCTAAAATTGTTTTCGTCTGATTTTATATCATTCAGATGTCGTTTGATTGGTTTTTACCCCTAGACGCACCATTTTAAAGGCCCTCAAAACTTTAAAACCCACATATTCATTATTTATGGGAAGACCACACATCTTATTGATGTACTGTTTACTCTTACACATCATTAATAACAATAATATGTGTTTTCTATTATTTCAAGTCATTATGAGGTCATTTTTTATGTATATGACCATTAAATGCTTATTTTGGTGTTCTATGAAACTAAAAATTCAATTTCAGCCATCCCAGAAAAAATACACCTCCAATTGATGTTATGTCTACTCTAAAATTTACAAATTCACTCTAATAATGTTTTTCTCTGATTTCAAGGAATTTGGATTTCGTTTGGTTGGTTTATTCCCCCAGGCACACCTTTTTAAAGGCATCAATCCTTTAAAACCCACATATTCGGTAGTTCCGAGCATAACACACATCCAATTGTTGTTCTGTATTCTCATACACATCAAGAGTAATAATTATATGATTTTATTATTATTTCAAGTCACTCTAAGATCATTTAATATGGATTAGATCATTAAACGTGCGTTTTGTTGTTTTATGACACTAAAAGTGAATTTTCGGTCATTCTGGGAAATGACAACTCTAATTGACATTCAGTTTACTAGAACATTTCAAAATTCACTATAATATTGTTTTTATCTTATTTCATGGCATTCAGATGTCATTCAGTTGGTTTTTACTATCAGACACACATTTTTAAAGGGCATTAAACCTTTAAAAACTATATATTCAGTAATTTTAGGTAAAAAAAACATCCAATTAACATTTCATTTGGTTATACACTTAGAGAATAATAATAATATGGTTTTCCTATGATTTCAATTTATTTTGAGGTTGTTTACTATATATATGACTGTGAAATGCATGTTTTGGTGTTTTATGACACTAAAAGTGTGTTTTCAGTCATCCCGGACAAACCACACCTCCGATTGACATATTTTCTACTCAACCATTTCAAAATTATCTCTACAATTGTTTTCATTGGATTTCATGGAATTTAAATGTCATTCTGTTGGTTTTTAAATCTAGACACACCTTTTTAAAAGGTGTTAAACCTTTAAAAATTGCAAGTTCAGTTTTTTCGGGGAGATCGCACGTCTGATTGAAGTGTCATCTCCTCATACAATTCCTAAATAATAATACAATTTTCCTATGATTTTAATTCATTTTGAGTTTATTTTATATGTATTTTACCATTAAAAGTGCATTTTGGATTGAGGATAAAGCATGATATGTATGTAGAGGAAGTAGGTAATATTAGAAGTGATAGTTTTTTTGGGGATGCAAGCAGTTAGAATGTGGTTGTTTAGAGGAAGTATTCTGATGGAAAGAGGAATGAATTAGTTGTGCGAGAAGGTAAGGATCGATAATTATTAGGTTTTCAGAAGAACCAGGTCATTGATGAGGTTGTTCGGAATGTCAACAGGCTTCTTGGGTCTTAGATTCAAGAACAGCCTATGTTTGAGGAGGTTTCCTATCCCAAGAATCCTAGGAAACATCAATCTTATCTTAGTATGTTAGTATGATTAATAGGACTTGGGTTGATTTTTTGGATGATGAGTTGGACGATGCAAGGGATTCTCTAATCATAGTATTTGAAGTGAAGGAGGGTCTTGATCATCTATTAGATGGTCAATCTAACTTTGAACATGCTATGTAGGAGGATGTTGATCTTCAGTAATCACAATAGCAGATGATTTTCTTTTTATGGGCTTTCCAAGGCAAGAAAATATTATATGTAGAGTCCTTGAACAGATTTAAGGCCAATAATCCAATGAGATCTAAGGGGCTTGTCATAGGGGGAATGAGACCTATAAAGAAGTCCTTGGATGATAGCGGGTGACCTGTGAGAGCTCTGTGTATGTCCAGAGTCAGTCTAGACAACTACCTTTACATGAGAAGGTTCGAAGGGTTGTAGATTCTTTTGAGCATGTCGAGAAGGACCTCTCTATCCTTGCTAACATAACTTTTGATCTTGTCACTATCAATAATGAGGTAATTTTATCTCCTTCCAAAAATGATAAAGGAACTCATGGAAAGATTAGTCAAAAGAGGGATCAAATGGATTCCTCAAATG
Source organism: Viscum album (assembly GCA_963277665.1). Classification (NCBI taxonomy): domain Eukaryota; kingdom Viridiplantae; phylum Streptophyta; class Magnoliopsida; order Santalales; family Viscaceae; genus Viscum; species Viscum album. Next base: position 175,009,086 of record OY728164.1, read on the forward strand.
ATGGTGGTGGGCTTGGAGGTAAGATATTCTCATCCTTTATAGTCAGATTTTAGCACTGAGATTCTATAGACAGTAAATTATAAAATCAAGCTGGTAAGGTCTAGTAATATCATAAATTACATCTACTACTTTAGAAAATACATATTCTCCTTTGGGGTTTCATGGATATTGCATGTCTTCCATCATCAAATAAGGAATGAAATTATTCAAAAATCATAAAACAATGGTCAACTATTATTTGTCAGGCACTGGTTATATCCAAGAAAGTATCATAATTTATTAGATGTGATTCAGTAAATAAGTAAAATGATTTGAGCAATTATAGATCCTGCTAGAAACAATATTTCATCAAGAATTTATTGATTAACCATTATTAATAGAATCCTCACTATATTTTATAGGTATAGAACAAAAAATCTAATCAATAACATGTTCTACTAAAAAATTCAAATTTCTAATAGGAAGTATTGATCTGTAAGGATATATATCAACCCTTTATTAAAGATTTATTAGTTCAATAGTGGATCCTTTATAATCTCTTTGAAAATAAGAGATGGTAAGTCCACCATATCCAGTTGACTTACCTTATAAAATTCCATGTAGTAAATAGGAGTGTTATCATCAGGTAAATTGACCTCATAACCAAAATGTCATGATTACTTAACAGATCATATGAAAAAACATTCACAATTACTTAACATACCATATGAATAAATTTTCATTATTACTTAACTAACTATATGATCTTTCTATACAATCACTTGAGACCAAAATAGAGAAACCAACAAATTAATCTTAAAGAAAGATACATATTAATAAATTGAAGTGTTATGTAATATATCATGATTATGAATGAAGTAAACATTAAAATAATTAATTAAATCAAAAGAATTAAAATAATAAAACAAAAAGTGGTGTAAATATAACTAAAGTTTCATGAATAATTATTAATTCCTAATTAACATATGATATTAATATGGTAATGTAAATTACCTCTTGCATGAGGTTAATCCTCATCTAGATCTCCAATCTCACTGTGATGTCCAACAGCTATATCTAGAGCCTATAATATATATATATAAATATTATATATCTTAAGTATATCAATAAAAGTAAATATGATTATGGTTTATTTTATTTTTTACCTATGGAAACACTTTTGTTCCATTAACAGGACATTGTGTCATCACTTCATTGATACGTGCTGACATCTGTGATAATCTCTCCCCATACTCTGCACATAACTCCCGAAACCACTCATCCGTACTTTGCTGCATATCCTACATGGAATAATCTATCTCATTCTGTGTGCACATCCCTAAATCTATGAATTAACCCATCACATATGCTATAACAACTATAAGCCGTGGGACACCAGTGCAATACGTAAAAGAATAACCATGACCATCATGACCCACGACATGCTAAAATATATCATCTCTACGCATAGTACTATGACATTTCCCCTCTAACAGCTCTGCCAACATAGCATCAAACTGATCATGGAGAATATAAATAACGAATTAATGAACTAATATGAATAATTTCTATGAAATAAAAATACATTTTTACTAAATAAATTTCTTACTATAACACCAGAAACATTGGGATCACCCACCCTATGAGTCCTCACCCATATTGAAATCCAATCAGTTGGCTTATGTTAGTGGTGTTACTATAATAAAGGGTTCCACCAAATACATATTTATATTTATGTTGTACTAAAATATTTTTAATATATGAATGAATAGTGAATTCTAAACATACATCATGTTTGAGCTGTGACACGTGTCGAGTACCAAGTCTGGAAGGTGTTCCCTGCCTCCCCTGACTACCTAAATGTTGAGAAGAATCATTATATAACAAACATATTCAGTTAATAGACATATTAAAAATTAGTCATTTATAGATTAAAAGTAATAAATTTTACCATCATTGCATCACTCAACCAAAACACAACCAAATCCTTCCACTGCATGGGAAGAATACCCAGAGGGATTTGCTGTAGAATGTCTAGAACACCTGCAAATGGTATCCAATGATCTCTCTTCACCATTAACCTTGAAATCCTTCTATAATTTTCAGAATTTGGTGATACATACTACACAAAATTCATTTGGACATCATGTCAAATTATCCTTTAAAAAAAATTATTAGTAGATGCGATAATAATAAAAACAATGTCATGAAAAATTAAACATTGAATTTACCTAAACCTCCCTCCATAATCTATTAATCATATCCTGGTGGGAAGAAGACCAATCATGAGTCATTAAGGGAAAATGTGTGGGTATCGTATCATATGCCCAAACTTATGAATCAATACACTTACACCTTCTCCAAATAGATGAAATGTGTCATCAAATAAAACATCCAATCGGGCTCCAGAGTTCCAGGATCGAACCCCTCTACCAGGACCCCTGTGTTTTCTAGAATATACAAAAAATCACGATAAATAGAAATTCAAAATTAAATTACAATATAACAGAATTTTTAATTAGAAATTAGAAAAATTTCAGGAAATATACACCGAAAATTATAATAAATTAATTTAGAAAAATGAAAACATATATATTGATAAATCAGGCAAACCACTCTGACCACCTTGTGACATACATACATTAATAAAAAAATATTATTAAATCAAGAAATTTTTAAACATATAATTCATAAATATTTTAACAAATATTAACTAAGAAAAAAATTACAATCTTTCATTGATCATGCAAGTCTATCGTATCTCCTTCAATAGTATCTCTAGCCCATTTTATATATTCTTCTCATATAACTACATTTTTTTAGTCAAGTTCTTGATTAATAAATGTGACAACATCTATTTACTCTCGATAAATCATAAAAACCCCTATTCAAGACATTTTCACAATAACTTTCTAGTTATAATCATTACCGAAAAAGTAAATTTTCTCTGCCTGAGATGTCAGTATGAAGGGATTGTTGCTTACTTGATCATCCTTATATAACATATTGTTAATGTTTACTGATGTAAATTGTAATATATCAACATTAATTCCATGAATCAGATCGACCCAATCACACCTTAACAATCTATGTTTTAAGCCATGACTATACATAACCTCAATAATATCCCTCAATAATCCATAATAAAAACCTACATCAACAAATTAATAACCAACACCACTATTTTGCATGGATCGGTTCATGTCAACATAACTAATACATAATCGGAATCCATTGGCATCCCAATACTTATAGAAACGAGCTATAATAAACAGTCCATCAGCTAGTTGGTTGAGTTCTTTGCTCACAATATGAGTACTTAAATCATGCATCTTTTGAATCTATAAGTTTCACATAATTGAATGTATAAAGTATTGTGAAAATAAAAATAAGTTTCACTGTAAAAATATTAAATCAATTATTTATATGTACGTGAGTCTTGAACAACTCATGAAATGTGTTGAAATGATTTTTTTCACTTTAATGGTCAGTTTCACGGGGCCTTTCACATTTCAACTCAGCGATACACATCCTAAATCTCAGCATAATAAAATTCAAGTAATAAAATAAATATAGAGACATAAAATATAATAGATAAACTATGAATCTTATTGTATCAATGACATAACTGATGGAGTGTTGAACAACACATATCAATGATCTTGAACCCACTCATCATTGTGCATATAAAATGTTATCCCTTCCACAATTGGACCCTCGTCATTCTGGGAGAGTTTATCTAACTTGTTTCAATCTCATAAATATATTAAGCACAAAAATCAGTATACTCATCCATTAAATATCCCTTTGAAATTTAATCTTCTAGGTGATCTTTGTTGTGCACATACTGTTTCAATGTATTTAAGTATCGATCTGTTGGATACATCCACCTAAATTGCACAGGACCACCAACAATGAATTCACTAGTTAAGTGCACACTCAAGTAGACCATGAAATCAAAAAAACATAGTGGAAGTAGTTTCTATAGGTGACATAGTGCATGTAAAATATTATCATATATAATGATCAAATCACTCATTTGATGATTCTTTGAACAGAGTTATGTGAAAAAATTAGAAACTTCAATCAATGGCTCAACAAGCTGGGTAGGTAAGTAATCATGAATTTATATAGGGATTAACTATTGAAGTAGAATATGATTATCATGACTTTTCAAACCATATAATTTCATGATCATTATATTGAAACACTTGAAAATATTAGAGCAATAACCATCTAACACCTCGACGATCATCAAAATTGATAGAAATGTTTGTTTCTCTTTTATACTCATTGTGTACTGTAAAAAAGCATGTATTCCCAATTAACATCAACCAGCTATAAATGTAAATGTTTTCTCAATCCCATTTCTTTCAAATCACATCGATTATTCGCACCATCCTTTGATTTCCCCTTAATTCCTAAAATGGTGCACAATATATTATCACATTAATTTTTTCAAAGTGCATCACATCCAAATTATGTATTAATATATTATATTATAAAAAATGAAATTACAAAAAACTTCAATTATTCTAATTATGACTGCACTGTCTATTTGTAGTAGAAATAAAATGCAATACAGGAGCCAATAAATCTTGAAAATCATACATTGTACGGATGTTTTCTTTATCAAGTTATGTATAAATTTTAACCCCATACATTATTTATGGCGATGGGTCATGATATCTATTCCCATCAAATGAAACAATGCCTTTTCTAAACCTATGAAATAGAGAAAAAAATAATTTATGACCAAGATATGCCCACTTTATATAGTGCTTAATCCATATAGATTTCTTACTTTTATTACAACAAGGGAAGGAAAATTCTCCTTTTGTACTTTAACCTGAAAAGTTAGAATATGCTGAGAAGTCATTAATTATCCATAACAAAGAAACCTAAAGTCTAAAAATTTCATTATCTGCTCATTCAGAATTCATTACACCATCTTCCCAAAATTCTTATAGCTCATCGATCAAAGGTTTCATATAAACATCGATTTTATCTCCAGGTCCTCTCGGTCCATCAATTAGAGTCGAATGTAAGAAAAACGTTTGCTTCATACATACCAATGGGGAAAGGTTGTATGGAATCAACACCAATGGCCACATAAAATGTGTCACACCAACCATGGACCTAAATGGGTTAAAAATATTTGCTTCCAATCCCATTCAAACATTATAATAATCCTAGGAAAAGTCTATGTATCTTTGATCAAACTCTTTCCATGCCAAAGAATCTATTGGGTGAGTTAATTTATCAATCAATTTGTTTTTATATGAATTTAAAGTCGTCAATTTAGAAATGTAAGTTGACATGAATAATGTCTTCAGTCTTGGTTTCAGTGGGAAATAATGCATCTTCTTAGCTGCAACTTGTTTCCCTTAATTCAAGACCCTACTGGGAAGAATTTAACTACCTTGACTAATCCCACTGGCCTTCCACCCAGATGAATAGAAAATAGTAAAAATATTTAATTATTAAATCTATTTTATGAACAATATATTTTTATTTTGGCACACATCAATGGTTTCATATGTAAAACCAAGGTCATCGGTCAACTTACAAGCTTAATAGAATGACTATGGAATCTTTGCTCTAGTAGGGAGTACCTTCTGTAACAAAACCAACAACATATCGAATGAGGTATCTGACCATTGATTAAAGGCCTTTAGGTTTAACAATTAAATGGTGAAACAATTTACTAAATTTAGTTTAACCGTGATATAATTTAGTATGCGCATCATCAAGAATTTCAAATAATTTAAATGATTCTCCATCTATAGAATAACAGGGATTACTCCATCCAACATCATCATTTATGACATTACTATCTTTAGGTTGAAACTAATGCATCATATTATTGAGAATTATGTTCATCATATCAAGTGTTCTCAAATAAAAATCCATATGAATACTTCTTTATTGGTGACATGAAACAAACTCTTCCCCATGACGTGTCCATGTCTTATAATTTTTCAAAAACACATTAAAAAAATGTTCTCTAACACTATCTTGTTTGAATATATATCTATTTACACATTTTATATATGAAAAAATAATCAAATCTCTTTAAATTTTACTGGTTAAATCCATAAATTTCTTAATCCCTTCATAATATTTAGCAGAAAACCTATCTGACATATCAATCCATCACTTATCTATATCTGTATTTAATAGAAAGAAAATAATTGAAATATATTATTTAAATTATAAAAATATTCACATCATTAAAACTTATGAACCAATGAGTTAAAATCTATTTTTATGGACAAATAAATGAAAGAAAATAAAGGGATATTTAAGAAGATATTTGAATAAAAATTATGTACATTTCAAGCAGATAATAGTTTCTATATTTTAATATTGGATATGAAAATATATTTTTTGAATATATTTAACCTTCATTGAACTATGATCTCAAAACTAAAATTTATAGTCTTTATAATATTCAAAAATAGAAATTATCCCATCTTATGTTAATTCAGTATATTTAAATGATGTTTCTTTGAAAATGATACAATAATGAGAAATTTGAAAATACCAATCATGAATAGATTCTAAATAATAATGAATTGGTATTATTGAATAAAGGAGAGTATACTCAGTTATATGAATATAAAGGATAATGATATACATTATGATCAATAATTATTTTATACAAGACAACAATAGAATTTATCTATGATTGAAGTCTCAGCTAGATGATAATATCAATCTATTAATAAAGAACCATATTAAAGATTCATCAAGATCTTTTTCATTGGGTTTTAATGTCAATATGTATAATATAGATCCAGTATAACCAACGATTTCCTTATTATCCTCACATCTATTGATAAATTTTGTCCCATTATACTTTTCCAGAAAAATAATATTGAATTTGATGGAAATTAATAAAATTATATCATTGTGTTCATATAAAAAAATAATTTTAAAAAAGTGAATGTATTAATGTCTATAAAGTATATTTAGGGTACTCTTGATAATATCCATGAAAAAAAATTTAATTTAAAAGAATACAAGCTAAAAAAGTGTGTTATGTCTGAAGATTTGAAAATGAATAATGATGAAACCATTTATGAATTTTTAAAAAGTTTTCATTAAAATTATATAAAACATGAACAGATTTGGAGGAAAATTCGAGGACTCCACCATGTTGAAAAATACATTATAATTTTTTCTTAATAGATTTTATTCCAATGTTTCCTCATTTAATGAAAGATATTCGAGTATACTATCTCAAGATGAACTTCATTGTACACATGATACATATGAGATAAGAAATCACCTTATTTTAACAAGAATTTCATATAATAGAATGATATTTCATTCAAGAATGATAACATAAAAACTGAAGTATAAGAAATAATATTTTACTAGTAACTCTAAATATGATTAAGATCAAGATAAATAGTTTTAAAACACCTTGTCTCTCATATAACAAAATTTCAAAAAAAGGATGAAGATAAAAAGGTAAACATTCTTTAAAATTATTCAATTGTTGTAAAATTAGAAAATTAGAATTTAAATATCCAATGAATTGAAATATTGAAAATATAGATGATGAGAAAGAACACATAATGAATGAGAAAGGTTTAATATATAGATTTGTTTCAAAATGAACCATTTTTCTTATATAACACACACCATACAAATGAAATTTTATCACTGTTTCCATTCAATGCTTGTTGAAGCTGCCTTCAAACACCAACAAGTGTACATATTCATGTGATGGCCATACATTTAACTTTATGATTGATAATTTATTTTTTTCCTTATAGTTGTGGATGATTCAGTTGGAAGAAGTGTACCCTTTGTGTTTCTTGAGAAATTAAAATATGATTACAGTATTTAGAGTGAGGGACCACACCCTCTTAGCATTGATGGTGACAATGATGATTTAATCAAAGACTACCTTAACATTGTATACAATATTAACAAGGAATTTGAACCAATAATTAAGGAGAATATGTAGTATTATAGGAAACATCTATAATAAATGAGTAATCTTTAAAAATTAAAAACTCATTTTACTAAATTCAAAGAAGTAATGCGAAAAACTTACCTATAGGGGACTCTACTGTGGGTTAAGGGGGGTGACCAGATTAGGGATCCATGACGGGGTGTAAGGGATTGATGAAATGTGTTCGATTGTGGGGCTTGATAGGGGAGGGGTGACTTGATAGGGTTGGGATGGATTGATGGAGGTGGGAGGGTTAGACGGTGGGGCATGATGTGGTAGGGAGGGTTTGATGGTGGCAAAATAGGAGGGTTCAATGGCGGGGCATGATGGGGTCGGGAGGGTTCGACGATAACATGACGGTCTGAAGGTGTTGTACGGAGGTGGGGGGTGGGGGTGTGGGGTCATGGGAGGGTCGTGGGGTTGCATGAGGGTGACAGATAGGGGAGGGGAAAAAGTAGGGAGGGGGTTAAAAAGTATAGTGACCTCCAAATAGAGGTCATCCAAAAAACTCATCCATAAAAACTTAAATTTCTACTAGTGTGTGAAAATAATGAAGTCTATATTAAGGTTATGATTAAAAGTTTGAAAATTTATGAAGATCATATTGAGAAAATGAAAATGATAGTTGAAGAAGAATTTTGTTATTTTAAAGAAGTTTTTGAGAAGTTAAAGAGTTGTGCATGGACTGCACTGTATGCTGTTTGTACTAAATATAGTGCATTGTCATCCATACTGAATATATATGTTATAAAATCTAGCAATAGATATTGTGATGCAAGTTTTATTAAAATAATTTCTCTCTTGAATGTTATTCTACCAAAATATAATGAGCGTTCTTACCAAACATATGATTCTAAATGAATTATACATTCAATGGGTATGATCACTAAAAGAATACATGCTTGTACAAATGTCTATATACTATTTATCAAGGACTATGAATCACTTAAATAAATCCAAAGAAGCATGGTTCATCTCAACACAAGAAAGATGAATCAGGTCCAATGAATGTTTTATGACACTTTACAATCATTACAAGGTTTAGGTGACTATATTGAAGTTAGAAGAATGCAAGGAAATTGAAAATTCATACATATATAAGAATTTAAGATGGATAAATTCATCACCTGACAAGATCTCATTAGTAGAAGAAAATCGATCATGAGTATCCTGAATTTAGAAATGATCTGAGAAACCTTCGTCTTGTTTTATCTATAGATGGAGTGAATAATTTTGGGATTTAAATAAGAACTCAGAGTACATGAATGATTATGTTGGTAAATTATAACTTTCCACCACAGTTATGCTTGAAACAAAAAATACATTGTGTTATCTCTACTTATATATGGACTAAAATAACTAGGAAATGATATTGATGTTAATTTGGATCCATTGTTCAAATATTTGAAATTAATATTGGATTCAGGTGTTACGTTGTATGGTTCTTACATAAATGAATATTTCATGCTAAGATATAAAATTTTTAGGATATATCGTTAAAGGAAATAAAGGGTGTCCCATTTGTGAATAGGGTACACAATCAATTAGGTTTAAACATTCATTGAAGAATATGTTTCTAGGACATCATAATTTTCTACCTAAATGACATAAATATCGATCTTCTATGAAATCATTTGATGGGAGTTTAGAATAAGGTATAAAACCATGTCCACTAAAAGGTGATCAAATGTTTGAGAAGGTAAAATATTCGGACACTAATTTTGGTAAATCATTTTCAAAAAACCCTACAAAACCTATTTGGAAAAAGAGATTAGTTTTTTATAATTACTATACTATAATTGTTTTTATGTCAGAAATTTTCTAAATGTTATGTATGTGGAACAAAATACAAGTGATATGTCATTGAAACATTACTAAATGCACCTGAAAGAAAAGTATGGAATTAAGGTTAGTTTGAACATGATTAACATGGTGATACATGAATAGTTGGTTCTAGTGAAGAGTAAAAAATATTCTTTTCTTACAATAGCTTATTACACTCTTTCTAGGTTAGAGAGATATTTGTTTTCCAACTTATTGAATTTGGTAAAGGTTCCATAGGGTTATTCCTAAAATATAAAGAATATTGTGTCAATGAATCATTTAAATTTAAAGGTCTTGAAATTACATGACTTCCATTTTTTGATGCAAGATCTAATTCTTATAGATTTATTTGTCATTTCTCTCAAGATTTTATATCATACATTAACCAAGATGTATTTTAAAAAAAATACATATGCAGTAATGTTATAGACTGAATTTTTTTTTCAACTATAGAAAAGGAAATTATAGTCATATTATGTGGATTTTATATGTTCTTTCCACTGATGTTCTTTTATATGATGGTTCACTTGATAGTTTACTTGGTAGGATAGATTCATCTTTGTAGTTCTATACATTGTAGATGAATGTACCCCATTTAATGGTTTATGAAGATTTTGAAAGGGTATGTCAAAAATCGATGTCGTCCAGAAGGTTGTAATGCATAGCAATATGTTTTTGAGGAAGCCATTGAATTTTGTACCAACTACCCGTCTGATGTGGAAATCATTAGTATACTGAAATCTCTTCACACTAGGTGACTTTTTGGTGAATGAATTTCCATAATATATGTTGATATAATAACTATTACAGAGATGGACTAAGATCACTTTTACATTTCATATAGTAGTTTAGAGGTTTTTCCACATGGTGAAACCCACAAAGTATTTATAAGTCATTTGAATCCATCAAGGGATGAAATCTAGATATCAAATACACATAATAAACAATTTATAGGATAGTTCTGAGACCATATTTGTTAAGAGTCAACTAAAAATCTAGATTCAATTTTAGAATAACTTCGATGGCTATCTATAGGACTAAGTGTTCATGTATTATCTTATAATGGTCATGTAATTAATGTTTATATATTGTATAAAAATGAACATGATGAACATAGTACCATGAAAAATAGTGATGTTACACTTGTGGATTAAGAAATGCATGTATCTAGTACCAAGGATAGTAATCTAATTTATTCTAATATATAATAATTTAGAATTATCAAACAGACATGGGAGTTGGATTATAAAATATACCAAGGGACAATTTTTTAATTCAATTGGGTTGATAATAGGAGTAAAATTAAAATATATGAATTGGGATTGTGAAAGTGGATTTCCGCAAGGAAGGGTACAAAGAAGAACCATTTATAATGGCTTTACAGGCAGTAGAAGAATTTTATGTTCTAGATCCTAAAAATTGAAAGTGGTTAACTGTTCTGTTATCAACCAAAAAAACTAAAGGGAAGGATGTTAATTGAACTTAGGATGACCCTTTCATTTGGACATCGAAATCAATTCACAGTGGTCCCAATGTTGACAGGGTATTTTGTGTTAGAGGATACCATAACGAGGGGATTTAGATACTCGATAGAGGGGTCAAATATCTTAAACCTTTAAAAAAATATTTATATAATCAATTTATATTTTTTTAATATACATTGTATTACCTGTTATTATTATCTTTTCACTGCTATATTTACATTATCAAAATTAAATGTTAAACCACATATATTGATAATGACTTCTTCACATGCTGATTCTCCCAATCTTTAGGAACAATAAGTTTCTCAATATAATGATGCTCCCAATGTAGAGGAACAACAAAATTCTTCACATTACAATACTACCAATCCATAGAAGCAAAATATTGATGATTTTTAAGTTGAGGAAATGCTAGACGGTGAAAAACCTATGCCCGCAAAAAATAAGGAGTGACATAACATGAAAATGTTAGTAACAATTATCATGGTGATAAACAAATGAATCAAATTTTAGGTTGGATAGAATACACATGTCCAGCCTAATAACCCTAAAAAGAACATGTTCATTAGTTACATTAGGTTCACCACTCGAATGCACGTTCTAGTTTATGTAAATTCATGTCACAATGTTGTGTCTACACTTAAGGCACTAATTTGGGAAGATATTAGGGTAATATAATGATATAATTTCTTTATTTTACTGAAAAATATAATTAAATATTTATTTACTCTTCATTATACCTTACAGAGTTTATTTATAGTATATGGAACCTAAATTAACTTTTTATTAATGCTCACTGGAAAGACATATAGAGGTTTTCAGATAATTTTTACAAAGTATCATATAAAATACTCTAAATATAAAATAAAATTTCACCCACCACTAATGTATGTACACCCAATAAACTAAAAAAATGGAATGCATTTATTGGTATTCATGAGCATACATATTTTTGGTACATTGTGATTGGTAATACATTACTTGAAAATATGCGTATTAATAACTTTGACGAAGAGTTGTTGATTTATGAAACAATAACTTATTGATGAAAATATGAAATGTGTAACGAAACCAAAGTACCACTACCATAATGCAAGGATGGGGTATTCTTTACTTAAAAAAGGTATGTATTTTAAATCTACACTAATAATTTTATGTGACATGAAATAAAAACAGAATTATGTTCTTTTATTTATATGAAAGTTGATGAATAAAAATCAAAATAAACTTCCATCCCACCTCATGTGATATGGAAGGAGGAATGTGTAAATAAAAATGAGATACTGATAGATTAAGATGCACAAAAATTATAGGAATCATGTGTAAGTATGACATAATAAAAAATGTTCTTAAAAGGAAAATGTGTTATGTTCAATTTGGGATCATTGAAATATGGGTAGAGAATTTTGTTAGAAGTGTGGTGCTCAAGGAAACTATGAATGAATAATTAGGATGTGAATAATTGATTAACAATTTTATAATATTCTTTATTAAAAATTATTAAAAGTTTGTGTAATATACCCATTTAACTTATTTCTTATTATGTAAAGTGTTGTAATGAAATTACACTACAAAACATGCTTTTAATAGCACTAATGTTGGAACCCTAAAGGTTTGATTTGGATTTGATGAGAAGACATATTTTTTGAAAAGACTAGTGTTGGATTTTTTGACACAAGAGGTTTGGAATTTTTGGAACTCTAACAAGACATATGTTTGAAAAGATTGAAAATACATGTGGAATATTTAAAAATCATGAGACGATCAAAGTGATTTTTGGTGGATTTTTATGGACCCATTAAGTCCATAATATTTTTATAAGAGTGTTATAGTGTTTGGAAGCTAATAAGAAACCTACATGGAAGAAAAAATCTATTCTGGATAACTACTGACTATGTCATGGTATTTGATTGAAAAAAGTTACAACAAAATAGTCACCATAGTTGTACCATTGAATAAATGTGGTAGGAGTTTTCTCTATGGTAGATGTGAAGTCTCCACATAGTAGCTAGATATTACACTACAACACATTAAGATTCATCATAAGGAAGGTTTTAGTTGGTATTCATATGACTTGGGAGGTATTATAAAATCAATTCCCATTCCACATTGGGGTTGGTTGCATCATAATGAATGTTGGAGAATGAAAAAAATTCTTAACCACTAGCTAGGGAAATCTGATCATCCTAACACATAAAGGTAGATGAATGAGATCAAAGAAAAATCCAACCTTGGATGGTAGTGCATGTTATCACCCATGATGGTAGGCACACATGTATTTGTATGTGTGTAGGAAGAAAGGTGTGTGGGTCATCGCTGTGAGAAAAGGGTGCTCATCCTTTCATGTGTGGGTCGACATGGGAGGTTGTAGGTGAACACTAATAGCAGTCATACTAGAATTAGTAGCTAAGAGGAATGTAAGTTTATTAGGAACTATTTTTATATAAGAAATCCCAAGGTGGGATTCAACATTCAAGGGATACACCGTAGAATAAGGACCATTCCAGACTCAGTCAAAATGTGTGTTTAGATGAATCTCTATATTACCAGAGTGTTGAGGGTGCATAAGCCATGGATGAAATATTTCACTGCAGCTTTATTGAAAATATGTTTCCCACATGGCAGTTACACTTTACTACATAGAGAGTGCCGATGAGGTAGTGTGGATGATTTTGTAATCTGAAATACTACAGGAGGATTCATCATAGAAAAAGCATGTCACATAGTATGTCATCAGGTGTTTGAAAGAAGTTATAGGTGATCACGTCAGAGATTATGGTAGTGTAATGGATTAGTTATTGTTTGAGTTTTTTGGATCTGGTCAACAAGAATCCATGTTGCAGAGAACCAGCTATGTTTCATAACCCCCCTCCGCAAGTACCCCTTTTAGGTCCAGCAGTGAAGAGATAGAGTCACCCTCGAGTCCCACCACCAGTAGGCCTCGAGTTGGTGACTAGCATAGAGGGTATATAAACAATCAAATGGGAGGGATTTACCATTTAATTTCCAAGAAAAAACATATAAACAACCATAAAACTATTAGTGTTTTTGTAGGATCACCTCCTCATTAAGTGCGAGGACATGATTACGAAACAACACCAACAACATATCATCATCCACCAAGATTTACCATTCCACCACCTTCCATGTCCACCAATAACATCATGAATAATATATCACATCACATGGAACCAACCACATATCACATCTTGCAACACCAATAACATATCGTATCTCATAGCAATAACTATATATCACATCTCATAGAACCTACCACATATTATATCTCGCCACACCAACCATACATTACATCTTTCAAAACCAATAATGTATCACATATTCATTAAATATGTTATGTTTTTAATTAACCCATTCCAACCCAATCATTCAACCCATAAAATAACACAATCCATGTATTCTTATTCTAATATAATTATTTTATCCATGATCATGAATTTCAAACATCAACTATTTTTATACAACCCTCTATAGATTTAATTCCATCCCAATATCAAGTTCCACATGAATTTATTATTCTTACTAAGAAATAATGTATTCTGTATTCCATTCAACCATATTAACCCATGAAATGAACTCATCAACAATCAAGGGAAAAAATCAAACAACAACACAACAAGTTTAAATAATAAATATCAGTATTTTTAATCTAGAATTCTGATTCCAGCCAACACCTTTATCCTTTTACAGGTGTAGGTAATTATAAATTTATGGTGGTAACATTGTTTTTAAGTGAAAAAAACATGCAAATCACAAAAAAAAACACATCAATCAATAATAATAAACCCATGTAAATATCCTAAGAATTAAAAACAACATGAAACATCCCATCCCTTTTTTACACACTTCTTTTAATCAGTTACAATATTTATTTTATTTTCATACTCTAATAAAAGTGGGTTATTATATTCTATACCCTTTCTAATAAACAAAAAAAACCATGAAATAATTGTATCATACTAGGTAAAAACACAACAATAAAATCAAGAACATTAATTATTTAATATTGAAGATAATTCTCGAGATCCCCTACCTCAACCGGTGTTTCAAAGATAACCAGCACTCACAACAAAAGAATTAAGGGATCAAACATAATTAATATTTAATGGAAACCCAATAAAATATATCCATAGAAATTAATTATCAATCAATATTCAATAAATAACCAAAATAGATCCTCCCACTATTGTGATCCTCCAGAAATAAAATAAAATTCAAGAAAATGGAAAAAAGGAGAGTGGAGATCATACCTCGTTCTATAAGAATTTTATATAATTATTCATGGGGTTATAATTTTCAAAGGGATAACTCAAAATGGATAAATATTCCTAGAAGTTAGATTTGGATCAAAGGGTAAATAGAGAAATAAAATAAAGTTATAGTAGACTCCCCTTTTATAGGTTAAATCTGTCACACTTCACCACGACATGGTGAACACCTAAAAAGCCAATAGTGGCTTCAGTCAGAGAGTTATCTGGTTTCCCAAAATTTTAGATATTTAACTTCCCTAATCCTCACATTCATAAAAAATTCCTTTAAAACCTTTAAACAATACAAATACTTTTACCATGACATATTGAAAGGTGTTTTGAATACCCAACAGGCCACCACGACCTATTTTCATAGTGTAGAGAAACATATTTCAATGTTTCCATATCACAACACAAAAAACTATGACATGGTAATATATATCTCCATAAGCTACATAGGTGAACCCCTAAAGTACCACACTTATCCCCACAACCATTTTACACATTTCCAAACTACCCATTTTACACTGGGTGAACTCCTAAGAAACACGAACACCAAAATGGACAGACAAGTTGCTTCACCGGATGTGGTGCACCAAGCACCCCATGGAAAACTCAAAACACCCAAGAGTTGAACAAGACTAGCCAAAATGGCTAACCAATTAACTAAAATCCAAAATAGTCCCTACTACATTCACTCCCATGGCATGGTGACTCCTAAAAAGGCATAAATATTAACTCTAACCCCCCAAATTACCTCCAAGATTCTTCCCAAGCCCCCCCAGTACTACGGAAATAATAAAGGAAAGGATGGTAAGGTAAAGAAAATTAAATTTCATACCTATAAAATTATTCTTGACCCCAATAATCAAAACCAACCCTATAAGGAAAATGACTTCCACCAAAACACACTCTAAGGAGAAACCTCTTAAACCGAACTATCCATTTACTAACAACTTCAGTAAGTACCCAACTATGATAATCATAAGAAAAAATAATCAGGGAACCGTAATTAAAATGAGATATACCACTCAAAGAGAAATCCAATATCAGATGAAGCTAAAGTGGAACCATCGTCCACACTCACGACCAACTCTCCCTAACAACTCCTTCCACCTTATCCAGGTTTCAATATATCTACATCTTGGTAACAAATCTCAAATAATTACATTTAATTTCAAAATATATATTTTAGAAATATGATAAATATAATTATTATTAAATTTCTAAATCATTCAACATAATTTTAAAACAAATTTCAATATCCACTATAAGTTTTCAGTTAAAGAAGTAGAACTCTTCTAAGATTCTTTCCCTCTTCTAAATCTCCACTGAAGACTGGTAATTTTTTTGAATCTTGGTATAATAATACTGATGGTTCCCCACAACATCACACTTGAAATAGATCAACTCTATAGAAATAAAATACCTCAGACCACTCAACCCTAGAGACCTAAGCCATGTTATAGCCTTAACCGACTTCCTCACCCTCTTCCTTCATAAATCTTGATACACATAACCAAGATCATTCAACTCCACCTTCCAAACCATTCAAGAGGGATATTCACTTGAACCATTATTCATTGAAAAAAATTTCTCTATGATATATTATTTATATCTCCATTATCACCATGAAAAATACTAAAAAGTCATGATAGATCGTTAAACATCTAGTCTCAAATAGGATTCAAAATATTACACTCATTTTCTCTCCTTAGGAAAAAACATAGAAACCAACTAATCAGATCCATAAAGTAGAGATTCAATTTAAAAATAATCTCATCCACCGACTTAAGATCATAAATATCTTTCAAATTACTGTACATATACACTTTATAAAGTAAACCCTCCTTGAATAAATCAAGAAATGTACCCCATTACATCTCTCCCTGATCACCGCACTTCGTCTCCCACCATCTTTGAACTGCTTTCTGAAATAATAAAAACTACCAAGGAAACTCATAATTAATCTAGGGTCTTTTATAACCCAAAAAACCTCAAACTCCTATAACCAATCCTCAACATTGGGACCCAAGGACCCACTGAAAAACATAAGTACTTCCTACCTTTGGAACTTCAACATGGATCCATCCCAAGATCTTCCCCTCTCCTCACATCACAAACCTTGATGGTATTTAAATGATATAACTTTATACTAGGAAATACAAATGTTATTATAAAACACATGAGCAATACAATCAATACAAAAGGGGCATCATTATATGACAATAAATGCATCAAGCAAAGGCTATCTTCACCGTCTAACTCTTCCACACTACACTCCACACAACCACATCAACATCCCTCATCTAGCATGACACCAAAAAATCTCACATTATCCAAAAACACCTAACTTACACATAAACATTAAAACCACTATAAAAACTTCTATAGATTCCATGCCATCAATTACCACATCAACCATAAAACACCTACTTAAGAAAAAAATCAAGGGGACCCATCCACTACCACAAGATATTTTCTGATTTGGGTGGACCTAAATCACCTGCATGGTTTTAAAATGTTTCATAAATATAATGTGTTTTAATGGGGAAGGGGGTTTACCTATCTTAAAATTATTTTATCCATAACACACACCACCAAAATAAGACCCATCACAACAAACCCAATCAACATGATATAGAAACTAATCACTCCTCATCACTTGTTTATAATAATTTAGGTTTTACAATAAATATTATCTTCATCAATTTAAATATTTTACAAACAACCCCATTTTTTATATTACTAAAATTAAGTGGTTAAACTTACATGGGAAGTATGTGATTCCATTAATACAAATGCAACACAACACAAAAATCACATCCGGGGTACATGATCTGAATATAAAGAAACATCATCTCAATAATAACACTACTTCCATATTAATAAGAATAAGTATTAAAATTTTAGGCTTCATTATAGGATATATTATTCATTAAAAACATTTAAAACATCATTTTTAATTTATAAAAAAGTTTTTAAATAATAATATTAACACAGCAATAAAATAACCCATAAATAATGAAACCATAAACAAGAATCAACATTTAAAAGTCATTTTTAGGGGATTCGTCATGCCTTTCATTTAAAAACTCTAACATGTGGCCAAGTTATAGATTTTTTTTTTCACTTTTTTGTGGTACTAAAAATCAGGATTGGCATACTTAAACTAAAAATTTGATTTATGAGGAAAAAATATTCCAAAAAAAATTAACTTTATATGTTTTCTTACATCATGTAATCCATATCCAAATTAAAATTTCTTATTCATTATATCATGTAGGTTACATGATTAAAGATCTACTATAAAACATGTTTTGCAGATAATTAAACAAAACTACACTTATTATGCCTCTATGTGTTGGGATTGTAATTCTCAAACTAAACAACATTTAAATATTTCATCACTTGAGAAAAAACACTTATACATAGAATTAAGGTAATATTATTTTACATCCATACTTAAATACAACTTGATCAACACAAAACATTATTTCATATTCTAAATACATCATACTAAACATGCTAGATTCTTAATATTTACATGTTATAAATTTCATAATAATACCTATAAATATTTTCAAAGTTATACATGAATCCTATAATAAACCAATCATGACTTAAAATGTAACGCCCTGACCCCAGCTACCCAGAGTCGGTGCATTACTTCGTAACATTGGCATGATCACAAGAAAGAGCAAATCTCGAAAGACCGATTGGTTTAGTAGCCTTGAAACACTAGATATATTCATAAGTTTTACATTACATCATAAAATGAAAAACTACTACAACAACATAATGTTTCCACAATCCACACCATTAACCCCTCATAAAATCCCTGCAGGTCATTCATAACTTACTTCTTCACATCCTGGGAAAAATAAAACATAGAAAAGGGGTGAGCTCAAATGCCCAGTAAGGATAACAATATAGTGGAAACTTTCATAAATAAGAATAAACATTTAAGGCAATGTATAACTAAAACAAAAGCCTTTTAGATATGAACTTTCAACATGGTATGGCATAAATAAAATGAAATAATGCCATTTACTTATTCACATGGATATTCTACTAATCGAATAATCACATGCAAAAATCAATAACCACTTTCATAATGTTGGAATGCATAATGCCAGAATATCATAACCACATAGTCAAGGCCTCGTGCCAATACTAAAAATAAGATTTTGTCAAGGCCTAGTGCCAAGACACTAGTTTGTCTCATGAGACCTACCGATGCAATTTTTTTAGAAGATACTTACGTTTAAAATTACTCAAATATACTCCAGTGTTTTTATGAAAAAATTATGCAAGCTTATGAAAACAAAATAACTAGTTCTGAGACTGCTCGACTAATTACAGGCCATGATGGGTCCACTCCCAATCCCTTCCTGTCTAGCACACTCGAGAGTCGGGTTTTCTAAAAACATTTTGGAGCTTGCGTTAAATACGTATACATTTTCACTGGATTTTCATATACTTGATAGAAATATATCTTTTTTTTAAATCATTTAAAAGTCACATAATTATAAAATAAAACATTTAATTTGAAAATATTCTTATAAGCTTGTAAAGGAATCTTTTAAGATTTTATAACGGCAGAAAATAGCCGCACCCGCCGTATAGGTTAAAAAAACATTCTTACCTTAATTCTGTTGAAAAGGTTAAAAAGGACCTTGTTTTGAAAACGACGGAAAGATTCCTCTTATAAAAAGTCAAACAAGGGTATAAATGACTTTAACCCATATTCTTGTAAATAATAAATATGTTTTGAAATACATTTTGAAGAAACATGGATGTGGATGATAAAGAGATCCCAGTAGATTATTACGTATAAACAACCTTGGATAATGAAGAGGTTGTAAAGTAAACCCTTACCTTGTACTTTTCCTTGGTTGGGGTAGGTTAACCTCCTGTATAATGGTGAAATAATTGTTATTAAATTATACAAGAATCATATATATTAATATGATATCATATATGATCTTTTAACATTGATTTGTTAATAATATCTTAGAATTATCGTCGTTTCGGGAGTTAACTTACTCATTTTCTTTTATATGTTTTGTTACATAAGCCATGGTTGTTGTATCTTATTCATATCCAGAATGATATCCAGTCCTTAAACATCATTTTTAAATCATCAAATGATAATTATACTTGAATGGATACGATGGAGAATGAATCTCATCGCGTTCGTGGAGACGGTAGTCCGTACGTACGCACGAGCGACAATATCATTCTTTTGATATTAAAATAATATATAAATGGATGGTATATCATATATAAAGAATCATTAACATGTTATATTTATTATTTACATGAGTTACACATCATTATTATACCCATCCAAATAATATTATATTGAATAACAATTACACCACGACGTGGAGACGGTAAGCCGTACGTACGCACGTATGGTGACATGTTATTCAAAGGGTGGATAGAATAATGAATATGATTGTACCATATTTATAATAACATCACAGTATATGTGAGATACTGGAGTTATTATTTTAGAATGGTAAGAACAAAGGAAGAAGAAGTGGAAGAAGAAATGAACTTGGAGGAGGGTGGTGAAATCATTACCTCTTCTTCGGGTTCTTCCTTTTGATTTGATCAAAAGGGCTCCTTAGGTTGGCTTTCTGATCAAACTAAGGCCTCTAGGTTGTAGTGAGGGATGTTGGGAGAGTATTTGGGCAGAGTTTGGCCGAACCAAAAGGCTTTAGAGGTGTGAAGAAATGAGAAGGAGGAGTGCCCTTTTATAAGAGGGGTGAGGGGAACCTTTGGAAAAGCTAGAAATATTAATTTATAATAAATTCATATTCGGTTTCTAATGGCTCCAAAGTTTATTATTAAAAGGTTAAGGTGGGGATAGTTTGAAAACCACTCAACCAATAGAATTTAGACAGGTTTGGGTACTTATATTAACCTTATCTTTAAGTATTAACTCTAAGTTAATTAGTTTCACTTTTACAATGTCTCTTTGTATTTTTATATAATATGGTTAATAAACTTACTATATACATCCAAGATACCCCCAAGTGGTACATTAATGATGAAACTATCATGATATAAGTCTCTTGGCCGAACCTTAGATTTTTAGGAATTTAATATCAATTAATAATATAATATTTGTTTTAAGAACTCTTTTATGTCAATTTTGACACTATTCAATAGTTGATTTTTGTGAAACTCATAACAGATTGATTACTTCGAAAAAAGTCAATTAAATCAATACTAATATATCATATTATCCTAGAAAATTAGTTTAATTCATTAAAAGTTTCATATTATATTTATTTTGGTATTTATAATATCAATTATTTTAATTTTTCACTATTATAGTAATTACTGCATCATCATTGTGTCATAAATAAAATAAATTATTTAATGTCTAAAAATTATAAATAAAATAGAATTATGTAGGAAATATTTTTAGATTTCTAATTAATATTTATAATCTATAATCCAACATATATAACCCTATTTAACAATTGTTTTTCTAAAAGATATATGCTTGTGTCATTTTTGTATTCATTTTAACTTAATTAAAATAAAGTGTCATTATCACTTACAAGTGGATCCATGGGGTCCCAAAATCGACCCAAATATGCCCATGGTCGACCCTGTATCAACCAATAGGGTTAAGACACGTTTTAGGGTAATTTAGTATTATTATAATATTATTTTTTTAACCCTTATTTACCGGATTTACCCTTAACCATGGTAAATAAAATATTTACCGCAGTAATTATTCAAAATGTCTAAAAATAAAAGTTACCTATTTACACAATTTGAACTTACTGATTCCAAATATGGAATCCATTTTCCTAAATTCAAAACACAGAAGTGGCAGAAATTAATTTAAAATTAATTCCCGCTGTCAAAACAAAAAGCGTGTTTTTAAGAGATAATAACTATCAAAAGATTGACACTCGTTTATATTCGGTTTAATTGTAAAATTATGTCCAATGACCAAAATTATATTAAATGGTAAAAAAATATTCTAAATATACTTTAAAACCACTCAAATTTATAATTTATCACTATTAATTATTTTGATTAAAAAAGTTTTTTTTAATTAAAATTTAGTAATTTTCACTATTCATCAAAATATGAAAGTTATCCGAAAAGTACCAAAATTTCACCTTAGGCTAAATTCGATATTCCGAATCCAAAAATGATGTCGATTTCAAAATATAAAATATATATTATTTCAAAATTTAGGTATTACTATTCATAACGGCTAGTTTGATCGGTTGTGGTGTGTGTTAAAACTCGAAGTTGCGTACAACACACGCTACTGTTTTATTCAAAGGAAAGCGTACCGTGGAAGCTTGGGATGTTTCATTTTAAATTTTTTGATGTCCCCATTTAGTCAAAAAGTTTAAAATATTGTATTTAAAAAGGATTCACTATCAAAAGTTGATAAAAGTGCAATACTGAAAATGAATCTGTTCTTGCATTATGACTAAGAAACTCATAATATGGATTCTAAAATTATAAGGATTATATAAAGTTTAAAATTTAGTTAATACTATTCATGACCTCTTTTAATGGCTTTTTTTTGGTAAGTCATGGTGCAATTGAACTCAGTGTTGCGTGTAGTGCAAGTTATTGAATTATTTTGAAGAAATAACACACTATGAAATCTTGGGGTGTTACATTCTCCCCTCCTTCAATAAATTGCGTCCTCGCAATTTGAAATTGTTCTTCGAAAATAAAAGGTTGAAAGTAGAAAATATATTTGTGGGAAAACCCACATCGGAAATTGGGTTACTAAAATTTAGTCTTAATATGAGGAAATGAGAAATGAAAGGGTCACCACCAAATTATGATCTCGATTAGGGGAACATTGGTGGCAATTAGAGACATATAATTGGAGGAAAAACGTAAATATTTATAGGTAGTGATTGAGGTCATCAATCACAAACAAGTATAAAATTGAGGTCCTTAAACTCATCAATCCATGATGATTTGAAGTACCATTGGTTCAACAAAATATATGGTATTGGGACAACACATTTTTGACATTTCAAAATATCTTAGTTGAAATCCCACATCGAAAAATGAATTAATGAGGCCTCTATTTAAAATAAAGAGTGGAAAGTATGAAGATTACCGAAAATAACACATACTAGGGTTCCATGTAGGAAAATATGGATATGGAAGAGAAATCTAACCATCAATTATCTGATGGAAAGTGGTATAGAACATGGCTATGAAAAGGCCAACAATCCCAAAGCCATAAATTTGTGATGATTTAAGGTACCATCTAGGACAACATTTTTGTTCTAAGTTTCTATTATTAATGTTGAGGAATTTATTTATGAGATTGGATAAGATAATAAGGAGATATACTTACTTTATAATTAGAATTTTACCCATTAATAAATTTCTACCACAAACTCATCTTTCATTATAAAAGATAATAGAACGTAATTTTTTTTTCTATTTATACTATTCATACAGGGTTCCAAAATAAATGAATTATAATTCATCTACCAGATCTTTTAAAAAAAACTACATTAGTTAATTCAGGACATCTCGTGGGATAGTGGTAGGTGATACACCCTTGTCGCCCTTCGGTTGCGGGTTCAAGTCTCGCAGCCTTGCCGGACACGACGGGTTGCCGCCCGACCTCCGGGTTGTCCTTTTATGGCAATCCAAAATAATCCAAACTAGAACTATCCAAAATAATTCTGTCTAAACTCACAGTCCAACATTTATAAGGAAGGTAAACATAATATAGATCCTTTTTACCCCGTAATAGAATATGAATACCTTCATCATGTATTACCATATTCCTTATTGATTACATTCATGCTCCCTTATTCCATATAGAATGCTGGATATACTTCATTAATCCAAAAATGTTTTAAACCCCAACAATGATGGAATATACAAATCATTAATCAGTTCCAAGGTAGTCAAGAATATCCAATATAATTTATCCAAAACAATCACATATTATTCCAAAATCACTACCTCAGTATCAGAACTATATTATGATTTATCATTCTCTCAACCATATATTTTCCAAAAATTTATCCTGCTATTGAGTCACTTTTCTTTGTTCCACACAATCTCAAGTCCTTAATGAAATAGTACTGCAGTACAATCCTTATATACTCCATAATTATTATAACAAGTACATTGTTGATACAACACTCAATTGACATAATCAACATAAGAACTCTAATCATTCCTCTTCATCTGTGGTAGTATCATAACTTGATTATTATCCAATAACATCATTTTCGGCATAGTCTGATGACTGGGACATAGGCTCGCGTAGTGTCCAAACTCCTTACAAATGAAGCATTGTACATTTGAAACCATTTTCTTACCCTTGCAGTCACGTACTTTGTGCCCTTTTCCTCCACACTTATAACAAACTCTCATTCCTTTCATGAAAGTTCCAGGGTGTTTCTTTCCACAGTTACCACATATGAGAAAATTCTTCTTTTCCCTCTTCCCTTTATCCATATTTCTCTCTTCCATCCTTTTCTTCTCTTGCTTCCCTTCAAAGCCATAGGACTTAGTAAACTCTTTACTTATCTTATCAACACATGATATTATTTCTTCATATGATGATAATACATGGGAGACTATTTCTCTTATAAATTTTAGCTTAAGACCATGAAAGATATGATCCTTCCTTCTCTTTGAATCATGTGTATTTCTGGAGTTCTCATTCCTTCTACTGGACGCCATTTCTATACCATGGCATAAACTAGATCAGTTTATGAATCAAAACACAGAATCCCATACTTATAAAACACTTAACATAAATTGAACTATTTATGGATATAATCCATAATCATAAAAATGTTTTCTTTAAGAAAGTATATACTCATAAACCCTTCATAATTATTTGTAAAGAAAATGAGAGTTATCCTAAGCATATCCCCCGGGAGTGTCGTAACCAAGAGTGCAGCAAGGCCCGTTGTCGTGCACCAGTTCCCGTTCGAGTCTAGATCAAAGCGGTGTTTTCGGGTTTTACCCCTAGGTACATCTGTGCCAGAGCCGCCTCTACCTGCTCGTATCCAGACAGAGATTTGTTGCTCGGAAAACTCACAAAATCTCTACAATACCAAAATTCTAGGAAGTTCTTCTATACTAATCCTCAAAGTTCATCTTAGGTCTACGTATTCTAATCAGAGTTTATCTAAATCTATCTTCCAAGGTTTGTACTAAACTTCCTCTGATACCAACTGTAACGCCCCGACCCCAGCTACCCAGAGTCGGTGCATTACTTCGTAACATTGGCATGATCACAAGAAAGATCAAATCTCGAAAGACCGATTGGTTTAGTAGCCTTGGAAACACTAGATATATTCATAAGTTTTACATTACATCATAAAATGAAAAACTACTACAACAACATAATGTTTCCACAATCCACACTATTAACCCCTCATAAAATCCCTGCAGGTCATTCATAACTTACTTCTTCACATCCTGGGAAAAATAAAACATAGAAAAGGGGTGAGCTCAAATGCCCAGTAAGGATAACAATATAGTGGAAACTTTCATAAATAAGAATAAACATTTAAGGCAATGTATAACTAAAACAAAATCCTTTTAGATATGAACTTTCAACATGGTATGGCATAAATAAAATGAAATAATGCCATTTACTTATTCACATGGATATTCTACTAATCGAATAATCACATGCAAAAATCAATAACCACTTTCATAATGTTGGAATGCATAATGCCAGACTATCACAACCACATAGTCAAGGCCTCGTGCCAAGACTAAAAATAAGATTTTGTCAAGGCCTTGTGCCAAGACACTAGTTTGTCTCATGAGACCTACCGATGCAATTTTTTTAGAAGATACTTACGTTTAAAATTACTCAAATATACTCCAGTGTTTTTATGAAAAAATTATGCAAGCTTATGAAAACAAAATAACTAGTTCTGAGACTGCTCGACTAATTACAGGCCATGATGGGTCCACTCCCAATCCCTTCCTGTCTAGCACACTCGAGAGTCGGGTTTTCTAAAAACATTTTGGAGCTTGCGTTAAATACGTATACATTTTCACTGGATTTTCATATACTTGATAGAAATATATCTTTTTTTTAAATCATTTAAAAGTCACATAATTATAAAATAAAACATTTAATTTGAAAATATTCTTATAAGCTTGTAAAGGAATCTTTTAAGATTTTATAACGGCAGAAAATAGCCGCACCCGCCGTATAGGTTAAAAAAACATTCTTACCTTAATTCTGTTGAAAAGGTTAAAAAGGACCTTGTTTTGAAAACGACGGAAATATTCCTCTTATAAAAAGTCAAACAAGGGTATAAATGACTTTAGCGCATATTCTTGTAAATAATAAATATGTTTTGAAATACATTTTGAAGAAACATGGATGTGGATGATAAAGAGATCCCAGTAGATTATTACGTATAAACAACCTTGGATAATGAAGAGGTTGTAAAGTAAACCCTTACCTTGTACTTTTCCTTGGTTGGGGTAGGTTAACCTCCTGTATAATGGTGAAATAATTGTTATTAAATTATACAAGAATCATATATATTAATATGATATCATATATGATCTTTTATCATTGATTTGTTAATAATATCTTAGAATTATCGTCGTTTCGGGAGTTAACTTACTCATTTTCTTTTATATGTTTTGTTACATAAGCCATGGTTGTTGTATCTTATTCATATCCAGAATGATATCCAGTCCTTAAACATCATTTTTAAATCATCAAATGATAATTATACTTGAATGGATACGATGGAGAATGAATCTCATCGCGTTCGTGGAGACGGTAGTCCGTACGTACGCACGAGCGACAATATCATTCTTTTGATATTAAAATAATATATAAATGGATGGTATATCATATATACAGAATCATTAACATGTTATATTTATTATTTACATGAGTTACACATCATTATTATACCCATCCAAATAATATTATATTGAATAACAATTACACCACGACGTGGAGACGGTAAGCCGTACGTACGCACGTATGGTGACATGTTATTCAAAGGGTGGATAGAATAATGAATATGATTGTACCATATTTATAATAACATCACAGTATATGTGAGATACTGGAGTTATTATTTTAGAATGGTAAGAACAAAGGAAGAAGAAGTGGAAGAAGAAATGAACTTGGAGAAGGGTGGTGAAATCATTACCTCTTCTTCGGGTTATTCCTTTTGATTTGATCAAAAGGGATCATTAGGTTGGATTTCTGATCAAACTAAGGCCTCTAGGTTGTAGTGAGGGATGTTGGGAGAGTATTTGGGCAGAGTTTTTCCGAACCAAAAGGCTTTAGAGGTGTGAATAAATGAGAAGGAGGAGTGCCCTTTTATAAGAGGGGTGAGGGGAACCTTTGGAAAAGCTAGAAATATTAATTTATAATAAATTCATATTCAGTTTCTAATGGCTCAAAAGTTGATTATTAAAAGGTTAAGGTGGGGATAGTTTGAAAACCACTCAACCAATAGAATTTAGACAGGTTTGGGTACTTATATTAACCTTATCTTTAAGTATTAACTCTAAGTTAATTAGTTTCACTTTTACAATGTCTCTTTGTATTTTTATATAATATGGTTAATAAACTTACTATATACATCCAAGAGACCCCCAAGTGGTACATTAATGATGAAACTATCATGATATAAGTCTCTTGGCCGAACCTTAGATTTTTAGGAATTTAATATCAATTAATAATATAATATTTGTTTTAAGAACTCTTTTATGTCAATTTTGACACTATTCAATAGTTGATTTTTGTGAAACTCATAACAGATTGATTACTTCGAACAAAGTCAATTAAATCAATACTAATATATCATATTATCCTATAAAATTAGTTTAATTCATTAAAAGTTTCATATTATATTTATTTTGGTATTTATAATATCAATTATTTTAATTTTTCACTATTATAGTAATTACTGCATCATCATTGTGTCATAAATAAAATAAATTATTTAATGTCTAAAAATTATAAATAAAATAGAATTATGTAGGAAATATTTTTAGATTTCTAATTAATATTTATAATCTATAATCCAACATATATAACCCTATTTAACAATTGTTTTTCTAAAAGATATATGCTTGTGTCATTTTTGTATTCATTTTAACTTAATTAAAATAAAGTGTCATTATCACTTACAAGTGGATCCATGGGGTCCCAAAATCGACCCAAAGATGCCCATGGTCGACCATGTATCAACCAATAGGGTTAAGACACGTTTTAGGGTAATTTAGTATTATTATAATATTATTTTTTAACCCTTATTTACCGGATTTACCCTTAACCATGGTAAATAAAATATTTACCGCAGTAATTATTCAAAATGTCTAAAAATAAAAGTTACCTATTTACACAATTTGAACATACTGATTCCAAATATGGAATCCATTTTCCTAAATTCAAAACACAGAAGTGGCAGAAATTAATTTCAAATTAATTCCCGCTGTCAAAACAAAAAGCGTGTTTTTAAGAGATAATAACTATCAAAAGATTGACACTCGTTTATGTTCGGTTTAATTGTAAAATTATGTCCAATGACCAACATTATATTAAATGGTAAAAAAATATTCTAAATATACTTTAAAACCACTCAAATTCATAATTTATCACTATTAATTATTTTGATTAAAAAAGTTTTTTTTAATTAAAATTTAGTAATTTTCACTATTCATCAAAATATGAAAGTTATCCGAAAAGTACCAAAATTTCACCTTAGGCTAAATTCGATATTCCGAATCCAAAAATGATGTCGATTTCAAAATATAAAATATATATTATTTCAAAATTTAGGTATTACTATTCATAACGGCTAGTTTGATCGGTTGTGGTGTGTGTTAAAACTCGAAGTTGCGTACAACACACGCTACTGTTTTATTCAAAGGAAAGCGTAGCGTGGAAGCTTGGGATGTTTCATTTTAAATTTTTTGATGTCCCCATTTAGTCAAAAAGTTTAAAATATTGTATTTAAAAAGGATTCACTATCAAAAGTTGATAAAAGTGCAATACTGAAAATGAATCTGTTCTTGCATTATGACTAAGAAACTCATAATATGGATTCTAAAATTATAAGGATTATATAAAGTTTAAAATTTAGTTAATACTATTCATGACCTCTTTTAATGGCTTTTTTTTGGTAAGTCATGGTGCAATTGAACTCAGTGTTGCGTGTAGTGCAAGTTATTGAATTATTTTGAAGAAATAACACACTATGAAATCTTGGGGTGTTACATAAAATATGAGACTTTGTTATTTCAAAAATATAAATTTTATCAGTCTTGAAAAGATAAGGTTCAATCACATAAATATTTATTGGGACCAAAGTGAGTTTTGTGAAATTTGTTGTTAATATGTCAATATGAATTGGTTGTGAAAGTTTCTAGAGAAATTTGGTAATGTTTATAAGAATATAAAGTTCCTTAAGAAGGTGGAATAAGATAGTTTCTTAAGGAAGAGTGATTTCTAAACACACTTTCCATACAAAGAAGTTATAGGAACTTTTATTATGAAGAAATTTAAGAAAGTTCCTTATCAAAATTTTATGATGCTATATTGTTCTAAATTTTCCTAATATCATGAAGTTTATCATGACACAAGATGAAGTAAGAGTGTGAAATTATTCGGACACACATTACTGGGTGAAAATTTCTAAAAAGAGATTGTGTATGACATTTGAGTTGCTGAGTTTATTCACTTATATACAATGTGAGAAAAGTAAAAAGGATAAGAAGTGAAACTGTTACTCTAGTTAAACTTCCATGAACAAACTTTTTGGATGTAGTAATTGTAATAAAAGTTACTAATAGTAAAAATTTGCAGAAAGTTTTTAAAAGGGGAAAGTAGTGTAGAAGTATTCAAAATCCAAGTCATCAGTAACAAATTTGTGACCAGGGTTGAAGAAATTAGACAAATAGTTAAGAAAAAATTTATATAAGAAAGTTTTCACATTACAATCATACATACTCAACACAAAACAATAGATTAATGAACTTAAGTTTGTGTAATTTTATGAGAAGTTTGAAGCGTAAGAATTTTGACTTAATATCTGTAAAAATAAAAATGGGGATAATTCTGTGAAAAATTAAAAACGAAGAGAAGTTTTAATTTGATTGGGGAGACAAAGTGATAACTGAAGACCTATAAGATAACCAGATAAAGAATTAAAAACAAACATGATAGGATGGAGAAAATACAATAAGTCCATGGTGGATGTATGACGTTGATAAGTTTTAAAAATCTATGCTAAACAAGAGCTATAGTATTGAGTCCATCAGATGAAGATCCATTAGATGAAGATCCATCAGATGGACTAAAATAGAATGAACCTTCATGATGTCACTAGATAAATATTTCTAAGGAGTTTAAAAAATGTTCGTTTAAATATAATGAGAAAGTATAAAGTTAAAGTAGTTTAAATAATACGAAGAGGAAAATCAAAATATCTAATGAATGATGTTCTTTCATAGACATTAAATGGATAATTATTAAGGCATTCCAACTAGAAAAGGGTGTATAAAGTTTGATATAGAGTTTATAGGGATCAAAAAAACTATAATTTGATAGAAGTTATGTATAAATAGCGACTAGACAAAGGTATGCTGAGATTAATAGTTGGAGCTTTCTTAAAAAAGGTAAACCATATGAAGGCGCATCAGATGATAAATGGTTATGAGTTCATAAGATGTAGGAATTTGATAAAGTACCATTGGATAAAGATGTCCAGACAGACAAACATTGGTTCAATAAATTTTAATGAGATTTACATAAACATTGTAAAGTCCTTAAATATATTAATACTGAAGCTGGTCATTCAAATTTTTATATCTTATTGATGTTAAGTAATTTTTCTAAAGTTCCTTAATATTAGGTTTAAGGAAATTTAAAGAAAGATTAATATGATAGATAATTTAATAATATTTATGAATATTTTATAAGTGATAAGAAGCATTGTAGTGAAATTCAAACGAACATGATTTTTGAAATTGGAATTTGGATGAATGGGAAATAATTTTTATTTCCCAAGAAAAATTTAGAAAGGCGCACCTATATAAAGGTGTAAAAAATTAAAAATTTACTTGAGAAACTATTATCATGTATGAAAATGTTACATTCTAGTGCTTTTATGATATAGTGAGTTTCCAACCCTGGTTGATTTTAGGTTGAAGAAAATAATTCAAGATGGATGTCATTAAGATGGATGAAGTTTTTCATATTTATATCAGATTAAGGAAAATTGGGAGTTACTAATTATGTTACTACTCAATCAAGAAAGTAAGCACACATGACCAAAAATGTTTCATTAGATAGAGGAAATTATACAAATCCACCGGATAGAGTATCTCTAAATGTAGTATGGTGAACTAAAGTGTAGTGAGTAGTATTAGATGAATACCCATTATATGGATCCATCTTATAGAGGAATGTTGGATGAATTCATCATATGTATTTTTTTCTAAAAAAATTGATGGTTGAAATTATGGAAATTGTTGGTTGAGAAAATATAGGTCTACAAATATTAGAAGGAATTTTTGAGACAAATAGACTCTAAAGAGGGTTTCTGAAGATCTTGAAGTATGTACACATGTAAATTTGATCCAACTATATTATGGAGGAATTGAAGAACTTTCTAAAGTGGACTAAAAAAGAAGAATGAAAATATTTTAGCTGGGGGTATAACTAGTTCCTAAAAAGGATTATTGGTTGGGGGTATAACCAAGTGTGACTTCAGTTGATATGAAAAGAATAGTTGGGGGTATAAAAAATTTATCAAAAAGATCTTATTACTAGGTGGAATAAATAAGGTTTGTTAGAGGTCGAGTACTAGGGGTATAACTATTAATTTCTTGTGACTTTGTATTCTAAAAATAAGTTAGTAAAAGAGTCCATCTTGGGTGGAACAACTAACATGGAAAGGAGTGAGTCTTGATAAGAAACCATGTAAATATCATGTTCCACTATCTGTTTATATTTTTGGCATACAAAAGGTGAGTTTGAGATTTATATTTGTGTGGATCATAACTCTAGCAAGATTTATGAGTTTAAGAAAGTTTCCTTATGAAGGTGTGAAAAGTTGTTATAAAATGAATAAGTTATCACTTATTCACCTTCTACCCCTATTAATTATCACATACATTGATCCTAATGGAACTTTAATTGGTATCAGAGCATAAAATTCCATTAAAATATCAAACTCTGACAATGAATATTTTCAATTCACTGAATAGAATGGGTGTTCCTTTATTTGATGGAAGAGACTATTATAGTTGAAAAAAATAACATGTTACCCTATCTTTTATCTCTTTTTTTAGAAGATAGAGATACTACAACTTTGATATTTCCTTACATTGAAGGTTTTCTGATAGTCATTAATTATAAAAATGTTCAGAATGATGGAAAAGATCAGAATGTGATATTGATAGCTCTTACTATTTTTTATACAAATGTTATAGGGTTTCTGATGACTTAAAAAATTTGGGATAAGTTGATAAGTAGTTATAAAGGAAATGAGAATGTTAAGGAAGCTAAGTTACAAATATGGAGAATTAGATTTGAATATGTTAAGCCAAATAATGAAGAAATTATTGATACATACTTTATAATGGCCATTGAGATTACCATCAACATGAGAGGTTTTGTAAAGAATCTATATGAATCTACTATTATTAAAAAATCGATGAGAAAATTTCCATATATTTGATGCCAAAGTATCAACATTAGAATATCATGAAGATTTATCTATGGATGAACTTAAAAATATTCCCATGGAATATAATATAGGGAAAAAACCATTTTTAATAAAAAATATAAGAATGAAATAGCCTTACATGATTTTTTAGAAGTGAAACATAGAGGACGGAAACCTAAAAAAATCAAGTGATTCAGAGGAAGAGGAAGAATTAGAATATTTCAATGCAATCATTACTATTATTTCCAAAAAGATTCAACAAGGTAAATTGGAAATACAAAGGTAAAAATTCTTTTAAATGTTGGAACTATGATAACAAAGTAAATTTTATATAAGATTGATCTAAGAATAAGTACAAATAATATAAGTCAAAAGATAAAGATAAGAAAATTATGAAATATAAGTGGAATAAAAATAAGAAAAAATTTCCTTATAATGAACAAACCGTTTTCTGAGTAAGAGGGAGTAGGATGATTCATTATCCAACAACTAATATAATTATCATGTCAATTTCTTTTCTCGAGTTAGAAAATAAATTTCGTCATCAAGTAGTGATGGTGATAATGAAGGGAGAACAAAACTTGAGTAGATTAAAAAATAAAATTTATAATTATAACTTAAAGAAAATAATCAACTCAAGAAAGATATAAATAAATTGAAGAAAGAAGTTAAGGAAATAACTTTTGATAATAGTGAGTGAATGAAGGAGGAGATAAAACTCAATGTAATCAGAGCTCAAAAAATTAAATTTTGTGAGTTTTAAAGGAAAATGAAATATTATAAAAAAAATTAGTTAGCTATAAGTATATGAAAATGTTGGAAACAAAACTTTTTAAAGAAATTAAGCAACACAGGATGAAGTTGGATGAATTTAAAAAATTAAAAATGTTCTTAAATAAAGTCTTGATAAAAATGAATGAGAGTTATAAGAAACATAATCAAAGTTTCTTATAATAGAAAGAGATTTAAAAAATTTGAGATAAAATTTAAAAATGGTAGTTGAGTTTAAAGGTGAAAATTATCAAGATAGTGAAAAAAGGTTCCTAGAAGTAGGTTGTTTCTATTACTAAAAAATCACAATGTACATCTGTTTCTATTAACACTATATTTTTAAAATTCACGATTTGTGATAAATCATCTTCCACTAAGAAAGAGTAGAATTATTCAAGTATGTATCTACATGAATAATTTTTCCCATTGTTTTTTAAAATAACAAAACAATAATCTTTAGATAATCCTTACAATCAGTATGAAATATAAAAATTTATAGGACACTACTGGTGGAGTTTTTTGGAATCAATATTATTCATGTCAGTACGACATGTCTCTACTAGAAAAAATGTATGAATCAAGGGGGATCTACAAAGATAATAATATATATTTTTTCCAATAAACCAAGTTGATAAAGAAAAGAAAATTTGAAAAGTGAATGATGTTGAGTCCTCAAAAAAGAAAAACTAAAAACTGAATAAATTTTAGTACTTTAAGAAAGTTGAGAAAGGAAAGTAGATCAAGAATGTTGAGTAGGTAAAGTCGTAGTGCTTCATTATTTTTCCAGATCAGATGAACATGGCTAGAAAGTTAAAGGAAGTAAAAATTGATCTAAATAAAAAGGAAAGAAAAATGTTTCTAAATATGTGATCTAATTTGATAAAAAAAATTATCAATAAATGATGATTTAAAAGTTCTAAAAAAATGATAGAGGTATGAGAAAGATGGTTATGTTACTAAAACTTGTAGGAAAATATTACTATCCTAAGACGAAATCATGAGAAGGAAGTTACCAATTGAAGGTAACATAGATGTTACTAAAGCTGAAGAAAATTTGACATCTTCATTTGAAGATTCTATAAATGAGAAGAAATTAATATTTAAATTTGAGAAGAATAATCAAAAGGAATTAAGTACAACAAAGTTCAATCCAAAAATAATAATAAGAAATCAATACTGAGAGAAGATTCTCTATTCAAACATTTTTTATGAAGAATTACTGCGGTTACTCATAATTCCCAAAGTAATTTTTATTTGAAATTACTTATAGGGAATTGAAGGAGATTTTAGGAATATGGTTGAGTGTTTTATAAGGTTTACAATAAGGAAACATTTCCACCATTGATTTTTTCTAACGATGATATAAAATGGTGTGCTTCTCCTAAGTGGGAGAAAATCATAGGCTAAGGAATTAGTGTCTTACTTATATTAAATAATAAAGTAAAGATATAAAGAAAATTGAGTTTTTTGGGAAATTTTAGTTTATACACTTTAAATATTTTGATATATTTATTAAGATGTGTATAGGATTTTTCTTAAAAAATATTTTTAGTTTACCTCTAATACAAATATGTTGGAAGAAGAATGAGAAAATTATTACATAAAAATTATGTTATAGACAACATTGACCATCTTGATTATTCACTTATTTTAACACCCGGTTCACCCATGTAGACTTAGAGTTGTATAGTTAAATAATATATGTTAAGAATATAATGTGATACTACTTTTATTTTGAAGAAAGTTTTCAATATTCCAAGATAAAAAAATATAAGTTGATATGGTCCCTCTAAATTTGATTATAAATCAGGAAGAGATGAAATGTATGGGTAAAAATAATATGTAAAAATTATATGTAAAGAAATAATTGAGTACACATATTGATGATGAATATGTTTCCAATTTTTTATTGGTATTGAAAAAAACCCAAAGGTGGATATTTTTAGGCCCATAGTGAGTTTAGTTTCATTTTTTGTCATCATATCAACATGCATTGGTTGTGAAAGTTTACGGATAAAGTTGTTATGGTTTTTGACAAGATAAATTTACTTAATAAAGTGGCATAAGATAGTTTCTTATGGAATGTAGATTTCTGATGTAACGCCCCAGTTTCGGGTGCTGCCCAGAGGTGCCCTGTACCCGGTTGGTCACATGGCCTCAAGAGTATTTCCCTGAATTTCAGAAGCTGAAGACTAGTAGCAACGACCTTGGGTGTGATAGTGGGGAAACTATAACCTCATTGGCAGAGTAACATAGTGGAAGTAAAATAGATAATAACAGTAGATGTAGTAAAACATGAAATAGGTAAACAAAAGAAGTAATAGACAACTGAAGCACATATATATAAATGATGCATGATACATATGTCTAGGAAATAATCCAAATAGATCACAATGCTAGAATATAGTACCAAACCAAAGTATAAAAGAAAATCAAGTAAATAGCTCCACGACATCTCAAGCCTCAGGTTGGACCCATGCTCCCCATCTCTACAACAATCAAGTACTTGAAGTAGAAGGGAACTTTCCCATATCTATACCCGTAACAATATAATTAATTTGGGCCTAAAATCATGACCCAAATAGAGTGTGAGACAAATCCCAGTAAGTAACCACCCAAATATCTGTGCCTAATAATCAATAAATATATATGGCAAGCAATAAGAAAAAATAAGTAGTAAATAAGGAAGTACTCAAAAGTAAAAAATCCTACAGTTTCATTCACAAACATCTACTTTTAAGTATTTAATCAACCAACACAAAAACAAGAAAACATATGGGAAGTTCTTATAGTGCAACCCCTCTGGATCACAATACAAGGAAAGATATACCATAGAATCTCTAAGGAAGCACTCACCATCAATTCCCCCTATAGTCATGTGTGATCAAAGACTCTCTGAGGAAGCACTCACTGTCAATTCCCCCTATAGCCTTTTAGCGGTAAACTATAGACACTATGAGGAAGCACTCACTGTCAATTCCCCCTATAGCCTTTTAGCGGTAAACTATAGACACTCTGAGGAAGCACTCAACGTTAATTCCTCCTGTGGTCTCGTAACGTAACTATATACACTCTAAGGGAGCATCCAATGTCAACCCCCCTATGGTATCACATCATGAAAATTATAACAAACACTCTGGGAAATCCATCAACGTCAATTTCCCCTATGGTCTCACTACACCAGGTTCCCACAGCCTCATGTAAAGAAATCGTGCAAAAATGATAAAAATCCACCAAATTAAACCTCAATAACTACTTTTCTAAACAACTATAACATATCATATCATTTCAGGTAATAATAACTCTACCCTAACAATACTAGGCATGGAAATCAAAGCAGCAGCCTAACAGGCAAGGCTAGACCGAACGGTCAAAAAAAGAAAACATGGGAAAAACATCCATAGCTTAGTAAAGATAACCCTATTCTAAATAATTAACCTATATCCAAATAAAATTGGAATAATAGGAAAATAAAAGGGCTAGAACCCTAAACACACAATACCCCGAACAAGGGTATTGGGCCCTTTTGCACATATAACTCAAGGACTATCTACGGAAAGGAACAAACGACCTACCTCGGTGTTGTACAATTATTATACTTGAGTCTCAAGACTTGAATCACCCTATAATTCCATAGATCTACAAAAACGTTAAAAATTTTCAACCGAGGATAACTTTATAGAGATGATGAATTAGGAGATGATGTTCAATAATAAGGGAGAAATCACCGATACAATTCCAACGCAATCGACGATGGTCAATTTAGAGAACGGATGGCAAGTCGAGGGCTCGGAGAAGATCTGTGACCGTACGGTCACTCCTGGATGAGACATACGAAGAGAAAATGGGTTCTATCGATTAGACGTGACCCCGGTCCATTTAATGAAAAAAAATAAACTACACGACGTGTATTTTAAATGTGCACTACATGTACTTTCCTTTTCTGGCCTCCACTTTAGGCGGTCTCTAGGTCACCACACATGACCATGTACTCAGCCATTACCTAGCTAGTACACGGTCACCATCAGCAACCGAGTACACGGTGTATACTTAATGTACACGGCGATCACTCCTGAAATTTCCAGAAATTCATATTTTTCTCAAAAACAACCAGAAAGAAAGATTTGTACCTGAAAATAAAATACATGTTCTTACAGACTCCCCCCCTTAAATAAATTCTTCCTCGAATCTACCTAGCAAGGCGGTGTAGAAGAAGAATCCTCGAACAACTCTGGTCATTTCAATCGGACATCGGTCTCCCTCTCCCAAGTCTCATCTTGTACTCGCCAGGGCTTCCATAGAACTCGTACCAGAAGAACATACCAGCCATGGAGAACCTTAACACTTCAATCAAAAATCTGGATAGGACACTCCTCAAACAAGGTGTCCACCTCGAGCTCAACCTCCTCGGGTTGAAAAACATGAGAAGGGTCTGAGAAGTAATGTCGGAGCTGAGAAATGTGGAAGACATCATGCATATCTTGGTACCTCTGCGGTAACTATAACCAATAGGAAACTAGCCCAACTTCTCCAATACCTCAAACGTCCCGACATATCTCGGTGAAAGATTAATCTATCTCTTAATATTCCTGTGTCCCAACCTCGGTGTGACACGTAGGAAAACATGATCTCCGACCTCGAACTCTAGAGGTCATCTCCGTCGATCAGCATAAAACTTATGTCGTGACTGTGCAGTAGCCATCCTCTTCTGAATCAGCTCTATCTACTCTGTGGTCTCCTGGACAAGATGAGGTCAAAGTATAACTACCTCTCCTTCCTCTAGAGAGTATAAGGGTGATCGCCATGGACTACCATACAAGGCCTCATAAGGTGCCATCTGAATAGTTTCTTGAATGCTATTATTGTAGGAAAACTCCACAAGAGGTATGTATTTCTCCCAATAACCTCCAAAATCCCAGATGCATGCTCGAATCATATCCTCAAGCACCTGAATTGTATGCTCAAACTGACCATATTTTTGGGGATTGTAAGTTGTACTTAGAACTACTTGTGTCCCCAAAGCCCTCTAAAGTCCCTGCCAGGCGCGAGAAGTAAAACGGGCATCCCTGTCTGAAACAATGGAGTGTGGAACCCCTTGTAGACGTACAATCTATCAGATGTATAACCATCCTAGATCATCAATACTGAAGGTCTACTTGATCGGAATGAATTGAGAAACCTTCACGAGTCTGTCAATGACAATCCAAACTACATCATTCCCTCAAGGTGACCTTAGCAAACCTATCACGAAATCTATCGCGACATTATTCCACTTACACTCGAGAATAGGTAACTACTGTAAAATCCATGTTGGTCATTGATGCAATTCCTTCACCTACTGACAGGTGGAACACCTCATGAAAAAACCAGAAACATCTTTCTTCATACCTGGCTACCAATTCTGACGGTGTAGATCTCGATACATCTTAGTGACACCAGGATGAACTGCCCAAACTGAGGAATGAAATTCCCACATCAGCTTCTTGCATATGTATTCTAGAACCCACACACGTCTAGGAAAACACAAGATCTCACCCTATCCTATTGTCAATCTAGGAATAGGTTCCTCTCATAACACACTCTTCCATAGGATTAGGCGTTCAGAATCTGATAGCTGCCTCATTCGCACTTGACCAAGTAGAGTAAAGGTAACAACTATAGAAGAAATAAACGTATGCCTATATCTGTCATTCACCTCAAAATGCATATTAGAGAATAGATCCATAAGCTACCAATCACTACTGGCCTCCTGAACTGGCTGTATCTGATTCCTCTTGCTCAATGCATCAGCCACAACATTGCCTTTCCAAGGTGTATAGAAATGTTAAATTTCAAAAGACTGAAGGTACTCAACCCAACTTCAATGTCTCAAATTCAGGTCATGCTGAGTAAAGATTTACTTGAGACTTTTTTGGTCAATGAAAACCATAAAATGATCTCCTAGAAGGTAGTGTCTCCAACATCATAAAGCATGAACAACAACAGCCAACTCAAGATCATGTGTCAGGTAGTTCTTCTCATGTGGCCTCAACTGCCGAGACCCAAATGCAATGACTCATTATCCCTACATATGAACAGCTCCTAGCCCGATACCTTATGCATCATAGTACAAAATATAGCTTTTTCCCGACTCTAGAAATACTAGTATCGGTGCTGAAGTCAACCTCCCTTTGAGCTCACAAAAGTAGACTCACAAGAATATAACCACAAGTACTTTTCACCCTTCTTAGTCAGACCTGTTAGTGGTGCTTCTAAGCATGAAAAGTCCTATATAAAACGTCTGTAGTAACCAACAATCCCTATAAAACTCCACACCTCAAAGAAATTTTTCAGATGCTCCCAGGAAACTACTTCTCTCACTTTCATTGGGTTTACTGATACAATTGTCTCGATGATAACATGACCCAAGAAGTGAATTTGGTCCATCAAAAAGTTTCATTTTGAGAGCTTATCATATAAATGATGCTCTCTCAGTGTACTCAAAATTATATCAAGATGTGTGGCATGGTCATGTCGAGTGTGAGAGTACACCAAGATATCATCCATGAAGACTACCATGAAAGAATCTAAGTTTGTATAGAACACTCGGTTTATCAGTTCCATGAAAACTACAGGTGCGTTTGTGAGGCCGAGCGACATAACCACATATTCTTATAGACCATACCTACCCCAAAAGGCTGTAATAGGTATATCAGATGGTCTAATGTGCAACTGATGATAACAAGATCTCAAGTCAATCTTCAAGAACACTTGGGCTCCTCAAAGATGATCAAAGAGATCATAAATCCTCAACAAGGAAAATCAGTTCTTGACCATCAACTGGTTCAACATCCGATAATCCACACAAAGTCTGAGGGTACTGTCTGCCTTCTTCGTGAACAGGACAAGTGAACCCCAAGGAGAAGTACTGGGTCAGATAAAACCCTCTTCCTGTAAATTCTCCAACTACTTCTTGAGCTCGTGCAACTCTGGTGTAGCCATCCTATAAGGAGGAATGGACACCAGTGCCACTCCTAGCACAAGATTAATAGAAAATTACACCTCTTTCTCTGGAGGAAAACCTGAAAAGTCCTCTAGAAAATATGTCCCTGAAACGATCCACCACTGGAAAAAAGTCCATCTGGGAAGTCCTCTAGTCATCTAGATATAGACTAGAAATATTGGTTGTAAATCCTCCCAACCCATGATGCCCAGGTCCTTCTCTACTCGCATGGACATCCCATTCTCCCTTATGAAGAAATGATCCAACCTCTGGTGATGTGAAACTCCCCCTATGGAGATAGTATTTGACAACATCCCAGAAGGGAACTAACCGGTCCATTCTGAGAATGGCGTCATAGAATTTCATC
This sequence comes from Viscum album, assembly GCA_963277665.1. NCBI lineage: Eukaryota > Viridiplantae > Streptophyta > Magnoliopsida > Santalales > Viscaceae > Viscum > Viscum album. The sequence goes on from OY728164.1 coordinate 175,050,450, forward strand.
TCTAAGACATAAAGGTCCCATAAGAAGTGACACCCACCAACCTTAAGAGGGAACTCCTTGCACTGACGTACACTAGCCATTCTAGTTCCTAACAGAGTGTCTAGCATCAAGATATCAGCAGAAGAAAATATAGAGAGCCCTAGGATCTCCACAATAGCAATAGATATAAATCTATATGAAGCCCCTATATCGAAAAGAGCAAAAGCTAAAACTGAGGCAACTAAGATAGTACCTCGAACTATAGAGGGTCCAGGATCTTTCTCTTACTGGGTCTACTCCACTGCAAATGTCTGACCTTCACCGCAGTCCTATGAACCTGCCTGACCACTCTAAGCTGATCCACCCTAATGTCGCTGGAAGCCTGGTGACTGGATACCACGACCTTGACCTCCACCTCGGACTGAATGGCCATAAGAACACTTGTTCCCAGACTGGTGAGAAACTAGTGGTACTGCTTCTGAATGAGGAGCCATAGAAGAACACCTGTCACCAGCTTCTAGTGAGAAAAACTGAAAGAATCGCTGAAGGTGCCCCATCTTGCCACAATATTGGTACTCTACTGGGTCACTCGGGCAGTGTGGCCTTGTATGCCCGACCTTCCCGCACTGGTAGCATACCATCTGGCTACTTGAAGGTGCATCTTTCCTACTCAGATCTCCAAGCATAGACTCACTACGATTCTTCCTACTATTAGTCGAAGAAACACCAACTCTGGATGTCGAACCACCCTGGAATACAACTTTAGAATCCCTTAGGTTGCATTTCATAATCAATTACTTATTGACTATATAAGTGATGGAAGTAAACCTGAAGATGTTCACATGAGATCAGATATCCCACCTAAGACCATCGTCAAAATTCCGTGCAAGGAAAAACTCATCTCCCCCTAAAAAGGGTGTGAAGTTTTGTAGATCTGTTAAGAGAGAAGAATACTCCATAACAAAAAGAGTACCCTACTCTAGACTCATGAACTCTTAGGGTTGATCGACCCTCAATGTCTCCAGGTAGAAGTAGTCATAGAAGGTATGCTGAAACTCATCCCATTCCATAATCTGCTAGCGTCCTACCTGTGAGATCACATCCCACCATCTCTTAGTGGAGTCACAAAGCATATAAGTAGTGAGTTTCACCCTCCTCTTTGGAGGTGTCTCCAGATTCTTGAAGATTATCAGCATGGATTCTATCCATGACTCTGTAGCTTGGGGTCATCTATCCCCTGAGAAAGTGGGATGCTGCTGCTGTTGGAAAACCAGCTTTAATTCTGCCATAGATGGGGTAGGATGCGGTACTCCATGGAAAGTCTTCATGAACCCCATAAAGACCTCTCAGAACTGTGCATCGACACCTATATCCGAGATAATGGTTGGTGCCATGACTGGAACAACTGGAGGATCTATTGGTAGTCCCTGATCATCCATATCCAGTGTCTGATCACTTCCCTGTAACTGGAAGACAACTGGAGGACGTCTCAGTGGCATGACTCTTCAAGGTCAAGCGCACACTTTATATCATGATTAACAGGGACTAAAACATATACGTTTAAGAAGGGAACAAGAGAAATAAAGCATTCAAGTTTTTCAAAACATTGATACACGATGTGTATAATGCCTACACAACGTGTTCCATTAAGCCTTCACATGGGTGTGTACTTCTACTAACCCAGGTCATGTAACACCCCATACACATGGCGTGTTGTCCTAATACACGGTGTGTGATTGAATCCCCTTCCCCTTCCCGAGTTCTTCTACACGACTAATCCAAACTATTCTCCTAAAACTAGACTACATAGAGTGTTAGTTCCAGACATGATGTGTACTAGACGAACTTCACCGACTCATGTTTTTAGTCACATGACCAGTTACACGGGTCACTCTACACGGTGTGTTCCAGATGGACATGGCGTGTACTAGAAGGATTCCACCACCTCGTGTTGTTCGTTACACAGTCTGATACAAGGGTTACACTACACAACGTGTTCAAGCTTGGAACGATGTATATAACTCATGTTTTATCCATCTGTGTCATTAGTCACATGGGTGGACACATGGTCTGCACAAAACGGTGTGTACAACCAGTACACGACGTGTTTCCCCCAAAGATTTCCCAATCCCATGTCTCTACCCACACAACTAGTGACACAGTTAGAGACTACACAATAAGTACATTATATACACGATGTGTAATTAAGAAAAACAATTCCTTCCTAAATAGAAGGACACATGGAGTGTATTTCTCATTACACACCATGTGTTATGGGTTATTCGAGATAATAAGCCTTAGAAACTACTCTGGAACCAATAAAAACACTGAAACAAACATTAAAGTGCCAAATTCTGGTCCGTGAGGGCCCATACTCCCCGAGAATCAAAGCTTGGCATCTTATACACATTATATACAAGCATAACAGTGTAATGATCTACCGAATTCCGGTCCATGTGGGCCCATAGCACCTCAAGAACCAAAGATTAGAATTCATTCAAATGAAAACTCACACAATTCAATACCCTATCAAAAGTAGGTATTCTATCAAGGCATCTATCACAAAATCATGCATATCTAGCACAACATCTATCAAAACAACATGCAATCACCAATGTACCCTAAATGGCATGGTAGGAATGCATGACATGTGATTTCTAAGAAGTGCCTATATGATGCATGAGATGGCATAGCCTTATCTCATCGAGTTGAAACAAAAATAAAACCTTAATAATATCAACGATAACAGTACAAAACATGTGAATCAACCAACAGTGAAATCAAATCAACTATAAAATTGCAAAACCAGAAAATTTCAATAACGATGTAGATTGGTTTTTCCCTGTACACGAGTTAGCTACTCCTAGGCACAGCTTATTACTAAGTACCTATTCCTTTATATCCTGGGCTATAGGCTCCAAATAGTAATTCATGAAGAAAATAATCCCTCTGATACCACTTTGTAACGTCCCAGTTTTGGGCGTCGCTCAGAGGTTCCCCATACCCAGTTGGTCACATGGACTCAAGCGCATTTCCCCGAACGCCAGAGGATGCCAACTAGAAGTGGGGGCCTTGGGTGTGATAGTGGGGAAACTATGCCTTCATTGGTAGAGTAACATAGAAAAAGTAAAATAGATAATAATAGCGGAAGTAGTAAAACATGGAATAGGTAAACAATGGAACTAATAAACAATTGATGCACATATATATAAATGATGCATGATACATATGTCTAGGAAAGAATCCAAATAGATCACAATGCTGGAATACAGTACTAAACCAAAGTACAAAAAAAAGTAAGTAAACATCTCCATAGCATCACAATCCTCGGCTTCGTCCCATGCTCCCAAGCTCCATAGAAATCAAGTACCTGAAGTAGAAGGGCGCTTGAACTTATCTATAACTGCATTAATATAATATATTTTTCCCAAAATCATTACCCAAATAGGGTGTGAGACAAATTCTAGTAGGAAAACACCCAAATATCTGTGCCTAACAGTCAGTAAATATATATGGTAGGCAATAAGAAAAAGGAAGTAGTAAACAAGGAAGTACTCAAAAGTAAACAATCATACAGTTTCATTCACAAACATTTAATTTTAAGTATTTAATCAAACAACAAAAAAAAGCAACCCTATAGGTAGTTCTCACAGTCTAACCCCTCTAGTTCACAATACAGGTAAATATATACCATAGACTCTCTGAGGAAGCACTCACAGTCAATTCCCCTTACAGTCTTTTAGTGGTAAACTAAATACACTATGAGGGAGAACTCAACATCAATTCCTCCTGTGTTCTCATAATATAACTATAGACACTCTGAGGGAGCACTCAACATCAATCCCCCCTATGGTCTCTCAATGTGATAATTATAAAAGACACTCTGGGAAATCTCTCAACATCAATTTCCACTATAGTCTCACTACACTATGTTCTCGCAGCCCTGTGTAAAGCAATTGTGCACAAACGATAAAAAACATCAAAATTAAACCTCAAGAACCACTTGGATAAACAACTACATCATATAATAGAATGTTAGGTAATAATTACTCTACCCTAACAATACTAGGAATGGAAAGAAAAGTAGCACCCTAATATACAGGGTTAGAACGAATGGTCAAAACAAGAAAACATGACCAAAACATCCATATATTAGAAAAGATAACCCTATTCCGAATAATTAAACTCTATCCAAACAAACTAGTAATATCAGGGAAGTAAAAGGCCTAGAACCATAAACACACAACACCCTGAACAAGGGTACTGGGACCTTTTTCCCATATAACTCTAGGAATATCTACAGAAAGGCACAAACCACCTACCTCGACATTGTACGATCGATATACATGAGTCTCAGGCATTTAATCCCCTTAAAATGCCGTAGATCATCAAAAATGTTAAAAACCCTCAACCTAGGATAACTTTAGAGAGAGGATAAATCACAAGATAATGTTCAAGAATAATGAAGAACTCATCGATGCGATTCCAATGCAATCAACGGTGGTCGATTCAGAGAACGGACGGCGAGTCAGGGGCTTAGAGAAGATCTATGGCCATACGGTCACTCCTGGATGAGACAGACGAAGAGAAAAAGGGTTCTATCTATTAGATACGACCTAGTCTGTTTAATGAAAAAAAGCACGCAACGCGTATTTTAAATGTACACGGCATGTACTTTCCTTTTCCGGCCTCCGCTTTCGGAGGTCTTCCGGTCACCGCACATGGCCATGTACTCGGCTGCTACCCATCCAGTACACGGTCACCCGTGGCAACCGAATACATAGTGTGTACTTAAAGTACACGACGAGTACTCTTGAAATTTCTAGAAACTCTTGTTTTTCTCAAAAACAACTAGAAAGAAAGATTCGTACCTGAAAAGATGATCTGGGTTCTTACATCTGACCACACTTTTAGAAAAATAAGTTTTAGAAATTTTACTTATGTAGGAATGTAATAAAGTTTATTAAAAAAAACTAGATGATACTACGTTGTTTTAAATGAACCTAACATCATTAAGTTTATCATGATTTGATTTAAAAGAAGAGTGTGAAGTTCTCCTGACACACATAACCATATGAACAATTATGGAAAGATATTTTTAAAAAAGTTGAGTCGATGAGTTTATACACTTATGTATAATCCAAGAAAAGTACAAATAAGAAAAAGTGAAACTAAAAATCTAGATGAACTTAACCAGAAAAATATTACAGATAGAGTACTTGTAGGAAAAGTTTCATATAGTATATATTTTTTTATGTTTATAAAATTAGGAAATTTGTGTAGAAGTTTTTAGAAGTTGAGTCATCAGTCAAATATTTGTGATCAGGGTTGAAGAAATCAAACGAGTAGTTTATTTAACCTTTTTGTAAGAAAGTTTTCACATTTACATTGTATGCACAAAACAAAAAACACAATAAGAGAAAACCTGAGTTTGTGTGACTATATGAGAAGACCAAGGAATATAGAGCTAGAGTCAATATTTATGAAAATACAAATGGGGATAAGTATATGAAAAAGTAAAAAGGTGGAGAATTTGTAATATGAGTGCAGATAAAAAGTGATAACTGAATACCAAAACACTACTATAAAAGGGACCCATCCCAATGAATCTATACCCATGGTTTAGAAAAAACATGGGTATAGAGGTTCTTGTCCAAGCCTTTACCAAGAGTTTTTAAAAAGCTATTGGTATAGGTTAATCTATACCAATGGGTTTTTAAAACTATTGGTACATACTTCTAAATATTGGAAGTTCACTTGACCACCTCCTCCCCTCCTCCTCATTCAAAACCTACCTCCTCCTATGAATTTTTGCGTCCCCCTCCCCTCATGAAACTTTGACTGGCCTCCTCCCCCCCGTACAATGATTTTAGTTACTCCACTACACTACTTGCAGGATTTTGGCAAACCGACCCATCCTAAGTGTTATTTCTCTAGAATTTTTTTTATTACATTCTTTAAGAGGTAACATTTTATTCCCTCCTCTTATTTATTCTCGAAAGGTTTTTAATATTTTTCAAGTTTTTTATTCAAGGTGAAATGGATTTAATGTTTGATGTTTGTGTTTCTATTTTATTTTCTTTTATTTAAGAGTTAAAATGTTACAATTGCTTTTAAAATTTATATTGGGCCTAAATACTCATGGTGTGGACTATATATAGGGTACATTTTTTATTTCATTCATTTATTTTGATTATTTATCATGTGGAAAATGGGTGGAATTTTCTGATTGAAATGGTATCTTGATGGGAGATAGTTTTTTATAAAATTCCTATATTTGATAAAATTCTATGGTTTGTTTTAATAATGAAACACAAATATTTTTGGTATTATAAGAAAAATGAGGCTTCCAGTGAGGGTTAAATTTTTGTGTTAAAAGTGGAATTTCATGTTTTGATGGTATTTTTGGATTCAAAATATGAATGTAGGTATCCCATTAATTATGTGGTTATAATTTTTGATGAATATATTTCCTTTTGTAATTTTTTTTGCATGGAATGTTGTTTTGTAAGAAAATTTACAATTATGTATGTTGTATGTATAAAAGTGAAGGCCCAATTGGCACCTTGTTATGAGTTGATCATTGATGGTTCCAATTTTGGTCCCAATTGCTTCTGTTAATGTTTCTATTCTCTATTCTATGGATGTATGGTTACATGATTCATGTTGTGTTTGTGCATTGGGGGTCACATTAATGGTTGTGCATGAAGTGGGATGGGCATGATGATGTTGTCATCCCTAGTGGCTTGTTATTGTCTTATGATGATGTTATTGTACATGGTATATCTAAATTATTATTCCATGAGGATATTAAGGTTTTTAAGTGGGTAGAAGTGGGAAATTTCTATTCTAGTAAAGGTTAATAATTATCTAGACCCCCATTATTTGTATGTAAAAACTTGTTTTTTTGGTTTTTAACTGAGGATACTTTATAGAGTGATTCAATGGATAGATATATGATTGTAACCTACCAATAACTAATTCAATGTTTTCATGTATTGTGTGGTCATATAAGTAATCATTATTTCTTTTTTTTAAATAGCACCAATTTAAATAAATGGGTTTACAACATGGGGATTATTTATGAAGTGCATATCTTAAACTTTTTTCTCCCATTCATTTCAAGTGAAATTTCAAACATATTTTTCCACACCTTATCTTCAAATTTGTTTCTATAATAAAATGAATGAATGGGACTTATGGTGGTATCTTATTAGATTTATATCACATCCAATATACTCATGTTTCCAGGAATTCATTCATCATGTATTATGAAGGTATTTTCATCTGTTGGAGTTTTGGTTAGATATAGTGTCATCTTTCCTTAGAAGTGAATGGTTATTGAGACTTTGATTGTGACATGAGTTTCATGAGTGTATGGTGATTAGACATTTATTTTGTACAACCATTTGGATTGAGTTTGTTTTTTCCTTTTTGGTCTTACTTTTTTTCTCATTTAGCTTCCATTTTAGTTCAGAAACTTTGTAGTAATTTGTATTTTATTTCTACTACCATTTCTAGTTCTTATACCTTCTTATTTATGGTATTGCTTGTTTAGAATGTTTCAATAGGTTTTTTAGGGTTAAATGATCCCTAATGGTTATATTTGAGACCCTTGATGCTTGTCATTAGCTCAAGGGGATCATGGACACTCCTCAGGTATGTGGTTGGCCGTCTTGTATATCGATTATATCCCCACATTCTTATATTATTGTCAGGAACCTATGTTATTATTGTTTACCCTTTTTATGTGGGTTGAAATAGTGGTTCCTAACTATGTTATTCTATATTATTTGTGTATGGTTTCCATATTTTTGTTTTTAGTGTGATTTATTTTTTTTTAAAATAAATAAAGAGAAATTATAATCATATAGTTCCCTCAAACTATTTTTTAAATTAATTTGATAGGGTGTGTTCTTTAAAGTGTAAAATGTTGTTTACAAAATAATTTGAGAATAACATTCATAGTAAATAATGTTTTGTTTGTTAATGAAATTATGACTGTGTATTGGTTTTAAAAACAACGTTTTAGAAAAATATTCTATGTTTTAACAAACTTTTGATGTGTTTTTATTTCATTTCATAAAACCTTATGAAAAAGGATTATTTTTTCATTTCAGTCCAGTTTTATGAACCTATTGATCTTCATGAGGAGATTTTTGGATAGTGACCATGATATTGAATTATTAAATGTTAGGGATAGTCATGTTGGTTCGTTCTTTTTAGTCATCTCTTATACCATATTTTATTTCTCTTATTCTTTGTTTTTCTGGCTACTTTTATGCTTTGATGAATTTAATATTAAAATTGGTTATAATGTTTTTTTAAATATGATTTAAATTTATGATTTGAAGATAATTTTTTTCCTTGTAATAGAATCTATAGAAGCTGGATGTATTATACCGATCATATTTCTATCAAGTTTCAAAAGAATTTAGATTTTTTTAGATTTTTCACTTAACAATGATTAAATGGATGTTTTATATATTTTCCATGCTATAATTGTGTTGGAAGACCATGGTTAAGCTAGGAAGAAGTTAGATACTATATAAAAAAGATGAATTTCAAACAAACTATTCTATTTGTTATCACCATGGAGAGATGGGACAATCTTCTACTCTTCATGAATAAAAACAAAGAACTGGTGTGGAGAATTTGATATTTGATCAATTTACATTTGCACATCATCATGATAGAGATATTATTCTAGTGCAATAAGAAAATTATTTCAATACACATGAGGAAAATACTAAATATGATGATGTTGAAAGAGTTAAAATTTTAATCGACGACGCCAGAACTCCAGTATATTCAGAATGTACTAAAATGACCATGTTGGAATTTTAAATGTAGTTATATCATTGAAAAACCATGTATGGAATTTCTAATACCTCCATTGATTATATTATTACCTTTTTAAAATAATTTCTTCCTGATTTTTCATATATTCCCTCAAATAATTAGAAGGCATGAAAGCTAATTAAGTAGCTTGGATTTGCTACTCTTAAAGTTCATGGCTGTTCAAAAGATTTTAGTTTATTTTTAGAGGAAACATATGACTGTAATGATTGTAAAGAATGTGGTAAATCTCTATGGAATGAAAATATATATAGAACACCATCTCGTGTGCTATAAAAAGTTATGTGTAACTTTCCATTGATTCCCAGACTTTAAAATCTATCAATTTTTGCAAAAATCTCAACCAATATACGATGAAATGATGCTGAGATAATTTAAGGTAATGATGAGTTAGTTCATCCTATAGATCTATTATCATGGTTGGTATTTGATACAAAAAAACCTGATTTTTCATTTGAGGTGAGTAATGTCAGGTTGGGTCTATCCCATGATGGTTTTAATCCGTTTGGTCAGATGCTTACTATTCAAGGCACATGATCAGTTTTTATTCATGTTTATCATCTTCCTCCATGGATGTGTATGAAAAAACCTTTCTATTTATTTATTATAATGATATATGTACCTTATGATCCTAGTAATGATATAGATGTCTACTTTTAACCTTTAATAAGAGATTTGAAGCAACTTTCGGATATGGGTGTGCGGATATTCGATGCTTCTTCAAAAAATATATTTCAGAATTGTTTCTCACTTATATGGACTATAAATGATTTTAAAACATATGAAATGATGTCTGGTTAGAAAAAAATGGAAAAATATCATGCCCTATATGTATGAATAATACACAATCGAGAAGACTTAAATATCATCACAGTTTCAGTTTCATCGGACATCAATGATTCCTTCCAATGGATCACCAATACAGAAAGAATTGTCAGAGGTATGATAATACAGTTGAAACTGAAAAAACCTAAATGTATGTATGGTAGTGATGTGCTTAATGAATTTAAATATTTTAGTTTTTTATTAGTAAAAGGTTAGCATAAGTCTCAATAGAGAAATAATGTTGACACTCAAGCCACTTACAATTAGAAAAAGAGAAGTATCTTTTTTGAGTTTCCATATTGGTCTATAATTTTTTTATGAAATTATTTAGATGTAATGAAAATTGAGAAAAATATATGGTAAATTTTTCTTATAATTCTTATAAATTCTAGCGGAGGACCAAATATGACTTCCGATCTCATTGGGACATGTTGGATTAGGGCATTCGACCAGTACTACATCCTTTATGTATTAGTGAAAACAAATAGAGAGTTCCTTGTAATTATTTTTGATGATACCATCAGAGAAACATCAATTTCTAGAAGTATTGGAGAATTTCAAGGTTTTTTATGGAAATTCTAACAACATATCTAAACGTGTAAACAGAAGGTATTTTAAACTAAAATCCATAAAAACTAATGATTATTACATCCTTCATCACGAATTGATTCCAATATAAATTATGAATTTTCTATCGAATAATCTAAGGGTTAAAGTGCTTCTCTTATCCCATTTTTTGGATACCTTTGTTATCAAAGGTTATCCAAGTCATTCTTGATTAAAATGTAGTAGGAGGCACCATTAATTTCGTGTGAGATTGAATTTTTTTCCTCCATCATTTTTCACCAACATGTTACATTTAACAGTTCATCTTCCAAAGAAATCGCTTATTGGGGGACCATTTGATTTTTTATATATGTATCCTATTGAAATAAATATGCTCATAATGAAATAAAATGTCTGAAACAATAATTGTCCTGAAGTTTCGATTCTGAGAGGTCATCTGGCTCAAGAATGTATGGATTTTTTCTCAATGTATTTTTTTGATGTGAAAACAAGACATAACCAGCCAATGAGCAATAAAGAGGATCAGTATGGGTAAATTGATCCCTTGTTTCCATATCTTCCCCGAATAGGAGGAATTTTTGGGTCTTATACATTGGCTACATTGAGCCTTGAAGAGCTGGATATGGCACATCACATAGTCTTGTTTAACTATTGTTTGTTCGATGACTATATAAAGTAAGTAATTTGGATATTTATATGTTATCTCATATTATGTAATTTCACATATACCTTAGGCTTTTATTGTCATTTTATGTAAGGAACATGAATAAATTATAAGTATAGTTCATCCATCTTTATCTTTGATGAGGAGAGAGGCTTTTCATATCCTTGAGCTTCCTACATGGTTTAAATCAAAGGTATTAACATTAATTTAATTATATTAAAATATATATATATCCATTTAAATTAATTATTCATATTTATTTTAGGTTTTGAGTTTAACTTTTGACTCTGTTTCTTAAGAAATAAGAACATTGGATTTTGGTTCCAATTCTTTGGTTCGTGAACGCAACTCTTTAGTAATCAATGGTTTTAAATTTATTAAAACCAATTGAGCAGTAAAAATGAGAACAAAAAACAACAGAATTATGTTAACTTCAACAAAATATTGTTATGCAAGTTCATCAGATAGTCGAACTCGATATGAAGATGTTCATTATTATGGAAATGTTGAGAAAATATTGTTATTAGAATACTACTCTCAGGGCCAAGTCACTATGATGAAATATAAATGGTTTAATTCAATGACACGACATGATAAATTTTTTATGACTTTGGATTCAGAGTTATTGAAATGAGTATATTCCTACATACCAATGAACCTTAAATTTTGGCATCAATGAAAAAAAAGTGTTTTATGTGAAAGATCATCCGAGACCTAATTACAGTGTCATTAATGATGTAATCCCAAGACATATTTTTCATGATTCTAGTGATGAAATTGAAACCATTGAGGCCCCCATTTTTATTGACCAAAATATTTCATTTTAAGAATCAAATTGTCCCATTGTGAGAGTTTTTGTTGAACTTTAAGTAGTGGTGTGTAATATAAAGAAGCAACTATATATGTTCACTACTCATTCAGTTTTCCTTAATGTGATTTTCTCAGGTAGTATCACTACAATTAATTTAATTTAGTTTCATTTTGGAATGATATATTTGTTTTAGTATTTTCTAGTTTTGTTTCATTTAAATAGATTTATTTCAATTTATGAAACTAGGTTTTAAATGAGTTTTTAAAAAAATGTATAACTTGGTTTTAAATTATTGTTACTAAAAGATGTTATAACATTACTTATGTTTTCTTTTACTTCTCTATTGTATGACTGATTTAAAAAAAAATTCTAAAAAATTTGCATTTCATTATTATAAATATTATGCCAAATACTTTAGAACTTCGAAGGAAGTGACTATTTGATCCCGATTGACAGGTGCATGAGCGTGTGTTTCCACATTCATTTACCTTAGTGGTTATAATAATTGTAATGTTTTTATTTTGAATTACATATAATTTTATACTAATATTATTTATCAATATTGTTTAGGGAAATTCAGTTCCACCTGTGTTGAATCCTCTTCCTGCTAAGATGGGTCTAATTGGGTATGTTCCTAGACCTAGATGGAGCACCCGTTATACCCATTTCCTCATTGACCCACCAATGGAAACCCCATCTACCACACCTTTCCATACTCCACCTTATTCTCCATGTATGTTCTTATCAATTCCTTCATTGTAATATCATCTAAATTATTATTCACATTCCATGTCTATCCCACCTCCGGGGATGATCCCACTGATGCCTCCATCATATCATTTAACCTCTTCTTCCTATATCATGTCTACACAACCTGCACAAATGTTCCCACCTTTACCATATCCATATCCAATGATGTATCCCCCATCCTACTATCCATATTTTTCCATGTCTACATCACCTCTAATTCCTACTGTCCATCAGCATCCGATGAGTCTCTTCCTTTAGATTCCACTCCACTGCATGGAGACCACCCAGAGCATGCATTAGAATAGAAACTTCCTTCATAGGTGGTTGCTCTAGGATATCCCATAGATCCATCAAAGTCTATCGAGAAGCCTACAATGGGTTTTTTATTACTGTTTCAAATTATATCACTTCATTTTTCTCTATTTTATCGTGACTTAGTTTTTCTTCCCCCATCTTTTCTTATTTAGTGGTATCATCTGCTAGGAGAATTGGGTGAACTTGTATGCAAGAAGCTTGGAATATCTAGACATAGATAATGGTGGATTATAATCAAGAAAATCATATGGTAGGTAAAAATTCATGGCAGTGTAGAATTTTCATGACCACTTTAGCCAAGTACCATGAAATCATTCTGGTGGAACCGGTCTCATGGAGACATCTCAGTAAACAAATCAAGGACAAATCATGAGAGCAGATATGGGTAAGAAAATTTTATAAATTTATATCTACATTATTGTTGTGTTTATATGAAATAACATTTTCATTGTAGAGATGATTTAACCTTCCCAACGGAGAGGATGCTAAGACTACAAGGTTGATGGATCATGAAGAGTTATGCCGATCATACAAGCATGAGTAATATGTTAGTTGGAAGGGAATAGTTGGTTCTAATTTATAGGGTGTACCGACATTCCCCGAATATCCAAAAACTCAATATCAAAAAATGATTTCACATTGGAAGACTGATGAGTTTAAGGTATTCCCAATATTTAATGGGTTTCATCTAAAATTTTATTCTTATTACTCGTAGTGTATTTTTTTAGTAAGCATCAGGAAAAACAAAAAGAACAAAGTTTCAATGACATATGTACACACATTGTGGTGCACTATAATGCTCAAGAATGAAAAGAACTAGGTAATTTAATCGGAATTAAAATAATGTCCTTATTTATATTTTTACTTAGTTAGTTTTTCATACTGAATTTTAAATTTTATTATCCTTAATCCCTTTAATAAAATACTGAAAACAACCCTTTCAAATGCCCATTAGGCCTAATTGTCCAACTGGCCATTAGGCCTATAGTACAATTGGCCATTATGCCTAATTGGAAAATTATCCATTTGGCATAATGTCCAATTTTCCTATAGGTCTAATGTTCAATTAAACTATTAGTAATATAAGCTAGTTGGGCATTCGACATATAGGAAAATTGGCCGTTCATCTTATAGACCAATTGTCCATGGACAATTGGCCTATAGGCCTAATGGACAATTGGCCTATCGGTTGAATGACCAATTATTCTATATTATGAATGTCCAAGTGCCCTATAGGTCTAATGGAGAATTGGAATATTAGGCATATAGGCCAGTTGGACATTCGGTAGATTGGAAAATTGGTCATTAATCCTATAGGCCAATTGTCCATTAGGCCTATAGGCTAATGTTCATTAGGCCTATAGGCCAATTATCCATTAGGCCTATAGGGAAATTGGCCATTACACCTATAGTAAAATTTTCCATTAGGGATAATTTTCCAATTGGACATTAGTCTTATAGGACTAATGACCAATTAGCCTATAGGCCTAATGTCTTCATTTATATTGTTACCTAGTTAGCTTTGCATGTTGAATTTTAAATTTTATTATCGTTAATTCCTATAATAAAATAATAAAAATAACCCTTTCAAATGACCATTAGGCCTATAGGCCTATAGGCCAATTGTCCATTAGGAATATAGGAAAATTCACCATTAGGCCTATTTGGCCAATTTTCCATTACGCTTATAGGAATAATGGACAATTGGCATATAATCCTATTAGCCATTTGAAATATCGGCCAATTGAACATTATTCATGGCCTATAAGACTAATGGCCAATTTTCCTATAGTCCTAATGTCCAATTTACCTAAGACTAATGTCCAATTGGCCAATTAGGACTAATGGACAATTATCTTATAGGGCTAATGGCCAATTGGCCTCTAGGTATAATGGAAAATTGGCCATATAATAAAAAATATGGAGGTCATATTATGAAATGAATATAAAGAATTAATATTCAAGATTATTTAATGTTCATAATGAGTACCTAAAATTATAAAGTTTTTATGATTAACTTTTATATATGATTTTTTCATGAACTTTTATCACATTAATTATAAATTTTTCATTTATTTAAAAGTTATTACATTTTATTATTATTCAAGATTATAAAATGTTTCATTTTTAATATGTGTATATTAATAAATTTTATTTTCTACAATCTATATTCGGTATCAAAGTTTCTCTACCTCAAGATAAATTATTTTTCTCAAGTAGGAATAAAAAATATGCAAGTATAGTAAATGCACAAACACAAGAAAATATTGCAAGTTTTTTATTTATATTTCAAATATTTATATGAAATTCCAAATTAAATATCTTGTTTATATTTTCAATAGACTAACT
This sequence comes from Viscum album, assembly GCA_963277665.1. Taxonomy (NCBI): domain Eukaryota; kingdom Viridiplantae; phylum Streptophyta; class Magnoliopsida; order Santalales; family Viscaceae; genus Viscum; species Viscum album. The sequence continues at coordinate 175,065,569 of OY728164.1, forward strand.
TGGAGGCCCTTGATGATAAAGAAGATGAAAACTTTGAGTCGAATGATTATTTGAATTTGGTATTAAGTGAAGAGCACTAGAGAAGAGTATGATGAGGGAAAATCATAATCCCCTCTAGGTATTTGTCATCATCATGCTTATATCAAGGCTCTCAGACCCACCATCTTCAAAGCGCTCGTGTATAAGCAGTCGATGAAAAAAAAATATTTAGAGGAGTGAAAAAGAAGTAAACAAGAGCCTGAAATAAGTAATATGATCACTAAACAATTCATGATAGCTATGTATGTAATAAGTCAATAACTTACATTAGAGGATCCTACAACTATTGATTCATATATGAAATCGATGCATTCTTTAAATGATACCTAGAATGGTGACAATGAGGGTCTTAGTGGAAATTGAGCTGAAGGTGGTGGTGATTATGCTCTTGATGATTTTTATTCTCCTAATGACACTATTGGTGAGGATGTTTCTTTTACTGATGATGATAATGACGTTAGGGATGAGGATGTTGATGATTGGAGAGATATTGATCCACTCCATTTTTTACTTAGAAGGAAAAAAGACTTATGCAGTGCTATAATGACTTAAATTGATTTGTTTTATGGATGTATATTTATGTTTTAGTATTTTATATGATTTGGAAGCCATTAAAAGTTGTTGGTTGGATTATAAATATAAAAATTTGGTACTACATTGAACGTTTATTTTATGTTTTATATGATTTTATGGTTTAGGAGCTGGAAAAAGAAGCCATGGTGGTGCAGCTTCCAAATGTAGGCAGTTACCTATACCCACAGTTCTAAAACCCATGGGTATAGGTACTCTTATGGGAATAGATATACCCATAGTTTTGAAAACCATGGGTATGGAAAAATCCATGAAATCTATACCCAAAGTTTACATATGAACTATGGGTATAGGTCTATACCAATGACTTAACTGGCCACAGTTCCAAAAACCATGGGTATAACCTATACCCACAGTTTCAGGGGCTACAACCATAGTTCAAAACTGTGGGTATAGGTTTCTTTTACCATAGTTAAAGGATGATTAGATATATAATTCTAGATAGAAATGATCAGATAAATTAAAGCTATTAATTCCATGCTGGATTCATGAAGTTGAGAAGTTGTGATAAGTGGTACTGAAAACAATTCAGTGGACTGAGTGCATCAGATTAATATCCATCGAATAGAAATACTTCAAATGAACCTTCATGATGTCACCAAAAAAAGATTTCATATGATATTAAACAAATAGGGTGTACATATAATGATAAAGTATAAAGTTAAAATGGATTAAATACTTTGAATAGGACACTTGAAAGATCCAATGAATGAATATTTTACATAGATGTCAAATGGATAATTGTGAATGTGATCCAACTTGAAATGGTTATATGAATATTTCCATAGACTTAAAAGGTATCAGACAAACTATCATCATACATATGTTTTGTATGAAGATACATTAGATCGAGGTATATTGATCTTAATATTTAACAATCTCATAATAAAGGAAACTGGATGAAGGTGAATTAGATGTTGAATGGATGTGAGTTCATTGAACAAAGGATGTTCAGAATGTACCATCAAGAAAAGATGTATGGATTGAAAAACAAAGAAAATACAAATTCTATGTATATATATATAAACCTTATAATGTTCTTAAATATGTTGATGATAAAGCTGGTCGTTCAATGTTTTATATATCTCTGAGGTTATAAAAGGTATCCAAATCTCCTTAACATCAATTTTAAGGAAATTTGAAGAATGTTGAAGATGATGGAGAATTCAAGAATCTTTATGAATATTATTGAAGTGATAAGAATAAATCCAATGAAATTATAATGAGAGGGATATTCTAAAATGAAATTTGGATGATTGGGAAATACATTTGAGTTCCTACCCAAATTATAGAAAGTATTACCTATATAAAGGGGGTGAAAAGTACAAATGTACTTGATATAAAGTTCATGAGTAAGAAAATATATCACATTGACGTTTTTGTTATAGGATTAGTTTGCAACCTAGTTTTAATATATGTTGAAGAAAAAAATAATGGATAGAGATCCATCAGATGGAGGAACATTGAATTGAGTTCCATAAGAAGTAGGAAAAGTTAGAATTGTTGATTGAGCTACTACTCAATCAAATAAGGAAGTACACATAGATATACATACTTCATCAGATAGAGGACATTAGATGAATCCATATGATGAAGTATCTATGAACATAGCAAGGTTAACCAAAGTTAAATGTGGAGTATCAGATAAATACCCATCGTACATGGCTATCAGATAAAGGAAAACTGGAAGAATTCATCAGATTATATTTTTCTATGGAAATTTCTAGAAGAAATTCTGGAAATTTTTCATCAAGAATATCCATGTCTACTAAATATCAAAAATAATTTTCAATACCAACAGACTCTTAAGAGGGTTGTTGAAGATATTTATGTTTATACATAGCTAAATTTGATCCAATGTTCTTGTGGAGGAAGTAAATAACCTTATGAAGTGTATCAAAAAGGAAGAAGAAAAATCTTATAGCTGGGGGTATAACCAGTTCCTGAAAAGGATTGCTAGTTGGGGGTATAACCTGTTGTGACATCAGTGGATATGAAAAGGATAGTTGGGGGGGGGGGGTTTAACCAATTATAGAAGAATAGATAACTATTTGGGGGTAAAACGATGGTTGGATAGGGGTATAAACGGTTGATAATTGTTCCATTTTATTTAAGAAATTAGTTAGTAAAAGAATCCATGTTGGGAGGAATGAAAAACATGGAAAGGAGTAGGTATTTACACCAAACCTTGTAAATATCATTCAACACACTCTCTTTATATTTATTTCATATGAAATGTGAGGTTTTGATTTATATTTTAGAGGATCATAACTCTAACAAGTTTTCAAAGGTTAAGAAATCAACCTTATGAAGGTGAGAAGATTTCTTATAAAAATAAAAAGTGATCATTAATTCAACCCTCCCACTCTCATTTATCCCATATATTTATCCTAAGGTAAATTAAATATTTTTGAGTCTCAACATGTTACCACAAATCATGCTTATCATTTTCCAAGAATTTAAAACCAATAAAGTCCATTATTTCAATAGATTCCTAACACATTCAAGCTATATATCATGGGAAGAAAATCTATATTTTGATGTTAAATAGATATGTATAAATAATATAGTATAATAATTTTATAAACCATTCTTAAAGATGAGCCAAATTTTTTATTTATAAAAATTTAAAATTTTTAATAGTTACCATTGAGCTTGTTAATCATTTTCTAAAATTAAGAAAAAAATGAGAGAAAATGTATAGACATACAAAAAAATTTACAAAGCATGATTACAAAATTTAAACGATTTAATAATAAAAAAATGAGGTAATTCCAAAAAAAGAAAGGGTCATGTTATTCATGTCAAAGCTTTTAAATTTTAATGAATTATTAGTAATCTTGATATTAAATTTTCACGAAATACAGAATTGAAATAAAAAATTTAAAATTTAAAATAAATCCATAGAACATACTTGTGATATATCAAAATTTAAAAATAATACATGGAATATCAATTCACACGAGAACTAGAATACTCATATGCATGGTTTTAAAATAATTCATTTTATCATTCATATATGTAGTATAATTAAGGTAACATGATTCATAAAGGTCCTAAAAGTTTAGTAATTATTTATAAAAAAATACATTAACCATGATTTGGTAAAAATTATAAACATTTATAGAATGGGTTAACATGATATGTGATTTGACAAAGAACTAAACCCATTTCATGAAGAATTATGTTATAATTTGGAAGGGAATAAAACATTTCATGTCTCAAAAAAAGTTCCAAATAAATCACACATTATATTTAATCATTATTTTACTTTTAATTTTCATGTTATGTGACTAATTAAGTAAAAAATAATTGTTCATTATAAATAAGAGCACAAGAATTTTCAGATAAACACACATAAAATTTATATTTTAAATGGTAATTCAATTAATTTCTATGATGCACGTACCTCCCTATAATTTCTACCTTGAATTGTTTTTTTCTTTTACCTAAAAAATGTTCTTTATTTTTTTTAAAAGTATTTGTGTTAGATCATAGGAGGACCTAAGATATCTAAGTCATGGTTGGTATCTTTGTCCTTATCACATGTTAATCTTGATTTTAACTGCTTTACTACTTATCCCATGTAGTATTGACATGTGTCTAGATCTGATCTCCACCCTATTTCTCAACCAAAACTTTTGATACCACTCTGTCACAACCCCCCTCTACTAGTACCCCTTATGAGATAATAGCGGAGAAAAGAAGTGACACCCAAGTCTCTCCTCCCATAGGTCATGAGTTGATGACTAACATCAAGGGTATAATAATTCTAAAATGGGAAGAATTATAATCTTATGTTTCCAAAAATAAGATACAAACAACCACCAAGCCAACTCCATATAAGTAAAAAAGGAACCATAAATACATCATCTTCATTACCATAAACCAAATTTCATGTAAATTCCATAAAAACATTTAATAAACCCAATAAAACTCCAAAAATCCTACAATTCTCAACAAACTACCCAAACAATTGCTCCAATGCCCATTATACTATCCTAAAAACACTAGAAAACTATGTTAGGGTGAAAAATTTGGAGTAATTAGTAGGATAATCTATCTAAACCATTAAAAATTTGCATGTAATAAATAAGAAAGAATAGGAAATAGAGAAATTAGCTATGTAAGTAAAATAAAAAACACATATACATTATAAAACAAGCATAAATGAGAACATGAAACACAATCATAAAAACTCTAATACCACCAAGCCTTCAATCTATAACATCTACACTAAGAATAACATAAACACCTAAAAATCCATTATAACTATCAACATAATTAGGCCCAAAATAAATTGATCTTTGGTCTAACCTGTTATCTTAGCGTCACTCTCATTAAAACCACTAGTGAGTTGATTGAATCGACACCTTTATAAGTACGAGGATCCAAGTAATAAAAAATTCCAACAATATATTATCAGTCACAAAACATTCCAATGTTGTTTCCTTCCTTGTCCACTAACCACGCCAGCATCTCTGTATCATATCTAACAACACCAACCACATATCTTATCCTACAACACCAAACAAACTTAACATCTCACTAGACCAACGACATATCATATATCATAGCATGAACTGCATATCATATCACATGCACCAACCAAATATCACATCTCACGAAACCAACCACATATCACATCTTCATTAAATCCATTTTTTATTCATTAATCCATGACAACCAAATCATTCAACCCATAAACTACTAAAAGATATTTATTAATCTTAGATCATTATTATTCCATCCATGATCATGAATTTCAAACATCAATAATTTTTAAACAAGCTACTATATATTTTATTCCGTCATAATATCTAATTCCTAAATAATACATTATTCTTGTTAACAAAGAATGCATTCATTTTTCCATTAATCGTGTTAACACATGAACCATTCTCATCAATAATGAAGGAAAAAGATATCAAACCACATCCACCAAGTATAAACAATCAATATAATCATTTTTAATCTAGAATTAAGGTTTTATACAACCCATTGATCCTTTACAAAGTATAGCTAATCAAAAAATTATGGTTGTGAAAAATTTCATAGGTGAAAAAAATAAGGAAATCATAGTAGTAAAATTAATCAATAAGAATCATCCCACATAAATATAAAGAAAATAATAAACCACACGAAACATCACATCCCCCTTTTGAAAACTCATTTTAATCAGTTACCATATTTATTTAATATTCATTCTCTATTCAGGGTAGGTTTTTATATATTCTCATCTTTACCATAAACCAAAGCACCAAGGATTCAAAGTAGTATACCAGAGATAAAAAACAACAAGAAAACCAATCATATAAATTATAACAGATAGAATATAAGTCTTGATATCCGATACCTCTACCAAAACATCAAAGAGGAACACCACTCACCACAGAAGAATCAAGGGAAAAAATTTCACCAATATTGAACGGAAACCCATAAAAATATGTCCACAACAATCCAATATCAATTAATATTTTATAAATGACCAAAATAGAGCCTCCCACTATTGTGATCCTCTATAAAGTAAAGAAGAAAAGAATATGGGAAAAATTAGATGGGAGTTCATATCTTGATCCACAAGAATTAGATCCAACGATTCAAGGTGTTAGAATTCTTAGATGAATGTCTAGAAAGTGCTAGGGTAGATTATAATTCATTGAGGCAACAAAAGGAAAATAGATAAATTAAACAAAGTTAGAGTTGACTCACCTTTTATTGGTGAAATCCACTGGACTCCACCATGACGTAGTGAACACCCAAAAATACCATAGTGGATTCAGTCAAAGATAGATTTTGTTTTCTCAATGTTTAGATATTTAACTCACCTAATCTTCATTCACATTAAAACCCACATTTAAATCCTTTAACCGACACTGAACCATTTACCATGGTGTAGTGTAAGACTTTTAAAATGCTCTTCAGGCCACCACAACCTCATAATAATGGTGTAAGGACATATACTTTGATGTTTACATTTCACCACACCAAATAACAAGATGTGGTGATCTCCATCTCCTGGTATTACACAGGTGATCCCCATAATTTCCACAAATGGTAGCACACCCACTAAATTCATTTCCAAAACTTCTCTTTTTAAACAGGGAGTACTCTTAGCCAACACGACCACCAAAAAAGAAAGCCAAGTCATTTCACTAGACACAGTGCACCAAGAACCACATGAAAAATACAAAATGTCCATGGTTCAACCATAACCATCCAAAATGGATATTTTTTGGATTTTATTTATAAAACGGTCACCACCATGCTCACTCCCACAGTGTGGTAATCCCTATAATGTCCTAAAGCCTAACTATAGCCCCCAAAACACATCCAAGATTCTTTATAAATTCCCAAAACCTCAGGAAACCACAAAGGAATGTTTTTGAAGGTTTGAACTATTACCCCACACCAATTAGACTTGACTGAGCCCCCATTTTATACTATCGTGAAATAGATTATTCCATGGTGGAGGAATGTAAGGAGGTGACTATAATGTGAATTAATAGACAACACCACATTCGATGAGTTTCAATCCATATGGGAAAATCTACTGTTAAATAAAAGGAGTTATGACTCAAATTTCTAGGTTATTAATTTTGATTTGATGGAAACTTATGATTCTATTAAATAAATAGGGAACATGGAATAACCATAGATGAAATAGATTCAACCCTAACCCTTGTTTAAAAGGAAAGAGTATAAATATCTATAAAACTATAGATAGAAGTTATGGATAAATCATCAATAAAAATAAAGAATATTGGATATTAAATTTCCAGAGAAGAGAGGAATTTTATTTTGTGCATTAAATGAAAAATAAAATGGCTTATACTCTTTTAAGATCTTTAAAAAGGTAAATTTATAGAGATCACTAATGAACAATGAATGAGATAATTCCATAACCATTCTTGAAATGAAGTAAGGTGATTCCATGACAACTCATGGAAAGAAGATGGGGATCAAAGTGATGTTAACAATAGGCATATAAAGGAGAAATAGTAGATTCAAAGTCAATGACAACTACATCTACATAATTGGTACATCATCTACAAGATGGCAATATTGTTCTTAGACCATGATCCATATTTGTTTTCCCATTGAAATAGTGACTAAAAAAAGTAAGTTTTGAGGTAAGTGATCCTTGGGTGGTAGTGAACCAACCAAAAACCATTGTAAGGGAAATGATCCTAGGTAGGAGGGAATAATACAAAACTCCAAGAAGTAGCATTATTGATTTAGTGAATCAACACATTTTTGATCACATGCTATTTGGATTGACTTGTTTTTTTGAATCAAATAAAAACCATTATGTCCCTTGATCTTGATTATTTTTATTTTTCGAAAATAGAATCTAAACAAGAGGTAATGAAATCATCGATAATATTAGCAAAGAGGTTGTTCAAGTAAGTAAAGAATCTGGTCAATGTATCCTTAAGAGAAAAAGAGGAAACCCTTCTTAGTAAGATGTGAATATCTTTAGGGAAGTGGGAGTTAAAAGGTAAAATTTATAATTTATAAATGATTACCTTAACCAGATTCAATTCTCCCAATCTCAGGGTATATCTCACCAAATCCCCTCAAGGTAAAAATAAATAGTATCTAGAAATGTTATTTCATATTTTATTTTTTTATTTAATTAAATATTATGTTTTTGAAGTTTAATTTTTTAATAATATATAGTAAAAAAGGATTCCATTAGTTTTCAATGGTATTAGTGTAATGACCCCAAACCCAGTAGCCTATATTCAATGCCTTACATTATTACATTAGCATAAATACAAGATTTGAATCCCAAAGGACCGACCAGTTTAGTAGTTTTGGAATCAATATTACATAAATAAGTATTAAATTATATCTTCAAATGTAAAAAATCATAATAACTCCTTTGAAATCACTCTTATCCCCTTTCTCATACCTAAAAGTCAATCATGATATAAATATTCAAATCCTAGGAAAAAATGAAACATAAGAAATGGGTGAGATAAGATTCTCAATAAGGGTAAACAATATAGTGGAATCTCTCATAAATAAACATAAACCATAAGGCAAGGTGAATAACTAAAAATGTGATAACTGGGTTGCGGTGAAAACACAACCACCCCGCCTTAACATGGCCATCGGGTCCTGGCCCGCCAGGTACCATCAGTTTCCCCGCAGACACATAGTCCCCACCCTCGGGCCCACCTAAGTGACCGAATGGGTCATCTAACTAATGACAGTCCCCAAAGGCCAACACATGTCCTTTATAGTGTGTTTTTTCCTCACTCACACACACCCTGGGAAACTTCCCAGAAAGTTATCCATCCTAATCACTACTCCAGGACAAACACACTTAACTATGGTGTTCTAACCAGACAGGCTCCTAAGAAAAAAGGTGCACCTTGTTGACATGAGTCATATCATTTATCCATTTAACCCTTTATCATTCGGGGGTGTTACAATCACCCACCCCCCCTTTAGAGCACAAAATCTTCATTGTGGGCCCTACATCTCAACCCAAGCAGTGCACCACACTTAAGGATGAGTACCACCTCTGATACCAAATGTGACAACTAGGTCCCGGTGACAACAGAACCACCCCGCCTTAACACGACCATCGGGTCCTGGCCCGCCAGGTACCACCAGTTGCCCAGAGACACATGATCCCCACCCTGGGGCCCACCCACGTGCCCAAACGGGTCATCTGACTAATGAAAGTCCCCACATGCCAATGCATGTCCTTTCTAGTGTGCTTTGTCATCACTCACACACACCCAGAGAAACTTCCCATAAGGTCACCCATCCTAATCACTACTCCAGGATAAGCACGCTTAACTGTGGTGTTATAACTAGACAGGCTCCCATAAAGAAAGGTGCACCTTTTTAACATGAGTCATATCATTTAGCCATTTAACCCTTTATCATTCGGGGTTGTTACAAAAAACACATGTCATTAGAAAATAATATTTAGAATAATATAGTTGGGAGATAATATGATCAAATTACTCTATATAAATAGCCACATGGGAAATATATGTAACCATTTTTATTTTACTAGTTGATTTGTCACATGGAATATCAATAAAAAATATCATAATGAAGAAATTCATAATGTCAGACATCATAAACATAACATCAAGGATTTGTACAAGACACCGTATATAAACGAGTAAAAAGTTATCCAATACTGAAACTAGTTTTTTATCATGATAACTACCGATGCATCGATGGGCTACATCAGGCCCCACCTATTACTAAATAAATCCAATTCATTCCTCATATGAAAAGGGTGAAACATAACCAATATAAAAATTCATATTAAAACTAGCATATGAAATACTAATACATTATCCATAAATCATGAATGGTATCAAAATAGCACATCCATAGTCAAACATATCACAAATACCTTTCAATAAAATATGGTAGATGGTATCTTAAGATAAAAACCTCAATTAATACTAAAATCCAACAAAGGATATTGACATAGATGAATGTTTTATAATAAAATCATTATAAAATTCTTGAGATAAATACACCATTTTTTATTGACATTATTTTAAAAGGGAAACAAAATTTTAAAAGAAAACATTTTCAGTGAAAATAATTATTTAATCTTGTTAAGGAATCTTTTCTCATGCAATATAAGTTAAAAAAATAACATTCATTCTGTTTTTTGTTGAAAAGGTCATAAAACACCTAGTTTGGAAAATGGAAAAAAGATTACTTTCAAAAGGTTTTATTAAAAGTAATATATGGGTAAAAAGGACTTTAATTTTCTTTAGAAGAACAGTAAGAATATTTTTAAATACAGTTTTATGAAACATGGACATGGATGATAAATATGTCCCAGTAAATACTTACGTATAAACAATCCCGAATAATAATGAGATTGAGAAATTTAAATTTACCTCATAATTTCCTTTGGTTGAGGGTGCGTTAACCTCCCATATAATTGTTAAAACATTTTATTAAGTTATAACAGAACCATATCCATATTTATGATATCATAAATGATCATCTTATATCATTTTGTTAATAATATTTCATTATTACCATTGTTTCGGGTGTTAACTATTTCATTTTCCCAAGAATATTTTGTCACATAAGTCCTATTTCTTATGAATATGATATATTTTTTTTCATATAAAGAATTATATTAATTCATAAATATTATATAAATTCATTATATGTATTTTTTTAATTTTTTTAAATTGTTACCGTGGTGGATGAATCTCATCCCGTCATGTAGACGATAGATGATATGTACGCATGGGCGACTATATATTCCCGTTATGGTAAAGTGGTATGCAATTAGATGGTTTATTAATTATAAATAATCAATATCATGTCATATTTATTATTTATATCCATTATCTTGATCATTACACCCATCCAAGTAAAGTGGTGATGAAAATAAAATGAGAGCACAACGTGGAGACGATAAGTTGTACGTACGCACACATGGTGATATTGTTTTTAATATGATGGATAAAAGGATGAATATGGTTATGGAAACAAATTATGAAGAGTAAGTATAAGAATAAAACAACTTGAATAAGTTGGTAAAATAATTACCTCTTATTCGATGAACTTCCATTGTGTATTCTCTTAGGGACACTAGGGGTGGTCTTTTTAGAAGACCAGGACCTCCAAAACATATCTAAGAATGTTTGGAAGATAAATAGTTAAGATATGGTTGATATAGGAGAAAAAAAGTGTTGTGAGGAAGTGAGGGAGGAATTAAATTTTTATAAGAGAATGGAGGGGCACTCTTGGAAACACTCAAAATATTAAATTAATATAAATTATTTTTCAATTTCAAATGGCTAAACAACTAGTTATTTGGAATAAAAGAATAATATGAATCTAAATAATTCAAAAAATAATTTTATACATGTTTAGGTCACATTATTACCCTGATCTATTTTACTTTAACCCTTAGTTAAATCCTTTAACTCTTACAGTGACAACATTTCTTTTTTTACTCTTTAAGGGTTAATATAGTTACTATAAAATTCCGAAAGAACCCCAAATGGATAATTGATGAAATATTTAATATTATTATATTTATTTTGTAGAATATTATAATTTTATGAATTTTATATCATTTAATAAAATATTATTTATTTTAAAGTATCATTTATGTCATTTTTGATACTATTCATTATTTGTCTTTTTAAAAATATCATTAAAACATGATAAATTTGAACCAAAAATTATAATATATCAATAAAATCTCTAAGTTATCTATAAAATAAGTGTATGAAATTAATTTGTAAAATTATATTTATTTTAATATTTTTAATATCTTTTATTAGATATTTTCATTAATTAAATAATTACTGCATCATTATTATGCAATCCTTTAAGTAAATTTCTTATTCTCTAAAAATTAAAAATAAATTATCATGATGAATAAAAAATTATTATATTTAAAATGACTCTTTATAATATAATTTATCTTATGTATAACCATGTGTGGAGAATGTAATACTTATTAAAAAACCTGAGTATAACATTTTTAACATATCATTAAATAAAATATTATAAATGTGATATTCTTACCCAAGTGGATTAAAAGGATTATAATTTAATACTAAGGTTTATTGTGGTAAAAAAAATTATCCAATTAAATTAGGATAAGTTTTAGTGTAATTTTATAATATCATAATATTATTTTTACCATTAATTACAAGATTTACCCTTAATCATTGTAAATAAAAATTTACTAAAGACACTATTCATAATGTCAAAAAAATTAAGTTTATCCTATTATACTATAAATATAATACTTATTACAACTGTGTATATCTATTTTTTTGAATTAAATTCATAGAAGTGGATAAATTTATTTTAACACTAATCCTACAGATGTGGCGAGAAGACGGGTAAAAGAGGCGTTCAAAAGTTAAATAATTTTTTATAAATAATTTTAATATAAATATGATTCCAATAAAATAAATTGGGTTAATATATATATTATAAATCTGTTGTGACTTTAAAAAATTAATTTAAAAAAAAACTAAACAAAAAAATTAGTTTTTTAACTATAATTTAGTATTTTTTCACTATTCAATAAAAAATGAAACTTCTCAGAAAAATATAAAAAATTAACCATAAGTTAATTTTTATATTATAAATTAAAAAATTAAGTCTATTTTGAAAAATAAAATTTATAAAATTTCCAAAATTTATTTTTAAAATATTCTCACTATTAGAAGGTGGTAAAATTTTCCTTAAAAATATAGTTTTTATGCATAAACACATAAGATTAATGGAATATAGATAAGTTTCATAATGTCGTTAATGAAATTCATAAACACTATTTAAATGTCTAGGTTAATAGATCATGGTGTGATTGAACTTAGTGTTGAGTATAACACAAGCTATTAAATTTATTTAAAAAGAAAACGTACCGTGAAATCTTGGGGTGTTACATTTATCCCTCAAAAAATTTCATCCTGAAAATTTTCAGATTATTACCTCATAAAAATATTCAGGTGGTTCTTCATCATAAATTTATCTAGTTCCCACATCATCTCTTCCCTTTTATGGTTTCTCCAAAGAACCTTTACTGGTTGAGTCATCCAATTCCTTAACACTTGTTATCTAGTGTTAAGAATATTGATATGCTCTTTACATTAATACAAATTAAGTTCCAGTTAAAATTTTTCATAGGTGAGTTAATGCATTGGTTATGACATGTATTTCGTTAACAATGATACATGGAACATATCATGAACTTTAGAGAGACTTGATGAAATTGAGAATCAGTAATCCATAACCCAAATTCATTCCATAATTTCAAAATGTCCGATGTACCTGGGGTTTAATTTTTCTTTCTTAACAAATCTTATAACACCCTTCTATGGAGATACCTTCAAGAAAATATGATCTCTCACTTGAAATTAAAAATCCTTCCTTTAATTATTTACATATCTATTTTTCCTACTTTGAGCTACTTTGATATGGTTTTGAATAATCTTCACCCATTCCATTTTTTTCTCAATAATATATAGGATTAAAAATTTTCTTTCACCAACATCATCCCATAAAGTTGGAGTATGAAATACCTTTCCATATAATGCTTCATACAGTTCCATTTGAATAACTGAATGGAAAATATTGTTTTAGGAAATTTTTTCCAAAGGTATGTACTGATTCCACAAACTTTGAAAGTCAAGTGAGCATGACCTAAACATGTCTTCAATTGTTTGAATTGTTCTTTCAGACTATCCATCTGTTTGAGGATGGTAGGAAGGTCTCAAGTGAAGCTCAATATCTTGGTCCTTCTGTAGAATTTTCTAGAATTTTGATGTAAAATGGGGACCACGATCAGACACAATAGATAGAGGTTCAATTTAAAGTATTATAACTTCATTAATATAGAGTATTGGGAGGAAATCAAGTGTAATTCTTTCAATTATAGCAAGGAAATGTGCAGATTTGGTGAGGTGATTAATGATGATCCATATTGCATCATTCTTCCTAGGATTATTTTATAGTCCCATGAAAAATTCCATATTAATTTCATCCCATTTTTACTTAGTAATAGGAAGATATTATATAGATCATTTAGGAATTTACCTCATAACTTTCACTTGTTTACAAACAAAACAAATGGGAACAAAATTAGAAATTTCCTACTTCATGTTATCCCACAAAAAATGTTCCTTCAAGTCCCTATACATCTTTGTGCTTCCAGGGTGTATATAGAAATTTGATCTATGGTAATCATCCAAAAATTCTCTTTTTTGATCTGGTATATATGGAAAAAATAACCTCTCTCAAAATTTTAGAACATAATCTTCTAAAAAAAAGCTTGCTAATTTTCCTTCATTCACACTATTAATCTTCTTCTAAAAATCCTCATCATCAGATTGAGAATTATTTATCATATATAATAAATATTGTTCTTAAATAATTTGAAATAATATTAATGTCTCATATTCATTTGAAATTCCCATATCTATGATTAATAGGTCTATGAAAATTGGATCCCTCTCAATCATCATTTGGGGTAGAACTCTGTGATCCTTCTTACTCAATGCATCTGTTAACTTATTTTACTTCCCTATTTAGTAGTGTATTGAGAAATAATAATCCTTGAGTATATAGATTCATTTTCTCTATATCATGTTGAGATATTTCTATGAGAATCTTTATTTTATGATTTTATGACCAGTGTATATTTAACATCTTTCACCATAGAAATATTGTATCCATATTTTCAAAGAAAATATTATAGATGCAAGATCTTGATCATGGGTCTGATAGTTCTATTCATGTGTCTTCAATTTCCTTGAAGCATATTATAACAACCTTGTTATTTTATTAGAAACTTAAACATGATTTATTACATAAAATATTCACTTGATACAACATGGAAGAGTGAGATGTCTAGTGTATTTGGGTATTATGATCATTACATAACAACTTAAAACAAGAAATACAACATCTTTAGTGAAAACTTCCTTTACATGACCCCTACATTCCCTCATACTTAGCATTGCATGGGATAACCTGAGGACATGTATAAGAAAAGGGTGATCTATAAAGCCCAGTAAGAGAATAAACATAGAATAAAAGGAGGAATAAAATACATTTTAGACAATAGTCATATCAATGGAGCACAAGATAAACATGAACATAAAGGTATGAGAAATCATGATAATCATAACATTGAAATGTGGTAACAACACTTAACAAGGAATTTAGTACGAGCCAAGGCTCATTGCACATAAAGCATGAGTAAATCCTCATTGCACATGAAGAAAGAGTAATACCTCATTGCACATGAATTAGCATGATTCAACACTCATTGCACATGACATATCATGAAACTATACTTTACCCAATGCATTGGAGCACTATCAGGGAACACCCTTCTTAAACATTTCATTTCATGTATAAGTACGCCACATAAATCATACAATATGAAATCAATCATCATCATTTATTCCCCGATAAAGGGATGTGGAATATATACACGAATCATTATAATCAATAAGTAAATGTTCATAACGGTGAATACCCTTGATAGAGAAATGGGCATGGTATTCACTACACAATGACATTAGCGTGGAAAATAATAGTGTAATTTCGGCAACATAACGACGTGAAATAAGAACTCATAAAAAAATGGTTGATGAGAGAGAAAGGGGTGTCTCATCATATTTACATGAAATGTAAAGTAAGTGGGTCATATAGATACATGTCCCAACAAACGTAATGGAATTTAGATGTATAATACAAAAGAATTACTTGGATGTAAAAGAGGAGAGAGAAATACCTCATGGAATTTCGACATGGTGACGGGTGTACATGGGAGGAATTAATGAGAGATAAAGGGGTATAACATCATCCAAAAATAAATAGAGAAGTATGGTGGAGGTGAAAAATCATACCCCAACATTTTTAATTCAAAACAAAAGGGCATAACAACTTAAAGAAAATTGGAAAAAATGAGAAATGAAGAAATCCATTACTTGGAAGTGTGATACCAAAAGCTTGGGAGAGGCTTGAGAGAGGATTATTGGGAGATTGGGGCACCTTGGGAGGATTATAGAGAGATTATTTCAGGGGTTGGTCGAACTCCAAAGGCTTTGAGTGAAGAGGAAGTGGGAGATTGGGTGGGTTTATATAGGAAAGGAGAGAGAATTCTTTATTATTTAGGTTTGGGACACCTCACATTAAACTAATAAAAAAAACAAACCAAAACATGGTTTTTGCCCATATTTTTTGAAACATGGGAGTGGAAAACAATATTTTATAAGGCCAATGGCCTAATTTCTTAAAATAATAGGGTTTCTTATGTGGAGGTAGTCACACTCTCATGGAAAACAATTTAAAAATCTAAAATGTTTTATAAGTCTTGAGGGTCCACTAAAGCTTTGTAAAATAAATAAAAAAAATCTAAAATCACATTATTTTAATGGTAGAAAATATCTTACATAAAAAAAGTGTTTATTATATTTTATTACATCACTATTGTGTCATTATGATGTCATAAAACACATTATATATTTAAATAGTATTGAATTTTTACCCAAAAATTCAACTGTCTCAGAAACTTATGAAAAATTAACCGTTGGATAATTTTGACGTCCTGATTCCAAAAGCAATATTCATTTTATCTAAATAATTTTAGAAATATGTGCATTTTTACTTTTAAAATAAAAACCAACATTTATAAAAAATTAAAAGGTTTTAACAAAAACAGCTTTCAAACCTTAATAAAAATTACAATTGCATTCACAAAATTATACGATCATTTATATTTAATAAAATGTAATTTAATAATAATAATATTTTATTAAAATATTATTTAATTCAAAAATCCATTAATTCATCAAAATAGATTTCGTGGTTGAATATTAACTAATAATACTATTTTCCGCTTTAAAAACTATTTACAAAGTGACAATAATAAAATTAATATATATTCATTATTATATAAAAAATAAAGAAAATAATCATAGTTATAAGGGATTGTTACATAACCCCTTATAACACCTGCATAAGACCTTAGGGTAAGGTGCACGATGGTGACAGACTCTTGGGGTGACTCGGATAACATCGCTCAGGTGATAATCTCTATTAACTTCCACTTCTCCCGTAGTCGGTTCTGCTCAAGCTTAACGTGTTCAAGATCAGCTTGGGATTGGTCAAGAGTGAATCACAATGACACCACCTCCTTTCCACGCACCTAAAAATGAGCTTCGTATGGGGAATGTCTACTGGATGAGGCCATCACTTCCTTTTTTTGAGTAAATTGGATTTGTTATAGCCTTATATTTATACTAATCATGTGATCACTGTTCAATGGCTATATTAACAATGATCACAATTCATAATGGTATTTTAGAATCCAGAAACATAAAACTAATGAAGTTCACATTTTATATAACTATAATAAGACATTTAATTTGATCAAGAGAAATTTCCATTAATAAAAGTTTGGGTCGTTACAATCTTCCCCCCTTAAGAAATTTCTCCCTATAAATATCATTTTCCCACACTAAAATATATGTGGGTAACTCTGATTCATCATTTCCTCTGATTCAATGTCACTTATTCATAATTTTTATTTCACCACAACACCTTGACGAGGGGCGTTGTCTTATTTCATAGAACTTTTTCTCTATGATCTAAGATCTTCACTGGTTTCCCCTAAAAAAAAGATCATCCTCTAACTGTACCGCCTTTGAAGAGAGTACATGTGAAGGGTATGGTGTGCACTTACTTAAGAGGGATACATGAAAGACATCATGTACTTTGGCCATGGTAGGTGGAAGTGCTAGTCGATAGGCCACAACCTCGACACGATCAAGAATCTCGAAGGGGCCAATGTACCTAGGACTTAACTTCCCTTTCTTTCTAACCTCATAACTTTCTTCTCTAGGGATATGCGTAAAAATACCAATTATTTGACTTTAAACTCAAGGTCTCGTCGACGGTTATCTGCATAACTCTTCTATCGACTCTGGGCTGCCTTGATATTCTGCAGAATGGTTTTCACCTTCTCCACCATTCCTTCAACCATTTATGATCCTATCATCTTATGCTCACTGACTTCATCCCAACATGCTAGTGTTCTACACCTCTTACCATACAAGGCTTAATAATGTGCCATTCAGATAATCGAGTGGAAACTATTATTGTAGTAGAATTCAACCAGAGAAAGATGTTGATCCCATCCTCCTTTGAAGTCCCTTGAGCATGCTCTCAACATGTCCTCAAGTGTTTGGATAGTCCACTCAGATTGGACATCAGTTTGAGGATGATAAGACGTACTGATGTTCAGCTCAGTATCCAGAGCATGTTAAAGACTCTTCCAAAAATTAGATGTGAATCTTTGATCTCGATTAGATACAATCGATAGTGGTACCCCATGAAACCTTACCACATATCTGATATATATCCATGCCAGTTGATCTAATGAGAAATCCTCTTGAATTGCAATGAAGTGTGCATACTTTGTAAGATGATCCAAAACAACACAGATTGCATTGTTGCATTTGGATGTCTTCGGAAGTCCAGTGACAAAATCCATGGTGATGTTCTCCCATGTCCATGCTGGTATGGGAAATGGTTGCATCATCCCCTTATAATTTTTCCTATTTTCCTTCACTTGCTGACACACCAGGCACTTTGATGTATACTCAGTGATCTCCTTCTTCATATTATCCCACCAATAATACTCTTAGAGATCTCAATATATCTTTGTGTTTCTTGGGTGAATAGATAAATTTGAACTGTTTGCATCATTAAAAAGTTCCTTCTTCAGCTATGAACTTGATGGAACACATAGTATTTTCCCAAATCTCACAATTCATTCTTCATTAACATTGAGCTCTGAGGATTTCTCTTTTCTAATAGCTTACACTTTCTTCTGAATCCCCACATCATCCTTTTTAACATCCTTTAACCTTTCCGAAAGAGACGGTTGAGAAATATTTTATGAAAGGATTGATGATGTTCCATTATTTATGATTTCCATGTTTATATTTATCAAATCTAATAAGATTGGATCCTTCTCAATTCTCATCAATGATAGAATCACTGGGTCCTTTCTACTTAGAGAATCCGTCACCTTGTTCTCTTTCCCAGGGTAGTAATGGATTGAGCAGTCATATTCTTTGATCTGCTCTAACCGTTTTCATGGGCACATGTTCAACTCTTTCTATGTGAATATATACTTGAGGCATTTGTGGTCCGTATATATTTCACACTTCTCCCTAAAGAGATAATGCTTCCAAAATTTTAAAGCGAAGATCACTGCAACCAACTCCAGATCATGTGTTGGATAATTTTTCTCATAAACTTTAAATTTTCTTGAAGCATAGGCAATGAATTTGTCATTTTTCATCAACACGCAACCCATTCCCTTCTTCAAAGAATCACTGAGTACCACAAAAAATTCTTCACTTGTGGGTAAAGTGAGCACGGGTTTAGTGATAAGCCTCCTTTTTAACTCCATGAATATTTCTTTACATTCATCACTCCAAGCAAACTTTACTCCCTTCCGTGTTAGCTTGGTAAGATGGTTGGACAATCATGATAAATTTCTCACAAATTATTGATAATATCCAGCTAACCCCAAGAATCTATGGATATCTATTACTGATGTTGGCCTCGGCCTTCCCTCAATTGCATATGTTTTGGAGGGATCCACTGATATCCCATTGCTTGTGATGATATGGCCCAATAATGAGACCTCCTTCAACCAGAACTCACACTTACTGTACTTTTCATAGAGCTTATCCTTCCACAAGGTCTCTAGTACAGTTCTTAGATGATCCTCATGATCCTCCATAGTTTTGGATTATATCAAAATATCATCTATAAAGACTACCACAAATTTGTCGAGGTAATCCCTAAAGACTCTATTCATCAAGTCCATGAAGATTTCTGGAGCATTAGTGAGTCCTAAAGGCATTACTATGAATTCATAGTGCCCGTATCTTATATGAAAAGAAGTCTTGGGGATATCTTTCTTCTTCACCCTTACTTGATAATATCCCGACCCCAAATCCACCTTGGATAAGTATTGTGCTCCGCATAGCTGATAAAACAAGTCATAAATTCGTGAGAGATGATACTTGTTCTTTATTGTGATTTTGTTAAGCTCATGATAATTGATGAAAAGGCGCATTGACCCATTATTATTCTTGATGAAGAGGACTGGTGTACCCCATGGTGAATCACTTGGGCATATAAACCCTTTATCCAGATTCTTATGTAGTTGTTTCTTCAGCTCCACAAGATCCACAATAGCCATTCTATACATATTCTTTGATATTGGCAACTCCCCAGGTATAAGGTCAATTGAGTATTCAACATCTATTTTAGGAGGAAGACCATGAAATTCCTTGGGAAATAGTTCAGTGAATTCCCTCACAATAGACATGTCCTCAAGGATGGTTTCTTCCTTAGAATCAATCATTTGATCTAGATACATGTGATCATAGGGCAGTAATATCCACACTTGAGATGACGGAGTAAAGAAGATTCATCTTCCTCATTGCACTTGTATAGAATTGGGGGTCGATTCTCCACATGGAGAGTGATTTCTCTCTCATGGCAATTGTTCTGGCTCTATATAAGGAAAGCCAATCCATGATAAGAATTGCATCAAATTCCTCTAGAGGAGTATGATGAGGTCACTGGGAAATTCAATCCAAAGATTAAGATAGAGGAGGAGTTATATTCAAGGGATGCAATGATTTCCCCATTTTCCGTACTCACCAACATCTTTACATCCATGATTTGTGGTGGTACTAGGATTGTTCTACTAAAATTTCAGGATATAAAAGAATGCGTAGAAACAAAAACAATAACCCTTCCTTTCACTATTTGATTCTGGTTCTACCTTATCCTATATAGACATGGGATGAGTACATTAAACTATTAAACACATAAAGGGGAATCCAAGAAAAAAACAGATGTCTTATAAATAGCTTTTATTTCCTTAACTTATGAATCTATAGGATTCAATCTATGTTATCCACGATCTACTATCTAACATATATTCAGAGGGGATTTTTTTTAATTCCCATAATAATGGTTCATACTAATCTTGTGAATTTACCAATGCATATCCACTATGAGTGTTGTAACCAAGAGTGCAGCAATGCCCATTATCGTGCACCAGTTCCCATTCATGTCTAGCTTAAAGCAGTGTTTTTGGGTTTTACCCCTAGGATACATCTGTGCTAGAGCCACCTCTACCTGCTCTTATCCAGACAAGGGTGTATTTTCTTGATAAACCACTTACCCAATACTCACCAAAACTTAGTAATGTTTTTATTATACTTATTCTTATCTCTAAGGCTTCACTAGGGTTTTCAAATCCTAATCCCAAAAACAACTAAACATATCCTCTGATACCAACTATAATAACCCTATTCTTTTATTACAAACTTAAACATGATTTATTACATAAAATATTAACTTGAAACAATAAGGAATATAGAGAGGTATAGTGTCTTTGGGGATTAGGATCATTACATAAAAACATAAAACATGAAATAAAACATCTTTATTGAAAACTTCCTTTACATGACCCCTACATTCCCTCGTACTTAGCATTGCATGGGATAACCTGAGGACATGCATAAGAAAAGGGTGATCTATAAAGACGAGTATGGGAATAACAATGGAATAAAATGAGGAATAAAATACATGTTATACAATAGACATATCAATGGAGCACAAGAGAAACATGAACATAAAGGCATAAAAAAACATGATAATCATAACATGGAAATGTGGCAACAACACTTAACATGAAATTTAGCATGAGCCAAAGATCATTGCACATGAAACATGAGTAAATATACATTGGACATGAAGAATGAGTAAACCCACATTTCACTTGAATTATCATTATTCAACACTAATTGTAAATGATGTATCATGATACTATACTTTACCTAATGCATTGGAGCACTATCTGGGTGCACCCTTTTTAAATATTTAATTTCATGCATAAGTGTGCCGCATGAATCATATAACATGAAATCAATCATTATAATTTATTCCATGATAAAGGGATGTGGAATACATACATGAATCTTTATAATCAATAAGTACATTTGCATAAATGTGAATATCCTTGATAGAGAAATGGGCATGGTATTCACTACACAATGACATTGGCTTGGAAAATCGTAGTGCAATTTCGGCAGCATAACGACGTGAAATAAGAAATCATAAAAAATGGATGGTGAGAGTGAAAGGGGTTATTATAATATTTACATGAAACAGACAGTAATGGGGGTCATATAGATACATGTCCCAATAAATGTAATGGAATTTAGATGCATAATACAAAATAATTACTTGGATGTAAAATAGGAGAGAGAAATCCATCACAGAATTTTGACATGGTAACAGGTGTACATGGGAGGCATTAATGAGAGATAAATGGGTCTCCCATAATACAAACATAAATAGGGTAGTATGGTGGAGGTTTGAAATCATACCCCAACATTTTTAATTGAAAACAAAAGGGCATAACTACTTAAATAAAATTGGACAAAAATGAGAAAGGAAGAAATATTTTACTTGGAAGTGTGATCCAAAAAGCATGGAAGAGGCTTGAGAGAGTCTTTTTAGGAGCTTGGAGAACCTTGGGAGGATTATAGAGAGAGGAGGGTAGGGTTTGGTTAAACTCCAAAGTCTTTGAGTGAAGAGGAAGTGGGAGATTGGGTGGGTTTATATAGGAAATGAGAGGGAATTCTTTATTATTTAGGTTTGGGACACCTCACATTAAACTAATCAAAACCACAAACCAGCCCGTGATTTTTTCCTGTGGTTTTTTCCAAAGGGGAGTAGAAAAAAATATTTTATACTTCCAATGACTGAAATTCTTAAAATAATAGGGGTTCTTATGTGGAGGTGAGTCACAATTTCAAGGAAAACAATTTAAAAATATAAAATGTTTTATAAGTCTTGGAGGGTCCACTAATGCTTTGTAAAATAAATCAAAAAAATATAAAATCACATTATTTTAATGGTAAAACATATATTGGTCGAACATAGTATTTATAATATTTTACTACACCACAATTGGGTCATTATTAATTTTTATCCAAAAATTTGGCTATCTCAGAAAATTATGAAAAATTCACCATTGGATAATTTCAATGTGATGATTCCAAAAAATAATATTCATTTTATCTAAATAATTTTCTAAATATGTGAATTTTTACATTTAAAATAAAAACTGATATTTATAAAAAATTCATGGGTTTTGAAAAAAACCACTTTCAAAGCTTAATAAAAATTACAACTGCATTCATAAAATTTTACGATCATTTATATTTAATAAAAATTAATTTAACAATAATAACATTTTATTAAAATATTATTTAATTCAAAAATCCATTAATTCATCAAAATATATTTCATGGTTTAATACTAAGTAAAAATACTATTTGTGCTTTAAAAACTATTTACAATGTAACAATAATAAAATGAATGTATATTCATTATTATATACAAAGTATTGCACATAATAATAGTGCTAAGGTCTTGTTACATAACCCCTTGTAACACCCATAAAAGACCTTAGGGTAAGGTGCATGATGGTGACAGACTCTTTGGGTGGCTTAGATAACATCACTTGGGTGGTAATCTCTATTAACTTCCACTTCTCCCGTAGTCAGTTTCACTCAAGATTAATGTGTTCAAGCATGGCTTAGGCTTGGTCAAGAGTGAAGCCCAATGACACCACATCCTTTCCAAGCTCCAAAAAATGGGCTTCATATGGGAAAAGTATACTGGATGAGGCCATCTCTTCCTTAGTCTGAGTAAATTGGATGTTTTAAAGCCCTATATTTATAATAATCATGTGATCACTATTCAATGACTATATTAGCAACGATCACAATTCATAACAATATTTTAAAATCTAGAAACATAAAACCAATGAAGTTCATATTTTATATAACCATAATAATACATTTAATTAGATCAAGAGTAATTTACATTAATGAAAGTTTGGGTCGTTACACATATGCAATAACTTTATAATTATTCATTAGGACAAAACCAAGTCCCTTCTTCGATGCATCACTATATATGAAAAAACCGTCACTTATAGATGTTAGAGTCAAAATAAGAGCATTGAATAATATTATATTTTGTTCATCAAAACATTTTTCACATTCCATTGTACAAACAAACTGAACCACATTACATGTAATCTTGGCTAAAGAGTTAGAAAATAGGGAAAAATTATGAATGAACCACTAAAAATAACCTTCCAAACCAATGAAACTATGTACCTCAATTATGTTTGTTGGTTTATCCCATTCTCCAAATGTATTTATCTTTATCAGATAAAATAATATTCCATACTTTGAGACAATATACCCAAGAAAAGAAACTTATTGATGCCTTAAATCACACTTACTAAATTTACCATACAGCTCTATCCTTATAAGAGTCTTAAGAATAATTCCCAAGTGATTATCATAATATTTATAGCTTTTTGAATACACCAGAATATCATAAAAT
Source organism: Viscum album (assembly GCA_963277665.1). NCBI lineage: Eukaryota > Viridiplantae > Streptophyta > Magnoliopsida > Santalales > Viscaceae > Viscum > Viscum album. The sequence continues at coordinate 175,090,211 of OY728164.1, forward strand.
AATACCTCCATAAAAAAATCATGATATTCCATGAATACTCTATTCATTAGGTATATAAAAATAGAGGGTTAATTATTCAATACAATTGGAATTACAGTAAAATCATAATGTCCATACCTCATTTGAAAAGATGTCTTCAGAATTCCTTCATTCTCTACTCACAATTGGTGATACCCAGAATGAAGATCAATCTTTGAGAAATATTGGTCTCTGTAAAGTTTATAAAATGATTCATCAATGAAAGGTATAGGATACATGTTCTTTATTTTAATATAGTTTATTTACCTATAATAAATAAATAACCTCATTAATTCATTTAATTCTTAATAAAGAGTACATGGGATCCTATTGGTGAACCATTGGGGAGAATAAATCCCTTATTACCCAAAACCTATAGTTGTTTATTCAACTCCACCAGTCCCATAGGGTATATTCTATAGGGATTCTTTGATATTGGCATTACATCATGGATTAAATTAATAAAAAATTCAACTTCATGCTCTGGGGGATGTCCAGGTAATTCTTTAGGAAATACATCAATGTATTCCTGTATAATAGATAAATACTCAATGAGAAGATTCCATTATTAATCCCTAGATGTTTTTTTCTTCCTCCCCAATAATTTCATTTAGTAGAGATACTATGGGTGGATCTAGATAAGAATAATATGGTGAAGTTTCTAATTTAAATATAACAAATTCTTCTTTTTACTCACAAATCACAATTTAATTCTTATTGCAATATTTTTTTTTGAATCATATTTTGAAATCAAACATACACCGAGGATTATATCAATGTATACCATATGTATGATGACAATTGATACAATTAAAGCATGTTTATGTGTCATAAAAAGGATAGACCGACACATATTTTTTGTAATGAGTCTTTCCTTAGAAGTTTTAACTGAAAATTACCTTATTAAATCAAAAGGGAAATGCCTATTTTTCTTGGAAAACTAGAAATATATAAAAGAATGAGATGATCTAGAACTAAATAAAGCATTGGATATGTTTATATAGATGATTAAATTACCTTACACTACATCATTAAGAACTTCAACCTTATCTATTGTGATCACATAATATTGGCCTTACTACCTTGGTATTTTTTGTGGAAACATTCCTTGATGCTTAAAAGAATCATTCGAATAATGTACCATTTCATTAAAATTATAGAAATGAACACTGGTATATTCCTTATTTCCCTTGCAATCATGGGATTGGTGGCCTTTTTCTCCACACTTATAACAAACTCCCTTTCCCTTCAAGAAAGTACTAGGTGTTTCTTCCCAAAATTATTGTAGGATATAAAGTCAACTATTCACTTCATCCCCTTTTCCTTATTTCTTTTTCCAGAGTGTTAAAAAACCCTATTATTATCTTTATTTCCTTTAAATTCATAAGAATTAGATAATTATTTTTCTATCATGATAGCACATAAGACTATATCTTCATATAATGAGAATGTTTGGGATACCAGTTCCCATCAGAGGAATGGTTTTAACCCATCAAAGAATCGAACAGTATTACTATTTTGATTATATACATAATTCCCATCATGACTTGATAACATTGTGAATTTATCTTCATACTTTTCAATAATATCATCTTCCTTTTGTCTCAGACTCATAAATTTTCTCTCCAAATCTACTCACTATTCACGAGGAAAACATTTTTCTAAGAAAATTTCATTAAATTACATCCATTCCATGTTTTTTATTTCTTCATACTACTTAGTGTTTTGAATGAATGACCACCATTTATTAGAATCTCATGAGAGATGATAAATTTACATGAAAACCTTATCTCTTTCGTTACTTCCCAAAGAAATAAATATCTTCTATAAGGAACTTATCCATTACTCAGTTACAAATGGTTTTGTAGTCCCATTGAATAATGGATTTTTTTTCATTTCATGAAGTAGTGTAACATTTTTTCTCCACATCATGGATCAAGGAGCTTAATACGGGTAATGTTATTTTTTATAACCCAAGTCAGTTGTCCCAGTATAGTTATATGTTATTCAGTACCAATTGTAGGTCCAGATCTAATGTCATTATCTTGCATAAGAGGTAAATCCCTACGTGGATTAATTGCATTGATATGGTTTCCATTACATCCACTAGGCACCATTTTAAAATAATGAAATACAATACTTTTTTATTATGAATTATAATGCATAATTTCAAACTAGTAAAACACTTAAAATAAATTGAAAATTTATTCATAGATAATCTCATAATCATAAAAATGATTTCATTGGGGACATATTTAGTTTAACATCCTTTATAATGATTTTTAAAGAAAATGTGAATTATCATAAGCATATCCCCCGAGAGTGTCAAACCAGGTGTACAATAAGGTCCGTTGTCGTGTACCAGGTTACACCAAGTTAGGTCTGATACACCTTATCGGAGTTATTACTACTAGGTACATCTATACCAGAACCATGTCCACTTTTTGTATCCAGATATGTATTTATTTCGAGGAATACCCAGATAATCTCTATTTTACTAAAATTATAGAATGTTATTCTATTCTTATCCAAAAATTATATCTTAGGGTTTTTTCCCTAATCATTTTTTTATAAATATTATTTCTCAATTTTCTACTAAAATTATTCTAATGAAAACTATAATGACCCCAACCCCAGTAGCCCTGAGCCGATGCCATACTTTATTACATTAGAATAGATCCCATATTTTAATCCAAAAGTCTTGATCAGTTTAGTAGTTTTGGAAGCCATGTTATATACATCAGTTTTAAATTACATCTTGAAATGAAAAAAAAACATAGTAACTCCTTTAAAACACTATTATTCCCTTTTCTTATCCCTATAATTAATTTATCATATACATCTTCACCTCATGGGAAAAAATGAAACATAAGAAAGGGGTGAGCTCAGATACTCAGTAATGATAAACAATATAGCCAAATCTATCTTAAATAAACATAAACAATAAGGAAATGTGAATAACTAAAACACATTCCATTAAAACATAATCTTGAGAATAATATGGAAGGGATATATGATGATCAAATAACACAATATAAATATCCAGATGAGAAATAAACATAACCATAGATATTATACTAGTTGAATAATCACATGAAATAATAATAACAAATCTCATAATGAAAGAATTTATAAAGTTGGAAATCATAAACATACCATCAAGGCTTCGACCAAGACACCAAACATAAATGGGTAAGATATTAGCTCATATCCAAGTTAGTTTGTCTTATGAGACCTATTGATGCATCAAGGGGATATAGAGGGACCCTACCATTACTTACTAAGTCCAATATATTCCTTATATGAAAAGGGTGAATCAAAACCAACATAAACATTCATATTAAAACTAGAATATGAAATATTAATACATTAACCATAAAATGTGAATGGTATCAAAATAGAACATCCACAACCAAAAATTTTATAAACCTATTTCAATAAAATATATTAGATGGTATCTTAAGACACTAACCTCAATTAATCACAAAATTCAAAAAAGGATGTTGACATAGATGAAAGTAGTCTAATAAAACCATTAAAAACTTCTTGAGAGAAATACCATTTTTATATTGAAATTATTTTAAAAGGGGTATGAAATTTTAAAAGAAAATTGTTTCATTGAAAATAATCTGGGAAGATTTTAAAGATAGTTTTTCTCATGCCATAAAAGTTAATAAAAGAACATTCCTTCTGTATTTTTTTTTGAAAAGGTCATAAAGTACATCGATTGGAAAATGAAACAAATATTCCTTTATTTTTTTTATAAAAAGTAAAACATGGGTAAAAAAGAATTTAAAAAATTGTATAAGAATAGTAAGAATATTTTGAAATACAATTTCAAGAAACATGGACTTGGATGATAAATTTTCCATAATAAATACTTTTTTATAAACAATCTTGGATAATAATGAGACTGCAAAATTAACCCTTACCTCGTACTTTCCTTTAGGTGATGGTGCATTATAATAATTTATAATGGTGAAAGAATGTTATTAAATTTTACCAGAACCATATCCATATTTATGAAATCATATATGATCATCTTATATCATTTTTTAAATAATATTTCATTATTTCCATTGTTTCGGGTGTTAACTATTTCATTTTCCGATTCATGTTTTTTCATATAAGTCCTATTTATTTTGAATAAGATATATTTTATTCATATATATAATTTTATTAATATCATAAATATTGTATCTATTAATAATATATATTTTCATAATCACTCTTAAGTGGTTATCATAGATGATGAATCTCATCGTTTTGAGGTGACATTAGACCGTACATACACACGAGAGACAATATCATCCAATAATGGTAAAGTGGTAAAGAACTAGATGATATATTAATTATAAAACATAAATATAATGTAATAATTATTATTTATATATATTATATTCATCACTATACCCATCCAAATAAAGTGGAAATGAAAAGAAAATTCCAACACAAAGTGGAGATGGTAAGTCGTACACACGTACACATGGTGATATTTTTTTTCATACGATGAATAAAAGGAGGAATATGGATGTCTCATAATCATAATAAAATATAATAATATATATGATACTATATTTATTACTTTAGTATGAAAACAACATAGTAATAGGATTTATAAGAATAAAATGACTTGAATGAGTTGGTAAAATAATTACCTCTTATTCGATGGACTTCCTTTGGGTCTCCTCTTAGGGACACTATGGGTGGTATTTTTAGAACAAAAGGACCTCTGAACTTATCTAATAATTTTGGGAGGATAAATGGGAATGGTTTGGTTAAGCTAAAATACTCAAAATGGTGTGAGGAAGTGAAGGAGTAAGTTCTTTTTTATAAGGGGGGTCACTCTCGGAAAATCTCAAAATATTAAATTAATATACACTTATTTTCAATTTAAAAAGGATCAAAAGTGATTTTTCAGAATATAAGATGATTATGGGTGAAAATAATCTTAAACAATAATTTTTAGACAAATTTAGGTCACATTATTACCATTATATTTTGGATTTAACCATTAGTTAAATCCATTAACTCTTACCGTGACAACTTGTCTTTTTACACTTTAAGGGTTAATATAGTTACTATAAAATGACTAAGGAACCCAAAATGGATAATTAATGAAATATTTAACCTTATTATAGTTTGTTTGATGAATTTAAGATTTTTAATTAATTTTATATAATTTAATTAAATATTATTTATTTTAAATTATCATTTATATCAATTTTGATACTATTCATTATTTTGCTTTTTAAAAATATCAAAACAACATGACTACTTATAAATAACACATATAAAATATCAATAAAATGTCTAATGTAACTATAAAATTAGTGTATGTAATTAAATATGTCAAATTATATTTATTTTAATATTTTAAATATAATTTATTTGATATTTCCATTAATTAAACAATTACCGCATCACCATTATGCAAGCTTTTAATTAAATTATATATTCTCTAAAAATTAATAATAAATTATCATGATTAATATAAATTTATTATATTTAAAATGAAAATTTATAGTCTAATTTATCTTCAGTATAACCTTTTATTAAAAATGTAATACTTATTAAAAAACATGAGTAAGACATTTTTAATTTATCTTTAAATAAAATATTATCAATTTCATATTCTTACCCATATGGCTTAAAAAAGTTATAATTTATTCCTAATGTTTATTTTATTTGGAAACCACTTATTCAATGATATTATTATAAGTTTTAGGGAAATTTTGTAATATTATAATATTATTTTTACCTTTAATTATCCGATTTACCCTTAACTAAGATAAATAAAAATTTACTAAAGTTACTATTCATAATATCCAAAAAATTACTTTGATATTATTAGAATCAAAATATCATATTTTTTTACAACAATTTATGTCTATTTTTTCCAAATTCAGTTCAAAGAAGTGGCTTAATTAATTTTAATACTAATTTTACAAATATGACGAGAAGGCGGGTAAAAGAGATGTTCAAAAGTTCAATAAATTTTTATATATAATATTAGTATAAAAATAATTCCAATGAAATAAATTGGATTAATATATGTATTATTGATCTACTGTGACTTTAAAAAACCAATTTAAAATAATTTTAAATGAAAATTCAGTTTTTAACTACAATGTAGTATTTTTCACTATTCATCAATTATGAAACTTCTCATAAAAATACCATAAATTCAATATAAGATAATTCTTATATTAAAAATTCAAAAATGAAGACTATTTTGAAAAATAAAATTTATCAAATTTATAAAATTTAGTTTTAAAATCTTTTTGCCATTAAAAGGTGAAAAAATTCCCCTTGAAAAGAGTTTTTATGAGTAAAATTAGATTTGTTCTTATTTAATTATATAGAAAAAACATAAGATAAATGAAATATACATATGTTTAATAATGAGGTTAATAATATTAATAAGAAATATTTAAACTTCTAGGTTAATAAACCATGATGTGCTCAAACTCAGTGTGTCATATGACACAAGGAATTGAATTTATTTGAAAAGAAAACGTACTGTGAAACCTTGGGATGTTACATTATTCCCTCCTTTAAAGCTTTCATCCTAAAAATTTCTAGAATATCACATTATAATAATATTTGGGTGGTTCTTCATAATAAATTCCTCAGTTTCCCAAATCACCTCTTCCATTTTATGGATTCCCCAAAGAACCTTTACTAGTTGAGTCATCCGATTCCTCAACACTTGTTCTCTAGTGTCGAGAATCTAAATTGGATCTTCATAGTAAGAAAAATTATGTTCCAGTTCTATTTCATCATTGGTGAGTACATGCATTGGGTTTGGCATGTATTTCATTAATAGTGATACATGGAACACATCATGAATACTAGAGATACTTGGAATCATTACTAATCGGTAAGCCATAGCTCCAATTTGTTCCAGAATTTGAAATGGTATGATGAAATTGGGGCTCCATATGGTGAAACAATGGGGAAAATAAATCCATTATTAACCAAATCCTTTATTTTTTTATTCTACTCCACCAATTCCACAAGGTATATTATATAGAGATTATTTGATATTTTCCTTTCATCATGGATTAAATCAATTTAAAATTCAAATTCATTCTCCATGGGATCTTCAAGTAAATACTCAGGAAATACATCAATTTATCCCTACATAATAGGTTCATACTCAATTTTAAGATTCCCTTCTTCATACCTAGATGATGTTTTCTATTCCTCCCCAATAATTACTTGTAGTAGAGCTACTTAGACTGGATCAAATAAGAATCAGATGATGAAGTATTTTCATTAAATATAAGTGATTATTTTTCTTCCTCACAAATAATAATTTAATTCTTCTTACCATAAATTTTTGCATCATATTTTGAAATACAATCCATACCAAGTATTATATAATATTCAACCATAGGTATAATGTCATGACCCATCCCCGAGGGCCCATTCCGTGACTACCCAAATCCCACCTTCTATAGGCTAGGGGCTGGCGACTAGCATCGAAGGCATATTCCATAAAACAGGGAAGGCATTGCCTTTATAACCTGTTAGCACATGAAAATTCACACAGCAAGATATGTACTCAAGTAAACTAAATAGTAAACAGAGTGAGTACAGTAATTAAAAGGGGCCAAAATACAAGCCCAATAGAAAAGTACAAGAAACTGAAAGTAAAAGTAAACTGTAATAGCTCCTGTGATCACCCGCCAAGGAACCTACCTGAATGGTAGGTACAACCCTCAAACGATCATCTCCACGGTACGCCACGTCTAGGGTTCACCTCCGAGCTACCTTCAGTCCGTGTACTCTCAAAATCAGTTAGCTCTATCCGTCGTTTGCACCAAACACAATGAGGTACGAGCATAGACCATGCAAGAGTGAGTATAATGATACTCAGTAGGGACCCTGAGACCCTCAAGGTCTCACAAATTCCACAAAGGATAAACCACAAAGTATGAAATCAACTGACAACCCTACTTAGGTATATTCCCATACATTTACCTAAGTTATCAAGTATACCCATCTTAATCATGAAGAAACACAGTGTCTAACTCAAAAACCCAAAGATCAAATATTCCATAAAAGAAGGGACACCACGAAGGTAAGTACCACATAGGTATGACACACAGAAGAATAACACCATGGTATTACTACAAAGGAAAGTACCAGATAGGTACAAACTCAGCTCACACTAGGTATAACTTAGGTACAGTAGTAGAAATGATTATATGTAACTACTCAATCATCATATCTTGTTAATATTCAGACCCACTAAGGATCTCTAATCATCAACAGACCCACATAGGATCTCTAGGTACTAACCCACACAAGATCGCTCGGTGCTGACCCACACAGGATTGTTCGGTGTTGACCCACAAAGGATCATTCGGTGTTGACCCACATAGGATCGCTAGGTACAGACCCACACAGGATCGCTACGTGCTAACCCACACAGGATCGTTCGGGTAGTCCCACATGGAATCCTAGAGTGGTTCTATGTGGGACCCTCAATCACAGACCCACGAAGGATCTCTTCCTCAAGTCATTGCCAGCTACTGGGTTCACGCGCAAAGCATTCTCATCTCTGGGAGGGTCCTCTCCTCAAGCCACTGGTCGATAATCCAACTTCCATGAATTCCCATTAATAATTATCACAAAGGGCCACCATTCCATAGGGGTCTCAACAAAACAGATTCCGCGTCAATCAGACGACCGCTCTGTATGTTATTAGCCTTTTAGTTTCGAGGGTTCGGTTGGATTCATGCTCGATATACCTCAACCATATCCAAAATTTATCCAAATATCAAGTGGAGTATAACAAAGGGACTTTCTCTCTCTAAGGTTTCCAGCGCCACTGGAGGTTCATCAAAAGGACACATGGTACCAAATTTATGGCCAAAAGAGAGTATAGGGTCAAAATTGGTCTGGGTCTGGTCTAACCCGGCTCGACCCGTTGGGTCCAGGTTGGCCTGCTGGGCGGCCCGACCTGCTGGGTCTGGCACAGCCCACGCTGGGTCTGGCTCAGCCTGTGCAGGAAGGCCCGACCCACACTGGGCTCCGGCCCACGCTAGGTGGTCCAGCCCGCAATGGGTGGCCCGGCCTGGGCGGTGCGGGGTGGCGCAGAGGCCGCGTGGGCTGCGAAGGATGTGGGTGGCCGTGAGCGCCATGGGGTGGTGGAGGCCGTGGGACGGTGGATGCTGCGGGTGCCACGGGGCGGCGGAGGCTGCGGGGCGGCAGAGGCCGTGGGTGCCGCGGGGTGGCGTGAGTTCGTGGAGAGGCGCGGTGGCTATGGGGCGGTGCAACGAGGCCGTGGGGTAGTGATCCGTCGTGGTTGGCCGTGCGGTGTAGTCGCGTGCCGTACCTTCACCAGCGGCTGGCTTGACCGGCCGCCGTCCGTTTGTCACCTTCATCACGGCCGATGGTGGTGCCAACTGCCATTCTCGTGCTCCACCGAGGTTGGTTTCTGTTCTCATCCATCGTGAAGAATATAGCAATTTATCACGAGAATTGTGGAGAGGTCGGGCCGTGTTTATTTGGCCCACACCATCTGTGTTCGAGCGGTAGCAAGAGGCTATAATCTCTTCCTGATTTATGATGAATCGTTAAGAATGGGTAAGGGAAAGAAATTAAAACAACCACCCTACCTTGATGGTTTGGTTGATGATTGTCCATGGTTTAGATGGATTGGCATTGGTCGATCCTGAAACAAGTCTCCTCCAACAACGTCAGTGAGGAGAGGAAAAAGAAGAAGTCAGTGATGATGGAATTTCCTCGATCATCGGTTCATTTTTCATTGGAGATCCTTCGATGATGTTCTTTGTTGAATAAATATTCGTCGAAGGATAAGAGTTCTACATTGGAGAATGTAATCCTCCAAAAGGTTCTCCTCTCCCAATTCCACCAAAAAAAGTTTAGAAATTCATTCTAGGCACACGAGGCCACAGAATCACGCACTGTCAATTTTCACGGACTTGTAAAATTCACATATATTTAAAAAAAATTACATGGAAATTCTGGGTCTTTACATTTTCCCCACCTCAGAGTTTTACGTCCCCATAAGCCACAACTCAAACTAAGCGAACAAGTGGGGGAACTGAGCATATATTTGAGAATCCCGCTCCCATGTGCTCTCCTGGAGGTTCTCCTTCTTCCAACTTACATGCACTAGAGGTATCATCTGACCACTAAGGACCCACTCCTATCAATCCTCAATCTCCACTCGAACCTCCATAAACATTACCGCATCATCGATGTCTAGATCGCCAAGGTAGATGATGTGAGAAGGGCCATGCACGTATCTCCTCATCTAGGATACGTGGAAGACGTCATGCACCTGGTGCAACTGAGGTGGAAGATCTAAGAGTTAAGACACCTCATCAACTTCACTAAGGACCTAAAAGGGTCTAATGATCCTCAGAGATAACTTTCCACCTCGACCAAATCTCCGTAAACCCCATTGGGGTGAGACCTGTAGAAAGACATGGTCGCCATCCTTGAACTCCAGAGGTATCCGTCTTCTGTTGGCATATGAGTTCTGCCTGCTCTGTGCAGTCTTCATCCACTTCTGGATGATCTGCACCATCTCTGTGGTAGCCTGCACCATCTCTGGACCCACTAGTGCTGACTCGCCTAGGTCAGTCCAACACAAAGGTGATCTGCAAGGTCGCCCGTACAACGCCTCAAAAGGTACTATCCCAATAGTGGAGTGATAGATGTTGTTTTATTAAAACTCCACCAAAGGCAAGTGATCCTCCCAGATGTGACTAAAGTCAAGGATGCAAGCATGCATCATGTTGTCGAGGGTTTGAATGGTCCACTCAGTCTGGCCATCCGTTTGAGGATGAAAGGCGGTGCTCAAATGAAGCTGCGTCTCGAAAGCCTCCTGCAACCCCTTCCATAGCCGGGAAGTGAAACATGTATCATGATCAGAGACAATCATCGAGGGTACTCCATGTAGCCACACAATATTCTACACATAGAGGCATCACAAGCTCTTTACTGAACCCTAGTCTCTGATCGGTAGGAAGTGGGCCTACTTGGGGACTCGGTTGATGATCACCCAGATAGAGTCATGAACTTTGGACATACGTGGAAGTCCTGTCATGAAGTCCATGGATATCTCATCCCACTTCCACTCTGGTACCTCCAAAGGCTGAACCAAGCCTACTAGTACCTGATGCTCTGCCTTCACTTGCTGACAAGTGATGCACCGAGAGACAAACTCTGCAACTGCTTTCTTCATTCCTGACCACCAGTGCTATCTTCATAGATCCTAGTACATCTTCACCACTCCTGGATGTACCACTAGAGGGGATGTGTGTAACCCCCTCAAAACTTCCTCCCGAAGTGACACTGGTACCATGGTACGTCCTCTAAAGAGGATGATGTTCTCCCCACCTTCAGAAAATCCATCAGGAGCCTGCCCTGTGGATATCTAAGAACGTCGAGACTTGCTGTCAGCGTCCCCACGCTACACCTCCCTGACTCGCTGAAGAAGTGTGGGAGTGACTGTAAGAGAATGAAGGAAATTTTCTCTATCATGTTCCACGAATAATATTTGTAAAGCGGCCAATTGCTCCGTCGCCTCTCCTAGCAGTTGTATACCAGATCTCAGACTAAGTAAATATGCTAGAACATTCCCCTTCCAAAGAGTATAGACTATCTCTATGTCATAGTCATGGAGGAACTCAAGCCATCGTCGGTGTCTCAGGTTCAGGTCCTTCTGGGAGAATATATACCTGATACTCATGTGATCAAAGTACACTGTAAAACACTCACCCATCAAGTAATGCCACCACATCTTCAAGGTGAAGACCACTACTGCTAACTCCAGGTCATGGGTAGCAAAGTTCTTCTCATTCTGACTCAGATGTCTATAACCATATGTGATCACTTCTCACTCCTACATCAAGACACATCCGAGTCCAGTTCTTGATGCATCACAGTAGACTATGTACCCTACGCCCTTCTCCAAAAGCCTCAAGATGGGGAAACTAGTCAGCCTCTGTCTCAGATCCTAAAATCTCCGCTGGCATCTCTCCGACCACACGAAGGGTTTCCCTTTATTCATCAACGCTGATAAAGGTTCTACAACTCTGGAGAAATTTGGAAAAAATCTCTAGTAGTATCTGGCCAAACCCAGGAAACTCCGTACCTCTGTCAGCCTCCGGGGTGGCTCCCAAGAAAGTAATGACTCAATCTTCGCTGGATCTACTGTAACTCCAAACTCCGATATAACATGTCCTAGAAAGTTAACCTCTCAGATCGAAAAATAGCACTTCGAGAGCTTTCCATAAATCTTGTTCTCTTGGAGCGTATCCAGTACTACCTACAAATGATAGGCATGCTCCTCCTCAGTAGCCGAGTAGATCCGAATGTCTTTGATGAAGACTACTACAAAGCGATCAAGGTGTGGATGAAAGGTCCTATTCATGAGTCCCATGAGCACTGCTGGAGCATTGGTTACACCGAATGACATAACCAAGAACTCATAATGGTCGTACCGACATATGAAAGGCATCTTCTGCACATCCTCGTCTCGTAATCTAAGCTGGTGATAGACTGATCTGAGCTCTATCTTCAAGAACCACCGTGCTCCTTTCAGCTGATCAAAGAGGTCATCAATCCTCAGATGTGGGTACTTATTCTTCACGGTCACCTGGTTCAGGAACCTATAGTCAAAAAAATGTCTCAAGCTCCCATCTGCCTTCTTGGAAAACAAAATCAGGGCTACCCAACGGGAAACACTGGTCCATATGAACCCTTTACCCTGTAAGTCCTCCAACTGTACCTATAGCTCACAAATCTCCACGAGAGCCATCCGATAGGCTGGTGTAGATATCAGTGTCATCCTGGGGTACAAGTAAATGTAAATGTTCACCTCTCTGTGAGGAGGTAGACCTGAAACATCATCATGGAAGGGTTTTGCGTACTGGTCCACCACTACAGGATAACTGGACTCTTCACATCAACTACTCTGAGGGTAAGGCTAGCCAAATAATGAGTGATCTGCTACACTCTCCTCTAGGTAAGTCCATCTTGTGCTTCAAAGGTTCCCTTCTCACCGGTGAAGGTAAACCTGGTCCCATCCGTGCAGACATACCACACATTATGCCTAATACAGTCAAAAATAAGCATGGACTGTAGATAACCAGTCCATACCCAAGCTGACGTCGTAAGGCCTCGATGCCACTACTAAGAGATCCCAGCTGAAGATATCGCTCCCTAGAGTAAGCTTACACTATCAGAACCAGTGCGTAATCATCTAATCTGCTCCCATAGGAGTCTCTAAATGTAAGGATCGAGCCAATGGCTCCATCAGAATCTTCAAGCTCTTAACGAGGGCAGTGGAAATAAAATAATGTCTGACACCTGTGTCTAGAAGTATTGCAACTAAGGTGGAGTAGACACAGATCATAACTCGTATCATCTCCAAAGCGACCTGATCGTAGGTCTCACCTTCCTAGTTCTGAGCTCGCCCTATACCTCCTACTACTTATGGTCAGGGTGGACCACCTAGTGGTGGTGACTGTAACATCTCGAATCGTCGCCCACCGCCACCTACACGACCAGCTCCTTTTCCATGTTCGGCTACTCCCTACAGACCTCCTTGGTTGAATACCTACCTCTTCCTGGGTGGTCCTTTGACCGTATTCTGATCATCTGTATGACAGGTCAGACAGTCACGAGCCATGTGACCCTACCCGCCGCATGCGTAACACTTCCCACTCCTGGAATGACTGGCTCTACCTCGGGTGCCCCACACAACCGACCCTGAATCCTGCAGTTGTCCACCTGTAGGTCTGGTTCTTTAGGACCTCTGTGTCAACTGTCAGCTGCTAGCTGTAGAAGATTCTATACGTGATGACTGGTGGTGGTTATTGCTACCGGTGACTACTGAACAAGGAAGCTCTCCAGTAAAAGGGCTCTCTCTAACACCCCTTCCTTCATCAGGATGCTGAGTGAGATCATCGAAGCCCTGATATCCCGCCTGAGTCGCTGCTCAAAGGTCTGGGCCCTGAAAAATGGGTCCCACACCATATCTATGGAGTATCATGAGAGGCCAGTGAACCTCACTGAGTACTGAGCCACAATTATGTTGCCCTGCTGCAGATGAAGAAGCTCTTGTATGCACACTACCCGAAGAGTCGCTGGGACAAAATCTGTCTAAAACAGGATCTCGAAGTCTTACCAGAGAAGCGTCACCTCGTCGTGAACCTTGAGCATCAAGATCCACCATCTGCCTGCTGCTGCCTATAGTTTTCTGGCGACAAAGATCACTATGAGATCGGCTGGTGTCCCTACTAGTCAGAAGACTCTCACCGCGAACTCTATCCAATCCTCAGCCGCCTATGGGTCTGTCTCTCCCCTGAACCTGGGTGGCCTCTGATGTTGGAACTCATGCAACACGCTCAAGCAGCATTCACCCTCTACTACTAGGTCTGGTGGCATCAGTGGCCCAATGGGTAATGGTACCACTGGTGCCTCTACTGGAAGAGGGCCCTACACCGAGACTTCGTTGCTCGGTTGGCTGTCAGTGCATACTATATCCAGAACCCCAGATGGATGTCTATGTGGAGGAATCCTAAAACGAAACAGGTGCACTACAGTCAATTAGTTATACCTGGTGATATGAATCAAGAGATCACAAAGAAAACTCCTGAAAACACACATGCAATCAGTGTTTTCGTGCACTAAGTCAGAAATCAAAAGTCTGGATCCTAGTGTATGGATACGTTAGCCACCGCACAAATACTGGATTCCCTAAACTGATAACCACACTCACTACACTTAACACTATTTCCATTAAAATGAAATATCAGAGTCCTATGTTCTATGGTAGAACCGATTCCTCTGATACCAATTTTTCATGACCCGTCTTCTGGGGATCGTGTTGTGACTACCCCAAGCCCGCCTTCCATAGGCTAGGGGCTGGCGACTAGCACCGATGGAATATTCCCTAAAATTGGGAAGAAATTTCTTTTATAACCTATAAGAACATGAAAATTCACATAGAAATATATGAACTCAAGTAAAATGAATAGTAAACATAGTGAGTACAGTAAGTAAAAGGGGCCAGAATATAAGCCCAACGAGAAAGTACAAGAAACTGAAAGTAAAATTAAACTGGAACAACTCTTATGATCACCCGCCGAGGATCCTACCTGAAGGGTAGGTACAACTCTCAAAGAGTCATCTCCATGGTACGTCTCATCTTGGGTCCATCTCCGAGCTACCTCCAGTCTTGGTACTCTCGTCCCTAGTTAGCATTGTCCAACGTCTGCACCAAACACAATGAGGTGCGGGCATAACCTATGCAGGGGTGAGTATAACGATACTCATTAGGGACCCCAAGACCCTCAAGGTCTCAAAAAATCCATAAAGGATAAACCACAAAGTATGAAATCAACTGACAACCCTACTTAGGTATATTCCCATACATTTACCTAAGTTATCAAGTATACCCATCTCAATCATGAGGAAACATAGAGTCCAACTCAAAAACCCAAAGCTCAACTATTCCACAAAGGAAGGATCAACACGAAGGTAAATAACATATAGGTACACCACACGGAAGAATACCACTAAGGTATTACCACAAAGGAAAGTACAACACAAGTATGAACTCAGCTCACACCAGGTATAACTTAGGTACAGTAGTAGAGATAATTAACTGTAACTACTGAATCATCTTACTATATTAAGAGGAAGACCCACGAAGGATCTCTAATCATCATTAGACCCACATAGGATCTCTAGGTGCTGACCCACATAGGATCACTCAGTGCTGACCCACACAGGATCACTCGATGTTGACTCATAGAGGATCGCTCGGTGCTGACCCACACAAGATCGCTAAGTGCAGACCCCCACAGGATCATTAGGTGCTGACCCACACAGGATCACTCGGGTAGTCTCACATGGAATCCTAGAGCAGTTCCATGTGGGACCCTCAATCATAGACCCACGAAGGATCTCTTCCTCAAGTCACATCCAACTACTGGGTTCCCGCGCTAAGCTTTCTCATCTCCAGGAGGGTCCACTACTCAAGCCATTGGTCGATAATCCAACTTCCACGAAGTCCCACAAAAGAAGTATCACAAAGGAACGCCATGCCATAGTGGTCTCAACGCAAAAGGCGACGCGTCAATCAGACACCTAGACTATAAGTTATTATCCTTTTAGTCCCGAGGGCCCGATTTGATTCGTGGTCGATCTAGACCGAATGTATCCAAACTTTTTCCAAATCTCATGTGAGGTATACCAAAGGTATCGACTCAATCCAAGGTTTCCAGTGCCACTGACGGTTCATCAAACGAATGCCCGATGACAACGTTATGGCCAAAAGAGAGTATAGGGTTGAAACCGGTTTGGGTCCAGTCTGACCTGGCCTAGGTTGACCTTGTTTGGGCTGACCCAGCCTGACCCGCTAGGTCCGTCCTGGTCCGCTGGGTGGCTTGGCCTGCTGGGTCTGGCCCGGCCAGTGTTGGGTCTGACCCAATCCATGTTGGGAGGCCCGAACCACACTGGGCGGCCCGAACGGTGCATCACTGGGTGGCGTAGATGCCATATGGGCCACAAAGGCCGTGGGTGGATGTGGGTGCCTCGGGGCGGCGGAGGTCGCGGGTTCCGTGGGGCGACGGAAGCTGGGGGTTCCGCGGGACGGCGCGAGGCCACGGGGCGGCAGAGGCCGCGTGTGCCATGGGGCGGCGGAGGCCGTGGGTGCCGCGGGGCGGCAGAGGCCGCAGGTGCCGCGGGGTGGCGGTGGCCGCGTGGCGGCGGAGGCCCCAGTTGCAGCGGGGCGGCGGAGGCCGCGGGTGCCGCAGGGCCGCGGGTGCCGCGGGGCGGCGGAGGCCGCGGGTACCGCAGGGCGGCGGAGGCCGCGGGTGCCGCGGGGCGGCGGAGGCCGCAGGTGCCGCGGGGCGGCAGAGGCCGCGGGTGCTGCGGGGCGGCGCGAGGAAGCATATTCTGTGGGCTGGCAGAGGCCGTGGGTGTCGTAGGGTGGAAGATTCCACGGGGCGACATGAGGCCACCATGCAGCACGGTGGCCGTGGGGTGGCGGGGTTAGGTTATGGGGTGGCGATCTGCCATGATCGGCCGTGAAATGCGGTCGTGTGCCGTACCTTTGCCAGCAGCTGGCTTGATCGGTCGCCCTCCATTTGTCTCCTTTCTTACGATCGACGATGGTGCCGACCGCCGTTCTCGTGCTCCACCGAGGTTGGTTTCCGTCCTCCTCCCTCGTGAAGAACAAAACAATTTATCATGAGAATTGTGGAGAGGTTGGGGAATGTTTTTGTGGCCCACAACCTCCACATTAGATCAGTAGCAAGCTGATATAATCTCTTCCTAATTTATGATGAATCATCAAGAACGGGTAAGGGAAAGAAATTCAAACAACCACCCTACCTTGATGGTTCGATTGAAGATTGTCTACGGTTGATATGGATTGGCGTTTGTCAATCCTGAAACCAGTCTCCTCCAACGAAGTCGGTGAGGAGAGGAAATAGAAGAAGTCGGTGATGACGAAATTTCCTCGATTATTTGTTCGTTCATCATTGAAGATCCTTTTATGGTGTTATTCATTGAAGAAATATTCATTGAAGGATAATATTTCTTCGTTGGATAATGTAATCCTCCCAAAGGTCCTCCTCTCCCAATTCCACCAAAATTTAAAGTAGCCAACATAATAGAATATGTTGTGTAATTTAATATTGTTATAAAAATAGGTTGGATTAATTAATTAAAGTAGAGTTGGAATAATTAATTAAAGGAGAGTTTCCATAATTAAAGTAGGGAGTTGAGAGGTTTCTCTCCCATAATTAAGGGTTCAGGTGATCCCCACCACCAAGCTTTGAATTGGGGGTTTTACTAGATCGTGTGGTCCCCAACACCTATCATTCAAGTTGGGATATTTTAACCCCTCATGGTCCCCATCTCCATAGCCTTCACATGGGAGGTTTATTATAAATAAAATAAAAGTTTATTTTATTTTATTTTTCATTCCCACAAAAAACCCCAAAAACAATATTTCACCCTCGACCTACTGCGGTCAAGGTGAAGGTCTCCTTAAGCAAATACCGGTGCTACAAGTTCAATGGTGTCCTTTTATTTCAATTCCGAGCACTCGTTCAAAAGCTACAAAAACCCTCTCGAACGTTAACTGAACGTACCCAAAAAAAAGTTCAGAAATTCATTCCGGGCACACCGGGCCTCGGAATCATGAGCCGTCAATTTTCTCAGACTCGTAAAATTCCAATATATTTTTTTTAAAAAAAATTACATAGAAATCTAGGTCATTACATATAATGACAAGGTAAATTATTAATGCATGTTTATGTGTCATAAAGGGGTCAAACTGACTCATCTTTATTACAATGAGACTTCCCTTTGGAGTATTAACTGATAATCCCCTTATTAAATCAAAAGGTAAATGTCTAATTTTTTTTAGAAAAATAGGAAGATATAAAATAATGTGATGATACATAATCAAATAAAGAATCGACTAAGTTTGAGGAGATGATTAAATTAACCACCACCACATCATTAGAATCTTTAAACTCAGTAGTTGTGGTCACATAAGATTATCCTTTTTCCCTTGTAATTTTCTGGGGAAGAATTCTTTGATGATCAGGGAAATCATTTTCATAATGTACCATTTCTTTAAAATTATAGCAATGAACATTGGTAGATTCTTTATTTCCCATGCAATCATGGTCTTGGTGACCTTTATCTTTACACTTGTAACAAACTCTCATTTCTTTTAGGAAAGTACTAGGGCGTTTCTTCCCAAAATTATTACAGGATAGAAAGTCAACTCTTCTCTTCATCCCATTTTCGTTACTTTATTTTTTCAGATTGTTCAAAAACCCTCTTATTCTCTTGTTTTCCTTTAAAGTCATAAGACTTGGAGAATTAATTTTCTTCCTTGATAAAACATAAGACTATATCTTCATATGATGAGAATGTTTAGGAGACCAGTCATCATTAGAGGAATGGTTTTAACCCATAAAATAATCAATCAATATTTCTCTTTGGATTACGTATGTAATCTATAGAATGACTTGATAATCTTGTGAAATTAGATTTATACTTTGTAAAATTATTATCTTCTGTCTGTCTCAAACTCGGAAATTTCCTCTCTATATCCGATCATTGTTCACGAGGAAAATATTTTCCTTAGAAAAATTCTTAAAATTATTTCCATTACATGTTTTCTATTTCTTCATCCTCCTTCATGTTTCGAATTGATGACCACCATTGATTCTCATCTCCTGAGAGATGATAAATTTCCAAGACAACCTTCTCCCTTTTGTTACTTCCCAAAGGAAGAAATATATTCTCTAAAAAACTTATCCATTACTCTGTTATAAATGGATTTATAGTCCCATTGATTGATGGAGGTTATTGTCTCATGAATCAGTCTAACATTTTTCAAAAACATTATGGATCAGGTTGCTCCATACTGTTAAGGTTATTGTTCATAACCTCAGTCGACTCCACTAGAATAGTTATATGTTGGTCAAAACTAGTTGTATCTCCAGGTCCAAAGTCATTATCATGTATAGAAGGTAAATCCCAACAAGGATTACGTGTATTGATACTGTTTCCATTCCTTCCACTAGCACCATTTCTAAATAATGGAATACACAATATTAGGTTAATAATCATAATTCATAATTTAAAACTAGTAAAACACTTAACATGAATTAAAAATTTATGCATAGATAATCTCATAATCATAAAAATTATTTATTTGGTGACAAATTTAATTTCAAATCCTTCATAATGGTTTTTAAATAAAATGTGAATTATCCTAAACATATCCCCCATGAGTTTCAAACCCAGTGCATAGTAAGGCCCATTGTTTTGTTCCAGGTAACACCGAGTCAGGCCTGATACAACATGTCAGAGTTGATAGTTTTAGGTATTTTTTTTCGGAACCACATCCACTTGTAGTATCTAGATAAGGATATATTTCTATGAGTACCCACATAATATCTACTTTACAAAAATTATACTATGTTATTCTATAATTATCCATAAAGTATATCTTAGGGTTATGTTCCCTAATATTTATTTTCTAAATATAGTTTCCAAGGTTTCTAGAAAACTTCCTCTAATACGAACTATAATGACCTTGACCCCAGTAGCCTAGATATAGTGCCTTAATTTATTATATTTTCATAAATATAATATTTGAATCCCAAATGACTGATCAATTTAATAGTCTCATAATCCAGAGTACACACATAAGTTTTACATTATATCTTGAAATTAATAAACAACATATTAAATCCATTGAAAACACTCTAATTACATTTTATTATCCTTAAAATTTAGTCATAATATAAATCTACTCATCCTGGGGAAAATGAAACATAAGAAAGGGGTGAGATCATATGTCAAGTATGGGAAAACTATACAATGGAAGCTGTCATAAATAAACATAAACAACAAGGTAAGGAGAATAACTAAAAACACAAGATATTAAAACATAATATTGATCATAACATAGAAGGGGTATAAGCTAATAAAATAACTCCATATAGATAGACACAAGATAAATATACATAATCATAGATATTATATTAGTTTAATAATCACATGGAATATCAATAACTAATCTCATAATGAGGGAATGTATAATCTTAGACATCATGAACATACCGTCAAAGATTTAAAAAGACACCACACATAAATTGGTAAGATGTTATCCAATACTAAAACTAGTTTATCTTATGAGACCAAATGATACATTGAGGGGAAATAGTGGGCCCTAACCATCACTTAGTCTAATGAATTCCTCATATGAAATGGGTGAAATTTAACCAACATAAACATTCATATTAAAACTAACATGTGAAATGTTTATACATTAATCATAAACTATGAATGGTATCAAAATAGTACATCCATAATCAAACATATCAAAAAAACCTTTAAATAAAATACGGTAGATGGTATCTTAAGAGAACAACCTCAATTTTTAGTAGAATCCATCAAATGATGTTGACATAGATGAAAGTATTCTACTAAAATTATTTAAAACATATTGAGAGAAATACCCAATTTTATATTGAAATTATTTTAAAATGGAAAATAAATTTAAAATAAAACATTTTTAGTGAAAAGAATATTTTAATATTGTAAATTAATCTATTCTCATATTTTATTAGTTAAAAAATTAACGTTCCTTCTATATTTATTTCAAGAAGGTCATAAAGAACCTCATTTGGAAAATGACAAAAAGATTACTTTAAAAACGTTTTATAAAAATTAAAACATGGATAAAAATGACTTTAAACAATTATAGAATAATAATAAGAATATTTTGAAGTAAATTTTTAAGAAACATGGACATGGATGACAAATATTTCCCCGTAAATACTTACGTATAAACAATCCAGATAATAATGAGATTGCAGAATTGACCCTTAACTCGTACTTTCGTTTAGTCGAGGGTGACTTAACCCACTGTATAACGGTTAAATCATGTTATTAAATTATACCAAAACCATATCCATATTTATTATATCATATATGATCCTATTATATTGTATTGTTAATAATAATTCATTATTACGATTTTTTGTGTGTTACCTGTTTCATTTTCCTGTGCATGTTTTGTCATGAATGTCCTATTTCTTATGAATATAATAAGTTTTCATCATATCTAGAATTATATTATGTTTATAAATATTATTTTTATTCATCATATATATTTTTATAATCATTATTAAATTGTTATTTGGGAGGACGAGTCACATCGGGTCGTGGTGATGGTAGGCCATACGTATGCACGAGCGACAACATCATCTCGAAATAGTAAAGTGACATGGAATTGGATAGTATATTAATTATAGAGAATTAATATAATTTCATAATTATTATTTATATTTATTATATTCATAAATATTACTATCAAAATAATGTGGTGATGAAAATAAAATTACACCACAGTATGGAGATGACAGATCGTACTTATGCACGCATGGTGATATTGTTTTTCATAGGATGGTTAAAAGGAGGAATATGGTTACTCTATAATAATAATAAAATATAGGAATATATATTATAATATATTTATTAATTTAGTATGTAAAAAACATAGTAATAGTAAGTATAAGAATAAAATAACTTGAATTAGTTGGTGAAACAATTACCTCTTCTTCAATGGAGTTCTACTGGGTCTCATCTTAGAGACATTATGGGTGGTATTTTTAGAAGACCAATACCTCTATAAATTATATAGTAATTTCTAGAGGAGAAATTTTCTGGGTTTTTCTAGATCTATAAGGCTAAAAACGGTGTGAGGGAGTGAGGGAAGATGTTCCTTTTTATAAGATAGGGGAGGGGAACTCTTAGAAAATTTGAAAATACTAAATTAATATTAATTAATTTTCAATTTCAAATGGTTCTAAAGTGATTTATTTAGAATATAATATGAGTATGGATTTAAATATTCTCAAAAAATAATTATTAGACAAGTTTAGGTCACATTATTACCCTTATCATTTGACTTTAAACGTTACTTAAACCCTTTAACACTTACCGTGATAACTTGTATTTTTTACTCTTTAAGGGTTAATATAGTTACTATAAAATAAAAAAAAAACCAAAAATGGATAATTTATGAATCATTTATCATTATTATAGTTATTTGGACGAATTTAATATTTTTATAATTTTTTTTCATTTAATAAAATATTATTTATTTCAAAGTATCATTTTTGTAAATTTTGATACTATTCATTATTTGTCTTTTTAAAAATACCATAAAAACATGATAACTTAAAAAAACACTTCTAAAATATAAATAAAATTTATATTTTATATATAAAATTATTGGATCTCATTAATTATGAAAAAGTGTATTTATTTGAATATTTATAATATCATTTATTTGATATTTCCATTAGTTAAACAATTACTACATCATTATTATAAAATCCTTTAATCAAATTATTTATTTTTGTAAAATTAAAAATAAATTATCAAGATGAATATAAATTTATTAGATTTAATATTACTATTTATAGTCTACTTTATCTTCTGTATAACCTTGTATTAAAAATGTATCACTTATTAAAAACCATGAGTATTCCATTTTAACTTATCTTTAAAAAAAATATTACAAATGTCATATTCTTACCCAAGTGTCCTAAAAAGGTTATAATTTAGTCTTAATGTTTATTTTGGTATAACCACACTTATCTAATGAAATTTTGGTGTTAGTGTAATTTTATAATTTTATAATATTTATTTATCTTTAATTACTCGATTTACCCTTAACCACGGTAAAAAAAATTACTAAAGTTACTATTAATAATATCCAAAAAAATTAAGTTGGTACTATTATAATATAAATATTAAACTGATTAAAATTGTGTATCTCCATTTTAACAAATTCAATTATTATAAGTTTCTAAATTATGTTTAACACTAATCCCGTAGATGCGGTGAGAAGGCGGGTAAAAGAGACGTTCAAAAGTTCAATAAATTATTATATATAATTTTAATATAAAAATAATTTCAATGACCTAAATTGAATTAATATATTTATTATTGATCTATTTTGACTTTAAAAAATCAATTTAAAATAATTTTAAATGAAAATATTGCTTTTTAACTACAATGTAGTATTTTTTCACCATTCATAAAAAAATGAAACTTTTCATAAAAATAAAAAAAAATTAATCCTAAGATAATTTTGATATATAAAATTCAAAATTAATGTCTATTTTGAAAAATAAAAATGTATTTTTAAAATAGGTCCCCATTAAGAGGTGCTAAAATTCCCCTAAAAATATAGTTTTTATGAGTAAAATCGGATTTGTTCTTATATAATTGTCTAGGAAACAAATATGATAAATGGAGTATACATAAGTATCATAATTTGGTTAATAAAATTCATAACCTCTATTTAAATGGATAGGTTAATAGATTGTGGTGCTCTAAAACTCGGTGTTGCGTAGAATGAAGTTATTGGATTTATTTAAAAAGAAAACGTACCATGAAATCTTGGGGTGTTAAAACTGGATTATATGATTGGAAATAGTATTTCATGGAATACATGGAATTATTTTTATAAGTGCCTCATGAAGTTGTTCAATAAGGGATTGTTTTTTAGATGACATAGATTTATATTTGAAACATATCAAAGAAATCTTGAGATTGATGCTTCTATAAAAAAGTTGTAAATAATTCTTTAAAGGATGATTTATTTGAGAATATATATCACTACATGTTCTAAAAGGATTTTTGGATATTATTGGATCACTCATTTGGAAAGTAACAAAATATAGATGAAAATTTCTTAATTTTAAAAATAAATAAGAAGAAGAAGCATGAGTCTATTTGAATTTTATATTATAGAACTATTTATAGACAATGTGAAATCCTATTAAAGGAATCCATAAACCTATAAATAGAAGGTGTGCATGATTTATAATGTTAATCTATTTATCCATCTAATGATTTTATAAGAATGAATAAAGAGATTGATTGGATAAAAAAATTTAGAACTACTAATGATGAGGATGTTCTAAGGAAGTTGAAAATGGAATCTATAAACTAATCAAGAGAGTTAGATCAATATATTAGAGAAGATATAATGAATATAAAATAAGAAAACAAGTCTTAATATATTTTAATCAAAGTTCAGTAAATTTAAATCAGCAATCTAATAGGTTTAAATAAATAATTTTTTAAGTGGTATATGGGCTCGTGGAAAAGAATGAATCCCAAAATGAATATTTCACAGAGAAGTAAAAAAGGGTTGATAAGAGTCTGAACTCAAAATAAATTCATAATTTGAATAAAAAAGTATGATTATATTTCTTCACAGCTATCTTAACTAGTTGAGAAGTGGAAAAATATACATCAAGATATATCTCAAATACTCTATTTTTCAAATGATCAGGAAGATGTAAAAGTAAAGTGACATGCCTAAAAGGTTGAAATTCATTGAAAGATGAGATTTATTGTGTGAAGAATATAAAGAAAGAACTAAATGATTAACATGAATCAATGGGAATAAAGATCTATAAACTAGAGGAGGAATTAGTTTCAAGCATAAAGAAAATGTATTAATGAGATACCAAGGGTAAACATAAACTCAAGGATTATTTTTTTTTGTTATTAGATTACTCTTAAATAGGTGATGATGAATAGATGGAGAAGTGTTACATCTTGGAAGAAAATAATTATAAGATTGTTATTTCTCAAAGTCCATGCCATATGGAAAGATCTTGTATTGGATACAATTAATTATATCCCATGCATGATAGGAAGATACGCGTGGAGAATTCCCTGAAAATGTAAAATCTAAGAGATTTTGTTAAAACCCTTAAAGAGATATTACAAGATACAATGTCGACTAGATGATCCCAATATGAAGATTTAAAAACATGATATAATTTTATTAGAGGTAGAGACACATTTCTAGTTTTTGTGCCGAGGCAGTGAAAACATTACATACTATTAATATGGTGAATGGATTTAAAAATAGAGTTACTAAGCATAGTAGAAAAGGTATTTCTATCATTCTCATAATTCTGATCATATTAATCATTCCTAATGTGAAACTTTTAGAGTATATTCAGTAGGGATTGAAGGAATAACTCATTATTTATACAATGATAAATCAGTACCTATGAGAAATATATTTAAGGGGTTTTATGAAGAAGATATCCTTACTAAAAAACAATGAGAAATAGAACCCAAAAATTGTTCATAAGGAACAAAATTCATGGAGTGATAAGAAAATAACTTGGACGAGTTAAAATATTCCACATATTTCCAAAACATAAAATTCACATGAGAAAATAATTTCACAAAATAATGTATGTTTTAAAAATTCTAAAAATTATTGTAGGGAAATATTGAGTAGAAAGAAGTTGTGGAAAATAGAAGGACAAACTATATTAGAAATGAAAATCTTTGATGGTAATGTTTTCAATGAAAAAAACTGTTGCGTTTTGTGTTTTGAGGAAGAGAAGGGAACCAAAGAAAATTAAAAGAGATTGGATTCCATTAAATCTAATTCAAATTTGAAAATTTACTCTAAGATGAAGGAAAAAAGGGAAAATGGTGGTCCATAGTGACCTATAAAACTTTTTAACTTGAGGAAAATGGAAGGTACCCCTCTACACATATAAAATAAATGTTTTTAACATGGTTAATTAGGTGTAAAACAGAGGGGTAGACACTAGTTACTCTCACAAATAATATGTTAATGAGTTGGAAATAAATATATTTTGAGTTGGTTGTGTTTTCCATAAGTGCTGTTTGAAGTGTTTCACATCATGTTTGATATAAAGCCCGTAGGAATTTGCTATAGAAAATTCTCATACTAAAAATGTCATGGAAAAAGTAATCAACTAGAGAATCACTGGAATCATTCTTGATATAATATATTATAGTTGATATTAGGATTAGTCTGGTGTGTTACAAGTTAAATAAATCCAAAGAGTTAGTGGGACTTCTAAGAAAGAAAGGAAAGGTTGGTGGTGGAATTAGCTACATAGAAGAATCTCATATTTATTTGTTTTATGAACTCAAAAATTGGTATTAGTTTTCTATGATGTAAAAGATACTTGTTAATACTATTTAGGAGATGTTATTCTTAGTAATTGATATCCTTAGTTTGGAGAGAATTTAATCAATTGGTTTCGATAGTTGATAAATTCTGGGATTGTTTATGATAATCATTAAAAGGATAATAAGGCTTATATTTTGATGATTAAACCTTTGAATTATTGGTATTTACAATTGGTATCAATTTATTGTAAAAGTGGTATGCCTTAAACTCTTGTGTTTTAAATATTATACACTAATAAATTATTTTAATATAATAAGAGATCATATGATATGTTTTTGTTGAAAAATTGGAAAGTACAAAGCGGTTATGGTATTATTGTCATTGATGAGTGTCAAAGAAAACCTTGTGGAGGATTGAATTAGACTCTTGTTTCCAATACCAAGACCTATCTTAGTAGACT
The DNA here is from genome assembly GCA_963277665.1 of Viscum album. NCBI lineage: Eukaryota > Viridiplantae > Streptophyta > Magnoliopsida > Santalales > Viscaceae > Viscum > Viscum album. The sequence continues at coordinate 175,117,219 of OY728164.1, forward strand.
TATAGGATCTATTAAAATCCAAAGTACTATGTGGTAAATTAAATAATTGGATGTTAAGAGTTTTTATATTTCATAGAAATTGTCTTAGAGAAAGATTATTAAATTGAACATCCCAATTGAAAATGTCATGTAATTAGTCAAGGAATGGTTCAAAGACACTATTTACAAGGGGGTGAGAAAAGGGAAAATAAACCCTTGGAGAAGGGAGGAATTTTTTAACATGGAACTGAAATTATAAGGGGAAATTTTTTTAAGATGATTAAGGGACCTATAACTGGGGAGAACCCCCATGATTAGTCGGTGAAAAGGGGGGAATATAATTTTATAGATAACACCCTCTCAAATTTGATGAAAAAAGGGAGATAAATAAGAAAAAAGAGAAGATAAGTTAACTTTTAAGTCCACCTTTATTATTTCACCGAAAAAGGTGAAGTTGAAATAAAGGTTATCATCATCATGTTAAAAAAATACAAAGGGGAGATCATAGGAACCATAAATGTTTATATTGGATTTTTTTACAAGATATGTTTTTTACAAGACTTGTATTGCATTTTTTGATATAAGACATGTGAAATTCTAGGAACTCTTCTAAGAAATGTGTTGGGAAATATTGAAAAGACACGTAGAAGTTTAAATAAACATGTTATGATCAAATAAATTCTTCAAGTGTTGTTATAGAAACATCAATTTAATTAGGTTTTAAGAATAATGTTACAGAGTATTTGAAAGTTTTAGGAGGAGAAATCATTCTAGAAGAAGGACATATTCCACACAACTGATGGCTACACCATTTTATTTGATTGACATAAGTTACTACATAGTAGTCACCATGGTTGTGTTATAGAATAAATATGGTTTGATTTGTCTTTCTGGAAGATGGGAAGTTTCCACATAACAACTAGATATTACATAAAAAAACATTAGCCTGTACCGTTAGGTGGGTTTTGATAGGTATTCATATGACTTGGGAAGTATTATGAAATCAATTCCCAATCCTCAATGTGGTTGGTTACACTTAAATGAAGGTTATATAATAGAAAAATATTCCCAACCATTGGTTAGGGTTATCTGATCATCCAACCACATGAAGGAACCCAAAAGAGATCAAAGACATTCCTAACCTTATGATATAGTGTACGTGAGAAAGTCTACATGAAGAAACAAGTGTGTGTAAAGGTAGGAAGGTGCATGAGTTGGATATTGGATAAAATATTGAATATCCTCCCACATTTTGGTTATCATGAGAGGATGTAGGCAAGAAAAAATACCATTTAATCTTGAATAAGATGTTGAGAGGCATCTAGGATTATTAAGAACTATTTTTCAAAATCATGACCAATGTGTGATTAATCATTCATGAGATACAACACATAAATGGTTTTATACCATGGAATCAGTAAAAAAGAGTGTTCAAATAATTCTACATGTCACTATTATGTGGATGGTTCCTATTCCTTAGAGGGAAGACAACACTACAAATCTATTGAAAAGATGATTCCCAGAACACATTCATACCTTGTGGAATGGAGAGTTCCAATAAGACTGTGTGAATGATTTTATGATATAAAATTCTATAATTGGATACTCTATAGACAAAGTGTATCACATTGTATTTAGTTAGATGTTGAGTTGAATTTTGAGGATATCACATCAGTGTTTGACCCAAACCTATGTTTGGTGTCGTATTTTTTTTCAATCAGTGTGTCATGTAGTATGAATAGATTATTGGAGGACATTGAAGACATGGTTGGAGGATACGATGGAGGATGTGAAATCCATGGTGATCTAATGGTGTGAGGTTCACTTGGAATATTGAGAGAAGTTTATGGCATTGACTATAAGATCACGAGTGGCTGATTAGATGACAATAATTGATTTAGATAAATGTAGATAAAATAGAATTTTCTATGGGAGATAGAAATAATTACAATGATTTCTTTGATGTTGAATATTTTGATGCTAAAATAGATAATATCTATATATGTTCTAGAAATGTACTATAGTATTAAAAATCATCAATTCATAATCACAAAATAGGAATTAAAAATAGAATTTTTTTTCAGAGATTTATGAATTTTTGAGCCTAAAATTTATACAAAATGAAGTTGAATCACTTAAGATTAAAAATTTCAAATGATTGCATTAGACATAATGAATCTCACGATCACATGAGCTGTAAGGTGTAAGATGATCGTAAAAGGTTAATCACATATAGAAAAAAACACCGGTTGTGATAGAGAGGCATGTGAAATCATCTTATGTGATGAAGGTCAATATGTATGTGTTGATGATTCAAGTGAATAAACTAAATGAATTAGGAGTCCAAGTAAATATAAGTGTATAATCATGAAAGGTTCATGAAAATTGTATATAAGAGGAGTTATGTGAATAAAATAAAGATAAATATGCAGTTATATGTGGTATTTTTGTTCGATCATATTATCATGATCTCAAAGGAGTCATACAAAACACTCATTTGGTCATGGTTATGCTATTAAGGTATTGCGACCTAGGATATGAAAAAAAGCCACATGATCTCATGAGTTGATTGAAGAAGTTTTTAATTCCATGGTCAGTGAAATGGATAGTTCAACAAATTTATTATAATTAAGTTAGTGTTTATGTTTAATAAAAACCTACTATTTACATCATTTGGAATATATGGATATTGATTGTTAAAGTTTATATAGAGAAGAAGTTTAAGGATAAGGAAGATAAATAACTCGATTCGAGTCTAACACCGGGATTTACGATTAGAGTCATAGATGTAGAGCATGTAAGGAGGCTCATGAATGGGTAGTGCATAAGAAGTTCATGAATATGGGTTAATTGATTGAGGCTAATAAATCAGAGTGATGTGTCTGGAGATATGCAACCGTGACCAGGAGTCACCCATTAGAGGTTATGCACTATGGGGTCTTACAGTCATGGTTATGTGCCTAGGGGACTTGTGCTCAAGTTTACACACTTATTAGTATTATGCATGGAGTTATGCAGATAGATGTATTATGGAAGGGTTATGAACTTAGGGTTTATACATGTGAGTTGATATCTAGTGAACATTAATTTCAATAAAATAAAATAAGATTCTATGCTTATTATAAATGATATTCAGGAGATCCACTTACATGTACCATCGTCATATCTGGTTTTTTAAGAAGAATAATAATGAGTATTTCATTACCACATATGGGTTTAAGAACAAGATATCTAAAAGATAACTAAATCTAGAATTATATTTATCTATAGAAGATGAATGTTTCTGATGAGATCAATATGAGTAGGCATAGTGTTATCCTCGCTTAAGAGGATTCAATCAACTTGGGTTTGGAAATGAAGGAACAATATTGACCTCCATATAAAGAGTCATCCTCATCTAGAATTAATGAAAAGGGAGAGTAGAAAAGAGGATCATCACATGAAATCCATATGAATGTATAGATCCAAGTAGAGTATTATACTGAATAGATACATACCTTAATGTATCTTATTCATTTAAGAGGCCTCAAATTTTATAAACCATGGAAGATACTTTACTTAAGGAATGCATGGAAGTGAATAAGAGGTGGTGTTATGTGGGAAAGGAATGAAAACCCTAAATATTATAAAGGTTGTGCACTAGGAACAGAGTGATCATAGTCAAATACATTTATCCCTAAAACTAGTGAATATTATTGGATTCCAGCACATCGAAAAATCATCAGTGTGTGCTCATTGGGAAAAGTCTTTTGTGGTAAACCAAGTAAAATATATTTGTTTTTTGAATAATTTATTATTCTACATATTTGTGATTGTTTCCAGTTATTTTACTTACAAGATTAATTGGTTCAACATAGTTTTAACAAATATGGGAACAAGATCCTAAAAGAGCCTTAACTTAAATAAGGAAAAAGGTCAATTCAATAATCACCCTAATTCACTCCCAATCAGGATGTCTATTGTTTCAACCAGTGGTATCATAGGGAAAAGGTTTAGAATTAATGTTCAAAATCAGAAGAAATTTTTTGGATTTGTGCACATGGATTTTATGATGAAGCCCCCATCATTTTATAGAACCAACTTTGATGGATAATAGAAAGAAATTATCATATTCCTATTGGATTGTAGTGAATATTATGTGAAGTAGTTTTATAAATAGATGATGAATTGATAAATAATAGTGAGAAAATGATTATTTCTCTAATAGAGAAGACTCAAAATAGTTCTTTGTATGGTTATATTTATAAGAAAACTAAACATTGTGCCAGTGATTATGAAGATTATAAGACTTAATAAGTATCTTGTGAAAACACTATAGAGACAAATCTTATTTTGATGTCAACCTCAAGAGAAGATTTCAAAACTGGAAAAGATGAGATTTGAGTGAACATGATTGGTGAAGATAAACATATGAAAAAATTAAATAATAAGAAAAATAACAAAAAGAAGACTCTTGGGAGATCATGTATTGAAATTTAGGTGTATGATTATAACATTATTATTGAATATTATTCTAACCATGTTTTAGAGGTTTCTTATAAATCATGAAATTATATTTTATCTCTAGAGAAGAAAAAATTAGAGGGGTTTTTTGTCCTTAAAGTAAATCTTGAAGGTTCTATTCTAGAATTATATATTAAAAAAATGAAAATAAAAATATTGGTGATATGTTGAATGAATCTAATAAATATGTGGATGATATTGAAGAAAATATGGACTGAATATATAAAGAGATAATTTATCAATCAATTGGTTATCTGAAGTCAAAATAATTAGTGATGATCAAATAGAAAACTAAGGAGAAATCTAAGGTGATTTAAAATTTGAAGGCTTTTGTTGATAAATTAAATAAAAGAATTGAGTCTATAGAAGATTAAATTATTGAAAGTAAAAACTTTAAGGATTGGATTGAAGATGATGAGTTTGAGAATAAATGTTTTATAGTAGGCCTTTATGGTGAAAATGAACTAGTTGTATATGATGATAATACTAAAAAGGGATAAGTAGATATGATTTATTCTAAAAAATTTAGAGATAGTGTGTTCCAAGATAAATAATAGATTTAATCCTTATAGGAAAATGTGGATCAATGGGAGACTACATATGATGTAAACTATGAAATAATTGAATATTCATGCATAAATAACAAGTGAATTAAAAGATTATAGGTGGATCTAAATGTTAAAAAATGTTTTAAAATGAAATAATAGAGTGATATTTTTACAGAAATGTCAAACAAGATCAAAAATAAATTTGATATTTAAAAAGAGTTAAATTGAGATTCATTCCTCTCAATAAACTTCTTGAAAAGATAAATTTTTTTAAAATGAATCTTTTTATTGATTTAAGTAGATAGAGACTCAACTATAGGAGAGAGACTAGAACATTCAGTTGCTTGATAGAAAGTTTAGTTTGTATATGATAATTGAGAAGGTGGGGTTTTTGTTTAGAGAATCATCTATGAGTGTAGCATACAAGTATCCAAATATAAAATAATTAAATATAAGGAAGAATATTTCTAAATCCAAAAATAATTTGAATATTTCAGAAAAATATAAATATAAAATCTATAAAAAGAAAGTTTCTATGAAATTCTACTACTGTGGAAGACTAATGCACACTATGAGTATGCATCTAGAATCCCAAAGGCTCAGAATAAGAACACTGGTTGCACCTACATCTCAATTGAGTAATTATGACATGAGGTACGTTTTTAATAGGAGATGTTTCATATGTGATAATTATGGGAATTTAGAAAGATACTGTAGTTGGAAGAAAGTAAAGAAGAAGAAAAAAGAAATATAGAGGTCTTAAAATCTTATGGAATAAAAAGATAGATTATATATTGGAAGAAAACCTATTGATATTGAAAATAGGATTAGATTCTCATAAGAAAAACCTGGAGCTCAATAAAAGGTGTACCAAGAACCTTACACTCATATAATCCCTCTTGGAAATAATGTAAACATTTATCAATGGAAAAGTGATAAACTAATCCAATTTTTAGTAAGAAGGATTTTCACATGATGAACGACTTACCATGACAGGGAAAGGTTGAGGTGGATTTATCATTGTAATATGGGAGATATTTGAAGTAATACTTGGTGGTTTCATCATCTATTAAATGATATGATAAGTTAGTTGAAGATAAAGATCCCTCTAGTGAAGGAGGAAGCATGAACAAAATATATAGAAGAATGAAAATGTATGGAGAAGATGATTAATCATACAGATGAATCATCTAAAATTGTATAATAATATATAATAGGAATAAAACAATGACTGCTATTTGTTTAAGTTAAACCCAATAAAGGAAAGTTATAAAGAATCCATCCAGAGAAAAAGTTATGTAAGTGATGTTATACAAAACAACTCCACAATGATGGTTTGATGAAAATTTGGAAGCAAAGATTTATCTCATCATGAACAACCACAATCGTCTATTTGAGTATTTTGGAGGTACCCCTGTCCCCATGAATTTAAATATTTATAATAAATAATTTAAATGGTATATTATTAATAGGGGATATGATCAATGGGGTGTGTGTGTTGAAAGGTAATAGGTTCATAAGTTTAAGAGAGATACATACAATAAGAAGAGTTAAAATTATTGAAATTTAAATATGGTATCAGACATTAAAATTGTTGTTGAATACAATTATGTTTTATGAAGTCGTATCGGGCTTTTTCATGCTGTGTCAAATAGATATTTTATTATGATGATCTAGGTATGCAGTTTAAGAGTCTTCAAAGATATATTTGAATAATCCATTAGTTCCAAGTCACATTAAAAATTTAACCATTGGTATTAAGCCTCAGTTTAAGTGGTATTAGACCACCAACAGAAGACATGTCGGTAGAGAAGAAACAACATTAATTTATTTCATGTGTATCTATTTTTATTAGAATAATATAGTATTAACTAACTATTTTTCAGATACCCATAAGATGGTGTAATATCTAAAGCATTCCCAAAAAATGTTCTCCCTTTTTTGAAAAGTAATTCAACATTTCGAATCAACTTATAAATTTGTACCATTAATCTATATTATTCCAATTATGGAGATATTTAGGGAGATTTTTTATGGTAAATATTGTCTATTTATCCTCATTCAACAATGGAATCATTTTAATAATTAATGATAATTCATACCAAGTGGTACCATGAGGTTATATTTAACACATGGTGTTAGTTAGACTAATATGCAGTATCTCTCACACACCTATGATTAATTTATTATTCACCAACTATTTGGTATTAGTGTGAATGAGAAAAAAAGATGATTTTTAGAATAAATATCTTCATTAATCTAGAATTCTGGGAAGTAAGTGAGTGACATGGGCAATGATGGTATTTTTTTGGCCTAAACTCTTATTTCCTATAATGAGTTCTATCTTGGTTGGTTTATAGGAATTTTCTGTGACTCAATGAAAATTTGTAATTTCACTAAATAAAAATCTATTAGTAGTGTGATGTTATAAATAATAATGTGTATCTATTCTTACAATGTAAGAATAAGACAAAAGATTTAGTCAAAAATTGATAAATGGAGATGAAGGTGGATAATGGATAAAAATTCCTTTAAAGGTTATTTTGAAAATGATTGACATAGAAAGGTGACATGTAGATGTCAACATATGGTATCATAAGGGATAAAAATATGTTCCTGAAAATGGTGAAGAATAACCTCTATATATCTTAAATTTATAAGTTGTAATTGAAATATGTTCTTACTTGTTTATTAATATCATTTAAATTATGATTAATGAATGTTATTGACATAGGGGAAATTGCAATAAAAGGTAGATCTAATGATACCCTAAAGGGTAGAGAAACTATTGGAAGAAAGTTTTTTATAGAAAAGGGGGATGAAATAATGGAGTCATAATTCCATTACCTAAGTATATTGGATGTATTTGATGGAGGATTTATTTATGATGATATTGACAACAAAATCTAAAGGGGGATAATATAGGACCCTGACTTATTTTTGGTGTCGGATTTGTTTCCCATAAAAGTATCTTGTATTATGGATAAAGTATCAGTAAACATTGAAGACATGGGTGGAGGATGTATAATCAATAGTGATATTATGATGGGATGTGTACAAGGAATATTGAGATAAGGTAATGACAATAAATAAAAGATTATGAGAGGATGAGCATATTGAATAATTTGATTTAGAAGAATGTGGATAAAATAAAACTATGTGTGGTAGGCAGATAAAATTAAAATTATTTCTCTAATGTTAATTATTTTGATTCTAAACTGAAGATATCCTGACGATGATATATAATAAGACCCTAGTAGGATAAATAATTAATTTAGAAGTCTGAAATAAGAATCGATAATGGTGTTGTTTTTCAAAGATTTTCAACAATTTGGACCCAAAATTCAATGAAAATAAAGATCAATTGGAAAATATTTAATGCTTCACATGATCACATAAAGAAAAATGAATCTCATGATCTCATGATAAGTATGGTTTCAGGTTCTCACATAAGGTGAATCACATATAGAAAGATACACTGGTTGTGACAGAGAGTATTGGAACATCAAATTATATAATGAAGGAGAACCACATATGTGTAAAGAAATTAAGTGAATGAGATGAATGAATTAGGTGGTGAAGTTGTTCAAATGACATAATAATGATAGGTTCATGTGATTGATATATCATATGAATCATGAAAATCTCATAAAGATAGATACCCAATTATAGGAGGTGTTTTTATTTGACCACATTATCATGTGTTCAGGAGAGTCATGCACAAAAATCATGCAATCAAGGTAATGTTATCAAGGTAGTACCACTTAGGATATAGGAAGAAGCCACATGATATCAAGAGTGGTATAATAAAGAATATAATGATATGGTTGGTGAAATAGATAGTCAAATATATTTTATTGTAGTTAAGTTGGTGGAAAATCAACTATAAATACCCACTATTTATGTATTTGGAAATATAGGGATATAGATCACTGTAATTTTATCCAAACAAGAAATTAAGGGAGAATGATTAGAAGGCACATGGTTTGAGTCACATGTTGGGATTCATGATCAGATTCATAAATATGGAGCATGTAAGGAGGCTTGGGAATGCCTCGTGCATAAGAAGATAACAATTAAGAGTAAAGCGCTTGATATTAAGTGATCAAAGTCATGTGAATGAAGATATGATACCATGATCAGAAGGATTCACCAATAATATGTTACATCCCCAAGGTTTTTCACTTGAGGTTACATTACTAGGGGTCTTTCATTCCAAGTTATGTTCCCAACAGTCTAGAAAATGGATTTACATACACAGTTTTCTCCCACTATGGTTACACACCCATGTGTTATGCACATAAGGTGATATCTAGTGAACAAGGATTTCAAGAAAATTTAGCCAGATTCTATATTGATTATAGAATCAATTTAGGAGATCCATTTAAGATTACCATTTTTATATTGAGTTTCTGAATAAGGGGGATGAAAATTATTTCACTTCCCCATCCATGCTGAAAAAAAGATATCCACAAGATAATTACATATTGGAATTATCTTTATCTGGAAAAGATGAGTGTTGCTGATGATATTGATATATGTAGACACAATGTTATCCACTCTCAAGTAGATTCCCTCATTTTGAATTTGAAGAAGAAGGCACAAGACTGAACTCCCCTTAAGGAGTAAACCTCATATAGATATGAAGAAATAGGAGAGAAACAAATGGGAGAATCACACGACCTTTATCTGAAGATATATATGCAAGTAGATTCTCATGATGAAAAGAAACCAACCTTCATGATACTCATTCATTTAACATACCTAAAAGTATATATACTATGGAATAACCTTTACTGAAGTAGTTTTTAGAAGTTAAGAGGAGGTAGTGAGGCTTGGGTGAGGAATAAACGAACCCTAAACATTGTAAAATAAGTGTTATTGGCATGCAATAATAGTGGAAGAAACATTAAATCCATTGAACTAATAATTATTAGTGTATTATATTACATCAACACATCATTAGTGTGTTATCCTTAGACATATCCCTTTTTGGTGATCCAATTAAAATATACATGTTTTGTGCATGATTTATTTTCCAATATATATATATTTTAAGTGATTTCACTTACATGTGTAAAAGGTTGAACAAAATACTTAATAATGTGGTAATAAGATCATAAAAGAGAGTTAAAAAATTAAGGAAAAAAGTTTAATTTGACCTTCACCCTGAGTAACATTTCTCATGAGGTGTCTCTAGTTGCAATAGTTAGAGATTGTGGGAGAGCAATGGCAAAATTATTGCATGAGTTTTATAGATTTGGTTAATAATAATCCTTATCCTAGTGAATTATCTCATTTCTGAAAGATTTAATTGAGCCCCAATTTTACACCATAGTGAAATGGACTATGATGTGCTGAAGGAATGAAAGGATATAACCATTCCATGAATTCATAGACCACACCTTAGTGAAAGATTTCTATTCTAGTTGGAAAAATCAACTGGTAATTGAAAAGAGGGGTTATAACTTAGATTTACCAATGATTAATTTTGATTTAATGGAATATTATAATTCAATTAAATATATGAGACACTTGGAATAATCATAGAAGAAGGTGATTCAATATTAACAATTGGATTTAAGGGAAATAAGATAAATCTATATACAAATATTTATGGAAGTTATAGATAAATCAACACTAAAAATAGATCATATTGGAAATCCAATTTTTATAGAAGAGAGGAAATTTATGTTATGAAACAAAGGAGAAAGAATAAGGCTTGGTATCCATTGAATATATTTCCAAATATGAAGTTAAAGATATAATTGATGGGAATTTACTGAGATAATTATAGAACCATTTTGGAAATTAGGAAAGGATATTCTATGAAATCACATGGAAAGAAGGTGATGCTCAAGGTGATGTTCACTACAACTTATGAAGGAGAAAGAGGAGATTCAAAGAAACATAAATCAACTTAATCAATAAATATTTTTCAATGTGGTGATATTTCTTTTACCATGCGATCTAATTTTTTTTCCTTTTAAAACAGTGAGTGAAAAAGAAATTTTTTAGATAATTTATCCTTAAGTAGTAGTGAACCAACCCAAAACCATTGTAATGTTACTAAGACCATATAGGATTATCAAAGAAAAAATTCCAAACAATGAGTTCTAGTGATTTTTATCAACAATTTGTCAAGTACATGCTCCTTGGAATTGCCCGTTGTGGTGAAACAAGTAGAAATCAATGTGTCCCTTGTGCTTTCTTATTTATAAGTTTCACAAAAAATATGAAAACGGTTCAAAGAAACCATATATAATATCAACTAATAAACCGTTCAAGTGAAAAGAGAATCATATCAACATATCATCAAGATAAAAAGTGGAGACCCTTATTATTAAGAGGTAAATATAATTAAATAAGTGATGGTTAAAAATGAAAAGTGTTTAAATTGAAAATTAGTACCTTACCCAGATTCAACCCCAATCTCAGGGCATATATCACCCAAGCCCATTGAGGGACCGACAACTAGAAATTGATTTTATCCAGGATAAAAAAGCAATGATATTATTATCACCTTTAAAAACTCATCACTTTTAAAATCATTTCTAAATACACACTTTATCAATGATAAAAAGGCATTGGTAAAGGGGGTGGGTTATTTATCAAATATTTTTTATCAATGATTAAAGGTGACTTTATCAGTGCTAGTTTCTAGTAATGATAAGTTATTTAAGAATATTTTTAAAATTTATATCGATAAATGGGAAATACAACCAATCCAGGGACCCCCACCACATTCCTTGGCTACCTAGATCCCATCATAAAGGGCCACCTCACACCTATAAATTTCAATTTAATTTGAGATATTGGAGATTCAAATCCTTTCCCATTACCTTTTCATGAAATTCCATTTCCACTCACCCAAATGACTTTTTGGTAATTTAATGATATATATATATACATATTATATTTATAAGATTATATATTTATATTTATCTAGATATATTAATATAAATATACTTAAATACATTATATAGTAATATATTTATATATTTATATATTTATGAATATATATTTAAATATGAATTTGTTGAAAAATGTGTGTATGTGTCTATATATTTGTAAATTTGTTTTTGTGTGCTTGTGTATATTTATTTATATTTATATGCATGCATATGTTTTTATGTATATATACATATGTATGTATGTATGTATACATGTTTGGAAACAAAATTTATATATTTATATTTGTGTGTGTGTATTTGTATATGTGTGTGTTTTTCTATATATATATATATTTATATTAAAATGTATTTGTTGCAACATTTATATATATACACATATATATAGATAAAAATTATATATAAATTTTTATAGGTATATATATATTCATACATTTTTGTAAGGTAAATAAAATGTAAAAATATTTATTTTAATTAAAATAGATAATAAATGTTTATTTTTATATGGTTTATATATTTTACAATTCATTTTTTATGAAAATATGTTTAAATATTTATTTATTCAATTAATTTTTATATGTGAACAAATGAATATATGAAAATATGTATATATATTTATATATTTATTTATAAATAACACAAAAATATGAAAAGGTAAAATTTCGACACCATAATATTTATATAAATGCATTCTTGGAGAATATATTCAATATCTATGGAAAAAAGACAAGAAAACCCTCTTAAATAAGGTTTTCATTTCATTGAATGTTCAAAAATTAAGGTAGTCATCAAAAAACTCAGTTTTAGAGATCTTTTGGGCTTTTCTAGCTAAGTAAAAATATGGTATTGGGTAAAACCCATAACAAATGTCATAGATCATTTGACATGATTTGATTTGAAAACTTGTAGGGCCCAAACAGACACCCGCATCAAAATTTATAGTCATTTGAAGTTAAAGTCCTATTTTCATCTATTCCTAAGATATTAATTAATTAATTAATTATTATCAATAAATTATTATTAAACATCTATTTCTTAATAATAATTAGTAAAGTTTTAATTTATATTACTTTTAATTATTTTATAAACCATTATTCACTGAATCTATTAAATATTATTTAAAAAATACATATTTAGTGTTATATAAATCATATTTATGTAACCTTTTAATGGCATTGAAAATCTATAATAATATGATGAAGGGGGAAATCAGGGGGTTAATGGGGATCGACCTAATCTGGTTGACCTGAGTGTGGACTTCTCACTTTCTCTGAACCGTAGGTTTGATTTAAAAAATGGTAAGAAAGTATCCTTTGATTGGGTGGTGTCATCCGAAGTCAGGTCTGATCCAATGGTGGATCTTAGGACTTATTCAGATGATATATTATTGTGAGATTCTATCCATGCATCAAATCCATGTTGGAAAGTATTCTCTTTTACAGAGATCTTATCTAGGAGGGTTGATGGAACCTCAGGTCTAGTTGTAAATGAGTAGTGAATCTCAAAAAATGAGAATAATAGGTTTCTTATCTCTATTGATTGAGCAATCTTGAATGAACAACTTGACCTGTGTCACTTTTTTCTAATTGTATTACTGATCCTTTATAATATAGACAAGCCAGTTAATGAGGATGAGTTAAAATAGAAACTTGGATGAGTATGGGGCTTCAATTACTATAAAATAATTCCAATTGGAAGGAGATACTTTCATCTTATTTTTATATTTTAATTGAATCATTATAAAATTTGGAGATTTAGTTTCTATAATATCAATATAGGTGCCTATTTGGCTTTTTTCATGGAAGATCAATTTCAATCCTTACAATCAAAAGCATACTAATGCATAGATCTGGGTACACATTCATGGGATCAATTGTATTCTTTGGAATCCATGAATCTTGATCGACATTGAATCCTTCATAAGGGAACCTCTTAATCTAGATGATAACAATGTTGAAGGTAAATATGGGTATTATGAAATAGTGTTGGTTGATGTTGATCTTATAAATCTAAGGTCTAACAACTCTACTCTACTGGTTGATGGATTGAAAATTGATGCTGATTTTGAATATTAAGTTATTCCATCATTTTTAGATATTTTAAAAGTGGTTGGTCATCTAATTTAAAGATGCTGTAATGTTATTAGGATCCAAATTAATAAATCGGGTTCTTCCTAATAATAATTAAGTTAATAATTTTCAAAGGGAAAATATGGTAATTTTGGGTTATTTTAAACTTAAAGATGATGATGTAGGAAGGGATTTGTCTGATCCCCTATTGGTTGATTCTAATAAAAGTATTTTAGATACCATTTCTAGGTATTAAACCATATATGGTAAGGAGCAGAACTCCTTGGTTGAGGAGGAAACTATAAAACACTATTTTTCTAATAAAAAGGATCAATTTGTGGAAATTTTTGTCGAAATGAGAGCTCAAGGTGGAAAGAAAGACCAAGTAAATTCCACTATAGGTAGTCAGAACCAAGATATATCTTCCGAAAATGAAGATGGGATGAATGAAGTTTCTGGTAATTATAGTAATCTATTTCTCATAGACATTATTGAAACTTCGGAAAGAAACATGGATCTCCCAGATGCATCTACTGAGGCAGCTGTTTCTGGAGTAGACCCTAAATCATATAACAAGTCAGGGGAAGAAATATTTGGAAAAGGCTATGACTATGATGAATATGTAAGGAAACTTGTGGTGCAGGCATAATTGATATATAGTTGGTTCAAGATAAAAATATGAACTCCTCTTCTGATCGAAAAGGTAAGAAAAAATCCTCCTCTAACTCAATTTTTATATCCAAATCTATAAAAGGAACTTCCAGTAATAGGGATACATTTGATGGATCTCTATCATTGGTTGATTTACCTACTAGTGTTAAACAATAGTATACTCCCACTATACTTCTCCAATAATACAGGGTTAGGGGTTCTAGACATCAAGGCCTGTAGTTTCTTTCTCCTTTTTCTAGAATTATGAAATCTATATATGATAACTTTGACAAGGCTACGTTTGACAAATGTGTGAGTTCAAAGGAATGTAATATCAAAATTAAAATCCTTCTATAATTCCTTATGGGTTACAGGTCACCTAAATTCCTCACAAAGGATATGTAGGAATAGTTTGACCCTCATGTTTAGATTATTTTTACATATTTGGATCATGGTACAATCAATATTCATGAATATTTTGATATTCCTGAATTTATTTTTATCAATATGGAAGAAGGAATTTGTCTTAAACAAAAGCTTAACATTAGGGACATTTTATAGAAATATAGATCATGCACCCGGAGTGTTGAAGATCAAAATTCCATTTTGTCCTCAAAGGAGGAACATGAGACTTGGAAGAGGGAAAAGGCATTGAAGCATGGTTGTCGCCCTCATGGCCGAGGTAATTATCCAGGTCAAGGAAGAAAATGATCACTATAATATTTTTTCTCTATTACCTTGTTGGATTTCATGGTTTTTTTAATTTCATTGAGTTCATTCTTGGTTTAAACCATCCTTCTCTTTTTGTATCTTTTTTTTATTTTTCTTAATAAAGGGGCTTAACCCAAGAATTTTTTTATATAAATCATATTCAAGAAAATATATTATATCTGTATCAATATAAATATATTTATATAATAAAATATGATATTTAATAGTATATAAATAATTTTTATGAAGTATAACTATTATCAGTGCTAAAAAAGTGATATAGTGCTGATAAAGTGAACATGTTTATCAATGAAAAAAAGTACTGATAAAGGGTTACCTACATAAACCGATGAAAAAGGGTGAAATTTTAGATTTTTTTACTATTGATAAAGGTAAAATTTATTAATTCTTTTATTTAGAATGATAAAATTACCCCTTTTTACAAATATTTTTTAGTGCTGATAAAAGTTATAAATTTATAATACAAAATCCATAGTAGTATGTATAATCCAATAAACACTACAATCACAAGGCTATCTTCTAAAATTGGTGAATATATTTTTGTGTGTGATCTATATCATCCAACTTACACTAAATCCACTAATATAATAGTGTAAATTATAAGTTAAAAAAATCATCCTTTAACATATTTATACCCAAAAAACTTCATCATATGTATAATAAAACATTAGTGACTCAAGTATTTAAATAATTATCCCAAAATATATTTTTTGAAGACATTTACTAATTTAATATGGAAATGAATGGAAATATTCTATAAGGGTTGTTATAATAATTACATTACACTGATTTAAAAATATATATATTTTTATCCCTTAATTTTTTACATAAGATAGAAATCACATTTTTTTGAAAAATTCAAAGTATTATCACTCCCCAATTCCTTTTACAAATCAAGAATGATGACTTCACAAGAAAAACCTACCTCTATCAAAAAGATCTTTTAACCAACATGAAGTATGATTTGATAATTTAAAAATAGAAAACATTATAGAATTCCTTCTCTAGTAGAATCCATTGACATAAGAAAACATGAGGAAATAATAAATAAGAGGGGGGGGGGGGGCTGGATCATCAGGTTAAGAAGTGATGAGTGAAGAAGGATACTAATATGAGATTATTTTTTTTAATTTTTTTGATATTAATTTAAAATATCCCTGATTTAATTTTTTTGGGAAACCAATGATTTTTGGCGACTTTGAGAATTCTGAACATAATTTTTAATTGGATAAAAACATTAGTTTTAATGTTTTTTTTCCATTTTTTTAAAATAAAAATTTTAGTCCATAGTTTTTTGGAACTTGGATAATTAGTTGATTATATTTGAATTTGGAACTAATATATATAAATGGAATAAATTTGAGGTTGTATTATTTGGATCATTTTTCTGTAAGTAATTATAATTAAATCCTACACTAAATAGATTTAGGTGTTTTTAATTATATTACCTAAAATTCATTCTAATACTAGTCTTCTACCACAACCTTGATACTAGTGCCACTACTACCATTAGAAGTGAATTTACTACTACCAGTGATTTCTACTTCCAAGGATGCTATCTTCAGTTTCTACTATCAAGGATGCTACCTCCACTTGATATTGTTATCATGCTACCGCTTGTTTTTAGGTGTTATCGATTGTGTTTATTCTATTACTAAACACTCATATTTTATCACTTGATTAACATGACAGTACTATTTATCCTTAGTTATTTTCTCCCACTAGTAATTATTCTACTACCACCTTTAGTA
The DNA here is from genome assembly GCA_963277665.1 of Viscum album. Taxonomy (NCBI): domain Eukaryota; kingdom Viridiplantae; phylum Streptophyta; class Magnoliopsida; order Santalales; family Viscaceae; genus Viscum; species Viscum album. The sequence goes on from OY728164.1 coordinate 175,134,363, forward strand.
ATGCTATCTCCATACATCCCCACTACTGGCATCCCCATCTATTACTGTGAAGCCAACTACTACCATGGATTTAAAAAATGTGTAGTCGTGACCTGGGTAGACAAGCCATCACTGTTTTTTTTCACATGAGGAATCAAATCCATGAATTTCCATGAATATGAAGCAGAGGTATCATCAATCTTTTTAATATTAGAATGATTATTAGATGTTGTAAAAGAACTGATCTTGAGGAGGATCAATGAGGGATGAACATTGATGAATTCTAGAAGATGAACTAAGTGTTTCACCCCTAACAGAGGAAGAAGGGTCAATCAATCCTAATGTGGCCAAGACCCAATCGTAGATAATTAGGTTGATGAGGACTCTCAATATAATTAGGATAAATATCATGCTTGGTATTAAGGATATCCTAGTTTATAAATTATATTTTAGAAATCTCATTTATGGTTTTTTTATTATAGGGATGAGCTGAGGATGAAAAGGGCATTGTGTTCCCCTATCTATGGTTTCAGTTTTGAACGTGAATGAACAGCATGTTCATGTTGAAATGCTACTTAGGAAATTGTGAGGATGCTCGAGATGATGAGTTAAACTAAACTGATGACATTCTATTGATGAACTTATTAATTGATGATTAATTAAATATAAAGGATTAATAATCGAAGCCATGAGTTATAATTTACATAAGGGAAGAATGAGAAAGATGTGTAAATGTCATAGATAGGTAGAGAAGATTCTGAATTGCATAATGGTTAAGGTTCACTTGTATAAGGTTCATCACATTTATGAATGGGTGACAAAGATGGTGTGTAAGGCTCATCACACATGCATAAGGGTTAGCACACAAACGTACGGGTCGACACTCATGCGTAAGGGTCATTGAGAACTTGTATATAGGTAGTTATATACTTTTTTATGGGTTATAATTTTATTAAGTATCTAATTTCTAGGATTTGTAAGGATCATATCCATTCCATGTAAGGTTAACATTAGTTCAAGAGCCCATGTAAGGGTACACTGATCCCTCTGTTAGGGTAACCTCATTATATTGAAGCATTCTATACTTATTCTTCTCAAAGGGTATTGCTTATAATATGGGATAAATAAAAAATATAATATGCAAAATTGAAATTAAGGAACATTACCAATGTCACCTGAAGAAGTTAAATATACCCATGATTATCATGTTATGATTTTTAAAGTACTCCAAGGATCTTAGAGTGTTCTTATTTGAATACCATAATATTAACTATGAAGAGATGACATACTCTCACTCACCCTAAAGCTATTTTCTATAATCACTTGATCAAGATATTATTATAGCTTTTATTTCATATTTGTTTTGTAATTTGGTTGTAATACTCCAATTATAGAATAATATCTATTAATGGTTATTCAAAGGATAATTCCCCAATTCCATTTTTGATAAATTTTAATCGATTTAATTAATTCTACTATTACTTACTATCTGGATTTTAATGATTTAATTAGTTAGATATTTTTTCAATATTTCACTTTTAATTTCTTCTACTCTCACTCTTGGGATTTAACACACAATCCACTCATACTTATATCACCACATGCGATTGAATGTAGTGGGATAATCAAAGGGAGACCTAAAATATTTTATTTCTAGTCTAAAAAAGGATATGGGAAACATTGATAATTATATATGTCTATCAAAACTGAAACAACCATATAAGAGTAATTATTGATATATTATCTGATTAGAGGAATTTTAGGGAAAAATTTGAATAATGATTCAATAGGATACTTAAGGAATGATCTAAGTATAGAACACTATTCTTTAAAATGATTTAAAACTAATTTACTACATCAAATATTTATAAAAATTAGAACATATTAAATAAGATATAAACAAACCCACAACACTATCTTATTTAGAGACAAATAGATTCCCACTTTACTAAATTTTAATCAGGTTCAACAATTCATTTGTTAGTGGCCCTGCATTAGGATTCATATAAAACCTAGCACTAATTCTAGGGAGGCCAAATTTAGTGTTAAATTTTTTTAAAATGATTTCAAATGTATAGATTCAGTTCTTCTAACTTCATTGGGTTTAATCTCGAGGTTAATGGAACTTTGTTAACTAGAATTAAATCTCTAAAAATCACTAGACAAAATGAAAGAGAGTTTGTATTCATTCCATTAGCTAACTCTCCTTCCTCATTTTATTATTCCAAAATTGTTACTTCAAGTTGATAAAATATGGAAGACAATATTTCTCAAGTAAATAAAACTTTTAGGGAATTTTAAGCATCAAATTTCAATATTAATAATATATAATTACAATTGAATAAAAAATAGGATTTTGAACTTAAAACTGGTATGATATTAATTTTTCCTATTTTTCATGGATTATCAAGTGAACACCCAAATAGGAACTTGAGAGTATTTAAAAAATCATATAATAGATTTAGAACTAGATAATACATTGAGGCTCAAACCAGCTAAAAGGATTCCTCCAACTCTCATGAAGTGGAAACCAAGCAGTGGCTCTATAATCTGAAACCTAGAGAAGTAACCTCACTAGAAAATATATAGAGGGCCTTCCTCCATAGATTCCTCCCTTCTTAAAGGATTTATCAAATAAGTAGGGAGATATATGTAATAAAAAAAAATCAATTAGATAAGCTCTATATATATATATATATAATATTTCAAGAAACTACTTGCATCCTTCCCAGACCATCCATGTGAAGAAAATAATTTCATGGTATTATTTAACTAAAGATTTTTGGAAATTACTAGAACATAATAGATAATTATTTAGGTGGAGTGCTGATTCATAAGTCACCTGTTGAAGTTAGAGAACCGATTAATAGAATTTCCCAAAATTCTGAAAAATCTGGTATAAGAACTACCACTAGAGGTGTAATTGAGGTAAAACAGATCCAAATAAGCTTTATTATAAAATAAAATTGATCAATAGATATCTATTTTGAGATAGATTTATTCAAATAAAGTGAAAGAGATATCACCCAACATAGCCCCTCGGGTCTTCTAGCTTTGATATTCTTAGGATCATTTCACCAATGGATGACCTAAAGTTCAAGAAGATGATATTTGGGATGCCATATAATAGAGGTAGTTCTATAATCAACCAAATGGATATGAAGATTTAAAATTCCTCACCCTTTAGTTTTAGAGTTGGGAGTGAATTTCCACAAAGGCCACTTTTCCAACAAGCGTTCTAACAGACTTCCCAACAGCCTTACCAACCCCCTCTATTCAAGAGAAAAAGTTTCCAACCATTAAAAAGATACAAAAAGGAAAACCTAAATATACTTTCATGGATTACATGATGAGGTAGGAAAGAGAATCTCAAAATAGTCAAAATACCACTCTCACCATAGAGTTGACATAATTAAAATGATAGTTCATCTACCTCATGAACACCCTCAATAATCTAGTAAATAAAGGCTTAGGTAAACTTCCATCTCAACCAATTCCTAACCCTAAACTAAATTTTAATTATATTACATTAAGGAGTGGAAATGATTTGGAAATCAGTGAAGGATCTTTCATAGAGAATGAAGTTGAAAGTGAATAGGAACATGAACCTGATGAATCTTCCCAAGAAAAAGAACCCGATGAGGAATCTATAAAGAAACCCCTATAAAGAAAGATTAGGGGAAATAAAAAATAGAATAACCACATCAATCCCAACCTCCATTTCTTAGAATGATGCAATCACCTAATGAAATCAATAAATAATCATTACAACAAGAAAAACTGGAGGTGTTTAAAAAGGTATAGATCAACATCACTTTGTTGGAGTCCATCTGCCAAATCACAAGGTATAAAATATTCATTAAAGGCATGTGTACTAGGATAAAGATATTTTGAGCCAATGAATGGTTAATTTTTGGTAATAATGTTTATTCTTCTATTACCCCTCAAATTTCTAAGAAATGTGAAGATATATGTACTTTCACTATCCCCTTCACTATTGGTGAGAATACATTTTCCAATGCGATGTGTGATTTAGAAGCCTTGATTAATTTAATGTCTAAATCCATTTATTACGTACTGTATATGTGAGAACTCAAACCCACTAAAGTGTTTTTGTAAATCACCAATTTAGCCACTATCTACATGGTATGTGTTTTTAAAGATATCATGGAAAGTGTTTAGGGTTATCCATTATTACATCTTGGATAAAAAGATACATTCTTTTTCATGTTTAATAGATTGTTTCTTGGTCTCATAGGGTGCATGGGTCATTTCTAGAAGTTTCTATATATACTAGGCTTGAAGCTGCCTACTTAACATATTTTCATTATAAATATCAAATTTATGGCATAGATATATCGTAAGAAAAAATCTATAAAATCATTTCAGAGAGTTAAAAAACTTTTCTGCCATATACTTTTTTACATCATAAAATCATCACTCAAGATAAATCAACCCAAGGTTATGTATTTTTAGAGGGTCTAAAATATTGGGAGTTAACACAGTATATCACAAATTTGTGATGTAAATACATCCTTACTAGTGTATATATATATTTAGATCATGTAAAACCTTATTCATTTTGTAGAAAACTCTTCTCTAGAAACATAGGGTTCTTCCATGTGTGTCTGGGTGTTTCAGTACCCCACGATCACTTTGTTTGGCATGTTTGATCTCTTGAGTGGTTGGTTGTCTACCTTCATGTAAGTGAGAACTTTATGATTCTTCATTTTTCATGGTTGTGGAAATAACATTGGGATGAATTTATAGATTTATGATCATGTGATGATGATGTTTCTTCTACCAATTCTAGATCCATTGCATGATCTTCTTCCAAGGGATATCCCTTGTGCTGGCTGTGGTGCAACGTGCGAGTTCCTTGAGGTATGTTGTGATATATCCTCCCCACCATCTGTTTCATTTATGTAAATAGATTTTAAGATTTAAGAATTTTTTTTTGGACCCCCATTAGTTTCTATGTGTTCCATCAGTGTTGGTGGATCCCATTTAAGGTAGTGTTTGACTCGAGTTTGAGGTGGGTGGTTCTGTTTCTTGCCTATATTGTGTGAACCATTGATTTCTCAGATTTTATTAAATTTATTTATATATTAAATGGAATTATTTACTATTTTGTGTGAATAAATGGGTTTTTAAAAATAAAATATGGTTTCCCCTCATTTTGTTAATGGAAATAGGATTTTCAAATCATTATTAAATACACTATGAAATGGTTTCAAAGATGGTTTTTATGGAAAATGGGTGTTCGAAATTTGTATTATGAAATGTGTAATCCATTTTAAAATTATTTGGTAAATGTAGCACATGGGAAGCATTGGGTACTTAGGTGGAAGGTGTAATATTAAAACTCATCTATTAGTATTGTTGGGGGGTTCACTTTTTTATGGTGTTCCTGTGATCCCTAGACTCAATGCATATGTTTTAGGGACTTTTTCTAGACATAATTGGGGGGTTCACTCATGGGGTGTTATTTTTCTCATGGAGTCTATTGTCTAAGGGACTTTTGTGAACACTAGTAATGATTTATGTACGAGTTTCCTAGCTAACCTGGTTGTAAGATTATCCTTGGAGAATTTTACCATGGTGATTTGGACTTGTAATATTTGGATTTAATGTACATAATTATGATAAAATGGAAATGGTTTGGTGAATATACCCTTTGAAACTGTTTTACCTGGAATGTATTGGAATTTTGGTAAAGGGGGAATAATTTTACCATTCTTTTGAAATAGAATCTCTTTAATGATTATCATGCCATGATTTTCTATAAATTGAGAATATTTTATTTGTTACCCAAATACTTGATATGGAACTCATGTGTGGGATTCCACTGAGCTTGTTTATCTAACACCCTACATACCCCTTCGTTGGTGTGTATGCAAGGTATTGTCTTTTGATATAGGAAAAGGCAATGCACCATAGCTATGTGGGGAATTTTATGTCAGTTGGATATGGGTAGCTAGCAGTGAGATGATGGGATGTTTCCCCCATGATCACATGGAGTAGTTGGTTATTTTTTTACTTTTACTTTATATTCGGACATGTTCTTTGGTTTTGATATGGAATTTATGTTATATCACTACCAATATTTTCTTTGGTTACGGAATATATATCTTTTAGGTTTCATTCTCAGTTTTTTTGTTTATATATGACATGGATATTGTTTTAGGTTGGGTGAAAATTTTATCCTTAGTTGTTGTTTTATTCTTGTGTTCTTGTTTCCAACCCATGGAGATTGTGAATTCCCTTAAGGTATGTTTAAGATCAGTTTGGGAAGTAGTTTATATGGTAAACCCTTGTTGGTTCATTAAAAATTGGTATAAAGGATATTTTCCCTCAAAAGTCATTGTATTGGGATGTTTGGTATATGGGAAATAGGACTTTTCAGACATGAGAGGTAGTTTTTGGTGAGTTCTTATTCAAATATTGTCATGAAGATCCTCAAGTTACCATGGGATGTGGGAGAGTGCATATCCTATGTTGATTTATTGATCTTAATCATAGTTTTTTTTAGTATTTTTTGGTTTAGACTGAGATCATCTTGTTGTATGATCATTTATTATATTTATTCCATGTAGAAATATGCCTCTAAGATATATTCCATGGGTTCCTCAAGAGGGTGAAGTAAGATATTCTCTTCAAGAGAATCCCCCCCAGGTTAGAATCTTCTAGAATCTATCATACAGGCATTTCATACTGTGGATTAGACTATACCTTGGTTTCATAACCCAGTTTTTGTGGTGTAACCACAAGATGATGGAGGTAGGGATCGAGCATGAGAGTTACTATGTGACAAGCCCCCATACTTTAAGAGTAGGAATCAACCCCATGAGGTGGAGGACTATATGGAAAATATCAATCAGGTTTGAGAGTTCCTAGAGACACCTAAGGATATCTAGGTTAAATTCATAGTGTTCAGGCTTGAGGGTACCAATAAGAGGTGTTGAGATTCAATGGTACAAGAACGTCAGCATGTGGTATTGTATTAGAAGGGCTTCAAGACCCTCTAATTTCAATATTTGTTCCTTAAGTCTCTAATTATAGTGAAATATTTATAGTTCATATCTTTACTGAAGGGATAACGTTTGGTGTTAGAGTACACCAATAAGTTTTCAGAGTTGGATCATTTTTCTCTGGAAGTGATGAATGAACAGTTGAGATCTCAAAAATACCTACAGGATTTGCAACAAATAAATTCGATTATAGGTATATATGTTGAATATTTCTACCTATGCGAAGATAGTTAACAAAGATATGATGTCATATATAGATATAATGGGTAATATTGGGTACTCTTTCCCATCCCTTCCACGTAATGGGAGTTTTAATGGCACATTTAGAAAAAGATGAATTGGAAGGTTAATCATAGGGGTGGTGTAGGTGGTTCATTACCATAGGATCCCACCAAAATATCAACAACAACTATTAGTATAACCCAAATTTCTCTTAGTGTGGAAAATGAGGGCACGCCTGATGTACTTTTCCTACACCTACCCTGATTTTTAATTCTTCTGGATACTAAGGCCATCTAAAAATATTACACAAGGCTTTATACATTCCTCATAATGTTTAGGGGAATTTATTTATAAAATAAAACTATGGTGCATTCAGATTATTTAAATTCTATAAGGCTCTATCCATAGACCTTAAGAATGAAACACCTTCACATAGTGGATGATTTTCCATGGGAGGTTGATGTGGTCCCAATGATAGTTAGAGGTACCTTTTCTGTTTCATCTTTTAAAAAAATTTATTTATTTGATATTGGTTCCTCTCATTAATTTATATCTTCCCATTATTTGAATGTGATAAAACTTTCAGCAGATCTCATGTCATTTGTAATGGAGCTAGTGAAACCTCTTTGAAAGAGGAAAGAGTAGGATTTTAAATGTCCTTCTTGTTTTGTACTGATAGCTCAAAAGTAGTTAGTTTTGGATTTTATTTTTATTGATATGGACCTGTTTTACATCATCATTGGGATGTATTAGATTTTATCTCATCATGATAATATTGATTTTTATCATTTGTGAGTTTCATTCTTTACTACCATTGGGAACTCATGGGAATTTTAGGGAGAGTGGGATCCGAAGTTTGGTCATATAGGACCATCCTGACAAGATCTTAGAAGTTTTTTGTTCATCATTGAAGTTGATTCTCATGACGTTTCTTCTATTGGTGATCTTACCTTGGTTTTTAGGGATTTCATTGATTTATTCCCAAATTACATTTTTGGGATTCCTTAATAGAGGGAGGTGGATTTCTCATTTGATCTGGTGCTGGATACGTAGCCAATATCAATACCCTCTTATTACATGGAACCTTCTAAGCTGAAAGATATCAAAATCAAGTTGAATGAATTTACAGAAAAGGTTTTTTTGACCTTGCAATTCTCTATGGGTAGATAGACCATGTTCTCTTTTCTAAGAAGGAATATGGTTTACTTAATTTGTGTGTGGAATATTAGAAGTTGAACCAGGTGATGGAAGAATAAATACCCTTTTCACTATGTGGTTGACTTGTTTAATCAGTTAAAGGGGTCAAAGTGGTTTTCAGAAGTTGATATTGGGTAGGTTATCAGCATCACATGGTTTGGGAGTCTGATATATCATATAATGTCTTTAGGAGAAGGTATGAAAATTATGAATATCTTATGATACCTTTCGTTCTAACAAACACACCTATGTTTTTATGGATTTGATACACCAGATATTCCATTGGTATCTCGACAATTATTTCATAGTGTTTGTGGATGATATTCTAGTTTATTCAAGATCCGAGCATGAGCATGAGAACCATCTAAATCTCATTTTGGAAATCCAAAGAAACCACCAACTTTATATGAATCCATCAAAATGGAATTTATAAATTCCAGAATTGATGTTCTTGGGGTACATGAATTCAGAACATGGACAATCAACTGATCTTGAGAAGGTGAAGGTTGTATTGTCATGGGTGGATCCATAGAAAATCTTATAAATATAGAGATTCTATAGTCTCATTAGATACTATCAGTGGGGTTTCAAGGATTTATTGAAAACAACATCACCTTTGACTACTATTTCCATGAAAGGGGTGTCATTGACATGGGATTATAAGTGTCAAGCATATTTTGATGATTTGAAATGTCTTCTTACATTGGCACCTATTTTGATCTTACCTAATACCCGTAAGGGGTATATGGTATACTGTGAAAATTCTAGTGTTTTGATGGGTTTTATTATTTTATAGGAAGACCATGTTATGGACTCTGGTTCTCATCAGCTTAAGTTGCATCAAAATAATTACAAAACTCATGATTTGGATCTCACCATAGTTTTGAATTTACATAAATGTTTTTATCCCTAACATTTTTAGGAGAGGTTCATAAGATTTTATAACCATAATATTTTGAGCTATATATTTTATTATAAGGATTTAAATTTTAGGTAGATAAAATGGGTGTAATATATTCATACATTTTTTTTAAAAATCACCTACAACCTAGGAAAGGGTAACATCGTCGCAGACATTCTCAGTAGGAATGTTACACCATAATATTATTTGTAATTGAAGGAAAAGTGTAACCTTGTGATACTCTTCATTTTTTTCATCTAGATTCCCAGGAGGAATATTCAGGTAATGTTTTGACTAATGCTCAGTAATCATCATCTTTCCTTCATTCTATTCTATAGAGTCAGCAGTAGGATGACGAGTTTAGAGAAATTAGAGAAACCTTATATGGTGGGGAGACCTTTATTGGTTGGTATATTCCTTATTATGGTATTATATGATTCTAGAATCTATTTTTTATCCAAAAATCTTTGAGTAATTAATTTTTGTTTGAATATGATAGTTCTTCATTGGGTGTTAATCCATTTGATATGAAGATGTATTATGACATGAAACAAAATTAATGGTGGCTGGGTATAAATCACGAAATTGCTGATTTTTGTCTCAATTATACACCTAGAAAAAGATAAAGGTACAACAACTGAAACCTTTTGGTATATTTCATCTTCTTATGGTGAAATTTTAGAAATGGGTTAAGGTATCCATGAACTTTGTTGTTGGATTTCCATGGAATCCCCAAGGGAATAATTCTATCTAGATAGTGGTTGATTGATTGATGAAATATGATCATTTCATTTTTCTTAGAGACACAATTATCTTTTAAGATCTAGGTAAGATCTATGTGGAGGAGTTTGTGATGTTTCATGTACTTCCCTCTGTCATTTTTTTGTATAGGGATCCTAGGTTTACTTCTAGGTTTTGTAATAGGATACAAGATGTGATATAGAATTAGGTTAGGTTGAGTATATCTTGTCATCTACCAATAGATGGTCAGATGTAGTGTGTGATTCAGATCCTAGATGATATTCTCCATGCGTGCATCTTGGATTTCAGTGGATCATGGGATATCAATCTGGGAATGGTTAAGTTTATTTACAACAATAGTCACCTTTCATCAATTAGAATGGTTCCGTTGAGGCATTTTACGATTGCTCATGTAGTTCACCTATTTCTTGGGTAGAGGTGGGTGAGGATTCACTTGTGGTAATAAGTCTTGTTTAGGAGATGTTGAAGAGGATTCATGATATATGGTGGTATCTTGTTATAGCTTATAGTCGGTATAAATTGTAAATAGATCATCGATTTCATCCTTTAGAGTTTTTCATTGGTGACCGGGTTTTCTTGAAAATTTCTCCTTGGTTTGTTCATAGTCATCTTCAGAAACGTGGGAAGATGGATCCCACATATATCAGACCATTTAATGTTATTGAGCGTCTTGATAATGTTAGTTATCTGTTGGAAATTTCACCTTGGTTTATTAGTATTCATGATTTTTTCCACATATATCAGCTCAGGAAATACCATCCTAGTCCCTCACAAGTTATGATCTGGGAATATACAGAGTTATATCTAGATGTTTTAGTTGTTGAGAAATCAATTATATCATTGATTCTCAGGTGAAATTATTACATGAGAAGTCTATTCCACTAATTAGAGTGTTATGGCAGCACTGGAAAGATTCTCACGAGACTTGAAGGAGTCAATAATTGGTGAGGGAGTAGTGAAATTACCTCTCTTAAGAAATAAAATTTCTATGGTGGGGATATTGTAACAACATAGATAAAAAAGATAAGCTCTTTTTGACGTTTAAGATCTTTTTTCTCATGTTTTGAGGGTGTGGGATTTATTTCTTGGAGTTTCTAAAGAACCTAGGCTTGGTACTATCTGTATAAAACTTTTACATAATAAATTTTATATTTATAGTTTAAATATATCAGGGGTAAAAGACATAGAATTGGTTTAACATATGAACACATTTTACACTGTAAACCTCTTTTACTTCATAAAATCATTTCTTAGGATAAATTAACCTGAGGTGATGTATTTTTTATAGGGTATGAAATAAATGGATTTTACACAGTAAATATCTAATTTACAGTGTAAATACCTCATTACCAACATATATTTATCTTCCGATCTTATAAATCATTCTTTATTCAATAAGACAATCCTCTCTCCAAACATAGGGTCCTTCCATGTGCATTTGAGTGTTTCAATCCCATAAGATTTCATTTTTAGTGCGTTTGATCTCTAATATGGTTGTATATCTCCTGTTGGGTAAGTGAGCCCTTTATTATTCTTCATTTCACTTGGTTGTGTTAGTGGTATTGGACTGTGTTTATGGATCTATGATCATATAATGATAATGATTCTTCTATTGCTTATACATATGTTATGTGATAATCTTCTATGGTCTAGACCTTGTGTTTCTTGTGGTGCGGTGTGGATGTTCCTTGAGGTATGTTGTCATTGATCCACTTCATTTACCATTTCATTTATAAATATTGATTATAATTTGTGAGAATAATTTTTAGGTCCTCCTTTATTATCTCTACATTACTTTCGGTGTTGGTGGATCCCATTGTGGTTAGTGTTCAACCCGAGTTTAAGGTGGGCGGTTCTATCTCTAGCCTATGTTATATAAACTATTGATTGATATTTTTTTATTATATGGTTTTCTAAGTTAAATGGAATTATTTACAACTTTTTGTTTTTAAATTGGGGTTTTAAAAGAAAAGTTAGTTTTCCTGTCATTTTGGTAAAATAAAGATAATTTTCAATGAATTATGAAATGGATTTTGATATGGGTTTCAAAGTATATTTTGATTAAAAAAGGGTGTTAAAAATTTGTATTTTGAAATGTGTAAGCACTTTAGGAATGATTTTGTAATGTAGAACATGGGAAGCCATGAGTTATTAAATAGAAGGTATAATATTGAACCTCATCTATTAGTATTTTTGAGGGGTTCACTTTTTGGGGTGTTACTCTTCTTTCTAGAATCAATAAATATCTTACAGGGACTTGATATTGAAATTGTTTTGGGGTTAACTCATGGGGAATGTCTCTCCTCCCTAGGACTAGAGTGCTAGGTATTGGTGTGTTCATAAGTCATTATTGATCCGTGAGTGACCTATCTAACATGACTGTATGATTATACTTGGAATTTTTTACCATATTTCTTTGCATTTATACTATTTTTCTTTTTATATAACTATTATTCATAAAATAGAAAGGTTTTTCTAGATATAAGCTTCCAAACTTATTTTACCTGGATTTTTTTGGAATAGTGGTAAATGGGGAAATGTTTTACCAAGCTTTTGATATAGGAATAATTTACTGCTTATCATTCCATTTTTTATGTAAATTTAGAAAATTGGTATTGTTAGACCGCGACTATATATGAAACTCTAGGTGGGATCCCACCGATCTTGTTTATCTTACACCCTATACACCACTTTGACAGTGTATAGACATGGTATTGTATTTTAATGCAGGAAAAGGAAAAGCATCGCAGTAAGAAAATGAGGTTTATATCAATAGGGTTTGGGTAGCTGGTGGTGATATGGTGGGAAGTTTACCACATTATCACATCGAGTAGTTTGTTCTTCTTTTAGTTTTACTTTACAGTTGTACATGTTATTTAGGTTTGATATATCTTTCAAGCTGTATCATTACTTCTATTTTATTTGTTTATGGAATATATCTATTTTATCATTCCTTCACTATTTCTTTAAATTGGGTATATAATCCATGTATCTTGTTTATGTTTGGGGTAAACAATTCCCTATAGTATTTGTTTAAATCTTGTGTGCCTTTCAACAACCTATGAGGATCAGGATTTCCCTTATTGTATGTAGAGGATCAATCTTGTTACCAGTTTATGAGGGTAACCTAGGTTGCCTTTTTTTTCATCCATTCCCTATTAACTTTTACATTCTCAACATGGAATATGGAAAATGAAAAGTTCACTATTCCAACATTCTAGGTTGTCCATTACTCATGACCTTTAAAATCATAATAAATGTCAATAAGGGAACCCTTTCCTTAACTTTTGGTGAGGAAATAGTGGATTTCAAAATCCACAACTTAATGAAACAACCATGTGAATAGAAATATGTTTTTTATATTTTTTTTGAATTTACTTATTCTTATATACTGAAAATTGAAATAATTGATCCCATAATCAGATTAGGAGAAGCTTTAGAATCACTCAACCTTCATGATGAATGTGTTTCCGAAAATTAACTTAACATGGACACAAGTTTGAGTGTCAAACAATTTTAAGAAATTGATGAAAGTTACTTTGATGAGTTACTCAAATATGATTCAAATATTTCTACCTTGAATGTATAGGTTGCAACATGAAGAAATTTGACTAAACCCATCTTTGAAAAATCCATTGAATTGGAACTTAAGTTTCTACGATCAAACTTTAAAAATGAATATTTAAAGGAAAATGAGAAACTACCATTCATAATCTCATGTAATTTAAAACATAGATAAGAACACTGACTACTAAAAATCTTAAAACATTATTATTGGGACATATTCTTGACATTAGGGAATATTTAAGGTATTATCCCTACTAACTGCATGCAAAATATTTTTCTTGAATATGAATCCAAACTAGTGAGAAAAACTAAAAGTAGGCTTAATCCAATCCTTTCTTAAGTATTAAAAATGTTGTAGAAATAATTTTAGGAGCTATAATATTTTTTTACAACTCATACTCTCAATGGGTGAGTCCCATCCTGTAACACCCCGACCCCAGTTACCCAGAGTCAGTGCATTATTGCGTAACATTGGTATGATCACAAAAGATCAAGTCTCAAAAGACCGATTAGTTTAGTAGCCTTGGAAACACTAGATACATTCATAAGTCTTACATTACATCATAAAGTAAAAAAAAACTAAAAAAACATCCTGTATTCATATCCCTTCATACTATCCCTGCAGCTCATTCATAATATTCTTCATCACATCCTGGAAAAATTAAAACATTGAAAGGGGTGAGATCATATGCTCAGTAAGGATAACAATACAACGAAAACTTTCATAAATAAACATAAACAATTAAGACAATGTATAACTAAAACAAAAGCCTTTTAAACTGGAACTTCATCATAATATAGAAAAAATAAAATGAAATAATTCCATTTACTTATTCACATGGATATTCTACTAGTCGAATAATTACATGAAATATCAATAACCACTTTCATAATGATGTAATGCATAATGCCAGACTATCATAACCACGTAGCCAAGGCCTCGTGCCAAGACTACAAATAAGATTTTGTCAAGGCCTCGTGCCAAGACACTATTTTGTCTCATGAGACCTACTGATGCATCGAGGAGCTATAGCGGGCTCCACCCGTCACTTATTAAGTCCAATGCATTCCTCATATGAACAGGTTTACACATATCATAAACCATAACATAATCATATCACATAAAACACGCATAAAGGAAACATAACATTTCCACATTTCAATCACAAGATATCAATACAACCCATTGATATAATAAAAACATTATCAAAACCATTTTCAATACCAAAAGAAAAGAAAAGTAAAACTTGGTATTTATTTTTCCTTTTTTTAAAAAATTTATGGCTTGTAGAGGAAGCTGAAACTCAAATAATGGTCACGGCGGTAGAGAAGTCGTTGTCGCCGCATACATACAATTTTTTTTTTCTTTTTGTCATTTAGTAAAACGCTTCGTATAAAAAGATTCATTTTTAACAAACATAAAAGTAAAAGGGGTTTATACACAATATAAAAGATAGTTGTTGATAAAAAAAATATGCCTCAGTGAAAGGAGATTGAAACGAAGTCCCTTACCTCATGTCTGACTTAACTCGATCGTTCTTTAACCTCCTGAATAATAAACTAGAGTTAATTTATACATGATTAAGAACATTTTTCTAGTTAATTATTCTTTTTATATCAGTTATTACCATGTTATGAACATTATGTAATTATTTAAGTTAATAACGGTCATTTTTTCAATCTTTGGAACTTGAGTCAAAAATAAACATCTTATAATTACAAGTTGTTCATGTGGTAAAATATCCATTATATCCAGAATTATATTCATTATGTAGATATCATATATATCATATATATCTAGTATATACATTCATTCATAATATTACGTAACATTTAGAGGTACGAAATGAAATGCACCGTTCATGGAGACGGTAAGCCATACATACGAATGAACCCTAATTTCATTTATATTTCATATTTAATGGAATGAAAACATAATTATATAAAGGTGTATTATAATTTCAGTATAATATAATATATAATATCATTTACTCCATCCTTTATACATCCCACATATGGCATTAACAATTCAAATCACTTTGAGGGGGCGGTAGTCCGCACTTCATAAAATGAAATTATTGTGTTTACCCATAATGGAAATCATAAAGGTATTCCATAAATGAAAAATACAGAAGCATAAGGAATAAATAAACATAATATATATGATATATAAAAATAGTTTCATCATAATGACCACCATGAGAGGTGTTAAAAAAATATTGAATAATCATCATTTCGTGAGGCAGTAATTCGCCACCCACAGAAACAGTATGTTCTCTAACCATTAGATGAAGGTGTGTGTAAGTGTAAATCAAATCCTTCTCCTTAAAACATACTAGTATATTTAAGATACTGGTGTTGTTACAAAAGAAAATAATAAAAGTATTTTGGGGGGTTGGAGAAGCAAAATAAAACAAAATAACATAAGAGAAGACATTACCTTAAAACCGGGTAACTCTTTTTGATTTGAGCCAAAGGATTCCTTGGGAAGACTTCTGCCCAAAGTGAGGCTTCTAGGAGTAATATAGGGAATTTGAGAGAGTATTTGGGAAGAGGTTGGTCGAGCCAAATGGCTTTGATGGTGTGAATAAGGTGGTAGAGGTGGGGGCCTTTTATAAGAGGAGAGGAGGGACACTCTTGGAAAGTCAAGAAATGTTACTTTATTATATAATGAGTTTCGGATTTTAAAGGTCCCACAATGATATATTTTGAGGATAAGGTGATAAGGGTTATAAATATACTCATCCAGTAGGTTTTTGACAAATTTATGTCTTAGAGTTTACATTATCTTTTCATTTTATTTAAATCGTTACTTAATGAGGTAATCACTGCATCATCATGGTGTCATAAATAAATTTATTTATTTAATGTCTAAAAATTATAAAAAAATTACCATGATTTAGGAAATCATGTTAGATTTCCAATTAATATTTATAGTCGAAAAGTTAACTTATATAACCTCATTTAATAATTTTTTTAGTAAAACAACACATGTTTCTGACAGTTTTATTTTTTACTTTAAATAAAAAGTTATCAATGTCATTTTCTTACCAGAGTGGATCCATGGGGTCCCCAAGTTGACCCATGGATTGTATTGGTCTGTAATGACTCATCAAATAAGGGTAGTACAAATGTCAAGATATTTTCATATTTTTATAATATCTTTTTTACCTTAAATTTCACTAATTACCTTTAATCGCGATTAATAAAATTTAAAAGTTACTATTCACCAAAAATTATTTTAATCCCATTGAACCAAATTTTACTTCCTAATGAAAACCATGTATGTTGGATTTTTTAAAATCAAATCACAGAAGTGGTAATGTTTCATTTACATGAAAAATTAGTTTTTAAACTACCACTTAGTGGTTTCACTATTCATCAAAAATTGAAGTTTTTCAGAAAAATACTAAAAATTCACCCTAAGATATAATTGATATTCTGAATTCAAAAATGGTTTCTATTTTACAAAATTCCAAACATATGAGTTTCATTAATTAATTTTATAATTAATTCTCGTTGTCAAAACAAATAGCGTGTTTTTAAGAAACAATACCAATCAAAAGATTGACAATTGTTTATGTCCAATTTCAAAGTGAAATTAATTATAATGACCACCATTGGATAAAATGGTAAAATTATATTCTAATTATAATTTAAAACCACTCAATAGTATAATTTATCACTATTAATTATTTTTATTAAAAAAGTTGTTTTTAATAAAAATTTAGTAATTTTCACTATTCATCAAAATATAAAAGTTATCCAAAAAGTTCCAAAATTTCACCCTAGGCTAAATTCGATATTCCGAATCAAAAAATGAAGTCCATTTTGAGAGATAAAATTTATAAAATTTCAAATAGTAGGTATTACTATTCTTAACGGCTACTTTGATTGGTTGTGGTGTGTGTTAGAACTCAAACTTGCGTACAATGCAAGCTATTGCATTATTGAAAGAGAAGCGTATCGTGGAAGCTTGGGGTGTCACATTCTCCCCTCCTTCAATAAATTGCATCCTCACAATTTGAAATTGTTCTTCTAAAATAAAAGGTTCAAAGTAGAAAATACCTTTGTGGAAAACCCACATCGGAAATGAGGTTAATAAACTTTACCCTTAATAAGAGGGAAAGGGAAATGAAAAAGTCACCACCAAATTATGATCTCGATTAGGAGAACATTGGTGGAAATTAGAGACATTTAATTGGGGGAAAACATAAATATTTGTATGGAGTGATTGAGGTCATCAATCACAAAAAAGTGTAAAATTGAGGGCCTCAAAGCCTTCAATCTATATTGATTTAAAATATCATCAGTTCAAAAAAACATAAGGTATTAGGATAACACATTATTTTTAATATCCCTTTCCTAAAGTTTAGGAATTAATTTATTCATAGAATAAAAGGTAGGTATATATATATATATATGCTTGATAAGTAGAGTTTCAACCTTCAACTAATTTATACCACATGCTCATCTTTCACTCAAAAATATAATAGAACTAAAAAATATTATATTTATCCAAATCGTATAATGTTCCAAATATTAACACATACCATGAAGAAAAATATTTTGTAATAACAAGGGACTTCCTGTAGGCTAGTGGTAGGTAATAAAGGCCTGTCACACTATGGTTGTGGGTTCGATTCCTGCATCTTTGTCCGACACGACGAGTTATCCCCCAACCTACAGGTTGTCCTTTTTCCTAAAACTATAGTATTATAATATTCCAAAAGTAATCTTCAGAAATGTTTTAACCTTAAACAATACTATCCAAAGTTCAACTTAATCCATTCCAACCTTTATAGTTATCCAAAATACCTCTGTCCAGACATTCTCTTACCAGAAAGTTATTTTTTTTTATAAAAGAGCAACACTTTTGGGGTAAAAGTGAGAAACCATAAGTTCCAACAGGAACCAAACAACAACAAACATAAACAGAACCAACCTCATCCAAGCATAAGAAGCAACCACTAACTCCAAGGAAGGACCACTCGGTGATCCCGTGCAAGCACAGTCCCTCCCGATGGCAAGCCATCCCTCTATATCAGCCACATCCCAAATGGCCTGCAAATAAGGAAGTAGCGTGCTCTAGCCCGTCTGAGCCGATCTTACCCTCCAACATACCCTCACACAACAGGATTGGACACTCAACAACACATTAGTTAGGAAACAAGTAAAATAGAGTCATTGAAAGCCAGCTGAATACTACCAGATTCGGTGTCTCTAAATAGCTTCCAGGATAAATTGGATACCTGCAAAAGAGGATCCCCCCTTATCAAGTCTTCCAAGGAAGAAGCCAGCATATTCTAGACCTGCAAATACTCCTCGAGTTTGATCAAACCCTTATTGAAACCTCCAAGCAGGATCGTGTCCTATTTTTCAATACAACTATATTGTTCTTCATTCAGATCAACTTCAAGACTTCGACCCATCATCTTGGTTGCATCCTCTTCTGAGGCGTTGAGAAATAACACCTGATCTGTCGCCACATCAGTCGAACTTAAGACCAAATCCGAGGATAGATCATGCTGTCCAGGTGGATTTAAGTAACACCTGAACTCTTTGTCCTGCTTCTCAGACATTAGCCTCTTTGCTAACCGGGTCTCCATAGGAGGAAGTAAGGATGAGAAATCCTTCCTACCCCTCCTCTTTATCCTACTCCTGATCCTTCTAGGGACGGGTTCTGCTTCTGAAAAACTTCTACAGATCTCTTCGTGTTCAATTTCCCTTTCATCATCCTCACACTCTAGATAAACCTTCCCCATGATCTGACCTTCCAACAGTAAACCATTGGAGCTCCTCCTGTTGTCCTTACCTTCCTCAACCAGGACAGGTGAATCAACTCTGGATTCCTCCTCAGCTAGCCTTGAAAACCTATTATTCAGGACGACTGGGGTCCGGGCTGTAGAAGAAACCTCTGGCCGAAAAGAGCCCGAACCCCCTGCATCTCCAAGGTTGGTCTGAGCCTGCTGACTAGTAGTGATACCCAGAGCAAGACCTTCCCCACTGACCCCTTACTTCCCCCTGACAAAAAATTCCCCATCCCCTGGTTCCTCCTGGAAAACAGGATGAATGAAGCCACTGCCCATATATTGAGGCTAGGGGTTTTGATCCTTCCCTGATGGCAGGAAGGACCTCGCCAAGGTCCCATCCGTAAGGCCCTGTCCTTCTTTCTCCTTGCTGGTAGAAGCCGAGAAACCGCGCAAATCCCTCCTGAGACCATCAAAAACCTCCTTTACCTGAGGTTCTGAAACCTTTAAAGCCTCCTTAAAAAATGGACCTGTAGACCTCACGCTCCCCGAGCCAGTAGGATCCACCGCTGACGCCTTAGAAAGACTGGGGAGCTCCACCCCAGGTTTGAAAAGAGACCTCTGCCCCTGAACAACCTGAGGTGCCTCACAATGGACATCTGTCTCCGAAGGCACCACTTTTGCCTTCAGTCGATGTACAACAGGCCCAGAGCCAATGCCAGAACCGGTTCTATTACCCTCTACCTGAACTGATTCACCCTTACTCACCGAAGAAGTTTCGACCACAGCTGCCGCAACCCTTTTGCGGTATTCATCTACATGGTGGCCCTATCTATGGCAGAACAAACAGAACAAGGACTAGGACTCGTAGAAGACCCTTTGCGCGTACCTGTATTGCCCTTCAATCTCAACCCAAACCTTGTCAGGCAGGGGACGAGAGAGCTCCATATCAACACATATACATGCAACAATTGGGTGAACCATGGCATCAGTCTTCCAATATGCACAGAGGAGACGTCCCAAAGAGTTACCTATAGATCAAAGAAGAGCGGGATTATGGAAAGGTAGTGGTAACTCCAGAAGTTGGATCCAGATTGCCGAAGAAGAAGAGTCCCGATTCATGTGCAAATCAAACGTCCAGTGATGCAGGTAGAATGAAAACCCTCTAAAGATTCTACTAGCATGAGACCAGGCCAAAGCCAGGTCATCTTCATCAGCGATACAAACAAGGATTTTCCGCGAACCAAGGAGTCCGACAACCGCAGGACTACCTAAACCCCATTCCCGATTCACGTACCTCTCGAACACCTCAACTGGAGGTCTACGATGAGAGAACTTGGAAACCAGTGCCGTATAAAGTTTCTCTTATTGTCACATACTAAAAATATGACTACCTTCATCATATTAATACCTTAATGAAAACAATAATTACTGCAGTACAATATTTATATATATCACATTATTCTTATAACCATAATATACTTCTTGAGTCCAAAAACACAAATACAATAATTATTCAATTTCATCTGCAGTAACAACATAAGCTTGGCCTTTCTCCCTTGGCCTTTTCTGATGTAATGTTCCTTGGAGCTTAGGGAATTCATTTTCATAATGACCCATTTCTCTAAAATTGTAGCATTAAACATTGATAGCCTCTTTTTTTCCCTTACAATCACGAGCCTGGTGACCTTTTTCTCCACATTTATAATAAACTCTAATTCCTTTTAGGCAATTACCGAGATGATTCTTCCCACAATCATGACATAATGGAAAATCCTTGTTTCCCTTTTTCCCTTTATCTGTCTATTGTTCCACTATTCTCTTCTTCTTGTGCTTTACTTTGTTATCATAAGACATAGAGAATTCCTTTTCTGTCTTGATAGATCATGAGAGTATATCTTCATACGTTGAGAAAGATTGTGATAATAATGCTCGATGGAGAAATAGTTTTAACCCATTAAAGAAACGACCTATATTAATTCTTGGGTTATATATATAATCTGCAGTATACCTTGATAACCTTGTAACGTTGGCCTCATACATTGCGACATTCTCATCCTCCTTTTCTCTCAAATTCATAAATTTCCTTTCCGTATCTGCTCGATGGTCACGAGGAAAGTATTTTTCTATGAAAAGATCTTTGAACTCCCTCCATTCCATATTTGATACTTCATCATCTTCCTTTGTGTTTTGAATCAATGACCACCATTGATCAGCATCTCCAGTGAGGCGGTAAACTATCATGATAACCTTTTCCCTTTCACTACTCCCCAAGGCATGGAATATTTTCAATAAGGAATTTATCCATTACTCAGATACTAAGGGATTTGTACTCCCATTGAATGTTGGTGGTTTTTTCCTCATGAAGAGGTCTAACATTGATCCTCCATGTTGCAGATCAGGGTGCTCCATACGAGTAAGGTTATAATTCATAACCTGAGTGAGTTGTCCCAGTATGGTGATAAGTTGATCAACACCAGTTGTATCTCCAGCTCCACTATAATTATCTTGAGCAGGAGGGAAATCCCTACATGGAGTGCGTGCATTGATACGGTTTCCATTCCTCCCACTAGGCGCCATTTCTAAACAATGGCATAAACTAAATTAGTTTATGAATCAAAATACATAATTCCATACTTGTAAAAAACTTAACATAAATTGAACTATAATCATAAAAATATTTTTTTGAGGAAATATATACTCATAAACCCTTCATAATGGTTTGTAAATAAAATTAGAATTATCCTAAGCATATCCCCCGGGAGTGTCATAACCAAGAGTGAAACAAGGCCTGTTGTCGTACACCACTTCCCATTCGAGTCTAGATCAAAGTGCTGTTTTCGGGTTTTACCCCTAGGTACATATGTGCCAGAGCCGTCTCTACCTGCTCATATCCAGAGAGGGATGTATTTCTCGGAAAACTCACAAAATATATATAATACCAAAATTCTAGGAAATTCTTCTATACTAATCCTCAAAGTTTATCTTAGGGTTATGTGCTCTAATCAGAGTTTATATAAATCTAGCTTCTAAGGCTAGTACTAAACTACCTCTGATACCAACTGTAACGCCCCGACCCTAGTTACCCAGAGTCAGTGCATTATTACGTAACATTGGTATGATCACAAAAGATCAAGTCTCGAAAGACCGATTAATTTAGTAGCCTTGGAAACACTAGATATATTCATAAGTCTTACATTACATCATAAAGTAAAAAAAAACTAAAAAAAAACATCCTGTCTTCATATCCCCTCTTACTATCCCTGTAGGTAATTCATAATATACTTCATCACATCCTGGAAAAATTAAAACATTGAAAGGGGTGAGCTCAGATGCTCAGTAAGGATAACAATACAGTGGAAACTTTCATAAATAAACACAAACATTTAAGGCACTGTATAACTAAAACAAAAGCCTTTTAAACTTGAACTTCATCATAATATGGCAAAAATAAAATGAAATAATGCCATTTACTTATTCACATGGATATTATGCTAGTCGAATAATCACATGCAATATTAATAACCACATTCATAATGATGGAATGCATAATTCCAGACTATCATAACCACATAGCCAAGGCCTCGTGCCAAGACTAAAAATAAGATTTTGTCAAGGCCTCGTGCAAAAAAAATAGTTTGTCTCATGAGACCTACCGATGCATCGAGGAGCTATAGTGGGCTCCACCCATCACTTATTAAGTCCAATGCATTCCTTATATTAATAGGTTTAAACATATCATAAACCATAACAAAATCGTATCACATATAATACGCATAAAGGAAACATAACATTTCCACATTTCAATCACAAGATATCAATACAACCCATTGATATAATAAAAATATTATAAAAACTATTTTCAATACCAAAATAAAAGAAAAGTATAACTTGGTATTTATTTTTCATTTAAAAAAAAGTTATGGCTTGTAGAGGAAGCCGAAACTAAAATAATGGTCACGGCGGCGGTGAAGTCGTTGTCGCCGCATACGTACAAAAAAAAACATTCCTTTTTGTCGTTTAGTAAAACACTTCGTATAAAAAGATTAATTTTTAATAAATGTAAAATTCAATGGGGTTTATACACCGTATAAAAGAAAGTTGTGTATAAAACAAAATATGCCTCAATGAAAGGAGATTGAGACGAAGTCCCTTACCTCATGTCTGACTTGACTCGATCATTGTTTAACCTCCTGAATAATAAACTAGAGTTAATTTCTTATTTCTTAAGAACCTTTTTCTAGTTAATTATTCATTTTATATCACTTATTACCATGTTATGAACATTATGTAATTATTTAAGTTAATAATGGTCGTTTTGTCGATCTTTGGTACTTGAGTCAAAAATAAACATCTTATAATTACAAGTTGTTCATGTGGTAAAATATACATTATATACAGAATTATATTCATGATTTAGATATCATAGATATCATATATATACAGTATATACATTAAATCATAATATTACGTAACATTTAGAGGTAAGAAATGAAATGCACCGTTCATGGAGACGGTAAGCCGTACGTACACATGAACGCTAATTTCATTTCTATTTCATATTTAATGGAATGAAATCATAATGATATAAAGGTGTATTATAATTCTAGTATAATATCATATATAATATCATTTATTCCATCCTTTATACATCCCTCATATGGCATTAATGATTCAAATCACTTTGAGGGGACGGTAGTCCACACTTCCTAAAATGAAATTATCGCGTTTACCCATAATGGAAATCATAAAGGTATGCCATAAATGAAAAATACAGATGAATAAGGAATAAATAAACATAATATATATGATATATAAAAATAGTGTCATCATAATGGCCACCATGAGAGGTGTTAAAAGAAGATTTAACAATCATCGTTTTGTGAGGCAGTAATTCGCCACCAACAGAAACAATATGTTATTTAACCATTAGACGAAGGTGTGTGTAAGTGTAAATAAAATACTTCTCATAACGAAATCCTATAATATTTAAGATAATGGTGTTTTTACAAAAGAAAAGAATAAAAAGAGTTTAGGGGGATGGAGAAGCAAAATAAAACAAAACAACATAAGAGAAGACATTACCTTAAAATTGGGTAACTCTTTTTGATTTGATCCAAAGGCTTCTTTGAGAAGACTTCTGCCCAAAGTGAGGCTTATAGAAGTAAGAGAGGGAAGTTGAGAGAGTATTTGGGTAGATTTTGGCCGATCCAAATGGCTTTTATAGTGTGAATACGGTGGTAGAGGTGGGGGCCTTTTATAAGAGGAGAGGAGGGGCACTCTTGGAAAGTCAAGAAATGTTACTTTATTATATAATGTATTTTGGATTTTAAAGGTCCCAAAATGATATATTTCAAGGATAATGTGATAAGGGTTCTAAATATACTCATAAAATAGGTTTTTGATAAGTCTAAGTTTTATATTTTACATTATCTTTTCATTTTATTTAAATCGTTAATTAATGAGGTAATCGCTGCATCATCATGGTGTCATAAATAAATTTATTTATTTAATGTCTAAAAATTATAAAAAAATTACCATGATGTAGGAAATAATTTTATATTTACAATGAATATTTATAGTCTGAATATTAACTTATATAACCCCATTTAATAATTTTTTTAGTAAAACAACACATGTTTGTGACAATTTTATTTTTACTTTAAATAAAAAGTTATTAATGTCATTTTCTTACCAAAGTGGATCCATGGGGTCCCCAAGTTGACCCATGGATTGTATTGGTCGGATATGACTCATCAAATAAGGGTAGGACAAGTTTCAAGATATTTTCATATTTTTATAATATCATTTTTACCTTAAATTTGACTAATTACCTTTAATCGCGATTAATAGAACTAAAAAGTTACTATTCACTAAAAATTATTTTAATCCCATTGAACCAGATTTTACTTCCTAATTAAAACCATGTATGTTAGATTTTTTAAAATCAAATCACATAAGTGGTAATGTTTCATTTACATGAAAAATTAGTTTTTAAACTACCACTTAGTGGTATCACTATTCATAAAAAAATTGACGTTTTTCAGAAAAATACTAAAAATTCACCGAAAGATATAATTGATATTCTGAATTAAAAAATGGTTTCTATTTTACAAAATTACAAACTTATAAGTTGCATTAATTTATTTTATAATTAGTTCCCGTTGTCAAAACAAATAGCGTGTTTTTAAGAAACATTATCAATCAAAAGATTGACAACTGTTTATGTCCAATTTCAAAGTGAAATTAATTATAATGACCACCATTGGTAAAAATGGTAAAATTATATTATAATTATACTTTAAAACCACTCAATAGTATAATTTATCACTATTAATTATTTTGATTAAAAAACTTGTTTTTAATTAAAATTTAGTAATTTTCACTATTCATCAAAATATAAAAGTCATCCGAAAAGTTCCAAAATTTCACCCTAGGATAAATTTGATATTCCGAATCCAAAAATTAAGTCCATTTTGAAAGATAAAATTTATAAAATTTCAAATAGTAGGTATTACTATTCATAACAGCTACTTTGATTGGTTGTGGTGTGTGTTAGAACTCCAACTTGCATACAATAGAAGCTATTGCATTATTGAAAGAGAAGCGTATCATGGAAGTTTGGGGTGTTACACATCCAAATTGTTTTGAAGAAGACTTGGAATTTTTTTTTGAAAAATGTGAAAAATTAGTTAGTGACCACAGTAATTCAGAATAGCTAGAGAGTCTTCAAAGATTATATGATTTTGAAACATGTAACCTACAAAGAAAATTTTACCATTCCCTTTACGGACAAAATGTTATAAAGACATGCTATTAAGAATCACAATTGCTTCCTTAATGGATTTTCTAGGAATTTTCAGGTTCGAATTTCTATTGAGGACCATGACAAGACCACCATCACATTACCCATCAATATTTTTTCCTCCCAAAGGATGCTTTTTGTTCTTTTCAATGCACTAGGTACCTTTTAGCATTCTATGGTAAGTATTTTCATAGACTTTATTGAAAAATTCTTGGAGGTATTTATCGATGACATCACTATGTATGGACACTACAAGAGAATGGTCATTTAACAGCGGTTTAAACCGCCGCTAAATGGTTTGGCAGTGGTTTCTATAAACCTCTGCCTAATATGGAATCACCAATTTATTAGCGGCAATTATTTCTGTTTCGCGGCGGTTTAAGGAAAGCGTCGTAGCTGCCTCATTTCGCGGTGGTTTTACTGAGTTTAGCGGCGGTTTTTACGAGCCCTAGACATCAGTTTAGTCGCGGCGGTTATAACCGCCGCGAATAAACTCAAATCCAGCGGCCGTAAAACCACCGCTGAAGTCACGAGAACTGCCGTGTAATGGGCACCTACAATGGGACTATGTAGCAGTGATTAAAACCATCGTGAAACATATTTTTTTACATTTCGGGGTGGTTTTCACCATTTAGCGGTGGTTTAAACCGCCACCAATGTACATTTAGTGGCGGTTTAAACCGCCGCTAAAAGCTAACAAGAAAAAAAATAAATTTTTTTCTTCTGCTGCACCACTGCCCTAAAAGACAAATCAAACCAGAAATACCATATTGTACAATAGAAAATAAGAAACATCAACCTAGGAAATAGGTATAGAATAAATTGAAAAAAATAAGTAAAAATTGACATGCTATATAATAATGAACCATATTGTACATACCAACATACAACAAGAAAAATCAACCTAGGGAATCAATATAGAATAAATTGAAAAAAATATATGATAGAATCAACTATATAACATAGTTCCATTATTTGACTACTCTCCAAACATACATCTAGTCGATCCTTCTTGATCCCCCATAATTTATATCACCTGAAAATGAAACATTAGATCTACATGTGTGTTGGTGTTCCCATATATTGAGTGAGTGTAAAAGACAGTTAGATTTACCATGTGTGGGCCTCCTACTTGGTTTAATAACCCAAATATACCATCACCACACACATCTACTATACCAGGTGTCTTAGAGAAGCTCGTGTGTTAGTCTCACTCAATACATTATTGTGCACTTTTATGTAACACAACTAATCTTCTATTAACTTATTTCTTAAAAAAATCATGATACACAAAACATTATGTTCTATTTGATCATAATATAAAATAATTATTGAGATACATTATAGTAATCACCTTCTAAAACTGGTAGGACGAATCTAAAATTCATTACACATGTCATTTCAACACAATTTTAATATACGGTGAATCATGTCACATTACCTTAAAATGCATGCCTTCAATTATATTGTATTTTATTCCTCTTAACTAGGATACAATATATTCCCCTCTGAGGTTCAATCCCAATATCAAGAAACATGCTATTATTATTATGCGATAAGAATAATATGAATCACTTTTACAAAATACCATAGTTAAAGAATCTAGTATTAGATTCTTTATATAGTCCTTAATTTCAGATACCCCTCCTAGTATCACAATATCATATCCACCTTCAAGTTGTATGCCCCAGCCTCTTAAGAATTCATCCATTATCATTATACCAACATATA
Source organism: Viscum album (assembly GCA_963277665.1). Classification (NCBI taxonomy): domain Eukaryota; kingdom Viridiplantae; phylum Streptophyta; class Magnoliopsida; order Santalales; family Viscaceae; genus Viscum; species Viscum album. The sequence goes on from OY728164.1 coordinate 175,162,308, forward strand.
TGATATTGAAAACAATATATGGTCCCACTAAAAGGTATAATCCATAACCATACCTTCTCCAAATTAGTCATTGAAGACCAAGATGAAACTGAAATGGAAACTCATGATAAATTCAAACACTATCTATTTCTAGGTACCTTTCACAAAGTGTTCCCCTTCAAAAAAAGTTAAGATTATTGAAATATTTTTATTTAAATTGAACATAAATTCTATGATGTATCCCACTAATCATTAATAAACTATGTGTGTTATGATTCTATTTATAGAGAATCATATGATGCTCATCGCATGGGCCTGATCTAAACAATGTAAACACCTACGACCTCTTAGTATGGAAAAAAATGAATAATTTACTAACTATGTGTCCTTAAAAAAATGAGTCATAAACATGTATTATATGTTTGATTAACCTAAAAATCATATATTTTCATATCTACATAGATTCAGAGATATCATAGGAATAGGGGTAACTAGTTAAACACCAGTATTTTGATATTATTCATTAAGAAATCATAAATCTATAGAGGAATCCAATAATTAAAATGATTCCACCCAAAGAATATTTGATGATCCCAAAATCTCACACCTTTTACCAATACCAATTTTGGTGAATCTATAGTATATGAATCACTAATGAACACCTTTCATTGTAATTTAGTTCTAAAAGGACATCCATACCAAATATTCATATACATGGAATCCCATTGGAGGTTCTCATAAAAAAATAGATAACCTAATGTGAATCCATCAACATGGAATTGGATTGATAAACTATGAACTCTTACATTTGATGATGTATTGATGGGTTTATTTATTGTGTTTTCTTTTCAATACTTTCATCAAATCCTTCAATTAAAATTGAATCACCAAATGCCCCAATTATGTTCAAGACCAAAAAGAATCGGATAGTACCCATAAAGAACACAATGGTGAGGCATGAAAAAAAAATTTATGTCATACATAGGACTCAATTTCTATGAATATATGTTCCACATACCCTGACATACATTATCTCCTACCCTTGTAAAATGAGTGCATGATGGTTCACACCTTATTTCAGGAATACCATCTAAATGGATCTATCCTGAAATTATATGACACTCATGGTAATCTATAGGGAATAATCCCCCACAAGTTGTCCAACTAAAAATATTCTATGGCAAAACCATTAGTCCATAATTTCACATCCAACCTTTTTGTATCCTTTCAATAGACCATGGGAACACTTTCTTCTCTTATCATATTGATTTGGATAAACATGTCCACCATAAAGTAGAAATCACCTTACAACTTCATTATGAGTATCATGTTCACTATAGTAATTTTTATTAACATGTGACCTTGAGTACTCAAGAAGATATATAGGGTGTTTCTCCCTATTGTCTATACTCAAGCATCTAAAAGTTGATACCACTTAGGATATACAACCACTTACACTCAAGAGTATATTTATACCCCTACTAGTTTAAACACCCTTGAGGCCCATTAGAATATCTAGATAATATAGTAGGGATGGTTACAATGCTCTAACATCTAAAAGCATCAGAATCTATCCTAAGTGGCATTTGTGACTATAAAATTACAATGGAAAACATAAACCACATTGGGGGGGGGGATTTTTATCATTTTTTCCTCATGGTTATCTCCACTATCATTCATCCTATGGGATCAGACCAAAATTAATGATATCCCTCTTACAATGTAAATATGTGTTTCTTATTTGTGGCAACACATTATTATATTTCTTCAATGTTAACCCAATTGATGTTGGGAAACATGATTCTATTGATTATGAAATAGGTGTGGATGAATCCACTACCCCCTCACTACTAAAAAATAGTTAAACCATCTCAACATAAGAGAATATTACTTAGTTCAAATTCAAAATAGTATAACATGTGAAATGACCCAATTTTTTCAACACATCAACAATGGTTTTAACTCCTAGTCATACAAAATCTCGACTACCAATTCAAATAGAGGCATAAATGTAATAAAGTATACCACACTCGAGAAATCAAGACATAAAAATAAATATCAGAAATCAATAAAATGCATAAAAGGAAACATGAGAAATCAAGGAAATTTTAGGACATGAAAATGTTTGTTGGGAATTATGTGCCACAAATGTTACACATACAAACCAACTGTTCCCATATTTGTTCAACACATGAAAAATACAACTACTCACAGTCCGATGATGCATCATCACCCTCACCACCTTCATCACCACTTTCTACTGTCACCTATAAGAACATTATGTTGAAAATTAAATACGGTTTAATATTTATATTAAAACTTAAAACCAATGAAAGTTAGAAAACTAAATGATTTTGATTTTTTGTGTTTTACCTGCATACCACCAGTAGATACACTACCACCAGGGGCATATATTCTCATATGCTGACGTATTTCAATCAACTCTTTCTACAAAGCAGATATCTGATCCCCCTGCTGGTGAACTGTGTTTCGTATAGAAACAATCTCTTTCCGAGCATCTCCGGGTATGGGATGACTAAAGCCAGGAGTAGATGCAGCTTCCATCCCTAGTGGACTTCTAAAAACCTCAGATGTTACGAGTCCCAAACCCATCCCGTTCCCTCTACCAGGATGCTTTTTCCCGAGAACTTTAGCAACCAGGTCATCCTGGGAGACTGAGTAGAAATGCGTAGGATTGGCATCCCATAGTTCTTTAATTTTTACCTATAAATCAAATATCAATATATATTAACACAATAAAAACTGATAATAAGTTATTATAATAAAAAATTGACTTCATACCCCAACTTCTTTAGCAAGCTCATTAACAAAACTTCCATCTGATTTCTTGTAAATATCCAACCACAGTTCAGTTCGGGATGCTTCATGCCCTAAAATCTATGACTTCATTAAGAAAAGATAAATCCAAAATTCAATATATTAAAGAGATAATACATTCTTATAAATATTTAAACTAATTAAAAGATTACCAATGTCGTTCGGCTTCTAGTTTATCTTTTTGAGTCCATAGTGTGAGGGATGACTTGCTTAGCCCGGTTTGAATCATTTTTTCTGGAGAGATCCTGAAATAAATAAAATGAAATTTAATAGTAATGTATTCAATTTCATGTCTTATTCATATACATGTATAAATGTAAAATGAGGATAATATAATAATATATATTTCTATACCATCCGCTTCTCATCACGATGTCTGTCAACAAAAACTTTCCACTATTATTTCAGTACCCCACTGGGTAGCTTCTCATACATTTGTTTCAAAGTCAATGAGATATCATTGACATCACACCACAATCTCCATTTTAAATCTTTCCATTTCTTACCTAGATTTTTCAACATCCACTTCCGTGCTATCACATCAGCAACTGTAAAGTGGAAGAACATCTGTATATAGAAATTAATTTTGAACATATTAGTAACATGACATTCAATTAAACCATAATGTAATAAATTTACCTTTATTTGAGAATCAACAAAAATTCTTTTTTCTATCTTGTAGGAATATATATCCAATCATCATATGAAATAAGAAGGGAAATGGGCTCCGTTTCCAGCTGGCCTAGAATCTGGCCAAGTAACCCTGTGACATCATCCGTTGGGACCCATAAGAATCAAATGGAATGACTATCTTTTCGCCAGTCATGTTCCGAACATCTTCACTTTTTATGTTTTTCTCCATGGTTTCATTTTTTTCATCTTCAATGAGCAAACAATTAGTATAAAAAAATGCAATAAATTTATTTAATTAAAATTTGTACTTATAACAGTGAATCTCCAGTATGCCCGTGATGAACTGGAATGGGTGTGTCACTTCCCCACTGTTGAGGCTCTTGAAGGGGGAGTCAACGAATCACCCTCTAATGGGACATCCAAAGATGGTGTGACAGATGGTGTAGGGGGAGATGGTTTAGGAGTTTAGGCAGGTGGTGCCTCAGATGTCATGGGGATGGAGCTAGATGGATCGTTATCTGTCGTAGAACTAGATGAAATAATATACCACTTCCTCCTTGGAATTCATGTCATTTAATCAAATAAAATTAAGTTCAGAATATATATTTTAAAAAAATTATGCCGAAAAAAACTTTAAAAATGATAATAGATGCCCAGTACTAACAGACAAAATATATAACAATGATAATGAATGGCTGCAGAAATGAAACAAGTGGTTGATGAATAAATAAATAATTGTACATAAAATCATTTTCACCTTGAATCATGTTGGTTTTATACTACATTGCTTCATCCACTTCATTCATCATTGCTAGACTAATATTTTCAATATCATGATGGAAAAATAATTCTGCTTCCTATTGTTGATTAAATTCAATTTCTGAGGTCAAATTATCCACTTCATCACCCATATAATACAAATCTCTTTGTATTACGGGAAAAACTACTCTCCACCATTCATCGACAAAATCATTCACATAATATACTATTTTTTCTTGCGATGCTATGATATATGGATCATGCAGTTCACGATCACCAACATCCATCAAGTGAGAGAAGTTCACAGAAGTAAATTGCAAGGAATCTCTTTTAACACCTCTGATAATATCAAACCATTTATATTTGAATAAAATAACAGAAAAATGTCCGTCGTAGTTTAATTCAAAAAATATCATGAAACTTTTTGTAGTATTCCACTTCAGCAAATGTAAATATACTACTATTCTGTGTTTTCAAACCCACTTCTCGATCGACTGTATGAAATCTAAATCCATTCACATTATAAGCATTTAAATTTATAACTTGTTTTTAGAGGACCTCTATAAAGAAACTTCAAATATTCTAACACCTCTGCTCAAGTATCAGTATTCATGATCTAAAAAAATAAATACACTTTATTAGATTTAGAAAATGTATGTGTCAATATAATTTTTCCACTTATTCCAATATTTATGAACTTACACGTCTTGTAAACAATTCTACAAGCTCTTTATTAACAACTTTTGTAATATCTTTCTCATTTTGTTTTCGACCTCTCATTCGTCTCTTTGTTTGTATCCTCAACTCTTCAATAAATGGATCTGCAATTTAACTATTCAGCGTCACATATCTATGTGCCTGTAATAATTCCAATTCAGTCAGTGTCACATTTGAGGTCCTGCCAAATAATCAGCCAATAGTATGAAATATTTTGGATTTCTGATGTATTTGAGATTGAGTCGATGTGGTGTCAACACATCCAACTCAATTAAATCTTTTCTCAATATCATCCAAGTATCAAGAACAAAAGGTAAGACACTCCTCAGCCAAATAGACTTCAGAAATAGAGCCTTATGGTTGAGCTTTATTTCTCACGTATGATTTCAAATGCCCAAGATATCTGTGAAATAAAATAAAAATAATTATGCATTTAATTAAGTACCAAAAATTGTTTACTTAACTGAAAAACATATAAATAAAGTACCTCTCAATTGGATACATCCATCGATAATTAACGGGGCCTTCTAATTTAGCTTCCTCAACCAAATTCACAGTTAAATGAATCATTACAGTAAAAAATGACGGAGGAAAGATCATCTCCATTGAAAAAAGGGTCAATAAAAACCTCTCTTAGAGGTTGTCAACCTGAAATGGATGTAGAGATTTCTCACATAGTTTTCTAAAAATGTGTAGAATTGGAGTATAACAACAGTAATTTTTTCAGGTAATAATGTATGCAATACTAATGGTTGTAGCTATTGTAACAAAATATGTGAATTGTGAATTTTCAATCCATGTAACTTATGATTCTTCAAGTCAACACACCTCGAGATGTTACTTGAATACCCATCAGATATCTTAACATACTTTAAAATTTGAAGGAATGTATCTTTATCCCTATTTTTCATTGAAAAAATTGCCGTAGGATACTTTTCATTCTAATCTGGCCAGAGATCGTGTTTTATGTTCATTTCTTGTAAGTATTTACGATCATTGAGATGATCCTTCGACCTTCCATGCTCATTAAGCAATGTGAAAATCAAATTGTCACAGAAATTATTCTCAATATTCATCACATCAAGATTATGTCGCAACAAATTAAATTCCTTATATGGAAGTTTGAAGAATAAACTTTTTTTCTTCCATTGTTTCGTCCTGATTTTCCTTAACGATGCACTTTGGACCCATTTTCCACTATCATTCAAATGATGAACCTTTCCAAATTCTGTTTCAACATTTTCAAGTTGTTTCAATATTTTAGAACTAGTTAAAAACTTTAGAGGTGGTCTACGATCAATGGAACCCTTAAATTTTGATCTGTTCAGCCAAAATCTATGATATGCATCAAGAAATCTTCGATGACACAAGAAGCACCATTTTCTACTATAAGGTAGCCATTTGGGCTCAAAATCAAAGTTAAAAATGGGACAAGAAAAAACCGTGTAAGTGTTCCAACCAGATAAATTCCCAAGCCCAAGAAAGTCACTAATGATCCACATTAAAGCAACATGCATTTTGAACATTGTTTTAGAAGAATCATCAAATGCCTCAACACTGTTGCTCTATAACTCCTGCAATTCTTCAATAAAAGGCTGCAAGTATACATCAATATCATTTCCAGACATTTGTTTTCTAGGAATAATCATCGAAGGGATAACAGATGTTTTTTGCATACACATCCATGGAGGTAGATTATAAGGGATCAAAACAACTGGCCAAATTCTATAACTGATACTCAATGTCCCAAATGGGTTGAATCCATCGGCATCCAATCCCAATCGAACATTCCTAGGATTAGCTAAGAAAGCTATATGTAATGAATCAAATGTCTTCCATGATTGGGAATATCATGCATGCCTTATTAACCCATCATTGCTATTATCTACAGAATGCCACTTCATGTATTCAACGGTTTTTGATGACATGAATAATCTTTGCAATCGAGGAATCAAAGGAAAGTAACACAAAAACTTTGTAGGTGTGTTAATTTTCTTCTTCTCCATGAAATTATGTTCATTTAGACTTCCAACATCACCCTTTGCCTTCTATCTAGAAGAAGAACATTTCTTACAATTCTGTCTACTTGAATCCTCTCCCCAATAAAGCATACAATCATTGGGACATGCATGTATTTTTGTATAATTCATACCAAGCTTGTTAACATCTTTTTTCATATCATAAAAACATTCTAGGATTTTTTCTTCAGGAAATGCATCACGAATCAATTCCAATATCATGGGCATTGCCTTATTTTTAATTCCACATATACATTTGATATGGTACAACTTTAGTAGAAATGAAAGCTTTGAATATTTCAAACACCCACTATACAACTCTTGATTTACATCATCAACTAAATCATGAAATGAATTTTCCTCAATGAAGTTTTCTCTTACATTTGGCTCCACATAATCAAGAGGAGGATCCAATGATATGTTACAATCTTGATCTGCCTGTTTTAGAGTCTCAAAAAAATCACTTGTCATGTTTCAATTTGTAGCACTCTCTTTTGGTTGTTCTAATATGTTTTGATGCTAATAGTGGTGTCTTGTAGTGCCAAATTCATCATTTATGAGGTTTTTGAATTTCATTTTCCATTGTCGGAGAACTTGGGACCTCATTATATGGATTAACATCAGTGCTCAATCTTTCTATAACGTTCGATTCTCCATGCCAAATCCAACAAAAATATTCACTAGGGAATTACTTCAGTATTAAATGTTCATAAACTTCATCTCTCTTCAACCATGTTCTGAATTTACATTTAGGGCATGGAAATTTTATTCTCCCTTCAACGGATCGATTAGAAATTGTAAAATCTAAAAACTCATTCAATCCCTTAACATACTGAGGTGTGTTCCTCAGTAATGTGATCCATCTTTTATCCATGTATATCACAATGTTCCTACACAATAATAAAAAAATGAAAACACATAGTTACTACTAAATAGAGAAAATTATTCATATATACGATAGTATAAGATTACAGAAACATAATATAATAAAGATGATCCCCTGTGTTAGATATTAACCCTCTAGTGTTTGGGATAGGGGAAGTTTCATTGGTAAAGAGAAACAGTGTGCTAACAATGTGGTAGGAACTTTACCATGAAAACCAAAGCACATTGTTAATTTGGAATAAACCCAACCTAAGTTCTCTATTGAGTCTTCATATAAAACTCTAATATCGAATAAATCTATTATAAATAATGTTTAGGGAAAACCTTATGATTCTTAAAAAACTAAACACATTGTTAATTTGGAGTGACAAGAACCACGTGAGGGATTGTAGTCTTGAGGCCTGATAAGTGGTGGTGTTCATGCAAATTCATGATGAAATAACTTGGGAGATTAGGTTTTGAGGTTCTACGAACCTTGTGTGGATTGAATTCCTAGACCTCTCTTTGGTGTATTCACATAGAAAAGAGTGGTGGTGTGACTTGAGGGTGATTTGGATCATATATGTGTTAGTGCTCATGAGTGGAGAATTATGGTTAAATGGGACGATCAAGGATCTGACCGTGGAGTTGAACTAAGAGTTAGATTCAGACTTTGGTGTGGGCATTGAACATTTTTGTTATTCCTTGAGTTTTAAGGAATTGTGGTCGGGATATGATAGTGCATTGGTGGGTGGGATTGAGTGCCTGTGGTATAATTCATCTAGGGAAGGACTTACTAGTGTTTTTTCATAAAAATTGATGTGGTAAGGTGGAGACCACATCAGAAATGTCATTCAAGATGCGGCTGATGTGGTTTGGGGATCAAACTAGGGTATTTGAAGAATAGTTGATGTGTCTGGGCTTGGTGTTTGGAGTTTCATAGTAGAATCAAGTTGGGAATTTGGAGATGAATTGTGGGGTGTTGGTACTATCATCTAGGAGAACATAATAAGATAATTGGAATCACATAGGTGGAAATAGATCCCAGAAGGAATTCTCTCTAAACATTATAGTCGGGAACTTGGAAGAATTATATTCATCCAAACCACTACGATAAGTTAGAATAAATTCAATACCATTCACTTCAACACACAAAAGAAATTTATGCAAAGTAAAGGGATGCTATGCTTGAGTAACACATGTTTGATGGACTCCATGATCGAGTATCAAAAGTATAAGTATCTCCATACCTAAGTGTCATAATTCATTATAGTAAAGTAGGCCTTATAAATAAATAGGCTATCCATTTCAAAAAATAATGAAAAATACAAAGATAAATATTCAATGAAAGTGATTACTTTCATCCAAGACCATACATATTTATGAAAAATCATCTAGTTTGGATAACATATAGAGAAAGAAAATAAAAATAAAAACATTATATTAAATTATAACAATAATTTCCATAAAGAAAGAAATATGAGGTAGGTATTAGTAACACTCAATCCGGGATATCTCCCATGAAAAGATAACTATGGATTGTCCCTTTAATATAATAGAAAGATCCTCACTTCAACAATTGATCTTGTAATTTTACTTTGACAATGAATATATCCAAATCATTATATTAAATTATACCATTTTAATGAGAACCATATTCATGGATAGTTTCCACTCACTAAAGTTAATAGGGGAATACCTATATATATATATTCTATGAAAAATGATTATCACACAAAAACATGAATCATATAACATCACATAAAATCCCACTTGATTTCTATATCCCATATACTCGAACATGCTAATATCTATCAACCCTAACAATACATTATGACTAACTTCCACTTCTATGACTCAATTCCATTAAGAATACCTTAATACACCATAAGTAATCATAACTAGGAAATATTATTATACCCAAACCAACTAAAATTTATTTACGATAATATTTTTTTTTATAAAAAACACTATATAATTTATTATCAATGATTTAATTAACTTGAGGAATTTTAATTTCCAAATTAGTTCACAATCACATACAAGAATACACAATTCATGTTATCCTATGTTCCAACCATGATGAATTTACTCATGTTCCCTCACCTCAATATTTGAGAGAAATATATAAATATCAATATCACAACCCATAAATTTCAAAATTTTAGAAAAAATCATACTACTCACCTAATTTCAAACCTTAGGGTTTGTATAGGTCACGGGGGGCCGGGGTCGCTGGGGGAAGCAGGGTCACCGGGTCACCGGGGTCGCGAGGGGCCGGGGTCGTAGGGGAAGCGGGGTCGCAGGGTGTGGTCGGGGTGGGGGGGAAGGGTCGGGGTTTTAAAAAAAACATGTTTCGCAGCGGTTTATTATAAACCACCAATGAACCATTTTTAAAAAAGGTTTAGTGGTGGTTCCCAGAACAGTCGCTAAACAACCGCCGCTAGACTCCATTTTGATGTAGTGGGAACTTGTTTTCAAAGATGTTTATAAAGTTTTGAACAGTATTTAAAAATATATATTGAATAAAACATGGTTTTAAATTATTTAAAGTGTCATTTTAGGATTAAAATAAAAAATGTTTTGGAACATGTAATTTCTAAAGATGGAATTGTAGTTGATAAAGAAAAAGTTGATTTTATTTTCACACTACCTTATTCCACAAATATGAGACACATTATATAATTTCTAGGCCATGTTAGATTTTATGGAAGGTTTATTAGATACTTCATAAAAATTAATTTTCCCCTAACTAACCTACTTAAGAAGTAAAATGATTTTGTTTTGGACGATTCATCTAGAATTTTTTTTAAAATATTGAAATAATCCTTCATTAATACCCCCATAAACTACCCAACAAACTATAATTAACACTTTGAGATATTATATGATGATTATAATAAGATATTCATGTGATGTTCTTTCCCAAAACACTTATGGACTTACATAAGTGATATATTTCACTTAAAATACCATAGGAACTACCCATATTAATTACATAAAAATATAGAAGGTTTTTTTTTCTAATGGTGTAACTTAAAAAAATATAATTATTATCTTTTAGGGAGTGAAGTAATTGTGTTTTAAGATCATATGAGATATTTGATCAACAAAACTGTTGATAATACCAGACTAGTGAGATATATGTTTCTTCTATAAGAGTTTAACCTAGATCTCAAGGATAAGATGGGACATGAGAACATGGTGGTAGACCACAAGATCTGGCTACCTCATAGTTCAAAGGTAGCACTAATCCCTAATAGAAATATTAGAAATTAATTAACTATTTATAAATTGTATAATGTCACCCAAGTACCCTAGTATGCTGACATAGTGAATTTTTTGGTCATATAAAAGGTACCATCCTTCATTTCTAAATTTTAAACTGAAAAATTAAAATCCAAATAAAAATATTATGTGTTGGAGGACCCATATTCATGGAAAAATTTCAATGAACAATTCATTATATGTTTCATCATGGATGAGGAAATGAACTCAGTGATTTCATTTTTCGATAAAATTTCACGTGGGGGCCATTTTAGACCCTAAAGAACTGAAAGAAAAATTTTAGAAGTTGGATTGTTTTGGCCCTCAAATTATAAATATTCACATTTTTTTTCAAAAAATTCCAACTACTAGTTTATAAGTGGAATATCCAAATAAATGATATGCCCCATAACCTTTGATTTTATATAATATAATTAATATATAGGGAATAGAATTCATGGGACCATTTACTATGAAATTTTTATTTTCCTACATTTTTATAGTAGTGGAATATGTTTCTATTTTTATTTAAGAAAAATATACTTGAACTGATAATTCAAAAATTGTGTTTGAATTTCTAAAATCAAGTAATTTTTTGTAGGTTTGGAATTCCTCGAGCTATAATCAGTGACCAAGGAACCCACTTCTATAAAAATAACATAGAGGCCATCATGAAGAAATATGGATTACACCATAGAGCTATAACTTTCTACCATCCAAAAACAAATGGAATGGATGAGATGTCCAACAAATAAGTCAAAATAATTTTCGAGAAAAAAGTGCAGCCCAACCACAAATATTGGAGTAAGAAATTATAATATGCACCATTGGCATACAAAATTTTCTAAAAATCACAATTTGGTATATCAACCTATAGAATTATTTATGGTAAACATTTTCAATTTCTTGATTTGATTAAACACAAATCCTAATGGGTTATCAAAAGAGTGAATCAAGAGTTTGGAAAGACTGAAGAATAGAGGAAGCTATAAATGATGGATATTAAGGAGTTAAGAAGAGAAGTACACGAGAAATCACTATTTTACAAGGATAAATCCAAATATTATAATTATAAATTTTTCCGTAAAAGATAATTCCATGTTGGAGACAAAGTGTAGTTATTTTCTTTACAGATAAAGATATTCCCTATAAATATTCATTCCATGTGGACAGGGCTATACACAACATGTGATATATTTATATTCGGTAAATTTTTATTCAAGGAGAAGGTTCAAATTATCCATTCAAGGTGAATGGAAAAAAATTGAAGATGCACTCTGGGGATTTCTATAAAGAACCTATCGATGGGTCTGAACTCCTACCTACAGTTGATAAATAGTTCACTGTTAGGTTGTATCATTCTTCTATATTTATTTGGAAACTAATTTTCAATTTTATATTTTATAAAAAAACAAAAATTCTTAAATTAAATAGAATTATATCTGAACCAAGTTTGGGGGATAGGTAAAAAGTGGTTTAGGATATAAATAAATATATTTAAAAAAATAAATAAAAAATTAGGGATAGAAAAATTGAACTTCAATATGCCCTGCTTAATTAGTTTACTAATTAGGATGATATGATTACTTAATTATTTGTTTCTAAATATGAATGATTGAAGAGTAAGCATAAAAATAATATTATAGAAATTATTTTTTAAGAATAGGTAAATGGAGTGAAAAATAAAAATATCTATGTGGAATCAAAATTATTACATATTTTCATAGGAATTTGAACATAATATCAAGTAATATGAAATTTTTAATTGAATATCACCTTAGGTAGCCTTCATAAAAGAAAATGACTTAATTCCTTAAAACCTAAAGTAAAATGGGAAATTGGGATCACATTGTGAATCATCATGACATTAAGCACTAGGTGTGTTATTTTAACCCTTCTATAAATATTCAATAAGTGATTCTATCCAATTTTTCACACATACATGGATGGGACAACTTTTTAAAAATAAAAATAAATAGGGCACTCATTTTTCAATAATGACTTCATTTACATGAGGGGAATATTGAACCCAATTGAAATTAAAAATTGAATTATAAAAATTTCGTTTAGCAATTATCAATGATGTGTGAAAATGAACTTTGGTTTAGGATGCTTTGTAATGAGTCATAGATGGTGGTGATACTTGTTAAAATATTTATTCCACTTAAATATATCGAATTCACTTGTGAAACTAGAATTTGAATTTGAATGGAAGTAAAGTAGTGGGGGAAAGTGACATAGGAGGAATGAATATTTAGTGGAATAATTATTTTAACTTATTCAATTCTTGATTTTGTATTTCGAGCAAGGTAATAAAGTAATATTTTTTGGAATTCGATGCTAAAATTGCACGATAGTGAAATAGATCAAGTTTGGAGGAGTCATGTGAGTTGAAAATTTGATTTTTTGGGTGTATATTATTCATTTAAAATACCCCTAATTTAATTAAAATTTTAAGCAAAGCAATTATTTTTTATGAATTTTTATTTTTTAAACATAATTTCTAATTTTATAAAAACATTAGTTTTAATGATTCATTAATTTTTTAAACTAAATTGTGAATCCATATTTTTTTTAAACTTGTAAATTTATTGGATTCAATTTAAATATGGAGCTAATATTCTTAAATTAATTAAAATTTTGTTTTTATTATTTTAATCATTGTTTTTTAATTAATTAAAAAAACATACACGAATAAGAATTTTGATTTTTGAATTATATTGGGGAAAATATCTCCTACCATCAGTATACTACCACCCGTTTTCTATTGCTGACCTTACTACCATCATAAAAGAATTTACTAATACTACCACTTGATAACTTTAGGGATGATGCTTCTACTTTCTATGACCAAGCATGCTTCCACCACATACTGTCACCACCTGCTACCATTGTCAAGTTATTACTATTTTTCAGGTGCTACCAACAATTTTTGTTCTACCAATAAACACCCCTATGTTACCACTATAGTAATATAAAATCAACATTTTTCATTCCACGTCACTTTCTACTATCATAAATCTTTCTTCATCCACCCTCATTAGTACTATTTCTATTCATCATTTCTACAAGAACCCCCATCCACTACCATGAATACCTTTGCTACTGCAGATGTCAAAAATTTTCGACCATGCCATATGTAATAAAGATACCATTTATTTTCCCAATGATGAATGAAATCTGAGTATCATCATAAATATTTAGTGGAAGTATCATTGATCAGTTTAAGTGAATAATGATTATCAAACACAATGGAAGAACTAAGTTTGGGGAGGATTAATGATGGCTGAGAATTAACGAATTCCTGAAGATGATCTAGGGGTTTTAAACCTAATAGAGGACGAAGTATTGATAAAACCCAATACATTTGAGACTCGAGATTAGGTTAGGAGTTTGAAAAATACTCTCCATTCTATTGGGATGAAAATAAATCTTTGGTGAATAATGATTCTAGTTTCCTAATTATAGTTGAAGAATTTTGTTGTTGGTATTTTATTTGTTGCATGGATGAGTTGAGGATGATGAGGGAATTGTGTCTCCATTACTATGGTTTTGGATTTTACCATGAATTAAAACCATGTTAATGTTAAAATTATACTGAGTAAATTATGATGATGTCTAAGTTAATGAGTAAAACTAAGCCGATGACATCATTGTTGAAAAAATTGTTGATTGATGATGAAGACAAGATAAAGGATGAAGAATCCAATATGTGGGTTAGAATTTACCTAAGGGAATCATTGTGAGGATGCATATGGTCATGGAAAAGAAAATAAGAGGGAAACCTATGCAAAGGTTGAAGTTCACTCATATAAGGGTTATACAATTTATGAATGGGTGATGAAACTAGTGCATTAGGGAAATCATACATATGTAAGGGTCATTGTGGACTTATATAAGTGTAGTTATAGACTTATTTATGGGTTATAATTTTTAATAGGTTATAATTATTGGGTTTAATAAGGGTTATGGAGAAGCTGTGTAAGGGTAAAATCAGTTCAGTAGCCCATATATGGGTACAACATTCCCTACATAATGTTAACCTCATTGCATTAAAATTTTCTAGCCCGATTCTTATCAAATGGAAGTATTTACAAGCTATGAAAAATAAAAAAGGAACTGCTTGAAACTAAAATTGAGGAACATTCCTAGACTCATATAGATAATTTGAAGATACCTATGCTGCTCATGTGATGATTTTTGAAGCACATGTAGAATATATGGGCATTATTATTTAAAAATTTCACTATTCAGTATGCATGGATGGTGAAATCACATTCACTCTAAAACTATTTTATGAATTCACTCGATCAATCTAATATTACTACTTTTCTTTCATATATATATATTTTTAATTTATCCGTAATACTCTGATGATGGTAGAAATGGAAATTTGTTATAACACCAAGGATATTTACTCTATCCCCTATTGATGAATTATAAATAATACAGTTAATTATCTTATTACCTTATCTATGTGATTTAATGGTTTAATCAGTTAGATATTTCTTACAGAATTCAATTTTAATTTATTCTACTACCATTCTTAGGATTTCATGCAGAAGACACTCAAAATTAAATCACCACATGTGATGGAAATAAGTGGGATAATTTTAGGGTGATTAGATATATTTGATTACTAGGATATGAATAGATAGGGGATACAATGATAAATGTATCTCTATATAAAATAAAATAACAATATAATGGTAATCAGTGAGATATCATCTGATTAGAGTAAGGGTAGAGAGTAATTTGAATAATGATTAAATAAGAGAATGAGGGAATGATTTAATCCTAGACCACTATTCTTTAAATGAATATTAAAACCAATCAATTACATCCACTATTTCCAAAAATCAAACATATTAAACAATATCCAAACACATTGAAAACACTATCTTTTTTAGAGACAACCGAATTCCCACTTTAAATAATTTTACTTAGGTTCAAAAATTTGTTTGTTGGAGGCCTCACGATTGGATGTGTATCAAATACCAAATAATTGGCATCATTATAGGTCGTTATGTTGGTTAGGTCATCATAGGAATAATATTACTAACTTAGGAATATGTACCTGACTATTTTTAAGTACTACATCATTTTATAGGACTCCAATGTGTTGTAGTTCCCCATGAAATAGTACATCAACAATTGGGATGTCATGCATGTGATCTTCCACTCCACCATGCACCCCCTCCGGTGGTGTTTGGGTCTCTAAAACCACTTTTTTGGTTATTCAATCACAATGGGGATAAAAATTGAGGGAAAAAACTTTTAATAATATTTAGTGAGTAAAAAAAATTCCAAAAAAAATTTCCCTCAAACTCACCTTAGGTTGAATTTTGTAGCCTAAAACACTATTTCAACCTATTAGTGGGTTGCGTGAAGGAATATATCTAACAAATAGATTTATTCCACCTTCTCTTAAATCATGGATCTCCCTCATGGACCTACAAGATCTTCTCCCATTGTGCTTATTGTTTTTGTTTCTACACACACACACACTTACTATGTATACATAGTAACAAATGGATAGTGGATCACTAACACCTCTAGATTAAATTAAAGAAAATGCATCTCCATAATTCAACTATATATTCCAATAAAAAATTACCTATTCATAGTAATTTTCTCCAATAATTTCGACATTCAATGTTTTTATAATTGAAAAATATTCTTCAGTATTTCCCAAATCATGTTGGTCCTATAAATTCTTCCCCTCTAACATGATATGAAAAATTTGATTGTCTCTTTCCTTTTATTCCATCCATGTCTCTAAAAAGCATCATAATATCTTTTTTAATATCCTTTCCTCTTCTTTATGGAGTGGTAATTCCCCTCACTTATACTAAATGAGAAATACTATACACATCACCAAGTGAGAACTCCTCATGATTCTCCTGAGTAAGAAATTACTTTTACTATTCTCAGTAGCTAAATGCCTCTAACTTCTATATGAAACCCATAATATTTTAGTATAAATTTATTCTTAATTAAATATCTATTAAATCTCTTGTTTCACATAAAACGCAAAAAAAAAAAACGAATCATGACACATTTTGTTAAAATAAATATAACCACTAGGAAGTAGCCATTGAATTGAAGGGTAAAAATAGAGGAAACCACATTATGAAATATATGAGTAAAGAGAAATAAATTTAAATTTTAATAATAATTCCCTGATAAAATTAAATCATTGTATCTAAAAAACTAATAAATAATTTTATTCTAAAAACACATTGATTTTTTCAGGATATTGACTTTTTATGTGCTTTACATTTTTATTTTTAAAAAAATAAATATAATATATTTAAATGATGATATAATAAATTATTTATATGAATAAAATATTAAAACTAATTTAATTTTTAATTTATTGGATATAATAATAATAAAATTTGATATTTTAAAAAGTCATTTTCCTATAAAACTAGTTTTCCATTATATTTTATGTTTCCACTTAAAATTTAGATTACTAAATTCTAGAATTTTAATTTTTAAAAAGTAAATGAAATTTTTATTTAGAGTAACAATATTGCATTTAGTTGAATATTTTCTATTTTCTTGAAAAGATTGATTTTTATGTGAATAGTAAAAAATACAATTTTTACAAATACCCTTACTTGTAGGACATTATTATAGTATAAGAATAACTTAAAATTTATGAAACATTTTTCTTGACCAAATATTTATTTTTTAAGTAAAATTATACTTTTAAAAATGTCATGTCTATTTAATATCTTATTTTTGAACTTTAGTTACACTTTTTTTTTCTAAATCTATTATTAATGTTTTATACATTTATTATTTTATAATTAATTTTTACTACTTTTAAAAAATTCATATAATAAAATATATTTCATATTATGAATAATAGGGTATAAATTATGTAGAAATTTACATAATTTAGCTATAAAATATAAATTATTTTGGTAAAAAATATACCATAATAAAAGTCAAAATGATAAAAGGGTTAAATATAAGGGGTAAAAGACCTAAAATAAGTTAAACAATGTCTTCAAATGAGTGGTTGAGGAATTTCATGACCTTAACCTACCTATAACACCACCTATTTGAGGTAATTTACGTCTTTTTATGTATTTTGAAGTTATATAATATTTTGAGTTTCAATAATTTCTGGATGGTTTTGGTAGGTTTTAGAAGTGTTTTTAGGGGGTGTGTGGAATGATCATGGTTAGAGGAAACCGTGTGGTTTTCTCTAAGAAACTGGGTTATAGGATTAGGAGGACTGGAGGGTGTGCATCGCTAGCATGTGGTATTACCAAATTATGTAGTTGTTGAAGAGAAAACACGAAAGTGGAAACAGAGGGAAAATTAGGGTTGGTGCATGGTTTTTCAATCTGTTCAAGAAAACCATGTTAGGTAGGGGTTGGGAGGGAGTATCATGTGAAACATTAGTGCAAATTTCCCTAGATTCTGTGTAATAACTATGATTTATTCATTTAATACTCTAAAATTATATTTTAAGTTGGCTTTAACCACTAAACCCCTCATTTTTTAACCCTCCAGTCAGGCTATTGAACCCCACTACTATCCCAAGCATTTTTAGTGGTTTCTTTGGATATAGAAACCTATTTTATTGGATCTATGTGCAGTGGATCTCCAGAATACATATTAAATTTGTATTTTCTCTCTTTATATTTTGGTCTCCTTATCTCCTCTCACATGTAACATTATATCCAATCCATTATGGATAAATCAATGATATATGATGTGTTTTCCTGAGATATTGGTTGGATCTATTAAATTAAAGGAGTCTCAAGCTTGGTTCTATAGTTTTGATTATGAATATCTTCATTTTTTTCAACCATTGAGAGGTAGGTGGATTCTATCACTTATCCAATTATTTTAGAACATTATGTCTTGGATTTATAAAATTATTTTCTAGTATTTTCAATGAAAATTATAGAATATTTCATAAAGGAAACCCCTCTTGGTTTATGGTATGTAAATCAAGTTTATTGAAATGGTTTTTTGGAAAACCCCATTAAATTAATGTTTTAAATTATGGATTTAGTTTAATGAATGAATGAAGATTTATTTATTATTTTAAAAGAAAAAATGAATTTATGTAGAATAAATTTGTGTGAGAACTTGACATATATGGGTGTTGTGGGCTCATCATTTCATTGTATGAGACCTTATTTGTATCGACTTGGAGCTCAGTGCCAGACTAGAGGAATGGAAAGGTTTATTACCCTTTGATGAATTTGTGAAGGAAAGATCACAAATCATAAGTACTAGGATTGTTATTTATAATTATTTTGTATATGAGTGGATGGATGTGGGTTGTGTATTCTATGTGGATGGATGTTTTTTGTGTATCATAAGTACAGGGATTGCCACTCTGGTGTGTATGCATACATTGTTCATCATGACATAGGTAAAGGAAATGTATCTTATTTCTATAATAGATCATCATGAAGATACTTACTTGGGGTGGTGTTTGGATATTGGATTCCTCTCATGGAGTGGATGGAGTGATTCCATGTATGTGTTGCTATGTTAGGATTTAATTGGGCTTTCTTGAGTCTCTTTATTATACCTTTTCAGTGATACTATGATATTATTGTTCTATTGGTTTTTCATTTGATATGTATTTTTATACCCCATTAATCATATAGTTGTTTTGTTGTTTTTATTTTTTCTTGATAGGCAATGTTATTTAAAAATTGAAATTCACCCCCTAATGTATAGGTAAGGACTTGAAATTTATTTCCAACATTTGGTGTCTTGGAGATATCACCTAATGTTAATGGTATGTTAGCTATTTCCAAGATAATGTTTAGGGTTAGGATGTTACAAATGGTATCAGTCTTAGTTATTTCATTTTACTGGGATGGTTTCAAAGAGATAAGACACGTCAAAACTATAAATTTATAGTATAAAAAGACATGGATAACTTCTTTATGATGAACTTCATGTTAAGAGGGTGACCTATGTAAAAAAGTGTTCTAAATCACTTATAGATGTTTTTCATCTCATTATCATGGGTTTAAATGATGAGTGTGTTATATCATTGATTAATTCTGAGACTTTACACAATATTATAATTGTTTATATTATGATTTATGATTTTTTGAAATTGGTTAAAATTATTGTTATATATGATGATTTGGAATTTTATAATCTTTTGGTCAGCTAGTAAGTGATGACTAAAAGATGTTTTGTTTTGCATATAGAGAAAAAACACTAGTTAAATGACATAGAAACCCGGATGAAGAGGTTTTAGAAAACATAGTTTCTGTAACACCCCAAGATTTCATAGTATGTACTTCTTCAAAACAATTCAATAACTTGCACTACACGTAACACCGAGTTCAAGCGCACTATGACTTACCAAACAAGCCGTTCAAAAGAGGTTATGAATAGTATAAACTAAATTTTGATCCTTATATAATACTTATAATTTTAGAGTCCATATTATGAGTTTCTTAGACATAATGTAAGAATAAATTCCTTTTTTTTCAGATAAAAGAAGTATTTTTTTAAATGAACTTTTACCAACTTTAATAGTGAACCCTTTTTAAATCAAAAATTTTAACCTTTTATATATTCAATTTGACTAAATAAATTTACTTTTTAGAATGCGGACATAAAAAATTTACAATGCAACATCCCATGCTTCTACGGTATGCTTCTCTTTGAATAATGCAATAGCATGTGTTGTACGCAACATCGAGTTTTAACACACACCACAACCAATCAAACTAGTCGTTATGAATAGTAATAGCTACTTTTTGAAATTTTATAAATTTTATATCTCAAAATGAACTTCATTTTTGGATTCGGAATATCGAATTTATCCTAGGGTGAAATTTTGGAACTTTTCGGATAACATTTATATTTTGATGAATAGTGAAAATTACTAAACTTTAATTAAAAACAACTTTTTTAATCGAAAAAATTTATATTGATAAATTATGAATTTGAGTGGTTTTAAATTATATTTATAATATATTTTTACCATTTAATACTATGTTTGTAATTGGACATAATTTCACAATTAGACCATACATAAACAAGTATCAATCTTTTGATAGTTATTATATCTTAAAAAACACGCTTTTTGTTTTGACAGCGGGAATTAATTTTAAAATAATTTTTGCCAATTCTGTGTTTTGAATTTGGAAAAATGGATTCAATATTTGGAATCAGGATATCCAAATTTTTTAAATAGGTAACTTTTATTTTTAGACATTTTGAATAATTACTTCGGTAAATATATTATTTACCATGGTTAAAGGGTAAATCCGGTAAATAAGGGTAAAACAATAATATTATAATAATAAAAAATTACCATTAAATGTGTCCTAACCTTATTGGTTGATACATTTCCGAACATGGGCATCTTTGGGTCGATTTGTGGACCCCATAGAGCCACTTGTAAGTGATAATGACACTTTATATTAATTAAGTTAAAATAAATACAAAAATGACATAAGCATATATCTTTTAGAAATGTTTTTTACACAGGGTTATATATGTTGTATTTTCGATTATAAATATTCATTAGAAAGATAAAAAGATTTCATACATAATTATATTTTATTTTTAATTTTTAGACAATATAAAATTTAATTTATTTATGACACAATGATGATACAGTAATTACCATAATAGTGAAAAATTAAAATAATTGATATTATAAATACCCAAATAAATGTAATTTGAGACTTTTTATGAATTAAAATAATTTTATAGGTTAATATGACATGTTAGGAATTATTTAATTAACTTTTTTTGAATAAATAATTCTGTTATGATTTTTACATAAATAAATTTTCCAAATAGTGTCAAAATTGACAGAAAAGAGTTTTCAAAACAAATATTATATTATTAATTGATATTCAATTCCTAAAAATCTAAGATTCGGCCAAGAGACTTATATAATGATATTTGTATCATTAATGGACCACTTGTGGGTCTCATGGATGTATATAGTATGTTTATTAACCATATAATATAAAAATACAAAGATACATTGTAAAAGTGAAACTAATTAACTAAGAGTTAATACTTAAAGATAAGGTTAATATAATGACCCAAACCTGTTTAAATTCTATTGGTTGAGTGGATTTAGACCCATACCAACCTTAACCTTTAAATAATATACTTTGGAGCCATTATAAACGGAATATGAATTTATTATAAAATAATATTTCTAGATTTTCCAAAGGTGCCCCTCACCCCTCTTATAAAAGGGAACTCCCCCTTCTCATTAATTCACACCTTCAAAGCCATTTGGTTCGGCCAAAACCTGAAATCATACTCGCTAAAATTCCCTCAATACAACCTAGAGGCCTTATTTTGATCATAAATCCAACTTATGGAGCCCTTTTGATCAAATCAAAAGAAAGAACCCGAAGTAGAGGTAATGATTTCACCACCTGTTTTCAAGTTCATTTCTTCTTCCACTTCTTCTTTCTTTGTTATTAACATTCTAAAATAATAACTCCAGTATATTATATATAATTTTATGTTATTATAAACATGGTACAACCGTATTTCAGTATTCTATCCATCCTTTGAATGACATATCACCATACGTGCGTACGTACGGCTTACCGTCTCCACGTCGTGGTGTAATTGTTATTCAAATCATTATTATTTGGATGGGTATAATAATGATGTGTAATTCATGTAAATAATAAATATAACATGATAATTATTCTGTATATATGATATACCATCGAATTATATATTATTTTAATATCAAAATAATGATATTGTCGCTCGTGCGTACGTACGGACTACCGTCTCCACGAACGTGATGAGATTCATTCTCCATCGTATCCATTCAAGTATAATTATCATTTGATTATTTAAAAATAATGTTTAAGGACTTGATATCATTCTGGATATGAATAAGATACAAACTATCCATGACAAACACAACTTACATAACAAAACATATAAAAGAAAACAAGTAAGTTAGCACCCGAAACGACGATAATACTAAGATATTATTAACAATGCAATGTTAAAAGATCATATATGATATCATATTAATGTATATGATTCCTATATAATTTAATAACAATTATTTCACCATTATACAGGAGGTTAACCTACCCCCAACCAAGGAAAAGTACAAGGTAAGGTTTTATTTCACAATCTCTTCATTATCCGAGGTTGTTTATACGTAATAATCTACTGGGATTTCTTTATCATCCACATCCATGTTTCTTAAAAATGTATTTCAAAACATTTTTACTATTTACAAGAATATGGGTTAAAGTCATTTATACCATTGTTTTACTTTTAATAAGAGGTTTATAAAGGAATCTTTCCGTTTTTTTCCAAACAAGGTGCTTTTTAACCTTTTCGACAGAATTAAGGTAAGAATGTTTTTTTAACTTATACGGCGGGTGTGGCTATTTTTCATCGTTATAAAATCTTCGAAGCTTCCCTTTCAAGCTTATAAGAATATTTTCAAAGAAAATGTTATATTTTATAAATATATGACTCTTAAATGATTTCAAAATAAAAAGAGATATTACTCTAAAAAGAGTTTTGATTTCATCTATGTCAACATCCTTTGATGGATTTTACGCTTATTTGAAGTTGATTTATTATGATACAAAACTTCTATATTGTATTGAAGGTTTTGTGATATGTTTGACTGTGGATGTTCTATTTTTATACCATTCATGGTTTATGGATGAAGTATTTACATTTCATATGCTTGTTTTAATACGAATGCTTATGTTATGTTTAAACCTGTTCATATGAGGAATGCATTTGAATTAATATGTGACGGGTGGAGCCCGCTATAGCTCCTCGATGCATCGGTAGGTCTCATGAGACAAAATAGTGTCTTGGCACAAGCCCTTGAGAAAATATTATTTGTAGTCTTGGCACGAGGCCTTGGCTATGTGGTTATGATAGTCTGGCATTATGCATTCCATCATTATGAAAGTGGTTATTGATATTGCATGTGATTATTCGATTAGTAGAATATCCATGTGAATAAATAAATGGAATTACTTCATTTTATTTTTTCCATATTATGTTGAAGTTCAAGTTTAAAAGGATTTTTTTTAGTTATACATTGCCTTAAATGTTTATTCTTATTTATGAAAGTTTCCGCTGTATTGCTTACTCTTACGGAGCATTTGAGCTCACCCCTTTCTATATTTTATTTTTCCCAGGATTCAAGAAGTATACTGTGATTGATATGAAGGGTTAAGACAAGGGAATAATGGAATTCATAAAGGATTATTTATGTTGTTTTGTATGTTATGAAGTGTAATGTAACATTCATGTATGTAATCTATTTTCCAAGACTGCTAAACTAATCGGTCCTTTGGGACTTGATTCCTTGTAATCATGCCAATGTATTAAAATAATGCACCGACTCTGGGTAACTGGGGTCGGGGTGTTACAATTTCACTTGATACATAGATGAACCAATAACTTCTTTAGAGAATTTTCAAGATTTTCAAGATATTTATAACATAAATTGAAATTATTAACCATGACAAGTGGACCATTCTGTGTAATTTTAGAAAAATAATCCACTAATATTTCTGATGGATTTAGAAACATAAATGGTCGAAGTGTGGATTAATATAATCAAATGAATATTATATTTCCTTGCAACCCAGAATGATTTAAAGATCAATTTATCAGTCTATTTAATGGAAGATATTTCATTCCAACAGAGGGATTTACTATCCAAGATAAATTCTACCAAGGCCTTACCTGGTAGTGAATTGAAGAATTATTCAATAAAAAAATATACCCGCACAACTTAAATATAGCCATAATGAAAAATTTATTCATCCTTAAGTACAAAAACATATCTGTGATGGAATATGAACCTATGTTTATGAACATAGTTTATTTTTATCCAAAAGTTTCTGTTAGAGAATCCTTGAATGAATACATATTTGATTCTGGAATGTGACCAGAAATTAATTCGATGATAGATATGCTATGTATTATGGATTATACAGAAATGGATAAGATAGATACAATAGTAGAAAGGGATATTATTGGAACTGGAGGGAGTATGTTTTTCTGTATGGGAAGAGGTAGGAGCTATAATGCTGGAAACAAGTGGAATAGAGACACCTACTTCCAAGGTGACAGAGCATCATAGAATCATACCACAAGACTAGTTGACTTTACTCTATAAACCACTAAGAAGAAAAGATATTTCTAATGTGGTTTATTCCAGCATTAGAAGTAAGATTGTAAAAAACCACCAATAACGTGGAACAACAAAATTACATGATACAACTCTAGCTATATTTTCATACCGATACAAATTAAGTTGCTGGAAATAAATATCACGTGTCTTAGATATATTATGCTTCAAATATGGAATCATGTCAGAATATTTCTCATCCTTAGAACCAAGAATACTATGGTGATTATAGTAAAACCCTAACTCTTCAATAAATACAACCATAGTAGTTAATCAAGGAAGAAGGCAGAGTGAGTAAGAATTTTTATGGTGCCAAGAAGATGATCTTGTAAGACCAATTGGGTCCTTTCACTAGACGAGGTACCATTTTATAAAACTCACTCTTAAAAAAGTTCAGTTTGATACTTGTGTATCCCATTATTCTATTTCTTCACATTTCATTAATAAAATGGGGTTTTATATTGATATTACGTCACATGTGATTAGTATCTATACACCTCTTGGGTTTTGAGAGTGTATGTGATTTAAATGTGCATCTTATTCTATTACAATTGACAGAATCTACTTTGTTCTGTAATTTTCTATTTTGGATATATATATCTATGACTTGATCTTGGACATCTATTTTCTAGTTACTTTAAAGGCCAAAATTGATTGTTATGCATGATGAGTAAAATTTACATATCATGATGGGATAAAGAATATATTGAAAGGAGGATGGGATGAAAAGGCTGAAAATATAGAAACTTTAGCACTAGTAGTTAAAAAAATTTCATATCAACTAGAAGTGGTCAATTTTTGGACTAATGAAATATTTGAAACTATAAATTTTCCTACCACAATGGATTGGTATCATGATATATTTCCAAAAATAGTTATTGGTTTTCCAGTTGAAGGAGAAGATTAATTTTAAATTTATATCCTTCTAGAGACAAATCCTATTTTACTTCCATCGTATAGAATGGAACCAATAGAATTGAAGTATTTTAAGGTCATATTGGAGTAATTAAAAAGTAAATGGTTCATAAGACTGATTATTCTTCCTTGGTATGATCATGTTATCTTTTTTAAAAAGGATGATAGTTCATTAGGACTCTGTGTTGACCATCATAAAATAAATCATTTTATGATAAATAATAGATAAAATTTTCCTCATATTTATGATATTATTTTTCAATTTTAGGGATCTATATGGTTCTTTAAATTTATCTATTCTTAGGGTATCACAAAATCTAGGTTTGGGAAGATGATATTCCAAATACAACTTTAAGGAGTTTCTACTGTCATTATGAATATGTGTCCATTCCTTTTGGTGTTACAAATGTAGTAGTCATTTTCTTGGAATTGATGAATCATGTATTTCAGACGCACCTAGACACTTTTTTTGTTGTATTTGTGGACAACATTTTGGTGTATTCATGAAATTTTATGGAACACAAATAATATTTAGAGATAGTGTTAAGATGTTTTTGAAATAACTAATTATATGAAAATGTTATATAAATGAATTTTTTGTATTCAATAAGTTATCTTCGTTAGACATGTTATTTAAAATAGAGTTATTTTAGTAGACCTTGAAAATATAGAAGCTATTGAGTCTTAGAAATCTATGAAAAATGTATTTGAGATATACAACTCCTTGGGCTTAGGGCCACCATAATTTATTCATTTAGGGATTCTCACATCTCACATTGCCTATGAAAATACTCACAAGAAAGGGAACTTATTTCCATTGGAGTGAGGTTTATCAAAAATAATTTTTAGATATTATGTCTCTGATCACTTCTACACCAATTCTTATTTTTTAATAACCTTGGAAGGGTTATGTAGTTTATTGTGAAAAATCTAGATATGAATCGACCATTTTATCATTCAAAGTTATCATATAGTTGCTTCGGGATCACAACATTTATTTATACCTACATTTCATGCATACACTTTTTGTATTAAATAAATTTATTTTTATGATTTAATTGGTTAATATTTACTAGATATTAATTGATTTGTTTGTTTATGGTAGGTTATTGGTTTAATCTTTTAGAAGTAAGAAACAATAGGAATAGAGATAAAATTCATGATGAAAATGTTGATATGGGATGAGGGATAAGCCAAGGTTGAATTCTAGGGACTAGAATTGAAGAATCAAGAATAATTGAGGGGAAAAACGCTTGAAAATGGATATTCACAACATTAATACCATTGAAACTACAAAAGGAACTCATCATGTTAAGTAAGGAATAAATAAAACTCACCAAAGAGGGGTGGTCGAAGATTCAGGATGTGATACATGTGTCATATTGTGACTTATGCTAGACATACCCAGTTTCGAGCAGTTTGATGTGGAATATGATGGAGATATGAAATTTACAATACAAAAAAACCACACACTATTTAGATTGAGCTAATAGTCATTAATGGTCATATTAATGAGTAATTAAATCAACCCAATAACGTTTATGCCTACAAATAGAGAGGTTGGTTGCTACTACCATGGAATCAATTCAGAGATTAAATCCCTGGGTGAGGTGTTGTGCTATAGACTCCTTTACTAATTATTATTCTCTTTTTTATTTATGTTATTATTTTTTATACTCCCCTATACTCCCTCATTACAAGGATGAGGGGGTAATTCCAGATCAATGCTAGGAGATGTAGATTAAGTGGGAAGGTGTTGTGGATTTTTACCTTTATATTTTTGGTTGTTTTAATTCAATATAATTTCAATTTAAATCCTTCAAATATATCATGGACATTAAATAGAGATCATGAGACCATAAGGGGATCTCTGAACTAGAGTTTCCCCTTTTTGTCGCCATTCCCATCGTTTCGGGTTGGTGCGACGCACCTCCTCGCACTCAGTGTGCTCATGACGGTGGATCTCCTACTGCGGTGGTGTTGTGTGGCTTAGCGGACTCAGTCGTCTTGACCTCTTCCACCGTTGCTGGACTGATCTTTTCCCTATTACTTCATTTCCAGATAATGTTTTTTACGGCGACACAATGATAGTCCACAGCCGAGCTCCAGCTCCTATGGCATGTGGGTTGCTGCCTCAGTTCTGTTATGTGCGTTGGAAGTTTTGTCGTGTTTTCCATGGGCGTCCTGGTTAGTGGTGACAAGATATTATTTGTAGCAGGGCTACCTTCTGGTGTGCTGGTGATAGTTTTGTATCTTTGATTTTTCTACCATTTTTGATTTTGGATGCGAGTTTTCTGTTCATGATGCTGAGTTTGTGATGACATGATTTTCTTGCTGGAGACAATGATGGTCTGGATTGATTCTCTTGTTGATTTAATTATTTAGTTGTGGATTTGATGTCGGTTGGGGATCATTTACTTGATGATTTGTTTTGTAGTGACCTAAGGTGAGGTGGTTGAGGATTTGAGGCTGCCATTTTGGAATTTCTTCTCCTAGGGGCTCCTGGCATTGGGGTGTCTTTTGATTTGGATTGTATGAAACAATCTACATGTTTTGGTGTGTTTTGATTCTATTGATGTTTTCTGGTGTGGAACGAATTGATCTTAATGTTTTTTGAATATTGCATAGTTAGTGAAGGACCCACTATGAAGTTTTGATGTGCTTACAACCATAATTCTATACATATCTTCCCCAGAAGAGTTTCAGAGCAAGAATCTTCCACCTGCGCATGCCATTTGGATTTCAAAGTTTGAGTGGGTATGGCTCTACCATCAGTACCATGCTTGTGAAACTCTACATGAGACTGCTAGCTGAGTGGTCATGTGATGGTGAAGTCTTGTCACCAAGGTGTAATCGCTGGGGAGGGGTAGATTCTGTAGCCATGATCTGAATTATCCTTTTAATTGTTTTTGGTTGTAATGTTGGATGTTGTGGTTTATCACTTTTTACTCAAAAGTTCTTTGATAATAAAAAAAATTAATTTTTATTTAGTCAGTCATGGCCATTAAATAAAATATATAAAGTAATTATAAAATTATGCAACCAATTACTCTAAATTAGCATGACCATATAATGGTTTAGGGTATTTTTTTTAAAAATGGTATGGACACAAACTTTATTAATTAATTCCCTAATGTACCTGAATATGAGAAAAGAGGGATTACTACATCAAGGAGGGGATATCAAGATAAATTATTGACCTCGTCTTTACTCAAAAAATAATCATGATGAAGTGATAAAATTATTTAATTTATCAGTAACTGAACCCTAAATCTAAAAAACCCTAGAACACTTTTCCAACTTGATTTCCAAAACCACTCTATTTTTTTCTCTGATTCATTAAAAAATCCAATCAAATGAATTTTTAATTAAAAAAATATGAACCATCTCTTGTATTTTACCTTGAGATTTCTAATTTCTAAATTTAATTATTTAGTCACAATTTTTTAAGTTTTTATAAATTATTAAATTTGGTTAGCCCCATAAGAAAATAAAAACACCTTTCACGCTGTCAAATTTCTCACACAATTACTAAGGATAGTTTATTTTTTTAGGTTTTTATTTTATTTATTATTTTTATTTCCATATTCACACTAGGTGATTTTTTTTTGAAATTTCAGATCTAAATAATTAATGAGTAATTACCACATATTATTTAAAGGGAAATAAATCCTTGAGATTGATTATGAGCTTGAATAAAATCATAGGAAGAGTAAAGTTGAAACCATTTTTAGATCATAACAAAATCAAAAGGTTGTTGGGATACCAAAAAGATATTTGGGGGTAATAAACCCTTATAGAATATAGGAAACCATCAAACACAATATTACAACCAAGAATCCGTGTTCAACCCATTGCAACCAACCATTTTCATATTAAACATGAAATCATCTAGATTTTCTTGAACAATATAAAATTATATAGATTACTATAGGAAGATTAAAATTACCATTTAGGAAGAATTCTTAAACTATGTAACACATTTATATTTCAGAATGCTTCTAGTGACACTTTAAGGCTACAGGTTTTTAAATTTTCATTATTATATCGAGTAAGAGAATAAATACAAAGTCTACCAGATCATCCCATCACCACATGGGATGATTTTTCAATAAAAAACATTACTGAATTCTTAAATAACTCCATATCTACAAAAATTAGGGTAAATATTATAATTTTTAATTAGTTTAAAGAAGAATCCATTTAAAATTCTTAAGAACATTTCGAAGACATGACTTGTAAATTGCCTCATCACATTATTGAAACACGGTTATTGATTAAAACTTTATAGAAGGGTCTTACATCGATAAATAAGTACATTTTGCATGATAAAACAAGAGTATCATTGATGATAAAATCACTTCTGTAGAGATACAACCTTTTATATGAGATAGTTAGTAACAACATTTAGTGGCATTCAAGAAGGTTCTACTCAAAGGAAAGTAGTAAACATGGTGGATAATAGATGGCTGGTTTCCTAAATGGAATTGATGACAAGAAGGATGGATACAATGATGTATCTTCAAAACCCCCAAGATATCTACACTAAAGATGAAAATTATATTGATTATAATCAAAAAATCAATTTCAGGGGTGGAGGACACAATAGATACAAGTCCAAGGATACCAACAAAAACCACATGATTACCAGAAATAAGCACCAAAATCTCCCTCACTCTCAAGTTAAATTCATAACTTGGAAGAAACATTGGATATATTTATGACCATAACCGGGGATATAATCAAAGACATCAAGGAATAATTAATGAACCTAAAGGTAAAATTACAAAATATGAAGATCAAAGTTGGAAAAATCCCTGAGAAACTTTGATAGAGCCCACGATAAGTACTAATAGGAAACACAAAACTGCACCGACGAGGTGATTTGAAATCTATCACCCTAATAATTGAAAAATTCAACTTATAGAACCCTTAATCAAGGGGTAAATAGTTGTAAGATAAATATAAGAAAGTGGAAAATATTATATAAAGAAGAACCACCATTGTACAAGCTGAGACTACTATTTCTAGAGTGGATCATACAAGAAATAATTAATACAAAAAATGTAAGTTTCTTTATTTTTTTCAAAATAATGTATTAATATTATTTTTATAGAGTCTCTCACCAACATGTCTATATAAACCAAATTCAAGAAGAATTCGGTGACCAATAATAATAAGATATAGAAAATTGGATCCATTCCTCTCACATGATAGTGCTCGACTATTATATCGAAGAACCTACATAAGAATATGGAGGAGCTATATAGGTTTTCAATTCGTATAAATATTGGGTCAAAAAATATTGGGAAAACACTGTGTGATATAGGTTCTAAAAATAGTACAATTTCATATAAAATGATTAATATCTTGGGTTTAAAGAAGATTAAGATAATAAGAGTCACACTCTAACTGGAAGATTCAATGGTAAAATACCCAAGAGGGTCCTTAAATATATCATAGTCAAATACAAAAAAATCCAATTACTAGTTAATTATCTTGTGATGGACATGGTAGAATAAAGGAATCCTTTATTTTTAAGAAGTCCATTATTAAAAACCAAGATATATTTAATAGACATGAAAATTGAGGAACTATACTTGAGAGTTGGTATTAAACAAATAAATTTAAAACATTCATTAGAAAATAAATAATTATTATGCGAAAGATGATGATGAGTTGGAATAGGATAACATCCCCATGGATTAAGATAATTATGAAATTTAAGAATTAAATGAGGTGGATACTGGCATACAATGTGAGATTATAAAAAAGATGAAATAAGAAATTAAAGAAAACATAGGAGCAGCTAATTACACTAAGGTTTAAAACGGAATGATGGTATGGATAGTGAATGATCTTCTATTTAGATTTTTAGGATTTAAAAACAATACTGGGTTGGTATAATAGAAATTGAGCATGTGATTCCCACATCAAGAATTAAGCTATTTTAAGAGGACAGATAGGGGATTACCTATATGGAAAGGTCACAACTAAGGATATTTTGGACCCAGACTAGGTGTAATATTTCGAATCACCCATCACCAGAGCTAAATATTTTAGGTCGGGCCAATGATGTTAAACAAAATCACTTCTGGTAGGAAACCCATATTTTTTTAGGTATTTTATTTTTATATTTTTAGGTGCATGCACACCATCCAAAAAATCATTTAAATTTTATTTCAAAAAGGCCTTTACTTTCACTTTTGTATTTTTTATTTCTTAGTTCCATCAAAACATTATAGGGTAGGATGATAAGAGGCTATAGGGTTGATTCGCAGCATGAGAAAACAATTCACAAATTTAAATGATATATCCAAAACCTAAAAATTATTTTTTAAAGCATCATTGAAATGGGAGTAAGTATTTCAATTCTATATTTTTTTGTATTGTCCACATTTATTTCTTTTAAAATATTTTAACTGCTAAATGTATGCATTGAATTTAGTTTTTTTTGCTTAAATGAACTTATCTAGTAGACATAAAATACAAGGATAAATACCATTCCATGTTTTTAAATTTATTTTTAAATATATTTGAATGAGAAAAATAGAGGAAAGAATTAGTAGAGATAAAATGTGGGTTTAGGTTTAATGGTATATGATTTAGGGAGACTGGATAATCTTTTCAAACGAAAATTTACTATTATTTTTTTATTCTTGAATTTATGATATTTGTGTTAATTTATTCTATTATTTTAATGAATTCCCTTGAGCAATTGTCCCGGAAATTCATTCTAATTTCAGATTAATTTTATAAGCCTATTATTTTCCATTATTTTCTTGAGTATAGTTTCTGGTTGAAACTTGGGCATGCTTACTACTATAACATTCATTTTATCTTTTCAAAGGTATTATTTTACAAAGTGACATTTAAATTTGTTGAGACATATTTTTGGTTATCCATTTATCCTTATACCCACCTTACATTAATCCTTATTAATCCCATAGAATCCATGAACAACCTTGTTAGGAGAAGATCAATGTTACAAGCCTATTTTTATCCTTTTTCTACCCTAATCTAGAATATTTTTCATGTTTATAAAAACATATTCTCGGGAGATGATTTCATGGTGTAAGGGATTCACATATTGAAACATAGAAGTTTGTTGGGATATTTATTAAGATATTTGGGAGGGTTCATGATTTTAATTCATAATATTTAATGGAAAACCCCTCAAAATAAAGAAAAAAAAATTGGTTATATATGGGGAAATTTAAAAATCACTATTTATTTACTGGTGATCATGTTATAACTATTATAATTTTTTTCATGAAGTGATAATTTGAGGATAGGTGGTGGATATGATATTTTTCTCCATGAAAAATTTATAAAAATAAATAATATATATAAATAAATAATATAAGAAGGTGTTTCATTTATTACACTTAATTTCTTCATGATCCTACTTTAAGATATTGGCGAAGGGGTTACATCTCTTTTTTAGAGGAAGATTACATTGAGGTATTTTTTATTATCATGAAAATTAATTTAGAGAAAAAATAATTTCATATATTCACTTGTTTTCAAATCATTTATCCACTTAACATAAGGCTTAGTGTAATTTGAATCTAATGGTGAATCCCTTATGATTATCTATAAAATTTTCTCTATGTAGTGGAGAAAGTAGATGCATTTTAAGCCTATAGTAAGGAGTATAATTCAAGGTATGAGAATAAATTTGTTAAATTTATTTCCTTGAGTGTGGAGTGAAAAGAATTCAATATTATATATATTAATAGTGTCATGAATATTAATAATTAAATAGAAAATTTAAATGGAAGAATGAAGCGACATGTTTAATTCAACAAATAAAGAGTAAATAATTGAACATTTAAATCACGGTAAAGTGATCATCCATTTTAGAATATTGGGATTTAATTCTTGAGGACAAGCGTGAATTCAAGTGTATGGGGGATTTGATACTTATATTTCATGCATATTTTTTTAGTATTAAATAAATTTTCTTTATGATTTAATTTATTAATATTTATTAGATATTAATTTATTTGTTTTTTATGGTAGGTTATAGGTTTAATTTTTTATAAGTAAGAAACTAGTGCAACTGATATGAGTTTTCTCATGAATATGATGCCCTGGGATGGGAGATAGGTCAAGGATTATGTATGGGGGATTAAAACTAAAGGATCAAGAAGAATTGATGCCGAAATTGATTTAAAATGGATTTTCATAATGATAATACTATTAAAAATGTAAAAGAAACTCATGATGTGAATCATGGAATGAATAAAACTCACTCGAGAGTGGAGGGTGAAGATTCATTGTTTGAAACATATAACACACCTCAATTTATGCTAGATAGACCCAGTTTTGAGGAGCTTAACATGGAATTTTATGGAGATATGAAATTTATGACCTCAAAATGACAAAAATATCAACATTGACTTTTAAATATTTAATAACTACATTAATGGTGAAATAATTTAAACTTAACAATTCTATTCATATAAATTGAGTGGCAGGTTGTTGCTTCTAACACCCCAAGATATTTTGAAATATAATATTTCAAAATAATTAAATATTTTTGATATATTAATTTACATGAAAAAATATGTTTATCTTGATTTATATAGAAATTTGAGTTTGAATTTTGTCACACTTAACACTAATATTAACTTGCTTTACACACAACACTGAGTTTAAATGAAACATGACATATAATTAAAATACTATAATTAGCATAAAAGTTATCTCATAGCCATTGGAATAAAGGTTATGAATAAGATTAACTAAATTATTAAAATATTTTTTACACATGTATACAATATTAATTTCTTAGTGACCAATTAATTATAAAATAAAATAAAAATCTTTTTTAAAATAAAAGGAAATCTCTCTCTGAAAAACAATTTTTATGCGCACAATTGTGTTTTATATCAATAAATTAACCAAATAACTTTTTTAGAATGGTTTTAATGAAATTATGGTAGTTTATATATTAAATCAACTATTTTAAATTCATATTATGTGTTTATCATACAAGAAATAATAATAAATCCAATCTTATAGTTAATTTTTTTTCTTCTAAAAAGTAGTTTTGCTGACTTTTTATGGTGAAATTATTTTAATTTTTTCTACTTGTTTAAAATAAATTTTATAAAATAAACAAAATTTTTGAAATAATAATATAATTTTTTTCTTAGGGTGAATATTTGGTATTTTTTTGAGAAGCCTCATTTTTTGATGAATAGTGAAAAATATTGAATTTTAATTGAAAACTACATTTTATTTTAAATTATTTATAATGTAAAATCATATTTTAAATTGGGTTTAAAGTAAAATTAGTTCAATTATACATAAAGTAATACAATTTATTTCATTTTAATCAATTTTACATTGAAATTGGATATAAGAACATTATAAACTTTTGACCATTTTCTCTTTAAAAACCTGTATTCTCATCTTTTCTGCATGAGTATTTTTAAATTGAATTCTTCTACTTATGTGAATGGGATTTTGAAAATGGATTAAATATTTGGAATATTAATAATTTATATTATCTAATAAGATCATATTAATTTTTTACCATAATTATTTGTGAAAATAGTTAAAATTAATTATTCTGATTAAGGATAAAACTGAATTTTTCACATTACATGCATTTGTGTCAAAATTAATATTCCACAAAAATAGGTTTTTTATTTAATAATTTGGATTTAATATTTCTAATAAGTAGGTATATAATACATAATAAATATTTATTTAATATTATTCTTAATGGTTAATTACCAAGGTAAATAAAAAAAGATACATATTACTATGGTAAAAACTAGAAGGGTAAAATCGAGTAAAATTAAATTCTAAGGAATAACTTGATAAGAAATGTGTTTATTTTATATAGTATAGGTTTTTATCAAAACATTATTCCATAAAAACCATTATTGATCAATTTTTAAGGCACATGAGTTAGTGGATACCTTTTAATAGTGAATATTTTTGGGTATTTTCAAGAATGTCACCCCTCCTCAATTATAAAAGGGAACTCACTACCCTCCATTATTCACAAGTCCAAATACATTTGGATTGAAAGAAACCTAAAAAAATAACTTCCAAAATTCCCTTACCTCACCACAGATTACTTATTTTTGTCATAAATCCATCCTTGGAAGAATATAGTGCAAACCTAAGGAGAATACCCAAATAAGAGGTAATGTTCTTAAATAAACATCATTATTTTTATTTCCTTCTATACATTTTTCAATTATTATTATACAAAAATTATATAATAACATAAGTATATTATATATAATTTTATTCTTTTTATGTTAAGGTTATTACCTAAAACCATAAAAACTTTCATCAAATGAGTTACGAAATCATCATTCCTATGTACGGTGAACTACTACCTCATGAACTAATATCTTTTTTTCCATTACCACATTTAAAGGTTAGTAATAATGATGTATTTATAGTTTATATATTATATATATAATATTTATGATGATATTATACTTTTTTAACTGGTATTTCACACATTCCTTCATGTTTTCCATTTTGTGGGAATATGATAATGTTGTTCATGTGGACGACGGACTACCGGCTCGCGAAGCGATGCAATTCGTTAAAGATTTACATGGAATGTATTAAAGATGAGTTTAATAAACATATGTGATATATATGATAATAAAATTATACTGGAATGATAATATATATGTATATTTCATTTTTCTTTCTTTCTTTCAATATAATAAGAAAATGGAAACAACATTCATGCATACGTATGAACTACCATCTCTATAAACGGTGTACTTTATCTTTTTTCACCCAATATTATAGATTACTATAAATAAATATATAATGAATATATATGATATTTATATCATCTTTTAAATTTTTGATATCATGGAACCATGATCAAACTAATAGTACAAATAATATAACAAATCAAAACATATACAAAAAACAAAGAGATTATTACTCAATACATAACTTTAACATAGAATTGTTAATAAATAAAAAATAAAAGTTCATAATAAAATCATATATGGTATAATATATATCAATATGGTTATATAATATTTTTTATAATAATATAATATTTATTATATATGAGTTTTGAAATAGTACGATGAAAGATCAGGTAAGAGATTTTCATCTCCCTTTTACTTTAAGTGAGAAAAATTAAATATTTACCCCATATTTATTTGATGTGGTGTATATAATTACCATGAATGTATTTTATGATGATTATAATTAAAATTATATTTATTTACAAATCTATTTTAGGATATCTCTTTTATGGGGATTACTTTCTAAAATTTAACAAATCAGAAAGGGGATTTTTGTCTTAATTTTTTTTCTTTGTGGCGTACATTATGATATAAACATATATTATTTCACAAGGTGTATTTGAAAACTATTTGAAATGTAATATCATGAATTTATTCATCCTAATTATATTTTATGTTTCATTTTATGTTATTTATTCATGGGGATTGTGATTAAAGGTTACCAAAGTGGTAAGAGTTTTGTGTTTCAATATCACCGTTTGTCTGGATTGATTATGATTTAGTCTCCAATGTTGAAATATCATGATATAACTCTCTGTAATTAGCATTAATTATATTATAATTTGTTTATTACCAATATATTCAAGTAATGGTACTATTTTTCCACTATTTGGTACTTAAGTTAATTAAGAAAATGTTTTTATGAAAATCCAACTCTATTTCTCTCTTCGGCCAGAAACATGTTTTCTTCCAAACACATTTTTTATAAAAATTTAATCAATTTTTTTTAAATCAAATTTTAAGATAATTTTCAAGGAAAATAATTTTTAAAATATTTTATTTTTAAAAAGTGTTTTAAATTATTTTCAAAACTTTCTATGATAACCCTATTATTTATTACAAATTAATTCATTATTTTTTATATAAGATTACACATAATAAAACTCAAAATATTAAGAAGAATAATGTATTTGGTAATTGGTTACATTACATAAAAACATAAAATATGGAATAAATCACCATTATTTAAAAAATCTATAACTTTCTCATATTATTCCATTATATATAAAACTATATGGGATAACTTGGAGACATACACAAGAAAGGGGTGAGCTATAAAGCCTAATAAGGGAATAAACATTGAATAACATGAAGAAAGTATTAAATTTTAGAAAATATGAATACTAATGAGACCTAAAATGGTTGATAGTCATAAACATGAATAATGAGTCATGATATAACATGATAACATAAAGGCAACATGGGAAATGTAAAAACAACTTTAAACATGGAATTGTAAACATAGGTCAAGGTTAAACGCCAAGAAATAGTGATGGAAAAAGTACCATGATGGATTATGATAACTACCTAATCCCTTGAATGATTTCTCATGAGACTAAAATATTACCCAATTCATTTGAGTGCTATATAATTCTAGGAATACCCATTAATTTCATTTCATTCAAAATCATAAGTGTGACACATAGTTCATAGAAAATGGAACCATTTATCATCACATGTTATTAATAAAATAAAGGATTTTGGAATAAGTACATGTAATTACAAAATAAATTAATTATAGTTTCATAAATTTTAACACCCTTGATAGGAAATGGGTGTGGTTATTCACCACACATTTGTTTTTCATGGGAATCATGGGGAAATTTCTTCAGCATAATTGGGAAACACAAATATTAATTTGAGGGATTAATGAGCATGAAATGGTTATATCATAATTTATACATAAAATAGATAGTAATATTTACGTGTAAAATCATATATCAATATTAGGATTTGGAAATAAAAGACATAAAATAAATATGATGATTGAATTCAAAAAAGGAGGGAGAGGTCCCTTACTAATTTTTAGTATGGTGACAGGTGTAAATAAAGGTTCATGAGAGGGTTTAATGAGATTTAAACAATTATATCATAAGATGGAAATAAAAATGGAAGTATGATGGATATATAAAAACATGAAACAACTATAAATGAATAGGTATAACATACAGAGGTTCTTGAATAAAAAGTAGAGTGAGAGATCCTTTACCATTAGGGTGTAATTCCAAAATCTTGGTAGGTTATTCTTGAGAGATTTAGGGAACCTTTTAAGGCCTTTAGGGAGTTTATGTATGATTAAGGAATATATAAAAGGATTTTGAGTGAAGTGAAATGGTAGCTTGTGTGAGTTAATATACAAAAATAGAGGGAGTTATTTATTATTTCTCAAACATAGGTTTTGGACTCTATACAATAAATTAACAAAAACCACAAACCTTACCATGGGGTTTTCCATTGGTTTCTTTCAAATAGGGGTGATTATAATTATTTTATAAGGCAAAGGGCTTAATTTTTTTTTTGAAATATTATCCTTAGTGTTGTCGAAGTGAGTCATGTCCCTAAAGAAATAATTTTTAAATATTATAATATATTATAGTTTTTGGAGGATTCATAAAGACTTTATAAATTTAATAAAATAAAATTAAAATAACATTATTTTAAATAGTAAACATATATTTGGTCGTGGATACCTATTACAATATTTATTAAATCACTTTTTGAGAATTATGATGTCATAATACAGATCGTATATTTATACCGTATTTAACTTTTACCCAAAAATTTAATTGTCTTAGACTATTATGAAAAATTATCCATTGGTTAATTTAGAAATTAAAATTTGAAAAATAAAATTTATTTTATCCAAATAATTTTCTAAATATGTGAATTTTTT
Organism: Viscum album; assembly: GCA_963277665.1. NCBI lineage: Eukaryota > Viridiplantae > Streptophyta > Magnoliopsida > Santalales > Viscaceae > Viscum > Viscum album. The sequence continues at coordinate 175,202,181 of OY728164.1, forward strand.
CTTTTTATATAATAATCCTCATTTTTTGAGAAATGATAAGTTTTTTTTGACAATAACAGTTTTTGAACCCATATAAAAATCACATTTCAGTTCCTAAAAAATTATTTGATAATTTATATTTAATAAAAAATAATAATAATATTTTATTAAAATAATAATTATTTTAAATATCCATTAATTCATCAAAAGAAATTCCTTAATTGAATTTGAATATAACCCAAAAAAATAAATTTTTTGTTTTATTGTATCGAAATTAAAAATCATTTATAAAGTAAAAGTAATAAAAATGAAAATATATTCATAATTATATATAATATAAATATTCATGTTATTAAGTTCTTGATATATATACCATTATTACACTAACAAATTCCATAAGGTTAAGGTGAACGATGGTGAGACTTTCCAAGGGTGGTTCTGCGTACATGGTTTGGGCCGTGATCTGAATGAGATTGAACTTCTCCCATAAATGGTTTAACTCATCCTTAAGTTGTTGGATATCTACTTAGTCTTTGTTAAGGTTAAATCCCAATTATTCTATATCCCTCATAAGTTCCAATAAATGGGCTTCATAGGGTATGATTATACTGGTTGAATATACCACATCCTTTTTCCATGTCAATTGGATTTTTCAAATCCCTATATTTATAATAATTATATGATTTATATTCAATATATATATTATCAATGGTTATAATCATTAATTTTTTTAAATATGATAGGATAAAATAAAACCAAATATGTTAATGTGTATTTTATAACCGTAATACAAAATAAGATGTTTAATTCATCGAAAAATGGAATGTTATTTATAAAAGTTTGGGTCGTTATAGTCTTCCCCCCTTCAGAAATTGTCAACTAAAAATTTTCATTTCACACACTAAAATAGATGATGGTAACTCTATTTAATCACATACTTTGGTTCCCATGTTTCTATTTTCAAACTTGTGGTTTCTCCATAGCACATTGATTGAGTGCATTGTCTTATTTAATAGAATTTTATCTATATGATATAAGATCTTCACCAACTCCTCCTCATATAAAAGATCATTCTTATATGGTACCACCTTTATATTAATAAAATTTCAGGGATATGGTATATAATTCCTCAATATTTATACATTTAACACATCATGTACTTGAGATAGATTAAGTGGGAATTCTAATCGATAAACCAATGCCCCAATGTGTTCAAGGATCTCAAAGGGCCCAATGTATATTGGACTCATATTTCCCTTCTTCCCAAATTTCTAGACTTTTATCCATGGAGATATGAAGATGAAAACCTTGTCTCCACCCTCAAACTCTAGGTATCACCAATTTTTGTTATCATTACTCTTTTTTTTGAATATGATTCACCTTTATGTGTTATTGAATGATCATTAACTTTTCCACTATTTCATAGACCATTTTAGGACCTAGTAGTTTACATTCTCCAAAATCACCCAGACATGTTATTTTTCTACACCTCTCCCCATAAATGGATTCATATGGAGACATTTGGATGATTGAGTTGAAACTATTATTATATGAGAACTAAACATGAGGAAGATCTTGATACGATCATAATTTTAAGTAAATTGAGAACACTCTCAACATGTCCTTGAGTTTATGGATAGTCCACTTAGATTGTAAATTAGTTTGAGGGTTATAATCCATGCTGAAGTTAAATTCATTATTTAGATCCTGTTAGAGACTCTTCTAGAACATGGAGGTAAATCCTTAATATGAATCAGATATAATTTATAGTGGTATTACATATAGACTTACCACTTAACTAATGCATATCCTTGCAATTTTATCAAGTGGGAAGTCCTAAAAAATTGAAAATAATTTAGAAGATTTTTAATAAAAATCCAACATAACTCATAGGGAATTATTTCCTCTTGATGTATTCGGAAGACCAGTGAAAATTCCCTGGTAATGTTTTACCATTTCTATGAAGGTATGAGTAATGGATGCATCATACCCTTGGATCTTTTCATTTTTTTCATTCACTAGATAACATACAAGATACCAATATGTATATTATATGATATCCGTATTTATATTGTCCCACCAATAGTTATCTCTAGGATCTCGATGCTTCTATGTTCTCCTTGGATGGATAGAGAAGGTTGAGCTATGTGCATCATCCAAAAACTCATTATTTAACTCAGGATTTGATGGTTAACATAGTCTTGACCCAAATCTTAAAACTCCTTGTTCAGTAACATTGAAATTAGAGGATATCCTTTTTCTTATAGCTTATAATTTCTTTTGAATTCCCACGTAATCTCTTTGAGAATAATATATCCTATATAGAATGTATGGTTGGGCAATTTATTTGTGAAAGATTGATGTTGTTCCTTGCTTTATGATTGTAATGTACATATGTTTCAATTACAAGATGATCAGATCCATCTCAATTACCATCAATGATAAAATTGTTGGATCCTTTATACTTAGAGAATCTTCCACTTTATTTTATTTCCTAAGATGGTAGTTGATTGAGCAGTCATAGTCCTCGATCAGATCCAACCATATTCGTTGGTTCATATCCAACTCTTTCAGTGTTAATATATACTTGAGGATCATATGATATATATATATATTTCACACTTCTCCCCAAATCGATAATTCTTCCATATTTTCAACTGAAAGATCACTGTAACAAATTTTAGATAATGCTTTGTGTAGTTATTTTCACGAACATTCAATTACATTGAGTTACAAGCTATCATTTTTTCATTATTTATTAATACACAACCTAATACCATATTTGAAGTATTGTTATACACAAAGATAAGTTTCACACTTTTTGGTTTCATAAGTATAGGTGTAGTGATAAGACTCTTTTTTAACTCCTTGAATATTTATTCACATTAATAATTCCATAGAAAATTGACTCCCTTTCAAGTTATTTTGGTTAGAGGGTGTAGAAATCATGATAATTTTCTCATAAAATGATTATAATACTCATCTAATCCAAGTAAAATATGTATTTCTATCACACACATTGGACTTGTCCATCCTTTAATTAGTTATTTCCTTGAAGGGTCTAAAGATATCCCATTTCTTGTGATAATATTACCCAAGTATGAGGCATCCTTCAACTAGAACTCACATTTACTATACTTTTCATAATTCTTATCCTTAAATAAGGTATTTAACACATTGATAAAATTATCTTCATTCTCATATTTTCTATTGGATTATATTAGAATATCATCTATAAATACCACTAATTTTTTTATATAATATTTAAAGATTCTATTAATCAAGTCCATGAAGATTTTGGAACATTAGTGTAATTGAATGGAATTACTATGAACTCGTATTGCTGGTACCTTGTTTGGAAAGAATTCTTGGGGATATTCTCCTTCTTCACTGATACTTGATAATACCATGATCGAAAATCCACCTTGGAGAAGTATTAGGCTCCATGTAGCTGATTGAACATGTCATAAGTTTGTGGTAGATGATACTTGTTCTTTATTACGATCTTGTTGAGAACATGATAATCAAAGAAAAGGTATCTTTTTGATCACATGAAAATCAACGAAAAGGTACATTGACCTATCCTTTGTCTTGATAAAGAGAATTGGTGGACCCCACAGTGAAGCACTTGGGTGTATGAACCATTCATACAGATTCTTTTATAGTTGTTTCTTTAGATCCTCAAGTTCCACAAAATCTATTCAATATGGAGTCTTGGATAATGGGAACTCCCTAGGTATAATATTAATTTAATTTAAACCCTTCGACTAGGAGGAATACCATGCAATTATTTGGGAAACACATCATCGTATTCCCCCATAATGGTCATGTATCCGAGGTTGATATTATCCTTAAACTGAATTATTTTAGCTAGATTTGCTTTCTTGTTAAGAAATAAAATCCATTATTGAGATATTGTCACTAAAGAAGATTAATTCTCTTCCTTTAAATTTTATAGGATTAGAGAATGATTTTCAATATAGATAGGTATTTCCTTCTCATAGAAATTTACGTTGTCTCTATGTAAGTAAAGCCAATCCATACCTATATTTGCATCAAATTCCAGGAAAAGGAGTATCAAAAGTTTTACTGGGAAGTTCATCCCATAAATTTTGATAGGGAATTATTTTTATACTTGGGATTTAGTAATTTTCGCAGTCACCATTTTCACTGAAATATCTACTTCCATGATTTTTGGTGGTTTTTGAATAGTTCTAGTAAACTTGCGTGATATATTGGAATTTATAGAACTATGGAAGATAACCCAAAATTTCACTTTTTGTTTATTCTTATAACCATTATATTAGTCTAAAATAGAATTAGGGGTGATAATTTTCAAACTACTAAACATATAATCAAGAATCCAAATAACATTAAATGAATCACTTATAAATTACTTGTATTTTCTTAACATATGAATTTCTAGGGTTCAATCTATGTTTTCAATAAAGTATTTTATAACATAAACACTTATGTGAATTTTTTTCCTTAATAATGGTTCATAATGAGCTTGTGAATTTATGAATTCATATCCATTAGGAGTGTGAAAACATGTTTTAAGAAAGGACCATTATCTTGCACCATTTTATGATCATGTCTAACGCAATGCGATGTTTTTAGATTTTACCCTCAGGTACATCTATGCTTGAGCCAATAAACTTGTAGTATCTAGGATGGGGTGTATTTTATTGAAAACCACATAATATATAATTTAACAAAATTTAGGGATGTATTCTTATATTTATTCTTATCCCTATGGCTTTTTGTATAGTTTTCTAATCCTAATCCCCAAATAAATAGTTTCCTTTGATAACAACTATGAAAAACCTTCTATTTATTAAACATTATTTCATTATTTATTATATAAGATTACATATAATACAACATGGAAGATCATAAAGTCCAATGTACTTGGTAATTAGTTACATTACATAACACCTTAAAATATGGAATAAATCACCATTATTGAAAACTTACTTAACATTCTCATATTACACCAATATACTTAAAACAGTATGGTATAACCTGAGGGCATACATAATAAAGGGGTATCTATAAATCATAGTAAGGGAATAAACATGGAACAACATGAATAATTTATTACATTTTATACAATAGGTATATCAATGATACATAAATGGGGTGAGAATCATGAACATGAATAATGAGGCATGATATAACATGATAACATAATGGAAACATGAGAAATGTGGAATCAAATTCAAACATGGGATCATAAAAATTATTCAAGTATAAAAATAAATAAATAATGATGGATTAGGTTCAATACATAATCCCTTTTATGAAGTATCATGAGACTAAAATATTACCCAATGCACTGGAGCGCTATATAATTCTAGGCACACCTGTCACTTTCATCTCATTCACATGAATAAGTGTGCAATATAGATCATACAACATGAAATAATTTATCATCACAATTTATCTCAAGATCAAAGAGTGTTGATTACATATATTTAAGTACCTGATGAAATAAGTTTAGTTTCATAAAGGTGAACACCCTTTACAGGAATTGGGTATGAGTATTCATTACACATTTGTTTGGCATAAAAAATCTTGGTAAAATTTTGACATCATTAAGGGGAAAAATATTCATGGTAGGGATTAATGAGATTGAAAAGGGAATATAAAAATTTATAAATAAAATTGAAAATAACAGGGATGAGGAAAATCATATCCCAATATAATTATTTGGAAATAAAAGTAATAAAATAAATAAGATGCTTGAATTGAAAAGGGGAGGGAGAGGTACCTTATTAAAGTTTAACATGGTAAAAGGTGTATATAAAGTTTAATGGTAGGGATTAATGAGAGTGAAATTTTTATATAATTAAATTTAAATAAGAATAAAATTAACGGGGATGTATAAAAATATGACAAAACAAGAAAAAATGGGAATAAAGATGCATAACATAAAAAAGGTGGTTGAATTGAAAGTAGAGCAGTGTATCCCTTTCATTGAGAGTGTAATTCCAAAATATTGGGATGAGATTATTGAGAGCTTGGGGGAAACTTGGGAATAATCTAGATATGGAAGGGTAGATTGAGGACATGATCCTAGTTTTTTTTAGTAAAGATAAGTCGGTTCTTCAGTGAGTTTATATAGGAAAAGTGAGGGTATTTTTTATTATTTTTAAAACTGGGGTGTGAAGCTCTATAAAATAAAATAACCAAAAAAAAAACCCATAGATTTTACCATGTTTTATAAAAAAATAGTGGTGGTTTTAATTATTTTATAAGTCCAAAGGCCAATTGTTTTATAATATTATCCTTAGTGATGTGTACGTGAGTCATATCCTTAAAGAAAAGAATTTAAAATATTAAAATATATCATAGGTTTTGGAGTATTAATAAAGGATTTATAAAATTAATTAAATAAACATAAAATTAAATTATTTAAATGTTTCAACATATATCTGGTCTTTTATAACATTTATAGTACTTATTACACATCTTTTTTTGTATTATAATGTCATAATACACATCATATATTTATACTGTTTTTAATTTTTACTTGAAAATTTGAATCTATTAGAAAATTATGAAAAATTAACTAATGGATATAATATATGTTATTATACTAATGATAATATTTATTTTATCCAAATAATTATCTAAATACATGTATTTTTACTTTGAAAATTAAAATTGACATTTATTGAGAAATGTCTGGTTTTTTGAAAATAAAATTTTCCAAACCCTTATAAAAATTAAATTTTTCTTACCAAAAAATTATATATTCATTTATATTTAATAAAAATTATTTAAAAAAATAATTTACTAAAATATTATTAATTCCAAATATCCATTAATTCATGAAAAAATTTATTTAATTGAATTTGAATATTACCCAAAAATAAAATTTGTGTTCTATTGTATTAAAATAAAAATAATTTTTAAAGTTATACTAATAAAATGAAAATATATTTACTATTATATACAATATACATATTCATATTATTATGGTATTGATATATAACACTTTATTACCCTAAAAAATTCCCTAAGGATAAGGTGTGTGCTGATGAGACTTTCACAGGGTGGTTCGACGTACATGGTTTGGGCTGTGATCTCAATGAACTTGAACTCCCCCCATAAATGGTTTCTTTTGAACTTAAGTTGTTAGATATTAGATTGAGATTGGTCAATGGAAAATACCAGTGATTCTATATCCCTCTTATGTTCTAATAAATGGGCTTCTTAGGGTACGATCCTACTGGTTGAAGCCATCACTTTCTTTATATATGTCAATTGGATTTATCGAAACCCTATATTTATAATAATGATATGATCACTATTCAATGGATATATTATCAACAGTTATGGTTCATAATGGTCTTTTAAATACTATTGGATATAATAAAACCAAATAAGTGCATTTGTTTTGTATAACCACAATACATATTAAGATGTTTAATTCAAACACAAAGGAAATTTTATTTATAAATGTTCTGGCCATTAAACTTCATTTATAAGTTTCAAAGGTTATTTTCAAAGAAAAGTATTTTTAACATTTTTTATATTGAAAAATCGTTTTAAATGGTTTCAAATATTCCTTTATATGATTTCATGGATATTTTTAAATAAAATGGTTCTCAAACTGTTTTATGATTTAAAAATAAATTTTTAAAGTGGAAAGAATATTTTCCGCATGAAATGTTATTTATGAATTTGAATAATTATTTTCCTTATAAGATGACATCCATTGGTGTTACCTATTCAATATTGGTATATTATCAATGGATACCAATCTTATTATTTCTCTGAATGGTTTATGTTTGGAATAATTTTTTTTCTATGAAACCTTTTTCTCTTCCATGGGTTATACCGTGAGGAAATTCTTATGAAACATGATTCTTTTCATGGGTTATTCAATGATTAAATGATTATAAAACTTGTAAATTATCTAAATGTTATGATATGATTAAATGATTATGATACCCATTTTATTTAAGGGGTTATGATATGATGAATTTTTATTTTATTGTGGAACACATAAATATGGTTTTTATTATGAGATGGGTGGGAACTATATATCCCTCTAATGAATTGGGTAAATATTTATATAGGGAGTGGACCCATTCCAGTATGAGGAAAAGGATGTCATTAGGGATGGTGGTGTATCCTACCAAGGTGGTGTACCCACCTATGAGTAAACTTGATTACATGTTAAAAATCTTATATGTGAACCTGATTACATGTTCACAATGTTATTTTTGAACCTAATTACATTCTTAAAATTTTATGTGTGAACCTCATTACATGCTCACAATGTTATGCATAGATCGAGTTTGATGTACACATGTTTATGTGGGGCCCTACATTCTTGTCCTTAACTTAATGAGTGCAATATTTTCTATTGACACATATTTACGATGATATAAACAAATGTGTATGCCAAAATTTTATGACTTATTCTAATTTTATGCTATCATTACTCATGTTATTTTATTTCATTAGGATTCATTTATTATGAACTACCAATATTTATTCCATGATTCATGTTTATGATATTTGATATATAGGGTATGGTTTTACAATGTTATAATCATGTTTTTATACCCTTATGATGATGTCATGCTTACATATCTTCTTTATTTACCCTTACTAAGAATTTGAGATCAAATTTTCTTATGCTTCCATTCCCCATGTTATGTAGAAAGATTTTATGTAGGGTATGTTTGTGAAGAGTAATAAAGGGGAAGATCTTTATAGAAGATGTTGGAGATATTTCACCAATTTATAATATTTTTTAACTAGTATCCAAAGACACTAAACTATTATGGTCCTTAGGCATGTAATTTTGTAATGTGTTTAATATTCATCTAAAAGGATGAAATATTTTTGTATGAAAAGATGAGGTCGATACAGTTAGCATCAAAGGAATGTTTTTGTTAAACTTTGGAACATAAGATGAGAAATATTTAGTGAGATACCATTGGATATTTCTAAGGATATTCCTAGACATGTATCTAAGGATAAGTCTATGAAGAATTTAAAGTATAGAAAAATGTCATTTAATTTTGATTAAGGATAGAGTGAGTGGTTTCTAAGAAATTACACCCCTATTTGGATACTATAAGTTGATGTGGATATGGAAAAAATGTACCAAGGTGTAACAACCCAAAAAAACCATATTTACCTTAAGTTTATTATAAATTGGTGAATGATAATAGGCATTACTGCACCCCTAGTAAGAATATCTCAGGGGATATGCTTTAGAAATTGAAAAACTTATTATGAACTATCATGAATAATATAAATATATTACAATTATGGATAATAGAGGTTATAACTAAGTTATAATCAATTGTTCAATGTTTTAATTGTCGAATGAATGTGAATTATATAAACCCATATCCTAAGTGCAATTATTCTGAAGAGAATGAGATAGGTGGTGTGAGTAATGGTTATTGTGTTGATGATAACGAGACCAAAAATAACATGTGAAAGGTATGGTCTATTCTAATAGTATTTTATATAATCATGATTAAATTGAGGTTTATGAATGCTAATAGGTGATTCATATTTCATATTTTAGGAAAGAGATATTAAGGAATAATATGATGAATCCAAGTTAATGGTTTGAGAAAGAAGTGGTATGATTGAATTATTTATGTATTGGAATTCAAGAACTATGTTATTTTAATCATGAAATATTTTTTTTTTCATTATGGGTTTTAAAAAATACATTGAATGTTGCTGATGATGTGGACAAGTGATTTAATGGAAAGGTGATATTTTGATTAATGGATGGTAACCATTAATGTGTTCTTGATGTTGAGAAAATTGTGTTTATATTGGATAAATAGATGATTGATATGGATAAAAAATAGATAGTATTGATAATATTAGAAATAATAATTTATTTTTTGGGAAAGTAGTATATATTATCATTAATATAATTTCAAATTTTTTTGGATTTAATAAATATATCCAATATTATATGTTTTATGTAATGAATGAGGATTAATAAAAATATACAATAAGGTTTTATGGTAATTCAGGTTATTTCCATATTTCAAGAGAATACATGATAAAGGTATTCACATGTTTGGCATGTGAAAATAAAGACCCACTTTATGATATATGTGGATTTAATGATAAGTTCATTTAGAGAAATTTTGAGACCTTATTTACAAAATTTGAGTTCTAGAAGGTTTATAAGGTTAACCATTTATGGAATGGTTTAAGTTGAACTTTGGATGAGGTTTGAAATATTAATGTATTACTTCACCATACAAAGGTATATGCATGACATGTGAAAACCATTATTTTTGATAGTATCCAACGAGTCCGTACCCGAGTGGTAAGGGATCCTGCTTAGCATCTAAGAGACTTGGGTTCAAAACCGGGTGGAGGTGAATTTCTGGGTACTGTAGTAGTACTATGGTAGCGCTGTAGTAGTACTGTAGTAGTCACTATAGAAGGTACTGTTCGGTACTGTAGTAGCAGGAACTATTCACCCGATTTGGGCCTTCGGGCCATCGGTTTGGGCCTACGGGTCTCCAAGGTCTTCGGGTCATCAAAGGCCTTTGGACCTCAGGGTCTTCGGGTCACATAGACCATGGTGTATCCTAGTTAACATAGAATAGGCCCAGAAGAGGATCAGAGCAACAGCTGTATCAGCCACCAGATGCAGAGCTTACCAGATTGGAAGAATGAGAGGGTATGGCATCCTCCATCGGGACCAGGCACCGTGCAGCTTTGTACGGGGCAATGCTAGCCGATCAGCAATGCAAGGTGGGGAGCTAGGTGATCAATGATGTAGAAAGTTGGGGAGGGACAGTTCATGTGGGTTGGGCCTATGGGTCATGTATTGGTCATGGTATGCCTCTGGGCCTTCAGGTTATGTATTGCGGGTTTGTCGGGCCTTGTGCCTTGGGCCTACAGGTCATGTACGAGTTCCCCTTCAACCCTTAAAAGAGGGATTATCCATAATTAAATAAAAAAGAAGGCCTTCAGGCCATTCAGGCATTATTATTGATAATAACTATAGAGAGATTGAAGGAATTATCATTAATTTATAGATCTTATTTAGTTCTTAATAAATAAAAAATATGACTCTTAGTATAACAGATGATGTGGAAATTGATCAAGGTACAACCCAATGGTGATATTGTTCTTATCAAATGGAATGAAATCAAGTAAGTGTATCTTCTCATGAAAATTATTAAAATTTTGGAAACAGGTGTTGAAATAATTTTTTTGATGATATCAATGAACATTGTAAATCTTTAAGACTTATGGATCCATGATCATTAAATTTCTCCTGACCATTCCTTCTATCACTCTCTCTATATATTTGGGTGTTAGTTTTCTCTTCTCTGTCCACATTTTCACATCCCACCTAAGTTATCCTATTTGGAAATGTAGTATGAGTTATTCTAGATGGATTATTTAGTTTCCTTTATCATTCCCAAGAGTATGTTTTATTAACCAATTTTTTAATGTGGGTTTCTATGAAGTAATTTTAATATATTAAATCTTTGATGACCGTGGAAAATTTCAAAGGTGAAATTCTTTTTAAGTGGGGTAGAATGAAACACCCCAAGATTTTTTGAAATATTGTTTTCCAAATTACTTTAACATTTTTGATATTTTTCTTTACATGAAACACTAATTTTATATTGAGTTTCACATAGGATTTTGTTTTTATATTGTTACATGCAACACCGATCTTAGCTTTCTTTACATGTAATAATCAGTTTAAATGAAACGTTACATATTATTAAAATAATATTATTTAATATGATAGTTGTAACGTAGCTGTTGGAATGGTGATTATGAATAAGATTAACTAATTTATGAAAATATGTTTTACACATGTATATAAAATGAATTATTTGGTGACTAATTAATTAGAAATAAAAATAAAACCCTTTTTAAAATAAAAGAAAATCTCTCTCCAAAAAATTATTTTCACGGGAATTAGTGTGTTTTATATCAATAAATTAACAAAAATCACTATTTTTGAATGCTTTTAATGAAATTTATAAATTATATTTATTCAATAAACTATTTTATGTTCATATTTTGTGTCTTATATACAAAAAATAAAAATAAATCCAATCTTATGATTAAAAATACATTTTTTAGGAATCAATTTTCCCTCATTTTTATGAATGACATATTTAAAAAAACATTAAACCACTTTAAAATAAAATTGAGAAGATAAAATTAATTTTTGTATTATCAATATCAAAACTATATTAGTGTCAATTATTGTGATTTTTTCCAAAAGGTTTCAGTTGTTTATGAATAGTGCAAAATACTAAATTTTAATTGAAAGCTACCTTTTCATTTAAAGAATTTATGATGTTAAATAATATTTTAAATTGGTTTTGAAGTAAAATTATTTAAATTATAAATAAATTAAATCAATTTAAGCCATTTTAATTAATTTCATATTGATATTGGATATAGAAACTTTGTAAACATTTGAAAATTCTATCTTTAAAAACTCCTATTCCCATCGCATTTATTAGATTATTATTAAATTGTATTATTCCAATTATGTGAATAGAATTTATAAATATGGATTAAATATTTCGAATAAAAATAATTTATATTATCAAATATTTTCAAATTAATTTTTTACCAAAATGATTAGTGAAAATAGTTAAAACTAATTACCACGATTAAGGTTAAAATGAAGTTTTGCAGAGAACATGTGATTGTGTGAGGTTTAATTTTACCAACACATAGGAATTTTTTAATGAATTCTATTTAATATTTATAATCATTTTTTATAAATTATCAGATAAATATCTAGTTAATATTAGTATTAAATTTTAAATTACTTAGGTAAATAAAAATATACAAGTTACAGTGGTAACAACTTTTAGGATAAAAGTGAGTAAACTTAAAGAATAAAGAATAAATTGATAAAAAATATGTTTATTTTATGTGGTGGAGGAATTTATCAACCAAGTATTCCATCCCATCCATTATTTACCAATTTTGAGGCACATTAGGTAAGGGAGACCTCCCAATAGTGAATACTTTGGGTAGTTATAAGAATGCCACCCCTCCTCAATTATAAAAAGGATATCACTAACCTCCCTTATTCACACCTATCAAGCCATTTTTATTAACCAGAACCTAAAAAAGAAATTAAAAACTTCCCTTAACTCATCATAAAATCCTTATTTTGGGTATATGTCCGTACTAGGAATACTTTAGTGAAAACCTAATGAGAATACATGAATAATAGGTAATGTTCTTCCATGAGCATCTCCATTTTGATTTCCTTCCCCACCATTTTAAATTTAAATTATACCATGGTTATATAATAATATCAGTATATTATATATAATGATATGTTTTTATGTTAAGGGTATGACCTAAATCCATACACACTTTATTCAAATGGGTTTCAAATTCATCGTTCGTGTGTATGGTGGACTATCGCCTCGCAAATCGATGTCATTCATTTTTCCATTACCAAATTTAAAGGTTGGTAATAATGATATATTTGTACTTTATATATGATATATATTATATTTATGATCATATTATTCTTGTGTAATTTTTATATCACATATACCTTCATTCGTTCCATTTTGTGGGAATATGATAACGTTGTTTGTGTGTAAGACGGACTACCACCTCACGAAGCTATGTGATTCGTTAATGATTTACATGGAATGTATTAAGGATGGGTTTAATAAAAATAGTTTACATATATAATATAAAAATTTTACTATAATTATATATATACATTATTTACCTTTCTTTCTTTCAATATGAAAAGAAAATAGAAACAACATTGAAGCGTACGTATAACCTATCATCTCAATGAAACATGTAGTTCATTTTATATAAATAAATAATACAGATTTCTATAAATACATATAAATGAATATATATGAGATTTATATAATGTTTTAAATTTTGGATATGATGGAACCATGTTCAAAGTATGAGGACAGAAAATATAACACTTCAAAACATATACGAAAAACAAAGCAGTTATTACCTGGAACATAACTTTATCATGGAATTGTTGATAAACAGGCAATAAAAGGTCATAATAAAATAGTATATGGTATTATATATGTTAATATGGTTCTTTAATAGATTTAGAATAAAATTATATTCATTTTATAAGTGGTTTGAATGAGTATGACAAAAGATCATACTTAAGGAAAGGGGTTTCCATCCAAATTTTACATTATACGAGACAAATTCAATATTCTCCACATGTTTCATTTATGTGGTGTATATAATTACCATTAATGTATTTCATAATACTTAAAATTATCATTATTAGTATTTAGATATCAATTTTAAGATCTCTCTTTCATGGAGTTTATGCTTTAAAAGTTAACTAATCGGTAAGGGGATTTTTTGATCAATTTAACTTCTTTGATATGTACATTATGTGTTGTATTTTTCTTTATAGGGATTATGATTCAAGGTTACAAAATTGGTAAGAGTTTTATGTTATAATATCACTATTTTCAGGATTTCTTACGATTAGGTCTCCAATATTCAAATCTCATGATATACCTCTCAATAATTATTAGTAATTCTCTTCTCCTCTGGCTATTAATGACATATTTATGTAATGGTAACATTTCCACTCTTTGATACTTAGTATAATTAATAATTTTTTAAAGAAAATTTTACCTTATTTTTATCTTCGGTTTAAAATCTATTTTCTTTTAAAACCATTTTTTCTAAAAAAAAATTAAAATGTTTTTAAATGATCTTTAAGATAATTTTTAAATAAAGAGATTTTAAAAATATTTTATGTTTAATTTTTTTAAAAAAATTATTTTCGAAAATTATTTTTTATGTTTCAAAGGTTATTTTCAAAGAAAAGGATTTTTGAAGATATATTATTTTTAAAAAGGTTTTTAAATGGCTTCAAAAGCTTCTTTTATGCGTTTTATAGTTATTTTCAAAGAAAAATATTTTCAAAATGTTTTATATTTTAAAATTAAATTTTCAAAGAAAAAAGTATATTTTACCCTAGAAATGTTTCAAATGATCATTCAAGTGTTGTTTACATCTATGATGACATTCATTAGTGCTACCTATTCTTTATTTGGGATATGATCCAAGGATACCATTATTAATTTTCTATGAATGGTTTATGTTTATGATGAAAAGTTTTTTATGAAACCTATTTTTATTACATGGGTTATACCATTGATAAATGATTATGGAACACAATTATTTTCATGGGTTATTCTATGAATAAATGATTATGAAACCTATCTCTTTTCTATAGGTAATGACATGATGAAATTTTTATGACACCTATTTAATTTCATGGATTATGATATGATGAATGTTTATGATCTTATGGAACAGATAAATATGGTTCTGATTTTGAGAGGGGTAGGACCTATATATACCTCTAATGCAATAAGTAAATATTTATATATCTCATGATATAAACATGGTTGTAACAAAGAGTGAATGCGATACAATATAATACTTTATCCTGTATTTTGTTTTGGGGAGTGAACCCACTACATTATGAGTAAAGGGATGACACTAGGTATGGTGGGGTGTCCTGCGTAAGAGGTGTATCTACATATACATGAACCTGATTACATGTTCATAATGTTATGCATAACAATTATTACATCTTCATAATGTTGCACATAAACCTAATTACATGTTCACAATGATATGGGAAAACCAAAATCAATGTTCACAATATTATGTGTGTACCAGGTTAGATGTCCACAACTTTATGCGAGGGAATGATTTCATGTCTTTAACTTAATGAGTGAGCCAGTTTCTATTTACACACGTTCAAAATGTTATAAGCTGATGATTATGCCAAAAGTCTATTATTTATTAAATGTTTATTCCCTCATGATTCATGTTATTTTATTTCCTTATGATTCGTGCCTTATAAACTATCAATCATTATTCCATGATTTAGTTTATTGATCTTTAATATGAAGGGTATGGTTTTCCAATTTTATGACCATGTTCTCATAACCTTATCCTCATGTAATGCCTATATATCTTCCTTATTTACCCTTAATGAGAATGTAAAGACCTAGAATTTCCATGTATTTTTTTAAATATATGGGAATTTTACGAGTCCGTGAAGATTGACGGCACGCGATTCTGAGGCCCGGTGTGCCCAAAATCAATTTCTGTACTTTTCTGGAGGTACGTTCAGTAAACGTATGAGAGGGTTTTTTTATCTTTTGAACCGGTGCTTAGAATTGAAATACGAGGGCACCGCTGAACTCACAATGCCAGTATTAACTTAAGAAGACTTTCACCTTGACAACAGTTGGTCGAGGGTGAAAGTTAATTTTTGGGGTTTTTTGTGGAAATAATAAAATAAAATAAACTTCTTTTTATTTTATTTTTTGCTCTCATGTGGATATTTCAGGTGGGGACCACTAGATGTAAACCTCCCATGAGAGGATATGATGGTGGGGACCACCCGAATTAACCTCCCATGAGAAGTTATGGTGGTGGGGACCACCCGAGGTTAAAACCTCCTGAACTCCCGATTATGTGGGGAGAAACCTCTTGATCTCCCCACTTAATAGTGCCACCACCCCCTCTAATTAATTTATGCCAAACTATGTAATTAATTATCCCGATTTTAATTTATGCCAAAAACTTAAAAGATAGTTTAATCTATTATTTTTTTGGCTAGCTTTCATTTTGGTGGATTGGGAGAAAGGAATTGGGAGAAAATCTCTCCAATGAAGAATTTTAATGAAGAAAACTTCTCCTTCGATGAATTCTTCTACAAACACTGTCGACGGATTGCTAACGAGGAACTTCTCCACCGACGATAGAGGGAATGCCGACGTCACCAATGTCTATTGATCCCCAATGATGTCATCTACTTCTTCGCGACCTCCATCAATGGACAATCTGAGGTAGGGGTTTATTTTTGTGTATGATTATATTCCCATGTTCTCCCCTTTTTTTTAAAAAACGAATGCAGATGATTTCTTTTACAGGTTGGGGACAATCATTATGGTAGGTTAGGATTTGACATTCAATGTTCATGTTATTGATGACCCGCTTGCTACCGCTCTAACGCGGAGGGTATGGGCCAAACAAACATGGCCTGACCCCTCCGCCATTCTTTTGTTGAATTATGGTGTACCCTTAATGATGGAAGAAGAAGACCTTGGTGATGGAAACCAGAGCGGGATTTTGGAAACCTAGGAGGCACGAGAATAGCGGCTGATAGCACTACCGGCCGCAAAGAAGGCGACGACGCCGCCCCACGGCCAGACCGCCACCCCGCGGCTGGACCGCCTCCCCACAACCAGACCACCGCCCCACGGCCGGACCACCACCCCACGGCCAGACCGCCGCCCCGCAGCCAGACCGCCACCCTGCAGCCCGACTTCCACCCCATGGTCGGACTGCCACCCCACAACCGGAACACCGACCCATGGCTGGACCACCACTCCGCGGCCGGACCGCCTCCCCATGGTCTCACGCCGTTCTTAGCCGAGTCTCCCCGGGCTGAGCCGAGCCGCCCTCACGGCACCCCTCGGCTGAGCCGCCCTCGTGACACCCTTGCGGCTCTCATGGGATAGGTCGAACCGAGCCGGCTGGGCTACCCAGCATGGACCAGGCCAGACCCAAAGGGCGATGCCAAGTCGGTCCGACCGGGTCGGTCCGGACTTGGTCCCACTACGACCCGATTACTTTTTTTGGCCATAAATTTGGTACCAGGCATCCGTTTGCTGAACCGTCAGCGGAGCTGGAAATCATGGAGCGAGAAGATCCCTTTGAGTAATAACCTACTGAGATTTGGATTAAGATGGGGAACAGTCAGGTTGGATCGAGCATGAATCCAACCAGGCCCCCAGGACTAAAAGGTTAATAACTCACAGACCGAGCGTCCGATTGACGCGCCATCTGTTTTGTTGAGACCCTATGATGTGATGGACCTTTGATACACTACATCATGGGAATTCATGGAAGACATAGTATCGAATCGTAGCTCTTGGAGATGATCCTCCTGGAGACGAGCGAGCATAGTGCGGGAACCTAGTGACTGACTGAGACTTGATGAATGATGACCGTTTCGACTTGGATTGACTCGAAAGTCCTAGTGGGGAGCGCCTTGGTGACCCAGCAGACCCATGGTGGGGAGCACCATGGTGATGCAGTAGACCCACAGTACTCAAAAGGAGGATTACCTTAACAAGATTAGTGGGGAGCACCTTGGTGACACGGCACACCTGTGGTGGGGAGCGCCTTGGTGACGCGACAGACCCATGGTACCCGACAAGAGGAGTAACTCATCAGTCCAAGGTTAGTGGGAAGCACCTCTGTGTGACGTAGCAAGCCCACTATACTCGATATAGGAGGATTTCTTCAGTAGATGAGGTGTTCGTCATTGTGACTGGAAATGTTACTTGATACTACCCCTAGAATAAATCCTGGTGTGAGCTGAGTCAGTACCTCTGTCTTTCCTCATGATTGAGATGGATTACTTGATAACATAGGTATATGTATGGGAATATACCTAATTAGGGTTGTCTGTTGATTTCATAATTTTTGGTTTATCCTTGGTGGATTTTGTGAGACCTTGAGGGTATCGGGGTCCCTACTGAGTATCATTATTCTCACCCCTACACGGGCTATGCCAATAACATGTTGTGTTAGATGAAGACGACGGATAGCGCTGATCGAGGACGTGAGTACCAGGACTAGACAGTTCCCAAGGGTGTACCATACGACATGTCGATACACAGAGGAGATGGATGGATGTAGAGTGCTGAGGAGGTGATCTGTACCTACCCTTCAGGTAGGAACCCGGAGGACAACCCAGTAGCTGTCTTTATCTTTCTTTAGTTGTGTTGCATTTCAGTTGTACTTGTACTTTCCAATTGGCCTTGTATTCTAGCCCCTTTTTACATACTGTACTCATTTGTTTACTATACAATTGACTTGCGTTCGTACCTTGATGTGTGTTTAATTTCATGTGTTTTAAAGTTATAAAGTCTATGCCTTCCCAGTTTTAGGGAATACTCCTTTGGTGCTAGTTGCCAGCCCCTAGCCTATGGAAGGTGGGCTTGGGGTAGTCACGACATGGGCCCCGAGGGATGGGTCATGACAAATTGGTATCAGAGGAGTCTGTTCTACCACAAAACTGGGACTCTGATCTTTTCTGTGAAGCGATAGTGTTATGGGTACTGAGTGCAGTTTCCAGTTCAGGGAGTCAAGTATGGTTTGGTGGCTGACGTATCCATACACCAGGATCCTAACTTCTGATTTCCAACTCAGTGCATGAAAACACTAATTGTGTGTGTGTTTCCAAGAGCTTTTTTGTTATCCCTTGAGTCATCTCACCAGGTATAACTTATTAACCATGGAACACCTGTTTCTTTTCAGGATTCCTCCAAGAAGATAGCCAGCTAGAGTACCAAGTGTTGTACACATTGATAGCCCACCGAGCGATGAGGCCTCGGTGCATGGCCCTTTTCCAGTAGAGGCACCAACGGAGGCACCAGCGGTACAACTCCTTGTTGGGCCACTGATTCTGTAACGACCCGAAATTTTTGAATAAATCTTATTTCCTAATTTTATGTGTTATTTTATTTTATTTTTATACTCAACAAAAATGTTTCATTTGATAACACGAGTATAATTAAAATGAGACTGCTGGGTTTTGGCTATTATTTGACCATTGGTCAATATGACCGCTGGAAACTAAATGTTTTGATTACTATCTCTAAATACAAGAAATCTTGGTTAATTAATATAGAAAGAAGATTCGATGGCCTCACCCAGTAGTCTTGGACTGATCGAAGCCCATCTAGAAGAACTTGGGAAGGAGGTAGCACCACTGGGCTTTGCTCTGGACCAAACCCAAGCTGAACTTCATCGTGTGAAGCTAGAACGGGATCGCCTTCGCGAGAAGTTCAAACTAATAGAAATTACGACTCGTGTGATGTTGGCCGAGCCTCCCTCGGATTCTCTCACCTTAGAACACCTTACACTTAGGTCCTATGCTGGTGTGATAAGGGGCTATGTAAGGAGACCATAATTGCCTTGTGTAATCCTTTGTTTTAAAAAAAAATTTGGATTTCTTCTTATGATGAAGTTTATGAATTTTCAAATGTCCAGATAAATATAGTATGCATATTTTTGATAAATTTTAGAGAAAGGATATTTTAAAAATGTTTATGTAAACCTTAAATAAATAAAAATGTGTAATGATTTTCAAAAAATGTCCTTCTGCAATTATGTTCACTACGAAATTTCGAGCCTAATAAGATCAACTTGATTTTTGATGAATAGTAAATTATGAATAGTGATTTTACGCTTAGGATTAGTAATGTGACCAAATGGATTAGTAATCTCACTTAAAGAAAGTATTAATATAATCTAGGCACCTTGATTAAGTAATGTGATTCAATAAAATGGTTAAATAATGGTTTCATAAATTATTATTCAAGTATTAGTTTTTTCGGGTGAATAGTGTTTTTTAATTAAAAATTTAAATAAAAATATTTAGAAAATTACTTTTATAAAATGGATTTCATTTTTTAACTCAGAGCACCGATATTATTCTATGGTAATTTTTGGGGTTTTTTCTGAAAAAATGAATTTTCGGTGAATAGTGTTTTTATTTAAAAATTAAATTAAAAATATTTAGAAAATTATTTTTATGAAATGGAGTTCATATTTGTAATCAGAGCGTTGATATTTGGTTAAGGTGAAATTTTGGGATTATTCTGAGAAAGTTGAATTTTCGATGAAAAGTGAAAATACAGTTTTTAAGTTACGGGTGTCTAATGACATCATTAAATGATGTATTAAGTATATATTCAATATGGTCGAATTGTGAATAGTAAGATAAGGTATGAGTTGTCCCTTGGCCATTAATGCCTTGTCCCCTCACTTTCCCTATAAATACCCACCCATTCCTCCTTTGGTTTTCACTCCCAACTCTCCCCCAACGAAGTTCTGGTCTCCTTACCTTCCAAGGAGTCCTCCCAAGGTGCCCCCAAGCCCTCAAGGTCCAAAACTTTGAGTTTCAAGAGTCACGTTTTAAGGTAAGGGATCCGACCTCTCTCCTTCATTTCAATTAATCTCTTTTATGTCATTCCTTTATGCTACATGTTCTTATGTTGGAGGATGTTATTTTATACTCCTCTTACTTCCCTTATTATGTTCATATAATGAGAGATCCCCTCTTACTCTCATTATTTCGTTTTATGAAGTTTTAAGTGGCGCCGTTAGGCTGTTGAAATTTTTGTAACAGACTCTTTCTCCCTTCTCATTTTTCAAGATCTATTTTCATGTAAAGTATTTCAAGTTCCTTTTTATTATGTTGGGGTATGATCTATAAATTTATCATACTGATCTTTTATGATCATATGATGAGAGACCCCATTTTATCTCTTCAATTCAGTATTTTGAAGTTTTAAGTGGCGCCGTTAGGCTGCCGAATTTTAAGTGGTTCTTCACCCTTCTCGTTTTGAAGTTCTACTTTCATGTCAATTCTTTCAAGTTCCTTTTTTGTTATGTTGGGGTATGATCTCTATATCTATCATACTGGACTCTTATTTTCATATGATGAGAGACCCCATTTGATCTCTTCAATTCAGTATTTTGATGTTTTAAGTGGCGCCGTTAGGCTGCCGAATTTTTAAGGGATTCTTTCACCCTTCTCATTCTTTTCAAAGTTCTACTTTCATGTCAAGTCTTTCAAGTTCCTTTATAATTATGTTGGGGAATTATCTCTATATCTATCATACTGAACTCTTATGTTCACATGATGAGAGACCCTATTTGAGCTTTTCAAATCTTGGTGTTTGAAGTTTAAGTAACGTCGTTAGGCTACCGAACTTTCATAAGAGAAATCTAATTTTTGTCTTTCTTCCATGTTTTTCATTTCAAATGGTATTTCCTTGAAATTTCATTACCATGATCATGTATCCTTCTTATTCTGTCCATCTACTGTTTTATGGGTCATTTATGAATGTTTGACCCATTTTACCTCTCTTTTTAATGTCTTCTAAAACCTCGTGACATAGCCGTTATGCTGCAAAATTTTCATCTCAAAATGTCTCTCTCTTTTTCTAAAGTTCTTTTATATTATTAAGTGAATACTAAAAGATATTTCTTCTAAAGGGGTATTCACATATATACAAAAATTTTCTATTTTAAATTATGGGATTTACATACATGATACCCACCTTCCTTTTCTGTGGGTTTTAAAGTGATGTAAAGATCATGTCTTTAAAGCAGTTTTTAAAACGTTATGATTACGAAATGAAACCCATTTATTTTGTGCTACATGGGTTCTTTATGAAATGTTTGATGATGATATATGTGGATCACGTGATAATAAAGGCAATTTTAAGGGTGCGCCCTGATAGCGCTCCAATGCATTGGGTAAAGACTTAATCTCTAGAGATGACCATTTTTAACGACGCCTTGGTGAATAACCTTGGTAAATTTTAATGACACCTTGGGGATGGACCTTGGTGAAACGAAACGATTGTCAATATTAAATGTTCCAGCCACATCTTCAAGTTATGAAAAATTTTATTTTTATTATGAAATGCCTCATGATTTCTTTCTCATGCCTTAAAGTTCTTTTCATGTCCTTATTGAAGTATCTCAAGTTCACATGTAAAATGTTCATCTTGTTTCCCTTACTGGGCCTTTTGCTCACCCTTTCTTTTGATGTATATCCCCAGGTTATGAGATGCAGTAATGAACCTAGGATGAAAATAAGGAGAAGCCTTTCAAGTGTTTAAGAGGAATGTTTTATGTTGTTTTCATGTATTATGTTCCTAGTTTCCAAGACACTAAACCTTAAAGATCCTCAGTTTTGTATAATGTAATGAAAGTTTATGTTATAAAAAGGCGGGATGATATAGATTCCACTTTCCCTAGTAAAAGAAGGTTCACACCGCTTGAGCATGTTGCACAAGTTCCAGCGCCAGAGGCCACCCAGGTTCCAGGGAGAGATGGACCTGCAGGCAGCTGAGGATTTTCTGGAGGCTGTGGTGAGAGTCTTCCGACTCTTAGGGACACAAGTCTATCACAAGGTGATCCTTGCCACCAACCTTCTATAGGTAGCAGCGGGAAAATGGTGGATCTTGATGCTCTAGGTTAAGGACAAGGTGATGCTTCTTCTGGGCAGACTTCGAGAGCCTGTTTCAGGCATAGTTTATTCCAGCGACTCTTCGTGCCGTATGAATACATGAGCTTTTTCATATGCAGCAGGGCAACATGACTGTAGCTCAGTACATAGTGAGGTTCATTGACCTATTGCACTACTCCACAGACATGATGCATGACACATTCTTCAGGGCATGAACCTTCGAGCAGGGGATCAGGTGAGAGATCAGGGCTTCAAATGATCTCACTCAGCATCCCGACACAGGCGTGGGTGTTAGAGAGAGCCCTCTTAGTGGAGAGTTTTCTTACTGAGAATTCACCAGTAGTGAGCCCCACTACCAGTCGCCATGTAGCAGAGTCTTCTGTACCTGGTATCAGATAGTTGTCACAGAGGACCAAGAGGAATAGACCTACAGGTAGATGACCGCATCACTCAGGATCGGTTGTGCAGGGCACCCGAGGTGGAGCCAGTTATTCCAGGAGAGGGAAGTGTTTCTTATGTGGCAGAAAGGGTCACATGACTCATGAATGTCCGACCTGACATACGAATGATCTGTAGACGGTCGAGGGACTGCCCAGGTAGAGACAGAGGTTCGATTGAGGTGGTCTGCAGGGAGAAGGCATATGTGGAAGAGGAGCTGGTCGTACAACTGGAGGTGGGTGACTATTCGAGATATTATCGCCACCACCACTAGGAGGTCCACCCCGAATGTAGGGAGCTGGTGGATAGGGGAGAGATCAGCTCTAGGTAGCTAAGGCTTATGATCATGGCACTCTGGAGATGATTCAAGGTACGATCTGTGTCTACTGCACCATAGCTGCAGTACTTATAAACACATGTGGCAATCATTCTTTTATTGCCACTGCCCTCATTCGGAGCTCAGAGATTTCGATGGAGCCGCTAGCTCAATCCTTACGGCTAGAGACTCCTACGAGAGTAGATTCAATGATTACACACTGGTGCTGGTAGTGCGAGCTTACTCTAGGAGCCGAGAGCTTCGGTTGGGATCTCCTAGTAGTGGCATCGAGTCCTTACAACGTCATCTTGGGTATGGAATATTAATCTATAGTCCATGCACAGATTGACTGTATTAGGTACAAAGTGCGGTGTGTCAGCACGAATGGGACTAGGGTTACCTTCACCGGTGATAAGGGAGCCTTTGCAGCGTAGGATGGACTTACCAAGAGGAGAGTGCAGCTGATCACTCATAAGTTGGCTAGCCTTACCCTTAGAGCTGTTGATGTGGAGAGTCTGAGCTATCCTGTAGTGGTGGACCAGTATGCGGATGTCTTCCCTGATAATGTTCTGGGTCTACCTCCTCATAGAGTGGTGGACTTTTACATTGACTTGTACCTCGGGATGACACTGATATCTACACCAGCATATCAGATGGCTCTCGTGGAGCTTCGTGAGCTGCGGGTATAGCTAGAGGACTTACAGGGGAAGGGATTCATACCGTCCAGTGTTTCAAATTGGGCAGCTCCAATTTTGTTCACCGAGAAGGTGTATGAGAGATTGAGACTTTGTGTTGACTATCAGCACCTGAACCAGGTGACCGTGAAGAACAAGTACCCACTCTCAAGGATTGACGAACAATTTGATCAGGTGAAGGGAGACCGATGGTTCTGGAAGATATACCTTATATCAGGCTATCCGTAGCTCATATTTCGAGACAAGGATGAGTAGAAGAAGACCTTCAGATATCGGTATGGCCACTACAAGTTATTGGTTATGCCATTCGGCGTAACCAATTCTTCTGCAGTGTTCATGGGACTCATGAACATGATCTTTCAGCCATACCTTGATCGCTTTGTAGTAGTCTTTGTTGATGATATCCTGATCGACTCGAATACTGAGGAGAAGCTTGCCTATCATTTGCAGGTAGTACTAGAAACACTCCAAGAGCACCAGCTTTATGTTAAGCTCTCAAAGTGCCAGTTCTGGATCTAAGAGGTTCACTTTCTAGGACATGTCATATCAAAGGATAGAGTTGTGGTGGATCCTGTGAAAATTGAGGTAGTACTTGCTTGTGATCCACCCATGAGTGTGAGGGAGGTACAAAGTTTCCTGGGTTTGGCAAGATATTACCAGAGGTTTGTGCTAGAATTCTCCAAAGATGCAGCACCACTATTAGCGTTGATGAAGAAGGGACAACCCTTCGTTTGGTTGGAGAGATGCCAGTGTAGTTTTCAGGAGCAGAGGCAAAGTCTGACTAGTGCCCCCATCTTGAGGCTTCTAGGGGAGGGTGTAGGGTATGTAGTCTACTGTGAAACATCTTCGACCAAACTCAGAAATGTCCTAATGTAGGAGTGAGTAGTGATCGCATATGGTTCTCGATAGATGAGAGAACATGACCAGAACTACGCTACCTATGAATTGGAGTTAACAGTAGTGGTCTTCTCTTTGAAGATGTGACAGAACTACCTGATGGGAAAACGTTTTACAATGTACTCCAATCACAAGAGTCTCAGGTTTATCTTATCTCAGAAGGACCTGAACCTAAGACAATGAAATTGGCTTGAGTTCTTCTAGGACTATGACTTCAGGATAGTCTATATTCTTGGGAAGGGCAATGTTTTTGCAGATGCACTCATAAGGAGATCTGGTATACCACTGCTAGGCGAGGTGACATAACTTCTGGCTGCTTTACAGATATCCTTTGTGGATAGATATAAAGCAACTTTTCTTCAGTCTCTTTCAGTCACTCATCCACTTCTTCAGCGAATTAGGGAGGTGAAATGTGGGGACACTGACTATGAGACACGACGTGCTCAGATATCAACAAGACAGGCACCTGATGGATTTTTTAAAGGTGGGGAGAACGTCGTCCTCTTTAGAGGATGTACCATGGTACCAATGTCACTTTAGGAGGAATTTTTGAGGGATTTCCACACTTCCCCTCTAGAGGTACATCTAGGAGTGGCGAAGATGTACCAAGATCTCCGACGACAACACTGGTGGCCGGGAATGAAGAAAGTACCAGAATAGTTTGTTTCTCGGTGCCTCACTTGTCAGCAACTGAAGGCAGAGCATCAGGTACCAGCAGGCTTGGTTCATCCCTTAGAGGTCCCATAATAGAAGTGGGATGGGATATCCATGGACTTCGTATTAGGACTTCCACGTAAATCCAGAGGTCAAGACTCAATTTGGGTGATCATCGACCGACTCGCCAAGTCGGCCCACTTCATACTGATCAGAGATCAGGGTTCAGTAGAGAGCTTGGGATGCTTCTATGTGCAGAAGATTGTGTGGAAACATGGAGTACCTTTGACGATTGTCTCCGATCATGATGCATGTTTTATATCCCGTCTATGGAAGGGGATGCATGAGGTTTTCGGGAGGCAACTTCATTTGAGAATCTCCTTCCATCCTAAGACGGATGGTCAGACTGAGTAAACCTTACAGACCCTTGAGGACATGTTGCGTGCTTGCATCCTCGACTTCAGTCGTAGCTGGGAGGATCACTTACCCTTGGTGGAGTTTTCATACAACAACATTTATCACTCCACCATTGGGATGTCACCTTTTGAGGCATTGTATGAGTTACCTTGCAGATCACCCTTGTGCTGGAATGACCCAGGGGACTCAGCACTAGTGGGACAAGAGATGGTACAGACTACCACAGAGAAGGTGAAGATCATCCAGTAGCAGATGAAGACTGCATAGAGTAGGCAGAAGTCGTATGCTGATAGGAGACGGAGACCTCTGGAGTTTGAGGATGGAGACCACGTCTTTTAATGGGTCTCACCCCGATGAGGTCTACAGAGATTTGCCCCAGATAGCAAGTTATCTTCAAGATTCATCGGACCCTTATAGGTCCTTAGTAGAGTTGGTGAGGTGTCTTACCGCTTACCTCTTCCACCTCAGTTGCACTGGGTGAATGACGTCTTCCACGTATCCCAGCTAAGGAGATACGTACACGACCCTTATCACATAATCGATCATGGTGAGACAGATGTCGATGATGGGGTGACTTTTACGGAGGTTCTAGAAGAGATTTAGGATTGAAAGGAGCAGGTCCTTCATGGATGGTCGATACCTTAGGTGCACATTCGCTGGCAGCACATAAATCTCCAATAGAGCACATGGGAGCGGGAGGCTCAGATGCGTGGTCAATAAACCCAATTGTTTACCTAGTTTGAGTTGTGGCTTACGGGGACGTAGAGCCCTGAGGTGGGGAGAATGTAAAGACCTATAATTTCCATGTAATTTTTTTAAATATATGAGAATTTTATGAGTCTGCGAAAATTGACGGCACGTGATTCTGAGACCCGGTGTGCCCGAAATCAATTTCTAAACATTTCTTCAGGTACGTTTAGTAAACGTATGAGTGTGTTTTTCTAAATTTTGAACCGATGCTCGGAATTAAAATGAGAGGGCACCGTTGAACTCGCAGCGCTAGTATTCATTTAAGGATACTTTCACCTCGACGGTGGTTGGTTGAGGGTGAAAGTTAATTTTTGGGTTTTCTGTTGAAATAATATAATAAAATAAACTTATTTTTATTTAATTTTGAGCTCCCATGTGGATATTTCAGGTGGGGACCACCAGACCTAAACCTACCATGTGAGGTTATGATGGTGGGGACCACCCGAATTAACCTCCCATGAGAGGTTATGGTGGTGGGGACCACCTGAGGTTAAAACCTCTTGAAGTCCCTATTAAGTGGGGAGAAACCTCTTGAGCTTCACATTTAATGGTGCCACCACCCCCTTTAATTAATTTATACCAACCTATGTACTTAATTGACCCGATTTGAATTTATGCCAAAAACTTAATAGATAGTTTAATATATTATTTTTTTGGCTACCTTTCATTTTGGTGGATTGGGAGAAAGGAATTGGGATAAAATCTATCCAACGAAGAACGCCAACGAAGAAAAATGATGCTTCGACGAATTCTTCTCCAAACTCCATCGAAGGATCGCTAACGAGGAACTTCTCCACTGATGATCGAGGGAACACCGACATCACCAATATCCGTCGATCCCCAATGACGTCGTCTCATCCTTTGCGACCTCTTTCAACAGAAAATCCAAGGCAGGGGTGTATTTTTGTGTACGGTTATATTCCAATGTTATTCCCTCTTTTAAAAACAAAGAACACAAATGATTTATTTTGTGGGTTGGGAACAATCATTGTGGGAGGTTTGGGTTTGAGGTTCAATGTTCATGTTCTTGATGAGCCGCTTGCTACCAGTCTAACGCAGAGGGTGCGGGCCAAAAAAACATGGCCCGAACCCTCTGTCGTTCTTGCGTTGACTTATGGTGTACCCTTCATGATGGAAGTAGACGACCTTGGTGACGGTAATCGGAGCGGGATTTTGGACATCAGGGAGGCACGAGAACGGCGGCTGGAACCACCACTGACCACGATGAAGGTGACGGCGCAACGCCCCCCCCCCCCCCCCCGTTGCGGCCGAACTACCGCCCCATGGATGGACCGCATCCCGATGTCCGGACTACCACCCCGTGGCCGGACCACCACCCGACGGCCGGACAGCCACCCTACGACCAGACCGCCACCCCGCGGCCGGACCGCCGCCCCGCAGTGTCACGCCATTCTCGGTAGAGTCACCCCCGGCTGAGTTGAGCCATCCTTGCGGAATCCCTCGGTTGAGCTGCCCTCGCAGCTCTTGCGGGACGGGCTGGGTCAGGCTGGTCCCAGGCCCACTACGACCCAGTTACTTTCTTTTAGCCATAACTTTGGCACCAGGTGTTCGTTTAACGAACCATTAGCGGTGCTGTAAATCTTGGAGAGAGAAGATACCTTTGAGTGATACCCCACTGCGATTTGGATTAATATGGGGAATGGTCAGGTTGGATCGAGCACAAATCCAACCGGCCCCCAGGACTAAAAGGCTAATAACTCACAGACCGGGCATCCGATTGAGGTGTCGTTTGTTGCGTTGAGACCCCTATGACATGACAGACCTTTGAGACACAAATTAATGTGACTTCATGGTAGATTAAGTATCAACCAATAGCTCGTGGAGTGGATCCTCCCAAATACGAGTGAGCATTGTGCAGGAACCCAGTGGTTGGCCGAGTCTTGATGACTGCTGACTGTTTCGACTCGGAGTGACTCAACATGCCTAGTGGGGAGCACCTTGGTGACGCGGCATACCTACAGTGGGGAGTGCCTTGGTGATGTGGCAGACCCACGATACTCTAAAGGAGGAGTAACTCAGTTGGCCCACTGGGGAGCGCCTTGGTGACGTGGCAGACCGACAGTGGGGAGCGCCTTAGTGACGCAGCAGACCCATGGTACTCGATAGGAGGAGTACCTCCACAGTACAAGGTTAGTGGGAAACACCTCTGTGTGATGTGGCAGGCCCACTATAATCAATATAAGAGGAGTTCTCTAGCAGCCAAAGTGTTCGTCGCTGTGACTGGGAATGCTACTTGATACTATCCCTAGAATAAATCATGGTGTGATCCGAGTTAGTACCTCTGTGTTTTCTCATGATTGAGATGGATTATTTCATAACTTAGGTATATGTATGGGAATATACCTATGTTGGGTTTTGTTTGTTGATTTCATCCTTTGTGGATTATCCTTGTTGGATTTTGTGAGACCTTGAGAGTCTCAGGGTCCCTACTGAGTATCATTATACTCACCCCTGCACGGGTTATGCCTCCACCTTGTTGTGTTGGATGCAGACGACATACAGTGCTGATCGAGGATGTGAGTACCAAGACTTGATAGTGCTTGGAGGTGGAACATACGCTGTGTCGATACGCGGAGGATACAGACGGACGTGGAGTGCTGAGGAGGTGATCTGTACCTACCCTTCAGGTAGGAACCCGGAGGAGGACCCACCAGTTATCTTTCTCTTTCTTCAGTTGTATTGTATTTCAGTTGTACTTGTACTTTCCATTTGGGCGTGTATTCTAGACCCTTTTGACTTACTGTACTCACTTGTTTTCTTTACAGTTGACTTGTGTTTGGTTGCGTGTGTTTACAGGTTATAAAGGCAATGCCTTACCAGTTTTAGGGAATATGCCTTTGGTGCTAGTCGCCAGCGCTTTGCCTATGGAAGGCGGGCTTGGGGTAGTCACGACACTGGCCCCCGTGGGATGTGTCGTGACAGAGAATTTTAGCTCACCCTTTCTTAGGTTTCCTTTTCCTAATTTATGATGAAAGGTTTTAAGTAGGGTATATCTTTGAAGTGTACTAAAGGGGATGATCTTTATGAGATATTTTGAAGATATTTCCCCAAGTTAAAATATTTTGTACCTAGTCTCCGAATACAAAAAACTATTATGGTCCTAGAGTATGTAATTTTGTAATGTATTGAACATTGATTTAAAAATATGGAATATTTATATATGAAAATTATAAGTCAGTATAATACTACCATGGAATTAAGTCATTAATCAAATTCTAGCATGAGGTGATGCACTACAAATTCCTTAAGAAGTTCTATGATGGGTGATGTAGATAATGGGGGGAATTGATGTGTTTTATTTCATGTTTTGGGTTTCCAAAATTCAATATAATTTTTATTTTATTATTTTTCTTATCTCATGACAATTAAATAGATTCTGGAAAGTAATTTTAAAATTATGCCACCAAATAACCTAAATTATTAATGACCATTGAATTGTTTAGGGTAATTGTGTTTAAAAATAGTATCAAGAAAAACTTGATTCATTAATTTCCTAAATTAAATGACCATGGGAAAAGGGGGATTTATGTTTCAAGGAGTAGATATCAAGGCCAAGGATTTACATCATCTTAACTTAAGAAACAATCATGATAAACCAATTTAATTTCTAAATTTATCATCACTTTAACCCTAAATCAATATAACCTTAGAAAACATTCCAAATTGATTTCCAAAACCACTATTCATTCTATGCTCCCCTTATTTAAAAATTACCTTCAAATCACATTTTAATTCCTAAAAAACACTTCCACCATTTCCCTGGTTTGACCTAGAACTCACTACTTTCTACACATAATTAATTAATAAAACTTTTTTGAGTTTTTATAAATAATTAAATTTGGTTATCCTCATAGGACACTAATGATTCCATATGGGCTGTTAGTTGTGAATTTAGGAAAATAATTATCTGAATCATGATATAGAATTGGTTATAGTGGTTGAATCTCTAAAAACATGGTGTAATTATATATATATTTGGGAAATTCACTGTCTTCACTGATCTTAATTGTTTGAAATAATGATTTTCACAATGATTTTTAAACATGAGAGAAATAAGATAGACATAAAATCAATAATTTTTTTAATTTGATTTGGTATATACACCTAGAAAAGATAATTATATAGAAGAATATTTTATCCAAAAGTCATACAACCAATTAGACAAAGTAGCTTGTGATTAGTGGAAATTCTTTAGTATTATAGTGTATATGTATTTGTATTTCACTGTGTAAAATGATGTCAAGATTTTTTATCCAGTGACATTTATACTCAACTAGGTTGAACAATTTATAAAGTATAAAAGAGCATATTCTGGTTTCCTTACCATGATTTAAAAATGTAATAGTGGTGAGACCATTGATATATGGAAATAAGATAAATACTAAATGTTTATTTTTCATCATATAAATATCATCCCACTATATTTTCAAGAAAAAAGTTATTTCTTATTATCACCATTCAAAATGGGTGGTTCACCCAGGCATCCAAAAGATATAATAGGATCCCAGAACGCATTTTTAGTTAGAAGGAATGAAGAAATGTGGTGATTTTTTTGAAATTCCTAACTTATCAGCAGGTCAAGGATGAACATCAATGACAAGGTGGGATGCTACAATCTTTTCCTATACCCATCTGGAAATGGTAGCATATGTTTATGGACTTTGTCATAGGTTTAAAAAGAACTATTTGGTAGAATGATTCAATTTGGGTGATTTTTTTGATTTCCAAAGTCAACCCACTTCAGCCCAATTCATGAATCCAATATTATAGAAGACTTGGAAATTTTCAGCATTCCTGACGTGGTAAAATAACATGGAATACCAATTTATATCATATATGACTAAGATCCTCATTTTACCTCTTATATTTGGTGATCAATTCAAGAAGATTTGGGTACCGAATTGACCATGAGCACAACATATCATTCTTTAATGAATGGGGAATCTGAACCAATGATTCAAAAATTACAGGACATCATCCATGATTTTATTATGAATTATAGTAAGTCATGGTAGGATCATTTACCTATAGTAGAGTTTTCTTATAACAATAGTTATCATTACACAATATAGATGGATTCATTTGAGGAATTGTATATCTATAATTATTACACTCCTCGTTTTGGTTTTAAACCAAATAAATATCACTATTGGGAACTAGCCTTGTGGAGGAGATGATAGTGAAAATTTAGATAATTAGGAAAATGATACTTTCGACTCAAAGTTGTTAAAAATCCTTTGTGGATAATCATATTCACCCTTTATCCTTTTTTTGGGAGATCATGTATTCCTAAATGTTTCTCCAAGGATGGTACATCGTCAATTAAGTAAGCATAGAAAATCATATCCATTGTATGCTTAATATTTTGAGATACTTCAAAGAATAGTAAATATTTCCTATTAGTTGGATTTACCACTATTGTTTAGTATTGTTCATTGTGTTTTCCATGTATCTCAACAATGGAAATACCATCCCAATTATATCCATGTGATTCTATGGGACCATGTTTATCATGAACCAGATGGCACTTTTTTATACATTGATTCATACCTTGGATAGAAAAGATAAGGTATTTCATGGAAAAAATATTCCATTATATTGATTATTATGGAAACATGGAAAATATCAGGAGGAAACATGTGAACATGAGAAAAACTACTCGAACAATTAGTCGAACATTTTTGAAGAACTAAAAATATCCTTCTTTATGTGGACTAAAATAATAATTTTTGGTAGAATAAAATAACCCTATTTTAAAGTAATTCACCCTTATTTTATTTATTTATAAGTTATATAATACCTGGGTTGTGTTTCGTGAGTTTCTAGATGGCCTAATGTGTTTTGGAAGTTTTTTAGTGGTTCATAGCATGAGGATGGTTAGGAAAAAATATATGGTTTTTTTTTCAGGAAACCATATAATAGGATTAATAGGATAATAGGGTGTAAATGGTAATAATATATGGTGTTAGAACCACGTGGGTGTCCAGAAGAAACTATTTAAGTGGAATTAGGGGGAAAATCATGCTTGGGGCACGATTTTTCAAAATTTGTGAACCAACCATACAAGAGAGTGGTGTGGAGGTAGTATCATGTGAACGATTTCCCGATACATGTAGTCTAACCATTATGAGTGAATTCGATGCTCTAAAAATTGGATTTTATCTTGGTTTTATCCTCCAAAACCCATATTTTCTCCTCTCCAATTAGGATCTCAAAATTTACTACACTCATAAGCATTAATAGTGGTTCATTTTGATTTGAGATCTATTTTTGATGGATCTAAGGGAATTGGATCTCTATAGTCAATGAAAAGTCTCAATTTTATTTTATTATCTTTAGATATCCCCCTCTATTCTCACACAACATGTTATATATAATAATTTATGGTTAGATATATGATATATGATCTATTTTTATGAGATATTGGTCGGATCTAGTGATGTAATGGAGTCTTGAGACTCTATTTAGAGGTTTTTTTCTTATGTTATTTGTTTTCCTCACCCCTTGAGAGGTAGATGGATTTTATCTCTTCACCACATATTCTATAACTTTAAGGCTTATTATTATTAAATATTTTTTTATTGTATTTGGAAAAACAATATTGGAATATTTCATAAAGGAAAACCCTCTTTTTTTTTGAAGTCTTGGTTACTTGAATGATTTATTTGGAAAAACCCTGTGAATAATGGGTTTTAATTATAGATTTATATTAATGGAAAAATATATGTTTAATTTAATGTTTTAAAATAATTAATGAATTTATGTGGAATGAATTGGTGTGTGAACTTGGTATAAATGGGTGGTGTATGTACATCTATCCATTATATGTGCCCTTATTTTTATGGAATTGAAACTTGGTAAAAAAATGGAGGCATAGAAAGGTATATCACCAAGTGATGGCTTGGAGAAGGGTTGATCACCACTCATGAGTATTGGGATTTTTATTCAGCATGCATTTCTGTGTGAGTGGATGGATTTGGTTTGGGTAATCTTAGTTGTATTAATGGATAAATTATTCTAATTTTATTTTTTTTAAATTGGTAAACTATTTTTATATTCTACTCTTTTTTAGAAATTATATTTTGAAATATGATCTAACAAGTTCTTATCCTAGTGGCATGTGTTTGGAAGTCTCTTGGGGAAATCCTATTGGGTATGATTACTCACCCATTACACATGAACTTTGGTGTGTTTTAAGATGATGTTCTCCATAACATAGGTAAAATAAATGTTTCTTTTTTATGTAGAGGATCATCACGACTCTACTTCCTTGGGGGTGTTTTTATCTTTGAGACCTTTTATGGAGAGTTTGGTGTGATTTCTTATTGGTGTTTCTACATTAGGGTGACCTTTGGTTTTCTTAAGTCATCATGTTATACATTTTTTTCTACTTTTTACTATTGTTTTATTAGTTTTTCATTTTTTATGTATTGATTATAACTCCACTACCATATGGTTAGTTTTTTTAGTTTTTATTGATTTGTGGTGTTGTTTAAAAAGGTAAAATCATCCCCCAATGTCTAGCTATTCCTTGGGCATTAATTTCCAGCTTTAAGAGTATTGTGGATTTAACCTAAGGTTAATAGAAACTAGGATATTTCCATGAAAATGGTTAGGTACAAGAGTTTAGACTACCCATAACAACTATTTTCCACTTTTGGAGCCATTTTCCTTTGAAAGTGACATGCCCTTTTTATAATATTGTGGGTATTTACAATAATGCCACCCCTCTCACCTATAAAAATACCCCTTCACCACCCTATTTTTCCTCTCAAATTAAGGTTATTGGTTCAAAAAAAATCTTCCCAAATATATCCTCACCACTCCAATACACATCCTATAGGTCCCACTTTCATCAAAATACCACCCTTTAAAGGCATAACCCATTTTTTAAAGGAGTTGTTCCAAGAAGTAAGGTAAAAAACCATAATCAATCCGTTTTCATTTATATTATTTTATTTCTTATTGTAAAACCTATAAATATATATTTACCATGATAAAATAATTCAATAAGTTCATAATTATACTAAAATTTAATTATGTTAATGCAATAATCATTTTCTTTATTCCTCTCAATAGTTCAAAAAATGAAAATGTTGCTTGTGTGTACGTGCTAACTACCACTTCCATGAATGATGTATTGTTTTCATCACTCCCTCACATGGATGATCATAAAATTGTATTTAATCAATAAATATTATATTTATAACATAATTAATATTATATAAAGTTTGATCATTATATACCTTCCTCCCATTATTATAATATGAAAAATTCACTCTTGTGTACATGTGAACTACCTCCTCCATGGATGATGTATTTCATTTCCATCACCACATTAAAAATATAGATATAAAATTATATTTTATAAATATATATGATATTAAGGAGTAATATATGTAATTAATATTTTTCTTAAAGTATGACATAAAAATTTACAATCATTATTAAGTAATCTATTTATATCGATAAATCACATGAAAAACTTGTCATAAACCCCACTCTCTCAAACCATTCGTATAGTTTTTATAAAATTTACCTAGGGATGAATAATTAATTGAGACAAAATTATTTATATATCTTTTATAATCCATTTATGATGAACCTGTTATCATATAATGGTGTTCGATGTTTCCTTTTTGAAACATGTATGAAACTATAAAAAATAGCCAAAATTTGATGATGAAAATAAATGATAACTAAATTTCTAATGTGTAATGAATGATTATAATTTAAGAGTAAATATTTTATAGATATAAATATGGTACTATAATTATTTATTAATATTTTTATTTTTAATCTAGATGATTTTAAAGCGAATGAATAGAATATGAGAGATAAAGTATAAGGTTTTCATCTAAAATTACCATATTTGAGACATTTTTCATATTATGAACTTTTATAATTAAAATTGTCTATATAATGACCCTTAGACACATTTTAATAAAATA
The DNA here is from genome assembly GCA_963277665.1 of Viscum album. NCBI lineage: Eukaryota > Viridiplantae > Streptophyta > Magnoliopsida > Santalales > Viscaceae > Viscum > Viscum album. The sequence continues at coordinate 175,238,406 of OY728164.1, forward strand.
TATTTTTATACATGGTTATTATTGTTTTATTTAATGTTTTCTCTTTCAAAGGGTTTTGATTAAAAAGTTACCAAATCTATAAGGCTTTCTCTTTTCACTTATCTTTTTTGAGGCATATTCCATACTCATGACTTATTTTATATTGTGTGGTTTATATAGTTACCAATGTACTATATTATCTACTTTTTAGGAAATTAAATATATTTACAATTAAATTATATGTTATTTTATTCAATTTTTGTTGATTCAGGTGTTACTAATTCTGTAAGGGATTTACCTAATTCAAATCTCTTTTCTTAAAGTTATATTTTTTTTATTAAACATATTTATTATATTTTTGGTTTTTTATACCCTAGTATTTTATTAAATTAAAATTTTTTCATTTTTTCTTTGTGTAATTGGGAATTTTTAATTATAACGCTCTTACTTGAGGAATTTATTTCATATAAAAGCATAATGTTGTTAAGAATGATTATTATCCTCTTTAAAGACTATTTTTTTCAATGTTCATATTTATTCCTTTAAAAAAATTTACTCTTAAATTTTTAAAATACAAATATGTATTATTACTTATGATATTAATATCATTATTTTCCTCTCTTCAAAAATAATATTCAGTAATCTTTTTATGATGTTGATTTCAACAATGGTATTTTAAAATATTAAAATGGTTTTTTAATTATAATATGTTTTATCATCCACTTAAAATTTACTTTGAATAACCTTTTTATCCAATTCATGGATGCATTATTGAATATTATTTTTAAAAATAAATATCTTAAAGAATTTCACTTCACCCTTTTGAAAATTACTTTTGAGTGTGACTCATAACTTTTTCTTTTACGAAAATATTAAATACATTTTATAAATTATTTTATGATTCTTCTTCCATTTTCATCAATATATTAAATTTATTTATTTAAAAAGGAATTTATATTAATGAACTACATTCTAAATTACATAATACCATTTTTCATTTGGGGGATTAAACTCATATTATCAAATGATCAACTCTTGATCCCTTATTATATTGTACTGTTCAATGTCTTCTTCTTATAATGGTTATTTTCATCTATGTCAACATCCATAATTTTTTAAGATTCACTAGATATGTGTCCTTATAAACACATAAAAATTATTTATCTATATTTATTATGAATTTTCGTGGGGGTGTTTTTTTTAAAACCAATGATTCTCTATGAGTTAATTAAGTGATGTTTGAAATATGAATATTTTAATTTTCTCAGGGAACACAAATGTATGTTTTTTTATTTAGTAATAGTTGGGTCATAGAAATCCATTAAATTCATTATATAATGTTTGATATCTCAAGACATAATTATTTTTACATAAGTTTAATTATGGTTATTCTATGCTCATAAGATTGTAAATGGGTGTAATTGTTGTTATGCTATGTTTTCAAAATTATTTATGGGAGTTATTGTGGTTATGATATGCTCAAAAGATTGTGTGAATTTTTAATTTTGTTTAATATTTAACCACAATATTGTTCATGAGTGTAGTTATAGTTAATATAGGTTTATGGTGTTGAGTATAGTCATAATATGATTTGCGATATTCGTAAGATTGAGCATGAACATGATATAGTTAGCAGTTTTCACAAGATTGGTTATGGACATGATGAAATTTATTATTTTCACAAGATTGAGAATGGATACAATGTTGTTATTCATGTTTAAAAGATTTATAATGGTCCTGATATGATTATCTATGTTCAAAATATTGAGCTTGGGAATGATGCAATTATCTTTTTTCATAATATTGAGAGTGAAGATGATGTGGTTGATTATGATCAAAAGATTTTGCAGGTAAATTAGGTAGATAGATATGTTCATAATGTTATTATTTCATATGATCATGATTGTTACTATTTTATATATCATATACCTCTATTATAATCCATGGATCATTATTATTGTCTAATGATTCTTCACTTTTATTCCTTGGTATATTTTTAATCATACGAGATTACATTTCCTTTTATTATTTATTATTGAAAAATCATATTGTTTAATGTTATTTTAACTATATATTATCCCATTATCTTCTTTCTCAAATGATTATTATCTAACCCATGATGACTCTTTGATAATTGTTTCCTTACTGAGCATTTTATCACACCCCTTTCTATTGGTTTCTATTACCTAGGTTATGAAGAAGAGTATAACCTAGGGGATACCTATAAAAGGATCTAGTATGGTAAAAATATAGAGAAATGTTTACAATGAAATTTTTATATATCTAATATATAAATACAATAAACCATTTGGTTTTTGTATTAAGTGATTATTATGAGATATAATGTTTAAATTATTTAAATATATATAGGTTTATATTGGTTTATCTCACATGGTATTAAATCCTATGCATAAATAATATGTTTGTAGCACTGGATCCAAGAGTGTAGGTATGGGGTTCTAAAGTTATGATTAGATTTGGGTTATGTTATGTTGGGGATTAGTTTAATTTTTGGTAAATTATAGGGTATCCTTTTCATGATACAAATAATTGGATGTTGGATCTAACAAAGATTCACCTAGAGGTAATGAACCTAAAAAAAGATTAATTGAGTATAAATTCAATCTTCACTCAGTACACAAATGGGTGTATAACCATACACCTAGTTTGATACTCCTAGGTGATATTATTTGGTTAATTAACATGATCTTTATGGTCCATTATAAAGAATTTAAATGGAATTTGATGATGTAATATATAACTAGTGAAAGTTAGAGAAATTATTATGAATATAACCATAAAAACTAGGTTAAATTAAAGGAGTTATAGGTTGATCAAATTATATCATTGTTTAAAAAAATTATAATAGTTTCAAATAATGGTTTTATTAGAGAAGACATATTAGGATTGATTTTTTATATTCATATGTTCATTTACTCTGATTTTATTAGATATTATCATAAATATTTTTTTAATATTTGGTTGAAAACAATATCCCGGAAATGAAGTTGTTAAAGGTATGTATTTTAAAAATCATAATACCTATAAATATATAAGGATTAATATAAAAAGGGTTATAATATCAATAAATTCTTATTAAAAAGGAAAAAATGTGTTATATAGACTTACCCACAATAGTTATTTAGAAATTATGTCTTGTGTCTTTTTTATCTTATAGATTCAATTTTTTATTTTCATTAGTGAAAGACAATTAAAATAAAAAGAATTTAATTTATTTAAAAGAGTATAATTTAACACCACATTATTTTAGTATATATTTACTCTTAAATAAATATTTATTATATATATTTTTTCACATACAACACCAAACAAAAATGAAACACAACACATTTTATTGAGATAAATATAACTACTGTAAAGTAACCATTGAATTGGTGGGTATAAATATTGTTAAATGATTTATGAAATATATGTAGAAATAAAAATAAACATCATTATTAATACTAATCCATTTATAAAATTCAATTAGTGTGGATATATAATCAATAAGTCCATTTTATTCAAAAAATGTATTTTTAATTAAAATTGAATATTTATGCACTATACATTTTTATTTTAATAAAATAAATATATCATGGTTAAGTTATTGTAGAATAATTTTTATATTAATATTATATTAACACTAATTTAATAAGAAATTAATAGAAAATAAGAATAAGAATATTTAAGATTTAAATATTTGTTTTCCTATAAAAATAGTTTTCCATTATATTTTATGTTTCCATTTAAATGTAAAATTCTTAAATTTTAAAATATGAATTTGAAAAAATTAAATAATTTTGGGATTCATAATAATAATGTTATATTTTGATGAATTTCTTGAGTTTTGTTTGAAATAATGATTTTTTGGTGAATAGTGGAATATAATGTTTTTGAAAATAACGCGACTTTTAGGACATCATTAAGGTATAGGCATAACATAAAATTTATGAATCATTTTTATTGATATTTTTTTATAATTATAATTATATATTTAAAAAATTTATTTTTAATATAAAAACCAATATTTTACATTTTATAACTTGAGTTATATTTTTATCTAAAATTGTTCTTAATGTGTTATACATTTATTATTTTAAAATTAATTTTTACCACTTTTATAGTGTATATAATAAAGTAGGTTTAGTATCTGGATTCATATATTTTAATTTTTTAAATATGGAATATTTTATTTTTATTCATAAAAAAAATCACTTATTTAAAAATTAGCTACCCCTCTAAAATTCAAAAGGGTAAAAAGGTTAAATATAATAGTAAAAGGACCTAAAACATGTTAAAACATATATAAAAATTAGTGTATGAGGGATATATCAAACATAACCTACCACCTATCCGCTATTTAACAATTTTTTAGGAACTTTCCTCTCAATGTGATATGACTTAGGTATACATTTATGAGTATTTACAACAATGCCACCCCTATCACCTATAAAATGATCCCTTCAAAACCACAATTTTCCTTACACATTAAAGAACTAGGATTGAAATTTATTTAAAAACATTCCTCCCTAAACTCATATACAAATACTATAGGTCCTATCTCATTAATATTCCACCCATAAAATCCTTAATCCATTTTGAAAAGGGGTTTCTCCAAGGTGTGAAGTAAAAATCCCAAATCTCTCATTTTTCATTTTTCATTTTTTATTTATTCTTATAACTCTTAAAAATATATAATAATCATTATAATATAATTAAATCTATTTAATAATTATACATTAATGTTATTAAGTTAATGTAATAATCATTTTGTACCTCTATCCCAATCATTTGAAAAATGAAAACTCCGCTCGTGCGTACATAGAGACAACTACATCCATGGATGACGTAGTTAATTTTTCCTCACTGCTCAACATGTATGTATATAAGAATTTATTAATTAATAAATATTATATATGTGAAAAAATAAATATTTTTTAAAAATAAAACATTATTTACCTTTTCACTTTCCTATTCATTAGAAAATGAAAACACCGCTTGCGCGTCTGTTCAAACTACCATCTCCTTGGACGACATGCTTCATTTTAATCACCACCTTAAATGGATAGTTATAATAATTTATTTTATTAATATATATTATATTAATGAGTATTATATTTCATGAATATGGTTTTGAAATTGTGATACAAAAATTAAAAATCATTATAATGTAATCCATTAATATCAATAAATTAACAGAAACAAGCTCTTCATAGACCTTATTCTCTCAAACCATGCCCATAGTTCTCATTAAATGAAAATGGGGATGAATAAATAACTGAAAATTAATGATTTAAATATATTTTATTATTTTTAAATTATTATCTTAAAATCAATGAATGGTTTTTGACATCTCTATTTCAAAACATGTGTGAAAGAATCAAAAATTACCAACATATGATGATTAAAATAAAGTATAACTAACTAATGAATATATAATTTATGATTGTAATTAATGAGTAGAAAAGGTTATATATATTATTAATTTTACAAAATAATTTATTAATGTGTATTATAAATGAGGTTAATTCATATTCATATGAGTTGAGAGTTAAGGTAAGGGTTTTTCGTCTCAAGTTACCTTCTCTGAGGCATTTTTCATATTATGCACATATCTTAATTAAAATAGTATATATAATGAAATTTTAACATATTTTAACATAAATATATTTTTATTCATGGTTATTATAGTTCTATTTCATGTCTTATCTTTTATAGTGTCTTGATTCTAATGTTTCTAGTTATAAGGATTCTCATCTCACTTATCAGTCTTTGAGACATATGCCATATTCACCCCTTGTTTTATATTATGTGATGTGTATAATTCCCTATGGATGTTATTATAATTCCTTTAATTAAATTTAATGCATTTAAAATTAAATCACATGTTCTAATTATCATGTGTTTTATTCAATAGTTACTAAAGCTGTAAGGGATTTTGACAACTGAAATATTATTATTTTTGAGTTATAATGTTTCTTCTTCAAATTATTTCTTAAATATTTTGTTTCTTATATCCTAATATTTTATTAATTATCACTTTAAATTTATATCTATTTAAATTATAAATTTTATTTTCTAGCCTCTTCCTTGATGAATTTATTTCACAAAAAATTACAATTTTGTTAATTATGATTCACAACCTATTTAAAGGAAATTTTTATTCCATGTATATGTTATTTATCTCTGCAAATTATTTCTATAATTATTTTGAAAAAATATTATTTATTTTCCCTTATGATATTAATATTTTTATTTATCTCTATTCAAAAATAAATTTGGTTGTTCTTTTTATGATGTGAGATTCAACAAGTTGTGTTAAATTATTAAAATGGTTATTCTTTGATCATATGTTTTATATTTCACACCATATTTCATTTGGGTAACATTTATTAAATTTTCAAAGATCAATTAATGAAAATTATTTTAAAAAATATGAGTTTTAATTTCACTTTTTTGAAAATTAATTTTGAATTTTACATATAACATCATCTTTCTGACAATGTTAAAAATGTTTTCTAAATAGTATTTTATGATTTTATTCTATTTTACTCATTATGTAAAAATAATTTATTTCCTAGGAAATTTTTTTTTCATGAATTACCCTCTAAATATTTTTATATATTTTTCTTTTGGGGGGATTGAAATCATATAATTAAATGATTTAGTTCTGAAACCCTTTTTAGGATTGATTGTTTAAAGTCTTCATCTTATAACGACGATTTTCAACTATGTCACTCTCTTCAATGTTTTTAAGATTTACATGGGATATTTCCTTACACTAACATCCAAATTCTTTCTATATATAGCTTATGAAATGTTTTGGGTATGTTTTCTTGAAACTCATATCTTTTCCATGGGTTATTTAAGTGATTATTAAAATATGAAAATTTTAATTTTCTCTTTTTACACATATGTTTGGTTTTTCATTAAGTGATGGTTGGGTCCTATATATCCCTCCAATTAATTGGTTGATGTTTTATATCTCAATAAATAATAATTTTGTTTATGGGTGTAATTACGGTAATCTATTCTGAAAATATTGTTTATGGGTTTAATCATGGTTAATTTATGCAAATAATATTTTTCATGGGTGTAATTATGGTAAATATATACTCACAAGATTATGTGTGCATGTGATTTTTGTTAAGTTATACTCATAAGATTATGTGTGGGTATAATTGTGGTTAAGATATGTTAACAATATTAGTAATATAAATGATGTGGTTATCTATTTTCTCACGATTTATCATGAACACAAAGAAATTAGATATGTTCACAAGCTTGAGTGTGGAAACGATACAGATATCTAGGTTCACAAGATATATCATGGACACACTGTAGTTAGGTATGTTTACAAGATTAAAAATTAATATGATTAAGTTAGATATTTTAATAACATTTATCATGAGCATGATATATTTGGTTATTTTTACAATATTTAGCATTGAAAAGATGCAATTAGAAATGTTTACATGATTTAATGTAGACACAATGTGGTTAGCTATGTTCACGAGAATGGTCAGGTACATGATGTGTCTAGGTATGTTCATAATGTCATAATTTACTATTCTTAATCTTTTTTCTATTTTCTATATAATATTCCTATGTTATAATCAACGGATCTTGATTATTGAATCATGATTATACACTCTTATTCTATGGTATATGTTTGATCATTTCATATTACATGTACTTCTATAATGCTTTATTGATAAATATTATTGTTTTATGTTCTTATAAATAAATATTCTCCCATGCCCATGTTTCTCATATAATTATGATCTCACCCTTGATTACTCAGATAAGTTTTCACGTTATAGATAATTTAAGATCACCATTTCTTATTTATTTTGTTCCCTCTGTTAGGAAGATGAGAATAAACTTGGATATGTATAGAAGAAGATGTAGTCTAGTATAATTATGGAGAAATGTCCACAATATGATTTATATATATCTAATTTCTAAATAAACTAAACCATTATGTTCTATGATTATGTGATTATTTTTAGATTTAATGTTTAAATTATTTAAATATGTGTATTTTTATCTTGGTTCATCTTACCTGATATCAAATCCTATGTATAAATATTATTTTTGAAGCACTAAATCATATTATATGGGTCTGGAGTGCTTCATTTCCTATAAAAGGAATCATTCCACTTCTTTTAAGCAGGAATACCATGGAAAATACTTAATTTCACTCATTAAACAAGTAGATAAATTTAAATCTACTGAATCATCTATAATTTTTTGAAAATACATTTTAAAATAGTTGAAGGGTTTGTTACGATAGTTTAACACTAAAACTAAGAAGCCAAAGAAAACAAAATTACAAAATCCTAATATCCACAACAGACTATAATGACCCGAGATTTATCTATGTATTTTAAATAAATAAATTTTATATCAATATCATGTTCTAAAAGAAACACTAAACTAAAATGAATCCATGATATGTTATTTTTTTTTTACTTTTATAATATAGCTGTTAATTAGTGGGTATAAAAGGAAGTAACCATATTAAAAAAACTATGAAGAAAAAGTATAGAAGTGACATTGGGTAGTGGAAGTATACTTTATAAAGGTAATTAATCTAATGCTATGATGTAAATATTTTCACTAGGGATTTACTTATAATAATACCAATAAAAAATAGAACAATTTCAACATGAGTGAAATTATATGTGAGAGAAATTCAAGCTCATTGAAATTATAATGAGATCTAGGTAAGAAGAATCACCACCCATGTATAACACTATAAATTATCTTATAGTTAGATCATATGAAGATTCATTGAGTTGATACTTAACTATAAATTAGGATGATATAATTAAGTAGTTATTAAATTAATAAGTAATTTATCACAATCATTTTATATAATTTTCTTTTTGACTTTTAATGAAAAAGAATGTTTATTTTCCTATAATTTTATATCTATATTTTTTTCATTTTAAATATAAATTTATAAATTAATTTTCCTACTCCCAAAAATTTTCTCCTTCATTGGAGGTGTGGTGGTAAGGGATTTGGGGGGGGGGGGGATGGCCATGGGGTCAAGTCCCATGGCATGTGTGTTTACAATACTTTCTTTCTTTGTGTTGTGTTACGCGGTGCCAAATGCAATAGAACTTATATTAATATATAATTTTTATAATTTTAACTTGATAAAATGAAATTAATTTTGAAATTAATCAGTCCAACATTATCTTAATATCATTATCTATGATTGTTATAAAATGGTTGATTTTTACTTAAATAGTGAAAAATAGATTTTTTACCAAAAGTGTGAATTTTATGATTTTAGCATTATATAAGAAATGTATAGAAGTATATAAAATTTTTTATCTGGTAAATGATGTGTTTATGGAGTAAAAATATATAGTTTTAAATAACATTATGAATTTATAAGACCTATATTGAATATTTTATGAACATAATTAATATTTTCTAATAAAAGAAACTATTTTTGGTATTTTCTTTTAACTAAATATTATTTTGGTAAAATTAGATCTCCATGAAAGCCACATAAATTTTATTTTCTTTGAAATAAACCAATTTTAATCTTGAAAACAATATTAATTGATAATTTTATCATACACACATGTTTTATGTTTAAAAATTCATTTTTTCTAAAAAGATGTTTTTAAGTTTTACAAGCGTGAATGTTAATGTTTTATTAATACAGTAAAAAATGTTACCTAATAAAATTTACTTCATATTTGAAATAACTTATCCAAATTATAAAATGAGTTCTATTTTATTTTTAGTCATCAAACACGATTTACTTAGGTAAAAACTAGTTACTATTGTAAAATAAAAAGTGTTAAAGTTAAAAAATCTAAAATTAAAGAACATAAATTTTTTTAAAACATGAATGAAAATGTTTTTTTGAGGTATTATAGGGTATATCAAATCCACAATCAATTAATATTATTTTTTTAGTCTTATTGACTTGTGAAACATGATTTCTCTTTATATTTAGTTTAAATATTTACAAAAATACCATTCTCACCACTTATTAAAAGGCCTCTTACCACTCCTTCAAGACCACTCATAAAATTATTTTTCTATACCATATTTATTTTTATAACGTTTATGTCCATTAAAACTTATATTATTTATGTTTATGATTTTTAAAATTAAATTTATTCTATGGTTTTCACTTCACCTATTTGAAATTGAATTTTGAATGTGGCATGAAATTTATTTTTTTATAAAAATTTCAAAAATGATTTCTAAAAACTCTTTTATGGTTTCAATTACATTTTACACTACATATAAAAAAGATTTATTTACATGAAGATTTTAATTCATGAAATGACCTATAAATTCTCATATAATATTTTTTGATACTAAACTCATATAAATCCATCAATATCATTTCCTTTCCATATTATCCTATATTAAATGAATGATTTTACGTCCAATCAATTCCCTCTTTAAACACTATATATTTACTTCCATTCATTGATGTGTTTTAAACTATATTTCACACATCAATTTATTAGGGAAAATTTTGAAATAACCATATTAAAATTTCTTTATATAGTGTTAGTTTGAGGGATGATTATAGAGAATACGATTCAATTTACTGGTTAGGGAAATATTAAAGATCTATATATTTTTTATTCCAATATAGATGTTTAATGAATAATCGGGAAAGTTTATTATGTATTTTTTAACCATAAATCTTATTAATATGGATGGGTTTTTATTATGTTATCTATTTTATTGATATGGGGAAATGTAATAATGTTGTGAATATTATTATTCCAATATAGGAACCTATGATGAAAAGTTGATTATTCTTGTTAATTTTATTCATATATTTTATATGGTCAAAGCATTGGACATTTAGAAGTGATGGGTGGTTCTGGATATTATATAGCCTCATGATTCATTGCTTTGTATCATGGGACAAATTTTTTGGTTATTTTCAATATCCCTACCTAATGGGATAATAATGTCTTGGCTATGGCCTTGATGAAAACATTGATGTTTTAGATGGGGCCTTAATCGTAGAATATGTTTTTCATTATTCATTCCATGACCATGAATTTAGTTTTTTTATACACATGATTGTTAATATTGTTATTTAAACTATTGGTTTTTTTCTAGCTCAGGTGTTTAGTTATATTTAACTAGTTGACATTTAGTTATTCTTGCCATATTATTCATGATATGAATACTTATAGTATATGTTATCCTTAATGAGTGTTTTATCCCATGCTTCTTATGTTTCTATTTCCCCAGGTTATAAAAAAACATATTACACATGATAAATCTAGAATAAATTTCCATTTTTGTAGAATTAGTGGGGGAATATTTATGTCTTATTAAAGATCAATTAGTTTCTAATTTTAGTGGGAAAATTTCCGTTGAATGAGAAATACATAGGATGTTTTAGTTATTTTTTCTCATAATCCTCTAAAAATATAAACCTACAATATATTGGGAATGTATATAATGAAATATTTTCTTAAATTCATGTAATAATAGTATGGTTACATATGAGTTATATAGTTAATATCAAATCCAATATGTAATGTATGTGTATCGACATGAGAACTAGGATTGTAGGTCTAGGGAATCAAAATTGGTATCAAATAATGGTTTAGATAACTTTAGAGGTTAGGATGTTAGTTAAGGATAATTTAAGGGTTGATAAGTTATGATTGATCATAATTACAAAGTCAGTGATAACCTTTTAAATTAGTTGAGGTTATATTGAAAATTTTAGGGTTGGGATAAGTGAAATTTAGTAAAAACCCTAGGGACATGTCTAAGTGATAAGTATATGTATTGTGTAATATTATGATGTTTTGGTAAAGTATATATTTTGTGGTTCTTTATGTAATTACATCCCTATATATATACTTGTATGTAGATGTGGATATGGAACAGATACACTTAGGGGTAATCACCCTAAAAAAGTCTAGTTGAGTATCTACACAACCTTCAGTATGGTGCATGATTAGTGGGCCTATGACTATACACCTATATGGAATCTCTTAGGGGATTTTATTTGGATAATTATAATCAATTTACAATAAATTATAAAGGATTTATTTTTTTATGGAATTAGGTTATGGAATATGATAGAACCCAACATAAAGAAACCTAGATTGAACCAATATTTATTTGGGTTGAACTGAATGCTAATTTAATAGTTTTTAAGAATAGTATATTTTGAAGTTAAAATTTTAATTTACTTATGTTAAAATAATTCTATTTTGGTGTTCATCACTCATGTTTAATCCTTTTTGTTTTAGTAAATTATAAAACCTAGAGGGACCAAGTTAACAATAAATTCCATAGAAAATGAAAATATTGTCCCAATGAGAAACCTAATGGGATAAGAACTAATGTGAGAAACCTTGTGATTATACGAAACAACCTATTACGAATTATTATTAGAACCATGAACATAGTTAAATTCAAAAACAAATCAAATAAGATAAGGATGGAGTCTTGTGACAATTTTTGTGATAAAGATGATAAAAGAAAGAATGTTTAGTTTCCTACGTGTCAAAAATATTACTAGAATCACCAAGGAAAGCATCTTAAAGGAACTATAAGATGCTTTTTATATAGAAAATGATTGTATAGAGGAATAAGTTATGAAAAAAAGTTGAAAAATAATTTATCATTATGATGTGAAATGATTTGTTTCCTAGTCATACTTAAGATATTAAGTAATAATCCTCATTTGAAAATATACTGTGAGTTATGTCAATCATTTAAAAACTATTGAATAACTTTATTAGTATGTTATTAATAAAATTTAAAGTATCCATTTTTTTATTTGTGGGGGGGGGGAGTGTAATGACCTGAGACTTTACTATATATTTTCATTAAATACATATTTTATTAAAATATTCTTCTATACACAATCCTGAACTAAAAAAACCCATGACATGTAAAAATAACAATTGATATTTATAATATATTCATTAAATAAATGTGTAGAAAATAAAGTAACTATATTACATAACCTATGAAAAAATGAAATAAATTGCATTAGTTAGTAGAATTATCCCTTATGAATGCCATTTTTCTAAGATTAAGAATGAGTTGGTTTCACTAGGGTATTTCTTAGATTAATCCCAAGACAAACATGAAAAATTATGGTATGATAGAAAATATGTATGAAATAAATTCATGCTCATGGGAATTTCTAGGATATCTATGAAAGTGGAATCACCACCCTTGACTGCTACACGAGCTTACCTGATGCTTAGATCACGCACGGAAATCATGATGGTCTATGAAACATGAAATTAGTGTGATATAATCATGTAATTATTAATGCAACAAGTTATTTATCACATTTATATTGTATATATTTTAATTTTACTTTTAATGAAAATGAAAGATTATTTTTCATTAAAAACTGTTTTTTATTTATATTTTATTTTTAAAAGATAAATTAATAAATTTTATAATTTTAACTTGGTAAAATTAAATTTATTTTAAAATTAATAATTTTATTATCATATTTATATTATCTTTTGATATTTTTCTAAAATATTTTATTTTTAGGTTAATAGTGAAAAATATAGTTTAAAACAATAGTTGATTTTATGACTTTATCGTTATATAAGAAAAAACAATAATTTTATATTTTTTTTATTTTTATAAATATGTATTTTTGGTGTCAAACTATAAATTTTGAAATACCATTATGAATTTATAAAACATATTTTAAATATTTTATGAACTTAAGTAATATTTTCCAATAAAAGAAAATCTTTTTTGTCTTTTATTTTAATTAAATATTATTTTTGTATTTTTCTGAAATCCACATAAATATGTTTTTATAATAATTTTATTTATCATAACAACCAAATTCATTGATAATTTTATCCTATAGGTAAATTTTAAACCTAAAAATACCTTTTTTTTATACGTTAGATGTGCTATTATAAAAATTTAATTTTCCTGAAAATTGAAATTTTATACGATTAAATGGATTTTATATTTGGAATAAGTATTTTGAAATTATTTAATAAGTTCCATTTTATTTTTTTCATTCAAAATTATTTACTTAGGTGAAAACTATTCCCCATGGTAAAAGCATAAATGGTAAAAGTGAAAATTATAAGAGTAAAGGACTTAAAAACATGTTTAAAACATGCATGAAAATGAATGTTTGAGTGATCATATACCATATATATTCTCTTACACAATTATTACAAATTTTAGAGTGTTCTTGATACGTGAAACATGTTCTCTCTTTATATTAAGTAGAAATAAATATAAAAATATAATTCTCATCACATATAAGAGGGATCTATCCCCACCCTTTCAAAACCACTCCTAAAATTTAGTTTTTTATTGATATTAAACCCTTTTTTACTTCCCATATAATCCCATTTCTTTTAATCGAGCCTCAAGTAGCAAGATATTATTACAAAACCTCTATTTCCAAGGAGTATTATAAAGGAAAGCGTAAGTCCTCAACATGATTACTTTTTCCTTTTTTCATTACTACTTTCACAAATATAATTATATAACACCTAAATAATCAAATAATATTTATTTTTATAATTAATTTTATTTTTTAAAATGAATAACTATTACACACCTTCCCCCTTATCTATTAAGATAAATAAATTATTCATTCGTGCAATGTGTGGATTACCGCCTCCACAAAGCAACAACTTCTATTTGTCACCACCACCATTATTAGATATTTATAATGGTAAAATTTAAGTATAAAGGTGAAGTATAAAATATAATTATGATTATTATAAGATAAATCCACCTTTCTTTCCTCTCATTCAATAATAAATGAAAATGTTAATCATGTGTTGTGCTGACTACAACATCCATGAAGTAACATATCTCATTTTTCATTTATTTTCATAATTATTTATTAAAAAATATTTAAATATGATTTAAAAACCTAAAATTATATAAATAATATCATTATTATTATATAATAATAATATTTTGATAAAAATAAACCACTTTTATAATAATAATCATCCATTAATTATGGCATGTTTACGTTTGTGTCGGTCAAACCACTTACTTGAAAAATGTTAAAAAAATATTATCATGGATGAATACTAAAACCTAATTTATAATAATATATTATATAAATTGGTAAATAATTGTTTTATTTTGGTTATATAATGGTAACATTAGTTTTAAACACATAAATTAATACTCCAAAATTCATTCATTAAAAATCATAGAAACAAGCTCATCGTTAATTTCATCTTTCAAGATTGTAACCAAAACAAACATAGAATAAAATTATAAAATTATAAATAATTATAAAACAAAAATAATATTACCATTTATATTCCAGTAATTATGAACGTTTTGGAGAAGAATGAATAGCAACACTAGTATTATGAAACTAGTTCAAAATGATCAAGATTACTCAAACGAGATGTTGAAAATAGAAAATAACTAACTAATATAAATGTGGATAATAATAATAATTTAATTTTATAAAAGGTTATAAATATGAATACTTTTTTTAAATAGGTTATTAATATAGTTATTGTTGTTATACAATATTTTTAAGCATTTTGGTGGATGTCTAGAATTAAGGTAATGTGTTCTTTATCTCCAATTTGATTTCTTAAGAAATTTTTTTTATTATAAACCAAGATATATTAAATATGGTGTTATTAATACATAATTAATTTTTAGTAACATATTAATTTAATTAATTATTTTCTAAGAGCCATATCAGGTTCTTTCTTTATATGGCCTTCGTTTTGAAAGATACCATATTTTTAAGTGTTTTTATTAACACAACTCCTTTCATTGAGTTATAATACTTCTTCTTGAAATACCTTCTTCCATTATTAGTTACTTACATCGTCACATTTTTTCGATACTTTACGTTTCACTTTTAGTAGAGTGAACTTTTAATCCAAAGATTTCACCTTGATAAATCTCTTCCCCCAAAAGTATATCATTGTTAAGAATAGTTCTCATCCTCTTTAATGAAAGTTTCTTAGACTTGTACATATTTTACATTATCACATATTTTATACCTTATAATTTGAAATATAATAACGTGTTATATCATGTGACCTCCATATTTACATTATACTATATTAAAAATGATTTTTTACTCTTTTTAAGATGTGTTTTTTTCCAAAATATATTTCAAAATGTTAAAAATATTTTCCTTCCTTTCAAAATAATTTTTTTTATAATCAACCCCACATTTATTTTTATATCCTATATATATTTTAAAGTATCTATTATTTTAGTTTATAACATTTAAAATTAAATTTTTTCTAATTTTTTCACTTCACCATATTGAAATTTATATTTAAATGTGAACCGTAATTTATCTTTTATGATAATGTTAAAAAAAATTTCAAAAAAATATTTTATGATTTAACAAAAAATTTCTAATTCATCTAAAAAAGATTTATTTACTTATAAATTCACATCCTTGAATTATACTTCAAACTCTATTATACTATTTGAGAGATTGAACATAGGGAGATCCATCACTACATTTTTCTTTCCAAATAATCCTCTATTATATAGATGATTTTTCTTCTAATACATTTCCTCTATAAATACAATATATTCACATCCTTTTATTATAGGGTGTTAAAATATATTTCATACATTTATTGATTGGGTAAATTATTTAATTATCTATAAAAACTTTCTTTATATGGTGTTAGTACGAGGGATGCTTATATAGAAAACAATTTCATTTATTTAAATGGGAAATATTTATGATTCATATATTTTTTATTTTGATATGAATTTTTATTGAATAGTTAAAATTTTTATTATGTATTCTTGAACTATCCACTTTATTTCTATGTATGGGTTAAAATTATGTTATCCCTTTTATTATCATTGGTAAAAGTATTGTCATTCTATATTTTTTATTCCAATAAAGATATTTATGAAGGAAAGTAAATTTTGAAGGATATTTTTATTCATATATTTCACATATTGGATGAATTTGCCTTAAATAAGTGATGGGTGGATCCTAGTATTGTATAGAACCTTGATGCATTGGTTGGTCTAATGGGAAAAAATTCTTTAGTATTTGGTGTCTGCCTAACCAATACAAGCATGATGTATTGGTTGTTCCCTCTGTGATAAGAATTGTTTCTTGGATAAGGATATAATGGTAAAAGATGTATGAGATTATCCATTACCTCACCATGAATTCATTTTGTGCCATCTATGTAATTTTTATATTATTATTTTATCCATGTATTTATTTTAATCTCACGTGTTCAATTATATTTCATTTTTTGACTCTTATTTATTCATGTCATATTTTTAATTCCATGAAATCTTTTGATATATGTTATCCATAATAAGTATTTTATCTCACCCTTATTATGGTTACATTTCTCTAGGTTATAAAGAAAATTATTATACATGATATTTCTAGAATAATTTTTCATGTATGGAAAATTTATGGGAGATTTTAGAAACCTTATTACGGATTAGTCAGTTTATTATTTTAGTGTGACAAATTTCTATTTTATGATAAAGACACTACTAGAAACTACCTCAATACCCATATATCTATACCCATGGTTTATTGAAACCTTGGGTATATATTTTATACCTAAAACAATACCCACATCTTTAAAAAAACCATTTGTATAGGTTGAGATATACCAATGGTTTTTTTAAAAACCATGGGTGTAACCATTTAATTAGGAAGCCTCTCTTGGGATCCTCATCCCCCTCCCCATTCTAAACCCTAGGTCTCATCTCCCAGCAAATCTAGGTGACCTTGAAATCCCCCTTCCCTCCTCATAAAACTTGGTATCCCCCCCATCTTCAGGAGACATTACACCAATCATCCAAGTTTTCTTTCTCCATTTATGGTAGTTTATTGTTGAAATAATTAAGAGGTAAGATTTATTTCCCTCCTCTTATTTCTTATATTTTCTTCTCAAACAACCATTTGTTATTTATATCAAAATTCATAAATTAATGCTGTGTCATGATAGGATTACACCATTGTTTAAAAAAATGGATTTTTTTTGTGTGAAAGATGTATTCCATGAGATATAAGTTTTTTTATTTAATGTGATGAAATAGGGTTTGTTTGTGAAAAGAGATTTGTTTTTATTACTATTTTTAATTTTCCTATAAAATAAATTATACCATATTGAAGGGTATTTCAAGAATGAATATTTTTAACAAGTCAAGTGTAGGGGGTGTTTTGGTATTAAACTATTTGGAAACATTATTAAATATAAATAGATTATTATAAGAGATTTGGTAATGGTAATTAGTTTCATAATCAAGATACAATGGTGTTTTCAAAAAACTCATGCCAGTGTTAATATTTATAAAAAATTGGTGAGTGAAAAAAGTAGATTTTTCAGCATGATGTGGTTATATCCCATAAGTTGGTTGTTTCAAATTTTTTGAAAATGTGAATGTTTTTAATTAAATAAGGTACTTATTTTTTGAATTTTTTTTGAATGATTTTTTCTATTAGGTGGTTTCATTATTTTTATCACTTATTTTTTGGGAACTTATTGAATAAGGGGGTCCACAGTTTTAAAAATAGGATTTTTAAAATCATTTTGATTATTTTGGAGAGTGTTTTGATTTAGGGGGAATGAATATGTTGGGTTAATTTCTAATATTGATTTAACATTGTCCTCTTTAAATGGTTTACAATGAAGATAAAGGTACTTATCTTTGGGGGACATTCCACCTTTTATTTTTAACACTCCCCTAGCTCTAAATATAGTTCGATTTTATATCATTACTTCTTTGTCTAATATCATGTATATTTATATAGAGGTGATATGTAGTGAGCATTTATATAGAACATATAGTTCAGTTGGTTTAAAACATCATCCTTGTCCTGATAGTTTGATTAGCAGGGGATGGTTTTCAAAGACAGTTAAATGGGTGCTACATTTTTGGAATCACTTCTCTGAGTATGCCTTGTTTTTTTTCTTACAACATGCCTTATTATTTGTTTTTATGGATAATAGATTATTCTATAATGGTCACTTACATCATTCATTATGTTCAATTTGGTTTCCTATTAGTTTTATATAATTTACTATACACTATAATTTTAAT
The DNA here is from genome assembly GCA_963277665.1 of Viscum album. NCBI lineage: Eukaryota > Viridiplantae > Streptophyta > Magnoliopsida > Santalales > Viscaceae > Viscum > Viscum album. The sequence goes on from OY728164.1 coordinate 175,257,456, forward strand.
TTGTATTTTAATTTGGATATAATTGTAATTATGGTGTATATTGTTGATTGAAACATAACTTTGTTCCCCTATAATATAATGGATATAAGTTGGATGTATCATACCGATTAGATTTCAACCAAGTTTCAAGAGAATTTTGAATTTTTTTTAGATTTTTCATTTAATAATGCTTCTAATGGAGGTTGTATACTCTGGCAATGTTATAATTGTGTTGGAAGACCATGCTTAAGAAGTTAAGAAGTTTTATAGCATATAAAGAAAGTTAGATTAAAAAACCTATTATTTTTTGTATCACAAAGGAGATATGATAAAATATTCTACTATTCATGAATAAAAAGATATAAGTGGTATAAACAATTTAATATTTGATCATTTCCCATTTGTGCATCAATATGAGAGATATATTACACCAGTTCAAGAAGAAAATGATATCAATAAACATGGGAAAATACTAAATATAATGATGTTGAGAGAGTGAAAAATTAATGGATGATGTCAGAACTCCTATATATCAAGAATGTACTAAAATGAAAAAGTTGGAATTTTTAATATAGTTATATCATATAAAAACCATGTATGGAATTTCTAATAACTCAATTGATTATATTATTACCTTTTTGATGTAATTTGTTCTTTATGGTGTGGAAATTCCCCCAAATCATTATAAGGCATGGGTATTAATTAAAAAAATAGATTTTCTACTAATAAAATTAACAATTTTCCAAAATATTGTAGTTTATTGTGGGAGGAAACTGATGAAATTATTGACAAAAAATAATGTGGTACATCTCTATAGAATGAAAGTGTATATGGAACACTATATCATCTGCCATAGAATGTCATATGGAAACTTTTATTGATTCCAAGGTTTCAAAATCTATTAATGTCTATAGAAATATCATCTAATATGTGATGTAATGATTCTGAGATAATTAAAGGTAATGATGAGTTGGTTCATACAATAGATGGATTATCATGGTGGGAATTTGATGTACAACATCCTGATTTTACTGTAGCGATGCATAATGTCAAGTTGGGACTTTCCAATGATGGGTTTAATTCTTTTGGTCAGATAATTACTGCTCATATTATGTGGCTAGTTTTTATTCACATTTGTAATCTTCCTCCATGAATTTGTATGAAAAAATCTATCACTTTTTTGAGCATACTAATATTTGGACATTCAGATCCTAGCAATGATATATAAATCTACTTGCAACCTTTAATAATAGAATTGAAGCAGCTTTGGGATATGGGTGTGCTCACATTCAATGCTTATTGAAAAATATATATCATATGGGTTCTTCCCTAATATGCACTATAAATTATTTTCCTACTTATGAAATGATGTCTGGTTGAAGAACAAAGGGAAAGACATCATTTCATTTTTGTATAAAGAATTCATGATCAAGAAGGATTAAATATCTTCGTAGTTTCAGTTTCACTGGGCATTGAATATTATTAACAATGGATAATCAATACAGAAATAATCACCTGAGGTTTGATAATACCATTTACACTAAATAGCCACCTCAATGAATGCCAGAAACTGATGTTCCTAATGAATCGAAAGAGTTTAGTATTTCATAAAGGAAAGGTCAGATGAATTCTAAAATGAGGAAAAATATTGACACTAAAACCACTTATAATTGGAAAATTACAAGTATCTTTTTTTGAGATTCAATATTTGTCTACCAATTTTTTATGTCATTGTTTATATTTAATTCACATTGATAAAAATATAATTGAAATATTTTTTTCAATTATTCAAAATATCAAGGGGAATACAAAATTTGATTTCCAATATCACGAGGACATGTTGTATTTGGGTATTCAAATTGAACTACATCCTATGTGTATTACTGAAATTAAATGTAAAGTTCCTTATGATTCTTCTATGATGACACATTTAAAGAAAAATAAATTTCTATAAGTATTGGGGGAATATCAAGGTTCTTGACGGCTATTCTAGCAACATATCTAAATGAGTCAACAGAAGGGATGTGAAACTAAAATCTGTAAAATCTCATTATTACCACATCCTTATCCATGAATTGATTATAATAAAAATATGGAATTTAATTTCAAATAATGTAAGGGTTATTTTTATTCTCTTGTGCTATTTTTTAGAGAACTTTGTGACAAATGGTTATTTAATACTTCCTTGATAATAATGAAATAAGAGGTTCCATAAATTTTATTTGAGTTAGAAAAGATTTTCCTCTATCATTTTTCACATGGATACGGAATTTTAAAATTCTTCTTCCTACCGAAACACATATTGGGGGACTCATTTCTTTTTGGTGGATGTATCATACTGAAATAATTATGCACACAATGAAATGTTATGTATTAAGAAATAATTATCCTAAAGGTTCCATTATGAGAGGTTATATGGATTATGGATGTATGGATTTTTGTTCAATGTATTTTTATGATGTGATCATAGGAAATTACTAGCCAATGAAAAATGAATATTAGTAGTATGTGGAAATTGATCCCTTATTTCCATCTCTTCCCTAAACATGAGAAATTCGTAGGTCATATAAACTAGCTACATTGATCCTTGAAGAGTCATATATGACACATCACATTGTCTTGTTTAACTATGGTTTCTTTGATAACTATATCAAGTAATTAATTTGAATATTTATATGTTATCTCATACTATGTCATTTCACATATACCTTAATTTTTTTACTATTTTATATAGGGAACATAACAAAAATTATAATTAGATTTCATCGATATTTTCCTTTGAGAAGAAGAGGGGATTTTTACAACCAAGGGTTTCCTTATTGGTTGAAATTAAAGGAATGACCATTATTTTAATTAACATAAAATATATATATTCATTTACTTATATTATTAATATATATTTTATGTATTTAGTTTACCTGTTGACTCTGTTTCTCAATAATTAAGATTGTTGGACTTTTCTCCCACTTATTTGGTTATTGAATGAAAATATATAGTAATCCATGTGTATATTTTTTGTACAAATGATCGAGTGGTAAAGATGAGAATAAAAAATTATGGTGTCATGTTATGTACTACAATGGACAATTATTCCAGTGCATTAGATAGTCATCCTGATATAAAAATGTGTATTATTATATACTTGTTGAAAAAATATTTTTATTGGATTGCTAATATCAATGTTGAGTCACTATGATAAAATGTAAATTATTTGATTTAAGGATGCAAAATAGTACATTTATTGATGATTGTGGATTTAGAGTTATTGACATGAGTTAATTCATTCCTATTGATGAACCATACAATTTATCATCAATGAAAAAACAAGTGTTTTATGTGAAAGATCATCTGATACTTGATTATGGTGTCATTAATAAAGTAACCCAATACATATTTTTCGTGATGATGGGGATGAAATTGACACCATTGATTCCCCCAGTGGTGTCGAGCAAAATAATTCATTTAATAACTCAAATTTTCCCATTACGAGATTTGATGTTTAACAAAAAAGTAGTGGTGGGTAATATATAGAAGCAACCATATATGTTCAAAATTCATTCAGGTTACCTTAACACGGGTTTCTTAGGTTGTTATTACTTTAGTTAATTTAATTTATTTTATTTTTGGAATTATATGCTTGTTTTAGTATTTTTTGGTTTTAATTCAATTAATTAAATTTAATTCAATTTAGAAAACTGGGTTTAAAATGGGTTTAAAAAAAATACTAAACTTGGTTTTAAATTATTGTTACTAAAACATGTTATGAATTTTTTCATCACTTATTTGAACTATTTAACTTATATGTAGTATGAATGATTTTTAATAACAATTTTTAAAATATTTACACTCTATTCTTATGTAGATTATAAAAGATACAACAAATGTTTGAAAGAACTGGTTATTTGATGATGATCAATAGATGTGTGAGCATGGGTTTCATCCTATGCTTCCATTAGTGAGTATAATAATTGAAATATTTTTATTCTACATTATATATAATGTCATGTTCATATTATTTATCAAATTTTTATAGGGACATTTATTTTCACCAGTTGAATCCTATTTGTCTTACAAGCATGAGTCTGAGGAGGGATTCTCCTAGACCTAGACGGATCAGCTGTGGTACACATTCCCACCTTGACCCACGAGAAAACACCCCATATACCCCACTTTTCCATCCTTTACTTGATCCTCTAGGGATGTTCCCACCCATGCCTCTATCATTATCTCATTTAGCCTCTTCTTCCCATAACACTTCTACTCCACCTCTAGAGATGTTTTGAAATTTACCATATCCATATCCTTTTATGTATCCCAAAACCTACTACCACTATCCTTATATGTCTAAGACACCTCTATTTACTATTATACGTCCATTTTTCGATAATTCTATTCCTTCACCTTTCACTCTAGTGCATATAGACCACAAAGAGTATGCATTGGAACAAACATATCCTTCAGAGGCTACTGATCCAGGATAGCTCACAGATTTATTAGAGCCTATTGATTATATTGTATCATGTTTTTTATTATCATCTCAAATTATATCACATCATTTTTACAATTATACCATGACTTAATTCTTCTTCCCCACCTTTATCTTATTTAGTGGGATCTTATAGTAGGCTACATGGGAGTACCCATATACGGTAAGCTTAAAATCGAAAAAAATTCAAATAATGATGTATTATAAAAAATAAAATCAAATGATAGTTAAAAATACTAAGTCATGTAGAAGTTTCATGTCTACATTAGGTAAGTACTACAATATCATTCTAGTGGAACTAATCTCATAGAGACATATTAGTAATGACATCAAGTAAAACACATGAGTGGAGATATGGGTAAGAAAATTTTTAAAATTTATTTCTATATTATTGTTGTATTTATATGAATTAACGTGTTCATCACAACATATGTTTATATTTTCCATTGGTGAAGCTGCTATGGTGGCATGGTTAATGGATCTTGGGGTGTTCTAGAAATCATATAAGAATGAATTATATATTGGTTGGAGGAGTAGAGTCTGTTATGATTTAAAGGGTGTACCCATATTCCCTGACTATCCAATAACAGAATATAAAAAAAATGATCGTATATCGGAAGAGTAGCGAGTTTAATGTATTCCAAATCATTAATGGTTATCATATAGAGTTTAATTTTTATTACATGTATTGATTTTTTTTGGATATGCTTGGGAAAATAAAAAAGAGCAATGACTAAATGACGTATCTTCACACATTGGGGAACATTACAATCTATGAGAAAGAGAAGGATATGGTATATAATAAAAATAGAAATAATTTATAGATTTATATTATTACTTAGTTAGCATCGCATGCTAAAATTTAAGTTTTATTATCATTAATACATTTAATATAAATATGTAAATACCCCTTTCAAATGTCCTAGTGTCCAATTAGCCTAATGTTCTATTGTCCTAACAACCAAACGGAAAATTAGCCTAATGGCCTAATGGACTAATAGAAAATTGGCCAATTGGCATAATACCCTATGGGCCAATTGTCCTAATGGCCTAAGTTTCTATTATCCTAATAACCTAATGGCCAATTATCCAATTGGTCTAATGGACTAATCGAAAATTGGCCAAAAGGCCTAGTTTCTAATTGGCCTAATGGCTTAAGGGCCAATTGGCCTAATGCCATAATTTCCAATTTTCCTAATAACTAATGTCCAATTGGTCAATAGACCTAACGGAATAATAGAAAATTAGTCTAATATCCTAACAACAAATTGTATTAATATCCTAATGGCCTAATGAACAATTGGCCAAAAGGCCCAAGGGAAAATTGACCAATTGGGCAACTGTCCTGATGACCAATTAGAAAATTGGCCCAATAGACTAATATCCAATTGGCCTAACTAACTAATGTCCAATTGGCTAAATGACCAAAATAATCAAAAACCTAATGGAAAATTGGGCCAATGGCCTAATGGTTAATTGGCGTAACAACATAATATACATTTTCTCAATTGTCCAAATGGATTAATGACCAATTGGAGTAATGGAATATTGGAGAATTGGCCTAAAATTCTAATGACCAATTGGCCCAATGAACTAATGGACTAAGGGAAAATTGGATTAAGTACCAATTGGCCAAAATTCCTAATGGCCAATTGGCCATTATTCCATTAGTCTAATTTTCCTAATGGTATAAGGTCCAATTAGCCTACTGGCCTAATTTCCTAAGGGATAACTGACTTAAATGCCTAACGTCCATTTGGTCATTTAGCTATAAGGAGAATTGTACTAAAAGCGTAACGTGCAATTTTCGTAATGACTAATTGTCCAATTAGCCTAATGGAATAATGGACAATTTGACTAAAGACCTAATAGACAATTGACCAATTTTCGTAATTGCATAATGGCCAATTGGTCAATTAGCCAAATGGTCATTAGGCTGTTAGCCAATTTGAATTCCTTTTGACTGTGAAATAATGGATTTATATTTAATGATTATGAATTTTTCATAAATAAATAATTTGAATTATTCAAATTGGGGGAATTTTTTTCGAAATTATTGAAACCAAATCAATAGATTTTTAACGATTGATTTGATCAAAAATTTAATACTAAAAACTAAGTTAAATTTAGATTATTTAAATACTTTTTTTAATAAATTGAATTTAAAATCATTATATTTAATAAAAATTTCATATATATAATGGAAATTCCATATAATGAATAATATGGAGTTAATATTATGAAATGAATATAAGGAATTCATATTCTAGAGTATGGAATATTCAAAATGAGAAGATAATATTATAATGTGTTTATGATTAGCTTTTATTATGAATTTTTCATCTATGTTTATCACAAATTTAAATTTATGAATATTTCATTCATTTAAATGTAATTCCATTTTATTATTACTTAAGAATATTAAATGTTTATATTGTGAACTTGTGTATAACAATCAATTTATTTTGAAAAAAGCTGTATTGTGCAATGAAGGTCGTTTGTGTAGAGAAAAATTACTTTCCTCGAGTAGAAATAAAAATGATAGAAGTAATGTAAACTCACAAACATAAGAAAATATTGTAATTTTTTTACTTATATTTAAAATATTTATATGAAATTAACAATTAAATATCTTTTTTTTATTTTTAATAGTTTTCCTTGGAATTCCTCGATGATAAAGAAGATGACAAATTCATTCCAAATGAACATTGGATTCAAGTATTAGGTGATGAGTATCAGGGGGGTGTTTGATTCAATCATGGGGAAAACATTGTACCCAATAGGTATTGTTCCACATCATTCTACTCTCTAACATCTTAGACCACCGAGATGCTATGTTCTTGTGTAGAAGCATCTGAGTCCAAAAAAATATCTTTATTGGAGTATAAAAGAAATAACCTAATCACATAACAATTCTTAAAATATTTGTCAGTTATAAGTGAATCACTTACATCAGAGGATTCTACTACTATTGATTTATATATGGAATCAATTCTAAATTTAAATTATGACCCAAGTGATTCCAATGAGAGTCCTAGTGGTGGTTGAGTTGATGGTGGTGTCAGTGATGATGATGATGATGATGCTCCAGATGATGCTATCAGTGATAAGGATGTTTCTGATGGTGACGAGGATGAGGATTTTTGAGATAGGGGAGATATTGATCCCTCTATTTTACTCAGATGTACATAAACATGTGGATATTGTTCAATAACTTTAATTTATTGGTTTTATGGATCTATATGTATGTTATAGTGTTGTAAATAGTGTGAAAATTATTACAAGAAGTTGGTTGAATTATAAATACACAATATTTGTATTTAATTTAATTTTTATTGTGTTTTTTATTTTATTTATAGGTTCAAGGGATGGAAGAGCTACCTCTACTACCAAATGAGGGAAGCAACCTATACTGACGATTTGGAGAATCATGTGTATATGTCTTTTGTTCATAAAAGATATACCTATAGTCCTCAGAATTGTGAGTATAGATATATACCTATGGCTTGGGTCAAAATTTGGGTATGGTAAAATATTCTAAGGATATAGCCAATGTTTTTATAGAAACCATGGGTAATACTCTATACCGACAGCTCCAAAATCCAAAATCCCTAAAACCATGGGTATAAGCTAAACCTAAAATTTTAAGGTCTATAACCATGGTTTAAAACCATTGGTATAAGGTGTTTTTCCAACAGTGATACATGGGATTTTTAATTTAGTATTTTTTCTTAATCCTATAAAGCTTTAAACTTAAAAGATTTTGGGAATGTATTTAGTGTATTATTTTTGTAAATTCATGTAATTATGGGATGGTTATTTTTGGTTGAAATAGTTTGTATCAAGGATAATATATAATGTATGTTCTATTTAAATCACATATGGGAGTATAATCCATGGTTTCCACATTGTTGAAACTAAATCCATGCATATAAAAATGACTAATGAGCTATAATATGCACCTTAAACTATAAATGATAATAGTTTAACATTAAATCATAGGTGATTAAGGAAGACCCCAAAGAGAAAAACTACATACGCTCTCCTCTATAGTGTATCTACGTGATGGTATAAATGACCCATCATATGGGTGGGATTATCCTAAATAACCATGACATTCTAGAGACTCTAAAATAAAAGGGTCAAGGAGATAGAATTTTGTTGAGATAGGGATTTTTTCAAGGTATGGGTGGGCTAAGATGCACCCTATCTTGATGGTAGTGGATTATTTTATAATCCCAAATGAAAACTCTTCGAGTGATATAAATTTATTGATTTATTACAATGCATGAATAAAACCATTCTTTTCTTTATGATCACATTTCATTAGTGGTTCATACTCACTATCATTGTATCCTATTAAACATTTAAATTAATGATATTTATTAGAAGTATCTTAAATGTTAAATATTAAATTTTAAATTACATACAATGTGATAGAATGCATTGAGTGACATGTAATATAAACTAGTGCACTATGATATTCCATGTCATATAATATGGATTTCCATGGAAGTAACTATGATATCTATATATCATAAATAATGATTTGAAAAAATACACTATTCATGAAAAACATGTCATAAGATATCTCATATCACTATATATGATATGAAAAACATAAATAGTATGCATGGTTGTTTAGATAATATCTCTATCAATCTCACACTTACACTAAAACCTCATAGAATTTTTCACACTTCACCTTATATTATATCATATATAATAAATTTGAAACCATATTAAAAATACTCTTGGATACCATGAAAAATAGGTTTAAAAAGTTATCATCAACTTCCCCTTATATCACATCATACCCAATACATTGTGAAAAATCATCCAAAACTCTATTTGGATAAACTCTAACTACTTTTTAATAACTCTCTTAGTAAAACTCAATCCTTATTTAGTAAACCATAATGTGTGACCCCAAAAGATTTTATATAATTGAAAAAGTATCAATTATTGAATCCCTAAATGTAAGAAAATAGTGTCCTCTAAAAAAATTAGTTCTACTATAGATAAAATGGGTTTTGACATGATCTTAATCAATCAAATATTTCTCTATATCTCTATCTGCCAATTGTGTAACATCCTGAATGAAAAAGTACTGTCTTTTTAATTTTTGAGATATTGTTTCTTGTCTTTGGGGGATTTATAAGTTTTTTTGGGAGTTTCTATAAAACCTATTACTAGTAGTGGCTACAAAAGTAATTTATGTCATAAAACCATGGTTTATGATGTATGTTCTCATTGGGAATAAGTCGTGGAAATGGTTCTAGAAATAAAATAGTTTAACTCCATAAAACCCATTCTTAAGATTTAAAATCATCCCCTAGGATAATTTGACATGAGGTGATGTGATTTTTAGTGTATATGAATTATGGGGGATTTACACTATAAAAGTAGATTTTATAATTGAAACCCATCATTACTAGTAAGTTTTGTTTCACACTCGCATGACCCTTTTGGTGCTTCAGATAAAAAAAATACCCTAAATAAAACCCTAGATCTTTTCTAGAAGTTTTGGGAATTTCTTCCTCTTCTAGATCATTTCATTCGATGATGAATCCCCAATATGGTTAAATTTCTTTTCTCTTAGTAAGTGACATTTTTTCTTTTTAATTTCCCTTGGTTGTGGCAACAACATTGGGTTGTGATTAGGGATATATAGTCATCAAGTGATGATGTTTATTCTAACCTTTCAATATATTTTCTGTGATCTTATTCTACACATCATAATTTGTGTTGGTGGTGGTACAACACATGTATTTCTCGAGGTATGATGTGATATAATATATATTTCGACCATCTTGTTTATGGTATCTATTTTGAGATGTGTGGATCATTTATAGGGAAACTATTATTGTAGATGAATTCCTTCTTGTGTTGGTGGATCCCGTTGTGGTTAGTGTTCGACTCATACTTGAGGTGGGTGGTTCTATCTTTAGCCTATGTTAAGTAAACTGTTGATTGATATTGTTTTATTAAACTATTTTCTAAGTGAAATGAAATGATCTAATTCGTTGGGTGTATAAATGGGTTTCTAAAGAAAATATGGGTTCCCCTCATTTTGGTAAAAGGAATAAAATTTTCAAATCACTATAAAACTAATTAGAAAATTGGTTTTCAAAGAATGTTTTGATAAAAAGAAAAGGGTGTTTGAAATTATATCTTGATATATATAATCCTTTTTTAAATGATTTGAAATATAGAACACGAGAGTCCATGATACTTAGGTAAAATGTGTGGTATTTGGGCTCATCTTTTCATATTAAAAGGAGGGTTCAGTTTATGGGGTGTTCGACTATTCCTAAATCGAGACACAACTGGCTCTATGACTTGACATGATATTCTGAGAGGTTTCACATTAAAGCGTGTTAATATATTCAATATACCATTATTCGTGGGTTCTTGGTACATAAGTGAAAACTAGTCATGATTAACTTATAAATGACCTAGATAACCAAACCACAAGATTATCATTGGTGTGATTTTCCATTGTGATTTATCTTTATGTTTCTTTGTATTTTTACTATTATGTCTCTAATATGCCTATTTGGAAAATGTTATAGCACTTATTCTTTGACACTATATTACCAATATTATTTTAGAACTATGTAAATGGGGAAATGTATCACAATGATTTTTATATAAAATCAGCTAACTTCTTATCATGCCATGTTTTTCTATAAATTGATCATATAAGGATTTTTTTATAGATACTTGATATGGAAGACCTAGGTGGGATCCCACTGATCCTGTTTATCACACACCCAACACACCCCCTTATTCGTGTGTGGACCCAATATTGTCTCTTGATAAAGGAAAAAGTAAGGCACCATAGTGAGGCAACACACCTTATGTTAACTGAGTATGTTTAGCTATTAGTGGGATGATAGTATGTTTTCCCCATATCACATAGAGGAATGGTTTCTTATTTCTATTGTCCTTTTGGTTACTAGAATTATACCTTGGAGTTTTTTATCTATATTTTGATTTATACCACTACTACTATTATCTATGGTTATGGAATATATCTCTTTTAGTTTTTTATGATGTTTATTTATATTTTGTATATATTTCATGTATCTTGTTTTAGGTTGGGTGAAATAATTCCCTATAGTTATTTTTTAGTGTCTGGGTACTAGTCGCTAGCCCAAGGGGATTGATAATTCCCATTATATATATTGTAGATTGGTTTGTGTATGATTTTTTTAGGGTAACCTAGGCTGATTCATTACAAATTGGTATTAAAGTAAGGTGTTTCCTTAAGAGTCCTTATCTTAGGAAATTTGGTAGATGAGATATAGGATTTCCAAGACTTAAGAGGTATGTTGTGGTGAGTTACTAGCTAGATATTATCCTGAAGATCCTCAAAATACCATGGGAGATATATCTCTCTGGTGTTGAGTTCTTAATATTAACCTCAATTTATTCTTATGATTTTCCAATTTAAACTGATATTATCATGTTATCTAATCATTTAGTCTACTTATAGCATGTATAAGTATTCCTAAGAGATTTCATTCATGGTTTCCTTATAAGGGTGAAATGAGAGACACTCCTCAAGGGAATCCACCTTTAGATCATAATATTATGGATTCTATCATGCAGGTAGTTCGTTTTATGGACTAGAATGTATTTTGAGTTTAAAACTAGTTATTGAGGTATATCTAGGAGTAGTAGGAGAAAAATATTGATGTGAGAGTTCCTATGTGAGAAGTCCCTATCCTTTATGTTTATGAATGAACCTCAAAAGGTTAAGGACTATATAGAAAATATTGATCATTTCATTAAATTCTTGGATACACATAAGGATATTAGAGTGAAGTGGATGATTTCTAGGATCATGGATCATAGAAAATGGTGATGATATTCAATGGAACATGTAAAATATTATGTGGTCTTGGATTGGAAGGGTCTAAAAAACATCATCTTTTATAAGATCTTCCAAAATTCCCTAGTGATATAGAAATATTTGTAATTATTAACTTTTTATCAAGGAGAGTGATCAGTGTCAGAGTACTTTGATCATTTCATAGAGCTAATTATCTTTTCTCTAGAGGTGGTGATGAATGACCAATCAAAAGATCATAAATAATTACAGATATTGTGACGATAAATTTGGTCACATGTATTCATACTCATGATTTATACCTATACTAATAAAATTGAAAAATCAATGATGGAAGATATGAATATGGCATGTATGACGGGTTACTCTTCCCTATATCTTCTTGCTAGTGGCAATTTTAGTTGTGTGCTGCAAAAGAGGAGAATGTGGAAGGATTATCACATAGGTGGTGGTGGTGGTTCATATCTACAGTTATTCTCTACATAATCAACAATAGCTAGAAGTGTGTCCGTTAGTTTATATCAGTGTGGAATGGTAGAGATCACCCGATGTTGTTTTTTTCTCACACCAATATTTTTAATGCTTGTGTCTTCCAAGGAAATCTACAGAGGTTATCCAAGGCTATGTCCATGCCTCATTATGGTTAGGGGTATTTAGTTATAAGGGACACTATAGAAGAATCAGATGCTTCAAAGTCGACATGAATTCTGTAACAGGCCTAAGGAGTAAGGAACCTTCATGTAGTGGAGGAGTTTCCATTGTAGGTTAACACAGACCTAGTGATAGTGAGATGTAGCATTTTTTTCATCCTATATAGAAACTTCTTTATGTGATATATATGGATGAAACACATTTATATCATCCCATTTTATTGATATTCTAAAACTTATAATGGATATCAGGTAGTTTTTATGTATCTGGAGACACATATTTAATGAGGAAAGATAAAGAGTTTCGATGTTTTTATTATCCAGTATTAATAACTAATGCAATGTTAATTTATAATTTTCATGTTATCAATCTGGATCTATTTGATGACATCATTAGGATAGATTTCCTTATTTATAATCATTCTTCTATTTATTTTTATCATCTACAAGTTTCATTTTTTCCATAGATAGGAACTCTCATGTGTTTTAGGGAGAGTGAGATCCTAGGTATGGTCATAAAAGACCTTCCCACTAAGATCTCAAGAGTTTTTTGTCTAAAATTTCAATTAAGAATGATGAAATTTCATCAATAAGATATGTCCCCTTGGTGGTTAGGTATTTTTTAATGTATTTACATATGAATTTTCTAGTCTTCCTTTAGAGACGAATATATAGTTTATGATTTATCTAGGGCTTGGTACTCATCTAATCTTAATTACCTATTTTCAGATGGAGCTTGATGAGCTAAAATATCTCAATCCAATCTCGATTTGTCTTAATGGATGGAACCTATTGAGACAAAATATCTCACGAAAAAATTAGATGATCTGATGGAGAAAGATTTTATTTTCCCTAGTGATTCACATTAGGTATACCATATGCTCTTTTTAAATAGGGAAGATGGTTTACATAGTTTGTTCATGAGATATCAGAAGTTTAAAAAAGTGATGGTTCGGAAGTAATTTTTACACATTTAGATGAATTGATTAATCAATAAAATTGTTTGAAGTGGTTTTCGAAAATCCAACTTTGGTCAGGTTATCATCAACTCGGGGTTCAAGACCATGATATTATAAAGAATAATTTCAGAAGTAGTTATGGCCATTATGAATACCTTGTGATTCCTTTTGGTATGACTAATTATCCTATAATTTTTATAGATTTGGAAAAATTAATATTCTATCAGTATCTAAAGAGTTTTTTTTATTTTTTATTGAAGCTATATTGGTTTATTCGAGATCTGAGTTTTAAAATGGGAACAATATGAATTTGGTTATGGAAATAATGACGATTCATCATATTTATAGAGATGTTTCAAGATCAAAATTTGGATTTAATAGGTGAGGTTCTAGAGACATGTGATTTCTATGTCTATCATGTCAGTCGACCTTGATAAGGTGAAGGCTAATTTTTCATTTAAAGTGTCACAAAAAATCACTTATATACAAAGACTTATTACTATTATGAGTTTAACAAGGATTCCTCAAAACTAGAATCAAAATTTAATACTCTTACCAAGAAGGGGATGAAATTCTCCAAAAATTATAAGTGTTATACTTATTTTGATGAAAATAAAAGACTTCTAACATCGACACCTAATTTTATGTTACCTTAACCCGGTATAAGGTATGTGGTATATTTTGATGATTATATTTTCGGTTTGGATTTCATGATTATGCATGATTATCATGTTTTGGCCCTTGGATCTCTCCTTCTTTTTCCACACATAAAGAATTACCAACTCATTATTATTTATTGTATTTATGTGTGAATTTAAGTGTTGGAAAAACTATCTTTTTGGGGAAATGTTTATAATCTTTTCTAATCATAAGAGTCTAATCTATATTTTTTTTAATAAGTACTTGAATCTCATACAGAGTTAGTGGGTTGAATACCTTCATATGTTTAAATTTGTACATCAGTATGGAAATAATTCGGTGGATTTATTGCACAATCCTCTCAAGAGATATTGAGTTGTTCCTTTTTCAACCGGTGGTTTTAGGGCTTTAGAATTCTTGTATGGGATAAAAAATATATGGTCATCATAATTTATGTGGGATTTCAGTGAATATAGAAAATGTGGAACACAAAATTCCATAAAGACCTCACTGGTACATGCATGGGTATTATCCTAAAAATGAAAAGCATGCTAATTGATCTCATCAAGATTGATAAGGATTTGGTGGCCGCCCCCTCCCTTAATATGTTTAAGGCCCACAGTATAGATCTTATTCAAGTTATCATCTTTAGTAATGGGCATTGTGTTTGGTGGAATCTCCATCAATAGGGTATGAAATTGAACACCGATATTTGTTGTCACCAAAGGTCATTTAAGGGGGAGGGGTGATCCAAGACTAGTGGGGCTCTGTCACGTTAGATTTCAATACACACTTTGGAAGAGGTGACTCACTCTAAGTAGAATCACAGGCATTGTTGATGGGTCTCAAGTTATATAATCAGAGGAATATTCACCTTGCAGTAGCAGAGATCAAATTACTAATTAAATTTTTAACTCTATACATGGATCTATTAGAACCCCTTGGTCTATTTCTTATACCATCTGACAATAAAAGGGCATTACATGCTTCCACATGTATATCTTGCATACATAGCTCAAAGGGAATTTAATTTCTGATTTTTTGGCCTCTAAGGAAAATCCTAGTGTGAATATAGATTACTTATTAGATCATGGGTCCTTCCCTCTCTAGTGGATCAATTTTTTCAAAGCTTATGCACTCAGGATTCACTAAATTAGGCCTCTATGAGTCTATGGTGGTCCTTTATTTTTCTTATTTCATTCTCATTTTCTCATGATTTCTTTATAACTATCATTATTTTTAGAAATAAAATAAATAAATATTTATTTTTTAATTTCAACATCACCTACTCCTTAGGGAATGGTAATTTCATCATAGACACTCTCAATAAGAATAATCAACCATAGATTTTTTGGAATCAAAAGAAGAGTGTAACATTGAGGTACTCTTTGCTCAGTTGCATCTAGATGCATAGTAAGTTGACTCAGTTATGGTTATGAAAAGTTTTTAGTTATCATCATCTCTCAATAAATAAATTATAAAGATTAAACAATAGGATGGTAGATTCAAAGGAATCAAATAATCCTTTAATATTGGGGATACCATTTCTGGTCGGTATCTCCATTCTGATGGTATTCTATGCTTCAAAATACAGTTTATCATCACAACATATATAAGGAATTAAGTTTTGTTTTTCTATCATATTTATTCATGGTCCATTTTACTAGGAACTATAAATATGTATTATAATATCAGATAGTGTTTTCGATGACTGGGTATGAAGCTCTACATTATTGATGATATGTCCCACTATTACACCTACTAATTGATAAAAGAATATCACTTGAATCCTTCTAATTATCTGTAGAATCTTTTAGTTCCAGTTAATAAATATGATGAGGTTTCCATGTAATTTTTTATTGGATTACCATAGACTCCCCAAGGGAAGAATGAAATCTCAATGGTGGTAGATCAGTTAATGATATCAGCTCATTTTATTCCGATCAAGAACACCACTAAAGTTGAATATATGGTTAATCTATTTGTGCATGAGATTGTTAGGTTTCATGGGGTTCCCTCTACCATTTTTTGGATAGGTATCCTTGGATTACTTTAAGGTTCTGTAAGATACTCCAAGAGGTGATGGCAACTCAGGTCAAGTTGAGTACATCTTATCATCCACAGATAGATGGTCAGACAAAGTGTATTATTCCGATCCTAGAGGATATACTCTATGATTTCATATTATATTTTAACAGATCATGGGATACTCATCTATGAATGGTTGTGTTTTATTATAATAATAGCTACCATTCATCAATCAGAATGGTTCTCTTTGAGGATTTTTTTTCTACATTACAAGTCACTTATTTATTGGGAAGAGGTGGGTGAGAACTCTCAAGTGGGGTCGATTCTTATTCAAGTGATATTAGTAAGGATTCAAGATATATTTCGTTTTTTGGTTACATTTTAGAGTCATCTGAAATCTTATTCAATTTTCAACATTGTACTTTGGAGTTTTCTATTAGTAACCTAGTTTTCTTGATATTCTCACCTCGGTTGGGTCATCATTAGATTATAAAATAAGGGAATATAGATCTAAGATATATTTGATTTTTTAATTCACTGAGTATCTTAGTAAGGTTTAATATAAGTTTGAATTTTAATCATAATTTATAGGTATCCATGACATTTTCCTCCGATCTCATCTTTGTAAATTCCATCTTGATCCCTCCCACATTCTGAGTTAGTATGAGATTATGTTAGAGCCAGATGTTTCTATTGTAGGTAAACCAATAGAGATAGTTTATTCTTAGGTGAAAGTGTCAACTGGTAATTCTATCACCCTGGTTATAGTGTTATTAAGACATATATTTGATTCTCACAAGACTTGGGATCACGAATCATTGGTGAGGGAGTAGTGGTATCACCTCTTTTTGGAGAACCCTTCATCCACATGACTTCCTAGGGATAGAAATTACTATGGTAGGGAGACTGTAACATACTTATTGAAAAGGTACACTATTTTTAATGTTTAGTATATTTTTACTTAGGTTTAAAGTATGTAATATTTTTTTGGGTACTACTGGTGTGAGTTATATAAGAAATTTATGTCAAAAAATTCCTGATTTATTATGTATGTTCTCACTAGGAACAATATGTGGAAATGATTTAGTCCATAAAAAATTTTAGGCCATAAAATATTTTTATGTCATAAAACCCATTATTATGATGTTGAATCATTTCCTAGGATAATATTACATGAGGATATGTGATCTTCAACGTATGTGAATTATGAGGGATTTACACCATAAAACCAGGGTTTACAATATAAACCCCTCATGCCCAGTATGTTTTGTTTATCATTCAAAAAAATCATTTGGTTTTCTTATGTTTAAATACCATCAATCAAAACCTAGCTCTAATCAAAGAATTTTTGGCTATTTTCTACTCTTCCAAATCATTTCATTCAACACTAAATCCTCAATTTGGTTCCATTGACTCTCCCTCAGTATGTAGAATTTCTGATTCTTAATTTATCTAAGCTGTGAAAGAAGCATTGGGATACGTTTATACATCCACAATAATGAAATGATGTTGTTTCCCCATTCCTTTCTAGATCATTTGTACCATCTTCTTCTAGAGGCTGGTCCTTATGTTGGTTGTGGTGCGACATGTACGTTTCTTGAGGTATGTTGTGATTTAACCTATCTAATGACTATTTGGTTATGGAATCAATTTTTATATGTGGGCATAATTTCTAGGACCTCTTTTGTTGTCTCTATGTTCATTATAGTGTTAGTGGATCCTATTATGGGTAGTGTTCAACCCAAGTTTGATGTTGGTGGTTTTGTCTCTAGGCTATGTTATGTGAACTATTTATTGATCTTGTTTTATTAAATTGTTTTATAAATGAAGTAAAATTAATTTCTTCTTTTTGAAGACAAATGGGTTTTATAAAAAATGTGGTTTCTCCCTTATTTTGGTAAAAGAAATATTATTTTCAAAGAATTGTGAAATGGATTGAAAAATGGGTTTTCAAAGAAGGTTTTGATAGAAAGAAAATATTATTTGAAATTATATTATAAAAATTTTAATTCTCTTGAAATTAATTGAAATGTAGAACATCGGATCCTGGGGTACTTAGGTGGATGGTGTGGTATTTTCTAAATTCTTTTTGTATTGTAAGGGGGTTCACTTCACGGGGAATATACCGATTCCTATATTTAGATTCATTTAGATCTATGAATTGAATTAAAATTATGGGAGTATTCACATTATGGAGTTTTCTTCTATTCCTTATAACTTGATACTTGGGTTCTAGGGATTTTTAGTGTCCACTTTTCTTGATTTAAATTTGAGTGACCTAGATAACCTGACCATAATATTATCCTTGGTGTGTGTTACCATTGTGATTTGGATCTTTGTTTCTTTTTTCTTTATAATATTCTAGATTCGATATACCAACATGATAAATGTTATGAAAATTATTCTTTCAAACTATTTTACCTTGACTATTTTAGAATAGTGAAAAGGGTAAATGTTTTACCAAGATATTTATATAAAACTGTTTAACTTTTTATCGTGTCTTGTTTTTATATTAATTGAGAATATTAGGAGTTTTTCGTAGAGACATGATATGGAACACCGAGGTGGTATGCCAATGATTCTATTTATATCACACCCATCAAACCCATTCTATAGTATATAAACCTTTTATTGTATCTTGATATAGGAAATGACAAGGTGCCGTAGTGAGGTATTGATGTTAATGTCATATGGGAATGGGTAGTTGGTTGTGTGATGGAGAGATGTTTCTCATATATCACATAGAGTAGTGTTTTCTTGATTTAGTTGTCCATTGAGTTACTAAACTTATTCTATTGAGTTATTTTATCTATATCTTGACTTGTATCACTACCACTGTTTTCTTTGGTTATAAAATTTATATCTTTTGTTTTTCTTCCAGTATTTGTTTATGATGGGTATATATTCCATGTATCTTAGTTTAGGTTAGGAAAAAATTATTCCCTATAGTTTTTGTTTGATGCCTGAGTGCTAGTCACCATCCTGTGGGGATTAGGAATGCCCTTCAGGCATGTGGAATATTGGTTCAAGTACCAGTTTTGAGGGTAACTCTAGTCAGTTCATTACAAGTTCTATCATATGAAAGCATTCATTTTCATATGATCAATTTATCCATAATATCGAGTAAATATGGGACACAAATTATATAAATCCCCTAAATCGTACACATATTTTTTGATTCTATGAGAATAGATTAACCAGGTTGATGAGTACATCACATTTCATTCACCCTTATGGACAAGCACACCATATTCTCCTCAATCAATAGATCATCACATCATATGTACTATCTAGATAAATTAATACACTTCCCCAACATCTCTTAATTGAGGGCCCATATGTCATATTCATCATACAAGAATAAAAATCCCATCTTGGTTAAGGTTCAATTGATTACATCATTAATAAAGTACCCAAAAATCATTTCATTGGAGAATAATAATAGATTAACTAAGAAATGTATCATGGTATAAAGGTTCTCATGCTAGGTATATTTCCAACATATTTTAAAGGGAAATACTATTATGAAACATGGACCCCTCTGGTATTCCAAATACATATCATAAGACGCATTATATGGTATATGCTTTTAGGTTCATCTAATACAAAAAAACTGATTTAGGGCCTCATGAGAATATTTACTATTTCTAAATGAAATCACACTGATTCTAACCTGAACATTCCATAATAACCTATAATAATCCATGATAAACATCAATTAAGGATCACTCAAAGTCATACAATGAGAGGTTAATTCATCTAATATATACAACCAAAATGAAAATGGGTATTTCTCTTTCTATTAACATGATTAATTTTATACTATTAAAATAAATTAATAACATTAATAATACTACACATAATCACTAGTCTAATCATATCCCATATGGTAGACCACCATATTGGCCTTTTTTGTGCTGAAAATTTAGGGTTTTGTTAAACTCATTACACATTTATGTAATTCCAACCAAATCTATATGTTACTGTATAATTAAACCATCCCACAAAACTCTTTAATGAGTGAAATCTATCATGTAATCCATAATAGTGACACTTAGGAATTATATTCTTAATGTTTAACTCATTTAACTTGTATTAAAAATCCTTAACTTTAAAACATCAAATTTTAGAATGTTAATAACATGTTTTATTACATAAAACTATTTTTATGCTCATCATAATCATCAACATTATTCTGAAATTTTCACTATTTTTTTTCATTGAGTCTATTTTTGTTAAAAAAATGCAACTCTTTATATCTTCTTTTAACAACATGTCCTAGTATCGTATAGGATATGAATGGATTTTCCCGCTTTGTGGTAATAAGATGAAACAATTTACAATTCTATTGACCATCACACTATAAATGATTTTAAGATATTGAGTAATATTTAATTTAAATACTTACTAACATAATATTTTATTTGTTATATTTACACTTCTCTAAGTCTAAAAAATACCCCCACTATCCTCTTAGAAACTATATTCTCTTAAAAATATCATTATAAGACAAAAAAAATTATTAGGAAATCACACTTATTTCCTTTAATGGGAATATTTAACAAATAAAATATTTTATTCAAATTATATATGATATTCTATGTGTTTAGTTAAGTACTATTAAAAGATTTTTTATTCCTTAAAAACATTCCACTGGTGGGTTGTGGAATCATATTACTTGTATTTTAACAAACATATAGGTTAAACTCTGTTATCCTAGATAAAACATTATTTTACTTATAAAATTATTAGTTATTTTATGGAATTTAATAAATAAGAAACCATGAATAAAATTCTATATTTTTCTTAACAAAACATTTTTAATAAAAAAATTCTTTGTTCATAAAAGAGAAATGAGAAGACTATACACAAACATTACAAAGATTCATGTAAGCTTGATAAATTCCTTAACATTAATAATATTATTTGTCTAATATTTTCATAATCACTTGAATTTAATTAAAAATATCTATCAATTATTACCGTGTTTTTGAAATATTGTGTATTACTAACACTTATAAAGCATACATTTGGTATCATATTCCCATTAAAATTAATGAAATTATTTCTATGACATTTATATCTGGTATGAAAATTATATATAGTTTCCTAAAATCCTTATATATTTTGGTAAGTCACCAGCATAATCATATCATATATGATGCTTCCATTGTTGAGTGAGACACTATCATGAACCATCTTAGATTCCCAAGTACACTGATACTGGAGCCGATTTTGACATAGTCTAACGGGATTTACTACCCCCAGGTTGGAAACTAGCATCAGGTATCATACAAGAAACACAAGGTAACTATTTTTTGTCCCAAAATAGTGGAAGAAAAAACAAAAGTCAATATGCTCAAAAATCCCATGTGATAAAGTACCAGAAAAAATTGGTTAAATAATACCCAAGAAGAATATCCTCAAAAGACACAACACCTTCAAAGATAATAGCTCTGACATAATCACATGTACCAGTTGGATCACATTTCCATTGATCACCTCAATCACCTTGAGTCCCAAGGATCAAGAATACCCAAAAACTCTAAGTATCAGTTTCGCTTTTATCAGACATGGAATAAGAAAATATAGAAATTCCTGAAGAAAAATGTAGGGTGTGAGCTAAATAGCCCATTAGGGTCTCCAAAAGTTCTTCATAATCAATTCCATAACAATTGAACCAATTGTTATTTCAATTTAATTTAAACAAGGAATGACATGGAATTTACCTTTTTTTTAAACCAGATTTTATAATAAAAAAGTGTAAGATAAATCAGAACATGATTAAATGAATATTTTATGTAAAACATTTATATAAAGAAGATGACATTATTAAAAGAGTCTAATAATCAATTACATGTATTCATAAAATAAAACATATCATAACATATTGTAATAATATCTTTGTCATATTAGTTTATAGAAATAGGATCCTTACACTACTTGATTAGTGATCTTAGCTCAATGTGTGCACATGTCCAACGACTTAGGCTATTGGGAAACAAATCCCCATCCCAAAAAATCATCTCATACTTTGTTTTTTTTTTGTGTTTTCATCATCAATATGATTCTAGGGGGATAAATCCTAGTGTGATTTTTCTAATTACTCACCAAATACCCATGATCACATGTGCTTCATACAATAAATCATACAATCCTGGACAAATAAATCATTTCAAATTAGTTCAACATACAATTTCCCAAGTTTTAATTTTCAACAAGCCATTATCATTTCAAAACTAAACAGTAAATTTTCATCAATTAATACCATTCAAAATAATTTCAATTTCTGTCATTTTTCTCATGGTTAAACATCAAATCATTTAATTAAATAAATTTCCAAATACAACCATCAATTTTATAAAATCCACCCAATAATTTCAATTCTATTTAAATGGGAGGTTTTAACAATGTCCTTGACATTTTCAAAATCATACATCAATCATCTCAAATACAAGGATTTAAATCATTTAAAAAATCATTTCATATGAATCAATAAATTTAAGGTTTGAATTTTAGGGGAAAATTATATTGAACCGAATAATTTTCACCACGTTATTAAATCCACACATGTAATTGGAAACTCCATAAAGAACAATGGTGAAGGAGTATGACAGGTAAATAGTAAGAACATGGATCTTCATCTCAGGTATGGATCTTGTTTTTTAGTGTTTTTGAGAAAAAAGGAGTTTCTGGAAATTTAAGGAGTACACACCATGTACTTAGAAGTATAGGTCGTGTATCCAGTTGCTGCAAGTATCCGTTTACTGGCCGTGTCATGGTAGAGTACATGGCCATGTTGGGTGACCTGGAGACCGCCTAAAGCGGAGCTCGGTTAAGGCGTGTACACAACATGTACATTAAACTAAAACATTGTGTACTTTTTTTATTTTATTAAACATACTAGGGTCATGTCTAATCGGTAGAACACCCTTCTCCTCAGCTCATCTCATCCGGGAGTGACAGAAGATGACAATTCTTCTTCGAGATCCTGACCCGTCATCCATTCTCCAAATCAACCATCTTCGATTTCATTAGAATCAACATGATGAGATCTTCCATCTTCTAGAGCCTCATTCCTTGATTTATTCTCTTTCATGAGATATCTATGGTTGATTTTTTTGACATTTTTGTAGATCTACAGTAATCTAGGTCGGTTCAAAGGTTGAGGTTGAACTATATCAATCATATAACGCTGAGGTTGTTGGTTTGTTCCTTTCCATAGATTTTATTTGAATTATATATGCTAAAGTACCCAATACCCTAGTTTAGGGTATTGCGTATTTAGGTAATTTTATCCTTTAATTATTGCTATTCCTTGGTTGCTTGATTTAGGGCTCTTGATTGAGAATAATGTTTATTACCTTACTATAGATGTGTTTTCCTATGTCTGAACTAAGTTGGCTATTGGGTCTAGTTTTTCCTGTTTGGATACTCTATTTTCCATGACTAGTGCTGTTAGGATAGAGTGATATTATATTACTTTCTTGTGCCATGCCTTGTAGCAGTTTATCAAAGTAGTATATTGTGATTTTTTACTTTGAATGTACGATATCATTTATGCATGATTGCTTTCACAAGGATGTGAGAACCTGGTATTGTTATACCATAGGGGGAATGGATGATGAGGGATTACCTAGAGTGTTTGTTATACATTAACGTTGAAAGACCATAGGGGGGATGGACATTGAGTGCTCCCTCATAGTGTATATAGTTCCACATTGTGAGACCACAGGGGGAATTGGACGGTGAGTGCTTCCTCAGAGAGTTTTTAGTTTATTGATGAAATACCATAGGGGGAATTTATGTTTAGTGCTTCCTCAAAAATTCTATGCCAAGCTGAACCAGAGGGGTTAGAATATGAGTACTTCCCATAGGGTTTCTTGTGATTTTTTGGTTGATTATATGATAAATGTAAATTAATGTAGATGAAACTATAAGGTTGTTTAATTTGAGTGCTTCCTTATTTATTACTTCATTTGGTATATTGCCTGCTCTATATATATTCACTGACTATTAGGAACTGATCATTAGGTGGTTGCCTATTGGGATTTTTCTCACACCCTATTTGAGTCATGGTTTTGTGCCCAAACAGATTTTGTTGCTACAGGTATAGATAAGGGAAAGCACCCTTCTACATTAGGTACTTGATTGCGATGGAGCTAGAGAGCATGGGACCATTCTGAGGCTTACGATGCAGTTGGAATTTTTTACTTATTTTTCCTTTTTAATTTGGATTAGTATTGTATTCTAGCATTGTGAATTGTATGGATTCTTTCCTAGATATTGTGACATGAATCATTATTTATATATATGATGTAGTTGTTTATTTACTTTCAGTATTCCGCTGTTCACTATTTTATGGTTATTACTACTTCTGCTGCTATTATATGTGTATTTCTACTATGTTACTCTTCTAATGAGGGAATAGTTTCCCCACTATCACACCCAATGCCCTCGCTACTAGTCGGAAGCCTCTGTCATCTAGTTAAATGCGCTTGAGGCCATGTGACCAACTAGGTATAGGGCACCTCTGCGCGGAACTCGAAACCCAAAAAGTTACAAAGTGGTATCAAAGGCAGGTTATTTATTCTTGACATGCTGTTTGGAGCCTATAGTCAGGGATAAGATGGAATAGGTATTTTTTAATAAGCTGTTCTTAGGAGTAGCCAAACTGTGTACATGGAAAAGAAGATTCACCTTGTATATTGCAATTTTGTTTTTCTGGTTTTGCAATTATTACAGTTGCTTTCATTTCACCATTGGGTGATTCACATGTATTGTGCTGTTATTGTTGATATTATTGTGGTTTTATTTCTATTACAACCCAATGAGATGAGGTCATTTCATCTCATTCATCATATAGGCACTTTCTAGATATCACATGTCATACATTCTTATAATTCCATTTATGGTGCATTACTGATTGCATGTTGTCATGATAAATGTTGTGAAGGATATGAATTCTATTGTGACATTTGACTTGATATAATACCTTTTATTTGATAGGTTATTGCTAATGTTTAATGTTTCATTTGAATGAACGACAAACTTTGGTCCCGGAGGGGTTATGGGACCTCATGGATTGGAATTTGGTGGATCATGTGATTGATTACACTATTATAATTTTTGAAATACAAAAAAAAATGATGCCAACCTTTGATTTTTCAGGAGTATTGGACCCCAAAAATCAGAATTTGGAACTTTAATGTTTGTTTCAGTGTTTTCTGGGTTTTGGAGTAGTTTCTAAGGCCTACTATCCTGAAAAACCTAGAATACACAGTGTGTATTGCGGAATACATGCCATGTATCCTTCTATTCGAGAAGCAATTTTTTTATTAAGTACACACTGTGTACTATATGTACACACCATGTAGTCTCTAATCGTGTCAGTGGCTGTGTGGGCAGAGACATAGGGTTGGGAAATCCTTGGGGGAACACACTGTTTAATTGACGTAAATGCGGTGTTGTAGAGAACCTATGTCCACCCTTGTGACTAAAAAATGGATGGATGAAACCTAGGTTATACACATCGTTTCAAGCTTGAACACGCCATGCAGGGTAACCCATGTATCTGGCCGTGTGACTAACAACCCGAGTCGGTGAAATCCTTCTAGTACACATTGTGGCTGGCACAAACACGCTATGTAGTCTCATTGTAGGAGAACCGTGTGGGTTAGTCATGTAGAAGAACTTGGGTAGGGGAAAATGATTCAAGTACACACTGTGTCTTGGGATAACACTCCATGTGTATGGGGTGTTACGTGACCAGGGTTGGTAGGAGTACATGCCCATGTGAAGACTTAAGGGAACATGCCGTGTAGTGGTCATAGACACCGTGTATCCATTTTTTGTAAAAACATGACTGTTTTCTTTCTTCTATTCCCTTCTTGCACTTCTATGATTCAATATTTGATAATCTTGATCTAAGGTGTGTGCTTGACCTTGAAGAGTCATGCAACTGTGACATCCTCCGGTTGTTCTCCAAATACTGGGTAGTGAATAGACACAAGACATGGTAGATCAAGGACTACCAGTAGACCCTCCCATTGTGCCTATCATGGCTCCAACCATTATTCTGGATACAGGTGATGATGCACAGTTATGAGAAGGATTCATGAGGTTTATGAAAACCTTCAGGGGAGCACCACATCCTTCCCCATCTATGGAAGAGTTGACGCAGGTCTTTCAACAATAGAATCATCACACCTTTTCAGGTGAAAGAGGACCTCAGGATATAGAGTCATGGTTAGAAGTCATACTGTCGATATTCAAGCATCTGGAGATGCCTCCAGAGAGGAGGGTGAAGATCGCTAATTATATGATTCAGGATTCCACCAAGAGATGGGAGGATGTGATCTCACTGGTGGGGAGCTAGCAGGTTATGGATTGGGGCATGTTCCAGCATGAATTCTATGATTAATTCTACCTGAAGACTTTGAGGTCCGATCAATCCTGAGAGTTCATGAGTCTGGAACAAGTTACTCTCTTAGACATGGAGTACTCTTCTCTCTTCACAGAGCTGCATCACTTCACACCCATTCGAGGAGGTAATGAGTTATTTCTGGCGAGGTAGTTTGAGGATGGTCTCTGGCATGTTATCTAATCTTAGGTGAAAATATTCAGGTTGAATTCCATCACCTCTATAGTCAAACAGGTGCTAATAACTGAGAGAAATCTGAGTGATTCTGAGGATGTGAGCCAGTTTGGCTCGGCATCAAGAGTTGGTACCCCTCCGACTGACAGCAGGAAGCGCTGCACAGAGTCTACGTGGGGAGATCCGAGAAGGCATGATACTTCTTCTGGTTACCAGGTGGTGTGAAACCAGTGCAGTATGAGTGGTCATACAAGGAAACATTTCCCGAGAGACCTAGTGGAATTCCAATCTTGTGGAAAGATGGGTCATCTTTAGGGATTCAATCATATTTTCTCACCAGTAGCTAGTGATATGGGTTCTGTTTTGACTCCTCGTACCAGAGCAGGACCACCAATCCCTCATTAGACTGGGGGTTGGAGTTCTTCATGTCGTTCAGGCCGAGCTGGAGGTTGTGGCTTCAATGTTCAGACACAAGGTTTTTGATATCCATAGGGTGGATCAACTTAGGGATCTTGGTCATTTTCACTAGTTTTTAGTGCAGGTCAGGCTTTTGCGATAGAGAAGATCTAGTCGGAGCAGGATCTTGAACCCTTTATAGTTCGAGGTATGATTCTATTTGCCTCCATTTTAGTTTCTTCACATTTCAATATAGGGGCTACCCATTGTTTCATATCTTTTTCTATTTTCTAGATCCTTGGTATCTGTATCTTTACTTATACTGATGTCTTGACGCTGGACACTCCGTTGGGGACAAGAACCGCTAGTGTACGTCAATGTGAGGAGTTCCCTATTGAGGTTGGTGGCTGTCACTTCTTTTGGGACCCTATGTCTTAGATGTGACATGATATGATGTCATTCTCATAATTGATTGGTTAGTTCCCTTCTGGCTATTGTCAAATACTATCATCGTAGGGTGAGTTTCACATCACCAGAGGGGGGGTTGTTCTTTTATAAGGGAGATCGGGATGTCCAGGATAGTAGAGTGGTACTCGAGCATCATGGGTTGGGAGGAGTTACACCCCAGTTTTATAGTTTATCTGGACGAATAGGGGACTTCACAGATGGACTTTCCTCCAATGGTGGATCATATTAGGTATGTCTCCCCAGAAAACTTTTTAGGTTTTCCTCTGGAGAGATAGGTAGAATTCTCCATTTAGGTTGTGCCAGGGGAAGCACCAGTGTCCATTCCCCCTTTTAGGATGGCTACAATATAGTTATAAGAGCTCAAGAAGCAATTAGAGGAGTTACAAGAAAAGGGTTTCATCTGACCCAATACTTATCCTTGGGGTTATCCTATCCTATTTGAGAAAAAATAAGATGATACTCTTAGAATTTTTGTGGATTATCATAAGATGAACCATTTTATAATGAAGAACCGATATCCCTTACGGAGGATTGATGATCTCTTTGATCAGATTCGAGGAGCCCGAGTGTTCTCAAAGATTGACTTGAGATCCAGTTATCATTAGTTCCACGTTATACCATCATTTATACCTATTAAAACCTTTTGAATCAGGTATGGTCTATACAAATATGTGGTTATTCCGTTTGGTCTCATGAACGTGCCTATAATTTTCATGGAACCGATGAACTGATTGTTCTATCAATACTTGAATTCTTCCATGGTTCTTTTTGTGGATGATATCATGGTGTACTCTCACACTTGACATGACCATTCCACACATCTTGAGATCATTTTTAGTATACTGAGGGAGAATCAGTTATATACTAATCTATCAAAATTCCACTTTTGGATGGACCAAATTCAATTCTTAGGTCATGTTATCTTAGAAAAAATAGTATCAGTAGACATAGAAAAAGTGAGAGAAGTATTTTCCTAGGAGTATCCGAAGAACGTATTTGAGGTACAGAGTTTTATAGGGATGAATGGTTACTAAAAATGATTTAAAAAGGACTTTTCATGCTTAGAATCACCACTGACAGACAATAATAAGAATGGTGTGAAGTACTTTTGGTAAAATTCTTATGAGTCCGCCTTTCAGGAGCTGAAAGGGAGGTTGAATTCCACATAGATACTAGTATTTTCAGATCTGGGCAACAGTTATATGGTTTACAATGATGCATCAGGTATCAGACTGGGAGCAGTGCTTGTGCAGGGGGAAGTGGTCGTTGCATATGGGTCTCTGCAGTTGAGGCCAAATGAGAGGAATTACCAACACACAATCTTTAGTTGGCTACAGTTGTTCATTCCTTAAACTTTTGGAGACCTTATATCTTGGGAGATCATTTTGTGGTTTTCCCTAACCACAAAAGTCTCAAGTATATATTTAATCAGTGCGATAGGAATTTGAGATATCGAAGGTGGGTTAAGTGCCTTTAGTCCTTTGATTTTGAGCTTGCCAACACACTTGGGAAAGGCAAAGCAACAACTGATGTGTTGAGTAGGAGGACTCAGATACATGCATTTTAAGAGGCTAGTAGTGAGTGGAAGCTTATGGCTCTTTTATCTGACATGAATTTGGAGGTGCACAATATATAGGGGTATAATATTCTTTCTTATGTGGCTGTTACCTCTACTCTACTTGATCGAGTGCGAATGAGGCAACTATCAGATTTTGAAGGCCTAGTCCTACAGGAGAGTGTGTCAAGAGAGGACCCTATTCCTGGATGGACCGTAGGTGAGGATGAGATATTTTTTTTCATGGGCACGTATGGGTGTCAGCAAATATACACGAGGAGTTGATGTGGGACTTACATTACATAGTTTGGGCAGTTCATCCTGGCATCACCAAGATATATCAAGATCTACACCGTCAGTATTGGTGGCCTGCTATGAAGAGAGATGTTGATGGTTTTGTGATGAGGTGTTCCACCTATTAGTAGGTGAAGTCAGAGCATCAGCGACCAATAGGGCTTTTACAGTAGTTACCCATTCTTGAGTAGAAGTGGAATGATGTCGTGATTGACATCGTGACATGTTTTTTAAGGCCGCCCTAATGGAATGATGTAGTATGGGTTGTCATTAACGAACTCATGAAGGTTTCCCACTTCTTTCCGATCAAGGAGACCTTAAGTGTAGATGATCTTGGATGGTTTTACATATGGGAGATTGTATGTTTACATGGGGGTCCACACTCCATCATTTTGGATAGAGATGCCCGTTTTAATTCTTAGGTATGACAGGGATAACAAAGGGTGTTGGGTACACATGTACTTTTGAGCACAACTTACCATCCCCAAACAGATGGCCAATCCGAGCGTATGATTATGGTGATAGAGGATATGCTATGAGCATGTGTCCTAGATTATGGAGGTTCTTGGGAGAATCACATAACTCTAGTAGAGTTTTCCTACAATAATAGTTTTCAAGAAACAATTCTGATGGCACCTTATGAGGATTTCTACAGTAGTCCATGCCGATCACCCCTATGTTTGTTGGAAGCAGGAGAGGCAGCTATGTTGGGACCTCATCTTGTCCAGGAGACCACAAAGCAGGTGGAGTTATTTGGAAGAGGATGGCTACTGCACAGTCACGATAGATGTCTTATATTGATCGATGGAGAAGACCTCTGGAGTTCGAGGCTGGAGACTAGGTTTTCCTATGTGTCACACCGAGGTTGGGACACCATAGGATTAGAAGATAATGAAAGATTTTGCTGATATATGTTGAAATTTTTGTGGTTTTGGAGGGAGTTGGTCCAGTTTCCTATCAATTGTAGTTAGATCAGAGGTACCAGGCTATACATGACGTCTTCCATGTTTCTCAGCTACAACGTTACTTCTCAGACATGTCTCATGTTTTTCAACCTGAGGAGGTTTTATTGGAGGTGGATACATCATTATAGGATAATCCTCTCTGGATTGTTGATCTATGTGAAAAGGTTCTTTGTGGCCAGTCAGTTCCTCTGGTATGGGTGATTTGACAGCATGGGTGAGTGCAAGACGAGACTTGGGAGAGGGAGGACGATGTACGATTACAGTGGCCAGACCTGTTCAAAGATTCTTCTTCTATGCCTCCTTTATAGGGAAATTTGGGGATGAATTTACTTAAGGGGGGAATTTTGTAAGAACCTGGATCTTTATCTCAGGTATGGATCATGATTTCTGGTTTTTTTGAGAAAAAGCGGAGTTTCTGGAAATTTAAGGAGTACACGCTCTATATGTAGAAGTAAACACCGTGTGTCCAGTTTCCGCGGGTAGTCGTATATTGGCCGTGTAATGGCCATGTACATGAACATGTGGGGTGACCTGGAGACCTCTTAATCGGAGCTCAGTTAAGGCATGTACACGGTGTTCATATTAAATGAACACGCTGTGTACATTGTTTTATTTGATTAAACGGACTAGGGTCACTTCTAATTGGCAGAATACCCTTATTCTCGGATCGTCTCATCTAAGATCGACTGAAGCTAAGAATTCTTCTCCGAGCCTCCGACCCACCATTTGTTATCTGAATCAACCACTGTCGATTGTGTTGGAATCAAAACAGTGAGTTCTTCCTTCTTCTGGAGCCTCGTTCTCTGATTTCTCCTATTTTGTGAGATATCAGTGGTTGATAGTTTTTGATGTATTTGTAGATCAACCTCATTCTAGGTCGATTAAAAGTATGAGGTTCAACTATATCGATCTTATATTACTGAGGTAGGTGGTTTGTACCTTCGGTAGATTTTCATTGAATTATATATGATAAAGTGACAAATACCCTAGTTTTGGGTATTGTGTATTTAGAGAATTCGACCCTTTAATTCCTGAAATGACTTGATTGCTTGAGTTAGGGATCTTAATTGAGAACAGGGTCTAATTACCTTCCTATGGATGTGTTTTCCCATGTTTGAACTAAGTTGGCTGTTTGGTCTAGTTTCTCTTGTTAGGATGCTCTATTTTCCATGCCTAGTTCTGTTAGGATGGAGTGATATTATCTAAATTGCTTGCTCCATGCATTGAAACTGTTTATCCGAGTAATATATTGTGATTTTACTTTGGTTTCTAGATATCATTTGTGCATGATTTCTTACACAGGGCTGTGGTAACCTGGTGTAGTTAGACCATAGGGGGAATGGATGCTGAGGGCTTCCCCAAAGTGTCAATTATACATTCACGTTGCTAAAACATAGGAGGGATGGACATTGAGTGATCCCTCAGACTGTATGTAGTTCCATGTTGCGAGACCATAGGGGGAATTGGATGTTGAGTGCTTCCTCAGAGAGTCTATAGTTTACTGATAACAGACCACATGGGGAATTGACGTTGAGTGCTTACTTAGAGAGTCTTTCCTAAGATGAACTAGAGGGGTTAGACTGTGAGTACTTACTAGAGGGTTTCTTGTGATTATTTGGTTGATTATATGATAAATGTAAATGAATTTATAAGAAACTATAGGATTGTTTACTTTGAGTGCTTCCTTGTTTATTATTTCATTTTGAACATTTCCTGCTCTATATATATTCAATGACTGTTAGGCATGGATCTTTGGGTGGTTTCCTACTGGGATTTTTCTCACACCATATTTGGGTCATTATTTCGGTCCCAAACAGATTATGCTGCTAAAGGTATATATAAGGGCAATAAAACTTCTACTTAAGGCAGTTGATTGCGATGGAGCTGGAGAGGATGGGACCAAGCTGAGGCTTGCGATGCTATTGGAGTTGTTTACTTGTTTTTCATTTGTACTTTAGTTTATTACTATATTCCAGCATTGTGAATTATTTGTCTGCTTTCCGAGATATTGTGACATGCATCATTATTTACATATTTGTTGCAGTTGTTTATTCACTATCTATCTACCACATTTCACTTTTGTATGGTAATTACTACTTCTGATACTGTTATCTGTTAATTTGCATTGTGATACTCTACCAGTGAAGGGATATTTTCCCCACTATCACACCCATGGCCCCCTCTTCCAGTTGGTAGCCTCTGGCATTCAAGGAAATGAGCTTGAGTCCATGTGACCAACCCAGTATGGGGCACCTCTAGGCGGCACCCAGAACCCAGGACGTTATAGAAATACTATGTCATAAGTCATCGAGATCAGACTTTGATTCAATTGAAAATCACAAGATCACACTGATACCAAAGAGGGTATTTAGAGAGATGGAGAAAACCATATAGGGGAAACATAATTGAGATCAAATGTCAATATGAGACAAATAGAAGAGAATAAATCACCCAAAAATTATTGTTGTAACCCAAGGGTTCATAGAAGAGGCTTCAAAAGGAATGGAATAATATTTAGGATTTAGTGTACCGAAACCCACTGGGAATGTAGAATTTTTGATGTGAATCCTTGATTCAATGTGTGAATATCTCGAGTGGTGTATACCCCCTAAAGGCATCACCCTATGTTAAAAATGCAGATCCTAATCATTTTACATTATGAAAATAATTCATGACTTAGATAAATCTAATTTCATGAAACTATTTCTTGGATTCCACAAATTGAGGGATTCACATAAAATATCTATCTTAAAAATAGTACACAACCATATCATATAGAAAAACTCCAAAAATCTCTCCAACTCAACTCGGACACAAAGAGCACATTCTAAATCCTTTGAAACATTTATATCTGGAATCCATTAATTTAATAAACACAGATACATAAATTTTTGGTCATTTTCCCTAGAAAATGATATTTATCCTCAAAAGGCCCCAAAATGTACCCAAATAAAAATGGAATTAGGACAAGAATCATGAAATACCTGAAATAATACAATAATATGTTACAACCTCTCCACCATAAACACTTTCCCCCTAGAATTCCTATCAAGAAAATTCTATATAAAAGGGATGATGACACTATTATCTCATTAGTGGATTACACTCCCAAGTATCATGTGAATTAGAAACATGATTCCAAATCACATAGATGAAAGGTATTGAATTCCCACAAATAACATCTCTCTCATAATTAATAATCCTGAATGGATGCCAAATTATAGATAAATCAGAATCAACATCAAGATCTTCCCAAATCAAAACATAAGAAAGACCAGAAATATACTTTAGAAGTTTTTATACATAGAAAAAATTATGAATCAAAGTTAACTATGGTGGAAGTTACAATAGTACGATAATTTCTGTATAAATAATTTCAAAAGAACTCAAAAAACATAGGGAATGATTTACCAATTTCCCCATACATCGGTAACCCTACTGAGGTGAAACTCTCAAGAACATCTAACCACCAACTGAAAACTCCAACAGTCATCGATGATGATCAGTATTGGATTTATACTTACTCTGTGTCATCAATATCCTCTAAAGAATCAACTGTATCTTCACCATCGTCTCTTAGAGAAAACTCATTACAACTAAGGAACTTTCTCCAATCTCTGACCAGCAAAACAAAGATCTACTTATCCAGCCATACAAGGCCTCAAAAGGATCCATTCCGATAGAGTACTGGTAATTATTTTTATAGGATAACTCAAAAAATCCCAAATGGTCATCCCAATCTCCACTAAAGTCAAGAACACAATCATGTGGCTTGTCCTCATGAATTGCTATAGCTCATTCTATCTAGACATCCATCTATGGAAGATATTTTGTGATGAAACATACCTTGGATATCATGGAATCTTGGATGAATATATAAAATTTAGAACTGAAATGGTGATCCTTATAAAAGAATATAGGATATGGAAGTCCATGCAGTCTCACAATCTCCTACATATAGAGATGTATAAATTCCTTAACTATGGTGGCATATTGAATGGGTATAAAGTGAGATGATTTGGTCATATTATTGATCGAAACCCTTATCATACTCTGGTATATAGGTTTATGCAAAAAACAAAAAAAAAATACAGATAAATATCATCCCACTTCCATGTCAACAACAGAAGTGGTTGGAGAAAAGATAAAGTTCTCTAGTGCTTGGATTTAGCCTTTTGGAAGGTATGAAAATGAGAAACAAAGCTAGCAATGTCTGAGATCATATATGGTAATAGGAATAGTCACCACATAGCATAGAACAAATTTTTGGTTCAAGGTTCACCACCCACAAGGAATTATGGAAATATCATATCGTGACCTTTCTCATAGGATAAGGCGCAACAAACTAGTTCTAGAAAAATAGGATACCCATAGACCAATGATTAAACAATGGTCTCTCAACCATAAATAGAATCCATAATACCATGGAATTCATCATCAAGAAAACACTCCCAAATAATTATCTTGAGATCATAGGAGGTTAACTGCATGATTTCCAAAATAACCTCAGACTCATTCTCTCAAACTCCAAATTCAACTTAGCAAAGAGTACCACAAAATTATACTATTCTGATTATTTATTCATGTTATGGGTCATAATTTTCCTAATAAATTAATTAAAAATTAAATTCCCCATACTAGGGTGTAGAAAATTTCAAAATAAAAATACTGCATGTACTTCACCCTTCTCCTCTATCGGTAGTTCAAATATTTTTGAGAGACACAAGATTTTATTGTTTGAATAAATGGTAAACCGTTCAGCAAAAAGGTAATTCCACCAACTATAGAGATAATTCATAACAACTATGATATGAATATTATGGATCAGATAATTATTTTTTTGTGCCCCAATATTTTTGTAACCTTAGGCTACCATATGATCACTCTTCAAAAGGGCACAACACAAACCCAAACCTATGTTTTCACAAAAGATCAGATACCCCTACTTGGCCTTTGTAAGATTCAACACCAGAACAAAATTAGAAAATTATTTCATTTCAACAAAATAACTTTCACATTTGTCATCAAAAATTAACTTCACCCATTTTTGAGAGAGTGTAGTAATTGGAGAAGCCATCTTCTAGAAATATCTGAAGATTCTATGTTAATATCATGAGAAACCCAAGAAGCTATAAATCTCAAAAAACATTATTATATTTCTACAATTTCATAATTTATTTTAAGTTATTAGGATAAATTGAAATACCATGTTCTAAGACGAAATTCCCCATGAAATTCACTTTCCAAATATATAAAATTTAATTTTAAAGCTTCGTGTCATGTTGATGTTTTCTCAAGATTTAGAGAACTGATCTCAACTGACACACATGATCCTCGTTATCTTGAGATTAAACTAGAATTTCATTCTTAAATATCACCATGAACAAGTCAAGGTACTCGTGAAATATCCAATTTATCAAATATATTTAAACTATATTAGGATTGGCAAGACCAAATGGCATAAAAAGACACTAATAAAGGCCATTCCTATTCCTAAAAGTCATTTTCTAGATGTTAGACTATTTTATTCTCAATTGATGATAAAAAGATCGAATATTGATCTTAATAAACCACTATAAACCTTTCATCTAGTCAAATACATCCCTGATTCATGGTAATAAGATACACATTTTTTATTATAACTTGATCGAGTTTTTGATAATTAACATATAGGTGAAGTGTTCCATCAAAATTCTTTTCAAAGAGAAAAGAAACTGACTAAGGTGAAACACTCAATTGTATAATTTTTTTATAAAAAATCATCCAATTGATTATTCATCTCTTTAAATTCCACTGGTTTCCTATGGTAATAAGGAATTGACACTTACTGAGTACCAGGTATTAAGTTAACAAAAAACTCCACTTATCTTACCAGTGGCATTCCTATGAAATCAGAAAGAATTTTTTCAAAATATGATGAAAACTGGAGAGAGATAATCACTAAAATATTTCCCCTATAATTATAAATTGATCACTAATATGAACTTAACAAACTCTATAAATTAAGGTATATATCAACTCAACCTCGAGTCCCATTCTCTCTGGAAAACAAGGAACACCCATCAAGTGTAGTAAAAGAGACCCACCAAATATATAAGTCAATTTGAGCCGTATGAGAAATCATATAATACATCCAAAAAATGAAATCAAGAGGTTTAATGAAAAGGGAAAAAATAACATATAATATCAATCTCTAATAAATAGAAAATAGAAGTAGGACACCAAAGTCCATGCTCTCTCTCTTTATTCTGAGGGGCATGGTAATATCTTTCACATAAGATAAATTATATGTAGAAAGGTTTATTAAATTTAATACTTGAATCTATGTAAATGATTTAGATGAACCATTATAAAATAAAGTGGTCACTAAAGATGAATCTATAGTGGTGTTAGCTCTCACAATCACTAGACTCGTATCACCATCCTCTGGAGACTCTTCCACTGTGCGAAGAAGTATTTTTCTAGGTGACTGTGGCTAGAAACCCATTGTTCTTGAAGGATTTGATTACACCACATTAATATTTGGTGATGATGATCCTATTCTACTATGTAGAGTGTAAAATAAATGGCATAACTTTTATAAGAGTCTTATGAAACCAAACGAAGTACAAATATTTGGGGACTCTATAAAAACCTGTTTTGAATGTCCAACCTTGCCACACTGAAGGAAAGTTGAAGGTAATCATCCAAGAACTGCAAGTGGTCTCGATGATGTCTAATTTCTAGAACCACCATGATATTATTGCATTGGTAATATGTATTGACACATTTTTTTCTCAAATTATTGATTAAATGGAATTTTTTTTAGTTATTTATCTTTCCATGTTGATTTTGACTTATTTACACATGATAGATTACATTATATGTAACCCTTATTGAAATTTTTTTCTCACCCTTATTTTGTTTCCCTTTCCCCATGATACGAAGAAGGAAGCATTGAACGAGTTCAAGGATTCATTTACTTTCACTACATGTTATTTTTTATTTCCAATGTTAAATTGGACGAATATTTATATTTGGTCCTACAGGATTAAGAAAATGATCATTTCTTCAAAATGAGATTCTTTGTATCTTATACCAATGTGATAAATTATAAATTATCTCTGGTCTATTATATTTGGGGTTATTTTAATAGGAATCATAGGAAGTTTAGCCGAAACCCTAGGAACTAAATTTAAGAAAACATTTTTAGGGAACATAACCCTATGAATTACCTTGATAATTTTATAATTATAGGATAATATCATAAATAATTTTGTAAGGTAGATATTATATGATTTTTATAATAATAAATCTTAGTCTGGATACTATATGTGGATGTGGTTTTATAATAGATGAATTTAGGGGTAACAACTCTAAAAAGAGTTAGTCAAGTATATCATGATCATTATTCTGGTGCATTGTTAGTTTTCCCTTATATTGCATATGGCTTGACCCTACCAAGGGATATTCTTGGGTTAACTCACATTTTCATTATAAAATATTATGAAATATTTGAATATATGATGATCATGAATGACCTAGGTTAAACCTAAGGTCCCTTTGACTAAATTTTCTATGATTTAAACATTTTTTAAATGATTTTCATGATTATATGGTTTCCTACTATGATTATAATTTCTCATACTATTATTTTTGTTTTCATAAAATTTCATAACTAGGGGAAGTACTGTTTCAGGTGAGACCCTTAGATTTTAAATCCTACAACTATCTCTTGAGCTCCTAGATCTCAGTAGTGCCATACTATATAGAGGAATACATACTGGTGGTACTCATGAAACAAGATTTATTATAAACTCTACCACTCTCTCAGGATGTAGTCTAGATAAGTCTTCCAAGAAAAAATCAATAAAAAAATCCACCACCATAGGAAAATATGTCAAATTTTCCATCCAATCATCCAAGAAATGGAACATAAAGCACCAGTATCTGAAAATACTTCACTCTTCTTCTGGGTATCTATTGTAATGCATGAAACAATCATAATCTATGGCCTTGAGCTATATCATGACTACCCTTAGTAGGATTTATTTTCTTCCAATAAAAATCAAAAGTATGGATACCTCATCTATGTACTCATCCTCTTTCTATTCAGCTCGTGCTAATTAAACATCCTACCTGACATGGAGTCACATATCCCACTCTTGAAGTTGGAGTTGTTATGGTTCCTCTTCCACTATAAACTAGAAGAATGTTCTAGAAAATCCTCTAAATATTACCCATCCAACCACAATCATGGAACACTAGCAGGTCTCTATCACATTGTGGCTTTACATGCCCCTTCCATCCACACTGATATAAAATAAAGGCATTACTAGTACAAAAACATTGGTTTCTACTATTCTAGTAAGAATCCTTAAAGTGATTATTCCTACCATTAGAATAACTACTAACCTACCTTAGCACCAACCCTTTATTCCCTATACTATTAGCTTCACTCAAGTTAGAATCGATGATAATAGATTAGTTCACAATATTAAAAATGATAGATAAAATGAATTCCTTCACCTTAGTGCATAAGAATAACCTGAATCAATCCTCAAAGAGTCTTTTTTGCGAAAAACTATCTCTGGAGAAAAGTGGTGAAAAAATTTGAAGCCCAGTAAAGCATGATGAATAGTCCATGATGAACATAACACCTTTCTCTGGGTGCATTAACTACCTGAATCAATTAGATCTCAAAATTTTAGGGAAAAAGTAATCATAGAAGGTGGTACGAAATTCTTCCAAGACTATTCACTATTGAAAATACGCTTGGGTAAAAAAAATCCCACCAGCAGTTGGAAGAATCATGCAACATTAATGTGGTGAGCTTGACCCTCCTCTCTAGAGGTTTCTCAAGATGCTCGAAGATAGATAATATGGATTCTAGCTATGAATCAGTATCCTGAGTATTGATATATCTTAAAAAGGTGGGATGAAGCTACTACAATATCTCATGAATAATATCATACATCATAAGTGAAGGATTTGGATAAACATTTATAGACTTCATTAAGCATAGGAAACCTTTTCAAATATGGGAATTAGTACCCAGTTCAAGAATAGCAGGTGGTGTCATAGGTGGGACTCCTAGAGGTAATAATGGTGGATTAAGGCCAAGAATTATTAGACCATGATTTATTCCACCCTCCTAGAAGATGACTCAAGGATGTCTTGGTGGAATAGTTCAACACATTCCAAGCACATTCCAAAGAACACAATACAAAAGAAGATAGGATCTCTAATGGAATAAAAAATAAAAGGGCTCACTACCAATCCTACTACCCAAACATCACACATCGAAGGTCAGGGTATTGATAAGTGTTAGATTTTTTATTTATAGTGGTTTTGGTATATGGAGGGTCAATCGAAATTTAAGGACAAAAAAAAACCTTAAATTGAACATGGACTCTTCGTTTACCAAAAAAAATTCATTTATATGTCAAAATTTATATTTTAAATTCTTAAGTGAGTTTATACAAAATATAGGGATCAATTAATTGGATTTTCATTCCTAGTTTATAAAGGCCCATACAATTTTTAGTTGGTATTTTACCCTATTTTATTACAACCAACTCCCCATATATTCATTCTCAAAATGTAATGGATAAAATATGTTGCCTCATTTTGAAACATCACCCTTTCTAATTTATCAATTCCCATTAACTTTATAAATTGAAATTGGTATTCATGTAATCACAACTAAATTCTAGCTCATGTAACAAGGGTTACATAGATTACATGTGATAAAATTGGATATTTATGATTCCACTATCAATCTATATGGTAAAAAATTTGGCTGATGATGAAACATTAAACA
The DNA here is from genome assembly GCA_963277665.1 of Viscum album. Lineage (NCBI taxonomy): Eukaryota > Viridiplantae > Streptophyta > Magnoliopsida > Santalales > Viscaceae > Viscum > Viscum album. The sequence goes on from OY728164.1 coordinate 175,298,132, forward strand.
ATAAATTTCCCTTATCTGTAGTAGACTTTAGTGGAACATGCATATATCAAAACCAAGTCACACTCAACAATCACATGAAACACATGCTATATAAGCAATGTAACACACCTGTATGGAATGATATATGAATAGAATGAGAATTACTACTTCCTATAATGATGCATGTAACAATTATACTTACCATACTAGCCTAAGGCATAATCTCTATAAAGTATAACAAATTCAAAAATCCACGTAAATGACCCAATTGTGATAATATATCAACTGTAATAAGAGGAACATAGAATAATAATTTCCCATTCCTAGGAAGCTTGGTTTTTACCATAAACATGGGTTATCTACTCCGAAGAATGACTTTGAACATGTTTCAACATGTGTATAATCTCTTGTATATATTTTCCAAACAATAAAACAAGAATAGAAACCCACCCTAATACAAATTCGTGATGTCCTGGACCCAATTCCCTCTCAAGTAACCAAATCCAGTTGGCCACATGGCTTCAGGCGCACATCCTTTAATTACATAGGATACTTGATAGCAGCGAGGTCATAGGGTCTATCCATGCGGAGATTATGACCTTATGTTAGAGTGGAAAACATCAGTGAAGATAAATAAATTAACAATAGAATCGTAATAATAACGAATAAGGTAGAAGAATAAAACATTATAAGAAAATAAATAAATAAGCATCAAAAGAGATAAAATGTATCAAATAAGAAATATGGTGGAATTTTTATAAAAAAATGGATAACATGAATACTTGATAGTAGGAATATAGTACAATAAATGATATACAAAAGAATCAAAAAGGGAAAAAACTATCCATGCATCCTGAGCACTAGATTAGTCATTTTCTACCAAGATCCCTTCCCAAATCAAGAAGGTAGTAGTCCAAAGTGGGACACTTTCCATTATCCACAACTATGATGATATAATATTCCTGGGTACCAATGACAAACCAGATTGGGTATGAGATAAACCAAGTAGGCTACCATCAACGATGTCTATAAAAATCATGATTGTGAATAAAAATGGAAATAGTTTGTAGGTATGGAAGGCAAAGTATAGAATATATAAATAACCCAAACCTTCTTCATCCTCATATTGTCTTTTAACAGTTATTTATTTAATTATTAGTCAAGGGATTATATTTACAATTCTAGTAGTCATGGTGTAATAACAATGATAATAATAAAAGAGGATCCAAGGAGAAACCAAGGAATCCTTAACCTTAGGGGTCAATCCAACTCATAGTTATAACTCATGAAGTCTGGATATGGGGGTTTGAATGTAATCCAAGGGGCAAACCTAAGGATATCCACTATAAAAGATTCTAACATAGTCTATGGTGCTTTCCTATAGTAATCTCGAGCAAAGCATGATTGGGCCCAACGGGGTGAATCCAGGGAACCGTGTACCCAAAGACATCAAGAATAATCCAAGGAGTGCATTCAATGCATTCTAATATCAATAAATCTTCAAGTTAATCATTTTTAAGACACTTAAGAAATCACATAATGAGATAAATACAAGATTTTATGGTCGGTATCTCCAATTAAAATTAGATCAGTGAATTATAATGGCGTAATTTGAGTGATCAAGGAATCCCTCAGGAATCAAAGGAATTATCAAGATTGACGATTCCAATAAATATGAAAAATGTCCACATGAAATAGAAAATTTATATATTTAGTATATCATAATCCATTTCACTCCATGTAACACTCATGATAATTACATTTTCATTAGGATGATTCCATTATATTCCATTATAGATGATAATGTGAAACAAGGAAATGAAATCAATTATAAAACTAGATACAATTTTTCCATATACATATGATATATATATTCTTATCATTTAACACTTTAATGTTTCGTTTAATTGTTATGAAACACTTACCTTGGAAAAGTTCAAGTCCAGCACACCAGAATGGTGTCTTAGGTAAACCCAACATGGGTCAGTAAATTGATAGAAAATGGAAAACCCTACATGGTGTGGTTAACATTGAGTTATAAACCTACATTATTGTCAAGAGATTTTATTAAGGCCTTAGGTTAAAATTTATTCATGTGAATTTAAGGTATATGCATTCGAGGGGAAACAACTGATTAAATGGGCGTGCACACGACAAAAACATTTATGAATTATGATACCTTGAGGGGAATGTTTTAGACCACCCACCTTATTCTAGTTGTAAATTCCATATTCAATATTAAAACTTAGTCTAGCCAGGATCAGAAGAAAATTGAATAATAGGTGAACACATTGAAAATATGGCATATTAGCTCGCACCAGAATAGCATCATCGATAGGCAGAAGAATAATGAAAGGAGCCAAAGGATTGGAGAGATTACCATTTTTTCCAATGTAATATAAAAATATTTATTTAGAGTTAGTATAGAGAAAAAACATCAAGTACTAGCTTGGAGGGAGGTGAGAGATTCCAATGAGAGCGGGAGAGGTGTGATGTCCACTGGAGGATAAATAAATGAGGGGTGAGGCCCTTTAAATAAGTAAGAGAAAAGTAATAAAATAACATAATTTTTAATAGTTTTACGGGTTTTCCACACAGTTTCCCAAACCATGTGCCAACCATTCCCTAGATATTATCCAAGTATAGTGGCCTTCATGGTCTGTGGAGAAAGGTTTGTCTAAGCGAGCTCTACCCACGTGTCCCCATCATCATAGGAAACACACCCTATATGAACTATAGTGCACAGTTAAAAGAACCATGTGTGGTCTATTCACAACCTTGGTCTCATCCCCACATATTCCAAACCTTCCTCTAATGGTTTGGATAAACCATGTGGCTCCCTTACAGGGATGCATGGTTTTAGGTGCATGGTTAACACTAATCATGTGCTAACTGTTCCCCTCTACTGTATTCTATAAAAAATAGAGCTATATGATCCGATCATGCCCATACCTCTCTTGATTGATCCTCTATGTGATTAGGAACATTTATTAGGATTAAATAAAGGATTCAACTGAAATTAAAAGGTTCCATATGTCGAATAAAAACTAGGTTCTTACAAAAAATACCACCATAATCTTTTATAGATTTCAGTCATCCTATGAATAATTCAATTGAATCTAATTAAACCTTACTACACATAGTTAAATGATTAATGTTTTGGTTGGTCTCCCATTACACCAAATAACATTGAAACTTGTATGAATCACTCACCATAGCACTAGAATACTCTAACACCCAAGTTATACTTGGTACATTCATTATATCCCATTCTACATCAGTTATAAACTATACTAATGACACAAAATGCTGGTATTTCTGAGGAAATAGATTCAATTCATCCCATATCTAGCCCAATATAGGCAATAATCATCACTCATTTACTTAATGGGATATCTTTATAAGTAAAATAGGCCATTAAATATGACTTAATCAGTGAAAGGGTATTATTCACTATGATTAGTAGGATATTTCCAACCATATGGGTATATATACTTTCATTTATCCAATACTATTACACATGGTCTCCAAAATCCCAAAATAATCACTATTCATGATCATAGCTCAAAGAATTCTGGGTATAAAAGTTCACTCATTGAGCAACTAGTATGAACCTGTTCAAGACCCCATTTATGGAGGCAGTGATAATGGACAATATATGTGATTTTGAGATAATAATCTATAGTAGAAAGATAGGAAACTGATAGGGGATGTTTCAATGTTGGTTCTTTGGGCATTGTGCCTTTGATCTATGTATTAGACCTTTGTTCTTCTTGGACTTCAATCCATTTATTTCATTCCTTTATTCCTCTAGCAAATAGAGTCATGTAATAACTCCCTCTCAACATTATTAAAAAAATGGGATTATCAGAAAATAAAAATATGGATTATTTAGTCAAACATGATTTTCAAAGGATTTCCTCAAAAATGGTTATGTATCAACAATTTTTATATACTATAGTTAATTTGAATTGTATCTCTTAATTTTTTTATAGATTCCTCATTCTTCTATAGACCTAAATCTTCCTTATTTCATTCCAAAACATAGAGTGCACATTCTCCTATTTCAATATTATAAATATCCCATGGTTTTCATACTATTCATCTCTATTTCTAACAAAAAGGATTTCACACATACATATAACTAGTCCTTGAGTCCCTATTCAAAATATCATGCCTTCATGAACTCATTCCCTTTTAGGGATGACATTAAATGAATTAGACTATCAAATTCAATGGAATAATCTATTATTAATTTCTATGCTATTACATTTCTATGAATTACTATAATATCTCATGGTTTGAAATATCTAGGTATAACCAATCATAAAGGAGAGAATGAAAATCAATTGATGAAATCCCATCACTCTCTATTTTAAGACTAAGTGTATTATACTATCAGATATACTCACCCTTGAATTTATATATAACAAAATAATCTTGCATTTATCTGGGATTTATTATCCATTAAAATAGTAAATATTTATTATATAACTATTATTTAGCATCCCAAGACCTTATGTCTCCCTGGAGAACTAGGAAATGTTGTACCTAAAACCCATGTATGGCTTAAACAACCACCACCTTTCTTTTTATAAGTCCCTATTCAAAGGATATAATAACCCAAAACAAGATAATTATGAAGGGTACATCTACAAGATTACCAACCCCTGGAGTATTCTCCACCCTTTTCAGGCAATTCCCCTATGATTAATATCAATCAAGAATTTCAATGAGATAATAATTTCACCAATAAGATGATCATATTATTATAATCCATCAATTATAATGGTGAAATAATTTAAAAATACAATAATTAATTGTTATTATATATGTATGAATTTTCCTACAATTCATACTCAATAAGGATATACCATCTCTAAATAATAACCAACCCTTAGTGTTCCCACAAATATTGTGTAACATCCAACACACCAACTCAACAATAACAATCAGTCACTTTCCTTTATGGAATATGAGAACCAACTAACCCACTTGTTGGAAAACTCATAACTAATCCCTAAATAGACAGAGCCACTATCCTTACCCTAATACCAACCCAAATCATACTGTAGAGAGTTATATATCATTATCCCATGTGAATATATCCACTAAATAAATCTACTCAATGGTATCATCAACCAAAGCACCCCATCTGAATACCAATACATACCCTGGACATAGATTACCCACACCAAACCATACAAAAGGCAACTAATGACTATACCCATACACTACATTGATATAACACACCCCCAATAGGATACTTTAAAAAATAATAATATATTATAAAGAATATTTTAATTAACACAAAACACATTCCAATTCATTTTATAAAAATAATTCTTTAAAATAATGTCCAAACCTATTTTACTTGTAAAAAATACTTTCCAATATCAATAAGTCTTACACATGTTGGGTATACCTACATGTCTAGTATAATTAATGATCACACCCCCTCTTTACACCAAATGAAAAATTAATTAAAATTAAAAATTAATCACATAATATATTTTAATAAGTAACTCAATCATTATAATAATAAGTAATACTAACACCTTATAAACTTGGTTACATGAAATTTCTATCAGAAAGGGGTTCATGAAGAACCTGACCTATGTTCATTTGAAGTCTCAACCAACTTATCTCGATCTACCATAAATAAAATCATAATAAAAAAGAACCAAAAATATAATAAATTTTTTTACAACACTACCAATCTCAGTCAGAAAACGGATGACTTGAGAAATGCTATAAAACCATAGGTGCACCTCATCAAACATTAGTGGCTACTGACTAACAATTGAATTATAAAAATTACATTAGGAAGGATATATTTTCATTACCATAAAATATAATATCAATAAATATCTGAATCTCTAAACTTAATTGAAACTATAGTGTTTAAATAAATTTATATCTAAAATCATTCCATATAATAAAATTTGCACAAAAATTCTATAAAAACCCCATAATGAACTTATATATATACACTAAAGGGGATAACCCTCTAGGATGGTCATGTATAAAAAGTAATCAAAAATAAAAAAAATGTTAAATGTGTCAGGACAATAAAATCTTGACTCTATCCTTGGTCCAATATCCAAAAAACCATCAAGAAAATCTAGAATGATCACCTGTACTTCATATGACAAGTATAACATTATATACATGAGGTTTTCACAAACACAAAGGTGAAAATGTAGTGTGTGAGCATAAAATCAGTATTAAACCACTAATGTGGACCTTAATATATGCCCTAATATATAAAGTATCCCTGATAAATTAAATAAATAATCAACACTAAAAATAAAAGAAACATGTGAAGTCTTCATGTTCTAGCTAGAACACCACGACAAATGACCCCACCGGCTTCGGCTAAAGCCTATGCCACGATTGATTATAACAGTAGCCTCATATCACAAATAACCAAGAATGAATTAGTATATAAAAAATATTAATGTCTTAACATATCCTTTCCCATAGAAAGGAATATTTTTCACAATAATAGGTCATGAGTATATATAAAATAGGAGTGTATCTGAATAATAGGAAGGGAATAACATATCTCTTTCTCATTTGAATAAAACTTTTTGGTGAGAACTTAGTTCTAATCCTTAGGTCTTAAGCTTTGATGACACAATTATAATAACATAATTTCCTTAAAAACATATAACATATACTAAATATAGTATAAAAAAAATTAATCCAAGATATAAGCAATGTCTTATCTCTCAACTAGTAAAAAATATTCCCCTAGATCTTCAATAGAGGACCAAAACTATGTATATCCAAACTTTGACTCACATCATTTGACTCTATAATTCCTATTATATCCCATATCTATAACTGAATACCCTCAAAATGTTGCAGCCAAAAGTCCATATTCAATTTAGTAATCTCAAATCACCAGTAGTATCATGATAAAACTATTTGTCATACTAAAATCATAAGAAAAACTATATCATGGGTCTGAAATAACCCACCTCAAACTTCCATTATCTCACCAACCAAAAAAATTACACCTTAGTGATTATAATGTCAACATGTTTATTTTTAACCTATAACCCTATAATAAACATATAGAATAACCCAAGGCACAACTAAAACATTGATCTGCCTCTAGGAAACACACTTATTCAATCAAATATAATAACAACTTCCATATTTAAGAATGTATATTAAGACCCCCAATTTCCATCTAAAAGATAACTCAATCCTATGAAAAACAATATTACCTATTTCTTCCTATTTAGTTCAATATGGCACAACCATGATGAGTAACCACTTAATTTAATTATTCTAAAAAAACTCATAAAATACTATATTCTTAGATGGTCAACTATTTTCCACTACCCACACAACCATCAGTCCACCACCTACTATGGAGTTTGAGGTTTATATGTCATAAATATTTATTTGATAAATAAATTCCATAGGCTAAATACTAACCCAAATAAACCCTAAGTAACCTAATCACTTCAGTACCCTATAATTAATCCATACATGATAATTCTAGGCGAATAATAAGTATTCATCTATATTAGGAACTTTTAGGTAACCATCACATATAACAAGTGGTAAAGACTCATATAAACATAGTTATTGAGAAGTTATTAAATCACCAAACTTTAGAAAAAAGATCCATTGAACACTAATATACCAAACTTAATCAATGTTATGAGTTTTAAATTTTTTAAACTCTATTTTGGATACCTCATTTCAACCCCAAATCATGCCAACACATTGCACATAATTTTTTTTATATTTATTAATATTAAAGGGACCAACTACCTTGATACATTTATAGTTAATAATTTTGATATTTATATATGATTCAAACTCATTCACATGGAATCAAAGAATATGATGAAAATTCTCTAAATGATAGTTTACATTTGAATCATAGCGAGATAAGTGAAATGTTAGGAGGAGGTAAAGGGATTACCATAGCCTCTCCCTTATATGTTTACTGTTTAAGATGGATTAATGATTATATGGTATATAGAGTTCTAGGATATGAAATAATGTTAAGGGATATGAAGATAATATAAATGGATAAGGAGTCATGTCATGTGATAATGGGAGTTGGATTCGAGGTTAGATGTTACATTTGTTATAAAATATTTTTATTTAACTAATTATTAGAAAACCTCCAAGAGGCCATTAGAATATTGATATCCCTACACCTTAAATCATATGGGGTATTGAGATACCATTCATCTTACAATGAGTTCTTGATGGACATGTAAATTGCACATTATCACCACCTATTACAACCCATGAATTACATAATTAAATATTACATCATTTTTAATGAATATTGAATACATTTCACAAATATATTACTGATGACCATAATGGTTTAGTAACTTTTGTGAATAGATACAAAATCATCTTATTTCTTGAAAGATATTCAAAATCCCCCACAAATATATTCCCATATAGAAATTTTATAAGACATACCCTACTTAAAACATTTGTTTATAACCTAGGGAATGGAAACATAAGAAGGGGTGAGATTAGGTGCTCAAAAAGTGTGAAAAAGGGAGAACTAAAAAATAAAATAATCATAACAGTAGGAAAAGGGTTTATGAATATGATATTAAAATTTTAAAACCATAACCTCCATATCATAGATAATAATTCTAAGTCATGGAATAATGTTTGGTAGTTCATAAGACATGAATAGTAAAGGAATCAAAGAACATAATCCATGGGAGAATAACATGGAATTATAAAAGTAGAAAAATCATAAGATTATAACATTGTGAACATGTATAAATAGAAATAGGTTTACTCATTAAGTCAAGGACATGAAATTAATCCATCATATAAACTTATAGGCAAGAAACTAGGTTCATGCATAATATTATGGACATGAAATACAAGTCAACTTAAACCATATGTACATGAAAACCAGGTCCTTGAATAAACTTATGTACATGAAAACATGTCAATTCATAATCTCATGGAAATGAAATGTAATTATATCCATAAACATATGGACATGAAAACCAATTCTATGCATAAAATTTTGAACATGAAATCAGTTTCATGCATTACCTATTTTTCTAATGAGTTTTCCATCTTTACCCAATATATTAAAGGGATATATAATTATGGACCCACCCACCACATAATGAAAATAATACATATGTGTTACACATGATCATAAAACATTCATTATATCATAACCCATAAAAAATAAATCGGTTTCATAAGGAGTTCATCAGGGCATATCCTGTGGAAATAAAATGAGTTTCATAAACATATTTTCATCATAATATTAGGCCATATAGAGAAAGAATAAGGATGTTATCATTGGAACATATCTAGAGTAAAACATAATTAACATTTAATTATGTCATCATATATTAAAATAACTTCAATATATCACTTGGAACATTTCTTGAGTTAAATATCCTTTTCACATTTTAATTACATGTCTAAAATCTAAAAAATTAACAACTATTAAAGAAGGAATTATATTTGAAAATAAACACTGAGATTTGTTTTGTAAGATCAAATCTATGAATAGTCATGGTGGAATAAAATTCCATTCATATCGTATATGTTAAAAGAAAACATTTTGTTCACACTTTTGCAAAAAAAAAATCAAACAATGCCTCATTTGGAAACAAAAAATAAGATTCATTTTAATTTTTTTTATAAAACAATATATGGGTAAAAATTTCTTCAATAAATTATTGTATAATAAGTAAAATATTCTTTTAAAAATTAATGTAAGATATGTATAAGTAAGAAAAATATCCCCATCCATTCATAAAAACAATATTACTTTTCCTTAAAAACATTATCTTAGTATCTTAACCACATAAGGATTGTAAAAATAAAAGAAATATTTTAATTTAATAAATAACTCTAGTATAAGGAAATATATTGGTACTAATATATAAATATTAAATATTCCCCCAATATATACTTGATCATAAACAATCCAAAATAATAAAGAGATTGTGAAATAAATCCTTACCACTTTCATATCTTTGGAATCGTATTCCCCATGAAAGAATAAAAAAATAAAACATTAAATATAATTAATATATGGATATTCATGATATTGAATGTAAAAGGAGCAGTATATACACCATACAAAATAAACTAGTGGTGAACATGACACGTGTCTCCCAAAAATTAAACTAACACTAGAAATCCATTAGCTCAAGTTTAATATCTATTTTTTATATGTTAGAGCTCCTATATAATAAATATATTTTTATTATAAATTTAATATAGAACCATAACGATATCTGTAATACCATAACTTATTTACTGATGGCATATTATCACCCATTTACTAAAAATTTGTTATTAAAATTGCTGTTCTGGGTGACAACTACTTTGTTTTTCATGCATGTTTCAGTTCAACATTCCAAGTCCTCGTAATTTTATCATGATTATATCATCTAAAAAATATTAATCATGAAATAAATATAATATATATTCATTATACATATATATAGATTCATCCATAAAAGATAGATAAACAAAAATGAATTAGACCGTTCATTGAGACGGTAGGCCGTATTTAACATGAACATTGTTTTGAATTTTTTGCAGATGGAATAAAAGAAAGGTAAAGAATAATTTAATATCATGGAATAATTATTATTTAATTTATATAATATATATATTCATTAAATATATCCTTATAACCATTTAATTAAAATGGAATTAAAAACAAATCACATCACTTCGTGGAGGTGGTAGTCCACAGGTACGCACTAGCGACAATATCATTTTCCAATGGAATTGAGGATAAATAAGACATGTGATATTATAATTTAATAAGAATAATTATTTTTGGAATATCATATATATAATTTAAACAAACCATAATAGTCATCCATTAAATATGGTGACAAAAAACGAATTACACCGCTACGTGGAGATGGTAAGCCGTACATACACAAAAAAATGAATTCGTTTTTAATAGGATGAAAAGTAGGAAGAAAATGGATTCCCATACTCATAATAATATCACATTGTATTTATAATATCTGATTAAATATTTTAGTATGGGTACAATAGATTTAGCAGAAGTAGAAGATGAAATATTTTTTAAAGAGTCGGTAAAGATGGCTACTTATTCTTTGGAAGACTTCCTTTAGATATCATATTAAGGGGCCTAGGGTTGGTATCTTGGGAATAAGAAAACCTCTATAACCAATATAATTATGTTTATAAGATAAATGGTTAGTGTTTGGTAAATATATACGGATTAAATTGGTGTAAATAAAAGAGATAATGGGGTTTCCATTTATAAGGAAGCGAAACAACACACTTGGAATGATGAAAAAGTTTAAAATATAATTAATTATATATAATAAAAAATTCTTATAAATGAAATTAAATGATATTAAAATTTGAATAAAATAGAAATATCAAAACACAAAAAAAAAAATATCGGTTTTGGTTTCATTTTAAACGTTATATTCTCGTTTATCACTTTGGTTGACCATTTGAACATTAACCACGATAAAATGGACTTTTTCATTATTAAAGGGTTATTATTTTACTTATATGGTGAAAAATGGATCATAAATGGACAAAGGATGATAATTTAGACCATATATTATCAAAAATTTTCTATTTAAATATTATTATGATTTTCTAATAACATAATAAAATATTATTTTATAAAAAATCATTAATGTCATTTTGAAACTATTTATTTAATTTGACAACAGAGAAACTAAGACAAAGATTGAATTAAAATATAATTCATTAATGATTTTATAATATGTAATATTGACCTAATACATTAATGGAAAATAATAATTCATTCAAATTTTATTGATTTTATTATTTTTAAAATCAATCATTTCATTTTTATGTTAATTAAATAATTACCGTGTCGGCATTGAGTACGAATTTAAGATAACTATTAAATAACTCAAAATTATTAATAAATAACCATTAAAAATTAAATTAAATTTAAAATAAAAATTTGTAACTAAAGTTATACTCTTTTTATCCTTATAATAAAAATTTAAAGCCATTAATGTGAAGAGAGTGACATTTTATAATTACCTTTTTTTTAAAATAATAAAAAGGTCATAATCAAATAAAAAAGGAATAAAGTGACCATATATTAGATATTTGGATGGAAATAGATGAAATCCACCAATAAAATATGATAAAAGCTTGTTTTAGAGAGATTTTAATTCCATATCCCAATGTTTTAACCCTATTTTACCTGTTTTACTATTGCAAAGGTGATAAATATTTACCAAGGTTACTATTCACAACGACAAAAAATAAATGGGACCTATATAAAAAACATAAAACTAATGATTACAAATATGGTATCTAGTTTTAATGATTTATTCTCTATAATTTAAAAAAAATTAACATAAAGGCAAAAAATGTAATGAAAAATATGTTTTTAGAAATATACATTTTTAAGTATAATTTTTTATACTGAATTAATCCTAAAAATTGATTCCAATGAAAATTATTGGATTATTTATAATATAATATAATTTGTGTTACTTTGAAACTATTTTAAAATAAAATTAATCTTTTTACATGTTTGAAACAAAAATAAAGTTTTTAATAAAAATTAACATTTTCACTATTCACTAGAAAATCAATCTTTTTTCAGAAAAATTACAAAAAATTAAACCCAATATAATTTTTAAATGTTGATGTAGAAATGAATTTATTATTATAAATTAATTTTTCTTAAAATGGTGAAAAATTATATCAAATATTTTCTCACAAAAATTAATTAAAAGAATTTTTGAAGGAAGTGTATGTTTTAGAAATATATTACTTTACTAAAAAAATTAATTTTTTTTACAAAGAATTAATAAATAAATTTTTATTGTGTTGGAACATTATATAATAAATATATATTTCATAACTTGGTTATTCATATTAATACCTACCAATTTTACAACTAGGTTATATTGAAAATATTTGAGTAATAATATTTCATTATTCATTTAAGCTCGGTGTTGCGTGTCGTACATGCTATAAAAAGTAATTCCCTTAATTTAAATTATTGAGGTGTTACATTATAACCCCTTCTGTAAATTGTGACTTCTCAATTTTAACTTTCACTTGTTAATCAAGAGTTTAATATTTAAAAATTCCTTTATTAAAAACCCATATCAGAAAAGGTTAATAAAAATTATTCTTAAAATTGGGAATAGAATATACAAAGGCCATCTAGAATAACACCTAACTAGGTTTAATAATATAATATTAGTTGGAAGAAAAACTATGGACATATAGTAATTTATAAATAAAGATGTATAATGATAGAGATCATTGATCATTAGAAAGTGAATGATTATAAGAAAGTTTATGACCACAAAACCATAAACCAAAGAGGTTTAAAAAATGCCATCAATTCATCAGGAATAAATATAATAGGACATAATTTTTGTTTCAAGGACAATTTTATAGATTTTAGGAGTTATTTTTCCTTCTATACTAATAACATAAGGAAATATAGTTACTTTATAAGTACAATCTCATCCTTTTGTAAATTTCTCATATAATTTTATCTCTTACTCCAAATGATGAGTATTCAAGTTGAATTTGTCATGTCTCAAGTAGTAAAATTATCTTATAATGAATCATAAGATCCATAAATCATTACTTCAACCAATAAATATTTATAAAAAACTAAGTAGTTTTAAAATATTATCTAATATAGATAAATACAATAAATAGTACCCAAATTTCAAAATTAATCCTTTCTATAAATAGCTGACCTTAAGGTTCCTTTGAAATATTTCTGACTAAAATTGAATCCAAAATATTATTATGATTTTATCTCATATCATTCCATGATTAAATAAAAAATCATATTAAAATAATTAGAATCACTCATAAAGTCTCATTTCAAAATATGTATCCTAATAAATTATTAAACAAATAATATATGATTCTAAAAGATAATTCACCCTTTATTCCTTAAATAAGTTCCTATATTAGCAAAAAAAATTTTTTTTTACAAATTTTACATTTATCATCTCGCCAATAGATGATCATTGGCTGATTCAGAACATAAAATGTGATCTTTTTATTCCATAAATTTATAAATAATCTATATATATATAGATAACATATGCTCAAAATCACATCAAATCCCACTAAAGGATAAACAATAAGATTTACATTGGCTTATCTAGAAAAAACATCAACATGAAATCTCCATATATGGAGAAAAGGATAAGTGTTCCATAATTTTCATGACTCACTTATGCTATTGTGATTTAATAATATTTCCTTTTTTTCCTTTGACTTTAGAAGTTATTGTTACTGGTCATCCTTTTTGACCCCTAGGTTAGGGAATTGATTCCCATATTGCCCAAATTTCTTACATCTATAGAACTGAAGTGTGGGAGGTGTATTCTATTTAAATTTATCTCTATTAATTTCATTGACTATCCTATTCACATCACAATGATATTCTTTTTATCAATAACCTAACATCTCACACTTGAAACAAATTTTTGTCCCTTTTATGCATTCACCAGAGTGCTCCTTCCCTTATTTTTTAAAGAAAGAGGTTGAAATGGTTTCTTACCTCAATATGAAATGACACTGAATATTTTATGAAACTCTATCTTCCTTTTGTTATCACCAAAACTATGACGGTTTTTAGCATCCATTTCAAGTTTTAGTGAACATCGAACGATTTCTCCAAAGCCTCCAAAGTCCCATATGGATAATTTTCTTCGAAGACATGGTTTAGAACCACTAAAGAATCAATATATATTTATTTTTGTGTTATAGATAAAACTATACCCATAAATTATATGTATTATAAGACACACTTCATAGGTACATATTTATTCATCATCCTTCTATGTTAACTCTAGAAAATACCTCTCTATTTTAGTTTGACGATTTCATAGAATGTACTGATTTAGGAATAACGGTATAAAATATTCTCATTATTTATAGATTATTTCTTCTTCTTACATTGTATTCTTGATATGATTCCACTATTGACCAACTTCACCTTCAAGAAATAAACTATTAAGATAACTTTTTCCTGGTTTGAGCACTAAAGAACAGAAAATATAATTTACATTAATTAGAAACCAGTGGAACATAAGACCAATAGAAGGAGGGTAGAATTATTAATATAAAATATTCAATGAATTTTTTTCCATCCATAGTGAATTTCTAAGTTTAACATGATCTGTATTACAAGTCATAGTTTGAGAGAGTATATCGAGAAAAATGACGAGATATTACAGCCCATTTCTTAAGACATTTGGTATCACCTAAAGACAATCATTTCATTATCCATCACATTCATCATTAAAATGATTATTTTGTGGTCCAACCATTTAATAAATACAAAACCATCGTGTAATAATCTAGATATCATAATTTTAGTGAATAATCACTTATTTATGAAAATAATTATCGATCTTCCCCAAATTATAACACTTATGTCATTCATGATCATCATATATTTAAATACTTCATAATGTATGGCAAAGAAAATGTAAGTTAACTCAAGAATACTACCTTGGAGTGTTACACTAGGTGAATTGTAAGGGCACACTGACCATTCACTAGAACGATGGTTGATATATACTCGACCGACTCTTTTCTGGATTGTTACCCCTAGATGTGTCTATTCCAAAACCACATCCAATTTTAGTATGCAGATAGGGATTTATTTCATGAAAAAACACATAATCTATTCCTTGATAAAACGTTATGATTATATCCTATAAATAGACTTATACATAGAGTTTTTACCAATTTTCTCTACACATAATATCTAAATATTGGATAAAACTTTCCTCTAATAACAACTATAGAAACCCATGTATTTCATACATAAATATTACATCTTTTTATATTAATATTAATATTTCCCAAAAACACACTTGAGTATAATAAAGGTTTTCTGTCTTTGGACACATGATACATAATATTATTATTTCTTAAAATATTTGGAACATATCCCAAATAGATCATCCCACATATAACTCTTCTTGGATATAACCTACTTAAAACCTTTCTTCATGACATGGGGAAATGAAACATAAGGAAAGGTGAGATCAGATAATCAGTAAGGGTAAATAATAGAGATCATTGACCACTTAATAATAACATGAGAATAAGGGTATTAGAACATGGGTTTTTCATTTTAAAACCATAACCTTTATATTATAGATCATAATGTCGAGTCATGGTATAAATCATAGAAATTCATAAGATATGAATCATAATATAATCAAAGAACATGATACATGAGAGATAAACATAGACATGGGAATGTGAAAAAAATATCATCTTATAACATTTTGAACTTTTACAAATAGAAATAGTTTCACTAATTATGTTAAGGATATGAAATTAGGCCCTCACATAAACTTATAGACAAGAAATAAGTTAAATGATTAATCATATAGATCTAAAATCTAAGTCCAAGGATAAATTTATAGACATTAAAACTAGGTCAATTTATAAACTTTTGGACATGAAACCATGTACGCACATAATCTTATTGATATGACATCTATAACCATGCATAAGATTATAGACATGAAAACCAGGCCTATACATAAAATTGTGAACATGATATAAGGTTCATGCACAACATATTTTTCGCATGAGTTATCCATATTTTATCAATGAATTGGAGGGATATATAATTATTGCCCCACCTATCACATAATGATAATCAAACATATGTGTGTCATAAGATCATAAAACATTCACCATATCATAACCTGTGAAAAGGAAACAAGTTTTATAAACATTTCATCAATTTACCATAGATTATCCCTTAGTAAAGAAACATGTTTCATAAATATCTTTTCATCCTAATTATAAAACATATAGATGAAGAATAGTGATGGTATAATTATATAATATCTTTGTAAAAACTTAATTATCATCAAATGATATCATCATTGATGAATATTTTATTAAAATATAACTTAGAACATTTCTTAGGTAAAATACTCTTTCATTATGAAACCACTTATTTAAAATATAATTTTTTTCCAAAATATTAAAAAACTATTTTTTTTGAAAAGTAATATAGAAAAATTTAAAGGAATATTCAATGTATTGAGAGGTCAATACATTATGAAATTCTGTTCATGTTGTATAAGCTAAATCAAAACATCTATTTCACACTTTCATAAAAAAGTAATAAAGTGACTCATTTGGAAAATGAAAAAATGTTATTTTTAAAACATTTTGTAAAAATTAAAAATGGGTAAAAATGTATTTAATAAGTAATTTTATTATTTTGAAAGCATTATTTTAATATTTTTATTGAAAATGTGGACATGTAAGAAAAAGTTTTTTGATCGAGTAGAAAAACAAATTAATTTTTCCTTAAAAACATTATCTTAGTATCCTGAGTACCTAAAGTGAGGAAAATATAAGAATTTTTTTTAATTTATAGATATAAATAAGGATAATAAAATAAAAAGTTTTTAGGATTGAAATATCAAAAAATTATCCAAGAAGATACATAAACATAAACAATCACGAATAATGATGAGATTGTGAATGAAACCCCTACCAATTTGTTTACATTTAAATCATAAGATTCATGAGAGAATAACATCAAATGAAAAATTAAATATCATTAATAGAAGGATGTTTATTATATAAAATGTAAAAGTCTCAATAGATACCACACAAAAAATAAACAAGTGGTGAATATTGCATATATTTCTCAGAAATAAAAGTGAGACTAGAAATCCCTAACCTCAAGTCTTGTCTATCTATGTAGAAGTTCAAAACTACGGTATAATAAAGATATATTTGTTATAAATTTATTATAGAACAATAAAAATATATGTAATACCATATATTATATAATTAGGATATCTTATCAAATATTTATTAATAATTTGTTATTAAAATCACTGTTCTGGATGATAACTACTTTATTTTTTTTGCATGTTTTAGTTAGAAAACACAAGTACTTATACTTTGATCGTGGTTAAATAATATAATGAATTTTAATCATGTTATTAAAGTCATATATATTTATTATACATATATATATATATATTCATTATTAAAATTTAGATTAAGAAAACATGAATTATATTTTTCATGGAGATGGTAGGACATACAAACACATGAACGTGGTTTTCACTTTTTAAAAGATTGAATAAAAGAAAAGTTAATAATAATTCACAATTAAAGAATAATTATTATATAATTTAAATCATTTAAATCATTTATCTTCATTAAATATATCCTTATTATAATCCATGTAAGATGGAAATGAAGACCAAATCACATCGCTTCGTGGAAGTGGTAGTCCACATGTACACACAAGGGACATTATCGTTTTCCAGTTGACTGGAAGGTAAGAAGATCAATATGATATTATTAATAAATAAGAATAATTATTTTATAAATATATTATGTAAATATTAAACAAATCATAATAATATTTCATGTAATATGGTGATGAACAATTAATTTCACCGCTATATGGTTATGGTAAGCCATACGTACGCACAAGCGGTGTTTTTATTTTTTATAACATGATGAAAAGGTATAAAATAGTTTTCAAATAAAAATTATAAAATCTATGTATGTTTATGAATCTATATTTATTATTTTATTATTAGTATAATAGATTTAGTATAAGTATAAGAAGAAAAAAATTTAAAAGTGTCGGTAAATATAATTACCTATTATTTAGTAGACAACCTTTAGATCTCTTATTAAGGGGCCAAGGGTTGGTATTTTTGAAAAACTGAAACCTATATAACCTAGATAAATATTTTTAAAATATAAATATTCAGTTATTTTCAATATATATGGCTCAATGTTTTTTAAATAAAATAGTGAATGATTGTCCTTTTATAAAGGTGGGATAAGACACACTTGGAATTACTAAAAGGATTAAAATATAATTGTGTAATTCTAAAGAAAAATGATTCCAAATGGATATAGATTAGTAATAAAATTGTATAAGCAGAAAATATCATCATATAATAAATTTTATACCTATTTTTGTGTCATTGTAAAACTTTTTTTTGTTTAACCCCTCAGTTTACCAATTTTAACCTTAATTGTGGTAATGAATTTTTCAACATTACAAGGTCATAAATTTACATATAAGGTGAAAATTTGATAATAAATGGACATGAGAAGAATGTTTTTACTACATATTTTCCAACTTGTCCTATTTTATATTTTTTATATTTCTTAAGAAATTTAATAAAATATTATTTTCAAAAATAATCATTAAAGTTATTTTGACACTATTCATTTAATTGAACACTAAAGACACCAAAAAAAATATTAAATTAGAAAATAATCCTATAGAAGTAAACTAATATGTCATAGTTATATACTAAATTACATAAACACAATAATCATCAAAATTGAATTAATTTTAATATTTTTATAACGATTTATTTTATTTTTCAATTAATTGAATAAATACTGTGTCGGTGTGGTGTAAACATTTAAGGAAAAGAATCAATCACTAAAAATTAGAAATAAATAAATATGATAAAAAAATTATTTCATATTTAAAATAAACATTTATTACCTTACATAACATCTTTTATATTTATAATAAAAATATATTCTTATTAATGTCAAGAGAGTGACATTTTATCTTTTTCTATTTTCTTAAAATTATATAAAGTTAATAAAATATGAAAATAGAACTATGTTTCCATATATTATAATATTCGATGTAAATTTATGAAATAAATCTAAATAATAGGATATATCCATGTGTTATTCATGTTTTAAAGACAAATCTGAAAGTTTCAACCGTATGTTACTCGTTTTACCAATTCCAGGTTAACAAATATTTACCAAGGTTACTATTCATTAGGATAAAAAATAAAATGAGACATATTTATAAATTTTAACCACATTATTAAAAATATGTTATCAATTTTTACTGATTGAATCCCTATAACTGGAAAAAAATAATTTAAGATAAAATCAAAAAATGAAATGAAAAATAGATTTTTTGAAAAATGCATTTTATGTATAAAACTTTTTATACCAAATTGAAAAATAAAATTGACTAAAATGAACATAATTGGATTATTAATAATATAATTGGAATAATTTAACTTTTAATCCATTTTAAGATAAAATGGAACTTTGTGTAATCTTGGAATTTTTTTTAAAAACAATCATTATTTTTCAATAATCACTGGAATATAAATATTTTCCAAAAACTAAAAAAAATAACCCATGATAATTTTGATATGAAAATTTCAAAAAAAATTAATTTTATAAAATTAATTTTCCAAAAATTGTGAGATTAAATATAATATTTTATCCCAAAAAGAAATAAAAATAATTTATGTAGGACATGTATTTTTTAAGCAAAATAGAACTTTAATAAGAATTGATTTCTTATTTCCAAATAATTTATAAATAATTTTTTATTCAGTTTGGGATTTATTTATATGTTTAATAACGTGTTTTTTATTATTCATACCCTCTAATTTAATGTTTATGTTATAATGGTCATATTTAAATAATAATATTTCATGGTTTGCTTAAGCTTAGTGTTATGTTTCATATACGCTATTTAATATAATATCCTATTTAATTCTCAGAGTGTTACACTACCCTTCCCAATAACTTTCCAATTGGACACCTAGTGTACCTTCTATATCTAAAAATGATTTTTTATTACATAAAACATAAAACCTTACTCTAAGACCATTCTGATAGATCTTCCACCTCCAAAATATCATGATTAATACCTTGAACTATCTAAATTTCCCTTCTTCACAATCTAAAATTATGATTCAATTTTATAATTTATCTAATTTAATTAAAGTCTAAAATGATTTTTGATTCCACTAGACAATAAAAATATGAGTTTTAACAATTATTCATTTAATTTACTATAAATTTTTAAATACTAAAAATTAATTTACCCCACATACCTTCATGAGCTAAAAATTGTCTTAATATAAGTCCACCCTCTTCTACTATAATGATTTAGAGTGTTTGAAGGGAATTTTTGAGAAGTTTACACTAATTCCCCTTAAATATGTTAATTATAATAAGAGGGGGGTAACAAAGATACAAGTGAAACATTTAATAAAATAGAGAAGCTATCTTTCCATCTTAAAAGAATTAATTTTCACAAGTTATTATTATTTTTCTCATTTGGAATAAACAAATAATGAAATTAATATTTCCAAAGAAAATTATTACCATAACTATAACAACTAAAAATTATGAATTCAAACTTAATGAAATTAGTAATTCAAGGATTAATTATATATTGATCATAAAACCATGGAAAGAGAATCATAGAATTATGAAACTAAAAAACAATAAATAAGAAACAAAATAAAGGAGCATAAACCTCACAAATGTTTTGTTAACGAGATTTAAATCTTTTTATTTTCACATTTATTATAAATAAACACTAATTTATTACAATACCAAAAATTATAAAAGAAAATATGTGGTGAGACTTGATATTAACTTTATACTTCATATCAAATAAACTTACCCAAATAAGGGAAATTTACTAAAGGAGGCATGTGAAAAAATGAAAGATTGATTAATAGAAATGGAAAAAAGTAGTAGAAAATTATTATTGATCCTTTAATCTTAGTTATGAATCTAAATCTTCTCAACTATGTATTATATTTATCATTCTAGTTTCGATTCATTTATTTATTCATTTTATTCTATTTTTTATTCTTCCTCATCCATGATATCCCCCTATTTTCCTTAATTTTGTATATTCCTTATCTCTACAAACCCTAAAACTCTAAATTATTAAAGATGGGTTTCAATAAACAATACATAATGTTTTATTCTTCTTATTAATTAAATTTAAAACTCATTATTTTCTATGTTCTAAAAAAACAATTATTTTTTTATAATCAGCAACATAAAAGAAACTGATGAATATTTTTTATTAATTAAGGATGCAATATTTTGTTAATAACAACCAATGTGTCAAGTAAAAACTTGTATTTTAGTTGGTAACAACTAAAACATCTAATAGATTCAATTTTATCTATTTTTTTGAAGTTATGTTATTTTTAGAATCTACATGATACACTTTCTATCCAAAAAACATACCTATGGCTGAGCAATTTTCTGTTGTATAATTTTTATAGTTGAAAAAAATTTCCTTGATTCCATAAAATAGAAATTTTTTTCAGAAAAAATATTTCCACGAAACATGAGTGATCCAACCATCTATAGTTAGAATAGTTTCCCACTAAAAATTTAGCATGAAATATAAAAATCCGACAATAAATGAAATGTTTTGGAAAAAATAATTTATCACCTTGAAAAACATATACTCAAGGATAAATCATATTCTTAAACATATAAAATTTTACCACCATACATAATCTTAGAATGGGAGCTCAATACATAACATTTTTTTGTAAAAAAATATGTGGTTTGGGAACAAATTATTTCTTCATGCATATAATAGGTGTGTAAAACTCAACACAAAATATGCTTAATGATAATAATTATTCCATGGATAATAATAGAGAACATTTGGCTAGGTAAAACATCATTTGGGATAGAATATGTCCCTAGATCTTATTAAATAACATGTGATCAAGTAGGATATCTTTTTAGGCATAAAACATTAAACATGTACCTATAAAATGTTGTGGACACCTATGCACAAAATTATTTAGGAAAAATATCAACTTCAACATCCAAAACATATTTAAATAATGATGAAAATATAAAAAATGTATGTGATTTTTTTAAAAACATCTACATTGACATGTACATAAATGTTCTATGGTTTTTCCCTATGACCTATAATTGGATAAAAAATCCATATAACATATAGAAAACATCCTATAAATTCATGGATTCTACTCTTGAAATTTTCCTCGTCAGCATCTTTATGGATTTATTCTCAATGGCAATTTTATCAATTATTATCTATCCAGTTTCATTTATATATATAATTATATAAAGCTTAATTTCAGTATGATTTTACTTACCATATAACTATTGAAGTATAAATAAGTTAAAAAATCATTTATTATAATAATAATCCATTTTTTTAGAATTTGATAACATAATTTCTCTCATAATACCATTTTCTAGGAATCCCATTGTACAGTCTGAGTAAAAGAAATGTATTTGGAATATATTGTGTATAACTCCATATGTAATTTACCATACACATGTTATAAATAAAAAATTGGTTTTCATAATTATAGTTTTTTAATGTCATGGTTAAAATCTATAAAACCATAAATATAAACATTGGAATGATTTCCATAATTAAAAACAATTATTGATTTCCAATTCATATAACAAAATAGAATCATAAATTCATGTCAATTTGGATTACATGAATTTTATATAAACATGGTTACACTATAAAATAAAAAATCTAAATAATAATGAGTAAAAAAATAACATTCATAATAGTCCAAAAATTATTAGTAAATTGAATTAAATCAAAATTTATTTTTCATAATACATAGTATGCATTTATGTATTAGAAAATTTAAAATTATTTCCAATGGAAATATATGCATTATTAATATTATTTTTTCTAAATTTATTCAATTAATTCATTATATATTTATCTTATGGAAACTATAAATTTTTTTTATTCTAACCCCTCAAAATATCCATACTACGTATGATTTTATGTAGATCCTAAGTCATTCAAGTTAAATTCAAATTCTTTTAAATATTTCACATAATTAATCATGTTCACATTTTCACAAGAAATTAACATATCATTAACAAATTGAAGAAAGAAAATAATATGATTATCATGTTTTTAAGATAAAAAAATCAATCAAATAAACTTTTAATAAATATATTTTTAGTATAAAATAATCAAATTTTTTATACCACTATCTTGAAACATGTTTTAGGTTATAAATAGATTTTCTAAGTAAATACACTTTCCAAAATCTATAGAGATGTTGTTATTATGGATAATAAATGGGGGGTATAAGTAATATTAATTAATATTAATATTAAATTAACATTATTTTATTATTGTTATTAAGATAATAATTATTAGATGTATTAGTATTTGTATAAAATGGGGAGGTACCCCCTTCTCCTTATTGTCAATTGAGTCTCATGAAAGTAGAAGTGAACTATTATCTCACCTTCTAGTTTATATTTATTCTTCTATGTATCCATGGATATCTCAGATGAGGTTTTCCATTCTTATATCTTACTTTCCTTCCTATTCTATTTATTATCCCTTTATTTCCTTCTTTATCAAGTATAATTTTTGTATTTAGGTATCATATATGATTTGGGTTTGTTCATGTGAAGGATAAACACCTATAAAACACAAGTCTTTTACTGAATAATTCTTGAGAATCCTTTTAAAGTCTATAGGGTGTCATATCGTTGCTCTATGGGTTTATAACCTTAATAAGCTATATTGTATTTTTAATTATTAATGGAATATCATTGACCATTATAATATATTTGATTATATACTCTTCATTTTATTCAACATAATCTTAGATATTGATTCTTTTAAAATGTTTTCCTATCAAAATTAAATAATAATAACAATTATATAATCATTTATCAAAAGTGTTTCGTGATTTTCATCAAGTTACATGATATACTAAAATAGTTTTAATTGTGAATGTAAAATTTAATCATTATATATGTAGTTCAAAATTTAAAATTGTGTGATAAAATGTAAAGTCAATTTCACTATGATATAAAAAGAACATAGATTACTTATTTGGTATATATTTTTATTTTAAAGAGATAGTTTGTGGGTTTAATATTTAGTTTTCAATTGTAAATTTGTTCTTGGCTATAAAATAATTATGTTACATGATTAAATTTATTATTTTGTTTATAAACCTTAATATTATAGATTAATTATTAAAATTTTAATTATATAATGATGTCGTATCAATATGTCAAAGGTTTATTTCTATAGAGGGTGTGCAGGGGATGAGATAAGGGTTTGATAAATATTTTTGTTGTCATATTTTGGTGTTTTTACCTAGAAAATTTTGTGGGAAGACTTATGTATCTATATTAGAGTCTAGTGATAAGTGCATTACTAAGTCGCTATTATTCTACGACTAGCCTCACCCAATCTAGCCATTTATTCCAATATAGATAGTATGGATTAGTCTATTATTCTTCTCTTTCTGGTTCCAGTCTGGGCACACCACTAGTTTAGGATCACAGTCTAGATAATGGAATTCATATAATTGGTGTATAGGTACAACGACCCAGATTTTCACGTTAAGATCATTGTAGTTATCAAATGATACATGATGAGTGATGCATGATTCTTAATGGTTATTTATCATTTGGAATTCCATTGATCATTAATAGATCATTTTTATGTTTTGATATATCATAATTATTTTAATAAAAATATTAATGTTTTTTTTGTTTTCTTTACATAATTAAATATAATAAATGATTTTGATTATTAATTTTCAGACTATAATTTATGGTTATTCATATAAAAGGAAGTGTATATATTATTTTTAGGCATCATATTGGGATCTTGCCTCAATATATACATATAAACCTTTAGTTCACATATATATATATTTTTTATTAATTTTTCTTGTAGGTATGAAAAAAAAATCCCAATTAATAGTAATTACACCATGAGATCAAGTGTGAGACTATGGAGGTGGTGGAATTCATAATTATCATGTTCTATATAGAGATATTGGTGTATTTCATTTCATTCCAAGTTAGTATTTTGTTTTACCAAATTAAATTTTATATGAATATTTATCATTTATGTTGATATCCTATAAATATAGTTTATATCTTCAATATATGATTGGATATTGATTTTTATTATTCATTTCATATTTTAAATTGATTTTATTTATGTTCAAAAATATATATTATCTTATAACATGGCCAATACATCATATGGGCATGTATTTTTGAATTTTTAGATCAAATTCCTTTTTTATTCATTATTATATATAAAGGTTCAATCATTTACATTATTCACATATGATAACCCTATCACATGTGTTAGACTATAGTTATTTGGAACACAATATAACTGAGCAGTGTGTTAGTTCAGGTATGATGGTAGATATTCAAGAAGATGTGTTAGAAACTGGTATTATAGCATGGGAAGACTATTGGGTTAGTATTAGGTGTAATTAAAAATGTTGTCACATGATACTTAACCCATAAATTATCTTAGTTAACTTATTTTTGATTAATTCCCAAATTACTAGGGGTGTATGAGAATGAGTGGTATGTTGGTCATGTATTATCTCAATAATACTCTCTATTATATGATGTTTTTGATGCTTATAAATACCACTGTTTGTTTTCTAATGATGTTTCATTAAGTATGTTTCAATACTATATATCATGTTTCTAATTATATATTTTATGGAATGAAAAGCTACAAGATGTGTTACAGAAACATTGTTCAAACCCCATGTTCTGTAAATAAATGCATGGATCATTATATATACATTATGTTGGATGTTAAGAATATGGATAAAAAACCCTATGTTTTATGAATCAATGAGCACAAAGAATATCAACCCTACATTGGATTCTAGAAATACTATTCATTCCCTAGATTCGGAAAATTGAACGTATGGTTAATCAATGCTATGTTTGGTATTTTATGATGAAGAGGATGAATGTATGGATCATCATCCCTATATTACTTTAATCCCGAAATTACATGAATATGAAAGTATATTTAAGGAATCATACATTGGTAGGAACCCTATACTACAAAAAGAAACCCTATGCTACAAAAAGGAACCCTACTCTATGCAAAGGAACTAAACACTATGCCATTCAACCCTATGTTTCTCTACTCAACATCAGAGTTTTAAATTTTTTATTTTATCTGAATTTCATGAAATAATCATGAAAGAATTATAGGATAATTGAATGATTTTTTTACGATTAATTGAAATCTAATTATAATTGATTCAAGGAATCGTGTTCAATAAATAATATCACCTCTGTTCTCATGGGAAGTTATGACTTCCTTGGTCAATTAAGATTTGAATTTCTATAATATTTCAGGAAATATTCATGGATCTGTTCAACCATAATAATGATTCTTATATGATTGGAGTATTCTCAAATCAATGTGGTGTGTGTGCATGTGATAAAAGTTTTATTTATTTACACATATGATAATATTATTATGAATATATTTAATAGATCTTCTACAACAATCGACCAACTCTATAATTTGTAGAACATGATACACCTTGGAGATATACATTTTCAACCTCTTACTACTGTAAGATTTCTTATGGAGTCTATTTCTACATTTATTTGAAGATATTTTTGAAACTAGGATCACTTCAGTACTATTAATTCTTTAAGATTTTATTTTCTAAAGAAGATGATATATCTACTATCAGTTTCTACTGCTGCAATTGTGAATGTAATCCTGAACCATCACATCAAACTCTTTTGATGTGTTAGAGTATCTATTTCTCATACTCAGTTGCGGTGGAGTATCATCTTCTCAATATAATATATGGATAATCAGTTCCTTATAAAAGAACCATAATGCTCTGTTTAGATTTATTTTATTGGTGTTTATTACCTTCACTTAGTTGTGGATTTGTGGTCTTGTGATAAGAGGACCATTGTATTAAAATTCACCAAGATTGAATAGAGAGCATCGATGGAGTGGAATAGGGGATATTTGTTCCCCAAACCATGATAAAATTATTGTGTTCATTCTTTCAGTTTATCTGCTTCTCATATTTTATATAAAAGAAAAAAATTCATACCTATATAATTCAAAAAGTTATAAAAAAGAAATAATTGTTGAATATTATTGAAAATACACAATTCAACCCCTATTGTGTTACTTTTTACTATCTTTACCTATTAATGATTATCATAGGAGAAATTTTTGGATAAAGCTTTAGTAGGCTGAAAAGTATAAGGTCTATATAAGGTAAATATCAATGGATGATCTGAAATAAGGAATGTATATTGATTGTGATCCTTACTTTAATGGTGAAAAATATGGATGTTAGTAATCTCAAATGATTATCTCTATGAAAAATCTTGCATTCAAAGTCAATTATAATTTCATTACTCCTTATGTGATTCCTAAAAAACCAGAGACTTGGACTGCTGAAAGAGAAGATGAATATGAAATCAATTCAAAAGAAATTAAAGCTATTATCTGTGGACTTGGTCCTCATGAGTTTAATCCTGTATCATAATATACTACTACCTATGAGATGTGGAAAACTATTGCAGCTTCCTATAAAGGGACAAACAATAATAAACAGACGAGGTATGCTACTGCTAAGCTAATGTTTGACACATTTAGAATGTTTGAGGGTGAAAACATCACAAAATTGAATGGAATATTAATAGAACTTTTCAATAATATTACTACATTGGGAGATATTATCAGTCAATTAGATTTAGATTTTAATTTAATCAGAGTAATACCCTCAAAATGGAATATCATATCTACTGTTATTCATCGATAACCATATACCAAAAAGATGAAAATGAAATAATTTATTGGAACAAAAATTATTTGTGAAGCATAAATGAAAGCGAAAGTTTAATATAATAAGATTGTAGTTAAAAGGTAAAATACTTCCCTAAAAGTAACATCTCGTAAGAATAGTAGAAAAACAAAACTAGAAGACAAAAAATCATATTCCTAGGATTCTGAAATGAATCTAGCTCAGCTAGCCAGAAATTTTAGAAAATTTTACAAAGAGAAAATAGGCTTTAGAAAATCTATTTGGAAGGATGAGAAAGAACCTAGTGAAGTTTGATGCTATTAATGCAATAATTTATTCACATCAGACCTGATTTCCCTCAACTAAAATATGAAAACAAATGTTTGAAAAGAAAAATAACCAAAATGATGATTATTAGAGTAAAGAAAAAAAGAGCTATAAAAGCTACGTGGAGTGTATCTAAACACTGTAGGAGCTCCTCAAAATATATTTTAGAAAAAGATCCATCAAATATACAAGATAACATGTGCTTTATAGATAAAAAAGAAAAGGTACAAAATTATTACTCTTCCTTGGATTACCTTAGGTCTTTAGGTGATGGATCTCGACTCGGTTTGAGTTTTTCAGCGGTGGCGAAGGCGGTTGAAGAAATGATGGTTCTGGAATCTGACTCTTGCTTCTCGGCCTTCCCTTCGCAGCGACGTCCTTGTCTTAGCTCTACTTGGGTCTTGTAGAATCTGGCTCAATCTTTGTGGTGGATCTCCTTTCTTTAGCGACAATATCATGTCTTGGCTTAACATTCAGTTTTCAGCAGAGAAATGAAAATTGGATCGTTGGGAAGACTGCTGAATTATGGTGGGAGATATCATTTACAGCATGATGGAATCATTTCTTATCCTGTATTTCGGTTTTCATGTGAGCAAGGTAGCAGGTTTGTGGGAAAGGATGGGCTACCACAGCTTCTTCATGGCGGCGATTCCTTAGTTTTATTTCGCGATGCTATTATAGGGTACCATTTCTGCCTCGTGTTGTTTTCCAGTTCCATCATTGAAGGTTTTGGATGTAGTCATTTTCATCTTCTGATTTGATATCTGGCCTTCGGGCATTTAATTGGTTATCTCCCTATGGGATTTTGGGCCGCTGTAGTTTTTTTGGTGGGAAAATCTCTCTGACCTCAAGGGCATGTAATGGGTTTTCTGTTACCCGGTTTAAAAAGGGTTCCTGTTGTCTTTTTCTTCTCTTTTTTAATAAAGGGGCTTTACCCAAACCCTTATGGTATACTATGCTAAAAAACATCAAGATTTAGTTGAAAAATTCAATTCTTCTGCATCAAATTATATTGATCACGAAAAAAGGATTAAAGAATTGTAGAATGAAGTATAGTCTTATAAAAGTATTACTCTTATTTTTATGAAATAATAAAAAAATTTAAATGAGATTCTTCAAAATAATGTTACTAAATGATAAAAATTTGAAATATGAAGAAATCATGAAAAGTAAAAATTGTATAAGAAGTTTTTTGTGCCCAATTCAAAAATTTCAACCTGTTATTGTTGGGGAATAAATGGTCTTGTCACTAATAACTATTATTTGAGAAATACTCAAATTATTGGTATTAAAAAGGATGGTTTCTAAAATTATTTTTGAAGTATGTTATGTAAATTATAGTAATATAACGTATATTTGGATTCCCAGATCATTGTTCGCTAACACTGCAAGAACTAAGAAAATATGGGTACCAAAATAAACACAAGTTCAACTGCTTTTTCAGAAAACTTACAACAATAATAGAAAAGGAATATGGTATATGGGTAGTGTTTTTTCTATACACATTAGTAGAGACTCTTAAATTTTTTTTACACTTAGTCAAATGTATGGAGGACTAGTCACTTTTGGTGGAAATACCAAAGGAAATATTATTAGATTTGGAACTGTTGGAGATCCAAAGACAATTTCAATCCAAAAAGTATTGTATGTTAAAGGGTTAAAAAAACCTGATAAGTATTTATCAAAATAGTGATAAATGTTTTTATATTGATATATCTAAAAATTATTGCTATATCATTAAAGATAAGTTGCTTAAATTTAGAGAACCTAGAATTGAAAATGTTTATACCTTGGATTTAGATTCTCTATGTAAACTGAAAGTTAATTGTTTAACTAATAGGATAAATGAGTCATATATTTGGCATAGAATACTTAGAAATTGTATTTTTTTTCATTACATAAATTATCTAAGAAAGAATTATTTTTTGGTTTACCTAGTCTTAAGTTTGATAATAATAGATTCTATGATGCATGCCAAATTGGCAAGAAACACAAATATTCTTTCAAATATAATAGCAAAATTACAAGATATAAACCATTAGAACTTATCCATATGGATTTTATTCGACAATCTAGAGTAGCATGTTTTGATGGTAAATTATATGTGTTTGTTTTTGTTGATGATTATTTTCTATTTACTTGGGTATATTTTCTAACAAACAAAAGTGCGGTTTTCCCTATTTTTGAATGTTTTTGTAAAATTGATAAAAATTAAAAAGGTATTAAAATAACTTCAATGAGAAGTGATCAGGTTAAAGAATTTGAGAATAAAGGATTAAATTATTTTTTTCTCAAATT
This sequence comes from Viscum album, assembly GCA_963277665.1. Lineage (NCBI taxonomy): Eukaryota > Viridiplantae > Streptophyta > Magnoliopsida > Santalales > Viscaceae > Viscum > Viscum album. The sequence continues at coordinate 175,329,184 of OY728164.1, forward strand.
TTTGTATTAAACATAGATTTTATACACTAAGAACACCTCAACAAAATGGAATTGTCGAAAGAAGAAATAGAACTATTCAAGAAATGGAAAGGACTATGCTGAATGAATACCTTCTTCCTACCTATTTTTGGTAAAAATATATAATCACAACCTACTGTATCATTAATACAGTTTTAATATGGCCTATTCTTAAAAGAAATACCTATGAAATTTCGAATAACAAAAAACCTAAAGTAAAGTACTTGAAAGTTTTTGGATACAAGGTTTATATCGTGACTACTAAGGACTACCTTTGTAAGTTCAATCTAAAAGATGATGAAGGAATATTTTTAGGATATTCTGATAACTCTAAATCCTATAAAGTGTTTAATAAAAATTCAAGGATTTTTGAAGAATTATTTCATGTGATGTTTGATCAAACTAACCCTTTTTTGTAAAGAGAAATATCAAACAGATGAAGTTACTGATTCGTTTTATAACATGTGACTTGAAACTTCTAAAGATGATTTTGAGTATGATACTAATAAACTTCAATCCAGTTCAAAATAATATGAAAATGAAGAACCTAAAAGTGTCTTTCCAAGATATTCTAGAACATTAAAATACCATCCTTTATAAACTTTTATAGGATACCTAGACACAGAAATTCGAACTATAATAAATGTATGAAACCTTGCTGAATTTTCTAACTTTCTATCATAGTTAGAACCTATTCCTATTGAAAAAGCCTTAGAAGATGATAGTTGAATGTTAAAAATTTAAGAAGAACTAAACCAATTCAAATGGAATGAAATTTGGGAATTAGTAGAAATACCAACCAACTATCCAGTGATAGGAACTAAGTGAGTCTTTAGAAATAAATAGGATGATCAAGGGATCATAACTAGAAATAATGCTAGCTTGTTAGCTAAAGGATATAATCTGGAATAAGAAATATATTATGATGGAAAAATTTCCCCTATTTCTAGATTAGAATCCATTAAAATCCTTTTATATTATTCATAACATATGAATTTTAAATTACATCATATGGATGTTAAATTTGAATTTCTAAATAGATATTTAATGGAGGAATTTTATGTTGAACAACCTCCATGTTTTGAAATACCTCATTAACCAAATTCTATTTTTAATATTACTAAAGCTCCATATTTACTTAAACAAGAACCTAGATCTTGGTATGAAATATAATGTTTTTTTCTTTTGAAAAATGGAATTATTATTGGATTGGCAGTTCCAACACGTTTTAAGAAAACATTTTGTTCTAATATTTTATTAGTAAAAATTTATGTTGATGTTATTATTTTTGGTTCAAAAAACAAAAAATATATGTTATGTTTTTTCAAAACTAATGAAAAAAGGATTTGAAATGATTATGACGTGAGAGATGAATTTATTTTTAGGATTAAAAATTTATCAAAAAGATTAGGGAAATGTTTTAAATAAAACTAAATATAATATTGATTTATTGAAAAAATTGGATTTGAAAACAATAATACTTACACAAATATTATGTGTAGAAATCTAAAACTTGATTTAGATAAAGCTGGAAAACAAGTTGAAAACTAGTTAAATAGAGTTATGATAGGTAGTTTATTATATATTACTGCTAGAAGACCAGACTTTATGTTTTCTGTATGCTTGTATGAAAGATTTCAATGAAATCAAAAAGAATATCCTCTTACTGATATTAAAATATTTTTCAGATATCTAAAAGAAACTATTCTTTAATCCATTCCTTACCTCAAGACTTATGATTTTAATTTAACTTAATATTAAGATAAAAAATTTGGAGGTTGTAGATTATATTAAAAAATCACCTCAGGAACCTGTGAATTTTTACAAAAATCATTAGTATTATAGTTGAGTAAGAAACAAAACCTAGACTATCTACCAACAACTAAGGCACAATATGTTTCTTTTAGATGTTGTTATGCACAATTATTGTGGATGAAAAAAAACTAATATACTTTGGACTCAATTTTAATAGTTTGACTATTTTATGTGATAATACTAGTGCAATTATTATTTCAAAAACTTGTATAAGTCATTCTAAGACTATGTATAATAATATAAGGCATAATTTTTAAATAGGTGACATTCTAAAAAAGTATATATCTTTATAATTTATTAATATTAAATATCAATTAGCGGAAATTTTCACTAAACCACTCTTTAGTGCAAGTTTTTATTTTATTAAGGCAGAGTTAGGATTATTTAACTTTAAATAAATTTTAAGTAATTTTTTTATTTAACATGCCTATTTTTATCTTAAATAATTTATATATTACATATTTATTCATTGGTATTTATTTTGATCATATACAAGTTGATTAGTTTTAAAAATAATTTCATTTCAATTTCTTTTAATATGTCTTTTAAAATTAAAAAGTAATTAGTACATTCTCAATCAGTGCAAGAAAACTGCCATACTTCTCATGCCCGTCTCCTTCAAGTCCTTTTATTTCACATAGCCTCTCTCATTGAAGTTTACTAGAACCTTAAACCTTAAAACCTTTAATCGAAAAACCTTCTAAAATGGAAAATTCAGGGAGAGCTGAATATGTTGGTCCAAGAGAACCCGTTCGACAGTTGATGTATGAGAAACTTCTTCGAAGAAAGGTAATTAATTTTAATTATCTAAATCAAAGGAATATCTTTCTAAAAAATTCTATAATATTTCAAGGATTGGAACTCATTTTTTGTGAAAATAATACTCCTCTTGTCTTTTACATAGATGTAAAAGAGTACTGTCAAAATGCTTCTTTTAGTTTTAGATCTAATGAAGATGCAGTTTTGTCTAAGATTCATAATGTTGAGTTTTCTATCTCTACTATTCATATTTCTATGATCCTATATTTTCCCCATGAGGGGGAATTTAATTTTAATTTAATAAATATAGGTGTCAAGAATTACAAATCAGAGGATATCATGTATTCTCCTTTTGGGACTAGAAATATTAAAAAAAAAAGATGACAATAGATCTTAACACTGATCAGTGAGTTATGATGAAATTACTTCAATCTGGAATAGTGCCAATAAAGGAAAATCTAGAGAATTTAATTTATCAAGATATGTATATTCTGTTTTGTTCTCGAACAATACTATGTTGAACTTCAGTAGATACATGCTAAGGTATCTGAGAGGTTGTTGTCCCAAGGACATAAATATGGGTCTTTACCCCTATGGAAGGATTTTATACCCATTGTTGTTGAGGCTAATAAAGATAAGAAATATCTATTTTGGAAAAATATGTCATCACAGTAATATTCTCAAGGTTCGAACTATCAAAAAATTAGTATTTTTCTGGAGTAATTCCCCCAATCATATTCTTCACGTTGGTATAGAAGAACAAGAAAGATTGATGGATGGTGCTTAGGGGGAGAAAAATTTATTACATTCCGTTAGTTATATAAGGCCTTGACTATATGAGGAAGCATAATATAGAACTGATGAGGAAATTATTTGTCATATAAGAAGAATTTAAATCAATATTTCTGAACCAGTGGTAGTTTCCCAAGCTAGATTGGATGATGTTTCTGAGCAGGAGGATCATGTAACTCCAAATGCTTAAGAAGATACTAAAGGGACTGATCAATCTAGAGAAATTGATCATACTTTTGATTAGGATGCTCCTAAAAATATATCTTTAGTTATTTAATATTCTCTTGATGAAAGATAATCTTTTTTAAGAGAGGAATAAGAACCAAGTTTGACATTGGTAGCTATTGGTCTAGAAATAGTTCGATCTATTGAGTCTTTTGAATTATTCGATTGAGACATCGAAGAGTTGGTTCAATGTCTCAATAAGGTGAATTCCCAAAATTTAATTATAAGGAAAGAATTAGAGTCTGAAAAGAAAAAAATTGAGGAGCTCAAAATTTCAACTATTCCAAGAGGTGAGTATCAATCCCTTTAAACTCAAATTAGAGAAGTTCAATAAAATTTGGTTTCTATTGGAGATGTTGAAGAGTTAATAATTTTTTTAGGTAGAGAGTTTAGATATTCAAAATATGAATTTGAGAAAATGTATGATTTTGATGAACTAAATCTTATTGTTGGGAGAAAATTACAGTCCACTAAATATAGTCATTAAGATTCAAACTCTACTCCTCAACCCACTTTTCTTGACTTGATAAGTCTTTTTGAAGAAATAACCACTATGATGCATGAATTCAACAATATTTTGTACAGTCTATAGTGTGATAGTACACTTCTGAATGTACTTCTAGATAATCAGAGAGATTTAATCAGTCAGCTGACTTCTAATGAATCTTGGTTGGGACCAATTTGTAACCAATTAAAATATAGATTGATAACCTTTGTTCAATCTGATGAAACTGTGAATTTGTTCATCATGGCGAATCAGGTTGAAATCTTAATGGTTGGTCAAGATACAAGAAAGTTTCTACAATAATGGAAAGATGTCTTCAATAACCATTTTCAAAGTCTGTTGGTGAATCTTCTTAATATTAAAGGTGTTGTTCAGAACATTTCTCATTCTAATGCAGCAACTAACACCTGTGGAAATTTTTATGCAAGAAATAATTCTAATATAAGCAACTCATTTTTAAGACCTATTAAATTGATTATGGGTTGTACTCACCATTTTTAAAATATTTTATTTTTATTTTATTTTAATTTTATATTTTTTAAATTTTATATAGTTAACTACATTAATTTTTGTTTTATTTATATTTAAATTTCTAATTCCATATCACGTATCTTATCTTTCTAATAGTAGAATACAACATTCAATTACAGTTCTATGCTATATTAAATTATGTTTCTTTCTATTTCTAAATTTATTTTTGAAATCACAGAAAGGGGGAGAATATCTAAATGATATTTTTGGGGATTATTTGAGTAAAACATATTTTTGGGAACCTTTTCAATCGAAATATTTCAGTAAAATTGATATAATATATTTTCTATTAGTTATTTTATGGGGTTTTTAATCATTAAAAAGTGGGAGATTTTTGGGCATGTATTGTCTCAAAAATAATCTATATTATATGATGATTTTTAGGTTCATAAATATAGTTTTTTTGTTTTATAATGAAGTTTAATTAAGTATTATTCATAAATATATAGCAATTTTTATTTAAAAATTTTATGGAATGGAAGTCTATGGGATTTGTTATGGAAATTTTTTTGAAACACTACATTCAGTAAATAAATGTATAGTTCATAATCTATACACTACACTAGATATTAATCATATGGATAAAAAACCCTATGTTTGGTTAATCAATGAGCATATATAATATCAACCCTATAATAGAGTTTGGAAATACTATCCATACCCCATGTTTATAAAATTAAGCATATGGTTAATCAATGATACATTTGGAATTTTATGCTGAAATGGATTAATGTATGGATTTTCATCCATATGTTACTTTAATCCCTATGTTATGTTCATATGAAAGTATGGTTAAGGAATCATATGTTGGGAGGAACCCGACTCTACTAAAAGGAACCTGACACTATGAAAAATAACCCAATGCTATGCAAAGTAACCCTACACTACGTAGTTCAACCCTAAATTTTTCTACGCAGTAGTGGAGTTTTAAATTCACGATTTTATCCAAATTTCTTGAAATGATCTTGATAGAATTACAGGTTGATTGAAATATTCTTTATGACTGATTCAAATATCATTTTTATCGATTCATTGAACTATATTCATCAAAGAAAATCACTCATGTTCTGAAGGGAAGTTACGACATCCCTAGTTAATTAAGACTTGAATTTCTGTAAACTTTTTACCCATTTTGTTGGATATGTTCAACCATAAGAAATCTATTTATACGATCAAATTATTTTTGAATTAGTTTGGTGTGTGTATGTGTGATAATTTTTTTATTCCTTCACACATATGATAATATTCTTTTGAATATATTTTATGGATCTTCTTTAACAATTGACCGAATCAATAATTTAGAGAAGAGGCTACACTTTGGAGATAGACATGTTTAACCTCTTACTGCTATAATATTTCTAATGGAGTTTATTTCTACTTTCATTTTAAGATCATTTTTCCACCATGACCACTTCAGTACTATTAATTCTTGAAGAATTTCATTTATGAAGAATAAGATCCATCTACTATCAGTTGTTGCAACTTCAACTTTAAAGTTCAACCTAAATTAGGAAATCAAACTCTTTTTATTTGATAGAGTATCAACTGCTCATAATTAGTTGTGGCAGAGTATCATCTTCTCAATATATGATGTGGATAATGAGTTCCTTGTAAAAGAACTAGAAATATTTTTTTTGCCTTATTATAATGGTTACAACTGCCTCCACTCAGTTATGGATTTATTATCTTGTGATAAGATGAAATTTCTGGTTAAATTCATCAAGATTGCAGAGAGAGTGTAGGTGGAGTGCATTAGGGGATATTGGTGCATGAAGCCACTATAAGATTATTGTGTTCATTATTTATATTTATTTTCTTCTCGTATTTCATATAGAAGAAAACACTGCATACCTATATAATTCACAAAGGGAGACTAAAATAAGAATCGGTGCAGATTGTTGAAATGATACAATTCACCCCCCTCTTGTGTTTCTTTGTATTATTCTGAACTAATATGGTTTTGGTAACCCATTAAACATGGTTTATCTCTTTTATTCTTAGAAAATATTATGATTTGAGCAATACTATTTATGATAAAGCATACTATTTTGTGTTTCATGTATCTTTAATTGTTTTTATTGATTGGATTCCTCTTATAAATATTTTTTGTTTTCACAAATGGTTTTCATGGTTATCTAATTAATCAAAAAATTAATTAATGTTTTTTGATATGATTCCATTTATTATTATATGAAATGAGTGTTGATTTATTTATTAATATCGATTGATTTATTTAGGTTTATAGTTAGAATAAACAATATTTTAATGTTTATTTGAGAAAATTGAGATTGAGTTTTTTTACATCAATGTGTTTTTCTAATTAAAAAAATAAACATTATTTCCATGATTTGATGTGAAATAAGATATTTATAACTTTATAAAAGATTTTACATGTATAATTATTTTTATTATTTATTTGTTATGAATATTTTATAATACACACAATGTTTTATAATTTTATTTGAAATGGATTAATTATTTTATAATATTTTACAAATAAGAAAATCCAAATTGTTTGGGATAGTATTTATGAAACATTTTTTGATTCAATTAGTTGATAAATTAAAAAAATTGAATTATATATATTTTTTATTTCATTATGATATCCCATGAATTAATTGTGTTATTTGACATTATTAAATGGGTTTCATTCATGGATTTTTTTATTTGAAATTTTTTTACAAAGTATATTTTCTTTAAACTTCTATTTACTTGAAGAGTTTTACATTGTGTGTAATTTAATTAGTTGATGATTTGTTTGTGAGGTGTTTTTTTATATTTTTTTTCTATGTATTTCTATATTCCATAAAATAAAATGAAATATAAGTAAAATTAAATGTTATCAAATAACTATATAAATTTAGTAAAATAGTTAATTACAATAGTGGCCTAATTAGAAAGGGGTTGAAGATTTATTTTATGGATTGGTTTGTTTTTTATATTATTATATTTGATATATTTATTTGGTGTAAATTTATTATGTGTAATGAGTGTAATATTGATGAATTATTTTCTTTTTTATTTTTATGGTATCTTGTGTATGCTTGTTTAAATTCTTTCTGATTAGATAAAATCATATATATTTTTATTATACAATTCCACGTTTTAAAATTATTTTTCAATAAATTGTGATTCCATTTGGTATTATTTATACATAACAACATTTTTTTTAAATGAAGAGTATTTAAATTTATTTTTATTTTGAATCATCAGTGTGTTTTAAACTCAATGAAATTTTGTAAATATTTTTGTGAGGTGGTTTTTCATAAATTTCTAGGTACTATTTTCTAGGTAAGTAATTTTTTCATGGATAATAGTTTTTATAAGGATATTAAATGAAATATAATTTAGTGAAATCTTTAAAAAATAGTAAAATGGGTTTTTTGATTATTGTAAAGTGTTCCTTATCTGTGTGGAATACATTAAATTAGAGGAAATTCTAGAGGTTGTTTTTCATTTTATATTAGTTTGAACATTATGCCATGAACATATTATATTTGAAATATTTAGGGGATTCTTATATTTTTATTCTCTATTTTATCTTTACAAGTGGTTGAATAAGTTAAAGTTTGTAGTTTCCATGTATACATTTGAATTTTTTATTTTCTATGTATTGTGTTTTAAAAAATTTATACCTTTTAGTGTAAATGATCCTAATTTCCATGAACTAAATGATTTTAGACATGTAATTTAGTGTTTAAAATACGGGGTTGATATTTTTGGTTATTTGAATTAAATAATAATATAATTTTTAAAATTAAATAAAAGTAGGTTTTATTACAAGTAAGTTTTATTTGTATTTCTCAAATTAACAAATTATAAATATGTTTATTAAAATTTAACTTAATATGATATTTAAATTTATTGTGTGATTTTTAAAAAAATGCATGGATGGATTTCTCTTCTGGAAATTTTTTTGGGTGGTATTACTTATAACTAAATGGTTTTAAAATATGGTAAAATTGAAATTTCATTGTTTCTTTGGAAGGGTTTAAAAATAAAATTGGTTTCTTAGTATAAAGTGTTTATGTATAAATATTTCAAAATTAAATTTGTTTTAAAAACATTTTTTTTTGAGTTTAAAGGTGTTTTCATTAATAATTATTTGATTTCTATAAGCCCATTTAAGTGTATCGCCTTATTTGTGTGAGTGGTTGTTACAAAAAATATGTTTTCATCATAATATAGTTTTTGTGTTCCATTATATTTTGGGTGAGTATATTAGGTAATGATTGTTTGGATATATCTAAATTGATTTGGTGATGGTTTCATTTATTATGAAGGTGTTTTAATTTTGGTAATGATTTCTATTTTATCTTCTATTGTGGGGTTAGGATATGTTTGGATTATTGTGTTTTTAACGAGGATTCTTATTTTGAATTAGTTTGTTTATATTTTAGGCTTATATAGTGGTTTGACTATCATATGGTTTTAAAACTAATAATTTAAGTTTGACCCATGTTTATTATTACTAAATAAGAATACTAGGTATGAGTTTGATTAATCTTGATTATGAATTGTGAAATTATCATATTCAATTATTTAATATCCAGTGATTGTATAATGTTTTCTAACTGAATAACAAATTTAATGATAATAAATAATTTAATTTTTTTTCGGAAGCTAAATCACACTTTTAAAAGTTTTTATTTAGTATTTAAACTATCTCTATAATGTTTGGGTTGAAAATTATGAAAAAAGGCATTAATTGTGAATTTATATTAAATACATGGTCTATTAGGTAAAATTCATTATGGGACTACATGGACCCGTGAAACCCAAAACATTGATTCCATTAGAAAATGAAAAGTCTTGTGTACAACAAAGAATATTAACCATGAATTTCTAAATAGGGGTATAGAAGTTTTTTCATATTCTGATGACCATGAATTATGGTTATATACTATAGAAAGGTATATAAATATTATTTTTTCCATCCTATAACCCCATTAATTCACTTATTTCTTGGTTACGGTCATTATACCTGTTACATGTCCAAAGGAATGTTGAGATTTGAAATACAACTTTCAATGGATATATATTCTGATATGGATACTTATATTGGATTTTTTAATGATCAAATAAAAGATAATTAATTTATATACATAATTTAAATAGTATTTACCCAGTATATAGATTTTTCATGCTTAAAATTTGTATGAAAGACCATATTAAATGGTTTTGTAGATGAACTAGGAAATTTTACATGTTCAGTGGAAAATTTGAAGGGGTGAAATGAGATCTTTTGTTTTGGTTTTAATATTTATATATAATTCAAAGATGATAAAGTATTTTATCCTCAAAATTTATAATTTAATATAAGTTTATAAATGGGATGTATTTTATAAAAATATTGTTTTTACTATGAATATTTATGTTTTTTTATAAAAAGGAGCTTTAAAATTTACCACTTATAAAGTATTTAATTAAATGTATATTTAATAATATATCCATGGTATTAAATTTATATGTTTCGTAGAAATCCGATATAGTGGGATACCCTGACCTAAGGATGGATTTGAAAAAGTGCCATTTTTACTTTCTATGTTTTTTTATAAAAAAATATGTTATGAGAATTATTAAATATTATAAAATGGACCATAATATTTTTATAAATTTATCAATATTTTCATAAAAATATAAAAGAAGGAATTATGAGGTCAGAATTATCATGGTGGGGGGGGGGGGGGGGGGTTACAAACCCCACTTTTACCCTTTCTAATATATTTTATAATAAAAATATTTTTTGAATAAAAATATTGAATATTTTATATTTTTAAAAAATTATAGGTGATGGAAAATTCAGTTCGTGACATTAGGACTATACATAGAGATCATTATGTATAAGCATTCTGAGAAAATATGCATTTTGAAAAATCATTCATAGTTGTGAGACAATGGAAGGTAATAACTGAGTCTTAAATATCCACCCATAACTTTATTTTTAATATCCATACTTTTCAAGTATCTACATAAATGATATAAGTAGTTTTATAATGATAATATCGAGTGTTTTATTGTTATGTAATATTATAATTATATTTTAAATATTTTAGATTAAAATTTTATAATATATATGGGTGCATTTTTGGTTTTTATTATTAATATTATTACATATATATTTTTATTTCATTTTGTAAATAATATATATCTATCATGAAGTTATTATTATTAATTATGAACATGTATATATTTCATATTAGTTATTATTATATGAGTATCATTTTATTATGGTTATTATTTTAACATCATAGGTTTTTGAGTCTGGTTGAAAACCACTCCCAATTTGAAAGTTTCAACTTGGGGGGGGTTCCATTTTATTTATCCTTGATTTGAGTAAATTTAAAAGAACACCATTAGCTTTAAAAATTTTTTTACCTGAGTTTAAAGATTTGGATGAAGCCTCTAGTGTTTGAAAGAGGTTTTGGGAGTGGCAGATGTTGAATGTCATGTTTTGGAATAGCGAGTCAAGGTGCACGGTATAGGGTAAAATATATGAACCCTTCTAAGTATCCATGCGACCTATTTTTGAACATCCGCATGGATGTTTTAAATTTTTCAAGTGGGGTGCGTGGCCATGCAAGCTTGTTATCATAATAAGTTGAGATTTAACACACGGTTTGTACATGGTTAGTGAAAACCATGCGGTATATCACACATGTACTACCACTTGGGTAATACCACAAAATTGTAGCATGCACGAAAACTACATGGTTTGGAAAATTATTAGGGTAAACTATGTGGCTCAGTAAATGATGAAAAATTACATTTTCTATCCTTTAATTTGTTCTTTTTTCCTTCTTCTTCTTCCCTTCTTCTCCCTTTTTGTGCACATAGTAGTAGAGGAATCCCTACATTCCTCGTCCTCTTCTCCATGATTTATCTCCTCCATGAGCCATCTCTTCCAATAGTTCCACCTAGCCCAATAGAACTGTTCGAGTGACCAATTGGGTTAGGTATGCTACAAGTGGTATCAGAGGAGTTCTTGAATATGATTTTGTAGTAGGTTTTGACTGGAAACTAATGATATTGTGACCAACTTTTCTTTTCTAATAGTCTTATTATTTGGGTTATGGTAGATGAGAGATTGAGTGATGATGGAACTATTTTTAGAGATCATGGTTGGGTGCCTGAAGCCCCACGTATGAAGGACATACCAAGTTTCCTTGTGTATAAATTTCCATTCTATATTTCTCAGATTATGGTTTATATGATTTCCAAATTGGTGGATTAATTTGAATGTGGTTATTATTGGTTGTGACATGTGATCCTTGGCCCGGTTAGGCAAGGATGAGATATGGACTTTTTCCGAGTGAGGAAAGTGTGTTTTCTTTGTTGTTTTGATTTTGATAGGTACATTTTAAGGTATTTCCATTTTATAAATTCACTTACTATTTTTAAAGTGATTATAACATGTGTTAAATATAAAATTACATGATATATATGAATTGTTCTAGATATATTCAATGTGAAATGCCATGATTTAATTCCTCGTGAAATGTAATTATAAATATGAAATTTCATGTGATGTGGATTTTAGGAATGAATCTTATAAGAGAAGGCATGTGGCATGATATGGGGTGATTTTTATCACCGGGTTGGATGCCTTGGTCATCGGATAATGGAAACAATGGTTGTTAAGATGGGAAAGGCCTGAGGATTATATTGACACTTATCTCAAATGAGGGTGGGTAATAAGGTCATGAGTCCATGTTTCTTTGGTGAATGGTTGCAATGGGGGGGGGGTAAGGGTAGTGAGATCATACAACCCTTTTCTTATTTACCTATTTTCATGTTATATATATATATATTATGGGATGTCTGACCATTTGATGGTATTCAACAAGTTTCTACATTGATAGCTCAGATAGAGTTTTAGGAAAGTTATGACATGATACCATTATAGGAAATGTTTGTTCATACACCTGAGGGTCAAGAAGATCATGATCTGAAAATAGATACTTAGGTTTAGGATCCATTGCAGGTAGAGAAAATACCATAATTGAAAGCATTTGGGTTATGGATCGATGAGTAGCTCTGATCGAGCCTGGTATGTAGCTTTCAAGGGATCAAAAGTGGTGCTCAGGGAGGAGAGCCATCCATGGAATACATTACTCAAGAGTTTTAGTTCCATCACCCATCATTTCTCCAGGGTGAGGGTGGTACACTTGTGGCTGAGAAATGAATCAAGAGCACGTATATTATCTTCGATAAGATAAATATGCCTCCAAGGTAGAGGGTGATGATGGAGACATACATACTTAGAGGATTAACTAAGAATTTGTGGGATGTGCAGGTTCAGGCTAGCATATATGAGGGACTGGTCTGGAAGGAATTTGAGGCCAGGTTCCTCAAGAATTTCTTTCTAGAGACACTGAGGGTGGAAAGAGATCGGGAGATATTGAACCTTCAGCAGGGTTACATGTCTGCAATGTAATATGCAATGAAATTTATTGTGTTTCCTCACTTTTCACCTAGAATGGTATGGGATGACACCTTCAGGGTGAGGCACTTTGATGATGGTTATGGAACACCATTTGAGTGCCGGTAAACATCTTTATGTTGGACTCATTCTCAGAAGTAGTGATACATACAGTCATTGCTGAGGCAAACCTGACGAATAGGTCTTAATCGAGTAAAGAAGCAGTTTCATGTGATTTTAATGGTGACTCTTGAGATATAAGAAAGTGAGCTAGAGATGAGTTACAATAGGTCATTCAGACCATGTAATTGATTAGAACACATAATGGTGGATCTTCTATAGTTTCTTCTAGTGTGGGTATCCAAGACATGTCCAGAATCAATGTGGGTAGCCTCCAAAATGGAAAATGACATGTAGGTAGGTCGGGAATCTTGAGATGTTCTACAGGAGGCCTTCTCATTCATCCGAAGATTAGGTTTAGGGGCATACATAGGTCTCTGATGCCAGTTTAGGGTTGGTACTAGGAGAGGGTAGTCGAACATTAGCTACATGTAGAGGTCGTTTCAAAGAACATGGGAACCTATACTAGGATCAGTGGCTGGTGGCTGGAGTAGCACCAAGAGTTGGTCAGGTTTTAGGTATCCATGCTTCAGGCTAGGTGCATGTCATGGAGCTGCCAGTGGCTAAGCACACTTTTTAGCCGAAGATAGTTAGAGGTATGACATGGGTGTGGATCTGATTGGATTTTTTTTGGAATGGCCTATCGAGGCTTGTCCATTTTGGTACATGAGGTGCATGAGGATTGTAAATGGATTGACCAGACACTGGTCAATAGGTTGGAATCATAGAAGATGCATGTTATATCCATAGAGGTGGTTCAAGGTATCCGTATCTATACTTGAGCTTCGTGGGTGAGGTATTATGAGGTTCTTGGCATCATGAGAATTAATGGATGTGAGTTTTTTGAGCTTCTTTGGCATTGGGGAATCATCGAATGTGGTTACCTAAGGTTTGAGTCATCTGGGCACTGATGCAGTGTGGTACTTGACTGAGGTGTGAGAAATTGAGATTGATTTGAGCATCTATGGAGATGTGTGACCTCAATGTTTTCAAGGGTGTAATGGGCTCGAGGCAGGCCCCAATGTAGTGCATGATTTGATTGGGTGTCGAGAGAGAAATAGGAGAACATGGGGGGGGGGTGAAGAAGTGATAATTCAGCATGATAGGACCATGGGTCCATAAATAGGACTATGGACCTTTGATTGTTTTGAGAATTTGGTCGGGATGTGATCTAGTTATGCAATTCCTAAGGTGGGGAGCCCCACTTGAGGTAAGTTGACCAATACCATTTAGATCGGATTAGTCTATGTTTATTCTAATGTGATGGGTATTTTTAGTACCATATCCATGTGTCATTTTATAGCTTGAGGATTAACTATATTAAGGTGGGGAGATTGAAACATCCAAGGTTTTTGAGTCTGGTTAAAAACCACTCCTGATTTTAACTTTTCAATTAGTTGGGGTACCATTTTCATTATCACTGACATAAATTAATTTTTGAGAGTTCTATTATATTTATATCATGTTTTTACATGATTTTGAATCATTTTTATGAAGCCTCAGGTGTTAAAAGAGGTTTTAGGAGTGTCGAAGGCTGAATAGCCTGTTATGGAATAGTAGGCCACACGGTTTATGGGGAACCATGAAGACCCTTCCAGGAAACCATGTGACCAAGTTTTTAATTACCACACATATTTTGTAAACCGTTCAAGTGGGATGCATGTTCATGAAAGCTCATCTATAGAAGTTTCCGAGAGCTACCACACAGTTTGCGAACGGTCAATGCAAACTATGAGGTAGAACACATGAGTACTGCTACTTGGGCAGTACCTCAACACTGTAACACGTGAAATTATGACATAGTTTGGAAAACCATGTGGCTAAACCATGAGGCCTAGTAAATGATGAAAAATTACATTTTCCCTCCTTTAATTTTTCATTTTTTCCTTGTTTATTCCCACTTCTTCTCCCTTATCATGCAAACAATAGTATAGGAAGTCCTCTATTCCTCCTCCTCTTTACCTTAAGCTATCTACTCCACCAGTTCTCTATTTTCATTGATTTTGGGTGCTTTGGAGTTATAGTGGTAAGGGTAGCCTCAACATCCCTTCTTCATTTATCTTTCTCCTTATATAGTGTTAAATCCATTTTATTCATTTCGCCATATTTTTAGGTCCTGGTATGGAAACACAGACCTACAACAATTCTCTTTGAATTAGATCTTGATATGAAATTTTTGAACATCTATGATTCCATGGTTTTTGGTGCATATCTTACATTGAGTTTTTTTATTTTTTTTTGGGGTATGGACTTCAGCGCACCTTTGTAAAATTGAGAGATACCCATCAGGATTCTTATCAAATTGACTATTTGAACCATGGGATGCTTTTGGGCATTCCAAATTCCATTTTCACTTGAGCAAGGCTGGGATAATGGTCTATTATCCTTGGGATGGTTTTGTAGGGGTTTCAAATTCATTTAAATTTATTCATTTACTTTTTTTTTGGATTATTTAATTGAACCTGAGTAATTAAAGACCTCCATGATAAATTGATATTTATATTTACTTATGATATTAAATATTATTAAAATTAATTGGTTTTTAAAGTTATATATATATATGCCTCTTATAATAAGATGAAATGATGAATTGAATGTGATGATACCCATGGATTCATGATGGGCATGACCATGGACTTGAGGTGGAAAGGCCATCAGGATTAAGGAGATGTTTATCATGTGGTTGGTCTTAGATCATATACTTTGGTCGTATTGACCATTAGTTGGGTGTTGTAGATGTCAGATTAAGGCAGAGAGGCCTTTATGTTGAGCAAGAACCATGATATTGGGATGGAAAGGCCGTCGATTTTGAGATACATGGTTATAGAGGCATGAGGTGTCAGTTGGTGTGGCTTAGGTACTGTTAATTTGTGATTTCTACCCACCTATGATGTCCAAAGCACCGAATTGAGTCATCTGCACATAGGATGACTCCAATGATGAGGTTGTTTTGACCACTCATGGGGGTAGAGGCCCAAATAGTGTGGTTGATGAAATATTTTGGGGGGGTTCATTCCATTGAAAACTAGATGGGAGGTGTAGAGCCTTCAAATATTAGTATTAAGGCTAATGGATGGGGGATGAGGCCTTTCATGCTTGAGGAAAGGGTCCTGGACTTATATATGAGGATGGAAATTTGCATTCCTCTATATGTTGTTCTTTGAGCCACCAGTAGATATTATTTGAGGATAGGGATCACTATGCCTCTGGTTTTCAGCCATGAACTAACGTGTGCTTTTAAGAAGGTGTTTGTGGGACCAATGATTTTTTCTCAAGCCTTTGGGATGTTAATATGCATTGACAGAGGATGTGTTAGGAGGCACATAGGGCAGAGTTACTTATGGAGGTGGAATGAGAGGGTTCACTGAGGTTTCAGATAAGTGGTACATTGGGACATGGTCCAAAGACCTTCTCCTCACTTCATAGATTATAATGTTGGCAAAATAATGTGACACTTCTTGATGGCTATTGAGAACCCAAGAAGTTTGTTTGTTTCATACTGAATTAATTGAGATTCTCTGTTTTTTTGTTATATCACTCTTGATTAAAAACATATGTTTGGAAGGAACCATTGGGTGTTACCCTATTGAGATTCATATAACACCTTGCACGAGTCCTTTGGGATGCGTAGACTCTATGAATTTTTTTTTCAGGTAAGGGATTGGATTCAAGAGATAGTTTATAACACTATTTAGCATGGGATGTTTGCAAGGAACTTGAGATCTTGTCTCTTCTGGAGTTTATATTTTAATTTCATTTATGTATCAGAATGCTACATATGAATGACTCGTACTGTTCATCCATTGGAAACCCTCTTCTGGATATTGTACTCTATGACCTATTATTAAATTCATTTTTTCTGGTTTGTTTTGGTAGTGGATATAGGTGGAATACTGGTATGTTGATTTATCTTCACCTTATTATATATTTATTACTTCCACTATTTATTTCTATTTCATATGCTTCCACCATTGGCAGGTTTGGTTTGAGTCTTCTGTGTATTTTATTTCCTCTGCCTGCTATATATTGCTACTCGGACCAGTATTATATTTTCCACTCACAGTATAGTCTCCCCAACTTTATCCATTTAAACCCTTATTACTAGTCTCTATCCTTTGGAATACTGGGAGGAACACCTAAGGCCAGTGGCACCTAGATTCATAGCACTATTCGGGTGGCTAATCAGGTTGAGGACCCTAAAATTATAATAATATTACATATATATATCATTATTTGTGTAAAAAGGGAGAGGATCCCCCAACCTTGTTCTCATTTTCATCAAAGTCTCTTGGATGGGTAGGGGAGACCATATTCCATCTACTAGGTTATTTTTCTCCATCTATATATCTATGGATCTCTTCGAAAATATAGAAACTCTTTATCTCTTCATTTCCATCATATTCTATTTCTCCTACCTTTTTTTCCTCTACCTCAACCATATTTTTTGTATATAAGTATCATGGATGATTTTCTTCATTTTAAGAAAAAAACCTAGAAACCATAAGGATCTTAGAGAACAATTCTCAAGAAGACTTTTTTAATAAATTGGGTGTCATATCATTGTTCTATATAGAATTGAACTTAATAAGGTGTATTATATTTATAATTATTGATGGAATATAATTGAATTACAAGTATGAGATTCTAAACTCTTTAACTTATTAGACCTAACCATGGGTGCTTGATTATTTTAAAATCATATCTTATAAATATTATATCTCTATAATTAATCTATAATGTTTTATAAAACATGATTCATGATTTTCTATAAGTTAGAAGATATACTAAAGGATATTTCATTATAAATGGGAAAATTAAAAATTATATATATAATTTAAGCATACAAAGTGTTTGATAGACTGTACAATTTATTTTATTATGAAATAAATGGAACACATATTGATTATTTGGTACATTTTATTTTATAAATATATAATTTTATGGTTTAATCTTTAGTTTTTATAAAGGAGGTTTTGGTTATAAAATAATTATGATATCCATTTTCATTGTTTGTTTGTTATGTCTATTGATCTTATAAATGAATTGATTGATTTAATATTATTTAATGATATTATATTGATGTATTGAGAGGTTGTTTCTATAGAGTATGTATCAGTGATGATATGTAAGTTTAATGAGAGTTTTACATGAAAATAATAGTTTATTGGACCTAGAGAACATCATAATAAGCCTTGGGTGTCTATGCAAGAGTATAGTGAAAACTACACTACCTGTTAATGATTCCTATCAAATTATCCTCACATAAAATATATATATATAAGCCTTCGTAGTATAGAATCATTTATTTTTTTTCTATTTCTATCTCCACTATGGCAACATCAATAATTTACGATCATACTTCTTCTTGGGCCTGGTTCTATAAATACATTCATTCATTCGTTACATAACTTATATTTTATTACATATAAACACTTCATAAAATATTTCAGCCTATTGTATTTGTAAAAAAATGACATAATACATGAAAAAAATAAATAAATAATTATTAGAAATATTTCCATGAATCCATAGTCCATTTATCCCTAATAATATACTTGTTTTCTTTGGGATTTGGAAATTTAAGAAAAGGGGTGAGCTGAGATGCTCAATAAGGGTAACAATAATCATGGGGGTGTGTTGAGAAAGATACCACCATAAATAATGGAATAATTATAAAATATGATAAATAACATGTTAAATAGAATAAAAATAATACATAAGAAATGAATAATTACTGGAACGTCATAAACATGTGGGAAAAGACCTCTAATGACAAGGATACTCTCCAAAGTCAAGGTATCGTAATGGCTCTAATAGAAAGGCCTTTCAATAATACTATTGTATCATAATTCCGTTAATAGAAATTATACTCACCGAAACCATGTTGAGGTTTTTAAAAACATATAGTTAAAGACCAATGATGATAAGAATAATGGCCACTATATCATAATGGCTATGATGACATGGATACTATTAAAACCATAGTATCATAATCATTTTATATGCATAGAATCATTGGATATTAAACATTATCCAATTTAGGGAAGGGATATATAAATAGACCCAAATATTTAATAATATTTACAATACCAATACATAAGATAACATAACATAATATATATATATATATATATATATATATGATAGCATAAACATGAATCCTAGAGAAGTCATAATGATTATGGTCAACCCATGAGTAAGGAATATGGGTATCAATCTCGTGAATCCTCAATAAATAAAATGGATAGGTGATATGGTTTAATACCCTTTAATACGAATATGGAATTATAGTGTATTCAGACTATATAGAATAAAAATATATATAGTTTTTTCAATAGTATTTCTCATTCAATAAAATGGAAATAATTTCTAGGGGAATACCCTTCTATCAAAATAATAAAGTATAGTGTATTCATGAAGTGAATTATATGGTAATAAATCTTGTTAAAAAGGGTTATATGAAAATATAATAAATATAACATCTAAATAGGTCACCATTCAAGATAAATACAATACTTAGGTCCTATCAATTCCCTAATAGAGAATACCAAAGACATGTGATCTTTTTAAGTAAATCCCAAGAGGTAAAGTGTCCCCCAAATTTTTGGAATTATATTACGGTTTTAAAAATAATAATTATTATATATATTATTAATTATGTAAAATGGGGGGGGGGTATTCTATTTATTTTCATCCAAGTCTAATGAATGGATAAGGGACCCCTTTACCAATCCTCTAGGTTTAATTTCTTATTCCATGGACCCATGTATCTACTAAATGTGGTCATCCTTTGTTATATTTTCTTCTCAATACTTTTTTCATTCTCCTACCTTTATTTCCTTCTTCCTCAAGATGACTTTTTTCACCTAAGGTTCATGGATGATTTGGGTTTCCCCATATCAAGGACAGATAGTCAAAAACCATATGGATTTTACTGATTAATTATATACAAGTATTTTACAATCTATTGGGTTCCATATCATTACAATACGATCCTCTGACCTCAATGAGGTGAATTATATTTATAATTTCTAGTGGAATGTTTTTGAGTATAGTAAATGATGGTGATTTGATACTCATCCTTTTATTCAGTACAAAAAATTGTTCTTTATTATTTTAAAATTTTGTCTTATCAATATGACATCCCTATAATTTATATATAATGTTTTATCAAAATATTCTTATGATTTTTTACTTTTTACATGATATTTTAATTGAATTTTCATTATAAATGTGAAAATGTTTAATTATATATATAATTTAGGCACACTAAGATTTTGATAAAATGAAAATTTTATTTAATTTTGATATAAATTGAACTTATATTGGTGATTAGGTATATTGTTTTATTATAAATATATAATATATTTTTTTAAAATTTTGTTTTGAATTATAATGGGATGTTTTGATATGAAATAAATGTGATATATACTTTTGTTTATTCTTTTGGTTCTTCAACATGATATTGTTAATGAATTGATTTATTTATTATCATGAAATTACATTATATTAATGTATAAAGTGGCTATTTATATAGAGGGTGTACGAGTGATGATATGTGATTTTGATAAATGTTTTACTTGATATTTGTTAATGTTTGGAACTGGAAAGAATTATAGAAAACATTTAGAATCTAAATGCAAGTCTATTGGGAAGTACACTTATTGGATATAATTAAACTCTAAATACCTCCACCTAATATATATATATATATATATATATATCACTATTTATTATATGGATATGTTAATTATTTTCCACTGGCTAGTTCTATTCTTGGAACACAACTAGTTTAGGATCATTATCAATCTAGAGGCCTGTACAAAATTGTAAACACCCAACACCCAATATTCTCTATGTAGTTATATAAAAACACAAATTCATTACATAAAATGATATTTATTATATATGAACACATACCATAATCATTAAATCTATTATATTTAGGAATTAAAAAACATATATGATAAATAATACATCAAGAACTATTTGAAAAATCTTCTAGGTAAATTCATGAATCTATAGTCCATTTATACATAAATATACACATGTTTTCCTAGTTATTTGGGAAATATAATAAAAAGGGTGATCTCAAATTTTTAATAAGGGTAACAATAAGCATGATAATACAATAATAAAAACACCTCCATAAAGTATGGAATAAAAATTAATTATGAAAAGGAAAAATATATATAGGGAAAACATGATTCATAATTAATGAATGAAAACTAGAACATAATAAAAGAATAGTCAAAGAAATAAAATGAAAAAAAACTCTCTATAATCATGGTATTATAATGGATATGATGGGTATGATAATTACTAATACCATGGAATCATAATGACTCTCATGGTAAGGCTACTCATGAAAACCATGGCATCTTCTTCCAAAACAATAAGCCAAAACCTTTGATCAAAAAATTAATGACATTGTAAAATATTTGATTGGATGGTATGGATAATAAAAATACCATGGTATCATAATCAATCTATATATATTGTATCTTCAATGATGAAACATTAATCAATACATTGAAGGGATATATAATTGATCCCACCTTCCTAATAATATTTCCAGTATCAATACATTAAAAACATACATGAGAGAATAAAAACGAATATTTAGTATACTATGATCAAGGTTAAACCATGAGTAAGGAATATAGGTTTCAATCTAGTAAATCCCTAGTCAATAAAATAGAAAGGATATCTTGATGAATAACCTCTAATAATGATAATAAAGTATAGGGTACTCACACTGTATAAAAGAAAAGAATATATAGCCTTCTCAATTTTTTTTATTGGTTAATCCAATGAAAATTATTTATTTTTGAATAATAGGAAATCTTAATAATGAAATAAGTACAATAAAAAAAATACTCATCAGTTGTAAAACATTTTGTTACATGTTTTGTGATGAATTCTAAAAAAAATTATGTATTTCTATGTTGGGAATCATTTATAGGAATTTTTTCAATCTAGTTAAACCTAAGACTAAATAAATAACAATATATTTTTAAATTATTTTTTTGAAACATATTTTTTATTTTTATTAAAAATATTTTTTTAAAATTTTTATAATTTTCAATTATTTTGTAATAGTCCAACCTGGGTCAACTAGACCGGTAACCCATGTATTCCGATTAAGGGATGGGGTAAAATGAAGAAAATAAAATAAGTATCATATAAAAGGATAACAAGACATACAATAATTGTACGAAGTAGAAACAAAGTGATATATAACCAAGTAAAATAGGTAAAACAAGAAAGAAAGGCAGTTATAGACAAAACTAGACTTTTTGTGCGCAATCATCACCTCAAACCCAAAAAATCAATGTAAATGGATATTTTTATGCTAATGAATGCTCTTAAATTTAAATATATCATGAAAGAAAAGTTCTATAGATACCTACAAGAAATAGTAGTGTGAAAGAAATAAAGCCCATTTGGATACCACAAAAGAATCTATAAAAGTTCTTATAACAGGAATGCACAAGTGCAAGATTTAAAACAAACCAGTTTTACAAGATTTTTTATAGGTAAACCATTTGAAATCAATTTTCAAACAACCCTTGATTTTTCAAAAATTACATGTCATATTTTAGAAATACAAAAACAAAGAAGTTTAAGATACCAAATATAATTATACATGTCAGGAAACATCCATGAAATAATCTATAATGTAACAATTTACCAGAAACAACAATGCGCCTACCAGACAAGATCTAGCCTGTGCGACAATACGTACTAGACAATCACATGAATAACAAGGCATAAGTTTGGATCCAACAAAAATTAAGGTTCTTCATAGACCATAAAAATACAATAGTTTACCCCATAATGGTGTGACAGACTCTAATTCTATCTGTGTATCTTTATCGATGCACCCATGGTTCTCGCTGTGATATTTTTGTCATTTTCTATTTTTATAATCATGCTCACATTTATATAAAATTATTTCAAATACAAGGCAATATGTTTTAGGATTTTAAAATAAAATTTTCTATTTCAAATCAAGTAAATTATATTTTCAAACAAAAACCCTTTTAAAATGAAAACCCATGACCTTTTCAATTTTAACACATGAAAATCTATTTTAAATCTCAAGGAATCAATATGAATAACAAGAAATTCTAGAAATTAGAAATGTTGAATATATCCACCTACCTTAAGAGTGTATAAGACCTAATCATGTTCGAAAAAGGTGATTGGAAACCACAAGATCTTCTTTGAAATGGTAATACATGACTAGAGACTAAAAATAATTGATAGAAAACATCATCCAATTTAAAATCCCTAAAAAAAATGGTTCCACAACCACAAATAAGTGATAAACTAAGAGAAAGTCCTACCCAATGAGAAAAGGGCCTAGCCCTGCTGATTACTCAATGAATCAATCAATCCAGAAGGAAGGAAGACACCCAAAAGTTCATAGGGTAAGAGATCTAGATAAGAGAAGAAGTCTGGATAATAGAATGGAGCCTCAAAAATCCATATGACGCCCCAAAAGATAAAATCAGGGTATTACATGGTGTGCAATACATTTAAATTTCATAAAACTCTTTCATTTTACGTTATGATGAAAAATTAATTTCCTTAGACTAAAAACATGAATTTTCACATTTCATTGTTTGTAATCATTACATGGAATGTAACATTTTAACACTGTGAAATCCAGTTTCATGACATCTTTCTAGTGGACATTTCATGTCATTAAATCCCATTACACATAATGTAACTGCCCAACAAACTGTAGGAAATAATGGGGAAAACCCGAAAATCCAAAAAATACATGAATTCACCATTATAGGCATCCTTTCAATTTATGGATAGAAAAACTCACCCAATGAAATAGAAAACCAAAATCAAGGACTATGAATTACCTAATAGAAAGGTAACTGGGAGTTAAAATCTCCCCACTATAAAAGCTTTCTGTCCCCAGAAAGAGCTCAAGATCTTGGATCTGGAAAATGGGAAGGACACTACTACCTCATCAATGACTCCTCCTCTGACATCTTCATAGAGATCCTATCCACAATGCTACAGTACCAAGACCCAGAGGATTATTTAAAAGCATATTACCTTATCCCATGGATCCATAATCTAAACTAGCTGCTGAGCCAAAGTGGTATCAGGCTCAAGATCAACATCCTCCCAACTGATCACAAGGGAGTGTTATGGTATATACCCTCAAAACTGGGAAACATAAAACAATTCATATATAGATGTCAAGCTAGATATTAAAAGAAACTGATAGACCACCCTCCCTAGTCGCAAAATGATCTCAAAGGGGCCCATGAACCATGGTTCCAACATACCATACATGCCCAACCAATGATGTCCCAAACAAGGTGAAACTATGAGAAAGACCCAATCCCTGGTGCCAAAGTCTTGCGGATGATGATGGTGGTCCACATAATATTTCTGATGTCATATTTTCATGATCAAATGTCTCTAGATCAACTACAATAGATATGCCATTTTCTAAACAACACATGTCCCAACCGAGGACAGCTCTCCAAACTCTTTCTAGAATAAGGGAGATTAGCATGGCTGTCCATAAAAATCCTCAAAGGGCACCATCTTGATCGAATCCATCTAACTATTGTTATAGGAAAACTTGTCCAAAAGAAAAAATTTATCCCAATATCCACCGAAATCAAGAACACAAGCGTGGAGCATATACTTTTTAATCTAAAAATCCCTCTCTGTCTATATATCCATCTTTGGAAGATATTTCATGATCAATTTCAATTGGGAACCCATTTCCTTATACAAACCATTCAAAACCTAGATTTGAACCTCAAGTCCCTGCAAAGAAAACTAAAAAGGGAACCCCCTGAAGCTTCAAAATCTCTTGAACATATAAGTCCCCAGGCTGTTCTACTTTATTTATTTCTTTTATTGGAAGTAAATGCGATGATTTAGTGATTCTATCAAAAATCACTCAAATAAAATCCTTCATACTAGGATTCCATGGTAAAACATCAAATAAATCTATGAAAATATAATCCCACATCTATAATGGAATATGTAAAGGATGAAAAAAACCTGTAGGTATCTAGTGTTCCACATTAACTCTTTGGATAGTGAGACACCACAATAAAAAATCCACAACTGAACACCTTGTCCCTAGACACCAATACTGATATCTCAAATCATGTTACATCATTTTATACCTAGCGTGCATGGACCAACATGACCGGTTTCCACTATATAGAAACACATGTATAAAGGAAAATAGAACAACCAACCTGCTCTAGTAGAACAAAGCTCTACTCAGAGATCGAGATAACTCAAATGAGCCCCCCCTACAATTTAGGATTTATCATAAGCAATGAATCTCTATGAATATTATCTTCTAAATTTTAATTCAATCATTAGAATATGATTCATATTTTATCTAATGAAATAACACTTATCCATTAATCTCATTTTCTACCAATCTCATTTCAGAAAACAAACTCATAAAATACCACTGCTCAACTAATTCCTTCATTGCTTCTGTCAGTAACTTTTTTCTTAATGCACTATCTACCAAATTTCTTTTCCTAGGTATATTCACAATATCAAAATCAAATGTATGGATAAATTCAACTCAGAATATCTGTTTCATGTTTAGATCTCTCTGATTGAAAATATTTTTTAGTTTTTTGTGATCATAATATACTATAAACCACTCGCCAAAGGGATAAAGATTCCACATTTTGAGTGCATGCATAATTGATGCCAACTCAAGATCATGGGTTGGGTAGATCTTCTCATGATGGAATAATTAGAGAGAGACCTAATCCATAAATTGTTTCCCCTTCTTCAATACACAACAAAAACCTATACCAAAAACATCATAGAAAACATCCTAAGAGAAACATAGATATAAAATAATCTGAACTATTTATGAATTTTACATCATCATTAACTCCTCTAAAGATATATAACACTTTTCATTCCCTTAAAAACATACACCCTTATGGGTTAAATCTATCATAAAATATGCGATCTTAGATAAGTCCCTCATAAATCGTCAATAGTAACCTATTGAACCCAAGAATCTTTGAGTCTCAAACACATTTCTAGGATACTCCCAAGACATAACTTCCATCACCTTTTCCATATCAAATGAGACACCCCTCTCATATATCACATTCCATAGAAAATTCTCTTTTTGGATCCAAAACATACACTTGGAAATAAAACCAAATAGATTATGTTCCATCATGGTTCTAAGAATGATATTCATATGGTCTCTGTGATCCTCCGCTATCATGGATTACACAAAGATATCATCCATGTAAATAATAATAATGAATTGTAATAACCTATCAATGATTTGGTTTGTTAAATCGATAAATTCCATAAGAGAATTAGTGATTTTGAATGGAATAAACAAAATCTAATGATGCCCATATCAGCACTAAAACACTATATTGGGATTATCCTCTTCTATAAATATTAGTTGGTGGTACCCCAACCACAATTCAATTTATCAAAACCATTGATCTCCTCTAAGATGATCAACGAGATCATCAAATATGGGTAAAGGTTATTTGTTCTTAATGGTCATCAAATTAAACTATCAATAGTCGATATAAAGTCTAAGAATTCCATCTTCTTTCTTAGAAAAGAGTACAGGTGATGTCCATAGTGACACGCTTGGATGAATAAATCCTTTCACCTCCAATTCCTGAAGATGGGTTTTATGTTCCACCAGTACAGTAGGTTCCATATGATAGGATGGCATAGAAATGGGCATTATTCTATGTAAAATGAAAATAGAAAACATGAAATTTCTTTATGGTGGTAAACTAGAAAAATCATCTGGAAAGACCTAAGGGTACACACACACAGTAGTAGGTATCTAATTTCCCATGTTTGGGCCAACTACATTGATAAAAATTTATAAAAACTGGAATTAGGTTAAACCTGCCTAAGGAAAAACTGGCCATACCATTCCCAATATAGAGTCCCAATCACCCTGGAAAACATGAGTGACCCCATAAGTAGATAAGAAATATACCCATCATCAAGAAATCTATCTGTTTCTTTATGCTAAACATGAAATCCATGCCAAAAATCAACTCAAAGATGTCAAGATCAATCATTAAGAATTTCTAAACCACCTCAAAGTAACCTTTCACCACTACACATGTGGTATATTTGAAACCTTATTCAACTCTCATTCCCAAATGCATGGAAATAACCAATAAGAAAAACATAATATCTGAATTAAAACCCAACACATCAATACACATTAATGATATAAAATAATGAGTGGGTCCTATATCAAAAAAATCAATCACCATGAAATAAATACCGTAGCTCTATCAATAGCTATTCCTCCTTCATATTCCTCTAGAACACACTCTGTTACTTAAATATATAAAAATTTAGCCACTTGAACACCCCCCTTAGCTTAAGAATGAGACCCACCACCCTTGGATGCTTCATCATAAACCTGTGACCCCTTGGTGAAAGTGGATCCCAATTTACTTCCATGAGACATATTATCATGGAAATGCTTCAGATGTCAAGGATTCCTAATAATATGACAATTTCTAAGATCCTTTGTACACTGAGGGATAATATGACCACACCTCCCACACTGGAATCAAATAACTAGTTTCTTCCTTATAGAAGCAACTGAAACTAGACCTGCAGAAAAATAATGACTCTTGTGCT
Source organism: Viscum album (assembly GCA_963277665.1). Classification (NCBI taxonomy): domain Eukaryota; kingdom Viridiplantae; phylum Streptophyta; class Magnoliopsida; order Santalales; family Viscaceae; genus Viscum; species Viscum album. Next base: position 175,357,050 of record OY728164.1, read on the forward strand.
TCCTTTTTTGACCAGAAGAAGCACCCTCACTATCTAATTCACCCACTAATGCTCTAACCAAGCTTGTAATTCAAGATATGTTATCTTAATATAGATATAATTTACCCACTACCTATACAAAGGTCAAAAAGCACAAAAGAACAAGAATCAACTGAACATCAACCCTTAGTCCCACCTCAACCCATTTGAGCATTCAGGTAATCATTGGTTAAAATATTCGATGTCAGATGCACCAATTCCACAAGGTGGGTGGATTACTCAATAACAGTATTCTCCCCTTGCTCCAAAGTTAGAATCTCCTGGGTCTTTGTCATATGTAATGTCTCTGGATAAAAATATAGATTGATGATCTTCTTAAAAGAAACCCACGAAAGACCATCATGAAACTTATCTTCAATATTGAGTCCCACCATCCTCTTTATGGTCTTTTGATCATATATGTGTAAAAAACACTTGAGAATCCTTAGGAGTCATGAAAATTGAATATCCTCTCAATCTATTCAAGACACTCTTCTGAATCTTGCGAGCATCTGTCAACACCAAAGATAGGTGGATGTCACTTAGTAAATTCCAAACCATGATCCAAACCAATCCTAGGTTCACTATGCCCACTAAACCTCGATTTTAAATGGTATGAATAACTAATTAAACTAAATAAGGTTTCATTGGAGGATTCTCCTACAAAACCTACCTCGCGACTTACCCTCTTTTATTGGGAAGATCTATTCTAGGAGGCAATTTTTTTTAACACAAGACAATAACCAATTATTCATGAGAAACTCCAAAACCATTAAAATAAACACATGAAACCAAGAAATTATTTAAAATAATAATAATTTAAAGCAGTTTTGGGTTTTACCACACAAGGGAAGAACCTCCATATAGGACCATGCACATCTATACAAACTCCATACTTAGTTTATTCAAATTAACGTACACTCACCAAGTCCTCTCACATCGTACATAGGTTAATTTAAATAAAATTACGATAAAATTTATTCAAATTAACCTAAATAATCAGTCATAGAATTAATCAATATTTTATAACCACCAATGGAAACTCGAATTTAGTAGCATCAGTGAGCTATTCATGCCCCTTTTCTACACCTAATGTCCAAATTATGACAATCATACTCATGTCTATCCATGAAATAGAACCAACTTAAGTAGTGATGGAACACTTCAAGTAGAGTAACTGCCTCTAATAATAAATTGTAATAGACCAACATAGGTCAACCAGACCGATTACCCAAGTCATCCCATCAGGAGGCGGGGTAAAAAAAAGAAATCAGAGCAAGTTTTGTATAATGGATTATAATACATACCAGAATATTATGAAGCTGAAATAAAGAAATATAATACTAATATATATAGGAAAAATAAGAAATAAATAAAATTCTAGAATAAACTAGTATTTATGTGATCAACCATCACCTCCAAATCAAAAAATAAGGTGAAGATTAAAATTCATGTTACTGAATGCTCTTCCCTTTTCATGTATCTTGAAAAAAAGGTCTACAACTTCCCACAGGTAGAAGTATCATGGGAGAAACAAATCCCAATTTGATACCACAAAAAAATGTATACAAGTTATAATAATAGAAATTCACAAGTTATAACATTAAAACAAAACAATTTTAAAAGAATTTTTACAAATAAACCATTTTAAATTCTTTTCCAAACAATCCTTGAGTTTTCACAAAGTGCATGAAATGTTTTGCAAATCTAGAAACAAAGTAGGTTAATATACCAAATATAATTATACATGTGATCCAATATCCATGAAATAAACAATGTTTTAATAAATAATAAGAAATAAAAATGCACCTTCCATCCAGGCTATAGCCTATGGGACAATATATACTAGACACTCACAAGACTAATAATGAATTAGGTTGGATCCATATAACATCATGGCCTTCCATAAAACATCGAAATGAAAGAGGTTACCTTATAGTGGTTTCACTCATGCTAATGCTACTCATTTATATTTATCGATTCAACCAAGGATCCCATTGTGCAATGTTTATCAATTTCTATTTTAAAAATCTTGCTCGCATTTTTTTAAAACAATTTCAAATACAATCCAATCTACTTTAGGGTTTGAAAATCAATTTTTCAATTTCAATTCAAGGAAATTATTTTTTCAAGAAAAAACATTTTCAAATGATAACCCATTACCTTTTCAATGTTAACACATGAAAATCCATTTAAAATCTAAAGGAATCAATATGAACAGAAATAATTTCATGAAATTAGAATAATTGAATAGATATACCAATATCAAGAGAATAGAAGACATGAAATCCTTAGATAATGAGGATGAGAAATGACAATATCTACCTTTGGAAGACGAGGAATGGATATAGACCGAAAAATATTGATAGAAAAAACATCCAATTACCCATACCTAAAAAAATAATGTCGCAACCGCAAATGATTGAGAAATAGAGAGGAAGGATTACTTAGGTTTATTAAGCACCTAACCCTGTTAATCAATCCCTGAACAATTTTATCTAGATGGAAGGAAAACACCCAAAATCACATAGGGTAAGAGATATGGCTAAGAGGTGAGGGTTAAAAATAGAATGAAGCATAAAATACTCATACAACACCCCAAAAGCTACAAATCATGGTGTTACATGGCATGTAATACCTTAAAAATTTTTGAAACCCTTTTATTTTATGTTATGCTAAAAAATGAATCACCTAATATTAAAAACTCAATTTTCTAGCTAGGGATGAGAAAAATGAATGGAGTTATAAGGAAGTTAATGTCTTGTCCCCTAGAGATGAAAATACTTTTGAGTTCACCAATAGTGATCATAGAGAGAAAGAGAAGGTTCAATCTGACTTGGAAGATCCTAATCAAGATGAACTAGAAAAATCTTGTCAACTTGGGGAAGAATACTTGAAATAAAGGGATAGAAAAGGAAATTAACCAATGGTTGACTCAGATGGTTTTATTGCTCGGAGTTCTAGACAAACTTGTAAAATAAATAAGTAGTCTAAAATTGAGAGAACAATTGTAACAAGATCCCTATTTTCCAATAAGAATGAAGAAACCATTATACCACCGAAGCCCTTGCCTTCCGCAAAGTTGTATGAATCCTCTAATTCATATGACTCATCTAACTCAGAAACTTCCACCAGTGAGGATTATGAGAATGATCCTGCATATAGAGATTCTTTTCAAATAGAATAGAAATTGTAATTTTTAAAAGAGCTTGATTCTTGGATGGAAGTGAATGACACGACTGATTTATGATAGTACAAAAATGGTGACACGACTACTGGGACTTATCTTGACATCTAAAAGAGAATGTTTATCATGGTTGTAGAGGAGTTTAAGAAAGATTCAAATTTCAATTTCAATGAGATTACTTGGAAATGAGATTGTTTCCCCCCCAGAAATGACTGAAAAATGGAGATTTTTTCTTTGTGTAGAATCTTCTATTTCAATTTGGTATCAGGATTCATTCATTTTTTTAGTGTTCATCACATAGTGACTCACCTTCTTGAAATGGGTGCTCTTTCTCTATTTTGAAAAGTCTGATGTTATGTCTGAGGTGCATTCTGGATTAGGGTGATGTAATTAAATCTTGAGGCCTCCACTTTCACTTTGGATTACAAGATTTCATTACTGCCTTTGATGAGCCTAGTCCGGTTTGTCTACAACCACATCTTGGTTTTCTCCAGAAGCTTGTTTATGGACTGTCAGTTTCAGTTCTTTCTTATGTTGGTGGATTTTTGAGAAAAAACGAATTCTCTCAAGTGATTATTGTTTCCTTTGAATGTCTGGTCATGTTATGGTTCCACTTTGGCATGCTGATCTCAAGTTTTTCATTTGGAATCAAAAGACCTGTGAAAGGAATGTTCGTTTACTTTAAATGGTTTTTATGTCTCTCAAGTTTGTATTTATTTTAATTCCCTGATGGTGTGATCTTGTCACACCTCGTGTTTATACATAACCTTTTTATTTTTATTAAATTTCTTCAGACATGAATTGGGTGACCAATTCATGTCTTAGTTTAAAAAAAAGTGTAATCCTTACATGACATGTAACATTTTCACACTGTGAAATCTGGTTTCACGAAATTTGTCTAGAGGCCATTATAAGTAATAAAATCTAATTAAAAATCATGTAAATAACCATTTTATAATATAAAATATAGGGGAAAAGTTGAGAATCTAAAAAAACACTGACTTTACCATTACAGGTATCCTCCCATTTTAAGGTCGAAAAAACTTGCCCAATGAAAAAGGAAACACAAAGAATGGACTGGGACATGCTTGATAGAATGGAATCATTTCATTACATATTAAAAATATATTAAGAATTTAATTACTGTTTATTATGTATTTTATACATGTTTCTAAATTTTTTATAAGTAACACAGTAACTTCAAAGAAGGTCACATATGTTTACACTAGTCTCAATCATTCTAGATCTATTCACTATCTACTAATGATATAAGAACTTCATATAAATATTATTTGTTACTATAATACACTAATTTCTATATATTAATTGAAATTCATTCCATTGTGTGAATTTTGTAACTTTTTTGGTGATTTTTGGCAGTATACAAAAAATATTTCAGAAATGAACAAAAATAGACTACCTTTTCAAGAAAAATACACTTCATGGCGTGGCACGACATTAGAGTTTTAAAGATATAATGATGTAGGGAAGAGCTTGATAATAATTGTCTATTTTGAATTGAGAAAAATTTTCATCATAAGATTCATTTATTCCATAATATGGGCTAAAAAAATCTTACATTGAAATTCAGGCTGCCTCATGTAGAGGACATATGGCGTAAAATTCATTTACATTGTAATAATGTACAAGAAGAAGAGGTGAACACAAAACATTAAGACATAAAATACAAAATTACGGTGTATGTTCATCAGGAGGAGCATATTTTAGAGATGGGGCGCACATTTAATTATATAAAATCTAGACTGATGTCATAAGTCTATTAGAAACAATGATATTAAAGTTCCAGATATGATGAATCCAATTGAAAGGCTTATAAATTAGAACCCCTATTTTCATAGAGGGATGCACATCAGAGACTAGATGCATAAAATGGATAGAAGGAAAGAGTCCACACCACCTCGAATCCATACTGCTCCTACCATTTCTTATAAATTATCCATGCCACTTTTAATCTTCATGATTAGCATGAGTGAGTAGTTCTATTGTGTTGGGTAATGTGATTGTAGGGGGACTGTTGCATATAGATTATTCATATTTTTATATTCATGGCAATGTTGTTTCAATTATGTTTATCAATTCTTAATCTCATTCTTGTTGCATTGAATGATCATTTCAATGTAATTTGAGGAGAAATATCTTTTGGCGGTGACTTATCACCCTGGGTTGTATAGGACCATTATGTAATCTTATGAAGTAATGTTTGAATAAGGTTTTGGGTCACCTAATATAGTAATAAAACATAGAAGTTGACAATTCAAATGTTTTGGTTATTGGACTAGTAAAGGGTACTTGGATCAAGGATCCCTAAAGGATTAATTCCATAAAAAAATATAAATAAATAGAAAATTAATTGAATCCCTAGAACACAAACACGAAAATCATTGAACCCATCATTCCTCACATCTTGATTCACAATCCAAATCAACTTCCTTTGTTTTCTTTCTCTCTCTCTCTCACTCTCTAAATAATCAATCAATTATATTTTAAATTCCTAACATTAATCTTGGTCATACTAACTATTATCAGGGGTTTAATACTCTGACTTACCAATTACTTCATTTGTGTAGTTAGGTTCATTGAGATTTTACAAATAGTATATTGCAGTAGAATGTTAATGACCCCCATATGATTTAAACTAACTAGAAATCAAAATTCATTTACATGTATTAATATGTCAATAACTTTTATTTAACCTACCTATTTCAATATTTTTTTACATTACACAACAACTTCTTAGGAGACTATTCATCATTACACTACTCCCACCCATTATAGTTTAACTATATAACAACTAACCACTCTAAAAAATTAATTTACATGTAATAATATGTTAATAATTGTAATTTAACCTATTTGAAAAATAAAGGACATTATATAAATAGCTGATGGATGGAAATGAAAAATCATAATGAATAAATAATTATAAACAATTATAAATTATGAATAGTTACTAATTAAAAAATAGTTAATATTAAAATAAATATATAAATAATAAATAGTAGTTATTAATTAAAAAATAAATAATAACAATTAATAATTGATAATTAATAAAAAATTAATTTTTTGATAACATATAGTTAGTAATTATTAAATATTAATAATTAACAATTAATAATAGAATGGTGTAGCCAAGGGCTTCCCTTAATTTTAATTCACAGGGTGACTTGTGTTCTAGTACTCAGATGGTGTTCCCATATGATTGTATTTCCAATGTTTAGAGGCTACATTCAAGGGGTATTCACATGTTTTTGTGCCTAATGAAGTGTATTTTATAAGTATAGAATATGTTGATAATGTTTCATCCCTTAAAAGTGAGGAGGAAGGTAAGAATGATGGATCAGAAAATCAAATTTTATTTTCATCATATCAAAATTAAGAATATGATCAAATTGATAAATTGGTGACATTGATCTAGTATTTATGAGGAAATATAATGTATCATAAATATTGGGGATATGTAAAAACTCTATTTTCACTTGGATAACTCACCTAAAAGGTGAACATATAAGGAAGATTGATGCAATTTTTAGTTAATTATTACTTATTTGAAAATTTTCAAGATGGGTAATTCATCTTAATTGGAAAATTATTTTTAATATATTGTGCCAAAATGTAGAATTATAGATGTGGGAAAGAGTTTATAGATTGGTTTATCTTAAACCAAGATTACATATAATTCATGAGTGGAATATTTACTTTAACCCTTTTGAATTTATAAATTATTTTACACAATTTTGGATTAGAGTCTATAGTTTAAACTCAATACTCTCACATGAACATAAATTTTAAGACATCACCTATATGAATTAGGTCCCTATTAAGATTGTTAATGAAACCAAACATGATATATTTTGTTATTATATTAGAGTACAAGTTGTAGTGGATTTATGTTCATCTTAGATCAACATGGTTGTGATGTATACTTCCAATGATGATTTGAATCTCAGAATTGATTATGAAAAATTTACTACCCTTTTATTTGATTGTATGATTATAGGTAACTCTAAATATTACTATAACTAAGATCCTAAATGATCACTTTGACCCTTAAATAGTCAAGATATTAAAAATGTAGAAGAAGAATATCCAAGAATGTTGAAAGGGATTTGGGAACCTTTATTGGTAGTGGGGATCTTATTGGTCAAACTATAAATGTGGATAAAGGATTTGATGGTAAAATATCTGATAGTTTCATTCTAGATATTGGATTAAAGCATGTTATTGAGACCATTGAAGATAAATTTATGTTATTTTTTCTAATATAAAGGCCTATCCTTAAAAATTACATATTATTAATTTTTAGTACAATTTTTTTTTTAAATTTTGAGGTTAATTTTAGGTTTGTAGATTTAGATAATTACATCATAACTCATACATTAATAAAATCATAAAATGAAAAGTCGAAAATCCAAATTAGTATCCACATTTCCCAGAATATAAATCTTTCAAAATAAATAATTATTTATTTTCATGGAAAAATATTTATGAATTTCAACATGACTTCTTCCTTTTCATTTCACATTATTAAATCTGGTGAAAAACTGTTATAAAAATTTGGGATAAACATAAAAAATTATTAAGTTTCATAAAAATAATTAGACAATTAGTTCAGTGAAAAACAAGAAAACTAATAAAAAACATTTCTTAAAAACATAATTTTTTTTTGATAGATAGAATTATCATTATTTAAAAAATATCATTTATATTACATTTTAAAAAAAATAATTTCCATGAAAACTCATTATAAAGAATAGGAAATTAATATAGGCACCTTAATTAATCATCTCATATAACCATTACCAAACCCATAAAAATTGGAATTATTATACATCTGACTTTTAAAATAATTCTCTATAGAACTTAATCACTACCTAATGTATTAGAGCAATATCTAGGGGAACCCACTGTATTAGCTATAACAATATTACCCAATTAAATCTATGAACCCCCATTATAAAAAATTTCTATGAACCACAAAATGAATAAAACATTTTATGCTTTCACTTTTTCATCATAAAACATTTTAAAAACTCTTTCAAATCATATGAAAATCACATCCATATATAAAAAATAAAATTTTCATCTAAAAACCCATTTTCAATAAAAAAGAACCCAAAAAATAAAAGAGGGTTCTTTCATTGATGAAAACAAGAAATATTGAAATGTAATCTAAAAATTAAATTATGACCACAGTAGTGTAATTTTTTTATCTTCATGCACGTTAATAACAAAACATTCCATCGGTCGTTTGTGAAAATGTTCCATATAAAAAAATGTAAAAATATTCCTTTTGTAAAAGTTTGAATATAAATTGAAAATATACATAAAATGTAATTTATAAATACTTTATATCCATATAAAAATACTCTCAAAATAATTTTAAAAACATGGACATAGTAAATAAAGAGTTGGAAGGAAAACATTCAAAGTGTATTTTTTAAAGAGAAGACCCTTATCACATTAGAAATATTTGAATCATATCCACATGAATAAAAAACAATTAAAAAATATTAATACCATGAGTATAGTTAAATTCATTATATAACATGTCAATTTTGTTTTATATACACCTCATAGAATAGTATGGGTGCATAACATCAAAATATTCCTTAATGAAAAGAAATTGAGAGAAAGTCTTTTACCTTGAGCCCGACTTGTTATGTGTATCTTTATCTTCCTGAATAATATAATTATGTTAATTATTTATTTTCTTAAGAGACTTTTTTATTTTTATTAATAATTATATTTCACTAATTACCAAATTAATTAATAGTACATTATCTATGTTTAAGTCAGATATTTTTACCATATTCAGGTTATGTATTAAAAACGACTTTGGTAAGCTGACTATATTCATAGAGGTCATTATTTAAACATATCCAGAATAATAATCATGAAATATTTATCATATTTATTCATAAATAATACAACTATAACCAATCATCAAATATGGTTTTGAGAAATTAAGTATGTTACAATCATGAAGATGGTAGGATGTACACACACCTGAGTAATGTTTCCATTTTTCAGTGATCCTTATCAAAAGAAGGTATGTATCATTTTGTCTTGCAAAAAATATAACAATATCATAAATAACATTTTATTTCATTAAATATTAATATATAATAATATATATCATCCATGTGATGTTATTTTGAAAAGAGAGTTGCATTTCTTTATGAATATGGTAGTTTACACATTCATGAACGATGTTATCATTTCTCATTGTGTGAAAAGTTAAAAAATAAAATTATATATAATATTTTTAGAATGATAAATATGTCATGAATATCATAATCATTCTATGTATATCATATATATTAAAAATATTTACCCTTATTAACTTCAATATATATCATTTGTTAAAGTGAATCCCATCATATAATGAGGCAATAATCCACCGTACACGTAGACAATGTTATCATATCCCCTAACACCCCAACATTGTAAAATAAAAACAATATTTTTGATATAATATTTGACATTAAACAAAAATATTAGACGAAAATATTACACCTCAAGACATTATGATATATATATTTAAATAAATTTAGTCTCCCCAATAGTTTTCACTATATGAAACATTGAGTTATCTTACGTTACACGTAACAACAAGTTTCTTTAACTTCTGGCATTACACATAAGATTGAGTTTTACCAAACAATAATATACTATTAACATTATTATTTAATATATCACCTGGATATTAGAATTTTGGATATGAATATTAATAACTTAATTATGAAAATATTTAGTTTACACATGTTTATTTGTAATTTATTTATTATAAATAAAATAAGAATCATTTAAAAGAAAAAGAAATGTTTTTGAAAAACTATATTATTCTAAAAGACCGTTTAATCACGCTTTTCACAAATAAATTAAAATTAATATTTACAGAATTTAGATTTTTTTTTTTGAAAAAAAAACTTTAATTTTGACATAGTAATACCAAAACTCGATTAGTGTTGTAACACCCCGAGATTTTATGAAAAATATTCTTTTTAATTTCATTATTGTCTTGTGTTATACGCTACACAAAATGGAGCTTTCACAACACACATCTCTAACCTGGCTTAAATTACACGCAATCACGACCTTCCACGATAGCGTGTGTTGTACGCAACACCAAGTTTCGCTAAACAACGATATGCTATTAAAATATTATTAAAACTAGCTGTTATGAATAGTAATAACCACTTTTTGAAATTTTGTAAATTTTATTTTTCAAAATGGACTTCATTTTTGGATTTGGAATATCGAAATTATCTTAGGGTGAAATTTTGCTAATTTTCGGATAACTTTCATATTTTGATGAATAGTGGAAATTACTAAATTTTAATTAAAAACAAAATTTTCAATTGAAATAATTAATAGTGATAAATTATTAATTTTATTAGTTTTAAATTATATTTAGAATATATTTTTACAATTTAATACAATGATGGCCATTGGATGTAATTACACATTTAAACTAGTTATAAACAAATTTCAATCTTTTGATAGTTATTATCTCTTAAAAACACGCTATTTGTTTTGATGATGAGAATTAATTTTTAAATTAGTTAATGAAACTGATATGTTTTGAATTTGGTAAAATAGACATCATTTTTGAGTTCATAATATCAAATATAGCTTATGCCTAATTTTTGGTATTTTTCTAAAAACTTTCAATTTTTGATGAATAGTGAAACCACTAAGTGGTAGTTAAAAAAACTGAATTTTTCATAAAACATAATTTTACTGCTTCTGTGAGTGGAATTTCAAAACTCTGAGAGACACGGTTGATGTCAGTAAGTAAAATGTGGTTCAATGAGATGAAAATAAATTTTGGTGAATAGTAACTTTTTACTTTTATTTACCACGGTTAAAAGTAAATAGGGTAATTAAGGGTAAAAATGATATTATTATTACCCTAAAACATGTACTAATTCTATTGGATAAGTGTAATTCGACCAAAAACAAACTTAGGAATAAAATATGACCATTTAGGCCCACTTGAATTAGATTAGGACATTTATTATTATTTAATTCAAAGAAGAGTTAAAAGAGTTAAAATCAAAGTTTATTTACTAAAACATTTTTAATATGGGGTTATACATAAGATAAATTCGACTATAAATATTCATTAGAAATATAAAAATATTTCAGACATAATTGTATTTTATTTGTAATTTTTAGACATTAAATTATTTAATTTATTTATGACACAAAGATGATGCAGTAATTATCTTATTAATGAAATATTGACATAATTGATGTTAGAAATACAAAAATAAATGTAATTTAAGACTTTTTATGAATTACACTAATTTTATAGGTTAATATGACATGTTAGTATTAATTTAATTAACTTTTTTCGAACTTATCATTCTGTTATGATTTTAAAAAAAATCAATTAGTAAATAATGTCAAAATTGACATAAAATAGTTTTTTAAAAAAATATTATATTATTAATTGTAATTTTATTCCTAAAAATCTAAGGTTCGGCCGAATGACTTAGATAAGGTTATATATATTAATAATAAACAACTTGGGGTTCTTTTGTCTTCTTATAGTAAGTTTATTAACCTTATAGTGTAAGAACACAAGAAGACACGGAAAAGTCAAATTATTTAACTCATGTTAAATCTAAATGATAAGGTTAAAATAGGAACCTAGACTTGTCTAAATTCTATTGTATGAGATGATTTCGACCCATACCCACCTTATCCTAGAAATAAATCAATTTGGAGCTATTTAAAACCTAACTTTACTTTATAATAAAATAATATTTTTAGTTATTCCAAAGGTGCCCCTCTCCTCCCTTATAAAAGGGTACCTCCTCCCTCTCTTCCTCACACAACTTTGAGCCTTCAAGCTCGGACAACCCCTGCCAAATTCTCTTCTCCACTTCCCTAGAAACATCATAGAGGTTCTGGTCTTCCTCAAAGACCAAGTTTAGTGCCCTAAGAGGATGCCTCAAAGAGGCGCTTCAAAGAAGAGGTAATTTCCGTTACCGATTCTTCCACCTTTATTTCTTCTTCCACTTATTCTTATTAGGTTGTTTCATTATGAGGTAATAACATCAGTATCACTCATATACTGATATGTTATTATAAGTATGAAACAATCCTATTTCACCATCTATCCATCCTACGGAAAACGAAATCACCGCGCGTGCGTACGTATGGAATACCATCTCCACGCCCTGGTGAAATCTATTTTCCACCACCACCTTACTTGGATGAGTATAATTGTGTAAATAATAACTATATATTATTATTTTAAAGTGATATTGATTCTGAAATAATATACATACACTCCAATACAGTCCCACGATCATGAGAACGATATCGTCGCTCGTGCGTACGTACAGACTACCGTCTCCACGACGCGATGAGATTCATTCTCCACTTTAACCATTAATGAATGATTATAAAGTATATATAATAAGTAATCATGAAATATATGACATAATAATGATACTGTATTTATGTGTATATATATGTATGTCATCCACTTAATTCCGCTCAACTCAATAAGGAAACGAAAACAACGTTCATGCGTACGTACGACCTACCGTCTCCATGAACGGTGTATTTCTTTCCATTTACTGATTTATTATATATATGTATATTCTGAATATATATATATATATATATAAATCATGTTTTATATTCTGGAATTAAGTAATCATGATCTAAGTAATCATATGAATAATTACAAGTCAAAACACAGACGACAAATGAAACAATTTTACCCAAAACGCTCTTTAACATGGAATTTACAAAAGAACGGGTAATATAAAGTCATAAGTGAACCATATATGATAACATAACAATGAATATGATTCTGTAATAAGTCAATGACATTATTTAAATCATTATACAGGAGGTTCGGACACTTACGAAGCAAAACGGACCTAAGGTAAGGGGAATATCACAATCTCATTTTTATCCGAGATTGTTTATACTTTGGTATTTACTGGGGTGTATTTTATCATCCACATACATGTTTCATAAATATGTAATATTATTTCCATCCACCTACAATTGTTTAAATCCAATTTTACCCTTCGGTGAGTTTTTAGTAAAAGATATGAAAGGAATCTTTTGTAGTTTTTCGTACGAGGTACTTTTTTTGACTTTTCCGAAAAAAGTACGAAGAATGGTTTTTTTCACTTATATGACATGAATGGATTTTTAAAACATTATTTCTAAGAAGATTCCTTTACAAGTTTTCAAGTTTATTTTTAATCAACTTCTTTTAGTTTAAAATTGTATGACATATTAAGAAAGGAAAAAATGTTTTTGAAGAAGAGAGGATATTTTCCTCAAGAATGGAGTTCAAGTGTTTTATCAAAATTATTTTCCATCTAAGATAATAAAGGGTTCTGTTTTTATCCCTATTATTACATTGATTTGATTATGTTGTGATGGAATTTTTTTATGAATTCTTTTATCTTATATGAATTTTTTTTATGATGTCATGATGTTTAAGATTCCCAATTGTATTAAATGGGTTATGCAACGATGTATGATTTATGATTTTGTGGCACACATAAGAATGGTATCATTATGAGATGGGTGGGACCTATATCTCCCTCCAATGCATTGGGTAAAGATTTTATATCTCATGAGATAGAAATGGATGGAATGGTAGGTTATACCGGTTCAGTGAAACAGGACTGAAACGAGGGTGACTCGGTTCAGAAATGGACTCTGTCCACTAAGAAAGTCTTGGCAATGAGTCTTGACTAAAAAGAAATGATTCTCTATGATTATGTGTGTATGCCACGAAGTTTCATGTTTTAAGTTATGATTATTGGGATTTCATTTCACTACTATGATTTATCCCATGTTATTAAATTATGCTCTCTTTTGCAGGTTAAGATTTCCAAAATGTTATGTTCTTATGAATATATGATGTGATTGATATTTCTTTTGTTTACCCTTACTGAGCATTTGAGCTCACCCTTTTATGTTTTCTTTTCCCCAGGATATAAAGAAAGGTTTTAGGTTTAAAAAAAAGAAGATCTTTATGGGAGATGTTGAAGATCTTTCACCACGATTAGAAGATTGTATTCCGAGTTTCCAAAGACACTAAACTATTACAATCCTTATGTGTGTGTTTTTGTTATGTACTAAGTATTCCGTAAAAGTAATGTAATGTCCATGTACGTCAGGCTTCGGGTCTCTACAGTTGGTATCAGAGGAAAGGTTTAGTCAACCATTGGAAACTAGGATGCGAGAACTTTAGTGAGATCCCTAGAGATATTTCTAAGGTATGTCTAGGGATGCCTCTAAGGTTAAGTATACATATAGGTTATAGTACTAGAATTACGCTAATGATCTTAGAATTTAACCTAAGATGTTAGATATTTAGGGTACTTCCCCTTTACTATGTTGTTTTCTCTAGCATGATTTTTTCCTCTCATAGAATTATTTTTGTGTTTTAGTTAATGGAGGGAACCAGAAGGAATTCGGTTAACATTGAATCCAATGGACAAATTGGTGACTATGATCAACAAAATTGTGTAATGCCTAGAGAGAAAGATATTGTGATTATGCCGAATCAGTCATCGCGATATATGATTAACAAGGTGAAATTTAGTGGTATGCCTAATTCATCAAAGAAGAGGAAGATAGACTATTATGCATGTTCGCATGTTGAGGAGCATAAAGAAAGGAAGATTGAGATTTTTAAAGAAGGGAATAAGAACCTTGAGGAATACCTCAAATGGAGGGACCGATGTTATCTGTGTGGAGAAAAGGGTCATAGAGTGACAGACTGTTATGGAGTTCAATGTCTTATTTGTGGAGAACATGGGCATTACCCAACTCAATGCCTTGACCTAAAAAGTTACTTCTAAATCAAGGAAGGACTTATTCCAGGACAATCATTGAAGTGGATGGACTGAAGTGTTTATGTATTGGTATTCAAGAATAATGTTGTTGAGGTACTTTTATGGTGTATTGGAATATTTATGTATTGGTCTATTGTGGTTTTAAATAATTTTAAGGTATCGGTAACCATGAAAAGTGATTCAGATATTTTGGAAAGTAGATGATATGCACATAATGAAGGGATAAGGAGAAAATGAAATGTTTGAAAGTATTCATGATCTCATGATTGATATAAGGACTAAGTGATATCATGGTTTGTGTATATAGAATTTTGAGGATTTTGGTATGTGGAAAGTGTTAACTTTTAACGGCATTCATGTTTTCACTAAGGTTCAATGGGTATTCAAGAGATAACATGATTAAGGCCTTTGAATGTTTGGAATGTGACCAACAAGATATATCTTATGATATATGGGGATCATCAATGGTATTAAATCTCTGGTAATCGTTTTCACTATATTATGATAATGGACTGCAGTAGTATGGATAAGCCTAAAGATTGGAATGGTTTATGTTAGACATAAGTTAGTATTGTTTAAGGATAGAAGTTTTTTTCGATATTATTGATGGGATGTTATAGTAATATAGTTTTAGAAAAATGACAACCTGTAGGACGGGCGACAACCCATCGTGTCGGACAAGGCTGTGGGAATCGAACCCACAACTGAAGTGTGACTGGCCTTTATCGCCTACCACTGGCCTACAGGAAGTCCCTGGTTAGTATAAACTAGTTTTATTTTATTAAGCGGTATGATATATGAAGTATAAGTTCATTTTTGGAACCATATACGATTAATCTAACCATAAGATGGACTTATAACTTTTTCTAACCTTTTTTTTGAAAGAGATGGAATGACCCATCATTCTATCACATGATCTGCTAACACAACATGAATAACAAATTCAACTTCATTTCTTTAAGGGATGAAGTGGAAATTGTTCAATTCACGAACAACAGTGAGATTGTACCAAAATCAAGCAAGTATTTCTTTTAATTCATCAACTTTAGGGAAATGATCTTGAAAATCAAAAATGTTGTCCTAGTTCCCTTATATACGATTAATCAGATGGTACCTTAGATCATCACAAATTTACGGCTTTGTGATTGCTGGATTTTTCATAGCCATGTTCTCTACCACTCTCCATCAGAACATGATGGTTAGATTTCTCTTCCATATCCATATTTTCACCTT
Organism: Viscum album; assembly: GCA_963277665.1. NCBI lineage: Eukaryota > Viridiplantae > Streptophyta > Magnoliopsida > Santalales > Viscaceae > Viscum > Viscum album. The sequence goes on from OY728164.1 coordinate 175,373,358, forward strand.
TGTGGAAACCCAGTGATTAGTTTATTTGGGTAACTGTTACTTTTCATACTTTTTTTTAAAGATTGGTTTTGATATTCCTTTTTACGATGTGGGTTTCTATTAAAGAAAATTTCGAGTAGTAAACCATTTATAATCCTGACGAATTTTGAGGGCCAAATTCATTTTAAGGGGGGTAGAATGTAACACCCCGAGATTTTATGAAAAATATTCTTTTTAATTTCATTAATGTCTTGTGTTATACGCTACACCAAAAGGAGCTTTCACAACACACATCTCTGACCTGGCATGAATTACACTCAATCGCAACCTTCCACGATAGCGTGTGTTGTACGCAACACCAAGTTTCGCTAAACAACGATATGCTATTAAAATATTATTAAAACTAGCCATTATGAATAGTAATAACCACTTTTTAAAATTTTGTAAATTTTATTTTTCAAAATGGACTTCATTTTTGTATTCGGAATATCGAAGTTAGCTTAGGGTGAAATTTTGGTAATTTTCGGATAACTTTCATATTTTGATGAATAGTGGAAATTATTAAATATTAATTTAAAAAAACTTTTTCAATCGAAATAATTAATAGTGATAAATTATTAATTTTAGTTGTTTTAAAGTATATTTAGAATATATTTTTACAATTTAATACAATGATGGTCATTGGATGTAATTTCACATTTAAACCAGTTATAAACAAGTTTCAATCTTTTGATAGTTATTATCTCTTAAAAACACGCTATTTGTTTTGGTGACGGGAATTAATTTTTAAATTAGTTAATGCAACTGATATGTTTTGAATTTGGTAAAATAGACATCATTTTTGAGTTCATAATATCAAATATAGCTTATGCCTAATTTTTGGTATTTTTCTGAAAACTTTCAATTTTTGATGAATAGTGAAACCACTAAGTGGAAGTTAAAAAAACTGAATTTTTCATAAAACTTAATTTTACCGCTTCTGTAAGTGGAATTTCAAAAATCCGAGAGACACGGTTGATGTCAGTAAGTAAAATGTGGTTCAATGAGATGAAAATAATTTTTGGTGAATAGTAACTTTTTTACTTTTATTTACCACGGTTAAAAGTAAATAGGGTAATTAAGGGTAAAAATGATATTATTATTACCCTAACACATGTCCTAATTCTATTGGATAAGTGTAATTCAACCAAAAACAAACTTAGGAATAAAATATGACCATTTAGGCCCACTTGAATTAGATTAGGACATTTATTATTATTTAATTCAATGAAGAGTTAAAAGAGTTAAAATCAAAGTTTATTTACTAAAACATTTTTAATATGGGGTTATACATAAGATAAATTCGACTATAAATATTCATTAGAAATCTAAAAAGATTTCCTACATAATTGTATTTTATTTGTAATTTTTAGACATTAAATAATTTAATTTATTTATGACACAATGATGATGCAATAATTATCTTATTAATGAAATATTGAAATAATTGATGTTATAAATATCAAAATAAATGTAATTTAAGACTTTTTATGAATTACACTAATTTTCTAGTTTAATATGACATGTTAGTATTGATTTAATTAACTTTTTTCTAACTTATATTTCTGTTATGATTTTCACAAAAATCAATTACTAAATTGTTTCAAAATTGACATAAAATAGTTTTTAAAACAAATATTATATTATTAATTTTTATTTTATTCATAAAAATCTAAGGTTCGGCCAAATGACTTATATAAGGTTATATATATTAATAATAAACAACTTGGGGTTCGTTTGGCTTCTTATAGTAAGTTTATTAACCTTATAGTGTAAGAACACAAGAAGACACGGTAAAAGTAAAATTATTTAACTTAATGTTAAATCTAAATGATAAGGTTAAAATAGGAACCTAAACTTGTCTAAATTATATTGGATGAGAGTATTTCGATCCATCCCCACCTTAGCCTCGAAATAAATCAATTTGTAGCTATTTATAACCGAACTTGACTTTATAATAAAATAATATTTTTAGTTATTCCAAAGGTGCCCCTCTCCTCCCTTATAAAAGGGAACCTCCTCCCTCTCTTCCTCACACAACTTTGAGCCTTCAAGCTCGGCCAAACCCTAAAACATTCTCTTATCCACTTCCCTAGAAACATCCTAGAGGTTCTGGTCTTCCTCAAAGACCAATTTTAGTGTCCTAAGAGGAGGTCACAAAGAGGCGCTTCAAAGAAGAGGTAATTTCTGTTACCGATTCTTCCACCTTTATTTCTTCTTCCACTTCTTCTTCTTAGGTTGTTTAATTATGAAGTAATAACATCAGTATCACTCATATACTGATATGTTATTATAATTATGAAACAATCCTATTTCACCATCTATCCATCCTACAGAAAACGAAATCACCGCGCGTGCGTACGTACGGAATACCGTCTCCACGCCGTGGTGAAATCTATTTTCCACCACCACCTTACTTGGATGGGTATAATGGTGTAAATAATAACTATATATTATTATTTTAAAGTGATATTTATTATGAAATAGTATACATACACTCCAATACAGTCCCACGATCTTGAGAACGATATCATCACTCGTGCGTACGTACGGACTACCGTCTCCAGGACGCGATGAGATTCATTCTCCACTTTAACCATTAAAGAATGATTATAAAGTATATATAATAAGTAATCATGAAATATATGACATAATAATGATACTGGATTTATGTGTATATATATTTATGTCATCCACTTAATTCCGCTCAACTCAATAAGGAAACGAAAACAACGTTCATGCGTACGTACGGCCTACCGTCTCCATGAACGGTGTATTTCTTTCCATTTACTGATTTATTATATATATGAATATTCTGAATATATATATATAAATCATGTTTTATATTCTGGAATTATGTATTCATTATCTAAGTAATCATATGAATAATTACAAGTCAAAACACAGATGACAAATGAAACAATTTTACCCAAAACGCTCTTTAACATGGAATTTACAAAATAACGGGTAATATAAAGTCATAAGTGAACCATATATGATATCATAACAATGAATATGATTCTGTAATAAGTCAATGACATTATTTAAATGATTATACAGGAGGTTCGGACACTTACGAAGCAAATCAGACCTAAGGTAAGGGGAATATCACAATCTCATTTTTATCTGATATTGTTTATACTTTGGTATTTACTGGGGTGTATTTTATCATCCACATCCATGTTTCCTCAATATGTAATATTATTTCCATCCACCTACAATTGTTTAAATACAATTTTACCCTTCGGTGAGTTTTTAGTAAATGATATGAAATGAATGTTTTGTCGTTTTTCGTACGAGGTAGTTTTTTGACTTTTCCGAAAAAAGTACGAAGAATGTTTTTTTCACTTATACGACATGAATGGATTTTTAAAACGTTATTTCTAAGAAGATTAATTTACAAGTTTTCAAGTTTATTTTTAATCAAATTCTTTTAGTTTAAAATTGTATGACATATTATGAAAGGAAAAAATGTTTTTGAAGAAGAAAGGATATTTTCCTCAAGAATGGAGTTCAAGTGTTTTATCAAAATTATTTTCCATCTAAGATAATAAAGGGTTCTGTTTTTATCCCTATTATTACATTGATTTGATTATGTTGTGATGGAATTATTTTTATGAATTCTTTTATCTTATATGAATTGTTTTATGATGTCATGATGTTTAAGATTCCCATTTGTATTACATGGGTTATGCAATGATGTATGATTTATCATTTTGTGGCACACATAAGAATGGTATCATTATGAGATGGGTGGGACCTATATCTCCCTCCAATGCATTGGGTAAAGATTTTATATCTCATGAGATAGACATGGCTGGAACGGTAGGTTATACCGGTTCTGTGAAACAGGACTGAAACGAGGGTGACTCGGTTTAGAAATGGACTTTGTCCACTAAGAAAGTCTTGGCAATGAGTATTGACTAACAAGAAATGATTCTCTATGATTATGTGTGTATGCCATGAAGTTTCATGTTTTAAGTTATGATTATTGGGATTTCATTTCACTACTATGATTTATTCCATGTTATGAAATTATGCTCTCTTTTGCAGGCTAAGTTTTCCAAAATGTTATGTTCTTATGAATATGATGTGATTGATATTTCTTTTGTTTAACCTTAATGAGCATTTGAGCTCACCCTTTTATGTTTTCTTTTCCCCAGGATATAAAGAAAGGTTTTAGGTTTAAAAAAAAGAAGATTTTTATGGGAGATGTTGAAGATCTTTCACCACGATTAGAAGATTATATTCCAAGTTTCCAAAGACACTAAACTATTACGATCCTTGTGTGTGTGTTTTTGTTATGTACTAAGTATTCCGAAAAAGTAATGTAATGTCCATGTATGTCAGGATTCGGGTCTCTACAGTTGGTATCAGAGGAAAGGTTTAGTCAACCTTTGGAAACTAGGATTCGAGAACTTTATTGAGATCCCTAGAGATATTTCTAAGGTACGTCTAGGGATGACTCTAAGGTTAAGTATACGTATAGGTTATAGTCCTAGAATTACGCTAACGATCTTAGAATTTAACCTAAGATGTTAGATATTTAGGGTACTTCCCCTTTACTATGTTGTTTTCTCTAGCATGATTTTTGCCTCCCACAGAATTATTTTTGTGTTTTAGTTAATGGAGGGAACCAGAAGGAATTCAGTTAACATTGAATCCAATGGAAAAATTGGTGACTATGAGTAACAAAATTGTGAAATGCCTAGAGAGAAAGATATTGTGATTATGCCGAATCAGTCATTGCGATATATGATTAACAAGGTGAAATTTAGTGGTATGCCTAATTCATCAAAGAAGAGGAAGATAGACTATTATGCATGTTCGCCTGTTGAGGAGCATAAAGAAAGGAAGATTGAGATTTTTAAATAAGGGAAGAAGAACCTTGAGGAATACCTAAAATGGAGGGACCGATGTTATCTGTGTGGAGAAAAGGGTCATAGAGTGACATAATGTTATGGAGTTCAATGTCTTATTTGTGGAGAACATGGGCATTACCCAACTCAATGCCCTGACCTAAAAAGTTACTTCTAAATCAAGGAAGGACTTATTCCAGGACAATCATTGAAGTGGATGGACTAATTTGTTTATGTATTGGTATTCAAGAATAATGTTGTTGAGGTACTTTTATGGTTTATTGGAATATTTATGTATTGGTCTATTGTGGTTTTCAATAATTTTAAGGTATCGGTAACCATGAAAAGTGATTCAGATATTTTGGAAAGTAGATGATATGCGCATAATGAAGGGATACGGAGAAAATGAAATGTTTGAAAGTATTCATGAGCTCATGATTGATATAAGTACTAATTGATATCATGGTTTGATTATATAGAATTTTGAGGATTTTGGAATGTGGAAAGTGTTAACTTTTAACTGCATTCATATTTTCACTAAGGTTCAATGGGTATTCAAGAGAGTACATGATTAAGGCCTTTGAATGTTTGGAATGTGACCAACAAGATATATCTTATGATATATGGGGATCAACAATGGTATTAAATCTCTGGTAATCATTTTCACTATATTATGAGAATGGACTGCAGTATTATGGATAAGCCTAAAGATTGGAATGGATTATGTTGTACATAAGTTAGTATTGTTTAAGGATAGAAGTTTTTTTCGATATTATTGATGGGATGTTATAGTAATATAGTTTTAGAAAAATGACAACCTGTAGGACGGGCGACAGCCCATCGCGTTGGACAAGGCTGTGGGAATCGAACCCACAACCGAAGTGTGACAGGACTTTATCGCCTACCACTGGCCTACAAGAAGTACCTGGTTAGTATAAACTAGTTTTATTTTATTAAGTGGTATGATATATGAAGTATAAGTTCATTTTTTGAACCATATACGATTAATCTAACCATAAGATGGACTTATAACTTTTGCTAACCTTTTGTTTGAAAGAGATGGAATGACCCATCATTCTATCACATGATCTACTAATACATCACGAATAACAAATTCAACTTCATTTCTTTAAGGGATGAAGTGGAAATTGTCCAATTCACGAACAACAGTGAGATTGTACCAAAATCATGCAAGTATTTCTTTTAATTCATCAACTTTAGGGAAATGATCTTGAAAACCAAAAATGTTTTCCTAGTTCCCTTATATCCGATTAATCAGATGGTACCTTAGATCATCACAAATTTATGGCTTTGTGATTGCTGGAATTTTCATAGCCATGTTCTCTACCACTCTCTATCAGAACATGATGGTTAGATTTCTCTTCCATATCCATATTTTCACCTATGTGGAAACCCAGTGATTAGTTTATTTGGGTAATTGTTACGTTTTATACTTTTTTTTATAAATATTGGTTTTGATATTCCTTTTTACGATGTGGGTTTCTGTTAAAGAAACTTTCGAGTAGTAAACCATTTATAATCCCGACGAATTTCGAGGGCCAAATTCATTTTAAGGGGGGTAGAATGTAACACCCCGAGATTTTATGAAAAATATTCTTTTTAATTTAATTAATGTCTTGTGTTCTATTCTACACCAAAAGGATCTTTCAAAACACACATATCTGACCTAGCTTAAATTACACGCAATCGCGACCTTCCACGATAGCGTGTGTTGTACGCAACACCAAGTTTCGCTAAACAACGATATGCTATTAAAATATTATTAAAACTAGCCGTTATGAATAGTAATAACCACTTTTTGAAATTTTTTAAATTTTATTTTTCAAAATGGACTTCATTTTTGGATTCGGAATATCAAAATTAGTTTAGGGTGAAATTTTGGTAATTTTCGGATAACTTTCATATTTTGATGAATAGTGGAAATTACTAAATTTTAATTAAAAACAACTTTTTCAATCGAAATAATTAATAGTGATAAATTATTAATTTTAGTGGTTTTAAAGTATATTTAGAATATATTTTTACAATTTAATACAATGATGGTCATTGGATGTAATTTCACATTTAAACCAGTTATAAACAAGTTTCAATCTTTTGATAGTTGTTATCTCTTAAAAACACGCTATTTGTTTTGATGACGGGAATTAATTTTTAAATTAGTTAATGCAACTGATATGTTTTGAATTTGGTAAAATAGACATCATTTTTTAGTTCACAATATCAAATATATCTTAGGCCTAATTTTTGGTATTTTTCTGAAAACTTTCAATTTTTGATGAATAGTGAAACCACTAAGTGGTAGTTAAAAAAACTGAATTTTTCATAAAACATAATTTTACCGCTTCTGTGAGTGGAATTTCAAAAATCTGAGAGACACGGTTGATGTCAGTAAGTAAAATGTGGTTCAATGAGATGAAAATAATTTTTGGTGAATAGTATCTTTTTACTTTTATTTACCACGGTTAAAAGTAAATAGGGTAATTAATGGAAAAAATGATATTATTATTACCCTAACACATGTCCTAATTTTATTGTATAAGTGTAATTCGACCAAAAAAAAACTTAGGAATAAAATATGACCATTTAGGCCCACTTGAATTAGATTAGGACATTTATTATTATTTAATTCAAAGAAGAGTTAAAAGAGTTAAAATCAAAGTTTATTTACAAAAACATTTCTAATATGGGGTTATACATAAGATAAATTCGACTATAAATATTCATTAGAAAGATAAAAATATTTCCTACATAATGTTATTTTATTTGTAATTTTTAAAGATTAAATAATTTAATTTATTTATGACACAAAGATGATGCATTAATTATCTTATTAATGAAATATTGACATAATTGATGTTATAAATACAAAAATAAATGTAATTTAAGACTTTTTATGAATTACACTAATTTTATAGGTTAATATGACATGTTATTATGGATTTAATTAACTTTTTTTGAACTTATCATTCTGTTATGATTTTCACAAAAATCAATTACTAAATAGTGTCAAAATTGACATAAAATAGTTTTTAAAACAAATATTATATTATTAATTGTTATTTTATTCCTAAAAATATAAGGATCGGCCAAATGACTTAGATAAGGTTATATATATTAATAATAAACAACTTGGGGTTCGTTTGGATTCTTATACTAAGTTTATTAACCTTATAGTGTAAGAACACAAGAAGACACGGTAAAAGTAAAATTGTTTAACTTAATGTTAAATCTAAATGATAAGGTTAAAATAGGAAACTAAACATGTCTAAATTATATTGTATGAGAGGATTTCGACCCATACCCACCTTATCCTCGAAATAAATCAATTTGGAGCTATTTAAAACCGAACTTGACTTCATAATAAAATAATATTTTTTGTTATTCCAAAGGTGCCCCTCTCCTCCCTTGTAAAAGGGCACCTCCTCCCTCTCTTCCTCACACAACTTTGAGCCTTCAAGCTCGGACAAACCCTACCAAATTAACTTCTCCACTTCCCTAGAAACATCCTAGAGGTTCTGGTCTTACTCAAAGACCAATTTTAGTGCCCTAAGAGGAGGTCTCAAAGAGGCGATTCAAAGAAGAGGTAATTTCCGTTACCGATTCTTCCACCTTTATTTCTTCTTCCACTTCTTCTTCTTAGGTTGTTTCATTATGAGGTAATAACATAAGTATCAATAATATACTGATATGTTATTATAAGTTTGAAACAATCCTATTTCACCATATATCCATCCTATGGAAAACGTAATCACCGCGCGTCCGTACGTACGGAATACCGTCTCCACGCCGTGGTGAAATCTATTTTCCACCACCACCCTACTTGGATGGGTATAATGGTGTAAATAATAACTATATATTATTATTTTAAAGTGATATTGATTCTGAAATAGTATACATACACTCCAATACAGTCCCACGATCATGAGAATGATATCATCGCTCGTGCGTACGTACGGACTACCGTCTCCACGACGCGATGAGATTCATTCTCCACTTTAACCATTCATGAATGATTATAAAGTATATATAATAAGTAATCATGAAATATATGACATAATAATGATACTGGATTTATGTGTATATATATGTATGTCATCCACTTAATTCCGCTCAACTCAATAAGGAAACGAAAACAGCGTTCATGCGTACGTACGACCTACCATCTCCATGAACGGTGTATTTCTTTCCATTTACTGATTTATTATATATATGTATATTATGAATATATATATATATATATATATATATAAATCATGTTTTCTATTCTGGAATTAAGTAATCATGATCTAAGTAATCATATGAATAATTACAAGTCAAAACACGGACGACAAATGAAACAATTTTACCCAAAACGCTCTTTAACATGGAATTTACAAAAGAAAGGGTAATATAAAGTCATAAGTGAACCATATATGATATCATAACAATGAATATGATTCTTTAATATGTCAATGACATTATTTAAATCATTATATAGGAGGTTCGGACACTTATGATGCAAATCAGATCTAAGGTAAGGGGAATATCACAATCTCATTTTTATCCGAGATTGTTTATACTTTGGTATTTAATGGGGTGTATTTTATCATACACATCCATGTTTCCTCAATATGTAATGTTATTTCCATCCACCTACAATTTTTTAAATACAATTTTACCCTTCGGTGAGTTTTTAGTAAAAGATATGAAAGTAATCTTTTGTCGTTTTTCGTACGAGGTACTTTTTTGACTTTTCCGAAAAAAGTACGAAGAATGTTTTTTTTCACTTATACGGCATGAATGGATTTTTAAAACATTATTTCTAAGAATATTCCCTTAAAAGTTTTAAAGTTTATTTTTAATCAACTTCTTTTAGTTTAAAATTGTATGACATATTAAGAAAGGAAAAAATATTTTTGAAGAAGAAAGGAAATTTTCCTCAAGAATGGAGTTCAAGTGTTTTATCAAAATTATTTTCCATCTAAGATAATAAAGGGTAATGTTTTTATCCCTATTAATAAATTGATTTTATTATGTTGTGATGGAATTATTTTTATGAATTCTTTTATCTTATATGAATTGTTTTATGATGTCATGATGTTTAATATTTCCATTTGTATTACATGAGTTATGCAATGATGTATGATTTATGATTTTGTGGCACACATAAGAATGGTATCATTATGAGATGGGTGGGACCTATATCTCCATCCAATGCATTGGGTAAAGATTTTATATCTCATGAGATATACATGGCTGGAACGGTAGGTTATACCGGTTCATTGAAACATGACTGAAACGAGGGTGACTCGGTTCAAAAATAGACTTTGTCCACTAAGAAAGTATTGGCAATGAGTCTTGACTAACAATAAATGATTATCTATGATTATGTGTGTAGGACACGAAGTTTCATGTTTTATGTTATGATTATTGTGATTTCATTTCACTACTATTATTTATCCCATGTTGTGAAATTATGCTCTCTTTTGCAGGTTATGATTTTTAAAAATGTTATGTTCTTATGAATATGATGTGATTGATATTTCTTTTGTTTACCCTTACTGAGCATTTGAGCTCACCCTTTTATGTTTTCTTTTCCCCAGGATATAAAGAAAGGTTTTAGGTTTAAAAAAAATAAGATCTTTATGGGAGATGTTGAAGATCTTTCACCACGATTAGAAGATTATATTCCGAGTTTCCAAAGACACTAAACTATTACGATCCTTGTGTGTGTGTTTTTGTTATGTACTAAGTATTCTGAAAAAGTAATGTAATGTCCATGTACGTCAGGCTTCGGGTCTCTACAAGTGTGATGATTTTGTTTTATTGGAAAAGTATCATTTTTTGACGAATAATGAAAAATAATTAATTTTTATTGAAAAATTAAAATTTGTTTAAATTATTTATAAAGTTAAATTATATTTTAAATTGGTTTTAATGAAATAGTAGTTAAATTTTATATTAATTAATCCAATTTTTCTCATTAGAATCATTCTCATATGGAATTTTGAAATAAGAGCATGGTAAACATTTGATCATTTTTTCTTGAAAAATATGCTTTCTTAACATGTATGTGGGTTTAAATTACAATTAAAATTTTCCAGTTCAATGAATTGAATTTGAAAAAATGTATTCAATATTTTAAATATATATATATACTATAATTTCTAATATGTCCAACTTATTTTTTTGAACAAAATTAATAGTGAGGACATTAAAACTTAATTATCATGGTTAAGGTAAAAATTGATTTTATGTAGTGTTAAGATTAGAAGATAAGGGCTAAAAATGACCTAAAAACATATAAAAACATGTTTATTTCTATATTTAATCATTATATATTCATGTATTTATATTGTACGATTTTTAAATCTTGTGGTATGATAAAAATATGGGTATGATTGAATATTTTCAAACAATTACAAGTTCGCCGCTCACCTCACTTATAGAAGGCCACACCCTATCTTCTCTTATTAACACATTCAAACCAATTTTTTTTATAAAATAACTAAAAAATAACTTCCAAAATTCTCTCCATTCATCCTATAATATATATTTTGGGAATAAATAAAATTAAGGAAGGATTGTTTTCAAACCTAAGGAGGATACCCAAAGAAGAGGTAACATTCTTCAACGAGAATATATATATTATTTTTTTATCCACCTCCCTAAATTATTATTAAAACATGATGATATAAGAATACTACTATCTTACATATACATGTACGTTTTAATAATAATTTCTTCATATAAAACATCATCGCTTCCATCAAATGGGTTATTAAATATTCATTCATGCGTACAGAGGACTACCGCCTCGTGAACCGATGACATTCATTATTCCATTGCCACATTTGAAGGTTTTGTATTATTATGGGTAGAATGTATATATATGATATTTATAAAATAATTATACCTCATGGGTCATTATTTCATATATATATATATATATTTTAATTTCCACTACATCCGGGACCCAATAACGTCACTCGTGTGTATGGAAGACTACCGCCTTGCGAAGCGATGTGTTTATTCTTTCACTAATTCTTTAAATAGAAGGTTATAAGGATATATTTAATGATTAAATGTGATATATATGAAAATATTATGATATTAACTACATATTTATAATTTTAAAAGACTAATATATCATTTTACTTTCACTCACTTAAAGATTATAACAACATCTTTGTACGTTTGGACTACCACCTTCAAGATGTAATGTGCCTCTCTTTTCATTAACACACAACATAGATGATATATATATATATATATTTTCTTGTTTATAGAAATAATATGGTATTTATGATATCATAAAAATAAGTAAATATTAAACATTACTTACCATCTTTCTATAATGATTTTTGAAAAATGGAAACGTTACTTAGGTGTATGTATGTATTATAGTCTCTATGATTGTAACATACTTAATTTATCAAAACCATATTTAATGAATGGGTTTTAAAATTATAATTGATGTATAAATAAGAAAATTATTTCATGGTTATTATTCTAGATATTATAAAACTATATAATATTCACAATAATTGGAATTTTCCCGAGAAAGAATGAATGAGAAAACAAGGCAATTAACACCTGAAATAATGAAACTAATGACAGATTATTAATTAAAGGGTGATAACATACTATAAAAGGATTATATATGATATTTTAAATATTATTATGGTTCTAATATAAATTAATAAAATTCTTAAAACACATATATAGGAGGTTAAGTAACATTCAACTAATGTAAATCATGATTGATAGGAGAAATATTGATAATATATTATTTCTTAAATACAGATATTTAATGGTAAGGCTTATAGTTCATGAATTAAATATACTATTTGATATATGATGAATTATTTGGACATATAGACCAGGGTGGGTCTTTGTTATATGTATCCCCTTGATGCATCGACAGGTCTTATGAGACAAATGAGTTGGCTAAATCAGATAAGTTTTTATGTAGATCTTTTAAAATATTAAAAGGATAATTCTTGATGATATAGGTGTCATATGATAGAAACATTAAATACAATAATTAAGAATTTCCATAATTGAAAATCTAGTTTTTTAATTATCCATGATATTTTCTCCGTAGTAGTATCTTTGGATGAATTTCATTATCATTTTATGGATTAAATGACATGTGTTTTAGTTATTTACCTCTCTATATTGATTATGTATTATTTACTCATGATTGTAAAGTTATTTAAATTAAATGTGCGTTCATATATTTAACTTTACATGTTGATTATGCTTATTGATTCATGATATCTTCTATTATAATTAATCCATATAGATAATTTGAGATCACCCTTATTTTTTTTCCTTTCTCTAAAAATATATGAAGTATACTACAATTGATATGAAATAATATTCTAGAGGTAATAATTATATTCTCAAAAAAAATTATGTTGTAATTTTCGTATTCAAATATTATATAGGAATCTTTTATGTATCACGTTTAAGAAGACTACTAAACTATTCAATACTTGGGGATTTGATTCCTTGTATCATATGACAGTAAAATAAAATAGGAAATATCTCCAGGCTATTGGGGTTGGGGTTTTAATAGTTAATATTAGAGTAATTTTAGTATAAACCTTGAGAACTCGATTTATAAAAACATAGATCAAGGAAAATAACCATATGATATACTTTGATGATAAGTGTATAAGAACATCCTAATGTTTTGGTAAGGTATATATTATCTAATTTTTACTTACAGTATGTCCCTGCCAAGATAATACAAGCGGATGTGGTTCTATAATAGATGCAACTAGGGGTAATAACTTCAAAAAGGGTAAATTGGGATTGACCTGATTGGAACATAGTTCCTAAAAATGATTCTTAATGCACACCAGGTTTGAAACTCCTAAGGGATATTGTTAAGATAGTTCATATTTTCATTAGAAACCATAATGAGGGATTTCAAAATAAATATAACCCTAAATAAACCAGGTTTATGATATTGAGATTACCTATTAACAAAATTTTCCATTTATGTTAACTATTTCATTTGTCTTGGTATTATACATTATTTTTCATAATGTTATTATCTGATTTAGTGCATACCATCATTTAAAAATGAATCATAGCAGAAATAATGGTAATAACATCAATGGACATAATCCAAAAAGTAATAATTGTAATTAATTTGATGGTCTTAAGATAATATTTTAAAGGGAACTAGTCTCCAAAAAATTCTCATCATATGAGGACATAATATCATGTACTAAAAATATAGAGAAATAATTCTCTATGTTTTTTTGATTTGAAGTGAATCTAGAGAGGAATAGGATGAAAGTGAAAAATATGGATAAAAGAAATAAGAGAAAAAAGGGTTTTATGACATGTTATAATTGTGGAAGGAAACAACTTAATTCTTACATGAAGAGAATGAGAGTTTCCTACAAGTGTGGAGAGAAAGGCCGCCTAACTCTGGCTTTTAAGGGAAGAAAAATGTTTACAGTGTTTAATTCTTCAACTGAAAGGAAATGAGGAACTATGAAAATCAATGTCTTATGCATCAGATGAATATGTCTCAAAAAAGGTAATGAATAATATATAAGATTATTATTTTACCACATATGAAGTAGAATGATTAATTTTATTTTATTTGGACTCATGAATTATTCCATTTTATTATTTTATCAATGATATCCCAGTTCAAAAAATTATGAAATGTAAGGATTTTACCATAATACTTTTTCATTATGGATTTAAAAGCATATATTGAACAATACCTATGACCATGGAAAATGATTTAGTGGAAATTTTAACTTATTGGAAGATACATGATTGAGAAAAAAACTAACCCTTAATATGTTTCATATTTTGAGTTAATATTGATGGGATAATGTGATGATTGTTTTGAATAAATTAAATTGGATAGTACTGACTGCCATGGACCTGATTAATGATTTGATGAAAAAGTGGTTTATGCTATCATTTATAGTGTTTATAGAATCTTTCAATCTAAGTATTATATCCAATAATCTATGGTTTAGATAATAAATAATTAACCATGCATGTTTTTAATAAGTTTTTTTGGTAATTTATGTTATTACCATGTTTCAATAGAATACATGATGAAGGTATTCATGTGGTTGGTATGTGATTATTAAGAGCTACTTTATGTTGTTTTGATTAATGATAAGTTCCTTTTCAAAATTCAATGACCTTATTTCTAATGTTTTGGATCTAATTTTTTTGGTTGGGTTTTAAGTTTAACCATTTATGAAATGGTTTAAGTTGAAATTTTTATTAGGTTTTAGAGATCAATGGATTAATTCACAATATGTAAATTTATGTAAATTGGATAACCTGTGATAAAAATTTTCTCATAAAAATAACTAGAGATCTAAGTAATGAATTATTATTCTATTACGGATATTATTATCTGTTAAAAGTTAATTTTAGTGCTATAGGAATAAAAAATTAATTTTATGATATTCATTTTTTGAAGTAAGTTATGAATTGGAAATTGATTGAAGCAGAAATAAAGGATGGATTTGTACTTATCTAGTAGGTATGGTTCCTTATAATCATAGATAGTAAAATAATTCCACATCTTTAATAAAAGGATCTTAGAAAAAGAATTTCATCATATTACCTTCACCTCCAATGAATCATATATTTTTTTAAATGATCAAAGTTTTATGGTTTTGAGGTCATTGAATTTATATTTATAATTCATTTTATTTTGATCAATGATATTTATAACTCTCTAAAATTATTTTCATTTTTTTCCATGCCCACATTTTCATTTCCCACCCATGTTCTCATACTTGGAAACCTAATAATGTGATTATTCCATATGACCCTTTTACATCCATTCCTTACGTATTAAAAGTATACATTATTAACCATTTTTCAGATGTGGGTTTTCTCCATTTTTATTTCTAAATATCAAATCATTTGCTACTCATATCAATTCTAAAATGAGAGGATGTAATTTATGAAAGGTGGGGATAATGTAACACCTTTATATTTTAAAATAAGAACATTGTATTCAGTAGCATATATGACACACAAAACAAATCTTAAAATAAAATATAACACCCCAAGAAATTATGATATATTTATTTTTAAATAAAATCAATATATTAAATATTTTTCACTACATAATGTATTGAGTTAGCTCATGTTACATGTAAGAATGAGTTTTTCAATAACTTGTGTTACATGCAAGACCAAGCTTTACCAAAAAATTTACTATTACCATTATTATTTAATATATCACATATCCATTATAATTATAGGTATTAATTGGATTAAATAAATTATGAAAATGTGTAGATTAAATATCTTAATTTTTTATTTATTGAGTAGAAATAAAATAATAATCATTTAATGTAAAAAAATGTTTTCTGAAAAACCGAATTTTCCTAAAAGATGGTTTAATAGCGTTTTGTGTGCATAAATTAAAATTAATTTTTAAAATTATTAGAAAATTTATTTAAAAATATAAATTTAATTTTTGAGATCATAATACAAAAATTACCCTAGTGCGATTTTTTTTAATATTCTAAAAAGTTCAATTTTTTGATGAATATTGAAAAATACTGAATTTTAATTGAAAACGAACTTATCGTTTAAAATATTTATAAATTTAAATTTTATTTTAAATTTTTTAATGTAAAATTGGTTTAATTATATATATATTAATCCAATTTAGGTCATTCAAATAATTTTCAAATTTAATTTTGGTATAAAAACATTATATGCTTTTGAACATTTTCTCTTTAAAAACCCACTATCTCGACACATCAGCTGGATTAATTTTAAATTAACATTTTCCACATATATGAATTTAATTTTGAAAAAATGATTAAATATTTTTTATAATCATAATTTATATTTTCTAATAAGTTTAACTTAATTTTTTGACCAAAATAAATAGTGAAAATAAAAAAAATTATTACAGAAATGGTAAAAATGGACTTACTTGGGGTTAAAGTAAGAATATATGGGTTCAAAATGAGTTAAAAACGTGTCCAAATACACTTTCATAGCCAAATTTACACCTTATATATTATAGTTTTGAGAATAAATCTTTTTTTAATATTTTTTCAGGATACAAATGTGGTTATGAATGAATATCAACAAAAAATAGAAGTGTGCCGCTCACCTCACTTATAAATGTCCCCCACTATCCTCTCTTCTTCACACCTTAAAATATATTTTTATCAGAAAATTCATACTAAAATAACTTCATAAAATACCTCATTCCATTTTATAAGCCTTAGTTTTTCTATAAATCCATCCTATGAAGCCTTTAGTGAAAACATATAGAGGATATCCAAAGAAGAGGAAACGTTCTTCAACAAGGATCTTTATTTTATTTATTTCTCCACCTCATTAAATTTTTATTAAAACATGATGATATAATAACATAATTATATTTAATTTATTAGTATTTTATTATAAATATTTAATTACCTACAACCATCTCCACTTAAATAAATTGGGTTACAAAATAATCATTCATATGTGCAACTCACTACCACCTCATGGACTGATGTCATTATTTTTTCCAATAAAACATTTCATGGTTGTTTATTATGATGGATATAAAGTATATATATGATATATATAAAATAATTATACCTATTAATTTATTAAATCATATATACCTTTTTAATTTTCATTCCGTAGGGGATACGATAACACTGATCATGTGTAAAGTGGACTACCACCTCACAAAGTGTTGTGATTGAACTTTTATGAACACTTTACATAGAAGGTAATAAAGATAAAGTTAATTATTATCTATGATATAAATGAAACAATTAAGATATCAATGACACTTTTATAATTCTTTTATGGTAATATGTAATATTATTTTCACTCACTTAAAGATGATAACATCTTTTGTGTTTGTGTGGACTACCGCTTTCAGGAAGTGTTATGACTCTCTTTTCATCACAAAAAAACGTAGATGATATATATATTTGTATATAAATAAAAAATGTTGTATTTATGATACAATTATCATTATTAAAATATTAAATATTACGTTCCACCTCTATATAATGATATTTGAAAAATGGAAATGTTACTCGTGCCTACGTACGATTTATAATCCCCATGATCGTAACATAAATAATTTCTAAAAATATATATCATTATTTTTATTAGAAGTATAATTTATGTATAAATATAATAATTATTTTATTATTATTATTTTGGAGTTGATATGGCTATATAATATTCACAATAACATGAAATTTCAAGACAAAGAACGAATGAGAAAACAGGGAAATTAACACCGAAAATAATGAAAACAATTAAAGCTTATTAACAAAAGGGTGATAAAATATTATATAAGGATAATATATGATGTTAAAAAAATTATTATGGCTTTGGAATTTTTAATTAACATGATTAAAACCATTATATAAGAGGTTTAATACATTCAACAAAAGAAAAGTGTGAGGTAACTGTCTTTGCCTTAATTCCACTTCATTGAGGCATATTATAATGTCATGAACCTAATTGATTTTAGATAGTGTATATAAAATCAATTTTACATGTAATATCATAACTAATTCTTTCTTAATGATATTTAAATATTTAATTTGACTAACTTAATCTAAGGGTATTTGACTTTATAATTACAAAGTGGTAAAACTTATTATACAATCTTACTTTCTTTTGTGATTGTTAACTTTATCTTGAATAAATCACTTTATTATGATTATTTTATCATTGAAAATTATATTTATATTAAATATATATATTATTTTATAATTTATATGATCATTTCATAGAAATTATCTCATTTTTACATATGGTTATTTACTTTTAATGTTATTTGATTGACTAAGGGAATATTGATAATCTGTATTCTTTATTCAATATAGATATTTATTGTTAAGGAATATTGGTCATAAATTAAATTTATTAGTAGACATATGAGGAATGATTTTAAAAAGTATAAATAGGTGTGTCATAGTTATAGATAACCCCAAAATGCATCAATTGGTCTCATAAGTCAAACCAATTTGATAAATTAGATAGGGTTTTACCCATTAGTTTTAAAATGTTTTGAAGATAGATCTATACAGTAGATGTAATATGTTCTTGATACATGCATAAAATAGTTAAGAATTTTGTTAATTTAGAATCTATTTACCATATTATCCATGGTATTTTCATGATGATATATTTTTGGAAGAATTTCATTATTACTTTACTGATCAAATAGCATGTGTGTTCAGTGATTTACCTTTCCATATTGATTATTCATAATATCATCAGTATAGTAAAGTATTAAAATGAAAAGTTTGTTTAGTTATTTACCTTTACATGATGATTATAGTTATTTATTCATGAAATATTCCATTATACTTAACCATTACTAAGTATTTGAGCTCACACTTATTTTCTTTTCCTTCCCCAAGAATTTATAAGGTATACTGTAATTGATATGTAAGGATATGCTTGAGGGAATAATGTTCCTCTAGAAAAAAAAATTTATGCCGTATTTTTTTTTTGTATTAAAATGTAATATAGGAATCATGTAAGTATTTTATTTACCACGACTAATAAAATATTTGGTATTTCGAGATGCAATTCGTTATATATTATTGTAATTTAACAATCAGACACCAACTCTGGGCTACTGGGGTCAGGGTCACCTAGTTGGTATCATAGGAAGTTTTGTAGAAATATTAGTAATTAGATTTAGGAATACAGAGATTATGGAACATTAAACTATGATATAATTTGAGGATAATTGCCGAAGAAGATCCTAAAGTGTTACTAATGTAGTTATTTTGTTCTTTTTACTTTCAATACTTCCCTACATTGATACAGCCGGTGCTACTAAAAAAATTGACTTTTGCAATGGGTCATTTTCAATGGGTTCCCATCAAAAATGGTCTTTTGTGACGGGGTCCCAATACAAATGACTGTTGTGAAAAACGACATCGCAAAAAAATTTGGCGAATTTTTATGAAACTTTATTGTGACAAGATGACCTCCCATCACAAATAGTTTCCTATTTTTACCTTTTTTCGATGGACCGTCGCAAATAGTATTTGTGACAGGCCCATCGCAAATGGTTTAAAAAATTAAATATAATAATATTAATAATAATAAAATATCAATACAATTAAATCATAATATTAATATTAATATAATAAAATCATTTATAAATTAATAATAATATTATATTAATATAAATAAAATAATAATATTAATATTCATAAAATAAAATAAAATATAAAAAAATTAAACAATATAATAATATTATTAATAATATTAATGAAATAATAATATTAATATTAGTAAGATAATAAAAACCAAAGTATTCACAAAAAATATATTAATTAATAAAATAATAAATATAATAAAAAGTGTAAAATTCGAGAAAATATAAATAAGACAATATTTTAAACTTTAAATAATTAATATTACAACTAAAATTCATTAAAATGTTTCATTATAAAATAAAAATACATCACTTAGGGGGAGGGTCGTTTGGAGGAGCTGGAGAAGATGGTGGAGGAAACTCCATCCCTAAACTATGTGTCAGACGTCACATGTACTCTATCTGATCCTGCTCCTACTATTGCTGCCATTGATGCATCTCATCCTAAATCTCCTATTTTTATTTTTGCTAATATTGTAGGAACTTTTCCTACTTCTGCTGCTGGCATTGACACATCTCTTAGAGCTCCCCTACAAATAGTCTCTATGAGCCCACTTTGAGCTCACATCTGCTCCTCATACTGTGAATGAGATGATGATAACTCTATGTGATCTCTTCTCGATCTGGATTCTGACATTACAAAGGTTCCATAAAAACCCTCTGGGGTCAATCGATAGCTGATACCAATAACTCGTCCTTTCTTGAAAGAATACTAGGTCGCCTACATCCATGCCGCCTCATCAAATCAAGGGGCACTGGTCTAACTATCAGTCTAGGCCTGACTCTCAATATGTGTCTGAGATGATGCATCCTCATATGACTCAATCAATTGAAATTTAAAATTAAAATAGTTAAAATATTATTTGTATTTAAATTTAAAACTCAAAAAGAACCTATACTTACCATAATTTGACGTTGTAGAGAACCTCTAATCACTCTAGTGGATGGATTACTATACACCCCCCTATAAACATCGTACTCCATAATATCGGGATGTGCAGCTACCTATATGAATATAAAATAATGTTTTTACATTTCAAGTTATATAAAATATTTAAAAAATTTACTTACCATATGATCCCTATGTGTACTGAAGGTACGAATACTAGCTCGATATGTTACCTCTATCTCCAATAATTTTTCCAACCTACTGATTATCTACTCTAAAACTGCCTACTCAACCAGTGTGTATATAATCTATACCAAACCTAAAATTAAATATAATCAGGTTGGAGGATATGAGATGTCTCATCAAACTCCTTCACTCATTCTTACTCCATTACATTCCTTTTCAAAGTGTGCAAAAGTTGAGTGCAACTCAGACGCATAACTCTCTGTCATGCCTTCTAGATAGCCTCACACATTATATCATCAATGGGATACCATAAACCATATAGATAATTTATTATATCATGTTTTTATTTAAATTAATTTTAAATAAATATTACTTATTTACGTACCATCCAATGCTTAAACAAGCGCTGATGAACATCAACGGGAATATGATCCCATAACACCCATGCATCATAAATATAATTATGCAATATCTCGCTCCCCTATCCAATAGCTATATGCATAAACATGTGAAAAAAAGAAAAATTAATCAAACAATTATAATATAAATTAATTAATGAAAACTAAAAAAATACATGGTTAAACATACCTCTACATGCATGGATCGAACACAAGATGTGGACGTTGCTCAAGGATAGGGTCGAAAATCATCATTTAGGAAAGGCCATACCCCCTGAACTACCAAAAGTCTAAGGGTTGGATGATCCGACCTCCCTCTCTTCCAAATGTAGATCAGCCCCATATACCATACGATACAGATCCTCATCCATCGGAAAAATGAAATGATTTTTGTTAGAAAATAGTTAGAAAAAAATATTATATATAGATATATATTATACATTATTATAACTAGTATTTTACTTTGTCAATTTTAGTCTTCATCCTAATATTCATAGCTTTCGATGTCAATGTCTTCATCTTCCTCCTCAACATCATCGATTTCCAAATTAGTTTCAGTTTCATCATCTATTTTCATTTCAAATTATGCTGTAACATCATTAACATCATTGTCACCATCGAACCTTAACTATGGGGTGTCGTCAATGATATTCGTTTCTTGTTGTGTAAAAGATGGATTCAAATAAGTCTCTTGAAAATTTTCAATTTCTTGTACTTCAGTGGAACCACATTCACATTCATTTAATTGATTCTCTTGAGATTTAATTTTTATTATGCTCCACCAATCGCCCGACTCCCATGAAGTAGCACAATAATTTATATTAAAATTTTTCTGTGCCTAATGAGCTAATAAAAATTCTTTAATTACTGTAAGAAGACATTTATATTTAATATCAACAATTCCATGGATCATATTAACATGAAAGAATCTCTCAATAACCAACAACTGACATTTAAACGTCATTTTGTAATGTTATCTCAAATAACATAGTTCAACGATTTCTCCAACATCCCATAAAAGTAAAATTTAGTTTCTCCATGATGAGATCTTCATAAGAGAACACCACTATTCATTGTTTTTTGATTCCCCATATGCACATGTATAAAATCAAAAACTATTCACCACATATGCATTATAATATTTAATCATTTTGGACGATGGATTACACAATA
Source organism: Viscum album (assembly GCA_963277665.1). Classification (NCBI taxonomy): domain Eukaryota; kingdom Viridiplantae; phylum Streptophyta; class Magnoliopsida; order Santalales; family Viscaceae; genus Viscum; species Viscum album. Next base: position 175,396,050 of record OY728164.1, read on the forward strand.
TAGAAAATTGATTATCAAATTTATCAGCATGTTGAGATACCTAAAAATTTGTAAAAATAATTATCAATATAAAAATTATTAAATGTATTTTTTATTTGAAATGAAAAATAATTAATGTTACCAGTTATTGAAACCAATTGGAACAATTTTTTTGATGACGTTGATCAAGAGCAGATGTTGTAATTTGAAGAAACTATTTCTTGATATGATTATGATATAACCTATAAATAAAATAAGATTAATTTACTATTATAAAAATTATAGAATAAGTGATAGGATAACTCATAGTACAAATGGTGTAATTTATTCATAATTAAGCAAAATATACGTATGAGCTCTGTGATGTTCATCATCCAAATTCCATCGTTCCTGAACTACACTGAAGCCACATTTGGGATGATTGAAAACTGATAATTGATTTCTCATGTTATAGTCAAAATTTACCTCGTTATGGGTCATGAGGTTGTGTTTTTTTGGATATTCAGATTGAATGTAATGAGAGAAGAAAAGATAAATTTCTTCTTACAAATAATCTTCTGTAATTGAGCCTTCTACTAATGCTTTTTTATGCAATTTTGTTTTCAATTTTTTCCTGCATCTCTCTAATGGGTACATCCATTAGAACTTTTCCAGACCTCCAAATTTTGTGTCATGAGAAAAATTTAATATAAAATGTTCCATTAAGTAAATCAAACCTAGAGAGAAGATTTTTTATAATTTTCAGAAAATTAAAATGACTTTATCGTGTAGTTTCCTTTTAACATCATGGTAATTTTTGACTTATAAATGTCTTGAAAAAAATATTATATATCTGTTATTCCATCCCAAATAGTAAGATTTAACAGACATCTTAATCCAATTAGATGTTGTTTTTCTATTTAAATATGACAGTCACGACTTTTCAATCGGATAATATGACCATTTCTAACACATCTGTCCGATTTAGAAGCATAACCATCCTAAAGTATCAAATCTAAAATCCTCTGACAAGATAAAAAGATACTCTCTTTGGATAGTGTATAAGCTGCTTTTGGATTCATTATCTATTGTGATCTAACGTTTTCAAACTGTTCAAGTTTTGGTCACTTGAAAATTTGATCAAGATCTAATCGTGCCTTTACATTATCTTTGATCTTTCTTGGTGTATCCAAAAATGTATGAAATAAATAATCAAAATAGTTGTTCTCAATATGTATCACATCCAAAAAGTGATAGAACAATATGGAAAATCCCAAAAAATGATCTGTTTTATCCAATTGTGGTCTTTTCCAAATCCATCAATTTTCTGTTGATTTCATGTTGGTCCAAATGTGATAGGAGGTAATAAAGATAAAATTGATTTTAAATCTTTACATGAGATCATTGTTGGAGGCCCATTTTTTAAACTATTCCTTTTTTGAAATGATTTATGTTTCATTGAAAAGGATGATCTCTTGGAAAAAATCTATGATGATAGTCAGGAAAATGGGGTTTTCCATTGATGAGCATAAACTCTTTGGTGTCACTCATACAATACAGACATGATTTTGGACCTTGTTTACTCCATCCAGATAACATTCCATATGCTGCGAAGTCACTAATTATCCACATCATTTCAGCTTTCATTAGGAAGTTCTGTTTTACAGTAATATCATATGTACTAACACCATTATGCCACAATGAATTCAACTTATCAATTAATTGTTTCAAATAAACATTGATATTCATTTTTCGAATGACTTGGAATTAATAAGGTCAAAAATATATATGGATCATTCATCAACATCCATGGAGGTAAATTATATGGAGTTATAAAGATAGACCAGCATGAATACTGACTAATGTAAGAACCAAATAGATAGAAACCGTAAGTAGAAAGACCCAATTGTACGTTTCGGGTTTCTAAATAAAAAGACAGATTCACTTGGTGAAAATGTTTCCATGAATCACCATCAGTGATAAGATTTAAGCTTTTATAGGCTAAAATATTGGTTTTGTGTCCTGACATAAATGATGTTGTGTTTTAAGACAAAAATAAACATTGCAATCAGGATTTGAGTGGGAAATATCTCAATTGTTTTACAGAAACAAATCTAAACTTTCCTAGTTGAGCTTCTTTATACCTCGATTTTCCACATGTAGGAAAACTATCCAACGACTCATTTTCACCACAATATATTATGTAGTTATTTGAACATCTATAAATCTTCTAATAACCAAGACCCAAATTATTAACCAGCCTATTAATCTCATAGACATTTTAAGGAACACATTTCCATCAGGTAGTAGTGTTTTTAACAAAGATAATATCTGATCAAAAAACTATTTGAAATTCCATTATCTGATTTAATATCCATAAATTTAGGAACCACTTCAAAATTTCTCATCTTGTAACCATGATATAATGAATCCTTAGAGGACCTCAACAACTCATATAAATTATATGGTTCCAACTCAGGAGTAATTTCAATATCATAATGAGTTTTAGTTTGTTGAAAAGACGGAACTGCCACATCATATACTAAATTCTGAAACTGTACTGGTTCCAGAACCAAAATTTTAATATATTCTCTGGAACTGTGTTCACCTTGTTGATACTAAAAAACATAATCTAATTAAAAACCAAAATGCTATAAATGACCTCCAATGTTGTCAAATGTGTCATACGTCCTTGTTGAATTTTTTTTGCAAGGAAAATTAATTATCCCTTATGATTTTTTTAGTTGGGATGAAGCAAATGATAAGAAAGGTTGAACACCCTCAACATACACAGGATTTAAAAAATAACTGTTTGGATTCCTGTACTGATTTATCCAAGAAATATCATCTAATAATGACTATTGTTGACATCCTTGTTCCATATGTTTCTAAAAAATATGAAATAATTAGTTATTTTTTTATAATTAGATATAAGATAAACACTATCCAAAAAATATAAGACAATTAAATTCTCTTTTCTAGAAATTTATAATATTTTCTTTTATTTTATAGTTATTTATAATATTTTTAAGCTTTTATACCAATCTGAACTCATTTATAAAAATTTATACTACTTACCACTAATTATTACTAATTACAGGTATTTTGTAATAATTATTGTTAATTACCGGTAGCAAAATTTCCAACAGATTGGCGGTAGCTCTTTTTCCTGACGACTCATCCACTTACAACTTTATGTGACTCAAATTACTATGAAAAGTCTCCTCTAACATATGAATATCCATTTTCGTATACACTAGGATGGATAGTAGTGTGTCCTAGCCACATTTTTTTCAATGCTCTTGTATATTAAAATTTATATTTGTATGTCGAAGAATACTTTTCATATTAATTTCAGTTAGATTAGTTATAAAGAGGTGATTTGTCCAGAAAAAAAGAATCTTTTGTCTAATGGCTCTCCTCCTTTCAACTTTCTCCAATATAAATGAGTATGAAAAATATACTACGATATACGCGAGAGAATATTTTTTATACTGATTTCAGTGGGATAAAGTTGCAAGGACCTGAGGTGTTTTTCCAAAGGAATGCCACCATTCCGCTTGAAATTGTTCCAGTTTATCAGTGTACTCGAATCGATCCAATTTATTACTAATTAATCCTAATTATTTCTAATTAATTCTATTTGTTATTAATTGTTTTTAATTATTACAAATGTCTCCTAATTTTTTCTAATTTTTTATTAATTTTTTCTCATTGTAACAAATTATTCCTAATTAATCCTAATTATTACAAATTAATCTTAATTAATTTTAATTATTCAAAATTTATTAAAATTAAACCGAATTACTACTAATTATTCATAATTATTCCTAATTAATCATAATTATTACTAATTATACCCAATTATTACCAATTAATCTTAATTATGACTAATTATTCCTAATTATGACTAATTAATCCTAATTATTACTAATTATTACTAATTAATCCTAATTATTTCCAATTCATCATAATTAAAATTAATTAATCCTAATTATTATTAATTAATCCTAATTATTATTAATTAATCCTAATTATTTCTAATTAATCCTAATTATTACTAATTATTACTAATTATTAAAAATAAATTACTCATTATTACTAATTGTTACAATTTATTAATAATTATTGATAATTATTACTAATTAATCCTAATTATTTCTATTTGATCCTAATTATTACTAATTGATTATAATTATTGATTATTATTTATAATTATTATAAATTATTATAATTTAATACTAATTATTACAATTTATTACTAATTATTACCATTTATTACTAATTATTACAATTAATTACTAAATATTACCATTTATTTCTATTTATTACTATTTATTACTAATTATTACCATTTATTACTAATTATTAACATTTATTAGTAATTATTACCATTTATTACTAATTATTACTAATTATTACTTTTTATTACTAATTATTACTGATTATTACTAATTATTACAGTTTATTACTAATTATTACAGTTTATTACTAATTATTATAGACTATTACTAATTATTACAAGTTGTTACAATTTATTTAAATTTATCACCATTTATTACTAATTATAACCATTTATTACTAATTATTACCATTTATTACTAATTAAAACAAATTATTACTAATTCTTACAATTTATTACTAGTCATTTCTAATTATTACTAATTATTATTAAGTAATACTAATTATTTCAAATTATTACAAATTATTACTAACTATTACCATTTATTACAAATTATTTCCATTTATTACGATTAATTACCATTTATTACTAATTACTAATAATTATTTCTTGCTATTAAAAATTAATTCTAGTTATTAAAAATTAATTATAATTATTATAAATTAATTCCAATTATTACAAATTATTACAAATTATTACAATTTATTACTAATTATTACAATTTATTACTAATTCTTATAATTTATTACTAATTATTACAATTTATTATCATATATAAGTAATTATTACTGTTTATTACTAATTAGTACCATTTATTACTAATTATTATGAATTACTACTAATTATTACACTTTATTACAAATTATTAAAATTTATTACTAGTTATCACCAATTATTAAAAATTAGTACAAATTATTACTAATTATTACAAATTATTACAAATTATTTCAATTTATTACCTTTTATTAAAATTTATTACGAATTATTACGAATTATTACAAATTATTACGAATTATTACAATTTATTACTAATTATTATTAATTAATACTAATTATTGCTAATTATTACAAATTATTACAAATTGTTACAAATTATTACTAATTATTATCATTCATTATGAATAATTACCATTTATTACAAATTATTACCCTTTATTATGAATTATTACAATTTATTACTAATGATTACCATTTATTACTAATTATAACAATTTATTAGTAATTATTACCATTTATTACTAATTATTACATTTTATTACTAATTATTACAATTTAGTACTAATTATTACAATTTATTAATAGTTATTACTATTAATTTAAATTTACTACTAATTATTTCAATTTATTACTAATTCTCCAGAATTTTTACTAATTAATCCTAATTATTTCAAATTAAAGCTAATTATTACTAATTAATCTTAATTATTGATAATTATTACTAATGATTAATAAATATATGTAATTATTAAAAATTATTTCTAATTATAACAAATTACTACTAATTACTTATAATTAACACATAGACATAAGTATTCACAAAAATAAATACTAAAAAACCAAAATCTAATTCTAATTGAATTTAATTGCATCTAACAAACAAAAATTATAAATAATTTAAAATAAAATAAATTAACTAAACAATAACAATATATACAACTACAATGAAACTGATTCTTTGAGAGTATAAAAGACGCAGATTGTGCTCTAATTTAAAGTTTAAACTATGAAAAATTTTAGAAGAATTTTTGTAGATGAGATAGAGAGAGAAGTAGAATGAGAGGAAAAACGGATGGAGGTATATATAGGTTAGATTATTTGTGACATGGTTATTTGCGACGTGCCCCATCGCAAATGCCTACCACCCACATTAATTACCGTCGGTAAAAAAAATTTGCAATGGGACCCATCACAAATAGTAAAAACTGCCGTCGGGCATTTGCAATGAAAATAGGGAACCCGCCGCAAATGCCCTCCCAACACTTTGGCACACATTCCCGCCAAACCTTTTGTGATGGGTCCTTACTTGCCTCAAAAACTTATTACTTGTGACGTGCCTATCGTACGGCCACAAACAAACCCTTCCGATGAGTTATTTGTGACAATCCCCCAACCCATCACAAATAACCTGTCGCAGTTGGCCATTTTCCTGTAGTGCAGTGGATGTAGTTCTAACACCAAAAAACATACGGATAATAACTATGAAAAGGAAAAATTCGGTATAATGGACCAAGCCTTTTTTATATATTGTTACATGATTTAAGCATAACTAACCATCAAATAAAAACAAATGATTGTAAATTCTAGTGTCTTTGAAAGATTAGGTACACGATTAGAAAGCATGAAGCCAAAATAAAAAAAAATCATTTTTAATCTCCATAATGAGGTCCAAACCTCACTTAAGCTATTACATATATATAAAATAAACTAAGGAATTAAAAGACCAAAAGAATGAGCTAAAAATATCAATAAGGGAATAAACATAGAAGTAAAGCATAACACATGGGTTAGAAGGCATAACATGATGAAATAAAAAGGCATAGAATATGAATGAAAATAAGGAAGAATAAAATGTATAAAATGGTATCATGTAATCATGTAATCATAGGAATGTGGAAACATCATATAACAAGACCCAATCATGAGTTATGGCTAACTTCCAAGAACATTGTACATAGTGAACAAAGTCCCACAATGGAATATTGTTAACTCCTTATCCCAACAAGACATCTCATGAGACTAATAATTACCCAATGCATTGGAGCACTATATGGTTTCACCCATAATAACCTGCTAATGAATATGTGTTCCACATGAATAATCATACATAAGGAATAAACATAAGTGCTACCCATGGAATGAAATGGTTATGATAATCAGTTCATAAGGAACAAACAATGATAGTCTCATATTGGTGTTCTTGAAAAAATGGATTTAAATCCTACATAGACATTCATATGAAAAAATAGGCATAGATCATGAAAAAATATTTTGAAATGACGTGAAAACATGTAAAAAGAGTGATTAAGAAATGTTAGAAATAAGCATATTCTTTGTGTTTTAATGGAAATATTAAAGAGACTTTAAAGTAGGAAAATGTATAATTGTTTTCATAAACCAGAAATACACATAGATAGTTTTTCATGATAAATAATTTGTTTCTTAGAAAAATAATTGTGGCTTAAAACATATTATGAAGTGTATTTGAAAATGGGTAAGAAACTAGGAAGTTACCTTTAAACGGGCTTTCTTATCAGGCAGAACTAAGAAGGGAACATTATAAAACATGGATTTACTTGTCAAATAAATAATAATTTCACTAGGTACATATTTTTGGCACATAAACACATAATTTTGGAGGGGTAAATAAGAATAATTAATAATTACATCATGGTAAATAGAGAGAAAGCGTATCCTGAAGGAAAAATGGATGTTTGGAGAGAACCCCTTACCTTATGTACGAATCTAGTCTTCACTTTCACATAAGGTCATAAATAATCAAATTAGTTCCATTAATTAACTAATTTAGAACCTCTTATACATTTATTTTATTTATTATAATTTTATTAAGTTCATTTATGTCTTTTTTATGTGTTATTAGATTCAATTTAATCGTTCTGGGATTGTTTTTTTCATGATTTTGTTATTGGTTCCCTTGAGTTTTATTATGGGAGTTCCTGTAAAATAGAAGAAAAAAATCCAGAAATGGAATTATATGATATTTATTCCCATACATAATTTCAAATCATTCCATATATCATTTTATTCACTAAAATGAGAATGAGTAATTAGATCAAATTTTAATGATGAAGGTTAGTTTATTGTGGTGAATTTTCGATAATCATAAACTAGTTGTTTTATTTAATATTATGTATATATAATGGTTACAGAACATTAAATAAGATATAAGTCCTACATTATAATCTATTTTAACCATAAAAATGGTTTTATTACCAGCTTGAATGTGTTAATGGAAAATATAAATACATCATCCACGATGGCGGTAAATTGACACATCATAGATAATGTTTTCATTTTTAGAATAAAATGAAGTTGGAAGATATTTGATGAAAGATTATTCCATTTACAAAATAAAATTCTAGTATATAAAAGATACTGGAGTAATCATTCCAATTTTTGATACGGATACAATTTAATGATATGAATAAAAAATAAATTGATAAGATATTAAAAGAAAACGAAAGAGGATTTTACATCTTGAACTTATTCTCCTTGAGAGCCTCCTTAAGGAAATTGGTTTCGTTATTTTATTGAGAACAAAGGCTCCTAGAAATGGGGGGGGGGGGATAATTCAGAATAGAATTAGATAGATTTTGTACAACATTCAAGGCTTTTGTGGGCTAAGTAAAAGTGGTGGCAGGGGTGGTATTTATAGTAGGAGGAGAGGGGTATTTTTGATTATTTTATTTTATTTATTTATTATTTTTGCTTAAGACTATCAATAGTATTGATTATTGTGGGTAAATAAAGTAACTAGAGAATTTTAGTTTGAACCAATGGTTTCTTACCTCATACATACATCATCCATGACTCAATAATTCATGTATTTGTTAAATACTGTAAATTACTGTATTTCACTATTCACCAAAAAACAAACAATTTTACCAAGATAAATAAATTTACCCCAACTATTTCTATATGTTTATAATTGAAATTTGGAATCCATTTTATGAATTTAATTTTCTAGAAGCAAGAAATTTAATTCTTAATTAAAATCAACATAAATGCAAAAAATTAAAATTTTAAAATCATAACAGATTTTATAACACTTTTAAAAATTAATTAATGTCTCATAAAAGAATCTTATAATCATAAGAAAAAAATATTAATTTATGAATCTATTTTATGAAAGAATTTTTTTTGAAATAATTATATTAGTTATAAAATTGTAAATAAAACATTTTGTTTCACATAAATACCAATACTTAATTTATCATTTTTAAAACATTTAATTACTTGTATGAGGATATAATTATATCATATTTTCATTTATAAAATAACTGAATCTTATTTATATTTTCATAGGTGCTGTTACTATTCTATTGGATGGTTTACTATTCTTAATAGTCACATTACAACTCTATTGATAAAGTTACTACTCCATCAATATAGGTTTCTTCATTTCTAAAAATACTTGTTATTTAATTCATTCTTTAATTATAATGTTAGTATTTTGTTATCAAAGAGTTTTTATGTGGTTTATACGATATTACCTAATTATAAGAATTGAATTTCAATTTATATAATTCTGAGTTGTAAAATTCTTCCCCATTATGAAATATCCACATCAAAATTTTGTTTTTATATTCTATGGTAAAAATAGGTTAGGGTACTTATCCTTTATCTCTTACTCTAGTTCTTATGTATCCCCATCATACATGTGGTTCCACCATATTAATTTGACCATGTGGGCTGTCTTTTTTGCATATAAATTTATCTCTACAGTCTAAGATCTTCCCCAGATGCGCTGCATATGAGAGGTTGTTCTCTAGTTGTACCACCTCCAAATTCAGTACATGTGAGGGGTTTGGTATGTACTTATTCAATATGGATATGTGGAATACATCATGTACTTGAGATATAGTAGGTGGATGTGCTATTCGAATGGACACAACTCTGACATGATCAAGAATCTCAAAGGGTCTGATGTACCTGGGACTCATCTTCCCTTTCTTCCCAAGTCTCACGATCCTCTTCCATGGTGATATGTGGATGAATAACATATCTAAAACCTCAAAATCTAGGCTGGAACTATGATTATCCTCATATATCCTCTGTCATCTTTAGGCTACCTTGATGTGATGCTGAATGGTTTTCACATGTTCCACCATTTCTTTGACCATTTCAAGTCCTAGTAGTTTACGTTCACCGACATCATCTTATATGATATTTTTATGTATGTTTCCCATAAAGGTATTCATAGATGATAAAGAGGAAAGTGTTACTTTAAGATAACTCGGCCAGATGTAGATTTTGTTCCCATCCTCCTTTGAAGTCCATAAAAAATTATCTTAACATGTCTTCCAATTTTTGAATAGTTCTCTTAGAGTGTCCATCAGTTTGTGGATAATATGACATACTGAAGTTCAACATATTTATCAGATATTTTTGGAGACTTTTCCAAAACATGGAGGTAAATATCAATTCTCAATTGGATACAATCGATTGGGGTACTCCATGTAGCCTCACCACTTCTATTATCTATATCAATGAAAGATGATTGAGTGATAAGTCTTTTTGAGTCATGATAAAGTGAACTATCTTTATAAGATGATCCAAAAAAATCCATATAACATTTCTTCCTAAGGTTATCTTGGGAATTATAGTAAAAAATTCCATGGTGGTGTATTCCCATTTCCATGTTGGTATGGGTAATGGTTTCCTCATCCCCTTAGAATTTTTTCATTTCGGCCTTCACTTGAAAACATACCATACTATTTGATTTATATTCAGACATCTCATTTTTTATATTGTTCCCCAATAGTTCTCTTAGATATCTTGATACATCTTTGTCCTCCCTAGATGAATAGAGAAGGTTGAGCTATGTAAATCATTGATAATATATTTCTTTATCTAGATTGTATGGTACACATAGTTATGAACCAAATATTATAATACCTTCCTCATTAATTTTGAACTCTGAAAATTTTCCCTTTTTGATATCTTCCACCTTTTTCTCAATTTCCAAATAATTTCTTTGAGAATCCTTTATTTTCCACATAAGGGATGGTTAAGTAATCATTTTATAAATATTTGATGATATTCCCTCCTCAATGTTTCCCATGTACATTCCTTGAAAATATATGCATATTGGTTCCTTCTCAATCATTATCATTGATAATGTTGCAGGATATTTTCCTCTTAGAGGAAATTATACTTTATTTACCTTACTATGATGATAGTGGATTGCGCAGTCATAATTCTTGATGAGCTCTAAATATCTTCACCGGTTCAAATTAATTTTCTTATTTGTAAATATATATTTCACACTCTTGTGATCAGTATACATCACACTTCTCCCCATAGAGATAATGCTGCCATATTTTCAACACAAAGATCATGGATACCAATGCAATATCATGTCTAGGATAGGTTTTCACTTATGTTTTTAACTTCCTTGAGGCATAGGATATCAAGTTAACATTTTCACTAGTACACAACCTAAGACCCTCTTTAATCATTTCTATATACCAAAGAGAGCTCCCACATTTTGGTAGTGTGAGTAATGGTGATATGATAAGAACTTTTTTCAACTCTTTGAAGCAGTCTTCACATTCACTGGTGTAGAAAATTTTTCCCCTTCTGAGTCAGATTTTTTAGTGGGTTTTAAAATCAAGATAAGTTCTTGAAAAATCTCTGGTAATACCAAGATAGAACAAGGAAACTACAGATCTCTATTATAGATGTTTTCAGGGGCCACTCTTTGTTTTCCTTTGTCTTGAAAGGTTCCAAATATATTTCTTTGATAGAGATAAAATTGAAAAATAATGATACTTCCTCTATCAAGAACTCACATTTAATGTACTTTACATAGAGTTTATCTATTTTCAAATATTTTATAAAAGTATTCAAATTTCCCTCATGCTCCTCCTTGCTTTGGGAGTATATCAGAATACCATTGATAAAGACTACAAAAAATGTGTTGAGGTAATATCTAAAGACTCCATTAATTAAGTCCATAAAAATTTCTGGAGCATTAGTGAGTTCTAAGGGAATCACTATGAACAAATAGTGTCTACACCTTGTTCAAAAGGTTTTCTTGAGAATATCATCCTTCATCACCTTCAATTGGATATATTTCGACTAAAGGTCCACCTTAGAGAAATACTTAACCCCATGTAGTTGATTAAATAAGTCATTTATTCATGAAAGGGGATACATGTTCTTTATCTTGATTTTGTTGAGATCATAATAATAAATATAGAGGCTCATCAATCCATCATTCTTTTTGATTAATAGGACTAGAACACCCCATAGTGAAGAACTTGGTCATATAAAACCCTTTTCTAGATTCTCTTATAACTACTTATTTAATTCATCCTAATCAATAATGTCCATTATATAATGTGTCTTTGATATAAGCAGAGATCCATGATAATGTTTAATTGATAAATAAACCTCTCATTCAGGAGGAAGAATATAAAATTTTTTGGGGAACACATCAGCATAGTCCCTCAGAATGGGAATGTCTTCGAGTATGATTCTAGCCATTATCACAATCATTTGAGCTATATATTCTTGATCACAAGTCAATAATATCCATAATCAGATGAGTATTTTTAGAGGATAATCTTCTACATCCTTACACTTGTATAGAGTTAGAGGATTCTTTGGGATGTGAAGATTGATCTCCCTTTATCAACAGTTGATGCCATACTTGTATAAAGATGTCCAATACATGCCCAATATAAAATCAAACTCCACTGAGGGAAGTAAGATGATATTTTATGAGAGGTTCAGTCAAAAATAATTAACAAGGGGGAGTTATATAATTTGGTTTCAATAATTGCCCCATTTTCTATTCTAAGAGATAACTCAACGTCCATATTTTTAGGTGGTGTATAAATACTCTTATTAAACATGCAAGGCGTGAATGAATGTGTAGAACCATTATCAAATAGTATGATCACTATTCATCAATAAATAACTAGAGTTTATGTCATCAAATTATTTTTAGATTCCGCCTTAGTAGTAGTGATATCATATTTCATTACTTATTTTTTGGGGGTTGTTTTTGGTGATTGTCTCATAATATCCTTGGATTGGGGAATTGGATCACAAAATTCCCATGGTCCTTACAATTGATACATTGGACGAAAGACCGAGTGTTTATTTGTACCTTAATTTCTTCCTCCAAATTTTTGGATTGTTCATATCCCTTCAATAATTAATAGCTAAATACCCCTCTCTTACACTTTTTAAGCGTCTCTTAGTTCATTTTAGATAGTTCCCTTGATTCTTCTTCCCAAAATTTTGACACATGGGATGTTGGGGTTTCTTTCTATAATGGGATTTATATATTGATCCTCCCATATTAGACTACAGTTTTAATTTTTATCTCCTAGACCATGAGACCACTAAAAGTATTTGATCTATATATCATCCTTAAGGGAACAACAGGCAGTATCCTCACAATTATTTAAGACTCAAATTGAAAATTCTTTTAATATGCTTCTCTTTAGTACAATAATGAAGTAATTCAACTTTCCTTCAGGGTTCTTAAGAATTCCTAATGCATAACTTGTAAGTCTAGTGATGTTTTCTTCACACTCCCCGATAGACTCATCTTCCTTTTTAATTAGTCTGGGGAACACCCTTTGTTTCTTTAGATGAAGAGTTTATGGAAAATATTTATTGAAAAATATTTTATCAAAATATTTCCATCCCATAGAATTAATTTTATCCTTGCAATTCATGTTATTAATAATTTTACACCACTGATCAGAGTCCCCATCAAGACAATAGACCACCAGTACAACTTTTTCTTCTTTTGAGCATAGGAGGATAGATAATATATTTTCAATGGAGTTATTCTATTTTTCTATGATGATGGGATCGAAAGATCCACTAAAAATGGGAGGCCTTTTTTCATAAATGAATCAACCAAAACATTATATTTATTTGGATAATAAGGGAGTTTGAGATGATTTAAGTTACTATTCATATCTTTATCCCGTTTTTCAAGTACTGTCATGAGATTTTGAGCTCCCATCCCCATCATATTAGGCATTTCATTAGGTAAATCATCACATTTCCTATCACATTGATTATTGGAATGAGTTCTTCTATTTATATAAATTAACAAAGAAAAAATAATGTACAATTAGGGTAGATTGAATACTTATCTAGTAATATTATAAAATGGAAACATTGAACATTGAAGGATAAACTTGTAAATGAAAATTATATCATAACACGTGATTCTCTATGTTTCATTCCATGTTATCCCTGGTGATATAATTATGACTAGGGTTTTTACTAGATCTTTATAATCCCTATCTCAAAAATAACTATGCTATTCTCTGATATAGAATCTAGATTCCCTTTCCTATTTCACATATTATTACCTGATTTAATCCTAACTAACCATTAAATTCAAACCAAGGATAAAAAATTCTAGTGTCTTTGAATGTTTATGTACATGATTAGAAAGAATGAAACCAAAACAAAAAAGCCTTTTATTTATTCTCCATAAGGATCTCCTTACATCAAATGAGATCTCACATATACATAGTATAACCTAGGGAATTAAATGAATAATGTGATGGTCTAAAAATCCCATAAAGATAATAAACATTTAAGTAAATCATAACACATGGGTTAGAATTCATAACCTGATGACTTAAAAAGTCATGGAACATGAATATATATAAGGAATAATAACATGTAGAACATGGTATAATGTAATAATGTCATCATAAGAATTTGGAAATAATATATAACATGATTTAATCAGGATTCAATGCTAACTTCCAAGACTATTTCACATGGTAGATAAAGTCCCATAAAGGAATTAGGTTCACTACCTATCCCAACATGACTTCTCATAAGACTAAAAATTACCCATTACATTGGTTAGATATCTAGGATCACCCACCATAAAATGTTTAGGAATATTTATTCCACGTGAATAATCACAAATAAGGAATAAACATACGGGTTACCTATGGAATGAAATAAGTATCATAATAAATTTATAAGTCATAAACAATGGGTGTATCATAATGATGTCCATGAAAGAATTGATATAAATAATACATGGAAATTAATAAGGTAAAATAGGAAATAGACAATGATAAAATTTGTTTAACTAAAGTGAAAACAAGAAAAAAGAGTGTTTAATAAACTTTAGAAATGATCTTCATGGTGTGTTTTAAGGGAAAATATTAAAGAGTATTTAAATCATGGAATGATATACATGTTTATACAAACTAAAAATGAATATAGATAGTTTTCACGATTAAAATTGTGTTGTTTTAGACAAATAATGTTGCATTAAAAAATATTATGGAGTGTACTTGAAAATGGGTCAAAAATAAGGAAGTTCCCTTTAAACGAGCTCGCTTATCTGGAGGAATTGAGAAGGGAACCTTATAAAACAAATATGTTACCATCAAAGAAACAATAATTGATCAAGGTAAAATAAATTAGAACATAAACATAGATTTATGGAGGAATAATTAATAATAACTAAGAATTATATTGGGGTAATGTGAGATAAAATGTAACCTGAAGAAAGAATGGAGGTCTAGAGAGAATCCCTTGCCTTATGTTCGAAACTCTTATGCACTTACAATAAATGTCAAAAATAATCACATTAGATCCATTAATTTAATTAATTAATAATAAATTCAACATGTATATTATTTATTATAATTTTATAAAATTCATTTATAGCTTTTTTGATAAGTTATAAGATTCAATTTCTTCATTACGGGAGTATTCGTTTCACGATATCATGATTGGTTCCCTTGGGTTTAATTTTAAGAGTTTGGAAGGAAAACTAAAAAAGTGTAATTATATTATATTTAATATCCTAAATAGTTTTAAATGGTTACATATATCATTTGTTCACATAAATGATAATTAATCATTTAAAAAAATGTTAATGATCAAGTTTAGTTTATTTTGGTGAATTTTTTATCATCACCAACTATTTTGTTTTACTATATAATATTATAGATATATATAGGTTACAGAACATTAAATAATCTATAATTAATATATTATAATCCTTTATAACCACAAAAACGTTTTTATGAATAGGCTTGATGTTGGTAATGTAAAATGTAAATACATCTTCCACGATGGTAGTAAATTGACACATCACAGACGTTGTTTATATTATTAAAATAAAAAAAAGTGAGAAGATATTTGATGATGGATTATTACATTAACACAAATAGTATATAAAATATAATATATTTATTATTACACTATGGGATAGGGAGGTTAATAAAGGATAAGAAAAAAATGGAAAAGAAATTAAAAGAAAACGAAATAGTATTTTACCTACTAAATGTCTTCTCATTGAGAGCCTCATTAGGGAAAACGGGTCCAGTCTTTTTTTGATAAAAAAAGATCATATATTTGTTGGATTGACTTGGGAAGACAATTTGGTAGAATATGGAAAATATTCAAGGCTTTGTAGGTGTGAAGAGAAGAGGTGGTGAGGGGTGGTATTTATAGTGGGAGGAGAGGGGAATTTTTTATTATTCTATTATCATACCTAAATGTTTTTAAATTTTAATAAATTACTTTATGGGTTAGTGAAAACCATAATAAAAAACATTCTATGATGATTATAAGTTAATACCAAAAAACATCCTTATACATACCTTCAAAAACATCATGCACCCTCTCAGAATCAAGATATGAATACTCGTATATGAGATCAGATTAGGGGCTGATGGAGCGAGTGTTGATTATTATTTTCATTTGTATATTATATTAATAAAAAACTATAAATATTGTTAATTATTGTGATTAAATAGAGTAAATAATTCATGTGAGTTTGAACCAATGGGTTGTTACCTCATCCATACTTCATCCATGACTTATTACTTCATGTATTTTTTGAATACTGTTAAATGTCGTATATCACTATTAACCAAAATTAAATTTTTTTATAAAAATACAAAAAATTCAGCTCAACCATTTCTCAATGTGTGGAATTAAAAAATGGAATCCATTTTGTTAAAATAATTTTCTGAATATGATAAATTTAATTTTTAATTAGAATAATCATTTATTCTAAAAATACAATTTTAGAATTAAAAATCATTTTATAAAGATTTGAAAAATTAATTAATGACTCATAAAATCTTATTATAATAATAATACAGAAAAATATTAATTTATGAATATATTTTATGAAAATAAATTTTCATTAAAATCAATATGTTAGTTTTAAAATTATAATTGAACATTTGTGTTTCACAATAATATTAATACTTAATTTGTCATTTTGAAAATATTTAATTAGTTATACTATAAAATAATTATATCATATTTTCATTTATATGATAGCAAAATTTTATTTATACTTTATTTGGTGAGGCTAGTATTCTATTGGCCGATTTGCTATTCCTAATGGTCACATTCCTATTCCAATGGTGAAGTTACTATTTCATCAGTATTGGTTCTTTAATTTCTAGAAATACCTATTATTTCATTCATTATTCAATTATAATTTCTGTATTGTGTTCTCAAATTTATTTTATAAGGATTACACTCTATGATATAATTATAAAAATTTAATTTCCATTGATAGAATTATGTATTGTTATATTAGGCTTGACCCAATCGTAACTGGTGAACAAGAAACATGCCTTATTGCTCACATGGTTTAAAACTCCACGGGGATATTCTTATAATACTTAAATTTATCATTAGAAACCATTTTGAGGGATTTTGAAATAAATATATCCCCAAAGAACCCATGTTCATGATTATGATATCTGCTATGCTTAATTTTTTTCAATTTATGTTAACTATTTCAATAGTATTGGGATTATAAACTATGTTTCATAATGTTATGATCTAATATATTGTATTATAAAATTTTTAAATTTAACATAGAAGAATTAATTGGAACCACATCAGTGAATAAAATCTAAAGAGTGAGAATGATTATTTCCTTGATGGTCTTAGGAAAATATTTTGAAGGGAACTATTCTCAAAAACATTCTCATCATATGAGGACATAATATCATGTACTCATAAGATAGATAAATAATTATCTAAATATTAAGTATTTAAAGGTAATCTAGTGAATAATAGGATGATATATATAAATATAGATAAATTTAAGAAGGGAAATAGGGGATTTCCCACACATGATAATTGTGAAAAAACCACTCTGGTACTTTCTTAAACGGAATGTGAGTTTTCTATAAGTGTGGAGAGAAATCCATCATGCTCATGATTATAAATGAAATATTATTTTTAGTGTTCAATGATTTAAATTTAATGTAATGGGGAACTATGAAAATCAATGTATCAAGAATCAGAAGAATATATATCAAAAGAATTTAATTATTCATTGGCAGGCTAATTTATTTACCAGAGATAAATTTGAATGATTAACATGCTTCTATTTTGATTATATATTTATGTAATTAGATTATTTTATCAAGTATATCATAGTTATAAGAATTATAAAATGTATATGCCTTGTACTATAACACTTTTTTATTAAGGATTTGAAGGCGTATGTTGAATGGCACTGATGACCAAGGAAAATGATTCAGTAGAAAGTTGAACTTCATGGAAAATACATGATTGAGGGAAAATTAATTCTTAATATGTTCCTGATTTTGAGATAATGATGTTGGGATAATGATATGATTGATATATATAAAATAAATTGAATATTAATGCCAACAAAGGGACTATTTTATGATTTTTTTACAAATTTGTTTATGTTTTCATTGATAAAGTTTACAACATGTTTGTATTTAAGGAATATATCTAGTAATATATGTTTTAGTTAAGAAATAATGAATCATTTATGTTTTCAATAAGGTTTTATGCTAATTAATTGTTTCACAATGTTTTAATAGAATACATGATGAAGGTATTCTGATGTTTGATATGTGATGACAAAGAGATAATTCATATTATTTTGATTAATGATAAGTTAATTTTTTAAATTCAGTGACCTTATTTCTAAATATTTGGATCTTAATATTTTGGAAGCACTATAGGGTTAACCATTTATTAAGTGGTTTATATTGAACTTTGGATGCTATTTCAGATATTGATGTATTACTACACCATAAGGATATTTATTCATATTGTGTAACTTGTGCTAACAATTTTTGTCATAGTAATAACCAGAGATCAAATGAATTAATTATTATTTTATTATGGATATTACTATACCTTAAAAGAGAATATTAGTGTTTCAGGTATATATATTTTTTGGATATTCATTTCTTAGGGTAAGTGATGAATTGGAAATTGATTGAACCACAACCACATGATGAAATCATTCTTATCAAGTAAGTATATTATATTATATTCATAGACAGTAAAATAATTCCACATCTTTAGGGGACGGATCTTGAAACAAAAATGTTATCATATTACCTTCATATCCAATGAATATTATGGACTTTTAAATCATCATGTATTTATGGTTTTAAGGTCCTTAAATTTCTATTGTTTCTTAAATTTCTTATGATAAATTACCTCTACCAATCTCTATGATTATTTACACTTTTTTTCCATGTCAACGTTTTAATTTTTTGATATATTCCCTTACTTGTAAACATAGTTATGAAATTATTCCATATGATACTTTTTCTTCCATATATCTCCTATTAAGAAGATATTTTCTTTACCATTTTTACGATGTGGGTTTTCAAAAATTGTATTTTTGAATTTCAGAATGATGATTACTAGGATAGAGTTTAAATTGTGAGGACTCAATTTATTTATGGTTGTGAGTATGTAACACCTTGAGATTTTAAAATAAGGACAATGTATTTAATAGCGTATATGACCCGTAATAAAAAGTTTATAATAAAATATAGCACCTCTATACTTTATGATATATTTATTTTTAAATAAATTTAATCACTTTAACTATTTTAAAAACACACAACACTGAATAAGCTTCAATCATGCACAATGACTAGTTTCTTTGATAACTTGCATAAAATAAAAGACCGATTTTTACCAAACAACGTTATATTATGAAAATTATTATATAATATATCGTATATCCATTAGAATTAATGTTATGATTACGATTAAAAAAATAATGAAAATATATAGTTCACAAACATTTAGTTTTTATTTATTGATTATAAATAAAATAATAATCAATTTAAGGAAAAAAAGAAATGTTTTCTGAAAAACTGTATTATTCTAAAAGAAGTTTTAATTGTTCAGAAGCACATAATTTAAAATTAAATTATTGCAATTTTAAAAAATTTAATTCAAAAAATAAAATTCAATTTTTAAATCTAAATACCAAAATTATCTTACAGTGAATTTTTTGGATTTTTATAAAAAGTCTCATTTTTTGATTAATAGTGGAAAATACATAATTTTAATTGAAAAAACCTTTTCATTTAAATTATTTTTAAAGTTAAAATAATATGTAAATTGGTTTCAAATTAATATTAGATAAATTATATATAAATTAATATAATATAGGTGATTTCAATCATTTTAATAATGAATTTGGATATAAAAATATTAAATTTTTTGACCATTTTCACTTTAAAAACCTACTTTATCAACACATATACATGATTAATTTTTAATTAAAATTTTTCACATGTGTGAATTTATGTTTTAAAAAGGATTCAATATTTGGAATCAGTATAATTTATAATTTCAAATAATTCCAACTTTGGATTTTGACCAAAATGAATTATGAAAATAGTAAAAATTAATTACCGTGGTTAAGGTAAAAATGGATTTAGAGGGGGTTAAATTAAGAAGATAAGGTTTAAGGAAATGACCATTGAATTTTTAAAACACAAATTGGATAGACATAATTACACGTTATCTCTTATAGTTTCAATAATATCTTATTTAGTAATCTTTTGGCATGATAAAAATGTGGGTATGATTGAATCTGTTCAAAAAAATTACAAGTGTTCCACTCACCACACTTATAATGGGCCACCCTCTCCTATATTAATCACAACTTAAAACATAATTGGTTAGGTAAAACCATCCCAAATCCCTTATTATCACCCTAAAATCCTTACTTGGGGATGAATGTCAATCTAGGAAGGATATAGGGAAAACCCATGGAGGATACCCGAGGGAGAGGTAACATTTTTCGACCAGCATATTTATTTTTTTATTTGTCCAAATCTTTAAATTATTGTTAAAAAATGATGATAAAATATTCTTAGTATCATACATATACTAGGATGTTTTTATAATAGCGGGATGACCTAAAAAAATCTCCACTTCCCTAAAATGGGTTACAAAATCATCATTTATGTGTACGGCGGACTACCACCTCATGAACTTATGTCATGATTTATTCCATTAACACATTTTAAATTTGGGTATGTATATGGATATAAATTATATATATTATATTTGTAAAATTATTATAACTATAGGGTCATTATATCACATATAAATTTTAAGATTCTATTTTATATGGGATACGATAGGTCACTCATGTGTATGATAGACTACTGACTCACGAAGCAATGCGATTCATCTTTCACTGACTCTTTAAATGTTAGGTGATAAAGATGAATTAAAATATTACATGTTATATAAATGAGATAATTATAAAATTGATGACATATATATCATTATTAAAATTAAGAACCAGATATTTTTATGTGGTAAAAATATTATAAATTTGTTTTTAATTTCATGGTTTTGACTTAATATGAATGCATAGTAAGGATATGGAGGAAACAAGGGCTTCCATGGGGTTTTTGGAGCATGAAACCCCATATGGTGGAAGAAATATATGGTCAACATGGTTAGCAGAAACTATGCAGCTCAATATATTGAGTTTAGCCTAGCCATGCAGGGTGTCTCAGTGAGCAGAATTGGTCCCACAATTTACCCTAACCTTGAAACCCTGGATGAATACACGTGAAGAGGATATAAAGATATTAACAGATTCATATATAAAAAATTTCACCTAGTTTCCCAAGATATGAACATTAACCATTCATGTTCCCTCCTTGAATAGTGAATGGAATATGGTTGGTGCACGGTTTTTCCAACCGTGCGGCTAAATCATGTGACCCTTAAAGATGGTTAAAATTTTTATAACTTAAATACATTCATTTTTTATTTTTTCTAGATGAATTTTTTTCTCACCTATGACATGATACTCAATCTACATAAGCTAGGTTCTTATATTTTTTTCTCTATCAAACCTTGTAATTGAGATCTATTTGTCTCATTTTATGTCTGCTGGTAAGTGACACACTCCTTAGGCTCTTTTTTTATTTCTATTTCTAATTATTATTCTATTTTGATGTTTGATCTTAGGATCCATTTTTATGGAGTTCATTTTTTATTTTATTTTCATTCAATCCAGAACAAACTAAGGACCAATACTAGATGACGCATCTACTACATGCATAAATTAGGCGGTCTCTGACTTATCCCCCAAAGTCTTTCCTTCTATAAATTGATTCCATTATGCACATACTAGTTTCAATGAGTCTTGATTATTAATTTCACTAACCTTGAATTTATTTTGGGTAGATTTTTTTTATATGGAACTCTCAACATCTCTTTGATATCTTTAGGGGATGATAACTAATTTCAGACCCTCCATTTAGGGCAGATTCTTTATTTATTCCTTGGTAATCCCTATTGGGTAAATCTGTGGCACAGTTCGGTTGAATTTGACTTAGCCATTGATAAGTTAATTATTATATATAATTAATTAATATTTAAATTCATGTTATGGAAAGAATATGTTATTAATATCACTTGATATAGTTGAATTATAAATTTAATTGATATTGGTTTCATATCATTAAACCACCTAGTTATGCTTAAAGGAAGGAAAAATTATGAAACTCATAAATTATTATGTAGTTGAAGTGATAATTGGTTTCATGCCCCTAAACTACTATAATTATTCTTGTTTCGAACTGGAGAAAAATGCCGACGAAATTTGACCTTTTTCATTACTGGATCAACCAATTTTAAAACCGAGTTTCGAAACATGATTCTGGGAGCTTTAAAAATATGAAAAGTTTTTTTAAAAAATTAAAATAATTAGAAAAAAATAAAAATAAAAATAAAATAAAATTATTTAATAATAATAATAATGTTTTAATGATGATTATTATTGTTCAAAATAATAATATTATTTTTATTAATATTTTTATTTTTTTAGTTTTAAGATACCCAAAATGGGTCAATCCTCTGCTTACCCATGGCACGTGGCACCCCCTCCATTCTCCTAGGTAGTGCATAACACCCCCTCCTCATGGCCTCCTTTCTGTACCGATTTAAACTAGTTCTTCACTAGAACCTTTGTTGAATCATCATGGTAAGGCCTTAAATAACATTTTCCTCCACCACTTTGACCGAATTATCCTATTCTATCTCTCAATTTGAGTTCGGTCAAATATTAGGTGGAAGATGACCCAATATTTCAATTTACTTTTAGTGTAGGGTATATGAATCGCCTATTGGGAGTCTCTTGTTTGTATTCTGACATCTTCCACAAATGGTGAAGTAGATAAGGTCTATTTGGTTTTCCTCCACCATCCAATGTAGGGATTTCTTTCTAATATGTGGTTTCACTTAGTTTATTTATAGCCTTTAGGTGATTTTTGGGACCCTTGTATAATTTTTTGAGGGTGTGGTGACTTTGCGGAGACTTGCACTCATATACATAGGTACATGTGTATTTATATATATATATATATATTCCATGCATTTATTACCTAATGGTTAGGAGAATACATGAATTGGGTTAATGGATATATATATATATATATATATATGAATGTATGTGCATGCATGTGTGGAGCAGTTTTGAGTAGTTTCTAGTAAAAATTCCATGTTTGAAAGTGCTTAGCTTGGATTTGGTATACTTTTTGAGGTAGGGTCCCATTATTTTTCCCTTTTAATTTTATGAATGCATTAATTAATTAACTTATCAAAATATCATTAGTTTTTAATAAATTTAGTATAGTGTTTAGATTAAATACCTCTTAATTGTGAATTTATTTATTTTCTTGATTTAAATGTGAAATATAATAAATGAATTACTTAAAGAGAAATGTCATCAATTTGTAATAAAACACCTCCAAAATAGTTTTTTATTTCTTCATGTTAAAAATTAATGATTAGGATTTTTTTTCTTTCTTAGCCTATTGCATTAGTGTTTTTTTCTTGAGGTTGTGTTTTAAATATGGCTTGTTTTGGATGTTTCCATTAATTTTTTCCTAAATAAGACGTTTCCTCTCCATACAATAGACATTTAATGAACAAATAATATTTTAATAACATAGAATATTTTAAAAATTGAATAGATTTTGTAATAAATGGGATTTTACCAAGTAGGTAAATAACCATTTGTTAGTGAAACATTGTAAGTGTCTCATGAACCTCGATAAATAAATTGACCAGTTTGATTAATCAAATGGATTGAATTGAATTAAAGTAAATTATCATGATGTATTTCCTTCTTAAATTACATTTCCCAAATAGAAAATTGGTAAATCTCTAATTATAACCAAAAAACTCCTCAGTGGTTGACTTTATTTATATAAGGGATTACCCAAGTAGATAATTTCCCTCTTGATTGTAGAATATTCTATGTACCTTATTGAAACATTAAATAAAATATCCATATTTTGATAATGTAAGTGGAATGTTTTGGGTGGAATGGATTCTCATGATGGAAATTCTTTCCTTGAATGTTTAAATTGAGATGACCATGTTATAATAAATTTAATTTCCTATATTAATTGAATTTAATTTAATGTCATTGATTAAATGGTTTATTAATTATAAATTTCATGGTCTTGCATTATGTGGTTTGAAGTGGAATGAAATTTATAGGGTGGTATGAATAACCCATTTATTTAATGATATGAATGGACAATATTGTTAGCTTATTTAATTTAATTTCATTGATGACCTATGGTTCGAGGAATGTTGTTGCCACATGTTTTTGTTTATATTTCACTACTTATGAAAGTGCCTAATTCTTATACCCTATTTTAGTTTCTTTTTCTATATTCCAAGATTGTTAGATTGAGATATTAAAATAATAATAGTGTCATGTAATTGTTACAAACATTTGTTTCTAAATTACTTATTCCTTTATAATGGTTGAATTGTGTACTTTGCTATCTTGGTATCTTGGGATCTTTCCATACCCTTGATGGCATGATATGTCTACTTAGTGATATATAATATAATAAATACATTTCCATGTGATATATTCCACTCTTAATATGGATCTTTTGATATAGCTTGAGAGAAAAAATGGTTTCTATGTTAAGGATTTATGGATTGGCTCCCATGCTCGGGTGGTTATACCACGATTCACCAGGGGAGATTCTTTGTCTTTCTAATAAAGGGATTCCCATGTGGTTTATTATACTACTTAGTGATATCAGTTATATAGGGGGTGTAACCATTGATATATCTTTGGGAAATATGGCTACGCCAGGACTTGGGGGACACTCAGTCCCCTATGTGATATACCTAGGACAGACCCAGAAGTTATCATGCCTCAAAGTGACACAAATGACTCCATTATGGATCACCTTGGATGGAAATGGTGGTATTGGGTTATTGGATGTTCCCATTACATTACTCAAGAATCTTTTAGATCACCTTGGATGGGCATGATACTCCAACTCTAATTTTTATAGATTGTCTGATTGGAATTATTTTTCATATGAGATGAATATCAGTCATTATTATTATGAGTTTTCTTATGCATGTGGGATGTTTACCCTTGATTTAATATAACATTGAATAAATACATGTGAATTAAACCCCAAGCCAAAGCACAAACTTGGGGGTGTATGTCTTCTTGGGTTTCCTTAATCACTTTGACCCTTATATACATGTTATGGAATAAACAAGTACCATAATAAAACATCTATATTAGGTCAAAGAAGGTGGTAAGGGACAAGTGTCTGTTTAGGAACCGAAAAATAGTTGTTATTAATTTAATATCTTATTTATCTGGAAATATTTCAATGTGAAACACTATCAATTATTTATTCATCACACTAAATGGATTGGGATAGACACCATGGGTTTCGGTATAAAAATATTTATAACTCACACCCTTCTCATGAACTTATTATCACCCAAGTAGATCTTCTTGCTCGTTGTTCCCTGGATTCATTTTCTTATGTTGTTCTTTGTACATGGGAGCTTGGGAGAAAAATAATGGTCTCTTAATTAAGATGATCGAGGGGTTTCCCATTTTATTTTTCTTCTTTTTGGTTATATTGTACTATTTGTACCTTATAGTAATTGATAAAATTAGATGCATCATTATATAGAAATGTATTTGGTTAATTTTTATTCAGTTTTTACCTTTATTCTTCCGTTGATGTTCTCTTTTGTTCCTACTTTCCGCCGTTTGTTATATATTACATATGATTTTGTTATGGACCACTAGATTTTCACTGGCTATACCATTGTGAATTATCTAATCTATGAGGGCATATTATCCCCATGGACACACCATAGGCCATCGCTTCTAGTCGACAAACTCTGGTGTTTGGGGAGATGCACTTGAGGCCATGTGTAGATTGGTCTGGCTACCAGTTTAGTGGATAATCTGGTTAGGAAGTTACACATTCCTTTCCATATTTAATGAAAGTCAATGAAATGAACTTATTATATGATTATTTGGAATAATAATTATATATCCCATTATTACATATGATTTAAAAAGAATTAGTATAAAGATACTACTTAATTTTTACCATTTTCAACTTTTTTAAGAATGGTCAGACTTGAGCCAGCTTTGGATTCCTGAGTGAATGCCTTGATAACTTAGAGGATTCCATTCCAATTAATTGAGATAATTTCCATGGGAGATACACAACATGGAATCTGATCTTTGTCTTATCATATTAATTCCTCATCATTGTATCAATTATTCACTTGATATGTTTTCAGATTTTTGAATTATTTGGATACACTCCTTGGCTTCAACTTGATGTCTTCAGACACATGTTTCCATCGATACACCCCATTGTACCTAGTCATTATTATTTAAATAATACCATGGATGAGCTCCATGTAATTGGTTATACTCTTTTATAATTTAATTCCTTGGGGGTACCTCTTGGATAACATTAAATCCCCTTTTATTACTAGATTTCATGAGTTACTACTATGTGTTGGATCAACCCCTGAGGTCAAGGATACCTTGAATACAACTTGGTTTATCTTTAATTATTAACTCCCACCAAAATACTACTAATTAATTTTTTATAAATTGAAACATTATTAATTAAATTATTACAAGGTCAAAAACAAGCTAAGGATGGAATAGGTATTAGTTTTTTATTTTTAATCCTTCACTTTTATATATACCAGCACACCATTTCATTTTATATACACATACTGAATTTTTATAGGATCCATCGGTGGTGGGATACTGAGATTTATTTCAGACCCAATCTGGGCCTCTGTTGGTACTTAGGATGATTATATGATCACATGTGTCAAAAAGGGGAAGTGTACTGCTTTGGACACCTAACTATATTGCTTTCTCTAGGATGATATTTTAATCGTAGATGATAGAGCCATAACATGGGATGGTTTTATAGTTTTAGATTATTTTATATTCATTTGTATAACATGTTTTGAACTATATTTCTACTACCATGTATTCATTATTTCCATTTTTTAGAGACATGACATCATCATTTTGTATATGATACAATTTAATCTTCTTGAGTTGATTATTGTTATTTTATATTTATATTCCCTTCCTCTATCAATATTATTATTTATTATGATTCTATAATTTTTTTCTATTATATCTCCATTGTGATCCACTCTATCATGTTTTAATAGTCCCCCCATAAACACACCCTAGGGCCTTGCTTCTAATCGCAAGCCTCTGGCATATTGGGAGGCATGCTTAAGACCATGTTGGCAACATGGTTTTATTACTGAGGAGTGGAATGGGTCTAAGATTTGAGAAAGTGGTATCATAACTTTATTTATTCTTTATTATTGATTGGTAAAATTATAAAGGATATTAAGAAAATGTTGGAACTTGGTTATAAGCTATTCTTGTGAGTATCTAATCCATATTTAGGGTAAATACCTAGTTGTTTGGGAATGGGAAATTATTATTCGATACTTCCTTGATTACAATTGATGTACTTTTAGAATTATGTTATTCAAATGAATTATGGTATTTTTTTATGATTTACAGATATTCTAACTTCTTATTGGTATGGAAAGAATCAAATGCCACATGTATCATTATATGAACCTAGGATTCACAATCCTTGCATATGATATGCTATAAAGGTGAATTTTAGTGATTATATTTCTTGTGTTTCTTGTGATTTTTGATTGAACCATGGTTTTTATATATACATGAGTTATTAAAAACTTTTTAGGGATAAGAAATTGGTTGTTTAAAACATTAAAATCAACCAAAATAATATTTTCTTATATAGATTGATGGTGGAATATTAAATAAATAATATCAACCCTTGTAAACTATGTAACCTAGGTTCCATGATCTGGGATTTGGCTATGATTACATTATTACCAATTTCAATTTATAAGGTGCATGAGACCTTATAAATCAAAAGGGTAATTAATTGAAATTGATCCATCATATTTTTACCCATTACATTCTGAGATGGAATGTAAGGGGGTTGGTTGAAATAAAATTGGTAAAAATTTTAGTTATAAAGTGTATAGGCCTTTATAGGTAGGGAATGGCAAGTCATTTAATTGAACCTGATGATATATATTTATGAACTAACAAATTTAAAAGATAAATTTTAATTAATAAATAAATTTCTTTCCAGTAAATGGAGAGGCCAAGTGAAATTTAAAGAACATCCCCCTTAAATTGAAATTTACCCTCTATATATTGGAAATTCTATAAATAAAACATGAACACTTACCAATACCCTGACCTTTTATGTGGGTAGTTCGGGTTGTACTTTGGGAAGTGATCCCTTCTTAATTTCTACTTCTGTTAGATATTTTATCTACTTTCAAATATGGTCCTCAGGTGTTTTATTGAAATTTTTAGATTTATTCCACCATAACATCCTCTAATCATGTGATAGAAGGGTAGTGATAACCATTCTCCATAGGTGGTAGACCATGAGCCACCAATGATACCTCTAGTAGTGACACCTAATATTCCACCTTCTATTCCATAACTAAGAACTGATGATTAGCTTCGAGAGGGGATTCTATATTTGATGTTGTCTATGCAGGGTTCTCAATGACCCACACCTATAATATATAATTTTACTCATGAGTTACATTAGTAACATCCTTACATATTTGTAGGGGGTGTTGGTCCTTAGGGTAATAAGTTACAAATAGAGGACTTTCTATATATATTCAAAAATTTGGATACATCTTCATACTGGAGGGTCAAGCACTCTACATATATGATACAGGATTCATTTTAGTGCCAGTGGGATGAGATTACCTAGGATGGTATTCATTGGGTCATGGTATAGGTGAACTTACAAACTACCTTATATGATTAATTTTTCTCTTAGATGTTTAAAGATGACAGATCCTGAGAGTTTAAGCAACAGAAGTATGGGTTTTTTTGTCTTTGATGATTCATCATGTTTAAATAAGTTAAAAACTTTTTCACCACTTCTTACTGGTGATGAGTTATCATGAGTGAGATTCTTGGAGGATGGGGTCATGTATTCCATTCTCTCACAAATGAATGTTTTGTTTTCAATCTATATTTTATGGGATCATAATCCAAGATCTTATAGAAGAGTTAAACTTTAATGAAGTTGATAGAACTGGGAATAAAGGTTCAATACCATGATAGTGTAGTAGTTATTATGGTATCATGGAGATTATCCTTGAGGTTTCTTGTCAGAGAAGAGGAGGATGGAGTATCTGCACTGAAAACTCTATTATATGCCACTAGTATGGATGGAAGGGGAATAAGATAATGTAATGTGGTCGAGACCCAATTAAGTATAGTTATTACAACCATATGATTCATCTTTAGAGGTTCTTTAGAACCTTTATGCTTCATTCTAGTGGTAGAGTGCTCAGATCAGATCCACCTTTTAGAGCCTGAACAGTTACACTACGTTAGGAAAGAAGCTGGAGTAGAACGGACAAAAATAGCTAAGGAGGAGGTTGTAGCCAAGGTAGTTATACACCTGACTATCAGTTCTAGTATAGTGGAAATACTTAGTGTAGTCTAGCTATAGCTCAAGGTCATAGACCAAGCTGGTTTCATGCATTATACTCGATAACTGAGGACCAGAGAGCATGACCATCTACTGTTTAAGGTACTATTATAGTAGCCTATACAATAATATATTCTTCATTTTTCACATGTGTATCTCACTCATTTATCTATTCATCATTTATAAAATTTCCTATGTTGTAAATTAAGTACTTTTGTAGCAATATGACCCTGGACGCACCATTGGGTGTGCAGTTAGAGAGAATACACTAATGTAGGGACTCTCCCGTTGAGGTAGGAAATTATCTATTGTTATGGTACCTCTTTACCCTCAAGATGATAGGATTAAATGGTATTCTATAGATGGATTGGTTGGTCCACTCTCACACATATGTGTACTTTTATCACCATAGGTTTTTGTTTAAAACACAAGAGGGAGATATTTATATTCAAACGGGTGACTGTAATGTCCACATAGATTGAGCTGAACCCGAGCATCATGGGATGGGATGAGAGAAAAATAATATCACCAACCATTTTTTGGATGATAAAACTATGTGTATGATATATTTTCCTCCCATTTTGGATCATTTTAGGGATTTTTCTTCGATAAAATTTTCATAATACCTCTAGATAGAGAGGTAAAATTTAGGATAAACCTCATTCTAGGATAGAATCTAGAATATATTCCTCTATATAGGATAGAACCAAATGAGATCTAGGAGTTCAAGGTAAATTTAGAGGATATAGTATCTAATGATTTCATCTTACCTAGCAATTCATCTTGGGGTTCACCTATGCTTTTCACCAACAAGGAATACAAGACCATTAGGCTATGAAAAGATTACTAATGATTGAACTAGATTACAATTAAGAACCAATGTCCTTTTCCTTGAATATATAATCTCTTTGACTAGCTCTCATGAGCTAGAGTGTTCTCAAAGATTGGCCTGAGATCAGATTATCATCAACTATGAGTTTGACCTTCAAATATAGCACATACATATTTATGAAGTTGGTAAATTTTATATGAGTATCTATTTTTGTTGTTCATTCTTATGAATATGACCACCATTTTTATGGCCTTTATTAATAGTGGTTTCCACCCCTACTTGTATTCCTTTATCATGGTTTTTGTGGATGACATATTTGTGTATTATCATACCCAAGAAGACCCAGTAAAATATCTTGATAATGTATTGAATTGACTAAGAGACCATCAGTTATATGATAATGTCACCATGATCCATTTATAGATCAATAAAGTTCACTTCATGGGGAATTACGAGTATCTTTTGACCAAGAGAAGGAAAATATTATTGTTTCCTATGAGTATCTTAAGAACATGTTTAATATATAGGGTTTATTGGGGATAACTAGATTTTAAAATCATTTCATACAAGGAATATCATAACATTATACACCTATTAATTTTTATTTAATAATTTTATAATGTTATTTTGGTTTGAAGCATGTGAGAAGGCATTTTAGGAACTGAAAGGATGCCTTACTTCTGTACCAATTCTGATTCTTCTAGAGCCAGGAAGAGGCTATACCATGTTTTTTGATGCATTGAGCTTTGGTTTGGGTGAATTAATGATTTAAGAGGATATATTCATTGAATATATGCCTCTCCAATTCATAACTCATGAGCATAACTACCCAAAAAAAGATCTTGATCTAGCAACAGTTGTCCATGCCTTACATTGTAGGGGACATTATCTAATGGGAGAGTGATTTGGGGTTTTAACGGACCAAAGAAACCTTTGATATATTATTATGTAGTGTGACTTGAATCTCATGCTATGAAGACGGGTCTAATACCTTCATTAATATGACATTGAGATTTCCAATATGGCTATAAAGGGAAATGAGGTAGCTGATGCATTGGGTTGGAATACACATGAACACGCTATTCATGAATCTAGTGAGGAATTTAAATTGATGAAGCTTCTTTCTGATATGATTATAGAGTTTCAAGAGACTCATAATTCAGCATTTTATATAGCCTAAGTGGTTACCTCTTCACTCCTTGATATGGTGATGCGAAGGAAGTTCTCAGACCCTGACGCTTTGGTATGCCATGATAGTATTTATGGTGATGACTTGCCTCCAGATTGGTATGTCAATGGATATGACATCATATGTATACATAGATGTATTTGGGTTCCAAAACAAATGAGAGAGGAGCTAATGTGAGGATCCCATGATTCTCGGTTGGTAGTATAACCAAGTATCTCCAAGATGTATCATGATCTGCATCTCCAGTATTGGTGTCCTAGGATGAAGCATCAAATTGATGGTTTTATTTCTAGATATTCCACCTATCAAAATATAGAATAAAAACACTAGTGTCCTTATGTATTTCTATAACTATTAAAAGTCTCTTAATTGAAATTAGATGATGTCACAATGGATTTTGTGGTCAGATTATTGAGATATCCTTGAGGTAACGATACATTTTTTGTAGTTTTTAGAGTAATAAATGTATCCCACTTCATTCTTATCTTGGAGAATCTCTTAGAAGATTAGATTTGAAGACTATATTCCCATGATATTATATATCTATATGGGTTTCCTCATATTATAGATTTATCTATGTATTATCAGTCCACATTGAGATTTGATCACAGGTTATAGAGTTATTTTGGTGCATAGGTACATATGAGCGAAAATTTTCACCCTCAGATCAATGGTTAGTTAAAATGAACTATATAGGTTTTGAGGGACATGATCTGAGCATGATTCATTGATTTTTATGGTTCATAGGTGAAACATATCCCTCTCATTTAGTTCTCCAACAATAACAGCTATCAAGAGATTATTCAAAAGGTTCCACATGATACCATGTTTGGTTGGCCATGTCTTTCACCTATTTTCTAGCTGTAGGTATGGGAGGTAGTGATAATAGGTCCTCATCTCATTCAGGATACTTCGTAGTAGGTTTAGTTGATTAAAAAATTTATGGATACTTCTTAGTCTATAAATAAATCTTATACTTGTCGTCGTTGAAGACCTATGGAGTTCACGGAAGTGGACTGTGTTTTCTTACTGGTATCACCCACGCTGGGGAATAGAAGGATACAGAGGGAGGGGAAAATGTCTCCTTGTTTTATTGGGCCTTATGAGATCATGGATAGAGTCAAGCTAGTAGCCTATGAATATATATTACCTTATAGGTACCCTGAAATGCATAACATCTTCCAAGTTTCAAAGCATCACTATTACCATGCTGACACATCTCATTATTTTGATCCTGATAATGATGAATTAGATTCCAATGCTTTTCTGGAGTATTACATGATTAAACAAATTATTAGAGCTCAAAGGATATTTGAGGAAGATATTTACCTCTTGTGACGATGCTAGGGAAGAACAACCATGTACAATGTGATAATTGGGAGGAGGAGGCAGACATATGTGCTCAGTGGACAAAGTCTTTCTTAGAATGTGGTTCACCACCCACAGAAGGGAAACTCAAGGATGAGATACTTTAAGGGGGGAATACTATGGGAACCCTTATTCTCTATGAGGTATGAATCATATAAATTGTAGTTTAATTCCTTGGTTTTGGCCTAATATGAATTTCTAGTAAGACTGTGGAGGAAACAATGGTGTTTGGGGCTTGTTTAAAGCATGAAATCTTGACTAGAGGAAGAAACACCTAGGCCGCATGGTTATTAAAAACCATGGGGGCCAATCCATATATTTTCTTCTAGCTATGTGGGGTTCCTTAGTGAGAAGAATTGTCCTAAATGGTTTTACCTTATTGTGTGATGTAGTCCACACACTGATGCATAGGCTCTGTGGTTTTTAATAGATTTATATAGAATGGTTGGTGCATGGTTTCCTAAACAATGTGAATGAACCCTGTGAGGTACCTACTTGGACAATGCATGTAATATAGTTAGTGCACAGTTTGGAAGAACATGAGGCCAAAATGTGCGACCCCTATAAGATGGGACTAAATAATTTTCCCATAAAAATTCATATAACATAAACCTATTCTTTATTTTTTCATTACAAAAAAAAGTCTTTTATTCAACCATAAATATATCCTCATGTCTATTAAGCAAGGTTCTTGGATTTATTCTCTATCCAATATCAGAAGCAAGATCTATTTTCCCATTGGATATCCTCTGGTTAGTTCTACACTCCTTAGAATTCTTTTTTCATTTGTCTTTCTATTGATGACTCTATTTTGGTGTAAACCCTTCTGCCCTATTTTTAAAGAATTTGTATGTTATTATATTTTCTTCTAATATAGGCCAAAATAAGGGCCTATACTGGATGATTAATCTACTACATGCATAAGTTAGGTGGTCTATGACTTGTACAATTAATGTATCTCCATCTTTAAATTGTCTTCATTCTGTGCAGGCTGGTTTCACTGGGTATTACTTATTAAATTCACCTACCATAAATTTAATTTGAATATATTGTATTTTTTGGGCCTTTTAATATCACATTGATATTGTTGGAGGTAGATAACTCAATATGGACCCACCATTTAGGGTAAGTTCTTTATTTAATCTTAGTTAACCCACATTGGGTATATATGAAACACTATTCGAGGGAGTCTAACTTGACCTTTGATAGGGTAAGTATTCTCCATAATTAATTATTCTTTAAATTCATGTTATGGAAAGTATATGTTATAAATAACAATTAGACTAGTTTAATTGTAAATTTAATTAATATTGGTTGGATCTATTTAACCCACCTTATCATACTTAATGAAAAGAAAAGGAATGAACCTAATTATTGATTATGTAGTTTAAGTGATAATTGGTTTCATGTCCCTAAAATACCGTGTCATATTTAATAAAAGGTATTGTAATGAACCTATTGACTAATTGTTTGGCATGATTACCATTATTACATATGAAATAAATAGAATGAGTATAAGGTTACTACTTGATTTATATATTTTTTATCAATATTGGAATGGTTAGATTTGAGAAAGCCTTGAATTCTAGAGGGAATTATTTGATTACTTTGAGGATTCCATTTCAATTCATTAAGTTGATTTCTATGGGATATACCCATAACAAAATATGGTCTTTTGTATTATTTCATGAATGCCTTGACATTATACTAGTGATTCACTTGAAATCCTTCCCGATATTATAATGCCTTGGATACACTCCTTGGATTCATCTTGATGTATCCAAACACACGACTACATAGTTCACCCCATTGGGCCTTATCTTGCTTAGCCTGGGATTAACATGGAAGATCTCTGTAGACTTTTTAGACTATTTTATAGTGAAATTCCTTGTGTGAACCCCTTGGGTTACACCCACAACCCTTTTATTTCTAGACTATATAAGTTACTATTTTGGGTTGGATGGACTCTAGAGGTCAAGGATACATTGGATACACCTTTTATCCTCTTTTATTATTACTTCCCTCCATAGTACTACTAATTAATTTATTATAAACTGAACCAAAATTAATTAAATGATTACTTTTTCATACACCTGTTAAGGAAGAAGCAAGTATGAGTTACTTATTTGTACTATTTTACTTTTATATATACATGAATGCTAATTTAGTTTATATACATATAATGGATTTGTATAAATGAAATTAATTTTGGTCTATTGAGATTTATCTCACACCATATCTGGGCCACCACTGGTGCCTGAATAGATTATATGATCACATGTGTGGACAAGGGGAAGTGTCCTACTCTAGACACCAGAATTAATTGCTTCTTTAGGATGTCATCTTTGTATAAGATGACTGATCCATTTCATGGATTGATTAGATAGTTTTTTCTTCTTTTTGATAATTTTTATAACATGTATTTCAATATCTTACTACTAACATGTTTTTTTTATTTCCTTTATGAAGAAACATGAAATTATCATTTTTTATACGAAACAATTTACTATTATTTATTTGATTATTATTTTTAGATGTTTTGATTCACATATGAATCCAATATTATTCATTATTAGGCTTGAATTTTTTATTAATATGTTATATCTTCACCATTCTGCACTCTGACCCAATGGGATAGTCTCTCCATGGAGACACCCTAGGACCTCATGGTTAGTCGACATCCTCAAGCATTTGGGGAGACATGCTTGAGGCCATGTGACTGAATGGATTTGGTTACTCTGGAGTAAAATGGTTCTGGGTTGTGACATAAAATGATAATATATAATTTTATTTTATGTCATATAAAGATAATAACATCATTCGTGTACGTGTGGACTACCACCTTCATGAAGTGTTGCAACTCTCTTTTCATCCCCAAACCACATGGATGATATATATATATATGAATATTTAATGAAATAATGTAGTATTTATGATATCACGATAATTTTGGACAGTTAAAATATTATTTACCACCTTTCCATAATGATATTTGAAAAATGGAAATGTTACTCATACGTACGTATGACTTACTATCCCCGCGATCATAACATATTTAATTTCACAAAACAATTTATCCTGACTAGTCCTATAACAATATTTTATGGATAAAATTTTTAATTTTTTCATGACTATTATTTTGGAGATGATAAAACTATATAATATTCACAAGATAATGAACTCTAATGATAAATAATGAATGAGAAAACAAGTCATTTAACACCCAAAACAATGAAAATAATTGAAGATTATTAATAAATGGGTAATAAGATATTATAAAAGGAATATATATGATATTATAAATATCATTACAGTCTCTTTATAAATTAATAAAATTATTAAAACCTTTTTATAGGAGGTTAAAGAACATTCAACTAACATATAATGTGAGGTAGGGGACTTCGTCTCAAATTTCCTTCATTGAGGCATATTGTAATGTTATGTAGATAATTTATTTTATATGGTGTATATAACACCCCTTTGACATGTAATATCACGATTCATTCATAATTGATGGTATTTTATGATTAAATTCAACATATTTTATTCAAGGGTAGTTGAATTAAAAATTAACATGTGATAAAAGTTATTGTACAGTCTGAAATTTTTTTCTGATTGTAACTTTATATTGAAAAACTATTTTTATTATAATCATGTTTAATTTTAAATTAAATTTATATTAAATATGGATATTATAATATAATTCATATGATTATTTTTTAAACTATATCTCATTTTTACATATGATGTTTTACTTTGAATATTTTTGATTGACTAAGAAAATATTGAAAATCTATAGTATTTATTTAGTGAAGATATTAAATTGTAAGGAATGTTGTTCATGAATTAAATATATTATTAAATATATAAGGAATTATTTATACATCTATACTTGGTTGGGGCCTAGTTATAGATATCCCATAGATGCATCGATTGGTCTTATGAGATAAACCAGTTGGCTAAATCAAATAGAGTTTTACCCCATAGGTTTAAAATATCTTGAGGATATATCTTAATGGTATAGGATTCATGTTATTGATACATGATGTACAATAATCAATAGTTTACTTATTTTAGAATCGTTATATCATATTATACTTGATATTTTCACCCCAATATTATCTCTAAATGCATTTCATTATCACTTTATTGATTAAATGATATGTGTGTCTAGTTATTTACCTATCCATATAGATTAGGCCTAATATTTTAATGATAGTAATGATATTTAAATGGAACATCTATTCAAATAATTACCAACCCATATTTATTATTCTTATTAATTAATGTTATCTTTCATTTCACATATCCATTACTAAGAAATTGAGCTCACCCATATTTTGTTTTCTTTCCCTAGGAATCCATGAATTGAACTACGTTTGATATGAAAGGATATGGTAGATGGAATAATTGTATTCTTGAAAAAAACAATTCTGTTTACTTTTTTTAATAAAATATAATATGGGAATCATTTATGTATCTAGTTTAAAAATACTAATAAACTTTTTGGTGCTTCGGGATGTGATTCCATGTGTCCTATGCCAATGTAATAAAGGAGACATCAACTACGGGATATTAAGGTTATGTTAATTAAATATCAAATATTAATCCTTGAGAGGTATACTTATTTCATAGGTATTAGATATACACTTTATATCCATCATCATACCCAATTATGTGAATTGGTAATGAAAAAACAAATTACATCAGTTTGCAAGGTGCTAGTCTTCCATGCACATGAATGATGATTTAATAACCCATTTTATAGAAGAGGTGAAATATTTAGAATATACCAGAAAAATAATCAAATCTTGTTATATTTAAGATAATTGGGTTATTATATAGTCATGATTTTAGATTAATTTAAATAGGTAGAGGGTGAAATAAAATAAAAATTCTCATTGAATAACGTTTCCTCTTATTCCAGTATCCTCCATTGGTTTTCACTAAAATCCTTCCTAGTTTGGTTTTATACCAAAAAATATTCTTCTTAGATGATATGATAGAATTTTTATGTTATTTTTCTAGTATTCTTCTCACCAATGTGGTTTGAATATGTTAAGGGACAATGAGAGAGGGTGGCCTTTTATATGTGAGGTGAGTGACACCATTTTAATTTTTGAAAGGAATGAATTTTGGGAATGTTTTCTTTCAAGTAAAAATGCTCAAATAATGGAATATGATTGGTACTAGAAGGGATAATGTCTAAATATTTCTATAAAATTTTTTTAAGACAAATTTTTAACTCATTTTTACTCTTATATTTTTTTACCCCCTCATAAATCCATTTTTACCTTAAACATGATAATTAATTTTTACTATTTCACTATTCATTTTGGTAAAAAAATATTTTGAACTTATTATAAAATTTAAATTATTCTTATGAAAAATTTATAAACAATTTTTTCAAATTAAATTCCCAAAAGTGGATGAATTTAATTAAAAACAAGGCTTGTAGATGCAAAGACAAAGCATGGTTTCAGAGGGAAAATGTTTAAAAGGTTATTAATTTTTTATATAAAAATTAAATAAGGAAATGATTCTAATGACTGAATTTGGATTAAATAACATATATTTGATCAAATTTTATATTAAAACACATTTTAAATATAATTTAAAATTACAAATAATTTAAATGATAAGGCATAATTCAATTATAATGTAGCATTTTTCACTATTTTTAAAAAAATGAAACTTCTTAAAAAAAAACCTTAATATAATTTTGATATTATAATTTCAAGAAGTAACTTTATTTTATCAAATAAATTATCTAAATATAGTAAAAATAAATTTTATATTATGTGCATGAAGCATGAATAAATCATTTTTATAAAAAAATACAATTTTTTTCAAAAATATTTCTTTTTATTTTAATTGTTTTTTTATTTTATAATAAATAGATAAACATAATATTAATAATATAATTATCACTATTCATAACTTAAAATTTAATGGTATACTATATTATTGTTCATTTTTACTTGGGGTTTCATGTTCTGTAAACTATTGAATATGTTAAATTTAAAGAAGTATTTTTCTTGGGTTGTTTAATCATAGTATTCCATATCACACGCACAATTGTAAATTTTTTTATTATTTTAAACTATTAGGGTGTTACATATTATCCCCCTTAAACAAATTATTTCATCTTAATTTAAACTCAATCCCAATAATTAAGGGATTTACATTTAGAAATTAGATTGTTAAAAAACCCATATCGCAAAAGGTTCAATAAAATATCCTCTTAAAAAGAGATAAAGGAAACTAAAATAATTATATGTAATGACACATAAATAGGTTTATTATTAGAAGAACATCTGTGGAAATTTAAAAAATATAAATTGAAAAAAAATCATAAATAATTATATAGAGTGATTGAGGTCATTGATCATAAGTAAGTGAATAATAAATGAAAAGTTAAGGGCCTCAAAACTATAAATATATGATTATTTAAAAGACTATATTCTTCATATGACATGAATGTAATAGGACAAATGTTTTATATTAATATGATTTTCCAAAAATTTACTAATTATTTTAATTCATAATAATATATGGAAATATATTTACATGATACATTTCTATTTAATAAGCATAATTTCATCCTTTTCACATGGTTTGATAAATTTTTAATTCAACCCTTAATATTTGAAATGAATATATACAAAATAATTTTTATTCCCAGAGCACTAAAAGTCACTTTTAACATATTATGAGATCCAAAAAAGAGTGAAAATCATTTCCATCTGTCTCTAACAATTTTTCAAAACTAATATTATTAGCATAAGTTATCCAATATAATAATTTAATCTCTAAACCTTAAAAGTAACACCACATTTTCATCATTAGTATTTTTTTTCAAAATTTTTAACTGAAAAAAATTCATTAATGATCATATTAACCATAAAGGTTATCAATACCTTTAATATTATATCTATAAAATGTAATGTCGTTATTCCTCAAAGAACTTTTCCATTAATAAATATACATCATATATCTATAAAAAAATATCTACCGAAGTATATACATTACATAAAAAATAAAAATATGGGTGCTTAATAAATTGCTATTATGATCATCCTTCAAAAAATACCAAGCTCTTAATGCTTCCACCACATCACCATATGAATCAAAATCATCTGTAGAGGTAGAAAATTATTTTTCGATGCCTTTTTTCATATGATCTCATTGATTTACACCATGAGTAAGAAACATTGAACAAATGTTAGAATAATATACCAAATCCATGTAGCTAAAACATGTCCCCATTTATTAGATATATTTTATCTCATTCTTGGATTGTTCACAATTATTTTCTTTGCAGTCATGAACCTTGTGACCAAATATACCACACTTTTAACATTTTCTAGATCCTAAAATACATTAATTGAAATTTATTTCAATATACGTGTAACATTATTGGGGCTTATCTCCATGTTTTTAGATGGTTTCTTCTTTATTTCCATCCACTTTTTCCATTTTTTATTAATTTCATCTCAGTGTACATAAGAGTCAGAAAATAAATCTGAAAATTATCAGCATAATAAAAACACATTCTCAATGATTTTAAATTATCATGTAGCCAAATAATTTTTATACTTGGTTTTAGTCATGATTAAAATCTACTAATTTTATAATCAATGACCCAAACAAAATCAATTATGTACCCGGACAGTAATATAAAATTGGATTCATATGTGGCCACAAAATATTCTGTTTTCCCCTTAATTCCTAGATTTTTTTTTCTATCCTGGGTTGAAAAACATTAAGGAAATATTTATCAAGAAACAGATACTTAAATGTACATTATTACATGGAATCAGGATCATCTTTCTTTATGGTATTCTTATCAAAATGCCACTATTGATCATCTTCACCTTTAAAATGATAAATGGAATGAGTTACCTTTTGATGTTATAAGAATATAAATAAATAAAATATCTTCTCTAGATCATTGATCTATCATATAGAAAAAATAGGGTAAGATGATACATTGAATTATGGGGGATGTTTCCTCATGAAATAAATCACAATAGACACGTTTCTTTGTGTTAGATAAGGTTCATATAAATAATGTATACCACCACCATTTATATCTTTTGTTAGTTGATCCATCACTGCAAAAAACTGTTCTATTTCAATTCCTACCATCTCTGGATACTAATTTGGAAGGATATTTTCCTCTTGGTTCCTTCCTACTATATCTTCTCCATTTTCTCTATGGAGACCCATTATCAACATACACGATCTAAATGAAGTAACATGGTAATATTAATATTCGATATCATTTCATGATAACTATAATGTACAATATTTTAATGGAAAGATATTGATATTATCCTAAAAAATAAATTTATCTAAACTGAACTCTAATACCAATAATAAGGACCTGGCCTTAAACATTACAGAATCTTGGGTTTTACTCAAGAATTTACATTCTTTCATTTTAGGATCATTTTAGGTTTAGAGTTTAAGAAATTAGTTCAGAAATGGTACATTACAAAACCATATAATACAATGTTTTCACTTTTTATTAGTATCAAATTTTCCTATAATATTAAATATTTTAAGTAAAGCATGATTTCTTTTCATGGAAAATTTTAACAACTTTAAAATATACTTCTTTTTTTCCCATAGTCATCCTCAAATCCAATGAAAGTAATTTTATGAACATGTAATAAGAATAAAATTTATCATTAAGGGACATAAAAAGTAGAAAAACATTTTTCAAGTGAAAAACCTGAAAAACCATGAAACACCTTTCCTTAAAAAATCCAATTTTTCCCATAAAGAGAATTATCATTAATTTAAATAGATTATTTATATGAACTTTAAAAGAATAATTATTTCCATGAATAATCATTAAAATCATAGAAAAATCATGTATGTAACTTTTTAAATCATTACATATAACCCTTATAAAACAATTAAAAATTGTAATAACTATATGACAAACATTCAATATAAATCTCTAGAGAACATAATCATTGCATAATGCATTAGAGCACCATCTGGGAACACCCACCATATTTTATATAATGAGATTAATAAGTGTTATCCTAGAACACCCATTGTATATTATTTCCAAGAACCACAACATGAAGAAGAAGAAAATTATTTTTTCACATTTTCATCATAAAAAATTTGAGAAAATCATTGAAAATTCTATACGAGTCACTTCTAGATATAAGAGATCTATTTTCATTTTAAAACCCATTTTCAATAATGAAATACCTAAAAAATTGAAAGAGGGTTTTTCTCGGTAAAGTAAACATGAAATATTTAAAATGAATAAAAAAAATAAAATAACAGCCATGGTGGAAGAAAAAATCATTATCGTCGTGTATATTAAGAATAGAATATTACTTTTATTGTTTATTAAAACAATATGTCTAAAAAATAAAAATAATTCTATTGAAAACATTTTAAAATAAAGTAAAAAGAGGCATAAAATGTAAATTATAAATATTTCATTTACATATAAACATTTACAAATAACCATTTTAAAAACAAGTACATGGGAGAGGAATAGTTTGATGGAAAACATTCAAAGGGGATTATTTTAAAGAAAAGTTCGTTATCACCTTAGAAATAATTAAATCATAATCCCTATGAAATAATGACATTAAAAAATATAAATACCATGTGAATAGATAAATTAATGATAATAAATTTCAAAGGGTATGTATATACACACAGTAAATGAGTATATGTATATAACCTCAAAATATGCCACAATTAAAGGAAATTAAGACGAAGTTATTTACCAAGAGTCCAACTTGTCACATGTGTCATTATCTTTATAAAAAATAATATTATGTTAATTTAATTTCTCTATGACCACTTTAAATTTTATTGTTAGATTAATTTCAACTATTACCACGTTAAATACCATTACACAATCAATTAAGTTTACATCAAATGTTTTAAATAGATTCAACTAATATGTCAAAAATGTCTTTGGCGGGTTGAATTTGGTCAAAGGGGTCATTATATAAATATTTTAAGAAATATAATCAAGAAATATTTATTATATTTTTAGATAAATTATAATTTTAGGACCAATAATTGAATATGGTTTTTAGAAATGAATTATGTTACAATTATAGAGACGGTAAGCCGTGCGTACACATAAGCAACGATTCCATTTTTCAATGATCACTACGGAGAGAAGGTATATGTTATTTTATATTTAAAAATTGATAATAATATTATAAATAAAATATAATTTATTTAAATATAATTATATATATATATATATATTCCATGTGGTTTGGTGATGAAAATTGTGTCACATCACATTTTGAATGCGGTTATCCATACGTTCACGAACAACCTTCTCATTTATCAATGACTGGAAAGGTAAGAAATAAAATGAGATGTTACTTGTTTAGAATTATAAATATTTCATTAATATCATAATTATTACATTTATATCACATATATTCATTATCTTTACACTTATTACCTTCCATGTAAAGTGTTATTGAAAATGAATCAGATCGCTTCGTGAGACGGTAGACCGCCAAATACACGAACAACGTTATCATATCCCTGAAGGATGAAAATTAAAAATTTATATATGATATCATGAATATATAGATAGCCAGAAGGTCTGATCCAAGCAATATTGGACTACAAAATTTATTAATAAAATA
This sequence comes from Viscum album, assembly GCA_963277665.1. Taxonomy (NCBI): domain Eukaryota; kingdom Viridiplantae; phylum Streptophyta; class Magnoliopsida; order Santalales; family Viscaceae; genus Viscum; species Viscum album. Next base: position 175,440,142 of record OY728164.1, read on the forward strand.
AAAGTGCAGATACAGGATAAAGGAAGAGAGATAGATTACATGTCAAAACATTCATAGTCACCACCCCCATACCTGATTGTGTCATCAGCATCAGCTGATTCCCATTCTGATTGAGTCACGTATTGTTTAAGAAACTTCTTATAAAACTTCTGTTTGTCCAGTTTCTCCTTCGATAGCTTCTCAATATCCTTCTTGGAAGATTCCCTAGTGGTCACGGTCCTCAGAACTGTAGAGTAGTCCTTCCTTGGTTTCCTTGAAACAGGGGCAGATCTGACACCCTCATTGTCAGAGCCTCTTTTCTTTTCTCCTCGGACAATATCACTATATGATATCTTATTTACATCCATATCTCTTCCCTTGGTCTGAACATGAGAGGAACCCCCTTTGAAGAGGGTTAGGTCCCCAACTCCAGGAGTGGATTCCTCCACCCTTCCTTTCCCAGACGCAGAGGAGGAGGGTTGTGCATTCTGATGTGGAGGATCAATAATGGACTATTCTCGATCATAGAAGGTATAAGGTTGAAATATGAGCATAAAATATATTTTATACAAATATTTAGGCCATTTTAACCCTATGGTTTTAGTTTAACCACCAGATACATCCATATTTACCATAACAACAACAATTAATTTTTACTATTTTAAATATTTATTTTTGAAAAATATTATTATGAATAAATTTTAAAATATAAATTATTATGATTAAAAATATGAAATCATTTTTTTAAAATTTAAATCATATCAGTATAAGAATTTAATTTAAATTTAGTCCCATAGATGCGATGAGAAAGTGGGGTTTCAAAGAGAAAAAGTTCAACAAATATATTATGTTTTTAAGAAAAATCAATATAAAAATGTTTAAAATGAACTAAATCGGATTAATTGATATATAATTGAAGTAATTTGACCTTTTAGACAATTTGAAATATAATTGTACATTATAAATAGTTTAAATAAAAAATAAGTTATCAATTAAACTTCAGTATTTTTTGCTATTAAAAAAATGAATCTTTTCATTCAAATCCAAAAAATTCACCATATTATAATTATGATATTATTATTTCAAGAATGAATTAAATATTATCAAATAAATATTAGAAAATAGTTATAATTTATTGCTAAATTATTTATGCGAAGTGTGACTAAACCTTCTTTTATAAAAAATATATTTTTTCTGAAAACATTTAATTTTATTTTAATTGATTCTTATTTTTTTATAATCAATATAAAAAAAATTCATTATTTAGTTATTACGATTTGTACCTTAAAATTTAATGTTATACTATATTATGGTTCATTTTGACTTGGTATTACATGTTCTACAAGATATCTAAGAGATTAAATCTAAAGAAATATATTTCATGGGTTGTTTAAGATCAGTCTTCCATGTCACAAACACTATTAAAAAATTGTTATTCTTTTAAAATATCAAAGTGTTAAATATTAATTTGGAGCTACTGATGGATATATATATAATGGAAATACAAATATAATACCCAATAAGAAGAGGTCATATTTTTTTTTACCTCTTTGTAGTAGGGTCAAGATTTAATTCATTTTGGGATCAAAATGATGTTGACCGATGGAGATGAAATATGTTTGGGGAAACATGGAGATAAGACTGGAGAGGTTATAAAAGTTAATGGGAGGAAAATATATTCAAATTTGATGATTTTGGTCATATTTTGGGGGAAATTCAAAGGCTTGATGGTCATCTAATGTAGGACTATCCTATTTTGGTGGATCCTATTGGGCCTATGTAGTTTGTTTAATCTTAATAATATCTAAGAATGATGATGGGTATGTTTGAAGGGAAGTAAACTAATGTGGAGGATGAATATATTAATTATCATGTTGTGGTTTCACACAGATATACATTGATCAATGACACGAAAGTAGAATAAATTTATGATAAGATAGTGGATGGTCAATTTGATTATGGATTAGATGTTCAAAAGGGTTTTGATTATTTATGTTGAATGGAGAAAATGTTTACATATTCAATGCTTTTTGAATGTAAATAAATGAATGTTGAGTCTCCTATAATATTGAGTACCATGAAGGTTCTCCTTCATTTTTAAATTTTGTTAGTGTTATGCCTCACATTGTTTTGGAGTAGGTTAAAGAGAATGTGAATGAATCCAGAAATACTTCCAATATAAAATATTATTAAGTATATATGAATGATTCTAGCCAAATGTATTGGATACCTAATAAGGAAAATGTAGATTTGTCTTGGCTGAGTGATACCCCCAATTATAACACATCTGATGTTGAGATGAATATCAATTTTCTTGACATCAGGGTGGTTTAAGATTAGGTTGTGGAATGTAAACCTACAAATTTAAAATTTAAGGCGGTATTGGATATTGATAATAATAATCCTCTAAAAAATAATACATTTAGATGTAGTCATTATCCAGGATTTCAACACTAAAGAGGTAGGATTTCTCCTCATAACATGTGTACGAGGTTGAAATATGATGTGATTAGTAACAATTTGGAAGATTAAAATTAGATGTATTCTTCTATAAAAGTAGTAATTATATGAGTGTGCCTATTTCAAACAGTGGTTTCTAAATTTTTAGGTTCACTTCAATATGGGATCCATATATGATCATATTTTGGTTTTATGTTTCATTTAGATTTAAGGTTTGCATGAATTATACTATGAATTTTCCTAGATTAATTGAAAAAATTCATTATAGAGGTTATTCAAATTTGGGATTCTATTCTTATGATATATGCTGGAGTTATTATTTATCTGAATTTCATTACGTTTAAAGTTATTTTTTATTTTTGATTCTCATATGGTTGGTTTTGGTAGCGTTGTTGATTCATACAGGCTGCCTCATTAGTAACTTATAGATTTACAAATGTCACATATTTTTTCATTGAGAGGAGCACCTCGAAATTATTATTTTTTATTATTTCAATCCTTGTGGACAAAATTTTATGTTTCTATTTGATTAATTAATTCTCTAATTGTTCTTATAGTCTAATGGTTGAGTCATAATCATGATGGTTATCTGATTATCTGTTTTCAGTTTTTAGGGGGGAAATAAATGGTGTTTCGAATTTTTTAAGGCATGGGATGTTTCTTATGTAGACTTTTTAAAAGTGGGTTTGAAGGAATTTCTAGGAACTTATTGTATGTGTTTGCATCTTCTGAAGGATGATGGTTTAACTAGATAATCATGATGGTGAGTCGAAAGTTGAGAAGAAGGTTCTGGTAAAAGGCATATACTAAAATGGAATTTTATAGTGCATGATTCACTAAAACAATGTTTGAATTATAAACCTAGTGACTGGGATTCTAATTGGATTCTCTTATTTGTTTTTTGATTGCATCTTCTATATAGATAATGGAAATTTTATGACATCTAACCCCATCCTTCTCTCTATTATTCCCCTTTTTTTTAATAAAATTATACTCAAGTCCTTAGTTCCAGGACTATGATTATTTCAAATAATTTATAATTAATTTTTTTAAATAATTAATAATTAATAACTATTAATTATTAATAAATAACAACTAATAATTAATTAAAATTCTAAATGATACATAATAAATATTTATAAATAAAAAAATTATTTTAAAATAAATAAAAAATTAAGATTAAAATTTAACAAGTAATTAAAATTGAAATTATTTATTAATTCTCAATAAATGGAAATTATTAATTGATATAAAATTTATTTATAGATATTAATTACTAAATAAAAAATAATTAATTGTTAATTATTAAAATTAATTTTTAGGAAATCTAATTAAAAGTTTTAAATAATTTATAATTGTTAATTGATAAAGGATAATTAATAATTAGTAACTGATAATTGATAATTAATAATAAATAATAAATAACTAATAATTATTAGTTGTTAATTGAGAATCAGTAACTAGTTAATAATTATTAATAATTAAAATATTTAATAATTAATAATAACTACATTATAAAGAAAATTAATTAATTAATAATTTATTTTTTAAGTAACTAATAAATAATAATTATAAATAATAAAAAAATCAATTTAAATTTAAAATAATAAATAATTAAAAATAATAAATAAGAATTATTAAATAATGAATAATGAATAATGAATAATAATGAATTAATAAATAATTAAAATTTTAATTAATTATCATTAAATATTTTTATTATTAGAGTTGTTTATATAAAATCATAAAAAACATTAAAAAATCATATTTAGCAATATTTTTAACTACCAGTAAAAAAAACAACTAAATGATGAATTTTTTAATAAACTACTCCAAATTAGAGATGGCTTTCTGAAAGCATCACTAAAAAAAATAAAAGGAGACATTTATAAATGGTTTTCAAAACTACCACTAAATGATCTATAAAGTACATGCATGGGCTACCAATATGTTGACACCTATCTCAGCTCATCGCAATGCCCGAAATGAATTCATGGTCCCCCTAAGCTAGTGACACACCCTAAGGGTATCATCATGCACTAGTGGGTATGATATCACCCGTGAATAAACATATAAACAAGTAGAAAAAACTATCCGGAATTTGACATGACCTATCAAGTTGTTAGATGTCTATGAAAACAAAATAAAAAGATACAAATAAAGAAATAAGAAGAACATGACATAAAAAATATTGATATATCAACAATATATAAATGGAGTATTACTGTCACGATCCATCCTAGATGGGCCCATGCCGTGACTACCCCAAGAATGCCTCTAAAATGCCAGGGGATGGTGACTAGAATTGAGTAGACATATCCAAAAAATGAGAGTCATTAGCCTAAAGTACATGTACGCACACACACATCCTCAAGACAAAAATGATGAAATGTAAAACCACTGAGTAAACAGTACATGTAAACCATTATATCCCACAACTAGAGTACAATAGTGAAAGTGCTGGAAAGAAAACATGGGAAAAAACAATCCCACCAAAAGAAAAGGGTCTGTAACCACAAGTCTAACCTATATGAAACTAGGTACTTGGATTGTCGTCTGAAAGCCATCAAGACACACCTCAGTCTATATGATGTCACAAAGCACCCCCTGGCCTTGGCTTTCCTCGAACTCCCTCAAAAGGTCAATTGTCTCCACAAGACACGAGACATATGTGAAAATATTGTGCAAGGGTGAGTAAAAAAATACTCAGTAGGACATCATAAAACCATAATGGAATACCAAACATAAAATAACAAAAAAATACCACAAAGGAAGGTACAGTCAGCTCAACATAGGTATATGTCTACAACATATATAATAAGAACATCCAGATATACACAATCCAAGACACACAATCTTAATGTAAGTCACAAACAATTACCAGCCATAGGATTCTGCTCAAAGCCCATTCATTCTGGGAGAACTCATTCCTCAATCCATGATATAATCATAGACACTCACTAAGAGGTCTAACTCATTTGGGACCTGACGAAAGAGAAAACATTTTTCAAGGAATACTATGATACACAGAGATTGGATCCGGCCCAGAGAATAACACTATCCCAATTTGGATCAACCCACAATGTAGGGGATACTTCCCATAGAATAATAATAACCCTACTTATGCAACTTGTAACTTAGGGGATCTATCCTAGGGAATGCCACTAACCCTACTAATGCGGACCGCTAGATGGAGGACCAATGCCCTACTCGCAGAGATTACCTCTATTCCAGAAAACTACACTAGGGGTGATAGTGGATCGCTCTGGTCCCAATGTGAGATACCATAACTCAATATAGGACTTGGCCTCTAGAGGGTACTAAAATCAAGTAATGTGTATGTAATGTTGTAATAAACCCTTTAGTAAAGGACCTAGTGAATGCTCTGAATCTATACTGGTACAATCTAAAAACTAACCACATTATCTTAAAAGGAATGTCTCATCATCTGGGTCCCAATGCCAAAGATGGATCATCAAGAAGACATACCATTTGAAATTTATGGCTATTTGAAACATTTAATGGGGTCACCAGGCCTTTGGACCAAATGCATGGTCTGTCCACCGACCGTTGCAGTCGACCGTGCCCCTATTTTTTGTAACCACGTGGTAGCTTGAGCGAGTATGGCTCATAGTGGACCGCCATGGTCGACCAAGGAAAGGTCATGCTTAGGACAACCTAAGTTCAAACCAAATAAAACCTAGGACCGACCTGGGTCTGAGCCTGCTCAACCTGTCTACTCGGCCCAGACCACTGGTGCATGGGCCTCCCATCCTGGCCTATCCACTCCACGTAGTCTCCCACAATGACCACCACAACTCCACGCATCTGTCTTGATGCATCACCTGACCTCCCCACTTCATCACACAACCACTCCACCACCGCAGTTCCTCCTAGCACTGCAACCACTTCCACCAGAAATGCTCTATCCTCCCTCTACTTCCACATGCCTATGTTCTTCCTCTGATTCACGAATTTTGAAACATTTGTAAATTTGGGTTCCTCGGGTTCCGATCTACACAGATCCAGTCTCTGTTGTCACTTTTCCTCCAATCTAGGGTCCACTCACATTCAGAACCTTCCAAAAGGTCAATCTACGACCATAGGTATCCAAAAATGAAGAAATATTATAACTAATGTATAAAATGCACAAAAATAAATGTTTATCATCATTTTCCTAGTGTTCTTATGAAACGATCAAGGTCGTTGAATTTGTGTTAGATAAATCCCGATAAGCTGCATAAATAGTCCAATCCCACAACATGATCGAACTGTTGATCAATATATTCATTAACTGGTTTTCATTCATCGTAGGAAATCAATAATGGAGAAAAATCATAGAGAAACAACCACTCTACCTTGATTCAGATCAGCCGCGGATGAAGGATGATTGTTGTGTTGTCATTGTCACCAAAGATCCTTCAAATCAACTGCGGGTTGGTCATCGATCCATGATCCATCACCATTCATTAGAGAGAAATATTTTTCCACATCTTAGAGGAATTCTAGGGTGGTGGTGATAACCCTAAATTTATGAAAAAATCTTAATAAAAAATAAAGGGCTATTGTGTTGAATAATATAATTTTTATTAAATTATTTTATCCTTGTTACGTCCTGCGACAAGTTTTTCATAGTCAAACTGTGATGACCAAAGATAAGTTGTGCCTAGGGTAAAACCTCTATTCTAAGTTCAAAAATTCCATTGGATTTATAATATAGGGAAAATTTTATGATTTATTCCACTTCTTTAGGAAAATTGTGCATGTTTACTATTAAAAAGTTTAATATTTTTCAAACAATTACTCAGGGAACACCGGGTTTCAGAATCTCACATTGTCTCAGTGATTGGTCTCAAAATCAATCCATATAATATCTCAAAACAAACATGGATAATTGGATATGTTAAATTCTCCCCACCTTGGGGATTTATGTCACTGAAATCTAAAATAACGGGTTACTCAAATAGATTAGGGAACTGAGCACGAATCTGAGCCTCCCGATCCCAGGTGCTTGCTTGGAGAATCCCATGCTGCCACCAAACATGAAATAGAAGAATAGAACAACCATGAAGGATCCTCTCATGCCGTTCCTCGATCTCCACCAGCTACTCTATAAATGTCTCTCCATCATCGATGTCTAGCTCTCCACAGTCAATTATGTGCAATGGGTCTTTCACGTGCCTCCTCAGCTGAGACACGTGGAAGACATTGTGTACCCACTCTAACTGCGGATGTTGAGCCATGTAACGACTCAAAGATTAATCAATTGAAATTAACTTCTTTTAATTATGTCATATAATAAAATGAAATCTCCAAATAACGAACTACTAAGTACTATGTGACCTTTAATCATAATTTTTCCACTTCTATGTTTTAAAATTTTAAAATCCGATGTACACGGTTTCATTCAGGATGATTTTTGTGGTCCGATGGAACACAAATTATTTTTTGGCAAATAATATCTGACCCTTATGAATAGTGATGTTACCCTTACTAATAGTGATATGACCCTTATGAATATTAAATCACCCGAAATAATATTAACCACACCCATGAATGTATAAATAAAATTTAGGAATCTTATAATTGACAATATGACCATAGTAAAAGTATAATTATTTTCATAAGTCATAAATAATTAATTACAAATAATTAATCAATTTAAAAGAAAATTTACATTCTTTAAAGGTGTTCTTATATTAAAAATTTTATTTCTTCTGGTTTTATGATAATTTTACAAGACCTTTTGTAATTTTTTAAATCATTATAAAATCAGTTATAGTTTTTACAATATTTTTTTTCATGTATATTGTGATTTTAATTAAAAATTAAAATAATCATATTTAATTTTTTTTTTTGAAAATTGGATTTCAATTTTGGATTTTATAATCCAAAAAATTGATGGTTTGGATTTTTATTATTTCTGTAAAATACTTGAATTTTTTATGAACAGTGAAATGCGATAATTTACCAAATTAGCTAAATACATTAACTATTGAATCATGGGTGATGTTCTTCTGATGTAATAACCATTGGTTTGAAATTAAATGCACTTATTACAATTTTTAGATATGGAATCACCACTATTTATTGTCTTATGGAGAAATAATAAACTAATGATTAAAATATTAAGAAAACTTTCCTCCCCTCCAATAAAAAACAACCCACATTCCCCACTTCTATTTACTCCTTTAAAGACTTGCACCTTGCATAAATTATTCTTAAATATCTCTCCAACATCCCCCTTGTATAAAATCCCTTTCTCTCTTCAAATGACCAAATCCTCTCCCCTTAGGAGGCTCTCAAGAAGGGTTAATTTAAGATTCAAATTCATCGTTTCAATTATTTTTCTTTCCTTTAAAGTTCCTTTGTTTTCTTTTATATCCTTATCTATCTTCATAAAAATGTTATGACAAATCTAGTACCTTATATTTACTTGAATTTTGTTTTGATAATGTAAAAAGTTATTATCATCTCTCCTTTATGCTTCATTTATACTAGTAGTAAAAACACAATATGAGATGTGTTAATTTACATCATTCAAGGATGATGGGTTTTCAATTTACATTACCAAATTCAATTATGGTCCTAAAACCATTATTATGATTTTATAATAATAAAATATATGTATTATGTATCATACATGGTTTTTCAATCTTTTTTTACACATGGTTTTGATTTTTTTTAAAAATTGTTCGGTGTGATAAAAAACCACCAATTAACTGAAAAGTTTATCACTAATGATTTATATAATGATTCATCTTCACTCCAAGTAACCAAGTGAAATCAACAAAAACTTAACCTTATAGATGTTAAAATATAAAATATAACTCTAATTCTATATGACAGTCCTCATTTTACATGATTATCCATTCATGTACATAAGTAAACAGATCATGAAACAAACAGACCCAAACAATGAAATTGAACCTCATAACCAATCAAAAAGGTTATGAATGAACACCAAAAGGTTATACTAAATCAATTAAACATAAAATGTGTTCTATAATTAGTAATTAAATAACCAAATTTTATTATTCAGGTAATTAATATCAAGTGGAGAACACCATTTCACTTAAGGTAAGGTATTCTACCCAAACCTCAATTGTTCCTTCTGGTTATTCTTACTATTTTTTACCCAAATAAAATACTATATTCTTATTATTTAAACATTATAATTTATTTTTATATTTACAAAATCATTTATCAATATCCATTAATCATTCTCTTTCGTGGATATACATTCTCTTATGTGGTTCCCTCCTTAATACATTTTAATAAGAATACTCGTTTTAAGGGGACTTCCCAAATTCTTACCCAATTTAAAGAGAACTCTAACATATGGTTTAAGCCACCACTATTTTTCTTAAAATAAGTCTTTTTTATTGTGAAAACATTCTTGGTGAACTTCTATTTTTATATAAAATATTATTCCATTTTCTATTTTAAGTGATCTTTCGTATTTTCCTTAAAACCACACTAAAATGTTTTAATGAAAAAATTTCATAAATACTCTTTTTACAGGTTATAACTTCTGTTTCACATCAATTACCATGATATATGCCTATTTTACCTTATTAATTTCCATATATGTTATAATTTATTTCCTTTATGGACACTTGTATGATAAACCTATTAAATTATTCTTTATGACATGATTATGGTACCCATTTATTTCCCTAGGTTCCCTTATCTTTATGTATGGTAGATTATGTATGATTCATTACATGGAAATAATATTCATGAACATTTTTTGATTAATGGGCCTAGATATATCTCCAATGAATTGGGTAAAATTGATTCTTAGGAGACATTATGTGCAACGGTCTTGGTGGTTAGCATTGACTCATGCTACCATGTCCAACAGTCTTGGTGGTTAACCTTGACTTGTGTTCCTCTATATGAGATGGTCCTTAAATCATGATAATTTAATTTTATATGATGCTTCCACTTTATTATGACTCCATGTTTTTATGATCCCAGGTTTATATATTATTATTTCACATGTTCAATGCCTTTTTATATCATTATGCCATGCCTTCAAACCTATGTGCTAATGCTTTATTATTATAATCATTCCCTTACTAGGATTTTAGCTCATACATTTGTTCATGTTATCCCCAGATTATCCTATGCAGATGTATGAGAATAATTGATGTTAGGAGATTATTATGGAGATTAAATAAAAAGTTGTTTTTATGTTGCTTGATTATTTACGTAGTCTTCCAAGACACTAGAATGTATGATCCTTTTCTTGTAATTTAATGTTTAATTATGCTTAAAATAATGTAATGATACATGTAAAAGACTAGGGTCTCTATAGTTTCTATCAGATAAAGGTATAGTTATTTTAGATATTAGGAAAATAGTACTGTATTAATATCTTTAAGGATGAGACTGAGTATAAGAAAAAATCCCTAAATTTTGTTAAGTATAGAGTAAGTGGTTTATCAAAAAAATATATCATTGTATAGATACAAAAATGTAGAGGTGGCTATGTAACAGATGTATGTAGGGGTTAAACCTGAAAACACTACATTAACCTAGACTCAAATGGGAACTAGTGCACAACAATGGGCCTTTCTGCACTCTTGGTTTGACACTCCAAGGGGATATGATTTAGTAAATTACTAATCTTGCAACAAACCATTATTAAGGGATTAAGAAAAAGATCTTTTAAGAATATAAGATAATAAATAGATCAAGGATAACCTAAATTTAAACCAAGGAAATCAATAGTTAGGATATACTTCTCTTTGAAATTTTATCCTTTTATGATCAATGTTTTCTTTCTATGCTTAATATCTAATTATTAAAGACCCCTAATTGTACGTTATTTTTCTTTTTTAATGGTAGGAAATAGAATAACACGTGACAAAAATAAATATGATAGGGAATGTGAATATTTACCTAATGATATGACAAATATGATGGGAATGAGTGTTAAAAACTTCAATACAGTACTTACTCAGTTGGATCATGTTATGAATAATAATTTGAATCTTGTGGAACGTACTCCTCCCCCAAGGAAAGAGAAAGTTTTCGTTAAATACATCATGTGGTAAAGGCCTCCCATGTTTAGTGGAAATTACAATCCCCTCCTCATGGAATAGTGGATTAACTCCATTGAGAGGATATTCTATATTCTTCAATGCTTAGAAGAAGTGAAATTTGTACCGGTGATCTATCATTTTGATGGGGATGCTGACCGGTGGTTGACACAAATCAATAATACAATTTCCCAAGATAAAATTGATTCCATGGATTGGGAGGAATTCAAGAAAAGTTTTTCAAATAAATATTTTCCCCAAATCCTCCACCTCATGATTGAAAAAGAGTTCTTCAAACTAAAGCAGAAGGATGATTAGTCCATCAGGGCATATGAAGAAAACATCACAAGGCTTGCATGATAAACCTCCAAATTTATCATGAACACTGAAACCAAGGTGGATCTCTTATTTAGTGGATTAAATATGAGTCTATGAAAAGAGTTGTTAATTACTGATATTTATAGTTCTAAAAAGATTGTCCATTATAACCCCAAGGTTGAAATGGAGATCGGAGACTCCCAATGTTCTCATGGGCTCAGTGACAAAAATCATAAGATAGAGTCTAATATGGGTGGTTCATAAAACAAATCACACGATGGAAAGAAGATCCAACATCCCACATGTTCAAATTGTGGTAAGAAGCATCATGGGAATTGTTTAAAGGGTACTCTAAATTGATTCAAATGTGGAAGAATTGGATATCTGGATAAAATCTGTTGAATGGATATGAAAAATATCAATAATGTAGAATAAGAAAGGAAGGATCTGATAAACACTCAGTTGGTTGTATAGTGTTACAACTTTAAGGAGCATGGGAATCATGAGAACAATTTTCCTAAGCCAATGGTTGTTGGAGGAAATCAACAACAACTTCCAAGGAAAATAAATAAAGGAATATTCTATCACTACTATTGAGGTGGATTCGGAAAACAATGCGGTGACTTGTACACTAGTTATTCATTCATGAATAGAGAATGTACTATTTGATTATGGTTCTGTGCATTATTTCATATATTTCAAGTTTATTAGAACTATTCAAACACCACATCAAAATTTGGAGGTTATGTTATCTATGAGAAAAAATAATAGGGAAATTATTGGGCCTAAAGTATATAAACCCTCCTCAGTATATGATTGTAGACTGAACATCCTAGAAAACCTTGTCATATTTCCTTTAGTGGAGTTCAATGTTATCTTGGGCATGGATTGGCTATCTTTATAAAAATACAATATCAACTGTTAGGAAAGGGAGATCACTCTTCACATCCCGAAGCATCCTACAATTCTTTTCAATTGTAAGAAGGATGATGAATCTTTTTTAGAATAATTATATCAAGTGTGGATATTACTTCCTTATGAGAAATCATGTCTAGATAAAATGATTGAGATAAAAAAGTTGATACTTATGGATGATATGCCTATCGTGAGGGATTAAACTAATGTATTCCTTGAAGAGTTTCTTAGTCATCCACATAATAAAGAGGTTGAGTTCTCAATTTAACTTATTCATGTATCTCTTCTTATATACAATACACCTTACAGAATGACCATCGTAGAGCTAGAAGAGATGAAGAAGTATTCACAGGAGAATCTAGATAAGGGTTTTATATGCTCGAGTGCTTCATAGTGGGGTGTACCAGTCCTCTTCATCAGGAATAAGGGTGGATAATGAACATATTCATTGATAATCACGAGCTTAATAAAATCATGATAAATAAATGTCCCCTACCATAGATAGATGAATTGTTTGATCAGCTTCGTGGGACTACGTATTTCTTTAAGGTGGACTTTCAACCGAGATATCATCAATTAATGGTTAGGAAGGAAGATATTTCGAAGATTACCTTTCGAATGAGGTATGGACACTAAGAGTTCATAATAATTCCCTTTATATTCACTAATGGTCCAAAAAATTTCATGGATTTAATGAAAAGAGTCTGTAGATATTACCTCGACAAATTTGTGTCATTCTTTGTTGATGATATTATGTTATAATCCAATAGTAAGGAGAAACATGAGGAGCATTTGAATATTTTGATGAAGACATTTATAAGTGAGAAAATATATGATAATTAATGTAAATGTGAGTTCTGGATGGATGAACTATCATTATTGGGGAATTTAATCACCAAGTAAAGGGATATTTGTATGCCCTTCCAAGGCAACAGAAATTGAAGAGTGGCCCATGCCAACATCTGTAACGGAGATTCGTAGATTCCTTGGTCGAGATGGGTATTACTGATGATCTGTGGAGAACAATTCATGATTGTCAAACCCAATGACCAATCTGACATAGAAGGGGGTGATGTTTTTCAGGACTCAAGAATGTGATGAATTCTTTAAGGAGATGAAAAGGGGGTTTATCACTATGCCAATACTCACACTCCCAACATGTGGGGACCTCTTTGTGGTGTATATTGATGCTTCAAAGAAGGTCTTATTCTGTTTTATGATGAAAAATGATAATGTAATATCCTATGACTCAATGAAACTAAAAATAAACGAGGAAAACTATCCTACACATGGTTTGGAGTTGGCGGATGTGATCTTTGCATTGAAAATATAGCGGCATTATATCTATGGGGAGAAGTGTGAGATATATACTGATCACAAGAGTATCAAATATATATTAGAAAAAGTCTTAATATGGGATAGTGAATATGGTTATAGCTCATCAAGGATTATGAATGCTCCATCCACAACCATCTTGATAAAGAAAATAAGGTGGAAGGTGATCTATGTAGAAAAGATCTTGCATCTCCATCAATGATGATAATTGAAAGGGATCCAATATTCTTGGATTTGTAAAAGATGTAAAAGGGAATTATTAAGGAAATAAAATCATCAATCCTTTATCAAATGATTGCTCAACCATATCTCAAAGATAAAATAAAGGATGTTCAAATAAATGATGTGGAAATTCAGTAAATGGTGGAAGCTATTAGAAATGGGAAATCCTATGAGTTCAAGATTTATGAGGAAGGAGTTGTAAAATTTGGGTCACGATTATGTATACCATCAAATACACATACATAGAAGGAGATTTTGAATGATGCACATAGCTCAACCTTCTCTATTCACCTAGGGAGGATAAATATGTATAGAATTATCTGAGAGAACTTTTGGTGGGACAATATGAAGAAAGTGATTTCTGAGTATAAATGAAAGTTCGTGGTATGTCAGCAAGTGAAGGATGGTGGGAAAAAGTCTAAGGGGATGATATAACCACATCCCATACTAACATGGAAGTGGGAGAACATCACCATGGAATTTTTAACTGGACTTCCAAGGACGTATAGAGGAAATAATGTTATATGGGTCATTGCGGTTCGTCTTACAAATATAGCTCACTTTATCACAATTCATGAGGACTTCTCATTGGATAAAATTTTATGGATATATATCAAAGATGTGGTAAGGATGCATGGAGTACAACTATATATTGTATCCGATTAAGATCCAAGATTCACCTCAATGTTCTGGAAAAGTCTCCAACATGATCTAATAACTGATCTGAAATTTAGTTTAGCCTATCGTCCTCAAAATGATTGCTAATCTGAGTAAACTATTCAGACACTAGAAGACATGTTGAGAGAATATTCTAGGGACTTAAAAATGTGGTGGGACCCACATATTCCACTGGTTAAATTCTCCTACAATAATAGTTTCCAATCCAGCATCCGAATGACACCCTATAAATACCTTTATGGGAAAAGGTGCAGAACACCAACATGTTGGGATGAAGTCGGTGAGCGTAATCTGCTAGTACTTGAAACGGTCAAAGAAATGGTGGAGAATTGAAAACCATTCAGCAGCACATTGAGGCAGCCCAAATTCGACAGAATTTTTATTTATATAACCATCAATGGGACCATGAGTTCAATGTTGGATATATGGTATTCCTCCATATTTCACTATAGAAGAAAGACATGAGGTTTGGGAAGAAAGAAAAGATAAGTCCCAGGTATATCATCCCACTCGAGATTCTTGATCATGTTGGATCTATGGCCTATCAACTAGTACTTACAACTATAATGTCTTTAATGTATAACTCTTAATAAAGTACATACTAGATCCTTCACTAGTACTATCTTCATAGGTGGTACAGTTACAGAATTATATTTCTTACGAGGAGTAGCCAGTGAAGATCATGGATCATAGAGATAAATTTCTATGTAACAAGACTAATCACCTGGTTAAAGTAATATAAAAGAACCATAAGTACAAAGAGGTAACATGGGAACTATAGAAGGTAATTATGGAAATATACCCACACCTGTTTATGGCATAGAATGTAAAACTAAATTTCAAGGGAGAAATTTTATATGGGGGGAAGAATGTAATCTCCCAACGTTTAATCAATAAAAATTACCTTCTTATAATTATATCATATAATCACATGAAATCAAAAAACAGTGAAATATTATGTACTCTGTGACCTTTAAACATAACTTTTCCACTTTTTTATTTTGAATTTTGACAATCTAACATACACGGTAACATTTAGGATTATTTTTGGGGTCTGTTGGAACAATCTTATTTTTTAGTGAATAGTAACTTACCCTTATGAATAGTAATGGTAACCATAGGAATAGAAATATGACCCTTATGAAAAGTAAATCATCCAAAAGAATATTAAATACACCCATGAATGTGAAAATAAAATTTAGACAGCTATAAGTGACAATATGACCATAGTAAAAGTATTATTATTTTTGTAAGTCAGAAATAATTAATGATAATTAATTCATTTAAAATAAAATGTATTTTCCTATAATATGTTCATAATTTAAAATTTTAATATCTTATGGTTTTATGATAATTTTATAAGACCTTATGTAACCTTCGAAAGCATTATAAAATCAGTTATAGTTTTAAAATATTTATTTTTAAGTAAATTATTATTTTAATTTAAAATTAAATTATTCATATTTAGAAAATTATTTTTTAAAAGTGTATTTCATTTTTGGATTATAGATATTGATAAATGTTTAGTTTTAATTACTAGTATTTTTCGGAAATACCTGAAATTTTGATGAATTGTGAAATACGATAATTTACATAATAAACTAAATACATTAATTATTGAGTCATGGGTGATGTTATGCTATTGTAAGAACCATTGGTTCAATATCACATGTTTATATTACTTTTATTGATCATGTAATCATCACTATTGATTTTCTTATGGAGAAATAATAAACTAATGATTACAATATTAAGAAAACCCTCCTCCCCTCCACTATAAAAACCACCCAGACTACTCTCTTTTCCTCAATACTCTCAAGCCATGTGGCTTGTCAAAATTATGCTAAAATATCTACACAAGATCCTTCCCCATGTTTATCATCCCTTGGTATATCAAAAAGACCAAATCCTTTACCCTTATGTGGCTATCAAGGAAGGTTAATTTAAGAAGCAAATTCCTCTTTTAAATTCTTATACTTTCCTTTCAAGTTCATTTGTTTTCATTTGTATCCTTACCTCTCTTCCTCCAAATGTTATGAAAACTAAAATACCTTATATGTACTAGAAGTTTTATACAATAATGGAATAGTTTATTACCATATCTCCTTTACCCTTCTTTCATACTAGTAGTAAAAACATTATTCGATATGTATTAATTTACCACATTCAAGGATGATGGGTTTTCAATTACATTTACCATATTCAATTATGGTCATGAAACCATTTTTATTTTTTAAATAGTATAAAATATATGTATTATGTCTCAAATATGGTTCTAGAATCATTTTGAATTCATGGTTTTGATTTATAAAACAAAATGTGTCTTTTGTGATAAAAAACTGCCAGTTAACCCAAAAGGTTATCACTAAAGTTTTATATAACGATTCATCTTCACTAAAAGTAACTAAATGAAATTTACAACCATTAAACCTTTAGGATTTTAAATAATAAAATATAACTCTAATTCTAGACAATCATCCTCATTTTACATGATTATTCGTTCATTTATATAAGTAAACCAATCATGAAACAAACAGACCAAAACAATGAAATTGAACCTCATAACCAATCAAAATGGTTATGAATGAACTCAAAAATGTTATAATAAGTAAATTAAGTGTAAAATATTTTCTATAATTATTAATTAATTAACTTAATTTTATTATTCAGGTCATTAATATCTAGTGTAGGACACCATCAGACTTACAGTATGAGATTCTACCTGAACCTCCGTTATTCCTTTGGGTTATTCTTACTCTCATTTTACCCAATTGAAATACTATATTATCTTTATTTTGATCTTTTATTTGATTTTTTTGTGTCCAAAATCATGTATCAATATACATTTATAATTATCTTTCCGGGATATACATGCTTTTAAGTTATTCTCTCATCAATACTTCTCGATATGCAAACCCGTTTTAAGGGAACTTACCAAATTCTTACCTAATTTCAAGTGCACTATACCATCTGTTTTAGGCCAGAATTGTTTTCATAAAAAATTATTTTTATTATGAAAACATTATTGGTTATATTTTTGTTTTATTTAAAATATTATTTCATTTCTATGCGATCTTTAGTATTTCCTTTAAAACCGCACTAAATGTTTATGCGCTAAAATTTCATAAATACTATTTTTACATGTTATCAATTCTATTTGACATCACTTACCATGATATATGCCAATTTTACCTTATAAATTTTTATGTATGTTCTAATTGAATTCATTCAAGGACACTTGTATGATACACCCATTAAATTATGCTTTATGACATGATTATGGTACACATTTCTTTCCACGTGTTCCCTTATGTTCATGTGTGGTAGATTATGTATGATTAATTATGTGGAAAGAATATTCATGAACATGTTATGATGGGTGTGCCCAGATATTTCTCTAATTCATAATGTTGAGTCTCAAGAGACATTATGTTTAACAGTCTTGGTGGTTAGCTTTGACTCGTGCTACCATTTGCACCGGTCTTGGTGGTTAAACATGAATTGTGCTCCTCCATGTGCAAAAATCCTGACTCATGCTAATGTCATGTTTTATGATGCTTTAAAATTATTATGACTCCATGTTTATATGATCCCATGTTTAAATATTATGATTTCACATGTTCCATTCCTTTATATATCATTATGCCATGCATTCTAACCAATGTGCTAAAGATTTTTTATGCTCCTTCCCTTACTGGGATTTTAGCTCATCCCTTTGTTCATGTTATCCCCGATTTATCCAATACATATGTATTAACCCAATGGATATTAGTTTCTCATTATGAATATTAAATAAGAAGTTGTTTTTATGTTCTTTATTATGTACCAAGTCTTTCAAGACACTCGACTTTACGATATTTGGATTGTAATTTTATGTTCAATTATGCTTAAAATCATGTAAGGATATACGTAAAAGGATAGGGTCACTATAATCCAGGAGGAATGCCACCTCTCCAAATATAAATAGTATTAGGAATGGTCCAATGAAACTCAAATATAGATTGCTTCCCCAACCAATGATCCATAATCTGCATCGAGGTGAGACCTGAAGGAACACATGGTCTTTTTCCTAAAACTCCAAATGCCTCCGTGATCTGTCATCATAATAATTTTGATAGCTCTATGTAGTCTTCATTTTCTCCTAGATAATTTTCACCATCTCTATAGTAGCTTGCACAAAATCCAAGCCCTAGAGTGCTGACTCTTCTGGGTTCATCCAGAAAAGTGGTAACCTATAGGTTTTCCCGTAGAGGGCCTCAAATGGTGCAATACTGATGGTGGAATGTTAGCTATTGTTGTATGAAAAATCCACTAGAGATAGTTGATCCTCTCAACAACAACCAAAATCTAAGACTGTAGCCTGCAATATTCCCTTCAAAACTTGAATGGTTCGCTCAGTCTGGTCATCCATTTGTGGGTGAAGCACTATGATCAATTGTAACTGACTCCCAAATGCCTCATGAAATCCCTTACTAAAATATAATGTAATGTGAGAATCATGATCTGAAAATATCATTGATGTAACTCCATGTAATTGAACTATCTCCTTTATGTAGAGGTTTCCCAATCTATCTACTAAACTATTCTCCCAAATATCTAGGAAATGAGTCAACATGGCGAGTCAGTCAACGATCACCCAAATTGTATCATGCCCCTAGATATATGTGGTAAACTCCTCACAATGTCCACCAATATCCCATCCCACTTCCCTTATGGTACATCAATGGGTTGTATCAAACCATCTAGAATCTATTTCCCAACCTTCACTTGCTGATAAGTAAGGCATCAAAAAATGAACTCTGCAAATCCCTTCTTCATTCCTAGCCACCAAAATTGACGTCAGAGGTCTTAGTACCTATTTTAAACACCTAGATGTACCACCAATAGGTATGTATGGAACTCTATCAAAACTTCATCCCGCAACACAACTGGAACTACTATGTGATATATGAAAAGAAATTCATACTCCCCAACTTTTGAATATCCATCAGAAGCATTTCGTGTGTCTGGAAATGTAAGGTCTAGTAGTCAGTGTCTCCAAGATGCATCTCCCTGACTCACTGTAAGAGTGGAGGGGTGAAAACCATCGACTAGAGGTAAGATTCTCCATCTCCATCCTCAAAGGATATATGCAATGAGGAAAATTTCTCTAACGCCTCATTTAGCAACTACAAACTAGATCTCTTACTAATAGAATCTTCCACCACGTTCCCCTTCCTAGGATTATAGAAAATATAATACTCATAGTCCTAGAGGAACTATATCCATCACCAATGTCTCATGTTCAGATCGTTTCGAGAGAATATATACTTGATACTGTTATGTTTAGATTAGATGTTGAACTAATCACCCATCAGGTAGTGTTTCCACATCATCAATGTGAAGACTATCACCTCTAGTTCAAGATTATGGGTTGTGTAATTCTACTCGTGTGATATCAACTACTATGAACCATATTCAATCACTACCTTCCTTAGGATCAGTAAAAAACAAAGTCTTATCCAAAATGCATCACCAAACACCACGTACTCCGTGCCTTCCTCTAGAAATATCAGAATGGGAGTTCTCATCAATCTTTGTCTCAGCTGCTGAAAACCATCCTGGAACTTTTCCACCCACAAAAAAGGATATCCCTTTCATGTGAAAACTTTGAAGGGTTATTCCACTCTGGAGAAGTTGGGTATAAACCTATGATAGTTTCATATAAAACCAAGGAAACTCTGCACCTCAGTAACCCTCTTGGGTGGATCCTAAGCAAGCACCACCACAATCATCAATTGATCCACTGCAGTTATAGGCTATGAAATGATGTGTCCCATAAATTTATCCTCTTGAATCCATAACTAATAGTTTTAAAGTTTCTTATAAAGATGGTGCTCTCAGAGTGTGTTCAAAACCATCCACAAGTGTCTCATGTGCTGCTCATACATTGAGTAAACTATGATGTCATCAATGAATACCACCACGAATTGGTCTTTATAAGGGTAAACGATCCTGTTTATTAGTCCCATGAACACTTATAGGGAACTTTTCAGACCAAAGAACATCACCAAGAACTTGTGGTGTCCAAATTACATCTGAAGGCCATCTGTGGTATATCCTCATTCCGTTATTGTAGCTGTTGATATCCAGATTTTATGTCAATCTATGAGAACCACCATTCTATTTCAACTGATCGAAGAAGTAATCAATCATCCGTAGTGGATACTTATTATTCAGTGTCACCTGGTTCAAGAGCTGGTAATCCACACAAAACTTTAACTCCTATATAGCTTCCTAGAAAAAAAACTGAGGATGCCTAGGGAGAAACACTGGGTCTCACAAAGCCCTTCCTAACAAATCTCCCCAACTACACCCTAAGATCACGAAGCTTTGTGAGAGTCATATGATATGAAGGTGCAGATATCAGAGTCATCCATGTGTGTAGATTAATGCAGAAGTCTATCTCCCTATGGGGATGTAAACTTGGAACATATTTTTGAAATACATCCTTAAACTCCACCACCAAATTAGGAAACTGAGGACTTATATCATCCACTACACTGAGGGTGATGCTTGATAACTAATGAGAAATCAATTGTACCCTCCAATGTGTGAACCCATCCAACACTACATGTGTTTCCTTTTTCACCAACAAAGAAAAACATGGTTCCATCACTATAGAAACACCACAATTTGTGCCTAAAACAGTCAATCTAAGCATTAACTATGGATAAAAAATTCATATCAAGAATTGCATCGTAAGGGATCAACGCTGCTACCAAGAGATCCCAACCAAAAATATTGTCTCTAGGAGTTAGGTCACACTGTTGGAACTAGTGTGTGATCATCGAGTCTACTCCCGTAAGATTTTCCAAGCATAGGGGTCAAGTAAGTGGTTTGACTAGAATATCTAATTATCGAACATGATTCATGGAAATAATGGAATTATTAGCACCTGTGTCTATTAAAACTGAAGAAAAGGTGGAAAAGATATAGATCTTACCTCGCATCATACCTGGAGCCTCAGGGTCATAAGACTCCATCACCTATAGCTATCCTCGTCGATGTCCACCAGCTCCCTGATCCTAGAGTTTACTACCTAAGGGTGGTGGTGGTAATAGGTCAAACATCCAACCACGTATTACTTCCCTTCCTACTCCTCTACTATTTCTACCACCCTATGGACCACCCTGCTCGTATCTCTTCCTCTTCCTCAATAGTACCACAATCATCCCCCAATCGAGACGTATGATGGGTTGGTCAATCTCTTTCGTGATATCATGGACCTCCAAATGTGTATAATTGTCTATCCCTGGGCTGATTTGAGCCTCCCTGGGAGCCCTGCATTGTTGACCTTGAAAACTAGGATCATCCCCTAAAGAACCTATCCCACATGGATCCCTGTAACTGTCATCGATTGCATGCTGCTGAGGTCTCAAAAACATGGTTCCCACTGCTAGCTCCCATTACTAGTGTCTTCTTTACTAGAAAACTCTCCACTAGCTGGGCCTACTCAAGTACCCCAACATAAGTAGGAATGATAAGGGATACCACTAACACTCTGATTTCCTGATTTAATCCCTACCCTAAGGTTTGATACATGAAGAACGGGTCTCATACCATGTCTATGGAGTAGTGAGAGAGAAAAATAAACCTCATTGAATACTCCTCCATGGTCATACTACCGTTCTATAAATTCAGAAGCTCCTATATGCATACCAAGGGAAATTTGGATGGATAGAACTCCTCTCTGAATAGATGATCAAAGTATATCTAGGAGAGAGTTTTCACGTCCTGAGACAGTGTCACCAAGCTCCACCATTTTCCCATAGAGCCCTAAAGAAAATTAGAGGTGAGGAATACCATATGGTTGGTAGGATTCCTCACAAAGAAGAAAACACGGGTGACTGCCTCTAGCCAATCCTCAACCAACTGGGGATATGTCTCACGGTGAAACCTTAGAGGTCACTACTTCTGAAACACATGCAATGCACTCATCCGTCATGCATCCTTAGTTGCTAGTTCAAGTAGTAGCTGCTGCTTAATGGATGGTGGTATAACTGATAAACCATGTGGACGTTTTATCTCCAGTACATACCCCTGTACTGATTCCTCATAACTAGGAGAATCATCCTCACGATCACGCAATGTTATCCTAGAAGGCTATTTTCATGGAGGCATCATGTAATAAAAAAATATGTACCACGGTTAATAGAGTATATCTAGAGAGCTGACTCAATAAGGACATAGGAAATAAAACCATTCTTATATGATGTATATACCATTGTTTTTTCCTTGAATGCAGTATTTTCATATATCTAGTTGAAAATTAGGTGCCTATTGTCCCAGTTTATGGATATATCGGCCTCCGAAACAACACTAGAGTCCCTAGACTAAAATCTAAACACGAAACACTTAACACTTTTCCCCCAATATAAGAACACAGACTCCTAGTCCTAATGTTGAACCGAAATCCTCTAATACCACTATGTCATGACCCATCCTAGAGGGGATCATTCCATGATTACCAAAATCTGACCTCCAATAGGCCAGGGGATAGTGACTAGCACTGAGTTGACTTATCCCACAAATGGGACGAATTATCCTAATGTACGTATATGAACACACACATCTCCAAGACACAAATACTGAAATTTAAAAACTATAAGTAAAAAATGCATGAAAACAACTATATCCCACAACCAGAGAACAAAATTGGATGTAATAGAATGTAAAAAGGTCTAATAACAATCCAATAAAATAATAGAGTCTATAACCACATTTCCAACCTATAAGAAAAGAGGTACAGGGAATGTTGTATGAAATAAGTAGGATCACACGTCGTTATATCTGATCTCACAAAGCACCACTTGGTATTGGCCTTCTTAGAACTCTGTTGAAAGATCTATCATCTATACAAGACATTAAAAGTGGTGGAAAAGATCATGTAGTGGTGAATAAAACAATACTCAGTAGGAGACCATGAAAACACAAAGGAATAGAACACATGAAATACCACAACGGAAATACCAACAAAGAATATACAGTCATCTCCACATCGGTATATGTCTACATCACATATAACAAGAATATCAATATATACTCAATCCAAGACACACAATCATGAGGTAAGTCCCAACCAATTGTTATCCACAAGATTCTTGTCGAATCATGCTCATTCAGGGAGAACTCAATCCTCAAGACCTGATATAATCAGAGATACTCACTAAGAAGTAGTTTTTATTTGGGCCCCACCCAAATAGAACATATTGGTCAAGTAATATTGTGACACACAGAGAGAGGATCCTACCGAGAGAATACCAATAACCCAATCTAGATCAACCTGTAACATATGGGATCCTTCCGAGAGAATTCCACTAAACCTACAGATGTGACTCATATCAAAGGGAATATTTCCCATAGAATAACACTAATCCTACTGATGTATCCCACTAGATGGATAACTAACAACCAACTCTAGAAGGTTGCAATGATTACACAGAACCCCACTAGGGGTGATAGAGGGTCGATCTAGTACCAAGGATGGAAATCATAAATCTATTTGGGATTCGAACTCAATAGGCGACTATAATATATTAAAATGAATTTATTTCCGTACTAAAACATCAAGGAAAGGTCAAAGGGAACACTCTAAAGATATACTAGTCCAAACTAAAAACTCACCACATTATCTCAGAAGGGCTGTCTTATCATCCTGGTCCTAATTCTATAGATGTATCTTCAAATAGACATACCATTTTAAAGGTATGGTAGCTTGAAAATTTAAGAGGGGTCACTAAGCCTGCGGATCGATGCACATTCTAGCCACCCCATGGCCAGTGCAGTCGACCATCATAGTCGACCGCACAACTACCCCATGGTCAACTATTCTACGACAACTCAATCTACCATGGTATTCAACAGAAACCCCAACTGCCACAACCATGTAGAAGATAGAGAGACTGTGGATCTCGAAAGACCACCACAATTGATTATGGCCCGGTCCTACTCTGGTCACCCTTGGTCTAACTTGGATCTATCCTGGATCCAAATTGTCTCACTAGGTCAGACCCAAACCATTGGGCCCGACCCGTCTACTTGGCTAGGCATGCTGCCGCCTGCCGGTCCGGCTCATCCACTCCAAACAGTCTCCCATAGTGACCATCATTCCTCCATGAGGCCTCACTACATCCATTAGCCCCACCAAGTCCCACAAAACAACCACCAATGCCTCATGTGCCACCAAATCCCCTTCCACGATCCACAATTCTTCCGCTGATTTCATAATTTCAAAAAGGATGGAGATAGGGGTTTATTAGGTAACAATCTACATAGATTCGGTCTCTGTGATCATATTACCTCCAATCCAGGGGTCCGATTGTCTGCAGATCCTTCTGGAAGGTTAATCCATGAAAATGGGGGTCTAAGGGTGAATAACATAATGAAAAGTGGGAGAAAATTCATAAGAAATATGGTTTATCATCATTGAACATGTTTTTTTGTCCAAAGATCAAGGGTAGGGAATTTGCGTTAGATAAATCCTGATAACCCACAAAAATAGTCCCATCCCACAAGATAATAAATATGTTGATCAATCTATTTGTTTATTGATTCAAATTAATTCTAGAAAATCAAGAATGGATAAAATCATAGAGAAAAAACTACCCTGCATTATTTGGATCAGTCACTCATGAAGGATGATCAATGTGTCATCGTCGTCAGTGAGGTTCCATCGAATCGGCTGCATGTAGATATTAGATCCATGATACATCACCATCTGTTGGAGATGGATATTTCTTTATGTCTTAATGTAATTACAGGTTTATGGTTATAAACCTGAAATCCTGATAAGAGTTTAATAAAAATGAATATTTTACTGCATTGAATTAAATAATTTTTATTAAATTATTTTATCCTCATTGCGTCCCATGACAATGTTTTCACAGTCAATCCACGTTGACCAATGTTAAGTCACAACTAGTGTAAAACCGCTATTTTGAGTTCAAAGGTGGACTTATATTTCTAATTCAGGAACCCGTTTAATAGTAATTCCACTATTTCAAAAAAAATTGTGTGTTCCATTTAAAAGATTAATATTTAAAAAAAATATTCCCGGAACACCAGGCCATGTAATCACAAACTGTGTTGACGCCTGATCTCAAAATCAATCCATATAATATCTAAAAATAATACATGGAATATATGATAAATTTAAATTAAATAAATATAATTAAAGATAATGTACAACAAGAAAAAAAATGTAAACCTCACTAGGATGAATTTCCCAATATAACTTTAGGAAATACAATCAAAAGGAGAACATGAATGATTCCTAAAATACCTCCACAATACCACAACCACTCACAAAATCCATATACGTCAATCCATGTACCCAATGAATATCCAACTAATGAGATCAAACATTGGGCACCTAAGAAAAAACATAAGATCCAAACACACACACACATACACTAGTTTATATAAAGGGTAGGAGCGCATCATTTCTAGTAGTATTTCACCAAAGAGTCTATGTGATTCCTTTTATATTGAATTCCATTAATTCTATTTTTAACATAATTTATAAAATATGATTTTAACATGAGAAATCATAAAGAAAAAAATGCATATTTCTTTATCAATTTCTTCCCAAAACCGAGGTAAAACTTTTATGAACAAACAAGGTTTATCCATCCTAATCCATATTTTTAACCAAGTCACTAAATCAAAAACAATCTTGAAAATATATATGAATCAAAAAAGGCATAAATTAAATTTTTAAACAAATCAACCATTTTTTCATCTTTTCCCAAAACATTTATCAATCATTTTTATCAAAATAAGAATCAATTAACCTTTTAAAAACCACCCTTTCAAAATCCTTTATAAATCCTTATAAAATAAATTAAATTCCAGAACCACACAATGGTTCCATAAAGTTGAAATCTAGGGGATATAGACATGGTAAATGTATTGGGATTCCGAAAATCATCCAAAAAAGGATCTACCATCATGGTAATCTCACTAGTCTCTAACATGAATAAAACAAGACTTGATTCATTAGATCACTATCTCTATGGGGCCCCTATTTAAAACCCTAATATCCTATTCAACACCCTCTATAAGCATGTGATTACAATATAAAACTTTATGGGGGTTTAATTATTTTTTTTGAAACTAAATATCCCATACACACTAAGCTATAATAAAACTCATTTATACATTCTAATTTGCAAACTAGAGTTCCCAAGATATTAACAAATAATGGTGAGAAAAATATATGAGTAACAAGATCATCTCATAAATCATTGTTTAAAAAAATAGATAAATATCATCTCACCTCTAACAACCTCTCAAGAAACAACCACTTTTCCAATCAATGCATAAGAATAAATAATAAATATCATCCATAGAGACATAATATATAATGAGAATAATATAAACAAAAGGGACCCTAAATGTGGGTAATCATAATTTTAAATAAATAATTTTTGAAAAACTTCCAAAAATCCCTTTGAAAAAATTCTTGTAATTTTATGGCACTTTTTACACCTTTAAATCAATTCCATGAAAACATTCTTCGAAATCAATTAGTGCCAAGAACCCCTTTTAAATCATCCAATTTACTTTGAAATAACATTAAAATACCTCCTGAATAATACATCTTAAAACCATTAAATATTTTCCAACACATCACTTTTTAATAAAACATACTTATAAATATCAAAAATTCCCTTTTGAAAATTAATCTGCAGTCAAACACCACATTAATGTACTTAATTTTCATTAAATGGTCAAATCATGTATTTTACAAACAGTTGGAGTGAGATGACTATTATAATCATAGAAACCATTTGATAACCATTTTATAACCCTTCACAAGAAATACATATAGGTTTAATTTATAAATGAAAATAGTTAATTCAAACATGAATTTAGTAGCATGTAATATAATGGAACAAAAGAAACACATACCTTAATCCAAGTGAAAAAAAATCCATACCATCCCACCTTCAATGATGAAAGATGAACTATGAATGAAGACAACCACCTCAAGATGTAAACAACCAAACCTCCTATGATTATATTCTCTCAAACTATAAAATCAATCCACTCACATATTATGGTTCATGGGATACTGAAAATTCATGGTATAAGGAGAAGGAAGCGAGATTAGAAGAAAAAATATAGATATAATATTGTAAATAATCATTAATTTAATGTAAAGGATCCATGAATCCAAGGTAAGAGGAGAAAATGAGGGAGGTTCTCTGAAAGATCTCTCAAGTACTGTATTCATGAGAGGGAGGGGAGAATGTGGGAAAATCAAAAAAATAGTGGAAAACTCCTCATCCAACATGCCCTATGAAATTCCATAACTAGGAATTAAACCATTCACCATTTCCTACATAGAAAACCTTGTAAAACAATTCCCATAAAACCCCCAAACCCTATACGCTATAGTGTTGTGAGGTCTCCTAAAGTCCAAAGTCTTCTAATGCTTCCCATAACAGCCTAGAACCAAAAAGTAACATAAGATAAAATTAAATTAAATGACATAATAACACGGGGTTGTGATAACTCACCCCACCATGGCACTTTTTACCCCCATAAAGTAATTTACAATGGTAGAAACAATGAAAATATGAAAAATCCACACCAAAGAATCCGAGGTGGGATTGTGGAGAAGAACTACTGATAACTCCTATAGAAAGGAAAAGAACAGATTACCTATTTACTTAAAACCAAAATAATGAATCCTAAATCAGTTTTCAATAAATTAAAACATTACCCAAAATCCTAAACAACCAACAAGAAAAACTACAATGATATGAACTTAACATAAGTCTTCCCACCTTGTAGAACTCATTTAGAAAGGTGGAATAATAGATACACACACCTAAGAAAATTAATATCACTAAAACAATCATGTTTCCACAAATATTATAAGGAAATTATAATGTTCGACAAACTATAGACCACCACAAAAAATCATCTCATTTCCATATTGGAAGAACATCCCCAAAATACATCCAAAAGGCCACTATATCAAATGAAAACTCAAAAATATCCCATAAGAATAGGAAAAAACTAAAATCATAATAATTTATATACATAAAATAATGTGGTTATAAATTTGTTCCATGAATCTAAATAGTCGCAAATCAGGATAGGCTCATGAAACAACAACTCATGATGATCTCAATAGGAAATCCCAACATAGTAACACTCATAATCTAATAAAAAACCAATAACTCATTTCCATTAACCCAACACATATCTACGGCATTTACATGCTCAATCAATAAAAAACTCATTAAATGTTACAAACTACACACAAATGAAAATAAAAACCATAAATCAATGAGGCATGAACATCCCAAAACATAAATCGGCCACACAAGAGAAATTAAAAGGTGAAACTAAATGATAAACCAATAAAGGTCCCATAAAAACCTATACCACTCCAAAATCCCTATTAATTCCCAAATATATCATCACCAAAATGAAAATAAAATCTAAAAACCATCGTATATCATATCCCTATGGAACTACTAATGGTGACATGAGAGGTAACACCCAACAAACTCCCAGATATTATAATAATTGGAGATTCAAATTTCTTGAGTTCCATATTAGAACAAATAACACATATAAGTTCTAAATGAATTACTTATATAAAAATTTCAAAAACCACAATATACCTTAGCCACTCATTGACCAAAAATAAAACTAATTAACTCAGTTTATTCTAAACTAATACGTTCTTATAATAATTCCACTGAACACACAACACCTTAAATAATTATCCTAGATGATTTGCTGCACATTAATATAGAACAACATAAATTGATCAATTCATAGTCTAGTTAGTTACAAACAATTATAGGACCAAAATCAAGTAGTTATATGATATAATATATCTCTTATCCCAAGAAACAAATTTTCTACCATTCACCAAAAAATTTCTTGGAGGCATAATATAAAAATTACAAAACATGAATACAACTTATTCATCTTCCCCAAGAAAAATATATAATGAAATGTTACTATAAAACCCGTAAATATGAATTTAATATAATTTACTTCACATTTTTACATTCCCATATTATTTTTGGTTTAATGTTTTAGATTTTTAAAAATAAAATACATAAAAATTATAAACTTACATACAATTTACTTTTTTTTTCACCGAAAAGGGCCTAAACATTACACCCCTATTTTATTCAATTTTTTTTTATTTTTTTATGATATATCCCAAATTGGAAATTTTTACCTTGTTATAGTTCCTACTCATCCTTATATCTCATGAAGTATATTCAAAATCATTTGATGATTACCAAAATCTCATTAAGGGATATATAAATAATGTAATCCCATTATAATAGCGAAAACCTGAAAACCCAAGAAAATATTTACCTTTCTTCCCAATAAAAAATTTAGAACATAAATAAAACAATTAAAAATAATAAAAATAATCA
Organism: Viscum album; assembly: GCA_963277665.1. Taxonomy (NCBI): domain Eukaryota; kingdom Viridiplantae; phylum Streptophyta; class Magnoliopsida; order Santalales; family Viscaceae; genus Viscum; species Viscum album. The sequence goes on from OY728164.1 coordinate 175,470,560, forward strand.
TTAATCAAATTAAATATTTAATAAATATTATTATACATAGGAGAAACATAAGTCATCTTAAGGCATATGGGAAATCATGAAAACATTTAAAAAACATTCACTATTAAAAGTTAATAAACGTTAAATACCTCAAGAAGATTTACAGACAAAAACATTTCTACGAATAATATTGCTATATTTTATAATCATATTCCTAACCCATATAAGAGTAACCAACATGATTATTTCCCTCATTTTCCCCTTTTAATACTAAATCATAACCAAATTAATGAGAGAGTTATATCAAGCTCACCTAATGCCATGATATCTATAGGGACCAAATGTCATAATATATAATGCTCAAGTTTAATATCATGAATTTTATTATACACAAATTTCTCATTATAACACCTTGAAAGTCTCATTTGGACCCATATGTAAAACAATTTCTATTTTTACATAATCATAAGGAGAAATATCTTTTTACTTGGAAAACACTAAAAATGAAAAATTATCAAAAGAGAAGAAACATGATCTACTTTTAAATACCATGTTAACTTTTAAAAGAATCTTAATAATTAATAATGTATATTATTTTGTGAAAATGTATTCAAGTCATATACATTAAAAAACAATTTTTTTTCACTTTTGTAAAAATTCAAAAATCCCGCATAACAAAAACGTTGAAAAGATTCCTTTTTAAAAGTTTTAATGAAATTAATATATATTAAAAAATTCACTTTATCAAACATTTAATTATAAATAATAACATTCATGAAATATTTAAATGACCATCAACTTTGATGAAAAAGTGTTGGAAGTAAAACTATAAAATAATATTTCTAAAATAAAGTGAAATTCCTGAACTCCCATATATCTTTGTAGGTTTTATAGCTCTGGAGTAATAAAATTATATTAATTATTTACATTATTAAAAACCACTTTATGTTTCATTACATTATAATTATCCCCTATATTTCATTTATTGACATATTTTATTTAGTTACTAAAATGGTTATGTACACATTAGATATTTTGTGTTCGTTCGATCTATAATCTCAATATTACAATGGTGTGCTGACTATGGTAAAATTATTCATGGTTATATTACCCCCATAATATTAAAAATTTTATAATTAGAATATGTATAAATTAATTTCAATTTCAATATAAACCATTTATAGAGGTCATGAAAAATAATTCATATCATTTCATGGAGGCAATAGTCTGTTACATATGAATGAATAATGTTTTCCTTTTTCTACTTGATGAAAAAGATATTATATAGATAATATTTTAATTTTATTCAATAAAAAATATATTATAAATTTCATATGTAGTCATTATTTCTATACTTATGATCAGACATGTAAGGTGGATGGGAAACATGAATCACACTACGTCGTGGAGGTAGAAGTATGCACGTTTCCATAAGCAACATTATCATTTTCCAATAGTTAGAAGGGTACATCGTTATGTAATATATTATCTTTATAGAATCATATTTACTTCATAAATATCATGAATATATATTTTATCAATAATTTTTACCATCTATATGACCCTCTGATGAAAAAGGTATCAAATTAAATCATGGAGGTGGTATTCCCCACGTACACACGAGGAAAATTATCGTTTCCAAAAAGATGAAAAAGGAGAAGAAAAAGGGTTATTCACATAGAAGAATAATATTTTATTATATGTATGATAATTATGTTATTATATTATCTTTTAAATGTATATTTTAAATAGGTATAAGAATAAATAAACCTAGAACACTCACTTAGGAATTATATATCGTATTTGGAAATCCTTCGTTAGAATACACATTAATCCTTCATAGGTTGGTCTTTTGGTGAGACCAAGAGAAATAAGACATGGGTAGGAGAGTTGGGAAGGTATTTTGTTGGGTATTATAAGAGAGAGATTGCTCTACGTGTGTGAATAAGTTAGGATAAAAGGTTCCCTTTTATAAGTGAGGGGAGTCTCACACTTATAAATACTTAAAACTTTTAAATATATGATATGTATTTATCAAAGGGCAGTGAAACCAAATTGATATATTTTTAATCTAGAATTAGGATTATTAATAATACACTCATCTGATCAAATTTAATCTATTTTAATGATAATTTATACCTCATCATTATATTTTTATCCCCTTGTTAACTCTTTTAACCATTATCATGTTGTTGATGTTTTACTAAGGTTACTATACATAATGACCAAAAATTAAATTCAAATTACAAATAATATTGAACCTACTGATTAAAAATGTGAAATATATTTTACCATATTAAATTTCTACAAGTTTGAAAAATTAATTTTAATAGACTCACACAAAACACAATGGTTTTTTTTAAAATGCCCATTTAAAAATTAATAATTATTTTATACCAAAATTAAGTATCATGCTAATATAAAAAGAATTAATTGGATTATTTTTACTCAAAAATGAATAATAATATTTTTAAAAAAAATCCAAAATATGATTTCAAATATTAAATAAATTAAAAAATATAATTTCAATAAAATTTGGTGTTTTCATTATTAATTCAATAAGTATCCTTTTTAGAGAAATCTTGATAATTCACCCTTAGATAAATTGAATATACCAATCAAAAAAATTAATTCATTTTCATAAAACTCATATTCTAGAAAAAATAAATTTAATTCTTAATTGATACTATTTAAAATATGGAAAACAATTTAGTTGAATAAAAATATTCCCTTTTTATTGAATAATTATATAAAGTCATTTATGGATATATGATAATTATGAATCCATAAAATAAATATATATAAATCATATTATTGATTTATTTTTTGGATTATCCTAGATATCACATTCATCCCCCTTTAAGAATTTGCGTCTTCATAATTTTATTCATTAATTAAACAAGTGAGGGTATTGTTATTTAATTTCTTTTTATGATTCCCTTGTTACTTCCTAAATCATGTGATTATTCCATGAAACATTTATCTAGTGAATAACTGAAATTAATAATACCCAATCATAGTGATCCCAAATAGAAAGAAAATTATTCTCATAAGAAATATTCCCTTCCATCATAACTACTTTAAGGTACATGTCATGAGAATCATAAGGTTCATATTTCCTTATCAACCAAACTAGAAATTCATTATATACTTGAGATAAACTCGTAGGTAAGGCCACTTGGTAAGAAGCAAATCCCAATTTTTTCTTAATATCATATGGTCTAATAAATCATATAATTAACTATACATTTTTATCAAAACACATAACAATACTGTAAGGTGATACTTTAAAAAAACATGACAACCTACCTCAAACTAGAGATATTTCATCCAATTTTTTACATTAATTTTATAATTTCTACAAGATATTTTAAAATAGTGTTAAAATATATTTAACTTTTCAAGAATACCTTATAACAAATCTATTCCAAATAACATCCTTCAACCAACTTCATAGCAACATGATAGAGTTTGAACGAAATTTCTAAATAATTCCTCAAAAGGTAACATATGTATACTTGAATAAATACTATAATTATATGAAAATACCACAAATAAAATATATTCATCCCAAATTCCCTAATAATATAAATATAAATAATGATTCACATCTTCTAAAGCCTAAATTCCTTTCTCTAACTATCCATTATATTATGGATACAAAGTTGCACTGAAATTCAATTCAATACCCAATGACTTCAGATGTAATTTTAAAATATTCAATGAAAATATTGGATTAGGCTTAGAAACAATATATATAGGGATTCCATGTTATCTGATTATATCTTTATGATAAATTTTATCATGATGATCTATTGAAAATGTATCTCAAATAGGAAAAATTGAATAGATTTAGTCAGTTGATAAAAAATAACCCAAATCATACTATTACCTTGAAAATAATGGATATATTCTCCCATTTCTACATAGGTTGTGGAAAATTATAATGCATACCAAATAGGTAGTTCACATTTAGATTTAACCTTTTTACATGTTAACCATTTAACGAAAAAAATATACAATATCTATTTTCATTCATTCCCACTAGTAATATTCTTTAAGGAATTTATAAAACTTACTATTTATTGGATTAATTGAAAATATAGATCTATAAGATCTACTAAATAATTTCTTTTTCAACTATAAATCACTCGGTGTGAATAAACTCTTTCCAAATATAAAAACACACTCTTTTTAATGAGAAATTCCTAAATCTTACCCTTCATGAACAATTCCACCAATTATACAAAATCATGATCATTTTTTTAGCATGGTTAATTATGACTCGCAAAGATGACTACACTAACACATGAACTGAAAGACATGGAATTCTTACTATAACGATTTCTAGGCTGACATTAGACAAATCATTAAAAAATTATCATGTTCCAAACATAACATGGTTCACAATACATTATCTTTTCTACTCCAAGAATCTACTACTATGTTTTACCTGGATAATAGTGAATAATAAAATCATAATCCTTTATCAGTTTGAACTATCTTCCCTACATCATTTTCAACAATTTTTATGGAATATATACATTAATGTTTTATGTAGAGTATATATTTTTTATTTTACCCCATATAAGAGATCTCTCTAAATTTTTAAAGAAAAAACCACTAGTGTAAGATCAAGATCACATGTAGGGTAATTTTTCTCATGGAATTTATATAAACATGAAGCATAAGAAATTTATTAAATTTATTGAACCAAGACAAATAAGATTCTTTTCAAATACAAATCACTCATAAAAATAATTTCATGATTTCTGATCAAAAAGGTTAAAATTGTCGAATCATCCAATATTCTTTTATATTCCTGAAAACATTCATCACATTGCTTTGTGTAGATGAATTTTACTAATTTTCTTTTTAACTTAGTAAGGGGGCTAGATAACCAATAATGGTTTTCATCAAACTATAGGTAATAATCCTCTAATATATGAAAAATTATTATCTTAGTGACTTTTTTATTTATTTGAAAATATTCTACCACTTTAGTTTTAGTAAGATAAATAGTTATTCCATATTTATAAATAATATTCCCAAGGAATGAAATCTTCTATAATAAAAATTCAAATTTACTAAGTTTTTTGAAAACCTTTTTTAATGTTTAGAAGACAATAATTAGGTTTTTTTATGATCCTAATTACTTTTATAATCAACCATAATTTCATCAATGAAAACCAACAAAAATTTATCAAAATATTGATGGAAAAATATATTAATAAGATCTATAAATATAGTGATTTAATTCATTAACCCGAAATGGATATCAAAAAAATCATATTACCCTTACCTGGTATGAAATTCTATCCTCAAAATGTATTCCATCTTCAAAGTAATTTCATAATACTCATACCTATGCTGAATCATAGAAAGATATTGAGCACCATAGAGATGATTAAAAAATTCATAAATACGAGGTAACATATAATTGTTCTTAATAGTGATGTTATTGATTGCTCTATAATCAATAAAAAGTCTCATGTAACTATATTTATTATTAAAAACTAGAACAATAAAACCCCAATATAAAGTGATATGGTGAATGAAACACGTATCAATGAAGTCTTTTAATTTATTTTTCAATTCCAAAAGATATATTGGTGCCATTTCATAAGGGTTCTTGGAAATTATCATAGAATCATGAACCACATCATTGGAAAATTCAACCTCCCATTCAATAATAACACTATAAAAATAACCAAGAAAAAAATCTAGATATTCGTTAACTATTGGAATATCAAAAATTTTAATAGTTTCTTTCTCTTAAATAATATAATCTAGATAACTTTCACCTCTATATTGTATCATTTTATAAACTTCATGATATGTTATCAAAGGTATGAATTCATTCTTATATAAAAACAAAAAACTATATGAAAAAAATAAGTTATTTAGCTTTATAATAATTCTTATAATGATAAACATAATGTCCATCCATACATAGAATAACATTGAACTATAAAATGGTAAAGACAACATGTTTTGTTGGAAAAACCCTTATATATATTATTACATGAGGATTTATATAAAGTCTTATTGTCTTTATACTACCTCCCAGAGTTTTTACCAAGAATTATGACCTCATTTATTGAGATTTTTTCCATTTAATTGAATATTTCCTTGATAGAATTGAATTTGTATATACCAAATCAATAAAGACATTGAAATAATCTGAATAAACAAGTAAAATGTCTATCACCACTTTATTTTAGGGTACCACATATTTCATAATAGTTGTAAGAGACATTACCACAACATTATATTTTTTTATCTCAATTAATCCCACCTTATGTTATTAACTTTGGACATAAATTAGAATAATGTCTCAAATAATTGTAATTAAAATATCTTACATCAGAGTGGGTATCTATTTTTCAATTTCTTTACTAATTAGAACTCTTTTCAATGTAGTCATGAGTCAGATGTACATACTCACCACATCAATTACACTTATAAGATCATATCAAACATTATTTAAATTTTCATTAACCACATTTAGAACATTTTTTTGGGCTTACCACAAGATTTATTAGTTGACTTATTCTCCTTTTATTTTCACCAAGTCCACTTCTAACTCTTGTTTTCATTAAGAACATAAGTGTGAGAGATCTCCATTCCAACTTTCCCAGTATAATGAGTAACCTACTCATAACATTTAAATACATGATAGGAAAATAATCATCAAAAACATTTATTTAGAACTATTTTAAATTTATAAATTTAACCTCATGGTTCTTAATAGTCTTTATTTTCATACCTAGGAAATCTAGTAATTTTTTCTTTTTTTTATGTGGTCCTAGAGTCTTATTCTATTTACATTCACTCCATAAATTTCATTTTCATTCTTCATCAAATACATTAATAAAATACTTATCATGTAAAAGATATTAAAACTGCATCTACTCTATAGAAAAAATCTCATCATTTTCCTTATTATTCTTAATAAGAGATAACTATTGATCTTATTGAACTTAAAAATGATAAATACAAATAATTTCATTTTGATGTTTCATACAAAGGAAAACATTGATTATTTTATACAATCTATTTATCCTTTTTATGTTTTAATGGGTCTAAAGATCCCTCAAAAGTTAAGGGTATGTATTTCCTGATATTCTCTTCTATAGATATTATCCTTTATAGAGAATTTGGTTCTTCCCTTTAATGGGTTGTACTGAGATCATGTTTTTCATTTGTTTTCAATCATGTTTCAATATATGTTGCGTTAGGTTAGATGAACTGATTACACTTATAGAATTGTTATGGATTCACTTTATGGCATTGTATGTCATGATTGAAACATTATTAATGTCATATTTGATGAATTTTGAACATATGTTGATACTTAAAGACTTGTGAAAAATTAATTTGATGATGTTCATAATGTTTATAATAAATTAAAATAAGACCTTGAAAATCATTATTTTCTTTAGGATTTCAATATTTCCATACAAATATTAGTTTCGGGAATAATTTATTTAATTCCAGACAATATAGTCATCATTTCATGAAGAAAAGTCCATGAGAAAGCTATTATTTTTCATGGAGAAGAATCTTGATAATATGTAATGTTTATGTGGAATTTATCATCTTTCACATTAAAAAAACTTGTTCTAAGTGTTGGTCAAAAAATATGGCAAACCCCAAGCTAACCAACAGTATAAATCAATAATATATATAGTTGTGGTGTGTCCTGTGAGGCGTGTGTGGTGTGTTGTGGTTGTTGACCCCCTGTTGTCAACTCAAAGAAAAGATCGAAAGAAGAGTAATATATAGGAGAGTGAAAAAATCCCAAAAATAAATGTGGGAAATTCTATATTGGGATATTATTCCTCCATTATTTAAAAATATATAAATAACACCTATAGTATTATTAAATTGACTTGATCCATCCGATCACTTTAATCGACCATCATATTCTTCCCTCAGTCAAGGGTTATTCAAATAATTATTTATACAACATTAATAAGTTACATAGATCATAAACTAATCAATTTTGATCAAACCAAATCCATTTACACATTTAATTTTTCTTCTTTAAACTCCTAATATCAAGTCAAGTTCGAGATACTCATTAAAAATCATAATCATGCATATGTCTTGCATAAATAGATTGAAACCGAGCTAAGTCATCTCTTAATGAAGAAGAGAGTACATATGAAGTTATTTTGTGATAATTACATATGATATGTCTAAGATAAATTTACATGAATTTATTTTCACTTCCATCCATATAGACATGATTATAATAATGGAAGGCATCACCATGGAAGATGCAAACATGTTTTATCCAAGAATCCAGTGCATGTGATTTATGCATGTGATATTAAAGAGCCTTCAGACATTAAAAAAGAAGAATGAAATTATTCATGGAAAATAATGATATTTCAAGATGTAATGAAAATACATGGGTATTATAAAATAAATATACAACATTTAGGAGTCAAGACTGATCCTTTAAACGTTTGAGATGATGAATCTATGAATTTATAAGGAGATTAATTCTTGAAGAGGTTGATCTATAGTGATATGCACCTCATGATAAATAAATATGGAAATCCAAATCCTTATGGTATTACTTATGAGTTTCATGAAACATAATACTCTCCAACATTAATGGGGTATTTAAATGATAAATATAATACCCTAACAACCAACAAGTGTTTATATTTAAATCAGGAAAACTAAATATTTTATCCAGTTTTTTTAAATGGATTATCCAATAGGATAAATTAAATTTGTAATTATTAAAAAAAATAAATGAGTATTTAAATGAGTGATTCTAAATCATGTGATAATTAGTTATCATCACATGAATTTTTTTATTGTGTATACTTTTTTCATGTAAGTTATAAATAATATTCGGTAAAAATTATCAATATACCTTGCATCCATTGTGACATAAGTATTTCTCTATCCTAATACATTCTTCTTTCAAAGATATAATGTGAGTTTTGATACTAGTGGGGGTGATCAATATTAGTTATTGTTGAATATATTGAAGGTTTTTTGAGACTAGAAATGCTGATGTTATTGAGGAAGTACACAAGAAAAGGGAATACATTTTTATTGTGGTGGAATAATATCTGTGAAGATGTTCTTTTAAACTGAAGATAAATATTTAAGATGAATATTATAGATAGTGTTTTTTGATTCCCTACTAGGGGTTTATGATTGGGTTGTCCAACAAATTATAGAATAATAGTGATTGGGGTGTCTAAAAAATTGAAGAGATATTACATCCATTGTGTCTAACCATTTGTATTTACAAGTAAGAATATTAATGATTCCATATTTATATTTATAACCATAATGGAAGGGATTATTATATTCATCTAAACCACCTAAATAATGAGTGTTTCTATATCTTCCTTATTATGGCACAAGAAGCTGAGACTGAAAGAAATCATCGAATAGAATGAGAACCTTAAACAGTTCAAGAAGATTAATTTAAAAGGAGTTAAAACTCATAAAATGTGGGTAACCCTAACTAAACCCCCTCTCTGTACTACCTAACCACTCCTTGGACACTATCATTGGTATCAAAGGAAGGAAATTTCTAAATATACAAGAAGTTTCTATACAAATGGAGAATATTAATTATGTATATAGATAAGGAGTTACAAGATTCTATTTCTAAAATTATCAAATTTCGATAAATTGGATTCTACCATACCTATTTTAACTTGGATTTGAATTATGTGATGATCCAAAAATAGGTTTCCATCCTTATATAAAATATACTCTTACGAATCGTATTGGGAATAATAATTTTAATGTTAATTTAAAGGAAAAAAACTAATTATAATATCCTTATTTGAAAAGGTGTATACCAAGTTCAAGGGTCTTCAAAATAACCATGAAACATAGGATAAATTTAAAACTATATATTAAGGAAACATCAAAGCCACAGAATCCTAGAAACTTGTATGTTGAAAAATATTTTAAGACATAAAAATTATAGATGATAAAAACATTGATGATTATTTCACAAGAGTTAATTATATCATGAGTAACATCTTGGGGTTTACTGAGAATATTGATGATTTTATTATTGTTAAAAATTTAATGATGATTTTTCTAAATTATTTTAACTTATAAATATTATCCCTATAATATAGAAAATATTTTATTTTTGATGAGATACAGAATATACTAATTTCATGTTTAAATAGAAAGGATCCTATATTCTTGATGAAAGCCAAATATGATATGGTCTTTAAAGAAATTAGAAAATGAAAAATTAATGAAGGAATAAATATTGAATACATTGAATCTGAAAAGGAGTAATGTAAAAATTATTTCAATTAGATTATTTCTCTTATTTTAAAATGGTTTGGAAATAACATAGAAAAAAATCACCAATGTCCAATAATGGAAATAGTCTTGGACACTTTTATTATGAGTTTAAAAAAATTTGAATATAATGAGGATAATGAGAGACCAGAAAGGAATAAGGGGTAAAAGAAGAATAATTACTCCACCTTCAAAATTATAAGTTTAATGATAAAATAGTAGAAGGATGATTTATCCAGTGATTCAGATAAAGAAGTTTCTTTCTATAAACAGGTTGAAGAAGTATTTGATTCATAACTATGATAAAATATAAGAAATAAGGTCTAGCATATTTTCTACTCCAAATAAAGATAATTCTTCCTTTAATCGATAATATAATACCATATAGATCTGTAATCAATCTGGAAGATCACAATTTAGCGGCTATTGTGGGTGTTGTGGAAGGTATTACCAGAAATTTTATTATTATTGGTATAATATGTCTCTTCTAGGAATGGGTAAATAACATAGGGGTAAATTTGATAATAATTAATATACAAGTGGAAAATTTAATATTGTTTATAGAAATGTTTGGTTTGATATTATAAGAAGAGAATATCTTAGGTTTAGAGGATGCTCTCAGCCTGAATGTTTTTTTCTAAAAAACAACGAGGATCCTCCTTGTTACCTATTATTTGATGTGTTATGAGATGGAATGTAGGGAATGAAATGATAATTATTGTTCCTCGCGGAGTTAATCACTTTCAATGATTATGAATGAGAGGATCCATTGAGGGGGAGCTTACAAGATTTTTGTGGTATGCCAATCACACACTCATCCCTCATTTTTAATTATAGTTTTTAAGGGGGGTGATTGATAGATGAAAAATATAAGACAAATGGGGTGTTTTTCTTGTTCACCTAAATTGTAAAATGATTTTGTTAAAGTGTGTACAATATTATCCATTTCATTGATAAATTTGACCCCAATCTTGAGAATTGAGAATGTCTAATCTTAGTATCACATGTGAGTATTTTCATGATATCTCATTTTTATCCATGAAACATTATAAGTGTCATGTAATATAATTCCTTATATTAGAAAAGGGATAAAGAATTTTGTAGGAGATATAAAATAATATGTTAAGATCCCTATTATCCTTTCTATTTGATTGTCAACAAGGAGAAAAAATGTTAGAAAACACATATTTAATTTTATTATGTGAAGAGATATTGAATAAAAGACAAAGGGGGGATTTGTGAGACCAAGTGATTCATTTACTATTAATCATGTGTTATTATGTGTTTTGTGAGGTAATATGAAGCTGGGATTCTTGGATTATTTTCATAGACTCACTTGACAAAATTTGATGTCATGCTAGAGAAATTATCCATGTAAATTATGATGATTTTGGAACTAATCATTAATCTTAAAATCTGGTGTAAAGTTAATCTGATGAAGTAAAAATATTCTACAGTAATTATAAGAAGATATTGAGAATATTTGTTTCCATGAGGATATTAAGATTACCATAAAAAGGGTATTTTCCTGAGGAATTTAAAGAATTCCATGAAACATAGTCATTTTTACACGAGGATAAGTCAATGAAAAATATATTTTTATTCATGAAGTATAAGCTTTAGAATATGGATTTTTTGGTGGAATTTCTCATTTACCATATTACAACACTTATTTTAATGCAAGAAAAAATGGACAACCGTAAGCTAACTAGCAATCCTTCTTAGCCAAATATATGGGAGTATAGATCAACTTAAAAGAGACAGCTCAAAATCCATGAATGAGGTGTCTGGGAGGGGTCTAGTGTGTAGGCCTTTAGGAGTGTTCATGAGTATGGGCTAAGGCAAACGTAAGCTTATCATGACTCTAGAGACTTGTTCGGTGTGTAGTGGGTGTCAATCCCCTTCAACTAGCTCAATGAGCAGAAGGAATTTTGAGTAATACATGGGATAGTATATCAATATAAAGGATCAATGTGGGACATTGGATGTAGGGCTATAGTTCCTTCATCATTTAAATATATATAAATAACACCCAAGGCATGATCAATTTGATCTGATCGATCTGATCTATTTTAGCGATTGATGTCTTCTTCTCTCGCTCAAGGGATCTATAGATCATGGGTTATCATCCATTAATGAGTCATGGAGATCATTCATATGTCCACCATGACCAATCTAAATAAACATAAAAATTTATGTTGTTCACATTGAACTGTTGATATCCATGCGAGTCTGAGAAACACATTACTAAAGAAAATATTTCATATATAATTTATGAATAAAATAAAATTATGTTACTTCATTGACTAATGAATAAGAGACTATTTAATATTTTATTAAATGATAATTAAAAATATTATGTTCAATATGAATATAAATTCTTGTAATTACACCTTAATTAATGTAGAATGAATTAAAAAATAGAACTCAACACCATTGAACCCGTAAATAGGGTGTATTTGAGAATTCAATCCATGCAATTTATACATGTGATATTAAAGTGACTTTAAAAATTGAGAAAGAAGAATAAATGTTTCATGAAAAAATGTGATATCATGAAATGAAGATAGTCCATTTGTATTTGAAAATTAATATATCGCTTGCAGGTGTAAAGCTCAATTTTTCAGGTGTTTGAGTTGATAAAGTTGTGTATTTATAAAGAGATGCATGAATAAAGAGGTTTATTTATAGATACAAAAATTGTTTTAAGAATAAATTATGAAACACTAAAACTTCAAAAAAATACTCATGAGTTTTATAAAATATTACACCCCACAAATAAATTGGTTCATCAAATAAGAAATATAAAACCCATAAAACCATTAGTTGTTTATATCTGAAAAATGAAAATTAAATGTGTTATTCCTAAACACATATAAATAGATGATTTAAAATGATAAATTAAATGTTATATTCTTAATAAATTTTAATTAGGATTTAGATGAGTGATTTTAAATCATGTTAGAATGAGACATTATTACATGCTCAACTATTGTTTTTTTGTTGATAAATTTTGCATGAAGGTGATAAGGAAAAGTGTGGGGAAAATATTAAGAGACCTTGCATCCATTATACAGGAATTATTTTGAGATCCCAATATATTATTCTATCAAAGATAGAAGGTGAGTTTTGTTACCAATGGATATGATCAATATTTGTTTCTATTAAAGATATTAAAGGAGTCTGGAAACTAGAATTTATTGAAGTTCATGAGGAAGTGAATAGTGAATGGAAAAAATTATTTATGGAGGAAAAATATATGTGAAGAAGTTATTTCTATATTTGGATCAAAATTGAAAAGGAATAATATAAATGGGGTTTCTAAATATCTAATGGAGGCATATGATTGGGGTGTTTTACTAATCATATAGGAATACATATTTTGTTGTCTAAGCCATCAGAGAAGAAGTACAATTATGGTGTCTAACCAAATGTATATAGATTTTAACTCGGGAGTCTAATAAGTCATATTCACTTGGAGTGATAGTGAATAATTAATCATAGGATATGTAGCTAATAAGGAAAATAATATATCTTTTAGGTGAACCTTGTAAATATGATGTGATTTTATCTCCTACTTATTACAATATTTGAAGGTGAGGTTATGGAAAATTCTTGAGTGGATCAAGAACCTAAAATAGCTCCAGAGGTTGAATTTAAATGGAGGTAAAATTTATAAAATTAGGCTACCACTGATTCCCCTCCCTACTTAGGAGAACATAACTAGTTATTGGGAACTATAAGTTTCTACATTAAAAACCAACATAAACAGTGTTTTCCCTGTAAAAAACTATACTATTCTACTCATCCAAGATTTCTAATTTGGAAGGTTATTATCTTTTTTAGTTGAACATATTACATTTACCTTTTCTTCTATGTGGAAAAACAGTTTAAATATACATATATTTAATTAAAAAACATGTAAATTTTTAAAATATATCTCATGAAAATATAAACATAAATATTAATATCTTAAGAGTGTATTTTGACACTATTCTAACCTCTAAATAAATCTAAGCCTTGATCAGAAACCAACTATAATGAACCTTAACATAATCATTAAATAAACATGAGTTTTATAAAATTTATTTAATATTTATATATTCTAGTGATACATTTTTTTTATAGTTTTAGATAATTAGAAGAAATAATTCAAAAAAAAGTGGAAGCATTGACCCAATATAGAGTATTTATATAAAATCGTGGCTATAAGTTTAAACACTGGTTTAGTTAAAGAAAATTTTCCTTATTTTATGATGAGAATAAGCTGAAATATTTTACATTTATATAGTTCCTAATAATTCTTATATCCTGTGAAAAACATTTAAAAACATGAGATGAGCACAAAAATCATAGTAGGAAACATAAAAATATAGGAATTGAGTTAGTCCGATGAAATCATAAAGACCATTGAAAAAGTTTACATTTTTATGAATAAAACATTAGGAATATAAATAAAACATTTCTTCATATGAAAATTTATTTTTTTAAATAAAACATTTCAGGATCCATAATTATGCATATTAAAACCAAGAAAGAATGTTAAGGCATGTAGTATTTCATGATTTTTTAAAAACCTTTCACCTCTAAAATATTATAAACATTACCTACCTCATGAAATGGAAATAATTATATAATTTTTTTTCATTCTTAATATAGGTATTTTGGAGAATCATATTCAGAACTTGTCTTCACTCATGTTCAATTTGTAGAAAGATAACTAAATCCTAGTTAACTCTATAGGAGTAACCAACATGGTTATCTACCTCATTTCCACCTTCTAAGACTAAATCATTACCAAATTCATTGGAGAGATATACTAGGATCACTTTTCATTAAGATATATATTAATATCAAACATCAACATCTATAATTCTTATATAAGATAGCATGAAAAAAATATTTCTAATACTTCACTTTTTCATCCTAAACCCTTTATAAATTTCGTTTGAACCCATAAACATAACACTTTCCATTTTCATATAATTATTTGAAGAAAGATCCTTTTACTTTGAAAACTCTTAAAAATGAAAAAAACCCAAAGAGTAGGAATAAGATATACTTTTAAATTCCATGTTAACTTGTAAAGAAATATAGATAATGAATAATGTATATGATGGTGGGAAATGATGTCATTCCATATATGTTAAAAATCATACTTTTATCACTTTTATAACAAGTTGAAAATATCTAATATAGATGATGTTGAAAATATTCATATTTAATAATTTGTAAAAAATGAAACATAAAGTATAAAATTACCTTTTTGAATATTTTAATCATAGATAAGAATAGTTTTGGAAGATTTTAATTATATTTGAAATGGAAGAAAAGGTGATGGAAGGAAAATGTAATTTTTTTTGCAAGGAAGTCCTTTAAATTAAGACTCGCCTAGAATCTAATGTTCTCTAACTACTGAATAATAAAATTATATTAATTATTTAACTTTTTAAGAAACTTTTTCATGTTCATTAAATTATTATCATTCCTTTATTTCATATTTACCTTGTTTTATTTGGTAACTAAAATAGTTAATTTCACATTAGGCATTTTAGGGTCGATAATTTTATAACCTCAAAACAGCATCGGTATATTGAATGTCTTCAGATGGGTTACTATTTAATTTCCTCAATAATCAATTTTTTATATAATTAAAATAGTTATACATGAAACATTATTTTTAATATAGCCATTTATTACAAAAATGATAAAAAATCACATCCTTTCATTGGGATGGTAGTCCGTTCCGTAAGCATGAATTGTTTTTTCATTTTTATATATAGTTGAAAAGAAATAAAGTAGATAATATTTTAATTTTCAATAATCAAAAATATATTATAAATTTCATATTTATTCATTATTTATATCATTGTGACCATAATTGTATGGTGGGAATGAAAAATATATCACATTGATTTGTGGCGATCATAGTTCATACGTACAAATGAGAGACATTATCATTTTCCAACAGATGGAAGTGTAATAAGGTTAGTAAAATATTATCATTAAAAATAAATAATTATCTAACCAATATATTATATATTTATTTTATCCATCATATTAAAGATTTATATAGTTTAGTGAAGAAAAATGAAACACATTACATCATGGTGGTGGTTGTACACACATACGCATGAGTGAAGTTTTCATTTCCCATAAGATGGAAAAAGTGATGAAAATTGATTTTGAAATCAATACAATAAAAATTAAATATATTTAAGATTGTTATTTTATTATATTATAATTTTTATATAATATTTTAATGATTTATAATAATAAATAAACATGAAATATTTGGTTTGGAATTATACCACTTCTTCAAAAAATCTACCTTGGCTTACACATTAAGCCTTATTAGATTGGTATTTTTATGATATAAGGACATATAATAAATGGTGAGGAATTTGGGGAATTTATTTTGAGAGGTATTTTATGATATATAGTTCATAGAGTTTGTATAAAATTGAGGATATTAGGCCCTCTTTTATAAGTGAGGGGAGTGGCACACTTGTAAATACTTAAAACATAAAAATATATTATATGTATTTCTCAAATTAAAGAGACAAAAAATTGTAAAATATCAAATATATAATGATTATTGGTTGAAATAAACTCATAAATTCTAATTTAATTATGTATGATATTTTTGACCATATATATTTATTTTAACCCCCTCCTTGACTTTTTTGACCATTTCTATGGGGACAAAGTTTTACAAGGTTAATATTAATAATGACTGAAAATGAAATTACAATTATTAAAAAAAACTGAACCCCATGGTTAAAAATATGAAATAAATGTCACATTATTCTTTATATATAAGTGTTAATAATTAATTTTAATATAAATTCTAAAACAATAATTAAAAAAACTTTTAAAAAAATGAAATATTTAGGAATAAAATTTATTTAATTCCAAAATCAAGTATAATGTTGATCAATGTGGTATTAATTGAATTTTTTATTAATATTAGATATATTTGACTATAAAAACAATCCAAAATTCAATGATAATTTTAAATACTTGAAATTAAATAACCATTTTAATAAGATTTTTTATTTTCACTATTCACCCAAAAATCAATCTTTTCAAAAAAATCTAAAAAATTCACCATAACATAAACAATATATTATGAATCCAAAAATGAATATATTTTTATAAAATTTAAATTCTTAAATTTAAAATTTTATCTTTGAAAAAACATTTTATACACGGACAACCACTTTATTTAAATACAACTTTTCTTTTTTAGAATGAAAATTTTTATAAAGGCATTTCCAAAAATATGATGAATATGAATCCATAAAACGAATAATTATAAATCATAAGAGTTTTTTATTTTTAGTATTACTTGGTTTTAAGAAAAACAATTATTCCTTACATATAAAGGTATAAAACTTGAGAGAACCCATTTTAAAAACAATATTAATTCCATAATTTTCTCAAGGAAATTTTAAATCATATCACCCGACTTTGAAAGAAACTTAATCCTCATTTTTAAAATATTAAAACCAATAAAAGTATAAATTTAATTTAAAAATGAAACACAACAGTTCATAGATATGGTAGTTCATAAGAGATTATGGAAGTTGGGTGAGATGTTTTGAAACACATCAGTTTATAGAGATTTAAATTTTATATTAAGATTATGATTATTGGAGTTCAATAATTTTCGAAGTATAAAATTAATTTGTACTTATTCTTTTTTAGAAATAATATTTGATAAAAAAACATAAATTTTTAAATCACCATTTTAAAATAATCTTTATATATTTTTTGGATTTATTTAAAATGTTTATTTTTGGGCGAATTGTGAAAATTTTAATTTTTTGAAAAAACAATCATTCATTTTATTTTAATCAATGTAATTTTAATGTTGAGTTTTCTTTTAGATTATTTTTTAAAGTAAAATAATATTCACTTTTTCAAACATGTTCAAATTAAGGTCATTTTAATAATAATTTTAAATTATTTCGGTATAAAATCATTTAATGCTCAAAATAAGTATTTCATATAAAAAAATTGTTTTTTATTCCATTCCAAAAACATATATTTAAATTAATTTTTAAAAATTATAGAAATTAAATAATATAAAAAATATTCCATATTTTTAATTATCATACTCTATTTATGTAGTAAATTTCATTCCATTTTTAGTTTTAATTAATAGTAATCATGGTAAAAGTTTATCATCACGGTAAAAGGTAAAATTAGGTGAGTAGGGATACAAATATTGGATATGGTCTTGAAATCATTCCAAAAAATGGATTTATTTAATTTAATGCGTTTAATTTGAAAAAAAACCATTATATAATTGAAAATTTGTTATTTTTTAACCACATTTTTTTGATTAAAACGTTTAATTTATTTAAAGTAAAAGATAATTATAAAATATGACTCTCTATTTTTAGTATCTAAATATATGGTTATGTGGATAAAATGTGTAATGAATGGTTTTAAATTAATATTTTTAATATAAATAAATTATTTTATATATTTATTTATTTTTTATTTCTAGTGATGGTATAATTACCATTAACACTTAAGTAACACCAATGTAGTGCTTCTGAAAGTAATAAAAAAAATAATGTATTGTTTTTTAGAAACAATAAAAGTAATAATTTTTGGATGAATTATGATGTCCCATTAATTTCATGAATACTTATAAAGTATAAATTATTGTGAAAGTTTTTATAATCTAAATATATTCTTATATTGACTCATTTAAAGTAAAAATATGTGAATAATCATTAAAATAAATTTAAATGAATTTAATGATTAAAAAATATTTTTTAATTCAATATAAAATCATAAAAATCATATATTAACTCAAATGAAGGAGAAATTTTGGAGAATATCATTAATAGTTCATGTCTGTACCACTTAAATTTATTAAAATTACTTTCATGAAACATAAAGAATGAAAAAATGAAAAAATTCTATTGATTTTTTCTTATAAAAAGGGAAACACTTCATGCATTTCAAAAATAAAAAACATGTTGATATTTATCTCAAACATCTACAAAAATAACTCTCTATAATTACTTTCCTATGTCCCTAATCCACAGTAATGACTATAAACCCCTCTTTCAAAGGCTTTAATACAAAAAAGGTTGATATCAAAAGAGTAGTTATAAATCATAATTGATTTATGTTATGTTTATTTCATCTTCTATCTCCTTTAAAATTATTATAAACATTAATATATAATGACATAAATATATTTAATATAATAAAAAAGAGGGGTAACACCTATATGAATTGATGCATTTCAATTTTTACCATGAACTCATGTAGATTTTTAAAATTATTAAACATAAGAATATATATGATATCCATGAAACTATTATGAATTTGGAAAGATAATATATTATCTACTTTCTTACCCTTTCATCTATTGGAAAATGATAATGTAATTCATGCATATGTGTAGATTATCCACCTTCATGAAGTTATGTGATCCATTTTTTATTACAACCTCACATGGATTATCATAAGGATAAAAATAATAAATAAATTTAACATATATAAAATATTTATTATTCAAAAAATTAAAATATAATATAATTGATTTCTTTTTAACTAGGTAGAAAAATTATATATTTTTTCATTATCACGTATAAACTATCATCTCTAAGAACTGATGTGTTTCATTTTTCGTAAAAAACCATACATTGAAGGTTTTAAAATTACATTATATGTATTAAAATGTTAAATATAACCTTTTTAAGGTTATATAGATAATGAAAAATTGGACACTTTGAACAAAACAAATATAAAAAATTTATTTTGAGGTTATAAACCAAATGACCACAAAAAATTTTATGTGAAATTAACTGATTTAGTTACTAAATAAGTTATGATATTAAAAGAAATAAAAGAAATAAATATAATGGAATTAAAATTAAAATTTTATAAATTAAGTATAAAAATAGTATAAGATTTTTATTCTTGAGTTAGATAATATAAGAAATGAATTGGGGCATAAGGTATGAGATTTCTTGTCTAAATATCCTTTCTTTTATATTTATTCCATTTTCACCAAAGTTTTATTTTATTTAGTGTATAAACATAAATATAGTTGTATTTTATCATTAATTTAAAAATATTTTCTATGTTATCTCCTTAAATATTATTTTTGATTCAAATGTGAATAAATTCATAAGGGATTCTTTCTAAAATGTTTTATGAATGGTTTAAACTCTTTTCCCTCAAAATTCGTACTACATTAAATATTAAAAAAAAGGTTATTATTTTGACATAAAATATGGTTAAAGGAAAGATTAAACTATAATTAACTAAATAAAAATATCTTAAAGAGGAATATTTTAATTTTTTCTATATGTCTCACTTTAGACACTTTTTACCAATGCATTGGAGATTTTTTAACATATATGAAATGAATGGATTCTCCCACCATCATGTTCAATATTTTTTTATGAATATATATTTTAAATTTTTCTAGGTTTTATAAATTAAATTAAATTCACATTATTTTGGGTATTTTTTTTGATTTAAATAGTTTTTAAAATAAAGGGATATTTCTCATCATTTCTATGAAATAATGGATAATTATTTCACTTATGGGATCAAAAGAGTTTTCGAGGGGAATTATTATAGAAAGTTATAAATTATAAATGTTTTATTCATGAAACTATACATAGGAATTATAGATAATTAAAGTTGATCTTGATATATCTCCTGATGATAGGTGAGCCCTATATATCTCTGCAATGCATTGGGTAATGATTTGGAACTCAAGGGAAAAATTAAGGTAGATACTAGGTAGGTTACACCTATGAAATTAACTAGGTTTCCGTTATTTTTTCATGGGGCCAAGATGAGTGAACATGAGTTATTATTATTATGATCCAAGAAACCTATTTTTTATTTTTAATGATTTTTATATAAATATTTGTTTATTTCATGAGGTAAGAAAATTTTATGAACATTTAAATGTGAACGGTCTATTTTTTAAAGAATGGTTTTCATAAGTTCTTATTTTTCTCCGGATTCCTTCACAGTTTTCATATTCTTTATAATCGATTTTGAGTGTTTTATTTGATTAAAGGTTTAATTTATAATGTTGATATGTTTTCATTATTTTATTATTTTTTTATTCTAAAAGAGGTATAAATTTTCATGGGTTTTCATGTTTTTATTTGGATTAATGGGTTTTAATTATTTTTAAACACCTTATTGCGTTTTTATGGCAATATAATGTTTTCAAATGTATTTTATAGGTCCTAAGGATTAGTACTAAGTATTATATTATATATATATATATATGAATAAAGTAAATTTTACTTTAATGAATAATGTTTCTCATAAATGAAACATGATTGTGAATAGAAGAATCTTGTTTGGTTTAAAAAATGGGCATTGAATTTCTATGTTTTCTATATAATATAATGTTTTTACTAATTATCCAAAACATTAATCCTAACTGATCAAAGGAATGTTTAAAAGTGAAATAATTTCTATTAGAAACATATTTATGGGTGGTTAAACATGTGGGTCATTATAGTTGGTATCTGAGAAAAAGTTAAAGTTGTTTTAAGAGATAAGGATATTAGTTAACAATTTTCTAGTTTAAAATAATATCAATGGCCAAGAAACCACTTTATGTTTATATATAATTTTATTTTAAGGTGATTGATGATACTTTATGTCATTAACTGACCTCTCTGGGCTCTGAACAATGTCATTTTACCCCACGGGTTTCCTGTAATACATTGGTTTCCTTATCAAAACAGCATGGGCTACTACACACTAGGGTCACCTATTTGATTATTGAATATCCCCATAGGTCCACACAGGTTATTTTAGTGTGTTTTTTACTCACTCACACACACTCTAGGTAACTTCCCAATAGGTCACCAATGATGGAGCTACTTGAGGAAAAGCTCAATTAACTATAGAGTTTTAATCTAGCATGATTTAAAAAATAAAGGTTTACCTTGTTAAAATGTATTATATCACTTAGTATTTTAAGTCTCAATTTTACAAGGGTATTAAAATATCACCCTTTAATGAAAAACTACCCTAATTATGGACACCAAATCTAAAACCCTTGCTATGACTTTTCACTTTAGGGTGGGTATTGGTCGTAATACCATTTTTCACAACCTAAACTGTTGAGATGGTATGTCTGATTATGATATACTCTATAATACCAAATATAGGATCGAAATAATAGAGATATTGTATTGAGTATATAATGATGCTCAAAATACAATGGGGGGGGGGGGGGTTGAATTTTATACTTTTAAAAATTCCTTTGGAACTTTTAAAGATGGTTATTTTTAACAAAGTTAAACAAGATAACTCACAAAACCTCTAGTTCTACACACTTGCTTGAATCAAGAAAGATGATTCTGAGAATGAAATTCTCGAAAAGTGATTCCAGAAATGAAACTTAATAAAAGATTTCCAAGATAAATATTGTACCTTAATGTGTATAGAATCTAACTAAATCAGAGTACAAGTATAAGGAATTATAAGATAGTTATACTTTCCCCAACAACACAAATACAGAGGAAAACTTGTAAGAAAACAAGTAACAAGTAGTAAATATTTTATCTCAAAGAGAAGGGTATCTAATAACCTTGGATAATGGTCCATTGATTTATACTTTTATGAAATTCTAGCATACCCACACCAGGTTAAACCCTCGATACAAAGATCAGAGTCTATCTTGCTATCCCCGTAAGCCCCCAACATCAAGGTAATTGGAACCTCTGTCTTCCTCAGCAAGGAAGTCCTGAAATTCAAGGTATTCAACACATCTATCTTCCTATCCCCAAAATCCCTCTAATTTACTCAGCAACATTTGGATTCGCACAAATAAAAGCTGAAAAAGAAGTTTAGTACGCACAAAGCAATGAAATTATCTCTATAGAAATCACTTCAACAGCATGTGGTCTCTAGAGTCACAAAACCGTCTGCCTATCCTCAGCAGCCCTCGATTGTTATCACCTGACCGGTCACCCAAATAAAAACGAAGAACACAATGAAATACATAAACTAATAATGAGCCGTTCACGTTTTGTAATCTCAAGCCTTTCACACGAAGCAAGAGAGAAGTCACAACATCTCACTATAGAACATTATAGAAGAAAAGAATGATCAAGTCTCTCAGTTATTATCCTCAGCTTCAAATGACCTCCTATTTATAGGCCTCAGGTTTCAATATTAATGGTCATATTTCCTTCCAATGGTCATATTTCTCCAGAAAACTCGAAATTACTTGGACACATGGTATTATAATGGTCATATTGAAACAGAAAACACAACATCGTTTTGATTAGTTTATAACTAACCCCTTGACATAATTTTGGTTAAACCAAAAGATATATGAAAATGGTAATCATGAGTACGATTTATATAAAACATGTGTTTTGATAAAGTATAGAAACATGGATGTGATAAAAGTAAAATACGAGTACTATTAGTTTTACTTAGTGCAATATATTGATATGATAAAAAGTGAGTATGATGCGCAAAAGTCAGTATGATTGACAAGGTCAGTAAAATTGACAGAGTCAGTATGATTTATAGAGTCAATACGATTGACAGAGTCAGTATGATTGTCATAGTCAGTAAGATTGATAGAGTTAGTACGATTGACAGTGTGGGTACAATTGACAGAGTCAACATGATAAACATAGTTAGTATAATAAACATAGTTAGTACGATAAACATAGTTAGCATGACAAACATATATGAATAGATTTGTGATTTACAAAACAACACAAAAAAATCAAAAGAGGACTTTTGAATCAACAATCTCCCCATTTATGGAAAGCATAAAACATAAAGTAAAAACAAAAAGAAATACTTATCTCCCCCTGAGTTATTGAAAACTCTTCTGAATATGAAGTTGAATACAACTAACCCCCCTTAGGTATGTACTTTCCTGAGGATTGTATTCGAAAAAATTCCTTGATTTTGATGTATTTTTTTAAAACATTCTGCCCCATATAAAACATTCTCCCCCTTTGTAAAACATTCTCCCCCTTTGTGATTTACAAAAAGGATAGGGTAATCTTGAGTTTCCTTAAAAAGTTAGAGAAAATAATTGCAAGGCAAAGGGAAAGATACCATAAAACTCATTGAGATGGAAAAAGTAAATAAATAAAGATACAATAAAAAATTCATTTGTTTTCTGTCATATTTTTTTTCTTGATCAACTCATGAAGAAAAAATTTCATCTTTTTAATTTCTTTCTTTTCCTCAGAGATAGAATCACCCTGGGATTTGAGAAGCTCTTTTTGATCAACAAAAATATGATCCTGATTCTTGATAGTCTCTTCCTGAACCCAGATTACTTATTCAAGAGTATCAATTCGATTTTGAAAATTTATATTTTATTGAGATAACATGGAATTTTTCTTCTTCAATAGAAATATTTCATATTTTAAAGATGAAAACATTGAAAACTCTGACTAAAAAGAAATCAGTCTATCTTGCAGCTCTTTTATTGAAGGAATATTATCTCCAGGAGTTGTTGACATCTGATTAAGTATTTCAAAAGTTTCATTGCCAAGCTTACTGAAAGATGTAGCAAGATCATTTAAAATATTTCTTAAGTATTCAATTGAAATTTCATGATCATTCACTGAGAATTCTGTTTTGTATGACCACTTTGTCATCCTATTACACACCTTCTTATGAGCAGCCAAACTTTTAGACAATACCTTTTAATCACCCTCGATTAACAACACTTTATTTCTCAGTTACATTACAGAACCAAACTTCTTCCTTTGATTGTTAGTGATGAAATAAATTTTTCCTTCAAGTCTAGGAAAATAAGGAATAACCTTCTCAATTCTCCCTAATACATGAACAATGTAATCACTTTTCATGAGAGAAATTGTGCGTTTTGAATCAGTATCCTCATTGTACAAATCCTGTTAATTTGATCAGCTTGATTCTTCAACAGGATGTTTTCCATTTTCATTTTCCTTTTCCTTTATTTCTTCTTCCACTTTTTCATTAATAACAATTATTTTTTCGGTCTGAGAAGATTTAGCACCTTGATTCACTTGAGAAAGAAATATTTCTGAAGGGGTTTCAAGAGATTCAGCTGGTGCTTGATCGGCATGAGGATTTTGTTGAATGCCTTCACTTTGCTTTCGAAATTATTCCTCTATACTCTTTTTAGAACTCTAAATAAATTCCAAAAGAAAATCTCTTTTCTCTTCTTCAACTTCTTGTATTTCTTCCAAAACATATTTCCCTTTCTCTTTTTCTAGAATACTCTTTATGATAGGTTCTTGATATACTTCTTCTGTTATTTGAGCACTGGACACCTCAACCAATTTCATAATTTTAGAGAAATCAAAGTATTGAGATTTCCTTTTCAAAAGAGTTTTCTTTTTCTTTTCAGCTTGAAGAGTATCCTATACCCTTATCCTCTCAGCAAAGGCTTCTGTTGGATCAAGTCCGAACATAGGATCACCTTCTTTTCTTTGTTCTCTATATTTTCTGCATTTCGACACAACCTCCTTGGTGCATTTAGTTTTCTTCTTTGTCTTGGAACTAATTTGAGGATCTAACTTTTGAGGAGCAACAATATTTGGATTTTTTTCAGTTGGCATATGTGACGATCGATTTGGGGCTAATTCGGCTTCAACATCTTTAACAAAAAAATTTGAATCTTCATCAAAAAAACACACAACTTCTTTCACATACTATTTATAATCAAGGAAGGCTTCATTTCTTTCAACTGTCCTTTGAGAGGAATATTACACAACTTCAGGCTCTCAAGAATGAACTTAGTAAGAATAGATGGATACATGATCAAATGAGACTTGATCACTCCTTATTTGACATTCTTGATAGTTTTGAAGATGTATCCCATGAGATTTACCTATCTCAGGTTTACAAGATAGTCTAGCATGAAGATTTCAAAAAACATAAGAGTTTCTCTATCCCCTCTCATTGGGATAAGAAATTATTGCATCCAAATCACAACAAACCTGTTATTTGGAGATAAATAAGTTACATTTAACTTCTCTTAATTTATCAAAAACAACAATTTCTCAGTTCTTTCTCTGTTAAACGTACCAAATTTGTCTGGTAGTTTATGAGATGAACAAAAAGAATCACCTTCCATTGAAACATTGAGAAAGTGAGGTTCTTGTTTCACAGACATTGAGATTTTTGTATCGTACACAACAAAGTTTATTGTCATGTTCTTGTCAAAAGATAAGGTTTTGTAGAACTGACTTAACTCTTCAACAAGAATCAGATCTTGGGATACAGGTTTCTCAACAGAAAGATGTTCCCATCCTTGAAACAAAATAATCCTCTTGACTGTTGAATCATATTTATCAAAGAAGTCCCGAGAAACTAACCTTTCTATGAATAAGTCTTTCTCTAAAAACTCCTTTGAAGACATTTCGACAAAAGTGTTGGAAGAGGACATAGACATATAGGTAAGGTGAAGAGAAGATCATACGGAGTCTTAAAACAGGGGTAGAACTTCACCAAGAAAGCTGTAAAACTGGTGTGGGTTTTGAGAGGGGAGAGCTCTATTCATAGGCAAGGAAAGATGACCGTTGGTCTTCTACGGTTGTGATTAGAAGATAAAAAATTTAACGGTGGGGATTTAAAAGGAGTTTATTAAAAAACGATAGAAAAACAAAATAAAAGGAAGAAAGAAAGTACCTATTGGAGAATCTAAGGAAATTGTTGGTTTAATAGTATAAACATAATATAATACACTAACAAAAAGAAAATACACGCATAAATGGAAGGATAAAAACAAAATATTAGTTGTGAGACTGATGGAAAACAAAGTCATTACCATAGGTTGTAAAACCGATGGAAAACAAAGTCATTACCATTGGTTTTCAGGCCGATGGAAAACATTTTCATTACTATAGGTTGTCATGCTAATGGAAAACAAAGTCATTATGATAGGTTGTCATGCCGATAGAAAAAAAATTCATTACCAAAGGTTGTCATGTTGATGGAAAACAAAGTCATTACCATAGGTTGTCATGCTGATTTAAAACAAAGTTGTTACCATAGGTTATCATGCCGATTGAAAACAAAGTCATTACCATAGGTTTTCATGCCGATGGAAAACAAATTCATTACCATAGGTTGTTAAGCCGATGGAAAACAAAGTCATTACCATAGCTTTTCATGCCGATGAAAAACAAAGTCATTACCATAGTTCATCATGATGATGGAAAAAAAAGTTGTTTCCAAAGGTTTACATGCCGATGGAAAACAAAGTTGTTACCATATATTGACGTGCCGTTGGAAAAAATGTTGTTTCCATAGGTTGGCATACTGATGGAAAATAATGTTGTTACAATAGGTTGACAAGCCAATGGAAAACAAAGTTGTTACCATAGATTTATGTGTCGATTGGCAGAAAATCAATATGGTAACCAGGCATACAGGATGACAAACAGAAGGTTAAAATGATAATCGGATAGTCAATAAGATAAATAGAAAGATAAATTAACAATCAAAAGAATAAATAAAATAAGAAACAAATTAATAAAAATGTTCTCCTCTTTTAAAAGGAGTTTTTTAATATAAGAGAAGTGTAAAACATGAAGTAGATATGAATGATTATTTTAATGTAATCATTCCTAGCTTCTGTTTTATAAACTCAAATCTATCAGAAGGTAATGGTTTTTTGAAAATGTCAGCAAGTTTCTCTTTCATTCTAGTGAATTGTAAAATAATATCTCTTTTATTATGTGATCCCTAAGAAAGTGATGCCTAATATCTATGTGTTTTTCACGAGAGTGATGTGCTTGGTTTTTACTAAGAGCTATGACACTAGTATTATCACATAGAATTTGGGTTTTGGAAAAACACAATCTATATTCAGTGGGTGTGTGTTGCATCCACAACACTTGAGCACAACAACTTCCATCAGCTACATATTCAGCTTTAGTAGTGGAAAGTGCTACTGAGTGTTGTTTCTTACATGACCAAGAAACCAATGAATCTTTTATGAAATGACATGTTCTAGATGTACTCTTTCAATCCATTCTATAACCCCCAAATTCAGCATCTGAAAAACTTATTAAAACAAAATCATTTCCAGAAGAATAGAAAATACCTAAATCCAATGTCCCTTTTAAATACCGAAAAATTATTTTCACAACTTTTAAATGAGACACTTTTGTATTTAATTGATATCTTGAACATAAGCATAAAAAAACATTAAGTCTGGTTGACTAGCCTTCAAGTATAACAAACTACCTATCATACCTCTAAAAGTTGTTTGATATACTGGTTTCACATTTTCATCAAGATCAAGTATATTTGAGGTACCAATTGGAGTGTTAATACTTTTAGTATTTTCATACCCATACTTTTTGAGTAAGTATTTGATATACTTATTTTGATATATGTAGGTTCCTTCTGGTTTTGGTGAAATTTGAGAACCTAAAAAGAATGTTAACTCACCCATCATACTCATCTCAAACTCAGATTTCATTAAATTTGCAAAAGAATCAGTTAAAGATTGCTGAGTTGATCCAAATATGATGTCATCAACATAAATTTGAACAATCAAACCATTTTTATTCTCTATTTTTTTAAAGAGTGTTAGATCAGCTGTACCTTTTTCATTATTATGTTGTGAAATAAATCTTGTAAGTCTATCATACCATGCTCTAGGGGCTTGTTTAAGGGCATACAAAGCTTTGGTAAGTTTAAACACATGATTATGATATTTTGAATCTATAAAAACAGGTGGTTGTTCAACAAATACTTCTTCTTGAAAAAAACCATTTAGAAAAGTACATTTAACATTCATTTGAAAGAATTTGAAATTAAAGTATGATGGAATGGCTAATAGAATAGGATTAGACTCAAGTCTAGCTACCGGAGAATATGTTTTTTCATAGTCTATTCCCTCTTGTTTATTATAGACCTTAATAACAAGTCTTTCTTTATTTCTTACAATGATTCCAATTTCATCACATTTATTTCATTAGACCCATTTTACACCGATTATAGTTGTTTTTAGGTCTATCAACTAAAGTCTAAACTTGATTCCTTTCGAATTCATTTAGTTCATCTTGCATTACTTTAATACAATCTTCATTACCTAAGGCCTCACTTGGACTTTTAGGTTCGAATTGGGAAAGAAAGGAAAGATGTTTTATTTCAGTTCTCAAAGAATTTCTGGTCCTTATAGGTTGATTCACATCACCAATGATGTTATCACTAGGATGATTCCTAAGAATCAATTCATTTGGGTTTTGTAAAACCTGTTCATCAATATATGGTAGAAAATATTCTAGGGTAAAAGTTTCAGAAATACATTCTTAAACATTTTCTTTATTATAAGGATCTTCTAATAAAGGTTAATGATTAGTTTTTGATAATAAATCTGATGGTGTAGGTTGGGGTTGTTTGAAAACAAAAGTATTGGCTTCATCAAATCTAACACGCACTATTTCTTCAATAGTACAAGTATTTTTATTGAAAACTCTATAAGCCTTAGAGGTTGTAGAATATCCTAGAAAGATTCCTTCATCAGATTTTGGTGAGAATTTGTTTATATTCTCTTTAGTATTCAAAATGAATACTTTGCATGCAAAAAATTGATGTATTAAACATTTGGTTTTCAGCCAGTCCACAATTCATAAAGTGTTTCATTAAGAAATGGTCTGGTTAAAACACGATTTATAGTATAACAAGAGGTACTAACATCTTCATCCCAAAATTGATTAGTAATTGAATGTTCACTCAACATGGTTCTTGTCATTTCTTGAAGAATGTGATTTCTTCTCTCAATAACACCATTTTCTTGAGGAGTTTTTAGAGCTAAATTGTTTTGAGTAATACCTTTTTTACTACAAAAAGTTTCAAAATATGAATTTTGAAATTCACCACCATGATCACTATGGATAGTTATCAATGGTAGTTTTTTCTCATTTTTAACATGGGCTCTAAAAGATTTCAAATAGAAAGAGGCTTAATATTTCTTTGTGAAAAAATAGACCCATGTAAATCTAGTAAATTCATCAACTAAAACAAATACATAGTATTTTCCTACGATGCTTCCAGTTTGTGAGGGACCAAATTGATCCATATGCACTAGCTGTAATGCATTAGAATTTGAAACTTCATTTATTGATTTAAAGTTATTTTTATGTTGCTTAACAAATTTACAAGGGTCACAGACCTTTGAAGAATCAAATTTAAGATCTAGTATATCCTTTACAAGTCTTTTATTTGAATGTTTACAAAGGTTTATTAGGTTGAAGTGTCCTAGTCTTCGATTCCATAGCCAGGATTAGTCTTCTATTGTGCTTAAGCAAGGTAAATTTTCGTTCCTAAGGTCTTATAAGTTAATAGTGTATACATTCTCTTGCCTATGGGAAGATAAAATGAATTCGCCCTTGGAATTGTGAACTAAACATTTATTATTTCTAAAATTCACAAGGTATCCTAATCACATAATTGACTTATGCTAATGAGATTGTGCTTAAGACATTTGATAAAAAAACATTTGAAATAAGAACTTTTCCATGAAAAAAAATATTACCTATTCCAAAAATCTTTCCTTGAGAATTATCTCAAAATGTAACCTTTCCACCTTTTTTTTCGAAAATCTTTTCAAAGAAATCTTTGTTTCCAGTCATATATCGAGAAAAACCACTATCCATGTACCAAATGTTTTTGTTTTTGGTACACTTCTTATTTTTCTGAAAAAGAAACAACTATTTTTTTGGAATACAAACTTGTTTGGATCCGGAAGGGTTAGATAAAATAATTTTAGGAATCCACATTTGTTTTGAAAAATGAGAATTATGAATTCCAAAAGACTGAGTTCTATTAAAGGAACAATTTATTTTCCAGTGTCCACCACATTGACCCTTAGAAAAAAGGGGTACTTTGAGGAATAAAATATTTATTACTAATAATGGATTTAGAATGAGTATAACCAATACCAGAATGATTCCTCAAAGGTCGAATTTGAGAATACATTTTATCAAAGTTTTCCTTACCATATGTAAAGTTTGACAAACATTTTTTTAAGGAAACAATCTCTGACTTTAGTTTTAAAACTATGTTTTTATCCTCGAAAATATTATTTTTGGAACTAGAGTTAGTCTCTAAAACATTTTTCAAAGAAATTACATTTTCAAGATCCTTAGAATGTTTATCCTTATCCAAATTGACTTTCTCAAGGGTTTTTAAAATACTTTCAAAATCAGAAGTTTTCATATCAAGATCATTGGAAAGATATGATATTTCTGTAGTTAAAATAGAAATTCTAGAATCTGCCTTATCAATCCTTTTCTTGAGTTTAAAATTTTAATTCTCAAGTAATTTAGAAAACCCAGACACTTCTTCATAATAAGGTAAAGTATTATCTTCTGATGATGAAGACTCATCATTCGATGATTCATAACATTTATTATCAACATAATTTTCATTTAAGGATACATTTTTAATAGATTCAGCATTGTGTACCTTTTACATGATACAATGATATTCAATTAGTATTCTCGCTATAAGTCCAATATTCTTTTGTCCTGAAGATTCATATTATGAAGAATCATCTGATGAATCGCTACCACTTGCACTCAAAGTATCATTTTCCTTCAAGACATTCTTTCTTTTTGTCTTGTAATACTTTTTATTATTTATTTTAGAATGTTTCTCCTTTCTATATTTCTATTCAATAATGGACAATCAGGTCTTATATGACCTACTTTCTTACATACATAACATGTTACCTCTGAATCTTTCTTATCCTTCGAATTTCTCTTTTTTAATCTGTATTGGATGCCTTTAATTCCCTCAATATTGTTTATCCTTCGAGAAATATTGGCTAACTCATTATCTAAATGATCACAATCACTTTATTCTCACAAAACAACTTTCTTATCTTTGGATCATGTTATCCATTCAGGTGTTTTAGCATTTGAAGTAGTAATAAAAGATACACTTCCATTTCCGTTTTTCTTCTTATTGAAATCAGCATCTCTCTTCATTATTGTCTCGTGCTATATAATAGTTACAAAAATTTCATCAAGAGTAATCTGGGAGACTTTCCTGTTTTTATCAATAGCTGTCCTTCTTTACTCCCATTCTTTTGGCATTATATCAATAATTTTGTCTACAAGATCTTTATCATCAAGACCATTTTCTCCCATATATTTTAAGCTGTTGACAATTGCCATAAATTTTTGTTGCACTTTACAAACTGGTTCTCCATAAGGAAAAAGAAATCCATGATACTCTGCTTGAAGCGTTGCACTCCTTGTTTCTATAACCTTAGATGTACCAAAATGTGTGACTTCCAATTTCTTCCAAATACAATTGGCTACTTCACAAGATGATATCTGGTTGTATATATTCTTGGTCATAGAACGTAGTAAAGTATTGCGTACCTTGTAATTCAGTTGATATTCTTTCTTGTCTTGATTAGTAAAAGTACTGACTTCTTTGTCAGGAATTTTGTAACCTCCAGTAAACATAATAAAATTTTCTACACTAGTATTTAAAAAAAAATTCTTCATTAGATCTCTCTAGTACTCATAATCATTTCCATCGAATATTGGTTGTATAGTTGGATTTAAATTTTTAATTGATCCGATATTCATTCATTCCATATTATAAAACAATATCTTTTCCACTCCACACATTAGTGTAGTAGGTAGCAAAAACAGAAAATTCTAATAGAAAGAAAAGTATAAAAATATGTAAAACAAATCAGTGGAAACCTACTCTGATACCAATAGTTGAGATGGTATGTCTGAGTATGATATACTCTATAAAACCAAATATAGGATCAAAATAATAGAGATACTGTATTGAGTATCTAATGATGACCAAAATACAAGAGGGGGAGGTAAATTTTATACTTTTAAAAATTTCTTTGGAACATTGCAAGATGGTTATGTTTAACAATGTTAAACAAGGTAACTCACAAAACCTCTAGTTCTACACACTTGCTTGAATCAGGAAATATGATTCTGAAAATCCAATTCTAGAAAAGTGATTCCAGAAATGAAACATTATAAAAGTTTACAAAGACGAAGATTCTACCTTAATGTGTGTAGAATCTAACTAAATCAGAGTCTAGGTATAAGGAATTATAAGATAATTATACTTTCTTAAACAACACAAATATAGCGGAAAACTTGTAACAAAACAAGTAACAAGTAGTAAATCTTTTATCCCAAAGAGAACTGTATCCAACAACCTTGGATAAAGCTCCCTTGATTTATACTTTCAAGAACGTATTTATTACCCACACCAGGTTAAGCCCTCGATATGAAGATTAGAGTCTGTCTTGATATCCCCGCAATCCCTCAACTTCAAGGTAGTTGGAACCTCTGTCTTTATCAGCAAGGAAGTCCTCAACTTCCAGGTAGTCGGCACCTCTACCTTTTTGTCCTTGGAATCCTTCTAATGTACTCAACAACATTCAGATTCGCATAAAGAAAATCTGAACAATATGTTCAGTATGCACAAATGAATGAAAGTCTCTCTCTAGAAATCACTTCAATAGCATATGGTCTCTAGAGTCACAGAACCATCTGCCTATCCTAATAATCCCTCGATCATTATCACCTTATCGGTCACACAAATCAAAACAAAGCACTTAATGATATACAAAAAACTAAGAACGAGTCATTCACGTTTTGTAATCTCAAGGCTTTCGCATGAAGGAAGAGAGAACTCACAACATCTCTCTCTAGAACTTAATAGAAGCAAAGAATTATCAAAGTCTCTCAGTTATTATCCTCAACTTCAAATGACCTCCTATTTGTAGGCCTCAGGTTTCAAGAGTCATATTTCCTCTAATGGTCATATTTTTCTCGAAAACTATAAGGGACTTGGACACCTACCATTATAATTGTCATATTGAAATAGAAAAAATGACATCGTTTTGATTAGTTTATAACTAACTCCATGACATCATTTTGGTTAAACAAAAAGATATACGAAAATGGTAATCATGAGTATGATTGATATAAAACAGGTTTTTTGATAAATGATAGAAACATGCATGTGATAAAAGTAAAATATGAGTACTATTAGTTTTACTGAGTGAAATATATTGATAGGATGAAAAGTGAGTTGGATACACAAAAGTAAGTATGATTGACAAGGTCAGTATTATTGACATAGTCTGTACGATTGACAGAGTCAGTATGATTGACAGACTCAATACGATTGACATAGTCAGTATTATTCACAGAGTCAGTAAGATTCACAGAGTCAGTACGATTGACAGGGTTAGTACGATTGACATAGTTAGTATGATTGACATAGTCACTACAATTGACAGATTCAGTACGATAAACATAGTCAGTACGATACAAATATATGAATAAATTTGTGATTTACAAAACAATACATAAAAGACAAAAGTGGAATTTTGACTTAACATAAACATCCAAGGACTTGAACCTACTCATCTATCCCCTTGGTTCCCTTGTAATACCATGATTTTTTCCTCATCACATTACAATGTATTACCCACCAAGGTCACTTGTATAAACTAATGATTATCCATATATTCTAACACATGTTATTTTAGTGTTCTTTATCCTCACTAACAAACACCCTAGGTAACTTTTTAGGTGTGGTCACCCATCCTAACACTACTCTAGGCAATGTTTGCTTAACTGTTATGTTTTAATCGTGTAATCTCCAAAAAATAAAGTAATACTATGTTGACATGGGTAGTAACATTTATTGTTTTAAGTCTCACATTTCTAGGTATATTACACTTTAAGATATTATTATTGATTTTTAAGGTGAATACATGATTAAGGTGTAGATATACCTTTTATGATATTTTTATGAGGTGATTAAGGACATTTTGGGAAATTTTTTTAATAAGGATTACATGAAAGAGGGATAGGAATCTTATAAGATTATTATGTGATTTTATGATGAGGTAATTAAGGAAAAAGAGTTTATTATATTTTTAGAAACATATGTTTAATAGTATCAATAATCATGGATAATGTGGATTAAATTTATTTTGGAAGATATTCATTATATTTTTAGGAACATTAATTTTTTTTAGTATGATATTTTATAGCTAAAAAAATTATTCAATAAATATTAAGTCATTTTTTGGAAGCATATAATTTTTCTATGTTTTATGTATGGTGATTCAAGTATCTTTTGAGGGAAAAGATAGCATATTTTAGTGATTATAAGATTAGGTACTCTATATTGTTGTTATGTAACTTTATGAGTGATTGATGTTGATTGAAGATAATTTTTTTTGAAAGATTATGGGATTAAATATTTTTGATTTATAGGTTTTTAACTAGGCCGATAATATTTTGAAAAGTTCTAAGATTTCTAATTTATGGAGTGATTTAATGATAGATTTGGGTGTTATTTTTGAGGTTTTGATGATTAAATTATTATTTCTTTATATAATGGTTTATTCATACTTATTCTAATCATTTTAGTTTCAGAAAATGGAAATAAATATGGGGAATAAATTTTCATACCTTTATAGATATTATGGTTTATTAGAATTTAATTTTAATGCTTTATGCATGATATATTCATCATAAATTATGATCATTTAGAATATGAGATGTAAAAGAGATAAAGAACGGCACAAAGCATAAATAGAGGATGAAATTATTCTAATGGGATAGAAAGAAATCAGGTAAATATATTATCCAATATTCTAATTCCAAATTTTAAAATAATTATTAACATCAAAAAATAGGAATAAAATAAATTGAGTATTATGTGTAAAACAATACTCAGCTATTATGGTAAACTTTTTGAAACTCTTTCACTAATATGAGTCTCATTATGGGTAATGCATGGTTTAAGAAATATTTTGTAAATTATATGTTTCCTAAATTATATTTAATCATAGTATATTAATAATTATATGATAAAAATATATTATTTAATTATATATCTTTATATATATTGTCAATGTGTTATGGGGATAAAACATAATCACATGTTTTTGTCGCGGTGATGCATGAACAATGTCATCTTTTCCTAGTGAATGGATAGGTAAAATTAAAAAATATATATTATATTTTAATAATTAAAAATATTTAATCAATATCATAATTATTTCATATATACCGCATATTTTCATTTAAATTATCCTTATTTCATTTTATGTAATGTGTTAGTGAAATAATTAATCACATCGCTTTGAGATGAAATAATCCTCCGAAAAACGAGTGATGTTATCGTATCCCCCATAAAATAGTAAGTAAGATGTTATATATGATATAAAAAATTCCAAATTATAATTATGTTAAAAATAAGATATATATATTTTTAATCCATAATTATAAAATTCTATTAGAGGGAATTATGCGAAATGAATTAAATTAGTTTTCAACGTGGTAGTTCACCATAGCCTCAAATAATGGTTTTGTATCCCATTGGATAGAATAAAGGATGTATTTTTGTTATTACATTAACATGATAACATATTATTATATGGTATATAATTTTTTATATAATAATAATTTATGAAGGTCTATGGAGGTGGAAGAATAAATAAATTAAAAATTCTTGGTTAAGTATGCTACATCTTATTCAGACACCCTTCTTAGTGTAGAAAAAAAATCATTCTTAGGATAGATTTTTGATAAATCTAAGGGATACAGGTCATGTGGAGGTAATTAAGGAAATATTTTGGTATCTTTTGGCCAAACAAAAAGTATTTTTATGTGTGAATAAGGGAGACAATGTGTGGCCCTTTACATGTGAACTGAGTGGGACCCTTGTAATTTTTTAAGAGAAAAAGAAATTCCCACATTTTTCACATGAAAAATGATAAACAATGGAACATAATAGATTATTATAAAATAGAAGGTACAAAAATTTCTATCCAATATATTTTATACATGTTTTTAGTTTATCTTAACCCTTATACTTTTATTTTTTTCACCATAGGTAAATCCTTGTTTACCTTAACTATAGTAAAATATTTTTTCTGATGTCACTCTTAATTTTGAAAAAAACATTTAAGGTGAAAATATTAATAAATATAAATTATTATTATTCCAAATATTTAATAAATTTTCTAAATTAAATTCAATGATGTGTTATAATTTAATTGAAAATAAAATCTGCATACATGATGAAAAAGAAATTCTTCAACAATTTCTTTTTTCAAGCATAAGATGATTTTATATCAACTATTTTACTAATAATAAAAATACTATGAATTTAAATTAATATTTATTTATATTTAATTTTAAATTAAATTTAAATAATTATTCATTAGGAATTGTTTTAATTAATTAAAATAAAGATATGCACATCAATACATATTTTAAAAAACCTAATTTTTCAGACAAAAAAAATAAACTTATTTTAAAATGAAATATAAATATGAAAAAAAAGTAATTAAATTGACTAAATATAACCAATAAAGAATTATTTTACTTGAAATACAATTCAAAAGATAGTGATACTTTAATATTACTTAACTATTTAAAACAAAATCATTTTTTGCAAAAAACTGCATTTTTCATCATTCAATATAGAATTGATATTTTCTAAGAAATCCAAAATGTCACCATAATTTAATTTTGAAAAAATTATTTAATAATTTAAATTTATATTTTTTTCAAATTAAAAGTATACAATTTATAAATTGAAACATTAAATTGAACCCTATAATAATGGTGTTTTAATTAAAACTATATCATTTTTGAATTAAAAGTTATTTAATATTATTATAATGAATATTACTATCTAATTAATATTAATAGATATGAAAATGATTTTTTATATAATTTTTTGCGTTTTTACATTCTTTTATATTTTGGAAAATGTTTCCTCATAATTTTATTCACTTATTAAACAAGTGGAGATATCTTTCCCCCGTATATTCTTTAGATTCCTATGATTCCTTTTAAACAATATGGGTTTACTAGAAAAACTAAACCAAATGAATTAACATGTTCCACAAAAATTCTTCCTCTGGTAAAGGATATCAATAGGTTGTTCCTTATAATAATATATATGTTCAAGTTAAACTAATTTAGAGTTCAAAATATGAGGTGAATATGGAACTTACTTCCTTAAAATTGAAACATGAAATACATTGTGTACCTATGATAAACAAAGAGTGATTTCCACTTAATAGAAAAATTATCCAATATATTCTAGGATTTCATATGTTCCAATGAACAATATAATTATATTTACCTTTTTACCAAACTTAGTAACACTTTTCCCTAGAGATACATTTTAAAAAAACATGATCACATAGCTCAAAAGAAATATCTTTCCTCCAGTTCGCCATAATTTTTTTTGATTTCTAGGAGTCTTAATCATATGTTATAAAATCAACTGTACCTTCTTAGATATTTCCAATACCAAATCTATTCTCATCAAATTCCTTTATCCTAATTCATACCAAAAAGTGGGCTCTTGACACTGCTTTTGATATAATGCCTTAAATATTTCCATTTGTATATTGACCTGAAACATATTATTATATGAATAACATAAAAAAGAAATATTTTTATCCCAACATCTTGAGTAATCCGTTGAACAAGAATTAAAATATCATACATGGTCCAAATATTCCTATGATACTAACCAGTGATTTGAGAATGAAAATATTAGTGAATTATTTTTAATACCCAACTACTTTTGAAGTACTTTCCCAAAATTAAATGTAAATCGAGGATCATAATCAAAGAATATAGGGAGAGGAAATCCATGTAAGATAACTATCCCCTTGATATATAGTCATGAAAGATGATCCAAAGGCATATAATCTCGAATAGGATGGAAATGGGAATATTTATTTTATCAGTCAAGAATAACCGAAATCACATTACTACCTTGAGATGTATTTATCAATGCCACCATAAAATATATTGATATATTTTCCCATTTCCTCTTCATCACTAGAAATTGTTGAATCCTTGCCTTTGGTAATTTTTATTCTATTTTAGCTTTTTGAAAATTCAAACATTTAATGATAAATTTAGTAATATATATTTTCATTCCAACCCACCAGTAATACACTTGCATATATTAGTACATCATAGTTCTAGTAGGATGAATGAAATATAATGATCTATGATATTCAATCAAGAATACTATCTTCAAATGGAAATACAAAGTCACACATAATCATTTTTATAATATAATAACATGGTATTCATCAAAATTAAATTCAGTAAACTTACTTTTCTCAATATATTCTACATTTTCTTGTAGAACATTATCCCAATTCCATGGTTTCTTAATTATTTTTGATATATATGATTATATAGTCACCTGAAACAAAACATAATAGGTTCCTACATCCACAATATCTAATACAAAATTAATCCAATCATTAACCAAGGGGTCATATTCCCAATGTAATATGGTTAATGTTGAATTATTTTTCCAACACAAAGCATCAACTACTTTTTTCTTTTAGAGGGTTACAATTATTTAGGGAATCACATTCCTTGATCAGTTCCATCCATCTTATTTATCTCATTTTCTATTAATTTGGAGTGAATATGTAATTCAAACTTTTTTGATCATTATATATTTCACACTTTACTTAATATAAATAATATATCCAAATTTTTAAATTAAAAATAAAATAAGCTAATTTAAAATCATTTGTAGGGTATTTTAACTCATGTGGTTTCAACTGACGTGAATCATAACCAATTACCCAATCATTCTACATCAAGTCACCAGCATGTTACTTTAATTAATCACAAATATAGATGAGAAATTCATGATTTCAGGAAGGTAGAAAAAACTAGCAAATTCATAAATATTTATTTTAGTTTCTAAAAACAATCTCCACATTCTTTTTCCAAGAAGAATTTAACGTACTTTCTAGTTATCTTAGTTATTAATCTACATAACCAAGAAATGTTTTAATAAACCACCTATAGTAACCTATTAGTACATGAAAAAGATGAATATCTATGATATTTGGGGATATTTTCCATTCTTTAACATCTTTTTTTAGCTGGGTCAATATTTATTCTGTCTTTAGAAACAATATGATGATGTAAATATTTTTTTCAACTAAAATTCACTTTTAATAAATTTTTAATATTGTTTGTTTTATTTAAAGGTTTTTAGGAAAATCCATTGGTGTATTTTATGTTCCAAACAAAATTTATAATGTACAAAAATATTATCAATAAACGTAACAACAATATTATCTAAATAGTTAGGGAAAACTCTATTTAAAACATCCATAAGTACAATTGATGCATTAGATATCCCAAAGGTCATAAATACACATTCATAATTCCTATAAATTGTAAAAAATGTAGTTCTTATAATATTTTACTCCATCAATTTCAACTGATATTAACCCAACTAGAGATCAACCTTTGAAAAATTATATGCTCTATGGATTTGATTAAAAACCATATATATAATGAAATTGATACTTGTTTAAAAAATAATTTTATTCAAGGATTTGTAATCAATGAATTGTCTTATTTAACTATATTTATTTTTAATAACTAAAATTGGAGCACCCCATTGTAACATCCCACCCCACCTCATTGTCTTGAGAATAAGGTGAAATGATACTTGGCCTTAAGTAACTTCCCTAGGATGCCAAAGGTTGGAAATAAATCCCAAGGGATTTATTTACAATAGAGGGAAGATTTTTCATTTGAAAAAAACTAATCAACAAAATATGACATACCCAAATGAACCACTACATGATTCGTGATAAAAAAATTAAAGACAACTCAACATTTAATTTATATCAAAACCAACTATAATGAATACCATAGAGGAAGACTACCAAACAATGAATTATACAACAAAAGACTAAAAATCCAACAAAACAAAAAGACAACCACATATCCAAATCTAAAACTCGCTCCATGAAGTAATCCTAAAAA
This sequence comes from Viscum album, assembly GCA_963277665.1. Lineage (NCBI taxonomy): Eukaryota > Viridiplantae > Streptophyta > Magnoliopsida > Santalales > Viscaceae > Viscum > Viscum album. The sequence goes on from OY728164.1 coordinate 175,511,707, forward strand.
GAACATGTGTCACTAAGAACCACCAGAGAAGTTTGATACTTTAACATTTCCCATATATCGATAAAAAATATCTACAAAGAACCAAAGTGCTGAATCAGGGGTGAGTAATTAAACTCAATAGGCTTTCTCTAGATGACTTCCCAAGTCACACCAAATACTGTAATAGTGGTGTTACTGTTGTGGTACTATAGCAGCTGGGTTATTATTCATAGAATGGGACTTGGGCCAAAATATAGGGCCTATGGTCCATGAAATGGGATTCATGCCCACTAGGCCTTCGGGCCAAAAAAATATATTATGTAACAAAGCAGTTGGTTGGGTAGGTTATCCTTAAGGTGCTATAACCTCCTTTTCAGGCCTATGTGTGTGCAGTGTGTGTGTGTGTTTAATGTAATTGTACCCTAAGCTCCTAATATGTAATATAATAAAAAAAATTTATAAAATAGTTTATATCAGAATATCAACAAGTTCCATAATACAACAGTTTTCACAAATATGCCATTTTCTATGAAAAAAAACCATAAAATACTTTACAAGCATTCCACAAAGTTATATTTTTCCAAAAATACATACACCCAACCATGCATTAATCCTGGACATCCCTATACATGTGAGTGGAAAGTCATCCTTTCACTAATCATCAACTAATGACCCATTTGACAAGAAAAATACCTAACCCTTATCCATTCCAGAAATGACGTGGGAGACTTCACACTCTTATATATTGCTTTTTGAAAGGGGAAATCCCTGAACCTTATTCATTATATAAAATATGGGGGAGACTTCACACCTTTATCTATCCCTTTTTGATGGGGGAATACTTGACCCCTATTCGTCCTATAAATGATGGGTGAGACTCCACACCCTTATCCTCCCAAATGGACATGAACACACGCTAACCCTTTTGGGGCAAACCAATACCAAAACAACCCTTTCCAAACCAATTCAATCATTAAAAAAACAAAACCATTATTTAAAACCATAACAACACATCATTTCAATAAAAAAACAATTAATAGAAAACCATTTTGTTGAATAAACCATTTCAATAAAACCAACCTTTTGTTAAACACAATTTCAGACATACCAATTCAATACATTTTGATAAAACCACCATTTTTTTAAAAACTACACAAATCTACCATTTACCAAAAATCCAACAAAGACACATTTTAAAATCAAAATTTTAAATCATGATGAAAAAGAACATTGCACAAATATTTTCCACTATTCCACCATTTCACCAAAAAATTCACAAACTACTAGAAACATCACTAAAGATGATCTCTACTATTATTTTCATAAAAGTTTCAGAATAAATTTCAATAAAACAATTAATTTTAAATAAAATATTCATATTATAAATATAAGAGTCAGATGTAAATCCACCTACATCTTCAAACTTCGTGAAAATAGAAAAATACATGAAAACATCCATGAAAATTGGCCAAATCTCAAAACATCCACCTTAAATATCTTAAACTAACATAAAACAAGCCAACTATAATCATATTTAGAATCAAATACGTTAGATCTATCCAAAAAAAACATATATATGAGGAACCAATAGGTAGAGAGAACTATATCTATTAAAAACAAAGCATAAACACCATAAATGATAACTTACCATAAGAATATAGATTAAACTCATCCAAAAAATCCTTCAGATCACCTCTAGATTGATGGGATTGGCCTCCATAGCATTTGAGATAAAGAAATCCTGAGTTAGGGCTGGATTGGGGGAAAAATAGAGGTTAAAGGACAAAAATGACCTAGATCCACATTGTTTTGATTTAGTTTTTAACCTGTGAAGAGTTAGACAAACCATGCACTAACCATGAGGCATACACTCCTTCAGGGATGAACCTCACATGGTTGGATTTCAATGATTCCAAACCATTAGCCAATCATGTCACTGTTCAACATTTCATTGTTTCAACTAGGTGGATGTATGGTTTGGACAAACTATGGTCCTTACCTATGCACCTACCCAGAGCCCTAAATCTCATTTTTCATATTTTCTTGGGGAAGTTTCATAGTTTCCACTAATCGGTCACAAAACATGAACCTTTAAAAAATCCACCAAAAAATTGCCAACATCTTCTAAACCCACCCGAAATTCACCCAAACACTTTATATAATTATAAATCATAAATAATAAATTACTTACTTGAAACTGGGGGTGATTGTAACAGCCCGAGATTTTATGAAAAATGTTCCTTTTAATTTTATTTATGTCTTGTGTTGTACGCTACACCAAAAGGAGCTTGCACAACACACATCCTTGACTTGCCTTGCATTACACGCAATCGCGACCTTCCTCGATAGTGTGTGTTGTACGCAACACCAAGTTTCGCTAAACAACGATATGCTATTAAGATATTATTAAAACTAGCTGTTCAGAATAGTAATAACCACTTTTTGAAATTTTGTAAATTTTATTTTTCAAAATGGACTTCATTTATGGATTCGGAGTATCGAATTTTTCCTAAGGCGAAATTTTGGTACTCTTCGGATAACTTTCATATTCTGATGAATAGTGAAAATTACTAAATTATAATTAAAAACAACTTTTTTAATCGAAATAATTAATAGCGATAAATTACTAATTTGAGTGGTTTTAAAGTATATTTAGAATATATTTTTACAATTTAATACAATGTTGGTCATTGAATGTAATTTCACATTTATACCAGACATAATCAAGTGTCAATCTTTTGATAGATATTGTTTCTTAAAAACACGCTATTTGTTTTAACAGCGGGATTTAATTATAAAATTAATTAATTCAACTTCTATGTTATGAATTTGGTAAAATAGACTTCATTTTTGAATTCGGAATATGAAATATAGCTTAGGATGAAATTTTGGCATTGTTCTGAAAAACATCAATTTTTGATGAATAGTGAAACTACTAAGTGGTAGTTAAAAAACTGAATTTTTCATAAAACTTAATTTTACCGCTTCTGTGAATGAAATTTCAAAAATCCGAGAGACACGGTTGATGTCAGTAAGTAAAATGTGGTTCAATGAGATGAAAATAATTTTTGGTGAATAGTAACTTTTTACTTTTATTTACCACGGTTAAAAGTAAATAGGGTAATTAAGGGTAAGAATGATATTAATATTACCCTAACACATGTCATAATTCTATTGTACAAGTTTATCTCGAACAAAAACAACCTTAGGTGTAAAATATTATCATTTAGGCCCACATGGATTAGATTTGGACATTTATTATTATTTAATTCAAAGAAGAGTTAAAAAAGTTAAAATCAATGTTTATTTACTAAAACATTTTAAATATATGGTTATACATAAGATAAATTAGATTGTAAATATTCATTAGAAAGATAAAAAGATTTCCTACATAATGATATTTTATTTATAATTTTTAGACTTTAAATAAATTAATTTATTTATGACACAACGATGATGGAGTAATTACCCTTTTTAAGGAAATATTAACATAATTGATGTTATAAATGCTCAAATAAATGTAATTTGAGACTTTTTATGAATTACACTAATTTTCTAGGTTACTATGATATACTAGTGTTTATTTAATAAACTTGGTTCGAACATATAATTCTGTTATGACTTTCACAAAAATCATATATCAAATAGTGTTAAAATTGACACAAAATAGTTTTTAAATCAAATATTATATTATTAATTGTTATTTTATTCCTAAAAATCTATGGTTCGGCCAAATTACTTAGATAAGGATATATATATTAATAATAAACAATTTGGGGTTCGTTTGGCATGTTATAGTAAGTGTATTAACCATATAGTTAAAGAAAACAAAAAGACACGGTAAAAGTTAAATTATTTAACTTAGAGTTAAATCTAATTGATAAGGTTAAAATAATACCCTAAACTTGTCTAAATCCTATTGGATGATAGGATTTCGACCCATCCCCACTTTAGCTTCAAAATAAGACCCTTTGGAACCATTATAAACCGATTTTGACTTTAATATAAAATAATATTTTGAGATATTCCTAAGGTGCCCCTCTCCTCCCTTATAAAAGGACACCTCCTCCCCCTCCTCCTCACACCAATTTGAGCACTCAAACTCGGCCAAACCCTGCCAAAACCCCTTCTCCACTTCCCTAGAATAATCCTAGATGTCCTGGTCTTCTTCAAAGACCAATCTTAGTTCCCTAAGTGGATGATTCAAAAAGGCGTTTCAAAGAAGAGGTAATATCCATTACTGATCTTTTCAATTTCTTTCTTCTTCAAACTTCTTCTTCTTTAGTTGTTTCATGATAAAGTAATAACATCAGTATTTCTTATATACTGATATGTTATTATAAATATGAAACAACTCTAATTCACCTTCTATCCATCCTACAGAAAAATGAAATCACCGCGCGTGCGTACGTACGGAATATCGTCTCCACGCCGTGGTGTAATCTATTTTCCGCCACCACCTCAATAGGATGGGTATAATGGTGTAATGAGTAACTATATATGATTATTATAAAGTGATATTGATACTGAAATAATATGAATACACTTTAACACAATTCCACGACCATGGGAACGATATCATCGCTCGTGCGTACGTACGGACTACCGTCTCCACGACGCGATGAGATTCATTCTCCATGTTAACCATTTAAGAATGATTAAAAAGTATATATAAGAAATAATAATGAAATATATGACATTATAAAGCTACTGGATTTATGTATATATGTATATGTATTTCATCTACTTACTTCTATTCAAGACAATAAGGAAAGGAAAACAGCGTTCATGCGTACGTACGGACTACCGTCTCCATGAACGGTGTTTTTCATTTCATTTATCTATCTTATATATATATATATACTGAATATATATGATATATAAATCATATTTTATATTATGGAAGTAAGTAAATCATGATATAAGTAATAATAATGTCAAGAACAACAAGTCAAAACACCTACGATAAATGAAACGATATTACCCAAAACGCTTCTTTAACATGGAATTTACAAAAGAACGGGTAATATAAAGTCATAAGTGAACCATATATGATATAATAACAATGAATATGATTCTGTAATAAGTCAATGACATTATTTATATCATTATACAGGAGGTTCGGACACATACGAAGCAAATCGGACCTAAGGTAAGGGAAAATATCACAATCTCATTTTTATCCGAGATTGTTTATTCGTAAGTATTTACTGGGGTGTATTTTATCATTGACATCCATGTTTCATCAATATGTAATATTATTTCCATCCACCTACAATTGTTTAAATCCATTTTTACCCTTCGGTGAGTTTTTAGTAAAATGTATGAAAAGAATCTTTTGTCGTTTTTCGTACGAGGTACTTTTTGACTTTTCCGACAAAAGTACGAAGAATGTTTTTTTTAACTTATACGGCATGAATGGATTTTTAAAACATTATTTCCATGAATCTTCCTTTACAAGTTTTCAAGTTTATTTTTAATCAACTTCTTTTAGTTTAATGTTTTATGACATGTTAAGAAAGGAAAAATGTTTTTGAAGAAGAAAGGATATTTTCCTCAAGAATGGAGTTCAAGTGTTTTATCAAAATTATTTTCCATCTAAGATAGTAAATGGTTCTGTTTTTATCCCTATTATTACATTGATTTGATTATGTTGTGATGGAATTATTTTTATGAATTCCTTTATCTTATATGAATTGTTTTATGATGTCACGATGTTTAAGATTCCCATTTTTATTACATGGGTTATGCAATGATGTATGTTTTAAGATTTTGTGGCACACATAAGAATGGTATCATTATGAGATGGGTGGGACCTATATCTCCCTCCAATGCATTGGGTAAAGATTTTATATCTCATGAGATAGACATGGCTGGATTGGTAGGTTATACTGGTTCAGTGAAACAGGACTGAAACGAGGGTTACTCGATTCAGAAAGAGACTTTGTCCACTAAGATAGTCTTGGAAATGAGTCTTGACTAACAAGAAATGATTTTCTATGATTATGTGTGAATGCCACAAAGTTTCATGTTTTAAGTTATGATTATTGTGATTAAATTTCACTACCATGATTTATCCCATGTTATGAAATTATGACCTCTTTTGCAGGTTATGATTTCCAAAATGTTATGTTCTTATGAATACAATGTGATTGATATTTCTTTTGTTTACCCTTACTGAGCATTTGAGCTCACCCTTTTATGTTCTCTTTTCCCCAGGATATAAAGAATGGTTTTAGGTAAAAAAAGGAAGATCTTTATGGGAGATTTTGAAGATCTTTAACCACGATTAGAAGATTTTATTCCGAGTTTCCAAAGACACTAAACTATTACGATCCTTGTGTGTGTGTTTTTGTTATGTACTAAGTATTCCGCAAAAGTAATGTAATGTTCATGTACGTCAAGATTCGGGTCTCTACAGTGATACATTCTCCCCACTATTGGTATTTACAGCCACGTAAAGTAGAAAACCATCACTTCCCTAAAAGAGTTTGAGCCATTGATCGACTAATTGCTTCTCCCATTCCCAAGACACTTCTCGAATCTGACCATGTTACTAGAAAACTTGTAGTAAACTGATGATTTTTTCATGAATGACTTTCTCTTTCCTATATACAATCTACACTAACAAGTGAACCAAGAAAGCATTCTATTCTAGGTCAACATGATCCCATCAAATTACATGGTTAGAATTAGGATAATAATTCTTTAATTGAGATAAATGAAACACATTATATACAACACTGATCCTTGGTGATAACGCCAACCAATATTTCAACTCTCTAACCCATTAAAGTATCTCAAAAGGCCCTATGTATTTAGGAGATCACTTAACCTACTTTCCAAAATGCCGATGTCCAATTATTGGAGAGATCCTTAAGAAGAAATGATTAGTCACATAAAATGAAAATGAATGTCAAGGACGACACACATAAGATTTATGATTACATTTCATCATCTCTATCTGTTTTAGGGTTTACTGAATCTTATCAATTATTTCTGGGACAAGTCTTGACACAACTAGTGAAGTCTCACCTATTTCCACCCAAGAAAGTGGAGAATGATAAGGATACTCATACAATTCTTAAAAAGGATCCATATGTATCAAGGCCGAATAAGTGTTGTTGTATGATAAATCCACTAAAGAAACATGCTTTTCCCATAATCCACCAAAACCCATTACACGAGCCCACAACATGTCTTCCAATATATGCATCATCTTTTCAGATTGTCCATCCATATAAGGATGATACAGTATACTCATTTTTAACTGATTCGATAGGGTTTTATTAATGATTACAAAAAATGAGATGTAAACCTCATATCTCTGTCTCAAACTATCGTAATTGGTATTCCATGCCTCTTTTCCACTTCTCACATATGGTTTTTTGACAAGTCCACCACCATATGAGATTCAAAAAAGGGGATGAAATGACTGAATTTGTGATATGATTCAATATCAACCATATAGAATCATGTTTCTAACCATTAGTTGGATAATTATTACAAAATAAATGTCTATATGATCTCATTTCCAAACATTAATTGGAAAAGAATGCAATATACCAGCTGATCGCTGATGCACTATCTTTACTTGCTGATAAGTTAATCATCTTGAAATGAACTCATCTATATTTATTTTCATACCGACCCACAAAAACTATGAATTCAATGCCTTATACATCTTCTGAATTCAATGATGAACAAACCATATTCCATGGTGGTAAACATAAATAATTTGTTCTTGAGAGTCTATAGTTACGACAAAATGAATTTTGAACCACAACACTAAACTCCCATACAGCCTCCATTCCTCAATGGTATCCTAACCATTGAGTTTTTACCTCATAGCCACACATTCTAAATCTGATTTATGTTCCTATTTATCCATATCCACTAAATTAGGAACAAAATAAATTAAAAATAAAACCACAACGTCACATTAGTCTTCACATTCCACATGCATTTTGAATAGGACCATCATCAAATTCCACTCATATGATGATTCATTTTCAAACTGAGCATATGATTTTTTTTAATGCATCTCCAACCAAATTTCATTTCATGGTGTATCCATAAACTCAATTTCATACATTTAGAGATACTCCATCCAACATCTATGTCTCATATTCAAATCCATTTGTGAGAAAATATGTTTCTCGATCTTTTGATATGTAAACATTGTAAATTTATCACCAAAGAGGTAATGCCACCAAGTACTCAAAGCATGGACTATGATAGGTTTCTATAAATCATGTTTTGGGTAGTTCTTCACAAGAAATCATAGCTTAATTGAGACATACACAACAACATGGTCTCCTTTGATGAGAAATCATCCCAACCATGATACCGAAGAATCCCAATACACCACATACACATTTCCTTATTCTGGAAAAATCCCGATTGGTGCCAATTTAAAAGAATCATTAATCTCTTTGAAAGACTTTTGGTATTCCTCACTACATTGGAATGGAACATTCTCCCTTGTCAAAGATGCCATAGATTAACCTATTCATGAGATGTCATGAAAAAAACTTCAATAATAACCAGTAAGGTCAAGGAAGCTCCATATCATCTAGAGACCAATTGAACAGTACTAGAGAAATATTTTTCTCAATCTCTTCCACTGATTAAAAGGTTATTTACTCCATCTAGTACGAGATAATTCCAACCATCGGTGCCAACAAGCCCGTTGTGCCTTCCTTTACATTTTTATCTCCTAGAAAATGATTGTCAACACCATCTTTAGTTCAGAAACTGACCTTCCTTGTATGATAGTCGATGTGAACCATGAATATTTCCAACCAATCCATAGCCAAGATTATATCATATACATCCATATCAAACATATAGAAATTCCATTTCATCTCAGCTCCATCAATAGTTATAAAACATGCCATGTACACAAAGGCTCGACACTCTCTTTGACCAAGAGTAGTTTGATGTTTTAACGTAAAAGACATCATATCAAATTTTATGCACTGAAAATAAAGAGCATGGTAAGCAATAAAAGAATGTGATGGGCCCATATCAAAGAAATATTGCATGAAGGTAGAATTCAAAATAATCATACCTCTCATGGATGATAGTCAAGACTGATCATCCACCATAACTAGTTCAGCTCCATATAATTTCTTATTTTATGTACTTTGTTCTATATTTTACTATTGATACAACACTTCATAAGGAGTAATAGTTTTTGTAACAACATGAATGGTTATAAATAAAATTCCATTTTTTATTTAATTAAATATCTTATTAATTTATTATTTTTATAGAAACAATATGCACTTATTTGGTTTAATTATATCCCATTGGATTCAATTGACCATTATGAATCATTTCTATTGATAATATATCTATTGAATATTGATCACATGGTTAGTATAAATATAAGGTTTTAACAATCCAATTAACATGGACAAAAGAAATGATGACCTCAAACAGTAGAATCATACCCTATAAATCCCATTTATCAGATCATCCAAGGGATGCAGAGTCTCTAGCCTTTTACCTGGACCACTTCTTAGCTGAGATTTAGAAACTTAAGTATTAGCAAAACCATTTACGAGATAATTTCAAGATCATCGAGATCATGACCCAAACCATGTTCACTGAACCACCCCATGAAAGTCCCATCATCACATAACTTACTCTTAGGGAATATTCTTGTATATTAAAGGGATATTTATCAATACCATGGAAATATGAATATTTAAATTATTTTGTATATAATAATAAAAATATTTTCATCCTATTATTGTTACTTCATAAATAATTTTTATTCTGATACAATAAAGTCAAAATTTTATTTTTGGTTAATATTCAAATTCAATTAGTGAATTTATGAAATTAATTTATTTTAAAATAAATAACATTTCAATAATTTTTTATTATTAAATATTTTTTTATCGAATATTAATGTTTATATAATAAAATATAATTTCTATATTCTTTGGAAAATTGTTATTTTAAAAAAAATCCCACATTTATCAATAAATGTTAACATAATTTAAAAAGGTAAAATTAACATATTTATAAAATTATTTATATTAAAGGAGTATTTTTTTGGAATTAATGAATCAAAATTTTTAATAGTGAATTTTTCATAATTTTATGTGACAGTCGAATTTTCAGGTAAAAATTAAAATCCATATAAATATTATTTGTGTTTTATGACATAATAATGAACTCAATGTGATATAATAATTAATATAAATGGGATAAATAAACAAATAAATGTTTTCCATTTAAAATAATTTTACTTTATTTTTATTTTATTTATCTTTTAAAATAATTATTAATCCTCCAAAACCAATAATATATTTTGAGGTTTTGAAATCATTTCATCAAGAGTGTGACTTATGACCACAAAAGTAAGGGAATTATTTTAATAATCTCAGCCATTGGCCTTATAAAATAATAATAAAAAATCCCATTTGGAAGAAACAGTCTTAAAAACCCAAGGTATAGTTTTTATTTTTGAATATTTTATGATGTAGATTCCAAAACCTAAATAATAAAAAAATCACACCTCTTATCCTATATAAACCCACCCAAGATCCCATTTATCTTCAATAAAAATCCTTGGTGATTAAATAAACTCATCCCTACACTCCCTAGAGTCCTCCTAAGGTTCCCCCAAGATCTCAAGTAGCCCCTCCCAAGCCTTTGGAATCACTCACTCAAGTGAGGGATCCCCACCTTCATCTCCTCCTTTCAAATTCAAGCACATTCATTGAAATTAATTATTTTAATTTCAATTAGTAATATTTTTATTCATTTATAATCATTCGCTTACTGTTAATTTAATGTTATTTTAATAAGGTATCATTTATCCTCCCACATTTGTACCCTTAGAAATGTTGTTACTATGTCGAAATTCCTTAAGGGATCCTCACATTCTCAACTTTATTCATGTTATTTAATGCAATTATGCATTATATTTCCATTTCCTAAAGTTAGGAAATAAATTTACATGTCCATATTATATAAAATTTTATTAAAAAATTATTGTTGTCCCCTTTATATTTCATTAACCATTTTATGATTATTTATGTAATTCTTCTACATTTCCAAATTTTCCCCGAATTGCTTCCATGCCAAAAAATTGTGTAGTTAATACAATACACATTTTTCTACCAAGGGTATTCATGTTTATGGACATATAATTATTTATTGGGAACAAAAAGTATGTATTCCAATTTCCTTGATCATGGAATAAATTGTGATGATGAAAGAATTCATGTAGTATGATCTTTGTGGGACCCTTAAGAATGAGAATGAAATTAATATGATGGGTGTGCCAAGATAGCACTCCAGTGAATTGAGAACTGTTTAGTGTCATGATATGTCACGTTGGGACATGGAGTGAACTTGATTCTTTTATGGTAATTTTTCCACCATGATCGATTGGTGGGTTTAGCTGTGGCATATGTTTATGATGTAGTGTTTTAATTTTTTCCACATTTTCCATGTTAGGATTATCATTCTATATCATGTCTCTTTGTTCATGTTTATGATTCCTACTCTATTTATTCCCCATTTATATGCCTATTTTCTAACATGTATCACCTTATTCCATGATTTTCCCTTAAAAGGTTTTATATCTCACCCATTTCTTATTTTTATCCCCAGGGTATCTCAAGTAGTTTTAAATGCCATAGAATTTAAGATGCATGTTAAGAATGTTTTTAATAATATTAATGTATCCCTTGTTCAAAATGATATTATATGTATCTAATTCCAAAATAAACGTTTCTTATCAATAATACAGGTTGTTTGAATTATAGTATTATGTAATAAATTTAGAATTAATTTGTAATAAATAGAAGGTTTGTTAAAGTTGGAATCAAAGGAAAGTTGAGTTATTTTTGGGATTATGATTAGAAAACTCTAGAAAAATACTTAGGGATATAACTATGTACAAGAGAGTAACCCAAAATTTTTATATGTATAGACGATGTTTTTTATCAATAAAATATATCACTATCAGGATACTACAAGTGGACATTGTTCTAGAACATATGTACCTAGGGATAACAACTCCAACAAGGTGTCCCAGACCTAACTCGGGGTATCCTAGTATATGAAAATGGTCCTTACTATGCACCTAGTTTGACACTCCCAGGGGATATACTTTGGTAAATTTATAAACTCATTAGGAACCATTATTTATGGAAAAAATTCCCATATGAATATATGTTAGGAAATATATCATGGATAACATATATTAAAGCATAGAAATTCAATATTTAAAGAAATACTCATAATTTATATGTTTTCTATTTAATGTCAGTATATTACCCCTTTATGTTATTAATTGTTTGAATATTATATTCCCTAATTATAGTTTGGATGATGTTAATAGTTATGACCCTAATCAAAATGTGAAATATAGTGTTATCATCCATAGTTATATGCATTCCTTCTTATCACAAAAATTTATTTGAAATATTCAAAGACCACCACAAATCTTGGAAGAAGAGATTTTAGTGGAAATGGAAAATGGGGAAATTATTTCTTCCCAAGAATATAACTCTTCCCTTGTAATTATTTTTGGGATGAAATTACAATTAAACCATGTCATACTACCTTTGGTGAAAATTTATGCAATTAGTTGAATGTATTACATATCCCTATATAGTGACAACATAGATTTACACGAGAGGGAAATCACTCACCGTATTACAAATCAACCCCTGACCTTGTACAAGTTTAAGGAGGAAGAATAATTTTCTTTATCACCAACATCCCAACATTGGATATTATTTCCCTATGATAATGTGTATGTATATCAAATTATTGAGTCTATGAAAAGAATCCTCCTCAAAAGAATGCCCATTATAAGGGAATACGCTGATGTAGTTCATGAGAAATTTCCTTATATTCCTCCTATCTGAGGTGATAAATTTTCAAATGATATTATGCATAGGGTGTTACCAATATCTAAGACTCCTTATAGAATGTTTTTAGTGGAAATTGAGGAGCTGGAGAAAAAAATATAAGAGAAATTGAATAAAGGGTTCATATTCTTAATTAAATCATAATGGGGTGAACCATTCCTCTTTTTAAGGAACAAGAATGGTCAAATGAACCTTTTTATTTATTATCGTGAGCTCAAAAAGTTTATGATAAAGAGAAATAATCCTTTTCCTCAGATTGATGACTTGTTTGATCATTTACGTGGAGCAAAATACTTCTCCAAGGTGGATCTACGATCGGTATATTGCCAAGTTAGGGTAAAGAAGGAAAAATTCCCCAATAAATCTTTTCATAAAAGTTACTGAAACTATGAGTTCATAGAAATTTCATTTAGACTCACTAATGCTACATAAATCTTCATGAACTTTTAGAATATATTATTTAGAGATTACCTTGAAAACGATTTAGCAGAATTTATAAATGATATTATAATATACTCTAAAACCAAGGAGGAGCATGAGGAGCATTTTATAATTCTATTAAAGACCTTTAGAAAAGATAATATTTTTTAAAAGTACAACAAGTTTGGGTTCTGGTTAAGGGAAGTCTCATTCTTAGGTAATATCATCACAAATAATGGGAAATCTGTGTATCATTCAAAAAAAATTTAATGATGAATGTGGTGAACATACGTGGAAGATATTTATAGTTTCCTTGTAATATCTTGATATTATCACTGATTTGTGAGAAATTTATCTTGTTTTTCAAACACTTTTACCAAAATAACTCAGAAGGGAGTCATGTTTTCAAGAAATGAAGAATATGAATATAACTTTAAGGAATTGAAAATGAGGCTTATCACTATGCCTGTGATCACACTAAGCACAATTAGAGAGGCTTTATTGGTTTTGTATGATGATTCAAATAAGGTATTGGGATGTGTGTTGATGAAAAATGAAAAAGTCATTGCCTATGATTCACGGTAGTTCAACGTTCACAAATATAACTTTCCTAATCATTATTTGGAGTTAGTAGTTGTGATCATTTCATTGAAAATATGGCAGAGTTATCTCTATAGGGATAAGTGTGAGATATATACCGTTTAAAAAAGTCTCAAATATATATTCACATAGAAAGAACTGAGTATCCTCCAACTAAGATGTTTAGATCTGATCAAGGAATATTAATGACAAATTCAATACCATCCCATTATAGTGAATAAAGTGACGGTTAATCTATGTTGAAAGGATCATGTAATTTTATCATTGATGAGAATTGATAAGGATAAAATATTCTTAGAATTTAATATAATGGGAAAGGGAATCATAAAGGAAAGAACATCATAAATCTTTTAAAAAATTATTTCTCAGCCATCCCTTCTTAAAAGGTTAAAGGATGCTCAAAATGATGATGTGAGAATTCAGAAGAAAATGGAAAATATAATAAAAGGGAAATCATCATAGTTCAATGTTAATTAATAAGGAATTGTGAGATTTGGGTGAAGACTACGTGTTCCATCAAATACATAGCTAAAGAAGAAACTATTAGTTGATGCAAACAACTCATCTTTCTCCATTAACCTAAGAAACAAAAAGCTGTATTGAAATATTCAAGAGAACTATTGGTCATAAAATATGATGAAGGAGATTGATGAATATACATAAAAGTGTCTAATATGCCAGCAAGTTAAGGATAAAAGACCGAAGTAAAAGGGGATGATGCAACCATTACCCATACGAACATGGAAATGTGAGGACATAACCATGGACTTTTTTACAAGGCTTCCAAAAGAATGAAATAGAAACAAGTCAATCTATGTTATTATAGATCGTATTTCAAAGAGAACAAGCATCATTATAATTTAAGGGGATTTCACACTAGATTGTCTTTCACGGATATACATCATAGAAGTGGTGAGGCTGTATGAAGTACCACAATCAATTATGTCCAATAGAGATCCAAGATTCACCTCTATGTTTTGGAAAAGTATCCAGTATTCTCCAATAACTGAGATGAACTTCACTATGAATCATCTCCCATAAACTGATTTCCAATATGAGTGGACTATCCAACACTTGAGTAAATGTTGAGAGGATGATCAATTGGCATCTATGTAGGATGGGACTAACATATTTCTCTGGCTGAGTTCTCTTATAACAATAGTTTCAACTCAATCATCCTAATAGATACCTATGAATCACATTATGTGAGGAGGTCCATAACCCATTAATGTTAGGATGAAGTTGGGGAATGCAAACTAATAGTTCCTAAAATGGTTGAGTAAATGGTGAAAAAGGATAAGACCATTCATAATCACATTAAGGCTGCTCAAATTCCTCAAAATAGATATGTTGACAATCATTTATGAAACCTAGAGTTTGATGTTAAAGACATGGTATTGCTCCACATATCTCTCAGGAATAAAGTTATTAGATTTGGGAATAAGGGAAAGTGTAGTCCAAGGTACATCAGCACTTTTGAGATCCTCGATAGCATTAGAATGGTGGCCTACCTACTAACACTCCCACCAAAACTATCTTAGGTACATGATATATTCTATTTTTCCTTCTTGAGGAAGTATAAACCATATCAATCACATGTACTACATATATAGGTGGTACCATTAGATAATGAATTTTTCTATGAATAATAGCCGATGAAAATATTATATCTTAGAGAAAAAGTTCTACAAAATAAGAAAAAACACCTAATGAAGGTGTTGTGGAGAAAAAACAATTTTGAAGAAGAAACCTGGGAATTAGAAGAGGTGATGAAGAAGAGTAACCCTCATTTGTTTTTAGGTGGGAAAAGAAAATTTCAAGGGAAATTTTTTGAAGGGGGTAATATTGTAACCACAATGACTGTTATAAATAAAATCCCCCTTTTTATTTAATTAAAAATATTACTATGAAAATATGGTTATAAAAAACACATTGTTACACTATCTAAATTTCACCGCAATTTTTCCATACTAAAAAAATAGTGAAGTGAATACCATACCTATTTTTCAATCAAGGTTATTCACATTTAGGCACATAT
The DNA here is from genome assembly GCA_963277665.1 of Viscum album. Lineage (NCBI taxonomy): Eukaryota > Viridiplantae > Streptophyta > Magnoliopsida > Santalales > Viscaceae > Viscum > Viscum album. The sequence goes on from OY728164.1 coordinate 175,527,649, forward strand.
AATAATTGATTTGGGAATTATAGTTATTTATTCCATATTCCATGATCATGGAATAAATTATGATAATGAATGAATCTATATTGTATGATCTATGTGACATAATTAAGTATGAAAATGAAATAAATATGATGGGTGAATAGAGATAGCACTCTAATGCATTAGGTAATGTTTATTATCATGATATGTTATGTTGGGATAGGGAGTGAACCTGATTCCATTATTGGACATTGTCCACCATGATGTCTTGGGAGGTTTAGCCTTGCCATATGTTTATGATGTAGTGTTTTTAGCTGTTTCCACATTTTCCATGTTATGATAATCATGCTATATTATGTCTTATTGTCCATGTTTATTATTCAAACACTTTTTATGACCCATTGATATGACTATTTTATAACATGTATCACCTTATTTCATGATTATTCCTTTTCTAGGATTTATGGATCATCGTTTTCTTATGTTTGTCCGTAGGTTATCTCGTATAGTTTTACACCCCATTGAATTTTAAAAGCACGTTAAGGAAGTTTTTAATAATTTTTTTGTATACCACGTTCAAGATGTTATTCTATGTACCAAATTACTAAATAAACTAGACTTCTTGATTATCCTAGTTTTATTAATTGTAGTACTGTGTAATAAATTAGGAATTAATGAGTAATAAAGATCATGGTTGTTATCGTAATAATGGATTCACCATGGATAACTTTATTCTTCTGATGAGAGGTATTCTATTGCCCTCACCCCATCAAAGCATACAATTCCAACAACACATGAAATATATCCCAAACACCGAACCTCGAAGAACTAAGAAAATAGTGTTAACGATTCCCCATCATATTAATTTTTTTTTAATACTATAGGTGGTTTTGTACACATTTTATTCAAATAAATAAGACATCCACCCTGAAAAAATACATGCTTGCTCTTGGGTCTTAGTGGATGGTTAATTGATCATGTGTTCATATTCTAGTGTGTTCTACATCCTTGAGAATTGGTGTTCCTTTTACTCATGCTCTTAGTGTTAGGGTTATCACCTCCGATATGAATAAAACTATACATCCTCCACTTAGATTTCCAGAAATTAAATATATCATAAAAATAGTGTTTGGTTACAGTCCTAAATCAACAGTTTGCAAATCCTTAACTATGCATTGAAATAACTATTATTTCACTTGTGGAGAACTATCTATTAATTGATGTCCTAACATATAAAATTCTACCACATCATACTATCAAAACGATTCTTTGAAACAAAATCTTTTTCCGCTTTCGACTATTTTTAAAAAAATTTAATTTATTATAAAAATAAAATCATTCAAAAATTATCATAACCATGCTCTTTTAAAAAAATATTTTAAAAATAATTACATCATGTTTTCAAAAAATCAACACATTGCACCAAATCATTACTAAAAATGATATATGAAGTCTTTCTGGGATTTAATTTCTATAATTCATGTCATTATAATCTCATTAGATAAACCCATGGTAATGAGACTCATATCCTATATGTTTTTCCCAAAATAAATTGGTACCAAAACCCCTAGTAAAATCAAGTTCAACATAAAAAGGATATATATGTCTTTTTATAGTTTATATTTCAATTCATGACAATCCTACCCCTTTCTAATAACTCGACATATGGAATAGACTATAATGAACATCAAATCCAGGGCTAAGAGAACCTATCACCACTTATTCAAAAATATTTTTGGAAGGACCAAGAGAAATATCAATTGTTACATACCACCCCCCCTCATTGTATTGAGAAGGTGGTGGATCACTAATTTTTCTTAAGAGACATACCCAAGACACCAAATGCTGGAAATTAATACTAAGGGATTCAATTATAATTGGGGGTTGATTTTCCCTTTGAAAAAAACTAACCAACCCAACATTCCATAACCAAATAAACCCCTAAATGATGAATGACAAAAAAGATTAAAGACTACTCCACATTTCATTTATTTAAAAACTAACTATAAAATGTACCACATTAGAAGACTATAAAAGAACCAAGTGAATAGTGGAAGACTAAACATCCAAAAAAACTCAAAGTAAAACACAACAACAAAGCTTCATCACGCTCCAAGATCTACTCTACAAAATATCCTAAGTATCAATATGCACCACAAGAGAATTGTGATACTTTACCTTTTCCTTTGTCTAGATAAACAACATCTTAAAAAGCACCCAAGTTACAATTCAGGGGTAAGAACATCAATATAATATCCCCAAATTACATCCAAACTCATTCCACTAGAATAGAATATGTTAGAAAATTTTTATAAAATAATTTATATAAAAAATTTATAAAAAAATTTATATCAAAAAATTAAAAAGTTTCATAGTAAAATAATTTTTTCAAATAAGAGAAGTTCCCTGGAAAAGAACCAAACAATACTTTAAAACCGTTCAAAAAATTTCTATTTTAGCATAGCTCATTCCATTCCCCATATTCAAAAACTCAAACATGTATGAAACCTAGACCTCACTTTACTCATGAGTGGTGAGTCATCATTCCACAAGTCTATCACTTAATGATACTTTTGACAAGGGAAATCCTTAACCCATATCCATCCCAGAAATAATGGGGGAGACTTCACACCCTTGTCCGTCCCTTTTTGAAGGGGAAATCCCTTACCCTTATCCATCGAAGAACTAATGGTGGAGATATTTCACCCTTATTTGTCTCTTTTTGATAGGGGAAATCCCTGAAACTTATCCATCCCAGAAACGATGAGGGATACTTCACACCCTTATCTATCTAGAATAGACATGGACACACAACCAAATATTATGCAAAAACCAATACCAAAACATCCCTTTCTAAACCAATTAAATCATTACAATAATCCAAACCTTTATGGGAAACCACAACACATATAATTTTTACAAAATAATCCTTTAATAGGAAACCATTTTTTTCTACAAACAATTTCAATAAAACCATCCTTTTATTGAAAACTGTTTCAAACAAAAAAATTCAATCAATTTCAATAAAACCAAAATTTTATTGAAAACACAACAAATCAACCATTTGCTAAAAATAAAATAAAAAAACATTTTAAAATCATGATTACAATTCACATTGCACTAAATTTTTATAAAATTCCACAATTTCAAAATAAAATACATAAATTGCTCAAAACATCACTAAAGATAGTTAATACCATGATTTTCACACCAATTTCAGAGTTAATTTCAATAAAAAAATTAATTTGAAACCAATAAATCATATTCTAAATAGAGGAGTCAAGAGTGAGGCCACATACATCAAAACATCAAAAAACCGAAAATAATACAAAAACATCCACAAAAACATGTTGATATTCAAAAACCCGCCGTAGATCTCTTCCAATAACATCAAAAAAGACAAATATAATCATATTTTTCATAAAAAAACTTTATATATATATATATATATCCAAATATAACATATATCTAAAAAACCAAGAGAGTGGGAGATGTAGATCTAATGGAAACCAAGCATAACCACTATAAATAATGACCCACCGTAAGAATCCGGCTTCAACGCACTGAGATATGCCTTCATATTGCCTATGAATCAATGGGGGAAGCATCCTTAGATTTTGAGATGAAGAATTAAAGAGTTAGGGACAGTTTAGGAAGAAATGGGGTCAAAAAACAAAACTGATCAAAATCCACTTTTTTGGATCTAGTTTTTAACCTGTGTTTGGTCAGTCACATGGTTATAAAAACTATACATGTACCTTGTGCAAGTCACTACATTATGAATGAACCTCACATAGTTGGCTCACATAGTTTCTATATAATGCACCAATCGTTAAAAATACCATGATCCATATTTTCATGGTTTATACTTGGTGGCTACTCAGTTTTTCCAAACTGTGCTCCTTAAACTAGTGCTTACCCAGAGCCCTATATCTCACTGTGCATGGTTTATTATGGAGTTTTCATAGTTTCCATTAACCATGAACTAACCGTTCATCTATAAAAAGTCCCCAAAAACATTCAAAAAATATTTTCAACTCTCTCAAGCTTCACCCTAACACATTATATACTTAAAAATCCTAAATAAAAGGTTACTTAATTGAAATCGGGGTTCCATACTTTGGTGAAGCACTATGTCAAATGAATCCTTTATATAAAAACTCAAAAAAATTATTTTTCAGTTATAAAATTTCTAATTGATCCATTCGATAATGGGGGTTTGAAATTGGATTTGGATTAGTAACGATGTTAATAGTAAACTCAACCTCTTTATCATGAATAAAACTAAGTAAATGTCTAAGAAAAATTTACACATATTCAATTACTACTTGGACATCACTTATTCAAAATGTTTCATTATTTTAAGCAATATGATGTAGGTAAATTTCAATACCTTCCTTAATAAATTTTCCAACTTCTTGGTTGGTTATCAAAGATATGAAATCATTGAATAAATCATTCTTGGCTCGGTAGTATATATTTTCATGATAAACTCAAAGTTAATCCATACCAAAAATAACCCTAATGTTTATTATAGTAAGTTCAACTATATTTTAAAGATATAAAACCCCACTAATAACAATAGAATTTTATGTGTAAATACTTTTCACTTTCACATTTCCACATGGAGTGTCACCAAAAGTTATATCAACCATTCATGAGATATTATTTTAATTTTTCATGAAGATTTATCTGAAAATGTATGATTTTATAGATCCAGAGTTGAATAGGGTATTGGAATAATTATAATAAACTAGTAACATAACTCTCCCCACTTCATTTGATAACCTAATATCAATTGTAGTAGTAATAAATGACTTTACTGTAACTTTATATTCCTGATAATGATAATTTTCATCATATGTAACTAACTTCAAACACCTTTCATCATAATAAACCAACTCATTGAAACCAAAACATGTCACCCTTTTATAGATATTGGTCACCCCATTATTTAAGTGTTCTTGACTACTCTCTTTATAATCATGAGACCTGTTACCAAACTGACCACACTAGAAATTATTTGAATATTCTATAAAAGATTCCTTGAACTATATCTTACAACACTTAGAACATGATGGCGACCTACCTCTAAACTTATTAGTTATTTTCTTATCCATTTCCTTCCACGATTTCTCTTTTTTAGCTTTTCCATATTAAGGAAAATATGTGTCACCAAATTCCATATCATATTTCTAAGAATAAATATCCACTTTATCAAAACTTTTAAATCCTCATGTGGGTAAATTTCTTTGTAAAATTTGTTTCAACCCTGAGTAAAATCAATTAATTTTACTATAAATATACCAAATAAAATATCACATAGACTTATCAAATATAGGGTTTTTTTCTACATATGTGGCCACATAATCTTTATATTTTCTCATTAATTTAAAACATTATTCTCCATACATTACTGAGAAAACATAGGGAAATATTTCTTAAGAAAAATATTTTTATACAAATCTCATTCCATAGAATCAAGATCACCTTTCTCTCTAGTATTATTAAGAGAAGAAAATGATCGATCGACAAAAATTTCAAAACGATAAATAAAAATAGTTAACTTCTGGCATTCGGAACACGCCATTACTTCAAATATATTCTTCAGTGAATTGCTCTATAATTCGTCTACAACTAAAGCTATAGTTCCAATTAATGTTGGAGGATGTTTTCCTATAAACTAATATATTATTGTTATTCTCCTCGTAAAAGATCTGGCTACTGTCTATCATGTATAGAAGAACCATTTATAGAACTTTTAAAATGAGCCATCACAAATGCTTCACAGATCAAATTAAAATAATATTGGTATGTTGATTTGGAAGTATATTTCACTTATATTTTCCTCTCGGTGCCTTCATACAAATGCTTCATTCTTCCCTCTAATTAAAACCATTATGATCAAATATATTTTAGAAGATGAAAAATTTTAATCTTCAAATGATATATCACTTCAATATAATGATAACATACAATCATTAAAGGGTATGATATTAATATTATCCAAACCCCTAATTTTTTCTAAACATTCCCATTGATACCAACTATAAGTAATGACCTTGAACATTATATAATATTGAGTTTCAAGTCAAGAATTTATTATATTACTTTTGAGGAACTTTACTAGTTTATAATTTTAGAAAATTAGGTCATAACGCATACATGAAATACTATATAATATAAATTAGACAATACCAACTAGTATCCATTTTACCCACAATATTAAACTCTTAAACTAAAAAATGACTTATTTTTAGGAAAAATATTTTGAACATTCAACATTACTTCTTCATTTCCTTCACCCAACCTGAGACACTATGAAAACATTTTAAAAAATTATGATGAGCAAAAAAATCTCAATAATGTAACAAAAAACAAATAAAACCATTAGTCCAGTGAAAAACATGAAAAGAATGAAATATTTACCATTATATCAGTTTTATTTTAGCAAAATAAATATCCCAATTCTATATGAAAATAAGAGACACACCATTTTCTCAAACACAGTCATTAAAACACATATCTATAAAATTAAAACCCTTTTTGGAAACTTATAGCATCACATTTATAACGAATTTTTAACATGATTGAGAAATGACTGGATCCTAGTGAAATCCATAGGAGAAAACGTATAGTAATCCCAACCATATTTCCTATAAAGATAATGAACATTACTTAAATTATTGGATCACTTCCTAGGAATACCCATCCTATAAGCTATACCAAGATCACCCAATGTAATCTGGATGCACCCATTTTATAAGCTATATTGTTCTCTTCTGTGAGTTATAATTGGGTTCATCTCTTAGTATAAGATGTATCAGACTAACCAATTTCTCATGTATAATTCTCAAGTTCTATTTTAAAAATAATAGATTTTATTATTTACGTTTTCATCATAAAACTCAATAAAATAACTTTTAAACTCATATTCAAATCACTTCCAGATATCATGATTCTATTTTTATTAAAAATCCATTTTCAATAAAGTATTACCAAGAAATATGATTTTTAAATTAATAAAACATGAATTTTTTTGAGTTAATAAGAACATAAAATAACGTTTATAGTATTAGTAAAAGTAATTATCGTTTAATACATTAAAATTGAAGAAACATTTTGTTATATGTAAGGAAAGTCAATATTCCATAGAAAGATTATTTTTTAAAAAAAATGAAGGAAATAAAAAATATCCTTTATAAAATATTATTGTATATATAATTATATTCATAAAATTATTTTAAAAACATGTAATTTTATGAAAAATAGTGTCAAAATAAAAAAATTAAAAGATTTTTTTAATGAAAAATCCCATTCCACATTGGAAATATTTAAATCATAAGCCCCATGAAAGAATAAAATTTTAAAAAATATTAAATATAATTAATATAGAGAATATAATGATACAAAACATTAAAGGGGGATATATACACTAATAAAATAATATAAATGAAAAAAAGAAATTCAAAATATGCCTCAACAAAATAAAATTGAGATGAAGTCCCTTTCCTTGAGTCCAACTCTATACAAACATTATTTATCTTCATGAATAATAAACCTATGTTAACTAATAATGTTATTAAGAAACTTTTTCATGTTTATTATTACTTTTATTTCACTTATTAACATGTTATATATGATTACTTGATCAATTATATTTACGATATATGTTTTGATGATATTCGCCTTATGTGTCAAAAACGACATCATTAGGTTGACTATGGTAAAGAGGTCATTATTCAAACATATCAAGAGTAAAACTAAACAAATAAATATTATTTTTATAAATTAATTATTATTTTAAAAATATTATTATGTATAAATCACTATGTTTCAAACATGGAGATAGTAGGTCGTACGTACACATGAGTAACATTTCCATTTTTAAATGATAATTATAGAAAGAAAGAAAGTATAATTTATTATTTCCATAATTATTATAATATTATAAAAAAAAATTATTTCATTAAATATAATTATATATAAATATAATCCATGTGATTTGGTGATGAAAATGAATCACATTGCTTCATGGAGGTGATAGTCCACAAGTATGCATGAACGAAAAGAGATTTCTCAAAGAATGGAAGGGTAATAGTAAATGATATATATTATCATTTAATAATGATAAATATGTTATCAATATCATAATTATTTGATATATATTAAATTTTTTCATTAATTATATGATTATTACCTTCTATGTAACGTGGTCGTAAAAAAGGAATCACCTCGCTTCACAAGACATTAGCCCGTTGTATAGACGAGCGACGTTATCATATCCCAAATGGAGTATAATGTAAGAATTTTTCTATGATTTAAAAGTTAAATAAGTATAATCATGTTCAAAATAGAATATATATAATCTAAATATATAATTATTACATTTCAAGAGGGGCTATAATAAAAAAAAATCATTACATCGGTTTGTGAGGCGGTAGTCCTCCATACTCAAGAATGATAGTTATGTTTCCCATTTGATGAAAGTGGATATGGATTTTGGTAATGAAATAAAAAATAAAAAATATTAGTATATGGGATATAATGGTGTTATCATATCATCATAAGTGAATAATTGTTGAAGTAGGTGGAATATGATAGATAAACATGGTTAAGCATTATATTTCTTCTTTAGAAAAACTCCTTAGTTTAGTAACAAAATCCTTATAAAGATGGATTTAAGATAACAATATGGGATATAGGTAATGCGTAGGTAATCAAGTAAGGTATTTGGGAAGGTATTTTCTAATCAAAAAGTTTTTTATGGTGTGAGGAGGAGATGAGAGTGGGTGGCCTTTTATAAGTGAGGTGAGTGGGACACATGAAATTTTTGAAAAGAAAACATGATAGACACATTTTTCAAGTGGAAAAGGGATGCACAATGGACAATTATTGAGAATTAGACATTTTAAAGCCTAAATATGTCCATAAAATTTATTTTAGATATTTTTTTACTTTATTTTAACTATTATAATTCCAAATTAACCTCGTGGTAAATCATTTTTTACGTTGACTACAGAAAGAGAATGTTAATGTTTTCTCTATTTATTATGACCAAAAATTAATTTTTACATAATATAAATTATTCTAAATATAAATATAGAATATTTTTTTACCAAATTAAATTCAAATAAGTGGTGTAATTTAATTTAAATAAAAAACCAAAAACCAGATGGAAAACAAGTTTTTCAAGAAGTTTATTTTTACAGGCATAAAATGATTTTTAACTCTCTGACTTCTTAAAATAATGGTATGAATATAAATTAATACTTTTTAATATATAAACTAAAATTTTAATAAAATTCATCCTACATAGTAGCTTTTATTTTATTTAAATATAAAATAATTATGCACTTTAAATCCTTTTTTTCAAAAAAACCTATTTTTAGAAACAAAATGTAAACTAATAATAAAATATAATATAAAGATGATTAAAATGTAATTAAGTGTATTAAATATAACTAAATATTAATTATTTTTCCTAAAATAATATTCAAAAAATAATGTAATTTTTAAATTTATTTAATTTATTGAAAATAAATGACATTTTTATAAAAATCTGTATTTTTCACCACTCACATAAAAAATCAAAATTCTCATAAAAATAAAAAAAATTCAACATAATTTAACTTTGACATGATTATTTAAGAAAATTAATTTATTATTTTTTTAATTCAAATTTTATCATTTAAAAATATAACCTCTAAATAAAACCTATTTTTAAAAGAGTATAATTAAAACTACATTATTTTTAGTTAAAAATTAATTAATATTTTTTAATGAATACAACTATAAAATTCATATTAATACAAATGAAAAGAATTTATACTATCTTTAATTGGGTTGTTACACCAGGATTTATATTGATTTTCATGTTTTCACTATATTAGTTGAAATGATTTTCACATCATATAAGACACGTGATATTTGAGATTTAAAATTTCTCAATGGAGTATTAACTCTTTGCATATTGGAAAGGGGTAATTATTAGATTTTTTTAACTTATCATAGGGTGAAAAGTGGTGTAGAATGAATCATTCTTGGAAGGTAGATATTCTGATGACATATAGGCATGTTAGTGTGTCATTTTATCACTGAAAGGAGAATAAGTTGTTTAAAGTGACAATAACTGATCATACAACATTTTACTATGTATGTATGTTGTGAAATTATACTCATATCATTTTACTGGTATAATTATTTATTTCTGATGGAAGTTCACTTGAATCTATAGTGAGATGCTGAATGAGGAAGATGATGATATTGTCCTATGGTTCTAGGATGTGCAGTGTCCCTAATATGTTATTGTAGGCGTTGTATACATTAACGATGAACCCTTTGTGGGTTATTAATTTAATGGTTCTGGTTTTTAAATCATTAATAGCAAAAAATATTACTTATTAACATAACACTTGGAAGAAAATTCTATCTAACCAGAACTCATGTGTGTTTTTTTGGGATAGAAATTTTCTAGGATGATGGAAATAGTTATGGAAGTAATGAATTATTGGGATGTAATTCTCTATGGGTTATCTTATATATGGATGATTGTGAGAATATTTTCCTTATAGGATGATATTTCCTTGTGATTCCATTTGTATGTGAGGACCTAGAATGGATTCTCTGGTATGTACGATGTCGTGGGTATTTTTTGATATGGTGGTGTGGATGAAACCCCATAAGATGTGTATTTTTACTGAACATATCTTATTGGGCTATGTTGATGACCAAGAGACCTCTATACTTGACATGGACCATAGTGGGTTGGTGTATAGTTTTCTTATAAGGTAAACCCAAGTGATATGTTACCTATTATTGTGTGTCACTTAGAGATGGGAATCATCGGTAGGTTATTCATGTTTTAAGTGGTGGAGGTTTAGTGCTATGTCATGTGGTTTAAGAAAAAAATATTCCTAACGATAATCATACAAGTGGGGTATACCCATGTGATGAGATTTTGATCAAGTGCGTGGTTCCCTAGAATATGATAATAAACATGATGGGGGTTTGAGGAAAGGAACGAATGATTTCATATTCTTTTGCGTAGTGAAACACATAGTGTTCTTTTAATTTTGGTATCGAGGATGGATTCAATGGGAATGGTTGTTCATTTTCCTCCCCAAGTTGTAAATAAATTCATAGCTTCATGTTATGGAGTGTGGATGGATGCTCGTGATATGGAATGATAACAAATGGAGGGTAACCATATGGTTAGTCTGTACATGGGAGAGATGTTGGGTTATTGGATTAAAATTTCTGAGATGTACTTTAAATGATGAATCTTCATCCATGGAGCATGATAAGTTATTTTGGTGCATCAAAATAGTTCAATGATGTGTGATTCAGGGGGTTGTGGGTTAGGTTCTAATGACTGGTTGGTATGATAGTGTACACATGTGGTATTTGGATGTGAATCAAGGTGACACAAACTATTAATTTTTAAAACCTATTAAATATAAATTAGTAGTGGTAGATATTTTTTCGAGTGAAGGTGATAATTTTGAATTCTTGTGGGAATATTTTCCTAACACATTGTGTAAAAAAGAGGAATTTCCATCCATTATAATGGATACATTGCAATGATATCAAGTGTGGCGGCACGATCAATCCATGAATTAGCTATGGGATGATGAAACCTTAGATGATATGGGAATGGGTCAGTATGGAAAACTCTATGTATTGATATAAGGACTAATTAGTTATATACATTGTCAGTGGTATAAGGTGAGGCATTCAATTTGAACTATACTAGAGGCTGATTGAGGGGGATGAAACTCATTATGAGTTGAAATTTGGTGGATTCGGTGAATAAAGTTCCAATGTGCCAGGAAAAGTAAATAAATTATGTTTTTTTTGGAACTCATGTAGATACCCGGCCACATAAGGACTAGATCTAGTTTCTACTACAAATTATATTGGAATGATTATAAGGAATCAAATCTCAAAGGAACAAGAATTTAGTAGTCTTGGTAAACCAGATACATACATTCCCCTTTTATTACAAAAGAATAAATTTATTAAATTTTTTTTATTACTTCTAAAAAATAAATTTGATAATAATAACTTTATTCCATCTAGCATATCTATAACACCTGGAGATTTTGTGAATTTTTTTTTCAAATTAATTTAATTTTTTATGTATTTTTAATTTCACGTAACTTTGAAAATAATAATTTTATATTAAATAATTATGTTTTGATTACATTATATGCAAAACAAAGTTAATATTTCACTAAAATAAATATAAAATTTTATATTTATATATACATGACACTGAGTTATCTTGTGTTATAATCAATAATGACTTTCCTTGATGGATTGTGTAACACACACGACCGATTTTTACTGAACAATAGTATATCGTAAAAATGTTATTATTTAAGATAATAAGATATAACCTATCCATTAAATTATTAGTTATGAATAGTAGTAAATAACTCTTTAAAATATATAGTTTTCAAAAATATAATATGAATTCATAGGTTACCAATTAATTAGAAATGAATATGAAAACTGATTGAAGATAAAATAAAATATAATTATTTTATATTCACAAAGCTATTTTAACCTAAAAAATTAAATTAATTATAATTAGTGAGTGATATTAATTTAATATATATTTTATATATTAAATAATTTGTTTGATATTAATCCAATATATTTTATATACATTATATAATAACATACTCTATTTTATGCATAAAATGTTATATATTTTTGAAAATGTAGTTTTATTACCTTTTAACGGAGAACCCTTTTTAAATAAAAATTTAGGAAATTTTATGGATTTAATATTTCAAAATAAACTTCATATTTGGAATTGAAATATAAATATTAGGTTAGGATAAAAATTTAGTATTTTTTGTAAGGTTTCATTTCTAATGAATATATACAAATACTGGATTTGAATTCAAAAATGCTTTTTCATTTAATTTATTTATAAGTTTAAATTATATTTTGAATTTGTTAAAAAGTTTAATTAGATAAGAACATTCTATATTAATCCAATTTAGGTCATTATAATCAATTTCACTTTGAAATTGGGTATAAAAAACTTAACAAAAGTTTGGATGTTTTTACTTTAAAAACCCATAGTGTCGTGCCTTAAATTGGATTAATTTTAAATTAATTTCATCCACTTTTGTGGTTATAATTTTAAAAAATGTCTTCCACATTTAGAATTATAATATTTTATATTTTATAATAATTTAAAATTTGTTTTTTACCAAAAATATTAGTGAAATTGATTAAAATTAATTACAACGATTTAGAGAAAAAATAAGTTAATAATGTGATAAACCTTAGATATAAGACCCAAAATGACATGGAAATTTATCCAAAACCCATTGGATTGAAATTATTCTACCTTGAAACTTTCATTATCGTGTTTGGTTTTCTTCTTATGTCTTTTTTAGGTAATAACGTTGGTATACCTAAATTGTTTTAAAAAATGTCAGGTGTGTCCTTTCCCATCCCTATAAAAGGCCACCAACTCTCCCTATTCATGACACCTCTCAAACCACATAGGTTCAGAAACTATCTTCCCAATAAACTTACCAACATACCTACCTTCATCCTATAATCCTTCTTTTAGACATAAGTCAATCCAAGGAAGCTGTTTGGCACAAACTAAAAGGAGTTACCTGATTAATAGGTAACGTTTTCTCTCAAGATTATTTTTAGTATTTTTTTCTCCACACCACCACTCTATTTATTCTAGAGTTTTTTAATAACACAAGTATACTAAATATACTATGATTATTTTAATGAAATTTATTCTACATAACCTTTCTCATACCTCCATCTAATGGGTAACGAACACACAATTTATATGTATGATGAACTACCACCTCACTAAATGACGATTGTTTATTTTTACTCTACTACCTCTCATGGTGGACACTATGATAAAAAATATATTTAAATATGTACTATATTATAGTAATTATGTTTTAATATTATTTAATTCTTTCACAACACATATTTTCCTACATTCCATTTGGTGTAAATATGATAATTTCGTTTGAGGAAGTGTGGACTGGAACCCCATCAATGTGATGTGATTCATTCACACACTACATGTAATGTATTCAGGAATATATTAGTGATATTATATGATATATATATATATAATGATAATGATAATATAGTGATATTATATACATATATACTTATATTCCATTTTCTTTCTTTCTTTCAATACGATAATAAAAATGGAAAGAACGTTCATGCTTGTGTATGACTTACCGTCTCCATGAATAGTGTATTATATTTAATAATTTTATAATATATAGATTATTTTAATATAAACATAATGAATATAAATTATATTTATACCATTTTTTATATTCTGGAATCATTATATTAGTATAAGGATAGAAGATATAACAGATTAAGAAACATGCGATGAAAAAAGAAGATATTACCTGAAGGGAAACCTTAACATATGATTGTTATCAAGAGGGTAATATAAGTTCATAATCAAACCAGATATGGTATTAGATATATTAATATTGTTTTTAAAATATTTAAAATAAATTTTTATTTATAATAAGTTTACATTTATTATATTGGTGGTTTCAATTGGTATGATGAGAGTCAAGACACAAGGTAAGGGAATTTCATCTCACTTTTTATTTCTATGAGATACATGCCTTATTCACAACCCATTAATTTGGTGTGGTGTGTATATTGAACATGGATTTATTATATGATCATTATACTTAAATTTATGGGTATTTAAATATTCATTTTATTATTTTTAAATCATGGTGTTTGTGATTCAAAAGATACCAAATCAATAAAGTAATTTTGTCACAATTTTCTTCCTTGAGTCACATGCTATGTTGTGAACATATATTATTAAATTATGTGTACATAATTACTTTGAAATTTTATATCATTAATATTTTTATTTTCATTATATTTTAAGATTAATTTCATTTCATTTTCTTAAATAGTGATCATGGTATAACGTTACCAATTGGTAAACGTTTCTTGAAACAATATGATCACTTTTCATGATTATTTATGTTTATTCTTCCATTGAATAAATATTATGATACATCTCTTAAGGAAACTTGTGAATTTTATTATCATATATTTATTAATTATGTATTAATGTATTGGATCCTTTTTCTACTATTTGGTACATAATATAGTCAATAAATTGTTTTTAAGAAAACCCAACTTTACCCTCTCTTCAGTCCAAAATTGGTGTTCCTTAAAATCAATATTTTCTAAAAATTATTTCCATGAATATTATAATATTATTGTAAAATCCTTAAAATAAATTTTACCCTATTTTTCTTTTACAAATATTTTCAAAGGAATCTTCTTATCACTTTTTGAATGGGGAATTAGTCTAATGATTTTACCATGAAAAAAGAAGTTTCTTTTAACTCTTATGACATGTATGGATTTACCCGACATCAATTATTTGAATATTTATTTTATGTTTAAATGGTATTTTTTATGAAAATGTTTTCTAGAAGTTATTTTTTGGTTAAATGGTTTTCAAAAGGTTTTATTCTTTAAAAATATTTTTTCAAAGATAAAAGAATATTTACCTCAAGAAATATTTTCAAAATATCATTACAAGTTATTTTCCATATAAGATAACATATAATGATATTAATTATCCCCTTCTAAGAAATGATTCGAATGTTCCATTAATATTCTCTCTTTAATGGTTTATTATTTTGGTTAAATCATGATTAAGACACTTTTTTCACTTCCATAGGATTTATGCTATTGAGACCCACATCTTTTCATGGGTTATGCTTTCATGATGTGATTATAAAACCTATATATTTTTATAGGTTATGTTGCGATGAATTGTTTATGAAACAAATTTCATTTTGTGTGTGATTATTTGATGATTATAAAGACTATCACTTTTTATTGATCTTGATATGATGAATGTTTTATTATTGTGTTGAATATTTATGAATGATTTTATTATGAGATGTATGGGAACTATATATCCCTCAATGAATTATGTAATGATATGATGTATATGATCTCAAAGGGTATACAGAATTTAGCCTAATCCAAAAAAACAAAAAAAAGGTAAATGGGTTGTATCCCAATCCTAAAAATAAGAAGTTATATTGGTTTTACCCAAGCCTAAAAGTAAGAGGGTACACAGGTTATATCCCTATACAAAAAAATAAGAAGGTACATGGGCTATAGATCAAGGCTAAAAGTACGAGGGTACATGAGTTATAGGCCATGTATGATAACAAGAAGGTACATTTATTGTATCCCAACCCTAAAAGTAAGATGGTACATGGGTTGTTTCCCAAGCCCAGAAATAAGAAGGTACATGGGTTGTATCTTAAACCTGAAATTAATATGGTACAAATGTTATTATCCTAAGACCAAAGCTAATAAATAGATAATATCCCAAGAATAACATGTCATAATTTTCTTGGTAGGTATCCTTAACATATGAATTTATATTCTTATGTGCATTCCAAAAATTCCATGTATTATTCCTATGTTTTATTTTCATAAATTATACTATTAATTCCCATATGATATATATCTTATGAAATTAAAATATTTGTTATGATATATAATATGTAGGGTATGATCTTGAAATGTTATGCTCAAGTTTTATACCCTTTTTTCATGTAATTTCTATGAATTTCCATTATTTACCCTTACAGAACATATGATCTCATCTCTTTCTTATGTTTCTTTTCCCTAGGTTATGAAGAAAGGGTTTATATAGAACTACTAAAGGTGGATATTTTTATGGGAGACATTAAAGATCCTTTACTAGGATATATTATATTGTTTCTATGTTTACAAAGACACTATACTAGTACGGTCCTCAAATATGTATTTTTGCTTATGTACTGAATATTCATCTAAAATAGTGTAATATACATATATGTTAAGACTGAGTAACTATAGTTGGTATCAAAGGAAAGTTTTAGTCAACATTTGTAAAATAGTATGAGATAACATTATTTATATCCCTATGTATAATTCTAAGGGAATGTCTTGGGATGTATCTAAGGATAAGTATAAGGATGAGTCAATGTTTAAGAAAATGTAATGAAATTTTTGTAAAGGATAAATTGACTAGTTTTCAAGAAATAAATCTTTTCCAAGATACTACACATGTATGTTACTCTGGAACATATTTCCCTAGGCATAAACACTCTGAAAAGATGTCTCGTGCCTAATTTGGGGTAATACGGTACACGACAACAGGACTTTTTGCAGACCAGGTTTGACATTCCTAGGGAATATGATTTGGAAATTCACAAACTCTTCAATAAACATCATTAAGGATTCAAATATTTTTTTTTTATAAATAAACTTGGACGAAGCTAGGTTTTCATAGAATAAGGAAGTTTTCATGATTTATAAATCCTATAAGTATTTATTTTCATGACTACGTGGTTTTCTTCTATAATATGTGTTTCTCACCCCATTATTTATAGTTTTAGACAATGTGGAGAACTAGAAAGAACATGGTTGACATTTAATATTTTAGATATGGAATTTATGAGAATTATGAAAATTTATTTCTGAAGTTTAAATCTCATAAGTAGAATAAGGAAGGTGGTCGGATTATTGGTCATACTTATAAAGATAAAGAGATTATAAACGAAATGTGAAAGGCATGAGATGTTATTACATTATTATTTACATTAATCTTAAAAAGCATGATAATATTTAGGTTGAGGAACATTAAGACATGATTCATATTTTATATTCTAGGAAATATGTATTAGGAAATAAGTTTATCAAGCATGAGTACTATTTTAATAAAAAAGTTGTATGAATGAAGTACTTATGGTTTAGAATTCAAAAAAAAAAGTTATATAAATCGTGAAATATATAAGTAATTTTAGTATAATTCTTCATTATGGATTTAAAGGATATGTTTTATGGTGATGAATACATAGAAAAGTGATATTTTGATTAAGGGATGGTTACACTTAATGCGATCAAGATGTTGAGAAAATTGTGTTTCGATTGGATAAAAGGTGATTGATTTGGATAATCTAATTTGGATAGCACTAATTACCCTGGTTCTGATTATTAATGTGTTGAAAAATTGGTCTGTGTCATCATGGATGTTGTTTACAATTTCATGAATTTAAGGAATATATCTAGTATTTTTTAAAATAAAAAAGTGTTCACGTTTTCCAAAACGATTTATGGTACTTTAGGTTATTACTATGTTTCGAGAGAATATATGATAAGGTATTCACATATTTGGAATGTCAAAATCAAGAAATACATAAAAATATGTGAGGTATCAATGTTAAGATGATTTTGTGACTTTATTTCTAATATTATTTATTTTCATCAATTAAAAGGGATATAATGTTAACTATTTATGGGATGTTTAAGTTAAACATGAGATGAAGTTTGTGATATTAAGGTATTATCTCACCACATGAGGATTCATGCACCTTGGATAGCCTTCTCTAAATTTTTTTTCATGATGTTAACTGAAGAGAGATGATATGACTTATCCTAGATCTCATGATCTATTAGTGCTTGGGAAATGAAAAAATACCCTTCCTCTTTTGAGAAAGAGGTGAAGTGGATCAAGGAACAATAAAGGGAGAGGTTTTCCTGATATCATTCATGTATATATTTTTATAAAAATTATTTACCTTTAGGAAAAAGTATCTTTAAACCCAAAAAACTCTCATAGTACCTTCGTTTCTGATGAATAAGATCATCCCTTAGTTCATCATAAATTTATGTGGTTCTAATTGTTAACTTTCTCCCCACCTTTTAATTTAACACTCTCCATCAGAACATGCTAGTTTTATTTTTATTAGATCTAGGTTTTCACATCCCACCTTTATTCCCCTATCTGAAAACCTAGTAATATTTTACCTTGGGTAGCCATTTTGGTTTCAATATTCCCTATTTAAGAGAAGTTTTAATATTCATCTTTATGATGTGGATTTCTATGAATGAAACATTCAAGTATTTAACCTTTTATTAACCAAATGACTTTTTGGGGTAAAATTCATTTTAATGGGTATAAAATGTAACACCCTGAGATTTTGTGAAATATATTTTTTCAAATTAATTTAATCATTTTTATATTATGCATTTCATGCAACACTGAAAATAGTTTATTTTATATTAAATCACTATGTTTGGATTTAATTACACAAAAAAAACAAGTTGATAATTCTCTAAAACATCATAATTTTATAATTCCCTATACAGAACACTAAGGTTGTCTTGTGTTACATGAAACAATTACTTTCCTCAATGGCTTGCGTAACACACATGACTGATTTTTACCAAAAAATAGTATATCATTAAAATGTTATTATTTAAAATAATAAGATATAACCAAACCATTGAAAAAGTGTTTATGAATAGTATTAAATAATATATTAAAATATATGGTTTTAGAAAATATAGTATGAATTCATAGGTTACCAATTAAATATAAATTAATATGAAAATCGATTGAATATAAAGAAAAATAATATTATTTTTATAGTAAAAAATCTATTTTAATCTAATAAATTAAATTAATTACAACTATTGGGTGATATTAATTTACTATTTATGTTATATATTCAAGAATATATTTTTTATATTCATTCAATAGGTTTTATAGAAAAAATATGTGAACAAACCCAATTTTATGCACAAAATCCCATATTTTTTATAAAGGTAGTTTTGCTTCCTTTTAATAGGGAACCCATTTTGTATCCCTTTTTTCAAAATTTTATGGATTTAATATGTAATTATAATATTCATATTTTTAATTTAAACATAAAAATTAGGTTAGTATAATTTTTTTTCTTATTTTTATGTAAGGTTTCATTTATTAATGAATAGTTAGAAATATTGGATTTTAATTAACACCACTTTTCATTTAATTTATTTGTGAAGTTAAATTAAATTTTAAATTTTTTTAAAAGTTTAATTACATAATTATTTGATAAATTAAACCAATATAGGTAATTATAATCAATTTCACTATGAAATTGGGTATAAAAAATCTTAGAAAAAGTTTAGACGTTTTTAATTTAAAAACATTTAATGTCATGCCATCAATGGGATTAATCATAAATTAACCTCTAAAAATTATGTGATTAGAATTTAGAAAAATAGATTCCATAATTTAAATAAGAATAATTTATATTTTTTAATAAGTTCAACTTATTTTTTTTCCCAAAAATTTTAGTGAAAGTGATTAAAATTAATTACAACGGTTAAAAGAAAAATTAAGTTAACAAAGTACTAAACTTTAAATTTAAGACCCAAAAGACCGATAAAATTTTCCAATACCAATTTTATGGACATTATTTGTCCATTAAACATAAATTATTTTTTTATTTGGGTTCTTATAACATTTTTAGGTAAAAATGTGGGTATACCTAACTTTTTTTAAATAATTCCAAGTGTGTCATTTCCCTTCCCTATAAAAGGCCACCAACTCTCCCTCGTCTTCACACATCTCAAAACACTTATGTTCAACCAAAATCTGACCAATATATTTCCAATAATATATATATTACTCATATAATACTCCCTTTGGACATAGATTAAATCTTGAATGACTTTCGGGACAAATCAAAAGGAGTTACCGGATTAAGAGATAACGTCTTATCTCAAGAACCTTTCTTTTATTTTTTTTCTCTACACCATCCAATCTCTATATTACATGATTGTATAAAAAACAAAAATCATAAATATACTAGGATTTTGTTAGAATAATTATTCTACCTACACTTAAACTCCCCTCCATTTCATTGGTAACGAACATACTTTTTACGTGTACGACAAACTACCACCTCACTAAATGATAATTGTTCATTTTTCCTCTATCAACTCTCATGGTGGAAATTATGATAGAAATTCTATTTATATATTGAATATATTATATTTTTATGTTTTAAACTTATTTTTTCCTTTTAAAACACATATATTTTCACTTTCCATTTGGTGTAAATAGGATAATTTCGGTTGAAGAAGTGTGGACTACTGCCCGCTCAAAGTGATGTGATTCATTCACACACAACATGGAATGTATTAAGGACTGGGTTAGTGAAATTATAAGACATATATAACATTATAATTATAATTTAATAATATTATATACGTATATACTTATATGTCATTTTCTTTCTTTTTTCAAAATGATAATAAAAATAGAAACAACATTCATGTGTGTGTACGGCTTACCGTTTCCATGAATGGTGTATTCCATTTCAGGATTCTTTATTATATAGATTACTATAATTCACATATAATGAATATAAATAATATTTATATCATGGTTTCCATTCTTGAATCAGGATATAATTATAAGGATTGAATATATAACAAATTAAGACACATGCGAAGAACAATGCGTATATTATCTGAAGTGAAACCTTACATTAATATTGTTTACCAGAGGGTAATATAAGGTCTTAATAAAACCATATATATTATTAGAAATAATAATATGGTTATTCATAATATTGAGACTAAATTTTTATTTATTATAAATGTGAATTTAATCAGTATAGCAAGAGTCAAGACACATGGTAAATGAATTTCATCTCAAATTTGATTTCTGTGAGATACATGATTTATTCACCACACATTAATTTTTTGGGTGTGTATAATTCCCATAGATTTATTATATTATTATAATACTAAAATATATTGGGTTTTTAATATCTATTTTATTATATTTATATCATGGGTTTTCTGTTTCAAAAGTAACCAAATCAGTAAAGTAATTTTGTCACCATTTTTCTTCTTTGAGTCACACGCCATGTTATGCACATATATTTTTTCATGAGGTGTAAATAATGCCTTTGAATTGTTATATCAGGAATATTTTTCTTTTTATTATATTTTAATCTTTATTTTATTACATTTTATTAAATAGAGAGGATAGTCTAATTTTACCATGTGGTGAGAGTTTATTGAAAAAATATCATCACTTTTCGAGATTATTTATGTGTATGCTTCCTTTAATGAAATATTTTGATACATATCTTAAAAACACTCATGAATTTTATTATATTACATTTATTCATGGTATATTTATGCATTGGTATCATTTTCCCACTAATTGGTACATAATATATTTAATAAAGTGTTTATAAGAATTTTTGAATGTATCCTCTCTTCGGTTGGTAATTTGTGTTGCAAAAAAATGATTTTTAAAAATAATTTCCAAGAATATTATAATATTATCCAAAAATATTAAAAATAAATTTTTACCATTTTTTTCCTCTATCAATTTTTTCAAATTAATCTTATTATTTCTTTCTAAATGAGTAATTTTTCTAATGTTTTATCATGAAAAATGAAATTTTCTTTTTTACCTCATACAAAATGTAAGAATTTACCCACCATGAATTCATTAATTAATTTATTTGATGCTTAAAATGTTAATTTTTAAGAAAATAGTTTTTTAATGGATATTTTTAAGAAATATGTTTTTAAAAAGGCATTATGTTTTACAAATCCTTTTTTAAATAATAAAAAAAATAACTCAATAAATATTTTTAAAACATCCTTCTAAGTTATTTTCCATTTAAGATAACATATGTTGATGTTAATAATTACCTTATAGGAAATGATCCAAGTTTTCAATAAATATTCTTTCTCTAATGGTTTATGTTTTGATGGAATGATGCTAATGATATCTATTTCACTACCCTAGGTTTAATGGTTTTGAAACCTACTTCTTTTCACGGGTTATGATTTTATGAAGTGATTATGAAACATATCACTTTTCATAGGTTATTATGTGATGAAATGTTAGTGATACCCATTTTCTATCATGGGTATTGATTTGATGTCTATAAAACATATATTTTTTTATGGGTCATGATATGATGAAATTTTTATTATCTTGTGGCACATGTAAGAATAGTTTTATTATGATATGGGTGAGACATATATCTCCCTCAAAAGCATTGGCTAATTAAAAGTTGTATATGAGGTCAAATGGTACACAATTTATAGCCCATGCCTGAAAATTAGAAGGTAAATGGGTTTTACCCCATGCCTAAAAACAAGAAGGTACATGGGTTCTATCCCAAGCCTTAAATTATGAGTTCACATGGGTTTTATCCCAAGTTAAAAAACAAGAATATACATAGACTTTAGAACATTTCTAAGTGTAAGAGGGTATATTTCTTGTATCCCAACCCAGAAAAAATAAGGTAGATGGGTTATAGCCCAAGTATAAAAGTAAGAGGGTACACATGTTGTATCCTAAGACCAAAAATAAGAAGGTATATGGGTTGTAGTCCAAGCCTAAAAGTAAGATGGTATAAGGGTTGTTAGACCAAGCTCAAAGCAGGTAAATAGGTCGTAGCCTATACCTAACTTGTTATAAAGGTATTATTTGGTAACCATGATATATGATTTTATATTCTAATATACATTCCAAAAATTCAATATATTATTCCTTTGTTATGCTTTCACAACTTATTCAATCAATTTTCATATGATCTATGTCTTATGAAGGTCCAATCATTATTATGATCTCTAATATGTAGGGTATGATCTTTAAATGTTATTCTCAAGTTCCATACCCTTTTTACAATGTTATGATTTGACATTTTCGTTATTAATCCTTACTAAGAATCTTAGATCACCCCTTAATTAGGTTTTCATTCCCCTGGTTATGATGAATGGGTTAGGTAGAAGTATTAATGGTGGAGATCATTACAAGATATGTTAAAGATCTTTAACCAGGATTGAATATTTTTTTCCACGTTTACAAAGACAATTAACTATTATAGTCCTCAAGAATATATTTGTTGTAATTTCATGAATATTCATCTAAAATGATGTAATATACATTCATGTTAATCCTGGGTTTCAATATAATCCTTGAATATATTTCGTAGAATTCTTCTTAGATTCTTGGGGAAAAAACATAATAACTGTGAGATCAAATGCTTAGTAAGGGTAAGGAAAAGAGGAAGAAATAATTAATAAAAGAGAATAATAATTATTTCATGGTAAATAATGTAGAACACCTACCATATAATCAAGAAAATGAGAATTAATTACTTAACCAATATCGAAAAGTAATAAATAGAAACATATTTCATTAAAAATGACTAGATATGGAAAAATAAATATAGAAATGTAAGAAACAGAAAACACATCTATTTAATCAATAAACTGACAATAAAATACATCCATAGATTTTATCATGTTAAAATCTCATGGATAATAAATAATGAGTAAAAATATAGGGAATACTTAATTATTGGATGTCTTATCTCAAGCACATGAAAACCTCTACTCTCAAGATCCATCCTTTAGACATTTTAGAACTATAGATAGAAACCCATTTAGTTTGTGCAACTTATTTGTCTCATGAGAACCTATCGATTCATCAAATATCTATATAAATTCTAGTCTCCACCCTTCGTTTCATGTCTAATGCATTCTTCATATTTAGAAATCAATTTAAATAATAAACAACTTGCCTTATCAAATAACTGTATGGAATAATGAATATTTAATTATTAATATTTCCCTAAATAATAAATTACCATCAATTTAGTCACCATACGTAAAGATGTAAATAGTTTAGGAAATTGTAAAATTCATGGGAAATTAAATGAATTATTTAGGATTAATTCAATTTTCAATTAAAATAAGATATTGAATATTTTATGAAGACTAAACAATGAATCAAGGAAGTTAATTTTAATACTATCCTTACCCAAATAAATAAAAAACCATCTAATAGAATAAATATGATGATATAAATATAATATTTTCCAAGTAGAGTAAAAAATTAGGATTCTTGTCATCGATGAATATAAACACTATAAAAAGATATTTTAAAAAAATCTTGAGGAAAATATCCTTTTATTATGAAATAATTTATGAAAAACCCTTTCTATGAAAATAACATTCAAAAATATTTTCATTAAAAATTAAAATTTTAAACATGAAATGGAAGCTTTAAAGAAATGACGGTTGGTAAATTCCTAGAAGGTGTATGATATAAAAAGAACATTCATTTTACAAAGTTAAAGTATTGAAAAATTACTTTCTTATAAAGGGACATGAATATTCATTTTAAAACATTGGTAAAATAAAAATACATAATTTAAAAAAACAATCTAAAAACATTTTAATAAAACAGGGTTTTTAGTAGAAAATATGTTCTCTAACTAAAGAGAGAAATAAACTCGGGTTTACCAAAAACAATTTAAAAAATTTTGAGTACTAAAGAGTGGGAAAATGGTACTAATGATAGAAAATGGTCATGAATAACTAGAGAATAATGAAAGGGTTAATTGAATAATGGTTATATTATTTACTCAAATGAAAATTCCATTGAAATATCATTAGTACTACTCTTGAGGAAGATCAGATTTAAACATCCCATAATGTCCCACACTAAATTGAAACATTTTAAATCATAATAATCATGAAATAATTATATCAAATGAAATATAAAATATCATTAGAATAAATGGATTCATGATAAAACATGTCAAATTAATTATATACATCATATAAATGAAACTAGTTTCGTAACAACTATTATGTCTAAATGGAATGTAAATTGAGATGAAAATCCCTCTCTTGAGCTTCTTTTGAGGAAACATACTTTAACATATTTTATATTAAAATTAAGTTAATTTTTTTAATTTATTAATAACATTTTTCATGTTTATACATAATTTTATTTCACTTATTATCGTGTTTTATACAACTAATTTACCAATTAAATTTATGTCGGTGGTTTGATCAAATTCAATTTATGTGTCAAAAATAACTTTGCTAGGTCAAATTTGGTCAAAGGGGTCATCATATAACATCTAAATAATAATAATGAGATATTTATAATATTTATACATAAAATATACTTTAAAAAACAATCATTACATATAGTTATGAAAATTGAATCAAAGTTACAATCATGGAGATGGTAGGTCGTACGTACACATGAGTAACTTTCTTATTTTTTAATAATATTTATGTAAAGAAGAGAGGTAACCCCATATATTTCTAGAATCATAATTACATCATAAATATCTTATTATTTAATCATATAGAATTACATATATAATTATTGTTATAAAAAATAAATCACATCATGTCGAGGAGGTGGTAGTCCACTCGTCCACGAATAATGTTATCACTTTTTAAGTGTGAGAAAAGCTAATAAATAAAATGGTATATATTATATTTCCATAAATTTAAATTTTTCATTAATAAAATATATATGTTTTTTTTATTTCACATTTTTTTTATGTAAAAACATCCTTTATATTTTCCATGTATAATGTGAATGAATCACATCACTTTTAGGGTGCGCTAGTCCACACTTCCTCAAACGATGTTATCGTTTTTATAAAAAATGAAAAGTATAAAGATATGTGTTTCAAAATAAGTAAATAATATTATATGCATATAAAATATCATATATAAAATATATAATTAGTGTTTTCATCATAATATACATAATGAGAAGTGGTAAAGAATATTAAACAATAATCATTTGGGGAGGCAGTAGTTAACCATATACAGAAACAATATGTTTGTTACCAATTTGATGAAAGTGTGTGAGATTGTAGGTCTAAACATTAATAAAAAACATAAAATCATATTTATGATATTATTTTAATTATATAATCATTATTTGAAAACAATTGAAATGGTGTATGAGTAAATGATAGGAAATATATCTTTAGAAAATGTTACCTTAAAAATAAGGTAACTCCTTCTTCTTTATAACAAAAGGATTCCATGGAAGGATTTATGCCCATATATAGGCTTCAAGGTCTAGGAGAACACTTTTGGAAATATATTTGGGTAGATATTTTCTAAACACAATTTTTTTGATAGGTGTGAGGATTGGGGAGAAGTGGTGGCATTTTTTAGTGGAGGAGGAGTGGAACTCTTGTAATATTTTGAAAAATGATTTATTCCAGCATTATTCATCTTTCATGTGGATATTTTAATGAAATAAATTATATAAAATATAGTTTAGGGTTAATATATTTACATCCAATATATCTTGGACACGTTTATAGGTCGTTATGGGTCTTATGGTTAAGTTTTAGTCCCTTATTATGCTTAATTTAACATTAATCATTTCAATTAATTTTAATCACTTTCACTAATATTTTTGATAAAAAATTTAGTTGACCGTAAAATAATTTATAATTTTTTTGGATTCAAAATATAGAATCCATTATTTAATGTTTCAATCATTGAAGTGGCAGAAATTAATTTAATATTAATCTCATATGTGGGATGACATTGTGGTTTTCTAAATTAACAGCGTCCAAAAGTTTGCGATGTATTTATAAAAAAATTTAAAAGTTCTTTTTATTAAAATGACATAAAGTTTTATAATTGATAAACATATTATAAAATTAAACATTAAAACTAATTTAAATTATAATTTATTTTTGAAAATAAATTAGATGAATATGCAGTTTTGAACTAACATCCATTATTTTAACTATCCATTACAAAATGAAATGTTTTAGAAAAATATCAAAAATTTACCCTAAGCTAATTATTATGTTTCTATTTCAAATATTTAGTTTATTTTGACATGTTTAATAAATAAGTGATTCAAAATTCAGTTTTAAAATGGGATCTTCATTAAATGGTGGTCAAATTATATTTATAAAAATATAGGCTTTTATGTATAAAATAGGGTTTCTTCTTATCTTATGAATATAAAATAAAATATATTAATATCAAAAATAATTTATTGTATATATAATATATATATTACATTAATATCACTAACTAATTTTAAATAATTTAATCTATTATAGTAAAACAGCTTTTTGATCATCAAAATAGTTTTCTATAAAAATATTCACTTCATATTGAATTGCTTCTTATATAAATTTATAATTAATTTGTAACCAATTAATAATTTTTTTATTTCTGTAAGACATAATTTTTATAATTTGGTTAATAATATTCGCAATGGCTAGTTTATATCTTATTATATTAAATAATAATTTTGTAAAAAAATATTTTTTTGTTTCGTATAAATCAATCTTGCAAGTCATGCAAGTCATCTATGAACATCACTCTTGTATTTAATGAAAAATATCTCAGTTTTTCATGTATTTAGATTTAATGAATCAATTTAAAATAGTAAATATATTGTAGAGAATCTGGATATTAAATTCCCTTAAGGTCTTGGTGTCATGTGCCATACACACTATTGAATATAAAGTTCTTAATTTATAATTTCAAGGTATTACATTACCCCCACCTTAATTAAACCATGTATATGATATTTAAATTGATCTTGGGGATATATTGTCTGATATTTACTACTTTAAAATCCCACATCTGTATAAGGGTTCATAAAACATCCTCTAGAAAAGATATAATGGGAAGTATAAGGGTCACATTTAATAACATAATACTAGGTCTCTAAGTATGAGAACATTATTGATTAGTATAGATACGTACATGGAAGAAAAATGTAAATATTTATAGGGAGTGATAGAGGTCATCAATCATATACATGTTAATGATGAATAGAAAGTATAGGGCCTCAAATACATAAATCTATTTTGATTTATAATACCACCAGTTCAACAAAAATTAAGGGATTTTGAAAAGATGTTATTTACAAGTTATGTTACTAATGTTGGGTAATTTATTTATTACCTAAGAATATAAATAAATCTACTTAAATGAGTAATTTTAATTTGATGTGAACAATTCCATCTTTTTTTTGTTTATTGACTTATTTTCAAATTCATCCAAAAACAAATATTGATTCATAAATCACAAAAATGCATTTCTAAAGGATATTAAGGCCCATAAAAGAGTGAAAAGTATAACTATTTTTCTTTAACTATATTCAAAAACTAATATGGTTTATATATTAATCTATAATCCAAAAATGTGATACTACTGGTTCATCATTAACATTTTTTCTTCAAATATTTAAATTTAAAACAATGAAAAATGAACTAGGACATTGCGTAGGTCAGTGGTTGGCATGGATTCTTTATCATCCATAGGTCATGGGTTTGGGAACCATGGTATTTTTGGATATGATTGGTTGTCACCCAAATTATAGTTTTTCCTTTTCTAAAACAAAATTAATATAATTTCTAAAATAAATATGTTCAACATCCTTGAAATAAGGTAAATTATGAAAATTAATTTTAACAATGGGTTTCAATAAAAACCTAATACATAAATACATTATCCATTTATTTCCACATAGGTTATTACTTATTGTATGGTGTATCCATAATATCATTTATAGGATTTATAAATCATGACACCTGATCTTCAATCTAAAACACCTAAGTTTTAACTTGTGTTATTTACTATCCAAATTCTTCATAATGGTCTGTAATGAAAATGTGAATTATCCTAAGCATATCCCCTAGGAGTATCAAACCAGGTGCGTAGTAAGGCCCATTTTCATGTACCAGGTTACCCCAAGATATGATAAGAACACCCTGTTGTATGTGTTACTCATAGGTACATCTATGCTAGAACTATGTCCACTTACAGTATTCAGAGAAGGATGTATTAATAGAAAGACTCAAATGATCTACAATTTACAAAAATTAAATGGTTTTCATCTATACTCACCATGAAAGTATACCTTAGGGTTATATTCTTTAATCTATGTTTTCCTAAATATTGTTCCCAAGGTTTCTATTAATCTTCCATTAATACAAACTGTAGCATCCCTACCCTAAAAGGCTCAGAACTGGTGTCTACGACTAATTAAATTGACATGATTACATGGTATCAAATTTAAAAGGAATGAGATTTTAGTAGACTTGGTAAAAAAGATAAAAACACTATCCATTTATTACAAAAGAATTCATTAATTATATTATATTTTCTTCTTCTCTCTATGTAGAAAACTTTGAGAATAATAAATTTATTCCATTGATCATATCCTTGCATATATTTCATAGTAAGCCTCTTGGATTCATGGGGAAAACATAATATGGATTATATCAAATGATTATTAAGGGTAAAGTATAGTGAAAGAAATAATTAATCAATGAGAATAATAATTATAGCATGGTAAATAATATAACACATATACCATATAATCAATAAACTGAGAATGATGTTTTTAAACAATAAATAATGGTAATACATGTAAACACATAACATTCAAATAACTAGATAAGGAAAAATAAATATGAATGGGAAGAAACTAAAAAAAATGTTTTTTAATCCATAAACTGAGGATGAAATGAATCTATATATTTTATAATCTGATAATCTCATGGATAATAAATGATGAGTCAAAATGAAGGCAATGCTTAATTTTTGGACATCATGTATTAGACACATGAAAACTTCTACTATCAAGATCCATCCTATAGATAGTTTAAAACTATGGATAGAAAACCATTTATGTTGTAAAACTTATTTTTCCCATGAGAACCTATCAATACATCTAGGAGCTATATGAAGTCTGAGATCTGCCCATCAATTCACATTAAAAGCATTCTTCATATTGAGAAAATGATTTAAATAATAAAAAATACACCTTATCAAAAATAAATATTTAATAAATAATATATAATTATCAATAATTCCTTAAATATCAAATACTTTCAAAGTATACACCACATCTAATGAGGTTTAGTGTTCAGGAAATTCTAATATCGATGACAAATAAAAAAGATAATTTAGGGGAAATTCAATGTTCAATGGTCGTAGGAGATTGATTATTTTAAGAAGACTAACCAATAAATCAAGGAAGTGAATGTGAATACAATACTTGGATAAATAAATAAAAAACCATCTAGAGGGAAAAAATATGGTATCAATACAGAAAATCCCATGTGAAGTAAAAATTAGTTTTGTTTTCATTGATGTATAAAAATACTATAAAATAATATTTTAAAAATGTCATTGTGTAAAATATCCTTTTATTATAAAAAAAATTTGGAAAACCTTTTTCTTGAAAATCACATTTCAAAATATTTTCTTTAAAGATAAACCTTTTATACATGAAAATGAATCTTTAAATAAATGATGATGGGTAAATCTATACAAGTCGTATGAGGTAAAAAATATTCTTTTTTCATAGTTAATGGTCAGAAAAATGACTTGTTCCAAAACTGAAAATAAGACTCCTTTGAAAAAATTGGTAAAATACAGAAAGGTTAAACATGTCTTTACCAAATAATTTTAAAAATATTTCTTAATTTTGTTATTAAACCATGGTTTTTAGAAGAAAAAGTTTCTCCAACTAAAGAGAAAAATAAAGTCGGGTTTTTTTGGAAAACAGTTTGAAAACATTTTAAGTAACTAAGTGTGGGAAAATGGAACTAATACATAAAAATGGTTATGAATAAGAAGATAAGAATAAAAGGATTTATTGAAAAAAGGTTACATAATTCCCTCAAATGGAAATTCCATTTAATGATAATTAGTATTAGTATTAAAAAACGTAATATTTAAACATCCCAAACTATCCCATACGACATTGAAAAATATATATCATAAAACTCATGAAATAATAATATTTAATGAAACATATAATATCATGAAAATAAAGAGATTCATGATATAACATGTCAAATATATTATATTCACCATATAAAAGAAACTAGGTGCATAACAACAATTAAGTCTTAATGGAATGTAAATTGAGATGAAAATACCTTACCTTGAGTGTCTTTTCAAGTGAAAATACTTTAACTTACTGGATAATAAAATTATTTTAATTTTATACTTTCTTTAGAACCTTTTTCATGTTTATCATTACTTTTATTTCACTTATTACCATATTTTGTACAGCTACATAAATTATTAAGTTTACATCGAGTATTTTGACCAAAGTCGATTAATATGTCAAAAATAACATTTCTAGGTCAACTATGGTAAAAGACATCATTATATAACATCTATAGAGTAATAATAATGAAATAATTATCATATTTATAGATAAATAATAGTTTTAAAAATAATAATTATGTATGGTTAGAAAAAATGAATCAACATTACAATCCTGGGGATGGTAGGCTGTATATATTCTTGTGTAAATTTTTTATTTTTCAATGATCGTTATGGAAAAAAGATAAGTAAAAATATATAACTACATAATGATAATTACATCATAAATATAATATTATTTGATCATAGATATTCATATATATCCTTCTTATGATAAAAAAGTAATCACATCTTGTCAAGGAGGCGTTAGTCCACAAGTCCATGAATAACGTTATCACTTTTTAAGTGTGTGAAAGGGTAATAAAGAAGATGATAAATATTATATTTCTAGAAAAGTAATTATTTCATTAATATAATATATATTTTTTTATGTAAAATATTTTTAAGTAAAACTGTCTTTTATATGTTCCATGTATAGTGTAAAGAATCATATCGCTTTGAGGGGGTGGTAGTCCACAATTCCACAAATATTGTTATCATTTTTATAAAAATTGTAAAGTATTAAGATATGTGTTTTAAAATAAATAAATAAGATTAAATACATAATAAATATCACATATAACATATATAAATATATTTTTCACCATAATGGCCACTATGAAAGGTGGTAAAGGAAAAATAATCAATCATTATTTCATGAGGGAGTAGTTCACCGTTCACAAAAATAATATGTTTGTTACCCATTAGATGCAAGTGTGTGTGTGTGTGGATAAAGCCATTAATAAAAAAACTAACGTATATTTAGTATTTTGGATTAATTATATAATCATGGTTTGAAAATAATTTAAGGGGTGGAGGAGTAAATGAATGAAAATAGATCATTGGAAAATGTTACCTAAAAAATGAGGTAACTGCTTCTAGTTTATACCAAAAGGCTTCCTTGGAATGATTTATTCCCAAATAAAGGATTCAAGGTATAGGGTAAGTATTTTGGGAATAAATTTGGGTATATATTTTCTGAACCTATTTAGTTTGAGCGTTGTGAGGAATTGGGAGTAGTGGCCTTTTATAATAGAGGAGTGACACTCTTGTAATATTTTGAAAAAATAATTTTTCACACATTTTTCAAGATTCATGTAGTTCAAATAATGGACCGAATTTTATCTAAGAGAGTATAGCGATGATTTTTGGAAATCTAATTAGATTGTTTTAGGCCTTGTGGTTGGGGTTCAGTTCCTTATTTAGCTCAATTTAACCTTAATCATTGAAATTAATTTTAATCACATTCAGTAATATTTTCGGTAAAAAATAATTTAAACATAATATAAATTATAAATTATTAGGATTAAAAATATGTAATTTATTTGTCCAAATTCCAATCATATAAGTGACATAAATTAATTTAACATTCATCCCACAGGTGGGACGAAAATGCAGGTTTTTAAAGTAAAAATGCCTAAACGTATATTATGTTTTTATAATCAATTTCAGTGTGAATTTTATTCCAATGAAATAAATTTTATTAGTTAATAAAAAATTTATCTATATAAACTTTAAAACTAATTAAAATTATAATTTAACCTTGTAAATAAATTAGATGGAAAAACCGTTTTGAAATAAAATTCAATATTTTTAACTATTCATTACAAAATGAAATGTTTCACAAAAATATAATGAAATTAACCCTCATATAAAAAATATGTTTCAATTTGAAATATTAATTTTATTTTGACATATTAAATCAATAAAATTTTCAAAATTCAAATTTAAAATGGGTTCTCCCTTAAAAGGCGGTAAAATCTCATTTATAAACATAATGGTTTTTATTTGTGAAATAACGTTTATCATTATATTATGCAAATCAAATCCAATGGATGAATATAAAAAACATTTTATTGACTATATAATATATATATACGTATTACATTAATATCTCTCACTAATTGTAATTAATTTAATATATTAGAGTAAAACAACTTTTTGACCATTAAAATAGTTTTCATTAAAAATATTAACTTGAAATTAAATTTGTTCTTATATTCATTTATAATTAATTTATAACAAATTAATTAATCTTATATTTGGGTAAAAGAATATTCATATGTTTGTTTATACTATTCATAACATCTAGTTTATGTATTATTATATTAAATAATTTTTTTTAATAATATGTTATTATTAGGTGAAACTCGGTCTTTCGTGTAATGAAAGTCATAAAAGAAGTTCACTCTTGCGTGAAACACACACTAACATAGTGTTTAAATAATTTATATATATATAATATATTTTAAATATTAAATATATTATAATCTATCAGGATATTATATTCCCATACACGCGTGGTGTCGTGTGTCATACATGCTATCGAATACAAGGTTCTTATTTTAGAATTTTTTGTTGTTACAACTCAGGTATGACTGAGCTTGGACATAAGAATATTTATCTTCAGTGATATATGGGTTAGTATTCACGAATGATGAGTGTTTTTTTCTATTAGGTAATTAAAATGAAACATTTATAGTGTGGATAATCACATCATCCGGGGTGAACAACACCCTAGTTGGATGGGCCATAGGGATCCAAGATTAACTGGTTGATGATCGTAATGGAATTATATGCTTATATTCCTCTCAAAAAAATTCTTATAATGTTTGGTGACTGTAAGATTTGAATTATAATGAATTTTTTTTGGATTCAGTGAATTACCATCCGTCTCACGGTGATCTTGTGGAGACATAAGGGTGATTTTGGGGCGATCCTTGATTCATCACCTATTTTAAGGGATGAAATCCTTTTTTGAAGCATGGTCCAGGGGTTGAAAAACTTTTTCAATGCATTATTCATGGTGTTAACCAATTTCATGATGTTTTTATGGGGCGAAATAAATCATTGTCACGTGGTTCAGGGGGCGATTCATTTGATGATCTATAAAGAGGGCGTTGGTTTTGGAAAAAACTAATAAAATGTAATGAGATTTGGTTTCATGGATCAGAGCATGATATAGAACCTATGTGTGAGTGTTGTTAGTGGATATGTTAGGTTCTAGGTAGGTATTTTCATTAATGATTCAGTAGTGGAACTAGTTTATTATTTGAGTATACTCAGATAGAGGAGGTCTGACTAGCATTGTACTTGAAGATAGACACAGTGGAGGGGGGGCTGAGGGATGCCTCTTCCCACCCCTAGATCGCTCTCTCTCGAGAGAGATTTTCCTCATTAGTATTCATCCTCCCAACATCAGAGCATCTACCTTGGAGCACTAATCCTCTCTGCTATTATTTCTATTGCTCCATCTTCTTTCTCGGTCTTCTTTTCTCTAGTCTTGTTGTTGCAGGCTTTCATCCGCTGCTCTTTTGGTATTCTCTATCATGCTTGACCCCACTCTTGTTCAGTAAGAATGGTTAGAAAGATTGATTGGGAGGTTTTGGTGGCTGATCGCAGTGGAGGTCCTTCGATCACCTTGGTTCCAACTTCGTCGGTTCATTCATCTAGGGTATCATCCCCGATTTCTCCTTTCTCATTAATTTGTGGTTCTTTAAATGGATCTTCTTCAACCCATTTGCTCTATTTTACCATAGGTTTTTATCCCATGTTATCCTATTTATCATTTTATGGAAGTTTATTTTATCACTTTTCCCTTATATTCTGATCCTCTCCACTATGGCTTTCAGGTCCTTCACTCCCTTTGAGGTTGGTCAGGTGAAACAGATTTCAAAGAGGCTTTGGGATGCGTTCGAAGAGCGTTAAGAGTTTCTAGATGGCATGAAATATGGTGTATTTCTCCAGTTTCAATTTTATTTTTTATTTCTCATATGAAGGTGGCTCTGGTACTATTTATCTTTAAATATGCCGACTTTATTTTGTGGATATTAAATGATAATGAGGATTTTTTTTGTTCAATATATTTTGTTCAACTTTTCTTCCTTAATGATATCAGTGAATCTTATGTTATCAGTGAAGATGTTTGCATCTCTGGTTGTTGGTATTGTTCATTGCTGATTATGATGGTTACCAACCCTGTTTTTCATGGTGGTGGTATGATTTCCTGATGGCTGTCAACGGAAATGATGTTGTTGTTCAGAGGTTTTCTAGTGGTTGAGGTGGACATCGATGAAGAGGACATTGATGCAGAAGGTCGAACGGTGAGGATAATGAACATGATGAGACTGGTGATGGAAGAATCCAGTTATGTGATCGTCTGTCATGTATGATTTTTGGTTGAGGCCACCACATAATGGATGATAGATTGCAGATCATTTTGGGTACACAACTAAGTGGTCATGGATCGAGGTTGATGGTGGTGGTTTATTTGAATTTTGGTTTGGAATGTTGAATTTTTATTTTTTAATGTGAAATATTGTGGTTGTCAAATGAGTGATAGTGTTGATCCTCTGTATGGTTCCCACATTACCAAAAATTTTCTTTTAGTAAAATACCCAAAAAACGTGTGGTTGTTAGACATAGAGAGATATAAACCGTGTTGGGAGGGTCATTTGAGGCATTGTTGGGAGGTCGTTGGAACAACAAAGGATTTATTTTAGTTTGTGGTTCTGATAGTGGTGAGCATTATGGATCAGAATTGGCCTTTATGAGTTATAACATATGGTGGGTAGCACCATAAATATAGAGATGGAATAGTTTATGGCATAATGGTGCGGTGAGACATATGGGAATCATAGAGTGTCGCATGGAAGTTCTAGTGAGGTATGAAAGTGGTGTATTGGTTTTTTAAGAATAATAGAGCATTTTTAGAGCTGAAAAATAGAATCTTAATCAATTTTGTAGAGTAGAATGATACTAATTGAGTGTGGTTTGGAAACCTAGGTTGGTCAGGTTTTTTTGTTATATGGTCTAAAATAATTCATGGTCATGAAAAGTTTTATGGTGTGAAGATTATAATACATAGTCTATAATGGGTTTTATAATTTCAATATAATTCAAAATATTTAATATTGTCAGTGGTAAATATTTTTTTCTAGGAATCAGAATGAGATTGTGGGAGTTTGAATATCCTAGAAAAGGTATTATTGTATGTAGTTTAAGGATTATGGGAAATCCTAAGGGTTCATGATGGTGTTAGGGGAGAACTGGAGTTGGTGGGAATATATTAGTTATATGTTATTCATGATGTTAATGGATTATTCACATCATTAATGAACTTCAGGGGGTGTTGAAGGCTATGAAAGAGGAAATGTGGTGAATTGGTGGGTTGGATTGAAAATACATAGGGTGAACACAAGGGTAAAATAATGACACATGAATTTTTGATTTTTAAAAATACTAGGGGTTATAAAATTAAAACCACATGGGTTTTTTTCATTGAAGCCACAAAAACATGAGGAGGAAGAAGCTCTCCATTTCATTCCTTCCCCTTGAATCTAAGAAAATTCATCATAGGTTTTCATGAGGAATCAAGGTAGGATCTCCTCCTCTTTTCCCGTTGTTATTCCTCCTTCCCTCTCATTTTATTTTAGTGTAAATGTGAAGAGTTTCAAGGGAAATTTTTTCTAGAGCGGGGAGAAATCATTTCCCCTGAAAGGTCTTTCATATACGGCTAATATAAGGCATCTTGATAGGTGAAAACTAGTCCTCATTATTTGTTTGATTCAAGGTTTTCCTTACATGAGTTTATTTTGGTTTTCAAGTGAATTTGAGTAAAATTGCTCATCTATTCAGGTTTATAATAATGGGATTTTATATTTCCTAGGAATAGGTGTGTGTTGGAGGAATAACGAACCTAGTTTCTCATGATTTTGGAACCATTAGATTTATTGGCGAGTTTAATGCGAATTATTCCTTTTTTAAAATTAAAATATAATTAATTAATTGAAATATGTTTATGGTTGTGATAGGTGATCATGTGATTCCTCAGGCCTGGAAGAGCTTTGTGAGGCATAGATTGTCCTTTTAAAGTAGCTACCATCCTATGATAAAAAATTGGAAAAGATTCAACTAAGGCATGTGGTTTTGGTACTAGCCCAATATATTTATGCATGATGTTTATATGAATGTTTTAATAACCTCTATAGTATTTTGATGACCCTTTTCTCATTGAATTTGTCAATTTAATTTAATTTAAATAAATTATTTTAAATAATATAATTTAAATTAAATTATTATGTTTTTTTGAGTATCCCAAACTAAAGGGACAAGGTTTTTGTTCCACCATGGACATAGTGTTTTGGCATAATGCCTCGACTTCTAATAGATGATACATAAACTAAGAAGATATGAATACTTTTTGACATCTCCATGGGGGTGTGAGATAAGATGATATGGAAGAACCTAGTAGTCCATGTGGGGACTCATGAGAAAACTTACATCCACATGGCTCAATGAACTGGGATAGGTGAGGGGACTATTCTAGTGTGAATTTTGTTTTTGAGATGATATATATGAATCCCCAATGTGTTTCTTATAAGTATTTCCCAAATAGGCATGTGATATTGTGAGATGTTTGAGAATGAGTTTCAGGATGTGTTATACTAGAGTGTTGTTTTTTTTATCCCGGTGTGAGTTAGTTTAAAAGGAACCTCAAGTAGACTTCCCTTCCTCTATTAAGACCGAAAGGACCCAATTAGGTACCCCAATAGTAGAATAACCCTAAGAGGGTGTGTCTTGATATGGGTAGATATAGTAATGAGTGTCACCATTATACCTATGATAGTAATGTTATCCAAAGGGATTGTGGATAGTGGTTTTGGGTTTAGGTGTTTTCCCAACTCGTATCTTGAAATAATTATTTAAATTATTAATTTTTGATATAGTGATATATGTCAAGACACACATCTTGGGGCATGACCTATGATCTTTTATGTCATGATGGTTTGTTATGGATATCTAAAGGTGCTTCCTTGGATCCTTCTTATGATCCATATGTGATATAGCTATGATATTGTGAATTCCCAGAGGTACATCTTGGGATTCAAATTTTGAGCCTCCTCTGATATAGTTGTGAAATAACTTTTATGTGATGATTTAATTAGTGATTCTTGTTGTGTATCCTAAGATTAAACTATTTATCCACATGAAGAATGATTGGGATACCAACTTTAGACCTCAAGTATGTATGGTACACCCTTGACACCAAAGGTCCATATGATTCCTAGCATGTCTAGGATCAGGCCATTCAGACATCGTGGATTATTATTGTCAGATTCCTATGTCACCCCTATGATCTATCTAGTTGAGATAATAATTGTACTTGATTGGGATTCCCATGATTTCTGGTATCTGGTCTTTTATTATGGGGACATGGAGATGACTTTTATTTATTGATTTCCTAGGGTTATTAGGAATTATCTTTAAGCAATTCAATATGCCTAGCATTATGAGAGATTCCCAAGATTAATAATATTTGGACGTTGTAAAATTCATAATGAGTTATTTTCCATTTAAACCCATAAATTATATTTTCCTAGGATATACCCTATTATTCATTATTTATATGATTTTAATGATATCATTATGTGAATAGAGACACCTCAACGTTGGTCAAATTTAGCATGGTCAATCGAGGTCACAGAATCGAGGTTTGATATTGGTTTATTATTTATTTATTTCCCATAGATAATTTATAATTGTTAGTTTAGTATTTTACATGAATATGTAATTCCATTACTGGTATATATAGGACCACATTGGTGGTTCCCTATTAATTTTTGTAGTCACACTATTCTCGAGACGCCACGACACTTGGGTACTTGAGCAGACCACACTTATTGTATGATTAGGTTGTGATGAGGTCATATATTTCATGACCGATATGAAGAATATTGAGTGGGATTAGGATATTGGAGGTGAGACCTAGATATGGGGGGGGGGGGGGGGTCCTCTTTTTTCATATTTTAGCTTTTCATTATTTAGTTTGTATATTTTTTTATCCCAGTATACGACTAGATTTATATAAAAGTACTCATACCTTTTATTTAATTATAGAATGTTATGTTTGTTTATTCTTTTAAATAATTTGGTATGGATTATGTTTTTTTTATGATTTCACAGTCTAATATAGTTGGTATAGTCTACCCATGGTACCATCTTCGACCCCCACTACTAGTTAGAAACCTTTGGTGTATGGGGAGGTTCTCCTGAGGTAAGTAGTGACCATAGTTTGGGACACTAATTAGTGGTCTAAGGTATGAGTATTTTACAACATGGATAAGAAATTAACTAATATTATTAACACTTGTTAGGAATAAGATAAGAAAAAAATTCAACATTAGCCTTTTTATATCAATTATATTATTTGAAGAAATGTGTCCTGGTGAAATCCATTATTCAACCATAAAAAAGATTTTTTAAAAAAATAACATTTTGGTTTTTATTGGTACTCTTTTGTGAATATTTATTCAATATTCGAACACATCAGTCTAATAAATTACAAATATATTTAAAACTACCTTGTAAAACATCATTTATTTTTTCGTCAAATGACATAAAATGCTTGCCCTTATCATTGAAAAGTTTGTTGGTTATTAAATAGTAAAAAAAATCATCTTATAATAAAATTTATCAAAATGTAATGTAATTGTTTTTTTGAAATAGTTTACAAGTGAATTGGGAACCTATGAGTATCTATAAAATTTGTTCAGAATAAAATAGTTGGGTTTTAAATATAGTAATTAATTTTTTTTATTTATAAATGGGATTGAAAAATTATCTTTCCTAGCAACATGATACTATTTTCTATAGTCAATATAAACTCTCATTATATTTTGAATATTTTCATTTTCAATAATGGTTAAGTTGTATTTTTAGGTACTATTTATATAGGACTCTCCCATATCAAATCAAAAAATGAGGTATATAATCCCAAGCTATAAGAATTTCTCAACCAATTTATTAACTACATAAAGAATTGTTTTATTCCATCTCCTCTAGGGTTGTCTCACTGGTTTGGTCTCATATTAATTATTTGATTCGAAGATTAGATTTTTTTGGACTATGTACTAGTATGTAATCTAGTGTCTTATCTATGAAAATAAATTTTAGTTAAATAATTTCTGGATGGTGGATAGTTGAAAGAACATGGTCCTACTTATATGAAAAAATAACCTTTACTTTAGAGGTAATGAAATTTCTCTTCAACTATCATCCCAAATTTGAAAATAAAAACTATTATAAAAAATATATCTCATCATCATTAACAAGTTCATTTATTCAAATCATTTTTCATTAATTTCCATATTAAAAAAAATCATTATTTTTAATGAATTTATAGTCATAAGTATATTTTTCATGTTTATTATTTATTTTATCAAATCATTTATCCTTATGAAAATTTATATGAAAAATTCAAGACTCTAAAAATCATGAATTCATCAGGATTATATTTTATTGATAGTAGAATAATAAAATGAACTATATCCTATTTAAGCACCATGAAAATCCTTTATGCACATTTATGATAGTTCAATAATTATTTTTGAAAAATCATGAATGAATTATTGGGACATTTGAATTGAATTTTTTTATCCTATATTCAAGAAATAGAAATAATTTGGAAAACTCACCACTTAACCCTTAAACTTATATATTATAAAAATCTCTTAGAAGTTACATAATTATACAACTAACTTAATTGGGTTTTAATGGGAATATAAGGAATCGTTAATTCTATGTGGTGGGAAATTTTTAGAATTTTAATATTTAAACCTCACAAAAACTGAAACTAAAATGGAATTGAATATTTCAACTATATGATTATTTAAGACCCAAAAATAATAATAATGGGTTTTTATATCCATTTAAAACCCAATCAAAATATTAAAATTATATTAACTGAAGTTACCACTAATAAATTAAAAAATAACATGAAAACTACTAAAAAGTTAATAAATGTGAAATCAATCTTAAAAGAATGGATTTTATATAAAAAATCACGAATTTAAATCATTAGAAAAAATATTAACTGGAGTCCTAATTATTGAATATAATTGATTTAAATATTTTCATAGAATTTAACACTACTTATGTTAATCGAATTCCTTTTTTCAAAGAAAATTAATCCATTTAAGTTCATTATAGGTCATTCATTTTTTTAAAAATATGATTTCAATTTATTACTCATGATTTATTCCTCTCAACCATCTTTAATTTCATCCAATAATGAAAAACTTATAAAATAATTAATATGGAATTAATAGTTAATATATTGATCAGATGATATTCAGTTAAGATTATTTATTTACAAATGAACATGATAAGAGAATAACCTACTAATGATTACACATTATCATCTTACTTGTCAAGAGACTAACTAATTATTACTATATAATATTTAATGATATTTGATTTAATCATCTTAAATTGATATTAAAATTAATAATGGATTGATGTTTTTGAATAATTAGACTAAATAGAAGTAAAATAATGAATACAATGAATCTTACTAAAACGAGAGAAAACAAATATTAATAAATATTTCAATTATGTAAAAGTCAAAAAAACAATATAATTATCTAAAATTTTATTTGACTCAGTAAATTTAACATTTGTAATGGAACCAAAAATCCATGACCAAGTGGTGTAATCTATGATGTGGTTGTCCTATCTAGAAATAAAAAAATCATGATCAAAAAACCATTAACCCATAACCTAATTATTATTTCTCATTTTTTATTATTTTATATTGTGAATGAGGTTTGTAGTGATATGGATTTATTTGATCATCCATGTTTCATTTTAAATAGATAGAATCTCTATTTAATTTTCATTAAAAGTCATGTAATTTATTCTTCATATATTTCCAAGTATATCTCAACCACATGGAATTAAAGTAACCTTATTGATATGAATCCATGTTTTTATTTTTCAATTATATTGAATCAGTGGTTATTATAATGTATTAGTCATTTTAGACATTGTTTTGTGGCCACATTCTTCAAAATCTTCCTTATAAAGGGAACATGAAATTTTGTGTGAACTTCCCAGAAATGGGTGCACAACTATGATTGGGTGGGGGTAAATTAGTGGGGGTACTTTTATAATTTCATCTCTTGAAATAATCATCTATGATTTTTATAATATTATTAACAAAAATATAACTACCCATCCTCACCCGATTGATATAAGAATGAATAAAATAAGAGATGGAGCATCATATTTTTAACAAGGTTCACCCACAAGTTGGGTGTCTATATCCTTTCTATGTTCCAGATGAGTCTAATTCCACGATTGTTCCATCATAATCAATATATTCCACAGGTGGTGTGTATAGGTTTCATCCCTTCCCCATATTTTTCACAATACATACTAAACATCCAACTAAAATTATATGGCATACAACTAGTTCATAAAACAATCTCCAACACTATCAACAAGATATTAAAACATTATCATTGATGTCACAATGTCACTATGTAAGATCTTTTTCTTCAACATATTAGACTATAACTACCAAAAAGTATTTAGAAGAACAATACCACACATCAATATTCTTCTATGTTTTTTATAATGATTAATTTGTGTATAATAGTAAACACATGCTATCTTCCTCCTCAATCATAGAAATTATAACATCCAATATATAAGTTATTTATATTCTTTATATAATATGGTCTCTCTCCCTATTTCAATTAAATTCTTCTTATCTTTCTGGAGTTATTATATTTATAACATATATACAAGAAATTATATTTACTATTTAAGAATATTAAATCCCAATATTTATAGAACCTCAATTCTATATAATTATTGATCCAGACTATTTGATATAATTATAAGAAATATTTTTATTTTTTAATGATGTGATGTCATAAAACAAACAAGATCATTATCCATATAATTTTCAAATGTATTTAATCTTCAAGAATTTATAAGCATCAATGCCCTATTTAAATGCTATATAACATAACCACCTAATTTGTAACCCCAATTTTTTCATAGAGAAGCATATAGTGAACCATTGTAATTTGGAATAATATGGCACATTATAATACTCTATGAAACCTTTTTCTAGTAATCGATCATTAGGATGTAGAATTCTTTTTGTGGTGCAACTATCTCTCAATTCATAGAACTGTATCCATTTAGTTTTTCTTCCCTCAACTGGATCATTTAATTCTATTACTATTCATGTCATGGAAACACTCATCATCATTAATATCCCTTGACTAAAACTTGAATCCAGACATAAATATTACCTCATGATAACTAATTCTTTAAGGAATTTCTCAAGCATCGAATATTTTTAAAAGTAATCTAAGATTTAATGTTCTTTAGATATAGATTAAAATTATATGATCAAGTATTAATATTTTGTTTCGTTTTATATTTTAAAAATAATCCTATATATATTTAGTCTCACCTAGAATAGACCTCAAATCATATATTGAATCTGGAATGACCCAAATTTAATGAGTTGTGGATTTTATAAATTCATGATTAATCCTAAATAGTTCCTCAATAAAAGTTTAAATTTTACATATTTCCTTAAATAGGGATTTAATCATAAATTTTTTAAATATAGGGTTACTGTTAAGAAAATTGAAACTCTTATGTATTAGTCAGATGCATTTTATAAGTATAAATGGATTTTAAGACTACGGTATAATTTTCCCGCTTCAATACTAAGTTACATTTAAATATGGGTTAAATGAATCTTACAAAAGTAATTCATTTCCCAAATTCATCTACATCAGATTAGAGTTACTCATACACATCCTATAAATTACTCTTATAAACTCATGCAAACTTAGAACTTAGCCTAATTTATATTCTCTACTAAAATATTCTTTTATGAAAGTTTTATAGAACCATTACTCATATAGTACCTAACAATTTTATTCATCATTATATACCCGATAATTAATATACAAACAACTAAAAATACTCTAAAATCTATTAAAATAGTTTCATCTCATCTCAAAAAAATATAAC
The DNA here is from genome assembly GCA_963277665.1 of Viscum album. NCBI lineage: Eukaryota > Viridiplantae > Streptophyta > Magnoliopsida > Santalales > Viscaceae > Viscum > Viscum album. The sequence goes on from OY728164.1 coordinate 175,572,379, forward strand.
ACCTCACAAAAAAATTCTAAATATCTTCAACTAGTTTTCATAAATTTATTATAAAAAACAAAACATTTCGACAATTATTTTTGGTTCTCCTATCTTCAACTTTGTATTTATCATCTATATAAAAAACACACCATGATTCATAAATGCATATAATTTCACAAAGATAAATATATTGACACTATTATACAATAATGGATTTTTTTGAGATAATTCCATCCCTCAATGAAAAAAATTACTTGATCAAGTGAATTAGATTCTCCCCCTACATCTATGAACTCAATAAAAATTTACCCCTTTTTTATAATACTGATGTCGTTAGATTCAGAAAATTTAATGAAAGTGTTATATACCATTATCTTATAATACTTATGGTCATTTTTTCTTGATATTTGAGAAATAGAATCCAAATCATCGTGATAGATAATCCCACACACCCTCAACTGTGAGTGGAAAAATGAACATGATGTTTCAGCATTAAGTCATCAAACAGATCCCCTATCAAACATTTCCTTGATGAAATGTTATTTTTGTCTATATTCATAGATCTCAAATATTGGATAGTTTTCATATACATAATTGTTGTACTATGATTTTTATAAGAATTCCCAAATAGGGTTTTAAATTATAATTTCATATATTCTAGAGGAACTTTCATTAAAATCATTTTTGTATATAAATGTGTTAAAACAAAATATTTAACTACCATTTTACTCAAAATTATGAAAAATATATTCTTACAATGCCTACCCTATAATTTTCACTTAAAAATAATGTGCCACATGAAGTAGAATTTAAATAACTACATTCACCAGCACCATACACATTTTTGTAACCAATCAAATACAATTCTACACTTTTTTTATACATTAGACCATAGTTCAATGTAACTTTTATATAAATGCTAATTATTTGAGAAGATATCACATTTTATTACTTGGGAACAGATTGTTATCTTTAAAAAATATTCAAAAAATACTAAATTTATTTTTTTGAAGATTTAAAAAAACAAAATTCCAATGATCTTTATGAATTTATTATATTTTAAATTATTTATTGATTCAACATTTCTCAATTTCATATTAATTTCAATGGGTGTTGGAAATTATTTAGGATCATCCATTCTTAATCTCTTTTAAATTATATAGAATGTTTTTCTAGGTATAATAAGTTGAAGATACCCTTTTATGATAATTGTAATCATATTAAGTATCTCATTTCATCATCCATTATTATCTCAAAATGCATTTTCATCTATTGAGAAACTTCATCACAAGAATAATCAATTTTATCAAAAGAAATTATTTCATCACCATAAACAATAAAAATTAAATTATGAAAAATAAATTACTCAACATATAATTCACCATGAACATTCTAGTTTGTTAAATTCAATTGTTTCATGTAGTTTTCTTTTATAAATTACCATGTCCTTAGATCCTTATTTAATCTTTTCAAAAACATTTGAAACCTACATATCATGATTCCATCATATGAATGAATCCGTAAATATAATTAATAAATACCAATTATTGAATATCTATATTTAAAAAATAAGAATTCATATTAATATAAAATACATTTTAGTTTCTATGTGATGAAATAACTTGAAACATTCTGATAGATTCAGTCCTTACAAAAAGTGCAAATATTTCATCAACTTATATGGATTCCACTTAAGAATAGAATTTTCATTCCAATCCAGTACTATTTTTTTCTAAATTTCATTGTTTATTCATATTTCTTTTGAATAACCTCTAGGTAATAATATTAGTTTTACCCACTGGAATAGGAAGGCTAGCCAAATTATCATTCATCTCAATTTGATTCATCTCTTTATTAAGAGTGTTTATCGACTATTATTTATCAACTACATCTATCTATAACAATGGTTTTTATTTTTAAACAAGTGATATTTGGGTTTAAAGTATTTTCAATCATTTAATTTATACTATATATTTTTTATTTCGAATAATATTTTGTGGTTCAACAAACTTTTCAACCCTCCATTGTTCCAATTTTTCCTCATTAACAGCTTTATTATTATCATTGGTATGACATTCATCAACATTAACAATATCACGATTTTTACTAACTACAATTGATATCTATTGATCATCAATCAACATTCTTTATTTTTATAAATGTTCAAAATCTATATTATTTATTACACATGAGTTGAGTACATTTTTAATAATTTTCAAATCATAAAAATCATTAATCTGTTGCAGACATTTTTCATAAACATCTATCCTCTTCCATTATAAAGACTTCCCTTGAATATCACGTTTTCTTCTTTCTCCTTGAATTTTTCAAATTTGAGATTTTAATTTTCATAAAACATATACTACCAACTTCTGTGATGTAGGTTATAGTATAATTTTTATTATACTATATCTCATAAAATATCATGTTGGAATCTATTCTGAAGAAGAAAATATTAATTATATTCAGTATTAAACAAAAAAATTCCCTCAAATTTTTTTTTGATACATTACTTTAAGATAATTAAATTCTCCCTATTTTTACCAGACTTATTTTCCTTCGATATGTAACATGTAATTCTTTAGGACTATGTAGACCATTTTATTAGTGTTTCAGATCATTCTATGAATTATTGGATTCTAGAAAATAATATGTGAATTCTTTCCCATTATTTTTCGTTAACCTTTTGATGCACTCTTGAAACTATTTTCCAAATAGACTTCTAATAGTCTTTAATACTTCTATTGAATCTAATTTGTGCTTAATGAATAGAAAATTGGTCATCCTAATGAATTAACTAATAAAATTCAAGATTTAAATATAAAATATTGTATATTTTTTCCTTATAGGTCTTCAAAAGTCATAATATACTTGATCAACTGGCCTAGTGGACTGAATTTACACTATTTTTATCTACCCAAAATAAGCATCCCTTTAAAAAAAATTTAAAAACATCGCTTTTCTCAACCTTTTTAGACAATATCTCTCACAATATTATTATTTTAAATTTTAATAAAATATATTTATAAATGATTGAAAATTATTTTATATCATAGTTTACTTCCTTCACTGACAGTGAAGTAATAAGAATTAGAATGATCACCTATTTGAAGAAGATTTCTACAGGTTCTTCCAACCTTGGTGATATGTTTTATAAATTTTATGTTCATGATGATTCATGAATTCTTCATGATAATAAATTCATTTACATTATAAAATAGTTTTCTCACACTCAATATATTTTAATCCATTTAATAAAAATAAAATCATTGGATTTTATAATATTGGATTGTATTTTTGTAGTAGGAACACCTTTAATTAAGAAGGGACTATGAATCTGAAATTTCACTACCCATTCATATTGATATTATTTTTTCAAAAAATGTTTATTATAACACGTAATATAAGAGAAAGAACTATTCTTTATAATAGATAAGTTATATTTTTTGATAGCCTATTAAGAAAGATTAATTACTATATATTTTTCTTTATTATAATTTTTTTTAATTACCCTTCCTTTATAACCAAAATAAATTTATCCAAAAAGTGTAGTCATACACACCTTAGAATAATAACCTTGTTTTTCTCATCATCCATATATTTTTCCATTAAATCAAACCAATTTTTGGTGAATAATGGGCTATTCGTCATAGTTTTTTTATTATTAAAATTATTCCTACTTTTATCAAAATAAACTTCTTTTCTTTCAATGATACTCCCCCTCATTTAACTCCTACACCCAGGGAGTGACATGTTGTACTATCATGAATATTATATTTTCCTATAAATTCCAAAACACTAGTAATAGCCGATAAATTTATCTCTATCTTATAGATAATAATATTTTCACTAAATCTATTATTATTTTCCTTCCATATTATTTTATTCTTTATATCAATGAATTTTTTTACTTAAATTACGTTGTTATTTTATTAAAGAATAAAGATATTTCTCCTTAATCAACATAAAAAACTTTCCTAGAGTATTAAAAGGAACCTTCACTATTATAATTGATAGATTTACATTGAATAATTATAAGGGAAGGATTTATCTTCCATATTGTAAAAACATTCAAATCAAATTTTGATGTTTAAACATCAAATTACATTACAATTTTGAAATCCTCAATTATCTTTATCAGACCATTTTCAGATTTAGGAAACTTTAATTTTAGCTTAATTAACTATTCTTCCTTATGGTCTAGTTTTTATCAATGTTATTTCACTATATTTTATTTATTGACCACTATCATCTTGTTCCTCTTAATTTCTTCAATAAATCAGTTTTTAATTTTATTAATACCTTCCTTTACTTCATCCTTATTTTTCTTTTCCATTTTCTATAGCCTAACTACCATCCTATGTTTTTTGTTCCACTAAATAATGGATTATAATTTATACCTCAATATATGAATGATATATGTTTCTACACCTTTTTTCTTCTTCTTTATTGATTGAGGTTTTATATTACCTTTTAACATGTTCCGTCTTTTTCATGAATTTTATAGTAGCAGATTCTTCTAATTTTCTACTGGATGTGGTGTAGAATTATCCATTTATCCAAATCATACATAATAACATAGATCTTAGAAACATTATTTCTTTATATTAATAGGTCTTATAAATTCCTTTTATATTTTACACCATTTATTTTTTAAATATATTTATTTTCGTTTATTATCATTATTCTTAGTACATTTATTCTTTTGGAAATGTTTTGAAAATTCTCAATACCACTACATTTGAAACACATGAGTTGGAGTTTTATTTTTTAATTTTCTTCAACATTTGTAATATTCCATGTGATAATAGGAACAATTATTTTTTCTGAAATAGTATCATATTTATTTTCAAATTAATTGGAACTATCATATTCTTATTCCATCATTTTGAGTTTTATCATGGATTAAAAATCCACCTTTTACTCTATCTTTATTTTTTATGATGGATATTTCTAATTTAATATTTATTAATAGTGTTCTATCATTAAATATGGAAAAAACATCTCCTTTAATTTATACATTTTATGATCACCTATGTTGAGAAATATACTCATCTTTTTCTTGAAAAGTTTCATTCCATCTATCATTTTTCTATATCCATTGATGTTGCTGAAAATTTTATTGACTCTTGTGAAGTAGTTATAAATGTTTATTTCATTATCCAACACAATAACATCATATTTTCCTTCCATATTTCTCATTTTTATACATTAATCATCATATTCCCTTCGAAATTACTTTCTAATTTTTCAAAAATTTCATTTTATAGTTCAATCACCATCATTTTGGTGTAAAAGTTATCTATTAAGGCTAGAAATTTGGAATATAATTAATTTCCCCCAAGATATATATTTTTTTATTATAAAATGATTTTGTATCTTCTCTTTTAATAAGAGGAAATAATATTTTTTCTTCATCAATTTATTCCAATCCAAATAAAAGAATATAGTATATTGTCATATTTTTCCATCCATGGCTATTTCTCTATAAAATGCAGGAAATCATTTCCTATTATTATTTTTTTATTATAAATATCCAATAGACTGTGGATTCAAGAGATGGATCCAGGGGGATTTGATAATTATTTATTTTCTTAAGAATAGTTGGACCATTGATATGGGAACAAAGGATGAATTACTTACAGTTATTTTAATGTTTATTCTCTTGAAAAAAATGTGATTTTTTATAATCTAATCCAAAAAAATTAATTAATCACCCTTAAAAAAATACAACAGAAATAAATAAATAATTAAAAGAACAAATTATTTTTATATGTCTATCCCCCAAGGTTGGTTTCTTTTTCCATTTATATGGTGGAGCCAAATCTGATTCAAAAAATGTTCCACAACAATCAAATGAGTTACAACTGGAGTGTTTAGATATAATAATTTCAAAAAAGTATTTCCAAACACATATAGAATATTATACTATAATTGTAGTAAATTATGTTGTTTCATGAAGAAAAATATCCCACACAGTGAATAGATTCTTCAAATAGTATACAGGATGTGACAATAACACCATATTGGATAATATTCTTTAACATATAGGATTTTGAATAATAGAAAATATTCAGAAGTTTTTTATTTTATATTGATTTTCCTCTTAATTTTTAATACTATTTAACCAAATAATGAAACCAAACACATGCTATATTCTTCGACCTCAATAATTATTACTTTATATGGATAGTTTCTTTAGATTTATCACTTTTTTGGGTCTCTCTATAATATTTAATTAACAAATTGTTCGCCTTTAATTATTCTTTTATATCTATCATATTTTTGGAAAATAAATTTCATTTTCAAGAATATGAAAACCCATCATTTACAACACATAAATCCCATACAATTATGTATAAAATTAATCTTTTTTATATCATGATTTATTATAAAATATCACATATAATTTTCACCATACTATTTGGATGCATTTTATCTTCATGATTGTATGATAGCATACTATAATTTCTTATTTTAAACATCCATTAATAAATAACATTCTCTATGGAACCCATGTATTGTTAGAGAAACATAAAAAAACTTCATAGTATGGAATAATGAGATATGGAGTAAGAATCTTCTACACCATTTTACATTATCATTCACTATGTTATGGAATTCAATATGTGTCATGACTATCTCCCATTTCAAAGAACTATCTCTAGCTAGATTATCTTCCTCAGCCAGCCTCACAACAAGTTCTTCTTCATGACATGGAAACATTCATCATTATTAATCCATCTTAACGAGCCCTTGAATCACTATGCAACCAAAACATCATGATATATCATTTTTTAAATAATTTTTCTTTCATATATTAATTTTAGTATAAAACTATTATTTAATATTCAATACATATAGATTAATCCTTGAAGGCCTTGTGTTAATCATGTTGTCCTAGTAATTGCATGTAAAAAACCTTCAAAATGTGGTCTATAAAATTTTATAACAAACATATATTTTCTTAGAAACATGATGACATATGCTATAAATAAATTATAATGTCTAAACAAATCAGTTTACATGATTAATTAACATTGTATAAATTTAGTGATTCAAAAGATGGAAAAATTACCAATAAATACTGTATAATAAATTAATCATAAATCAAACAAACATGGAAATATAATAAACTATACATGTATTAAAGGTTATAATTCCTTAAACTATTAAATTTATATATATTTCCAATACGATTTTAATAAATGTAATCCTTTAATTTTATCCAAATAAAAGGTGGACATATAGACTAGGTCATAGGTATTCTAGTTCCAGACCTGAAACTTCCTCAATTATAACTCTCCAACAAAAAAATATCCACTCCAGGAATGTATTCATTAGAAAAATCCAACATATGTAACTATATCCCAAGGATCATCTTTGATCAAATGATTTATTTCTATTCTAATCCACTTTACTTCATAGTACATAATGGTCTGGAAGATAACCCCTTAATAGCTCAGATTTTCATCAACCTTGATGGATCCTAATGTACACATTCCATGTGTTGGAAACATATTGGTCACACTTGATCCGACAAGGAATAAATATAAGGTAAGATACGAAAATTACTTTAACATCACACATATTCATATACCTTAGAAAAATTTAGTAAAATAATAAATTACAATTAGAATTTCTCAAAGAATCAATATAGTGAGAAATTGAAAATGACTACCAATAAGCTTAATGTAGTGTAACGTACAAAGTTTTATCCATGAATTATTATTTACAATTTATTATAAATTGCATGAAATGTTCTAATGGTTTATTTTTGAGACATCTAGATATGTATGAAACAAAATTGAAAGAAACACTATATCTTCAAAAATATGTAATCTCAATCATTTTATTTAATTAACACGCCATCATAGTACAATAATATATGATGGAAGTAGTTTGGAACAACTTAAAAAAGTACCAAAAATGAATTTAGTAAATTTAACTTTAAATAATTATACATTAAAATTTTATAAAATTAAAAATAAAAACCAATGAAAATTTAATTTAGATCAAGTACAATGTATATTGATTTTCAAAAAAAAGATAGAAAAGTGATAGATTAAAGAAAATTATACCTAAAAATATCCCTCATTTAGTACATTTCAAAACATGAAAAAGAACGTATCGTTGAAATAAATTTAAAAGGAAAAATCCCATTAAAACTTCTAATGAAACTCACATAATTTTTATTATTTAGAATACATGTATTTTTAAATCTCTCAACTTATTCAATCTCCCAACATTTTTCTAGAAAACACAAATAAACTCAAAATATATTCTATTAAATTAATTAATCAATGTAAAATATTTATTAAAAAATATTCCTCCCTTTGTGATTTTTAAAAAACTTGAAGTATAATACAAAAAAATAAAAAAAATAGGAATAAAAAACATTTTTTATTCTATAATATTCCTTCTATATGATATATATTCCTCTATGACATTCAATGTTATATTGGGTAAAAAAATTCTATAATCTCTAGATTCCATAATGTTATGAAATTATCCCCATGTCACATATACTCAAATAAAAATAATATAATCTAAAAATAGTTAAAAGTGTTTGAAAATATTTTTTCATTGAAAAAATCATTCAAAAATTTAAATTTTGAGAATTATTAAAAACACTCAAAAAATAGAGTTCTAATAACGATCAAAATGAAAAGGAAAAAATAAATTGGATATATATCCTTTTTTAGACATTTAACAATCTACTTTTCAATAATCCTCAGAATATTATCTTTATCTTCCAATGAATTATTCACTTCACTCAATGCTTTCCCCATGTAATATCCTATTTTCACTCAAGGTATGAGATGTTTTAAGTTTATTACATTCTTCGTTTTTATTTTGAATCATCTATATTATGGTTGTTTTTTTGAGGTTTGGTTTTTGTATATTAGGTTTGGGAATAAATATTTGGATAAATGTGTTGAGGATTAGCATTATAGTGGATATAATATAAAAACCATATTTCCTATAGAGTTCAACATCGCAAAGTGTGGTTACAATATGTGTGCATGAGTTTTCATACACCAACAGGTAGCGGGTGGGGTGACACCATCTTGCTAGTGGATCTTAGTTAGGTGTAAATTAAAGGGACCATACTTCATTTAATTTCACTCATTTACACCATTTTTTATAACCAAATTTTACACTAACCCCATACTTTGAACTATACACATCAACCCTTGATTCTTGAACTACGTCATTTCTATACTCTATTATTTTAAATGTTGTATAAATATGGTGGCACTAGATCAATATGTTTTCTCAATATATGAAAAAAATTCATCTTCTTACATAACATATGATCACAAATATATGATGAATCATTGTATCATTTTTACATAAAATGATAAATTTTTAAATCCTTTATAGATCAACAATAGATCTATAATTTCGATGACATCCAACTGACTGGAGCCAGATTTATTATGAAAGGCACATGATTCCAAGTGAGTTAATATAATATAAACATATTTAGACCTTATTTTTTCTGAAATCTCATATTTTTTCTGTATTTTAAAAATAAATCCGTGTTATATCGATATTCATTTAATATACCTAAGGTTCGCTTCTAGATATGATGAGGAATTTGAGATCTATTATATAATTAAATATATGTAGTGAATTTACATCCTCATCTTTGAAATATCTCAAACACAGTTTTTTGATCGACTCCATAGGGTATGAGATTCTAGAACTACAATTCTTAGCATGGAGTCTCCTCAGGTATTCTTTATAAACATTTTCAATGATTAATTGGAACCCAAGATAGGAATCCTTGATGAGTAAGATATATTACCATGGGTGTACAATGTGATTCATGAATTTATCCTTTGATGAATATTATAGTACCTTTTTGATGTTCGTAAAGTTGAATGTTACATACCATTTAGGGCCCTTATGTACCCTTCATTCCATAGTATGATTCATGTGTTGAAATAGCTTCCTTGGGAATTCATGATTGTGATCACTTTTTTGTGCATGTGTATCTCATGAGACACATATGAAATTATTGATTCCAAGAGTATGCTTGAGTAAATAGTTATTAATTTTTGATTTTGATCACATGTACATGTATATTGATACCGATTCTAATGATACAAAGCTATGTTCTACCTTGTATTCTATACCTATTATGTGCGAATACCATGAATTCAGATGTATTGTTATGGTACTCAGAACATGTATCTCATCGTGATATGATTATATCTTACAGTGGTATTGTGTAATAAATGTGACAATGAAGTTGATGGATCTGTATAGATGGCAGGGTAATGATGGCCTTGAAGACAATGATTTAGCTGTAACATTGGTGGTACAATGACCTTGTGGATTTACCCAAGGTGTATAAAAGATATGACAACCTTAATGCTAGAATTTTAATGGGGTTGGATTTAATGACCATGAAGACTGATTTGAAAAAACTTATTAATACTTCTAATAGATATATTCTCCATTTTTGTGGATTTCAATTATTCAATTTTTAAATCCTTATGCTTATCTTAATGAAATTGAGATGAGGTTGGTACGGTTGAGCCTTGTGGTGGCATTGGATATACATGAGTGATTGAAATATGATTTTTTATGATTTCTTGTACATTTACTATATCATGGAATTATCCTATTATTATTGTTCACACATGTTAAGGAAAATTTTTTGATGTCACCCTGGGTTTTATTACTTGCTTCCTACACATGAATCTCAACACATGTGTATAATTCTTATTTGGGGATCGATGTAAGTGAACGGTGGCCTCAATAGATAAATGATTATAAAGTATGGATCTGGTAATGGTATCAGGATAAACTCGGGAGGATTCTGTTGAGTTTATTATTAAGATGTTTCCCTTTATAATCTGGGTTTACCTGCCACATTGGGAGATCGATTGATTAATTTTTAGGATATGGGTTCACATTATTAATAAATTATGATATGTAGTCTTATAATGTTTTTTAATTTATATTCATGCAGTATAGAAATGATTACTGAGGTTATTGTCTCCCAGTAGATTAAATTTAGATCCTCATTTCTAATTGGTATCCTCTTCCACACAGGGAGACATGCATGTGGTCTTGTGTCTCTATGGGTGAGGAACATTTGTTAAGGTTGGGTGTTACAAAATAGTGTTAGATCTAAGTTTCCATTTCTTCTTGTTACTATAGCTGGACATGGTAGAATTTGGATAGGAGATGTGGTACATGTGTAGGGTAGTTTCTATGTGAATGACCGGATCATGTGTAAGGATCATTTGGTTATGTATTCATGAGATTAGTGCTACTATATTATGGGGGTTAAGTTCATTCATGAATCATGATTTGGCATGTAGGATCACATGCCATATATATTTATAAATATATCCATTGAGTGATACATAGTAGTTTATTAATTAAATCCAATCATTTTTTCTATTTTCTTAGGATATAGATATATTATTTATTGAATAATATATTTATCTTCCCGGATAATGTGACATATCTATTTTGAATAAATTAGTTGAAATTGATAATATTTTGTGTTTCAAATTTATATATGATTGTGACGAAAGCTTCAGTATATAGAACCTTTTGTAGTTCTAGGATGGATATACATTGGGTTATAGGTATCCTCCTTAGAGAAATGTTGTTTGATCTCACAAAATATTTATAAACTATGTTAATGACATCTGGTGATTAGATATTTTTCTATAATTTTATAAAAACAATTCGTTGGTTATTCTTGAATTCTCTATTAAGGTGTGGTTCACACATTCCACTATAGGTTGTGTAGAATGATGCTCCTGAGTGTTGTCCAATGTCATTTCATGTTGTTTTGGAATTAGAACGAATCTAACGTAGAGTCATTCAGATTGTACCTTCCAATATATGGGGAGTAAAGAGGGCCATGGTTTACTAGACACCTATATTTTTTATCATGAATATTAGAACCTTTTATGGAACTAGAGGTCCCCATGATATTTTAGTCTAGTAAAACATTATTAAAGGATTGTTTTACGTCGTCAAAAAACCATAGGAATAATGGGTTGGGAAAGAATATTTCATGCTTTATAGACCTTCAAGGTGATGGTGGAGTGTCATGGGTCAAGCCGGAATCTATGCGAGTATTTATTTGGAGGCCTTCAATAACATTTTATTCATGAAATTATTTCTTGATATGTTGAATCTATACCATGATAAAAAGTTCATGGAGATTCAAAAAATATCCATGACTACATATATATACTATTATTATTTCACTATATTAATTATTTTTTCTATATAGGATGAAAATAATGCACAAAAGGACAGAATGATCAAGATATATCTACATCCTAATATCATAACGAAGGTAAGGAGTTTCAACCTAACAATGTACCTGGAGGCTCCATGTAAGGATTTGACGATTGAGAAAGGCATGGATGAGGATTTAGTAGTTCTTCTTACACCCTTCAATTCTATTGTTGGTGGACCACCTACTATTATGGTGAGTATCTGTAATGATAGAAATAAGTGGAAGACCAAGGAATGTTAGTTTGGAAGTAGTAAGAAGGTGGAGTATAGAATGGATTATTCATCCCTAACATGAAGAGATTTATTGTGCTTCAACTATAGTAATGTTAAAAATTATCATAAGTTCTTCATAGAACCTCAATGTAAGTCACTATAGTGTTGGAATATGGGTTATCTCTAGCAGTTATAATTGATATAATTAAATTAATGTTTCCACATGGGTGTAGGAAAGATGCCTTCTATAACCTATAGATCTAGACAGGGTCCTAAAAAGTAGTTACAGATGACGGTGATTCAAGAGAAAGACACATCATTGGGTCCGGCCCATGGAATAAAAGAAGAAAAAGTGTATGCACTAGATCAGGATCTAACTGATGGTGGTGAGGGACCTTATACCATTCGAGGTATGGTCTTTATCATTTATATTGTTTTGCTACTTTCTTTGATATTGGTGATTCCCATTTTTTATATATATACACATTATTTTAGAAATGACTTATTGGTCATGTTATATTCTTAATTTATTTACTTTTAAAGACTATTTGGAATAAAAGTGGACTATATTCAGTGATACCCTAAGTGTCCAATATTCATTTCTAGTTATGTAAATCTTTCAGACCTCTTCATTCAAGAGATGATGAGATTCAATTTGATTCTTGGAATGGACCACATGAGCATATTTTGAGCACACATTGATTAATATCAGAGATGGGCATACTTTGCATCACCCAAGGGAGACAAGATCATGAATAAAAAATATGTGTGAGTTGGGGATAGGTAGAGTGGGTAAAGAATGGATTTATTAGGATGAGTACATCACAATTGGGTGCACCAATTTTTTCACTAAGAAGATGAATGCTAGTCTATAACTCTGTGTATATTACCAGCAGATAAATTATTTGACACTAAAGAATAATTACACTTTTACATAGATCAATGATATTTTTTATTAGTTTGGATGATGCATGTGGTTCTAAAAGATTGATCCCTGATTAGGTTATCACCAGTTGTGAGTTAAAGGGTACAAAATCAAAAGGTTAACTTTAACAATTATGTATTATATGGTGATGCTGATTGGACTGACAAATTCATCAAAATTGTTAATGTCCATCATGAATATCTTATTCAACCCATACATTAAATATTTCATCATGAGGTTCATTGTATATATCCTCATTTACCCACCAACCTAAGAGAATCTTGTCAAACATCTAAAGATAGTATGATTACACTATGACCCCATAATTCTTGTGCCAATCATTCTAAGTGTCACTTTTGGATTTAGAAGGTTAAATTCATGGGGCATGTGGTAACTAAGATGATTATATTAGTGGACCCATAGAATTTAGAGGTGTTTAATTCATGAACATTTCCTCAGAACATGATTTAAATGAGCAGTTTCATGGGTTTCATGGGGTTCAATCAGAATTTTGTCAAGGATTACTAGTATTTATTATCAACCATCACCACACTTATAAATAAAGGGGTTAATCTACAGTGGAAAGAATAGTATGGGGAAGTTATTCTTGAGGTAAAAAGGAGGTTAAATACAACTCCAATATTTATGTTTCATTAGTTTGGGATTAGATATACCATATATTATATGTTTTCTAGAGTTGGTTTGGGGGAAACATTAATAAAGAAGAATCATATAGTATCTTATGGATCACATTGGATGTGACCCCCCTAAATAATACTATCTTACCCATGACCTAGAGGTGGAATACAGAGTCCAAACTTTGAAGTGTTGGAAACAATATATATTTTGGAGAGAGGTTTATTTTCTACACAAACCATAATAGACTCCTATTTATCCTCTAATTGTGGGATTTGAATTTAAGGAAAAGGTGATGGGTTGAGTACCTATAGATGAATGATTTTGATATGTCCTATGATCTAGGTAAAAGTAATGTCCTTATAGACTCGATTATTTATAAGATACATACATCTTAGTGGATTGTAAAGATGACTTTGGAAGAATCGTGGTTCCCAATGATCATTTTGGATAACTAGATGATGGATGGTTCTAAGGACTAGGTATTGATGGAATATTTCCCATTGGTGATCACATCATTTTTAGAATAACGTGTGAAGGATGATTATAAGTCTATCCTAGAGTGTGTAGTGATGTGAGAATAATATTAGATGGTGACCTGATGCTTGTGTGTTTTTTTGTTGATGATGTGATATTAGTAAAAGGTAGGGTCATAGTACCTACATCCATCTGGGAATAGATGATAAAATAATTCCATACCTTAAAGTTGATGGTGCATTCTGCGGTGAGAAATGTGTACCATGATGTTATCCATCAATTCTTTTGGATAATGTTAAATATGAAAATATTTGGATTCATTTATAAATTCTTTTCCTGTAAAAGGATAAAGTTAAATTATATGTGTAATGGTGGTTTTCTCTAACCACTTCCTATGCCCATGTGTAAGATGTAGGATATCACTATGGACATTCTGAGGGGGGTTACCAAGGACACCTATGAGGTTTTATGTTTCATTGGTGATTATTAACAGACTAATGGATGTTTCTAATTTCATAACAATCCATGATATTGACTTAGTATACATGTCAGAAAATCTGTATGTATGTGGGATTTTCTGTTTTCATGGAGTTAACATAAGAATTGTATCTTCCAGAGACACACATTTTACATCACGGTTTTGGTAGGGATTTTATAAGGCCATAGGGAATCATATAATATTAATAATAACATTCCATCATTAAGAAAATAGATAGTCATAGTGGGTGATTTTTTTTATAGGAGGACATTATTCGGGCCAAAATATCTGATTTTGGAGGAGATTTGGATGATCACCTATCCTTATATGAGTGATATTACAAAAATTGTTACATGCAATTGATTCATAAGGAACCTTATGTTGTTATTTATGGTAGGACATGGCGTACACTTCATTTTTGGCACGAGGTTAGTGAGACAATAGTTTTGGGGACTAGTATGGTACAAGAGACCTTCATGAGAATGAATCTAATTCTGAAGATATTAATCAAATCTCAATGTAGGAAGAGTTCATATTACAACCATAATATGAGACCTTTGAAGTTTCCTATAGGTGATTGGGTTTTTTTTGAGAGAGTCTCCTCAGTTAGGCCACTGTTGTTTGAGAAGGGGACGCAAGTTCCTTATTATGTTGTAGAATTTCTGTTCATTGAGAAGATTGAATTGTTTTTACTTTCTAGAACATTATTTCCATTATGAAGATATGAAACATTTGTTTCATGTGTATCAGCTCCGGAGGTACATGACTAATTGAACACAAGTCATAGAGTACGTGGATGTTGAGTTGGATCCTGATGCATATTATATAGAACACTCGCAACAGATTGAAGACTGGAATGAGAATTTCTTATGAGGGAAAATGGTACCATGTATTTGTATTCTAGGTAATTAGGTATAGATATAATAGGATAATAGAGATCATGGTGTAGATTCAGGATCAATGAAATGAGTTGAATGTGAAGAACCATTGAAGGCACTCATTGAGAATATGAATACATTATAGGGGAGAATTACAAAAACCTATCTTAAATCATGGTAAAATATGTTATTAGTTTATTAAATTCTCTATTTTTCTTTTGATTCTTATACTTTATGGGGGTTTTTGAGTTTGGATTTTAGTACAAATTTTTTTGGATCTATTATAAGAGATATGTATTTATGACTGCCCTTACGGTGGCTATAAATCAAAAACCCGTTAGGTAGTGGAGTCCACCAACCATATTGTGTGGTTACAGTACAAGTAAAGTTGTATAAAGACACCATCGACTAGCCAATAGTGATAGAAGAACCTTGGTGGTTATTCCATGGACACTGGTTGTAACAGCCCAAGATTTTATAAAAAATATTCTTTTTAATTTTATTAATGTCTTGTGTTGTACGCTACACCAAAAGGAGCTTGCACAACACGCATCCTTGACTTGCCTTGCATTACACGCAATCGCGACCTTCCTCGATAGCATGTGTAATACGCAATACCGAGTTTCACTAAACAACGATATGCTATTAAAATATTATTTAAACTAGCCGGTATGAATAGTAATAACCACTTTTTAAAATTCTGTAAATCTTATTTTTCAAAATGAACTTCATTTTTGGATTCGGAGTATCGAATTTAGCCTAAGGTGAAATTTTGGTACATTTCGGATAACTTTCATAATCTGATGAATAGTGAAAATTACTAAATTATAATTAAAAAACAACTTTTTTAATCGAAATAATTAATAGTGATAAATTATTAATTGGAGTAGTTTTAAAGTATATTTAGAATATATTTTTACAATTTAATACAATGTTGGTCATTGGATGTAATTGCACATTTAAACCAGACATAAACAAGTGTCAATCTTTTGATAGATATTGTTTTTTAAAAACACGCTATTTGTTTTAACAGCGGGATTTAATTATAAAATTAATTAATGCAACTTCTATGTTATGAATTTGGTAAAATAGACTTCATTTTTGAATTCGGAATATTAAATATAGCTTAGGATGAAATTTTGGCATTTTTCTGAAAACCTTCATTTTTTGATGAATAGTGAAACTACTAAGTGGTAGTTAAAAAAACTGAATTTTTCATAAAACTTAATTTTCCCGCTTCTGTGAATGTAATTTCAAAAATCCGAGAGACACGGTTGATGTCAGTAAGTAAAATGTGGTTCAATGAGATGAAAATAATTTTTGGTGAATAGTAACTTTTTACTTTTATTTACCACGGTTAAAAGTAAATAGGGTAATTAAGGGTAAGAATGATATTAATATTACCCTAACACATGTCCTAATTCTATTGGATAAGTGTATCTCGACCAAAAACAACCTTAAGTGTAAAATATTATCATTTAGGCCCACTTGGATTAGATTAGGACATTTATTATTATTTAATTCAAAGAAGAGTTAAAAGAGTTAAAAATCAAAGTTTATTCACTAAAACATTTTTAATATGGGGTTATACATAAGATAAATTCGACTATAAATATTCATTAGAAAGATAAAAAGATTTCCTACATAATTATATTTTATTTATAATTTTTAGACTTTAAATAAATTAATTTATTTATGACACAACGATGATGCAGTAATTACCCTTTTAAGGAAATATTAACATAATTGATGTTATAAATACTCAAATGAATGTAATTTGGGACTTTTTATGAATTCCACTAATTTTCTAGGTTACTATGATATATTAGTGTTGATTTAATCAACTTGGTTCGAACATATAATTCTGTTATGACTTTCACAAAAATCATATATCAAATAGTGTAAAAATTGACACAAAATAGTTTTTAAATCAAATATTATATTATTAATTGTTATTGTATTCCTAAAAATCTAAGGTTCGGCCAAATGACTTAGATAAGGATATATTTATTAATAATATTCAATTTGGGGTTCTTTTGGCATGTTATAGTAAGTGTATTAACCATATAGTGAAAGAAAACAAAAAGACACGGTAAAAGTTAAATTATTTAACTTACAGTTAAATCTAATTGATAAGGTTAAAATAATACCCTAAACTTGTCTAAATCCTATTGGTTGATAGGCTTTCGACCCATCCCCACTTTAGCTTCCAAATAAGACCCTTTAGAACAATTATAAACCGATTTTGACTTTAATATAAAATACTATTTTGAGATATTCCTAAGGTGCCCCTCTCCTCCCTTATAAAAGGACACCTCCTCCCCCTCCTCCTCACACCAATTTGAGCACTCAAGCTCGGCCAACCTCTGCCAAATCTCTTCTCCACTTCCCTAGAAATATCCTAGATGTTCTGGTCTTCCTCAAAGACCAATTTTAGTTCCCTAAGAGGAGGTCTCCAAAAGGCGCTTCAAAGAAGAGGTAATTACCGTTACCAATTCTTTCATCTTTATTTCTTCTTCCACTTCTTCTTCTTAGATTGTTTCATTATGAAGTAATAACATCAGTATCACTCATATATTGATATGTTATTATAATTATGAAACAACCCTAATTCACCTTCTATCCATCCTACGGAAAAATGAAATCACCGCGCGTGCGTACGTACGGAATACCGTCTCCACGCCGTGGTGTAATCTATTTTCCACCACCACCTTACATGGATGGGTATAATGGTGTAAAGAATAACTATACATAGTTATTACAACATCATATTGATTCTGATATATTGTATAATCCACTCCAATTCAATTCAATATTTATGGAAATGATATCATCGCTCGTGCGTACGTACGGACTACCGTCTCCACGACGCGATGAGATTCATTCTCCATGTTAACCATCTAAGAATGATTATAAAGTATATATAAGAAATAAAAATGAAATATATGATATTTTAATGCTACTGGATTTATATATATATATATATGTATGTCATCTACTTACTTCCATTTCAAGACAATAAGGAAAGGAAAACAGCGTTCATGCGTACGTACGGACTACCGTCTCCATGAATGGTGTTTTTCATTTTATTTATCTATCTATTATATATATATATATTGAATATATATGATATATAAATCATATTTTATATTCTGGAAGTAAGTTAATCATGATATAAGTAATAATTATGTCAAGAACAACAAGTCAAAACAACTACGATAAATGAAACAGTTTTACCCAAAACGCTTCTTTAACATGAAATTTACAAACGAACGGGTAATATAAAGTCATAAGTGAACCATATATGATATCATAACAATGAATATGATTCTGTAATAAGTCAATGACATTATTTAAATCATTATACAGGAGGTTCGGACACATACTAAGCAAATCGGACCTAAGGTAAGGGAAATATCACAATCTCATTTTTATCCGAGATTGTTTATTCGTAAGTATTTACTGGGGTGTATTTTATCATCCACATCCATGTTTCATAAATATGTAATATTATTTCCATCCAATTACAATAGTTTAAATCCAATTTTACCCTTTGGTGAGTTTTTAGTAAAAGATATGAAAGGAATCTTTTGTCGTTTTTCGTACGAGGTACTTTTTGACTTTTTTGACAAAAGTACGAAGAATGTTTTTTTTAACTTATACGGCGTGAACGGATTTTTATGGTTTCATAACGCCTCATTTTCAAGAAGCTTCCTCTACAAGATTGCATGATTATTTTAAACAAAAACCCTTATCTTTTAAAATTTCATTGAATTTTGTGAAAAGAAAATGATTTTAAAAAAGAAAGGATATTTTCCTCAAGAATTCATTTCAAGTGTTTTGTCAAAAATATTTTTCATCTAAGATGACATTATTTCATATGTGTATGTTTCAAGTAAAATGAATCTATGATTTAAATGGTTTCACTTTTCTTATGATGAAATGATATCAATTGTTTATGGATTATGTTATGATGGCATGATGTTTAAGAATCCCATTTTATTTCATGGGTTATGGTATGATGTATGGTTTATGATTTTGTGGCACACATAAGAATGGTATCATTAAGAGATGGGTGGGACCTATATCTCCCTCCAATGCATTGGGTAAAGATTTTATATCTCATGAGATAGACATGGCTGGAATGGTAGGTTATACCGGTTCAGTGAAACAGGACTGAAACGAGGGTTACTCGATTCAGAAAGGGACCTTGTCCACTAAGATAGTCTTGGCAATGAGTATTGACTAACAAGAAATGATTCTCTATGATTATGTGTGTATGCCACAAAGTTTCATGTTTTAAGTTATGATTATTGGGATTACATTTCACTACTATGATTTATCCCATGTTATGAAATTATGCTCTCTTTTGCAGGTTAAGATTTCCAAAAGTTATGTTCTTATGAATATGATGTGATTGATTTTCTTTTGTTTACCCTTACTGAGCATTTGAGCTCACCCTTTTATGTTTTCTTTTCCCCAGGATATAAAGAAAGGTTTTAGGTAAAAAAAAGGGAATATCTTTAGGGGAGATATTGAAGATCTTTCACCACGATTAGAAGATTACCTTCCGAGTTTCCAAAGACACTAAACTATTACGATCCTTGTGTGTGTGTGTTTTTATTATGTACTAAGTATTCCGAAAAAGTAATGTAAAGTCTATGTACGTCAGGATTCGGGTCTCTACAGTTGGTATCAGAGGAAAGGTTTAGTCAACCTTTGGAAACTAGGATGCGAAAACGTTAGTGAGATCCCTAGAGATATTTCTAAGGTATGTCTAGGGATGTCTCTAAGGTTAAGTATACGTATAGGTTATAGTCCTAGAATTGCTCTAACGATCTTAGAATTTAACCTAAGATGTTAGATATTGAGGGTACTACCCCTTTATTATGTTGTTTTCCCTAGCATGACTTTTTCCTCTCACACTATACTTTTGGGGTTTTAGACGATGGCTGGAACCCGAAAGAACCGTGTTGATCAATGCAATGGACAATGCAATGATTGTCCCCCTGAGCAACCAAACGATATGGGAGCTGGAATGAAAAATCTTGTAGCCATGCTCACACAACTTTCTCAAGCTATGAATCATGCAGGACATCCAAACGAGCAAAGGAAGGAGCAACATTTTGTTGAATCCTTCATGAGGCAGCGTCCGCCTTCTTTCAGTGGGTCTACTGATCCATTAGTTGCTGAACAATGGATTAGTACTACTGAAAAGATATTTTCAGTTCTTCAATGTTCTGAACATGATAAAGTCATCTTAGCAGTATATCGTTTGGAAGGTGAAGCTGATCAATGGTGGAATCTTATCAAGAATACGAGGCAAAGAGATGAAATTGATTCCATGGAATGGGACGAGTTCAAGAACTTGTTTTTCAGTAAGTACTTCCCTTGTATTCTTCGAACGAAGATGGAGAAGGAGTTTCTTGAACTAAAGCAAAAGGATGATGAATCTGTTTGTATATACGAAGCGAATTTTACAAGACTTGCAAGGTACGCTTCTGGTATTATCATCCAACCTGAAAGTAAAGTTGATCGATTTTTCAGTGGCTTAAAACCAAGTCTTCGAAGGGCATTAGCTATAAGAGACTTCAGTAGCTATGAAGAAATTGTGCGTTGTGCTATCAAGGTAGAAATGGAAGTTGGTGTTACATATCCATCTCAAGGTTTTGACAAGAAACGAAAGATGGAGTTCAAGGAGAAAACTCAGAATAATGGTGAAAAGAAGATGAATGTTTCCTTATGCACAAAGTGTGGAAAGAAGCATGGTGGAGATTGTCTTAAAGGGACTAGAAAATGTTTTAAGTGTGGAAAAGAAGGTCATCGAGCAGCTGAGTGTCGAAGTAATGGAAAAAGGGATTCTAATGAAGTGAATAAAGCAAACACTGTAGAGAACGCACAACCAACACTTGAATGCTTCAAGTGCAAGGAGATGGGACATTATACCAATAAATTCCCTAATCCAAGGGTTAGTGATGATTGACATGAGCAACCGCTTAAGGAAAAGGACAAAGGGAAGTCACATGCGATCACTATTGGCAATGTTGAATATGACAATGATGTGGTGGAATGATTAAGTTTTTATGTAATGGGATTCCAAAATAATGTTGTATCATGGAATATTGGAATATTTATGTATTGGTCTAATGTGGTATTCAAAGTGATTGAGATATTATGCGCATAATGAAGGGAAAACGAGAAAATGAAATGTTTAACAGTATTCATGAGCTCATGATTGATATAAGGACTAAGTGATATCATGGTTTGAGTATATAGAATTTTGAGGATTTTGGTATGTGGAAAGTGTTAACTTTTAACTGCATTCAAGTTTTCAATAAGGTTCAATGGGTATTCAAGAGAGTACAAGATTAAGGCCTTTGAATGTTTGGAATGTGTCCAACAAGATATATCTTATGATATATGGGGATAAACGATGGTATTAAATCTCTGGTAATCGTTTTCACTATGTTATGAGAATGGACTGCAGTATTATGGATAGGACTAAAGATTGGAATGGATTATGTTGGACATAAGTTAGTATTGTTTAAGGATAGAAGTTTTTTAGATATTATTTATGGGATGTTATAGTAATATAGTTTTAGAAAAAGGACAACCTGCAGGACGGGCGACAGCCCATCGCTTCGGACAAGGCTGTGGGAATCGAACCCACAACCGAAGTGCGACTGGCCTTTATCGCCTACCACTGGCCTACAGGAAGTCCCTGTTTAGTAGAAACTAGTTTTATTATATTAAGCAGTATGATATATGAAGTATAAGTCCATTTTAGGAACTATATATGATTAATCTCACTATAGATCGACTTATGTATATAATTTTTGCTAACCTTTTGTTTGAGACAGATGGAATGACCCATCATTCTATCACATGATCTGCTAACACTTCACGAATAACAAATTCAACTTCATTTATTTAAGATATGAAGTGGAAATTGTTCTAGGCACGAACAATAGTGATATTGTACCAAAATAAAGAAAGTATTTATTCCAATTCAAATTTTCAACTTTAGGGAAATGATCTTGAAAACCAAAAATGTTGTCCTAGTGATCTTATACCTGATGAATCGGATGGTACCTTAGATCGTCACAAATTTATGGATTTGTGATTATTGGCTTTTCCATAGCCATGTTCTCTACCACTCTCCATCAGAACATGATGGTTAGATTTCTCTTCCATATCCATATTTTCACCTATGTGGAAACCAAGTGATTAGTTTATTTGGGTAACCGTTACGTTTCATACTTTTGTTTTTAAAGATTGGTTTTGGTATTCCTTTTTACGATGTGGGATTCTATTAAAGAAACTTTCGAATAGTAAACCATTTATAACCCCGACGAATTTCGAGGGCGAAATTCATTTTAAGGGGGGTAGAATGTAACAGCCCAAGATTTTATAAAAAATATTCTTTTTAATTTTATTAATGTCTTGTGTTGTACTCTACACCAAAAGGAGCTTGCAGAACACGCATCCTTGACTTGCCTTGCATTACACGCAATCACGACCTTCCTCAATAGCGTGTGTAATACGCAATACCGAGTTTCACTAAACAACGATATGCTATTAAAATATTATTTAAACTAGCCGGTATGAATAGTAATAACCACTTTTTAAAATTCTGTAAATCTTATTTTTCAAAATGAACTTCATTTTTGGATTCGGAGTATCGAATTTAGCTTAAGGTGAAATTTTGGTACATTTCGGATAACTTTCATATTCTGATGAATAGTGAAAATTACTAAATTATAATTAAAAAACAACTTTTTTAATCGAAATAATTAATAGTGATAAATTATTAATTGGAGTAGTTTTAAAGTGTATTTAGAATATATTTTTACAATTTAATACAATGTTGGTCATTGGATGTAATTGCACATTTAAACCAGACATAAACAAGTGTCAATCTTTTGATAGATATTGTTTTTTAAAAACACGCTATTTGTTTTAACAGCGGGATTTAATTATAAAATTAATTAATGCAACTTCTATGTTATGAATTTGGTAAAATAGACTTCATTTTTGAATTCGGAATATGAAATATAGCTTAGGATGAAATTTTGGCATTTTTCTGAAAACCTTCATTTTTTGATGAATAGTGAAACTACTAAGTGGTAGTTAAAAAAACTGAATTTTTCATAAAACGTAATTTTACCGCTTCTGTGAATGTAATTTCAAAAATCCGAGAGACACGGTTGATGTCAGTAAGTAAAATGTGGTTCAATGAGATGAAAATAATTTTTGGTGAATAGTAACTTTTTTACTTTTATTTACCACGGTTAAAAGTAAATAGGGTAATTAAGGGTAAGAATGATATTAATATTACCCTAACACATGTCCTAATTCTGTTGGACAAGTGTATCTCGACCAAAAACAACCTTAAGTGTAAAATATTATCATTTAGGCCCACTTGGATTAGATTAGGACATTTATTATTATTTAATTCAAAGAAGAGTTAAAAGAGTTAAAATCAAAGTTTATTCACTAAAACATTTTTAATATGGGGTTATACATAAGATAAATTCGACTATAAATATTCATTAGAAAGATAAAAAGATTTCCTACATAATTATATTTTATTTATAATTTTTAGACTTTAAATAAATTAATTTATTTATGACACAACGATGATGCAGTAATTACCCTTTTAAGGAAATATTAACATAATTGATGTTATAAATACTCAAATGAATGTAATTTGAGACTTTTTATGAATTCCACTAATTTTCTAGGTTACTATGATATATTAGTGTTGATTTAATCAACTTGGTTCGAACATATAATTCTGTTATGACTTTCACAAAAATCATATATCAAATAGTGTCAAAATTGACACAAAATAGTTTTTAAATCAAATATTATATTATTAATTGTTATTGTATTCCTAAAAATCTAAGGATCGGCCAAATGAGTTAGATAAGGATATATTTATTAATAATATTAAATTTGGGGTTCTTTTGGCATGTTATAGTAAGTGTATTAACCATATAGTGAAAGAAAACAAAAAGACACGGTAAAAGTTAAATTATTTAACTTAGAGTTAAATCTAATTGATAAGGTTAAAATAATACCCTAAACTTGTCTAAATCCTATTGGTTGATAGGATTTTGACCCATACCCACTTTAGCTTCTAAATAAGACCCTTTGGAACAATTATAAACCGATTTTGACTTTAATATAAAATAATATTTTGAGATATTCCTAAGGTGCCCCTCTCCTCCCTTATAAAAGGACACCTCCTCCCCCTCCTCCTCACACCAATTTGAGCACTCAAGCTCGGCCAACCTCTGCCAAATCTCTTCTCCACTTCCCTAGAAACATCCTAGAGGTTCTGGTCTTCCTCAAAGACCAATTTTAGTTCCCTAAGAGGAGGTCTCCAAAAGGCGCTTCAAAGAAGAGGTAATTACCGTTACCAATTCTTTCATCTTTATTTCTTCTTCCACTTCTTCTTCTTAGGTTGTTTCATTATGAAGTAATAACATCAGTATCACTCATATATTGATATGTTATTATAAGTATGAAACAACCCTAATTCACCTTCTATCCATCCTACGGAAAAATGAAATCACCGCGCGTGCGTACGTACGGAATACCGTCTCCACGCCGTGGTGTAATCTATTTTCCACCACCACCTTACATGGATGGGTATAATGGTGTAAAGAATAACTATACATAGTTATTACAACATCATATTGATTATGATATATTTTATAATCCACTCCAATTCAATTCAATATTTATGGAAATGATATCATCGCTCGTGCGTACGTACGGACTACCGTCTCCACGACGCGATGAGATTCATTCTCCATGTTAACCATCTAAGAATGATTATAAAGTATATATAAGAAATAAAAATGAAATATATGATATTGTAATGCTACTGGATTTATATATATATATATATGTATGTCATCTACTTACTTCCATTTCAAGACAATAAGGAAAGGAAAACAGCGTTCATGCGTACGTACGGACTACCGTCTCCATGAACGGTGTTTTTCATTTTATTTATCTATCTATTATATATATATATATATTGAATATATATGATATATAAATCATATTTTATATTCTGGAAGTAAGTGAATCATGATATAAGTAATAATGATGTCAAGAACAACAAGTCAAAACAACTACGATAAATGAAACAGTTTTACCCAAAACGCTTCTTTAACATGAAATTTACAAACGAACGGGTAATATAAAGTCATAAGTGAACCATATATGATATCATAACAATGAATATGATTCTGTAATAAGTCAATGACATTATTTAAATCATTATACAGGAGGTTCGGACACATACGAAGCAAATCGGACCTAAGGTAAGGGAAATATCACAATCTCATTTTTATCCGAGATTGTTTATTCGTAAGTATTTACTGGGGTGTATTTTATCATCCACATCCATGTTTCATAAATATGTAATATTATTTCCATCCAATTACAATAGTTTAAATCCAATTCTACCCTTTGGTGAGTTTTTAGTAAAAGATATGAAAGGAATCTTTTGCCGTTTTTCGTACGAGGTACTTTTTGACTTTTTTGACAAAAGTACGAAGAATGTTTTTTTTAACTTATACGGCGTGAACGGATTTTTACGGTTTCATAACGCCTCATTTTCAAGAAGCTTCCTCTACAATATTGCATGATTATTTTCAACAAAAACCCTTATCTTTTAAAATTGAATTGAATTTTGTGAAAAGAAAATGATTTTAAAAAAGAAAGGATATTTTCCTCAAGAATTCATTTCAAGTGTTTTGTCAAAACTATTTTTCATCTAAGATGAAATTATTTCATATGTGTATGTTTCAAGTAAAATGACTCTATGATTTAAATGGTTTCACTTTTCTTATGATGAAATGATATCAATTGTTTATGGATTATGTTATGATGGCATGATGTTTAAGAATCCCATTTTATTTCATGGGTTATGGTATGATGTATGGTTTATGATTTTGTGGCACACATAAGAATGGTATCATTAAGAGATGGGTGGGTCCTATATCTCCCTCCAATGCATTGGGTAAAGATTTTATATCTCATGAGATAGACATGGCTGGAATGGTAGGTTATACCGGTTCAGTGAAACAGGACTGAAACGAGGGTTACTCGATTCAGAAAGGGACCTTGTCCACTAAGATAGTCTTGGCAATGAGTCTTGACTAACAAGAAATTATTCTCTATGATTATGTGTGTATGCCACAAAGTTTCATGTTTTAAGTTATGATTATTGGGATTACATTTCACTACTATGATTTATCCCATGTTATGAAATTATGCTCTCTTTTGCAGGTTAAGATTTCCAAAAGTTATGTTCTTATGAATATGATGTGATTGATTTTCTTTTGTTTACCCTTACTGAGCATTTGAGCTCACCCTTTTATGTTTTCTTTTCCCCAAGATATAAAAAAAGGTTTTAGGTAAAAAAAAGGGAATATCTTTAGGGGAGATATTGAAGATCTTTCACCACGATTAGAAGATTACCTTCCGAGTTTCCAAAGACACTAAACTATTACGATCCTTGTGTGTGTGTGTTTTTGTTATGTACTAAGTATTCCGCAAAAGTAATGTAAAGTCTATGTACGTCAGGCTTCGGGTCTCTATAGTTGGTATCAGAGGAAAGGTTTAGTCAACCTTTGGAAACTAGGATGCGAAAACGTTAGTGAGATCCCTAGAGATATTTCTAAGGTATGTCTAGGGATGTCTCTAAGGTTAAGTATACGTATAGGTTATAGTCCTAGAATTGCTCTAACGATCTTAGAATTTAACCTAAGATGTTAGATATTGAGGGTACTACCCCTTTATTATGTTGTTTTCCCTAGCATGATTTTTTCCTCTCACACTATACTTTTGGGGTTTTAGACGATGGCTGGAACCCGAAAGAACCGTGATGATCAATGCAATGGACAATGCAATGATTTTCCCCCTGAGCAACCAAACGATATGGGAGCTGGAATGAAAAATCTTGTAGCCATGCTCACACAACTTTCTCAAGCTATGAATCATGCAGGACTTCCAAACGAGCAAAGGAAGGAGCAACAATTTGTTGAATCCTTCATGAGGCAGCGTCCGCCTTCTTTCAGTGGGTCTACTGATCCATTAGTTGCTGAACAATGGATTAGTACTACTGAAAAGATATTTTCAGTTCTTCAATGTTCTGAACATGATAAAGTCATCTTAGCAGTATATCGTTTGGAAGGTGAAGCTGATCAATGGTGGAATCTTATCAAGAATACGAGGCAAAGAGATGAAATTGATTCCATGGAATGGGACGAGTTCAAGAACTTGTTTTTCAGTAAGTACTTCCCTCGTATTCTTCGAACGAAGATGGAGAAGGAGTTTCTTGAACTAACGCAAAAGGATGATGAATCTGTTGGTATATACGAAGTGAATTTTACAAGACTTGCAAGGTACGCTTCTGGTATTATCATCCAACCTGAAAGTAAAGTTGATCGATTTTTCAGTGGCTTAAAACCAAGTCTTCGAAGGGCATTAGCTATAAGAGACTTCAGTAGCTATGAAGAAATTGTGCGTTGTGCTATCAAGGTAGAAATGGAAGTTGGTGTTACATATCCATCTCATGGTTTTGACAAGAAACGAAAGATGGAGTTCAAGGAGAAAACTCAGAATAATGGTGAAAAGAAGATGAATGTTTCCTTATGCACAAAGTGTGGAAAGAAGCATGGTGGAGATTGTCTTAAAGGGACTAGAAAATGTTTTAAGTGTGGAAAAGAAGGTCATCGAGCAGCTGAGTGTCGAAGTAATGGAAAAAGGGATTCTAATGAAGTGAATAAAGAAAACACTGTAGAGAACGCACAACCAACACTTCAATGCTTCAAGTGCAAGGAGATGGGACATTATGCCAATAAATGCCCTAATCCAAGGGTTAGTGATGATCGACATGAGCAACCGCTTAAGGAAAAGGACAAAGGGAAGTCACATGCGATCACTATTGGCAATGTTGAATATGACAATGATGTGGTGGAATGATTAAGTTTTTATGTAATGGGATTCCAAAATAATGTTGTATCATGGAATATTGGAATATTTATGTATTGGTCTAATGTGGTATTCAAAGTGATTGAGATATTATGCGCATAATGAAGGGAAAACGAGAAAATGAAATGTTTAACAGTATTCATGAGCTCATGATTGATATAAAGACTAAGTGATATCATGGTTTGAGTATATAGAATTTTGAGGATTTTGGTATGTGGAAAGTGTTAACTTTTAACTGCATTCAAGTTTTCACTAAGGTTCAATGGGTATTCAAGAGAGTACAAGATTAAGGCCTTTGAATGTTTGGAATGTGTCCAACAAGATATATCTTATGATATATGGGGATAAACGATGGTATTAAATCTCTGGTAATCGTTTTCACTATGTTATGAGAATGGACTGCAGTATTATGGATAGGACTAAAGATTGGAATGGATTATATTGGACATAAGTTAGTATTGTTTAAGGATAGAAGTATTTTCGATATTATTTATGGGATGTTATAGTAATATAGTTTTAGAAAAAGGATAACCTGCAGGACGGGCGACAGCCCATCGCTTCGGACAAGGCTGTGGGAATCGAACCCACAACCGAAGTGCGACAGGCCTTTATCGCCTACCACTGGCCTACAGGAAGTCCCTGTTTAGTAGAAACTAGTTTTATTATATTAAGCAGTATGATATATGAAGTATAAGTCCATTTTAGGAACTATATATGATTAATCTCACTATAGATCGACTTATGTATATAATTTTTGCTAACCTTTTGTTTGAGACAGATGGAATGACCCATCATTCTATCACATGATCTGCTAACACTTCACGAATAACAAATTCAACTTCATTTATTTAAGATATGAAGTGGAAATTGTTCTAGGCACGAACAATAGTGAGATTGTACCAAAATAAAGAAAGTATTTATTCCAATTCAAATTTTCAACTTTAGGGAAATGATCTTGAAAACCAAAAATGTTGTCCTAGTGATCTTATACCTGATGAATCGGATGGTACCTTAGATCGTCACAAATTTATGGATTTGTGATTATTGGCTTTTCCATAGCCATGTTCTCTACCACTCTCCATCAGAACATGATGGTTAGATTTCTCTTCCATATCCATATTTTCACCTATGTGGAAACCCAGTGATTAGTTTATTTGGGTAACCGTTACGTTTCATACTTTTGTTTTTAAAGATTGGTTTTGGTATTCCATTTTACGATGTGGGATTCTATTAAAGAAACTTTCGAATAGTAAACCATTTATAACCCCGACGAATTTCGAGGGCGAAATTCATTTTAAGGGGGGTAGAATGTAACAGCCCAAGATTTTATAAAAAATATTCTTTTTAATTTTATTAATGTCTTGTGTTGTACGCTACACCAAAAGGAGCTTGCACAACACGCATCCTTGACTTGCCTTGCATTACACGCAATCGCGACCTTCCTCGATAGCATGTGTAATACGCAATACCGAGTTTCACTAAACAACGATATGCTATTAAAATATTATTTAAACTAGCCGGTATGAATAGTAATAACCACTTTTTAAAATTCTGTAAATCTTATTTTTCAAAATGAACTTCATTTTTGGATTCGGAGTATCGAATTTAGCCTAAGGTGAAATTTTGGTACATTTCGGATAACTTTCATAATCTGATGAATAGTGAAAATTACTAAATTATAATTAAAAAACAACTTTTTTAATCGAAATAATTAATAGTGATAAATTATTAATTGGAGTAGTTTTAAAGTATATTTAGAATATATTTTTACAATTTAATACAATGTTGGTCATTGGATGTAATTGCACATTTAAACCAGACATAAACAAGTGTCAATCTTTTGATAGATATTGTTTTTTAAAAACACGCTATTTGTTTTAACAGCGGGATTTAATTATAAAATTAATTAATGCAACTTCTATGTTATGAATTTGGTAAAATAGACTTCATTTTTGAATTCGGAATATTAAATATAGCTTAGGATGAAATTTTGGCATTTTTCTGAAAACCTTCATTTTTTGATGAATAGTGAAACTACTAAGTGGTAGTTAAAAAAACTGAATTTTTCATAAAACTTAATTTTCCCGCTTCTGTGAATGTAATTTCAAAAATCCGAGAGACACGGTTGATGTCAGTAAGTAAAATGTGGTTCAATGAGATGAAAATAATTTTTGGTGAATAGTAACTTTTTACTTTTATTTACCACGGTTAAAAGTAAATAGGGTAATTAAGGGTAAGAATGATATTAATATTACCCTAACACATGTCCTAATTCTACTGGATAAGTGTATCTCGACCAAAAACAACCTTAAGTGTAAAATATTATCATTTAGGCCCACTTGGATTAGATTAGGACATTTATTATTATTTAATTCAAAGAAGAGTTAAAAGAGTTAAAAATCAAAGTTTATTCACTAAAACATTTTTAATATGGGGTTATACATAAGATAAATTCGACTATAAATATTCATTAGAAAGCTAAAAAGATTTCCTACATAATTATATTTTATTTATAATTTTTAGACTTTAAATAAATTAATTTATTTATGACACAACGATGATGCAGTAATTACCCTTTTAAGGAAATATTAACATAATTGATGTTATAAATACTCAAATGAATGTAATTTGGGACTTTTTATGAATTCCAGTAATTTTCTAGGTTACTATGATATATTAGTGTTGATTTAATCAACTTGGTTCGAACATATAATTCTGTTATGACTTTCACAAAAATCATATATCAAATAGTGTAAAAATTGACACAAAATAGTTTTTAAATCAAATATTATATTATTAATTGTTATTGTATTCCTAAAAATCTAAGGTTCGGCCAAATGACTTAGATAAGGATATATTTATTAATAATATTCAATTTGGGGTTCTTTTGGCATGTTATAGTAAGTGTATTAACCATATAGTGAAAGAAAACAAAAAGACACGGTAAAAGTTAAATTATTTAACTTACAGTTAAATCTAATTGATAAGGTTAAAATAATACCCTAAACTTGTCTAAATCCTATTGGTTGATAGGCTTTCGACCCATCCCCACTTTAGCTTCCAAATAAGACCCTTTAGAACAATTATAAACCGATTTTGACTTTAATATAAAATACTATTTTGAGATATTCCTAAGGTGCCCCTCTCCTCCCTTATAAAAGGACACCTCCTCCCCCTCCTCCTCACACCAATTTGAGCACTCAAGCTCGGCCAACCTCTGCCAAATCTCTTCTCCACTTCCCTAGAAATATCCTAGATGTTCTGGTCTTCCTCAAAGACCAATTTTAGTTCCCTAAGAGGAGGTCTCCAAAAGGCGCTTCAAAGAAGAGGTAATTACCGTTACCAATTCTTTCATCTTTATTTCTTCTTCCACTTCTTCTTCTTAGATTGTTTCATTATGAAGTAATAACATCAGTATCACTCATATATTGATATGTTATTATAATTATGAAACAACCCTAATTCACCTTCTATCCATCCTACGGAAAAATGAAATCACCGCGCGTGCGTACGTACGGAATACCGTCTCCACGCCGTGGTGTAATCTATTTTCCACCACCACCTTACATGGATGGGTATAATGGTGTAAAGAATAACTATACATAGTTATTACAACATCATATTGATTCTGATATATTGTATAATCCACTCCAATTCAATTCAATATTTATGGAAATGATATCATCGCTCGTGCGTACGTACGGACTACCGTCTCCACGACGCGATGAGATTCATTCTCCATGTTAACCATCTAAGAATGATTATAAAGTATATATAAGAAATAAAAATGAAATATATGATATTTTAATGCTACTGGATTTATATATATATATATATGTATGTCATCTACTTACTTCCATTTCAAGACAATAAGGAAAGGAAAACAGCGTTCATGCGTACGTACGGACTACCGTCTCCATGAACGGTGTTTTTCATTTTATTTATCTATCTATTATATATATATATATTGAATATATATGATATATAAATCATATTTTATATTCTGGAAGTAAGTGAATCATGATATAAGTAATAATGATGTCAAGAACAACAAGTCAAAACAACTACGATAAATGAAACAGTTTTACCCAAAACGCTTCTTTAACATGAAATTTACAAACGAACGGGTAATATAAAGTCATAAGTGAACCATATATGATATCATAACAATGAATATGATTCTGTAATAAGTCAATGACATTATTTAAATCATTATACAGGAGGTTCGGACACATACGAAGCAAATCGGACCTAAGGTAAGGGAAATATCACAATCTCATTTTTATCCGAGATTGTTTATTCGTAAGTATTTACTGGGGTGTATTTTATCATCCACATCCATGTTTCATAAATATGTAATATTATTTCCATCCAATTAAAATAGTTTAAATCCAATTTTACCCTTTGGTGAGTTTTTAGTAATAGATATGAAAGGAATCTTTTGTCGTTTTTCGTACGAGGTACTTTTTGACTTTTTTGACAAAAGTACGAAGAATGTTTTTTTTTAACTTATACGGCGTGAACGGACTTTTACGTTTTCATAACGCCTCATTTTCAAGAAGCTTCCTCTACAAGATTGCATGATTATTTTCAACAAAAACCCTTATCTTTTAAAATTGCATTGAATTTTGTGAAAAGAAAATGATTTTAAAAAAGAAAGGATATTTTCCTCAAGAATTCATTTCAAGTGTTTTGTCAAAACTATTTTTCATCTAAGATGACATTATTTCATATGTGTATGTTTCAAGTAAAATGACTCTATGATTTAAATGGTTTCACTTTTCTTATGATGAAATGATATCAATTGTTTATGGATTATGTTATGATGGCATGATGTTTAAGAATCCCATTTTATTTCATGGGTTATGGTATGATGTATGGTTTATGATTTTGTGGCACACATAAGAATGGTATCATTAAGAGATGGGTGGGACCTATATCTCCCTCCAATTCATTGGGTAAAGATTTTATATCTCATGAGATAGACATGGCTGGAATGGTAGGTTATACCGGTTCAGTGAAACAGGACTGAAACGAGGGTTACTCGATTCAGAAAGGGACCTTGTCCACTAAGATAGTCTTGGAAATGAGTCTTGACTAACAAGAAATGATTCTCTATGATTATGTGTGTATGCCACAAAGTTTCATGTTTTTAGTTATGATTATTGGGATTATATTTCACTACTATGATTTATCCCATGTTATGAAATTATGCTCTCTTTTGCAGGTTAAGATTTCCAAAAGTTATGTTCTTATGAATATGATGTGATTGATTTTCTTTTGTTTACCCTTACTGAGCATTTGAGATCACCCTTTTATGTTTTCTTTTCCCCAGGATATAAAGAAAGGTTTTAGGTAAAAAAGGGAATATCTTTAGGGGAGATATTGAAGATCTTTCACCACGATTAGAAGATTACCTTCCGAGTTTCCAAAGACACTAAACTATTACGATCCTTGTGTGTGTGTGTTTTTGTTATGTACTAAGTATTCCGCAAAAGTAATGTAAAGTCTATGTACGTCAGGCTTCGGGTCTCTACACTGGTCATGCGGTAGGGCCCACTGACTCATTGGTGGATCCAAGCTGAGTGTACTTTAAATTCACCCTATTAATTTTAGCTTCACTCATTTTATGCCATATTAAAAATCCAAAATCTACCCATACTAGTAATTCAAAATTTATACCTCATCCCTAGATTCCAGAGATCTCTCATTTACCACCCCTTTTATTTTCAATATATGATCAATCCAACAATTGAAGGTCAATCCTTTAATGTTAGATCAAAAAGTTTTCTTTAGATATACACCAAATTCCTCTTCTTCCTTGAGACATGTGAATGGAATTATTATGTATCTATTATTTCTATGTTGAATCAATATCAAATTATTCCCTCATTTTCAGATCAGTGGTGAATCAATAAATTTAATGATATCCTCTTGATCAGAGATATATCTCTCATAAATGATGTGTGTTTTTTAGTTAGTTATCGTAGATTGGACATCTTGAATGATTCCTCTTTTTAAATCTCATATTGGATCAAAATTATACTAACAAATACATGGTGGATTTATGTGCAGTGAAAAGGCCTTTTTGCATTTTAGATTTGATGAGGAATTTAAGATACTCTATTGAATCAATAATGGATCTATTTAATTAGAATAATCTTTTTAAATACATATCTAAACAACATTATTTATTGCAATTCATAAGGTATTTTATTATAAAACTACACTTAATGGAATTAAATATTTTTGGGTCACATTTATAGAACACATATTTGATGAAGACAACCATAGATGTGCATTTTTAATATAAATATAGTCTTTTATGGGTTAAAAACATGTTCAGATATTTTATCATTTGATTAATTTTTGAGTACTTCATCCAAAATCCCAAGGTAAAAACTTCCATACCATTTGGGTCCCTTATATAGCCATGTTTCTATAGTATGATTCTTTTTAAACATATCTTGTATGAACATTCTTGATTTTGATCACATGTGTGTGTACTTTTTACCCATGAGACCCATATTTTTGTTTGTTTCCATGAGTATGTTTGAGTATATTGTTATCCATCACTGATTTTGACCAAATTTAATTGTATGATGCTACTGACTATTATGATAACATGCTATGTTCTACATTATACACTCTACCCTATTATGCGTAAATACCATGACATCAAAGGTATTATTCTTGGAATTCAAAATAGGTAATCTGTTTTGATATGATTATTCCTTAGAGAGGTAGTGTACATGGAATGTGATGAAGAAGATAATAGACTAGAACATAGAGCATCAGATTAGTGGCCTTGAGGCCAAACCCATGGAAGTGAAATTTGGGTTACAATGACGTTGTGTCCTAACCCAAGGTATAGACTGGATACAGTTTCCTTGATGCCCAACATGTAATGGTGGCATGAAACAATGACCTTGTGACCTTGTCCAGCTAAATGACTTGAGACTGATGAGAGATACATTCACTATCCTTGTGGATATCTACTAGTGAATTTCGATATCCTTATGACTATCCTTCAAGCATATATATTATTTTGGTACAACTAGGTATTTTGGTGGCAAGGTGATCACATGAGTGCTCGACATATGATTTTCAATCCATGATGGAGCATAAACTATATCATGGTATACACCTAATATACTTGTAAAAAAAATTATGGAAATATTAGTGGTGTCTTAATGGGGTTTATTACTGACACACCACATGGAAATATTGATATCAATGAATAATTTACGATTAGGGGTCTGGGTAAGAGTAAGGGAATGGCGAAATATAACTGATTATAGACCATGTAATTGGTAGGAGTACCAAGACGGACTCTAGAGGATTCCAAGACATTTAATTAATATTTATTTACCATTATTATCTGGTTTAGATTTTTAATTTGGGAGATTTGTTTATTTATATTAATAAATCAGGTTCTATTTTTAAATACACTATGATATTTAGTATTCCTCTTGATAATCTCTTGGTTATATATATATATATTCATAGTGTATGGATATGATTACTAAGAGTATATTATTCCAATAGGTGGTGTTATAACCCTTGATTATTTTTGGAATCCTTTTGTATATGGGGGGGGGGGACACGAGGTTTTGTAGCTCTCCATCATAGAATCAGGGGTTTAGGATGAGGTGTTACACCCCAAATCTTATAGCTCGTGATTGTAAAAACATTTAATCTATTTCTTATATTCTAATTTCTTACCCAAAAAATTTCACATACATTATAGATAATCATTCATGTCATGAAATTAAAGAATACATCTATCCAAATGCTTCTCATACTTGGACAATGTCATAATATTCTAGAAGTACAGAAAATATACAATCTGGTAAAGGGAACATCCCTGTGTAAATATATATAAGGATTAAAATGATACTGGATACTCTCAAAAAATGAAAAACCATTACACATTACTTATTTTCGTACTATTCACTTTATGATGTATTTTCTGAAGATCTATCTTTTGGTGGATTTATGAACATAGATATGGATTCTCAATGTCATGGAGTATTGTTTGTATAATTATTCTCTTCAGAATGTTTAAAATTTCAATATTGTTGGATTATGGTGATTTTTAATATTTATCATCATAAATACCTTTAAATATTGTATCATCTATAGTATTTACCATCTCAACTTTTAGAGGCACCCCTGACCTAGTGTAGTATATAGAATATCCTACATTTTACATTGATATCTCAACCCCATTAAAAATATTTGATTATGAGTTTGGGGATAAATTTTACAATAACGTAATAGACATAAATGATTTAAAAAATGAATTAAAGGAATATAAAACATACTATGGAATTGAGGTTATAGTATCCCAAACCATATCCTCTACTTTTTTTATGTCCTCGTATCATCAATATCTAGTGATAGGGGTGAGGTAAAGTGGGATGAAAAATCCTCAACATATTTTTTTTATAATTTTCCTTCCCTTCTAATATGTATCTTTCATATGTTTTTTACTCCCATACATCAACCTTTATAATTTATCAATAGGATACTTGATAGTTACCATAGGAAGTAAAATATGAGACCTCATAACCCTCAAATAATATTTCATGTTATTTTGACCCTCCATCTATTGAACTTGACCTTATTTTATAGCTTTAATATCCATTTTCAATATTATCAAATAAGGTTTTCCAAATTACCTTTCTTATATCTTATTTCTCACTTAGTCTACCTTTCATTGTAGATCAACTACATATTACCCAACTAATCTGTAAAAATATTCATCTATCCTCAGACTATTATTTTGAGTGGAGGATTTAACTACTAAAAAATAATCTAATGATATTTATATTTTACTTTGATGAATTTTTCTTCTTTTCCCGTTATATATTCTCAATAATATATTACTACTGGATATCTACTAAAATAAAAATTTATATTTATCTATCAATGAATTTATACTCAAATGGATAATAGAAAATTTTCATATGAGAGAAAGTATTATTTTTCAGTGGGGACTCCATTCACCTATCTGTAAATCCAAAAGTACTTAAATACAGCCTCTCTAAAGATTTCACTAACATCCAATTAAAAAACTAGTAGTATGGAAAATCATCACATTAACCATCTAAGTGAAAACTACAACAATGTATTCAAAAATAAAATTGATAATATAAAGCATCCCCACTATGGTGATAATGTATATGACATATCTATATTGGATATTCATCAGATCTCTATCTCCCTTCAATAAAATAATAAAATTTTGGATCTTTTAAAAAATAATTCTATGTTCTAGATTCTGAAGTTTCATTTTATGCATATTTTCATTCACTTTGAACAATTTCTAAAAAAAAATAACTTCTATTTAATAATAAAAAAAATATGAAATATTATACGATACAAATAATACTTCCCCCTTAAGTGAAATTATAAAACTGTTTACAAAAATACTTAAGTTACAACACAAATTCCTTCGTCTAAAAATTAAATTTGATCTTCTTAATACATTTTGATTTTTCAAATATATCATTCCCATATAACTATCAGATAGTATTTAGATAAAATATCTCTCAGTATTTATTTTTTAATGTAATATATTCTCAACCATGAAATTGTATTCCATTTTTTACTATGGATTTATGCATTAAAATACACTATCATTCAATCAAACCATTGTGAAATTTTTCCACTGATCAATTTTGCTAGATAATGACATGTTGACTCATAAATTATAAACAAAAAGTTTCCACATTTGGATTTCAGATTCATAGTGCATCTCAAATATTATAGAAACCATGTCTGGGTCAACACCCCTTTAGATAGGTTATCTTCACTATCAATGATCTTATCTAACCTGATGGTAAAATGATCTTTATGCCTGAAAATATGATTCAAAAATTATTTAAAAAATTATATTTCAAATTTTTGAAATTTAAGGTCAGTTTCATTCCAAAAAAGTAAATTTAAATTGAAAACAATGATTTACCATAATTTATTATATCATGTAAATAAAGATAAACTAGTTTTTAATAAAAAAAAATCAGAAGATAATAATGTAATTGATAAAAAATTCTATAAGATATATCACATCACAATGGTATGATATTCTTATATATAAGATATTCCCAAAAGTAGTTCAGAAATAGTTTTCTAATAAACTATTGAACTAACAGTAGATAAAAATAATTGTACATTAATATTATTTTATAAAAGAGAAACCCCCTTGAAAGAGAAATTAATGTTTAAATCAAAACATTTAAAAGAATAAAAACATATACAAAAATAAAGACCATACATAAGAGTAGAACACAAATACATATGAGAAATTATAATTAATCCACCGATACATAGAATTTATCAATCGAATATTAATAATGAGGCATCTAAACATTATTTGGTCAGAAGGAATTAAAAAAGATAAATATTAGAACAAAAATATTTTTTTATATTTTATACTTAGTAGCATTGAGATCTTTAGAAATATATGGTTGGTGAGTTCAAAATGATTGGATTTTGTATAAAAAAAATTAGACCCACAAATATCAACCTCTTCAGTACTTTTTGTAGAATAGAGTCCTACTTAGATTAAATAATTTACAATAATAATGACTAATATTGGTGGGTCTACTACACTATAAACAATCAACATAGGATACCATCTAAAATAGTATACAAACCAATTCTCCACTAAACCTAAGGGAATTATCGATCCCTATGAGATAGAAACTAGAACGTGGGAATGAAACAAAAATTAGTCGGAATGATTTCACCCAACTAGAAACAAGATACATGGTATATATATGTATATAAATAGAAATAACAATGTAACTTTCCATAATCAAAGTAGTGACAATTTTATCACTACAACTCAAAAACATCTTGATAAAACTCTATGTTACATATAAAAAAAGGAAAACCAAAATAAAAAATAGGTAATGTATGTCATATGTGGGAAATACCCCACCATATCACAACCAACCACCCATACACTATTAGAGTTACCCTTACAAACTCACTATGATAAAGATGTGGAAAGTGTTTACATAGTTCTCACATAAATTATGATGAGATAAATTAGTTTTTGACATAAATTTGTGTCATAATATGATAATATATTTTCATTTTTTTCTTTTTTGTTAATTATTACATTCTATGGAAATATCATCAATGTGTTGGTTTTGGTAGATTTATTGAACAATTTTTATATGCCTTTATTTTCAATTGGTTTTTATGGATTTGTTTTTTTTTCATTAAAAATATATTTTCTAAAAAATTATGAATGAATATACTTTGGATGACAATTATTATTTAATTTTCATCTAATGATTTTTTTGAATGATTTTTTTTATTTTTTCAACTGAGAATGAAATTTATTTTCTAATGTTGGAAGTATTATCTCGTGAATTATAAGTATAATTTATTGTGGTTGAATTAATTTTTTTCTTCCAAAAATTGTTTTCTTTATTTCATAAATTTATTTAATTTTCAATTTTTGGAATTCAATTTTTAATTTCATGTATCATTGAATATATTTTAATTAAATTCATTTTTATATAATGCTTATTATTTGATTCTACTACCTCCATGGTTTGTTGCTTGTACTAATAATCCATAATCAGTATTAGTGCATCCACTATAAGCACTCACCATGGCCACTGGTATATCACATCTATCGGTCTACCAACATCTTCCACTGCCAACATATCAACAGCTAGAATACAGTTCTATTCCACGTCTAATCCACTAATATCCCCCATTTAGATATATTGCTAGCATCATGGACACTAGAAGATCTCAATCTATCGGTCAATTTCAGACTTCCTAACCCAATTCACAGATCCCCTGCTCTAAATCTACAGTTGTACCATCAAGATCCTTCCAACCACCATATACCACAAAACTAGGATATGACCACCACAAATGAATACTGAGTGCTTCTGTAAGGATTAAATCTGAAGCTGATGAAGATGAACAGGATCTGAAAAGTGTATAGAGCTATCACCAAAATCAAGTACATATGAGTTTAGAATAATTGAAGAATAATAAATCAAACTGAAATGCACACCAGAGATCTTGTAAGGCCAAACCGATTCATATTTTATGGATGTTATAGAGGATCCAAGTCCGTGCCGATGTAGCTGATCAACGCTACGAGCCATCTAATCCACTATCACCTAAATTATCAGTGAACACCATTAGATCAACATCTATTGGTCTGCCACAAATAGATTTGGATATACCGCTCCATACCCCTTAAACTCAAAATATAAGCATAGAATCCAACTTGAACCCACACCATAGATGAATGCCAAATACAATGGCCAACGAGGGTGAATCATGACTGAAGACTCCACCACTGTTGAAGAAGAAAACATTGTTTTGATCATATTAAAGCTTTATCAAATTCATTAGAGAATGAAGTTGAATAATGCCCCGCTTATAACTATGCAAGGGAAGAACATTGAAGGCTTTCACACAATACTCAATCTGAGACCAGCCTTTTTTTGAGGAGACAACACGATAAGAATAAGAAGAAATAAGGGGAAAAATAAATACTGAAAAAATTTAATTATAAATATAAATATATATATTTTTTAATAAGGTAAATATCCAGTAATATTAATAACAATAATAGGTATATGTAAACATATATATATATATATATTATAAGTTTATATGTATGTTCATATTTTTTTATAATAATAGTAATAAATATTATTTATTTTCAATAATAAGTATATATATATAAATACATAATAATATATATTTAGTAATATATATATACATATATATATATACATATATCTATATATACATATATATATATTTCAATATATAAATATTTACTCAGACATCAAAACGTCTGAGCCCCAATTGGAATTGGGGATTTAACATCATAAATTGTAGTCTCTAGTTTCTCAATGTTAATGACATTTTTTTTACTATTTGATTGAATTAGGTTTTTTTGAAGGAGATAATGGGAATAAAGAAAATTATGGAAGGTTTGATCATCATCACTAAATTACCATGGCCATTGAACATTCCACATGGGGGGATTCTGGGTGTGGGATCGTGATTGCAGTATGGCACAAAGTTGAGTATTCTGTTGTATGGGGATAATGATCTGGTCACTATTGAGGAGGAATAGGAATAATGAATGTTCCACATTAAGGCAATAGAGATCATATAGTATCTATGATAGGTGGTAGTGTTAGATGATGGAAAGAATAAGAATACTCTTGAAGAAGATAGAATCTCATGGAAGTGATGACACACTCTAAGAGTGGGAAATCACACCACACCAAAAAAACAGGTAGGTGCATAGATTTTAGACAAACTATTGATAGATATTGGGAATAGATAAGGGGATCTTAGGGAGATAGAGAAACTACTTTTTTTATTTTCTTTCTATTTCTTTATCTTTATTTTATAGATATTTTTGTTTAAAAATGTTTTGATATGTTTAATTTTATCATGATAATCTTCTTATAATATTTTGGAGAATATTTAATATTTAAAAATCCATTTTATATTCCTCATGAATTTTATCTAATGGAGTCCTCTCTCTCACTCTATATTCTAACAATAATTTCTAATAGAAAAAGTGGTTATCTGT
The DNA here is from genome assembly GCA_963277665.1 of Viscum album. Classification (NCBI taxonomy): domain Eukaryota; kingdom Viridiplantae; phylum Streptophyta; class Magnoliopsida; order Santalales; family Viscaceae; genus Viscum; species Viscum album. Next base: position 175,614,870 of record OY728164.1, read on the forward strand.
GAAAACCAATCGTGATCGAGATTTAATTCCCTTTGTATAAAATATTAGGAGTTAAGTGAAAAGTAAATAAAGCTCAAGAGAGAACATCACACTAAGTTCAAATAAAAAATTGAACACAATTATAAATTATTTGTTCACACTTAGTGATAAAATAATATTTGTGATGGATAAAATGTAGAGGCTTTTCAATCGTAGGTTAACTAGATGAAAAATCGAGGTAGATTCTTTGAATTAGTAATACGTGTTTAAATTCAAATGCATGAATAATGTAAAATCATTATAAAAATGACCCATCCAGTTTATCATATTAATCAATTGGTTGTTCTTTTTTTCTCTGATCCTCTATCTTTTTTTTTATATCTACTCACACTCACTTCCACACTCATAATAAATCATTATTATCATCATTTCTTTATCACCATCATCATCTTCTTCTTGTTATATCTTGTTTTCATTTTTTTCATTTTTTTGGTTACTAAAAACATAGTACTTCCATATGATTTGACCTTCATACCATAGTAATTGTTATAGGTAGTAAAAAAGGTTTAAAAATGTTAAATATTCACAAGTCTAATTATTTATCTTCTAAATTTTGGAGTCACATCCATGGAATTCTTTTGAGAACAAGGATTAGAAAATAGTTATATATTAAAATAACCTAAAAAATAGAAAAATAGAAAATAAAAAAAATAGAAATAAAAAAATTGTAAAAAAAATATGCAAGTAAAAAAATTGAGGATGATACTATATGAAAAAAGGTCTAAACTTGTGACCATAGAGCCTATAATTCATGAAATTGAAAGATTCCTTAGTGATTTTGAAAAAAAACTAAGAGAAAACCAAAAATGATGATAATATAAATTACGGGAACATTAATAATCCACCACCTAGAATTGGAAATCAACTTGGATATGAGATGATTGAGAGGGACACATTGAGGGAGTTCTTATTTCATGCTAATTTTCAAAATCCTTCATGAATTAAGATCTCACCTAGGTCAAAATATTATGTAATAAATCAATAAATTTTTTCCCAACATCCTACTTTTAATGGAATCAAAATGAATATTCTCTCAAATTCATTAGGAACTTATACTATGTTTTCCAATAACTACCACTACGATACATGAGTGAGGAAGCGCTTGATAATAGAGTGTTCAATTTTTCGTCAAAGGAAATTCCTAAACATGGTTTCAATAGTTATAAGGGGAAATATTTGTTATATCAGATCAAGTTTACAATGTATTCACCATGAATTTTTATTATTTAATAATGAATTCTAAAATCAAGAACAAAAATAACCAGTTTCATTCATGATGAGGGAGAACTATTCATTGATGTTTGGGATGGATTTAGTGGATTAATTAGACAATGTGGTTACCAAAAATTCACTCCATAATTCCTCAGACAATTTCTATAATTGTCTCACCCGTTATCACCAAACATTGGTAAACCAATATGATAAAGGAAATATCTATGATAAAAACGTTGAGGAATTGATGAAAATCATTAACACATTGGAAAAAAATGATAAAATAAATTATATAGGAGATGAAACATTGTGAAGAAAGAACAGAATCATGTTACAATAGTTGTGACATAAGATAATAAATTTTTCAATTATAATACTCTAAATAACCTTCTGGATCAATGCCACCATTGTGGCATGTTTGGGCATTTTAACTCTTGTTGTTCCAATTTTCACATGTCTACCCAAGCTCCAAAAAATTACACTTTTTGGATATGGACCTTGGATGAATCCTAGGGATGACCCATTTTCAAACACTTATAATTAAAGGTATAAGAACCACCAAAATAATTATTTGAGGGATAAAAGAGTCATTCGACTTGCTCCCACCTGGTCTCTAGCAAACACCTAGGAAACAATTTCAACCCCAAAAAACCTAAATCATAAAACTCACTTGATGATTTAAGGGGTATGTTCTAATATATGATAGTTAGATTTTATGGAACAAAGATTAAAAATTATTTCTTAATGATTGAAAATTTATTCATGGATGAAAAATATAGAAATTAAAATGGGGAATTCAGTAAGAGAAGTTTTTGATAGAGGAATGGGTAAGAATTTGAGTACCACTCAATGGAACGTGAGAGAAAATTTTATAGAGGTGACCACCAGAAGTGGTCTCCAAACACTCGAAAAATCAAATAATTTACCCCAAACATCTAAAAAATAAAAAAATGATGAATCTATAAATTCAAATTTAGAAAATATTGAATCTAGAAATTTGTTTAACATCATAAGAAGTACTCTAAACACTATTATACCAAATGAAAAACAAAAATAAAATGATTGAATAATAATGAATAAAAAGGGAAGAAACCCATGAAGAGGATGGTAATGGGATTCCCAAAATTATATGAAACATTTCTCTTACAATTCCATTTCCACAAAGAATTGAAAAAGGAAACCATTATACAAAACTATTGAAATTTACCAAAGTTTTAAAAAAGATGATAATTTACATTCCCTTCCTGGAATTCTTGATTCATATTTATTCCTATTTTAAATCCCACAAAAAATATACTCGAACTATAAAACACCATAGATTCTTCAACATATAGTGTTATCAATAAGTTTAGTGATTTGTTGAAAAATATTAATCCTCCAAAACATCATGACCCAAGGGGCATTTTTTTCCATTCTACCTTTAGGTATAGAGGTTGAAAATATTACTATTTTTGTTATCATAGAGGAAACATTAATTTTATTTCACTATATATAGTTTAGAACATGATATTAGGAGGCCCCACACCCACAACTATTATTTTAGAATATACTAATTGATCCATCACTCACCTATTTGGTAGAGTAGAATACATTATATTAGGAGTTGGAAGGATCTTTCTTACCTATTGATTTTATGATACTGTATATAATGTGTGACTAGGAGGTACCTATCATCCTTGGTGGGCCATTTTTGGTCATAAGGGGGGGGGGGGCTATTATTTATGTTTGTAATGGGAAATTAATTTTCAACCTGGGTGAATAAAAAAAGAATTTAATGTTTTCAAAGAAGTTAAAGAACCCAATCAGGAACCAATCTATCAGAGAGATTATATTTTATGAGCTTGAGAATATATTGATGAGGAGGAAGATTATTTTTTGTGGACACTAGAAGAAATTAATTGAGAACATCAGTTCTCAGATAAAACCTATTTGGGGATTAGTTAGAGTAAGGTGAATGATCTATTAAATGGGTTTGTGGGTGGGTGGGATTCTTGAAACACAAATATGAGTTTTCCTCAGAACATATCATGTCCTAAAAATATGCGTCTAAAAATGACGAACATTTTTTAGGAAACAATCGTGATAAAGAGGAATATGTATTCGCTACATTATTTAAGTGGCATCATGAATACATTGGTCCACCTCATCCCAAGTGTCTTACCTCAAGGAAAGAACCACCCCATTAGAATCTCAATATTTTACCCACCTGTTCGAAATATTATTTTTTAGAAGAGTTTTTTACACCTATAGTGATTATCTTATCTAAAATAGAGGGGATTCAAGAGGAAAACACTCTATGTTTTTTTTTGGGAATACAAGTCTATATTTGGATATTAAATAACTTATATAAAGGGTATAATTCCACCATTCTGAATGAAAAATGTCCTAATAGAACACGAGTGTAAGAAAAAAGTGGAAGTACAAATAAAACATTACCCAAAAATGAAAGAAGTGTTATGAGAATAAGTTAAAGATTTCTTAAGGATGGAAAAATATTACCAATTTTCAATAGTCATTAGGTAATTACTATTTTTTTAGTCCCCAAAAATCATGGAGTTACTATTATAACAAATTGTAGTAATGAGAAAATTTGAATAAGAATTACTAAAAAATGGAGAGTTTATATTGACCATAAAAAAATCAATGACTCTACAACGAAGGATAATTTTCCCATGATATTTATGGACCAAATATAAGAGAAAATGGATGGAAATGATTATTTCTATTTTATTGACATATACTCTAGCTATAAACAAATTTATATTTCACTTGATGATCAGCAGAAAACCAACTTCACTTACCCATCTAGGAAATTATCTTACCAATGAATGTCATTTTCCTTGTTTGGTTCTCTATCCTTGTAACAACCCATTTCTGGAAGGCACCTAGGGGTGCCCCATACCATTTAGTCACATGGCCTCAAGGGAATTTCCCCGAATTCCAAAGGCTACCGATTAGCAGTGAGGGCCTTGGGTGTAATAGTGGGGAAATTATTCCCTCATTGGCAGAGTACATAGTGAAAGGGAAAAAAATATATAATAGCAGAAGCAGTAAATAACCAACATCATTAAACTGCGGAAGACTGTAAAAAAAACTAGAGCACATGTATATATATAAGTTGATGCATGATACATTTTCTCAGGAAAGCATCCAAACAAGTCAAAATGATGAATACAAATAGTACTAAACCAAAGTACAAATAAACAGATGAGAAACTCCTCATCATCGAAAGCCTAGGCTTGGTCCCATGCTCTCCATCTCCAAAAGCATGGCCCATACAGGGTGTGAGACAAAATCCCAGTAGGTAACCACCAAGAGATATGTGTCTATCATTCAGAGAATATATGGCAGGTAAAAGTACAGAAACAGTAAACAAGAAAGTAATTAACAGTAAACAATCCAAAGATTCAATCATCTAATCCATAACTGGTAATCAGCTACACAATCAAGAAGAACAAATAGGTAACCCATTGGGAAGTTCTCACAGCCTAACCCCTCTGGTTCAACCAACAAGTACTAGAAACCCTATGGGAGGCACACACAGTCTCACCCCTCTGGTTCAGCTAAAGAATAGACTCTCTGGGGAAGCAGTCAACTTCAATTCTCCCTATAGTCTCGTATCATACTAATGGTGCTCTGGGGAAGCACTCAATGTCTCATTCCCCCTATGGCCCGCATCGAGGAACTACAAACACTCAGAGAAAGCACTCAATGTCAATTCCCCCTGTGGTCTCGCATCGTATTATAAGACACTCTAGAGAAGCCCTTATGTCCATTCTCCCTATGGTCTAGTACAGTAGGTTCTCATAGCCCTAGGTAAAGTCAGCAAGTATCTCATCGTTTAATGGCCAAAGTATCCTCAAGAACTACTTGGCTAGCATCTACAGTATCTCAGCATGGAAGAACAATTGTCACACCATCCTACAACTAGGCATGGAACTGAAAATAGACTAATATAAAAAACTAGACCAAATGGTCATAAACATGCAACATATTCATGGGAAAGACATCTAAAGCATAGCAATTTAACCCGAATCACATACAAAAATCCTCCACTCAAGAATACAAGTAAAGCAGGCAAGAAATAGAGGTAAAATGGTAAAATTACACAATACACCATTCAAGGGTATTGGGTACAATTGCGCATAATATTCAAAGACTTTCTATAGTAAGGCGCAAACCACCTACCTTTAAGGTTCCGATGAAAATGATCCACAAGAAACCGCACTCCAAAAACTGGCAACACTTCAAGAGAACCTCTCTATAACTCCTTCCCTATCATCCACAAGCCTAAAAATTAACACCCAATGTAACCCCAACACTAGATCTACATGAAACGGATGTAGATCTAGAAAACCTATAGAGAGGGAAGAGTAGATCCATGGAAAACCAAGGAGAAACCAAAAGGAGGGACTTACCCGAGAAAAATCACCTTTGATCCACCAAGAAAACCCTTTGATTTGCCTCCAAAATGAGTGGGAGAAATCCTTCAACCCTTGAGAACCCAAAATCCCAAGAGAGGATCGAGTGGGAGAGAGTTTGGAGAAGAAATGAGGAATCCCGAGTGAACCGGGGCTTTAAACTCTAATTTTTAAGTGGCCGTATGGTTTCCCTGCATGGTTTGGAAAACCATAGGCCAACCGTGCGGTTTCCACTGTCTCTTCCAGGGACTTCTCACGGCATGCCTACACAGTTTGACAAACCATGCGCCACCCGTGCAGAGCCCACTACCTCCTCTAGGAACTTTTCATGGTTTTCCTGCAAGGTTTGATAAACCATGCACCTCCCGTGTGGAGACCACTGTCAAGGGTGCATGGTTTCTTGGGCTAGCCGCACGGTTTGAACAAATCATGTGCCAACCGTGTGCCCATTCACAACCTCTACAACTTAAAACGTTTTCTTCCCAAAATTCCTATTTTTATCAACAACGAAGAAAAAAAAAGAAACATACCTGAAAAGAATATTCGGGTTCATACAAACTTTCTCACTTATAGAAATTCGTCCCCAAATTTTCCTAGCGTGGTGCAGAAGAAGAAACAACGAACAGCTCTAGCCACTGAGCTCGTACATCGGCCTCACTCTCCCAAGTCTCTTCTTGTACTTGCCCGTGCTTCCATAGCACTCATACCAGAGGAACAGACCGGCCAGAGAGAACCTTTGTACTGCGATCGACAATCCGGATAGGATGCTCCTCGAACGACGCATCCTCTTCGAGCTCAACCTCCTCAGGTTGAAAGACATGAGATGGGTATGAAAAGTAACATCGAAGCTGAGAGACGTGGAATACATCATGCATATCCTAGTACCTTTGAGGTAACTGCAACCGATAGGCAACCGGACCAACTCTCTCCAACACCTCAAATGGCCCGACATAGCTGGCGAAATCTTACCTAGTCTCTTAATCCTTTTGTGCCCCAAACTCGGTGCGACACGGAAGAAAACCTGATCCACGACCTCAAACTCCATAGGTCGTCTCTGCTGATCAGCATAAGACTTCTGACGAGACTGCACAGTAGCCATCCTCTTCTGAATCAGCTCTATATGTTTTGTGGTCTCCTGAACAAGGAAAGGTCCCAGTATAGCTGCCTCTCCTGACTCTAGCCAACACAAGGGTGATCGGCATATCCTACCATACAAAGCCACATAAGGTGCCATCTGAATAGTTTCTTGAAAACTATTTTTGTAAGAAAACTCCACTAGAGGTATATTCTTTTCCCAAGAACCTACAAAATCCATAATGCATGCTCATAGAATGTCCTCAAGAACCTGAATCGTACGCTAAGACTAGACGTCTGTCTGAGGATGGTATGTAGTACTCAAAAGTACCTGTGTACCCAAAGCCTTCTGAAGCCCTTTCCAGACATGAGAAGTAAACGCGGATCCATGTCTGAAACAATGGAGTGTGGAACTCCATAAAGACGTACAATCTCACGGATGTACAACCATCCCAGCTCATCAACACAGAAGGTCTCCTTGATCGGCAAGAAGTGATCAACCTTCGTGAGCCTATCGATTACAACCCAAACAACATCATTCCCTCGAGGTGACTTTGGAAAACTGTTCATGAAGTCCATCGAGAAATCATTCCACTTCCACTCTGGAATGGTTAACTTCTTTAAAATACCTGATAGTCACTGATGATATGCTTTCACCTACTGAAAAGTGCAAAATCTCATGACAAAACCTGCAACATCTCTCTTCATACCTAGCCACCAATACTGGCGGTATAGATTATGATACTTCTTGGTGATGCTAGGATGAACTGTTGAAACTGAGGAATGAAAATCCCGCATCAGAGCCTCACGTATGTCTACAGGCACCCATACGCATCCCTAGAAACGCAAGATCTCATCCTCTCACACTGTCCATCCTGGAAGAGGATCATGTCCTAACACACTCTCCCACAAGACAAGGACTTCAGAATCTGATATATTCCTCATCTGTACCCGATCAAGAAGTGTAGATGTAACAGCTATAGAAGATATAAAGGTCTGACCTTGTTTGTTGTGCACCTCCTGATGTATCTCATAGAATAGAGCCATAATCTACCACTCACTGATGGCCTCCTGAACTGCCTATATCTATGTCCTCCTGCTCAAAGCATCAGCAACTACGTTGCCTTTCCCAGACGTATAGTAAATCTCAAAGTCGAAGGATTGAAGATACTCGACCCACTTGCACTGTCTCAGATTCAGATCACACTGATGGAAGATGTACATAAGACTTTTGTGGTCTGTGAAGACCGCAAAATTCTCTCCTAAAAGATAATGTCTCCAAAAGTGTAGCGCAAGGACAACTGACACCAGCTCGAGATTGTGCGTCAGGTAGTTCTTCTCATGTGACCTCAACTGCAAAGACCCGTACTCAACAACCCCATCTCCCTGTATAAGCACAACTCGCAGCCCGATACCTGAGGCATCACAGTAGACAGTGTAGCTCTTGCCCGACTCTGGAAAGACTAGTATCGTTGCTAAAGTCAACCTCTCTTTCAGCTCTTGAAAGGCTGACTCACAAGAATCTGTCCATAAGAACTTCACCCCTTTCTTGGTCAGACCTGGTAGTGGTACTGTTAAGCAAGAAAAGTCTTGTATAAAGCGTCTGTAGTATCCAGCCAGCCCTAGGAAACTCCGCACCTCAAAGACGTTCTTTGGATGCAACCAGGAAAATACTACTCTCACATTATCTAGGTCCACTGATAATCTTGTCTCTGAGATAACATGGCCCAAAGAGTGAATTTGATTCATCCAAAAGTGTCATTTCGAGAGCTTACCATATAACTGATGCTCTCTCAGTGTACTCAAAATGGTCTCAAGATGGGTATCATGGTCGTGTTGAGTGTGATAGTACACCAAGATATAGTCCATGAAGACCACCACGAAAGAGTCCATGTATGGATGGAACACTCAGTTCAATAGAGCCATGAAAATTGCTGGCGTGCTCGTGAGTCCAAATGGCATGACGAAGTACTCATATAGACCATACCTGCTCCGAAAAGATATAAGCGGTATGTCTGATAGTCTAATGCGCAACTGATGATATCTGGATCTCAAGTCTATCTTTGAGAAAACTCGTGCTCCTTGAAGTTGATAAAAAATATCATCAATCCTCAGCAAGGGATATAGGTTCTTGACCATAAATTGGTTCAACTTCCGATAATCCACACACAACCTAAGAGTACCGTCTGCCTTCTTTTCAAAAAAAAGACAGGGAAACCCTAAGGAGAGGTACTGGTTCGGATGAAACCCTTTGCCTACATCTCTTCTAACTGATTCTTGAGCTCCTGTAGCTTAGGTGTCGCCATCCTATAAGGAGTAATGGACACAAGTGCCGCTCCTGGCAAAATCTCAATAGAAAAGTCTACCTCACGCTCCGGAGGCAAACCTGAAAAGTCATCTAGAAATACATCCCTGAAATGATCCACCACTGGAGGAAAGTCCAACTATGAAGTCACCTTGGCATCCATATATATACTAGAAATCTGAGCTGTAACTCCACCTAGCCCATGATGTTCGGGTCCGGCTCTACTCGCCTGGACATCCCACTCACCCTTATGAAGTAAAGATCCACCCTCTGGTGATATGAAAATCACCATGCGGTGGTAGCAATCGACGACTTCCTGGAAGGGGACTAGCCAGTCCATTCCGAGAATGACATCATATTTGGCCATCTAGAGAACATATAGATCCCATAGAAAGTGATACCCAACCACCTCTAGAGGGCACTCCTTGTACTGACGTACACTAGCCGCCCTAGTCCCCAACGGTGTATCTAGAGTCAAAGTATCAATAGAGGAAAAGATGCAGCGCCCAAGGATCTCCATAATAGAAACAGAGATAAAACTATGGGATGCTCCTATGTCGAAAAAAGGAGAAGATAAAACTAAGGCAACTAGAATGGAACCTCGAACTGTGGAGGGTCTGGGATCCTGCTCCTCCTGGATCTGCTTTACCACAAATGTCTGGCCTGCTCCACAACCCTGTGACCCTACCTGACCGCTCTGAGATGATACACCCTATTGTCGCTGAATGACTAGTGACTGACCTCTACGACCTCTACCTCTACCTCGACCTGAATGGTCGGAATAACTCCAGTTCCCAGACAGGTGAGAAACTGGTGGCGCTGCTCCTGAATGAGGAGTCACGGATGAACCTCTATCAGTAGATGCTAGTGAGAAAACCTGACAGAAGTGCTGAAGATGACCCATCTTTTTGCAAGATTGGCACTCCACTAGGTCTCTCTGGCACTACGACCTCGTATTCCCAGCTCTTCCACACTGGTAGCATACCACCTGGCTACCTGAAGATGTGTCTCACTGTCTCAGATCACCGTGCGTAGACTCTCTACGGTGCTTCCTGCTATCAGCTGGTGAAGCCCTAACCCTAGAAGAAAAACTACCCTGGATCTCAGCTTCGGAATCTCTCAGATTGCGCTCGACAATCAGTGCATGGTTTATAATGGAAGCGATGGAAGTCAGCCTGAAGATATTCACTTGCGAGGGGATCTCCCGTCTGAGACTATCCTCAATCTTCCTTGCCTAGAACAACCCATCTCCACCCTGGAGGGGTGTGAAACACTGAAGCTCAGTGAAACGAGAGGAGTAATCCATGAAAAAAAGAGTACCCTATAGTAGGATCATTAACTCCCGGACTCGTTCGGCTCTCAGGGTCTCTGAATAGAACTAGTCCTAAAAGACGCGCTGAAACTCCTCTCACACCATAACCTGCTGATGATCCTCCTGTGAGATCACGTCCCACCACCTCTTGGTGGAGTCATGTAGCATGTAGGTAGCGAGCTTGACCCACCTCTCTGGAGGCATCTCTAGATGCTCGAAGATCATCATCACGGCTTCTAGACATGACTCTGAAGCCTGGGGTCCTCCTTCCCTTGAGAAAGTGGGAGGATGCTGCAGCTGGAAAACTCACGTCAAGACTGCCATAGTCGAGGCAGGAGGCGGTGCTCCCTGGAAGGTCTACATTATCCTCCTGAATCCTTCCCTAAACGATGTGTCAACACCTACATTTTGTATAACTACTAGTTCCAAGACTGGCACATTAGGAGGAACTGCCGAAAGTCCCTGATCAGCCATGTCCGGTGTCTAATCGTCACCATGTAGCTGGCTGACAACCAGAGGACATATCGGTGGCATGACTCTAAAAATTAAAACGTACACCTTAGATCAAGATTAACAGGGACTGAAACATAGGATTACATGGCATGTACAGAGAAAGAACATTTCATCTTGAATAGAAGAACACATGTCATGTAGTCAAAACTACACGGCATGCATTTTTGGTTTTTATGGGTAGTAAGCCTCATAAAATACTCTGGAACCCATGTAAACACCGAAAATAACATTGAATGTTCCAATTTCTAATCCGTGAGGGCCCATACATCCCATGAATCTATGCTTGGAATCTTACACATGTTATAGAAAAGCAGACAGGGCAATGATCCACCAATTTCCAGTCCATGAGGGCCCATAACACCACAGGAACATAAATTTAGAATTCATTCACACAAAGCGTTATAAAAAAATCTCTAACTGTAGCAAAGATTCTATCATGGAATCTATCACAACAACATGCATAATCTACACAACGTCTATCACAATAACATGGAATCACTAAAGCATCCTAGATGGCATGGAAAGAATGCATGACATGTGATTTCTAACAAGTGCCTCTATCATGCATGAGATAGAATACCCTCATATCATCGGGTTGTGATAGAAAATAGAACCACAATAAGAACAATGGTAATAACACAAAGCATGTGAATCACTCAACGGTGAAATCAAATCAGCTGTAAAATTTTCAAACCAAATAAAATTGCAATAAACGAGGTATTATGGATTTTCCCTATACATGAGTTAGCTACTCCTGGGCACAACTCATTACCAAGTACCTGTTCTGCCCAACCCTATATAAAGGCTCCAAACAGTAATTCAAGTTAAAAGAAACCCTTTGATACAACTTTGTAACGTCTTAGTTCCGGAAGCCACTCAGGGGTGCCTCGTACCCAGTTGGTCACAAGGCCTCAAGCGCATTTCCCCGAATGCCAAAGGCTGCCGACTAGCAACAAGGACCTTGGGTGTGATAGTGGGGAAACTGTGCCCTCATTGGCATAGTACATAGCAGAAGGGAAAAAAATATACAATAGTGGAAGTAGTAAATAACCTACAACATTAAACAGCAAAAGACTGTAAAACAACTGGAGCACATGTATATATATAAGTTAATGAATGATACATATGTCTCGAGAAAGTATCCCAACAAGAAATTTTTTTTTATAAAAATATTAGAAAACCAAAGTATAAGGAAACAGATGAGAAACTCCTGAGTATCGCAGGCCTCAGCTTGGTCCCATGCTCTCCAGCTCCAATGTAATCAAGTACTTGAAGTAGAAGGGTGCATTCCCTTGTCTATACCGGCAGAAATATAATCTGTTTGGGCCCAAAAGCATGGCCCAAATAGGGAATGAGACAAAATCCCAGTAGGAAACTACCACGAGATATGTGCCTATTAGTCAGTGAATATATGACAGGGAAAAGTACAGAAACAATAAACAGGAAAGTACTAAACAGTAAAAAATCCAAAGTTTCAAGCATCTAGTCCATAACAGGTAATCAGCTACACAATCAAGAAGAACAAACATGTAACCCTTTGGGTAGATCTCACAGCCTAACCACTCTGGTTCAACCAACAAGTACTAGAAACTCTATGGGAGGCACACACAGTCTCACCCCTCTGGTTCATCTAAAGAATAGACTCTTTAGGGAAGCACTCACCGTTAATTCCCCCCTATAGTCTCGTATCGTACTAAAGGCGCTCAGGGGAATCACTCAACGTCTCATTCAGCCTGTGCCCCGCATCGAGGAACTACAGACACTCTGAGGAAGTACTCAATGTCAATTCCCCATGTGGTCTCACATCGTGTTATAAGACACTCTGGAGAAGCCCTTACATCCATTCTCCATATGGTCTACTACACTAGGTTCTCACAACCCAGTGTAATGTCGGCAAGTATCGCATCGTGTAATGGCCAAAGTATCCTCATGAACTAATTGGCCTACATCTATTGTATCTCAGCATGGAAGAACAATAGTCACATCGTCCTACAGCTAGAAATGGAACTGGAAATAGCCTAACCGGAAAAACTAGACCAAATGGTCATAAAAAGGCAACACATGCATGGGAAAGACATCCTAAGCATAGCAATTTAACCCGAATCCCATACAAAAATCCTCTACTCAAGCATACAAGGAAAGCAGAAAGCAAGATAGGTAAAATGGTAAACTTACGCAATACCCCATTCAAGGGTATTGTGTACAATTTTTTCTAATATTCAAAGACTTTCTATAGCAAAGCGAAAACCACCTACATTTAAGGTTCCGATGAAAACGATCCACAAGCAACCACACTCCAAAAACCAAAAATGCTTCACAAGAACCACTCTATAACTCATTACCTATCATCCACAAGCCTTAAAATTAACTCCCAAGGCAACCCAACACTGGATCTACATGCAAAGGATGTAGATCTAGAAAACCTAGAGAGAGCGAAGATTATATTCAGGGAAAACCAAGGAGAAACCAAAAGGAGGGATTTACCCGAGAAGAATCTCCTTTGATCCACCAAGAAAACCCTTCGATTTTCCTCCAAAACAAGTATGCGAGATCCTTAAACCCTTGAGAACCCAAAATCATGAATGAGGATTGAGTGGGAGAGAGTTTAGAGAAGAAATGAGGCATCCCAAGCATCTACGGGCTTTAAACCCTAATTTTTAATTGGCCACATGGTTTCCCCACACAGTTGGGAAAACCGTGCGCCAACTGTGCGGTTTCCCTGGTCTCTTCCTGGGACTTCCCATGGCCTGCCCGCACGATTTGACAATGTAACATCCCAAGTAAGTAATGAATAATAGATATTTTTATCTATGTCTATTAATGATTAAGATAGTGTTTTAGAGGCTTAAAATCAAAATAAATACAATCTTATGCTTGGAATACAATAATATTCTTAAAAGATTGTTTTACTGCCTTTTGATGGTAAACCCTTTTTAATTCAATATTTTGACAATTTTATAATCTATATTTGTCAAAATAAAAATATTCATTATGATTGGGACATTGAATTTTACATTGGATAAATTTTTGGTATTATTCTGACAATGTTCATTTTTTAATGAATAGTGAAAAATACTGAATTTTACATCAAAACTGCTTATTAATCTAATTTATTTATATGATTAGATTATATTTTGAATTCGTCTTAATGTGTAATCTGAATATATTTTTACCATTTAATTCAATGGTGGTCATTGGAATCAATTTCACTTTGAAATTATACTTAAACTACTGTCAATCTTTTGATACTTATTGTTTTATAAAAACACGCTATTTGCTCTGACAGCGAGAATTAATTATTAAATTAATTAATGTGACTTATATGTTTTGAATTTGGTAAAATAGACTTCATTTTTGAATTCGGAATATCAAATATAGTTTAGGATGAATTTTTGGTAATTTTCTGAAAAACATCAATTTTTGATAAATAGTGAAACCACTAAGTGGTACTTATAAAAACTGATTTTCCGTTTAAATGAAATGTTTCTATCATTGTATTTTGAATTTCAAAAATCCGACATACATGGTTGTCATTAAGAAGTAAAATGTGGTTCAATGAGATTAAAATAATTTTTTGGTGAATAGTAACTTTTTAAGTTTTTAATCGCGATTAGTGGTAATTAGTGTAGTTTAAGGTAAAAATAATGCTTTAATAAAATAATATGAGCTTGAAACATGTCCTACCCTCATTGGTTGTGTCATGGAAGACCATGACAAGCCATGGGTAAACTTAGGGACCCCATGGAGCCACTTTGGTTGGGAAATTCCATAAATAACTTTTTATTTAATGTAAAAGTAAAAATGACACAAACATCATATGTTTTACGAAAACAATTTTTACATGGGGTTATAAAGATCAGATTTTTTATTATAAATAGTCATTGTAAAGATAGAAGTATTTCCTACATCATAGTATTTTTTTATAATTTTTATATTTTAAATAAATTAAATTATTTATGACATCACGATAATGCAACGATGACCTCATTATTTAACGATTTAAATAAAATGGAAAGATAATGTAATATCTAAAACCGACACATTTCCAAAACCTATTGGATGGGTAGATTTAGAACCCTTATCACCTTATACTCTAATTATTTCAATGTGGGACCATTTAAATCTGAAACTCATTTTTAAATAAAGTAATATTTCGTTACTTTCCAAGAGTGCCCCTCCTCTCCTCTTATAAAAGGCCCCCACCTCTACCTCTTTTCCCACACTCCCAAAGCCTTTGGCTCGGCCAAACCCTGACCATTTTGTCTCTCCACTTCCCTCTCTTACTCCTTGTACCCTCACTTTGGGCAGAAGTCTTCCCAAGGAAGCCTTTGAGCTCAAACCAAAGGGAGTTACCCAATTTTAAGGTAATGTCTTCTTTTGAGTCCTTTTGTTTTATTTTTCTTCTCGAAACCCCTAAAATATTTTTATTCTTTTCATTTGTAACAACTCCAGTATCCTCAATATACTAGGATGTTGTTATAATAAGGATTTTATCTACACTTACACACACCTACATCTACTGCTTAACGAACACACTGTTTCCGTGGATGGTGAATTTATGCCTCCTGAAACGATGATTGTTCAACATTCTTTTGACCCCTTCAAAGGTGGCCATTAAGATGTAACTATATTTATATATGATATATAATATGTTTATGTTTTACTTAATCTTCTGTATTTTTCATTTTGGGTATACCTTTATGGCTTCCATTATGGGTAAACGCGATATCTTCATTTAAGGAAGTGCGGACTACCGCCCCCTTAAAGTGAGTTGATTCGTTAAATACCATATGTGGGACGTATAAAGGATGGAACTATGATATTATATATGATATTATACTGGAATTATAATATACCATTATATCATTATGATTCCATTCTATTAAATACGAAATAGAAATGAAAGTAGCGTTCATGCGTACGTACGACTTACCGTCTCCATGAACGGTGCATTTCATTTCTTACCTCTAAATGATTATGTAATATTATAAATGCATGCATGTACTGGATATATATGACATATATGATATCTAAATCATGAATACCAATCTGGATATAATGGATACATGGACAACATGTAATTATAAAGGGCTTATTTTTGACTCAAGTACCAATGATCGCTAAAATGACTGTTATTAACTTAAATAATTACATAGGTTTCATGACATGGTAATAAGTGATATAAAAGGAATAATGAACTTGAAAAAGGTTCTTAAGAAAGTAGAAATTAACTCAAGTTTATTATTCAGGACATTAAAGAACGATCGAGTCAAGTCAGGCCCGTGGTATGTGACTTCGTCTCAATCTCCTTTCATTGAGGCATATTTTTTTTATACACAACCTTCTTTTATATGGTGTATAAAACCCTTTGACTTTTACGTTTATCCAAAAGGAATATTTTTTATACGAAGCGTTTTACTAAACGACAAAAGGGAATGTTTTTTTCGTACGTATGTGGCGACAACAACTTCTCCGCCGCCGTGACCGTTATTTGAGTTTTAGCTTCCTCTATAAGAAATACCTTCTTTTTAAAAGAAAAATAAATACCATGTTTTAATTTTCTTTTATTTTGGTATTGAAAATGGTTTTCATAATCTTTTTATATCAATGTGTTGTATTGATATCTTGTGATTGAAAGGTGAAAATGTTATGTTTCCTTTATGCATGTTTTATGTGATATGATTATGTTGAGGTTATTGGGAATTATTATGAAGACGGGTGGTTCCGTGATAAACTAAGGGCGGGTGAGCCCGATATAGCTCTCCAATGCATTGGGTAACGCGAAGGACTGAAATGTTAAGGTTTCTCCGAAGAGATTTAGGGAATATACTGTGATGGGTATTCCAAACATAACCAAGAGGGTTACTCCCTACGTATGAATGTTATGAATGCCTCAAGTTACCTTTATGTCTTATGATTTCTATGATTATTCATGATTTGATGAGGTATGTTAAAGTGCTTATGTTTTATGGGTAAAGTATGATCTCATCCATATGTATATATGTACCCATGTTTCCTTTCCATATTTTTATATCCCTTACTGAGCTTTTTATACACATCCCAAGTTTTTTGAAATGTTTTTCACAGGTCAAGGGAAAGGTACATGATATGATGATAGTGTCAAGGAAGTGTCAAGAAAGAATCCATGTTTAATTTAAACATGTTTCCATTGATGGGGATGAAGAATACTATCTTTATGTAACCACTTTGTTTATATGTGTAATGTAATGCAAGTTTTATGATCTAATTCTCTAAAACTCTAAACCCGAAAAGATCCTCAATGTGTAATCTTGTAATAACTCAAGATTAAGTAAGTTTAAAGGCTGGGGCCTTATAGTTGGTATCAGAGGTCGGTTTAGATAACTTTAGGAGTTATAATTCTATTAAATGATTATCCAAAAATATTTTTTTTGAAATGATATATCATTTAAAGATTACCATGTTGCTTCATCTAAGACATGTTTGTTCAGAATGGTTTGCCGTAGAGGAAATAGGGAAGCAGTGCTAGGAATGAATACAGAAGGAAATAACCTTCCGAATCAGCATCCTGAGATGGTCAGAATTGGAACTGAACAGTTTGTTGCAGTAATGGCGCAGTTGAATCAGGATATAAATGGTGGTGGTATCCATGCACGAGATCAGCAAGACCAACCGCAGAGGAACATGTCAGTGGTGGAACATTTCATGAGGCAACATCCCCCATCATTCAGAGGATCATCTGATCCTATTCTAGCTGAAGGGTGGATTAAAGCACTGGAGAAGATTTTCGATGTCATGGGGTGTTCAGACAATCAAAAGGTTAGTCTTTCTATTTACCGTTTGGAGGGTGAGGCAGATCAGTGGTGGTCGATGGTTAAAAATATCAGGGACACTGAGGAGATTGATGCTCTCGACTGGGATGAATTCAACGGTATGTTTCTTGAGAAGTATTTTCCTATGGCTGTTCGAATTAGGATGGAAAAGCAATTCTTGGAATTGAGGAAAGAGGAAGACTCAGTGGCTACCTATGAAGAAAGGTTCACTCTATTGGAAAGGTATGCTCCAAATTTTATCCGAGACCTTGATAGTAAAATTAATCGTTTTTACTCAGGATTAAAGCCAAAATATCGAAGGGCATTAGCTTCTTGTGAGTTTAAAAGTTATGAAAAGCTTGTTCGATGTGCTGAGAAGGTGGAAATGGAGTTTTCCGATGATCAAGTGTTCTATAACAACCAACAGAAGAAGAGACCAAGGTGGCAGGAGAAAGGTAATAATTCTTCAAAAAAGTCTGATGGTAAGAAAACTAAGTTTCCAGTTTGTGATAAATGTGGCAAAAGGCATGCTGGGGAATGTCTTCTGAATTCTGGAAAGTGCTACCGATATGGTAATATGGGACATAAGGCTCGTGATTGCACTGAAAAGGATCAAGGTGAAGGTAATACCAAATTCGATTTACAGTTAGTGAAATGTTATAAGTGCAATGATATGGGTCACTATGAAAACGAGTGTCCGACAAAGAGCTTGAGTGATGGGAAGCAGTTAGACTACAAGCAGAAATGGGTGGTGGAAATCCTTTTCAACTACTTCAGCAGATGTCGGGACATCAAATGAAGTTGTATCAGGTACTTTGTTTGTTTTTTCAGATTATTCTAGTGTGTTGTTTGATTCGGGGTCTACACATTCTTTCATCTCTGAAACCTTTTCTAGTAAAATGGGAATACCATCTCAAGAAATGACTCCTGAACTTTTGGTAAAAACACCAGGGGGAATGTTGAGGAAAATGAATTTTTAAGAATCTTCCTATCCTTATCTGTGGAAAGAACCTACTTGAAAACCTTATTGTTCTACCTATAGTAGAGTTTGATGTTATCCTGGGTATGGATTTCCTCTCTATTTACCATGCTAAGATTGACTATAGAGCTAAAGAAGATTATTTTCAGAAATACTTTCAGTTTGTGTACAAGAATGAACCCTTACTGTTGATAACTTATCAAGATTCCAAGAAACATGTAAAAGATGGAAATGAATGTTACCTTGCACACATCGTTGAAAATAAAGGAACTGTTCAGATTAATGATGTTCCAGTGGTAAATGAGTATCCTGATGTTTTTCTTGACGAGTTTCCTGGAATAATACCAGATTGGGAAGTTGAGTTTACTGTTGACTTAGTTCCTGATGCTAAGCCAATTTCAAAACCCCCTTATCGAATGGCTCAAATAGAACTTTTAGAGTTGAAGGAGCAATTGTAACATTTATTAGAGAAAGGTTTCATTCGACCTAACACATCACCATGGGGTGCTCCTGTTTTATTTGTTAAAAAGAATGATGGTTCTATGAGACTTTGCATTGATTATAGGGCCTTGAATAATATCACTGTTAAGAACAAATATCCTTTGCCTCATATCGATGATTTGTTTGATCAGCTCCAGGGAGCTCATTTTTTTCAAAGATTGACTTGAGATCGGGGTACCATCAGCTGAAGGTAAAGGAGGAAGATATTCCAAAGACCGCGTTCCGTACGTGATAAGGACATTATGAATTTGTAGTAATGCCTTTTGGGCTAACCAATGCACCTTCTGTATTCATGGACTTAATGAGTAGAATTTTCCATGAGTTCTTGGATAAGTTTGTGGTGGTTTTCATTGATGATATTTTGGTGTTTTATAAAAGTAAAGAAGAGCATGAAAGACATTTAAGGGTCATTTTTCAAACCTTAAAAGAAAAGAAATTGTATGGGAAATTCAGAAAATGTGAGTTTTGGTTGCAACAAATTTATTTCCTTGGTCACATTGTTTCAAAAGATGGCATAACCGTTGATCCTGCAAAAACAAAAGTTGTTGAAGAATGGCCAAGACCCACAAATGTAACTAAGATTCGTAGCTTCCTTGGTTTGGAAAGCTATTACTGAAGGTTTGTTAGAAATTTTTCACGGTTATCTAGTCCAATGACTAAGCTAACTCGGAAGGGTGTTAAGTTTATCTGGACAAAAGAATGTGATGATTGTTTTCAGGAATTGAATAGAAGATTGGTGAATGCTCCAGTTTTGGAACTACCTTCTAGGAATGGTGAGTTTGTTATCTACAATGATGCTTCATTGAAAGGACTTGGTTGCGTCCTAATGCAGAATGATCAGGTAATTGCTTATGCTTCACGACAGTTGAAAAATCATGAGGTAAATTACCCTACACATGATTTGGAATTAGCTACTGTTGTTTTTACTTTAAAAATTTGGAGGCATCATTTGTATGGAGTAAAGTGTGAAATATATACCGATCACAAAAGTTTAAAGTATATATTCACTCAAGAAGAATTGAACATGAGACAAAGGAGATGGCTAGAATTAATCAAGGATTATGATTGTACAATTCATTACCATCCAGAAAAAGAAAATAAAGTGGCTAATGCTTTAAGTCGAAAAAGTAATGCTTCATTAGAAATGTTGCGTTTAGAACGTGATCCTTTGGTTAAGGATTTGATGAACTTTGGCATAGAAGTTGTTGGTGTGGGATGTTCTTCTGTTTTGTTTCAGGTATCAGTGAGATCATCTCTATCAGATAGAATCAAGCAAGCACAGAAGCAAGACAGTGAGTTGCAGAAAAAGGTAGAGTTGGTTTAGAAAGGTAAGTTGCCTAAATTCAACATTGATAATGATTGCGTTTTGAGATTTGGGAAGAGATTGTGTGTGCCTTGTGATTCACAATTGAAGATATAGTTGTTATGTGAAGCTCATAGTTCTCTGTTTTCAGTTCATCCTGGAAGTACTAAGATGTACAGAGATCTGCGGGAGTATTACTGGTGGGATGGAATAAAAAGAGATATTTCTGATTTTACAGTGAAGTGTTTCACATGTCAAAAGGTTAAAGCAGAGTGGCAGTTACCGAAAGGGATGCTTCAGCCTTTACCAGTTCCAGAGTGGAAATGGGAGAATATATCCATGGAATTTGTTGTGGGATTACCGAAGACATCTCGAGGTAATAATGCAATCTGGGTTATTGTTGATCGCTTGACTAAATCTTTTCATTTACTTGCTATAGGGGATACTTTTTCCCTAGATAAAATTTCCCATTTGTATCTTAAAGAGATAGTCAGGTTACATGGAGTTCCTCTCTCCATTGTATCTGATCGTGATCCTAGGTTCACTTTTAACTTTTGGAAAGGCCTTCAGAAGTCGTTGGGTACTGAATTAAATTTTAGTACAACTTTTCATCCTCAATCAGATGGGCAGTCAGAACAAACAATTCAAACCTTGGAGGATATGCTACGTTCTTGCTCTATGGATTATCAGGGAAGTTGGGACCGACATCTATCTTTGGTTGAATTTTCATATAATAACAGTTTTCATTCCAGTATACAGATGGCACCATTTCAGGCATTATATGTGAAGCGGTGTCGAACTCCAGCTTTCTGGGATGAAGTGGGTGAAAGGAAGTTGATGGGACCAGAATTGGTAGAAGAGATGGCAGAAAAATTTTAGCTGATTCAGAATCACATGAGAACAGCTCAGAGCAGGCCGAAGAGTTATGCGGATAACCGGAGGAAGGATCTATCTTTTGATGTAGGTGATCATGTTTTTCTCAAGGTTTCTCCTTGGAAAAGTGTGATGATATTTGGTAAGAAAGGAAAGCTGAGTCCAAGGTTTATTTGACCATATGAAATTCTGGAGAGAGTTGGATCAGTTGCTTACCGAGTGGCTTTACCTCCGAGTTTATCTCAGGTACACAATGTTTTTCACGTTTTGATGTTGAGAAAGTATATGCCAGATCCATCTCATGTTTTGAGTCCAGAGGTAGTTCAGATGGAAGAGAACCTATCTTATGAGGAAGAACCGGTCCAGATTCTTGACCACAGGGAGCAAGTGTTACGGAATAAGGTGATTAATCAGGTAAAGGTTTTTTGTAAAAACCACACGATGGAAGAGGCAACATGGGAATCTGAAAATGCAATGAGGGATAAGTACCCCCATTTATTCGATAAGTAAATAAATTGCGGGGACTCAATTTTCTAAAGGGGGAAGGATGTAACATCCCAAGTAAGTATTTAATAATAGATATTTTTATCTATGTCTATTAATGATTAAGATAGTGTTTTAGAGTCTTAAAATCAAAATAAATACAATCTTATGCATGGAATACACTAATATTCTTAAAAGATTGTGTTACTACCTTTTGATGGCAAAACCTATTTAAATCAATCTTTTAACAATTTTATAATCTATATTTGTCAAAATAAACATATTCATTATGATTGGGACATTGAATTTTACATTGGATAAATTTTTGGTATTTTTCTAACAATGTTCATCTTTTAATGAATAGTGAAAAATACTGCATTTTACATCAAAACTGCTTCTTAATATAATTTATTTATATGATTAGATTATCTTTTGAATTGGTCTTAATGTGTAATCTGAATATATTTTTACCATTTAATCCAATGATGGTCATTGTAATCAATTTCACTTTGAAATTAGACTTAAACTGGTGTCAATCTTTTGATACTTATTGTTTTATAAAAACACGCTATTTTCTCTAACAACGGGAATTAATTATTAAATTAATTAATGTGACTTATATGTTTTGAATTTGGTAAAATAGACTTCATTTTTGAATTCGTAATATCAAATATATCTTAGGGTGAATTTTTGGTAATTTTCTGAAGAACTTCAATTTTTGATGAATAGTGAAACCACTAAGTAGTACTTATAAAAACGGATTTTCCGTTTAAATTAAATTTTGCCATCATTGTGTTTTGAATTTCAAAAATCCGACATACATGGTTTCCATTAAGAATTAAAATGTGGTTCAACAAGATTAAAATAATTTTTTGGTGAATAGTAACTTATTAAGTTTTTAATCGCGATTAGTGGTAATTATTGTAGTTTAAGGTAAAAATAATGCTTTAATAAAATAAGATGAGCTTGAAACATGTCCTACCCTCATTGGTTGTGTCATGGCCGACCAAGAAAAGCCATGGTTCAACTTGGTGACCCCATGGAGCCACTTTGGTTGGGAAATGACATAAATAACTTTTTATTTAATGTAAAAGTTAAAATGACACAAACATCATATGTTTTACGAAAACAATTTTTACATGGGGTTATAAAGATCATATTTTTGATTATAAATAGTCATTGAAAATATAAAACTATTTCCTACATCATAGTATTTTTTTTATAATTTTTAGAATTTAAATAAATTAAATTATTTAGGACATCATGATGATGCAGTGATGACCTAATTATTTAACGATTTAAATAGAATGGAAAGATAATGTAATATCTAAAACCTAAACATGTCCAAAACCTATTGTATGGGTAGAGTTCGAACCCTTATCACCTTATCCTCGAATTATATCAATGTGGGACCACTTAAATTCGAAACGCATTTTCAAATAAAGTAATATTTGTTTACTTTCCATGAGTGCCCCTCCTCTCCTCTTATAAAAGGCCCCCACCTCTACCTCTTTTCCCACACTCCCAAAGACATTGGTTCTACCAACCCCTGCCCATTTTGTCTCTCCACTTCCCTCTCTTACTCCTTGAAGCCTCACTTTGGGCAGAAGTCTTCCCAAGGAAGCCTTTGAGCTCAAACCAAAGGGAGTTACCCGATTTTAAGGTAATGTCTTCTTTTGAGTCCTTTTGTTTTATTTTGCTTCTCCAACCCCCTAAACTCTTTTCATTCTTTTCTTTTGTAACAACTCCAGCATACTAAATATACTAGGATGTTGTTATAATATGTATTTGATCTACACTTACACACACCTACATCTAATGGTTAACGAACATACTGCTTCCGTGGATGGTGAATTTATGCCTCCCGAAACGATGATTGTTCAACATTATTTTAACACCTTCAAAGGTGGAAATTAAGATGTCACTATATTTATATATGATATATAATATGTTTATGTTTTACTTAAGCTTCTGTATTTTTCATTTTGGGTATACCTATATGGTTTCCATTATGGGTAAAAGCGATATCTTCATTTAAGGAAGTGCGGACTACCGCCCCCTTAAAGTGAGTTGATTCGTTAAATACCATATGTGGGACGTATAGAGGATGAAACTATGATATTATATATGATATTATACTGGAATTATAATATACCTGTATATCATTATGATTCCATTATATAAAATACGAAATAGAAATGAATGTAGCGTTCATGCGTACGTACGGCTTACCGTCTCCATGAACGGTGGATTTCATTTCTTACCTCTAAATGATTATGTAATATTATAAATGCATGCATGTACTGGATATATATGACATATATGATATCTACATCATGAATACTATTCTGGATATAATGGATACATGAAAAACATGTAATTATAAAGGGCTTATTTTTGACTCAAGTACCAATGATCGTTAAAATGACCGTTATTAACTTAAATAATTACATACTATTCATGACACGGTAATAAGTGATATAAAAGGAATAATTAACTTGAAAAAGGTTCTTAAGCAAGTAGAAATTAACTCAAGTTTATTATTCAGGACATTAAAGAACGATCGAGTCAAGTCGGACCCGAGGTATGGGACTTCGTCTCAATCTCCTTTTATTGAGGCATATTTTGTTTTATACACAACCTTCATTTATACGGTGTATAAACCCCTTTGACTTTTACATTTATCCAAAAGGAATCTTTTTTATATGAAGCATTTTACTAAACGAAAAAAGGGAATGTTTTTGTCGTACGTATGCGGTGACAACGACTTCTCCGCCGCCATGACCGTTATTTGAGTTTCGGCTTCCTCTACAAGCCATACCTTATTTTTAAAAGAAAAATAAATACCATGTTTTAATTTTATTTTATTTTGGTATTGAAAATGGTTTTCATAATGTTTTTCTATCAATGTGTTGTATTGATATCTTGTGATTGAAATGTGGAAATGTTATTTTTCCTTTATACATGTTTTATGTGATACAATTATGTTGAGGTTCTAGGGAATTATTATGAAGACTGGTGGTTTCGTGATAAACTAAGGGCGGGTGAGCCCGATATAGCTCTCCAATCCATTGGGTAACACAAAGGAGTGAAATGTTAAGGTTTCTCCGAAGAGATTTAGGGAATATACTGTGATGGGTATTCCAAACGTAACCAAGAGGGTTACTCCCTACGTAAAAATGTTATGAATGCCTCAAGTTACCTTTATGTCTTATGATTTCTATGATTATTCATGATTTGATGAGGTATGTTAAAGTTCTTATGTTTTATGGGTAAAGTATGATCTCATCCTTATGTATATATGTACCCATGTTTCCTTTCCATATTTTTATATCCCTTAATGATCTTTTTATGCTCATCCCAAGTTTTTTGAAATGTTTTTCACAGGTCAAGGAAAAGGTACATGATATGATGATAGTGTCAAGGAAGTGTCAAGAAAGAATCCATGTTTATTTTAAATATGTTTCCATTGATTGGAATGAAGAATACTATCTTTATGTAACCACTTTGTTTATATATGGAATGTACTGCAAGTTATATGATCTAATTCTCTAAAACTCTAAACCCAAAAAGATCCTCAATGTGTAATCTTGTAATAACTCAAGATTAAGTATGTTTTAAGGCTGGGGCCTTATAGACAAACTGTTCTCCACCTGTGCAGATCCCATTGCCTCCTCCAGGAACATCGCATGGTTTTCCCGCATGGTTTGACAAACTGTGCGCCTCCCGTGTGAAGCCCACTGTCAAGGGTGCACAATTTCTTGGGCTGGCCACATAGTTTGAACAAACCATATGCCAACTGTGCGCCCCTACACAGCCTCTACATCTTAAAAAACTTTCTTCTAAAAATTCCTCTTTTTCTCAACAACGAATAAAAAAGAGAAACATAACTGATAAGATGTTCCAGGTTCTTACAATCCTATTTTCAGAGATACATGATGGGAATCCTCTCAAACATGATTTAAATTATTATTCAACCATTCATGGATGACTTTTTTTCTATGTGATGAAATTTTAAAACATTCCATGAAAATATAGAAACACTTTTCGAAATATTCCAAGAAAAGAATATGAATTTAAATTTAGAAAAGTGTCAATTTATGGATACGAAAGGACTTTTTTAGGGATATAAGGATTTTAAGTTAGGATTGGAGTTTAATAATTCCTTGATTTAAGTTATCCAAATGTTTCCCCTCTATAATAATGTCAAGGTAACATGATGTTTTTTGATACATGATGGATTTTATAAGAGGTTCATTAAATTGTTTTACAGGATCACTAAGACACTCTGATCATTTCTGCTAAGGGCCCGCTATTTTTTGATTATAGATTATTGGAGTCCTTTAAATTTCTTAATGAAAAGCTTTATTCTTCTCTAGGTATCATTTCCAAAGATTAGAACATACAATTTAATGTAATGTGTGATGCTAGTAATATATATTTAAGTTATATTTTCGGATAGAGGAAGGACAAGTGGATTCATATCATTTATTATGATATAAAACTACTAGGTGATGGACAAAGGAAATATTTTTCCAGCAAAAATGAAATTGGACTTTGTTATTTTCTCCCTTGAAAAATTTATACACTACTTGATAGGGTCCAAGATGATCATTTTTACTAACCATTCAGACCATAAGTACTTTCTAGAAAAGGAAGAGTCAGAACCAATTCTCATATGATGTACAATTTAATTATAATAGTTTAATCAAGTTATTAAGGATAAAAAGGGGATGAAAATGTTATTTCAAACAACCTATCTAGACAACCCAATACCCAAATTAAATAACCAAGGGAGATAAATAAATTATTCCAGAATGAACAATTATTTTATTTTTTTATTCAGAAATATTCTTATTTTCTGTATTATGATAATTTTCTAGATTTTTCTTTTATGTGGAAGGAAATTTTATAGATCAAATGAAAGTGGATTATATCTGAGTTGAAATAATACTAATGGGATGACCCTATTCTTTTTATATGATGTACTTATGGTATTGTGAGGAGGTGTGCGGATGAGGAGGAAAATTTAAACATCCTTGAGAGAAGGAAGTCATCCCCATGGGGTGGCCACCATGGAGGAGAAAGGACTACTCAGAATTTTTTATAGGCTAGGTTCTATTTCCCAATACTATTCTAGGATTCTAGTAGTTTGGTGATTGGCTAAGAGAAGCTCCAAATTCTTGGAAATTTATTTATAAGAATATTTCACAAAAATTAATACTTGAGTTTGATGTTTTCAATGATTAGGGATTGGTTTTCATGGGACTATCTCCATCCTCTTTTGGGAATGAATATATTATTTTGGCTATGGAAATTGTGTCCATATAGGTTTAGGTAGTTCCTATTCCATAATCTTGATATTAGGGTTGTAAAATTCATCAATAAAAACATTTTTTATAGGTTTTGTGTATCTATAGAATTTATTAAAGACAATGGAACCCATTTCAAAAAATAATCATTCAACAATTTAATAGAAAAGTATCGATGATTCTAAAGAACTAGAACTGCTATTACCCACAATATAATGGGTAGTAGAAGTTTCCAACAGAGATCTGAAATAGATTTTGGAAAATAAATGTTCTTGGTCTTGAAATGGATGTTATGTGAAGTTAGAGGAGGATACATGGACCTATATAACCTCTTATAAGACTCCAATAGGGATATACCCATACAGAATAATTTTTGAATGATATTATATCTTCCTATAGAATTAAATCCGAAATAGTTTTTGGTTAGTGAAGGACTTAAACTTTTACTTTAAGTCTACTAGTTAGAGGAGGTTACTAGAGCTGAGTGAACTTGAGGAAATTAGAGGGTAACCATATGAATATTAATAAATTTTCGAAGAAATAAAATATTATTTTCATGACTCAATATTTCAAATTATGGATTTAGGGGTTGGTTCGAGTGTCATGCTTTCAAATTCTATATTTAAACCTTTCATAGTAAAATTGGAAACCATGTGGCTTAGAATCTTCCCCAATCTGAGAGTTCCTATTAATGGATCTATGTAGTTATTTGGAGAGGAAATACGACCATTCTTGGTCAATTACCATAGAATAAAATATTTCCTTGAAGGGAATCTAAAGGGCTTGACTAATATTTATTTTCTTGAAGGATGAATATGTTTGAATTCTAACGAAGGACTATAAACATAGTGTTTAATGGGAACTAACCCATGGTTCTTGTTCTATTTTATTTTTATTTCCCATTTTCAATAATTATAAACCATAATTTTATTCTCTAGTTTGTTATCCAAAGTAATATTAATTTAATTTATTTTCTTGGTACTTCACTATGTTAAATTTAAATAGTATTTTAACTCCAAAGGGAGAAATACACTACATTTTCTAGATAAAACCACCTTCACTCAATATTTTGTAGATTTGTTTTTTGAACATTAAATTTAAGTATTATTATTACTATTTTCATATACTTGAAGGAAATTGAGAAGACCATCTATTGTAATTCATATAGTTTTTAAAAGGATGAACTTTTTAATAAACCGTAATGGTCAAAACCCCCATAGTTACGAATGTGTTATTTTTTATTTCTCCATTTATGTTATTTTTTGATCTTGTACTACATGATACAATGAATTAAGTGGGGGGGGGGGTACTCCTTATATATTAAAAATTGAAAACTTTTTTTCTTTGGTGTTAGATTATTAAATTCTAGTAAGTTGAAAATTAAGTTGAGCTTCATTGTGATGTCTGCTTGCACCCATTTCTTTAACTTTGGTTCAACTGATCTGTAAAGAATTGTTCATCATGATACTATTTGAACTACATTGTATTTTATTCTATATAATAATAAAAATCATGAACATTCAATAAAAATTTATGATTTTAAAAAAATATTTTGATTTGATATATGGAAGGGTGATTTTAGAGATTTCTTATAACCCCTTGAACATTCATTGGTTACTGAATTAACCACATTTTTTTAACTAAACTATCTCCCACCTTAGAATTAAACATTAGGGATAATATTGAGTTTTAATCATGTGGTAGAGGGGACATTATATGATATTATATACTTAAATTCTAGATACATAAAAATCCCAATTGATTTTAGCCATAACAAAATCCACCTAGTTTTTTTTGTTAAAAATATTTTCAAAATTTTTAGCTTCTTTTAAAAACTGATGGTCTTTGGTTTATGATTTTCACCTAATTTAATCCTTCCTGATTTATAATATCATTCTAGTTGTTTAAGGATACACTAAATCAGAAATTGTTCAGGATGCTTGATTACTAAGTGGTGTAACATACTGCTATATAGATTTTATATTTATTAATAGAGAAATATTGTGATATATGATATATATTTTTGGAAATATGATCATAAATTTAGGAAACTATAAATTTAAACTGAAACTAGGATATTTATTTTAAAAAAATTAACCACCTTAGGTAGAGAACTCAAATAATAATCTTATAATTATTTAAATTTGTAGTAAAATATGCAATAGGTATCCCATGACAAGTCTTTTAGATAAGGCTACTAGGTTTTTTTGTAGATAAATAATATCCAAACTTAATAAGTTCCTTGCATAGTGCTATGAACAAGGCATTGGCTATAAAAATGTTAAAATAAAGGGATTTGTGAAAAATGAATTCCTTAAGGTGAGGAAAATTTATAACCCAGATGAAGAAGGTGACAAATGAATTATATGAATATCATTTTATTTTTAACAACGAAGTGATAAAAAAATTGATTCTTGATTTTTGGAAGCAAGGATATAGTAAAAATTAAAGATTCCTTTTATGAAAGATTTATTTCCAATTGAATCTAACATATCATCACTTTTAGAATAAGAGCTTAAATTGGAAATGAAGTATGGTAGTGAGTGACTTCATATAGTAGGCATGAAATTTTCAACATTGAATGAATTTCTGTAACCATATTTTCTTTTGGGTATTTTAATTTAGGTTGGACCTAAAATGATTTTCCATTAAAAAAATGACTATCTTTATAAATTTTTCATCAATAATTAAATTTCTAGATATGCTTAATCTCGAGTTGAATATAAAGAATCCTGTTTTATATTTTATAAAAACAAAAACAATTAAATTTTTTAATGGAAAAAATATTGTGTTTGGGAGTTTTAGGTGGCTCATGTTCAAAAACTTTTCCACATTCTTTTTTTTTTGAATAAATTATTTTTTACTATAAATATGTTCTATATTTAAAGAATTTATTTTCATTTGTTAATTTTTTATTTATTTTTAAATTGTTTCAAAATATCATTAAAATGTGTGCTTTATGAGATGAATTGAAAAGTTTTCATGTGTGCTTCTTCTGAATTATTTTTAATTTGTATTATAATTACTATTTTATTTTATTTCAGTTAATATTTTTTTTAATCAACATTTTTTTTTATTTTTTTTCAATTGAGAAATCCATTTACTTTTAGATCTTGGAAGTGTTCTCTATAAAATTTTAACTAATTTTGTTTGAGATTAAATTTAAAACTTTTCAAAAAACCGTTTTTTATAATTTCATGAATTTATTTTAATTTCCGTTTTTTTAATTCCATTATTTTTTTCCTGAATCATTTAATATATATTTATGATTGTTTTAGAATGCCAATGTTTTGATTCTACTACTGTGAGGGCTTTCTGCTTCTATAAGAAATCCACCATCACTAGAAGTGCATCCACCATCCACAACAGAGCATCCACACCATTACCTTCCCCTTCCATTAGTAGATCAAATCTACCGGTCCATAAACATTTTCCACTGCAAGAATCTTCACACCAATAATCAACTTCTATCAATTTTCCAATCAATAACTTGATCCCATTCAGATCTTCGGCTAACAATTTCCCAACAGTAAATTGCAATCCACCATTTTCCAATCTATCACCGACCCTGAACAACTGGTCCCTACCCCATATCTTCCATTTTTAATACATCTCCAGTCATCCCCTATCTACCTCTAAACCTGGCTATTATGATCACAGATCAAATCCAATCACCATAACATGGTTGAAATATGATGCTGATGAAGAAGAACCAAATCAGAGCACCGCACAGATATGTCACCATAATCAAGAACAGATGAATATGTAATCATCTAAGAACAAAAAATATAAATAAAAAACAAACTAGAGATCTTGTAAATCTGATACAAATAATATTTTTAGGATGACATGGAGGGATAGAGCCCATGTAGATGTCTCCAATCACTACCGTGAGTTATCCCACCCACTGAAACCAAGATCTTCTTGTGGCCACCGATAGATCAACATCTACCATTATTACATTTGTATATTTATATATATCATTATATATACCTTCATCTTTTTATGTGATCATATAATCCATCCTAAACCCACATCATGGATGAGCTCGGATTCCAAAGTCCACCTAGGTCAAAGCTCAGTTGAAGCCACCTCCACTATTGAAGAATGTAATGCTGGTCCAGTCCTACTAACGTTCTATTTAATTATTCATTGATTGAAGTTGAAGAATACCAAATCAAGAAATTTACAAGAGAAGTGATTCTAAATCTTCCTCTGGTATCTTAAGTCGAGACCCCCTATTTTTGATAAGGCAAACCAAAATAATAAGGTGAAATTAGGAAAATGGAGTAATAACAAAAAAACAAAATATATATATAATAGTTAATATAATTAAATAGAAATATAGAGAAATATAATAACGATAATAATAATAAGTATATGTGAATATATATATATATATATTATCAATAGGTATATATGTACATAACTTTTTTTATTTTTTTTATTAATATAATTAATATAATTTATTAATACTAATTATTATATATGTATATATAATACATTTGAATATATATATCTTTATTTAATACAAGTATAATATATATTAGGTAATATATATATAATATAGAAATAATTTCTCAGACATTAACACGCTCGAGCCCCAATTGGAATTGGGGAATTAACATCCCAAATTGGTGATGTTAGTCTCTAATTTTTTTTTGAATTTTTTTGACAGTTTTATTGTATTAGGTTCTAGAAAATGTGACTTTAGGAATCAAATCAAGGATGTATGGTTTGAGTGGCCTCACCCATCTATCATTTCCTTTGAACATTTTAAGTGTAGGGTATCCGGTAGTGGGATTAGGGTTTCCACAAAGAATAGAGTGGGGAATTCTTTTAGAAGGGTCTTGTGCTCTAGTCACAGTCATGGAGGAAGAGGCATAATAAATTTTCCACATTGAGAAAGAGAGATCATATAGGATATATGAAGGATATGTTGATGGAATATAGATAGAATAAGAAGTCTCTAGAATAAGAGAGGATCTTGGGGAAGAGAAGACACAGTCATGGAGTTGGAAAACACACCACACCACATACAGAAGGAAGAAGCAGAGAACATAGATAGTTCATTGGGATCTATTGGGAATTGAGAAGTGGCTCCAAGAGAGAGAAATATTTTATCTATTTACTTTATTCTCTTCATTACTAATACCTGGATATTTCTATCACAACTTCTTTTAATATTTTGAAAACAATCATGATAATAGCGTAATCACCTTCTACAGATTATTTTTTGTGGGTTAATCCATTTTACATTGATCATGGATTTTCTATAATGGATGCCTCTCTCTCCCCCTCTTTTATTATAATGCAGTGACAAATGGAGGTGGAAGCCCCAGAGAAAATCGAGCCATCGATGAGATCAAGTATCAGAATGAGAGGAATCTCATTTCTTGAAGCCTTGATGGGTGTTAATCCTTCAAAATCTCAAGTACACAAGCTGTTAAGGATTAGAAAAGACGATGATGGAAGTTTCATTGTGGAAGCTGACCCGGATGTGTTACAACAAAGATCTGAACTCTGTAAGTACTCCATTACGGGTCGTATATCGTATCTCAAGGGTAATAAACCCTGGCCATAAGCTGATCTGAAACCCCGTATTGCTGTGGTATGGGGTTTTTCCAATTAGAAATTGGTTCCGTTGGGTAAAGGATATTTTCATATACTGTTTACCTTACAAACTAACCTTGATAAAGTGTGGAAAATAGGTAATATTTATCTTAAACCTGGTCTACTTCGACTTTTATAATGGTATTATTCTTTCAATCCCAATAATCACAAGAAAAACATTTCCCAAGTATGGGTAAGGTTGCACAACTTGAACTGGTTCTTCTGGCATCCTCAAATCTGAAAATATCTTGCTTTATGTATTGGTATGCCACTGAAAATTGACCATATAACACTTAATGGTGAACTAGGATTTTTTTTTCTAGAGTGTTAATTGAATTGAATATGAAAAAAAGCTATCCAAATATATTTCCATCAATGCTAGAGATATAAATCCCTGGTAAAAGTTGAATATGATAAGATGCCCCCGTACTGTGATTTTTGTAAAATTATGGGACACTTAATAATAAACTGTAGGATTGTTCACAAACATCCACCACCAGCATCCTACTCTGAATGGATAGAAGTTAGAAATAATAAGAGGGGGAAGGATACTACCCCTGAGAAACATGAAACAACAAGAAAAATGGCCGAAAAATGGGTTGCCAAACCCATTACACAAGCACAAACTTACCATGGGAAATCATGGGATGAACTTGTTAATGAATAGGATAATGAAATCATTGATCAAAACACTAAAGATGTTATTGACTCAGATGATCTATAAATCCTGGAACATCCTCATTCCATAGATAATTTTTATTTTCATAATAATTCAAATGATGAATTCTTATTATAGGAAGAGCAGGGACATCCTCCAATTGATAAGGACAAGGAGCAGTACAACAGTTCAAATCTACTAGAGAAATCTGGGAATCTGAATAGTATTCCTACCATGACTAACATTTCACCTTCTCTGGATTTCTCTAATATCACTTTGCAGGTCCCTTTATCAAGTGACTTTGCAGATTCATTTCGGATGGACCCAAAACAGAATTCAACCTTGGATGCAAAAGGTGTGGTTAGTCTTATCTCAATGGATTGTGCAAGTTCTTCTGATGTTTCTCTGGCTATGCAGAGGATTGTTTGTGGGGCTGATCGTGGGACTGAATCGAATGATATTCCCCCTACCAGCTCTGGCAGGGGCCTGGTAACTTTCCAATTTCCTCAAACTCAACATCCTATTAATTTTATTTCTCTTGTCCCAGATGAAACACATCAAAATAACATTCTGCATAGTGAAACAAGCAATTATATGCACACTACTGCTACTCTTTTAAATTCCCACTGTGTGAAATCTGATGTTATTTGCAATTCTGTTTCACTGGAACCTTTTCAATCTGTTTATCCTGCTTTAAAAACAGAATCTGTTTTGACACAACACATTTTTGAACCCCATTTATTCACTAACATGAACACTACAAACCAAGCTCTTCTAAAAATGTGTAGGGTAGATACAGAAACCCCTTCACCACTGAATTCGCATACTACTATACAAAAGATAGCCATAGAGGATTTTTTTGGCTCCTGCTTCAGAACAGAATTCTGAAATTCCAACAGCTCACATTATAAACACAACCCACACTCCACCTGGGAAGAATTCAACTCCTTCTAAAAATTAGGCCTCTCCCCGCACTTTGGAGATTAACCTTATTGATAAAAAACCCAAACCAAGCCCTTCTCAGAAAGTTATAATATCAGAGAGGAATAAGGGTTTGGGAAAAACAAAAAAAAGGGCTCGAACCCAAAACGCAAATCAAAATGAATATTCTTTTTTGAAATTTCCAGGGTATCACTAATGCTGATACTTTAGTTGTTCGTAAGAGGATCTTAACCACTCATTAACCCAAGATTTTCTCTATCTCAGAACCTAAAATAAACTTCACTTCTAATTTCAAGAAATTCTGTTCTTCTAACTATGTCATTCTAGGATCCTGCAAAGATGGCTCCGCTGTTGAAACTCTATAGAATTTTTATCACACCTCCCTACAAAACGTGAATATTGTTTTATTTTTAGAGAAACATATCACTTGTGACTACTACTGGGAAGAGAAACACTCCTTCTGTATAATGATTTATTCCAAAAACAGATATCAACAATTAAGAACTCTTTGGCATGATCTGACTTTGTTGAAAAATAATATTCATGTCCCTTGGATTTTGATGGGTGACTTCAATGATATTCTCACTTCCAATGAAAAAATTGGTCCCACACATCTCTCTATTTCATCAAGGGAGTTTATAGCTGCTATTGATGATAATAACCTTGTGGAAATCAACCTGATTGGTGCTAAATATACTTGGTATAAGAGGAATTATAATAAATTTGTTTCCAGTAAACTAGATAGAGCTTTCGTTAATATGGACGCTCTGGATAAATGGGATAATATCACTAGTATCACTCTACCGAGTTTGAATTCGGATCACACCCATATTATTTCCAGTATTCACACTAACAATTGCAAGCTTACTCTCCATTTCAAAAATTACAATGCTTGGTACATAGATCATGAATGTCTGTCTCTCATCAAAAATGTCTGGGATACTATGAGTCATCATCAGGATGCTTTTTCCTGTATGTTTAAACATAAAAATTTAAAACATGCCTTAAATGGATGGTGTATAAATAAAAGCAAGAAAATTGACATTCATATCTCCTCTCTTGAAAAATAGTTGGATCAACTGAAAAATCATAATACCAACTTGGACTTTAATGTCGATCTCCAAACTGAGATAAGTATATCTTTAAAACTCAATTCTCTACTCACATTCAAAGATAACATGCACAAACAAGTCTTCAAAACCAAATGATTAACCGATGGTGATAGAAACACTAAATTATATAATTCAATCTAAAGGACTAGAAAGGCCAGTAGACCTCTTACTAAACTTATTCACAATGATGTGGTAATTTATTCTGATAAAGCTATCTCCAACCATGTAGTTTCTTATATTCAAAATATTATCAATGGTCCAGACATAAATATTGACCTTTGACCTAATATCATCCCAAGGATGGTGGATGAAACTGATAACTCATTTCTCCTATGTATCCCATGGGACCATGAAATTAGAGGCATTGTTTTTAGTTTAAAACCAGATAGCACTTCTAGTCTAGATGGTTTCAATAACGAATTCTTCCAGCAACATTGGGATGTTTTTCATCTAGATGTATATAAGCATGTGAAATCTTTCTTTCACAACGGCTTTCTCTCTCATTGTTTTAATGATCAATTTCTTACATTAATCCCAAAAGTGGACAATGCATCCGAGATTCATAAATTTTAGCCTATTGCGCTGATAAAAACTCTCTTCAAAATCATTTCCAAAATTCTTGCCAATAGGCTTTACCCTATATGTAACAAAATAGTCTCCTGGAGTCAATTTGGATTCATTTAGGGAAGGTCTATATAAGACTGTATTTTCCTTGCCTCTGAATGCACCAACAATCTAAATAATGTTACCAGAAGTGAAAATGTTGCTATCAAACTTGACATTTGGAAGGCTTTTGATACTATTGACTGGAGTTTTATTTTTAATGTTATAAAAGGATTTGGCTTCAATGATACTTTTATCAAGATGATAAAAACTTTGTCCAACTCTGCTTCTTTATCCATTATAGTCAATGGAACCCCTAGGGGGTTCTTCAAATGCACTAAAGGGGTAAAACAAGGTGACCCACTCTCGACAATTTTATTTGTAATTACTGAAGATTACCTTAGCAGGCTCCTCACTCATTTGGTAAATCAAAACAAACTCAAAACCATAAATGTGTCCAGAAATATTAGAGTCCCTACACATCTCTTATATGTTGATGACATCATCTTGATTCTTCAATGGACAAAAATAATATTCATGTTCTTTAACAAACCCTTACTCACTATGATAATGTCTCGGGGCAGCCCATTTCTTAGCATAAATCGCACATTTTTTGGGTAAAAACTTCTCCGCGCAAAGGAAAAACACTATTACCAATAATAATGGTATTAAAAAAGGTTTCTTCCCCTTCACTTATTTGGGGGTACCTATTTTTTGGGGAAGACATAAATCTACTTACTTTTCTAACATAGTGGATCAAATTATTAATAAGCTTTCTAATTGTAAAGGCAAGTCCCTCTCCTTGGCTGGCAGAATCTGCTTGGTCAAATCAACCATTGTCTCTAAAATGGTCTACTCCCTTATGATTTACAAATATCCCACTGTTAATTTTAAAATAATTAACACCTATATTAATAACTTCATCTAGAGAAGAAGTATCTTTCAAAAAAACTTGTCACCATTCCCTGGGCAACCTGTTGCAAACCCTTGATAAGGGGGGGTATTGTTTTTAAAAACCTTAAATTGTTTAATGACGCGCTTCAAGCTAAACTTACTTAAAGACTGGTCAATACTGACTCGAATTCCATTGACTTCCTTAAACATAGATTCATTTCCAAACATAAGAAAGGGAACTTCAATTATATCTCTTCCTTGATATGGACTTCCATTAGGTACACTTATCATAAAATCATAGAAAACTCTAGATGGATAGTGAGCGCTGACTCCAATATAAATTTCTGGCTTGACAATTGGACTAGTCCCCACTGACCTCGATGATTTCCCCTAATTCCACTCTGGTGGACACTAGTCACACTATTAAATAAGTTCTCCATTCCTATAGGGATAATCTCCCTGAAAATGTTGCTCAGATCATTGATAACAATCCTTTTATTAACTGTAATGATTTTATTGTCTGGGAACCCGTGCCGAATGGTATTCCTGACTCAAAAATTCCTACATGCACAACTTTATTGGTTCTGATTCATGCTTTCAATGGTTAAATTCCTTCAATAAGATGTGGATTAGGCCCTCTATACTAACTCTTATTTGGCATATTACTCATAATAGATTTTCCACTGAGGTTTGTCTTCAAGCTTTTTCTATCCAGCTATGCTCTAAATGTCACATATGTAATCAACATAGGGAAGACACTAACCATCAATTTTTATCTTGTGCTACAGCTTCTGCCCTTTGGAAATATATTTTTGACATTTTTAATTGCAGATGGCATACCCCTGACACAATTCTCACCCTTATTAAATGTTGTATACAATGCCAAGCCTCTCAGAAAATTAAGAACATTTTTCTAACTACTGTTGTTGAGCTCCTACATGTGATCTGGTATGAAAAAAATGATATACTTCACAATAAATGATCTTTAAATCGTAATTCAGGGAAAGCACGAATCCTCGTCGCGATTCGAGAAGCTGCATCGATCCAAAAATCCCACTGTAACAATTCGGTTGAGGATTGGGAGATTTTTCACAGGCTTCAGATTGATGGTATATACCATCAACCTCTTCACACCTTCGAAGTTTTCTAGAAAACGCCAATGCCGGGATGGATCAAAGTTATGGTTTATGGTTCCTCAAAGGGAAATCCTAGACCTGCCAACTACGGATCCATTTTCAGGTATTCTGCTGGCAAGTCGCGTGGGTGTTTCTTTCATAGTTGCAGCATTG
Source organism: Viscum album (assembly GCA_963277665.1). Taxonomy (NCBI): domain Eukaryota; kingdom Viridiplantae; phylum Streptophyta; class Magnoliopsida; order Santalales; family Viscaceae; genus Viscum; species Viscum album. The sequence continues at coordinate 175,653,099 of OY728164.1, forward strand.
CTTCATCATTGGAGGCCGAAATGATGGGAGTATTTCATGAGGTCAAGTTTTCCATTTAAAAGGGTTCGAGGAAACTATGGATTGAAAGTGATTCTACCACCATTGTCCAGGACATCTAGAATGGGGTGAATCACCTTGCCTGGCCTTTGATCTATCTTTGGATGCAGTGTCGGGACTCTCTGCATGAAATAGACTACATTTCCACACATACCTTCAGAGAGGCTAACGCTGTTGCTGATGCCCTTGCCAAAACGGTGTTCATCAGACCATGACCCAGATGGACACCCTCCCTCCATAATTACTTCAGATATTTGATAAAGATTGTAAAAAAATCCCTTCTTTCCATCTCTTGTAATCCCTTTGACTTTTTTATTAAATAAATTTTTCTTTGGTCATTGATCGAGGCACCACTTCTTAAACAAAAATCTTAAGAGAGAGTAGCACATAAAGTTAAACTAAAAAATGAACTCAATGATAATTGATTTGTTCTTCATCTGTTATTTAATTATCTATATGGTTTACAAACTATAGAGTCTATTCAATCACAAATTAACATGACAAGAGTTCTATTTATCCCATTTCAATATGTTAAAGGTGTTTAAATTTAAATCCATAAACAAAAAAAATTCATTATAAAATCCATCAAATTGATTTTCTCAATTCATCAATTGGGTTTCTTGTTTTATTTTTGATCTTTTTTCTTTACTACTTATTTTTACTCACACTCACAATCACTCAAATATCCATTCTTATCACTACTCTATCACTATCCTCAACTGCTTCTTATGCTACCTTATTTTATTGTTTTATTTTGCCTTATTTTTGGTCACTGACAAGTTTTTCCTTCCACATAGTTTGACCCTTCATAACATAGTACTATTTTTTGATAGTAAATATTTTTATAAATATTAAATTTTTAAGAGTCCAATGGTGTATGTTCTATGTGCCTTATCCTTTAATGTATAAAATCATGATACAATTTATACACATTCCAAAGGGGATGTGCCTAGTGAAAGGTAAACTAGGTCAGAAGGATCCAACATAGTTTTTCCATATCATGTCTCTATAAAATAACCCAATATTATATATTTATTGAAAAAATAATGATAAAAAGTAAAATGGTATTTATACAAAAAATAGTGGTAAACAGTTCCCTTCTACCACAATTCCAAAACAATCTTCGTAAAATAATTTGAATGCATCATTTCCATAATGTAGTTATGTTTAAAAAAAATAGGCATATAAAATAAAATAGATTGAAAATACAAATTACAATGTTAAAACACTCTAAGGATCACTTACGACTAGGTTATCTGGGTCACATAAACATTAATCATGACTAATAAAATATAAAATTCCTTAGAACCAAAGCGTCATGGATAATGGAATAGTGGAACAACATTTAAAGTGAATCGTACAACCATGCCAATCAAGTCTAATATACAAATTCATCTCAATCTAGGAATAAAAGAAAACCCTAGAAATTTGAATCCTTACAAAACCAAATGACAGTCTCGAAAAATACTCCCACCACCTAAGTACCCAAAAATCCCTTGTGCTACATATCAAATAATTTCAAATGGTTTAAACATTTCACAATACAATTTTTTAATACATTTTGACATCAAAAGCTTAATTAAAAACCATATCTAAATCAATTTCACAATTATTATAAAATGACCATTCTTTTACCAAAATAAGTGAAATTCCATTTTTTTAAAAACCTAATTTACACGCATAAATAAAAAAACACAAAATCATGATAATTATTAATATTTTTTTATAAAATTTATAGAAATTATAGTTTATATAATAGTGGATAGAGACAGAACCACCTATATCTATCCTAGGTTACAGGCCACTCACAATAGGATCCACACACCAAAAAAAGAATGTTAGGAACCTAAATCGACAATCAAAGGACTGATTATGGATTAGAATGTCTTATATTTGAATTCCATAAGTAAAAGGTTCATCAAAAATATTAACTCAACACATATATCATGAAACCCATGTGATGCACCACAACCAACACCATAATCGGCCTCTAGAAGAAAAAACATGAAGAAATATAAAAACATGTATAGTTATCAAAAACTGATCCATGAAATCCAAAACCACATCCCAATACTATCGCAATAGCTTTAATAAATTAATGATAAATGAAACAACCAATAATGGTGAATCAAGACACAATTCCAGATATTAAGGTGCTAAAAAAAGTGATCAGAATGGAGTAAAACCACCCAAAAATTCATGTGGGAGTGATATGGTTTGAGGGGGGGATTCTCATCGAATGACTTTGGATTCATTCTTACATCGCATAAAAGCCCACTGGCCTGGTTGAATTCCTGTCATAAATAATTACTTTATATTGAAAATCTCTTTTATTTCAAGTATGTTGAAAAAGGAAACCCCTTGAGTTAAAATCTTGAGTGATGAATTAACTATTTAAATTGAATTCAACCCTTGTAGGAATTTTAAACTTTGAAACCGATTGACTTCACCTTCCCAGAACTAATTTCATGTCATGTATCTTGTTCATGGAATGAACGAGTTCTATAGTCATCACCTAGAACATTCCCAACAATGAACACCATGTTGACACTAAAAACCCTCAAAACCAAAAGTATAACCTCTTAAACAATAATAGAGAGAATACCTTTAATTAGGTAGTGAAAATATTCCTAACATATGAATTTTTATAACTTTTATGTTATGATGAATAAGGGTTCTCCAAAATGAGGTGAGGTTACTACTCGGTCATAGATAATTCACACTCTGAATTCTCCCCCCTCAAACCATATCACTCTGAATACCACACAACCTTACCGTCTCTTACACATATAACATACCCATATCTATAACTCTAGTAGTTCCCATGATCGGAATAAAATGAGATGATTTCATCAGATGATCAATCACTATTTAGATAAAATTCATTCCTAGGGGAATCCATGGATATCCAATAATAAAATCCATGGACACCTCATCCTATTTCAAGATCGGCACTTGATTATGATGGAGATAAGCAAAATGGTTTATGTTCTCTATATTTATCCACTATTAGGAGTAAAAATGGGACATATAATATGAGATTTCACTATTAATACCCAACCAGTAAATCATCATATATTTTTTGTAATAAATTTTCATAGAGCTAGGGTGTAAGAACCATGAATAACTATGAAAATAATGAAATAATGAATTAATCATCCCATTTAATTTCCTGTTAAAACTGAGAAAATATCCTCTTATGGTTTCACTCTTACATTGATTCCAAGATAATTTATTGTGGAAATTTCCTACTGAGAAAATTAATAACGACATTCCCTTTCCCTGATGTTTTATAAATTTCAAATAAAATGTCTAAATATAATCCACCCACAACCCCTGTCTAAGATTCATTTAATTTTGAGAAAATATTTTCCTAATAATCATATTATTTTAAATTATTATGAATATCTCCTTAAAATGATAGTACTTACAACACATAATAACAAGAATTACTATGAAATTATCCAAATATTGAATGGGTTATTTTTTATCATGAAGTTGAAGATGAAGATAGAAAAATATGAAAACATGATCATCCTAAAAAATAATAAAACCCATAACAACAACTTATGTATCACAAGATACCACATACCCCTTACTGGGATCAGTTAAGATCAAAATAGGAGCAATGTCAATAGCCATTTTAAATCATCAAAAGAAGTCTAAAATTTTTCATCACTCATGAACTTCACCTATTTTTGGTAAGAGAAATCAAGGTTGAAGTCAAATTCAATAAATCATTGATAAACCATCGATTGTATCATGCTATACCTATGAATATCAATATCTCAATGATATTCCATTGATTTTATCATAACAAGACAATATTCCTCTTATCAAAATAGACCGATATGCCTTGTTAATAAATCATTTTTTCCAAGAATTTCATTTCTTGGATCACGAAATTTCATTTAAAATGATTCCCATAATTGTGGTGACACAAAAATATTTCCATAAACTATATTTATATAGTGCTTGAGCTCATTCTCAGATCTCAAATAAACTAGGATATCATACATTAATACAACAACAATACTATTAAAATACTAATGGAATACCCCCTTGATCAAATCCATAATAACTAAAAGATAATTAGTTAAACCAAAAATAATTACAAGATATTCCAAATTGTTATACCTTCTTGTAAAAGTGTTCTTTAGGATATCGGACACCTAATCCATGGTTCGATGATAAAATGACTGAAAAATATATTTGAAAACCACTTATCCCCTTTAAAATGATCAATCAAGCCATCCACATTGGGAAAAGGTAATTATTATTAATACTCACCAAATAAATATTAAAAACATAGATGAAGTGAACCATCAACCTTCATAGATAGGGGAATGGGGGATTCCCACAATTAAACCCTTGGGTGAACAAAATATTTCTCCATAAAATAATCCAACTGTACATTATGCTCTTTCATCATAACTAGTTTCATTTTATATGAGGGTATCATGATTGGATGAGTACCTAACACCAAATGAATCATAAAATACAAATACATTTCTAAAGGATGATTGGATATGTCATCAGGGAATGCATAAGAAAATTCCCAAACAATATTGGGAGGATCAACAAAAGAGATAATGATAATAAGAAAAAAAATAATGATTCATGAAAATAATAAATATCAATCTCAACAATATGAGCATCATGTCAATCCACCCCGATGATGACTGTAAAAAGATAATAATTAAGAACTAGGAAATCCCAGACTAACTCCAAAAAAATATCAAAATTAAACAGGAATGAAAATGAAAAACATTCCCTTTAATATTTTAAATAAGTCTCATAAACTCTATAATAAATAGAAATATATATATTAGAAGTTTCAATATATCAAAAAACATGAAGACATAAATGAATATGAGACACTTGTATCAAATAGAGTAGTTTCTAATGAGGATGCAATAAATATGGAACCTCTCAATATAACAACACCAATGTAAGAATATTATGGAAAAATATTCATTACATAGAGGTGCATCACTATCGAGGCCTATTTCTAGAGTCCTATTAACTATGAAGTATCTATCTACACTGAAGAAGAAATGGGAGTTGAAGATGACTTACCATAAAGAAGTATATACATATCCTAATAGAACCTCTGTAGATTCCATTAAAGGACATAAGTATTGAAAAGATTTATAGGAGTAACAAAATAATTATATATATTCCCTTGTAACACCCAAATATTTTATGAAAAATTTATCTATAAATTAATATTATTTTATTGATAGCATGAGTTATACAAAGCACTTATATTAAATGAACAATGATATAATATTAAAAAATTAATATTTAATTTTACAGTTATCTTCTATCCGTTAGATTTGAGGATATGAATTAGAATAACTAAATTATGAAAAACTTATGGACTAGACATGTACAAAATAAATTCGTTCGTTGTCAATTAATTAAATTTAAAAAGTTGAAAATAAAAGAGTTTTTTTTTCTAAAAAACTATTTCTGTGTGTACAATGTGTTTTTACCACAAAAATTAATTTAATCGCTATTGGTGGATAATTTATATTTTATTTTTATATTATATATTCAATAAAATTAACCATTATATAATATTTTTTCTAGGCGTGGTTTAATAAAATTCCAATTTCATGTTAAAGAACTATTTTTCTAAAAAAATAGTTTCATCATGTATTGTGTTCTTATTTAAAAACTAATTTCATCTACTTATAGAAATAAAATAATTAAGAATTTTTTCAATATATGTAATAAGGAAGTAAAAAATGGTAAACTATAACTTCTTATTTTTGGTGAATATACTTTGTAATCGTGGTAAAATTTACCACCTCATTAATGGGTAAATCAGATTAATCTTGGATAAAAAAAAGTGTTAAGGTCATAATTAAGTATATTAATTCGTATTATATGAAATGAATTATAACCCGATATCCATAAGATAAAAATTTAAATAACTAAGGGATACATTTCCATGAAAAAACCTTAAATAATAATTAATTAAAACCATTACCAAATGTAACTCTCTTAATATTAAATATCTATTATGTGAACACAAAGGGAAAACATAAAGTTATTAATTAATCTAAATTTATATATCTATGAAATTACATTCATTATATTTTTTAAATAATTATTATTTATTTAATTACAATAAATTATTCTACAACACTAGCACACTATTTCATCATTTCAAGTAAAAATATACTAAATAATATTAAAAATATTAAATGTAATATGTTTTGAATGAGTTGTAATGTTAAATAAAATTTCAAGATTATTATGACATATTTGCGATGTTTTAATGGATTATAATAAAATTATTTTTTTTATTTTTTTCATTTAAGAAAAATTAACTTAATAGTTTCAAAATTGACATTAAGGATATTATATCAAAATATTATTTCATTACATTATCTAAAAATAATAAATATCTTTTTTGATGAAAAGGTTAATAATATATGGTATAAAATTTCATCCCTTTTAAATTTATGATCCAATTATAAACTTCTTTGTATTATTATAAACCATTAGTTGTAAAATATAAGTTACCACGATTAAGGTTTAAATAGGTAAACTCAGTGGTAAAGACAAAAGATATGGTTTCAAACACAATATAAACATTCCCAAATTTTACTGGTTGATGGGAATTAAACCCCATAGTACCTTATTATATAATCCATTTCCATTTTAAATCATTTCTCTAGATAATTGATTTTTTTTATTCTTTTATGAAATTCAAAGAGCGCCCCTTGCCTAAATTATAAAAGTTCACCTTTATTTCTCTTATTCACAACAATTTGAACCTTATATCTCAATTAAACCCTAAAAAAGTCTATTCAACACTCCCATATACAAATTATTGTGGTGTTTTTTCCATAAGTCCAATTACTGGGTCATTAAAAGAAGATCTAAAGGAGTTGTTTCAATGAAGAGGTAATCACCTTAAATGTACACTTCCTCTTTAATTATTATTATATATCCACTAAATCTGTTATATTATTCATTAAATGATATATTTAGTATCCTAAATAAAAATATATGTTATTGTGATTATTTAATCCGCTTTAGTAACCCTTTTTTCTATCAAATAGTATGCTAAAGTATCGCTTAAGTGTACGTATGACTTACCGTCTCCACATAGTGTTAAAATTCAATTTACATCACTATATCGAATGTAAAGTTATTGTGATGGTTTTAATACTCATTAATTATATTTATTTCATTATTATTATTCTGGAATTATTCTAACACATCTGACAACTTACCTTCTAAATTGTTGGAAAATGACAACATTCCTCATCTGTATGTGTGGACTACCACCTTCATGAAACGATGTGATTCATTTTTCATATCTGATTTACATGGATGGTAACAAGTATGGATTTTATGAATATATATGATGTATATGATTTGATAATTATTTTATAAAGGTGATTTTTTTTATTTCATTCAATTTGTCTAAAAATTGAAACAATGTTCATGAATATGTATGACATACCATCTCAAAGAACAATGTAATTAATTTTTTGTCTATAAATTTTGTGGATTACTCTCTCTCCCTATATATGAATATAATAATAATATATTATTTTTATATCATGATAATTGTTTTTGTATATAATCTAACCATGATAAATTTATATGGACCAAGACTTCTAAACTATAATATTCTTGAAAAAAAAGTCGTTATCACATAGAATAGTGATTTTAATAACATATTATTAATAAACTGGTGAAAAGATGAAAAAAATAATTCATACATTGTATGGTATATATTAATATTTTTAAATAATACATGTGTATTTAATATATACTTATTATACAGCAGGTTTGAATGAACGAGGACTGAAGAGAGTTTAGGTAAGGTATTTATGCTTCAATCTAATCTTAATATGTGTCCCTTATTATTAAATTTATATTAAAGACTTTGTATAATAATTATCTAGAAAATCTATTTATTTATCATATTCTATTGTTAATTATGATCAGTATATTATTTCATTTCATTTTCCTCAAATTAAGTACTTAAGATATCAAAAGAAACTTTTTTAGGGAAAACATAATTTATTTCTCTCTTGAGCCAAACAATATTTCCATTAAAGATCCTTATTTTTTAAAAATATTTGGTTGATTTTATTTAAAATTATCCTTTTTTTATAATGATATTTATCCCATTATTTCATTCAAAAAAAATTTAAAATAAAACATATTATCAATTTATAAATGAGGTACCATTTGACTTTTTATAAAAAAGTGAAAGGAATGTGTTATTTTAAAAAATACTGCATGAACGAGATTTATTGGAATAATGAAAACTAAATTAAATGAATATTAATTTAGAATTTTTATTTTCAAATATTTGTTATCCTTAATATTTGAGGAAATTTTATATTTTAAATAAGTGATTTTTAAATAAAATGGGTGTTTTCTTCAAGAAATATTCCAGTGATTATTTTAAAGAATATTTTAATTTATGATAAGATCATTTGATGTTAGTTGTATTAAATAGGTCATATTATATAATGATAACATCGTTATTATTTCTCTAGATGTTTTAGGATCATTATTATTATATGTTTATGAACCTCATTTATTTTTACGGGTTCTTCTATGTTGAATTGATGAAATATTTATGAATGTCATTTTATTTTAACCGGTTATGATGTGATGATGTGATGATGTGATGAATTTTGTTATGATATTATAGAACAAATATTTATTGTTTTAATTATGTGATGGATGGTCCCATAATTATATAGACCTCAAATAAACTAGGTAAAATTTTATATCTTGTGAGATAATTAAGGGATGTGAGTCGATATTCTTGATCCACTACGGTAAAATGGTCAATGTTCTTGGTCCACTATGGGAAACAATTTAATGTTCTCGATCTACTATTGGATGTAGGAAGTGATTAAATATATTATATGGTATGGGAAATCAGATGGGATTCATTATCCTCTATGATTTGATGGTCTCAATAGTTAAATTTGACCTATAAAATAGTTTTATACTCATGATGGTGGGACACTTTTAGGAAATAAACATATGGTTCATTATTAATGATGTTTTATCACTCATTCGGGTCTTTTTAAATGATGAATTATTATTCCATGACCCATGTTTATGATCAATGATAGATTGGGAACATTCTTTTTTAAGTTATTTTTATGATCTAAAACACCTATTTTTATCATATACTTCCATATGATTATTGATTGATATATTCTATGTTCACCCTTATTGAGAATCAGATCTCACTATTTCCTATGTTTCCTTTCACCAGGTTTTGAATAAAGGTAAAAGTATGGTATGTTAATGATGGGTACTATATATGTTGACCTTGTATAGATTATGAAGAATTTTTCATAAAATAATAGGATTGTGTATCTATTACTGAAATACCCAAAACCTTTATGATTATCGACAATGTATTTGTCAAATGAATTGAATATTCATCCCCAATGATGTAATAATTATATATAAAATAATATCATTTCTATAGTTTTTATTAGATGATAGTTTTAGTCAATATTTTGAGATTAATATTATAAAACATTAGTGGTAACATTGGGGATAAGTCTATGCATAGGTTAATATCCTAATGTTTTTGGAAATTCCCATAGAAAACCTACATTAAACCTAAAGTCCTAGAGATTGATAAAAAGGTGTCATAATGTATACATCCCATGAATTATTTTTCATGATTATATGATAGTTAACTTTGATTATTATATCATGATGCATACACTTTTATTTTTTGGGATTATTCAATTTTAGAAACATGGAGACATTGTGCTAACAATGAGTATGATGGAAAATGCATTGAATTTCTACCTGAGAAACCAAATTATATGAAAATATAATGAATAATATTTCTAATATTCTTATGAAACATTCTCAAGATACAAATCATGATGAGCTTCCAAGAAATAAATTAAGGGGACAACATATTTTTGAGTCGTTCCAGAGAGAACATACACTATCTTTTAGTGTATCTTCAAATCTACTAGTATCTGAGTAATGCATTATCACCATTGAGAAAATAATTTATTCTCATTAATTCTCAGAATAATAAAAATATGACATACCAATTTTTTAATTTGTAAGGAGAATTAGATCAATATATTAATATTATTAGGAATACAAGACAATATGAAGAAATTTACCCCATAGAATGGGATGACTTTAAGAGGTCATTTTTCATTATGTACTTCCCTTGTGTTCTATGTAAAAATACAGAGGAGGCATTCATTGATCCAAAATAAGAGGATGATTAATCCATTGTCACCTATGAGTTATATTTAACAACACCTTCATAGTATACCTTTGTTTTAATCATTAACCTTAAAACTAAAGATGACTGATTTTATGGTTTCTTAAAACCAAGTCCTCAAAATGTGTTAAAGGTAAGATACATTAATATATAAGAAGAAATAATAATATTTACATTCAATGTGGAAATGGAAATTAATTATTCCCACCATTCACATGGATTTGAAATGAAAAGAAAGATGGTGGTTCATGAATGATAAAATAAATAGCATGGGGGAAATAAAGTCCAACCATATACATAATAAATATTGGTGATGAATTATCAAGGGAATTTATCAAACGGAAATGGTTGGTTAATTAAACATGTAAATGTGGGTCATAAAGACCATGAATTTTGTAAGGGGGTTGATAGGGTTATTAATGACATGGAGGAAAAAAGACACAAATTAATGTAACACCCATTCTCTAATGATTCAAATGCATAGAATAAGGGAATTAGACTAACTAGGGAATGAATTATTAGTTTTCTTGGATAAGTATCAATGACCTCTTATATCCAAAGTCAAAGTAAAATATCATATGATCACAACTACTGAAGTTGGTTATGAGAATGATATGATGAATGACACAATTACCATACACTCTAGAATATATAATGTTTTATTTTAATCTAGATATCCCAAATCTTTTATATCAATGGATTTTGAAAAGAGTATCTAATTACCAACTCAATGATTATATATTGAGATGTGATTGAAAAAACAAAATGGTACGATGATCACATTTCAAGTTTATAGTTCTTCTCCAGTTGATGTTTCTGGGGAAGCACATCCTATAAATCTTGTGATTCTCCATTTATTTGGAGTTTATATTATTGTACGCATGGATTGGATTTCTTTATGTAGATCCTATATAAATTTATAAATATGGTATTCCACATTTAATATTCCAAATAATCCCATGATCATTTATTAATGTGAGCATGACTAAAAATTAAAAATGGAAATTCCTTATATCTCTTCAGCCTTAATTCCAATCCATGAAGGCAATTTATCGCATATGCTTGGGAAAAAAATCAAAATCAAAGATATGCCTACTTTTCATTGTTTTGATGATGTATTTTGAGAATAATTTCATGGCCTTCCTCTATATTTTGATGTGGAGTTTTCAAAATAACACAAACTTGGTGCTACAAAAAATTTAAAGAATCCATATAGAATGACCTAGATTGAATTTCTTGAATTGAAGAAAAAATACAAAATAATATTTATAATGGTTTCATTCATCCAAGTGAATCACCATGGGGTGAACCTTTTTTATGATCAAATAAGGATAAATTGGACTCTAAATTTATTAGTGAGAACTTATAATGATCACAATCAATAAAACTTATCCCTTAACCTGTATTGATGACATGTTTTATCAACCACATTGATATCAATGCATTTATAAGAGTGGGATTCATTCTAAAAATCATCAACTGAGGTTCAAGAAAGAAGATATACCCAATATAAAATTCCATACCAATTATTGACACTACTATTATATAGTGACTCCTTTTAGACATATAAATTCTCCTTATATCTATATATATTTAATTAGTTGAATCATTATAGGTTACCTAGATATGGTTATAGTAGTATATATTGATTGTATGATTATATTTTTGAAGAGAATGGAAGATAATGAATATCATTTGACAATTTTCCTACAGTCTGGGAGGAAGGAGAATCATTATGAGAAATTTACCATGTGTGAACTTGGGTTTCTAATGGTTTTATTAGTGGGTCATATAATCTAAATTCAAGATATATAAAAGGACCCTTAAAAGTCAAAAGCTATTTAATGTTGTACCAGACCAACCCCTATGTCTTAAATCCAATATTCTATTAGTTTAGAAAGATATTATAGATTATTTTTGTAGAATTTATCATGATTGTCTAATCCACTCACCATGTTAACTCAAAATGTAGCTAAGTTCCATTGAAAAAATTAATGTGTAGTGAATTTTGAGGAGATGGAGAAAAGGTTGGTGAGTTCACTTATACTCACACTACCCTATAGTGAATAAGGGTTCATGATATATAGTGATATGAAAAATAAGGTTATTGTATGTTTCTTAATGAAAAATGATATGGTGATAACTGAACCCTTACTACAATTGAAAACACAATAGAAAAATTACTGGGCCTGTGATTTATTGTTAGAAACTGTAATAATTCCACTAAAGATATTAGAGTATTGTCTTTATTGTGAAATGTGTGACATATATACAATGTATAAATGATGAAATTACATATTCTCACACAAAGTGATGAATATATTACACATAAGATAGTTTTATTTGATTACATATTATGAAAAATCATCACATTACAACCTAGGGAAATAGAACACGTTGGAAAATTCTCTGATTTAAAAGGATCATTCTAGCTTATCTATGATGAGGATTAAAAATATCAATTATTTTTTGATTCAAAAAGGATGTATCTTGAAATTTTAATGGAAGGAAAGAAATATTACATTTTTTAAATGAGTGCTCATACATCTATCCAAGTGCATATTAAAGAGGTGTATAATGAAGATATAGAAATGTTGAAGAATTAATGAAATTTTATTTAGTTAAAAAATGGTTATGTGTGGATTATCAGGTCAAAAAACCAATTATATTTCAAATAAAAACTAAAATTTAATAATGAGATATTATATGAAGCTTATTTTTCATTATTCTGTGTTCATCCTAGAAGATCAAAGTTGTATAGTGGACTGAATGAGTATTTTGGGAGGGAAAACATGAAGAGTTTTATTAAAGTGTATATATATTAGTTCTTGGTTTGTCTTAAAGTTAATTATAATAAAAAAATTCAAATGGGATGTTTTAACCGTGAACCATACTATAATTGAAATGGGAAAATATCACTATTATCTTTTTCACTGGACTCCCCAAAATAAAAAAAGGGGACAATGACATTTTAATTATTGTCAATTACCAAAAAAATTATCAAACTATATTGAAATCATAGATTATTTTTCACTTGATCGAATTTATATGATATATATTGAGGAATTGGTTAAATTATGTAGAGTACCACTTTATATTGAATCTAATCAAGATATAAGGTTTAACTCTATATTTTGAACAAGTCTTCAGTAGGTTCTAGATATAGAGTTGAGTTTCAATAATGAATATAATCCTTAAATATACAATAAATATGAGATATCTATTTAAAATTCAAGAATATATTTTTAGAGATTGATATATGGAATTCAAAATTGTTTTCGATTAATTCCTTTGGAGGATTATTCTTATAACAATAACTTTCACTCAAGCATTAATATGAATCCTTATAAGGCCCTATAAAGTAGGATGTTTATAAATAAATTGTGTGAGGATGAATTTGGATAAAAAAATATATTGGGACCTAAGATTACTAATGAAATGGAAGAGATGTTCAAATCCATTCAACAACATATAAGGGAAGCACAAATATGATGAAAATTTATAATAAAAATCACCAGTAAGATCTGGAGTTCAATGTTAGTGACAATTATTCCAAAGAAAATATTATTGGAAGAAGTTTATGAATTCTAGAATAATGTATTGTTGGGCGATAAATATATTGGTCCCATAAAAACTCTTGATCATATGGGGAAAATAGATTATCATTTGGTTCTTTCACCAAATCTGTATCAAGTTTATGATATTTTCATGTATCTCTCCCGAGGAAGTACATACTTGATCCTTCGCATGTATTGATCTTAGAGGTCATTAAAAAAGAATAATATCACTCTATTTAAGAAAAATTAGTAGAGATTATATATCATATATTTAATGTTCTATGGAACAATATCACTCACCCAGTCAATGTTTTTAGTGAAACCACAAATTTGAAGAAACTACATGGGAACCTATAGATGTGATTAAGAGAAGTATCCTCATTTGTTTGTATTAGAGTGATGAAATTTTGAGTCGCAAATTTATTTTATGGGTGGTATAATGTAACAAAATAATATTATATTAAATATATATCTATAAATAATATTGTTTAATTGATAGATTTCGTTACAAGAAACAGAGTGTAGACAAACTCTGATATACTATTAAAATATTTTTAGTTAGTGAGACGATTATCACCTAAAAATATGATTGGAATCCTTAAATATGACTAACTAAATTATTAATATATTTTGGATTATATATTCATAATGTTAATTCATTTTTTATTAGTTAATTAAATGAAAAAATATTTTAATAATAGATGAGATGTTTTCAATTAAAATTAATTTATATTATAAGAAGGTGTTTTAATGGTAATAAATTAAATTAATAAATATTGGTAAAATATTTTAATTAAATTTATGTATTATTTAATATATAAAAATATTTATCCTTCATCTAATTTTTTTTACGCTATGAATAAATACAGTTTTATTATTAAAAATGTATTTTTCTAAAAAAGATGTTTTCATTCCTCTTTGAATGATTATTTGAAAATTAATTTACTTCATTTATAGAAATTGAATATTGAAAAATGGATTCCACATTTGGAATATGGAGGATCAAATTTGGTAAATAGTACCAATTTAGTTGTGGTCAATTTGATTTAAAATCAGGGTAAAATCTATCACCATAGTAAAGGGTAAATTAGGTTAATCTTATTTAAAACTAACTGTTAAGGGAAACAAACTATATTAATTATCATTGTATGAAGATATTTCAAAATTTATATCTCTAATCTTGAAATTTAATTGTTCAAGGGACACTTTTATATGAACATGACCTATATAATATTTAAATCAATAAAAAAATAAAAAATGTCACTCTCTTACTTTTAAATAACTATTCTGTGTCTACATTAAAAAAAAGGAAAGCTATGAATTAAAATAAAATTTAATTTTTTAATAATGAAATTATTTTATTTATTGAATTTGTTTCCTAATTATTAGTAAATATATAATTACCCTAAATGCGTATGCAACACCAACATGTTATTTCTTCAATTAATAGTAAAATAAAGTAAATTAGTCTAGAAATATTTAATGTGATATAATTATAATGAGTTATAGTGTTCTATGTGTTTTAAATATGATTATTCCCTATTAGCATTTTCCTAAACTATTATATTATAATTCCAAATTTTTCTATGTCTTTTAAGTAAAATTAAATAGATAGTGTTAAAAAAGTCATTAATGAGATTTTTCAAAAAAATATATCCTTAAATTATTTAAAAATATTAATATATTAATATAATAACATAGATAATATTTTATTTAAAATATATTCCATGATATTTTTTTGATCCATTTATTATCATATAAGTAAAATTATAACCTTTTAAGATTGAAAATATAGTACAACGCTTTAGTATAAAATAAGTTAACTAAGAGGTTATATAAAAAGGTAAGGGTTAAAACACCACATCTACCTATCAAAATTTCACTGGTTGATGTTATTTAAGCCCCATCAAACATTATATTTAACCCCCTATCCATTTGTAATAAATTTTTCTTAATAATGACTATTATATTTTAATATTTTGTGAAATCCCTAGTGTTCTCTTGCCTAAATTATAAAAGGGAACCCCAACTTTTCCTATATTCTCACCACATTTATCCTTCTAGCTCAAAAAACCCAAATAAATCATATTCTTCACTTCAGTATAAATATTTTATATGTTCTTTTATTATTAAAAAACAATCTCTAGGGTATGTAAGACCATATATAAATGAGTTGTTTCAAAGAATAGGTAATCAAATTATTCGATAACTTACTTTATAATTCATACATTACCTATTTTAAATGTATTTAATTATTAATTAAATAATAATTTATTCATCATAAATATACTTAATTGTTATTATGATTATGAAAAAAAATTTATTCACCATGTTTTCCATCAAATGGAATGTGAATTTATCGCTTGTATGTTTATATGGCTTATTATCCCCATTTAATTATACAATTCATTATCTATCACCATGTTTTATAGAGTATTTTTTATTATTTATTTAAAGTATACATATTATAATTAAGATATAGTTATACTTATTTAATTCAAATATCATATCTAACTTCTCACCTTCTTATCCATAGGAAAATGATAACATCCCTTGTGTATACTTGTCGACTACCCCCACTAGAAGCCAGATGATTTATATTTCACATTATAATTTACATGGATGGAAATAAGGAATTTTTTTATAAATATATATGATTTATGTGATATAATGATTATCCTGTGAAGGTGATTTTTTATTTACCTTTCATTCATTCTATCCTTTGAAAACTAAAAACAACATTTACGCATACGTATAACCTACCATTACCATGAATGAATTCATTCATTTTCATAATATAACTATTATGGATGAAAGAAAATATAGTTATAATGAATATTTAATATATTTATATCATGATTAAAATTATAAAAATTATAGAACCATGATCAAAGTACAAGGACTAAGACTAGAAAATCGGAACATGCATGAAAAACAAAGCAGTTATCACCTATAATAATGATTTTAAAAGAGATTGTTAATGAAACTGTGATAATATTTCATAATTAAAAAATAAATAGTGTGATATAAATGAATGTGGTTATAGAATACATATATAATATTTATATATTTATTATATAGGAGGTTAAAATGTGATTTAGGAACAACGATACTCAAGGTAAGGGATTTATGATTTAATTCAATTTTAATAGGGGTTATTTGTGATTTAATTTATAATGAAGAAATTATATGATGAAAAAGTAATAAATCCCATTATTTTTTTCTTCTATGGTTACTTATGAATAATTCATGTCTTCATTTAATTTTTTACACATTAAGTTTCTCAAGAGTCTGATAAAAAACTAAGGGAAACCCGACTTTATTTTTTCTGTATGGTTTAAATTTTTTTCATTCCATATCAATATTTTATAAAAATGTTTTCAATAATGTTTTTAATAGTATCTTATGATTTTTTTTATATTCATTTGTTACAATTAATTTAATTTTACAAAATGATTTTAAATGAATCTTCTTATCAGTTTTTTAATGAGTTACCTTTTTGAAATTTTATATAAATATGAAAGGATTTCTTTTTAATAACAAATATATCATGAAAAGAATATAAATCCATTGTCAACACTAAATTATATAAAAATTCCTTTAAATTGTTAAAATATTATTTTTAAAAATATTGTTTTCCTTAATATTTTGGAATCTATTATATTTTCAATTATTTATTTAATAATGAAAAGAGTATTTTCATTAGGAAATATTATAATGATTCATTTAAAAAAATCATTTATTATAACAAAAATTTATGTTAATTAAGTTTTCTATGGATATTAAATAATTGTGCAACACTAATTATTTATCAGGATTGTTTATTATTATGACAATGATATTTTTATGAAACCCATTTATTTTCACGAGTTATTAATTATTAAATTGATGAAATGTTTATGAAACCTATTTTATTTTCATTAGTTATAACGTGGTGATATAATGAATGATTTTATGATATTATAGAACACATATGTATTTCTTCATTATATTTTTTGTGGGACTATAATAATATAACCCTCTATTGTATTGGGAAAAGTTTTATATATCTTGAGAACATAATGGGATAAAAATCAATGTTTTGATCCACTATGGGAAGCAGGTTAATGTAATTAATCCACTTTAGGATACAAGTTGATGAGATTGATCCACTATGGGTTGATGGTGGTGATTATTGATCTGTTATGATATGGGAAATAACTAGGGATTTAGGGTCGCCTTTGATTTCATGGTCTAAGTAGTTAACATTGACTTATGAAATGATTATATACTTATGATGGTGCCACACATTTATGACATGAAACTTTGGTTCTTGATTGATGATTATTCCTCACTATAATGATTAATATATTATTAAACGATGATGTTTTATGACATAATTTATGTTTATGTAATATTATAGATTTAGTATAGAATTTTTATGTTGTTTTCATGATCTCATACCATTTTACATATCTTATTCCTTAATATGATCATAAATTGATATTTTTCATGTTTACCCTTACTGAAAAAATTTGCTCAATGATTCTTATGTTCCCTTACCATGGTTATGAAGAAAGGTTTATATAGTGTATCTCTATGAAGGGAATAATTTGGAAACATCTTGTTGAGATATTGAATCTGTTTCTTGAAATAAAAGTATCGTGTATCTTGTATCTAAATTCAATAAATAGTTACGATCCTCAAGAATGTTTTATAAAATATACTTAATATTCATCTCTAATAATGAAAATATTTATGTATAAAATAATGGTGTGACTATAGTGATATATTACCACAATGATTTCAAGTCAGTGGAACATTTCTAGCTCATAATGATGTTGTAGAGGAAGCTCATAGACAAAAAACCACATACACCACCCCTGTGATTTTCATCACACTTTTTCTTCCTTCATTTAGTTCCACTAAAATGGACATTGGGTGGAAGAGAAGTGTAATAGTATACAATAAATCTCATCATATCAATTTCGTAGCACTATCAATGATATCTACATATTTAGAAATAATCGTCATATATACCTATGATGGGATTTTTGGTCTTAATCCTAGTATGTATTTCTAGGAATTCGACTGAGCATCATCATAACCTTGATAGAAAAATGATCCATCTCCATAAACTGATTAGTGAACTCTAACACTGATAACTCCACCTTATTGAAGAGAAAAAATATAAATAATTTTTAATTAGTAGATACTTTGTATTGAACTACTTAATATATTGGAACTTATAAACCTTCCAATCCAATCCCATGTTCCAGCATTACTATATAATAGAATCTCGCCCCTACATGAAGGGACCCGTGAACACAATCATTAAACACATAAGCTCTACAACCCTAAGTGTATTAAAGAAGTAAAATTCCTAATCACTCTTATAGTTACAATCCTCATTATCCTAGTGTTTATTTTTACCTACAAATGAGGGGGATTATCATGTAAGAAATTGTGAAATTGATCCCTTTTATCTATTATATTTTTGTTTCACCTTAATGAATGTATTCTGAACTAGTGAAAGATTCTAGTTAATGACATGGACTACCCATAAAATAGCCTCTAGAAGATTATATTTCAAAATAGGATTACCTTGAGGAGTATCTGCCACTTCACTTTCATATGGAACCTAAGAGAGACAACTAAAAGGAATGATTCTACATAAAAAACAAAAGGTAACAATCAGATAGTGAAATAATCCTTAATTTAAACCAAAAAACCATAAAAAACTATGATCATGATAAATAATTCTAGAATAGGAGACCAAGATCCCAAAATTATATGCTAACATTAGGATCATCATGGAAAGATATGGAAAGAAACTCACAGAAACTGACCTCTTTAGTCCCAAAAATCATATCAATAGTTATTTTACATCCCTATCTAAGAAATATTAATGACATGCCTCCTCTGATGCCCACTATAAATAACTAACCTACAATACCCTCCAAACATGTACCTAAATTAAATATACCCTAAACTGAAGGGTGTTCCCAATCCCCATAGGTTAGAAACTATCACTATAGCATCAAAAAACAACAAGAGGGAACAATTTCACCCAACCAAAAATAAGATACATAGAATATAAATTCACATTAGTGAAAACAACAATGAATTATTCCAAATATAATGAAATAACAATAAAAGTGTTTCAAGAAGAAAAAAAAGATAAAACTACTTGGTACATCTATAACAAGAAAAAAAAAGATAACCAAAGTAGGAAACATCTACTTCATTTGATATGTTGTAAAGTCAAACCATCTAACTACCAACTACCCATACCTATCTAAAATTGAGCTCACCACCTCACTATGGAGAATTTCTATTTCTTGCATCAATTGATATTACAAGGCCTATAAATTCTCATGGGAATGTGTGTGGTGTGAGATAAGAAGGATTTTAGGATCCCAACCATGTGTTTCATATCATGTATTCATACAATAATCTTCATATAATCAATTTATATAAAATTAAGCTTGGTAAATATTTAAATATTTTTCATATCCAAACAATGGAATACAGTTCACCTTTTTCCATAGTTCTAAAGCAATCCTGGGAAAAAAATTCAATAAATAATTTCCATTAACTAGTTATATTAAGAAAATATGTATATCAAGTAAAAACCTTTACAAATCAAAATCACAATTATAAAACAATCTGTGGATAAATTAAATTTTGTTTTTCTACTCACACATCATTCATTATTAGTGCATATTACAAGTCTCTAAAACCTATCCATTAATGACTAGTGAACAAAGTATCACCCTTTAATGTGAAACCTTATAAAATTTCAATCAAGTTATAAAATAAAATATATCTCAAATTGGAATGAATCATCACCCTAGAATGTGAAACCCTTTACAAAACAAAAGGATGATCCATAATGTCATGCCTCATAGCTAATTACCAAAGGATCCTACGTGTTACATTCAAATCATTTCAATGGACTTACACATTTCATAATAAAAATTTCAAACACCCTTTATCTATCAAAACTTGATTTCAAAACCCATTTTACAATTTATTACATAATGCTGTGGAAATAATATTTCTTTTACAGAAATATGGGGAAGGAAATATTTTCTCAAAAATCCATTCACACCCCGAAATCATCCAAAAAAATAATATAAATTATTTAGAAAATAATTTATAAAATAAATTAAAATTAAGGTTTATCAAAAATAATATATACACTGATCCACCTAAATCAAGCATAGGTCACAAAAATCTTGCAATGGGATCCACACATATACAGTGGAATAAAAGGAATTTTGATCGATAAACAGAGTCCCTATCACTGATTATTTCATCATAGAATATAATTTCTCAAGAAAACATGTTCGTGGAATGTTTAGTTCAACACATACCTCGAGAAACCCATTTGAAACAACATAGGGAACACTTGAACCAAAATCTAAAATTAAATCAATTAATGAAATATAAAATTAATTGATAAAAATTAAAAAAAATCCCTAAAAGAACAACCATATCCCAAAATTGATGTTGAAGAACATATAAATCAAAATAGAATTGAAAATTCACTAAATTAGAAGAAATATACCACAATTGATATCAATGTGCCAAACAGAGTTATATTGAAGGAGAAAAACCACCCAGTTGCTCCAAGAAGATGGTTAGGGTTTAATGGATGAGTATAACCATAAAATTCTATAGGATTAAGTCTTATAGGATATAAAAAATGTTGGAATGAATCGATTCATATCATGAATCCATGATTCATGATTTGAATTTTTCTTTTTCATGTACACTTTTAAATTCATTTCCTAAGGTTAAAAATCACGAGAAATGAATTCTTGGAAAGAAGTAGATGAATGCCTTATACTAATTTCAATCTCTACAAGGGATTCAGGGAACCCACATATAATTGAATTCATTCTTTCTATTTAGTACTTGATTTGAATAGGTTTAGCAGCTAGCACCTAGCACATGCTTGGTAGAGAACTCCCAATTTCTATATAATTCCCATAGAATAAAAAGAAAAACCTCTTAAACAATGAAATATAAATAAAATTAACAAGGATGTTACATACCCAATCCGGAAGCTGTTCTATTTTTCAATATTAGCTTATGAAGTTTTTCAAAACACAACTTTGTTTATGTAAATTTTTCAATTAAATAGATATAATCTTTAAAATTTATAGTGTCAAATTTATCAATTGAATTAGGTATCATTGTTTGTATTCACTTATGATTGGAAGTTTGTTATAAAGTATTATCTCATGACTTAATAACATTATTCTTAAACTTGGATAGCTCACAAATAGATATAAAATGTTTTTTGTACTTCTTAGACACTTAGCCTTTGTGTTTCAAATAATTTATAGAATGATTTGAAATTTTAGTTATTTCTTGATAAAAATCCTCCTTGAATATATAAATTTTGACAATACTAGTAATATATGTAGGAATTTTTTCAATTAATAGTGTATCATCCTTATCATTCAATTCATATTAAAATGAAAATGAAACATTAACATCAATTGATAATTTTTAAAGTGAATCATGTGTAATATTTCTCATAAATTTCAAATTATTGTTTTGTAATACTTTATAGAAAGATGTAATATTCCATTTATTGTTAGTTTTTATCCAAATTTCATCATATAATAATGATGGATTTTTCTATTAATCCAACTATCATTGAAAGATCTAAAATAATTCATTTACTTTCACTTAGAATTTGTGTTTAATTATTTATCCTTTATTTTGAGTCTTATAATATGTTTTATGACCTATATAGGATTTTTATACACATAAAAGATAATTTTTTAAGAATCATTCCTATTATATCTTTATTTTTTATCATTTTTTATCTATCAATATGTTATTCTTTCATATATACCTATATATCTATCCAAAAAATAGATTAATTTCAATTTCTATATATTTTTTGAGACTATTACTCTTAGATGTTCTGTTATTTTAAGTATAAACTATGGAAGTTAAGACCATGAAAAATGACTCAAATTTAATTATATTTTTCTATCCTTATTTATCAATATATATTTTTAGTCACTATAATATTGCATGAGAGTACTTATTTTATAATCCAAGATTAAATTCTTTTGGTTCCTAGTATCATAATTATATTTTCACTTATGCAGACATTCATTCCAAGAGAACTTAATTATTTTTTTGATAAGTTGATTATATAATAGTTTATTCTATCCAAGAGACTGATGAATATTATCAACAGACATGAATCATTGATGAAATTATAATATTTTCCCACTAGTAAAAAACCAAAACAAGGAAAGTATGATCTCATCATAACTATTTTAATTTTAAGAAATATAGAATTTTTAAAATAAGTGTCAACAATAATCTTTCAAATTCAACATATTGTATGACATGATGAAAAATGACTATATATATTTTTCTATTTTAAACATAACAAAGTTCTTCTAACTCAAATTTTATTTTGAAACTCCTAATTTTTATATCATGTGAATCTAACCACACCATTCTCTAAAATATTATAATTTTTCATAAGAAGGATATTTTTATTCATAAATCTATAAATTATGTTTGTATGAATATAATCTCTCAATATTCATGATCTTAATATAATAAATAAGTGTCATGCTTGGATTGAAGTTATCTAAACATCACATTGGTATTCTTTCTATGATTAAAATAATAGATCTTTCTTATAATATATTTCAATGTAAAGAAACTTTCAAATTTCAATAAATAAATGGTACATATATAATATTAATTAAAATTGATGAGACAAGATCAAATGTAGAGACCATATATATATAAAAATATTTCTTAGTAAAGAAATGTTAACAAACTTCAAGGGGGTTAATTATAGTTAAAACATGACCTATAATTTCTAACCCACTTGAATAATATACTATGATCACCAAAAAAATCTAAAAAATTATTGTACAATAATAATGTATACAATGATAATTAAATTAATAAAAATGGTAAAAATTAACTGATAATCAATGTACAATAGAGGAATTAGAAATTAAAAATACAAGAAAATGTAAAAAATAATATATAGATTCATGGATAAAATCACAAAAAGTTTAAAAGTTTAATTATTACCAATACAATTACAATCATGTATATCTTTTAATTTTATCAAAATCGAAAGGTTGGTCTATAGATATTTTCATATTAATCCCTGCTCATAACCAGAACATCCTCAAATTTAACACATCAAAAATAATTTATTCTGTCCCCAAAATATCTTTCACAGAAATGTTAAGAAAATGTTAATATATATCTGAAAATATATTTGATCAAATTATTTATAATATTTTTAATACTATATAATTTTTAAGATTAATTTTTGGAAGATATGGCTTCCACATCATATAACCTCATCGATCTTGATGGATGAATATGAAAATATTTATTTTCCCAGAACCTTTTAAATCATATAGGATTTAATTATAAATAATTACATGTGATGTTAGGATATTTACTTGAATACCTAAAATATTATTATCTCTTAAAAAAGTTCACATAAAGCAAATTTTTTTATTATAATCACTCATTGTATCACAATAATGAAAAATTTAAAATGACTTCATAAAATCTCAATATATTGTATTTTTTAGAATCTAATCTGAAACTATTGTGGTTTTAATTTATGATTATTCCATAACACACTCCAATGGTCGAATTCTTGGATCTATTAATATGGTTTCAACTATATCATAATCATTCAAATATTTCTCAATTGATGCAGTCTCTATAACTATATTCTAATCATCATGATATCACAACAATAAAATATTTTATGGCTGAAATTTAGTTTATATTCACCTTGTATCATAACATAAGAATAATTTAAATTCACCAAAAATTAATGCATCAACCATTAGTCCCATGTAACACAAAAACCCAACAAAATAAACAACTAATTAATTTAGTTCAACACATGTGTATTGTAATTCAAAAAACAAAGGATATATAATTTTTAGATAGAAACAATAATCACCCTAAAAAATATGATATAGAATTTGAATCTTTCATGTTAATCCAATGTATCTATAGGCTCACTTTATGTGGTCATCTCAAGATAAGAGTTAATTTTAATCTAATAAGATTTAATCATACATGAGATCCATAAATTTTGATCGGTTTGATGTAATAGTGACATAATCTTTTCTGTATCCTTTAGTGACGTAATATAATTATAGAGATTATTTATAAAAAAATTCATATTATATAGAGAAACAATTTAAGGATCATTATTATAAAATAATTTTACTCTTACATATGATTCAAATGGACCTTATGTATCTTAGTAGTGTTTTATACTACATTGTATTTTTCTTATTTAACACCAATTTTCTTTTAATAAATATTTATACATCTCTTACATGGATAATTCCTTTTCCAAATTAATCTACATTACCTTATACATACTATTACACATCTTCCATATGAATCTCTCATTCTTAGAAAAAGAAAGGACCTAAAAAATAGTCTGTAATCCAAGTTAATTTTACATGAGGATCGGAGGAATACTATACCATGATTATATAATTAATTTTATTTATTATTCTTAAACATAGAATTAATTCACACCTTCTTAAAAAATCCCAAAATTCCTCCATCAAACTAATCACATATATAAATAATTCTAATAACTTATGAAAAAACATCCACAAATTACTCAAATTTTCATAAATAGCTGAAAAAAATACTAAATCTCAATAATTAATTTGGGTTCTTATTTTTGGGTTCCACCACACCATGGTTTTTGTCTTATCATTTCAAATACCTCCAAAATACAATTAGATATATAATTTTCTATAACTACCTTTAAAACATTAAAATTCATCATATTGGATATAATATAACCCTTTATTAATTGAAACTCCATTTAAAATTTATATACAAAATTTTGGCAACAAATATTTCCGCTCATTATCTCTTTAGTTCCTTAAATAAAGGAATCTAAATAAATGATCTTAACGAATACATTTATTAAATGAAGAGTTTATAAATCAATAATTTTAATAGGCAAGTTATATCCCTAGTTATATTTTAATATACACATTAATAACGTTTAAAATAAAAAATTATAAAATAATCAAGTAATTAAGTCATATAGTCAAACTCTATACCATAATTTATACAATAACAATTAATAAAAACCTAAATTTTTCTATCAAATTAAATGTTCTTATATTTTCAATAAAAATAATTTTTGCGATTGTATGTAGGATATTTTTTTTTTTTTCTTTTCATTATATATATTGTTTTTGATTCAAAATTAAAATTACATAACATTACTTTATTTTCTCACCTCTATACAAAAATTTAATTATAAGAATATGATAAAAGGTCAAGTAAAATTGATAATTAAATCATCTAAAACATACCAGGAGTCCAAAATAATTATTAAAACCAAAACACCATTAGCATTACCTTTTTGATACTAACTAAAATATTTATCATAAAAATAGATAACAATACTAACCATAGGCCAATTTGAGGTTATTTCAATTTTTAACCCATATTTTGAATATTTTTTATATTTTCACCATAGTTTCCCCAGTATTAGTCTATACTTCAATATTATAATCTTTATTCAATTTACACCAATAATCATTTGAACTCAAGTTTGTAGAGTAAAAATAATATTTAATTCATTCATCTCATATCTAATTTTTCATGATATTTTCATTTAATTAATCAAAATGATATATGACTTTTCATAAATATCCAATTAATTTAATTTTTTTATCCTCATGGTTTTTGATTTTTTATATGATTAAATAGTATTACTTAGAGAAATGTCACCATGAATAATGAATCCAAATAAATGTAATGATTTAATAGGACACTCCTCATTCCATAAAATCATCCATATTTCCTAATGTCTGAATTAAAAGTAAGGGACATCAAAATCATTTTTAGCACAAAAAAATTAGGAATATTCATGTTGAAATATTTTAATATCAACTTCCTTAAGAAATATGTATATTATTACTTTTTATATGCTAGGGTTTGGAGCCTTGTTCTTAGTAAAATAGTAATTATTTACTGGTTAGATGATAATCTAGAATCAAAAGAAAATATTGATGTATTTAATAAATACATATATCATTTAATAATTCAGATCAAAATCATGTATGTAAAAAAGTAAAATTAACTCTATATAACATCATCAGTATCAACCATTTGTAGATATATAAATGGATTTTGTTGGAAACAAGAGTTATAGTGATGTTTAGATATAATAGTTATAGGTTAATGTAGTATAAAAACTTATTTTTAAATATATGGGGTTTTTTGTTTGAAAAAGCTGTAAGAAGATTATATGAAGTTAATTGGAATGTATTCTATTTAAATAGAGGCCGATATTGAATTTTGGGTTAATAGTGATGAAATATAGGGGTATTTGTAAAAAATGGACAAATAATTTTAAAAATCATTTGAAATTTTATCATTTTGAAAAAACAATATTATATTTTATATTTGGTTCAATTTAAGGGAATGAAATTTTCTATTCCATGATAACCAACAACACTGATATTTTTTAACCTTATTTATTGAAATTTTTATACCTAGGGGTTTTGAAATGGGTTGAAATCCTAAGTTGTGGTCCTTATAATTTCATTATAATCCATGTGAGTTTCATATAAAAATGAGAAGATGATTGAACCACCCCATAATACAATGATTTTAAAAATAACTACGCTCATTTAATTTGAAAAAATTGGAATTCCTATGGAAATGATTTTAGTGGATTAGATAAATTGGTTAATATGGTTTTTATAACATGGTTTCCCACCACCAATCGGTAGAAATATTTAATGATCTAATATTTAAAAAATTTAAATTTAAATAACATAATTTATGATATGGTTACCATGGTTTTTTACAAAAAATATGATGTGAAATTACACTGCAAAGTTCTATATATTATAGTGAATAAATAATAGCTTCAAAATTCATATAATTTACACCTAGGGTTATCCATGAGGTAGTTTGGTATCACTAGATACTTTTTTAGGTTAGGTTTAGGAAACTTGGTATGAAAATATACTAGATTTTGTTGGTTTTTGGTTTCTAAATAGAATTATTTGTAAAAATGTGTAAGGACTATAATGGTTATTCAAGTCTTGGTTTTTGGGGTCTAGTATTACCCACTAAAAATGAGTCAAAAATTATATCACAACATGGTCAATTCCGGTAATATAGGCAAGTTAGTTTATATAAAAGGGAAATGGGTAGGGTTTAGAGGTTTTTTGTTTTTAATGGAAAAAGGGTTGAAGTGAGTGTGGATACTTAAATTTAAATTCATATATTCATTATAAATGATTAAATTATTTGTGGTTAATAAATTAATGATAGTATTTTATAATTTTTTCTTTAATCCCAAAAAAATATTTCCACCAAATTTTTTAAGTGAAAATATTACCATTTTATTTCTTCCATATTGATAATAAATTTATATTAATTTAATCACGTAATTTAGAAAACAAACACTGAAAATAATTAAAACTAAATAGGAATAATGATTTACATTGTTTACCCATAAATATGAATGGCTATATATTTGGATTGATTATAAAAATCAAAGACCATAATATCCACTAGAATCTCATTTTGGAATAAAAATAATTAGTTTCTATCTGGTACTCAAGTTAAAATAAATTTTTTCATGATTGATGTTTCATCTTCACACAAAAAAAATGGATAGACATAATCACATGTTTTAATTCTTAGAATAATAAATATAATTTTCTATGGATGGATTCCAGTATTAAATCACATAATCACACTAAATTATTCCTCAAAATAGTAAATGTATTCCATTCATAACTTCTTAAAATTCTTTTTTAACATTAATGTATATGTTATAGATAATATAGAAAGGTATAAAATATTAGTCTACAGAAATAAGATCAAAAATCCACTACAATATTCGTAAAAGTATACATCATCTTAAAATAATATTTAAAAAATTATCAAAGTGCTTTGACATAAATCATTAATTTGATAAAGATTCTATAGACCTGATAACTCTATTTTGGTGTATTGTATCTTCATATTCTCTAATACAGACCATTAAATTGGTAAATCCACAGTTAATTACTCCCTAAAAATGGGTCATTATATCACTCTAAACTATAATAACAACTTCATAATTATTTAGGAATTTTTGAGGCCATTATTTTATCATCTTATGTGTCACTGTACATACAATATCATAAAACACACAAAAATTATGTTTTTTAAAATCTTACTAGAACCCTATGGGGTACCACCCAAAATCTACTAGAAGTAACCACTCAAAATATTTCCTCTATATATACCAATAAAACACTGATGCAGGGATACCAAAAATCTAATTGTTGGAATTTCTTCTTCTTCATAAAAATCACATAGCCACTGGAACTCTAATGATATTCATCCATACTCTAATGGTCAGGAAATGAATATTTCATTTTCCTACTGAACATAAAATTATCTAGATTTAATATTTTCTATAATAACTCTTCCAATTCTATTAAAAATATTTCAAACATTATTTCATTAAATTTTAATCCATGTAAAAAAATATTTGGTATGTTATGACATGTTTTGAAAATAAAATAAAACACACTCTCCATTGAATCAACACACACTCCATGGATTCAGTAATATTATAAATTTAATAAAACATTCCATAGACTCAAAAGTATCACATTGAAATTTTATTTTAAATAATTCAACACACCTCTCCTTCATTTCAACTCTCTAATTGTTAGATATTAGATATCATTTATTCAATTCTCAAATAATGTGAGTTTACTCAATATATCAAACAAAAATTAACAAATATTATTCTCAATGGATAACATAAAAAATAAATCTTAATTTTCATCCATTATTACTTCTAATATCATAACCATTTCATCAAAAACTATCCATTTACATATTCTAGATAAAATCAATATAACCGTACTCATAAACCCATTCGAAAATATAACACATCAAACAGTCACACACACACACACACTAAATTAAAACTCCTCCAAAACGCATTATCAAATTTCTGTAATACATAATTATATAATTTATGTTACTATATTCTTCTTTGATAATGGTATATAATAGTCTGAATTGATAATGTATTTCTTTGAAATAAACCCTTTATAAATGGTTTGGTAATTATATCCACTACTCAATCCTTTTATAGTAAAAAAATCAAAATTTAATTCCCCATTATTAACAATTTTCATTATGAAGTTGTACTCTATAACTATAAAAT
Organism: Viscum album; assembly: GCA_963277665.1. Classification (NCBI taxonomy): domain Eukaryota; kingdom Viridiplantae; phylum Streptophyta; class Magnoliopsida; order Santalales; family Viscaceae; genus Viscum; species Viscum album. Next base: position 175,683,223 of record OY728164.1, read on the forward strand.
TCAATAAATGATGATGTAATAGATTTTTAAAAAACAAATCCTAACTTTCAGTATAAAATTCTACACATAATGTTAAATTCAACTCCACTATGAGGTCTACAGGATAAGTTCACATGAAAATTAATAGTTTTGTTTCTTGAGTCTTTAATTCCACTATACCCATTACGATATTTTTTTCTTTGTTTACCTATATACAAAATTCTCACTGAATAAGAAAGATCCCCCATAACCAGACTTTATATCATCAACACTTCTATTCCATTCAACATAGGAAAATTTATAATGGTTTTACTTTACTTTTTGATAATAAGTAAATCTATAATAAAATGAAAATTCTATATGTCTTATTAAATTATTTACAATAATAGCGTGAGAAAACTTTGGTGCACTATGATAACTATAAAAAATGTGACTATTTAAATGACATACAACCTTTATGAAGTACGATAGAGAAAATCAACAATATGTTTTTGAACTCTGTATGGTTTAGTTATATTTATTCATTATCAGTGGTATTTTTTTCTATATTATAATTGGAGTAGAGACTATTTTTTCATCCTCTATTACAAACTCTTGAAAATTTCCCAATCATATTTCTCTTGGGAATGAATGATGTGAACCTTAAAAAATAAATTTGGATAAAAAATAAATAATTAATCTCTCAAATATTATACATGTCAAATAGAACATTATTTGAATAGATAAATCAATGTAAAATTCATCATAATTTCTAGAAAAGATAATTTCATTATGATATGTGATAACTATAAGTCACAATTAATTATATTATATGATATAAAAATTATTCCCCACAATTATCATCATTACTTTTAGAGTCTTTAATCTATTATAAACATTTTAATAAAATTATAATGGGGAATTTTTTAACCCATAAAGGCCTTTATTCATACTATAACAATGTTTATCATCTTCTCCGAGCAATAGTCCTTACGGTTTGTCCATGTACACTTATTGTTCAAGATCACCATTGAGGAAGGGTGACTTCACATCCATTTACAAAATATAATATCATATTTTAGTAGTGGTAGAAAGTAATATATTATGATTTCAAATCCTTCAATCATGGTTAATGTATTATAAAATTCAATCCCATTATCTTAAGTACAACCATTTCTAATAATCTTTTATTTATTTATCATCACTTTATAATTTTTTATATATTTTATTACATTCCACCAATCTACTTACTGTAATGTTTCTATCATGATAGGAACAAACTAGAAAAAATTATTCATTTCAATCTAATAAAAATTTTTATTTATATAATTATTTCATTCATTATGCTCTAATGATTTACTCACATTTCATAGTTTGAATTGTTGAATCAATGAGGTATATGATGTAATCCAAAAAGTTATACTTATTTGAACCACTTGTACATGATACCCAATGGAATTTTATACCACTACATGATTCTATTACATTATATAAAATTAAATCCTTTCTTTATCACTTGATAAGGATAAATTATCTGACTATTCATATAATCATTTAAATTATATTTATTTTCAGATTTTATAGAATGTTTTCCAATTAATTATTACTTTTCTCTATAACTTCTTAATGTATTTGTTATTCAACATACCCATTAACTAGGTGGACTATAAACTTTACCTCAAAATAGTTATCACTATTACGAAATTATTTTTAAAAAATTAATAACCACTTCTATTTGGTAGATGAATAAAAAAATATTAATGACTCTTTTCACAAATATTCCAATGTTTTTTTAAAAAAAATGACGATGAAAGAGATTGAAAAAAACCTAATATACTTCATGTTAGGGGTATTATTATAATAAATTTCACAATGGTGCATGTCAAAATTTAGATGATATAAAAACTAGTTATGGAAGTGTATGGTTTTCATAACCATTTTTTTCTAAATTAAATTTGGACTGTTATACTCTAAAAAAATTGTTCATTCGATCTACACATGAATTAGATTTTCACTTTTAAAAACATCATTAGCTTAGAAGGTTTATAGTACGCTATATTCATATTTAATTACATGATTATCATAAAAATATTTGAACATTACACTAGTGTACTTAACCCCATTGTGAGTTTCCTTTCTCTTTAAAGGATGTCCACATTTTTATTTAATGGTTCTCTTGAAACTCTTAAACACCTTCAAGGCCATTAACTTATTTTAAAGAATCACAATACATATAATTTGAGGAATTTCATATTTTCTAGATATAAATTACAAATCTTTATTCTTGGAATTATTCCCTAGTGGCTTAAAAATATTGAAATAAAAAAGACCCAATAGCTGTAAAGATTGAATATTTACGTTTTTTTATGAAGACATGAAAATACTAATATTTTAGAATGTGAAAAAAAATCCAATTCCTTCATCTCCCTCTTTATTTATCCTAAAAAAATTGAATATTTTAATAAACTTTTTCAATATATGTTAATTAAAATGATGATGAAATTTATACCACAATTCATCTTCTTCATTCAATCTCACCTATAAAGAATTATCAATATCACTGAATTTAAAAAATATACACTTTTTTCATTATAATATTTTTTTAATATTACCATCATCAATTAATTTCACTAAGAATTAATCCTTTACAAAATTTAGTATTTTCTCTTCATCACAAAGTAGAGAGACACATAGAAATTTTTCGTTCAACACATCCAAACAAAATTTGTTTTTTTTTTATTTTTAGTATATTATCTCAATTATTTGTTGTGAAAACGATTTTAATTTTGAGGGTAATATAATTACCAAACATCGCTGACCATTATTTTCAATTGTACAAACATTTTTAGAGAATTAAATACTTTACCATATGATTTAAATACCCACAATCATGAACCATTATACATTATTTTAATGATTATTTTAATGAAATTTATATGACTAAATCATTATCTATAAAATAACACTTACTCCTATGAATATTTTAACCATATAAATTAATTCACAAAATTTTCAAAAATTTAAGTATAAATCCCTAGTTTGTCTCATTTCTTAAAGAGTTCCATCAAAATAAAAGGATTGGTTTCTGTATTCTCTCTAAAGATTTTAGATTTATTCTGATATTGTTTTTATTGATCATGTTAAACCCAACTCCTACCTTTTGGATCATCTCAATTCATATAAATTATTACCATTAAGAACATACCTCCCCAAAACATGTATAAGGATACTAAAACACAAATAGTATCCAAAAAAATAATTTTTTTAAAAATAAACTGCTTACTGTCCAAAAAAGCATTACTTAATTTACATAAAAATTTCTATTATTGTTTTTAGAATATAATAGTATTTTTATGGTATACTCATATCATATTTCAATGAATATCATAATATATATATTTATTCATTTCCATATTTATATTATTTTATTTAATTCTGGTTATTATAATTTTTTGGTTTCTATATCTTTTCATCTTTTGAAAACAATTTCTCATTTTTTGAGTTTGACATCACCATGGAATTTATTTCTAAAAATAAAAAACTAATTATTCCCATTTAGTGATGTTTTTTGTTTCAAAGAATCATAAAAATTATTAGTGTGTTTAATAATATTTGTAGTTAATTTGATTTATCAGAAAAATAATTTTCTAACATATAAAATTAAAACTTAAACATGATGATGTGTCTTTTTATTTGAGAAATCATTTATAAATATTTTCAAGTTCAACTTCCATTATTTTAAATTTTCTTATACAATCTCTATCATTTTAATTTCTCTATTAGGAATTACCTTGAAATATTTATTCACCATGACCAATATTTATTCCTTTTAATCATTGATGTAATTAACATTTTTTAAATTTTAAGAGTCTCTCAGAAAGTTTTTATTTTACATCCATACTATTAATTTTTTTAAATAAGTAATTTTAACTCACACATTGGTATGAGATTGTTATACCTAGAGAAATCCAAAGAGGTTAGGTGTGAATCTTGGTATTAAATTTTTCCTAAAATTTGAATGGTTATTTTTACCACATTAGTAGGAATTGGTAACACCTCTAATATTAGAACACATATTCCCCAAACACACAATTGTAGTAATAAAGCATTTCAGAAAAAAAAATTACTAGTTTAACCAACAAGGTCTAGGCAAAAGGCATATTAAAATTATGTGATGGTCATATTAGAATATACAGAACATTAATAGATTATATAGATGACCATTTATTAGCTAAAAACACTCCATACTAGGTGCACTTCCTTTATAAGTGTTTATAGAACATCACATTTACTATATTAAATAACTTCAAATTACTCCTCCTTACTCAGTACATCATATGTACTCTACATTTGTTTAATTAATAATAGGTCACAACCCCTCCTGATAAATTTGATGAATATATTATATTATGAATTATAGACTATTATACTCTAATTCACTACTTATTCGTGACAAGAATTCCAAAATATAGTTTTGTAAAAAGGCTAGATCCAAACAATTCCAGTGAGTATGTGATATATGTTACACTCTTCACCATGTATTGGGTTTCACATAACATTATATGTTCCAAGTGATTAGAATTATACTAAATGTTATAGTTCATTGTGAACATTATTTTCTATATAGTCCAACCATCACTACTGAAAAAACGACCTATACCCACGGTTCAAAACCGTGTGTATAGCCCCCAAAACCATGGGTATAGCCTATACCCACGGTTTTGGGAACCATGGGCTGGAATGGCGTCGGGATAGGGGTCTTGACCTATACCCACGGTTTGGTAGAACTGTGGGTATAGGTGTTTGACACACCAATATCCTGATGTACAGCGTGGCAAGGCATTTTACCCACGGTTTTCAAACTGTGGGAGATTTAAATTTTTAAAAAATTGAGGGTCGCAGGTTTCGAACCCGCGCCACAAGCAGCGACTCAATGCTGCAACCCAATAGAAGACCAACCGACCTACTGAAATGATATGTATATACATATAATTTTATTATAATATATTAATAATAATGTTGTTATCTAAAATAACCATGACCAGCGGGTTTCGAACACGCGACCTAGAGGGAATGAGTAGAACGGTGAACCAACTAAGCTACGAGGATTTTATTCATGTAGTCATACGATTTTATACTTATATTAATATTGTAGGTATATTTAAAAATTGCAATGACAGAGATTCGAACACCGCACTTCCCAGAAGTGAACGGAGATCTAAACCAACTAAGCTACTGAATTTATATTGATAAAAATTGGCATTCTTATATTTATATTATTTAAGGCATTGTTCCCGCGTAAATTTTATTTTATCCCGCACAATTTTTTTCACATTTTTTCCCCCGCCATAATATGGGAAACCTATACCCACGGTTTTGAAAAACCGTGGGAATAGGTCTTCACAAAAAAACCTATGCCCACGGTTTTGGCAAAACCGTGGGTATAGGTCTTCCAAAAACACCTATGCCAACAGTTTTGTTGAAAACCGTGGGTATAGGTTCCCATACTATCTTATACCCACGATTCAAGAAAACTGTGGGTATAGGAGGGACCTATACCCACGGTTTTGTGGAAAACCGAGGGTATAGACCCAATTTCCAGTAGTGCATTCTTCATAGAATCCCTTGCAATGAGAACAAAATTTTCAATACATTCAACCTTACTACTTAGATTTAAAAAAAACATTGAATATTATTAATATTCTATTTCATTATTAATAATGGGATTAGCGGTGTATTTACAATCAAAAATAACTTCAAAACACACTAATCACTGAAATTTTATTTAATCCCCTTTACGAACTAGCTAAAATTCTATAGGGTTTAAAAAATGACTTCCTTCAAATCAAAAAAGTCAAGAAGGATATGTGGGATTTTTTACTTCAGGATCTCAATAAAAACTTCATTTCTATTGAAAACTTCTCTAAATCCCTTATGAAGTATCTTCTAATCTATGTGGTAGCACATTCATACTATGAAATAAAATTTAAATTGTTAAATTTAAAATATGGATAACTTCTAGTGTGGATATATATTTTTTTATGGAGACATACTACCTTCATAAAATTTCTTCTTCATTATAAAATCTTCATAAACTAATTTTAAATATATTCATAAATTATTCCATTTCTAGAAAGTCTATGTGCTTTAACATAATTTTTATGTGTAAAAGATATGTTTTTCTCCACACCTTCTCACAACATTAACAAAAATAATATATTTTATGCATAATGTTTTTCAAACACTAGGAACAATATCCGTTTATAAAAAAATTTTAAGATTTAATTTTCCAATAAATAATGTTTTTTTAATTATAAAATTCCTTTTGAAGCCGAGAATGTGTTGAAAATAAACATGACACACAATCATATCCCTAACAAGAATAACCTTGATTCTCAAATACTACCCTTTGTTTTTCTTAGATATCCAATGATAAATTATATACCACAAATATTCTTAAAATCTTTCAAATAAAATATGAACAACTCATCTGTCACTCTAAGTCTACGTGATTAATGCACCATATAGAAAAAAGTGAAGGAGTTATAATTACTTTTCCAATAACATTAATTATGAAATAAACTTCCATATATTCCTTTTCTATCAAGTATAATTCCTTTCTAAGACTATAAATCCCTATGGATCATATATTTTATTTAATTTCACACAATTAAAATCTACAGACCATATATCTCTGTGGCCATAAAATAGTAAAACACCTTGTGAATTTCACAAAATTATTAAAACACCATGATATTTTATAATTTATATGATATAATAATGATTATATAAAGGTGAATTACAATTTATAGTTCTTTCTCTCCATTCGTAAAAAATTGAAAAATTGTTATTGCATACGTACGACCTACCATCACCATGAAAGATGTAATTAATTTCCTATCTCTAACATTTATAGATGACTCTAAATATGTATTTGATTAATATATATGATATTTATATAATTAATAATATTATTTATGTGATTTAATGATAATAAAATTATAAGGATTAAAACTACAAATCCAAAATAAATATCAAAAATGAAGTAGTTATTACCTGGAATTATAATTTTAACAAAGAATTATTAATAAATAGGCTACAAAATATTTTAAGTAAATAATATATATAATTATTTATATATGAATATTTTTTTATAATATAAGTATAATAAATCTAAATTAATTATACAGGAGGATCAGGCCCATACAAAGAAATTAAAACATATGGTAAGAGTTAATTATACGGGATTGTTTTTGTTTAAGTTTATGCTGGGATAATTTTATGATATTTCTAGATTATAACAAATATATTATCTTAAAATGTGGTTATTTATATGAATTAATAGTTTTTCATTTCATTTAACTCTTTTTAAGTACACATTTGACAGAAATAATCTTTAAAGGAAAACCAAAATTATTTTTTTATCTGGACATGAATCTTTTTCATCCAGGTCCATATTTTCTTTTAAAGGTTAAAAATTTGTTTTTAAAATTATCTAATTATTTATTAATGATATAATTACACATTTTTTATTTTCTAAAAATTGTTTTAAAAGGAATCTTCTTTTTATTTTCTGTATATTGTTCTTTTTGACCTTTTAAGAAAAGTGTGCATAAAATGATTTTTCAACTTATTTGACATAAATAGGATTTAAATACATAATAAAAATAATTTATTTAAATATTAATTTAAATTTTCTCAAGTTTATCTTAATTTATGATGTTTTCCATAATAATTGATAAATTTTTATAATTTAAATAAGTGATTTTAGAGTAAAAGAGTACTTTACCCGTGAATGATTCTAGTGTGATTTTGAAAGTATTTTCATATATATCAACATCATTTTTTTTAATATTATTATTTTTTGAGGTTATAATATTATGATACCATACACCAAATTTATATTTCTAGTTTATTGTTATCTTTACTAGGGAAATCATTGATATTTCGTATCATATTTTTTCAAATATGGATAGTTATATATTTCTAAGGTATGTTGATTTAGTTGTATTGATTATAAGTATGACGAATCAATTTGAGTTATTAAGATATTGGTGGGGATGAAAATTCAATTTCCCCAGGACGCATCTTTAGGTCTCATGAGAAGTACCGGACTATTTATTTTTTCACAGCCTTACACATTTATGTAAGATTTCTTGGTATGATGTCTTAATGGTATGTTTCAGATGTGGAACAATATGATTTTCCAAATTGTAGAATTATTTAATTATTAACATGTAATTATTTGAAAACTTTTTATATAAATATACAATTCTTTATTACATGTGATTATTTATATGGTATTATTTGATCATCACTTATTTTGTACATATCATTCATGCCTTATAATCTCGTATTTTATGCATACTCTTGAATAGAATCTGAGCTCACCCCTTTCTTATATTTCCTTTCCACATGATTCCAGGAAGTGTATTATAAATGATATATAAGGATACTCTAATGGGAATAATCATGTTCTCAATAAAAATACTATTCTGTATTTTATGTTTTCAAATGTAATGTGAAATTCATGTGTGTATCTAGTTTTTTAGGACAACTAAATTATTTTTTTCATTTGGGACATGATTCATTTTTATTAGTGCCAATATAATAAAGTAATGATATAATTTGGGATATTAGGTTTGGAATTTATAGAGTTAGTATGTGAAAACCTTTAGTAGAAACTTTGGGAACAAGATTTAATAAAACATAGATTAGGGAATATATCCCTATGACTTACTTTGAGGATATGTCTATGTATAAGATAACATTGTAAAGTTTTGGTATAGTAGATATTATAATGTTTTCCTTGTAATTAAGATATATCTAGGTACTATAAGAGTATATGGATTTAAAACAAATCAATCTAGGGGAAATAAAGTCAAAATTAGCTGGTCTAGTATATCTTCGACATCATTATGTTGCAAAGTGAATGCACCCTTAAAGTGAATAGAGTTTGACACTCCTAAGGGATATTCATATGTAAATTAACATTTTTAAAAGATAATTATAAAGTATTTTATTTCATTATTATTTGATAATATTCAAAAATAAACCATGTTTTTTATTCTAAGATTAGCTATGCTTAAAATTGTTAATTTTTTATTAGTGTTTCCGTATATATTAAATAATGCAATATGATTCATAATGTCATGATCTAATATTTTTTATTAAACTTTATAGAAATTGTGCCCTGTTATAGTAAAGGAAAATGTATCAATGCATGTAATCCATGTATGTATTTCCCTATGGCGGAAGATAAAGAAGCTAAAGATTGATTTATAGCTGGATCTGAACAAATAAGAACTATATTTGGTCATCTGAATTGGGTTATGACCAATAAAAATTCCTTTTTAGAGTGTCATACTAACCCAAATGTTTTTGTAACAATGAGACAAATTTATGAATCAAAAACCTCTATCATTAAATGGGAATAAAAATCCATTTTAGAGGACAAATGGATATGTTCTTTAGAGAATATATTTGTATCATTGTGGAATAATTAAATATAAAAGGTATCCATGGTAATTTATCATATCTCCTAGGTAACAGGTAAATAGTCCCCATTGGTTTAAAAACATAAGGATGTGGAGGAATTTGTGAGTATGGAATGAAAGGATTTTAAGTAAATTTTATGTGAATAAAATTCCTCAAGAACAATTATATGATTTGGATAGATAATTCTTTAGTGTGAGACAAAAATGAAAAGGAAAATTTTGATAAGTGTGAATATATATTTAAAATCATATCAATAAATGTTGTGGGATACATATGTAATAAAAATTGTAAAATGAAACATTTATTCTATGGGATTAATCCAGTACTTTGAATGGAACTATTCACCCAAACATTATCATCATATAAATATATTATATCATGTACTATCAAGATAAAGAAATAATTGTCCATGTATTACAACATTAATATAATTGAATTAAAGAAGAGGATAATAGACAAAAATGGATAAAGGGGAGAATATAAAGGGTAATTTATAAAAATGAAAACCTTTTTGAAGGAAACACCTTTGAACATGACTAAAAGGAAAAGGATTTTTCTTAATGTGTTGAAAAATATGACATCATGTTAATAAAGTAATGGGAGAGGAAAAATCCATCAATGCACAATATTTCAACTATAAGGATATGAAAAATTTCCCAAAAAAATCCCCAAACATAAAGGGTACATTCCACACAAAAAATGTGGATAAGGTTAAGATTATGTAATTACAATGAAAGACAAATATGTTTTAAATGATGTAGTGAAAGTTAAAATTTTCATCCAATCCATGATTGAATAGTTTTTATTTTATTTAGGCTCGTCCCTATCATTTATATCTAAAGAATTTGCTGATGGTATCATGTCACAAACTTAACGATTCTTTATTTAGTTACCATTGAAAAATTTTAATGCTAGGATGACCACATCTGAGGTCTAAAAGTAATTTCAAATAGAATTTTATTGGATGGTTCTTCCAAGTAATCTTTTTATTATTCCTCTAGTTGAATTTTACAAAATTTTGTGTATGGATTGCACCATCCCGTGTAAAGACAGACCAATCTTCAAGGAAGGGATGTTAAATTTGATATTTCACATAAATATTCAATCATTTATCAGTGTGAGAAAGAACTTGAATACTCAATTGAAATTAATTCCATAATAAATATTTTACTACATATTACTTAGGGATATTCATATCAATTGGTTGAGGATAATCTCAATATTGAAATCATTCCTATTTTCCAAGAATATGCAAATGTATTTTCTGAATACTTTTCCAGTCTTCCCCATAAATTCTGAATACATTTCTAGTCTTCCCCAGAACTATGAACTTGAGTTTTCAATAGAGCTCATATATGGTGTTATTCCAATTACAATGACTCTATATTGAATTTTACGGATAAAGTTACATTAAATTAATAATAAAGAATATTATATTCTAGATAAGGGATTCATTTGGCCTAATTATTTTCCATGGGGATGATTTTCTATTTGTTATAAATAAATATGGTAAAATTATTCATTGAATTAACTATCTAGAACTTAACAATATCACTATTAAGATAATGTACCCACTACTGTATATCGATGATCTGTTTGATCAATTATGAGAAGATCTATACCTTTTGGATGAGGTACGGTCATTATGAATTAATAGTAATGAAATATGGACATACCAATTCTCCTACCATCTTCATGGATATAATGTAGAGATTCTTTTGAGATTAATTTGATCAAATTGCTGTTGTATTTGTATATGATATTCTTATACATTTAAATATCAAGGAGGACCGTGAATAAAATTAATAAATTCTACTGAAGGCCTCTAGGAAGGAAAATTCCTCTACAAAATTAACCTAGACTGAATTTTGGATTTATAAAGGTTCATTAATGGGTTGTATAATCTCTTGTGATGGTATATCAGTGGATCATTCATTTAATTAAGATAATGAGAAATTTCAGAAAACAACAACGAAAACCATAATATATAGTTTTCTTAGGTTGTATGGAAACTACCAACACTTTTTATAGATTTTTCATGAATATCTAATCTACTATACAAGTTCACTTGGTAGTGATAGATTTTCTTATTCATAAATGATTACGAGGATAGTTTCTAAAAATATAATATATATTCCATTCTCTCGCTATACTAGCTCACCTCCCCCTCCCATACCATTCTCCTACCTATACACCCCATTTAGACCCCCACTGACCTCCCTTCCCATAACATCGTGACACCCACTCGCCTCCCCTCCCCTCCCATACACACCTGCCACACCCCCATTATCTTTCTTATACACCCATGTCTATACCCGCTCACCTCCCCTCACCTCCCATCCCATTCTCTCGCCAATACACCCCCTATAGAACCCATATTGCCTCCCCATCCTTCTCGTACTCACCCTACTACACCCAATATCACCTCCCCACCCCATTCTCCCACATGTACACCCCTAATACACCCCCACAATTCTTTGCACTACCGATTCTAGCACAATATGGAAACATGATAATGGAAATTCAAAAATCGGCCTCACCAGAATTTAACCCATGAAACTCAATCATCAAATAAAAATACATTACCAACCACCTATTTAATTATTAAATAAAAAAAATAAATTGCGTTATATTTACATATATAAATAGGTTTCAGTATAAAAAATATATTTATATTAATCTATATATATTAATATATATGTGTGTTTATTATATATATATATATATATATGATTATATTTTATGATTATAAATATATTTGTATTTTCCATATTATTTATATAGGTTTCTGTTTGTTATTATTTGTATATACATATTTTTATACTTTACGTTTATTTATATGTCTTTATTATATATATATATATGTGTGTGTGTGTGTGTGTTTATATTATATATATATATATATATGTTTATATTATATATATATATATATATATGTGTTTATATTATATATATATATTATGTTTATATTAATATATATGTGTATATGTATATATATTTATATATTTTTTGGGTGTATAAATATATATGTGTTTGTAAATATATATATAATTATATATGTGTAACACCCCAAGCTTCCACGGAATGCTTTCTCTTTGAATAAAATAGTAGCGTGTGTTGTACGCAACTTCGAGTTCTAACACACACCATAACCAATCAAAGTAGCCGTTATGAATTGTAATACCTACTTTTTGAAATTTTATAAATTTTATCTTTCAAAATGGACTTCATTTTTCGATTCGGAATATCGAATTTAGCCTAGGGTGAAATTTTGGAACTTTTCAGATAACTTTAATATTTTGATAAATAGTGAAAATTACTAAATTTTACTCCTTTTTAATCAAAATATTTAATAGTGATAAATTATTCTATTTGGAGGTTTTAAAGTATAATTAGAATATAATTTTACCATTTTATTCAATAGTGGTCATTATAATTAATTTCACTTTGAAATTGGACATAAACAATTGTCAATATTTTGATTGATATTGTTTCTTAAAAACACGCTATTTGTATTGAAAACGGGAATTAATTATAAAATTTATTAATGCAACATAAATGTTTGGAATTTTGTAAAATATACACCATTTTTTAATTCAGAATATCAAATATATCTTAGAGTGAAATTTTGGTATTTTTCTAAAAAACATCAATTTTTGATGAATAGTGAAACCACTAAGTAGTAGTTTAAAAACTAATTTTTCATGTAAATAAAACATTACCACTTCTATGATTTGATTTTCAAAAATATGACATTAATGGTTGTCATTAGTAAGAAAAATTTGGTTCAATGGGATTAAAGCAATTTTTTGGTGAATAGTAACTTTTAATTTTTATTAATCGTGATTAAAGGTAATTAGTGAAATTCAAGGTATAAATGATATTATAAATATCTGAAAATATCTTGAAACTTGTCCTACCCATATTTGATGAGTCATGGACGACCAAGAAAATCCATGGGTCAACTTGGGGACTCCATGGAGCCACTTTGGTAAGAAAATGACATTAATAACTTTTTATTTAAATTAAAAATAAAATTTCCACAAACATGTGTTATTTTACTAAAACAATTATTACATGGGGTTATATAAGATAACATTTCAACTATAAATATTCATTATAAATATAAAAATATTTACTTCATCATGGTAATTTTTTTATATTTTTTATACATTAAATAAATAACTTTATTTATCACACCATAATGATGCAGCGATAACCTCATTAATTAACGATTTAAGTAAAATGAAAAGAAAAGGTAAAATATAAGACTTACACATGTCAAAAACCTATTAGATGAGTATATTTAGAACCCTTATCACCTTATCTTTAAAATATCTAATTGTGGGACCTTTTAAATCCGAAAATCATTTCATAATAATGTAACATTTCATGACTTTCCAAGAGTGCCCCTCCTCTCCTCTTATAAAAGGCCCCCACCTCTACCACCTTATTCACACCATCAAAGCCATTTGGCTCGGCCAAACTCTACCCAAATACTCTCTCAACTTTCCTCTCTTACTCCTAGAAGCCTCACATTGGGCATAAGTCTTCCCAATGAAGCCTTTTTCTCAAATCAAAAAGAGTTACCTGATTTTAAGGTAATGTATTCTCTTATGTTCTTTTGTTTTATTTTGCTTATCCAACCCCTTAGACTCTTTTTATTTATTTCTTTTTTTACAAAACCAGTATCTAAAATATACTAGTATGTTGTCATGAGATGTATTTTATTTACACTTACACATACCTTTATCTAAGGGTTAAAGAACATACAATTTCTGTGGGTGGCGAATTACTGACTCACGAAACGATGATTGTTCAATCTTCTTTTAACACCTCTCATGGTGGCCATTATGATGAAACTATTTTCATATATGATATATATATTATTTTTATTTCTTCCATATGATTCTTTTTTTCTCATTTACTGAAAACCTTTATGATTTCCATAATGGGTAAACGTGATAATTTCATTTTAGGAAGTGCGGACTACCACCCCTCAAAGTGATTTGAATCGTTAATGCCATATGTGGGACGTATAAAGGATGGAGTAAATGATATTATATATGATATTATACTGGAATTATAATACACCTTTATATCATTATTATTTCATTCTATTAAATATGAAATAGAAATGAAAGTAGCGTTCATGCGTACGTACGGCTTACCGTCTCCATGAACGGTGCATTTCATTTCTTACCTATAAATGTTACGTAATATTATGAATGAATGTATATAATGGATATATATGATATATATGATATCTACATCATGAATATAATTCAGTATATAATGGATATTTTACCACATGAACAACTTGTAATTATAAGAAGTTTATTTTTGACTCAAGTACCAAAGATCGACAAAACGACCGTTATTAACATAAATAATTTCATAATGTTCATAAAATTGTATTAAGTGATATAAAAGGAATAATAAACTTGAAAAATGTTCTTAAGAAATTATAAATTAACTCTAGTTTATTATTCAAGAGGTTAAAGAATGGTCGAGTCAAGTCGGACACGAGATAAGGGAACTTTTTAACCCAATTTCCATTCTTTGGGTTAATCCCCTACTTTCAAAATATGTCATGATATTATTATGTTCAATATTTTATTTTTACTTTCATTATGTGTACTTATAGTGAATAAAAATATAAGATCTATTTTATTTAAAAAAATGATCTTTGTAAGGGACTTCGTCTCAATCTCTATTCATTGAGGCATATTTTGTTTTATACACAAATTTCTTTTATACGGTGTATAAACCCCTTTGACATTTAAGTTTATTCAAAAGTAATATTTTTATATGAATCGTTTTACTAAATGACAAAAATGAATGTTTTTCTTATCATACGTATGCGGTGATGACAACTTCTCCACCGCCGGGACCATTATTTGAGTTTCGGCTTCCTCTACAAGCCATAATTTTTTTTAAATGAAAAATAAATACCAAGTTTTAATTTTCTTTTATTTTGGTATTGAAAATGGTTTTGATAATGTTTTTATTATATCAATGTGTTGTATTGATATCCTGTGATTGAAATGTGGAAATTTTATATTTCCATTATGCATGTTTTATGTGATATGATTAGGTTATGGTTTATGATATGTTTAAACATGTTCATATGAGGAATGCATTGGACTTAATAAGTGATGGGTAGAGCCTTCTATATCTCCTCGATGCATCAGTAGGTCTCATGATACAAACTAGTGTCTTGGCACGAGGCCTTGACAAAATCTTATTTGAAGTCTTGGCATGATGCCTTGGCTACGTGGTTATGATAGTCTGGAATTATGCATTCTATCATTATGAAAGTTGTTATTTATATTGCATGTTATTATTCTACTAGTAGAATATCCATGTGAATATGTAAATGGCATTATTTCTTTTTATTTTTTCCATATTATGCTGAAGTTCAAGTTTAAAAGGCTTTGGTTTTAGTTATACAGTTCCTTAGATGTTAATGTTTATTTATGAAAGCTTTCGCTATATTATTATCCTTACTGAGCATCTAAGCTCACCCCTTCCAATGTTTTAATTTTTCTAATGTGAAGAAGTATATTATGAATGACTAGCAGGGATTGTATGAGGGGATATGAAGACAATATGTTTTTGTAGTTTTGTTTTAATTTATGATGTAATGTAAGACTTATGAATGTATCTATTGTTTCCAGGGATACTAAACTAATCGGTCTTTCGAGACTTGATCTTTAATGATCATGCCAATGTTACGCAATAAGGAACCGACTCAGGGTCACTGGGGTCAGGGCGTTATAGTTGGTATCAGAGGAAGTTTAGTACTAACCTTTGAAGCTATATTTAGAAAAAATCTGATTAAGCACATAGCCATAAGATAGACATTGAGGATTAGTATAGAAGAACTTCCTAGAATTTTGTTGTTGTATAGATTTTGTGAGTTTTCCAAGCAATACATCCCTATCTGGATACGAGAAAGTAGAGGCGGCTCTGGCACATATGTACCTAGGGGTAAAACCTGAAAACACCGCTTTGAGCTAGACTCGAACAGGAACTGGTGCACGACAACGGGCATTGCTGCACTCTTGGTTACGACACTCCTGGGGGATATGCTTAGGATAATTCTCATTTTATTTACAAACCATTATGAAGGGTTTATGAGTATATACTTCCTCAAAGAAAACATTTTTATGATTATAGTTTAATTTATGTTAAGTGTTTTACAAGTTTGGAATTATGTATTTTGATTCATAAACTAATCTAGTTTATTCCATTGTTTAGAAATGGCGCCTAGTGGGAGGAATGGAAATCATATCAATGCACTCACTCCATGTAGGGATTCCCTCCTGCTCAAGATAATAATATTGGAGCTGGAGATACAACTAGTGCTGATCAACTTATCAACATACTGGGGAAACTCACTCAGGTTTGGAATAATAACCTTACTCGTATAGAGCACCCTGATCCGCAACGTGGAGGATCATTGTTAGAATGCTTCATGAGGAAACAACCACCAACATTTAATGGGGGTACAAATCCATTAGTAGCTGAGAAATGGATAAACTCCTTAGAGAAAATATTCCACACCTTGGGGAGTAGCAAAAGGGAGAAGGTTGTAATGGCAGTTTACCGCCTCACTGGAGATGCCAATCAATGGTTTTCTCTGATTCAAAACACAAAGGAAGATGAAGAAGTATCAAGTATGGAATGGAGGGAGTTTAAGGAAATTTTCTTAGAAAAATACTTTCCACATGACCATCGAGCAGATATGGAAAGACAATTTCTGAGTCTGAGGCAGAAGGAGGATGAGAATGTCACAAAGTATGAGGATAACTTTACATGGTTAGCGAGGCTTGCTACAGATTATATACGTAACCCAAGAAGTAATATAGATCGTTTATTTGATGGGTTAAAACCATTTCTCCATCGAGCATTAGTCTCACAAACCTTCTTGTCGTACGAAGATATTGTCTCGTGTGATATCAGGACGGAAAAGTAATTCTCTAAGTATTATGACTTTAAAGAAATGTAAGAGAAGAAGAGATCTTCTAATCAATCTGGAAATGGAAATAAGGGGAAGAAGGGAAAATTTGAATATCAGTCCTACAGTAAATGTGGGAAGAAACACCCCGGTATGTTCTTGATGGGAATGTGAGTCTGTTACAAGTGTGGTGAAAAAGGCCACTAAGTTCATGATTGCAAGGGAAAGAGAGTTGATGTCAATGTGGAATGCTATAATTGTAGAGAGATGGTATATTATGCAAATAAATGTCCTAAGCTTCAGGGGATCTTACCATAGAAGAGTCCAAGGGATCGAGTCCAAGCTTATGATATCACTACTATTGATGTTGAAGCTCCGAAAGACGTGGTGGTAGTTAATTTAATGGTTTCATCAAGTTTAGAAAATGCATTATTTGATTCTAGATCATCGCATTATTTCATATCTTCCTAGTTTTCTAATAATATTAGATATTTCCAATTTTATTTAACAAGATAATTCTCAGTCAAAACTCCTAATGGAAGTATCATGGAAATATATTTTTGTGAATCAGTCCCCATTAGAGCACATAAATGTTATCTATCCGCTGATCTCATTGTCATACCTATGATTGAGTTTGATATAATCCTCGGTATGGATTGGCTTTCGGACTATGATGCAAATATTTATTATAATAATAAGGAGGTTACGATTTTATGATGATGATGATGATACGGAACACCTTATCTTTAGAGCAGAATTGTCACCACCTAATTCTTATTTAGATCCACCCCCAGTAGCTCAAATAAATTCAATTATTGGGGAGTAAGAGAATGAAATGACTGAGGGAGAGGAAAAGAATGTTCAAATAGAGGATGTACCTATTGTGAAATAATATGTAGATTTGTTTCCAGAAGATTTGCTTGGATATCCTCCAGAACGAGAAGTTGAGTTTTCCATTGATTTAATTCCTGGATCAGGGCCTATATCGAAGACCCCTTATAGAATGGCCACCATGGAATTAGTTTAACTAAAGAAACAACTTGTGTAAATGAGTAAAAATGGATTTATTCTCCCTAGTGTTTCTCCATGGGGAGCCCATGTCCTTTTTGTTAAGAAGAAATATGGATCTATCAGGTTGTGTGTTGACTACAGGGAGATCAATGTTATAACAATAAAGAACAAGTATCCCCTACCTCGTATTGATGATTTAATTGACCAACTGCATGGAGTTCAATACTTTTCAAAGATTGACCTTCGATCTGGATACCATCAGTTGTGTGTGAAGAAGGAAGACATTCCAAAGACAACATTTTGAACAAGGTACGGGCATTACGAGTTTACAGTAATGCCGTTTGGATTGACTAATGCACCCTCTGTATTCATGGATATAATGAATAGAGTTTTCAAGTAATATCTTGATGATTTTTTGGTGGTATTTATTGATGATATCTTGGTATACTCCAAAAGCTACGAAGATCATGAAAATCACTTGTGCATTATCTTGAAGACTCATAGAAGGCATGAATTATTTGGGAAGTTTAGAAAGTGTGAATTCTGTTTTAAGGAAGTTTCTTATCTTGGCTACAGTGTCTTTAAGGATGGAATTTCTATTGATCCTTCTATGACCAAGGAAATCCAAGAATGGCCAGCACCAATGAGTATAACTGAGGTACACAGTTTTATTGGTTTGGCAGGTTATTATCGACGTTTTGTCTAGAATTTGTCCTCATTGGCTAACCCATTAATGAAGCTCACACGTAAAGGGGTTAAATTTGTCTAGAAAAAAGACTGTGAAGAATGTTTTGATTAAATGAAGAGAAGATTAGTCAATGCTCTTATATTGAATCTACCATCGGGGAATGATGGGTTCGTTATTTATAGTGATGCGTCAATGAAAGGACTTGGTTGTGTCCTTATGCAGAGTGATAGGGTTATTGCATATGCATCACGACAGCTAATAATTCATGATCAGAAATATCCTACTCATGATCTCAAGTTAGTTGTTGTAATCTTTGGCTTGAAGTTATGGATACATTATCTCTATGGTGAAAAATGTGATATATATACCGATCACAAGAGTTTGAAATATATTTTCTCACAAAAGAACTCAACATGAGGCGAAGGCGATGGCTTGAACTACTCAAGGATTATGATTGAATGATACACTACCACCCGGGGAAGGCAAATAAGTTTGAAGATGCTTTGAGTAGAAAAGATCATGGAGTTTTGAACATGATGAGAGTGGAAAGGGATCCTATTTTCATGGATCTAGTAAAGATGGATATGGGAATCACCATGGAGGGTGAAACATCAAAACTTTTTCAAATGGTTGTCAAACCATCTTTACTAGAAAGGATAAAGTGTTCTCAGGCCGATGATTAAGAGTTGAAAAAGATGATCAAAGATGTGAATGATGGGAGATTGAGTAAATTTGTGTATGAAGAAGGAATTTTGAAATTTGGGAGGAGACATTGTGTTCCCGATATACTTGATTTAAAGAGGGAATTGTTGGATGATTCTCCTAGTTCCAATTTTTCTATACACCTTGGGAGCACCAAAATGTATAGAGATTTAAAGGTTTATTTTTGGTGGGACAACATGAAGAGGGAGATTGCTGATTTTGTGTTAGGATGTATGGTTTGTTAACAAGTGAAAGCTGGAAGGCAACTGCCTGGTAGAGTATTGTAACCTCTTCCCATACCTGAGTGGAAATGGGATAATATTACGATGGACTTTTTCATGGAACTACCAAAGACTCCTAGAAGAAATGACACAATATGGGTCATTGTTCATCGTCTCACGAATTCAGCACATTTTCTTGCTATAATAGAAGATCTACCACTTGAACGTCTAGAAACAGTATATATTAATGAAGTTGTGATACTTCATGGAGTACCCCTGTCGATTGTCTCAAATCGTGATCCCCGTTTTACATCAAGATTCTGGAAAAGTCTTCATAAGTCCTTGGATACTGAACTTAGTTTGAGAACTGCTTACCACCCTCAAACAGATGGACAATCAGAACGAACTATTCAAACCTCAGAATACATGTTGAGATCATTTTCACTTGAATTTCAGGGTATGTGGGATCAATATTTACCTCTGGTAGAATTTTCCTATAACTATAGATTCCATTCAAGTATTCAGATGGCACCATATGAAGAGTTATACGGAAAGAGATTTCGCACACCAACCTGTTGGGATGACATTGGTGAAAGAAAACTTGTAGGCCCAAAACTGGTGGAGGAAACGATGTAAAAGGTGAAGGTAATCCAAAACAGCATCAAACCAACTCAATGTAGGTAGAAGAGCTATGCTGACAACCGAAGGAAGGATTTGAAATTTCATGTAGGAGATCATGTTTTCTTGAAGGTATCTCCATGGAAGGGAGTTACATGTTTCTGTAAGAAGGGTAAATTGAGTCCCAGGTACATCGGACCCTTCGAAATTCTAGAACGGATTGGGGCTATAGCTTACCGTTTGGAAATGCCGCCAAGTCTCTCTAATGTTCACGATATATTCCACGTATCACTGTTGATAAAATACATGCCTGACCCAATGCATGTACTCACATATGAGGAATTAGGACTGGAACCAGATCTGTCTTATTGCGAAGAGCCCATCAGGATTCTTGATACAAGAGAACAAGTGCTGAGAAACCGGACGACTCATCTGGTAAAATTTCTATGGAGAAACCATAAGATGGAGGAGACAACATGGGAACCTGAGGAACTTATGATGAAGAATCACCTGAGTATTTTTATACAGTGATATTATATTAAATTTCAAGGAAGAAATTATTTGAAGGAGTGGAGAATGTAACACCCCAAGCTTCCACGGTATGCTTCTCTTTGAAAAAAACAGTAGCGTGTGTTGTACGCAACTTTGAGTTCTAACACACACCACAACCAATCAAAGTAGCCGTTATGAATAGTAATGCCTACTTTTTGAAATTTTATAAATTTTATCTTTCAAAATGGACTTCATTTTTGGATTCGGAATATAGAATTTAGCCTAGGGTGAAATATTGGAACTTTTAGGATAACTTTTATATTTTCATAAATAGTGAAAATTACTAAATTTTAAACTTTTTTAATCAAAATAATTAATAGAGATAAATTATTCAATTGAGTGGTTTTAAAGTTTAATTATAATATAATTTTACAATTTTATCCAATGGTGGTCATTAGAATTAATTTCACTTTGAAATTGGACATAAATAATTGCCAATCTTTTGATTGATATTGTTTCTTAAAAACACGCTATTTGTTTTAAAAATAGAAGTAATTGTAAAATTAATTAATGCAACTTATATGTTTGGTATTTTTTAAAATGAACACCATTTTTGAATTCATAATATCAATTATAGCTTAGAGTTAATTTTTGGTATTTTTCTGAAAAACTTCAATTTGTGATGAATAGTGAAACCACTAAGTGGTAGTTTAAAAACTAATTTTTCATGTAAATGAAACATTACCACTTCTGTGATTTTATTTTCCAAAATGTGAAATACATGGTTTTTATTAGGAATAAAAATTTGGTTTAATGGGATTACAATAATTTTTTGGTGAATAGTAACTTTTAAGTTTTATTAATCGCGATTAAAGGTAATTAGTGAAATTGAAGGTAAAAATGATATTATAAAAATATGAAAATATCATGAAACTTGTCCTACCCTTATTGGATGAGTCATTTCCTACCAATAAAATCCATGGGTCAACTTGGGGACCCCATGGATCCACTTTGGTAAGAAAATGACATTAAAACTTTTTATTTAATGTAAAAATTAAATTTCCACAAACATGTGTTGTTTTACTAAAACAATTATTACATGGGGTTATATAAGTTGAATTTTCGACTATAAATATTAATTGGAAATCTAAAACGATTTACTACATCATGGTAATTTTTTTGTAATATTTATACATTAAATAAATAAATTTATTTATCACACCATGATGATGCAGCGATTACCTCATTAATTAACGATTTAAATAAAATGAAAAGATAATGTAAAATATAAGACTTAAACTTATCAAAAACCTATTTAATGAGTATATTTCGAACCCTTTTCACCTTTTATTAGAAATATATAATTTTGGGACCTTTGAAATCCGAAAATAATTTCATAATAATGTAACATTTCATGACTTTCCAAGAGTGCCCCTCTTCTCCTCTTATAAAAGGCCCCCATCTATACCACCTTATTCAAACCATCAAATCCATTTGGCTCAGAAACACACTACCCAAATACTCTCTAAACTTCCTTATATTACTCCTAGAAGCCTCAATTTGGTCAGAAGTCTTCCCAAGGAAGCTTTTGGATCAAATCAAAAAGAGTTACCCGATTTTAAGGTAATGTCTTCTCTTAGGTTCTTTTGTTTTATTTTGCTTCTCCAACCCCTTAAACTCTTTTTATTCCATTATATTGTAACAAAAACACTATCTACAATATACTATGATGATTTCATGAGAATTATTTTATTTTAACTTACACATACCTTCATCTAATGGTTAAAGAACATAATGTTTCTGTGGGTGGTGAATTTCTGCCTCACGATACGATGATTGTTCAATATTCTTTTAACACCTCTCATGGTGGCCATTAGGATGACACTATTTTCATATATTATATATATTTTATGTTTATGTTTTCCTTATGCTTCTGTATTTATCATTTATGTCATACCTTTATGATTTCCATTATGGGTAAATGCAATAATTTTATTTTTTGAAGTGCGGACTAATGCCCCATCAAAGTGATTTGAATCATTAATGCCATATGTGGGACTTAAAAAGGATGGAGTAAATGATATTATATGAGATATTATACTGGAATTATAATACACCTTTATATCATTATGATTTAATTCCATTAAATACGAAATATAAATGAAAGTAGTGTTCATGCGTACGTACGGCTTACCGTCTCCATGAACAGTGCATTTCATTTCTTACCTCTAAATGTTATGTAATATTATGAATGAATGTATATATACTTGATATATATGATATATATTTTATATAAATCATGAATATAATTCTGGATATAATGGATATTTTACCACATGAACAACTTGTAATTATAAGAAGTTTATTTTTGACTCAAGTACCAAAGATCGACAAAACAACCATTATTAACATAAATAATTACATAATGTTCATAACATAGTAATAAGTGATATAAAATGAATAATAAAGTTTAAAAATGTTCTTAAGAAAATATAAATTAACTATAGTTTATTATTCACGTGGTTAAAGAACGGTCGAGTCAGGTCAGACACGAGGTAAGAAAACTTTTTAACCCAATTTTTGTTCTTTGGGTTAATCTCCTACTTTCAAATTATGTCATGATATTATTATGTTCTATCATGTATTTTTAAATTATTTATGTTTACTTATTGTGAATACAAATAATAGATCTATTTGAGTTTCGGCTTCCTCTACAAGCCATAATTTTTTTTAAATGAAAAATAAATACCATGTTTTAATTTTCTTTTATTTTGGTATTGAAAATGGTTTTGATAATGTTTTTATTATATCAATGTTTTGTATTGATATCTTGTGATTGAAATGTGGAAATTTTATATTTCCATTATGCATGTTTTATGTGATATAATTAGGTTATGGTTTATGATATGTTTAAACATGTTCATATGAGGAATGTATTGGACTTAATAAGTGATTGGTGGAGCCCGTTATAGCTCCTCGATGCATCGGTAGGTCTAATGAGACAAACTGGTGTCTTGGCATGAGGTCTTGACAAAATCTTATTTGTAGTCTTGGCACGAGGCATTGGATACGTGGTTATGATAGTCTGGCAATATGCATTATATCATTATGAAAGTGGTTATCGATATTGCAT
The DNA here is from genome assembly GCA_963277665.1 of Viscum album. Lineage (NCBI taxonomy): Eukaryota > Viridiplantae > Streptophyta > Magnoliopsida > Santalales > Viscaceae > Viscum > Viscum album. The sequence continues at coordinate 175,707,507 of OY728164.1, forward strand.
GTGATTATTCGACTAGTAGAATATCCATTTGAATATGTAAATGACATTATTTCATTTTATTTTTTCCATATTATGCTGAAGTTCAAGTTTAAAAGGCTTTTGTTTTAGTTATATATTGACTTAGATGTTAATTTTTATTTATGAAAGCTTCCGCTATATTATTATACTTACTGAGTACCTGAGCTCACCCCTTCCAATGTTTTAATTTTTCTAGGATGTGAATAAGTATATTATGAATGACCTGCAGGGATAGTATGAGGGGATATGATGACAAGATGTTGTTGTAGTTTTGTTTTACTTTAGGATGTAATGTAAGACTTATGAATGTATCTAGTGTTTCCAAGGATACTAAACTAATCAGCTTTTCGAGACTTGATCTTTATTGATCATGCCAATGTTATGCAATAATGAACCGACTCTGGGTAACTGGGGTTGGGGCGTTACAATATGTGTTAATACACTGGTAAAAATTTTAGTAAAATAGCCACATTTTTTTAAAAACTTAATAAAACTTATAACATATATATGTATTTTTATATATAAATATAAATATATTTAAATTTATATGTGTGTGTGTGTTTATATATATATACATAATTTTGTATATATGTTCATATATATGTGTATGGGTTTATATTTATTAATATCAATATCTAAATCTAAGTGTTTGTGTATACATATGTTTGTGTATATGTGTCACTATTAAAAAATAATAATATATTATATCTACAATTTCATATATAATATAAATATAAATAAATGTGTTTATATGTTTATATTTTTGATCTTATATTTTGTGTTTATATAAATATATAAAAGTTTATATTATATTATATATATGTTTATATTTTACAAATATGTTTTTATTTTGTTATATATATATATGGTTATATTTTAGATATATATGTTTATATATATATATATTATGTTTATATTTGTTAGGTTTATATATATATGTTTATATTATATATATATGTATTATATATTTATATTTTTTATAGATATTATATGTTTATATTTAGTAAATATCATACAATTATATATATATAAATGTTTATATTATATATATATATGTTTATATATATGATTATATATGTGTGTGTGTGTGTTTATATATATATATATATAATATATATATATATATATATTTCCTTGTTTATATATATATATATATATATATATATATTTATATTTACATCAATGTGGGGAAATGAGATATATAAATATATATATTTTTAGGGACGTTTCTAGAAAAAAGTTTCTAATTTAGCGTCATTTTCAGAAAAATGTGGCTAATTTTGCGACGTTTCATGAAAACCTCCATAATTTAGCGTCATTTTTTCAGAAACATCGCAAAATTAGTGACATTTTCAAAAAAGTTATCTAATTTATTTTATTAAATTACAGTTTTTTATAGTGCTAATACTCTAAGTTAGAATGACCATGCTAGATTATCTTAGATAAGGAATATAAAATGACTACTTTTTTTGGATTTTCAAAGGATGGATCTTCAAATCTTGATCAAAGGGGAAAATATAATCTTACTAAAATGTTTGTCCAACCATATATCTATGTGAGGATTAAAGATGCACATATGGAAGATGCGGAGCATCAGAAAAAGGTAAGAAACATTACTTAGTTAAAACTTGTTATTGGTGGTATGATAAGGTTTAGGAACTGTGTAAGTGTCTAGTTCATTCTATATTTGAATATAGATTTGTTGGATGAGGAAAATACTTGATCATTATATATTCACCATGGAAGTCTATAGATATATAGAGAAATTAATTTGTGTTTTTGGTTGGACAAATGAGGATAGATATTTCCAAGAAGGAATCTTAGTTACTGGTGTGTTAGGAATTCAAGCATAAGGGACTAAAATATAAGGGAATGTTACAACCATTACCCATACTAGAATGTAAATGAAGAAAAATCACCATGTATTTTATCATCAGACTCCAAGAAATGTGAAAATGGTAATAATGTTATATGTATTGTAGTTGATCTCTATAAAAATTCAACACCCTTTATTAATATTAGAGAATATTTCCCTCTTGATTTGATTTCTAGAATAACCATTATAGAATTTGTAATGTCACATGGGGAACCACATTCAATTATATCAGATATGGATCCATGGTTTAGTTATAATTCTTAGTGAAGCCTTCAGTAGGATCTGGATATCATGTTATGTTTTAGTACTTTCTAACATCCTAAAAAAGATGGTCAATTTGAGAGGATCATTTAAACCATAGAGATTATAGTGAGTTCGTATTCTATATATTTCATAGGTGGTAGGGATTAACACTATCCTCTAGTCAAGGTTCTTTACCATAATTTATTTCACTCGAGAATTTAGATTGCTCTTTATAAAGACCTATATTGAATGAAGTTTTAAAATCTAATGTGTTGGTACGAAGTTTGAAAAGAAAGATATTGATACCTAACATAGATTAGGAGATGGAGAAGAAAGTAATAAATACTCAACAAACGTAAATTCATCTTATATTTGATAGAAAATTTATACTGATAATCAATGATTATATCAAGATTTTGATGATGGTGAGAAGGGGTTTCTTCAAATTTATACATGGGAGAATGTAATGAGATTCAGGAATAATCCAAATATAATTGCTAGGTATATTTCCCCCATCAGTATTTTTGATTTACTAGTGATAATAGATTATATAATTGCACTTTCACTAAACATCATTCATGTTCATGATGTTCTCATTGTATCTCTCCTGAGAAAGTACACACCCGATCCTTCACATGTACTAAACATTAAGGTTATACCGCGGGAGCATGAACATTTTTATAAAGATGTTTTAGAATAAATTATTGATGTTAGATATAAACAGAATTAGAATGAGACTAGTCATCGAGTTAAATTTCTTTAGAAGAGACATAAATTCATAGAGTCTATGTGAGAATGAGAGGATGTGATGAGGAATGAATAGCCACTTTTTTCATCAAAGTCATATGATTTCAAGGTTATAATTCATTTTTAAGGTTAGAATAATGTAAAAAAATAAATATTTTATGATATATATGGTATAGTCATGATTATATAAGTTTGAATTACTATTTACCTTTCGTTAGTTCCATCCATCAAAAAATGGAAACAACATTGATGCATACATGCAACCTACCTTCTCCATGAATGATGTAATTTAGTTTATATCTATATATTTTATCGATGACTATAAATATTGTTTCAATCAATATATATGATATTTATATCTTTATTAACATTATGGAGGTTTTGTAACCATGATCAATATATATGGAATGAAACTACCAAACACAAACATATATGAAAAATGAAGGAATTATTACTCAGAATAATGATTTTTAATAAGTATTGTCAATAAATAGGTGATAAAAATGTATAAGTAAATTATATATTTTAATATATATATGTGTATGGATAAGTATTTTTTTATAAGAAATAAATATTATTCATACAATAATTTCATACACGTATGAAAGAATTCAAACCAGAGGTATGTGTTTATTTCATAATCAAATAATTATTTATGATTTTTTACGATTAAGTCTTCATTGGGAGAATTATTTTATATTTCTATATAAGACCCAATATTTTTTTCTCCAATGTTTATTTAAATAAATTAAAAAAAATCATTTATTTTTTATCTCTTTATGTACTCATTATATAAAAAAATTTATGGAAAACTCACTTTGTTACAAAAACTTTAAATGAAATATTCGTTTCATCTTTTAAGCAAGGTACTTTTTGACCTTTTTACAATAGTGTAAAAGGATTGTTTTTTAGAACATGCAACATTTAAAGAATTTACTACATTCGTGAACAAAAATTTAATTGAATACAAAATTAAATGTTTTAATGTTTATATTTAAAGACAACATCTTAAACAATATTTGGTAATTTTTTAGTTTTTAAATAAGTGATTTGAAAGTGAAAAATGGTATTTTTCTCAAGAAATTTTATAGTATTATTTTAAAATTATTTTCATGTATATCAACATAATTTTTTGAATATTATTCATTAAAAAGGATATAATATTTTGATACCATCCAAAATATTTATCTATATTGTTTATGATAATATTTACTATGGAAAATTATTGATATTTAGTATACTAGTTCTTGAAAAAAATATAGCTATTGATTTTAATTTATCTTTATTTAGTTGGATTGAATATTAATATGAAGAATGAAATGTAGTAATTAAGTTATGTGTGGGTAATGAATTATATATTCCCTTGAAACATTGGTAGGTTTCATGAGACAAACTATATTGGGTATTTTGGAGGGACCTTACCCATTTATGTAATATGACATGGCATAAGGTCTCGATGGTATGTTTCAGATGTCTAACATTTTTCATTCCATTATTATGAAATAAGTTGTTGATGTGCATTAGATTATTTAAATTTTTTAAAAATAAATGGATATGATTCTAGATCATGGGCATATTTATTTGGAATTATTTAATCATCATTGATTCATTATAAATTACTCATGATTTATTTTCATTCATTGTACACATACCATTTCTGCGCATCTGATCTCACCCCTTTCATATATTTCCTTTCCTTGGGATAGGATTACTTTTATTTGGCACCAATTTTATAATGAAACCATTGACTCTAGAATACTATGGTTAGGGTCTTTAAAATTACACCCCCTTTCAACAATGAACCGAAATAGAAAGAGAAAACCAAAAATTCATGATTTTTTTAATGTAGTATATAAAATGGGGAAAGTGGAACTTCCAAACCTCAAAAATCTCATAGAGGGGGTTGAACACCATGTATTAACTAATATTTTTCCAATATTGGTGTGTCCATCATCTTAGTCATGATTTTTTCCACTTGAAGTTTTCTTCCAACATGTTCCACTTTTACCAATCCATGGACCACCTTTTTAATGATGTATTACCCAATATCAATATACGTGACTTGAGAGTGTTGTATTGTATATTTCATGACAGTAATCGCATTCCTATTATCTTATAAAATAACCATTTATTTCTTTAATTCTTCCCCAACATCATCTAAAAATTTCTTCATCCAAAAAATATGAGTGTGTTCTTTAGTCACTAAGATATATTCTACATCATTTTTTATTAGTTAAGTTATTTTCTTCTAGTAGACATACTTAATAAAAAAATAATGCAACCCCACTTGTAAAAATTAAATCCATAAAATCACCATCAAAATCTATATCAATAAAAAATGGATAGATCATGATTTTTTCTAGAATCAAAGATGATGAAAAAATAAAAGAGTACATTGGATGTTCCACATGAGAAATTTAACTACTTTAAGATGCACTTAATTTAGATTGCACTAGAAACAAGCCTCCAAGAATGTATAAAGTACAATAATATTTTGTCTTATATAAAAATATAATAATATTCTAATAATACTTCTCTACAAAGTGGGATCCATAAATTTTATATCCCAATATTTCCCAAGATTGATTCCAACTACCATTAGAGTTGATAGTGTTTTGGAATTGTGAATATTTAAGTTTTTAGAAGCTTAATTACATAAATAGTATGATATAAAATGTTATATATTATTATTTTATCCACTTAGATCCCTATAAAATAAGAAAGTTCACCTAACATTAATATTTTTAACTCTAAAATCATTAAAATAGAAAACCAGTCAATTAATTTATATTTTATTCTACCTAATATGACATCATCCATGTATACTTTCACCATGATTTGTTCTTCATGAGATGATTTCACACACAATTAAATTTGGACACCACTCATTTTGAATTAAAACTTCCTTAGGTATGATTGAAGGAAAGTAGACCATTCCTATGGATCTTATTTAAAGCCACACAAGGCCTTCTATAATTTGATCTCTTTTTTTAATGTTCACTATTAAAAAACCCATTGAATGTTTAATATAAAACACATATTGAATAAAACCATTTAAGAAATGTTTTTTCATATCCATAAGATAAATCATTAAACATATTCAAATTTCTATCACTAAGAAGAGTCAATTGATCTCATGTCGAGCCATTGGCACAATATTTTCATCGACATAAACCCCTTCAATATATGAATATAATTATCAAACTAAATTTTCCTTATATCAGATAAAATTTCCATTTTCATCGAATTAATATTTAAGATCCACTTTTTCATGGTCAAATTTTTATATTCAAGCAAATTAACAGCTTACCATGTCTGGTTTTTTATCAATTAAATATAACTCCTTGTCCATCGCTCCTACCCATTCTTAGTCATTCACAACTTCTTCAAATGATAATGGTTCCACCATTAATAAAGAGAGACATGATCTATATTCCATATTCTTATAGTCATTATAGGATATTTTATATCTTGGATTATGTTACATGATCCAAATTTTAGTCTCTTATTCCTCTTTTGTGGTTTAGTATGACTTTTATAAAAACTTTCATCATATTTTGATTCAGTCTTAGAGTCTCCATCATTGGAATATATTTTAAAAACTTATTGATTTAGACTATATTAATTTTTTTATTTCATTATAGAAAACATTGGTGTATGGATTTATAAAATTATTCACAATATTATCTTCAATAACTCTAACATAATGATTCTCTAAAATTTTATACCGCTTTTTATTAAATAATTTGAGGGTATTAATATTTATTAAGTTACCTAGAAACATTATTCAATTGGTACATCACCATTATTTTCTTTAGTACCTTATTTCGATAATATAATTTTATTCTATAGACTTTAATGAGTTCCAGCATGGGCTTCCTTCTATTCCAATTTTTATATGGTTCTCTTTCTTCACATGGGGTAAGCACGATTAATTTTTTTTGTGTATAATGAAGTATGATCTACATCCTTCTAATAGTTAAAGGTGATACCGCTTTCAATGTGTATTTTCTTGGAATTATAATTTACCTAAAAATTTTTGTTTTCATAAAACATATTCTATTTTTGAGTTATTACTGAAGAAACATCATTATTCATCCCACATTTCATGTGGTATTTTTAATATTCAATGGATGTGTATTGTATTCCATTATCAGTTCATAGGATTCTAATGTATATCATATCACTTTTTTGAATCTCTTTCTATATGTCTTCATATGGTCCATAAGTTCCATATTTTCTCTATATGAACCTATGACATTCCATTATGCTATATTCATAAAAAATGAAATTAATTTCACTATATATTCTATATATATCCATTATACAACACATATCGATATTCACCAGTTCTAAAAGATTAGATTTCAGTTTATTCTTTTGATGACATGAATTCCACACCATATTTACACTTATAGATTACTCATAGGTATTGTCCTGATGTCATTTCATACTTTGAATGCCTATATTAGTCTTTATCATATATAGATTATCTAGGATTTTTTGGTGTATTAAACAATCCTCTGATTCCATTGAGGAGCAAGGAGACTTCAGTGAGGTATCCAGTGATTGCAAATCAGGTCCATTTTCGGGAGACAGTAAAGATGATCTCCAAGGTGAAGATATCCTTAATAAAAGGAGGGGGAAGGGTCAGAAAGTCACTAGGAAGGGTTGGATGTATTATTCTTACCTGCCCCACCCAATGGAGACAAGATCCGTCAAACAAATGAAGGGAAAGGTGATGACAATTAACCCCAAAGCCTCTGGCTCTCCTGTCCGAGAGGAGTCTGCTGTGTACAAGGCAGTTTCTTTAAAAAAACCCTTGATTATTCTCAGAGTTCTAATCTGTAATTTCTTATGCATTCAGGTGAAGAAATGATGGAGGATTGTCTAAAGATTAATTAACCAGATGTGGATGCTAAAGTGATGATGGTAAGACTATTGTGTGTAGACACTAATACCGAGAAAATTGGTTGGATTAGAAAACAAGATATCATTTTGATAAGAGGATTCAATGTGAGGAAGATCAAAAAAGATGAATATATGAAAGCATGGGATTATTTGGCGTATCATTTTGAAGACCTCCTAATGGACGATCTAGGTATGCATGTTACTTCTATTTCCTAAAAATTGCTTAGGGAAAACGACTCCAACCAGCTTAAACTATCCTTCAATAATTTTACTGTTTCTTTAAGTGGATGATCACTTTTGATTGTTCAGGTACACACTTCCCCCTTAAAAGTTTTTTAAATAATAAAGAAGTTAATTTTGAGGAATTTTGAGGAACTATTTGAAGAAAAAAATTCCATTTACTTTCAACCTAATACAGGTTCCCATTTTTCCTCCATCCATTCCTAATAAATTTTATAGCCATTATATTGATAATATAACCTTTACTATTAAACACAACCATGATTCTATAATCACATTTTTGACTAAAACTCAATTTTGTTTTCTTGAAGACCATCCACAAAGAGAACTTCAGTGTTCTTATGTTTACCACCTACAAGGTAGGTATTTCTATCCCCTTTAAACATAAATGCTCTATTATTTCCACACTACACTATAATATCAATTATACCATTAAAATTTTAAATATATTTAAATATCCCATAAAATTTTAAGAATAGATATTATTAATTATCTATGATCAATAATTCTTTATAGAATTGATAGAAATTTAAGCTATATTGGCCATCTCCCTCTTCTTCTTTTCCTTAAAATAATTTCACTATTAGGTTGAGGAAAAATATAGCCTTTCCACATTATATTAAACCCTAGAATTATATTCACATTCAAATTATTCTTAACATGTAGAGAATATGTTACTCAATATAATCTTATTTGGTTTTTTAAAATTATTTTGCGACAAACTTCCTTAGCGGTAACTAGTACTTCTTCTCTACCTGTAATTGGTGGAATTATTCCCAATATTAAGACATTCAAAGTAGTATCAATAGAATGTACTTCTTATATATGATAAATAATATAGAATCATTATCCTTTTCTAAACATCAGGAGGGTCCTCATTCAAATAGCCTCTTCCCTCTTTGCATACTGGCATAACATGGCCAAGAAATCTATAAAATTAATAAATCAGAAAAGAAAAAAATATTTTACCCTTTATTCGTCCACATGTGAAAATACTTTATAAATAATTGTGACTATATTTAGAATACCCTCAAGGATTAAGGTTTACATACACCCATATTATTTCCTTTTATACGAGTTGTATTTGTTCATATTGTTTGGGTTTTTGTTTTTGAAATAGAGTAAACAAGATTAGTATTCCCCTTTTTATGACCATATTAATTTTCCACTATTAATTTCATTGTTTCGCATTTGATTCCACTTTTACAAATGAATCTGGTCCATTTTTCATTCAAATTTTTATTGATACCTTTAAAGCCGCACATGTAACTTTTTATAAATTCTCTATTTTTGAACCTCCTAAAGTGTATCTTCATCAATGATTCACGTTATTTGAATAATGATTTATGTTTCATTCTGAATAAATACAACTATTTTTAAAGGTAAAAACCATATTATCTCTACCTTCAAGGATTAAAATTATATCATCAATCACATAAGTTTTTTTTCAATATTTAGTTTCATATTATCAACTTCATATAGATTTACTTTACCAGAAAACAAATTATCTACCTCATCTTCCAGTCACACAATATATAATTTGATAAAATACATGTATTCAGGGGACTCCTTAACTTTCCCATTAACCCTAAATTGTTTATTTCTTTGGATATCAAGTTATTCAAGATATAAATTATGTTCCACCCTGAGATAAAAAACACATTCTCATTGATTATATTCTTTCTTTATAGGTTATTTATTTTTAACTATAGTGATCATGGAATATTAAATATTTCACTTTAACTATGTTTCTAGTTACTCCAATTAGTCTCCATCATCACTTTTGTATTTTCTTATAAATATTATACTAGGGAATTTCATTCTTGATTTGAAATCACCTTTTTATAAGAACCTCATACATATCCTTTATATTATTTCTTCTTCAATATCATAATCATCATATTTCCTTATGAACCTTGAAACAGTGTTCCCTTTATTATCACATTTCAAACATGTCAAGTGTAGCTTACCTTCGAGAATTAACTTTCCTCTTGTGAATTTTATAACCCTAAGACAAAGTAATTCATCATCCAAAACATTTTTATCTTCAAAGAATTTAGAAACCTAATTTTTTTAATTAAATTGTATGTTATCAATTTATTTTAATGAATGGAAAAACATTCTATATTTTTATTAGTTTTAAGATACTATGTCTCTTGATAAATCACCCAGATACAGCTTTTACAAATCTATTTCTTCAAGAATAAAAACTTTTCTATTTTACAGAGGTGGTGGTCACTGTGGAATATTAGTTACAATATCAATATCCTTAATTTATTAACTAACACCCCTAATGGATAAAACAGACTTAGTGATTCGTTTGATAAAACTATTTTCATTTTCCTTAGGAAAAATATTTGGATCAGTAAATCATTTTTAAAGAAATTTCTCCTAATCCTTATTTACATTACTATACTTTTATACATGTTAGAAATGTTTTCCAACATGGAATTGGAACTCATGTAGCTCATAAATTCAATTTAAATATTATATAATGTGGATGAGGTTAGAGAGTTTTGTGCTTTATCATCATCATCTAGACTTTTCATATTCTCTTCAGTTATAAACTATCCTTCCATATCACTGAATTGAATCTCATGTATGGTGGTAGATATATTTTCTAACCTAAGATATTAGATATATAATGTCATACTATTTTAAAAATTTTATAGTTGTTCACGTCCAAGAGTGGAACTCCTTATACACTAACTAGGTTATACATATTAGGATTTTAAAGACAAATTCATTGTGAAAAACCATTCCTTTAATACAAATTGTTATACCCTGGGGATATCTAAGAAGAGAGGGGAGAATCAGCATGTCAACTTTTTTTATACATTAAATGGATATTTTCCTCATGTTGACTAGAACCTATTAATCATATCATACTAGAAAATACATTTATCAAACATAGAATTGAGTAAATAAATCAAGACAAAACCATTTATACTCATTTCAAAACTAAGGGATAGTCCATGAAGCGTACACAAGTAATGTGTCTTTAAATATAGAATCTAATAATTTTTAGTAGATTTTAGGGATTATTATTTTCATCTATGGTCACTCCATAAAAGGTTCACTAAATGTATAATAGTTAAGGGAATAAAACATATTATCCATCAAATCACTTCCATTGAATCCTATGTTCTCACTATATTAGAAATAGAATAATTTAATTTAATAAATTGATGATCTACCACATAAGTAGATATTTACTAAACCTGATTCATCATGAATTCTATAATATGATTCTCTAATGCACTTTCCAGTCTTTAGAAGAATCACCAAATATAGTTATATAAAAATGTCACTTCAAAAAACTACAAAAGACTAAGTTATATGTGATTTAATATTCATATAATATTGTTATATATGGAAAATCCTTTGTTCTATGAGATTAGAAATTTTTATCATGATATAGTTCATCTCAAACATTAATTTATTTGAATTATAACATTGTTTTTCAAACTCCATAGCTATTTGAAACCCATTTTCTAAGAAATAAACATGGCGTCCTTGCTTTTCCATAACATGGATCTTCATAAACTTCTATTTGATTCAAAATTATGTTAATTTATTAGTTTTTATTTTTTAACTTATTCGAAAAATGCATTAATAACTTAAATTGTAGCTGGGGTCCAGTGTAGTAGTAAAGGTACCCCATCATCCTGCATCTAAGACCATGATCAAGTCCTGGAAAAACCAAATTTATTTTGGTGTGCCTAATTATTTAGACAAGATGGGTACATGTCAGCTTGTGGTAGTTCTTTGGTGGCTATCCATGATCTAGGGGAGTTGGTCGATGGTAGTTCCCTTGATAGTGAAGGTAGCATGTATCTTTCATCGATGGCATGGTTAGTGGAGGCACGAACATGAATTCCAGTATAGATGGAGGATCCCTAGAGATGAGAATGTAGGAAGGCGAGATGCATGAGGAGTTGACATTAAGCGTCACATAAAAATGAGGATTTGATGATCACGGTGGATCTTGGAGTGACTCGTCATATAATCGAGAATGCCGGAAAGGGGCGACTTTGGCAGCTATGACTCAGTTGGCATGTGAGAAATGAGAAGTGGTCCCGATGATGGGGATAGAATCAGGTTTCATAAATTCCTTTATTACAAATCTGGATTAGGGCTTCAGAGAAGCACCACCCATATTTGTATGGTAACTAGATTGGATAAAGTAAATAGTATGGCTTATGCCATCAGTAAAAAGCACCATGCATATCTGCATGGGAAAATGATTGGTGTGTATCCATGAAAGGTTGGGAGCTGGTTAATTTTACCAAAATATTCTTGGTAGTGACATTCTTAGTTGTTTTTAGTCTTTGGGGCCTTTAGGTTCATGTATTTGGTCGTTGGAATTTGGGTCTATAGGTCACGTATGGTTGCAACTCAACCGAATTAAAAAGGGGATTATCAAAATATTAAAAAAAATGTAATTCCTTTTGGATTTCAATACTTTATAACTAAAATTAAATATAATCCACATCATGAACCTTTATAAATACTATATAGTAAACCAAAAAACACTATCTCCTTATAAAAAATGGAAACCATGTCTTATATGAATTTTGACTTTAAAGAACTCAAAAAACACTTATATTTTGTTGGAATTTACACCTACTCTTACATGAATGGCCTTCCGTTCTACGTGGTCACACATTCTTTTTATGAAATCATATTGAATTTATCAAATTTCCTCATCTATATACTTCTTGTGGGGATTCATATACTTTAATTAAGTGACATACTTTTACATTGAATTGTCTTCATCACTATGTGTAATTCATGAATTGATTTAGAATCTATGAATATAATCATTCATTTCTATAAAAGAAATGTAGTTTTCATAAATTATATGCTAAAAACCATTCTTTCGATACAATCCATCCAATAAATTCACCAAAAACTATAGATTTCCTTTCCCAAAAAAACAAAAAACACTAAGAAATGTATCTATTGACAAATAATTTTTAGGATTCCATTTTTCTATAACCAAACCTTATTCAGAGCTCAAAAACCCTTTCCAACACAAAATATATTTATAAAAAACCTGAAACACAAAAAATATTAATCATACATCACCTTGGTTCCAATAAGATTCAATTTTAGTTTAATTATATTTCCATTTTTATCATCATTTACACTAGTGATTTTATCTTTATTTACATTAGTGATCAATAGATTCTATTTTTATTCACATGAATAATATACTTCATCTAGATCAATAATAGTATCATAAACATATAATTTATATAATAAATTTATTTTTTATAATTTTGGGAAATACTTATCATTTTCTTTATAGGTAAAATTCTGGTTGTTTTACATTAATGATTTATTCATTAATGATATTATATATTTCTCATCTTGATGAGAATGTTATTCTTCTATTGTATGTGTATAATTAAAATTTCAATGCACAATATATCCACATTAAAATAAATATTGTGGAATATTTATTTTGTACATCACTTTCTATTTATAAACACTTATGGAGATAAATGACATTAACTTAAGAAATTTTATGTCAACATCTTATTCTAGATATGAATTCGCTTCTTATTTCTCATCTTATTTACTACTATTTTCATACATAAAGTATTTAAAAGAGATTTCCATTTTACCCAAACTCATATTCTTATGTTTTTTTCAATTCCAAATTATATAATTAATTAGTATTATACTAAAATAATGATAAAGAAATGCATTAATATCATAGTAATCATGTGTTGGCAACCATAGTGTCAATAAATTATGGTGCTAGATCAATTGAGTTTGAAGGGGTACCTAGAATAAAAATTAAATTCTTCCTACCTCTTAGATCCCTTGTTATCAATTTTAATAAATTTATTTATAAAAATTATCTTATGATGAAATATTTTTTACCACATTTATGCTTTACTTAGTGGTATAAACATCATTGTAAATAAAATTATATAATTATATGGATAGAGGTATTGATATATTAATATAAAATATAAATGAAAAATATTTGAAGTAACTTATTGACTAACTTATAATCATTATGATTCTAAATAAAACCATTAATATTGTTCATTAATTTATTTTCTCTTTTAAATTAATTATTAATATATCCATAATCAAAAATTTTAATTCATTCCTACATTAGACACAATGTTTATAATTTTATTTATTAAAACTAAACATTTACTTCAATTATTTTCTAAAACGTATCCCATATTATATTAACCATATTAATCCTTGAGAATTTGATAAATTACATAAATGAATGAGGTAAAATAATTATATTTTTTACCTTCCCATCATATTCAATTTACTTCTAATAACCTGTATTCATTACATCACAATCGACATGGGGAAAATGTTTATTTGTTATCACTCCAGGAAAATTTTAAAAAAAAATTGATAATATATCCAAAAACATTATATCCTTAAACATATGAGAACTCTTAATATTCTATATTATAAATTCCTTGTTAGTCACCAAATTTATATGATCTAAAATGTATATATTAATTGAAAATAAACTAAACATCAATAAAAAAACACTTAACATTTATCTTAAAGAATATTTTCTTTTTCAATTAAAACATATAATTTACATATCATTATAATTATAGTTCTTTTGATGCTCATAAGATTAAATATTCTTGAGGATTTATTTAAAAAGTAGGTAAATCCACTCTTTTATTAAACTATGAAATCCCACTTTTTAAATGTGTTGAGAGGTAACACTCACATGACATGAAGGCCTAGTGGCCCATATGCCCATTAAAATGTGACAGCCCAAGGTTCCATGGCTTGAAACCCCATTTTTATAGACCCAAAGGCCCATTTTAAGATTAAAGACCCATTCATGAGTTATATTTTTAGAGTAAAAACCCATGATACAGTACCTTCTATAAAACTATATTGCCTCTATAATGCATGTAATAGTTCTTAGAACCACTACATTGTCTCTCTTAATAAATTACTATTTAAGTACTAGAACCATGGCCTAAAAAATTACAAATAATATTAGGGTCCATTCGGTGTGGAACCTCCATCTCAATGGAGCCTTATAGGGTTTCCTTACTACTCATCAAACACCCAATCTATAATATCATTAAGAATTCAATAATAGGTGGAGTGAATTAGTGAATCACAATTTATTTGTTTCTTCAATACAAATAGTCTTCATCACTGATTTGGATGGTTCATTGATTTATTGATTAATTTTTCCACATTTCCATAATTGATTTTTTATGAATTTAGTCATTTGATTTTGAAACCATACACTAAAAACAATACAAACCTAGTAGTAGTTTTATTTACCAGTATCACCATAAAATATGAATGGATACATCATTTACATTATTCAGAAAACTAAAGAAAATGATATCCACTAGAACCATCATGTGGACTAAATATGACCAGACTATATCCTCAACTCATGTTATAATAATATTCCTTCTTATGGATATAACATAATCTGACAATATATGAATATAAACATCTACATGTTATAAAAATATGGATCTTAAATATCCAAATAAGAAATATAATTTGTTATAGATGAATTATAACTTCACCTAGATTAATAAAATAGAATTATTAAATTAAACAATGAAAAAACTGCATAAATGAAAACCTATCATCTTCTTCAGCCTTAAGTAGAGTGATTAATATGACTGAAACATACGCGTAATTTTAATCAATAAAAAGAAACATATAATTAAACTACATAATTCATATATGTCAACATCAACTCCAAAATAATCTTCAATATTATAACCCATGTGTTTCAACTTCAATAATTTATTTTATGAAGAACATATAAAATTAATCACATTGCATGGGATTATCTTAACTTCTTTTTCACTACAAAAAACATTCAAATTCATGTAACAAAAAATTTCATCCCCTATCTCCATATTTATATTTTAATTTAAAATTAAAAATTAAAAAAAAAACTTTCCAACATTGAATAATAACAATTTCAATTCAAATATATTATTTTATATCACTCTTAACCATAAAAATTACATTATATTTAAATAAGGTATTGGGGGTCGATTATGATCATCTTAGATGGACCTTTCCATGACACATTATCAAATAAAAAAATTCTATTGAAACCTAGAAGAATATTTATTGTTTCCCCCACAACTCTATATGTATTTACCTACTCAAAACTACCCCTCATTAATTTCTATTTCAACTCCAGTTCTGATCCAATAGAACTCTAGGGGACATACATTTTTCTCGTATACAAAAAAATTGGCCACGATAATTCTGGAGTACACTAATGAAAATATGGTTGATAATAAATACATTTGATTTCTCCAAATTTACGTCCAACCATTTTAACTCAAGAAATCTCAAAAACACTACGACTAATAGCTGACCTATCTTAACAAAAATTTGTTCAAACATTAATAAACATGAATAAATATTTGAAATGTGTTTAAAAAGAACATTGTAAGCATTATATTGAACAAATAAACACTATATTGATTAAAAATCATCAAATATAAGAAAATATTTATGTAATCAAAAAATGATCCAAAAATTTATCAAGGTTATGGTTCCACTATGACATGGACTATTCATTATCTAGTTTAATTATATTTTTTGATAAATTATGGTTTCTCTTTTTTCTCCCACCACTCCATTTCAATTTATCTCCGATATTGAGAGTTTGGATTGGTTTTGGGGTTCCACTAACGTTAACATTGGGGATTATAAAACAATAACCAAATATATTGAAGAAATAAAAATTTGAAAAAACATCAAAGAAATAAATGTTTATTGAGATTCGAAAAAGATACTTCAGTTTATGTTGAGTTTTCACTTTATTCAGAGTCTTGATATGAGTTCACATTTTGGATTATAGATTTATAATAAATTTTTAATAAACCTATATTTAACATTTTTATAACTTTTTTTAATCATTATTAATTAATATTAATTAAAATTCTACACTGCCTTTTTTACTTTAATTTATCAATGAGGGTACACTTCAATCCTCATGAAAGGACCCAAAAAACATGACATTAATTTTTCTAGGATAAATTTCAATCATGAGTGAAATTTGACAACCTTTTCTCTTAGTGTAAATTCTCTTAGAGTTATTGACCATCTATGCTAGTTTTTGGTTGTTTCTATGTAAGTATTAGTGTTATAAAATTCATATCTCATAATTTACACATGTTTATGGGATTATAGAAATCTTATTTTAAAATATTTGGACAAATATATATAACATTATTCACAACCAATATGATTTGTTCTCATGTTCAAGAAATATCTATAAAGCTTCCCAAATTTCAATCATAACTGGGATATAGTTATGTATTTTTTATTGTTTTTATAGTTTTCATATAGTGTATCATCTGGTTTTTTAATTCAATCGTTTCTATTTGATCTTGTTGTTTTTATTGATTTCTCCATTGGGATGTTTTACTTTCCCAACAATTCATTGGATGATAAGGGGTACTAGTATTGAATATTATTTTATATCGTGATAGGATTCACCTTATCAAGTGATAGTAGAATAATTATTCCCCTTTCAATAATGAGTAATCGAGGAATGTTAAACCTAGTCTGATTTTTTTTCAAAAATTGATTTTGACAGTTGGAATTTTACTCTATGTTACCTTATATTTAAAAAAAGTTAAGATAATATAAACATATTAAAATATATGTGTTGCCAAAAGAGTTTTGAAAGGACCCCATAAAATAAATTCTTTATACATAGTGCAATTGAGATTATAGAATTTTTTGATGACACAACTTACTCTTCTTCCAAATATTTACTGTTATTTTTAATTAAAAAAACTTTCGTATACATTCTCCTACATCACTAATGAAAGTGTTCCAAAATAATAAAATTTAAAATATCATGGAAAATCCTCAATTTGGTCTATAGCGATCTTCAAATGGTGAAAAATAAAAAAACTCTACAATAATTATCACTTTGGATTAAAGAATTCATCGCCAAATGGTTCCATACCTATACTGGATGAAAATAAAAGGGTTATCATAATATTGGTATTCACTATTTCTTAGCTTTTTCTAGTGTTTAAAATTCATCTAAACAAAATACCTCTTGAAAAAATATTTGAACAGTAATTATTTAATGTTGTAAGCTAAGTCATTATTAATGGGTAATAATTGTTCCATGGCATGTGTTTCTCATATATTTCATTTTATAATGTATCATTTTCTAAGAAATATCACCATACTAAATTTTCTCTAATGGTGTGATTTCATATCTCAAATTTCATTAAATTTTAATCCAAGAGTGTAACACCATAATTGTTTTGAATATATTATACTTTAAATAAATTATATATCGAATATACAGTGTGATTTTAAAAGAACTATACAAATCGATATTAATTTTATTAAAATTTTGTATAATAGTTAATATATTATGTGAATACAATTTGAGACATCATTAATAAAAGTACTCAAAGACTTAAACATCAAGTAAATAAAACTATAATAATTAATTAAAATAAATTATTATAAAAAAATTATTATTAAATCCAAATATCGTGTTAATATTATTGTTTTTAACAAATAATTTAATTTTTTTAAAAAATTTAACCAGATAATTTTATTGTCTTGAATATGCATATTTAATCCTAATGTTTTGTGATTGAATTAATTTAATATCAAAATGCTTTGTTTCACCCTTGATTAAATGATAAAAAAATCATGTTTTTTATTTTATTAATGGTTTTTATGTTTTATGATAGCATTTAATAATATAGAATAGATTGGTGATAAATTTGACAAAGTTTTTTGACCACTCATCACCAGACATGTCTCACCACTGGAATAGAATTTTTGATAGGTGTTAGAAACACATACCACTAGACAAGATTCATTGTTGAAGTTGGGCCACTTCTAGAAATCACTCATCATTGGAGAAGACTCACTATCATGATGAAAATATGGTTAATTATAAGAAATACTTATAATCATATATGACTCAACATTGATGTTTGGAAATTTGACTATGTGTTGGAAATAACTACCATCATAAACGACCAATAAAAATTTGAAAAGTTTGGAAAAGACCTATATTCAGTAATGAGTCGCTTCCATGATGAAAAAATTCCAAAGTATGAGGTTGAATTTCAAAAGGTGTTGGAATGACCTACCACTAAGATAAGGCACCATTAGGATGAATAACTGGTATCCCAAGTCAATGTTAAGATGATTCACTACTAGAGTTATTTCAACATTCAATGGTGTCATGGCCAACGATTATTTTTAATTTGAATTAAATACTTATAAAGACAATATTATCAAGTTTAATACATATAGTTATTTTAGTTATTGTTCGTAATCTATTTAAGTGATGCATTATAGTGTGTGTCAGTCATCCCATACTAGGGGAAGTTTATCCAAATTATTCTTCAGGTATACTGCAATAAGAATAACAATTAGACTCCCTAGTGTAGATATACACCATTAATACATTAATATGATATAGTGAGAGATACACATACATGTTATGGGAGGTCAACACAGATTTAAATAACAAGAAGAGATACACTGGCTATGATCTTAAACACATCATCCTTAACATTAATCTATTGGGAAATATATGAGGCTGTAAAATATCTAGTTCCTTCCCACAGTCATAAAAAAAGAGTTCTTGAAACTCTATTCTACTGCCATTTGTAGAAATTCAACTCAAGCAATCATTTAAGCTATATTAAAAGAGCCACAATACTCAGTGCACATCAGACTGAGAAACAATATATTCTTTACATATTTTATTTTCTCTCTCTATTTATTATATTTAAATTATAAACAGTGTGTGTTTACTCTGTGTTTTAAATAGGCACGTTGTCTCCTATACTGTAATTGGAAGATCCTCAATATATTCTCTAATTCAATAACTTTTTCAAGTAATTTTTTGGAAGAGACCATAGTGTGTCCAGTGTTTATTTTATTCACACATGTTTTAATTGGTATTTATATATGGCTTTTATTAAGTAAATTTATTTCAAAAGTTAAATTATATTTTAATATTTTTCTAGTTGATATGTAATTAATCATTGATAAATCTTTTAAAAGAGAAAATATTATATTGATAAATATTTTGATTAAATGATATTTTTTATTTAAATTGTGGTAGTTTATTTAATATTATTTTTTATTGAAGTTTTATGGCGTACTTAGTTCAGCTCACTCATTAGATACTCACTCTGACCAACATTTGGTATCAAAAAAATTTCAAAAAAAATTCGACATTTATTTATTTGTTTTTTAAATATTTTCACTATCTGTTATTTATAAATTTAATTCATTAAATTGATAATAGACAAGAAGGTTATACTAATAATAGAACATCATTATTTAATTGAAATAACTATTCCCCATGGAAGATAAAAATGAAAATTCATATTGAAATTATGGGTTTTAAAATTTGGTTTACTGTAAAGGGAAATTATGAGTTACCTAAGAGAACAATAGACACATAGATGATTCAATTATTCTTGATTATAATACAAATTACAATTATATGAATGATATTTACAATGTATTAAGAGATGAGGAATTCAATAGGATATCTGATAGTAAAAATTCCTATGAAATTTGGGATACTTTAGCTATTTCACATAATAGAACGATGAATTTTTATTATATGAGATTGAATACTTATATAATATAATATTATAATTTTAAATTGAAACATGATGATCTAATTTATAATATTTATCTCATGTTCAATGAAATAGTCAATACAATGAGATCCTTGGAAAATTGAGTGTGAGAAAAAGACCAAATCATGAAACACTTGAGATGCATTCCTGAAAGATGGAGAGGAGAATATGTTTCAATAAAGGAATCGTGTGACATCAGTAAACTACCTGTAAAAGAATTGATTGGGAATTTCTTGATTTTTGATGAAGATCTTAATGAAAATAATGAAGATGATGATGAACCTATGATAAAATCTATTTCTTTTTGGGCTACAACATAAATATGGGAGGAAAAAAGAAATGACACAAGATTAATGATCTTGTGATGAAGAATCACTAGATGATAGTAGTGAGAAAATAAAAAATCTACCCCTAAGGTTTAGGATGTTTTTCAGAAAGAATAAATTCTTATAGAAGCTTGGAAACAAAAGAAAGTATAAAAATAGAGGAACTTGAAAAAAGGACTGGAAAGGAGATGACAACTCAAATGAGATTACCTATTATGAATTTTAGTGAAAAGGACATGTGAAGGATGACTATATTAAGATGAAATAATATAAGAAGTATTATGAAAAAGATAAAAAAATATAATTAATTCATGAAATAAACATGGAGTTCCTATGAAGGAATCTATAGTGTCTTAGATTCTATTATTTAAGAAAAGTATAATGGAGCTGACATGTGCTTCCTAGAAAACATATCTCAGGTAACTGTTGTAAACTCCACTGACTCAAATTCTACTCATGATGAAAATTGGGATAGTACTAACATGTGATCCATGAAAAATATAACTGTTGTACCTATTGTATCGTCTATACCTAATTCTTATCACACATAAATTGAAAATGATAATGATATATCTAAATAATATATGTTTTAATAATATCAAATTCTTTAGGATGCTTTCAATTAACTCAAATAAAAATTCAAAATTTTTAAGAAACATCATGTTTTATTTGTTAATGTTAAATATGATCTAACAATAGGGAAAGAGAAGAAGTATCAATTATTGAAATAAAATACTAAATTTAAAATGTAAAATAATAACCAAATAACGATTTAAACTTATTTAAAAATTTAAGATAAACTCTAACTAAAGTTTTAGGATGATAAATTTCTCCTAATACTTTACTAGTATAGGGTAGAAACCTAGATAGAGAAGAGTTTCCAAGAATACTTATGTTCCAACGTAAAATTATTGAAATATTATGGGTAGTTATTATTAATGTGGAGCGAATAAATTTCTTATTTCAAAATGTTTGAAATATTACTATAAGAAACCCATGAAGAAAATGTGGGTTCTTAAATACTTAATAACTAACATATTTGGACCCAAAAAAATATGGTATCCAAAATAATTTCTAGTATAAATATTATTTTGTTGGGAACATGTCTGAAGAGCTCCTATAGAAACCTATAGTACTTAGAAAATGACTTTTCTATATATATGTCATGAGACTACTCTAGCTTCAAGAACCTCACAATGGGTTATGGTTGTCTTGTCACATTTATTAACAATGATAATGGAACTATCATTGGCCTTGGAAAAATCGGTAAAAGTAACTCAAATTTAATTTCTAAAGTAATTTTTTGTTCATTGTTTAAAATTTAATTTTCATAGAATCTCAAAATTAACTGATGATGGTTTTAATTTGATGCTTGAAAACAAATATTGCAATTTTTTAACTCTAAAAATTATTTCATATTTCTTTCTTTAAGAAATGAAAATGTTTATGATGTTAATATTTATTATTTTATTTAAAAAAATAATTCTTTCTTGAGTTCCTTTCATTTAGAATCTTGGATTTTGAAAATAAGACTAGGCCACTATAACATTTATTAACATAAATAGATTACTAGGAAGGGGTTATTCAAGGATCTTCCCAAACATGAATACCCTAATGAAAAATTATGGAACCCTAGTCAAATAGGTAAATAATATTTTTTAAATTAAATAAATAAGGTTCAAATTCTCAACCTCTTGAGTTGGTTCACATGTACTTGTTTGTACCATCAATAGTATCTAGTTTAAATGAGAAATACTGTGTTTATCTACTTATAGATTAATTTTCTATATATACATGGGAAACCTTATTATCTCAAAAAGTTAAAGCTTATTATTATTTTTCCAAGTATGATAAATATATATAAAATAAAAGTGGACTCAAATTTAATACCTTAAGAACTGTATATGGTCATGAACAAGAAAATAAAGACATTGAATCCTTTTTTCTCAAGAAATGGCTATAACCATAAATTCTATACTCCTAGGACCTCTTAAAAGAATGGAATTGTAGATTAAATAAATAAAACACTTCAAGAGATAGCCTCAACAATTTATAATGGCTATGGCTTACCATTATACTTTTGGGAAGAGGTTGTGAATATAGCCTGCTATATAATTAAAAGTGTTTTGATAAGACCTATCATGAATAAAAAATCATATGATATTTTGAAAAATAAAAATCCTATGGTTAATTAATTTAATGTTTTTTAATTGAAAGTATTTATTATTAATACTAAGGATAATATTGAAAAGATTTCTTCTAATTGTTATTAAGTAATTTTCCATGTATAATCAACCTCTAGTAAGTCCTATATAGTTTTTAATAAAACAGACAATACTATGGGAGAGTCTCTCCATATATTGTTTAATGATGTAGATCCTCATGAATATAAAACCCCCATAGAAAACCTAGAGGATGACTTGTAAAACTTGAAAATAAATTCCAAACCTTTTGGTTTTTCTGTAAAGAATGAATAAAAATCATCTAGTAAAGAGGAACTTCGAGAACTTAGACCTATAAAAGACCAAGAAGTAATTAGCCATTTTTTCTAGAGCTGTTAGGACTCTTAAATTTCAAAACATTTATTCCATTTCATTATACATTGATAGAGGTCCAAAAATTATAAATTCTATAAGAGACTAGGTTGGACCTCAAGTATTCTTTCACAACTTTAATATAGGAACACTAATGATATAATTAATGATGAATTCTGCTTAATATATATGAATGAATAACATAATCAATTTTATATAAATAATTTTTTGGTACTTTTTTATAGAACCAGAGACACCTTGAATATAGGCACTAAGTGGGTGTTTGGAAATAAGGTCAATGAATATGGGAAAATAGTAAGGAATATGGATAGACTAGTTACACAAGGTTATAATCAAGAAGCGGTTATAGACTATG
Source organism: Viscum album (assembly GCA_963277665.1). Classification (NCBI taxonomy): domain Eukaryota; kingdom Viridiplantae; phylum Streptophyta; class Magnoliopsida; order Santalales; family Viscaceae; genus Viscum; species Viscum album. The sequence goes on from OY728164.1 coordinate 175,731,437, forward strand.
AATAACCATTTTCACATATATACAAACATGAATCCATTATAATATTGTTTCCCTATGTAGAACATCTATATTTCAATCTATATCAACTTGATATCAAAAGTGAATTCATAGATGGATATTTAGTTCAGAATTTTTTTTGTTGAACAACTCCTTGGATTTTAAAATCCTCAATTTCAAAATCATTTTTTAATATAAAAAATGTTTTATATGGTTTAAAAAATATCAAATATCTTGGTAGGATTGGCTCATCTCTTTTCTTATTTCTAAATAATATTCAAAAGGTATAGCTTATCCTACCTTATTTGTAAAAGTATTTTCAAATGATGTTTTATTTGTTCATATCTGTATAGATAATATTATTTTTGGATCTTATAAAAATTATTTATGTAATGACTTTTCAAAAATGTTGCAAAATGAATTTTAAATGCGTTTTATGGGTGAAGTGAAATTATTTCTTGGTTTTTAAGATTCTCAAAAATAACAAAAGAATTATTTTAAATCAATTTACATATACTAATGACATTTTAAAACATTTTGGTTTGGATAAAAGTAAGAGTAGTGAAACTCCTATGAGTACCACATATAAGTTGGATCATGATGAGTCTAGAAAATTAGTGGATTAAACTAGTTACAGAGGTATGATTGGAAGTCTTATTTATATAACATCCAGTTGATATGATATTATGTTTAGTGTGTGAATGTTTAATTTTATTTAAGAAAACACAAAAGAGTTATGCTTAGTTTCTATTTAAATAATTTTCAAACATTCCAAATATACAAATAATTTTGAATTGATCTATCTTATATAACATGCATTTTACCTAGTAAGTTATTTAGATAATGATTTTGGTGGATGTAAGTTAGATAGAAAAATAACCTTAGGAACATGTCATCTTTTTGGAATTTCTCTAGTTTCTTGGTTTAGAATGAAATAATTTTTTATTGAATTGTCCACTACTAAATCTAAATACATAGCTTCAAGTAGTTTTTTCTCAAATTGATTGGAAGAATAATGCTTTACTAGACTATATATATCAATTCCAATATTTCCGTACAAATTTTGACAAAATATGTTCTATGAATATTCATTAAAGCCTTGTATCTCACTCTAGAACATGAAATATTTATGTAACACAACACTTTTTGTGATACCATTTTCCAAAGGCAGACATAACTCTTAAATACATTGGTACCGAACATCAGCATGCTTATTTTTTGACTAAGCCTTTGAAATGTGAGAGAATGAAAAAAATCAAACATAAATTGGACAAGATTAATATGGTTTAATCTTAATGTTATAAATCATACTATTTATTTTTTCCCACTATTGAATTTTACCCACACCTATGTTTTACCCACCATTAAATTTTACCCACCATCATGTTTTTCCCACCTTCATGTTTTATCAACCATAGAGTTTTACCCACCATTTAGTTTTACCCATCATTGAGTTTTGTAAATTTTTTAGTTTTAACCTCCATTTAGATTTACCTACCACTGGAAACAATATTCTATTACAAATTTCTTACAATTTTTTAACCCATCACTTCCAATTTCTTTTTATAGACTATTTGTTAAATTTTTTATTCAATTTAAATATTATTTCAATATTAATTTTATGAATTCCTAAATCCCTAAATCCTATAATAAAGGTATTTTTCTAATTCCATTACTAACGTCCCTCATTCTATTATCTCAATCTTTATTATAACACTTTCCCTCTCAACTGACGATCTTCCACCACCTTCACTCGAGCCTTTAGAGCCAATTTCCATGGTTAGGATGAAGATATCTTTTAAATATTATTCAGAGGATTCACATTCATCAATGAAGAAAAATGGATAGTTAATTCATTATTCTATTGGGACAATGAATATAGATCATTCTAAGTGAGTCATGGTACCCAAAAAAGTAGTACATTATGAACGTATATTTTTAATAATTTATGTGGTGCTCAGCGTTCAACATGACTTGGGATGGGTGGAATGGTTTTCTTCCAATGAGAGACCTTTCTATCCTTGGTTGTTTCACCTATTCTTCCAGTTTGTAGAGTTAAATATTGATGAAATTTAATTGATTTTATGAATTATAATAATTTTTTTCAACTATATTTATATCCACATCACGGGTATAGATATTTGAGAGTTCCTCGTGATGGAATTAGAAGTGATTTTCAAGTCACTATTCTACATAGCAGTGATGCTTTTGTTTATGGGGATTATTTTTGATGAATTTATTGGTGATGGGATACTAATATTTCTAATTTCCACTGAGGTATATTGATAATGATGTCTTTTTTATGTTTATCTAACATATTACTACCTTAAAGAAGGGTGAAATCTCTATAACGAGGTATCAAGATGTATATCTTTTCTTTCTTATTAAAATAAGAGAAAAGATAATGATGTGTTGATATATTATGATTCACAAGATTTATATGGGAAAACCATCATCTAGATAAAATTATCTAATCTAACACAAGTTAATTTCAACGACGCAAGAAGCTAATGGATTTTTTAATGAAGGTGAATAATATATAATAAATTATGGTGGTTTCTTTATTTCAAGAGTAATTTGAAAAAATATGAAAATTAGATGGAATCATTGGATAAAAAAATGGGTTGATGATGTTGAAAGGATATATGATGATTTTAATCTAGTGGATCATCATTCTAGACTAAAAAATATTGTCAATCATGGATTGAAGATAGACTATCTTGATGAGTATTCTAGTGGTAAGGAAGAATAGGATTCTCTATATAGTCATAATTAAAAGGAATTATTAGTGCTTGAAGGTAGTGATATATATTTACCTTTTGATCCCTAGATTTATCTATTTGTGCTCCTATTCCACCTAGGACTCTCCTTATCAGAAATAATATCTTGAAAGAAGGTAGTGGGGAGGAATAAATATAAGTGTTGGGTGAGGAATAGTTTAAAATTAATTCCAAATCATATTAAGAAAATAGAAATAAATATGAAGAATATTTAAGAGAAGATGAAGAATGTGGAGGAGAAAATCTTAAGAGATATAGAGATGGATATGAAACTGATGGGGGTTCTGATGGTCCTAGTGGATACATTGAATATAAGGATGTTGAGATGCCTCATAAACACATATTTTATCCACATTTATCTATGTCTAGAGCTAATGATAGACTGATTTTAGTTGAACTTGTTTATATATAATATAGATGGAAGAAGGAACCATCAGTTGAGGGGGAGAAATACCTATGTCTGGATAGTCATCCAGTTTATCATGCTGTCTGTGGAGACCTTTGTATTCATGCAGATGATGCTCAGAATGTTTTTGATCATCCATTTACTAATAATTAAGTTACTGAGGTTAATATTTTTTAGAATACGATAACTATCGAAAGATCGAATGTATAGATGAGTGTTGTAACTAAAATATTTTTGTTGATAATTTCCAATTCACAAGGTGTAAAACGTCATAGTAATTATTATGTCACATAATAAGATCCAATGTTTAACTAATGGGATAAATTTTTAGGTGAGGATAACAGTCCAACAAAGCCTGAAGCACCAGATACTCAAGAAACAAGGGATCATGGGGGATTTTTTTGATTATATTGATGTTTTTGGTGAGTTGTAGAGGTTTTATTTTGAGTGAGTAATTCCCCTATCATTTTTTTGGTTATAGTGTATGTTGTCACAAGATGTGATTTAGATTCCATTAGATAAATTCATCTCTCTGATTTTGGGTTTTTATTGAAAAATAATCCTAACATAGTTACCACTATTAGTTGTAAGTATTCAAGGAATTTTTCAGGTCTTGTGATTTGGAAAATTAATCAAAAGATGATGCTCTACAATAAAGAAGTATAGTTAGTAAAAAAGAACTGAAAATGTGATGAAAACTTTGAGATCCATTGTGGATGTGATGAGGTCTTATTTTATAAACTCCAAGGATTGTTTGATGGATAGGATTTATAATATTAATTCCATTACATATGCATCAAGTGATACACCTCTAACTTTCTATTTTGAATTGATCAATTCTATTTTGAGAGAAGATCATCGTGTCGCTGCTGCTGCTTTAGGAGATGTACAAGACCTGTCTCAGGAATGTTTTAATAAAAATATCATAACAGTTATCATATTCATATAATGGTTAGTGATTATTTGAAATATATTAAATTTGATAGATAAACCATCACAAAATTGATAAATTATTATATTTCTTATATTTACACAAATCCTGAGTAGAATTCTTATTTCAGGGTTCTTGAAGAGAACCTAAAAATGCATCTGGTTGGTCAATCCTTTAAAGAAAAAGTGACTCAGATTAAGGTAATGAACCTAGAGATTATGATTTTTATGGAGGTGAAGAAGGATTTATTTAGTTCAATGGAAACGGAAGGAAACATAATTAAGGATTTCATAAATTTGATAAAAATATTTTTGCATGTTTCTGGAACTACATTGGTGGCTCAGGATGTCATTCCAGTTAATTCATATCTAACAAATCCTGCTTCTGAACCAACATTCTTTAGAACCGATTTCATAAGAGAAAATGATGCCCCTTTTACATTTCATTTATATCATATAAACATCTCTCCCTAAGAATAAGTGTGATATCTCAGGCCAATTATCATATGATAATATCATTCTGTCTATCCCATTCTTACAGCCATACCTTTTGTTACCCCAGCTTCAACTGTTGAACCTTCTCGTTATGAAAAATAGAAGTTAAAGTTTCCTCTTGATCCTTTTACTGAGCTATAAAATCATTGATATTATAATTTTGGTCAGTGACAGGAATTTTGGTATCAATTATTTGTTAAATATTTTTTCTTTATTTTAATTAATATTTTTAATATAAATTATGTTATTATTCATATTCTATTTCCTTTTATTTTTTGTTTTATTTAAAATTTTTGATAATACCAAATGGGGTATAATTGATATATGGAATTTAATGGATATTTTTTTATTTGATACCATTCTTATCCTTGATAAAAATTTCACATGCTAAGAAAACCTATTTTAATAACATAGTTTATTATATGCATGTTCTCCAAAATTCCATGAATTATGATTATGAAAAATGAGGTGATTTTAAGAACCCTTGTTTTAATGATCAATAAATTACTTTTATTGTGTTAATAATGAGTTTTATGATATTATTTTATAATATATGAATGATTGGTGAGAAGTTTGAGTAAGTGTTGAGAGCACTCACTACTAGGCATATCTCATTGTTGGAATTTAATTTTTTCTAAGTGTTAGAAATAATTACTTCTAGACATGAGTCACCATTGATGTTGAGTCACTGCTATCAATGAATCATCATTAGGGATGAGTTAGTGTTAGGGTAAAAATATGGTTAAGTATAGGAATGACTTACCATTAGATATGACTCGACATTGATGATGGAAAATTTGGATAAGTGTTGAAAAAAACTAACATCAGAGATGACTATTAGAAATTAGAAATATATGGAAAAGTCCTACCATTATCAATGAGTCTCCACTAGGATAAAATATTGGCTAAGTATGGGAAAAACCTACTACCATAGGATGGATCACTGCCAGAGTTTTTTTTGAGAAAGTGTTTTAATAATCTACTACTGAGATGATTCAGAATTAGGATGGCTCTCCACCATCCCAAGTCACTATTAGGATGACTCAATACATGTTTGGTCTCATAGTTCAATGGATTCACCTCCATTGTTTCTATTTATTTGGATTAAATATATATAACCGCTATATTATCAAATATAATGCTGATATTTTTTTAATGATTTTTCTTAATGTATTGAAGAGATACATTTAAGTGTGTATAAGTCATCCAATATGGGGAGAATAGGATCTGAATGATTATTCTTGTATGATACTGTTAAATGAAGAAGAATACACCCTCATGAAAATAAATGTTGGTAATAAATACAAGTGATGCGGAGAGAGATTCATGTAAACATGAAGTGAGATAAAAAAATACTAAAATAATTAGAGGAGAGCCACTTACTGAGTGATTACATGTAGATTGTGTAACATCAATTGAATAATAAATATTGGAGGCTACAAAATATCTAGTTCCTCCCCATAGTCAAAACAAAAGTGTTTATGACACTTTGTTCTACTACTTTTTTTTGTAAATATGGCTCGAGCTCTTATTCAAGCTATATTGAAATATTAACATGATTATGATAACATTATATTGAGAAAAAATATTTTATTTATAAATTTTATATTCTCTATATGTTTATTATCTTTAAATTTTGAGTAGTGTGTGCTTACTCTTTATTTTAAACATGAACACTACCTCTTGTACTTTAACTTTAAGATATTCGATATCTTCTTTACTCTCTTAACATTTGTATTACCATGGTAATAAAGAACACATCCTTGCATGGACTATATTTATTTTATTTTCACAGATTTTGTGGAAGAGGTCTTGGGTGGCCTAGATAACATATTTGATGATGTACACCCAATCAATGTTGTCCATTAATGATTATTTAATATAATCTTCCTAGAATTAGGCTATTTCTAAGTGGATAGGATTAGGTATTTTCTTGAGACTAACCCTATTATATGTATTATTTTATTTGTCTTGCTTTTTTAATTCTATGATTTAAAACTGATTCTTTTTTAAACTATAAACAAAACCACTATTTCTATAGTTTGTCTTAATTAGTGTTTAGTTAAGTATTTGATTAAGTAAATCGATTTAAAAAAGTTAAATTTGTTTTCATAAATGTTTTAACTAATACTTAATCAATCTTTAAAAAATATTGTAAATTACTAAAACTTATATAGATATGATATTTTTATTAAATGAATTAATATAATTAAATTATGATATTTTGTTTAAACCTATTTTGACAGAAATTTTTTGGCTACTCTATTCACTCTCCACTTATGATACTCACTCCTACCAATAGGTTTATTTTTCAATGAATTGTGTTAATGTTTTCTGATTTTTTATCTTAAATTAAAATTTTCCCATAAAAAGTACTATTATAAAAAAACCAATGAAAAAATAAATAGATTCACACTCATTTAATTAGAAGTTGATATGAAATAAAGTTAAGAACAAAAATAGTATAAAGTGATTTAAAATAATATTTTTTCATCATATTTTACTCCCATTAAATGATATATTGGTAAATTATAGAATGTATTTTTATAAAAGGAAATTAATTTTGGAAATCATCATGTCAATATTATATTATAGTGTTTTTTTTATAAAATTTCTTTTTATTGAATAATATAAATATAATTAAATAAATACTACAAATTTTATAACAATTGCATGATATAATAATGAGATAATTTTTTGAAACTTTATTATCAACCAAAGATTTAATAGATTAAAATATTCTTTTAAAAAATATTTTAAATTTAAAACCCTGTTTTTTATATTTGGAAAAAAATTGATATTTTATTCGAATAGAAAAATATTTTTATCCTTTTATATTAATTATGTATTCAAAATATTCCATTTGGTTTTAGTCTGGTTTGAAAGTTAAATAACCTTTTTTTAATCATTAACCAATATATTTCAAGTAAACTTGTAATATTCATAATCATTGGTAAAAATATGGATAAATCAATTTTATACTTAAAAGATAATTTTTTATAAAAAAAAAATTATTACTTTGTATAAATGTTAATTTGAATCAATTTTAGAAATTAAATCTATTAAATTTATATAGAATTTGGAATTAGCATTTCGAAATTTATTAATAAGGTAAATTTAATTTTTTCTAAGTAAAATTTAGTCAATGAGGTGATGGCTTGTAAAAGGTAGAGGGGTTAAATTAAAAGGTAAGGTCAAAAAAATCAAAGAACGTTATATAAATTTCTATTTGTGGGAATATTATGTTAATTATCTCTGAAACAACACATATTTACTCGTACTAGGGTTATCTCTAAGTATTATTAGTATTTCTATCATTTCACTTCCATTTGGTTTAGAATGCAATCAAAAGGTTGCCTACAAGTGGAACATACATTTATCTTTTTTCAGTCAAGAATATTTTACCTCAATGTCCATATTCATCAAATTGTATAAATGATAATCATTAAACACCTATATTTTCTTAATATCATTTAATATTGGAACTGGAATTATCTAAAAAATTAAGAAAATGAATTTCTTTGTAATGTTTTCTAAACTGATCATTTTCTATTGATTTTTATACTCTTTATAAAAGTGTTAAAAGAATATTTTTTAGGGTTTTTCACAAAAAAATTATTTTCCCATGATCTTTTCAATTTTTCTTTATGTAGATTCTTCTCCATGTTTTCTAAATTTTATAAAGTAATTTCAGTGACAGATTTTTAGAAAAATTTTATCATTGAAATAAGTTTTATTAAATATATAAAAGGTTATTTAATCATATTTTTCAAAGAAATTTTTATAATGTTTTTATAATTTAATTCAATTATATATTTAAAAATAATATAGTGCTTATTTTGTTTCATTTAGTAAACATTATAATTGTAATATCCATCTTCTTTCTCTAGATGACATGTGAAAATATATTAAATAAGTTTTAGTGATACCAATTTTTTCCCTTGTGACAATTATTTTATAATGTAATTTTGAATCTTTTTATATTTGTATGAAACAAATATATAATTTTATTAAAGTTTTATTGGTGGGTGAAGTATAATTCTCCTATTAATTTGGTAAAGTGTTATATCTCATGATATTATATGGAAGGAAATGGGTAGTAAACCTAATCCACAATTGGACTTTATCTACTATGTTTAGGGTAATGGTGGGTAATCCTAATTAATGATAATACTATATCCACTATGTTTATGGAAATGTGTATTGAAAGAAATCCAAAAAAAATCATTGAATAAAATGTGAAAATAGTCTATGGGGTGAGACTTTAAATCATAAATTATTTATTATGATTCTTGTTATGCCACTCTCCAATAACATATTTTTATTCATATGTTATGTTTTCAAAGCTCTAGGTTATTGAATTATTTATCCACACACCTATTACAAAAGTTTTATGTTATGATAATTCTTTGTTACATTAGACATGGATTATGATCATTGTTTTATTGGGTATGATTCTTTTAAGTTACATACATGAACTCTCATTATGCTCTTTTTCACACCCAGATTTTCAATTCCATGATTTGATTCAAATCCTCCTCCTTTTCTTATATTTTTCATGGTTTACGGGTGTTCTGGGTTTGAAATTTTGGTGTCTCCCATGTTCTTGATCTATGACCTTAGTCTTGGGGGTATTAGATGGTAATTTCCCTCCTATTTTGTCAAAGTGATGGTGTGAGTTTGGGGTGTTTTTTAGTTGGATTAGTGACCATCCTAATGGCACCACATGTGGGGTAAGTTGTTTTGGTGGTCTGTACCATTGAATTGGATGAGTTTTGGGGTGAAAAGAATGGTTTATTTTGGAAAGTTTTCTCACCTATCATTGGTCTAACTTTCCTTATTGGTTTCCCCCTTGTACCCCCATAAAAATGGAGGTGAATGTATTGGTTTTGGGAGGCCAGAACAGGCCGCAGGGTTAGGCCACACAATTTACTAAACCATGAAGGTAAACCATTCAAGGGTGTCCATACCATAAATAAATGTTCTGAAATTCCAAGTTTTACCTTCTAGGAATAAATGAAATCCTCCCCTATCTTCTATATTTCGTTCCCTACCTCCATTGATAGCCTCAAATCTCTCTGACCCTCTATTGGATCTCAATTTTGAAGGGAGATTATGTGAGGTAAACATCAAAATCATGCAAGTAAGTCTTTCTCTCTATGATTTCTTCCTTATCCTTAGGGTTTCTTCCACCATTGCGTGAGGTTCCTCTTATCCAATAACTAACTATTATTACCTAGGATTTTTATTTGAGTTTTTGGAGATAATATTGAGGTTTTAGGTTGCTTTTTGATTCCTTGTGGTACGACGGTGGTGCATTTAATGTTCTGCACCAAGATTTGAGGGTTTCTACACTTTCGGTACGTGATTCCATGTGTTGACATTCGTTCATGTGTTAACATGTTTTATTTACTTATTTTTCTTGTTCCTCGTATGTTGTGTGTGGTAAAAAACCCATTTTTTATGGATTTGGTTAAGCGTTTAATTTTATATTATCATTTTAGCTTGAAATTGGGTGTTTTTCATGTGTAACTCTTGAAGAATTATTTGGGTGTATTATATAACATATGAAAGTTGTTTAATAAATGTAGTTTGTCCTGTAAATTACACTTTGTTAGGGTCTTAGTGTGCCTTTGGATTTAAAAGAGGGGTTTTGAATGGGTTTTAGGTGAAAAACCATGTCATCCTCTTTGAAAGTGTTCTATGAAAATTGTAAATGGTTTAATGAGTTACACAAAGGGTGAAAAGGATATTTATGTACTGTTTTGGTGGGAGAATGTTCTTAAAATGATTTTTTGAAAGATATAGTGTTTATCTTTGATGTAAAACGTTTAGATAATGTTTTATAATATGTCGAGATGATTTATTAAATTGTGATGTGGGTGCGTAACATGTTTGTGGGTTGTTTATGCGAGTTTGATGATAAAATGATTTCTAAGGTGAAAAGTGTATTATTTGAAGTGTTTGTGGGCTATTATGTGATTTTCACAATCATGTAAATTATTTATAAACATGTTAAATGATTTTTTGAAGTGTGAAATATATGATAAAAGTGTTGTGGGCTATTTTGGTGTGAGCAGGATTTCAAAATGAATTTTGATGAAAAATGGGATTATGTGACTTGTGTGATATACATATGGTCTGTTTGGTGAATGTGTTATGTGGAAGTGGTATTTTCATGTGAAATTTATATTTCATGGCTTGTTGAACTTGTTTTATTACAAGACGGAAACCAGGGAATCTTGGTTGGTGGACGTGTACTAATATGCTAGTGATCCTGAGGGGTTTGGCCTCAGTTTCACGTAGCAAGTTTGATGCTGACAACACTAACTAAACTATGATGTTGATGATGATGGGGGAACACTAGGTTATGGTTATGCTCCTAACTAGTGGCTTGTGTTCATGACAATGGATAATGTGATGGTTACATTCACTGAGATACGAGGTACCTGAGACCCACAACGAGCTTCTTCCTAGAGGTTATTTCCCGTTGCTTGTGCTCATTGGATGATTTATTTTCCCCATCGATATAAAATATGTTAGGCTATAAAATTCAGTAGATTTAGTATTTTATTTAAAATTGTTTATTCTTTAAATTATACTACTTGAAAACTATTTTTATTTAAAGTTTCATATTTTAGATATTGTTACTTGCATTTCAGGTTTATGAAAACTTGCAAGATTTTACTTATTTTAATGTGTATCACAAGGAATATCTTAGTGGTGGTATCCTAAAAGGCTTTTTATCTCTCCCTACATACAACCTTGGGTGTAAGTAGTCTTGGTTATTTTTTCTGCAGGTTTGAGTACAGCTTTTGTGCCAATTTTTTGAGTTTTTAGTGGTCCATCGTGATACAGTGTTGTAGAGATGGCTTGACGGCAGTGCCTATTTCCATGTGGAGGTTCTTGGATGGTTCTTCTTGGGTTTTTACCTTTGTAATAGTATTTAAACATTATTTTGAATGGTATAATTGTATTCTTAAATTTATTGAAAGATGTATTGGTTTGAAAAATAAATATTTGTTTTATTGGATTCATTTGTTGATTTATGTTTATAAACATTGGTAAATCATTCCCAAAATTCCATATATGATACCTGAGAACTTGTGTTAGCCTGTGGTGATCATGAATTCAATTCAATAATTTCCACGGGCCAGGTTTGGTGCTGTTTTTGATGGAGACCTAATTCAGGTTAGGAAAAAATTGTATCAGAGGAGGTTCAGGTTAACTCTTTGGGTCATGTTATTTGGGGAAGAGTTAGGATAGTCTAGTGGTAGGATTTTTGAGACATGACATTATGGTTATGGGTAGTGTTCCTAGATATCAATCCTCATGATGGGATTTGATTCAACATGAGAAGTTCAAATTTATCTGAGTCTTTTGTTTTCTTGGCTTGATGGTGATTTGGGGAAATAAAAAGAGAGTTTGCTTTGTAGTCTTAGTGAGATCGTAGGGCCTGTAAAGTGATGTGGATCTAGGGATATTTCCCTAGAACAATCTCTGTGATGAGGAAGTGATTGGATTATGGCGTCCAATAATATGTTCAAGTCACCCACTAAAACTAGTTTCCTCTCACAATGCCTTGTGTCCTTTAGTTTGGAATCTTGGAAGTTTGGTATTAAATCAAAATTTACACATTTTTAAGAAGCGTAATGTTTTTGTAAAATGATTTTCTAATAAAGAGGAAATGGTTTTATTTTTGAAATGGTGGAACATAATTTTTAGAATTTTTTTGATGTGGAAAATGGTGTGTTTACACTTCTTTTGAATGCATGATCTATGTTAATGTTAGTTTTGAAAAACTATTTATTATAGAGTATTCTAAACTATTGAAAGGCCTTTTAATGGAATTAAATTCTTTGAAATTTATTTGAATATATTTAAAGTGATTTTTCATTTGAATGATTATTCCTTTTTGAAATGTTTTGTAAGATTTAAATTGAGATTTTGATTTCGTGGTTAGCGGTCTTAAGAAATAGGAAGTATTGGTTGTCTGTTTTGGTTTTGAAAAGTGGAAATAAGTTTTGATTTAATATTTTTTATATCCATGAAAGACCACATTCATGGGGTTATATGGTATGATGGATGGTTAATGGGGAGATTGGATGAGTCTTGGGATGGATATGAGCAGGGTGCCCAGTGTGGCACCGAAATATTTATGTGTGAGGCCCATGGGGTACCATTTGTGGATACACTAACCACTAAACCATTTGTTTTCAAATAAAATTTTTTAAAGTAAAACATGATATCTTGATGAGTAGTTTGGGATCTTTTGTCTTATGTGTTTTTGAATATTTTATTGTGGGATGTTTTGAGTCCAAGAACCCCTATTGTTTGAACGGTGTTTTGGTTTTGTGTTTGATCAGAAAGTTAGGTTGAATGGCTGGTTAGTGGTCTCTTCTGAGAAATGTTTTGGTATGCCTTTACGGTGGTTCCCTTTAGGTGTTTTGATCTGGATTGTGGAACGTTTTAACCAATAAACTAGCTTGTTTGGGTCCTTGGGTTTTCTCGTTGGATAAGATATGTCCCCATTAAGGGTTAGTGAAAAACTGAAGTGCAACCTAGTTTGTTTCGCCATTGGAAAATCCTCCAGTTGATCAATATAAAAAATATTTTCTTGATCATCGTATAATGAGTCTACACCCTTTCCTTTTTGGTTTTTCATATCCTCTTGTAGCAGGAGAGTGCTCGTGGAAAGTTTAAAGAGACCTTAGTTTTTTATGTTACCTAATTTGTCGAAGGTGGAAGTGGTCTGAGGGTTATTAGTGTGGATGAGTATTTGGATGGTTTCTAAGAGGGCCTCTGGGTCCTTTGTAGTCTCCTAAAAGAAAGAGTTCGTGTGAAACCACCATTGTGGGAAATCTGGCCATGAGATACTATTATGGGCACTTTCTATAATTTTTTAATGTCTGGGGGGTTTTATAAGGTCCCCCTCCATGTATTTTTCTATCAATCACAGTGGTCATGTTTGGAGATTCCTTGTGATGTTGTGTTCTCATTTGACTATAAAGGTGAATGTCGTACAATCCTCTAAGAGTATATCTTATTTTGGGAGTATGTCTCACTTGAAAGAACATAAAAATCTTATGTTTTACATGAAGGTGATTATATGTGTCCTTTCCTTCTGTTGTTTCTCACCCGAAGAAACAAGGTGTGATGTGTGTGCATATTCTAATCCCTTATTTCAATGAAATGTTGGGTTAGGTTATGGTGTGTTTGGAATATGTTATGTCTTGGTAAATTTATCGGGTATTGCGGTGTGGTTATATTTGTCACTAAAAGAAGAAGTTCCATTCAGGGGTTTCCAAAGGCTAACTGTGAGGCTGAAGATTATCCAATCCTTTGAGCTCCAGCCATAGGTCTCAGAGAGAAGCTGGTATCTAGTTTGGGGAAATCCTAGGGTCGTTCAAATCCTTGAACAAATTCCTATCCTCATTATGAAAGATAGGAATATATTAAACCTCTCATGTTTTTGTCTTACTTTTTCTGTTCCTATTCAATGGAAAGAGGTGAGAGGACCTCTTGTCCATGTCATCACCGATTTTCATTCCTTCCACCTTTGATTAAAAATAATTTTTTGGGGAAAGGTTTTAAATTTGTCTATATAGGTTGAGAGAATGGTTTGTGTTTGATTAGTAGTAATTGTGTGCCAGGAATCCATGAAAACAGAATGATCCCCATGATTAGTGCATCGTTTCCCAAATTGTGCAGACTAACCATGTTTTTGTCCCAACTCTTTAATTTTTTTGGATATTTCTGGGTTGTCCCATGCTGGTAGGTTAATATGGTTGGTTATTATGTTGTGTGGACAGAATATGATTGTCATGTAATTTCTTTTGGAAATTTCTAATGGATGCCTACTCCTTGTACCAGGGAGTCCATTTGAGACTCCCCCGGTTAGTGTCCTAATTTTGTCTCGGGAAAAAAATTAAGTTGTCTCTTATGGTGGGGAGCCCATTTGTGTCTCCTCATACTAGAAACTCATATTTATCCTTAGTCTTGTCTTGGTGGTAGGTAGACCCATTCAATTTTATCTAGCTACCAACATCTTCCTTGGGTAAATGATGGGATTGGAGAGTGCTGAATTGTATGGTTAAAGAAATATAAGTGTAACCTTGTTTATTGTTGCTGTTCGTTTGGGTAAATTATTGGATTCTTGTTTGGATAGTGTTTTAGGAGTATTATTTTAGGATAAAGTATGAATTTTCTTGATAATTTTAGGAAATTATTGAATGTTTTGGTTTGTGAGAGTATTCCTTCCTTAATTGATCACTACAGGTGTTTTGTTCTATGGGGGAGAAGCATTGAAAAGGATCACATCATGGTTTCTCGATTGGGTATGGTTTTTTCATTGGCATTTTTGTGGATTTTAAAGGGTGGAAATATTTAGGGTGGGGAGAATTTTCACACCCATATTTTCAATTCCATTCTTTGATTCCAATCTTCCTTCGGTTCTTTGCATTCTCTTGGTCTCCTGGTGTTCTGAGTTTGAAATTTTTGTCTCTCCTATGTTCTTGTTCTATGAATTTAGTCTTGGTGGTCTTGGATGGTAATTTTTCCCTCTTTTTTAAAAGGGATGGTGTGGGATTTTTGGGTTTTGGTGTTGGATTAGTGACACTCTTAGTGGAACCACATATGGGGTAAGTTGTTGAGGTGGTTTGTACCCTTGAGTTGGATGAGTTTTGAGGTGAAAAGGATAGTTTCTTTTGGGAATTGTTCTTCCATATCCTTGTCCTAACATTCCCCCTTAGACCCCCATAAAATTGGAGGAGAATGGCTTGGTTTTATGTGGCCAGAATAGGCTGCACGGTCAGGACACAGAGTTTACTAAACCGTGTAGGCAAACCGTGCAAGGGTGTCCAGCTCATAAAAAATGTTTTTAAATTCCAAGTTTTTCATTCTATAAATAATTCGAAATACACCCCTCTCTTCTCCATTTCGTGTCATACCTCCATGGAAATCCTCAAAACTATCTCACCCTCACTTGGAACTCAATCTTTAAAGGAGATTTGATGGGGGGAAACTTCAAAATCATGAAATTAAGTCTTCCTATCTTTGATTTCTTCCTTCCCCTTAGGGTTTCTTCCACCCTTCCATGACGTTATTCTTATCCATTAACTTGTGATTCATACCTAGGGTTTTTATTTGGTTTTCTTGATCTAATATTGTGGTTTTTGGTTGCTTTTCACTTTCTTCGGTTGCGGTGGAGGTTTGGTTGGTGTTTCACACCAAGATTTGAGGGTTTCGACACTTTTGATAGGTGATTCCATGTATAGACCTTTCATGATGACTTATCATGCTTGATTAACTTATTTTCCATGTTCCTCATATATTGTGTGTGGTGAAAAATATGTTTTTGAGGGATTTGGTTAAGAGTTTAATTTTATAGTTGCATGTTAGCTATAAATTGGGTGTTTTTCATGTGTAACTCTTCGGGTAATATTTGGGTGTATTTTTTAACCTATGAATGTGGTTTAAAATAAGTTTTTTGTGCTTCCAATTATGCTTTGTTGGGTATTTAGTGTCCCTTTGGGTTTCAAACTGGGTTTGTAATGGGTTTTTGGTGCAAAACCATTTCTTGCTCTTTGAAAGTGTTATATGAACATTCTAAATGGTTTAATGAGTTACACAAATGGTGAAAATTGATATTTATGTATTGACTTGGTGGGTTAATGTTCTTAAAATGAGTTTTTCAAAGATATTGTTGTTATATATGATTTCAAATGTTTTGATAATGTTTTATAATTTGTCGAGGTGATTTATTAAATTGTGATGCAGGTGAAAAACATGATTGTGGGTTGTTTCGTGTGAGTTTGATGATAAAATGAATTTAAGAGTGAAAATGGGATTTTGGTAAATTTGTGTGGGTTTTTATTTGATTTTCTCTATCTTGGAGAGGATTTATAAAATTGTTAATGGATTTTTTGAAGTGTGAAATATATGCAAAAAGTGTTTTGGGCTATTTTGTTGTGAGCATGATTTCAAATTTAATTCGAATGAAAAAGGGGATTATGTGACTCCTGTGATATACATGTGGTCTCTTTGGTGAATTTGTTATTTGAAAGTGGTATTTGTATGTGAAAATTATATTTCATGGCTTGTTAAACTGGGTTGAGAAAAATAGGTAATCTCAAGTATCTAGGTGGGTGGACATGTACTAGTATTCTAGTGATCCTGTGGGGTTTGGCCTCAGTTTCACATTGTAATTTTGAATAGGAAAACACTAACTAAACATTGATAATGATTATGGGGGACCACTAGGTTATGAGTATGATCCCTATTAGTGGCTCATGTGCAGGAGAACAGATATTGTGATGATTACTTTCACTGATATTAGAGGAACCTGGGAACCACAGAGAGCTAGTGCCTATGGGTTATTTCTCATTGCTTGTGATCATTAGATGATTTATGTTTACTGTCGGAATATGATATGTTGAGCTAGAAAATTTAGTAGATTTGAAATTTTATTGAAATTTTTTTAATTCCTTAAAGTGTCCCACAAGAAAGCTATTTTTATTTAAAGCTTCATCTTTTAGAAATTGTAACTAGCAGTTCCAGTTTATGAGGACTTGCAAGATTTTCATCAATGAATGTTTATCACATGGAATCTCTTAGTGGTGGTATTCTACTTGGATTTGGATCAAACCATACTTACACCCATGTTTGTAAGTAGACTTTTTTTTCCCACAGTTTTTGGTACCGCTTTTGGGCCAATCATTTCGGTTTTTATCAGTCCATCGTGATGCGATGTTGAGGATATGGCCTGAGGTTAGTGCATCTTGCCATGTGGAGGTTATTTGGATGTCCTTTTTGGTTTCTAAAGATTGTAATGTTCTTTTAAAATTGTTTATATTGTATAATTAGATTATAAAATTGAGTGAAATAAGTTTGGGTTTAAAAAATCCAAATTTATTTTGTTGGATTCATTTGTTGCTTTATGTTTATAAACTTGGGTAAATCATTACCAAAATTCATTATATGATACCCGAGAACTTATTCCAGCCCGTGGTGATTCGAAAATCACTTAGGGACTTTCCACAGGCCAGGTTTGGTGCTGGTTTTGATGGAAACCAGATTCAGTTTATGACATTATCTTACTAATATTCCAATATTATACTCACTTATGATCCTTGATTGATATCTACAATGATTGCCTATATTAGGAATTTGAGATCACCCTTTTCATTTTTCCATTATCTATGAAAATGGGAAAGATTATTATATCTAAGATTTTTATAAGGCTATCATGTGTGAAAAATATTTGTTGGTGGTGTTAATGAAATATTGTAAAATAAGAAATTTATCCATCAAATCTCTAGAGAAACTAAAAAATTGGATGTTGGGATTGTGTGATTATATTTATGGTAAAAATTTAAAATTATGCAAATGATTTAAGTTATATTCACGTTATGATTAGGTTTTATGAGATTTTATCGAGGCTAGTACATAAAGAGTATGTTTGTATAACTGGATTTAGTAGTGAATTTTTTAGGAATCATAGTTTATATAAAAGAAAATATAACATTGGGGGGTCAGGTTATGATAAATAAGATGATATAATAAAATAATGATGAACCAGAAGTCATGTTTTATGAACCTAAAATTTCATTGGTTGAAGTGAAGTTTTCATTAGAGGTGATATCTTAAGATTATTATTTTATATTCATTTGGTGGATTAATATTATTTTATAATAAATTATTATGATTACAAATATGAATTTTTTAGTATTTTATTGGAAATAACATTATGAAAATAAATCTATAAATGATATTTATGTAGAAAATCATATTATATTTTACTAACTAAGGTAGCACATTTGGCCAAAATAGTTGAGACTAATGTAAATGTCAATATATGTCTATTATAATAGAAAAAATGAGTTTTCTATTATTAAAAAATATAGTGAGGTTTATTTCCAATTAAATATTATATCATGAGTTATGAATATATTATGAATATTCATATATATTTTTATCATTGAGTGGAATTAAAATTACAAAAAGGAAATTTATTTTAGATTGGTAGAATGAAGCACCTCAAGATATTAGTATATATTTTCATTTAAATAATTAATATATTGAATAACTTGTATCACACACAACACCAAAGTAAAATGAACAAATATAAATATTATTATAATAAATGATAAACCTAAATACATTATGAGAATAGAATCTGAAACTACATAATGAAAATTACAAGTTGATTTGAACTTCATGTAAATGAAGAGACAATAGTTCATTAAAAATAATTTTTTAAGAACATGTATTATAATTCCATATATATTATTATTATTAAAAAAATTGTCTTATAAAACCACTGAATTAAAGAAAGAAATTTTTTTGAAGATAAATAAATAATATTTATGGGATGTGAATAAAATCACTTAATGTTAAAATTAAACCTTTTCAATGAACTGTTATTGATCTATGAATTTCTATCTTAAATTAAATTGATCACTCCTGAAGTATTATTCTAAAATAAACATTCAATGAAAAAATAATTATATTAACATTAATTTAATTAGTAATTGATATAAAAAAATATTTAAAAAACTTAATGATTAATGTGTTATTGGAAAAAATTAATTAAATTTTAAGTTTTTAATTAAAATTTAAATTACAAAAAATTTTAATTTAATTTTGTAAAATGAAAAAAAAATTAAATTCATATAGTCAATATTTTCTTAGAGTGATATTTTGATATTATTAAAAAATTTAATTTTTGTAGTAATAGTAATAATAATTTTTTTATAAAAACTGTAACTTTTATAAAATCATCATAATAAGTGCTTATGTTAGAAATTTATATTACCTTTTTCTAACCAATTTTTATCATGTAGTAAAATTAGGTATTTAATAATAGGATTTTGAGATTAGAAACCTTTATATGACATTTTGAAATGTATGACTTATTTTATTCAAATAAAAAAACAATTTTTTATTGCTTTAATTAAGTAGTAACAACATGGCATCAAATTTTTTATTGGTTCAAAAGTGCAAATTACTGATTTTTTTAATTATATATTAATAAATATCATGGTGATCAATACAATTCATTATCAATTTCCTAGATATGTATAAAATAATTTTTTATCCTTAAAAAACATTTCTTAAAAAATAATTTTATTGTGTTATATAAACAAATATTAAAGTTAATATTTATCACTTATAGAAATTAATATAATAAATTTCATTTCTTATCCATAATTATAATTCAAAAATAAATTGAAATGGTCAATTTCATTTTTATTCATAAAAATAAGTTACCTATGTAAATGTTAATAAATGTAGTAAATAAATAAAATAATCTAAAAGAAAAATTAAGGGCTATGTTCGAAAAATATGACACAAAATTCTCTTTAATTAAGAAGATGAGGTTATTAATGAATTTACCTTATAATATATTCTTTAATTTTTAATTTTACATCCATGTCTATTGAATATGGAGTTCTTTTTAAAACCTCTTATAACATAATTTTAGATACTTCTTATCACTTATTTTAATTTTGGTTTTTTGGTTGGGTGTGTTTTAGGACATTCCATGATGGAGGGAATTTTATAGGGAAAATGAAATAATTCTCATGAATATAGGTTTGTTTAAATAAATTTATTATGGGTATATATGTTTCAAATGTATCAAAGGGGCCTGTTTATTTTAAGTTCATTAGTTTCAGTATGGAGTTGTGATTTTGTAAAGGGGTTGTTCCATGGAGATTCCCACTTGAACTGTGGATCATAAAGCTATAGTGTAAGAGATTTTGAGGTTTGACATGGATATGAGATGGGATGTCGTCTATGTTACGGTTCCCTAAAAGCCATTTTTTTGGAGATACCACTATTTTTAGAATAACTACACCGTGGTGGTCCAACTACGCCATAGATCTCTGGTTGTTGAATTTTGATACTTCTTCCAAATCAAGAAATATTTATGTGTGGTGTTAATGGTATTTAATTTCATTACACCGGGTAAAATGGATCTTGGAGAGGTATTCAATGTGTTTTTAGGAGGCCAGTTAACTGGGATGTATGTAACAAGGTATGTGGAACCACGCCATGGTCAGGCTCTTTTCATCCTTTCTACACTATGGCCATGGGGGGGGCTGTGGCGTGGTCTATGTTTTTTACATGATTAAATATTTATGATATTTTTAATATTTCCACTTCCCTATTTTTATTAAATATTTGATATTATTTCCCTTTAAGTCCTTCAAGAGGGGTCTTTAACCCTCTAGTATCTTATTCCAATGAATTGAAGAGCTTATGATTATATTGGATCTCATCTAATGAGTAAATATTCTTCAATGGGAAATCATCTATTTCATCACCTCTCTTTTTTAGAGATTGATATATCATCATGATATTCAGGTATCCCAACTTTCTGATAAAGAATCATGATTCTATTAGTTCTTACATAATATTCCACACCAAAGTCAATCTAATGTTGTTCTCATTTTGGATGTTGTGTTGGTCATTTATCTCATGATTAATGGTAGGTGGTTTTATAATGTTACTTACAAAAAAATGAATTTTTTTCCTGATTTATATAATGTTTATTTAAACAGAATTTTTTATTATCTGAATTAATATGGATTTGATGTATGATTTTAAAGTGATGTGTTGGTGAAATAAAACACTACTTTAGGTTGTTTTGATACTTCGAATGATTTGAGAAAACATTGGTTGTGATAGAAATTGTTTGGTAAAATGATTTTAGTTGAATTAAGAAAAATGGATTTAAATGAAAGATGATGTGAAAAGGAATTAATTAGATAAAAATATATCATTTGGTTTTGAATTTAAAAGGCATGTTAAAAACTGAAACTGTAAAATTAAATTAGGAAGGATGATATAATTTATAATTATTGAATTTTCCATGTTTGATTTATTGTGTGATTTAAAGAAAAAAATTTCAATGTAGTTAATGGTAATTATGAAAATCATGCTAGGATATGACCCATAGATGTTTATTAATTTTGTAAACACTCACATAAATATATTTTTTCTTTTTTTCAAAATGGTGAGTTGATTCCCAATATCTTGAGTTGTGGGATGTGTGCACGCATTTAGTAGAGATCACTGATGAGTAGTGTTAGGATCCCATCTCTAGAAACTAACATACCAGACGAATTATATCATGGTTTTATGATATGTATGATTTGATGAATACATGTTAGTGATTTATATAAATGTATTATTCATTCCAACTTCTTTATAAAAATATTTTATATAAAATTTTTATTTATGTATGATTATATATATGACATTTTATTTGGTATGAAATAATGTTTTGTTGAAAATATTTTGTTTCCATGACATTCCTAGTTTTATTAAAATTGTAATCATATTTGGTTTAATTATTATGGAATTGATTATAGAACATGTGGTGAGGACCTACTAGGTTTTATAACTTATACAATACCTTTTCTTTTTTTAATATTTACAAAATCTTATGTGAGATCTGAGAAAAGGGAACGTTTTACTTAGTGGATGTGGATGTTCTTAATAATTGGGGCCCATAGTGATGGGGGTGACCAATGGAGATATGATCCACATATTCCATAGAATTTAGAGTTTTAATATTTGTAGACATTGTGTGAGTTTGATGATAAAATATTTGGGTTTTTCTTACATGTTCGATTCTATTAGTTTATCCATTTTCTATGTCAAGAATACTGACTTGTATTAATTATCTTCTACATTTCTGGTAAAAATAATTCCCATATGATTCTTGTATGATTCTAGGTACTTGTTTCCAACCCATAGGGATCGAGAACACTTTTTGATCCATGTTATGGCTATCTCTGGTATCAAGGTACTAGGGTAACCATATTTATTCATGAAAAAGATTTGTTGGAGATTCCAAGTTAAGTTATGTAAATTTTTCTGATGTTAGATAACATTTGGCATACCCCAGTATATAAGAAGAAATATTGATGGGACTTAAGATGAATTTATGTGTGGGTTTCTGGCCATATCTCATCATAATGTACCTTTTGTCACTATGGGTGTTTTGGAAATGTTTCATAAGGAATTTTTTTATTTTATTCAAGAAATTTCCCTATTATTGATCTAAATATATTAAAACCCCAATATCTAATTATACCTGATGGAATTTATTTTCTAGTGACTGTTGTTTGAATTGTTGATATGTGATACCTTGCTGACACTTTTAGTGATTACTATTGATATTGTGTAGAATCATTCCTCCAAGGTGAAATTTTAGTAGGACACAAGAGGAATTTACTGGTGGACCATATAATGAGAGTCCTATAACTTACCAAAATCTTGTAATGACAGTGTTATATGCAATCCAAGATTTAGGATATGTTTATGAACCTTTTCCCATTCAGCATTCAGTAGTGTATCCTTGAAGGGATCGTTCTGGAGATCATGCTAACAAGTTCCCTCATTAAAAGCCACAAAATTTCCATGGATTAATGGTCATAAATATGATGAAGGATTGGTTGAAAAATGTTCAGTTTCCTATTGGGTTATTGCAAACATATAAAGCTATAAAGGGGAAATGTGCCTCCATTAATCACGAGGCACCTATCAGGAGATGAAAGGATTCAATGGTGATGATGAAGAATCATTAGGTATTGGATTAGAAAGACTTTAGGTTAATTTTCAATCTTCAGTTATATCAAGATTCAATGGTATTGGTAAGGTCCATGGACTTTCTCAACCACATGTAGGGTGAAATGACTATGACATAGTATGCAAACGGTTTGTTGTGCTTCCTAAGTTATCACGTAGTGTTATATCCAATTATGATATGAGGGATCAACTTATCAATATGGGTCTCTGAAAAGATATCTGATCATATATTTTCTTAATGAAGATCACGTCTTAAGGTAATTTTCTTGTAAAATCACTGATTGTTGAAATTTAGTTGACTGGGAAGTAGAGGTTAATGAGAGTTTATTTCATTGATGATTGGAAATTCAACGATTTACATTAAATAATAGAGGGTGTTTGATGAGTCTCATGGTTTTATATAAATTAGTTTCCATCTATACATATTGATGTCCCTGTAGGATGCCCTATTACTTACATTCAGTGTGGCAAGGTCGGGATTTTGAAACAGGTTTACACTAAAGAACCCAAGATCTACAATTCATTTGGTCACTCAGGACACCTATAGATGTTCTAACATTTATTATATTCTCTACACATTTCCATGGGACCATCAATAATATAAATTACTATGGTGAAATTAGATAATTAAATATATATTGGGTTACATCCATAAGAATCAGGAATGAAGCTTTTTTATGAAGTGAAAGTGTCTCAAGAGGAAGTTGATGTCAGTCTAGTGACTATGATAAGTATTATATCTATAGATTCATCTTCAGTAAAATATTTCTCTGACACTTGTGCATGTCACTCATTTATATCTACCCACATTATGAATTTTTTGAATCTTCATATAGATATGTTGTCTTATGTGATGGATATTATTATACCCCTTATAATGAAGAGAGAGTTGGGTCTTCAGTGTCCTATATATGTTTTTTATTTATCAAATATGTATGTTACCTGGGATTTATGGTTTCTAAAATGAAATATATTGATTTTAGTCTTATTATATATTAGATGATGGATCATAAGGCCCATATTGACTATTATCTTCACCAGGTCTAATTTACTTTTCTTGATGGTATGAACTATCTTTTTCAATTAGATTGGGAAACAAGGTAAAGTAGTTCCAAAAATTATTTTCCAGAGATGGGAAAGGTAATATATTTTTTTCATTTGACATGGAGTTATAATATTTTAGTGATAATCTCCCACAATTTTTCATCAAGTTCTATGATGTTTTCCTTAGGATTTATCTTGGTTTCAACTGATAAGAGATGAATATTATTTTATTGATCTTGTAGTATGTACTTAGTCAGTACCTATTACTTATTACTAATTAGAAGTATTAGAGTTTAAAGTGTTTAAAACATAGATAGATGATCCACTAAGGAGTGGTTTCATATGCTTGAGTGTGTGACCTTGGGTAACACCTATTCTCTTTGAAATGAAAACTGATAGAAACCATATCTTTTATGTTGATTAATAAAAACTGAAACAAATTACATTGATGTCAAAATATTTGTTTCCACATATTGATGATATGTTTGACCAGTTGAAAGGATAGATGTGATTTTCAAATAAAAATCATCCATAAGATTATAAGAAGACCAAAATCAATGAATTTGATATTCATAAGTCATCATTCAAGAGTAAGTATGACCATTTTTAGTACATTGTTTTTACATTTGGTCAAACAAATTCTCCTTTGATTTTAATTAATATGATTAACATGATATTTAATGATTACCTTGACTCATTAACGGTGGTATTTTTAGATGAAATACAAGTTCACACTTAGACCAATGAGGTTCTTATGTGTCATTTGAAAGAAGTCATAGAATCATTGAGAAATCATCAACTTTACATGGAGCATTTGAAAATTAATTTATGGATTTGGGATGTGATTTTATTTGTACACAAGGTCTCATAACATTGTATTTAAATTTATGTTATGAATGTGAAAGATTTTATGACATGTGAGAAAACTCATAATGCTTTTATGATTCATATATTCTTATGTTCGGTGGGTTATTACGATATAATCCTTATATGTTTCTCAAATTTTGATTCATTAACGGCTTCTCTCACTCAGAGAGAGAGTTGGGTCTTCAGTGTCCTATATATGTTTTTTATTTATCAAATATTATTATACCCCTCAGAATGAAGATAGAGTTGGGTCTTCGGTGTTTAAACTTCTAGATGATGATGAAGGATATGTGGTATTCTACGACACATTGGGTTTGGGTTTGGGTTGTTTCCTCATGAGGGGTGATCATGTGATATCATATGGTTCTCAAAATCATAGGAATCATGAGAAAAAAATATTACCCATGATATAAAACTAGAATCTATGATGAATTCTCTTAATTTTTGGAGGAATTACCTTTTATGATAATTTTTATCCATTTATTTTGACAACAAAATCTTAGGTTATATTTTCTCTAAAAAATATCTGAATATTTTTTAGAGGAATATAGTTGAGTACCTACAATATTTTGATTTTTTAATTTACTACAACCAAGGAGTAGGGAATGTCACCTCTAATGATTTGAGAAGGAAACATCCAACCCAACCCACAAAATAATCATTATAAGAGTGGAATACGATGGCTCTCTTTTCTCATAGGCATTTTCAAGTTCTAGAGAATGATCCTTAGGTTAATTTAGAAAGTTTACATTTGAAATCCTCACTTACTGATATAAATATTTGAGATTAGTATATTGATGATAAATTCTAGCAGATTATGGACTCTATCTATTGTAGGGATACCACTATTGAGTGGAAATTCTCTTCAGAGGGAATCCAATGTTTTTGTAACTCGCATGTTGTGAATTTTCAAGTGAGAAAACCTATGATGGGTAACTTTTATAGTTCCCAGTGGGTGGTAAACCCTGGAACCACACAGAATTTATACTACATATTGAAATGATTATGGTGTCCAGATATGTGATGGGATAAATCTAACATTCTTTCTTGTTGTTATACCTAAAAATAGGTCAATACTGAGAACTGTAGACCATCAAGTTTTCTTTAGCCACTTAAAGTTCCAACATGGAAGTGTGGTGAGTGTTTTTTGTATTTTGTGGTTGGGTTTCAATGTACCCTTCATGGTAAAAACACATCATGGGTTTTCGTTTATATTTTAACCAAATTGGGACTTTTTATCCATTCAAGACACTAAAAATGTTGATAACATTGATGTTCTCTACATTCTGTAGATTTTCGGATTTCATGGAATTATTTCTCAAATAGTCATTATTCAGGATCATAATTTCACTTCTATATTATAGAGAAGAATCAAAGAGGTCATAGGATCATTGGTATGTTTTAGAATGACATATCATTTGTATATGGATGTAATAATAGAATGAGCTGTACAGATTCTTCAAAGAATGATATGTGACTTTATTCTTGAATTTGGTGGATCCTGGGATAACCATTTGGGACTGGTTTAGTATTCATGTAACGATAATTGTATGTTCACCATTAGAATGAATTTTATTTAGGCCTTGAATGTCTATTATTGTATATATCCATTGTGTTGGTAGAATATTCTTGAGAGTTCCTTGGGGGTCCATGTTTGGCCCAAGATTTTACAGTGAGGCTTTAGTTAATTCATTATCTGATTTTGATGTGAAAATATCATATAAATACTATGATGATCTCCATAGAAGATCGTAATAGTATTATATTGGTGATATGTTTTTTTATGGTTTTACCTTAGTTGGGTCACTGACATATTGGGAATTAAGAAAAGTGTATGTTGAGGATTCATAGTTCTTTTGAGATTTTTGATATATTGGGGAAAGTGTCCTAACATTTTGAACATCCCCTATAATTGAATTATATCAAAAATGTGTTTCATTTATCACATATTCCAAAGTATATTTCCAACAATTATCTTGTTATAAGATGGGGAGATCATGATTTTATTACAAATTTATCCACGAATGAACATCTAGTCATGATTTTTTATTCTGATAAAAAGTTTCATCTTGGGAAGACAATAGCTTCGGTCTGTGTTCCATGGAATCATGATTCGATTTTGTGTGAGATGTGAGAGAACATGTAATATATTATATAGAAGTAGCCACATTAATTTTATAGGGATGATTTTTTATACTATTTATGAGTATAGGAATTGTTTATAGTGGGGGGGGGGGGGTTGTAATATAAAATTACCTTTGAACGGGTACTACTTGACTCTCATTTTGATTCTCCTTTTTTGGTAGGGTGCATTTCAAGACTTTCATATAAGGATATCCTTTTTGGTGGGAAATTAACTATCATCCAATGATTTATTATTATTTAAATTAATTGAGTCAGGGTATGAAATTCTATATGGTTTTAAAGGGACTAGTTTCTTTTGGGGTTTTTTGTTTTGGTAAAAAGATATGCTATGGTGTAAGGGTTGTGTCGTAGAGAGTCCCAGGTACACCATGGACATGAGGTTATGGCTTAGGAGATTTTAAGGTCATATAGTTCAATGGAATGGTCTATCATTTATTCCATTTAACGCTCAAGTCCATTATACATTTCTACTTATATTTTTATGGTAGCTCTTCTGTGGATGTTAGGTTGTGTTGTAGAGCCCTGGTTGCTGCATTTTGGTGTTTCTTCAAAAAAATTCACTGATGTAGAATTTAATTTAGGAAATTTCATAACATACCCAGATTAAATAGTATTTTTATGAGTGATGTGATGTTTTTTTCAAAGTATGTTTGACAAGGGGTGGAAGCAGCATGGTCAGAGGAAGCTACAATATAGTCTACTTATTTTCAACCGTTATGCACTATTTTCATGGGGGTGGGTTATGTCATGGTATTTGTTTTTATAGACATAAATTAATTTTAATGTTTTTAAATTCCTTAATTTATCATTTTAATTGATATTTGATCTTTTGGATCTTAAGGGATCTTGAGATTGTTTTTTGTCCCTATAACTTCACATCCTTACGAATTGAATCACTGATGATAATGTTAGATCTCTTTCCATTGATTAAATATCCTCTAGTGTGAAATACTATGTTTTCTCAAATTTCATTCTTAGATATTAATATATCATCATGATAATGAGTGATCTAATCTACGTGATGATGAATGTTCATCCCAGGTTTTTCCCTTGATCTACCATGCCTACACCTCTACATTGTCATTCCCGTTATGGGGTATGTGTGGTTAATTTATATAATGATTAAAGGTAGGTGGTAATATAATGATTCTTCTAAAAAATTGATACACATTATTCTTTATTTATTCAAATTTAATTTAAAATTAATTTTATACCATTGGAATTAATGTTGATTTGATGTATTTTTTCAAAGGCATGTGTTTGTGAAATTAAAACCCATTTTTTGTGGTTCTATATCTTTGTATGATTTAAGAAAATATGGATTATGATGTAAAATATTTGTTAAAATCATTTTACTTGAGTTAAGAAAATTTTATTTAAAATATAGATTATTTGAAAATGCATGAATTTGATGAAAACGTATGATTTGTTTTTGAAATGAAATGGAATAATGAAAAATGAAACTAGGAAAATGAAATGTTAAGGATTAAATGGATTGAAATAATTTATTTTCCATTGTTTTATTGATTGTTTGATTTTAATCAAATGTATATGGGGATGTTTTTGGAAATTTTGACAAGAATTATAGGATCATACCCCCACACTATGTATTAATTATGAAAACACTAATATAAAAACACTAAGACATGTTTTTTCCTAAGGGTGGGTTAAGTCCTAATGGCCTTAATAAAGGGACATGTTAACACACTGAGATGAGATTAGTATTGATTAGTGTGAGGATACTATTACTAGAAACTAACATTCCACCGGGTTTATTACACGTTCCCATGAGATTTTTTAATGGATGCTCACATTCCATTGATTTATAAAGATCTATTATTCATGAAAAAATCTTTATATAATTTTTTTATATAAAATATTATTTTAAGATCATTTTGATATTTATACAATATTTTTTATTATGAATGATATTTCTATTAAAATATGTAGATTTCATTCCATTTCTTATTTTTTATAAAATTTAAAGAATATCTAGTTTAGTTGTTAAAGAATTGAATATAGAATACTTTGTGAGATCCTATAGGAATTTATAGCACACACTCTATCATTCCATTCATGTGTTTTTAAATTGTCTTATGATAGTTCAAAGATATGAGAATGTGCCAATTGGAGATAGTGGATATCACTGCTCTTTTGGACCTAGAGTGATGGAGGTGACCAGTGGAGACGGATCTTCCAGTAGAATTTTATTTTTAGTTTTATCTTCGTAGAAATTTAGTTTTTTGTGATAAACTATTTGGGTTATTTCACACATATATGACTCTGGTACTTTCTCCATTTGGAGTACTGAGAAAACAAACTTGTATGTTTTATAGTCATATTTTTTTATAAAAGTATTCCATCTTAATTCTTGTATGATGTTGGGTGCTTATCACCAACCCATAGGGATCAGGAATGTGGTTCAGGCCAAGATAAGTCCGGATTTGGGATCAGGGTACTAGGGTTTCTTGGTTGTTGTATGATTAATTTTATATTAATTAATTAGTATTTACAATAACAAAGTACCCTTCCAATACACTTTCCACGATCCATCTAAAATTGAAATTCCACCCTATGGTAGGAAATACTTCCTTCTTTGATAATATTCTACTAAATTGGGTTACTTATGGTATCAATATGATTCTAAACTTCCTTCACAACTAAGAAGGATTCAAACATGCCATATGACTTATTAATTATGGTAAGAGAATATTTAATTCATCCAAAATATAAGATAAGACTGTTTCCTATCACTGTTAATTGTTTTGAGACATTTTTTAATATGAGTATATTTTATGTTGTATTATATATATAATTCCTCTTTCATATATTAAATAATCATTCAACATTTATTCATGTTATTTAATGTTTATATTCTCTTTCTAAGGGATTATGATCAAAATATTATAAAAAAAATTAAGGACTGCTTTTCCAATATCTCGTTGAAATCAATATTTCTTTTGTATAAATTTATATTTAAAGGGGATTTTATATTCATTATCTCTAAGAAAACATATATAATTATTTCTTATTTTTTTATATCTCAAACATATATGTATTATTTTCATTTAAATTCCCTTTGGTTCCCAATTAAACCAAAAGGATTCCAATAGGTGTAACCCATCTTATATCTTATTTTTCATTTGTGGATCAGTTTCTTATAAGCTCACTTTTTTATTAAATATCTTAATTAAACTCATATTCATTCTTATGGTGATTAAATGTTGGCCTTAAATTTCTCGAAAAAGGGAATTTAATCCTAAAATTCTATACAGATGTCAATTTCTATAGATTTTGACTATGTTAACCAATGTGGGAGAAAATATTTATTTACATGTTTTCTGTGAGAATTTAATTTCACAATATATTTTTTGTTTTTTTATAAATCCAAATCTGTCTGTTTTCATTGTTTTCCAACGTAATTTTTAATCTTGTTTTTCTAAAAATTCTATTCATTGAAATAAAATATATTAAAAACATAATAGTATATATTTATTCGTATTTTTTAAATGAATTTCATAATAGTCTTATAACATTTTTTCTTCTATATAAATATTATTTATTATTTATTTTTCTTCACTGGATATATTATTTAATGATAACACTCTTATTATTTCATTAGATGACATGTGATAATATTTCAAATAATTTTTCATGTTACCCATCTTTTTCTCAAAGGTTAATAAATTTATGATACAATTATAAATGTTTTCATATCCATATTAAAAAAAATATGTGTTGTTTATTATAATGTGAAATGTGAGTTTTTTATAGTCCTAAAATGCATTGTGTAATTCTTTATATCTCATGGGATTTAATAAAAGTGAATGAGTATTAAATACAATCCACTATGGTATTATATCCATAATCTTTAGGGGAATGGAAATTAAACCCAATCCATTATGGAACTCTATCCACTAGGTTTATGGGAATAGGGTTCAAACCCAATATATGATGAGACTTTATCGACTATGTTTTTTTGGAATAGGGAGGTATCCTATAATTGAATTTTTCCAGGAAATTTGATAATTATCTTGGTAGTGAACCATGAGAATGAATTTTTTTTATATTCTTATGTATGTACCACATTATTATGCGAAATTATTTAGTCTATGTTATTTTCTTAATGATCAAGATTCTTGAATGATTTCCCAACACCCCTATTAAAAATATTTTTTGTAATGCCAAAGATTTATTCCATATCCCATGGTTTATTATCTATATTTTATCATTTATGAATTTATTAGGTTATGTCTATAACAATTGATTATATTATCATAACAAATTATCTTTCTATACTCACTTATAGTATTTTATTGTTATCTTATATGTTTTAACTTATTGTTAATTTAATTCACCAATTATTATGTTTCTATTTATAGGAAAATAAACATTGATTTTAAAGTATTAAGTGTCTAAAATAAAATCATATTTGATAAATTTATAAGGGAGAAATTAAATTAATATTGTGACAAATGAAATTTTAGCAACTAATCTCTAAATACACTAAACTAATGGGTTCTGGAGAGTGTGTTTTTATTTCAGGTGAAATTTTTACATTATTTAAATGAATAGTTTATATGAATGTTATGATATGGTTTTCATAGCTAGTACCCTAGAGTTTTTATAAATATAATGGTTTTATCACTAGATTCAGGTGTGAGATTCTATATAATTTTATTGGGGACCACTATATAGAATCTAAATTTTTTTATCCATGATTTTATCTTTTTATATATTCTAAAATCTTGCTACAACATAATGGGGTGTTAGGTTATTTAATGAGGATCTAGTTATATATTACTAAGATCCCCCTTCCATGATTGTAGATTTATGGATTCATCGTGATAGGATTGGGAGTTTCTCAACATTATCCTTGAATTTTTATCATTAATTTTGTGTTTGTGTTTTGATAAGAATCACTGTGAAACTTTATATTCAAAGTCAATTCCATGGTTAATTATATATATAATGAATTTGTGGCATTAAAATCAATATCATGATTATGGGAGTTTTATATTTCCATGAATTTATCTCATGAAATTGTTAATGTGTGAAAGGTGTGGGTATTGTAATGATTTTCATATAGATATCATAAATTAAAAACTCACAATATCAATGAAACCATTATTTTATTTAATTGAAAATGATTTTACTATCGTCTGTCAAAATATTTTCAAAACATCAAAAGAGTGTTAATATATTTTTTTTCTAAAAATAATGAAATACAATGATGATAAGGTTGTATTGTATATATTTTAACATTAAGAACATAGTAAAATAGTAATCTCTTTTTGGGATATGAAATTACCATATAAATGAGAAAAATGGTGTCCCAAATAAATATCTCAACATAAAATCAAAAATAATACCTACATTCATATGTTAAACATTTATTAAATTTTTTACATAATCATTAATTCATAGTCGATAATTTTAAAAAATAGAATTTAACCAATTTAATTTTTCCATTCTTTCCTCATCTTAAATATTTATTTCAAAATTTTCTCTTATTCAACTAACACTATCAAAACATTAATTAATATTAATAATACTTTTGATCTACCTTATTTAAAAACTATTTCACTCATCACTAAAAAATTAGTAAATTGTAGTTATATAAAATCTAACTTATATCCACTTTACCCATAGGATTGCAAGTTTTCTAAATTTCATATTCAGATTCATGGCATACTAAAAAAGAGGTATTCTTAAGGTTTTTATATGAGGTATAAGGTGGGTGATTTATGATATGATGATTTTATATTTTTTGAATATAACTTGTATTTTAAATGCCTTAATTATATTTAAAATAGATAGTCCTCCTATTCAATAAAATATTATCACTCACCTTTTATA
Organism: Viscum album; assembly: GCA_963277665.1. Lineage (NCBI taxonomy): Eukaryota > Viridiplantae > Streptophyta > Magnoliopsida > Santalales > Viscaceae > Viscum > Viscum album. The sequence goes on from OY728164.1 coordinate 175,764,560, forward strand.
TATAACATCTAGAATCTCAAATTGAAAATTGAAAATAACTATTAATACAATGACCAAAAACTAGAATCCAAGGGTTGGTGGTTACATTATTACATTGTAAATAGAAACAAAGATCCATATCCAGAATGTCTAAACAATTTAGTAGTCTTGGTAAACTGGTTACATATTTTAAACCCCAAATTACATTTAAGAAGATGAAATAAAACATATTATTTCATTTTGGATCATATTTATTATATTTATAATATCCCTTAATGAATCATAAAACATTTTACAGCATCATGGGGAATGTAATCATAAGAAATATGTGAGGTCAGATGCATGGTAAGGGAATTTATACAATGAAAGCTAAATAATGTGTGAACTATTTGATAAGAATAAATGATGATGTAATAATTACCAACAAATAATCACCTAAGATTTAAATATATCCAAGGATATAGAAACTAATCATATAAACTCATGGGAATAAATCAATAATGATATAATGATATAATTAATAATGTTAGACATCTAAAATTTAGTGTCGATACCTTATGATAAAACATATAAAATAACCTTCAATGCCTCGTCCAAATACATACATAAATTGATATGGTCTCAACCAAATACCCAGTATACTTTTTCTCATGAGACTTATTAATAGATCCTTGGGCAAGTAATTATGGGCCCCACCCATCACTTAGTAAGTCAAATGTATTCATAATATGAATAAACAACAAATCTTGTCAACACGACCTAAAAATAAATAATTGTTTGTGTTAGAACAACTAGAATATATAATATCAATAATTTCCCGATTCAAAGTGATAATTAAACATACAAAGAACTATTGTGTAAGTTATCATAAGTGTATAGCCTAATAAAATCATAATATTAAATAATAGATACTGACTTAGATAGAAATACACTAAAAAATAACACGAAATTTTATTATGCGAAATATTCCTTTTCACTTTGAAAATAATTATTTAAATTATAAAAAGTTTCTAAATAGAAAGGGAAATATTTTAATTGAAAATTAAATTTTAGATTTGTAATGGAAGATTCAAATCATCGTGTGTTCCTGAAGGATGGAAATTGTTTTCATGCTATATATTAAAAAACATTTATTTCAACCCTTTGTAAAATTGAAAAAATGATCCTCATTTGCCAAATGATTGGAGGATTAGATTTATTACATTTTTTTTATTTAAATTAATTTATATTAGAATTCATGTCCCATTAGATATTATCATTCAAGTCGAAATAGAACCAACTTGATATGACTAAAATATAATAAAAGGATGTGTAGAAATCCTCTAATACAATAAAAGTTTAACATGTTTTGGTTGTGTCTCACCCTTATCATTTAATTTTTCCAATGTTATATCTTTTGAAAATTACCATAATATTAACATCTTCTTCAATTTAATGGTCAATAATGTTTCCATAAAATAAGGAACCTCCCATAAATAGACCATATATGTTTTTTCAACCATATACAATTAACATTTCCTAATTTATCGTTTTTATGAATTGTAAATAATTTAATAAAACATTTTATATTATAAAATGTTAACAATTTCATTTTAACACTATTATTTTAATATAACATTAAATATATGTAGGGGATTTGGATATAATACATAAAAACAAATACATACATACATATATATATCTGTAAAATTAATGGGAGACATTAATCCATTAAAATTTTATCACATTAATATTTCTAAAGTTTATTTTTTATATTATTTTATTAATTGAATTAATTGATTATTTTTGTGGAACAATAATATAATGTAATTATTAAATCCTTAAAAATAGTAAAAAAATTACCCTCATAAATAAAATATAATTTTTTAAAATATAAAAATTATTTTTTTACCACTAGATTTTTTCCCTATGTGAACACATATGTGATATTTAAAACTAAAAGAGTGTACTTTTATAACTTTTATTGATTTAAATATTATATTGGCCATTTTCATGGATTAGTTCCTATTAAATAGATACATTTTGAGCCTAATGTGTAAAGGGTAGAATTATATTTATCCCATAAGAATTGCGATGAAAAATTATGATCATATCACTTAGTTCTATGATAGATTAACCTATTGTACACATTATCGATGTGATAATGTTTACCAAAATTAATATTCATATTACAATAAAAATAAAAAATGAATATTTTAAAAAAAATTCCACCTAATGAAAAATATTGAATCAATTTTTTAATATTAAATTTATATAAATCATAGTAATTAATTTGAAATAAAATCAAAAAATGCAATAAAACGGAAATTTTTAGAAAAAATAATTTTATATATAAAAATGCTTTGCTATAAAGATCAAACATACAATTTATCACAATGAAAATAATTTAGTTATTTATAATATAAGAGAATTAATTTTTTTATATCTGTTTAAAACAAAATGTAACCTTAAAAAATCATGAAACAAAAATATACTTTTGAATAAAAATATTAATTTTTAACTCTTCACTAAGAATTCAATCTTTTCATAATTATACAAAAATATCTTTCTAATATAACATTGATATGTTGATTTAAAAATTATATTATTATAAATTAAAATTTATTGAATATCTCTATATTAAATATATTATTTTCTCTAAAAAAATAAATTTATTTTTGAAGAAAACACATTTCATAAGCATAATTTAGATTTACTAAAAATTAAATATTTATTTAATAATAATAAATCAATTAATTTGTATTGAATCGGTCCTCTATATATATTTCATTATTTGGTTAATATTATTCTCACATACCAATCTGAGGGCTAGGAGATTATTATTAAATTAAATAATAATATTTCAATGGTATAACATTGTTTTCTTGCACTCGGTGTAGTGTATCATGTATACTATAGAATATAGTCATATATTAAAATATCATGATATTATAACAAATATCCTTACTTTTCTCATTTTTTTTCACTTTATTAAAATTCTCTCTAAAATAATGAAGCCCCACACCCTTGTAATCCAAACAAAACTGGAATATATATCCTCACTATAAGTATCCTCTAAATACCAAAAATAATAATTAGAATTAGGGGAAATATGAATAGTTAAAGTTCAATCTAATGTATAAAAATTGATATTTTTTAAAAAAAATTATAGTATTCATATAAGAACAATCATAAAAATCATTATAATTAATTCTCTAAAATAAATAATCTGAATTATCACCCAAATCATTATTTTTGTGGTATTCCTAGCTAGTAGTAACATGAATCACTAATATCCTTCTTTTTCAAGTAAAAAAATATTATTTAATAAATATCAAATAATTAATGGTATTAAGGGTAAATTATCTAGTAAATTTTCTTCTTATAAGGTAGTTTATGGTCTCTACGGACCTATTAAATATTCAAAAAAATTGTTGGTCCAATGTTCAAATAGGTTAAAAATAATTTAAATATGAATTGTGTTATTTTAATAGTCATCAAAATAACCATGCTTCAAAGACGTTAAAAATGTCTATTAATAATACACATCCTCATAATATATGAGGATAGATGTTATATGAATGATTATAGAGAAATGTGTAAGAGTTCCTCTTAGGGATTGAAATTAAAAAATTGGTTAATAATATATTTTCTTGAAGAATAATAATAAATTAAATAATGAAAATTTCAGAGAATAAGAATTAAAAGTCAAAACTATATTAGAAAGAATTTGAAAACAACTTAAAATTGGAATACATTCAATATTAAGAAAATTGTGGAAATATATTTATTATTTTTATTCATGATTAATCAAATTTTCCAAATGTAAAAATATATTCCCCAGATGATTATGTTTCCATGATTACAAATGGGAATAAGTTTGAAATTGGGTCAAAATATCAATCCCCCAAACTTGAACTAAACATTGTTCACAATTTTTAACTAAGGTTGGTGAGATACATGATAATAAATTATTTAAGTGAAGCGAAGGAATTGTTCAATGGGTAAGAAATAAAATGGAATCTTCTCAAAAACATATTGATTCATTTCATTTATTTATAAAATGAAATGATTTTTTTCAATCCTTCATACTTTTTGGAGCTTTAGTTGATTCAAATTAATATAAATAAAATCATGTAAATGGAAATAGGTGTGTTAAAAAATAATATAACCACAATATATCAAAATAAAGTGTTTCTAAAAACCACAAAGTTCTGGGTATTTTAGAAATAGATTATTGAAGGTATAAAAATGAGCTAATGAATTTTAAAAATATGTGGGAAATATATAATTTGAGTAAAAATAAAAAAATCATCAATGATAGAAAATATTATTGGGATAGGATGACATATGACACCATGATGACTTAATTATTTTATCTGTGAGCCTTCTATGTACCCTCTATTATATACATAGGGAATTGGGTAGTAAAAATTTAATTCTCTTTAAGGCACTCCCCATGTCACTTGAAATAATCTCATACTTATCAAGAAATAAATGATAAATGGCCCTCATTGTAGGTTTTTGTAGTGAATTTGCCTCAATAAAGGGTTTTTTATCTCTAGGATCAAAGAATATTTCCATTCGTATTTTAGTTTCCATGATCTTTAGATCTATATATTTTATTTGGGGTTCTAGGATAATATATGAATTATATGATCTGTAGTATAGGGGCATGAAAAACTCCAATATCTATATTATGTTGTGGCATAGGCTAAGGCACAAAAATAAGAATGGCCTCAGTAGTTGGTTTTCTATAAATGTTCATACTAAAAATATGATTAGTATAAGTTGTGGTGGATAACATGTGATTAATTATGGTATAATGACACATTGTATACTCTTTGGTTGTTATCTCTTTAATCATGAATGAGGAAGTGGGGTTGGATTCTAGGTCAATAAAAAGAATATACTAGGGTGCATCAAAAATATTTCCCTTACCATTCCTCTAGGAATAAAGATTTACCTGGTTGATTACACTAGCATGTATCTAATTATTCTTTTTATTATAAACATCTATTGGTGTTGGAGTAGTCCATAATGGGGCTGATTATATTAAAGGTGGTTATCGGTGGATTATGTGGAGAGTGGGTGTGGATGGTTGGGTGAGGTTGAAAAATGGGTTATGAATAAACATTAGTGTGAACTATTTCAGTGGATTCTCTAAATGAGATTGTAGTATGGAAAGTACTTGGGTGTATGGTGGAATCAATAGTGGGTAATATAAAAATTATAACATTAGAAAAATAAGGTAATTTAATTAAATTGTTTTATATGATTAATATAAAAATTAATTATTAATATATTATTGAGAAATATAAAGATATAATATATGTTAAAAGGAATTACTCACTTAGGTAATTGGGGAAATTCTTGGATAATAGTAAGAAGATAGTGACCCTGAGAAGCCTCATCCACCATATTGGTAAAAACACAATAATTTCACTAATAATACTATTTCTACTATTTTCTCTTTAGGAATATCATACCCAGAATATGTAGATTAATATAATGAAAATTTTTATGTAAGGAAAGTGGAATGGGCCACTCAAATAAACCCATGTGTTTTTTGATCAATAATCAAATTTCCATCCATGATCATTCCCACTGAATTCTTGTGGTGACCTTCTATATATAATGACATCTAGAATTTCTTATTGATATTTTTCTATTTAAAAAAAGTTTTAATGAAATAAAATCATGATAATTCAAACACCGCAATTATTCAATATTTTTAAGAAAATATAGTGTGATTACATAGGGGATAATGTGATTGATGAAACTATTCAATTATATACTCTTGGTCTAGGATGTTTCATTTTTTATCATTAGATACAAAACAGGTTTATCCAATGTAGTAGTGTAGTTTTCCTATTAGGTTCCAAAGTAAAAACTATATAGGTCTGGGTCCTAAAAAACTCAGGATGGAAAATTTCAATCCCAACCCTGAAATCATTCAATGATAAAATATAATTGAGAGATCCAAATAATAACTACACATGATTATGATCTCACTAATAGGACATAAAAAAAATCTATTACCAACTCACTATAATCCTCCCTATGCACATGGATATTTTTATTAATATGGATATAAAATAATGATTCCATGAATAGCTCATCATTATTATTCTTATGTAAAATATATATATCCAAAGTTGTAATGAAGTGGATCCTCTTGATTTAATTCATACATAGCCTCTCATGGTTCAATGGGTTCTTGAATAAAAATTATTTTTTGGTGGAGTCAATGAGAGGATTCATCCCATGAAGTATATTATGGGGCTGAGGGATAATTTTGCATTTGGTATTTGTGTGAGGATAAAGACATGCGATGTTAAATTTATAATGGTGAAGTCAGAGGTTTGGAATTAAATGTTGTAGAATGTTTAAAGTTGAATTTCTATGTTCATTGGGGAGTATGTTTTTTAATATTTTTGGGATAAATATCGATATTATTTTTAAAAAAGATGGTATGAAATTAAATTTTATCATGTATAAGAATTTAGAGAGTCGTTAATGTTATATGATGGTTGTTGGTGAGCTGTGAAGGAGTTTTAGTATCAAATAATTGTTAATAATGTTAGTTGAGTAAAATTATGGAATATTGGGCATGAGATAGTTGGGAAAAGGTTTCAAAATGTGAAGGAAAATGTATGAGGTTGATACAAAGTTGAGAAAATTGTTTTTATATTTCTTTGTATAGGGTTCTTTATGAGTGCAGGAATAACTGGATGAGGATTAAATGGATCATGGAATAACCTAGGGTATTTGGTGGGATTTTATATAATTTTTATGTTTGGAGAATCTGGTTTCACTATGTTGATCCCATTAAAAAAATAAGAATTAATTTTCTATTTAAATCTATAAATAATTATCATGTGTCTTGGTTTTTCCTTTAACAACCTAAACTTTTTCCACTCTAAATGGTGGAACATGGGTGAGCTTATTGGTGAAAAAGAATCACAAGAAAATTTTATACATCTCTTACACTACTCACAATGGGGAATTTATGTATTTTATTTGGTTTTAAATCATGACTTATATTCACCTTTTTAAGTGATATTTTATATGGTAAAATTGCATCGTAGTGGTGGGGAATTCAAATTTTTATATCCAGGATGACCCCCTCCACTCAAATATTTGTAGTGTGGCCTTGGGTGTTCAACGGTGATTGTGGAATGCTTCTTCTATTTAGGGGTTACTTTATCTTTGTCCCTTTAACCCATGTTTTTTTTTAATTAAATAAATTTAATCAACAATTTAGTTTGTTTCATGACATATCAGTTCTCCAAATAAGGATCACTTTAGTAATTCTTGATTATAAGGTATTGTTGTGTGGTCAAGTGGTCCACATAGTGATTTTTAACAACTTTGAAAAATAAAAAAAATTTCTTCAGTAAATGAATACATACTCCTCCATCTAAACTGAAATATAATATTCCTCATCCTAGGTGACGTTTAATGGGAAAAATAAGGATTTTTATAAGGTTATGTTAGTGCCTCAAGTGACACATTGTAACACCCTATGAATTTAGTATTAGTTTTTCTTTAAATAAATAACTTATTTTTAGGACATTTTAGACGCAAAAGCAGACTTAAGTGAATATTTTATTATTAAAATAAAAGATAAATTTTTTTAATAAAATAATTTATTAAAAATATTTGTAATATAAATTATGTAATTATAAAAAGTAGTATATTAATTATTATAGGTTAAACATCAATTTTATGTCTACAAACATTATTTTATTATATGTATCTTATACCAAATTTAATTTATCTAAACTAGAGTACTAAATTTATGGAAACTTTGTTTGAATAAATGTATAAACATTAATAATAATTCATACATTCATTATCAACTAATTATAAATTTAGATATATTAATTAGAACATGAAAATATATATATTTTTGAAATATTTTATTTCATCAGAAATAAATTTTTTTCATAGTAAGTTAAATTTAACAGTATTTATGAATGATTATAAAAAAATCTGTGTATAATATATTCCATAAAATAAATTAACACTTTTCTTATAGTTCTTACTATTCAATAAATAATAATAAAAAATATTATTCTTAAAGATACATTTTTTCTACAAATAGGGTTTACAGATTTTGTGTGTGGATATTATCATTAAATTTTTACACCTCGATAAATTGTATCTTGTAAAACATATTCCATATTTGAAAGTATAAAATTCAATATTAGTTAATATGTTTTAAAAAATAGGGTGTATAGAAATAATATACCTTGTTAAATGTTTTTAATCATAGTTAAGGTTAAAAATGGTTAATAATGGGTTTAACCCTAAGTTATAATGACACAATTATCACTATAACATTAAAAAATTTGTTTTTTGATATTTTTTATACTATAAATAATTCTATATTTTAAATTGGACTAAATTTGGGAAACCATAGAAGATAAATTCATTTATTATATAGATAATTTTTTAATATTTATTAGAGAGAAGCTCCGCTTACTTTTAAAAGGATCTTTACATAACCCATTAAAGTAAACTCCATAAATATTAATTCAAAGTTGTTATTCTAATAATTTAAATCCCAAAAATTATCTCTCGTGTACTAGAGCTTATAATTCTTATATATTTTCCAAATCACCTCTAAATGAATATGGTTTCCAAGAGAAGATGAAATTATTCTATGTAAGTGTTTTCTCATCTGTAATAATTATTCTATTAATAATTCCTATACCTATTATTCAATAGTATTTATCACTATAATATCATATTTTAAAAGTATTAAAGTTATTTAATATTAATATTTCCAATATCAAATAGATTTATCATCTTTTTCAAGTAATTATAACATGTTGGGGTTTTTATCAGTTTTACCATGTATAAGAACAAGGTTATAATAATTTTATCATGAATTACTATGAAATTATACATACTAGTAATATTCTTAAATAATGAATAATTTTTTATGTTATTGTAATTTTTAATTATAATAATTTAATAAATTCATTCCATAATGATACAAATTTAATTATTTCTAGAATATTTTATTTTTATTGGTTTAACTGCCTACTTGAATGATGATATGAATTTTTATAATGTATGGATATAAAAACTGAATTTATTAGAAGATGTGATATTAATTTTAAAATGTTGTTTTCCTTGTTTCTGTAATGGAAAATTTTAATATCTATACTCAATATTAATAAACAACCTTTTATATGATAAATGTTTCTCAAACAAGCATATTATATATTTTTTCTTCATGAATTGTATCTCAAAGATCCATGGGATGACCATCAAACATAATAAAACATTATGGTTATTTTATTTATAAAACCATTAAAATTCTATATATGAATAAATTATAAACATGTAGTGAAAATTTCAACCATTATAATAAAACAAACATAGAATGGTGAAACTACTAATTAAAAATATAAATATTATCAAAAAGTAGAAATAATGAAAAAAATAAAAATAAAAAATTATTAAAAAATGTAACAAATATGAATTAGTATTATTATTCTTATTTTAGAATGTGTCTAACAAAGTATGAAACCAATGTAATGGGTTCGCTTATCACTTTTATTTTATTGAAACATATTTCATATTCATCGCATGCTTTATTTTTTGTGGAATATATACTTCCCTATGGATTAATTTATAATAATTTTCATGAAATTAAACTGAATAAAAAATATGACTCAATTTTTATCTTTTTTATGATTTTGATTTAAAAGAGACCAATATTTTAATGGGTTTCATCGATTCAATTTTCTTTCATTCTAGTAATAAATTATTTTCCATTAAAAATGTTTTTAATTTTTAAGTAATTCTACCATTTAAATATTTTGTAGTATTTTTTCCATTTTTATCTAGATTAATTAAATTTACATAAATATTTTCCACTTTTACCAATTTTTAACTTTCTAAAATTTCTATGATGTCAAGAATAATTCATACTCAATTTAGTGATACTTTTTTCACATGAATTGTTTTTAACTCTAGTATTCTTCTACAAAATATTCAAATAAAAATACGTTTTATTCTAGTGATCTTTATAATTCTCTTTAATTGTTTTCAAAACTAATCTTTATTACTCTTTTATATCATGTGGGTTTCAATAATGGTATTTTGAAATAAAAAAGAATTTTTTTCGTGATCAAAAATTTAATCTTCCACTCCACATTTACTTAAGAATAAATTTTTTTAGTTATGATGGATGATTTTTTAAGATTTAAAAAATATATATTTTTTAAAATTTATCCAGGAAGACTTCTTAAAAACTATCCTTTGAATGTGATGAAAAATATTTATTTTATGATAATGTAAAAACTTTATGTAATGTCTCCTTGAATTTTTTTCCATTTTCCTCTTTAACATCAAATAATCTATTTCCAATGGAGTCATATTTCATTAATCACCAACAAAATGAATTTATGATTTAATTATTTTGGGTGATCATATTTTTTTATAAACTAATATAATTTTGAAATCAAATTATATGATAAAATTTTGAAATGATATGAATCGTAGCTCATTTCTAAGTGTTTTCATGGTATGATGAATAGTTGATATCTTATGGAAACGATATGTGTGAATAATGAAACAAAAAAAATTTATATATCCATCCAATTTATTAATTAATTTTTTATAACTTATTATATTATAATATTGAGTGTGGGCATGATGTGACTAGATATATTCACAAGATTGATAGTAAACACGATATAATTAGTTATGTTCACATGATAGATAATTTAAATGATATAGTTATTTATATTAATAAGACTGAGAGTGTACATGATGTAGTAAAATATGTTCACAAGAATATTTATGTAAAATATTTTGTTAGCTGTGTTCACAAGATTGAGCATGGACATGATGTGGCTAACTATATAACAATATTATTATTTACCATAATGATTATTATTCTATATTTATATATTATATTATTATGTTTTTCACAATGGAATTTCATTTTCATCTCATCCTTCTATCAACATATTTCATTCTATATGTTTGAACATTTGATATTACATATCCTTCTATTATATGGTCTACTATAAACATTGCATGTTCACATAATCAGATATTATTCATATGATCATGTATTCTCATTCTTATGATCGATCCCTCAAAAATAGGTTAATAAGTTTTCCCATTATAAGAATTTAATCTCACTACTATTTTATGTTTTCTATTCACTAGGTTATAAATTAAAGTATATCCTAGGAGATGTCTAGAAGGGGATATGGTATGGTGTGATTATGGGTGAATTAGCATAAATATGACAAATAATTTTTAATGTATCTATACTTAAAATACATGAAACCTTTCTAATTATTTGATTGTGTGATTATTTAAAAGTTGTAATGAAACTATTATAGAAATATATATAATTTTGGAGAAAATAATATAACTAGGGATAATGAATATAAAATAATGTGTTTTTAGAATTAGACCTAGGAGTCTGAGAAACTTAATTATGTGTCAAATAATAATTTAGTTTTTTTTGGGGATTATTTTAGCCATTTTTAGAGATTAATATGTAAATTTTTTGTAAATACCCTTTAGATAAGTCTATGTATATGATAAAATAGTTTCATTCTAGTTATATAGTGATTGTGTGGTTTTATTGCAATGAAAAACTAGTCTAGATTAAAGCATGTTGATTAATGATTTGACCTAGATTTACTTAGGGGTAATACACTTGAAAATATCGGTTGGGTATTCATTGATCAACTACTTGTGCATAAAAAAGAGTCAAAATTGGGCACCTGATTTAACACACATGTTGGTTATTCTTTGGTTAATTCACATTCTATTTTTTACCATTATAAAGAATTTTAAATTTTTTTGCATACAATGAATAATTGGAAAGGATAATTAAACTCATAAATTAATATTTTTAAATTCATAAGTTAGTGTATACACATTATGTATAATTAAAGTTTTCTAAGTTCGCAGTTTTCCTTTCACAAGTATATACATCACTGACATTCCTTTATTTTATTAAATTGTTAGAAATAAGAGGTGATTAATCAATTTATAATTTTTATATGATCATTTTTTCATGTTTTAATTAGGATTGATTCAATATATTAATATTCCATTATCAATATTAAAGGAATATAATATCACATGAAGTTCTAATCCCTTTGAAAAGATTTAATTGTAATCATTATTGAAAAATCAAGTCAAAACATCTAGCAACATTTTCTATAATTCATCACAAATTCATGTTAATTTATCACATATAAAATTATCCTTCAAATTTTTAATATTATGAAGGTTCTTTCAAAAAATTTAATTATATTTTAATAAATCAAATTTCCAATGATACTTAGTTTTGAAATTACTATAAGGTGTTTAATGATTTTTTCACAATGTCACAACTAAAAATGGTCCAGAAACCCCTTATATATATATGTAGGAGATTTATCACCATGAAACATATATGTATATATATATATATATTAAATTATAAATAAGATAATTTTTACACATTTTTGGAGGCATATATGCTTTCAACCATTATACTATGATCGTGTCTATAGGTTTTATCGATAATAAGTATCAAATTATATATCAAAACTATATGTTATAACTACATAACTATTTTTAAATATTCCATATTTATTTAACCTATTTCAACAAGTATGTTACATTTATTCCTTAGAATAAAAATTTAGAGAATTTTGAAACCTTGTAATGCACTATGTCTTCTCATGAATGCAACCTAGTGCACCTTTGTGCCTCCAGAATAAACCAAAAATTATAGTATTTAGTGATAATAATTTTAAAAGGTATGTATGAAAAAATTTATTGTTATATATCAAAAAAATTACACTTTTTAGGATGAAATATATTTATGTTGTATTAATAAAACACCATTAGATTTTAGTATTGATTTCTCTTAAAATAAAAACTATGATGAATAAACTATTTCCATACAATATATGACTAAATTGAGTAATGATTTATTATACTAGAAAATTATATATATTAAAAAATAAATAAATGAATAGAAATTTTTAAACTCTATTTTTTAATTATAATATGTACAAGTGTAACTATTCTTGGTTAAAGGTAAATGTATTATTTAAGGACACTATTTTATTTTATATATTCTATTTAAATGTTAATTTCTATTTTTTAATAGTATTAGACATATAAAATTTTATTTTCAAAAGTATTTAAAGATTACAAATAATTTTTTCATTAGTTATCAAATGGTTAGAAATTAAGATAAACTCATTTAAATCTAAACATATATATTTTTTAGAAAATTGAATTTTCATTGGGGAAATTTTTTTATCATAATGAAATAAATTACTAAGTATTAGTGAATATTTATAATTAAATGTGTTTATAATATCATAATTAATATGTATTATCATTAATATAAGGGTTTAACTAGGCTTATAATGGAAATAAAATAATTTTTATTGTTAAAGAACCATTTTCTATAAAAAATTGTTTCTAATAATTTTATCCATGGATGTAAGAAATAATTTCTAAAAACTATAGATATTGAATGATTTTAAAAATAATTAAAAAAATCTAATTAAAATATTCAATATTAGGTTATAAGTACGATATATATTTTGGGCTTATAAATAAGTTACCACAGTAAATGTTATTGAAAATGATGAAGGCTGAAAGCAGTTAAAAGGGTGTTAAACTAAGAGATAATTCCACTATAATCACAAACACATCCCATAATATGGTTTACTGGAAGTAAATCAACCTAAAATTATATTATATTTTATATTTTACTAAATTTATTCCACATTACAATAAAGATAAATTTATTATATTATAAATTTCAGAATATTTATTAAAGTGTCACTACCCTCAATTATAAAAGTATCCTTCCACCACACCTTCAATGAGACACTAAAAATTAAAATTATCCCCAATAATATGTATCATTCATTTTATAAAAAATTAAACCCCACTTTCATGATATTTTTGTCCCTAGATACTTCCCATATCCATTCTAAATCCAGAAGGTATCCATGAGAAGAGTAAATTCCTCTTTGTAAGTATTGTCTCCTATCATATCATTTAAAAATCATTTATTTATCTACTAACGATTCATAAATCTTATTTATCAGTATATAATAATGTTTTCAAAATCATTAATCTTATGAAAAAGTAATATTACCATTACTTAAAATCTTTTTTTTATTCATTATATCATTATAACATGCCCCTATTAGGGACGATTTTACCTTCTATGAGAACATTGTTCTAATGATTAGATTCATGAATGATTGATAAATATTAAATAAATGTATATTATGAATTAATGATGAATTTTTTTTCTTATAATATTTTTAATGATAATACCATAATAAAATCATTCTATAATAATACTTATCTAATTAATTCTAGCATATTCTTATTTTGGTCGGTATTGCCGCATTCATGGATCATGATATAAATTTTTATTATTGATTGTATTTCAAATTTAATTATTGATAATATGTGAAATTAATATAAAAATAACTATTATAGTAACTAATGTGTTATGATTTAACATTAATATTAATAAACAATCATTTATACAATTAAGGTTATTAAAATAAACATGTATTAGATTTTTTCTTTAAGCATCATATCTCAATGATTCTTAGGATGAACCTGGAACATCATAAACAAATATTGATATTCTATTTTAAGTACCCAGACTAATTTTTATATAATAAACTTTTTTACATGGACTGTGAACTAGAATTGTTATACCAAAATAGCAATTCAGTGGTTAAAACCAATAATAATCAATAACTAATATTGATTAAAAATGAGTAAAAATAATAAAATAAAATAAAAATATTATTTAAAAATTTCAATCAATATTAATGATTTTATATAATTTAGGATTAATGAGTCTATCGTTATAATATAGGTTTTTAGAAAGCATATGCATGACCAGGAATCCATTGTAAGGGTTTCTCGTATCACTTTTCTTCATTTGAGATATATTTCATTTTTAATAATTTTATTATTTTTTATTATTCATATACTATATTATGGATTTTTATAATAATATTCATGATAATAAATGGGTAAAAAATAAATTGAATGTTCTATCTTTCACAATATTGTAATTCAAAAGGTACCACTATTGTAAGGGTTTTTTCAGACTTAGTTTTCATTTATTGATTCATAAATTATTTTATTAATCTAAATCTTCAAGGTTTTATTGTGCATATATTTCTAAATTATATATGATATTTTATCTTTTTTTTATTTAATTTAAATTATTTCAATAAAATATTCTTTTTTGATAAATTTCCTCCTTAAAATTTCTATGTTTTTAAGAATAATTCTTACTATTTCAAAAGGTAATTTTTCATCCATGTTTGTTGCACCGTGAGATTTAAATTTTTAATTATTATTTGAATATATTTTTTAATATATATTTTTAAATGAAACACTGTTATAATATGAAAACATGATACATTTTATTTAGATAATATTATAAGTATTAAATGAGACCATTATAGTGTAATTGTGGAGTTGGAGGGAATTAGTAAAAGTAGCCAAATTTTTAAATCTATATAGTAAAAAAGAAAATTATTCTTAATACCAATTCATTTATAAAATTCAATTATTATAACCAAATAACAAACATATTATATATTATTAAAAATATATCTTATAAAAAATTACATTATAGGAGCTGTAGGATTAAAATAGTGTATGTAGATGCTCAATTACAAGAGGGGGTGAATACACAAACCCACTTTGGTTCTAAATTGTGAAACAAACTTGTGTAGGGTCTGAAAATATTGATTCAGAAAAGAAACTTAATACTAATTTTCTTAGATAAATATTCTACCTTAATGCATATAAAATTTTATTTATTAGGGTAAGTAAAATTACAAGAGAGTATAATAAAGTTATACTTTATTTGTTTAAAAAAATACAGTGGAAATAAAACTTTAACTAAAAACAAGTAACAAGTAAGAAATATTTTAACCCAAAGAATAGGTTTACTAACAACCTTGGATAAAGGTCCCCTGATTTATACTTCCATGATTTTCTATCTTACCCACAATAAAGTAAGCCCTCAATAAGAATATCGGAGTCTGTGTTGCTATCCCTAGAATCCCTGGAACATTAAGGTAGTCAACACCTCTCTCTTGTTATCCCCAAATACCGTCTATTGTACATAGAAATAATCATAGTTGCATGAAGAAATCTAAAAAATATTTTCACTATTGAACGATATGTTCATGAGAACACAAAAGCATTCAGAGTCTCTCCCTATAAATTACATCCCAGAATCACAGAATGTAATCTAAAAGATCCTTGAATGATTGATAATGAGATCGTTAAAATGAGCTTCTATTTATAGGAAAAACATCAACGGTCAGCTCCATCCTCCAATGGTTATATTTTTCCATGAATTTTGGAGGGACATGTACTCATGTCACTCAAAAAATGGTTAGTTAGAAACAAATTTTATGAAATAAATTTATACTTAAAAAATATGTATAAAAAAATGAAGTAGCTTAACCAAATCTAAAAATCTAGAATTTGATGAAAAATGGAATTCGAAGTCTAATAATATAAGAAATAAAATTCTAGAAACATTGATATTTGGATTTTGTTTTGTCAAAGAATTTAGAATCCGAAATATAAAGAATTCGGAGTCTAAAGTTTGAGGAATTATGAGTCTAAATTCTGAGCAATTAGGAATCCGAATTCTAAGGAATTCAGAATCTAAATTCTAAGGAATTCAGAGTCTGAATTTTAAGAAATTCAGAGTTTGAATTCTGAATAATTCATAGTCTGAGGTTCATATAATTTGAAGTCTAAATTTCATAGAATTTGGATATAGAATTTCACAGAATTCGAAGCCTAAATTTCAGATAATATAGAGTCTGAATTTTAGAGATTTTAGAGTCTGAATTTCAGAAAATTTGGTGTCTAAAAACATAAAACACTATATCGTTGAAATTATTAGAATCCTAGAATTTATATTAGGATCCTAATTTTTGAATTAGTAATAAAATGAACTTTATTTTGAGAGAACATAAAATTTGACAATTAAAACAAGGGTAAGGATAAAAAAAATTCTTTAGAGAAATGAAATTTTCCATATGGAAATAATCCTTATAGAAAGATAATTTTCCATAATAAAATGTGTTTGTGATTTCCAAAACATAATGGAATGGACAAGTCATAATGAAACCTTATTGACTAAACAATCTCCCCCTCTTTGGAAATCACAA
Source organism: Viscum album (assembly GCA_963277665.1). Classification (NCBI taxonomy): domain Eukaryota; kingdom Viridiplantae; phylum Streptophyta; class Magnoliopsida; order Santalales; family Viscaceae; genus Viscum; species Viscum album. The sequence continues at coordinate 175,781,758 of OY728164.1, forward strand.
ACAACCTTTCTAAAAAGAATTTAAGAAATAAAAAATTTTCTTTTTATACTTTAAAAGAAAATCTTATCTCTCTTTACTTATGAATCATGAAGAATATGAATAACTCCCCCTTAGTTTTTTAAATCCCTAAGGATCATATTCTTATCTTTCTATGATAGATTTTACTTTTTCTTATATAAGAAAGTATTATTTATTTATAATCCAACTTACATAATTCATTATCTTATTTATACTTAATATTCTTTAGATCTTCATTTTATCCCCCATTGTGATTTTTAAAAGGGAATGGAGAGAATAAAAAAATAGCACCTGGAAAAGTAGAACTATACAAAACAAAACAAAAAAATGAAAGATAACAATTTTTCATTATGATAAGAAAAATTGATACAAGGTAATATAGAAAAATATCGGAATGTCATGAAAATCACTCATCCTTATTTTCCTTCAGCATGATATTCCTCAAGGTAGCCTTTAGCTTCTTGATCTCCTTATGATCATCCACAAACCACTTGAGAAACTGATATTGATCCTGAATTTTCTTTCCAAGAGCCTTGATCTTTTCTTCTAATGACTTTAGGATTTCTTCCTGAGACTTTGGTACTTCTTATTGCTGATTGAAATTTTCTTCCAACTATTCCTTTAGCTCCATTTGTTTCTTAAAATTTAAAGCAACTGAATTTAACTTCCCATTCAGATCTTTATCCTATTGCTTTTGGGAAATTTTCTCATGATTCAACTTCTCAGTAAAACTCGTTATAAGATTTTTGATCCTATCATCTGACTTATCAAAATCATATTTAACTAAATCTTGGAAGACATCAAGAATTATAAAGTCTTCAATTGATCTTTTATACAATCATTTAATTTCCTTACATGATCTCCTATGAGTATCAAGCCTGATATGTAATGTTTGGATGTCTACGTCAATCTTGATAAATTTTTCATGAGCATGCTTACTGAATCTATTTTCTGATTGAAAGAGTGTTTAAGCTAATGACATCTTGAATCAATACTCATAAACAAAGGAATGGTATTCACTAACTTCTTCAATGATTGAACAAAAAAATCTTGACCCATGGATGAGGATTCAGAATTTGATTCCCTAGTAGTTGAGGATTCTATTTCTAGCTCTTAATCATTTATCTTGGATGAACTAGAAACATATTTATTCTCTTTTATAATCATATCCTTTTTAGGTGTATCAAAAAACACTTGTTTTTATTTTATCCACTTTGTAAATAACCTTTTGATACTTTGGAGACTCATGCTCACTAGGTGAAAGTTGGACTATTTTATCTTCATCAACCTTTTATTTTTTCTCATCATATTCCTTGACATCATATAGATGAATAAAATCATGGTTCCTAATCTCATAATCAGAATGTTTATTAACCTCTTCCTATATATCATATTATCCTTGAGAAATAATTTTGGTCTCTTTAACTAGAGAAGTCTGGATTGAAAGCTCGTTAGAAAGGCTTTCCTTTTCACAGTATTCATCAACTTTCTATATTATATCATCACTCTAATCTTCTTCTTCCACTTGATTTTCTTCTTCCTAAACTATCTATTCTTCCACTTTAGGTTTTGGAATTGAAATTTCTTTCCCAGAGCATCTTCTTGTATAGATTCTTTGATAAATAATTCCAATACATGAATCTGTTCAGAGGATTTCTCAGGTTCCATAAGAAGTGCTTGAACAATCTCAACTTTAGACCTTTTTCTTCTTAAGCGTATTTTCTTTTTGTTTCCTTTCATACTCTTCAGTAGCTTGAATTTTCAATGCCTTTGCCTCATCAAGATCTAGGGAAAAACATACATATCATTATTTCTTATTATTCTTCTATTCCCTCCAATTCGATGCCACTCCATTGGGATTTTTTTTGATTTTTCAGTTTTGGAGGTGCTGACTGACTTTTTGGAACTATAGGTTTTCATATGGTTTCTGGTTCATTCTCCTTTATCGTATTATCTTATTTCGTGGAAGTTTTTGTTTCTTATACTTTATTATCTATAGCTTAAATCTCACTTTTATAGGGATCATAAAATTCTTCGGATTTGGTATTGAAACCGAATTTCATTCTATTAAATGTATCATCACTTAGTAACAAGATCTTGATGTGTTGGGATCGTAACTACAGGGAATTTTTAAGGATTATAGTTAGAGCACTGTAATATTAAACAGGATGTTTGGATACATGATGATCTGGGATTTAAGAGACCCATTCTTGATATTGCTAATATTCAGAAGAATATACTTCCCTAGGTTTACCTTTCTAAGGTTAACCAAAAAGTCTAGAATAAAGATATCAGTTTTCTTTAATGAGTACTTGTCTCTTTTTCTCAGAATAAGGAAACCTTGTACCCACAAGTCTAACAATTTGAAATTTGTTGACCGATGGTTAATCTTCAGTGATTTTACACATTTGATTCCAAGGCACTCAATTGACTTTTCCTTCACAAAACATCTGACTGATATTGAAAATGTGAGTACAGAAAATTTCTTCACCTTTATATGGAATTCCCAGAATATTTGCTACCATTTTGAAGGAAATAGAATATGTTTTCACATATCTTTTTAAGGAAAACATATCCCTTCCACCTTCCTCATAAAAACATATTGAATCATAGAATTCTATAAGTATGTAGGGATAAACTATATCCTAAATTTTGGTTTGGCTGTGCAAAAACTCTCCCATACATTCAGCTTAATATTTTTCATAATCAATTAATTTTACATTGAAAATAATTTTGTGTCAACCAACCTTTGCCTGTAGATTTTCCAATCCTTTATTTCCTTAACTTAAGACATCTGTTTCTGTGGGGAAGCGTCCAGCGACATCCAGAGTATAAGAAAACTTTGAAAAATGGGACATTCTATTTGAAGAGGAGAAGAGCCTCAGCCCGAAAAGTCTTAAAACCTGATATGGGAAGAGGAATATGGGGCCTTTATATAGGATTTTAAGCGACACTTCGAATTCCCAAATTGATCCAACGGTTGAAATAAACTATATCTGATCAGACAATTGAGATAAATTCTAAAGAAAAATTTGATGGATTCAGATCTTTTGAGGTTTTTAATGAAAAAAGAGGATTAAAGGAATGTAAATACAATAGAGTTTTATTACAATAAGATAAGAATACCAATAAGGGAAAAAATACAATGAAAAAAAATTATGTAAGGAACATACCTTTTGGATTTCCCCATAAAAAATTTCAGTAATGAAAAAAAAAATTTAATGAACATTAGATTCTAAAAAATTTTATTAAGGGAATTTTATATTCTGGATTTTTTGGTTAATAAAAAATTTATTAAGAGAAGCAGAAAATAATTTGTTACGAAAACATTGATTAAGGAAAAAAAATTCTTACCAAGAAAATTTACTCCCCCTATAAAAATGTGTTTCTTAATGTAAGGAGATATATTTCAACACAAATTTAATATGGAAGATTACGTTACGGTTATCATTCCTAACTTTTGTTTAATGTATTTAAATCTATCATAGGATTGATATTTTATAAAAATATCAACAAGTTAATCTTTTGTTTCGATAAATTGAAGAATGGTGTCTTCTTTTAGTGTGTGGTCACTAAGAAAGTGATGCCTAATATCTATGTGTTTTGCACGAGAGTGATGCGAATGGTTTTTTTTGTTGGTCAATGGAACTTTTATTATCACACATTATCTGTGTTTTGGTAAAAAAAACATGTCATAGTCTCTAAGTGTGTGTTGCATCCACAACACTTGGGACAACACATTCCAACTACTACGTATTCATATTCAATAGTGGAAAGTGCTACTGAGTGTTGTTTCTTGCATAACTAAGAAACTAATGAATCTCCTATGAAATGAAAATTTCTAAAGGTACTTGTCTATCCATTCTATATCCACAAAAATAAGCATTCGGAAAACTTTTTAAAAAAAATCATTTTCAGAATAATAGAAAATTCATAAATCCATGGTTCCTTTTATATAGTGAAAAAATCTTTTCACTACTTTTAAATGGGATTCCTTTGGATTAGATTGATATCTTGCACATAATTAAACTGAAAGCATTAAATCTAGATGTCTATCTGTCATGTATAGTAAACTTCTTATCATACCGCTAAAAGATGTTGATCTACTGGTATTCCATCATTATCAAGATCAAGATAATTTGAAGTATCGATTGAAGTGCTTATACTTTTAGTGTTGTCATATCCATAATTTTTAAGAATATTCTTAATATACTTAAGTTGAGATATATAAGTTCCTTTTGGTTTTTGAGAATTTTGAAAACCAAGGAAAACTATTAACTCGCCCATCATATTCATTTCAAACATGGATTTCATTATATTTAAAAATTAATAAGTTAAAGATTGTTCAGTTGACCCGAATATAATGTCATCAAAATAAATTTAAATAATCAAAACATCCTTCTTATCCTTGTATATAAAAAGAGTTGGATTAGAAATTCCCTTAATATATTTTTTTTGTAACAAAAATCTTCTAATTCTATCATACCAGGCTTTAGGGGATTATTTAAGTCCATATAAAGCTTTGGTATGTTTTAAAACATGTTCATGATGTTTTGTCTCTCTAAATCCAGTATGTTTTTCAACATAAACATCTTTTTGAATGTATCTATTAAGGAAAAGAAAACGTTATTTCCATTTAAAAAAGATTGAAATTAAAGAATATTTCCAAGGTATGTAAAATGCGAATAAAATATAGTCTACTTACTAGAGGATAGGTTTTTTCATAGTCTGTTCCTTCTTGTTGATTATAGCCTTTAGAAACTAATCATTATTTATTTCTTAAAATGATTATATTTTCAACACATTTATTTATAAAAACCAATTTTAATCCAATTACAGATGTTTCCATAGGTATTTTAACTAAAATCCAAACATTGTTCCTTTCAAACTCTTTTTTCTCATCTGTCATGGATTTAATCAAATCATCATCACCTATGGCTTCATCAGTACTTTTTTGTTCTAATTGGGAAATAAATTTTATATTATCTACATCATTTCATATAGAACTTCTAGTCATTACATTTTGATTTACATCACCAATGATACTATTGGTCAGAGTGGATACTCAAGAGGGGGGTGAATTGAGTTCCAATTAAAATTTCTGTTTTAAAAACATTGTCTTAAAAACCCCCAAATAAAAATACTAAAGTAAACAGTAGTGAATTTATATCAAAGTAAAAGTTCTATTGGGTTCTCAAGGGATTGATTATTTCCCAGTTAATCAAAACAGAAGAGTTGATTTACATTTGAAACTAACTTACTGATTTACAACTAATATAAACACTTCCGAGTTTAATTATCAAAATGACTTTAAAACAGTTTTGGTTTTAAAGTAATTAGTAGCGGAATAAAGAAGAATAACTTTGAAAGATATAGCACAGCAGATATAACCAAGAGGTTCAGTCTCAAGCCGAGACTTAGTCCTCTCAACAATTTATAAATTTCATCCACACCCTGGATCTGGGTTCACAACAGTTTACAACTGTCCAGGTCCAAGACCTCTACCACTGTTGTTCGTGGGAAATAGAACAACAGAAATCAGCTGTCCAGGTCACACGTTACCTCTACCACTATTACTGTGGGAAATGAAAGATGTAAAGAGTTTACTGAGGATTTATAGATCCTCCAGCTAAAGTACAGGATACAGTGTGTGTTAAATACAGCAGATAACACACACAACTCGAAATGTAAAATAATGAATCACAGAGCAGAGATGTAGAGTTTAGAAATTGCTTTAGTGATTGCAGTGAAGCTTTGGACTCCTTAAGTTTTATCAGAAATGATTCTGAGTCCTCTTCTGGTTTTTATCTGAAAAACAGAGTGTCGTCTGCTTGGCATCCAGGTTTAGAGATAGTGAAAAAATGTATCCGATGAAGTTCTTTAATGTCCTCGTGAATGTACAGAACTATTCTTGAGTAATCTTGAGTGTGTATGAGGTTAGGTGTCTTCTCCAACTATCTCATCCACCACTCTTTGCACTCATATATGTCTCGTCATCTTCTTGCACCAACAGGGACTTCTTGTATTTATAGCACAAGCTCCAGAAAAAGAAATGATTTCTTTTTGCAGGTACGAGGCACGGTTCCCTGACAACCAACAACTTTCATTAAATAAATGACAGAGCATTACAAAATTCCTAACATGACGGTTGGTTAGATTAAATAAAGGTAAAGAAATTCAAGCAGCTGTTTATGACTATTGGTGAGTCAAGTGATCAATAGGTCATCAGCATCAGCATCAGTGGCTAGACATCGGTGTGTCATGATTGGTGACTCATTTGTTCAGCATCGATATCTCATGATCGGTGACTCATTTTATCAGTATCGATGTGTCATGATCGGTGACTCATTTGATCAGCATCGGTGTGTCATGATCGGTGACTCATTTGATCAGCATTGGTGTGTCAATTGTCTTTTGATATGGATTGGTGTGACTGTTGTCCTTTGATATGGATCGGTGTGACCGTTGTCCTTTGATATTGATCGGTGCGACCGTTGTCCTTTGATATGGATCAGTGTGATCATTGTCCTTTGATATGGATTGGTGCGACCGTTGTCCTTTGATATGGATCGGTGCGACCGTTGTCCTTTGATATGGATCGGTGCGACCGTTGTCCTTTGATATGGATCGGTGCGACCGTTGTCTTGACAGAACACAAAGTGTCTGTTTGATCTAGAAGACTTCTAGAATACTTTTAAAACAATAGCAAGCACATATAAAGACATGATCCAACCAATAAAAACAGATTCACTAAGAGATTGTGATTATGTATATGATAAATCCAACCGGATTAAGTAACAATGATTTGTGATTATTAAAATAGCAATCATGGGAAGAATTCAACAATCTTCCAGAGGGCTCAACAATCTCCCCCTTTTTGATAATCACAAATATTAGTTATAAATAAAAATAATATAGCATCAATAATAGTGACAAGGTAGAAAAACACAATGACATATAAATCTCCCCCTGAATTTATGCCTTTGTATATTTATGTAAACATTTCTCCCCCTGCCATAGTATGTTTCTCCCCCATAGATATAAATACATAGAATGTTTCTCCCCCATAGATATAAATATCCCCCTTTGGGATAATCAAAAAGGAGGGAAAACATATATAGAAGATATTAAAAGAAGGCATCATAGAGAATAGAGAGAGAGAGAAAAGTTTTTCAAAGTACATTAAAGTACAAACAGAACACTGGTCACCCTATCAACAACAAGACACAACTATTTCTTGGGATGTAATGGTGCTTTGCCTTTGTCAGAAGGATCAATGGTTGGTATGTTAGAGGGCTTGGAGGCAGGTTGAACTGGGAGAATTTGAAAAGGTGGTAAGATGACTCTGGATGGTGGAGGAGAGGATGACTCAGAGATTTTTTGTGGAGCAGTAGTTGCTGGTTGAGAAGATTGTTGATGAACTGGTCGTAGTTGAGATAGAGCTTGAGCAACGGAGATCTGATTTGGAGCAACATCAGAGGCACTGAGAGGGTCAGCAGTAGGAAGTACAATGGCGGTGGATTGTTCATTCAGATAAGGATTCAAAAGGTTTTTGAAATTCTAAATAACTTCTACACCATACTATATAGCCTTCTCAAAATCATCCTTATTCTCCATGAACCATTCCAAGGTAGGATTAAAATCTTGCAACTGACGAACTTGAGTCTTGAAAGCTTGAGTGACTGGAGGTAGTTTCAGATTATCAGCCAACACCATGAAATTCGCGGGCATCTCATGCTTTGTTTACATCTTTGAAGAGTAATGGTCAACCTTTTCCTTGATCTCTCTATGAGCTTTAGTGGCATCTGCTGAATATATTGTCACCATCTTATGAATGAGATCAATATGATCCTTCATCTTCCTCAACGATTCCAAATCAAGAACTTGTCTAATGGCGGCCAATTCATCATGCACAATCTGCCTTAGAGCCTCTAGCTCACGAGTAGCGATCTTGGTTACTTTGGTTGTACTGGCTTGAGAAACTATCTGAGTTATCTCAGCTTTCAACTTTCTTATATCAGACTTCTTAAGATGTTCAATCAGATTCCTCAACACTTCCATCATACTAGAAATGTTTGATCTAAATTCGTTTGATAAAGAAACTAAGTCAGATTTTAGATCCTTCAGAATCTGATTTAGAGAGGCTATGTGCCTGCCAATAAACTCACCAGTATTGGCCAGGTCTGGTCTAATAGCATTTCAAATTTCTTCTCTGGCTGTGTCTCTCACAGCAACAAGAAACTCAATTTTGAACTTATCAAAATCAGACTGAGAGATAGTAGAACTAGGTAGATGAACATCTGCAGCATCAACAACATGAGCATACTTTGTCTCAACTGGTTGGCTTTCCTTCATAACCGCAGTAGATTCTGATTCTTCCTCTTCTTCTTCAGAATACTCTAAACTCAAAACAGAAAAACCAGGGTAATCATCCCATACAGCAGCACACAGAGTATAATTCGGTTTATCATAACTTGATTTTCCACTGATTTCTAGAGAATCTCTCTTGCCATTGGCATTTATTTCTGGTACAGTTTGATGTGTTTCTATTGGAGGTATAGCAAGACCATCCACTGGTCGGTTGTCACCATCAACATCATTATCATCATCATCATCATCATCATCATCATCTCCATTCCCATTTCCATTCAACACATAAACTTCACTATCAGATACTTCAGTGTCACTATCTTCTTCATCATCAAGAACTGGTTTTGATTCAGGTAAGGGTAAAGGTGGACTGGCAGGTCCAAAGCCTATTCTTCTCTTAGGGCTCATAGTATCAGGATCACTCCTATCATCAGGAGGTGACATACTTCCTTCTTCTGTTCTAGCTTCTTCCATCCCTTGTTTACCAGACTCTTTAATGTCCTTATTCCTTTCAACATCTACTTTTTCCTCATCATCAGAATAAATTGGATCCTCATCTAATTTCCAACCAGGGTCTCTCAAACCCTTCGGCCTCTTTCCATGATCAGTGGGATTCTAGGATTCATACAACTTATCCTCATCAGCAACCCATCATTTCTTCCATGGGTTCCAATTTATTTTCATCCTTTTATAAATTTCTTGGTTAACACAAAAAGCACAATCAGATTCAGCTATCTCATCAGCTTCATCAACGCATTCCAGATTCTTTAACATAGCAGAGATCACTTTGGAATAGAACAGGGCAGTGGCTTTCTTAGAAGGTTTCACCATTCCAGCTATGCGCACCATTAGATATCTACACAAATTGATCTTCTCATGGGTCTTTAGTAAAAACAATAGAAAAACATCCTGGTATTTTACAGCAGCAAAATCTCCTTTCCTGGGGAAAATTTGGTGCTGAATAAACTTAAAGAGAATTCTACATACACCATCCAACTCTGAGGCTGTGATTCTCCTTGACTCTCTGTTTCTAGTCAAAAGATCTAAAGCTAACTCATAAGAGACGTATTCAGTGGTTGGGGGAATGTTTCCATCATAATCCTCATACTGACCCTCATGGGGTACATTTAAACATTCATCCCATTGTTTAGATGAAAAAGATATTTTCTTTCATTTTACTATAGAAGACATTCTGGCAGCCTCTACACCATATAAAGTAACTTGCAGATTTATATAAAACTCATGCACTAGCTTTGGGTAGTATAAACGAGTGTTATCTGAGATCCAGGCTTTCCATCCTTACGATTCTAAAACTTGTAACAACAGTGACTTACTTGTCAAAAGCCAGGCGGAACTGACTTTCTTTTCTATAGCAACAATCCGAGTTTCTAGGTTCAGATTTACTGATCTTTGAGTGGTACTACTCAACTCACCTCGAGCACTCTTTTAAGGTACATGACTTTTTGATCCTTTGCTTGGTCTCTTTTTCTTAGCCATTTAAAGATTCTGGGGAATGCAGGAGTTCGAAGGTTGGATGTAGAGGAGAAGATAGGAAATAAGGCTTGGCAAGAAAAAAAATGAAAGGTCGACGGTTTGGGGAATATAAATAGTCGTGTATCTTTTATTTCATCATTTAGGGTTTCCATAATAAAGATAAAAGAAATTAATTAATTACAACCTAATAAAAAGTAATTAAAAGATAGATCGGTTTCACAGATCGGCTTCACAGATCAGTTTCACATATCAGTTTCACATATCAGTTTCACATATCAGTTTCACAGATCAGTTTCACAGATCAATCATACACAACTCCTATTTAATAAAATTCATTCTTTCAGAGCATATAGTCTTCGTAAAAATATCAGCTAGTTGATGTTCATAACTAATAAATTCAAGGGAAATATCACCTTTCTGATAATGATCTCTTAGAAAGTGATGTCTGACATCAATGTGCTGAGTCCTAGAGTGAGACACAGGGTTCTTAGATATGTTGATCGCACTAGTGTTGTCACAGTTAATTGAAACATGTTTAAAATCAAATCCATAGTCCAATAAATTGTGTTTCATCCACAAAATTTGTGCACAACAACTACCAGCAGTAATATATTCTGCTTCAGCAGTAGACAATGCAACTGAGTTCTGTATCTTACTACACCATGATACTAGGGACTTTCCAAGTAAATGACATGTTTCAGATGTGCTCTTCCTATCTAACTTACATCCAGCAAAGTCAGCATCTGAATAACTAGTTAGGTCAAATGATTGTCCTTTTGGATAAAACAAACCTAAATTCACAGTATACTTAAAATATTTAAAAATCCTTTTAACAGCCAGTAAGTGTGATTCTTTAGGATTAGCTTGAAATCTAGCACACAAACACACAATAAACATAATATCTGGTCGACTAGAAGTAAGATAAAGTAAACTCACAATCATACCTCTATAATTGGTTTGATCAACTGGTTTTTCGGTTTCATCAACATCCAATTTACAGGTAGTACTCATAGGTATATCACTTTCCTTAATACTATCCAAACAAAAATGTTTTAATAAATCCTTAGTGTATTTGATTTTATTTAGAATAATACCATCTTTAGTTTGAAATATTTGAAATCCAAGAAAATAATTATGCTCTCCCATTAATCTCATTTCAAACTCATTTTGCATAACCTTTGAAAAATCAGTACATAAAGACTTTTTAGAAGATCCAAAAATAATATCATCAACATAGATTTGTACTATTAACACATATTTTGAAATCCTTTTTATGAAAAGAGTGGGATCAGCTATTCCTTTTGTAAATCCTTTTGAAATAAGGAAGTTTTAAAGTCTTTCATACCAAGCTCTTGGGGCTTGTTTTAAACCATATAACGATTTAGAAAGTTTAAAAACATGATTTTGAAAATGAGTATTTGAGAAAATAGGTGGTTGTTCTACAAAAACATCATCAACAATAAAACCATTTAAAAAAGAACTTTTCACATCCATTTGATATAACTTGAAATTCAGATGTGATGCATAGGCAAGTAAGATCTTAATAGCTTCTAATCTAGCTACAGGTGAAAATTTTTCCTCATAGTCAATTCCTTCTTCTTGATTGTAACCTTGTGCAACTAGCCTAGCTTTGTTTCTAATGATGTTTCCAGATTCATCAACTTTGTTTCTAAACACCCATTTTGTGCCTATGGTTATAGTGTCCTTAGGTCTTTCTACTAATTTCTAGACTTTGTTTCTTTCAAATTGATTTAGATCTTCTTGCATAACCATTACCCAAAATTCATCATTGATAGCATCATTTATATTTTTAGGTTCTAACTGTGAAAGAAAATATTGGTGTTCAACCTGATTTCTTAGAGAAGCTCTAGTCTGTGTTCCTCTATCTAAATTACTCACAACAGCATCTAAAGGATGGTTCTTTAGAATTCTAGTTGGTCTAGAAATGGTAGGGCTAGAGATTTCAGATTCATCTACAGGTTGAGGTTCAATAGAAGCAGATTCTGGAAAATTTCCAGAACTAGATGTTTTAACTATAGGTACACTGTCTTTATCATTAGGGTTCAAAACAGAGAGATCATCTTCAAGATTTTCAAGAGAGGTCTTAGGTTCATGTGGATCAGTTTCATCAAATTTCATGTGAACAGATTGTTCCACAAATTTGGTTCTCTTATTGAAAACTCTATAGGATTTACTATAAATAGAGTAACCTATAAAAATTCCTTCATCACTCTTGCATGAAAATTTGTCGAGATTGTATTTAGTATTAAGAATTAAGACTTTGCAGTCAAAAACTCTGAAGTAGTTAACCTTAGGTTTCCTATGGTTCCACAACTCATAAGGGGTCCTCTTATGAACCGGTCTGATCAAGACTCTATTGATAATATAGCAAGCTGTATTGACAGCTTCATCCCAAAAATAAATAGGTAGGTCATACTCATTGAGCATAGTCCTAGCAATTTCTTGCAGGGTTCTATTCCTCCTTTCTACTACACCATTCTGTTGGGGTGTCCTAGGGGTAGAGAAATTGTGACTATAGCCACTGTGTGAGCAGTAAGATTCGAACTTAAGATTTTCAAACTCACGACCATGATCACTAATCCTTGTTTTATTTTTAATTCCACTAAGTTTCTTTACAGACTTCGAATATTTTACAAAGTAAGAACAAGCTTCACTTTTGTGAGCTAGAAAATATACCCACGTATATCTAGAAAAGTCATCTACAAGAACATAGACATAGTGCTTCCCATTTAAACTAAAAACTCTGGAAGGTCCAAATGAATCCATGTGAACCAACTCGAGAGGTTGAGAATTTGAAACTTATTTCTTTGATTTAAAAGAAACTTTATGTTTCATTCCCTTTTGACAGGGATTACAAACTTTTTCTGCTGGAAATTCTAGTTTTGGTAGGTCTCTAACTAAGTTCTTCCTAGAAAGTTTTCTAAGTGAGTGTACATTGTAGTGTCCTAATATTCTGTGCCAAAGCCAAGTCTCTTTATGAAAAGCATTTAAACAATTAATATTCTGCTTAACAAAAGAATTTAAATCAACAGCATAAACATTTTCATTTCGTAAAGTAGAAAATACTAAAAAAAATTAGAATTAAAAACATTGCAAGAATAATTTGTAAATTTAACATAAAAACCATCATCACATAACTGAGAAATACTTAACAAATTATATTTCAGTCCATCAACAAATAAAACTTTGGAAATTAATACTGAGTCAGTGTTACCAATTTGGCCTAAGCTGATGATTTTTTCATTTTGAGTTATCACCAAAAGTGACAAACCATCCATCAACTTTGACTAAGCATTTAAAGCATGAGAAGTCTCCTGAAATATGTCTTGAACATCTATTGTCCAAGTACCAAGTCTTTCAACAGGAGCTCTTTAAGCAAGTTCCCTACAAAACAGATTTAGATAGGAAATGATTTTGGTACCCAGATCTTCTTAGGTCCAGACAGGTTAGCCAATAAAACTTTAGGTACCTAGATTTGTCTAATTGGTCTCATAAGATTTGTAGAATCAACAGACTTTGAAAGTTAAACCTTATTAGATCCGTAACAATGAATATAACTAGTTGAGGCATATGAAGTTTCAGAACTAGCTACATTCTGTCTAGATTTAGGAATGAATCTAGTTTTGGTAATTTTCCTTTGTCCAGGTTGGTATCCAATACCAGTTGTAGAGGCCCGAAGCTTAATTTACATGAACATTACATTACTTTTGCAGAATACTTAGTACATAAAAAAACACACACAAGGATCGTAATAGTTTAGTGTCTTTGGAAACTCGGAACGTAATCTTCTAATCGTGGTGAAAGATCTTCAATATCTCCCAAAAGATCTTTATTTTTTTTACCTAAAACCATTCTTTATATCCTGGGGAAAAGAAAACAAAAAAGGTTGATCTCGAATGCTCAGTAAGGGTAAACAAAAGAAAAAATCAATCACATCATATTCATAAGAACATAACTTTTGGAAATCTTAACCTGCAAAAGAGAGCATAATTTCATAACATGGGATAAATCATAGTAGTGAAATGAAATCCCAATAATCATAACTTAAAACATGAAACTTTGTGGCATTCAAACATAATCATAGAGAATCATTTCTTGTTAGTCAAGACTCATTGCCAAGACTATCTTAGTGGACAAAGTCCCTTTCTGAATCGAGTCACCCACATTCCAGTCCTGTTTCACTGAACCGGTATAACCTACCATTCCAGCCATGTCTATCTCATGAGATATAAAATCATTACCCAATGCATTGGAGGGAGATATAGGTCCCACCCATCTCATAGTGATACCATTATTATGTGTGCCACAAAATCATAAATCATACATCATTACATAACCCATGTAATAAAAATGGGAATCTTAAACATCATGAAATCATAAAACAATTCATATACGATAAAGGAATTCAAAAAAATAATTTCATCACAACATAATCAAATCAATGTAATAATAGGGATCAAAACAGAACCCTTTATTATCTTAGATGGAAAATAATTTTGATAAAACACTTGAACTTCATTCTTGAGGAAAATATCCTTTCTACTTCAAAAACAATTTTCCTTTCTTAACATGTCATAAAATTTTAAACTAAAAGAAGATGATTAAAAATAAACTTGAAAACTTGTAAAGGAAGATTCTTGGAAATAATGTTTTAAAAACCCATTCATGTCGTATAAGGTAAAAAAACATTCTTCGTACTTTTGTCGGAAAAGTCAAAAAGTACCTCCTACGAAAAACGACAAAAGATTCCTTCCATTTCATTTACTAAAAACACACTGAAGGGTAAAAATGGATTTAAAAAAATTGTAGGTGGATGGAAATAATATTACATATTTATGAAACATGGATGTGGATGATAAAATACACCCCAGTAAATACTTACGAATAAACAATCTCGGATAAAAATGAGATTGTGATATTTCCCTTACCTTAGGTCCGATTTGCTTCGTAAGTGTCTGAACCTCCTGTATAATGATTTAAATAATGTCATTGACTTTTAAAGAATCATATTCATTGTTATGATATCATATATGGTTCACTTATGACATTATATTACCCATTCTTTTGTAAATTCCATGTTAAAGAGCGTTTTGGGTAAAATTGTTTCATTTGTCGTCCGTGTTTTGACTTGAAATTATTCATATGATTACTTAGATCATTATTACTTAATTATATAATATAAAACATGATTTATATATAATATATATTCAGAATATACATATATATAATGGATCGATAAATGGAAAGAAATACACCGTTCATGGAGACGGTAGTCCGTACGTACGCATGAACGCTGTTTTCGTTTCCTTATTGAATTGAATGGAATTAAGTAGATGACATACATATAAATATAAATAATTCTAGTATCATTATTAGGTCAAATATTTCATTAGTACTTATTATATATACTTTATAATCATTCATGAATTGTTAATCATTGAAAATGAATCTCATCGCGTCGTGGAGACGGTAGTCCGTACGTACGCACGAGCGATGATATCATTCCCATGGTCGTGGAACTGTGTTGAAGTGTATCTATACCATTTCAGTATCAATATCACTTTATAATAATCATATATAGTTACTCATTACACCATTATACCCATCCAATTAAGGTGGTGGCGGAAAATAGATTACACCACGGTGTGGAGACGGTATTCCGTACGTACGCACGCGCGGTGATTTCATTTTTCTATAGGATGGATAGAAGGTGAATTCGGGTTGTTTCATATTTATAATAACATATCAGTATGTAAGTAATACTTATGTTATTACTTTGTCAAGAAAAAACTAAATAAGAAGAAGTTGAAGAAGAAAGAAATTGAAAAGATCGGTAATGGATATTACCTCTTCTTTGAAATGCCTCTTTGAATCCTCCACTTAGGGAACTAAGATTGGTCTTTGAAGAATACCAGGACCTCTAGGATTATTCTAGGGAAGTGGAGAAGGTATTTTGGTAGGGTTTGGCCGAGCTTGAAGGCTCAAAGTTGTGTGAGGAAGAGAGGGAGGAGGTTCCCTTTTATAAGGGAGGAGAGGGGCACCTTAGGAATATCTCAAAATATTATTTTATATTAAAGTCAAAATCGGTTTATAATGGTTCCAAAGGGTCTTATTTCGAAGCTAAAGTGGGTATGGGTCGAAATCCTATCAACCAATAGTATTTAGACAAGTTTAGGTTATTATTTTTACCTTATCAATTATATTTAACTCTAAGTTAAATAATTTAACTTTTACCGTGTCTTTTTGTTTTCTTACAATATATGGTTAATAAACATACTATAAAATGCCAAACTAACCCCAAATTTTTTATTATTAATATATATATCTTTATCTAAGTCATTTTCCCGAACCTTATATTTTGAGGAATAAAATAACAATTAATAATATATTATTTGATTTAAAAACTATTTTGTGTCAATTTTGACACTATTTGATATATGATTTTTGTGAAAGTCATAACAGAATTATATGTTCTAACAAAGTTGATTAAATCAACAATAATATATCATAGTAACCTAGAAAATTAGTGGGATTCATAAAAAGTCTCAAATTACATTTATTTTGGTATTTATAACATCAATTGTGTCAATATTTCATTAATAAGATAATTACTGCATCATTGTTGTGTCATAAATAAATTACATTATTTAATGTCTAAAAATTACAAATAAAATACCATTATGTAGGAAATATTTTTATCTTTCTAATGAATATTTATAGTTGAATATAGCTTATTTATAACCCTATATTAAAAATGTTTTAGTAAATAAACAATGATTTTAACTCTTTTAACTCTTCTTTGAATTAAATAATAATAAATGTCCTAATCTAATCCAAGTGGGCCTAAATGGTAATATGTTACACTTAAGGTTGTTTTTGGTCGAGATAAACTTGTCCAATAGGATCAGGACATGTGTTAGGGTAATAATAATATCATTTTTACCCTTAATTATCCTATTTACTATTAACCGCGGTAAAAAATATATTCTAAATATACTTTAAAACCACTCAAATTAATAATTTATCACTATTAATTATTTCGATTAAAAAAGTTGTTTTTAATTAAAATTTAGTAATTTTCACTATTCATCAGAATATGAACGTTATCCGAAAAGTACCAAAATTTCACCTTAGGCTAAATTCGATACTCTGAATCCATAAATGAAGTCCATTTTGAAAAATAAAATTTAAAAAAATTTCAAAAAGTGGTTATTACTATTCATAATGGCTAGTTTTAATAATATCTTAATAGCATATCGTTGTTTAGCGAAACTTTGTGTTGCGTACAACACATGCTATCGTGGAAGGTCGCGATTGCGTGTAATTCAAGCCAAGTCAGAGATGTGTGTTGTGAAATCTCCTTTTGGTGTAGCGTATAACACAGGACATTAATTAAATTAAAAACAATTTTTTTCATAAAATCTCGGGGTGTTACATTCTACCCCCCTTAAAATGAATTTCGCCCTCGAAATTCGTCGGGGTTATAAATGGTTTACTATTCGAAAGTTTCTTTAATCGAAACCCACATCGTAAAAAGGAATACCAAAACCAATCTTTAAAAACAAAAGTATGAAACGTAACGGTTACCCAAATAAACTAATCATTGGGTTTCCACATAGGTGAAAATATGGATATGGAAGAGAAATCTAACCATCATGTTCTGATGGAGAGTGGTAGAGAACATGGCTATGGAAAATCTAGCAATCACAAATCCATAAATTTGTGACGATCTAAGGTACCATCTGATTAATCAGATATAAGAGCAATGTGACAACATTTTTGGTTTTCAAGATCATTTCCCTAAATTTGATGAAATTGGAATTAGAAGAAATACTTTCGTGATTTTGGTATAGTCTCACTGTTTTTCGTTCTTTGGACAATTTCTACTTTATCTCTTAATGAAATGAAGTTGAATTTGTCATTCGTGATGTGTTAGCAGATCATGTGATGGAATGATGGGTCATTCCATCTGTCTCAAAAGGTTAGAAAAGTTATCAAAAAATACATAAGTCCATCTATAGTGAGATTAATGATATATGGTTCCTAAAATGAACTTATACTTCATATATCATACTGCTTAATATAATAAAACTAGTTTCTACTAAACAGGGACTTCCTGTAGTCCAGTGGTAGGCGATAAAGGCCAGTCGCACTTCGGTTGTGGGTTCGATTCCCACATCCTTGTCCAGCGTGATGGGTTGTCGCCCGTCCTGCAGGTTGTCCTTTTTCTAAAACTACATTACTATAACATCCCATCAATAATATCGAAAATCTTCTATCCTTAAACAATACAAACTTATGTCCAACATAATCCATTCTAATTTTTAGGCTTATCCATAATACTGCAGTCCACTCTCATAATATAGTGAAAACGATTACCAGAGATTTAATACTTTCGTTGATCCCCATATATCATAAGATATGTCTTGTTGGTCACATTCCAAACATTCAAAGGCCTTAATCACGTATTCTCTTGAATACCCATTGAACCTTAGTGAAAACATGAATGCAGTTAAAAGTTAACTCTTTCCACATAACAAAATCCAAAAATTCTATATACTCAAACCATGATATAACCTTCTCCTTATATCAGTCATGAGCTCATGAATACAATCAAATACCTCATTATCTTATTATTCCTTCATTATGCGCATATCATCTACTTTCCAAAAAATATCTGAATAACATTTCATTGTTACTAGTACCATTAATCATACACTTTAAAAACATAGGAAAGGAAATAGTGTAACAATCCTTAGAAGTCTCTTTATTCCACAGTACCATGAGATTACTTATACAACATTACACTTGATAAACATGTAATCATTCCACTACCTTCTTAAACCATTGACCAAGCTTCAACAATTCTTTCATCTCACATATCATTTGTAGTCTCTTCATCATCATCAACATAAATACTTCCCATACGACCATACTGATTCTCTTCATGAGACTTTCCCTTAGGGCATTGGTTTGCATAATGCCCGTACATTCCACATTTAAAACATTTAACCATTGTTGATGTCATAGCAATACCATTATCCTCATCCATGGTGTTAACTGAACCTTTTCCTTTGCACTTACTTGCTTTGTGTCCTTCTTTTCCACACCCAAAGCATCTTCCAGTTCCTTTGAAACATTCTCCTTGATGCCTCTTCCCACATGATTTACATAGGGGAAATTGAACTTTCTTCCCTCTATGATCATCATGAAACTCCATCTTTCTCTTATTAGCCAAGTCAGGAAACTTACCAAATTTTACTTTATTGATCATATTATGAGATTACTGATTCGGCATAATAATGATGTTTGGACTTCCAAATCCCATTTCATTATGAAGAATATCATTCCATTGTCCATCATATCCTCCATTATCGTGAATCATCCTGTTTCCATCCATTTTCTAAAACCCAAAAAAAGAATAGTGTGAGAGGAAAAAATCATTCTAGGGAAAAAAACATAATAAAAGGGGGAGTACCCTCAATATCTAACATCTGATGTTAAATTCTATGATCGTTACCGTAGTTCTAGGACTGTATCTTATACGTATATTTATCCTTAGGGACATCCCTAGACATACCTTATAAATATCTCTAGGGATCTCACTAAAGTTCTCACATCCTAGTTTCCAAAGGTTGACTAAACCTTTCCTCTGATACCAACTGTAGAGGCCCGAAGCTTAACGTACATGAACATTACATTACTTTTGCGAAATACTTAGTACATAAAAAAACACACACAAGGATCGTAATAGTTTAGTGTCTTTGGAAACTCGGAACGTAATCTTCTAATAGTGGTGAAAGATCTTCAATATCTCCCATAAAGATCTTTCTTTTTTTTTTACCGAAAACCTTTCTTTATATCCTGGGTAAATGAAAACATAAAAGGGTGAGCTCGAATGCTCAGTAAGGGTAAACAAAAGAAAAAATCAATCACATCATATTCATAAGAACATAACTTTTGGAAATCTTAACCTGCAAAAGAGAGCATAATTTCATAACATGGGATAAATCATAGTAGTGAAATGAAATCCCAAAAATCATAACTTAAAACATGAAACTTTGTGGCATTCACACATAATCATAGAGAATCATTTATTGTTAGTCAAGACTCATTACCAAGACTATCTTAGTGGACAAAGTCCCTTTCTGAATCGAGTCACCCTCATTCCAGTCCTGTTTCACTGAACCGGTATAACCTACCGTTCCAGCCATGTCTATCTCATGAGATATAAAATCATTACCCAATGCATTGGAGGGAGATATCGGTCCCACCCATCTCATAGTGATACCATTCTTATGTGTGCCACAAAATCATAAATCATACATCATTACATAACCCTTGTAATAAAAATCGGAATCTTAAACATCATGACATCATAAAACAATTCATATACGATAAAGGAATTCATAAAAATAATTCCATCACAACATAATAAAATCAATGTAATAATAGGGATAAAAACAGAACCCTTTATTATCTTAGATGGAAAATAATTTTGATAAAACACTTGAACTTCATTCTTGAGGAAAATATCCTTTCTACTTCAAAAACACTTTTCCTTTCTTAACATGTCATACAATTTTAAACTAAAAGAAGTTGATTAAAAATAAACTTGAAAACTTGTAAAGGATGATTCTTGGAAATAATGTTTTAAAACCCCATTCATGTCGTATAAGTTAAAAAAACATTCTTCGTACTTTTGTCGGAAAAGTCAAAAAGTACCTCGTACGAAAAACGACAAAAGATTCCTTTCATTTCTTTTACTAAAAACTCATCGAAGGGTAAAAATGGATTTAAAAAAATTGTATGTGGATATAAATAATATTACATATTTATGAAACATGGATGTGGATGATAAAATACACCCCAGTAAATACTTACGAATAAACAATCTCGGATAAAAATGAGATTGTGATATTTCTCTTACCTTAGGTCTGATTTGCTTCGTAAGTGTCCGAACCTCCTGTATAATGATTTAAATAATGTCATTGACTTATTATAGAATCATATTCATTGTTATGATATCATATATGGTTCACTTATGACATTATATTACCCATTCTTTTGTAAATTCCATGTTAAAGAGCGTTTTGGGTAAAATTGTTTCATTTGTCATCCGTGTTTTGACTTGTAATTATTCATATGATTACTTAGATAATTATTAATTAATTATATAATATAAAACATGATTTATATATAATATATATTCAGAATATACATATATATAATGGATCTATAAATGGAAAGAAATACACCGTTTATGGAGACGGTAGTCCGTACGTACGCATGAACGCTGTTTTCATTTCCTTATTGAATTGAATGGAATTAAGTAGATGACATACATATAAATATAAATAATTCCAGTATCATTATTAGGTCATATATTTCATTAGTACTTATTATATATACTTTATAATAATTCATGAATTGTTAATCATTGCGAATGAATCTCATCGCGTCGTGGAGACCGTAGTCCGTACGTACGCACGAGCGAGGATATCGTTCCCATGGTCGTGGAATTGTGTTGAAGTGTATGTATACCATTTCAGTATCAATATCACTTTATAATAATAATATATAGTTACTCATTACACCATTATACCCATCCAATTAAGGTGGTTGCGGAAAATAGATTACACCACGGCGTGGAGACGGTATTTCGTACGTACGCACGCGCGGTGATTTCATTTTTCCGTAGGATGGATAGAAGGTGAATTCGGGTTGTTTCATATTTATAATAACATATCAGTATGTAAGTAATACTGATGTTATTACCTTGTCATGAAACAACTAAATAATAAGAAGTTGAAGAAGAAAGAAATTGAAAAGATCGGTAATGGATATTACCTCTTCTTTGAAATGCCTCTTTGAATCCTCCACTTAGGGAACTAAGATTAGTCTTTGAAGAATACCATCACCTCTAGGATTATTCTATGGAAGTGGAGAAGGGATTTTGTTAGGGGTTTTCCGAGCTTGAAGGCTCAAGGTTGTGTGAGGAAGAGAGGGAGGAGGTTCCCTTTTATAAGGGATGAGAGGGGCAGCTTAGGAATATCTCAAAATATTATTTTATATTAAAGTCAAAATCAGTTTATAATGGTTCCAGAGGGTCTTATTTTGAAGATAAAGTGGGGATGGGTTGAAATCCTATCAACCAATATGATTTAGACAAGTTTAGGTTATTATTTTAACCTTATCAATTAGATTTAACTCTAAGTTAAATAATTTAACTTTTATCGTGTCTTTTGTTTTCTTACACTATATGGTTAATAAACATACTATAACATGCCAAAAGAACCCCAAATTGTTTATTATTAATATATATATCCTTATATAAGTCATTTGGCCGATCCTTAGATTTTTAGGAATAAAATAACAATTAATAATATAATATTTGATTTAAAAACTATTTTGTGTCAATTTTGACACTATTTGATATATGATTTTTTTGAAAGTCATAACAGAATTATATGTTCGAACCAAGTTGATTAAATCAACAAAAATATATCATAGTAACCTAGAAAATTAGTGGGATTAATAAAAAGTCTCAAATTACATTTATTTTGGTATTTATAACATCGATTGTGTCAATATTTCATTAATAAGATAATTATTTCATCATCGTTCTGTCATGAATAAATTACATTATTTAATGTCTCAAAATTACAAATAAAATACCATTATGTAGGAAATCGTTTTATATTTCTAATGAATATTTATAGTTGAATTTATCTTATGTATAACCCTATATTAAAAATGTTTTAGTAAATAAACTTTGATTTTAACTCTTTTAACTCTTCTTTGAATTAAATAATAATAAATGTCTTAATCTAATCCAAGTGGGCCTAAATGGTAATATTTTACACTTAAGGTTATTTTTGGTCGAGATACACTTGTCCAATAGGATCAGGAAATGTGTTAGGGTAATAATAATATCATTTTTACCCTTAATTATCCTATTTACTATTAACCGCTGTAAAAAAAGTAAAAAGTTACTATTCACCAAAAAATTATTTTTATCTCATTGAACCAAATTTTACTTACTGATATCAACTGTGTCTGTCGGATTTTCGAAATTCCATTCACATAAGCGGTAAAATTAAGTTTTATGCAAAATTCAGTTTTTAACCTACCACTTAGTGGTTTCACTATTCATCAAAAATTAATGTTTTTCAGAAAAATGCCAAAATTTTACCCTAAGCTATAATTGATATTCCGAATTCAAATATGATTTCTATTTTACAAAATTCCCAACATATAAGTTGCATTAATTAATTTTATAATTAATTTCCACTGTCACAACAAATAGCGTGTTTTTAAGAGATAATAACTATCAAAAGATTGACACTTGTTTATAACTGGTTTAAATGTGAAATTACATCCAATGACCAACATTTATCACTAATAATTATTTCTATTAAAAAAGTTGTTTTTAATTAAAATTTAGTAATTTTCACTATTCATCAGAATATGAAAGTTATCCGAAAAGTACCAAAATTTCACCTTAGGCTAAATTCGATACTCCGAATCCATAAATGAAGTCCATTTTGAAAAATAAAATTTAAAAAAATTTCCAGAAGTGGTTATTACTATTCATAATGGCTAGTTTTAATAATATCTTAATAGCATATCGTTGTTTAGCGAAACATGGTGTTTCGTACAACACACGCTATCGTGGAAGGTCGCGATTGTGTGTAATTCAATCCAGGTCAGAGATGTGTGTTGTGAAAGCTCCTTTTGGTGTACCGTATAACACAAGACATTAATGAAATTAAAAAGAATATTTTTCATAAAATCTCGGGGTGTTACACCAGTAGTGTATCTAGGTGCTATTTGCTTACCTAGAATCTGAGTAAGAGTATCTTTTCCATTGGTAAATTTCTCTAACCCTTTCTTGAGTTGCTCATTAGATAATTTCAGTTCAATGTTTTCTTTAAGCAACTGAGCATTATTATCCATTTCAATATCAAGATCAGTTTTATATTTAACAGTTAAAGAATATTGTTTCTTTAAACCTTTGTATTTGTCTTTCAGCTCATTACAGGTTTCTTCTAACATATCACAGTATTCAAATAGTTCATATTTTGACATGTTTTCTGAGTCAAAATCATCTTCGGAATAGTAGGAATTTAAAGCAGGAGTTTCAGATTTTACCTCAAAGGTGTTTGTCATAAAACACATGATAGCCGTATTTCTGTGTTTAGATTCAGAAAATTCAGATTCAGTGGATCTATCCTCAGAAACACTCCAAGTATCCTTCATGGCATTCTTAAACTTATTGTCCTTGTATTCATACCTCTTCTTGTACTTCAACTTTGGACAGTCTGCTTTTATGTGTCCCTTTCTTTTGCACTCATGGCAGACAACTTTATCTGATTTTTCAGATTTCATCCAATCATTTTTCCAATGTCCTTTGTTGTCATACTTACCTTTGTAATTTGATTTTCTGAAAAACTTCTTCTTTCTATAATACTTCTTAAACCTTCTGGCATTGTGAGACATCTCAGCATCACTGTCAGAAGCACTTTCACTGTCTTCACAGCTTGAACTCTCATTTATAGTTTGAATCTTCTCCATAACTTTGTTCTTTGAAGTTGAAGATTTGAAAGCAACAGACTTTCTTCTAGGTTCATCATCTTCTTCTTTTTTCACTTTGAGTTCTTCTTCATACATCATCAGCTTGCTAATTAGTTCCTTGACTAACAGTTCACCAATATCACATGATTCTCTAATGGAGACAGAAGTTCCTCTCCATCATTCAGGTAGACATCTCAGAATTCTCATAATTTGTTCCTTTGATGGAACATCCTTTCCCAGAGAAGCCATTGTGTAGAAAATTTCATTAAACCTGAGATACATGTCAGAAATGGGTTCATCAGGCTTCATCTTAAAATTATCATACATAATAGTATAAGTATTCAATCTCATTTCCTTAACATTAGTTTTTCCTTCATGAGAAACAGCTAAGGTATCCCAAATTTCATAAGCAGTTTTACAGGAAGATATTCTATTAAATTCCTCATCTCCTAAAGCACAGTACAAGGCATTCATAGCTTTGTAATTATTATTGTAGGCAGCCTTAGTAGCTTCATTCTAAGTAGTTCTAACAGTAGTAGGAATTTTATATTCTAATTCTATATCAGTACAAATATCAAAACCCATTCTCTCTAAGTGAATTTTCATCTTGATTTTCCACTGAGCATAGTTATTTCCATTGAAAAATGGTGGTCTATTGGTAGCAACACCTTCAAGTCTATTATCCATGATAGATTACTTAAGGAAAATATTTTAAATAGATAAAAATTTAGAAATAACAGAAATTTTAAGAACTTTAAAATACAACTAAAATCACAGTTGAAAAATAGAGTACTTTAGAATATATATTAAAACCACTGACACAAAATGTTGGTCAGAGTGGATACTCAATAGGGGGGTGAATTGTGTTCCAATTAAAATTTCTGTTTTAAAAAATTTTCCTTAAAAACCCCCAAATAAAAATACTGAATTAAACTGTAGTGAATTTATATCAA
Source organism: Viscum album (assembly GCA_963277665.1). NCBI lineage: Eukaryota > Viridiplantae > Streptophyta > Magnoliopsida > Santalales > Viscaceae > Viscum > Viscum album. The sequence goes on from OY728164.1 coordinate 175,807,191, forward strand.
AGTAAAGGTTTTGTTGGGTTCTCAAGGGATTGATTATTTCCCAGTTAATCAAAATAGAAGAGTTGATTTACTTTTGAAACTAACTTACTAATTTACAACTAATATAAACACTTGCGAGTTTAATTATCAAAGTGATTTTAAAACAATTTTGGTTTTAAAGTAATTAGCAGTGGAATAAAAAAGAATAACTTTGAATGATATAGCACATCAGATATAACCAAGTGGTTCAGTCTAAAGCCGAGACTTAGTTCTCCCAACAATTTATAAATTTGATCCACACCCTAGATCAGGGTTCACAACAGTTTACAACTATCCATGTCCAAGACCTCTACCACTGTTGTTCATGGGAAACAGAACAACAACAATCAGTTGTCCAGGTCACACGCGACTTCTACCACCATTACTATGGGAAATGAAAGATGTAAAGAGTTTTCTGAGGATTTACAGATCCTCCAGTTAAAGTACAGGAGACAGTGTGTGTGTTAAATACAGCAGATAACACACACAGCTCGAAATGTAAAATAATGAATCACAGAGCAGAGATGTAGAGTTTAGAACTGGCATTATTGATTTCAGTGAATATTTGGACTCCTTAAGGTTTATCAGAAATGATTTTGAGTCCTCTTCTTGTTTTTTTCTGAAAAACAGAGTTTCTTCTGCTTGGCATCCAGGTTCAGAGATAGTGAATAAATGTAGCGGATGAAGTTCTTTAATGTCCTCGTGAATGTACAGAACTCTTCTTGAGTAATCTTGAGTGTGTATGAGGTTCTGTGTCTTCTGAAACTATCTCACCCACCACACTTTGCACTCATATATGTCTCGTCATCTTCTTGCACCAACAAGGACTTCTTGTATTTATAGCACAAGCTCCAGCAAAAGAAATTATTTCTTTTTACAGGTATGAGGTACGGTTCCCTGACATCCAAAAACGTTCATTAAATAAATGACAAAGCATTACAAAATTCCTAACATGACTGTTGGTTAGATTAAATAAAGATAAAGAAATTCAAATAGCTGTTTATGACTATTGGTGAGTCAAGTGATCAGTAGGTCATCATCATCAGCATCAGTGGATAGACATCGGTGTGTCATGATCAGTGACTCATTTGATCATCATCGGTGTGTCATGATCGGTGACTCATTTGATCAGCAACGGTGTGTCATGATCGGTGAATCATTTGATCAGCATCGGTGTGTCATGATCGGTGACTCATTTGATTAGGATCGGTGTGTCAGTTGTCTTTTGATATGGATCAGTGCGACCGTTGTCCTTTCATATGGATCGGTGCGACTGTTGTCCTTTGATATGGATCGGTTGGACCGTTTTCCTTTGATATGGATTGGTGTGACCATTGTCCTTTGATATGGATCGGTGTGACCGTTGTCCTTTGATATTGATCGGTGTGACCGTTGTCCATTGATATGGATCAGTGCGGTCGTTGTCCTTTGATATGAATCGGTGCGACCGTTGGCCTTTGATATGGATCGGTGCGACCGTTGTCCTTTGATATGGATCGGTGCAACCGTTGTCCTTTGATATGGATCAGTGCGACCGTTGCCCTTTGATATGGATCAGTGCAACCGTTGTCTTGATAGAACACAAAGTGTCTGTTTGATCCAAAAGACTTCCAGAATACTTGTAAAACAATATCAAGCACAGATAAAGACAAGATGCAACCAATAAAAATAGATTCACTAAGAGATTTTGATTATGTATATGAGAAATCCAACCAGATTAAGTAACGATGATTTGTGATTATTAAAACAACAATAATGGGAAGAATTCAACAATCTTACATAGTGCTCAATAGATACTATCATTGGGATGATTCTTAAGAAACAATGGATTTGAGTTTTGTAAAATCTTTTCTTCAATATATGGTAGAAAATATTTTTTGGGTAAATACTTTAGAAGAATTTTCTTGAGTATTTTACTTATTAGAAGAATATTCTATCAAAGGTTGATAATTAGTTTTTAAAAACACATCTGAGGATATAGGTCGGGATTGTTTAAAAAAATACCAGTTTCATCAAATTTAACATGCAATATTTCTTTATCATTACAAGTATTATTTTTAAACTCTGTAAGCCTTAGAAGTATTGGAGTGTCCTAGGAGAATTCCTTCATCGAATTTGGGTGCAGATTTATGTAAGTTGTCTTTAATATTCATAATGAATACTTTTCCTCAAAATACTTTGAAATAAGAAATTCTATGTTTTCAATCAGTCCCGAATTCATAAGGTGTTTTGTTAAGAAAATGTCTAATTAAAACTCAATTTATATTGTAACAAGCAGTACTAACAGCTTCAGCCCAAAAATATTTAACTATAGAATATTAACTCAACATAGTTCTAGTTATCTCTTAAAGAATTCGATTTCATATTTCAATAGAACCATTTTTTTAGGATTTCTTAGAGCTGGGAAGTTATGAGTAATGTCTTTCTTACTACAAAAAATTTTCAAAATCTGAATTTTGTAGTTCTCCTCCATGATCACTATGAATAGTTATCAATCTTAGGTTTTTTTCATTTTTAACTTGGGCCCTAAAAGTTTTGAAATAAGAAAAATATTAATATTTATTTTCTAAAAAATAGACCCACGTAAATCTAGTGTAATTATAAAATAAAACCAATACATAGTATTTCCCTCCAATACGTCCAATTTATGTTAGACCAAAACGATCTATATGCACTAACTATAATGTATCATAAGTTGAGACTTCACTAATTTATTTAAAACTTTTTTTATGATTCTTTCCATATTTACATGTATCACAAACTTTAAAAGAATCAAATCTAAGATCTGATAGATCCTTAACATGTCCTTTCTTTGAGAGTTTTTATAGGTTCCTAAGGTTACATTTTCTTAGTATTCCATTCTATAAACAATATTGAAATTCCATTGCACTAAGTCAAGATATATCTTTACTCCTAAGGTCTTCTAATTTTAGTGTATAAAAAATATCATACCTATGGGAAAAATGAACAAACTCTTCCTTGGAATTATGTACTAAGAATTAATAATTCCTAAAATTCATAAGGTAACCTTCATCACATAATTGTAATATGATAATAAAGTTCTGATTAAGACATTTAACAAATAAAACATTTTAAATCAATGTTTATTCAAGAAGAACAATGTTACCAATACCAACAACTTCTCCCTAAGCATTATCTCTGAAAGATACTTTTCCTCTATTCACCTTTAAAATCTTTTCGAAGAAGTTTTTGTTACAAGACATATGCTTTAAAAATACACTATCCATGTAACATGTATTATTATAGTTAATTTTGTTATTTTCATAAAAATTGGAGAGTTATACTTTCAGAATCCAAACTTTCTGGGATCCGTAAATTTCAGAAATTAAGATTTTAGGAATCCACATTTTCTTAGAAAAGTAAGATTTATGAAAACCTAAGGATTGGTTTTTAATTAAAGAACAAGTTTTATCCCAATTTCCACCACAATCACATCTAGTACAAAAGTGAGAAATTTAGGGAAAAAAATATTTATTGCTAAAAATAGTTTTTGAATGAGTATAACCAAATCCTGAACTATTCCTAAGAGGACAAAGTTGAGAATACATTTTATCAAATTCTTTACTTCCTGAAGTAAAATTTGACAAAATTATCTAAGGAAAAATTTCATAGTTTAGTCTGACTACTAAAATCATATCCTCAATCTTATTAGTTTAAGAACATAATTTATTATCTAAAATGTTTTTCTTAGAAATAACATTTTCAAGATCCTTAGAAAGTTTATCCTTATCAGAATTAACTTCCTTAATGTTTTTAGAAGGACTTTTAAAATCAAGGTTTTTTTGATCCAGATCTTCAGAAAGATCTAATACTGATTTTTTTGAAACATAAATTCTTGAATTTTCTTTCCATAACTTATTTTTTATCTTGAAATATTTATTTTCAAGTAGTTTACAAAATCTAAAAACATTTTCAAATGTAGGTAAGGTATTATCTTCTGATGAGGAATTATCATCATCTGAAAATTCATAATATTATTCATTACAAAAAATTTTATTTAAATAAATATTGGATAATTATTCAACATTTTGTACCTTAGCAATAAGAAAATGATTTTCAATAGGTAATCTGGCTATTAGAACAATATTCTCATGACCTGAAGATTCATAATATGAAGTTCCATCTAATGAGTCACCACTACTAGAACTCGAGGTGTCATTTTCTTTAAAAACATTCTGAGCCAAATACTTGTAATACTTATTTTTTTTTCTTTCAGAATGCTTTTTCTTTTGGAATTTTCTCTTATGCATATGAAAATCATGTCTGATATGTCTAGCCCTTTTATATTCATAACAGGTTACTTATAGTCTTTCTGGTATTTTGTATCTTTCTTCTTATATTTTTACTAAAAATATTTCTTTACCCCAATCTTGTTTATCCTTTGAGCAAGAATGGATAATTCATTTTCTAAATGATCATTTTCACTTGATTCAGATATAACAATCTCTTTCTTAGCTTTATATCTAGTTACTCATTCTGGTATCTTGGATTTAGATGTAGTATTAAAAGCGACACATCCATTTCCATTCCTCTTTTTATTGAAATTGGAATCTCTCTTCATTCTTGTCTCATGCTGAAGAAGAGTTCTAGATAACTCATCAAGTGTAATGTTGGACACTTTTTTGTTCTTATCAATAGTTATTCTTCTTTATTCCCACCCATTAGGCATGATGTCAATTATCTTATAGACAAGATATTTCTCTCCCGTAAATTGAAGACTGTTGACAATGGTCATAAATCTTTAGTATACTTTGGAATTATATTCTCTATAGGGATATAAGAATCCATGATATTCTGCTCTTAACATAGCACTTCTTGTTTCTGTCACTTTAAAAGATCCAAAATGTGTAACATCATGTTTCTTCTAAATACAGTTGGCAGATTCCCAAGATGATATTTGACTATATATATTCCTAGTCCTAGAACACAAAAAAAGTATTGTGTACCTTGTAATTTAGTTGATATTCTTGTTTTTACTGGTTGGTAAAGGTTCTAACTTCCTTTTCAAGAATTTTGTAATCCTCAGTAATCATAACAAAATTATCCACTCCAGAGTTAATGAAAAAAGTCTTCATCCAATCTCTTCATTACTCATAATCATTTCCATCAATGATTAGTGGTCTGGTAGGATTTAAATTGTTAATGGAATGAACATTCATACATTCCATTCAATAAGAAAATTATATTTTCCCCAAAACTTATTCATAGTAAAAGTTTGTAAATAAAGATAAAAAAATTCAGAAAAACATGGATAAGAAAAGTTAAGCAAGAAAATTTCAAACAAGGAAAACTTGTGAAAGAAAACATTTATGTTAGTATAAGTATTTTAGAGACCTCCTTTGATACCAATTGTAGGATAGAAATAGTGTATGTAGATTCTTAATTACAAGAGGGGTGAATTGTAATTTTAAAAAATATCAGTTTTAACCTTAAGGAAAACTATGTTTATCAATGTTAAACAAGGTAAGTTCATAAACCCTCTTTGGTTCTTAATTATGAAAAAAAACATTCCTAGGGTCCGAAAATATGTATCCAAAAAAGATACTTAATAAAAATTTTCTTAGAGAAAGATTCTACCTTAAAGCGTATATAATCTTATTTATCATAGTAAGTAAAAGTACACGATAGTGTAAAAAAGTTATAATTTATTTAATTAACAAAATATAGTGTAAATTAAACTTGAAACAAAAATAAGTAACGAGTTAGAAATCCCTTAACAAAAATAGTTGGGTATCCAACAACCTTTGACAAAGTTCCATTGATTTATACTTTTAAGAAAGTCTATATTACCCCCACCAGGATAAGCCCTCGATAATAATACATAAGTCTGTTATACTATCCTCGTACGACCTAAAACCTTAAGATAGTCGGCACATCTATCTTCCTATCCCCATAATCCCTTGATTGTGCTCAGCAAAAATTGTAATCAGACAAAGAAATCTAAAGAAGATGTTCACGACAGAAAAATATGATCCTGAAAACACAAATTTCCTGAAAGTATCTCTCTAGAAATCACTTCATTGCATCATAGCATGTAATCTCTAGGATCTTGGAATGATTGATAATGAGCTCATTAAAATGAGCTACAATCTACAGGAAAAACATCAATGATCAGCTCCCTCCTCCAACGGTCATATTTTTCAATGAATTTCGGAGGGACCGGTACTTGTGTCACTCAACCAACCGTTATTTAGAAACATATTTTATGACATCCATTTACACATATAATACCTGTAAAAGTAAAATGAAGTAACTTAACCAAATCTGAAAATCCGAAATCTAAGGAAAAAAAGAATTCAGAGTCTAATCATATAAGCAATCTAATTCTATAAACATCGATATTCAGATTCTATTTTTTCAAAGAATTCAGAATCGGAATTATAAGGAATTTGGAGTCTGAATTTTGAGGAATTCAGAGTCTGAATTATGAAGAATTCAGAATCTGAATACATAGTAATTTGGAGTCTCAATTCTATGGAATTCAGAGTTTGAATTTTGAGAAATTTATAGTATGAATTATAAAGAATTCAAAATCTAGATTTCATAGAATTTGGAGACTAAATTTCTGATAATTCAGAGATTGAATTTTAGAGAATATGGAGTCTGAATTTTAGATAATTCAGAGTCTGGATTTCAGTGATTTCAGAGTCTGAATTTCAAATAATTCAGAGTCTAAAAACATAAGACTCTATATCCAAGAAATTATAAGATTCCAAAATTTTATATAAGGATCTAAATTTTTGAATTAGTAATAAAATGATATTTATTTTTTTAGAACAGATATACAATTAAAATATGGGTAAGGATAAAAATTTTCTTTAGAGAAATAAAATTTTCCATAAGGAAATAATCCTTACAGAAAGTTAATTTTCCTTAAGAAAATGTGTTTGGGATTTTGAAAACATAGAAGAATAAAAAAGTCATAATGAAACCTTCTTGATTATATAATCTTCCCCTTTTTGGAAAGCGTAAACAATGTTTTGAAAAAGAATATAAGATATAAAAACATTCCTTTTTGTATTTTAAATGAAAAACTTATCTCTGTTAACTAATGAACCATGATAAATATGACTAACTCCCCCTTAGGTTTGGAAATCCCTAAGGATCATATTCATGTCTTTCATAGAGAGATTTTACTTTTTCTTGTATAAGAAAGTCTTCTTTAAGTATACTCCCCCTTAATGCATTATCTTCTTTATACATAATATTATTCTGATCATTATTTTATCCCCCTTTGTAATTTTCAAAAAGGACTTGAGAGAATGAAAAAAAATGGTACCTCAAAAATTAGAACTATACAAAACCAAACAAAAAAAAATGAAGGATAACAATTTTTTATTAAGATAATAAAAATTGATATAGGGTAATAAAACAAAAGATAGAAATGTCATCAAAATCACTCATCCTTCTTTTCATTCGGCATGATCTTCCTTAAGGTACCCTTTAGCTTCTTGATCTCTTTATGATCTTCCACATCCCGCTCAAGTAACTGATCCTAATCTTGATTTTTCTTTTCGAGAGCCATTGTCTTTTCTTATTGAGACTTTAGGATTTCTTCTAGAGACTTATTTACGTCTTCTTGCTGATTGAAATTTTCTTCCAACTATTCCCTTATATCCCTTTCTCTTAAAAAATTTAAATAAACTAAATTTAACTTCCCATTTAGATCTTTATCTTATTTCTTCTGGAAAATTTTCTAAATATTTAAATTCGTCGTAAAACTTTTTATAATATTTTTGGTCCTATCATCTAACTAATCAAAAGAATATTTCACTGAATCTTGGAAGTCATCAAGAATTCTCAATTATTCAAATTTTATTTTTTAACAAATTGTAATATCCTTACATGATCTTTTATGAGTATCATAACCTATAAGGAATGTTTGGAATTCTACCTCAAGCTTGATTAATTTTTCCATGAGCATGCTTACCGAATATATTTTTTGATTGAGAGAGTGTTTATGAAACTGACATCATGAATCAATACTCAGAAATAAAGTAATGGTATTCACTAGCATCTTTAACGACTGAACAACAAAATCCTGACCCATGGATGAAGATTTAGAATATGATTCCCTTACAGGTGAGGACTCTTTTTCTAGCTCTTCATCATTTTTCTTGGAAGAACCTCCATCATCCTTCTTCTTTTTTATAACTAAATCTTTCTTAGGTGTATCAACAACCACTTGTTTGCCTTTATCCACTTTTGAAATTACGTTGTAATCCTTTGGAGACTCATGCTCACTATCTGAAATTTGGACTATTTTATCATCATCAAATTTTCTTTTTTTCTCAGCATATTCTTTAAAATAATCTAGATGAATAATATCATGGTTGATAATCTCATCATCAGTAGGTTTATTAACCTATCCTTGTTCATCATGTTTTCCTTGAGAAATAATTTTGGTTGACTCAACCTAAGAAGTCTGGATTGAAATATTCTCAGAAGGGATTTCCTTCTCATGGTTTTCATCTAATTTCTTTATTACATTATCACTCTCATCTTCTTCCTCCTCTTTTTTTCTCCAATTTCTTGTTCCTGATCTATCTATTCTTCCACTTTAGGTTCCAAAATTGAAAATTTCTTTACTGAAGTCTCTACTGGTATGAATACTTTGAGAAAGGATTCTATTACCTGAATCTTTTCAGAGGATTTCTCAATGTCCTTGAGAATTTATTGAACAATCTCAGCTTTAGACCTTTTTTTCTTCAAATTCATTTCTTTTCATTTCCTTCCATACTCTTCAGTAGCTTGAATTTTCAATGCCTTTGCCTTAGCAAGATCTAGGACAAAACTTAGATCTCTTTATTTCTTTTTATTCTTCTGGTCCCTCCACTTCACTACCACTTCATCAGGAAAAGATTTTTTATTTTTCATTTTTGGAGGTGTTGACTGACATTCTCGAACAGTAGGTTTTTTATGGTTTCTCGTTCTTTCTCCTTTGTATTCTTCTATGATTTCTTGTAAGTTTTTGATACTTCTGATTTCTTATCTAAAGCTTCAATCTCACTTTCAAAGAGATCACAATGTTCTCAATATTTGGTATTGAAACCGACATTCATTCTCCTAAAAGTATCATCACTTATTAACAAGATCTTGATGTTTTTTGGTTTATAACTACATGGAATTTTGAAGGATTCTAATTAGAGCTCTATAAACATCAATAAGATGGTCAGATACATCATGATATGAGATTTGAGAGCTCCATTCTTGATATTTGTGATAGTCATAAGAATGTGCTTCACTAGGTTTACCTTTCTAAGGTTAACCACATTTTCCAGAATAAAGATATAACTTTTTATTAATTAGTACTTATCTCATTTTCTCTAAATGTGGAAACCCTGTACCCATAAGGATAATATTCAGAATTTTATTAACAGATGATTAATCTTCAATGATTTTACTCCTTTGAGTCCAAGGAACTCAATTTCATTTTCCTTCTCAAAGAATCTAGGATCTGAATTCTGAGGAATTCAGAGTCTAAATTTTGAGCAAATCGTAGTCTGAATTCTAATCAATTCAAAGTCTGAATTATGAGGAATTTGGTTTTTAAATTTTGAGGAATTCGGAGTCTGAATTCTAAATAATTTTGGGTCTGAATTTCAGAGAATTCGATGTTTTAATTTCGTAGAATGAAGAGTCTAAATTTTAGTGGATTCAGAGTCTGAATTTCATAGAATTAAGAGTCTGAATTTCAAAGGATTTGGAGTCCTAATTTTAGATAATTTAGAGTTTGAATTTCATAGAATTCAGATTCCGAATTTCAGAGAATTCAGTATCAAAATTTCAGAGAATTTTATGTCTAAAAATAGAAGAATTCATATCCAAGAAATTATAAGAATATGAGATTTTATATATGTATTCGAATTTTTGACTTAGTAATATAATGAACTTGATTTTGAGAGAAAATAAAATTAGGCAATGAAAACAAGTATAAGGATAAAAAAATTCTTTAGAGAAAGGAAATTTTCCTTAATAACATAATCCTTAAAGAAAGATAATTTTCCTTGAGAAAACGTGTTTGTGATTTTCAAAACATAGAGGAATGGAAAAGTCAGAAGGAAACCTTGTTGACTCAATAGGAGATATAAATTTTTATTTTAATATAGTTAGTATACTATGGTTACATAATGATCTAATATATTTCTAACATGATTAATATATTGACACTAATTTAATTTACAGTTGTTAGAAAATAAAATAACATTATTTAATATTTAAAAGTCATTTTTCTATAAAAACTAATTTTCATTTTATTCTATTTAAATGGTAAAATAAAAGACTTTAGAAATATAATTAAAAAAATCAAAAATAGATTTTTGATTTAGAATGTTAATTTTATATTATGATAAATTTTTTGGGAATTTTCTGGTATGTTTTATTTTTGGATGAATACTGAAAAATATCTTTTTTACAAATACTAGGACATTGATAACATCATTTGTAAATATGCATGAATTAAAATTTATGAAAACATTTTGGTAATGTCCCCAAATCCAGCACTCTCTCATGTAGAAAAGAAGGTTTGGTCATGAGACCTCATGTGCACATCCCCGTATGCTAGAGGCTTCTAACTAGTAGCGGCGGTGTTAAATATATAGTAGGAAGACTATACCTGCTAGTATGAAGTGTCATAATGTTAGATAAAAATCATAATGAAATAGAGATAATCAAAGTAAGGACATATTAAAAGACAATAATAAAAGAAAATTTAATAATCCTATAAATAATAATGGAATAATTTATTGAAATCCAGGAAGGTAACAAACTGTCATGGAAGAATAATATATGAAATGACTACTAGACTCAAAAAAATGCAATTTCTCGTGTATAGGATCCCATGTTGGTGCCATATCCTAAACTATATCTCATCCACAAACAATAAATCAATAGGAAGGTCATTTTCCCCTATCAAAACATCCATCCACTTAATCTTCTCAAGTACCAAATGATGGAGCAAATAGGGCGTGAGTATAACTCATTAAGTTGAAACTACCATTTCTAAACAATTCATTCTAGTAATAAGTGTATGAAATTAAGAGATAAAAAATTTATTAATTAATTCAACAACTAATAAAAATACAATAACAACATGCTTTAGCTTCATGCTAGAATATCTCTAAGCATTTCTTACATCCATGCCAACCTTAACCATATAAACAAGGTAAATAACCTTCTTCGATCCCATGAAAGAATATCTCTTAGCATGTCTTGTGAACATGAAAACCACAACCATATAGTCAAGGTAAATAAACTACTCTGGCACCATGTCAAAATATCTCTATGCATATATTATGTCCATGCCAACCACAACAATATAACTGAGGTAAATAACTTTCTTTGGTGCCATGATGGAATATCTATGAGCATGTCTTATGACCATTCCAACCAAAACCAAATAACCATGGATTAGTCAGAACAATCAATCAGATTCAAATCCATATGGCATTATAACGTCCAGGTAAATTCCCTATAGAATTACATATTGGGATTGGGCATAACCTTCTCTCTATAAGCATTATAACATTGTACTGGGCATAACTTTCTATCTATATGAATTATAGCATGGGACTGGGAAAATCCCTCTCAATATCAGTACTACAACATATATGTGTGCAAGTGTTAGGGGCATGCTCAGTTTATAAGTATTACAATATATAACAAAAATTATGATAGCAAGGATATTAGAATATCAAATTACAATTCTCAATGGTTAGTTTTGAATGTATCCATTCTTCTTTCATATTACACTAGAAATTCAATTCAAAATTGATTAAAAATTATATCAAAAAGAAATAAGACACAATTTAGGGATTCTAAAACAAGGAATCTTCTTAGGTCACATGTCATGGTAAACATAATTTATGTCATTTTCCAATTTAATTACAATCATGGTTCGCTCACCCCATGGGAATCCCTAAGCCAGTTAGAAATCAATTTCAAACTAATGGACTTCAAGGAATAATTCAATTTATTTATTTAATTAATTTGGGTGTATGAAACGATGGTATAATCAATATATTGCTTCGATTTTGAAATTATCAAACCATAGGGTAAATATTTAGACCCCCTAACTTTAATTGATGATCCAAAAGTGATTCTAATAGCCAGTATAAAAATGAATAAGGTTTATATGATTGCAATAAGTTTCTAGATAAAAACTAATCAAGATAAAATATTACCAATATCAAAGATAACTACACAATGGGTCAAGAGATATCACCAAAATGGTTGGATAAGAATTAATATAATAATGAAACTGAACAAAAAATACCTATCGAGGATTTTTCCGAGAACCGAGACATCAATAAGGGAATTTGGAACCTCTAAATTCCCTATAGAATACCCTAGGGTCTAGAGGAAAGGAAGTATAACTTAAATAATGATAATTAATCCTCACTATATGTGTAATGTTATTACACATCATGTAAATGTATTTAATGGAATGTTCTAAAAAACCCATTTCTTTAGATTTATTTTATTAAAACCCTTAAACAATTACATTATGTGTAATCCCCTTATATAGAATGTAAATGTTATGTTGTTGATTTTTCATCCTATTTTCCTTTTAAACAATCTTAACCTTTTTAATGTTTCTCAACTCACTGTGATCCTCTTTTAACCCATTTATATCTGAATTCTATTAATTTTAAAAAGCATACATTCATGAAGTGTTATGTCAATATCTCCAACAAGTTATCCTCGTAGATACTCTTTCATATTTATCAAATTTCCATACAACCTAAGACTAAATTTATTCAAATGACATAATTTCATAATGAAAGAACAACTGAAATAGAATATTAACAAAAAATCTCAGAGAGATGTGTACCTAAAAAAAGATGGGATCATAAAACCTCCCCACATTATAACAACTCATCCCTGAGCTACTCCAAGCATCACTATGAGGTCTCTTTGAATAAGTCTGGACATTATGTATTCATATTAGAATCCGTCGAACCAATGATATAGTCCTACAACAAATATATTTCTCACTAAGATCCACACCCTATATCAGATGCTCCTCAAGAAATGTAATAAAATAATGATCGATGTCTGTAATTTATATCACATGGGCCAAGTTTGGATGATATCTCCATATATAAAACCCATGGGACATGTCGTGCATAGAACTATAGAGCTATATAAGGGATAAATGGTATGACACAGGACCAGCCCATGCCACTATTTCAAACATCCTGACAATCCTGGGTGAAATATTTCCCTGTTTCATGACATGACATTGCCCCAAACTAGGAGACACTCAAAGGAAAACATGTTCACCAACCTCAAATTATATAGGTCTTCTCCAAAGCTTAACATATGATTTCTACATTCCCTTTATGGTCACCAATAGCTATCTGATCAAATGAATATATTTAAATGTCATCCACATGAGACTAAGCCCAACAAGTTAGGACACACCCACCTCAAGCTAACAAAGAGGAGAACAGAACAACCTTATATGGAAAGCCTCAAATGGATCCATTCTGATTGATTCGTGGAATATATAATTATATGAAAATTCCATGAGTGCTATATGTTTCTCCCATGAACCTCCAAAATACATAATAAAGGCTCGCAACATATCATTTAGACCCTGAATAGTCTTATTAGATTAATGATTAACTTGTGGATGATATGTTTCACTAAAAAGAAATTTGATCCCATAGCTTTTTAAAGGACCTTCCATAAAAGTGATGTGAAATGAGAATATGTGTATGAAACAATAATCCTCATAATACCATGCAACTGAACCACCTTGTGGGCATAATGATTTACAAGTTCGTCAATTGTGTAGGGTTCTCTAATAGGTAGGAAGTGGGATACCATAGTTATTAAATCTAAAAAAACCCATAAAACATCATTCTTATGGGTCATTCTAGGTATTCCTGACAAAATATACAAGGTGAAATCATCCCATTTATACTTAGGAATGGATAAAGGATGGAAAATCATGATGACCTCTAATGCTCAACATTCACCTTCTAAAAAGTAAAGAATATATCAAAAAATCTTGGCACATCCTTCTTCATTTTTGACCACCAGTAATATCTATAGAGATCAAAAAACATATTTATTAAACTAGGATGCATCGCCCATCTAGAAGGGGGATTCTCCCTCATTATAACCCATTTCAAGATTAGAGAATCCCATACTCGGCCACAAAAGGAAAAGAATTTCCACATCCAAGAGACCATCCTGGTAGAATCTCCCACCATATAATTTTTCTCTCAAAACTGAGACCTTCGGATCAGGAAACTACTTAGTCTTATTCTGGTCCAATATCATAGGCAAAATAGATTTAGAAGTCAAATCTACTTGACCCAGAGATTCTTGAACATTTGTATACTTGTTGTAGAAGTGGGAAAGTATATTCCACTCATAAAAATAGTCCCATAATTCCTTTTTCTATGTATTTTTTCTCAAGGAGTCAACAAAAACATTTCCCTTCACTTTTGTACAATCTAATTCAATGTTGGAAACTGGAGATACTCGACCCACCTCATCTGCTGAATGTTTTGGTCCCACTAAGAAATGATGTACATGAGGCTCTTTTGATCCATGTATACCACAAAACTCTCACCCATGAAAGAGTTTCTCCAACATATTTGGGAATGTACCACTTTTGTGAACTCTAGATCATGAGTAGGGTAATTTTTCCCATGCAGTATCATCTAGATGGAGCTATAATAAAACCCCCAATCCTCTTACATTAGAACTGATCGGAGTCTCACACTGGATGCATCATAGTACATGGTTTGAGATTTACCCATTATAGCTAAATTGAGGATATTTTCTGAGGTTATCCCAACTTTCATCTCCTAAAACTCCCTCTCTCAAGAATTAGAATTGAAAATATCACACCTTTCTTAGTCATCCTAGACATTGGTGCTACCAAACAGGAGAAATCTTGGATAAAACACATGTACTAACAAACTAAACATAGAATGATAATAAGCTCGAAGGAATTATTGGGTTGTTTGCAAGATATCATGGATGTGACTTTCTCCACACCCATGGACACTCTTATCAATGAGATTACATGGCCCAAGAAGTGAACTTTTATTATATTGGAACTCCATTTAATTAACTTGGAATAAATTCTATGATATCTCAATATACTCATGATGATTTCAATATGTTAGGGATGATCATTTATCGATTATAATTACACTGTGTTATTGTCAATGAAAAACAAAACAAAATGATATATAAAAGGATGATAGATCATATTCATTAAGTCCATGAACAATGTAGGCACACTAGTAAACGCAAATGGTATCACAATGAATTTATACATGCCATACCCTATTTAATAATAAGTTCATGGTATGTATGATAGTATCAAGAATAAATGATGATATCTTAATCTCAATTCAA
The DNA here is from genome assembly GCA_963277665.1 of Viscum album. Taxonomy (NCBI): domain Eukaryota; kingdom Viridiplantae; phylum Streptophyta; class Magnoliopsida; order Santalales; family Viscaceae; genus Viscum; species Viscum album. The sequence goes on from OY728164.1 coordinate 175,822,614, forward strand.
TCATAGAGAAGATATTATCACCTATCAACTGATTGAAAATATATTTAATGCACAGAAAAGGATACCAGTTCACGACCATTATCTAGTTCAACCTACGATAGTCCACATGTAAGCACAAAGATCCATTATCCTTTTTGGAAAAGAGAACTAGAGAAAACCAAGGAGATGTACTTTTTCATATGAATCCTTTAGATTCTATAACTTCAATCTAAATTTTCTTCTCTCGAAGCTCTACTGGTTGAGTCTGTAAGGCGAGATAGAAATTGGATCTTCTCATAACACCAACTCAATCATGAAATAAATCTCTCTGTTAGGTGGTAATCCATAAAAATAATTATTAAAGACATACAAAAAATGTTCTACCACTATAGGAAAATAATATTTCTTCATTACACCATAATAGAGAGAAATACCCACTATCTGAGTCATGAGAAATTCTAATCTACATTGAATTGGTCCTACATGACTAACCTAAAGATCCCACTCACCCTGGTGAGAATTGCTACTTCCATCTGGAGATTGGAAACTTGATATCCTCTTTTAATAATTGATATGATCCTTATATAGAACTAACCAATACATACTAGAAGTCATGTCAAATCCTGTCATTTCTATCATGAATGGTTCGCAAAATAATTGGTAACCACTCATCTCTATAGAACACACCTTGGAATATTTGATATTCTTTGACTGCACTCCCGATGGTGTGTCAATGTTTAAAACACCATATATTTATTCCAAATACAAGAAAAATCCATTTTCAAAAATATAGGATAAAAATTAATGTGATGATCTTATATGAAAAACAAAACAAGATAAGTTAGACGATACTAGAATCGTACCTCTAACAGAAGACACTCATGTATCCACATTAGTGGAAGTAGTCTATATAACATGAAAATGACTTATCCCTCTACCCTAGTATCTAATTGACTACCCTATGAAATTTCCATTTTTTTACTATTCCACATTAACTAGGGTACCACATCTCCTTCCATAGCCTAAATGGAATGTAGAACTCAAGCTTCCGACTGTATGAGGGGTTATTGAGCCCCTTTCCAACTCTGATGTATATCCCGATCCTATGCAACTAGTTTTCTACGGAAAGTTTACATAGAACCTCTAATGATGGCCTAGTATGAAATAGATATGACATTCTGCTGTGGGGTAAGGACATTGTAGGTTCTTGTGGCCAAAAATTCCTTACTAATAGCATTGTAATGGAATACGATCTTGAGATGGTTGTACAATGACCAGAAAATTCTTCCCACTACTACATTGGAGGACTCTATTATAAAAACTCTTCTTACCATAAGTAGGATAACTATCAAATAACCCATCTAAAATATCCTAGCCACTATGCGAGGCCTCTCTCAGATTCTCTTCCATGATGAGAGCTTGATTCATCACATATTCAATGATTCTTAAACTGAAATTTTTTACCTATGACCTGATCTCATAAAAAGGACCATCCTTGAATCTTAATGACATGGAGATATAGTCATCTAGAAATTATGGAACAAAGCACTGAAGTTTAGTAAAACGTCCAACGTAGTCCATTACTAGAAAACCCTTTTGTGTCAGATGCATGAAATGATGATATTTTTCATCCCTCAAGTTTTCAAGATAGAAATGGCCTAGTAAATTTATATCTAGGACCTTCAAGATATCTCATCATGTTTCCTAGATTCCTCCAAAATATCCCACCAATTATTTGATGGTCCCTAAATCATTTATTATGCAAGTTTCACCCTCCTATCCATGAGTGTCTCAAGATACTTAAAGATCTTCTAGACTGACTCATTCCATAACTCGACTACCTGGGGTTACCCTTCCCCAATAAACATTAGTGGATGATGTATTTCAATCTCTCTTTTCATATTAGACATCTAAGAAATAGTACGAACATTACCTCTTTGCATAGATTATATGACCCTCTATCATGAAGGTGAGAATACTTCTACTCCTCAAGAACAAGAGGAAGATCTGGTTCAGTTGTGTTACGATCGTGCTAATTTCCACTCTCTTGATGCTCAAGTTAATGATTATGAGGATGCATTTCCTCTAGAACACAAACACGCACCTTAAAAATGGATAATAACAAGGTCAACCCCAACATTTTATTACAATTTAGAACCACTAACTATTGATCTCTCAAGACATGGATTACACATATTTTATCCTGACATGACAACAAATTTCATTTATCAAGTGAAATAAATATCTCATAGCACAGTTCTACAGGAATATATATATCACATGAAAAATATATATATTCACCTAACATGAAAAATTCATATTAATATATCCCTATGTTCCTATTATGATGAATGCATTCTCACCTCCCACAATATAGGTCCATGAGTACAAATATAAAGAAACAATAAGATCATAAAACAATAACCTCACACAACTTGTGAATCACCCAAGGTGAAAACACATCAACTAAAGAACAAAAAAACACAACAATCTCATCCCTTAGTATGCATATTTCCCCCCATATAAAGTTTGGTTACTCCCATTCACAAGCACATTACCAAGCCCCTACACATCTTAGTCTTATTTATACCTTTTCCCAAACAGTAAAGTAGAAGAAAAGAAAAACTCTTATGATGCCTCTTTGAAATGTCCCCCAACGCGACATTCTCTCATGTGACCATAAAGGGTTGGTCACGGGATCTCAAGAACACCTCCCCATATTCTAGAGGCTCAAGAATAATAGCGGGGGTGTGAAATTTATAGTGGAGAGACTATACCTCTGGGTATTAAGTGTAACAATAGTGGATAAAAATCTTAATAAAATAGAAATAATCATAGAAAATAAATTGAATAAGATAATAATAAAATCCAGCTGCATAATCCAATAAAAAATAAGGGAATGATTTAATGATGTGCTGGAATGTAACTAAAATTCTTGCTAGAAAAATATATGAAAAGACAAAAATACTGAACCTATCGGGTCCCAACTCCCACATCAGTTCCATCTCCCAAACTCCAGCCCATCGAAAAATAGAAAATAAAAAATTAATGATGTTTTTTCGTATCAAAACATGCATCCACATAATCTTATAGGGTACTGAATATTGTCCAAAATAGGGTATGAGTATAACTCAGTTGGTAGACACCATCATGTCTAAATAAATCGGTCTAATAATAAGTGAATCTAATAATGAGATAATCATATGTATTAATTAATTCAATAAATAATAAAATAAAATAACAATATCATTTATATTTAGGAAAGAATAATTAAGAGCATGTATTATGACCATTCAAACCAAATACATATAACCAAGATATGTAAATTGCTTCAGCGCCATGCCGAAATATGTAACGTATTAGTTTCAGGTGTTGCCCAGAGGTGCCCTGTACCCGTTTGGTCACATGGCCTCAACTGCATTTCCCCAAATTCTAGAGGTTGCCGACTAGAAGTGAGGGCCTTAGGTGTGATAGTGTGCAAACTATTCCCTTGTTGGTAGAGTAACACAAAATAAATAAACAAATAACAATAGAAAAATAAATAATACTATAAAATAAGTAAACAGCAGAAGACAAAAGTTAGATAAAAAACTGCAGCATATATATATGTCAATAATGATACATGTCATAAGTATTTAGGAAAGAAACCAAACAAGTCAAAATTTTGAAATACAGTACTAAACCAAAGTACAAAGGAAAAACAAGTAAACAACTCCAACAACATTTCAAGACTTAGCTTGGTACCATGCTCTCTAGCTCCACGGAAATCATGTGCCTATAGTAGAAGGGCACATTTTCTTATCTATACCTGCAGCAATATAATTTTTTGGTTCTAAAATCCTGACCCAAAACGAAATATTTTGTTTTTATGTTATATAAATCATAAAAGGATTCTTTAACTACACACAACACTACCTTGGCTTATTATACATGCAATCACGACCTTCCTCAACAGCTTGTGTTGTACGCAATACCGAGTTTCACGAAACAACGATATGCTATTAAAATATTATTAAAACTAGCAGTTATGAATAGTAATAACCAATTTTTGAAATTTTATTAATTTTATCTTTCAAAACGGACTTAATTTTTTGGATTCAGAATATCTAAATTTGGCTAGGGTGAATTTTTAGTATTTTTCTGAAAACTTTCAATTTTTGATGAATAGTGAAAACACTGGGTTACTATTTAAAAACCAACTTTTTATTTAAATAATTATTTATTTTATTTAAATTTATTTTAGGTCAAAATTGATACATAATACCTATATAAGTTCATAGTATTTCATTGGAGTCATTTTATAATAATTTTAGATATATAAAAAGTTTATTAAACTTTTCACCGTCTTTTACCCACCTCCTAGGAGAGTTTGAAAATTTACATAAAACATAATTTTACCGCTTCTGTGAGTGGAATTTTAAAAATCTGAGAGAAATGATTAATATCAAAGAATAAAATGTGGTTCAATAAGATAACAATAATTTTTTGTGAATAGTAACTTTTTACTTTTATTTACCACGGTTAAAAGTAAATAGGGTAATTAAGGGTAAAAATGGTATTATTATTACACTAAAACATGTCCTAATTCTATTGGATAAGTTTAATTCGTCCAAAAAAAACCTTAGGAATAAAATATGACCATTTAGGTCCACATGGATTAGATTAGGATATTTAATATTATTTTATTTAAAGAAGAGTTAAAATAGTTAAAATCAAAGTTTAATAACTAAAAAAATTTAATATAGGGTTATAAATAAGATAAATTCGACTATAAATAAGATAAATTCGACTATAAATATTCATTAGAAATATAAAATTATTTACTACATAATTTTATTTTATTTATAACTTTTAAACTTTAAATAATTTAATTTATTTATGACACAATGATGATGCAGTAATTACCTTATCAACGAAATATTAACATAATTGATATTCTAAATACCCAAATAAATGTAATTTGAGACTTTTTATGAATTACACTAATTTAATAGGTTAATATGACTTATTAGTTTTTATTTAATGAACTTTTATTGAAATAATAATGTTGTTATGAGTTTCACAAAAATCAATTACCAAATAGTGTCAAAATTGACATAAAATAGTTGTTAAAACAAATATTATATTATTAATTGTTATTTTATTCCTAAAAATTAAAGGATAGGCCAAATGACTTATATAAGGTTATATATATTAATAATGGACCACTTTGGGTTCTTTTGGCTTGTTATAGTATGTTTATTAACCATATAGTGTACGAAAACAAGAAGACACGGTAAAAGTTAAATTATTTAACATAGAGTTAAATATAAATGATAAGGTTAAAATAGTAACCTAAACTTGTATAAAATCTATTAGATGAGAGTATTTAGACCTCTCCCCCCTTATCTTATAAATAAATAAATTTTGAGCTATTAAAAACCGAATATGACTTTATTATAAAATAATATTTTAAGTTTTTCTTAAGGTGCCCCTCTCCTCCCTTATAAAAGGGCACATCCTCCCTCTCCTCCTAACACCACTTTGAGCCTTCAATCTCGGCCAAACCCTGCTGATTTATCTTCTCCACTTCCCTAGAAACATCCTAGATGTCTTGGTCTTCTTCAAAGACCATCTTTAGTGCCCTAAGAGGAGGTTAAGAAGAGGTGCTTCAAAGAAGAGGTAACGTCTATTACCGATTCTTTCAAATTTATTTCTTCTTCTACTTATTATTCTTTAGTTGTTTCATTATGAAGTAATAACATTATAATAACTCATATACTTATATGTTATTATAAATATTAAACAACCCTATTTAACCTTCTATCCATCCTACAGTAAACGAAATCATCGCGCGTGCATACGTACGGAACACCGTCTCCACGCCGTGGTGTAATCTGTTTTCCACCACCACCTTAATTGGATGGGTATAATGGTGTAAATAATATCTATATATGATTATTTTTAAAGTGATATTGATTCTGAAATATTATACATAAACTTCAATACAATTCCACAGTTATGGGAACGATATCATCGCTCGTGCGTGCGTACGGCATACCGTCTCCACGATGTGATGCAACTACTTCTGGATGATCTTCATTGCATAATGATTATATAAATGAATTTAATGAATAAATATGATATATATTACACTAATACCATTCTTGAAATGAGTTATCTATATCCTAAAAATAATAATAATAATTTATTCGACAAAACACGCATAAGAACAAAAAGCAATAAACACCCGAATAACAAGTAGCAATGAAATATTACCAATAAGAAGCTAAGAATATGACCATATATGATATAATAACAATGATTATGATTCTGGAATAATTCAATAACATTATTTAAATAATTATACAGGAGGTTCGGATACGTACGAAGAAAATCGGACCTAAGGTAAGGGAAAAGCTCACAATCTCGTTTTTATCCGAGATTGTTTATACTTCATAATTTACTGGGGAATATTTATCATACAAATCCATGTTTCCTCAATATGTAATATTATTTTTATCCTCCTAAATTTTTTTAAATCCAATTTTACCCTTTGGTGAGTTTTTAGTAAAATATGTGAAAGGAATCTTTTATCGTTTTTAGTACGAGGTACTTTTTTGACTTTTCCGGCCAAAGTACGAGAAGAATGTTTTTATTTAACTTATACGACCTGAATGGATTTTTAGAACATTATTTCCATAAAGCTTCATTTACATGTTTTCAAGTTTATTTTTAATAAACTTCTTTTAGTTTAAAATTGTATGACATGTTAATAAAGGAAAAATGTTTTTGAAGAAGAATGGATATTTTTCTTAAGAATGAAGTTCAAGTGTTTTATCAAAATTATTTTCCAACTAAGATAATATAGGGTTCTGTTTCTATCCCTATTTTTACATTTATTAGATTATGTTATGATGTAATTAATTTTATGATTTCCTTTTATCTTATATGGATTATTTTATGATGGCATGATGTCTAATATTACCATTTTTATTACATGGGTTATGCTATGATGTATGATTTATGATCATGTGGAACACATAATAATGGTATCATTATGAGATGGGCGGGACCTATATCTCTATCCAATTCATTGGGTAAATATTTATATCTCATGATATAGACATGGATGGAATGGCAGGTTAATCTGGTTCAGTGATACAGGACTAAAATGAGGAGTGAACTCAGTTCAAAAATGGACTTTGTCCGCTAGGATAGTCTTGGAAATGAATCTTGACTACTAAGAAATTATCCTCTATTATTATGTGTATATGCCACAAAGTTTCATGTTTTAAGTTATTATTATTGGGATTACATTTTACTACTATGATTTATCCCATGTTATGAAATTATGATCTCTTTTACAGGTTATGATTTCCAAAATGTTATGTTCTTATGAATTTGATGTGATTTATTTTTATTTTGTTTACCCTTTCTGAGAATTTGACCTCGCCCTTTTGTTTGTTTTCTTTTCCCCAAGTCAGGAAGAGGGGTATTAAGTTGGATATTCCAAAAAGGGATTCTAGATATGATAAAATAAATGGGAGACAATATAGATGCTTTATGAACCAATTGTTTATGTTTCCCAGTTTCTAATGACACTATACCTATACGGTCCTATTGTGGTTTTGTTATATGTTGTAATAAGTATTCTTCAATTATGAATTAATAACAATATATGTAAAGTATGGGTCATTATAGTTGGTATCAAAGGAACCGTATAGTCAACCTTTGAAAACTAGGATGTGAAAGCATTAGTAAGAACCCTAAGGATAAGTCTAAGCATAGAACACAATCTTAGGATTTTAGAAATGGCCATGAACAACCTATTATAAGACCTCAAGTGTGAAATTTTATTCTTTATTTTTGTGGTTTTCCTATTATAATTATTGTTTCTCACACTATTCTTCTTGGTTTCAGTCAATGGCTGGAACCCGAAGGAACCGTGTTAATGCTGAATGTGACGGGCAATGCAATGATTGTCCCCCTGAGCAACCAAATGTTATGGGAGTTGGAATGAAAAATCTTGTATACATGCTCACGCAACTTTCTCAAGATATGAATCATGCAGGACTTCCAAACGAGAAAAGGAAGGAGCCACATTCTGTTGAATCCTTCATGACACAGCGTCCACCCTCATTCAGCGGGTCCACTGATCCATTAGTGGCTGAACAGTGGATCAGTACCACTGAAAAGATATTTTCAGTTCTTCAATCTTCTGAACATGATAAATTCATCTTAGCAGTGTTTCGTTTGGAAGGTGAATCTAACCAATGGTGGAATCTTATCAAGAATACGAGGAAAAGGTATGAATTTGAATCCATGGAATGGGACGAGTTCAAGAACTTATTTTTCAATAAGTACTTCCCTCGAATTATTTGAACAAAGATGGAGAAGGAGATTCTTGATCTGATGGAAAATGATGATGAATCTGTTGGTACCTACGAAGAAAATTTTACAAGACTTGCAAGGTACGCTTCAAGAATTATTATCCACCCTGAGAGTAAGATCAATCGATTCTTTAGTGGCTTAAAACCAAGTCTTCGAAGGGGGTTAGCCATAAGGGACTTCAATAGCTATGAAGAAATCGTTTGATGTTCTCTCAAGGTTGAGATGGAGATTGGAGTAACCCATCAGTCATATGCGTCTAATAAGAAGAGAAAAATGGAATTCAATGGGAAATCTAAAGACCACACTGAAAAGAAGATGAGTTTTCCATTGTGCTCAAAGTGTGGAAAGAAACATGGAAGGAGTTGTCTAAAAGGGAAAAGTAAATGATTCAAATGTGGAAAGGAAGGTCATCGATCATTTGAATGCCGCAATGATGGCAAGAAGATGTCTAGTGATGCGAACAATGAAAAGGCTACACAGATTGCACCTCCTACACTTCAATGTTCCAAGTGCAAGGAAATGGGGCATTATTCCAATCAATGCTCTAATCCATGGGTTGTTGATGATGATCGACATTAACAAAATCTTAAGGCTAAATAAAAAAGGAAAGTCACATGAAATTTATATAAGCGATGTGGAGTATGATAACGATGTGGTGAAAGGTATACTTACCATCTACTCTAAAGTAGCAAATGTTTTATTTGATTCTAGATCCACCCACTCTTTTATTTTTGAAGAATTTTCTAAGGGTATCGCCATATTACCTCAGCAGTTAGATATTGAGTTGGCTGTGATAACCCCTAATTGCACAACAGTCACATCAAAACTTTACAATTTTTCTCCAATTGAAATTTGTGGGAAAGTGCTTCCTAGAAATATTTTTATCCTTCCTATAGTGGAATTTTATGTGATTCTTGGCATGTATTGGGTTTCTTTATATGGATCTCATATCAATTTCCGAAGAACGGAAGTCACATTTCATATTTCAGATCAATCTATGATCATCTATGAATGCATGGATGAACATAACCTTCCAGTGAAAATTTCTTCCATCTTATGGGTCTTGATTCCACTAAATTAAGGTTATTTATCTCAAATGGTTGGAGAGAAAATCAGGACTAATAATATACCCATTGTACGGGAGTTTGATGATGTCTTTCTGGAGGAATTGGCAGGTCTTCCACCAAATTGTGAAGTTGAGTTTTCAATAGAACCCATACCAAGTGCTATGGCTATTTCAAATATAGCTTATAGAATGGCCCCAATTGAGTGGCAGGAATTGAAGAAGCAACTCCAAGAGATCTTGAAAAGGGGTTCATATGTCCTAGTGCATCCCCTTGGGGAGCACTTGTTCTGTTTGTTAAAAATAAAGATGGATCAATGAGACTCTGCATTGATTATCAAGAACTTAACAAGATCAATATCAAGAACAAATATCCTCTCCCGCCCATTGATGACTTATTTGACCAACTACGTGGAGCTCAATAATTTTCCAAGATTGATCTCCGTTCAGGGTATCATTAATTAAGGGTCAAAAGGGATGATATACCAAAGACGGCTTTCCGTACAAGTTATGGACACTATGAATTTATAGAGATGTCATTTGGTCTTACTAATGCCCCTTCTATCTTCATGGATCTAATGAATAGAGTCTTTAGAGACTATCTTGATCAGTTTGTGGTGGTCTTTATAGACGATATTCTTGTCTATTCAAAGAGAAAGGAAGAACATGAAGATCACTTGAGAATTTTATTGAAGACCCTGAGAAAGGAGAAGCTTTATTCCAAATTTACCAAGTGTGAATTTTGGCTTCAAAATGATGCATTTTTTGGTCACATAATCTCAAAAGATGGGATATCTGTAGATCCAGCAAAAACAGAGGTTATCGAAAGATGTTAGAGACCAACAATAGTAACTGAGATCTAAAGTTTTCTTGGTTTGGCAGGATATTATCACCGTTTTTTGAAAGATTTTTCATGATTATCTGATCCACTAACTAGGTTGATTCGAAAAGGAGTTATGTTTTCTTGGATAGAGGAGTGTGAAAAGAATTTCAAGGAGTTAAAAAGAAGGTTATTCAGTGCACATGTGCTCACACTTCCTTGTAGTGGAGAAAGGTTTGTGATCTATAGTTATGCATCCAAAAAGGGATTGGGGTTTTTTCTCATGAAAAACTATATGGTGATAGCTTATGACTCACAAAAATTTAAAATCCATGAGAAAAATTCCCCAACTCGTGATTTGGAGTTAGTTGTGGTAATCTTTGCATGAAAAATATGGAGGCATTATCTTTATGGTGAAAGGTGCGATATTCATACTGAACATAAAATTTTGAAGTATATATTCACACAAAAGGAGCTGAATATGCGCTAAAGAATATGGTTGGAGTTGATTAAGGACTACGACTGCTCAATTAATTATCACCCTGGGAAAACAAACAAGGTGGAAGATGCATTAAGTCGACAAGACTATGCTAGCTTATCCATGATGTGGATCATAAAAGATCCAATATTTATGGATTTACAAAGGATGGATCTTGGAATTATAAAGGTAGGGGAAAAATCTTATCTTTCTCAAATGAATGTTCAACCATCTATACATGTAAAGATTAAAGAGGCACAGAAAGAAGATGTAGAGTTACGAAATAAGGTGAGAAATGTTCCTGAATTTCACTTTGATTGTGATGAAATAATAAGGTTCAAGAATTGGGTTTGTCTTCCTCCCATCCCAGAATTATAGAAGGAAATATAGGATGAAGCTCATAGTTTTTCATTCTCTATTCATCCTAGAAGCATGAAGATGTATAGGGACCTGAAAGAGTACTTCTAGTTGGATGGAATGAAAATAGATGTTGCTGAATATGTCTCTTGATTCTCAGTTTTTCAGAAAGTTAAAGCTGAGAGAGAAAAGTCTAAGGGGATGTTACAACCATTACCCATACCTGAATGGAAATGGGAAAACATCACTATGGACTTTTTTACCGGACTTCCTAAAATATCTGAAGGAAATAATGTTATCTAGGTCATAGTTGATTGTCTTATGAAGTTTTCACACTTCATTGCTATTAGAGAGGATTTCTCTCTTGATCAGCTTGCCAGGATATATGTAAAAGAAGTAGTAAGATTGCAGGGAGTACCACTTTCCATTATATCTGATTGGGATCTGAGGTTTACCTCAAAGTTTTGGAGAAGTCTTCAGCATACTTTAGATACATAGTTGAGTTTCAGTACTACTTATCATCCTTAGACAGACGGTCAGTCTGAGAGAACAATTCAAACTCTAGAATAAATGTTAAGATCTTTCTCTATGGATTTTAAAGGTGGTTAGGTTCAAAACCTACCTTTGGTGGAATTTTCTTATAATAATAGCATTCACTCCATTATTCAGATGGCTCCTTATGAAGCTCTCTATGGAAATAAATATTGAACTCCAACTTGCTGGGATGAAGTTGGGGAAAGAAAGATATTAGGACCTGATCTTGTTGACGAGATGGAAAAAAAGTTCCAATCTATTCAACAACTCATAAGAGTAGCTCATAGTCGACAAAAAAGTTATGCCGATAACCGAAGAAATGAACTAGATTTTGAAGTGGGTAATAAGGTGTTCATATGACTATCTCCTTTGAAGAGAGTAATGAGATTTGGAGAGAAGGTAAATCTGAGCCCCAGGTATATCGGTCCTTTCGAAATAATAGATCATGTTGGGAAAGTAGCTTACCTATTGGCGCTTCCACCGAATCCCTCTCAATTTCATGATGTGTTCCATGTATCTCTCCTGAGAAAGTACATACCCGATCCTTCACATGTACTAAGCTCAGAAGTTGTACCGTTGGAGCAAGATCTTTCTTATGAAGAACAGCTGATAGAGATTCTGGATAGTAGTGAAAAATTCCTACGGAACAAGACCACTCGCTTGGTGAAAGTTTTATGGAGGAACCACCAATTATAAGAAGCTATATGGGAGTTTGAGGATATGATTAGGGAGAGGTATCCTCATTTATTTGTTACAAAGTGACAAATTTTGAGGCCGAAATTCATTTTAAGGGGGGGTAGAATGTAACACCTGAGATTTTTGTGAGAAATATTTTGTTTTTATGTTATATACATCATCAAATGAATCTTTCAATACACACAACACTAGCTTGGCTTTCTTTACACGCAATCGTGACCTTCCTCAATAGCTTTCATTGTACGCAATACCGAGTTTCACTAAACAATGATATGTTATTAGAATATTATTAAAACTAACCATTATGAAAAGTAAAACCCACTTTTTGAAATTTTATAAATTTTATCTTTCAAAATGAACTTCATTTTTGGATTCGGAAAATCGAAATTCTCCTAGGGTGAATTTTTAGTATTTTTCTAAAAACATTCAATTTTTGATTAAAAGTGAAAACACTGGGTTACTATTTAAAAACCGAATTTTTATTTAAATAATTATTTATTTTATTTAAATTTAGTTTAGGTCAAAATTGATACATAATACCTATATAAGTTATAAGTAATTCATTTGAGTCATTTTATAATAATTTTAGATATATAAAAATTTTATTGAAATTTTCACCGTCTTTTACCCACCTCCTAGGAGAGTTTGAAAATTTACATAAAACTTAAGTTTATTACTTCTGTGAGTGTAATTTCGAAAATCGGAGAGAAACGGTTAATATCAAGGAGTAAAATCTGGTACAATAAGATAAAAATAATTTTTGGTGAATAGTAACTTTTTACATTTATTTACCACGGTTAAAAGTAAGTTGGGTAATTAAGGTTAAAAATCGTATTATTATTACCCTAACACATGTCCTAATTCTATTAGATAAGTTTAATTCAACCAAAAACAACCTTATAAATAAAATATGACCATTTACGTCCACTTGGATTAGATTAACACATTTAATATCACTTTATTTAAAGAAGAGTTGAAATAGTGAAAATCAAAGTTTAATAACTAAAAAATTTTTAATATAGGGTTATAAATAATATAAATTCGACTATAAATATTAATTAGAAATATAAAAATATTTCATACATAATGGTATTTTATTTATAATTTTTAGACTTTAAATAATTTAATTTATTTAGGACACAATGATGATGCAGTAATTACCTTATTAATGAAATATTAACATAATTGATATTATAAATACCCAAATAAATGTAATTTGAGACTTTTTATGAGTTACACTAAATTTATAGGTTAATATAACATATTAGTATTTATTTAATTAACTTTTATTTAACTAATCATGTTGTTATGATTTTCACAAAAACCAATTACCAAATAGTGTCAAAATTGACATAAAATAGTTTTTAAAACAATTATTTTATTATTAATTGTTATTTTATTCATCAAAATCTAAGGTTAGTCAAAATTACTTAGATAATGTTTTATATATTAATAATGAACCACTTGGGGTTCTTTTTTCTTGTTATAGTAAGTTTATTAACCATATAGTGTAAGCAAACAAGAAGACACAGTAAAAGTTAAATTATTTTACTTAGAGTTAAATATAAATGATAAGGTTAAAATAGTAACCCAAACTTGTCTAAAATATATTGGTTGAGAGTATTTCAACCCATACCCACCTTATCTTCTAAATAAATCAAATTGGAGCTACTAAAAACCGAATATGACTTAATTATAAAATAATATTCTAAGTTTTTTCTAAGGTGCCCCTCTCCTCTCTTATAAAAGGGCTCCTCCTCCCTCTCCTCCTCACACAACTTTGAGCCTTCAATCTCGGCCAAACCCTACCAATTTCTCTTCTCCACTTCCCTAGAAACATCTTATAGGTCCTGGTATTCTTCAAAGACCATCTTTAGTGCCCTAAGAGGAGGTTAACAAGAGGCGCTTCAAAGAAGAGGTAATGTCCGTTACTGATTTTTTCAACTTTATTTCTTCTTCTACTTCTTCTTCTTTAGTTGTTTCATTATTAAGAAATAAAATTAGAATCACTAATATAATTATATTTTATTATAAATATTAAACAAACCTATTTCACCATCTATCCATCATACGGAAAATGAAATCACTGTGCATGCATACGTACGGAATATTGTCTCCACGCCGTGGTGTAATCGGTTTTCCACCACCACCTTACTTGGATGGGTATAATGGTGTAAAGAATAACTATATGTGATTATTTTAAAGTGATATTTATTCTTAAATAGTATACATACACTTCAATACAATTCCATGATCATGGGAACGATATCATCCCTCGTGCGTGCGTACGGCCTACCGTCTCCATGATGTGAAGCGACTCATTCTACATGATATTCATTGCATAATGATTATATAAATCAATTAAATGAATAAATATGATATATATTACACTAATAAAATTATGTAAATGAGTTTTATATATCCTAAAAATAAGAATAAGAATTCATTCGACAAAACACGCATAAGAACAAAATGCAATAAACACCCGAATAACAAGTAGCAATGAAATATTACTAAAAAGAGGCAATGAATATAACCATATATGATATCATAACAATGAGTACGATTCTGTAATAAGTCAATAACTTTATTTAAATTATTATACAAGAGTTTTGGACATGTATGAAACAAATCGGACCTAAGGTAAGGGAAAATCTTGCAATCTCAAATTTATCAGAGATTGTTTATACTTCAGAATTTACTGGGGAATATTTATCATCCACATCCATGTTTCCTCAATATGTAATATTATTTATATCCTCCTACAATTTTTGAAATCCAATTTTACCCTTTGGAGAGTTTTTAGTAAAAAAATATTAAAGGAATCTTTTGTCGTTTTTAGTATGAGGTACTTTTTTGACTTTTCCGGCCAAAGTACGAGAAGAATGTTTTTATTTAACTTATATGGAATGAATGGATTTTTAGACCATTATTTCCATGAAGAATCCTTTACAAGTTTTCAATTTTATTTTTAATCAACTTCTTTTAGTTTAAAATTGTATGACATGTTAAGAAAGGAAAAAAAAATTTTAAGTAGAAAGGATATTTTCCTCAAGCATGAAGTTCAAGTGTATTATCAAAATTATTTTCCATCTAAGGTAATATAGGGTTCGGTTTCTATCCCAATTTTTACATTGATTTGATTATGTTATGATGGAATTATTTTTATGATGCCCTTTTATCATATATGGATTATGTTATGATGTCATGATGTTTAAGAATCCCATTTTTATTACATGGGTTATGCTATGATGTATGATTTATGATCTTGTGGCACACAAAAGAATGGTATAATTATGAGATGGGTGGGACCTATATCTCCCTCCAATGTATTGGGTAAATATTTATATCTCATGATATAGACATGGCTGGAATTGAAGGTTAATCCGGTTCAGTGATACAGGACTGAAACGAGGAGTGAACTCGGTTCAAAAATGGACTCTGTCCACTAGGATAGTCTTGGGAATGAGTCTTGACTAATAAGAAATGATTCTCTATGATTATTTGTGTATGCCACAAAGTTTCATGTTTTAAGTTATGATAATTGGGATTATATTTCACTATTATGATTTCTCCCATTTTATGAAATTATGATCTCTTTTGCAGGTTAAGATTTCAAAAATGTCATGTTCTTATGAATATGATGTGATTGATATTTATTTTGGTTACCCTTACTGAGAATTTGAGCTCACCCTTTTGTATGTTTTCTTTTCCCTGCGTCAAGAATAAGGGTATTAAGTAGGATATTCCAAAAATGGATTCTAGATATGATGAAATAAATGGGAGACAATGAAGATGCTTTATGAACCAGTTGTTTATGTTTCCCAGTTTCTAAAGACACTATACATATACGGTCCTATTGTGGTTTTGTTATATGTAGTAATAAGTATGCTTCAATTATGAAGTAATAACAATATATGTAAAGTACGGGTCGTTAAAAAAATATAGCATCCTAACAGGAAAAACTAGACCCAACATCCAATATCAGTTCAAAAATGGTTAAGCACATCCATAAAAAGGTAATTAAACCCTATTCTCAAACAAGATCCCTAACTCAAGAAATCAAGGCATACCAATAATTAAAGGGTTAATATCCCTAAACATAAAATACCCTAAACTAGGGTATTGGGAACTTTTTTCACATATAACTCAAAAAAAAATCTATGGAAAGGCACAAACCACCTACCTTGACTTTGTATGATTGATATAGTTTAATCCTATCCATTGATTCAACCTATAATGTCGTAGATCTTCAAAAATATATTAAACAATCATCCAAGAATATCTCATAAAAGAGAATAAATCTAGGGATGAGGCTCTAGAATAAGAAATAACTCACCATGGTGATTCCAACGTAGTCGAAAACGGTTGATTCGGAGAACAGATGGTCGATTGGGGGCTTTGGGAAGAATCGGAGATATCTATCACTCCTGGACAAGGCGAGCTGAGAAGAATATGTTTATGTTGATTAAGCACGACCCCAGTTTGTTCAAAAAATTAAAAAAAAATATACACAATTTGTCTTTTAAAATTAAAACACGTGTATATTCCTTTACCTAGCCTTGCTTTATCCGGTCTCCATGTCACCCCACATGAATTTCTACTTTGTCGTTACACAGACGTTACATGGCTACCCACGGAAACCAGTTACATAGTGTGCACTCCAAAGTACACAATGTGTACTCCTAAGTACACAGTGCATAATCTTTAAATTTCGAAAAACTCCTACTTTTCATAAAAACACTAAAAATCAAGATACAAACATGAAAAAAAGATCTGGGTTCTTACAAACTTCCCCCAAAAAATAAATTTTTCCCCGAATTTCCCTAGTTAGACGGGGTAGAAGAAGAATCCTCACACACCTCTGGCCACTTCGATCGTACATCGGCCTCCCTCTTCCAAGTATCATCCTGTACTCGCCCGTGCTTCCATAGCACTCGTAACATAGGAACAGACCAGCCATAGAGAACCTCCACACTGCGATCAACAATCTGGATAGGATGCTCCTCGAATGAGGTGTCCACAACAAACTCAACCTCCTCTAGTTGAAAAACAAGATACGGGTTTGAGAAGTAACTTCGGAGCTTAGAAACATGGAAGACATCATACATGATTCATCATAAACCATGAACAATAGTATCCAACTTGAGATCATTCATCGGGTAATTCCTCTCATGTGGGCTCAACTACTGAGACCCATAGGCAACGACTCCATCCCCTTCCATAAGCACTGCCCCTATCCCAATACCTGATGCATCATAGAAAATTATATAGGTCTTGTATGGATTTGGAAAAAAATAGTAACGTTGCTAAATTCAATCTCCCTTTCATCTCTTGAAAGGATGAATCTCATGAATCTGTCCACAGGTACTTCACACCTTTCTTAGTCAGGCCCTTGAGTGGAACTGCTAAGCATGAAAAGTCTTTTATGAAACGTTTTTAGTAACCAGCCAGCCCTAGAAAAATCTTTACCTCAAATAATTTCATAGGGTGATCCTCGGAAACTACTGCTCCCACATTCTATAGGTCTAATGATACTCTTGTCTTTGAGATAACATTACCCATGAAGTTAATTTGGTCCACCCAAAAGTGTCATTTTTAGAGCTTAACATATAACTGATTCTCTCTTATTTTACTCAAAATGATCTCAATATGGTTATCATGGTTGTGTCGAGTGTGATATTACAACAAGATATCATCCACAAAAACCACCACGAAGGAGTCTATGTATGGATGGAACACTCGGTTCTTCAGTTCCATGAAATCTATCAGCACATTAGTGAGACCAAACGACATAACAACATACTCGTATAGACCATACCTACAGTTCAGTAAAACATCAACAAGAAACCCTCTCGGAAGTACTCATAGTCGAACCCCTCTTGTTCAGCTTAGACAAAGACTCTATGAGGAATCACTCACCATCAATTCCCCCTGTGGTCTCATATTGGTAACTACAAACACTCTGGGGAAGCACTCAATGTCTAATTCCCCAGTTGTCTCACAAAATGTAACTACAGACACTCTAAGGGAGTACACACATCCATCCACCCTATGGTATCGCAATGTGAAAAGTATAACAGACACTCTAGGAAAGCCCTCAGCGTCCATTCCCCTTATGGTCTAACTACACCAGGTTCCCACAACTCTGTGTAAGTCAATAGTGCACAAATGATATCAAGCATCCAAAGTAAATCACAAAATACTACTCGTTTAAACAACTACGAAGCATAGCACAAGCATGTCAGATAAAAATCACTCCATCCTAACAACACTAGGCATGGAAAACAGAGCATCCTAATATGCAAGACTAGAACCAACAACCAATATCAGTTCAAACATGGGAAAACAAATCCACAGAAAGGTAAATAAACCATATTCTCAAACAGTATCCCTAACTCAAGAAATCAATGAATAAAAAGAATTAAAGGGTTAAAATTTCTAAACACCCAATACCCTAAACTAGGGTATGGGGAAATTTTATCACATACAACTCAATAAAATCTACCGAAAGGAAAAATCCACCTACCTCAACATTGTATGATTGATATAGTTGAATCCCAGCCTTTGATTCGACCTATAATGTCGTAGATATATAGAAACATCTAAAAAGTTCGACCAATAGTATATCACTAAAGAGGTTAAATCAAGGTATGATGATCTAGAATAAGGAATAACTCATCGTGGTGATTCCAACTCAATCAATAGTGTTTGATTACGAGAACGGATAGTCGATCAGGGGATCTGAAAATAATTGGTGGCATTCGTCACTACTGGATGAGACGAGCCAAGAAGAAGATGTTTCTATCGATTAGACATGACCCCGGTCCATTTAATCAATTAAATAAAAATATACATGTCATTTACATTAAAAGTACATAGCGTGTATATGCCTTTGCCAGGACCCACTTTAGGTGGTCTCTAGGTCACCCCACATAGCCATGTACTCAGTCGTTACACAGCCAGAACACGGCTACCCACAGCAACCGGGTACACAGCGTGTACTCCTATATACATGGTGTGTACTCCTTATATTTCTTAAAACTCCTATTTTTCTCAAAAACACTAGAAATCAAGATCCATACCTGAAAATAATATCCTGATACTTAAAAAATATCTATAAGCATTCCTTAAAACCATGCCAACTATAAACATATAACCAAGGTAAATAAACAGTTTCATTGCAATGATGGAATATCTCTGAGAATGTCATACAACCATGCCATCCACGACCACATAACCAAGGTAAATAACCTACTTCGACAACATGACATAATATATTTGACCATGTCTTCTTAACATACTAACCACAACCATATAACCACGGTACAATCATAACAATCAATCCTGGTCAAAGCTCTATAATCATTAAAATATATTGGTCAAAGCCCTATAATCATTAATATATCGGACTGATCATAGACCACTCTATATAATAATAATATCAGGGTACAACTCTGATCCCACTTAATATTATTATTAAAAAAATAACTGGGCAAGTGTCAGGTTCATGCCCGATATATAAGAATTATGACAAGGAACCCAATTCCCATCATTAAACACATTCATCACAATATCAAATCACAATTATCAATGGTTAATTATTTGAATTTCCATCATTCATTCATATTTAAAATAAATTTAAATTCATAATTGATTGAAAATTATGTCAATAATAAACAATCCATAATTTAGGGATTCTATAACAAGAAATCACCCTTGATCACATGTCATGCTAAACATACTTTATGCCATTTTCTAATTCAATTATAATTAGGGTTATCTCACTACATGGGCTTACATGAGCCATTTTAAAAACCAATTTGAAACCAAATTACCTCAAAGAATAATTCAAGTTTTTTATTTAATTAATTTGTGTGCACACAGTGATAGTTCAATAACAATATTGCATAAACATGGAAATTATCAAACAAAGGGGTTAAGATTTAGACCCTACATTTAAATGATGATCCAAAAAAACTTCCAATGGAAAACTCTATGAGGAAGATGTTATATATGATTTCAAAGAGGTTCCTAGATCATAACTAAATAAAATAAAAAACAAAAACACAATCAGTCAATATATTTCATCGAAACGGTTGGAGAAGAAGGAAAATAAGGAAGAAACCTAACCAAAAATACTTACCAGGGATTGATCACACAATTGGGATGTCTAGAAGGGATGTTAGAACCCTAACATTTCTTCTAGAGTTCCCAATAGTTGAGAGGAGAGGAGATACACGAAAAAATGACAATTCATCCTCATGACATAGCTAAGATAGCAGGTCAGGAATTTATACTGTGTGTAATGTGATTACGCATTGTGTAAATTATTTTAATGGAAAACGCTGAAGAACCTTCAACTCAGATTTATATTATTAAAACCCTTGAACAATTGCATGACTTGTAATCCCCTTACATGGTGTGTAAATGTTCTGTAGTTGTTTTTTCATTCCATTTTGTTTTTAAAAAATATGATCCCCTTTTAAAGTTTCTCTACTCACCAAGAACCTGTGAAACAATTAATCCATTTATATCCAAACTCCATTAATTAAAATAGGAATACATCCAAAACATTAAGATATTTTATCTAACAAGTTCTCCTTATGGATACTCTCTGGTCCTTCTCAATTTTCCAAGCAACTAAAGATTGAATTCATTAAAATAAAAGACATTCATGAAGAAAACACAACAAAAAGAGAAGATTAACAAAAAAATATGGGAGAGACATACCTAAAAAAAGATGGGATCTTACAATTTTATTGAAATAATAATTATTTTATCATTAAAAGAATATATCAAAAAATATTATTTTTAATTAATGAAAAAAAAATTAACATTTTATAAATATGTTATAATTTTCATCAAAAATATTAAAAGGTTTTATACATTTATTATTTTGTAATTATTTTTTATCATTTAAAATTATAAAATTGATTCCAAAATTTAAATCATAAGTTCTAAATTATATAATTAGGGTCGATATATTTTTTCCAAAAGAATAAATTACTTGTGTCAAAACATGACATCATGGTAAGAGTCATAATGGAAATTATTAAAAAAGGATTAAAGGATTTTAGAATGTTTAAAAAATGCTTAAAAATTAGAGGATTAATGAATAATTATCACAAATTCACCACAATATATTATTTCACACTTTTGAACCACATTTATTTCAAAGTGAAATGAATGTGAAATAAAGTTAGTGGTAATTACAAAATTGTGACCCCCATTACTAATAAAATGGGCCTTTCATGGCCCCACATTTGCACACAGCTTAAGGCACTTTTTTGGAAGAAAATATGTCTAAATCCCTCCTTAACACCCTTATACATGTCCTATAATTTATCTTCTCCCAAAAATAGTACCTCTACATGGACAAAACCTATTTTTAAATTTGTTATTCTAAAATGTAAGGTAAAAATTCTCATATCACACCTTTTAATTTATACTTACTTCTGTTTTATCCTCCCAAATTCAGAATATGTTATACCATCATAAAGTAATTACAAAAATATGTTTAATATATTTTTTATTATGATATTTATGAAGAATAATTATATACCTTCCATTATCCTTATAAAATTTAAAATGCATTATATGCATACGTGCGAACAACAACTACCATGAATGATGTACTTTGTTTTTCAACATGAAATTTCAGGGGTAGCTCTAACAGTGTAATTAATTCAGAAATGAAATATTTATAAATAAATTATTGTTATTAAATTATAAATTAACTTCTTCTTTATTTCACTTTTATGGGAAATGAAAATGTCTTACATGCGTACGTGTCGACTAAAGCCCCAATGGATAAAATGTTCTATTTTTCAACATCACCATAAATTTAAGATTATAAAAGTAAATATAATAAATTTATATGATATTAAGGATTAATATAAGTAATTAATATACTTCTATAATTATAACAAAAATATTACTTACTATTATAATGTAAAATGTTGATAACTATATATTACACAAAATAAGACTATCACCAATTTCATCTACATGAATTGTAAATAAATTATAATGAAATGAAATTATAAAATTTCAAATAAATAATAATAATCCATTCTAGTGAATATTATAATCATGGAATGGTGAATTTTTTATCCAAATGAAAATGATTGAAATTGGAATTCTAAATCCTATATCAAATAATCAAATCCATAACATTCAACGCTGATAATAAACAACAACTAAATAATATATATGTAGAGAATGATGATTAATGTATAATATAAATGGAAATAGATATGAATAAGGTTATGAAATTTGTGATTAAAATGTTTATATTTATTATAATTGAGGATAATTAAATTTTGTGAAATTTAATAGCTAAAGATAAGTTTTTCATCCCAAATTAACTTCTTTGAGACATGTTTTGTTTTATACACCTATTTTATGTTTATATATTGTATATGGATCCAATTTGAAATATTATATCATTATTATCTATTTTTTCAGGTTATTTACATTTTCATTTCATTTTTTTATTTTAATTAGTTTTTGGATATAATGATATGAATGTTTTATGGGATTTTTCTAAATTTTAATCCCTTGATACATGTTGGGAATTATGAACCAGTTATCTTTCTTTATGGTATGTATAGGACACATTTAAATTATTATATCATAATTTTATCTCTAATTAATATTTTTAATGTTCACTTTCAGTTTACTTTTCTCAATATGTTTTAATTAAAATTTTATATAGTCTGTAATAGTTTGTTATATTAGTTTTATTTATCTAATATATTTACAATATTCATAACTCATTTTACATTGTTTTGTGTATATTGTGACACCATGTCCCAGTTGGGACTAATTTAATTCCCTATTTCAGTTTACCATATGACTTAAGTTGTGCCTCCCTATATGCTAGTGGATACAGACTAAAAATGAAGGTCAAATGAAACATAGGGTGACAATATACCCACTTTTTCACAGTAATAAATAAAAGAAAAAATATGAAATTATAAATCCAAAAAAATGATAATCATGCATTTCTGAAGTAATTCCCCAAAAGTGGATGAATTCTTAAAACTAAATATTAAATATTCCATGTCATATCATACATTGAAAATAGTAAGGGAAAACCCAAAAATAAATACATAATGAAGAATCATAAAAATGGGTCCAAACATTAGGTATAGTCCCCTCATCTATGAACATCCCTAAGCCTCAAATCAATCCTCAATCATATGGAATTTTCCCTTATTTTAACCTACAACCATGAGGTCTGATCGGGTATCCAATGGTGGCCTGATCGGGGTGTGATTACAACTTAATAGAACAACACTAAATGATTCTATAAAATTTATATTCTATTAATTTGTTTGTAGATGTGACGATAATAATGAAAATGAAAAATATAACCAAGTTCCATTATTCAACATTATTTAAATGAATTAGTTTTATTCATAGTTCCATGATTTACCCATTTTTTTTATAATACCTTCTTCTACCTATGCTGGTCATCTGAACCACGTGTCAAGAAGTCAAATTTTGGAAAAATAGAAACATTAGAATAATAATTCATCCATATGGAACTCCATGTCCATACCCTTGGGTTCGGGAGTATCTTCCCTTTCCATGAAAACTACTATGCATAGGGGAATATGGAGCATCAGTCTGGACCACCCACAAAAGTGAGGAATCATTCCATTATCCCACCAACCATTAGTTTACCATTTCAAATTTTCCTCATCATTAACCATTTTCACAATAAAATTCATCATTGTTACACCATCTTATTTATCACATTTACATGGTTAATTTCATTCATCACATTATCCCATTTATACAGTATTCCCATTTTACCAATTATTCATTACTCGACCATCATACAAACCTTAACTATACAAAATAATAGTTAATCCCACATTAACCATTAATCACCATTAGTCATAGTTTTCACATATTCAATTTAAAATAACTATAATTAGTTTTATAAAACAACCCCCCCCCCCCAATTAACCATTTTACAAACCATTTCAAAAAGTTCAAAGTTGTGTTAGACCCTATGGGTGTCTATAAGCATGGTATCATACAAATTAATGGACCCAAAGAGATTTTCTAATAGTATTTCATTTCTATAAGTGATATAGTCATCTTTTTCAGGAAAATAATTAAATTCACAGAAAAATGTGAATTTTTACGACCACATAAACTAGAACTAGAAATCAATATTGTAGGAAAGAGTGAATACCACATACCTCAAATTCATAAAGGATAACTCTCTTAAAATTATCCCTTGATTAAAACCAAAAAAACATAATGTCCCAAACACAGCATTTGATAAAAAATCATGGTTTTAGGTCTTTATAAGGAGAATACAAGTTACACATGGACATATCCTAAATATAGAGGGAATATGAGTATTAGAATCCCCATGATCTTCAATTCATACCCAAAGACACTCCCATTAGACATGAAATGATAGATATTATTCCTTAGATATATTATATGGTAAATGTTCATCACATCTGATTCTTAAGGATGCAATGGGGGGATTTGGTTTCAACAGTTAAATCTAGAGGGGGATAGTAATTTTTCCCTTTTAATGAGGAACTTAGTTGGAAAAACAATGAGTCAACTATGTGCCACCCTATTTTCAATGGGAGGCCTGGGTGACATTGTCTCTTAGGGATCCCACATGGTATAAAAGGCAATGAAGAGGTCGGGTGTTTGGATCAGTCCAAGTCTTCATGGTTTCTAGAATCCCCCATGCACAGACTTTTAACAATGAATCCTCACCCTAGAGGCTTCATGGTTAAGATGCACGGTTAGTACTAACCTTGTTCCAACCATGCACCCTTCCTAGTGAAGTCTCATTTATTAATTTTTATTCTACCACACCCTCAAGGCACCTCAGAGTATGTTTATATTCTAATGAAACATTTCATTATCTAGAAATCGGAGTTTTGATTGAAAATTGAATGAAATTTACCTCATTAAAAGTTTAGGATCTTACAACCTCCCTACATTATAATTGCTCATCCCCATGTTGTACTTATAAGAATCACTAAACCTCCAGGGTAAAAGTTCGGTCCACATAGACCTTATATTCACATCTGACTCCAAATTTTCCTCCTAAATGTTGTGATTATTCCATAACACTTAGAAAATAGGCAAAATATTACCCCAAAAGACATTATTACTTTAATCAACAATATGAACCATATGTTCCTCAATGGACACATCAACCTAGAACTATACATTAGTAACATAGATCACATGAGAAGGGATAGTTTGATTCTTCTTAAAGCTGAGAAACATGAAAAACATCATGTTTACCACCATACCATTATGGAAGATCCAATCAACATGCCACAATTACAATTCTCTTTATAATCTCAAATGACCCCACATACCTAGGCATTGGCTTACCTTCTTTCTGAATCCTATGGTACCCAAATCTAAACGACACCTGAATAAAAACATTTCCACCTAATTTTAACTCAAAAGGTCAACAACATTGATCAATATATAAATTATGCCTACTTTAATCCATATTCATATGTTTCTAGGTCAACAGAACTTACTTGGATGTCTCCCTCACAAGACTCGATCCCATCAACTCTAAATAAATTGCTTTAAACCAACATAGTAGTGATATAAATGGATTACTATAGATTGGTACATATGGTAGAATATAAATAGTCATATAGTAACTATTTTTATAGCCATACTCCACA
Source organism: Viscum album (assembly GCA_963277665.1). Lineage (NCBI taxonomy): Eukaryota > Viridiplantae > Streptophyta > Magnoliopsida > Santalales > Viscaceae > Viscum > Viscum album. Next base: position 175,848,617 of record OY728164.1, read on the forward strand.
AGTTCCATGTTATTTTCCGTTGTTCCAGAAAATTTAAGGATGCATGCTCCCAACATATACTCTAGCACTTGGATAATATGATATGATTTACCATCTATCTGTAGGTGGAAATATTTACTCAGAAACACATGAGTACCAATAATCTTATGCGTTACTTGAACAAAGGGTGATATAAAACATGGATTGCGACATAAAAATATACCTTGTGGAACCTTGTGCAACCACACTGTCTTCCAAACATATAAGTCACCCAATTGGAACATGGTAAAAGTATATCAAATTGGTAAACAAATGTTCCAACCTTATTAACTCATCTATATTTACCCATATCATGTTATTATTTAGTTGTTTCCTCAAAAGACCTGAAATTATTTCCATGAGGGTATCATCCCACTTCACTTCTAGAATTGAAAATAGTTGTAGCATTCCACCCACTATTGATGATCAACCATTAATTGCTGACTCTTGTAGCACCGTGTCATGAAACTAATAACCTCTTTATTCATCCCAGACTACCAATACTATCTATTAAGGTTATAACACTTTTTTTTAATCTAGGATGCACTTCTCACTTCAGGGTATGGAACTCACACATCATCCCCTCTCACATACATGTGGGCACAATAACAAGAAAAAAACATGATTGACATCATCATCATCGATAGACCGCTCAAAAGGTGCATATCCACCATCAAGTATTTCCCTCAAGGAAAATAATTGCAGATCCATAACTTGACTCTCCTTGATACAACTTGTTAGTGTCGACTAAAATGAAAAAGGATACAATGTTCATATATATTTTGTCATCCTGAACCTCTATATCAGTCTCAATAAACAAAGACATCATTTTGTACTCAAAACTAGGCTCTTTGAATACCAGAGTCTATTTCATTCTTCTTAGAGAGTTAGTAAACTATTCCCATTTCTGAGCTTATAGGACAACTCAAAATAAAATGATTGAAATGACCTAACACATATTTTTTGTCCTGGGATAAAATAAATTTGATAAAATATATAATTCATGATTTTATGGTGGGTATACAGTCTAAAACTTTCTCCCAATAGGTTACACCACTAGTACTTTAAATCATAAACCACTTTGTCCAACTCCAGATCATGTGTAGGTTAATTTCATCCATGTGGCCTCAACTATTAGGACCCATATGCCAGGACTCGATCTCCCTACATTAATACTCCTCCATATTTGACCCCAAATGAAACTGAAAACAATGTATACTCCTTATCCAGCTCAGGTCAAATCAAATTTATTATAGTATTCAAATACTTCTTCAAATCTTGGAAGGAATTCTCACAAACTCTAGATCATTAAAACTTGACACCCTTCTTTTTCAAGCTCAAAAGTGGTTCTTCTATATGAGAAAAGAATTTGATGAACCTTTGATATTCCACCAAAACCCAAAAAAATCCAATTTAAATTATTTTTGGGTTGATCTCAAGATATAGTTTTTTCACTTTCTCTAGGTCCACTCAAACACCTTCGTCAAAGATGATGTGACCCATGAAATGTACCATATTGGTCAAGAATGTAAATTTAGATAGTATGGAGTATAACGGATTATATTCTATTGAAATAATGACGATGTCAAGATGTATGGCCTCATAATCATGAGTTTTGGAGTACACCGTGATCATGTCCATGAAAAAACCATGAAATGATCTAATAATGGGTGTACAATTTAGTTTATCAAGGACATAAATATTGTTAGAGCATTTATCAACCAAAAATTCATCCTAATGAAGTCATACAAACCATACCTGCTCCTTAAAGTAGTATGTGGTATATCAGAAGGTGTCACTTGTAGTTTATGACATAATAACCTCAAATTGATCATGGAGAACACAAAATCAACCCTCAGTTAGTCGAAAAGATCATCAATATATGGAAAGGGTTTCTAGTTCATAACATTCATCCAATTTATCATCCTGTAATTGATGCACAAGTACAACGATCCATTAGATTTCATAGGAAAAACAAGAGAACCCAAAGGTGACAACATGGAAAAATAAACCCCTTCCCATAAAACTAATCTTCCCGAGTCTTCATATCATGAATCTTTATTGGTTATACCTTGTATGGTAGAATGGAGATTGAATTATCTCTATGTACAATCTTAATCGAGAACTCAACATCTCTCTCTGGTGGAAACCTCGAGAAATAATTGGTAAAAAAGACACAAAATTGATCTACCACAAGATGAAAGATATCATGATCTACTACCCGATAATCATGCATAATATATGGAACTTCGTATATGAGGTCACCTAACTACTGATGAAATGAACATGTAAGGACCATTCCCCATAGTGGAGATAAGTGTCACCATAATTGGATGTGGACATTACCCTTTGGTAATAACAATTGATATGGTATCGATAAAATACAAACCAATACATCCCCAATATTAGGTCAATACATAACATCTGAATCACAAAAAATTTAAAAGTAAGATGTTCTTGGTCACCTCGAGGACACACTCATTACATGGTTCGATAAACATTTCACATACTCTTAACAATGCTTTAATTAAAATAAATCCGCCCACATTTTCCACCACTAGACCCAAAACATTTAAAAACTGAGTAGATATTAAATAATATTAGACTCCTATATCAAAAAAAGAACAAGAAAGCATAGAATCTAAAATAATAAGATGTTGATTAGTCTATCATAAAGCCTCACCACCACTGGGTGTATGTTAAACTACATGAAGATGACCTAGCCCTCTACTATGGGATCTTGTATGAGTTCTAGGTTTTTCACTAACATGAGGGTATGGGTGATCTCTCCTTGATGTACTACAACCCCCACCCTAACTAATGTGGCTGGTGGAACTCCAAATACATGACTGATATGGAGTAGATCACCCTCTTATGTCTCTATGTATTATAATAGATCCTCCTTTGCCACCTTCATTTTGTGGGTTCTTGCAGAACCAATACATATGATTCATCCTTTCACATTGAAAAAATTCCACTAGTGGTCAAATAAATTTTCTCACATGTCACTCGGCCTACCACATCATAGTAGATAAATCAGCTAGCTTTCTGGGAGATAGTTTATATTCTCTGTCTACTTTTTCCAACACTACATTGTGTAAAATTATCATAATGGTTCATCCTACAATCGGAAGATGTGACACTAGATTTTTTAAATGAGATAATCTTTCCAACACCATTAAATATCATTCAGGTTCCCTTATAAAATGAGAGCCTAATCCACCAGCTCAGTAAACCTCTTCAAGAGAATTATATTTACCTAGGGATTGATCTCTAATCTAAGACCATCCTTGAATTTCCTAGCTGAATTTGCCTCATATCCTATATAATTAATAGAAAAACATAGAAAATTAGTGATGTGGAAAACATAATCCATCAACATAATACTTCCCTGATTCAAACACATAAAATCGTATACCTTCCACGATTCCAAGGCCTCAAGGTTAAATTTTTCCAGGAACATATCTTGAAAGTCCATCCACAACATTCCCTTTATCTTATCATCCCAAGACCGTATATACCTCCAACATTTCACTGGTCCTCACAATATATCTATTTCATGATTTACTCATTTTCTGGTAGGGTATCTATGTGATCCATAATCATATAGATGGATTAAATATAAAACTCTACTACCTCAGGTACACCCTCTCCAACAAACATTAGAGGGTGTTGTAGGTGAACCTCTATTTTCAAATCAAACAGACTCACTAAAGACCTATATAGTTATTTCTCCATAAACTATATAAAATGGAAGAAATTATTATGGAAATTGTCTTTACCCTATTACTTGAAATCATTTGGTTTTTCTTCCCCACTACCGGAGGAGAATTCTAAGTGATATGCTCTTTTCACGCAACTGGTAGACATTTTCATGGTGACATCCTTCTACAATTCCAAATGAACATATCAAAATTCATAACATAATATTATCACAGCTACAAAAAATATTGCATGCATCTATTAATTACATATTTCCCTGCTAACACTACCCCAAAAAATATAATAATAACCCCATCACTATTCTTAACAACCCTTAATATGAACCATTACTAACATGGGTGAAACAAACTCACCAAATTTCCCTTTACATTAGAATCTATTTTAATATTCCCATAACAATATTTCAATACTTTATCTAGTCATAATGTTTTTATTGGGAAAATTTTATTTAAAATTACAGTTGAATCAAGGTTCATTTTCAATTGCAACACCCAACCAAACCCATTTTCCTGTGTGTTTTTAACATCATTCATTTTACATGTATCCTTTAGTGGAAAAACCTATACATGCACATAAAAGCCTTGATCCATGTAGATATAGAAATAAAATCGTAGAAAATAGTAACATCATAGGTAAAGTGTATCACCCAAGGTGAAATAACATACAACTCTAACAAAAACTATCAAAAAAAAAGAATCCCAAATGAGGTACTTAGGTTTTTTCCTACACATTGGTCAGATAATACCTTTAACGAGATCATCTACAAAGAATGACACCTCTAAGTCTCCTATCTTCTTTCCAAAAATCAAATAAATAACCTAATTTAAAGTATTTTAACACAACCTTTTAACATCCTGACCTAGGTGCTAAAATTCGGTGCCTTGGGTTGGTTCACCACATGACCTCAGGAAAACTTCCTCTTATTCCAGAGGCTACAGAATAGCAGTAAATAATCAATATTATTTCATATATTTAAATGTGTTAAGGAAAACCCAAAATAAAGAAAAATTAAGGAATCCCCAAAATGGGTCTTGACATCAAGTCTGGTCCCCTCATCTATGCATATCCCTAATCCTAAAATCAACCCTGAATCATTTTGACTTTTCCCTTCTCCTAACATGCAACAATGATGTATAATCGGGTACCTAATGGCAACCCGAGCAAGGTGTGTGTACAAAATAGTAGTCCATTACCAATGGTGTCTAATGAATTTCTAGTCTATTATATTTTATGAAAATTTAAATATAATAATTTAAACAATAATGTGAACCATGTTCCTTTACACAACAATATTTTAAAAGTTTCTTTAATTCTATGTTCCATAATTTTTCAATTTTTCATCATACATTATTCATCCCATGTCGGTCATTTGAACCAAGAATTGAGGGATCACATGTTGGAAAACAAAGATCATCAGTCCCAGAATCCAAATGGTATTTAGAACTCCCTATTTGACCATCCCAACAATAATACAAACCAGTATTTCCATACTCATGGGTTCAAGAAAATAAGTGATTTTACACAAAACTATTATGCATATGGGCATCTAAAGAATCAGTATAGCCCTCTATTGAAAATGGAGCACCATTCCATCATCTCATAAAACACTATTTTATCATTTTAAAGGTTCTTCATCATGGAAAGTTTTAATAATTAACGTCTTCATAGGTGAACCATCTTATTTATCATATTTATATGGTTAATTTCATTCTCCAAATTTAACATGTTTCTACAACAATCCCATTTTACCAATTATTGATAACACAGAAATTTTATTTCCCATAACCATCCAACATCATGGTTAATACAACCCTAACCATTTATCAACATTACTCATAGTCTTCACATATTCTATTTAACACTATAATAATATATTTTATATCAACCCCCCCCAATTAACCAATTTAAAAATCATTTCAATATGATCAAAGGTGTGGAACAGACCATGGGTGTCCATAACTAGGGTCTCCTAATAATAAATATACTTAATGGGGTTTTAAAATAGTGTTTCACTTTATTGATATGTTTTGTTTGCTTTTTTAGGCTAATAATTAAATTCATAGAAAATAGCTCATTTTCACAACTGTATATACAAAAACTATGTATAGATACTATAGGAAACAAGTATAGGCGACCTACCTCATGTTTTTATAGGATAACTCTCTTAACCTTATACAATAATTTAGACTTAAACAAAATTCAAGTCCCAGAAAAAGAATCTGATTGAAAATACTGGTTTTAGGGCTTTGGAAGGAGAAAAAAATTGTGCATGCTATTTATATAAAATAGAAGGAAGTTGGGTGTCAGAGTCACCCATATCTTTGATACCCACCCAAATCCACTCAAAAATACCATGAAATAAAGGACATTAATCCTTGGATAAAATGGGATTGAATGGATCGTCACCTAGGTTTCATGAGGTTGAAATGGGGGGAAACTGTGTTAAAACCATTAAATCCTAGGGGGTTTCTCCCTTTCAATGAGGAACATTGTTTGACCACACATTTGGCCAAACCATGTGACAACCATGCTACACCCTAGGACCAATAGGCATCATGGATCATGTGGTCTATTTTGGGAGACTACACAGTTTTAATAACCATGTGGAGGCATTGCATTTGACTCTATTGAAGTCCATTTGTGTTCTAAGCTCTCTATATGACCCAAACCTTCTATTGATGTATTATCATGTTCATTATTTGATTTAAATACCATAAATTTGGTTAGTGATATTTTTATTGAGTGTATGAGGTGTCTCAAGGTAGTTCTGGGGGCTCGAGGAAAGAAAGAGGGGAAAACCTTCCCATTTAGTGCATGCTTCTAGGTTAGCGCATAGTTACTAGTAACTGTTTTCCTTAATTTTTCTTTCATGAATATAGGTTACATGGTTTATTATACACTAAAATATCATATGAGGAGACCTATAGGATAGGATAGATCCATCCAAAACTATTACCGTGTGGTTTTTCAAACCATGGGGCCCTTCTAGTAGGATGTGTGATGTGGAATCCTCATGGTAAGTTGGTGGTGCATGGTGATAACATGGTATTTCCTACTATGTGTCCAAACTATGTACCACATTAAAAATGTGGGGTTTTAAAATTAATCCCCCTTAGGTTTTTTGTTTTCCCACCTAAATTTATTTCCTTATCTTACGCCAATAGTTGGATTAACTATCCAAACCCTCCTAGACATCCCAAGGTTCCATCTCGCTCATTTCTAAGTGGTTTAGAGTTATGTTGGGTGTAAATCCAATATCTGGGTAGCGTAACACTCCTATTTGATCTATTTTTTGGAATAGGGATTTTTGATCCATTATTATTCTTAATAATCATAAAATTCATTTTTTATATTGGATTCTATGTTGGGGCGTGAAGGGTTTTTTGTTTTATAATCATAGGCTCATGTTGAGGGTGTTGCTTTCTATGATAATGAGGTAGGTGGTCTATAAGTTATATCTCATTGTCTTGTTGATTTTTTCTTAAAATATAATTATAATTTTATTTCATTGTGTTGTCACATTTTTCATGTTAGAAATTATGGGTTAGTTAGATAATGGATTAATTGAACCCATCATGATTTTCATACGATGCATTGAGATGGATTCAACTGTATTAAGGGAGACCCATGGGGTAAGCCACTTCTTGAACATGAAATTGTAATAATATGTTTATAAATGTCTTATAATGAGATATATCCCATAAAAAGTATATTTGAATATTAACTTGAGATATAAAATTGAGTTAGTTTTTCTTATTCATAGTTGTGGACATTATTTAAGGTGGTGTTTGGTATAATGTGAATGTGCTAAATGAAAAATGGGTTTTGGGAATGTAAATGAGAAATGAGTTGATGGTTAAGGTATGAATATGGTATGTGCGTGGATTGAAAAATGAATTATAAATAGTAAATGTGATAAATGAGTAATGATTGTGAATGGTAATTGTAATTAACAAGACATGGTTTGTTAATGGTAAATTTTTTGGTTGATTTATGTTTTGTAAATGAAATATGTGAATAATGGTTAAAAATATTATGTACTTGGCTTAATGGTTGTGGGGTATGGTTGAGGATCTATTCCCACATCTTAGGATAGACTGATTCTCTAAACTGAACCCTATCATGAATAGGTTGGGGAGTTAGACTAATTCTCTATTCCCCCCAAAGATAAATGTGATCTGAATACTAGAACTAAATATACAATGTAAGTTTCATATAATTCACGGGTTGGGGAGTCAGACTGACGATTTATGCCCCAAAAGACAGATGAGATATGATTACCTAGAAAGAGGATTTAGTTAAGTGTTATGTAATTATTTTTGTAATGTTTTCCCTATTTATGTATGAATCTTAATTGATTCACTTGTTCATAGTTTGTATGACCATCATAGGCCAATGTGTAATTAACAGAAATGGTTAACCTTTGAAATTAATGATAAAAGTCGCTAAATTGAACCTCATTCATTACTAGAACCCAAGTTTTTTTTTAATTATTTTTTCACATACATACAATATGTTTTTGACTAGTTTTTTTTTTAAACATTGTTGGAGGTGACCGACTAAGTTGTACTCACACCCTGCTCAGGCCGCCATTGGGTACTTGAGAAAATATCCTAGTTGTATGTCAAGACAAGGAAAGGTCACTATGAAATATGGTTTATTGATCATGGGGTGTTCATGGAGGGGGGATTTGTACTTGGATTTAAGACCCATTTTTGGGATTTTTAGATTTTCATTATTTTGGGTTTTTCCTACACTTAGCACAGTAAGGCATGACATAGCATATTTATTGTTTGGTTGTGGGCTTGTACCCAGTTTCGTGAAATGGATTTCTGTTGCATGTTTATGGTTTACTTGTTTCCATTATTTCATATTTTATTTTCTATGTATTACTCTATTAATTAGGCTATAGTATCCCCACATGTTTTAATAGACCCTTGCTGCATGTCAAAAGCATTTGGTCTACGTAAAGCCATGACTAAGGTCATGTGATGACCTGGATAGGGGAACCATTTTAGTCACTACTGGTTCAGAGATGTCATAAAGTGGTATCTGAGATTTTTTTATATTTTTTTCATAAAAATTGGGAATGGTAGATGAGATACTATGTGTGTCGGACCATGGAAATGAGTTCATGTCTGGGAGTAGCTAACCCATATATAAGGGGAAAATGGTACCCTATGGGTGGATGGTTGTTTTGTTTTTTTGTTGTTATGGTTGAATAATATTTCACTATTGTATGATTCACTTGTTGTGTGATGTAAATAATTTTTGATATTTTTCTAGATGCCAAAATGGTAAAAGGTTTGGTATTCATTCATAATTATATGCACCTAGGGACATATGCGGTATGCATCATGGTAGGAACACATGGGGAAGACTTTTGTAATGTGAGGGATAAAATTTTCTTTTATATTCCTTGATTTTTAAAGAATTTGAGTCTAATAAATATGATGTAAATGGGTAAATGGAAAGACAATGATGAAATGGTTATAAAATAGGGCCTACCAAAGAGTCTTGAATGGTTTAAAAATCATGTTGTGAAAATATGAAAAGATAGAAAGGTTCCAAAATGAGAGAGATTTATGTTGTGAAAGTGAAATGGTTATAAATGGGACTAATAAGATGGTTGTGACTATGCATGTTCTCTTACCCCATGTTGACCATGGTTTATGGTAGCGATGGTTAAGGGTAGTGAATGTGATGAGATTATATCCATTGTATAGTGAATGAAACTGGGTTATAAATATATAACAGAGATTCATCCTTTGTGAAAAATATGGAAGACTTATGATATATTCCTTGAGATGAATGTTTTTCATTGTATAGGGATAACCCCAAGATGATGTATGAATGTTGGGCAATAAGAGGTTATCACTAAGAATTCTCCTCTAGTAGTAGAGAAGGAAACAACATTGATCCAAAGTAATATGGAAGTGGAGATGTTCACTGAGAACATTTCTAGTTTTTTGTAGATGATGGAATGAGCCCTATGGAGGGTTGTACTAAGTATGTTTGAATTTTCTAGAGTGTTCCAGATGAATCACCCTGTGATGTTTACCAAAGATGGTGGACCTCGGGATGCTGAGTTCTAGATAGATTTCATCTGGATGATTCTAGATCACTTGGAGACTCCTCTTGAGAAGAGAGGCATGTTGGCGTCTTATATGTTCTGAGGACCAGAAAAGTACCGGTGGGATATTCTGGGTTAGGCTAAGCAGGAATATGGTATACAGTGGAATGATTATAAGGAAAAGAATATCTAATTTGTTTTTCCAGAGACCTTGAAACATGATAAGGATGAAGATTTTATAAGGTCAACCAAAGGGTCAATTATCGTGTTGGATTTTTTTGGTCACTTTACCATCCATAACCTATTTGTTCCCTCATTGGGGGGGGTGGGGGTGAGGTAGTTATGGGTAGATGTTTCTAGGATGGTCATAAACATGAGTTTTGGTCCCAATAGAATATATTTTTATATAGGTTTTCTGATGTGGTGGATGATGCCCTTTTTTCAAAAGGGAACCTCAAGGAAATTTTTGATGTTGAACATATGGTTCTAGGAAGGTGATCCATTTGTATGAATTCCAATACTAGGAAGTGACTTTTTGAGGGTTTTGACTGGGGTGGGGATATTTAGACTACCACGAGAATTGGTTTGACCCCTCAAGGTGGTGACTAAGTTATAAGCTATCTGGGTGGAAGGTCGGGACACATGCATGGTCAGTGTCATCGACCACCAATTGAGTGCTGAGCAAGTGGTAGGATGGGGCTTGTGTAGAGGTTCTGTAGGAACTCACAACATGTAGGAAATGATGGAGGATTATGGCTGGTCCATAGTGCTGGAAGCTAGAAAAAAACCCATATTGGGTAGGAAGTTGGAGTTCTACTAGCCATACCAATCAAGGTGGTGGGTGTTGTACTATGAGATAAGGACATCCTTATTATCAGGGTAGTGAAGTTATAAGGACTCATAATGGAGGCTAGGGTAGAGGGACATCTAATCTCCATGCATTTTAGCAAGCACCAGAAGGTGGCATGGATGGAACAGTGACTATTTGATGAATTATTATTATAGCATTCACACTTTATAGTGCTTTATTTGATATAGTTTTCTCAAATTATTTTATGTCTGGTCAGTTTTAAAGAGTGTTGGGACAAGAAGTAGAGCATATATATGGGGTTATGTTGATTGATACACCGTCAGGTGTGCAATTAGATAATATCTGACAATGCACGGAGTGTACCCTAGAGGATGGTGGTTACTGTTTCCTTTGGGACTTGTTAGTGATTGAGATGTTAAGTGTCAAAATAATATAAGGGATGGGTTTTTTTTGTGTTTTATGAGGTCCATATTGACTATTAAATCCATATGGTAATCTTCATGTATATTTAGGATGACACTTATGTTCACTATAGATAATGGGATATATGAGTAGGCCATAATGGTACAATTTGTTATCAGTTGGGTGAGTTCATAGTCCAAGTCTAATTCCTTGTACTTGAGGATGGGTGGGGGAGTATCTTATATATTCTCATATGGTTGATCTGTTTCCGGAAGTGTTTACTAAGAACATCAAGGGGATTCCACCAGAGAGAGATGTTGAGTTCATGATTAAGTTTCTACCTAGAGAAAACTAGTTTCTATTCTTCTATATAGGATTGAACTGGAATAAAATTTTAAACATTAATATCAGTTGGATGAATTAGAGAATAAGGGGTTTATTTGTATGAGTACATCACCTTGTGGATCTCCAGTCTTGTTTTCTAAGAAGGTTGATCAGATGTTTGTATTTTCTGTTGATTACTAGAAGTGTATAAGATGATGGTTAATAAACTACAACCTCTTCCATGAATCGGTGATATTTTTTTACAATTTAAGAGGTTTTTCTATGTTCTACATGATTTACTTAAGATCAAGGTATCATCAACTAAGGGTGATACCTTCTGATATACAATAGAATACATTCTAGAGTAGTTATTGTTTTTATAAGTATGTTATTATATCATTCAGGTAGACCAATGTGCCCATAATGTTTATGGACTTGATTAACTAGATAATTTAACTAAACCTGTATTATTTCATATTAATTTTTATGGATGAAATCTTTTTGTAGGATGAGACACAGGATGATCATTAAAAAATTATGACATCATCCTGATTACACTAAGAGAGAATATGAAATACTCTAAACTATCCAATTTTCATTTCTGGATTGAAAAGATATATTTCATGGGTTACATAATACTCAAATAAGGTGAGTGAGTGGACCTAGAAAATTTTCAAGAAGTAGTATCTTGGGAACAACCTAAAAATGTTTTTGAAATTTGGAGATTTCTGGATTTAGTGGGTTATTACCAAAGGTTTATTAAAAATTATTCCCATTGGGAAGCACTAATTTTAGGATTGACCAAGAAGCGTGTCAATTTTTAATGGTATGGAGAATGTGAGGATGCCTTCCAGGAGTCAGATAAATTGTTAAACATAATGCCAATTGGTATCCTACCTAATATAGGTAAGGAGAATAACATGTTTTTTGATGGGTTTGGTGATGGTATTAGGGTAGTGGTGATACATTATGATCAAGTTATGTAATATGGGTCATAATTATTGTGTCCCCATGAATGAAACTACACTACACATGATATTGAGTTAGCCATGGTGGTTTATGAAATAATGTGTTGGCTGAATTACTTATTGGGAGAAAATGTTTCAAGATATTTGTAGGAATTATTTTTGGTCAGTGATAAATAAGGAGGTTGTAGGTTTTGTGATAAGATTCTACACCTATTAGAAGAAGGATGATATTTATTGAATGCATGGTAGTTATATATGTTTCCCATTACATATTTGAAATGGGATGATGTTATGATAAATTTTTTTGTAGGCCTCCTAAGGAAACCTCATAATAATGAGGTGATATAGGTAATTTTTGATTGGTTTACCAAGTTGGAACATTTATTGAAGATATGATATTCCTTCACTGTTGTCCAACTAGGTGAGTTGTATATTTGGGAGATAATATAGTGGCATGGGGTGATATAGACTATAGTTTAAGATCATGATGCACATTTTACTTATCCCATGTAGAATGGATTACCAAAGGTACTCCGTAATCAGGTGTTTTTTGTATATATTTTAACCCAAAGATAGACGTGTAGTATAAGCATACAATTCAAGTGTTAAATAAAATTTTCAAGGAATGTATCCTAGGATTTTTCAGATGATGGGATAAGAACATGGCTCTAGTTGACCTCTCATATTACAATAGATTATAAGAAAATATTCAGATCGAACTATACGAAGTTCTCTATGGTAAGCCATGTAGATCTTAGTAGTGTTGGATAGTGGTTGTGAAATTAGAGTTTTTGGGATAGATTCGTTTGCATGAGATGTTGGAGAAGGTTCGGTTGATTTATAGATGTAAAGATATGGATATGAGTAGGAAAATGTCTAATGTATATTGATTTCTTATAACTCTTGAGATTATGGTGGGATATATTGTGTTTCATCAGGAGTTTTCATGGTTATCTCACCATCATATTCAGATACAAGTAAATTTGGAACCCATGTACGATGGGCCATTTGAGATTGTAGAGAGGATCTGAATGGTGGAATATCAATTGGCTCTTCTACAATATTATTGAGGTATGAATGATGTTTTTCATGTGTCAAAACTTAAAAAACGTCACCCTAAACATTCCCATTTTTTGTGTGGATTTTTTTGAGCAGTTGGATGATGATTCCATTAAATATAATCCAGTTCGTATTGTGGATCGTAGTCAAGATTTCATGAGGGGAAAGACTGTGCCATTTCATAGATTTTTGTGGAAGCATGGTAGTGTTCTTGAAGTGACTTGGGGGAGGGAGATGGATATGTGGAATCAATGCCATGATCATTTTACCATGTATATGTAGTGATTCTTGGGCGTGAGAATCTAGGATGAGTTGTTTTAAGGTGGGGAGGTTATAAGATCCAAGACATTCCTTGAGGTACACTCAAATTAATGTGATGGTTTAAATCCCTTGATGTTGGTTAAATAAAGGTTTACTTGGAATATGAGGAGTATCAAGGGTATTTATGGGGATCAGGAAATGAAATAGAGGATGAAGTTCCCAAACAATTCATGTTCCATTATTGGCACATAGTTAGTAGTAACTATACTCCTTAACATTGATTTTTGGAGGTAGGGTTCACATTTTATGAAAACATTCAAAGAGTACTACAATACATGTAGTCTTCTAGAGATCCAACATATATGTTTATGACAAGGTGTTTCAAACTTTTCAAACTTCCCATGAAGCTGTGCGACATGAACCCCTCATGAAAAGAGGTTGGTGCATGGTTTGTGGATGGTTTGGCCAACAATGAGATCAAACTATGCACCCCATAAAAAACATGGGTTTTTTACCATTTTTACCCCTCTTGAATTATGTTTTCTCACTATAATTCCATAAAATATCATCATCCAATAGAAAGAGTGATGAGACTACCCTCCAAGGATTTCAAAGGATTTATCTCCCCCATTTCTAAGTCGTTTGGAGCACTATTGGGTCTAGATTGAAGATTTGCGAAAGTCTAACACTCCCATTTTCTCTATTTTTTAGGTTTGGGCATATGTAGTAGTAATTAATCTTCTAAGTCCCTAAAAACATCTTTTTCTAGTGTATTCTATGTTGGGGGTTAGAGGGTGGTTTGTTTCCAAAGAAAATGATATGGTTGATGGTGTGGTTGTCTAAAAAACTGAGGTAGGTGGTCTACAGGTTGTATCCCGTAGTCTTATTGATTTGTTTATGTACAAATGGTAATAATTTTGTGTTTTTGTTCTATTCATTTGTGTTTTCTTTGTAGAAATTATGTGTTAACTGACTAATTGATTAATTAAATCCCTCCTGATCCCAATGGGATCACTTGATATAGATTCCACAAGGTTAAGGGTCACCCATGGGGTATTCTACTTATTGAACATAAAATTCCAATGTTAAGCATAGAAATGACTTGTTATGAGGTAGAGTGCATGAAAATTAGGTTTTCAAGTTAAAATGAGATATTAAATTGAGTTAAGGATGCTTGTTCCTAGTTGTATAAATAAATTTAGGGGTTTTTTGTATAATTTTAATGTTTTAAATGAACAATGGGATTAGGGAACGTGAATGGGAAATGATTTTATCGTTAAGGAATAAAGATGGGATGTGTGTGGATTAAAAAATTACTTGTATGTGGGAAATGTGATAAATGAGAAATGACTGTTAATGTTATGATTAATTATTGAGATATGTTTTATTAATGTAAAATGTCTTGGTTGAGTTAAACTTTTAAAATTATTCATGGAGATAGTGGTTAAAGAATCATGCACATAGGGATTGGTGGTTTTGGTGAATGATTGAGGATCTATTACCATGGTTTATGATAAAGTAATTCTCTAAACCGACACCATATCATGCACAAGTTGAGGAGTAAAACTGATGCTCTATTCCTATATAGATTCATGGGATGTGGTTACCTAGACGGAGGATCCAATATAAGTGTTATATAATGCACAGATTGAATATTCATAATGATGCTCTATGCACTAATGAATTCTTGTTATTTGATTACCTGGACCAAGGACTTGGTAAAGTGTTATGTAATGATATGTGTAATTTTTTACCTAGTGATATAGGGAAATAAATTCCTTCCCTTGTGCTTATTTTTTATGACATTCATAGGATGATGTGTAATTGATGGGAAAGGTCGACCTATGGAACAAATGATAAAAGTGGATAAAATGAACCTTGTTAACTTGTGGAACCCTTTTTTTTCTATTAATTTTTTATTCATTACTCACATAAATATGACATCTATTGGACTTGATATTTTGTAGACACCATTTGTGGTGGACAATTTATTTGTCCTCACACACTGCTCAGACTACCATTGGGAACCCTAGCAGACTTCTGGGTTGCGTGTTAGGAAAAGGGTATGGGAACTACTCTATATGGTTTATTGATCATGGTATGTTCACAGAGGATAGATATAGGCCTGGAGTTAGCACCCATTTGGGGATTTTTCAGCTTGTCTTTATTTTTTGGTTTTTCTACGCCTAGTATTATATAAAATTACATAGAATATTTGTTATTTGGTTGTGGTCTTATACCTAGTTTTGGGAAATGTATTTGTAACTCATGTTTATGGATTATCAACTTCCTTTATTTAATATTAGATATATTGTGGATTACTCTGGTAAAGATAGTATAGTCACCCCATGTGTTCTATTTGAACCTCTTTGTGAGTCATAAGCTTCTAGCATATGGGGAGGTGGGGATGAGGTCCAGTGGTGACCTCGATCATGGCACCATATTAGTGGATATCGAGACATGTACTCTACACCCCCTTTATGTGCGTTTTCAACCATGAAACTTACCTAGTGTTGCCAATTTTATTTTTTCAGTGTTTATAACTCCTAGGACACCCTCGAGTCTCCTCATGTTCTCAAGAAACATTTCATTAACTATAAAAAAATAGTTTAACCCAGAAAAAAAAAAAAGGAAACATACATCATTAGAGGTTTGGGATCATTTATATATATTGCCCAATGTGTAGAAGCCCCAAAACCAGTATCCCAGAGCCAGTGTCTACCTTATTACATTGGCATACACTACTGGAATTCTTAATAATTGTGACGGCCTATTTGCAATGGGATACCTTCACAAATAGGCTTTAGCGACGGGGGCCCGTCACAAATGGCCCGTTATAGAAAACACTGTCGCAAATACAATTATTGGCGATGGTCCGTCACAAAAAATGTTATTTGTGATGGGAAACATTATCACCGCAAAAAAGCTTCTGATTATATGTATTGTATATACATAAATGTTTTCGTAATGGGCCCGTCGCAGAAACTATTTGTGACGGGCTCTCGTCCCGTCGCAAAATATATATATATATATATATATATATAACACTTTTTGTGATGGGTCCGTCGTAAAAAATTATTTGTGACGGTCAAGTAGTACCATCGCAAATATGTTTTTAAAAATATTTAGTTAGACTATTTGCGACAGGACCCCATTTCAAACGGTCTCGTCACAAATAATAAATTAATTTAAAAAAAATTAATAAAATTACGATTAATGAAAAAATAATAATACTATTATTAAAACATTAAAAAAATAAAAAATATTAAAATTCTCAATATTCACAAAAAAATTTAAAAAAATAAAAAAATATTAAAAATTAAATTATGTAATATTTGTACCAATATAAAAGACAGAAAATGTAAATAATTCATATTACAATGTTAAATTCAAATTTTTGTAACATAAAAAAACACTGGGGGCCGTCTTCTGGAGGAGGTGGAGGAGCTGAAGGAGCTGGTGGAGGAAACTCCATCCCTAGACTACGAGTCAGATGGTGCAAGTACTCCATCTGCTCATGATACTGCTGCTGCCATTGACGCATCTGCTCCTCGTAATGCTGCTCCTACTGCTGCTGCCGCCGACACATCTCTTCTTGCTGCTTCTGCAAAGTCTCTATATGCTCAGCCTGAGCTCGCAACTACTCCTGATACTGTGAGCCAGAAGATGATGCCTCTCCACGAGCTCCTCTCGAGATGGATGCTGACATCATTGCAGTACCATTATAAGTACCAAGAGTCAAATGAGAGCTAATACCAACTACTATGCCCTTCTCAAAGCCATACTGAGTCACCTGCATCCATGTCGCCTCATCGAAATGGTGAGCAGTAGTCTACTCAGTTGTCTCTTCCTGACCCTCAGCCTGTGTCTGAAAGGTCACAACCTCATATGAATCCTTCAAATCCAACATAAAATTAAAATTGTCAAAATATTATATGCAGTTAATTGTTAAACTGATAAAATAATACTAACCCCAATCTGACACTGGCGATCACCTCTAATCTCTCCAGTAGCTGGATCACTATACATCCTCCGATAAACATCGAACTCCGTAATATCAGGATGCTCGTCTGTCTTCAGAAATATAAAATAAACTTTTCATAATTACATTTATATAAAATATTTAAAAAAATATACATACCAGATGCTCTCTATGCGAACTGAATGTACGGCTACCAGCTCGATGTGTCACCACATGTCTCCCTCATTTCTATCATCCCACTGAAGATATCCTTTGAAATTTACCACCCAACTAGTGTAAACATAATCCATCCCAAATGTGAGATGAAATGTACTATAGTCAGTGGGCTCTACATGAATCATCAAATTCTGTCACCCCTTCTTTCTAAATGGTTGTCTTTCTCAAATTGTGAAAAACTAGTAGAAACAGTCACGCATAGACACCTGTCATGCCATGTGGATAGCGTCGCGCATGCTATCATCGACAGGATTCCATAAACCCTAAAAATAATTTATAATATAAAGTTGTTAATAAAATAAATTTCAAAATAATTATTATTTATTTACGTACCATCCAATGCTGGAACATGTCACATCGCACATCAAAGGGAATCTGTTCCCATGTGATCTATGTCTGAGAAAAATAATTATGCAATATTTTCCTCCCTTCTCCAATAACTACATGATGAGAACTGTGAATAAGGAATAAATAATCAAATAATTAGTATATATATAAATAAATTAATGAAATCTAACTAAAATATACAGGTTACCATATCTCTGTGTGCATGGATCTAACCCAAGACGTGGACGTCGCTCGGGGATAGGGTCAAGAATCAACAATCGCCCAAGACCACGCCCCGTCCACATACCTACTGAACCACCAGCAGGCTGAGGGTCAGCTGATCCCACATCCTCATCATCCAATGGTACATCAGCCTCCTCTAACTCACGCAATAGATCATAGTCCATCTGAAACACAAAATTATTGTTGTTAGCAGATAGTTGAAAATAACTATTATATATAGATATATATTATTTATAATTATAACGAGAATTTAACTGTGTCAATGTTCATCTTGATCCTCTTCTCCATAGCTGTCAATGTCAATGTCTTCATCTTCCTCCTCAGCATCATCAATATCAATATGAGTTTCAGTTTTAGCATCTCTTGTCATTTCAAATTCAATTGTAACATCATTAACATCTTCATCACCATCGATCCTTAATTGTGGGGTATCATCATCGATATTCAATTATCTTTGTAAATCACATGTATTTTGAGCTGTCTCTTGAAAATTTTCAATTCCTTCCACTTCAGTGGAACCAAATTCAGTTTGAGTAAACTGATTTTCCCAAGATTTCATTTTTATTATGCTCCACCAATCACTCAAGTCTGTTGAAGTAGCACAGTACTTTGCATAATAAATTTGATGTGCCTATTGAGCTAGTAAAAATGGTTCATTTACTACAAGATGACATTTATATTTAAAATCAGTGATTCCATGAGTCGGATGAACATGTAAACCTATGTGATCTACAATCCACTAACAAAATAATAAGTGACTCTCTGTGGACAGTGTATAAGCTGCTCTTGGATTCAATAACCTCTCTGATCCGACATTTTCAAATAATTTAAGTTCTGGTCGCTTGTAAATTTGGGTAAGATCTAATCTTGCCTTTATAGCATCTTTGGTCTTACTTGGTGTATCCAAAACTGTATGAAATAAATTATTAAAACATTTCTTCTCAATATACATAACATCCAACATGTAGCGGACCAACAAATCAGACCAATACGGAAGATCCCAAAAAATGCTCTGTTTTATCAAATTATGTTCTTTCCCAAATCCATGAATTTTCTTTTTGTTTACTATTGGTCCAAATGAGATGGGGTAGTGAAAATACAACTGATTTTATCTCTGTACCTGAGATCATCTTTGGAGGTTAATCCCTTTCAATTTTACCTTTTCTGAAATAAGATTTGTTCCTCCGAAAAGGATGATGGGTTGGAAGAAATCTACGGTGACAATCAAAATAGTGAGGTTTTTTTCCATTGACTAGCATAAAGGTTTTGTTTTCTTTCATACATTAAGGACATGATTTTGGACCATGTGTACTCCAACCAGATTAACATGCCATATTCCTGAAAGTCCCTAATAGTCCACATCAATGCAGCTTTAAATATGAAATTTTGTTTCGCAGCAACATCATATGTATTAACACCATTACTCCACAATGCATTTAACTCATCAATCAATGGTTTAAAATAAACATCAAGATTCTTTTTCGGATTTTCTAGGATTAATAGAGTAAAAAAGATATAAGGCTCCTTCATCAACATCTGTAGAGGTAAATTGTACGGAGTTATAAAGACAAGACAACATGAATACTAACTACCATAAGAACCAAATGGACAAAAACCATCAGTAGAACGACCCTATAACACGTTTCGGGCTTCTATAGAAAAATACAGATGCAGATGGACAAAATGTTTCCATGAATCAGCATCAGATGGATGATTCAAGCTTTTATCTGTTGAAATCTTGGTTTTGTGCCATGACATCATTGACGCTGTGTTCTGAGACATAAATAAACACTGCAACCTGGTTGTAAGGGGGAAATATCTCAACTGTTTTACTGGAATCGATCTAGACTTTACTGGTTGAGATTCTTTATACCTCGATTGTCCACATGTGGGACAATTATCCAATGACTCATTTTTTCCAGAATATAAGATGCAATCATTTGGACATGCATAAATTTTTCGATAACTAAGACCCAAATTATGAATCAGCCTTTTTCTCTCATAGTAATTTACAGGCAACACATTTCCTTCAGGTAACAGTGTTTTAACCAATGAAAATATCTAATCAAAATAGTTTTTTTAAATTGCATTATCTGATTTAATAGCCATAAATTTTGCAACCACATATAATTTGCTTATCTTGCAACTAGGATATAATGCATCCTCAGCAGACCTCAACAACTCATAAAATTCTGACGGTGCCAACTTAGGAGTTAAATCAATATCATCATGAGTTTCAGTTTCTTGCACAGATGGACCTGCAACATCATGTACTAAATTTTGAAATCGTGATGGAGCTGGAATCAAGTTATTAGTATCTTCTATAGAAATGCGTTCACCGTGTTGATACCAAAACACATAATCTGGTTGAGAACCAAACCGCAAGATATATCCCCCAACCTTGTCAAATGTGTCAAATGTTCTTATAGGAATTTTTTTACAAGGACACTTAATTGTGCCTTCTGAAACATATTCTAGTTTTGATGATGCAAATTCTAAGAAATCCTTAACACCCTCAATATATACAGGATCAAAAATATAACCATTTGGATTTCTGCACTGATTTATCCAAGCTCAATCATCTAATAATGACTGATGTCGACTTCCTTATTCAATATTTTTCTACATAAAATATTAAATCATCATTGTTTTTGAATAGTTTGAAATTATAAAAACACTATCTGAAAAAGAATATAAATAATTACAACTACTTAATAATTATCATTAATTAAGGGTGACACAATTTCCAGTGGAATGACGTCTACTCTTTTGTTTGACACCTCATTGAATTGCATCTTTCTCACACTTATTATTGCTAATTATTACTAGCTATTCATAATTATTCCTAATTATTGTTAATTATTACAAATTTTTACAAATTTTTACTAATTATTACCAATTATTACAATTTAATACTAATTATTACAATTTATTACTGATTATTACAATTTATTACTAATTATTTCTAATTATTACTAATTTAGGGTTATCATTGTTGTGGAGATGATTAAAAATTTTCCCTTCATTATCCAAGCGGATTTCATTTACAATTTATTAGTAATAAAAAAATTATATTATCAATATTTAAGAAAAAACAATATTAATATTATTAAAATATTAAAAAAATTATAAAATAGTAAAATTATCAATATTCACAATAGACTTTTTTCTATTCCTAACATGTTCAAATCTCAAAGGGTCGTCAATTATCAAGTCATCTGCAATAAAAAGTTTGTATCAGTCATGTCCAATGTAAACTATATAATTGTACTTGCATGGTTGATCACCTCGCAAGTAGTGTTGCAATAGAATGACCAAAGTAATGTCGTTCTAGTCTATAAGAATCATCTCACATGACACTTTACATAGATCATTCTTCCTTAAATATTTGAGGGGATATCATTATTTTTCGCTTAAATATTCAAGGAATAATGGTCTATGTAAAGGTTCATGTGAGATAATTCTTATAGGTAAGAAGGACATGACTTGGTTTGTCCGATTGCAACACTACTTGCGAGGTGATCAACCATGCAAGAACAATTATAGAGTTTACATTGGACATGGCTGACACAAACTTTTTATTGTGCATGACCTGAAAATTGGCAACCCTTTGAGATTTTAACATGTTAATAATAGAGCAAAGCCTATTGCGAATATTGATAATTTTAATATTTTATAAATTTTTTTTTATTTAATAATAATAATATTGTTTTTTCATAAATATTGATAATATAATTTTTTTATTACAAATTATTGATAATATTGCTAATTATATCTAATTATATCAAATTATTACTAATTATATCTAATTATTAATAATTATATCTAATTACTCCTAATTATATCTAATTATTCCTAATTATTCCTAATTGTAGCTAATTATTCATAATTTTAGATAATTATTCCTAATTGTAGCTAATTATTCATAATTGTAGCTAATCATTTCTAATTGTAGCTAATTATTCCTAATTTTAGCTAATTATTCCTAACTATAGCTAATTATTCATAATTATCGCTAATTATTCATAATTGTAGATATTTGTAGCTAATTGTAGCTATTTATAGCTAATTGTAGCTATTTATAGCTAATTATAGTTATTTATAGCTAATTATAGCTATTTATAGCTAATTGTGGCTATTTATAGCTAATTGTAGCTATTTATAGCTAATTGTAGCTATTTATAGCTAATTATAGCTATTTATATCTAATTATAACTATTTATAGCTAATTATTACTAATTATAGCTAATTATAACTAATTATTTCTTAATTATAGCTAATTATTTCTTAATTATTCCTAATTATTCCTAATTATTTTTAATTATTCTTAATTATTCCTAATTATTCCTAATTATAGATAATTATAGATAAATATAGATAATATAGCTAAACATAGCTAATTATTCCTAATTATTTCTAATTATAGCTAATTATTCCTAATTATAGCTAATTATTCCTAATTATAACTAACTATTCCTAATTATAGCTCAATATTCCTAATTATAGCTAATTATTACTAATTATAGCTAATTATTACTAATTATAGCTCATTATTACTAATTATAGCTCATTATTACTAATTATAGCTAATTAGAGCTAATTATAGCTAATTATAGCTAATAATAGCTAATTATAGCTAATTATAGCTAATTATAGCTAATTATAGCTAATTATAGCTAATTATAGCTAATTATAGCTAATTATAGCTAATTATTACTAATTATTACTAATTATTACTAATTACAACTAATTATTACTAATTACAACTAATTATTACTAATTATTCCTAATTATTCCTGATTATTCCTAATTATTCCCAATTATTCCTAATTATTCTTAATTATTCTTAATTATTCCTAATTATTCCTAATTATTCATAATTATTCTTAATTATTCCTAATTATACCTAATTATTTCTAATTATACCTAATTATTCCTAATTATTACTAATTATTCCTAATTATTACAAATTATAGCTACATATTTCTAATTATAGCTACTTATTACTAATTATACAGAATTATTACTAATTATACATAATTATTACTAATTATTCCTATTTATTACTAATTATTCCTAATTATTCACAATTATTCCTAATTATTACTAATTATTTCTAATTATTCCTAATTATTCTTAAATATTCCTAATTATTCCTAATTATACCTAATTATTCATAATTATTACTAATTATAGCTACTTATTACTAATTATAGCTACTTATTACTAATTATACATAATTATTACTAATTATACATAATAATTACTAATTATTCCTAATTATTACTAATTATTCCTAATTATTACTAATTATTCCTAATTATTACTAATTATTCCTAATGATTACTTATTATTCCTAATTATTACTAATTAGTCCTAATTATTACTATTAGTCCTAATTATTACTAATTAGTCCTAATTATTACTAATTAGTCCTAATTATTACTAATTAGTCCTAATTATTACTAATTAGTCCTAATTATTACTAATTATTCCTAATTATTTCTAATTATTCCTAATTACTACTAATTAGTCCTAATTATTACTAATTAGTCCTAATTATTACTAATTATTCCTAATTATTACTAATTAGTCTTAATTATTACTAATTATTCCTAATTATTACTAACTAATCCTAATTATATCTATTTATTCCTAATTATATCTATTTATTCCTAATTATTTCTTTATTTCTAATTATAGCTATTTATTCTTAATTATATCTATTTATTCATAATTATATCAATTTATTCATAATTATATCTAATTAATATTAATTATAACTAATTATTTATAATTATAACTAACAATATCAATTTCTTAGTAAAACTAAATATAAATAAAAATCAATTGAAATCCAATTAAATTAGAACTAATAAACAACAATTAAAATTAACATAAAAAATAAAATAAATATGAAAAAAATAAAATATAAATACCTTAAACTTTGATATTCTAAAGATATTGATGCCATCAGATTTCTCTCTTATAAAAACATCAACTAGACGAAAATTTCTCTTTGAAACTGAAGAATGAAGAGAGAGAGAAATCAAGATCTGAATGATTTGAAAAAAAACGGATGGGGGTATATATAGGTTAGATTAGTTGCGACGGGAGTATTAGCGACGGGCTTCCCGTCGCAAATGGTGGTATTTGTGACGGGGCTCGTCGCAATTACCCTCGCCCGCATTAATTACAGTCAGCGGTTAAAAGGTTATTTGCAATGGGAACTGTCGCAAAAAGTACATGTCGACAGTCTTTTTGCGATAGGACGACATCCCGTCGTGAAAAGTTATTGACCGCCGCTGGGTATTTGCGATGGGACCTGTCGCAAATACCCCTGTGCGGTTTGGCGCGCAAGCCGTGCGGTTTGGCGCGCAAGTCGCGCCAAACTATTTGCGTCCGGAGAAGAAATCTCATCGTAAATAATTGGTTATTTGCGACGGGCAACTTTCTCTGTCGCAAATAGCTTCTTAGACGGGTTATTTGCGACAGGATTTCTTTCTGTCGCAAATAACCCGTCGCAAATAACCCGTCGCAAATAGTGATTTTTCTCGTAGTGATAAGTTAAATAAAATCAAATCTTGAAAGATTTAATAGTCCATTGGTGTTTATAAACTTGATACATACTTGAGTATTCCATTTCATTTGAAAAATACATGCTACAATGTTTTTTGATAATATCATTATTCCCTATAGCATATACATACATACCAATCAAAGTACACATGATATATTCCTAGGTAAGGATAAAAAATAAGGTTGGTATCAAATTCTCAATAAGGGTTATATACGATGGAATCTATCTTGAATCAAGATGAAAATAGTTACATGGTAGGGTAAATAACTGAACCCACATGCCATTTTAATAAATTGAAATTATTGATTATATAATCTTTAATCAATATCGAAAGTTAAATTAATGATCACACATTCCTTTTAAAAAAATCATTGAATGAAATTAATCCATAGATAATATTATTTTAAAATATCATGCATAATAAAAAACTAATTTCTTCTCGTAGGGAATGCTTAATTAATGGAATTTATGATTTTAAGATTCTTAATAACTCTGCAATAATACCCATTCACAATATGGTGTAGAACTGTAGGTAGAAACCCATTTCCTGAAAGATTACTAATTTTCTCTATAAGAATACTAATGCATCGATGTGCTATATAATTTTGGGCCCCGCCCATCATTGCATGTCCAAAGTATTCCCCATATATCGAATAATCTATTTTATTTTTGAACAATGAATCATATCATAAAATATATGAACTAAGTAATGAATATAGATTTATCAATATTTTCCATGATAAACAAATATTAATCAATATAGAAAAATTTATTTAGAAATGATATAATGTTTAACAATTAAACATATCCAAAATAAATAATATTTATATTTAGATGAAATTTAATGTTTAATGATCATAAAAAGGTGAATAATTCAGAAAAATGTTAATAACTATAAAAATGATTCAAGAAAGTGAATTTACATTCATTCCATGGTCAAAATGGTCTTTAACTATCCATATAAAGAATAAGGATGTTATAAATAAATCATACACTAGTGGAGTATATCTAAAATAAATGGTTGTTATTGATGAATATAAATACCATGATTTTTTTAAAATATTCTTCTGGAAAATATACACTTAATTTTAAAAACAAACTTTTAAAAATATATTCTCACAAAAAAAAATTAAAAATAATTTAATTTGAAATAAACATTTGAACCTTATAATGAAATAATTATAACATTGGGTGTTCATGATTTCAAGAAATTCTGTACATGCCGAGCATATTAAAACAATGATTCTTTTCACATATTTGGTAAAAACTAAATTTGCCTTTTTTAGAAATTACATGAGGATACCATTCAGTTATTTTAAATAATCAAAAATGGAAAAATTTTATTTAATAACTCATTTAAAAAATTATAAAACCATTTTTTAAAATATTATTAGAAAACATTGTTTTTTAAGAAAATGGATTTTTAACCAAATAGAGAAATTAAGTCAACTTTTCTAATTCTTTTCTCAATTATTTTATGTACCAA
Organism: Viscum album; assembly: GCA_963277665.1. NCBI lineage: Eukaryota > Viridiplantae > Streptophyta > Magnoliopsida > Santalales > Viscaceae > Viscum > Viscum album. Next base: position 175,875,090 of record OY728164.1, read on the forward strand.
AAAGCTGAAAAATTGTAATATAACATCAATATATAATTAAAAAATATAGGAGATAAAAATTGAATTTCATTATTAGAAAATAATTTCCTTCAATGTAAATTCATGTGTAAATAATCCCAATTAAAATGAGATTATGAAATAATCCCATACAAAGACATAACATTGATGTGAGGATTAATAAATGATTAAATTATGTATAAAAATATAAATACACTATAAAAGAGTAATAAAACATAATATAATAAAAATACATTTCACACATAATTATATAATAGATAAGATGGAGAAGAAGTAATATAACCTAATGAAATTAAATTATGATAAGAAATTCAATTCCACTTGGAAACCCTTATGTCAAATTCCTTAGGTTTAGAGAATTTAAATTGAACCTTTAAATAACATTAATTGGTAATCAATCAAGATATTATATGTGAAATAGTCTACATATACACCATATTAAAAAATTATGCGCATAATAATAAAAAATGCCTCAATGAAGGGAAATTGAGATGATGTTTTTTGCCTCATGCTTCCTTTTGGTTATACGTGCTTTAACTTCCTATATAGTAGTTTTAAAAAATTTATTAACATAGAAAAAACATATTATTAATTATAATATCATATATAGACCTTTTATATTATATTATCAACTATTTTTTCATAATCATTCATTATTTTCAATGTTACATGTGTTAATTGCCATATTTCCTAATTCGTGCTTTGTCATGAAAGTTATGATTCATTTGTATAGGATGTAGTTATTTTATATATAGAATAACAATTAATTTATTAATTATTATATTTTTATTTAAATTTTTATTTTAATACTAATAATTATTTATTATTTTTGTAAATGAATTATGTTACAATCACGGAGATGGTATGCCATACATACTCACGGGAAACGTTTAAATTTTTAATTGATCGTTATTAAAATGAGGTAATTAATATTATATATTTTAATAATGATCATAATAGAATAAATACCATATTATTTCTTTATATATATATATATCATCCATGTGGTATTGTGATGAAAAGAGAATCACATCGCTGCATACAGGATGTAGTCCATGAGTATTGGAATGATGTTATCCTCTTTATAGGAGGGAAAATGTAAGAAATAAAATGAAATATTACATTTTCAGCATGAAAAATATTTCATTAATATCATAATTATGTTATTTATATCCCATATATTCATTTACATTATCCTTACTAAGTTCCATGTAAAGAGTTAGTGAAAAACCAATCACATCTCTTCATTAGGCGGTAATCTGTTGTATGGACAAGTAACGTCATCATATCCACTATGGAATGGATATTAAAAAAATTATATATGATATAATGACTTCATGGGTACAATTTTTTAATAAATTTCATATATATTTTATATCCAATATCATAACAAATCGTGAGATGTGGTAATAGAGAACAAATAACATTGTTCATGAGGTGGTAGTCTTTCGTACACATGATTGATTACATCATAATCAATTTGATAAATGTTTGGTTGGTTTTGGGTCAATAAATTATCATTAAAAAATATTTATATATATAATATACTAATATTATTATATCATGATAGTTTAATAAGACTCAATGGATGTGGAAGGAGAAATAAAATAAAAATGATCATTAATGAATGTTACCTCTTATCCAGGTATCCTACATAGGTTTTCACCAAAAGACTTCTTAAAATGAATTTTTTTTCCAAAAAAACTCATTTAAAATGAGGGTATGTAATTACAGAAGTTATTTTATAGGTTAATGGATTTACTAAAAGGTTTTTAAGAAATTAATATTAGAGGAGAGGTGGTGGCTTTTTATAAGTGAGGTGAGTGACACGACTATACTTTCTGAAAGAAAAAAGTTGTACACATATTTTTCACGTTAAAATGAGTCCAAATTTATTTATGAAGGGAACATACAAATTATAGGTTCTAAATATGTCCTTAAAATATATTTTAGATAATTTTTTGGCCATTTAAGTCCTTATGTTTTTAGTTTAACCTCCACTAAATTCATTTTTACCTAATCCCTTACAAATTTTATTTACCATTTTCACTATTAATTTTGGTATGAAAATTAGGTTTACCTTATTATATATTATTATTATTCAAAATATGGGATCCATTTTTTCAAATTAAAATCATATAATTGGAATTTTTAAATTCTAAATTAACACTACCTACATGATGAGAAAACGATTTTTCGAAGTGAAAATTCTTAAAAGTTCACAATGTTTTTTATATCAAACATCAAAATTAAAATGATTAAGATGACATAAATTGTATTAGTATATATATAATTTAACTAATTTTACTTTAAAATCAATTAAAAATATTATTTAACTTTATATATTATTTAAACGAAAGGCAGAATTCAATTAATATTTATTTTTTCCACTATTAATCAAAAAATCAAATATTTAAGAAGAATGAAACATAATCATACTAAGATAATTTTTATATGATAATTTTGAATATAAATTTTATTTTTTCAAATAAATTTTAATTTTTTTAAATAACTAATTTTAAATTAGATGAACAAAATGGACCTAAATTATCATTTAGAAAAAATACAGTTTTTTCAGTAAACACTTATTTTATATATAAATAATTATTATTTTATTTATAGTAAGTAGATAATTAAAATTTCTTAATTTATTTTACGCTATTTATATCTTCCAATTTAACAGTTATTCTAGTGAATTGACCCTAGAAAATCAAAGTTGATGTCGTGCTTTATCACATTTCTTGGATACAAGATTTGAATCCGAGAGGACCGATCTATTTAGAATTTTTTAAAATGAGATACATACATAATACCCATTTAACATAGTTAATATAAAAAAACATAATTCATAAAAAATATAATAAAATATATCCTTGAAAAACCATTCAAATATCTCTTCTTTATAACTATGGAAAATGAAACAAATAAATGTGATAAAATATCATCAGAAATGGATATGTACAATGGAATAAATATAAAATCGTTGAGGAAAATAAAAATTGAAAAGATAAATAAATATGAGAAAATTACATTGAATCAATAAAGTTATAATTAAAGGGATAAATATTCTTTTTCATAGTGAAAATATCATGGATAATAATAATTTAATTCTTAAAGTAGGCAATGTTGAACAATTGGACGACATGATTCACCAGTATAAGAAACATTTAACATATATACCTTTTAAAAAATGGTTAAAATAATAATGGTTAAAAATATATTTTATTTGGCCAACACTATCTCTACTTTCAATATCATTAACTATAAATTTCAAAATATATCGGTTAAAAAATCACACGGTTTATCCAACCTGATTTCTTCTCATGAGACTTCAGATGCATCGAGGGGCTAATTTCCAATGGTCTCATCCCCTATATTCCCAGTCCAAATAATTCCTCATATATTAAATAATTATTTTAATTAATAAATAACATGCCTTAAAAATCCATATTGAGTAAAAAATACATATTTATCAACATTTCCCCAACTAACCAAATAACAGTCAAAGTATACACCATTTGTAAAAAGTGCATTAGATTTAGGAGATAATAATATAAATAAAATAGTTATATTTATATTTAATATCAATTTAGTGTATAATAATAAAATATCATAAGTAATTGATTGTCTCAATATAAATTTAATAATCACAAAAGAAAGTGAGATTGCAATGAAAGCTTCTACCACTTAGTTATTCTATGGTCAAAATACCCTAGATGAGATAATTCAAAATGAAAATTAAAATACCATTAATTATGAGTGAATAATGATATCAAAGTAAAAAATATAAGTATATGAATCACATAAATTGTAATTTATTCAGAATAAAAAATATGTCACAATGGAATGTAAATTGGCACAAAATCTCTTACCTAGAGTTCAACTTATCATGTATATCTCTATATTCCTAAATAATAAAATTATGTTAAATATTTAATTTTCTGAGAACACTATACAAGTTTATTATTTATTTTATTTCACTTATTAACAATTTATATAAAACTAATTATCCCATAAAGTCTATGTCGGGTGTTTTGACTATATTCATTTTATGTGTTAAAAATGACTTTGGTACGTAGACTATGGACAAAAGGGTCATTATTTTAAAATATAAAAAATAAAAATAATGAAATGATTAACATATTTATATATCAAATATAATTTTAAAAACAATAATGGTATATGGTTATGAAAAATGATCCAATGTTATAATCACAGAAGCGGTAGGTCGTACGTATGCATCAAAAATGTTTCCATTTTTCAATGATCATCATAGAAACTAGGTAAGTAAAATTTATCGTTCCAAAATGATAATTATATATAAAATAAAATATTATTTAATCATATTATGTTTTATATAGAATTATTATAATGAAAAATGAATAAAATCTCTTCAAATATACGGTGGTCCACATGCCTATGAACAACATTATCACTTTTTCATTGTGTGAAATGATAATAAGGAAATTGATATATTATATTATCAAAAAGGTAATTTTTTCATGAATATAAGAATTATGTCATTTATATAATATATATTAAGTATATATGTATTTATTGTAATCTGTAATATTCAGTGATAGGAAATGGAATACAATGTTCATGGAGACAGTAGGTCATACGCACACATGAACATTGTTTCCATTTTCTTGTTATATTAAAATAAAGAAAAGTAAATGATATATATAAATGTATTTTATAATTATAATATCATTTTTATATTATATATATCTCATATTATTATTAAAATAATCTTAAAAACATTCCATGTAAAGTTTTAATGAATCACGTCACTTTGAGAAGGTGGGAGTCCACACATCCACAAACAAAGTTATCATATTCCTAAAAAATGGAAAGCACGATGGTATTTGGTATATAATAGTTTCATACACATAAATACATTATTAATATCATATATATAATATATAAACTATAATTATATCATTATACCAAACCTATAAAGGAGGGAATGGAATAATGAATGACATCGGTTCATGGGGCGGTAGTTCGTCGCACACAAGAACTATAATTGTGTATGACATTTTATAGAATATTGTGAACATAAAAAATTACATACTCTTAATTATATTTCATTAAATAATTTATATGATTTTTTTCCTTTTTTATTATATTTTTAAAGATTTTTTCTTAAGTCTATTTGAGTTAAATTTTGATGTTTTATAGGGGTTTTGGCCAGTGCACGGTTGGCACACGGTTTGAAAAAAAAAGTCACCATGCCACAAAAACCCATGATAACAAAGGAATAGAGGGATTTAATGGTTGTAACATGGATTCTAAAACCATGATCCCTCTTTGGAGTAACAGTGGACCCTTATAGGGGAAGATCACGATTTGTAGAATAGTGTACTCTTGCCCATGAAATTGTGCATGGGGGATTTATTTCCCAAAAAATATTTTTAAAAGTATAGAATCCCTATCCAATATGATAATTCAAAAAAATAATCCCAAAAGGTTTTATCTCTTTTCTAAATATTCTAGATGGATTCTATGGGCTTCTAAACACCTTTGTTAACAAATCGTAGAGCGGATTGAAAAATTTTCACCTCTCCAAATAAGTGATTATCATCCCAAATTGATTCCTCCATATCTCTTGTATCCTTCTCACATATTGAACAAATGTTTTCATACATTTGTGATAGATCAGGATCCATTTTTTTATATATCTCAACCCATTAAAATTTTTCTCTATATATTGTTCTTCGTTGTGTAATTGGTCATTTAACCTTAATTTGGGGATTTCTATTGGTGAGCATACATAAATGGTCTTAAGGTAAGTGGTATATATTGAAACCCTCATAGTCTTGATTTAATTACATGTATGTAATTATGAAATATTAATTTCTATGATCGAGCAATTCTGTCTGGAATTTAATTATATTAAATTGAATTTCCATTTGATGATTTAATGGGATGAATTTGGGGTAATTGAAAATTGGTTCAATTAGATTAGATAATTGATTAATTAATTAATGGAATGATGTGATTATGGAAATTATGGTATGTTAGAACTATTTATTTGGTTAATTAAATGGTATTTGTAATTGGTAAAGTATTGTGTTTTAGAATTGAATAATTAGGGGAGTGATGAGATATTTGGATTATATTTTAAAGTTTAGTGGTTTATGTCAATAAATGTTGATAAATGTTTTAAAATATGAATTGATTTAATTATTTCTATGTCATTATGTTTTTGAACTATGATTATATTGGTAATTGAATTGGTATACAATGATGTGAAATATTGATGATGGGGTTTATAATGATTAAACATGTTAAATGTGATGTTTGTAATATTAGTGATTGATTGATAAAAATGTTTTGGGACACTCACTGATGCTTTAAATACCCACAGGGTGCTAGAAATTTAATTTTAGACCCACATTTTACAGTGAGTGTAGGACATGGACTGAGTCTCCAAATACCCATATGTGATAATGGGTGTGGGATAGTTAATGAGGATCCAAATACCAATATTTGACTATTATTTCATGGCATATGGAGTGATTACTTAAATAATTATAGGGTATGGGACATGGACTGATGGTCCAAATACCCACAGGGTGCTAGACACAATGTTCAACTCCCATGAGATTGGAATTGGACTATAGTTCCAAATGTCTATTATATGAATTGAATTGAAATGATAAATTATAACCATGTTATTTTCATATTTGATATCCCTTGAGGATTGTTCAGACTATATAATAGTCCAAGTTAGGTATTTATAGTGTGGGTTTCACTCTGAACCTAAGGATTTATGTGGTTAATTAATGAATAATGAAATTTGATAACTAATTTCTTTATGAATTTAACTTTATTATTTATTCAACTGTATAAACTATTATTGATTAGATATTTTTTTGATACCATTGGTAGTTTCCTACTATGTTTTACTCACACCATACTCAGGATTCCTTATTAGTACTTGAATAGAAGTCATGTGTGGATGACATGATAGGGGAAATACATCAATATTAGATGGATGAGTTGGGATGTAGCATAGATGAGGAAATCAAAAAAGGTGTTTATACCCTATTAAAGAGTTTTTAGTTTATTTACATTTGTTATCCATAATACAATTGACACTTTTTAGAGAATGAAAAATATTATATTAGTGTTGGATATAGTTTTCTTACTCCGGTTCATCGTTTCTAATTGGTTTGTTAATGTTATGAAATTATTATGGTTGTGGGTTATATTATTTGGGTTATTTTTTATTTATTTATGCTATTTGGGGTACTTGGCTAAAGAGGTTGTGGTCTCATAGGTTGATATATTAAACCCTCACTCTATTCAATAGCCTCTAGAATACTAAGAGGTGTGGTTAAGGTCATGTAACTGACCGAATCAGGGTATCTATTTGTGCAACTCAGTTCGGAACATTATGAATTAGTATTAATGGAAATTTTATTTTATTTTATTTTTTCATACAGTTTAGGAAATTTTTATAGTACACTAAGAATATTTGGAGATTGGTTATGAGATCATTCATGGGTGTATCTAACTCATTTTAAAGGGTAACCCCAAGTATCCACGATGGGATTGCTGTTAATAATGTTTGATGTTATAGTTGAATGTTATTTCATCTCATGTGATAAAATTATTGTATTATGTGATTATAATTTTTAAGATTTACTGATATTCGAATATTGTCCCAGTATGTAATGAGAGTTGAGTATGCATTCATCAATCTAGGAACTCGATATTTTTTGTGGAATGCATCATTTTAGGTATGTATGGGAAAAAAGTTTCGGGTAAGTTGTTGGAATTTAAAATTTTCTATTATGTGTTGAAAATTATGAAATGATAAAAAATGTGTAAAATGTGTATCTAATGAGAAATGGTGTTAACGAGAATGTGTTTTCTCTTTGCTAACCATGAATTAGATGTATGATGGTCCAGGATAGTAATAGTGCCTCACTTTTGACTGTGTGGAAAAAAATGTGGGATGACTTGTTATAGGTTTATGTGAATCCATCTAGGTAAATGTGTTAATGTTTTGTAATATTTCATAAGGTATGTTTATGTAATTGTAGATATATTTTTCCATTAATATGTTTACTGCTAGGATTAAAAGAGGATGCAGCTAGAAATAAGCCTCTAGTTGTGGGAAAAGATCCACTGTTGATTTTTGGTATTACAGGGGAAGAGAAGTTCCATGAGAACATTAATAATTTTGTACAGATGATGGAAGAATGAGGAGTTGGAAATGAATATCATTTTTTTTCTTTGTACCCTATTAAGGGTGGTTTGGGAAGTGAGAGTGTCCATGTGTGAGAACTAGGTTATAGGTTGTGAGGTATCTGGGTTTTTAGATGTTTTCTAAAAAAGTGAATATTGTAACCCTTGTGAGTTGGGATGTTTCAAGTTGTGTTTTGGGTCCTAGGGTGGGATTTGGGCTCATAGTTTTGGAATTTTTGGTCACATACCCTTAGCACATGACCGAACATATATGGTTCCTTGTTGTGTTGGACTCAATGTGCTTGTAATGAGAGTAATTACTTTCATGAGTAGTGAGATGATGAGGATTGATGCTTACGTCTTAGAGGAAGCGTTTTGGGTGCTTGTTATATGTGACTATAGTTTAGTAAGTCAGTTCCTTTTTACCTATGTGCATGAACTGTAATATGGGTCTTCTAGATTATAAGCACCTTTAGATGTGTGTGCCACATATGTATATTTTAGTTTCAATAGTGGCATAAAGAGAGTGTATCATAGTAATGGTTTTTCCAAGAGGACTAATTTGTAATTTTAATGGTTTTGGGGATGAGACTCGAGTTCTGGCTATGATTTTTCAACCTTGGGAAATAAATGGTATCCTCAAGGGAGGTTATCCTGGTAATGTAGATGACTTGGAATGTGAAGTTCATGTGGGTTCTTTATAGGTGGAATCGACATATGGTTGGTGTCATAGATTTTGTTAAAAGTTAATTGTAATGATGTAGTATCATTATAATAGAAGCACTTCAGTTCTTATGATTATTATTAAGGGTATTTTTATAATGTAGGACCATTTGAAAACATTTTTAGCTGGTTTTGATGGTGTTCGATGGATGAATCAGTGTTTATTTTGGATAGATAATGCAAGGGTGCTCAAAGCATGGACTAAAAATTAAGATTTGGATGTGACATTTGGGGCGAGGAGAAGTCATTTGGTTGATATGTTTTGTAAAAATGGTTGGGTTGTTATAGGGAAACGTTGAAAATACCTTGAATCTGAGGATTCTGGAGAATTAGCAGGCATGGTTAGTTGTTTGAGAAGGCATGTGGGCCTATCATTGGGGTTTTTTGTTTCATGTAAAAATGAGTTGATTTCAATGAATGATAATAGGAGGGTTCATGAACTCAAGGGTTATTAAGAGGGCCAAATGTTGGACATTTTATAGGGATGAAACATTCTTTGATATGCAAGTGACCATTTGGTTTCAGATCACTATGGTGAGATGTTGTGTATCCCTTTTCAGTCTCTGAATTTTCACTGGAAGAACTATGAATGTTGGTGGAATAAGTTCCATAGGAAGTGTTGGTTCATGGTTTCTTAATAGTTAGTTTTGAAGTGTTGTTTAGTTCAATTAGAAATTTCACATGATTTATGGTGGATGGATGTTGATGATAGGATTGTTTGAATGTAATCCTGAGACTTGCTATAGGTAAAGGTTTTTCCATAGTGGTGGGTAACATTCATGATGATGAAATTGTGATGGAGTTAATCAAATACTTCTTAGCATACTTATAGTTAGTTTTGTTCATGTACAATACCTTGACATCATCTTAGGTATTATAAGAAAGCTCTAGATTTACACCAACCTATGTGAATTTTTTTGGGTTTTGTATGGGGAATCATAGAGTTTTCAGTCAAGGAGCAATATATTTCGATCTAGATAGTGTAATTTACACCATCAACAGTTTATAGATAAGGTTCTGAGGATGGACTCAAGGTGAAGAATTCTATAGGTTCCATTCTCGGAAGCTAGGAATGGGTAGTGGTTGATGTTTGTCTTGTTGTATTGTGAAATTATTGATGATAACATGCATGTATTAGGGTTCAACTTCTGATTGATGTATGGTCCATCGTGTTTGTAATTGTATGAAAAACTAGTGTTAACAGAACTCATATGGCTGGGAGTGACGTGTTAGTCATGGGATTATGACCCTCATGTTAGTGGGTTTCTTGGTGTGTAGATATGACTGTGATTTTAATTTTTTGGAATTATAATGAAAAAAACCATTTACGTACATGTTGTGATTCAATGGGAAAGGAAAAGTGGTTCTTGAATGTGGTGATTATTTGAGTTGAGTGTTATCTTTTTCATAGGGGTGATTCTAAAAGAACATATGAGAAGTTATTTTGAAATATATTAATGAATGGAGTATAGAGTGATGATATATTAGGGATAAGTAGATGCTTCGATGGTGGAATTTCACTAAACTTTGGTGATAGATATCAATAAGTGTTATCAAATGAGGCTGGTGTGCTTAAATGAGATGGATTTGTGGTTTGGTGATAGAGTAACGTATCGATAGTTAAACTACGAGGTTTCCAGAGTGGGTTAGCCCAAGAGGGCTTAAAACGGTTCCGTAAAAAGAAAAAAATGTTGTGATTCATAATACACATTTTGATGGTTCTTAAATGATATATATTTTCTAGTGTTAGAATAAGTCCATGGAAATAAGTCAAGTGATCCTTGTTTCATGCATGAATAGAACATGATTTTCCATTCAGTGTGATTCCAATAGAAAGTAAGGAAGCTAATTTTCTATGGTGATCTCAAGGGTGTTTGAACATCATGATTTTGGAAAAGGATTGTGTTTGTTGTGGATGTTTGAGTTGAGGATCTAGTGGTCTTTTTTGATTATGGAGATTTCAAACATCAAACATTAGTGACTGTGAATTCAAGATTATATTGGGGTAGATATTGCTGTTTTGGTTGTGAAAAAGGGGCGTTTGAAGGGTTTTTTTTTATATAGTACCTTGAATTGAGGTTTAATCCCTCTCTGTGTCTTAAATGATTTAGTTCTAAGGATATCGTTGATCCTAATGTTGTGGATTAGTGTAGGTTCATTTGAATCAAAAATGAATATCTATGTCTTAGAGTAGGAAAAAGTCTTTGGTGCTTGACATTGATGACCAAATTGAGTTACAATGGGTGATCGTCTGTCCATTCAGGTGTCATCTAGATTAGGTCACCTTAGGATTTAACGGAAGGTAATATTGATACCAAGGTTTATTGGATCTTTTGAGGTTGTGGAGAGAATCCTGCTGATGGTGTATCAATTGTCCCTTCTATGTAGGTACAGTTATACGCATGCCATTTTCATGCATGAAAAATTCGATGATATCACCCAAACCTTCTAATGTGATTGATGAGGATAATGTTGATCTTGAGGAAGATGAATCCTTTTATGAGCATCTAATAAATGTGTTGGACTACAGTGATAATGTATTTCAGGTAAATATCGTACTCATAGTTCATGTTTTGTCTAACCATGGGCAAGATCATTAGAGAAAATGGAATGGAGAAGTGGATATGTGGGCTAAGTGGCACTATATTTTTACATCATAATCATAGTGATCTCTTGGAGTACCACATGAGGTATTTTTTAAAAATTTGGTGGGATTTTAAGATTATAACCTTTTATAGAGATGTCTTGATATTATTTGCAGGTACTGTTATTCATTTTTTTAGTATATTTTGTATCGGTTTTATCTTCGGTGCATCTCAATAAAATTTGAATGTTTTTGGAGTTGGTCTGGGCAGTGCACGGTTGGCGCATGGTTTTCCCAAATCATGCCCTCACCCCAACAAAACGTGTAATCCCAACCAGATATAGATTTCAGGTTTAGAACATGTTTTGTCAAATCGTTCACCCTCTCAAGAGTTATCATGCACCCCTATGACAGGCTCACGGTTTTGGCACACAGTCTAGAAAAATGGGACCGCTAACCAGGAAACCATGAACATGAGACTTGATTCCCAAAAATTTAGTTTTATGATTCTAGAACCCAATGTACATCACCCTAATTTGACCCAGCTCAACCCTAATGTAATTTACACATTTTTTAGGCTTCCAAAAGGATTCAAAGGGATTTCAAAATCTGTTCATAACGAATCAATGATTGGATTGAAGAATCTACACCTCTCATAGTAATAGATTCTCATACCAAATGTTTTCCTCCATCTCTACCATAATTATTTCATCTTTTAAAGATATTTTTTTACTATGTTAGTGATAGATATGGATCTAAATTTTTATACATCTTAACCGATTCAATTTTGGATCTAGATCTCTTTCTTCGTTGTGAAATTGAATCTTCAAATTCAATTTGGGGATTTCCATCGATGAGCGTTAGTCAACAATCCTGATATAGGACGTTTAAATTTTAAATCCCATAGTAATGATTTAATTATGTGTATATAACTATGAAATTTCAATTTCCATGATTTGGAAATAGAATCTAGAATTTAATTAGATTAAATAGAATTTTTGAGCGATAAATGAATGGGTTGAATTTAAGGAAATTGTAAATTGGTTGAATTGGATTAATTAATTGGTTGATTTATTAATCGAATGATGTGATTATGGAAATTATAGGATTTTAGATCTTTTGATTTTTTTTAATTAAATGGGATTGTGTAATTGATTAAGCGTTGAGTTATGGAATCACTTAATAGTGGGAATAAATGGATTCTTAGCCTAAAATTGAATGGTTAATGGGTCATTTTAATAAATGTTGATAAATTTTTCAAATGATTATGTATTTTTTTTATTTACATATAAATAAATGTTTGAACCATGATTTTTATTATAATTCAAATGGTATACCATGATGTGAAACATTGATGAGTGTGTTAATGATTATTAGCCTTATTAAATGTGATATATGAGATATAAGTGATTGATTTATAAATGGGTTGTGGGACACTAACTAATGCCTCAAATATTCATAGGGTTCTAGTTGTGGAATTCTTGACCAATTTGTGATAATGAATGTGGGACACAGACTGAGGGTCCAAATACCCATATGTGATAATGAGTGAAGGATAGGGATTGAGGCTACAAATACACATATGAGATTATTATTTTATAGGAAAGGGACTGATGATCTAAATTCTTGTGGGGTGTGGGAGATAGACTAATGCTCCAAATACCCTTGAGGTTATAGACACAACGTTCTATTCCCATGACATTGGAATTAGACAATGGTTCCAAATTAATATGATATCTATTGAAATGAAATGATAAATTGTAAATTCGGTCATATGATATGTGACATACCATGGGGATAGTTCCGAATCTGGAACGGTCCAAAGTAGGTATTGATAGTGTGGGTATCATCATGAACCCAAGGATTTATGTGGTTAATTAAAGAATAATGAAATGTGATCATTGTTTACTTTATACATTGTACTTTACTTTTTATACTATTGTGTACGCTATTATTTTCTAGATATTGTTACAAATGATGTTAGTGGTGGCATAAAGAAGTTTTACTTAATCACTTCTTGGGATTTCAAATCGATACCTGAATAGACATTTTTTTTACAAGACAAGATAAGGGAAAGATCCCTATGTTAGACGGCTATGTTGTGATGGAGCATGGATGAGGGAACTAAAAAGGGTGTTAGGACCCATATGGGGGTATTTTTGGTGTCTTTATTTTTCTTTTTCATTAGACACATGAGTTTTTTTTTGGAATGACATATCTAATGTTATTTTGGGATATTGTCTTCTTATTCTGGTTCATCATGTTTTATTTGTCTTTTAAGGTTATGAAATTACTAAGGCTATCAGTTATTGTCTTTTAGTTAGTGTTTATTTAATTCTTCTATTGTAGAAAATTGGTAAAAGTGTATAGTCTCCCTAGGTTGATATATTAAAACCTTGATATTTTTCTCCATCCTATGGCATATGAGGAGGTGCACTTGAGGTCATGTGACAGATAGGCTCAAGGCACCTGTGTGTGTCACCATTTTCGGGATGTTACATAAAGTGTAGGTCATATAAATAACATAACAAAATTTATGTATATTGAAGATAATCAGGTTATTTTATAAGAATTAAATAAGAAAATTTTAATTGGTGGAGGATGAAATAAAAAAAAGAGATCGTTGAATAATGTTACCTCTTCTTCAGGTAACTCCTTTTGGATTATACCAAAATAATTCTATGGTTTTATTTATCCAAAAAGTGAGGATTCTAGGATTTTGGTAGGTATTTTGGGAGTTTATATGGGTATGAATTTTCTCATACAAAGTGTTTTGAGAGGTGTGAAGAAGTGAGTGGTTGAGTTCCCTTTTATAGTGGAAGAATAATGACATTCTTTAAAATATAAAATGGAAACAAATATTGGGATGACTACAATACATCATTTGACTACAATAATTAAACACATTTTATAAAATAGTTCATATGGTCAAAATATTTCCATCAAAATGGTTTTTACAAGTTTCGTTGTCATTTTCTACTTAAAATTAATGTTTAACTACAAAGTAAACACCTTTTTACCTTAATCGATGTAATTAATTTTAATTTAGGTCAGTAATATTTTTAGTAAAAATATAAGTCTAACTTAAAAGAAATTATAAATTTTTCTTATTATAAATTTTGAAACCATTTTTCGAATTACAAATGACAGATTTTGTAGAAATTAACATTATATTAATCATGTGGGAGGGTGGGAAAATGAGTTTTCAAAGTGAAAATGATCAAAAGTTTGAAATGTTTTTATATCCAATTTCAACGTGAAATTAATTTTAATATCATTAATTATATTAAATTATGTATAATTTATCTATTAATACTTTTAAAATAATGAAAAATATTATATAAAATTATAAATTATTTATAAGAAATGTCAGTTTTTAATTAAAATTTAGTATTTTTTCACTAATCAACAAAAAATGTAACTTCTTTGAAAAATAATAGAAAATCACTCTAAGATAATTTAATCATTAGTATCTAAAAAATAAATTTTATTTTTTGAAATATAATTTTTAAAAGTGTCAAAATTTATTTTTAAAACAGGTCTTCATTAAAAGGCGAAAAAAAACCTTTTATAAAAAAATATCTTTTTATGCTTAAAAATAGATTTATTCTCATTTTTTTATAAATAATTTTTCTTAATGAATTGAAAAACATTTCATTGAAGATATAAAATATTAATTTCAATAATATCATTCACTAATAGTGATTAATTAAATTTATTAATATAAAATTCATTGGTGGGCATAAAAATAGTTTTTCATAAAAACACACCCTTTATATTCAGTTGGTTTATATATTCACTTCAATTTAATTAGTATCCAATTAATTTGACCAGAAATTTTAATATTTTATTTAATTCAATTAATAACTACCAATTTTTCAGATATATTATAATTATCATTATAAATAAAAATATTAAGAGTATTTATTAAAACCCGGTCTCACGTGTAACACAAATCATTGAAGAAAGTCATTTTTTCATGTAACCCAAGCCAAACTCCTTGTTACATTTAAAGAAATCTATGTAATTGGTTGAATTTATTTAAAATAGTAAATATATTCTAAAGTGTTGGGATATTATATTACCTTCTATACAAGGTGTTCTATGTCATACATGCTTTCAAATACAATGTTATTACTATTGAATTCCAGGGTGTTACATTCAGTTTATAAAAATATAATACATCAAGGTTTAGTTCAACTCTATATTGTGTGTTTCTACAGATATCAAATTTATTAAATTCAATTAAGTATATTTCATTTATTTTTTAAGATCAGTGATTCATGTCACGTACTTTTTCAAATACAATGTTCTTATTTTAAAATCATGGGGTGTTACATTCCCACCAACATAAATAAATTTCATAATCAAAATTTGAAATTACTCTCACTAATAAAGGTACTGATATTTGAAAAATACTATGTTTAAAACCCACATCCTAAAAAGAGATAAAAATCCTATTAATAAAAGAGAAATGTTGGAATAAAGGTTATATGGAATAATAGATAACTTGGATTCCCTGTAGGATAAAACTTGTGGAATTTAAAGATATGGACATGGTAGAATTGAATAAATAGTCATAGAGAATGATAGAGGTAATTGATCACAAGAAATTGAATGATCAATAGAACATTAAGAACCTTAACACCACAAATCTATAATTATTTAACAGACCATCTGATTCATCATATATGAATGTAATTGGATATTTTTTGGTTTCAATATCATTTTCCTAAAGTTGATGAACTATTTTTATATTTATAAATATAAAGAAACATAAATATTTGATATTTTTCTATTTCATAAGAAAAATATCCTCCTTTGGTTTTGATTCAATAAATTTCCAATTCATCCCTTATTCTATGAAATGAATATCCAAAAATGGTTTTTTATTCCAGAATCACTATAATTCAATTTTAATGGATCATAAGATACATAAAAGAGTGAAAATTATTTCAATATATCCATAAATATTTTCCAAAACCAATATTATTATCACATGTTATCCAATATATTAAATTAATTTATATACCCAAAAAGATACACCATTTTTTCATTGTTAATATTTATTCTCAAATAATTTGACAAAAAACAACAACATATTAACTTGGAAATCATTTAGGCCATTGGTAGGATATAAACCCTTAATTTCCATCACTTTTGGGTTCAATCCTTACGAACTTCTCTAGATTCAATAAGTTACCCTTTTTCTAAAACAATATTAATATTATTCCGATAAAATTTTTAAATTTTAATAACCACCAATTACCCCGAAATAAAAGATAATATAAACCCTAAAGTTAACATAATAAGTTAATCCTATTCCCCAAAAAATGTAAAGGCATTATACATAAAAAACTATTTCATATATTAAACCAAATTTTTTTTCAAATAAATGTTTTCCAAAATATCATTAATCACGTTATATTCCTTCCAAAAAAAATCAAAATGGGTGTTTAAGACATAAATGTATGATCAACATTATAATTATAAACACATTATGGTAGCCATAACTATTAAGTTAATGAATAAATATATGCTTCTGAAATATTACATAATCCTTAGATGATTCGTAATTCACGTAACCAAAATACCATTGGTAAGAAAAAATAACTAAAATTTAATTACTGATTCCATATACATATTTACTTAAATGATTTTATTTTAACATAGGTCACTCCTTGGTCTATGGGTTAACCATTTGAATAGGGAATTCGTTCAGTTAATTTACAGCACCTCAACATTTAATAAAATGAATTATAAATGGGTCCCTAGGTTGATATTTGTTTCCTTACATCAAAATATTCATTTTTCATTGAAATTCATTACATTATATACTATTTTTGCACACTCAAAATAGTTTCCTATTCCATTAGGTCTCCTTTTCAATATAAGACAACTTTGGTTTAGAATAGGTCATTCATTTTCATCATCTATTCAAATACTTCATAATGTTTTATAAATAAAATTTGAATTATCCTATGAATATCCCTTAGAAGTGTCAAACCAGGTGCAGAGAAAGGACCATTTTCATGAACTAGGTGATGATGAATAGAAGCCCAATACACCCTTTTAATAATTATTTCCCCAAGGTACAACATTATTAGATCTAATTCTACTTGTAGAATCTAAATAGGGATATATTTCCTAGGAAAAAACACGTAATATATTCCTTAATAAATTTTTTGTATGTTATTATATTCATATAATAAAAGGTTAACATAGGGATATAATCCCTAATTATTTTTTCTGAAATCTAGTTCACAAGGTTTCTATTACACTTCCTCTGATACCATATATAGATACTCAAACCCAAGTATCCTATAGCCTGTGTTTTATTTATTACATTATCATAGGAAACAATGAATCACATCCCAAAGTACTGAATAACCTATCATTATTGGTAAACTAGATATATATGAGAGTCTTGAAATGAATTTTAAAATAAAAACTACAATTTATTTTCAAGAATATTATAATTCTCTTTAACATATTCTTTCATAATAATCATATTACAATTCATGCACTGCTTGGAAGGGAAACAAAATATGGGTGAGATCAAATTCTTAGTACGAATTATGTACAATAGAATAAATCATTAATAGCTAATAATAATCAACATGGAAGGATAAATAAATAAACACAAATTCCATTTATAGAACTTTAATACCATGATAAGATAAGGAAAAATCAATATTGATATGTAAATAACTGAACACACATGCCATTTAATCAATAATATTGGAATGAAAATCATTCAGAGATAATACCATTGAGAAAATCTTATGGATGATAAAAATAACAACATTTTTAAAGAATAAAATTCTCAATTATTGGATGATATGATCTCAGTTATCAGAATAACTCTACCTTCAATACCTTTCACAAGATGTTTTAAAACTATAGGTAGAAACCCATTTAATGACAATTTACTAATTCAACCCATGATACAACTAATGCATTTACGGGATATACAATTTTGTGCATCACTCATCACTCAATTTAAAATACATTCCTAATATATCTAATCTTCAACTTAATTCCTTAAAAATGTGTCTTATCATCATATATCTGTGTGGAGTGATAAATACAGATTAATTATTATTCCCCAATAAAATATAACATTAAATTTATAACTCTATAAATATAAATGATATATGGTATAATAAAAAAATATCCATGATAAATAATATTCATATTTTTAGGAAATTAAACATCCAATGATCATCATAAAGTGAATAATTCAGTGGAAAGTTAATGTGTACAAAGATTATTCAAGAAAGTTAACGTATATAATTTACTTGGTAAAAATTATCAAAAACCATCCATATTAATAAAAACATTGGTATCAAAACCACATACCTTGGTGGTGTATATATAAAATAAAGAGTTGTAATCAATGAAAAATAGAATTATTATAAAAATATTTCTAAAAGAATTATTGAGGAAAATATTCTTTTCATCTTGACAATCACCATTAAAACCAGAGGTTCAAAAAATATATTTAAAATATTTTTTTAAATAATTTAGGAATATAAATGATTCTTTAAAACATTTAGTGATCATGAGGGCATTAAATTCTATAAATTCCATGTACATTAAAGAAAGTATTCTATTCACATTTTTTGATAAAAGGAAAATAGAAATTGTTTTAAAAATTACATGAATATTTCATTAAAAACATTTTTTGAATAGGAAAAATGGTTTAAAATGGCTTTAATAAATAATTTTTAAAATATTAAATATGATTTTATATTTTTATAAAACATGGCTTTTGAAGAAAATATATTTCTAACCGAAGAGAAAAAAGAATATGAATTTTCTTAAAAAAAATTATCAAATATTTTAACTACCAAAGAGTAGAATAATGGTAATATTACTTATAAATATCATTGATAAATATTTTATAACAATATTAAATGGTTTTAATAAACAATGTTCAAAAACTTTCCTTCAATAGAAATTCAAGTATAAACAATCCCAATTAAAATAATGTTGTGAAATTAACACTTATAAAGTTCATAATAATGAAATAAGGATTAATAAATTAATTGATTAATTTTAGAAAATGTAAACCCACATAAAAATTGTGAATACAATAAAAAATAATAAAAAATTAATTTCACACATAATCATATAATATAAAATATAGCGAAGAGTTTATATAATCCAATAAAAATAAAATTGATTTATTAAATTATTTACCACATGGTAACTCTTAATTAAAATACCCTTAGATTAAATAATTAAAATTAATACATAATAAAAATAACTATTAATTAATCCTGATATTATATTTCAAATGGGAATTATATACACTATATAAAATAAATTAGGTTCATAATAATAAAATAAGTCTCAAAAAAGGAAAATTATAATGAAGTATCCTACGTGACACTTCCTTTTTGATGAACATGATTTAACCTCATGTAAAATGGTTTTATATTATTTATTAACATAATAAAAACGAAATTAATATTAATAATATCATATATTATTCTTTCATAATATCCCATTACTCATTCCTTAGTAATCTCTCAACATTCACGTTGTTTCATTTGCTAATTTCCTTTTTTTCTCATTTGATATTTTTTATGAATGTTATAACTATTATGCATATTATATTGTTCTATCCTTTCCAAAATAATAATCATGATATAATTTTAATTTTTTTATATCAATTATACTTTTAATACCAATAATGAAATATTTCTTTGAGAAATGATGTACATTATGAGCATAGAGATGGAAGAATGTACGTGCACATTGGTAACATTTCAATTTTTCGTAGATCATTATGGAAAAGATGTAGGTAATAATTTACCATTACACAATTATCATAATATCATAAATAAAATATTATATATATATATATAATTCATGCATTTTGGTGTTTAAAAGAGAGTCACATCACTTTGTGAAGACAATAGTTCACACGTACACAAACGATGTTATCATTTTTGAGTGAAAAGGTATGAAATAAAATGATAGATTATATTTTCAAAATGATTAATATTTCATGAATATTATAATTATTTCATTTAAATGGAATATATTTATTTAATTTATTTTTATTTTATTCCATGTAATGTGTTAGTGAAAAATGAATCACAATGCTCCACAAGGTGGTAATCCATTGTACACATGAGAAAAATTATATTATCCCATATAGAATGGGATATAATAAGATATATATACAATATAATGATGTTAGAGGTAAAATTGTTTTATAAATATCTTATATATACTTTATATCCATCATTATACCTAACCATGAGAGGTGGAAATGTAAAAAACAAATGACATCGGTTTACGAGGTGGTAGTCCTCTGTAGATAAGAAGGAAGATTTCATAAACCATTTGATGGAAGTGGTGATTTTTTTAGGTCATTAACATAACATAAACTAATAAAGTTAAATAATATTTACAAATTTCTTTACTAAAATCATGGTTTAATAAGACTTTATGGAGTTTGAGAAAGAAATAAAATAAAAATTCTTATTGAGGAACGTCACCTCTTATTCGGGTAACCTTATTAGGATGGCACTAAAGGCCTTCTTATCTAGGATTTATTCCCAAAAAGATTAATCTAATATAATGGTGTGGAATTTGGGAATTTATTTGAGTTGGGATTGGATGTTCCAAATTTTTTTGAATGTATGAAGAAGGGAAGAAAGGTGGTGTCCCTTTATAATTAAGGGGAGTGGCACACATGAAATTTTTGAAAGGAAAAAAGGTTTACCCACATTTTTCACATTCTAAAAGGGTCCCAAATTGAGTATTCACGAGACTTATAAATTATAGGGTTTAAATATGGACATAAAATAGATTTCAATAAAAAAATTAGGTTATTTTAACCGCAATATTTTTATTTTAACTCCTACTAAATCCATTTATATCATAGTCGCTATAAATAGTTCTAGTTTTTTTCCCTATTCATTTTTTTCCTAAATTAATTTTATAATATTAGATAATATAAATTATAATAAATAAAAATATTGAATAAATTTTTAAAATTAAAATCACATAAGTGGGAAATTTAAATTTAAAATTAATCCTATACGTACGATAAGAAAGTGGGTTTTCAAAGAGAAAATGTCCAAAAGTATGTAATGATTTTTATAACCAAATTAAATATGAAAGTTATTAAAATGAACTAAAGTGGATTAATAGATTTATAATTTAAATAATTTTACTACAAAAAATTAAAACTAAAATTAATCTTGATAAATAGTTTTAGAAAAAGGATGTTTTCAATTACAATTTAGTATTTGTCACTATTCATCAAAAAATGAAATATTTCAGAAAAATCAAAAATATTCACTGTATGATAATTTTGATATGATGATTTAAAAAATAAATTCTATTTTTTGAAACAAAATACATAAAATTGGTAAATATTGATTTTAAATTGTATGTTCAAAACACAGTTAAACCCACTTTTAGAAAAAAAAAGTTTTTCAAAAAATATTTCTTTTTCATTTAAATACATTTTTATTTACATTAAATAAGTAACAATAATATCATAATATAGTTATTAATAATCATACCATATAATTTAATGGTTATTTTATAATGGTGTACAATATTATGGTTTATTTTGACTTGGGGTTTTTGTTCCCCAAGGTATCAATGATATTAAATTTAAATAAATATATTTCATGGGATTTTTAAACTCGGTGGTGCATGTCACATAAAATAGAAAAAACAAGGATATTAATTTAAAATGTTTTTATGTTACACTATAGATTTTTATTATCATAAATTCATGAAATTAATTATATTTTCAAGTTCATTACATGTTATCTATTGCAATATCACTCAATTTATGGGTTGTTAAATCTAAAAGGAGTTTTCTAACTCAATTTATATAAATTGAGTTAAGATCATTCTTTGTGAAATGTATTGATATATGTTGGGTATATTCAACCTTATTATTCAATAACATTATAATTTATCATTTCATTCAATATATTTATAATTTATTCTCATGAACTCATTTTTGATGTATTGTTACATTAATTATTTTACTTCAAAGGATTTCATTTTTAAAAAAATAATGTTGATGAGAAAATTACACATCAATTTTAATGGATGTTTTCCTCTGTAAAAATATTATTTCTTTTCAAAAATCAGTTCCTTCAAATTTTTAAACACAAATACGTATTATCTCATGTGATTTACTTATTTTATTAACAATTTTTTAAATGAATGTTATATCATTCTATTTACATTATGGGATTCAGTAAAGGTATTTCAAAGATATCATAAGAGAATTTTTCTATCACAATTATATATATCATCTTTCACTCCACATTTCCCCTAAAAAATATTATGTCTTTTTCTTGGATGAAATTTGTATGATTATTTTTAAGACTAAATGTTTTCAAATGTTTTTATTTTACCATTTTGAAAATTAAAATTCAATGAGGACAATAACTTCACCTTTTACAACAACATAAAAATTCCTCTAGAAAAATATTTTATGATTTTCCTTTTAGTTTTCCCCATCTACAAGGAAGTAATTTTTAAAATTTTATTATGAATTCATTTTTTTATTCCATTTCTATTTATTTAAAAAATTATAAAATAATTTTTTTTATCATTTCCTCAAATTGAATTTTGAAAAAATTGTCCCTTTTCAATGTTTTCCATGTGAACCCATTTATTCCCTTGTATATGAACTCTTATTTATGATGCATTATTTTTTATATTTTAAAATGGTTTTTGAAATTATTTTGACTATTTTTGAATTAGAAAATAAAACGAAATATTTTTATAGTTTTCAAACATAAAATTTGGATTTTATATATGAATTTTTGAATTTAATAGATATTTCAATTGATTCGTTTTAAGAAATATGTAATGAATTTTTTTAAGAATACTTAATTTTTTTAAAAGTGTATTTATTTTATAAATTTTTTAAAACATTTTTTGGTTTTAAATGGGGTTATTTTTTAAATGTATTTTCAAGAAAAATGTATTTTATTTATAGACAACACCTTTTAGGATATTTTAAATAAATTAATGAAAGGGTTATTTCTTCATAATTTATCCAATAATCATAAAATATCGTTTTTATCTATTTCTACATCCTTTGAAATTTCTTATGTTACACTTGGGATATGTTTCTATGATTTCGTCCTCCTTGTTTCTATGAATATCTTATAAAGATGTTGTCTTCAATATTTTCCTTTTCATAAAATACATTACATTAGCACATGTTAGTTAAGATATGATGAAATGATAAATGTTTTTATGATCATGTAATCCTTTTAATTAATTTTGCTAAGTATTGATATACCATATGTTTTTATTTCAATATAGTTATTTACTGATTACAAAATAATGATGATTATGCATTCTATTTTTAATCATAAATTTCATATGATGAATGCATCAAACATAATGATTTGGTGAGCGGGATCTGACATTATATATCCTATTGACACACTGATTGATTGTGTGTAACAAAAATGTTTCAGTATTTGGGGTATTCCTACACAATTAATGAATTATATTTTGGGTGCAGCCTTGTTAGAAAAAATGATATATTGGTTATGATATTTATATTTATAATTATTATTTACCATAAGACCATAATGGAAAGTGATTATAGTCCTAAATTATGTTTTCCATTACCATGAATTAAACTATATTTATCCGCATGATTCTTTACATTTCCATCTTATCCAAAGATATATATAATTCTAAAATTATTGATTATATAGATTATTTATTGATCATTCAGACTCCTATAATGTGTAAGAAATTTGTATCCATGATAATTTATGGTGTATGATTTCCCTTACTAAGGATTTGAGATCACCCTTTTATTTTTTTCATTCCCTATGGTACAAAAAAGGTCTATTCGAGTTAATATAAGTATTTAAGAATGAGAATAATAAAATCTTCATGATGTTTATTATACTATATTTAAAATATTAGATTTAAATATGAAAAATATGATTGTATCTAATATCCCAAGACTATGGAACTATACGATACTTTGTGATATGATACCGTGTATCTTGTTCTAATGTAATAAAGTGACCACCATCTATGGGTTATTGGTGTTGGCTTGTCACAGTGTTCATATTTTTTCTACTAAAAGTGTTTTTCTTTCTTATTTTAAAATCCAATTATTTATTATTATAAGCATCATTATAAACCTCTTTATATCTACTCAAAAGGAAGATTTACTACTAATGTGATCCATATCACCCGATGAACCTTATAAAAATTCAAGTTTCCTCTAACCATGTAAACCAAATCTCCAAAGGTATATCAAAATAATATTTCATTATGAAAACTCTTATAAAACTCCTAGACTACCATTTATAACATTGTTTCCACCACTTAAAGGAATGAACAATGATCTCACATCACTATAAAGCATGGATTTGGCCTATATGACAGACCCACATGATAAAAATTCCAGTATAACCCATACTAATCTTATTTAGAATCACTCCATGCACCCCCATTATGTATTGAAAAATTTGTTCACACTATGATCCAATACATTATAAAAAAACTCGATTAGAAAGTGAAAAAAATAACTCCAAACTCATCTTTGAACCTCTATTAAGGTCTCAAGACACTCACTGAGAAATTTTTATTATAACCAAGACATTACCTAATGTAGCTAGATGCGCTATCCCATACAGTTGAGCATCAACACTTAAGTTCTCTAATGAAAAGGCCACAAACTACCATATTCCTATCAGTGGAATTCCCCACTTACTTGATACTCTAGACAAGGGGAACAACCCCCTCAAACACCTCCCAAGGACATTGAAACCTAATCATCATACAAATAGGCATATAATTAATGGTTGATAGTAAAAAAAAAATTTCTTATTCTTTAACTATCCTTGATCTCACACTATGATCCTCGTCATAATGGTCTAGGGAAATATCCCATATCAACTCATCTAACCCATGTGTCTCTACCCAAAATAACAACCCACTGGTTCAAACACTAAAGCTTGTTGTATCAAACTCAAGTTTTATAGAGAAATTCACTTTCTATGACACGAATTTACTTAATTTAGAGATATTAAAACAAAACATACATGTCAACATCAAAATATATCATTAAAATTTTAAGGTACCGTTGAATATAAGAGATAAAATCCAACATATCAAACCCCTACCTAGATCATACCGTAAATAAAGCTATTCAAAAAACCACACATTCATACCATCACTACTTGGGCCAAACAAAAAAATAATAAGAATTATTTTTGTATATGATTTAAATCAACTCATTTGGAAAAAATACATTCAACAAAGTCTCACATGGTCCTTATAAAAAAAGTGTTTAAACATCCCAAATGGGTCTATCAAAATCCAATCTCATTGAGTCAAACAATCTATGCCCTTTGAAGATTCCATTTCATAATATATTTCCAATTAAATCATTTTTGAAAAATGCTAACCAAACCATTTCAAAACATCAAAATATAATCCAATTTTTATCAAAAATAAGAGAAACCAACCACTTTTATCATATAAAACAATTTAATAAAAATATAAACACCACTGAGTTCTTGAACAATCAAAGGGGAAATACATATTCAAAATCAAAATTCTATTCAATCATACCATATATGGAATCTATTTAGAATAAAAAAACCATTTAAAAACACACATATTTTAATATCCCTTTAGAATTTAAAATGCCAAGAAAACTATTTGAACCATTTTAATGTCATGTGAATTTCCCTTTTTTTAAAAAAATAGAATTTTCAATCACGAATGACATACTAATGAAAGATCACATAAAATAAAATTACTTCCTATAATAGGATAAAGTTTGTATCATTAATACTAGAATTTTAGTCACAATAACGTACTTATTATTTTATAAAATTATCAAGTTATATAAGAAACTAGAAACAAGTACATGGAACATGAACACACATGAAAATCAATGATTCCTAAACTCAGATTCACTTACCCATCAGTCTAAGAGAAAATAAATCAAATTATAGCACTAAAAGTAGGTGTATCTCTATAGGTGAAGTATGTCAATATTAAAAGAAATAAACAAATCAAAAACCCCACCACTAGTGACAAAGCCTTTTGGTCATATTTAGTTTACAAATACTATGAGTGAATTACTTAAAAATTACTAACAACAACATATATTCTATCTACCATTCCTATGTAGTAATAAAAAATAAAACAAAACTTTGATACAATCTGGTAAAACCTCAACCCGAATCTCATGGTCTAGGTTGGAGGGTCACATGATCTAATGTGTTCCACCATGTATGTAAGATTATATCGAATAGAAATATGGGACTAAATTGGAACATTAGAAGACTATTCTTCTAGTAACAAACAAAAATTAGTGTATACAATAGTGGAAACAATAATTAGAGTAAATAAAAAAAGTTAAAAACTGATATAGGAAGAAGAATATGGGGCCTTCATATAGGATTTTAAGCGACATTTTGAATTCCCAAAATGATCCAATAGTTGAAATAAACTAGATCTGATCTGATAGTTAAGATAAATTCTAATGAAAAATTTGATGGATTCCGATCTTCTGAGGTTCTTACGGAAAAAAAGAGGATTTTTGGAATTTAAATCTAATAGTTTTTTATTACAAAAGGATAAGAATATCAACCTGTAAAAAATTATATTACAAAAATTTATGTAAGGAACATACCTTCTGGATTTCCCCTAAAAAATTTCAGTAATGAAAAATATTCATCTTAAAGAACATTAGATTCTGAAAAACTGTATTAAGGAAATTTTTTATTCTAGAATTTTTGTTTAATAAAAAATTGATTAAGAGAAGAGGAAAAAAAATTGGTTACGAAAACATTGATTAAGGGAAAAAAAATTACTAAGAAAATTTACCCCTATAAAAATGTGTTTCATAATGAATGGAGATAGATTTCAACACAAATTTAATATGGAATATTACCTTATGGTCATCATTCCTAACTTTTTTTTAATATATTAAAATCTATTAGAGGTTAAAGATTTTGTAAAAATATCAAAAAGTTAATATTTTGTTACGATAAATTGAAGAATTATATCTTCTTTTATTGTGTGATCCCTAAGAAAGTTAGGCCTAATATCTATGTGTTTGGCATGAGAGTGATGCAAAGGGTTTTTTCTTAGGTCAATGGAACATGTATTATCACACATTATCGGTGTTTTGGTAAAACTCATGTCATAGTCTGTGAGTGTGTGTCGTATCCACAACACTTGGCACAACTGCTTCCAACTACTACATATTCATCTTCAATAGTGGAAAGTGATACTGAGTGTTGTTTCTTGCATAA
Organism: Viscum album; assembly: GCA_963277665.1. Lineage (NCBI taxonomy): Eukaryota > Viridiplantae > Streptophyta > Magnoliopsida > Santalales > Viscaceae > Viscum > Viscum album. The sequence continues at coordinate 175,902,924 of OY728164.1, forward strand.
CCAAGAAACTAGTGAATATCCTAATAAATGAAATGTTCCGAATGTACTTTTCTATCTATTCTACATCCACCAAAATTAGTATCTGAAAAACTTTTTAAAACAAAATCATTTCCTGAAGAATAGAAAACTCCAAAATCCATGGTTCCTTTTAAATAGTGAAAAATTATTTTCACTACTTTAAAATGGGATTCATTTGGATTATATTAATATAATTCACATAAAAAAACTTAAAACATTAAGTCTAGATGACTAGTTGTCAAGTATAGTAAACTTCTTATCATACCACTAAAAGATGACTGATCTTCTGGTTTTCCATCTTCATCAAGATCAAGATAATTTGACGTATCGATTGAAGTTCTTATACTTTTGGTGTTGTCATATCCATAATTTTTAAGAATATTTTTAATATACTTATATTGAGATATATAAGTTCCTTTTGGTTTTTGAGTAATATGAAAACCAAGGAAAACTATTAGCTCACCCATCATACTCATCTCAAACTTGTATTTCATTATATTTGAAAATGAATCAGTTAAATATGGTTTAGCCGATCAGAATATAATGTCATCAATATAAATTTAAACAATAAAAACACTTCTTTTCCTTCTTTATAAAAAGAGTTGTATTATCAGTTCCCTTTATATAATTTTTTTGTAAAAAAAATCCTACAAGTCTATCATACCAAGAAATAGGGGCTTATTTAAGTCCATATCAAGATTTGGTAAGTTTGAAAACAAGTTCATGATGTTTTGTGTCATCAAATCCAAGATTTTTTTCAACATAAACATCCTCTTGAATGTATCTGTTAAAGAAAAGAAAACTTCATGTCCATTTGAAAAAGATTGAAATTAGAGAATACTGAAAATGTAAGTAAAATGAGAATAGAATACAGTCTACCTACTAGAGCATAGGGTTTTTCATAGTCTATTACTTCTTGTTGATCATAGACTTTAGCAACTAATCTAGATTTATCTCTTACTGTGATTCTATTTTCTTCACATTTATTTCTAAAAACCAATTTTACTCCAATTACAGATGTTTCCTTAGGTATTTTAACGAAAATCCAAACTATGTTCCTTTCAAACTCATTTTGCTCATCTTTCATGAATTTAATCCAATAATCATCACCTAAAGGTTCATCATTACTTTTTGTTTTTAATTAGTAAAGTAATGTTAGATTATCAACTTCATTTCTTATAGAACTTCTAGTCATTACAGGTTGATTTACATCACCAATAATAAAATCACTAGGATGATTCTTAAGAAATAAAAGATTTTTTTTATAAAATCTTTTCATCAATATATGGTATAAAATATTTTTGGGTAAAAACTTTAGAATATTTTTATTGAGTATTTTAATTATTAGAAGAATATTCTATCAAAGGTTGATAATCAGTTTTTAAAAACACATCTAAAGTTATAGGTTGGGATTGTTCAAAAATAAAAAAGACCAGTTTCATCAAATTTAACATGCATTGTTTCTTCAATAGTACAAGTATTTTTTATTAAAAACACTATAAGCCTTAGAAGTATTGGAGTATCCTAAGAAAATTCCTTCATTGAATTTGGGTGCAAATTTATTTAAGTTGTATTTAGTATTCATAATTAATACTTTTCACCAAAATAATTTGAAATAAGAATGTTTGTGTTTTCGACTTGTCCACAATTCATAAGGTGTTTTTTTAAGAAAAGGTCTAATTAAAACTCGATTTATAGTATAACGAGTAGTACTAACAGCTTCAGCCTAAAAATGTTTAGCTATAGAATATTAAATCAACATAGATCTAGTTATCACTTAAAGAATTAGATTTCTTCTTTCGATAACACCGTTTTTATGAGTTCTTAGGGGTGGGAAGTTATGAGTAATGCCTTTCTTACTACAAAAAATTTTCAAAATCTGAATTTTGTAATTCTCCTCCATGATCACTATGAATAGTTATCAAACATAGTTTTTTTTATTTTTAACTCAGGCCCTAAAATTTTTGAAAAAAATTAAAATATTTATATTTATTTTCTAGAAAATAGACCCATGTAAATATAGTGTAATCATAAAATAAAACAAATACAAAGTATTTTCCTCTAATACATCCAGTTTGGGTTAGACCAAAATGATCCATATGCACTAATTGTAATGCATCAAAAGTTGAGACTTCATCGATTTATTTAAAACTTTATTTATGATTCTTTCCATATTTACAAGGATCACAAACTTTAAAATAATCAAATCTAGGCTTTGATATATCCTTAACAAGTATTTTCTTTAAGAGTTTTTATAGGTTCCTAAGGTTACAGTGTCCTAGTATTCCATGCCATAACCAATATTGGCATTCCATTACACTAAGTCAAGATAGATCTTTTCTCATAAGGACTTCTAATTTTAGTTTATAAACAATCTCATTCCTATGGGTAGAAGGAATAAACTCTTCCTTGGAATTGTGTACTAAGCATTAATCATTACTAAAATTCATAATGTAACCTTCATCACAGAATTGGCTTATGATAATAAGCTTGTGATTAAGACCTTTAACAAATAAAACATTTGAAATCAATGTTTTTCAAGAAGAACAATGTTACTTATACTAACAATTTCTCTCTCTGTATTATTTACGAAAGTTAATTTTCCTCCTTTTTCCTTTATAATCTTTTTGAATAATTTTTTGTTACAAGTCGTATGCTTGAAAAATACACTATCCATGTAACATTTATTATTATTGGTAATTTCATTATTTTCATAAAAATAAGAGATTTATACTTTTGAAATCCAAATTTTCTTGGATCTGGAAATTTCAAAAATTAATATTTTAGGAATACAAATTTATATAGAAAAGTAAGATTTATGAAAACCTAAGGATTGGGTTTTATTTAAGGAACAATTTTTCTCCCAATGCCCACCACATTCACATCTAGTTCAAAAGAGATAACTTAAGGGAACAAAATATTTTTTGCTAAAAATAGTTTTTGAATGAGTATAACAAAATCTTGAAATATTCCTAAGAGAACGAAGTTGAGAATAAATTTTATCAAATTCTTTACTTCCTAAATTAATATTTGGCAAAATATTATTTAAATAAAAATTTCATATTTTAGACTGATTACTAAAATCATATCCTCAACGTTATTAGTTTTAGAACTTAAATTATTCTCTAAAATTTATTTCTTAGAAATAACATTTTAAATATCCTTAGAAAGTTTATCCTTCTCAGAATTAACTTCCTTAATGTTTTTAAAATCACTTTCAAAATCAAGAGTTTTCTAATCTAGATCTTTAGAAAGATCTAATACTTATTTTGTCAAAACAAAAATTCTAGAATTTTCTTTCACTAACATATTTTTATCTTACAATTTTCATTTTCAAGTAGTTTATAAAATCTAAGAACTTTTTCAAATGTAGGTAAGGTATTATCTTCTGATGAGGAAGACTCATAATCTAAAAATTTAGAATATTATTCATTATGAAAATTTTCATTTAAATAAATATTGGATAAGTATTCAGCATTGTGTACCTTAGCAATAAGACAATGATTTTAAATAGGTACTCTGGCTATTAGACCAATATTCTTCTGACCCGTCGATTCATAATATAATGTTCCATAAAAAGAGTCACCACAACAGGCACTCGAGGTGTCATTTTCTTTCAAAACATTCATATACATAGACTTGTAAAACATCTTTTTGTTTACTTTATAAAGATTTTTCTTTTGTAATTTTCTCTTAAGCATATGACAATTAGGTCTGATATGTCTAGCCATTTTATATTAATAACAGGTTATTTCAGATTCTTTCTAGACTTTTCTATCTTTCTTCTTATATTTGTACTGAAAATATTTCTTTCCCACGGTCTTGTTAATCCTTTAAGAAAGATTAGATAATTAATTCTCTGAATGATCACTGTCACTTGATTCAGATATAACAATAGTGTTCTTAGCTTTATATATAGTTACTCTTTCTGGTGTCTTGGATTTAGATAGTATTAAAATCTACACTTCCATTACCATTATTCTTTTTGTTGAAATTAGCATCTCTATTAATTATGGTTTCATGCTGAAGAAGAGTAAAAAATAACTCATCAAGAGTAATGTTGGACACTTTTCTGTTCTCATCAATAACTATTCTTTTTTATTCCCACCCATTGGGCATGATGTCAATTATCTTATCCATAATAACTTTCTCTCCCATAAACTGAAGACTGTTGACAATGGTCATAAATCATTGTTGTACTTTGAATTAGATTCTCTATAAGAAAATAAGAATCAATGATATTATTCTCTTAACATAGCTCTTCTAGTTTTTGTCACATTAGAAGTTCTAAAATGTGTAATTTTATGTTTCTTCCAAATGTAGTTGTTAGGTTCCCAAGAAGATATTTGACTATATATATTCCCAGTCATAGAACACAAAAAAGTATTGTGTACCTTTTAATTTAGTTGATATTTTTGTTTTTCCTGGTTGGTAAAGGTTCTAAATTCCTTTTCTAGAATTTTGTAATCCACAGTAAGAATATCAAAATTATCTACTCCAGAGTTAATGACAAAAGTCTTCATCCTATCTCTTCATTACTCATAATCAGTTTCACCAAATATTGGTGGTCTGGTAGGATTTAAATTGTTAATGGAATGAACATTCATACCATCCATTATATAAGAAATATATATTTTCCGTAAAACTTATTCATAGTAAAAGTTTATAAACAAAGATAAACAAATTCAGAAAAAACGTGGATAAGAAAAGTTAAGCAAGAAAATTATGAACAAGGAAAACATGAGAAAGAAAACTTATATGTTAGTATAAATATTTCATAGACCTCCTTTGATACCAATTTGTAGGATAGAAATAGTGTATTTAGATTCTTAATTACAAGAGGGGGGTTAATTTTGTTTTTAAAAACTATCGGTTTTAACCTTAAGGAAAACTATGTTTATCAATGTTAAACAAGGTAAATTCAGAAACCCTCTTTGGTTCTTAACTATGAAAAAACATTCTTAGGGTTTGAAAATATGGATCCGGAAAAGATACTTAATCACACTTTTCTTTGATAAAGATTCTACCTTAAAGCGTATAGAATATAATTTATCATAGTAAGTAAAAGTACATGAAAGTATAAAAAAGATATAATTTCTTTATTTAACAAAATAAAGTCGAAATAAAACTTGAAATAAAAATAAGTAACAAGTTGGAAATATTTTAACCCAAAGAGTAGGGTATCCAACATCCTTGGATAAAGTTTCATTGATTTATACTTTTAAGAAAGTCTTTCTTACCCACACCAGGGTAATCCCTCAATAATAATATAAGAGTCTGTCATGCTATCCTCTCAAGACCTAAAATTTTAAGGCAGTCGGCACCTCTGTCTTCATATCCCCAGAATCTATCGATTGTACTCAGCAACAATCATAATCAGATGAAGCAATCTGAACAAGATGTTCATGACAGAAAAAATATGTTCATGAAAACACAAAATTAATTATATTATCTCTATAGAAATCACTTCTTAGCATCATAGCATGTAATCTCTAGGATCATGGAATGATTGATAATGAGCTCATTCAAATGACCTCTTATATATAGGGAAAACATCAACGGTCAGGTCCCTCCTCCAACGGTCATATTTTTCCTTGAATTTTAGAGGGCGTTGTACTTGTGTCACTCAACCAGTAGTCAGATAGAAACAAATTGTATGACATCAATTTATACATACAAAAACATGTAAAAGGAAAATTAAGTATCATAACCAAATCTGAAAATCCGAAATCTACGGAAAAATAGAATTCGGAGTCTAATCATATAAGAAACTTAATTCTAGAAACCTGGATATTCGAATTCTGTTTTTTTAAAGAATTCAGAATCTGATGTCTAAGGAATTCAGAGTCTGAAATCAGAGGAATTTGGATTCTAAATTCTAAGGAATTCAGAATCTAAATTCTGAAGAATTTGGAGTCTGAATTCTAAGGAATTCAGAGTTTGAATTTTGATAAATTCAGAGTCTGAATTCTGAAGAATTCAAATTCTTTATTTCATAGAACTTGGAGCCCAAATTTTAGAGAATTCATAGATTTAATTTTTGAGAATTTGGAGTCTGAATTTCAGATAATTTGGAGTCTGAATTTTAGGGATTTTGTAGTCTAAATTTTATAGAATTCAGTGTCTAAAAACATAAGACTTTATATCAAAGAAATTATAATATTACATGATTTTAAATAAGGATATGCATTTTTGAATTAGTAATAAAATGATATTGATTTTACAGAACATAAAATTATACAATTAAAATCAGGGTAAGGATAAAAAAATTCTTTAGAGAAAGTAAATTTTCCATAAGGAAATAATCCTAAGAGAAAGATAATTTTCCTTAGGAAAATGTGTTTGGGATTTTCAAAACATAGAGGAATGGAGAAGTTATAAGGAAACCTTCTTGATTATATAATCTTCCTTTTTTGGAAAGCACAAACAAAATTTTAAAAAAGAATATTAGAAATAAGAACATTATTTTTTGTACTTTAAATTAAAATCTTATCTCTATTTACTGATGAACCATGATGAATATGACTAACTCACCCTTAGGTTTGGAAATCCCTAAGGATCATATTCTTGTCTTTCATAGAGAGATTTTACTTTTTCTTATATAAGAAAGTATTATTTAAGTATACTCCCCCTTAAAACATTATCTTCTTTATACTTAATATTATTTTAACCATTATTTTATCCCCCATTGTGATTTTCAAAAAGGACTTGAGAGAATGAAAAATATAGTACCTGAAAAATTAGAACTATATAAAACCAAAAATAAATAAATGAAGGATAACTATTTTTCATTAAGATAATAAAAATTGATACAGGGTAATACAACAAAAGTTTGGAATTTCATCAAAATTAGTCATCCTTCTTTTCCTTCAGCATGATCTTCCTTAAGGTATCAATTAGCTTCTTGATCTCTTTATGATCTTCCTTAAACCGCTTGAGCAACCGATCTTGATCCTGATTTTTCTTTTCAAGAGCCTTGATCTTTTCTTCTTGAGCCTTCAGGATTTCTTCTAGAGAATTATTTACGTCATCATGATAATTGAAATTTTCTTCCAACAGTTCCCTTAGATCCCTTTCTCTCTTAAAATTTAAATAAATTGAATTTAACTTCCCATTTAGTTCTTTATCCTATTGCTTCTGGAAAATTTTCTAAATATTTAACTTCTCGGTAAAACATGTTGTAAGATTTTTGATCCTATCATCTAACTAATCAAAATCATCCTTCACTGAATCTTGGAAGTCATCAAGAATTATCATGTCTTTAATTTTTTATTTTATAAAATTTTTTAATTTCGTTACAAGATCTCCTATGAGTATCATAACTGATAAAGAATGTTTGGAAGTCTGCCTCAAGCTTGATGAATTTTTCCATGATCATGCTTATCGAATCTATTTTCTGATTGAGAGAGTGTTGAAGCAACTAACATCTTGAATCAATACTCAGAAATAAAGGAATGGTATTCACTAACATCTTTAACGACTGAACAAAAAAATCTTGACCCATGGATGATGATTCATAATCTGATCCCCTTGCAGGTGAGGGTTCTTTTTCTAGCTCTTCATCATTTCTCTTGGAAGAACCACCAAAATCCTTATTCTCTTGTATAACCACATCCTTCTTAGGTTTATCAACAACCACTTGTTTTCCATTATTTACATTGGAAATGACATTTTAATTCTTTGGAGACTCATTCTCATTATTTGAAAGTTATACTATTTTATCTTCATCAACCATTTCTTTTCTTATCAACATCTTCCTTAACATCATCTGGATTAATAATATCATGGTTTCTAACATCATCATCAGAAATTTTATTAACCTATTCATTTTTATCATGTTTTCCTTGAGAAATAATTTTGGTTGACTCAACCTATGAATTCCATATTGAAATATTGTCTGAAGGGCTTTCCTTCTCAGGGTTTTCATCTAATTTCTGTATTACATCATCACTCTCATCTTATTCCTCCTATTTTTTCTCATATTTCTTATTCTTGAACTATATATTCTTCCACATCAGGTTCTAGAATTAAAAATTTAATTCCCAATGTCTCTAATTGTATGGATACTTTGAGAAAGGATTCTGTTACCTGAATATTTTTATTGGATTTCTCAATGTCCTTGATAAGTGCTTGAACAACCTCAACTTTAGACCTTTTTTCTTCAACTTATTTTCTTTTCGTTGCCTTCCATACTCTTCAGTAGCTTAAATTTTCAATGCCATTTCCATAGTAGGATCTAGGAAAAAATGTGGATCTCTTTATTTCTTTTTATTCTTTTGTTCCCTCTACTTCTCTACCATATTATCAGGAAAAGTGTTTTTTTCATTTTTGGAGGTGTTGACTGACATTCTGGAACAATAAGTTTTTTATGGTTTCTCGTTATTTCTCATTTCTCTTCTTATTTTCCTTCTTGTAAGTTTCATCTACTTCTGATTTCTTATCTAAAGCTTCAATCTCACTTTTAGAGAGATCATAAAGTTCTAAGGATTTGGTATTGAAACCAATATTCATTCTCCTAAAATTATCATCACTTATTAACAAGATATTGATGTTTTTGGTTTTTGAACTATAGGTAATTTTGAAGGATTATAATTAGAGCATTATAATTATCAATAAGATAGTTGGATACATAAATAAATGGGATTTGAGAGATCCATTCTTGATATTGGTGATAGTCATAAGAATGTACTTCATGAGGTTTACCTTTCTATGTTCAACCAAATTATCCAGAATAAAGATATCACTTTTCATTAAGGAGTACTTGTCTCATTTTCTCTGAATGAGGAAACCTTGTACCCACATGGCTAATATTCAAAATTTTGTTGATAGATGATTAATCTTCAATTATTTTACTCCTTTGAGTCCAATGAACTCAATTTTCTTTTCCTTCTCAAAGAATCAGAAATTAGAATTCTAAGGAATTCAGAGTCCAAAATATGAGAAAATCGTAGTCTAAATTATAAGGAATTCAATGTATGAATTTTGAGGAATTCGGAGTCTGAATTCTAAAAAATTTGGAGTCTGAATTTCATAGAATTCGGAGTTTCAATTTCAGAAAATGTGGAGTCTGAAATTCAAAGAATTCAGAGTCTGAAATTCATAGAGTTCAATGTTTGAATTTTAGAGAATTCTGAGTCCAAATTTAGAGAATTTAGAGTCTGAATTTCATAGAATTCAGATTCTGAATTTCAGAGAACTCGACATCTAAATTTTGGATAATTTGGAGTCTAAAACATAAGACTTTATATCCAATAAATTATAACATTTTGAGATTTTAGATATGGATAAGAATTTTTGAATTAGTAATAAAATAAACTTGATTTTGAGAGAACATAAAATTAGGCAATGAAAACATGGATAAGGATAATAAAATCTTTAGAGAAAGGAAATTTTCCTTAATAACATAATCCTTAAACAAAGATAATTTTACGTAAGGAAATGTGCTTATGATTTTCAAAACATAGAAGAATGGAAAAGTCATAAGGAAACCTTATTGACTCAACAGGAGCTATAAATTTATATTTTAATAAAGTTAGTATACTATGGTTAGACGATGATAAAATATATTTCTAACAAGATTAATATATTTACACTAATTTAATTTAATGTTGTTAGAAAATAAAATAACAAAATTTAATTTTTAAAAAGTCATTTTTCTATAAAAACTAATTTCTATTTTTTTATTTCTATTTAAAAGGTAGAATAAAATACTTTATAATTATAATTTAAAAAAACTAAAATATATTTTCAATTTAGAATAATAATTTTATATTATTATAAATTTTTTGGGAATTTTATGGTATGTTTTATTTTTTGATGAATACTGAAAAATATTTTTTTTACAAATAATGGGACTTTGATAACATCATTTGCAAATATGCATAAATGAAAATTTATGAATTTTTTTTTGTAATGTCCCATAATCTAGCACTCTCTCATGTAGAAAAGTAGGTTTAGTAACGAGACCTCAAATGCACATCCTTGTATTCCAGAGGCTTCTAACTAGCAGTGGGGGTGTGAAATGTATAGTCAAAAGACTATACCTACTAGTATGAAGTGTCATAATGTTAGATAAAAATCATAATGAAATAGAAATAATCAATGTAAATACATAGTAGAAGACAATAATTAATGAAAACTGAATAATCTTATAAATAATAATGGAATAATTTATTGAAATATAGGAAGGAAACTAAGTGTCATGGAAGAATAATATATGAAATGACTACTAGACTCAAAAAAACTCAAAGTCCCATGTCTAAAATCCCATGTTGGTTCCATATCCTAAACTATAGCCCATAAATAAACAATAAATCAATAGAAAGGTCATTTTCCCCTATCGAAACATACATCCACATAATCTGCTCGAGTACCAAATGATGTAACAAATAAGGTGTGAGTATAAATTAGGAGGTTGAAACCACCATTTCTAAACAATTCATTCTAGTAATAAGTGAATGAAATTAAGAGATAAACAATTGTATTAATTAATTCAAAAACTAATAAAAATACAATAACAACATGCTTTAGCTTCATGCTAGAGTATCTTTGAGCATTTCTTACAACCATGACAACCACAAACATTTAAACAAGGTAAATAACATTCTTCGATACCATGAAGGAATATCTCTTACCACGTCTTAAGAACATGAAAACCACAACCATATAGTCAAGGTAAATAAACTACACTCACACCATGTCAGAATATCTCTATGCATATATTATGTCCACGACAACCGCAAGAATATAATTGAGATAAATAACTTTCTTTGGTTCCATGATGGAATATCTATGAGCATGTCTTATGAACATGGAAACTAAAACCAAATAACCATGGTATAGTCACAAAAATCAGTCATATTCAAAGCCATATGGAATTATAACATCCAGGTCAATTCCCTATAGAATTTTATATTGGGACTGGGCATAACATTCTCTCTATAAGCATTATAGAATTGTACTGGGAAAAACATACTATCTATAATAATTACAACATGGGACTAGGAAAATCCCTCTCAATATCAGTACTACAACATATATTTGTGCAAGTGTTAGGGGTGTGCTCCGTTTATATGTATTAAAATATATAACAAAATTACAATAGCATGGATATCAGAATATCAAATTACAATTCTCAATGGTTAATTGTGATTGTATCCATTCTTCTTTCATATTACAGTAGAAATTCTATTCAAAATTGATTAAAAATTATATCAAAAAGAAATACGACAGAATTTAGGGATTCTATAACAAGAAATATCCCTAGGTCACATGTCATGGTAAATATATTTTATGTCATTTTCCAATTTAATTACAATCATGGTTCGCTCACCCCATCAGAAGACCTGAGCTAGTTAGAAAGCCATTTCAAACTAATGGAATTCAAAGAATAATTCCATTTATTTATTTATTTAATTTGGGTGTATGAAATGATGGTGTAATCACTATGTTTCTTCAATTTTGAAATTATCAAACCATAAAGTAAAGATTTATACCCCCTAACTTTAATTGATGATCTAAAAGTGATTCTAAAAACCAATAGAAAAATTAAGAAGGTTTATATGATTGCATTAAGTTTCTGGATAGAAACTAATCAAGATCAAATATGACCAATATCAAAGATAACTAAACAATCAGTCAAGGGATATCACCAAAATGGTTGGATAAGACGTAATAGAAGAACAAAACTGAACCAAAAAATTCTTATCGAGGATTTCTCCTATAACTGAGACATCAATAAGGGAATTTAGAACCTCGAAATTTCATGGATAATTTCATAGGGTATAGAGGAGAGTAACTATAACCAAAATAATGATAATTAATCCTCACTACATGTGTAATGTTTGTATACATCAGGTAAATTTATTTATTGGAATGTGCCAAAAAAATCCATTCCCTCAGATTTATTTTATTAAAACCCTCAAACAATTATATTATGTGTAATCCCATTACATAAAATGTAAATGTTATATTGTTGATTTTTCATCCTATTTTACTTTTAAAAAATATGAACCTTTTTTAATGTTTCTCAACTCACCATGATCCTCTTTTAACCCATTTATATCTGAACTCTATTAATTTAAACAAGCATACATTCCCTAACATCAATTCAATTTATCCAACAAGTTCTCCTCTTAGATAATCTTTTATATTTCTCAAATTTCCTTACAACCTAAGAATAAATTTATTCAAATGACATAATTTCATAATGAAAGAACAGTTGAAATAGAAGATTAAAAAATAAACTCAAAGAGATATGTACCTAAAAAAGATGGGATCTTAAAACCTTCGCACCTTATAAGAGATCATCCCCGATCTGCTCCAAGCATCACTATGAGGTATCTTTGAACAAGTTTGGACACTATGTATTCATATTAGAATCCATCGAACCAACAATATAGTCCAAAAACAAAGATATTTCTCACTAAGATCCACACCTCATATCAGATGCTCTAAAAATAATTCAATAAAATAATGCTCAATGTCTGTAATTTATATCACATGGGATGAGTTTGGATGATATATCCATAGCTAAAACATGTGGTACATATCATGTATAGAACTATAAAGCTGTATAAGGGATAAATGGTATTCTACTAGACCGGCCCATGCCACTATTTCGAACAGCCTGACAAACCTGGCTGCTAGCTTTCCTTGTTTCATGACATGACATTGCCCCAAACTAGGAGACACTCAAAAGAAAATATGTTCACCAACCTCAAATTATATAGGTCTTATCCAAAGGTTAACATATTATTTCTACATTCTCTACATGTTCACCAACAAATATCTGCTCAAATGATCATATTTAGATGTCTTCCACATGTGACTAAGCCCAACAAGTTAGGACGCACCTACCCCAAGCTAATAAAGAGGGGAACAGAACAACCTTATATACAAGGCCTCAAATGGTTCGATTCTAATTCATTCATGGAATATATAATTATATGACAATTCCATGAGTGCTATATGTTTCTCCCATTAACCTCCAAAATCCATATTAAAGGCTCGCAATGTATCATCTTGAACCTGAATAGTCTGCTTAGATTAATGATTAGTTTGTGGATGATATGTTTCACTAAAAATAAATATGATCCCATAGCTTTATAAAGACCCTTCCATAAATGTGATTTGAATTGAGAATCTGTGTATGAAACAATAATCCTTAGAATACCATTCAACTGAACCACCTCGTGGGCTTAAAAATTTACAAGTTCGACAATTATGAAGGGTTCTCTAATAGATAATAAGTGGGATACCATAGTTAGTCAATCCATAATACCCCATAAAACATCATTCTTATGGGTCATCCTTGGTATTCCTGTCACAAAATACAAGTCGAAATCATCCCATTTATACATAGGAGTGAGTAAAGGATGGAAAAATCACGATGGCCTCTAATGATCAACATTCAACTTCTAAAAAGTAAATCATATATCCACAAATCTTGGCATGTCCTTCTTCATTCCTGGCCACCAGTAATATATATAGAGATCAAAAAACAACTTTCTTAAACTAGGATGCACCGCCCATCTAGAAGGGTGGTTCTCCCTCATTATCACCTTGTTAAAGATTAGAGAATCCCATACTCTACCACAAAATGAAAAGAATTCCCACAACAAAGAGACCATCCGGGTAGAATCTCCCACTATATAATATTTCTCTCAGAACTGAGACCTTCAGATCAGGAAACTACTTAGCCTTAATCTGGTCAAAATCATATGAAAAATGGATTTATAAGTAAAATCTACTTGACCCTAAGATTCTTGAGCATTTGTATACTTGTTGTAAAAGAGGTTCATTATCTGCCACTCATCAAAAGAGCCCCATAATGCCTTTTTCTATGTATTTGTTCTCAAGGATTCAATGACAACATTTCCCTTCACTAGTGTATAATTTAATTAAATGTTGGAAAACTATAGATACTCGACCCACATCTTCTACTGAATGTTTAGGTGACACTAAGAAAAGATGTACTTGAGGTTCTTTTGATCCTTGTATACCACAAAACTCTCACCCATGAAAGAGTTTCTCCAACATATTTGGTAATGTACCACCTTTTCAAACTCTAGATCATGAGTAGGGTAATTCCTCTCATGCGGTTTCAGCTGGATGGAGATATAATAAACCCCTCAATCCTCTTACATTATAACTGATTTGAGTCTCATACTGGATGAATCATAGTAAATGGTTAAGATTTACCCAGTATAGGTAAATTGAGGATCGTTTCTGAGGTTATTTTACCTTTCATCTTCTTAAACTTCCTCTCTCAAGAATTAGAATTGAAAAATATCACACCTTTCTTAGTCATCCTATACATTGGTGCTGCCAAACAAGAGAAATCTTCGATAAAACACCTATAATAATAAACTAAACATAGAATGATAATAAGTTCGATGAAATTATTGGGTTGTTCGCAAGATATCATGGGTGTGACTTTCTTCACACCCACGGACACTCCTATAAATGAGATTACATAGCCCAAGAAGTGCACTTTTATTATTAAGGAACTCCATTTAATTAACTTAGAATAAAGTCGATGCTCTCTCAATATACTCATGATGATTTAAATATGTTAGGGATGATCATTTACCGATTAGAAGTACACAATTTTATTTTCAATTAAAACCAAAATAGAATGATCTATAAATGGATGATAGATCTTATTCATTAAGTCCATGAACAGAGTAGGCACGCCAGTAAACCCAAACGGTATCACTATGAATTTAGGCATGACATACCCTATCTAATAATAAGTTCACGGTATGTATGATAGTATCAAGAATAAATGATGATATCATAATCTCAATTAAATCATGGAGAAGATATTATCACCTATAAACTGGTTTAAAATATATTTAATGCACAGAAGAGGATAACGGTTCTTGACCATTATCTAGTTCAACCTACGATAGTCCACATGTAAGCACAAATATCCATTAGCATTTTTGAAAAAAAGAACTAGAGAAAACCAAGGAGATGTACTTTTTCATATGAATCATTTATATTCTAGAACTTCCATCTGAAATTTTTTCTCGCGAAGCTCTTCTGGTTGAGTTGGTAAGGCGAGATAGAAATTGGATCTTCTCCTAACACCAACTCAATCATGAAATCGATCTCTCTGTTAGGTGGTAATCCATAAAAATCATTATCCAAGACATACAGAAAATGTTCTACCACTATTGTAAAATAATATTTCTTCATTCCACTAGTATATAGAGAAATACCGGCTATCTGAGTTATGAGAAATTCCAATATACATTGAATCAGTCCTACATGACCAACCTAAATATCCCACTCCCCTTGGTGAGAATTGTTGCTTCCTTCTGGACACTGGAAACTAAATATCCACTTTTAATAATTGATATGATCCTTATATAGAACTAACCAATACATACTAAAACTCAAGTCAAATCCTATCATTTCTATTATGAATGGTTCTCAAAAGATTTGGTAACCACTAATCTCTATAGAACACACCTTGGAATATTTGATACTCTTTGACTGCACTCCCAATGATGTGTCAATTATTAAAACACCATATATTCATTCCAAATCCAAGAAAAATCAATTTTAAAAAAGATAGGATAAAAAATAATGTGATGATCCTATATGAAAGACAAAATAAGATAAGGTAGGCGATACTAGAATCGTACCTCTAAAGGTAGAAAGTCATGTATCCACATTAGTCAGAGTAGTCTCTATAACATGAAAATGACTTATCCCACTACCCTAGTATCCATTTTGAATACCCTAAGCAATTTCCAATTTTTGTTACAATTGCACATTATATAGGGTACCACGTCACCTTCCACGGCCTAAATGGAATGTTGAACTCAAGATTCTGACTGTATGAGGGGATTCTAGCCCTTTCCCAACTCTGATGTATATCCTGATTGTTGCCACTAGTTTCCTATGGAAAGATCACATAGAACCTTTGAAGATGGCCTAGTATGAAATAGGTATGACTTTCAGTTGTTGGGTAAGTACACTGCAGGTGCATGTGGCCAAAAATTCCATACTAATAGCAATGTAATGGAACACGATCTTGAGATGGTTGTACAATGACCTGAAAATTCTTCCCACTACTACATTGGAGGACTCTATTATAAAAACGCTTCTTACCACATGTATTAGAACCCCCAAATCACCCATCTAAAATATCCTAGCCATAATGTGGGGCCTCTCTCAGATTCTCTTCCATGATGTGTGCCTGATTCATCATGTGTTTAAAGATTCTTAAATCGAAATTTTTTACCTATGACCTGATCTCATAATGAAGACCATCCTTGAATCTTAATGCCAAGGAGATCTCATCATCTAGAAATGATGGAACAAAGCATTGTAGTTTAGTAAAACGTCCAACATAGTCAATTATTTGAAAAATATCTTGTGCCAGATGCATGAAATGATGATATTTTTCATCACTCAAGTTTTCAAGATATAAATGGCCTAATAAATTCATCTTTAGGACCTTCAAGATATCTCATCATGTTTCCTGGCTTCCTCTAGAATATCCCACCAATTATTTGATGGTCCCTAAATCATTTATTATGCAATCTTCACCCTCCTATCCATGGGTGTCTCAAGATGCTTAAAGATATTCTAGACATAATCAATCTAGAACTCAACTACCTAGGGTTCCCCTTCCTTAATAAACATTAGTGGATGATGTGTTTGAATCTCTATTGTCAGATTAGACATCTAATAAATAGTACGAACATTATCTCTTTGCATGAATTATAGGACCCTCTATCATGAAGCTAAAATTACATCTACTCCTCAAGAAAAATAGGATGATCTGGTTCAGTTGTGTTAGGATCGTGCTAATTTCCACTCTCCTGACGCTCAAGTTGATGATGTGTTTGAATCTATATTGTCAGCTTAGACATCTAATAAATAGTACGAACATTATCTCTTTTCATGAATTATATGACCCTCTATCATGAAGCTAAAATTACATCTACTCCTCAAGAACAATAGGATTATCTGGTTCAGTAGTGTTAGGATCGTTCTAATTTCCACTCTCCTGATGCTCATGTTGATGATGATGAGGATACATTTTCTCTATAAGACAAACACACAACGTAGATAAATGGATAATAATAAGGTCAACCCCAAAATTCGATTACAACTGAGAACCACTAACTATTTATCTCTCTAGACATGGATTACAAGTATTTTATCCAGACATGACAAGACATTTCATTTATCCAGTGAAATAAATATCTCATACCACAGTTCTACATGAAATTATATATCACATGAAAAATATATATATTCCTCTAACCTGAAAAATGCATATTAATATATCCCTATGTTCATATTATTATGAATGTATTCTCATCTCGCACCATATAGGTTTATGAGTACAAATAAAAAGAAACAATAAGATCATAAAACAATAACCTCACACAACATGTGACTCACCCAAGGTGAAAACACATCAACTAAAGAACAAAAAAACACAACAATATCATCCCTTGGTACTCATATTTCCCCCCGTATAAGGTTTAGTTACTCCCATTCACAAGTACATTACCAAGTCCCTACAAATCCTAGTCTTATTTATACCTTTTCCCAAATAGTAAAGTAGAAGAGAAGAAAAACTCCTATAATGCCTCTTTGAAATGTCCCCCAACACGACATTCTCTCACATGGCCATAAAGGGTTGGTCACGAGATCTTAAGAACACCTCCCCATATGCAAGAGGATCCAGAATAATAGCGGGGGTGTGAAATGAATAGTGGGGAGACTATACCCCATGGGTATTAAGTGTAACAATAGTGGATAAAAATCTTATTAAAATAGAAATAATCAAAGAAAATAAATTTAATAAGATAATAATAAAATTCAACTTCATAATCGAATAAAAAATAAGGGAATGATTTAATGATGAATGTAACTAAAATTCATGCTAGAAGAATACATGAAAAGACTAGAAAACTCAATGTATTGGGTCCCAACTCCCACATCAGTCCCATCTCCAAAACTCCAGCCCATCCAAAAATAGGAAATAAAAAATTAATGTTATTTTCTCTTATCAGAACCTGCATCCATGTAATCTTCTTAGGTACCAAATACTGGCCTAAATAGATTATGAGTATAACACAGTTGGTTGACACCATCATGTCCAAATAGACTGGTATGATAATAAGTGAATGCAATAACGAGATAAACATATGTATTAATTAATTCAATAAATAATAAAATAATATAACAATATCCTTTAGATTCATGAAAGAATAATTATGAGCATGTATTATGACCATTCCAACCAAATAAATATAACTAAGATATGTAAACTGCTTCCGCGCCATGCTGAAATATGTAACATCATAGTTTCGGGTGCCGGCCAGAGGTTCCCTGTACCCGGTTGGTCACATGACCTCAATCGCATTTCCCCAAATTCTAGAGGTTTCTGACTAGCAGTGTGGTCCTTAGGTGTGATAGTGTGGAAACTATTCCCTCATTGGTAGAGTAACACAACAGAAATAAACAAATAACTATACCAAAAGAAATAATACCGTAAAATAAGTAAATAGTAGAAGACTGAAGTTAGATAAACAATTGTAACATATATAAATGTCAATAATGATGAATTTCATAAGTATCTAGTTAAGCAACCAAACAAGCCACAATTATGAAATACAGTACTAAACCAAAGTACAAAGGAAAACAAGTAAACAACTCCAACAACATAGCAACACTCAGCTTGATCCCATGCTCTCTTGCTCCACAGCAATCATGTGCCTATAGTAGAAGGGCACATTCCCTTATCTATACCTGCAACAATATAATCTGTTTGGTCCCAAAAGCATGACCCAAATAGGGTGTGAGATGAATCCTAGTAGGCAACCACCCAAATATCTATGCTTAACTGTCGGTGAACATATATTGCAAGAAATATGAAAAATGAAGTAATAAACAAGAATGTACTCAAAATTAAACAATCCTACAGTTCATGCTACATTCATTTACATTTAAAAATTAACAACCAAACATCCACCAGCAACCCTCTAGGAAGTACTCATATTCTAACCCCTTTAGTTCAGCTTGGGAAAATACTCTCTGAGAAAGCACTCACCGTCAATTCCTCATGTGGTCTCATAGCAGTAACTAATGACACTCTGGGGAAGCACTCAGCATCCAATTCCCCCAATGGTCTTGCAACATGTAACTACAGAAACTTTGAGGGATCACTCACTTTCATCCCCCCTATGGTATCACAACGTGAAAAGTATAACAAACACTCTAGGGAAGCCCTCAATGACCATTCCTCCTATGGTCTAACTACACCAGGTTCCCACAGACCTTTGTAAGTCAAGCATGCACAAAAAATATTCAGTATCCAACGTAAATCACAAAATACTATTGACTAAACAACTAAAAATCATGGCACAAGCAAGTTTGATAAGAAAAACTCCATCCAAAGAGAACTAGGCATAGAAAACTGAGCATCCTAATAGGCAGGACTAGACCCAACCACCAATATCAGTTCAAATATTGAAAAACACATCCATAAAAAGGTAATTAAACCCTATTCTTAAACAATATCTCTAAATTAAGAAATCAAGGCATGCCAATCATTAAAGGGTTAGAATCCATAAACAATTAATACCCTAAACTAGGGTATTGGGAAATTTTTTCACATATAACTCATAATAATCTATGGAAAGGCACAAACCACCTACCTCAAATTTGTACAACTGATGTAGTTGAATCTTATCTTTTTATTTGACCTACAATGTTGTAGATCTTCAAAAATATATAAAACGTTCAACCAAGAATATCTCACGAAATATGATAAATCAAAAAATGAGGCTCTAGAAGAATGAAGAACTCATAGTGGCGATTCCAACGCAGTCGACAACGGCTGATTCGGAGAACGGATGGTCGATCGGGGGATCTAGGAAGAATCAGAGATATCTATCACTCCTGGACAAGACGAGCCGAGAAGAAGAAGTTTTTGTCGATTAGGAATGACCCCAGTTTTTTTAGTAAATAAATAATAAATATAAACAATGTGTCTTTTAAAATTTCAAGGCGTTTATATTCCTTTACCAAGCCTTACTTTAGTCGGTCTCTAGTTCACCCCACATGACCATCTACTCTATCGTTACATAGACAGTACATGGCTACCCGCGGATATCGGGTCCACAGCGTGCACTCCAAAGTACACAATGTGTACTTCTACGTACATGGAACATACTCTTTAAATTTCTCGAAACTCCTCCCTTTCTTAAAAACACTATAAATCAATATACATGCCTAAAAAGAAGATCTAGGTTCTTACAAACTTCCCCCCAATAATAAACTTGTCCCTGAATTTCCCTAGTCAAGCGAGGTAGAAGAAGAATCCTCAAACACCTCTGGACATTGTGATCATACATCGGCCTCCCTCTTCAATGTCTCATCCTGTACTCACCCATGCCTGCATAGCACCTGTAACATAGGAACAGACTGTCCATGGAGAACCTTCGCGCTACGATCAACAATCTAGATAGGATGCTCCTTGAACAAGGTGTCCACCACCAACTCAACCTCCTTGGGTTGAAAAACATGAGATGGGTTTGAGAAGTAATGTCGGAGCTGAGAAACGTGAAAGACATCAGGCATAGCCCAGTATCTATGAGGTAACTAAAACCGATAGGAAACTGGACCGACTCCCTCCAAAACCTCAAAAGGCCTGACATATCTCTATGAATGCTTACCCTGTCTCTTAATCCTCCTATTTCTCAACCTTGGTGTGACACATAGAAAAACCTGATCCCCAACCTCGAACTCCAGAGGTCATCTCCGTCGATCATCATAAGGCTTCTATCACACCTGTGTAATATCCATCCTCTTCCGAATCAACTCAATCTACATCGTGGTCTCCTGGACAAGATGAGGTCCAAGAATAGTTTCCTCTCCTGGTTCCAGCTAACATAGGGGTGATCGGCATGGGCTACCATAAAATACCTCATAAGGTTCCATCTGAATAGTTGGTTGAAAACTATTATTGTAGCCAAACTCCACTAGAGGTATGTGCTTCTCCCAAGAACCTCTAAAATCAAGGACTCATTCTCGAAGAAAGTCCTCTAGTACCTATATAGTATGATGAGACTGAAAATCTGATTGGGGATGGTAAGTTGTACTCAGAAGTACCTATGTACCCAATGCCCTCTATAAACCCTACCAGACCTAAGAAGTAAAATGGTCATCCCTTTCTGAAATGATGGAGTGAGGAACCACAAGTAAACATAAAAACGTACAACCTTCCCAACTCATCTACATTGATGGGTTCCTTGATCAGTAAGAACTGTGAAATATTCGTGATTATTTCAATGAAAACCCAAACTTCATCATTCCCTCGAGGTGACCTCAGTAAGCCTGTCATTAAGTCCATTGTGTCATCATTCCACTTCCACTTGGGAATGGGTAACTATTGCAAAAGCCATACTGGCTGTTGATGCTCGAACTTCACCTGATGATAGGTGGAACACCTCATCGCAAAACCAGAAACATCTCACTTCAAAACTCTCCACCAATACTAGTGATGGAGATCTTGATACATTTTGGTAACACAAGGATGGACTGCACAAAATGAGGAAGGAAAATCCCACAAAACCTCCCCACATATGTCTTCTCACACCCACACGTGCCCATGAAAATGCAATATCTCATCCTCACCTATGGTCCATCTAAAAATAGAGTTCTCTCCTGAAACACCCTCCCACAGAACTAGGCCTTCAGAATCTAATAGATTTCTCATTCACACTTCATCAAGTAGAGTGGAGGTAATAGTTACAGAAGAATGAAATGTTTTCCCCTGTCTGTCGTGCACCTCCAAATTCATCTCATAGAATAGAGCCATAATCTTGCACTCACCGCTAGCCTCCTGAACTACCTATATCTGAACCCTTCTTCTCAATGCATCAGCAAATATGTTTCCCTTCCCAGGTGTATAGGCAAGCCCAATGTCAAAGGTTTTAAGGTACTCAACCCAACTTCGCAATCTCAAGTTCAGATCACACTTAGTGAAAATATAATTGAGACTTTTTTGGTTAGTGTATACTACAAAATTCTCTCTCAAAAGGTAGCGTCTCCAACAACGTAAAGCATGAAAAACAGTAGCCAACTCGAGATTGTTCATCAAGTAATTCCACTCATGTGGCCTCAACTGCTAAGACCCACACGCAATGACTCCTTCCCCTTTCATAAACACTGCCCTTATCCTGATACCTGATGCATCATAGAAAATAGTATAGCTCTTGTATGGATTTGTAAAAACTTGTAACATTGTTGAAGTCAATCCCCCTTTAATATCTTGAAAAGATGATTCTCAAGAATCTATCCACAGGTACTTCACACCATTCTTAGTCAGTCCTGTGAGTGGAACTAATATGTGTGAATAGTCCTGTATGAAACATCTTTAGTAACCATCCATCCCTAGAAAATTTTTTACCTCAAATATGTTATTCAGATTCTCCTAGGAAACTACTACTCTCACTTAATATGGGTCCACTGATACTCTTGTCTTTGAGATAAAATGACCCAAGAAGTTAATCTGGTCCATCCAAAAGTGTCATTTTGAGAGATTAACATATAACTGATGCTCTCTCTGTGTACTCAAAATGATCTCAATATGGTTACCATGGTCATGTCGAGTGTGAAATTACAACAAGATATCATCCCCAAAAACCACCATGAAGGATTCTATGTATGGATGGAACACATGGTTCATTAGTGCCATGAAAATTACCAGTGCATTATTGGGACCAAACGGCATAACCACATACTCATATAGACCATACCTATAGTTCAAGATAACATCCTCAAGCAACCGTCTAGGAAGTACTCACAGTCTAACCCCTCTAGTTCAACTTAGACAAAGACTCTATGAGGAATCACTCACCATCAATTCCCCCTATGGTCTCATAATGGTGTCTATAAACACTCTAGGGAAGCACTCAACGTCCAATTCCCCCAGTTGTTTCACAAAATGGAACTACAGACACTTTGAGGGAGCACTCACGTCCATCCACCCTATGGCATCGAAACGTGAAAAGTATAACAAAAACTCTAGGGAAACCCTCAACGTCCATTCCCCTTATGGTCTAACTACACCAGGTTCCCACAACCCTGTGTAAGTTAATCATGCACAAACGATATCAAGCAACCAAAGTAAATCACAAAATACTACTTGGCTAAACAGCTACAAATCATGGCATAAGCAAGTCAGATAAAAATCACTCCATCCTAACAACACTAGGCATGGAAAACAGAGCAGCCTAAAAGGCAAGACTAGACCCAACAGCCAATATCAGTTCAAACATGGGCAAACACATCCATATAAAGGTAATTAAACCATATTCTCAAACAATATCCCTAACTCGACAAATCAAGGAATAACAGGATTTAAATGGTTAAAATTCCTAAACATGCAATACCCTAAACTAGGGTATGGGGAAATTTTTTCACGTATAAATAAATGAAAATCCACAGAAAGGTGAAATTCACCTACCTGAACATTGTATGATTGATATAGTTGAATCACGGCCTTTGATTCGACCTATAATGACATAGATCTATAGAAATATCTCAAACATTCAACCAATAATATCTCACTAAAGAGGATAAATGAAGGTATGATGATCTATAATAAGGAAAAACTCATCGTGGCGATTCCAACGCAATCAATGGCGGTTGATTTGAAGAAAGGATGGTTGATCATGGGCTTTGAGAATAATCGGTGATATTCGTCGCTCCAGGATGAGATGAGCCGAGAAGAAGATGTTTCTATCGATCAGACGTGGTCTGGTACATTTAATCAATTAAATAGAAATATAAATGGTTTGTCCTTTAAAAGTACATGGCATGTATATACCTGTACCAGGCTTTGCTTTAGGTGGTCTCTAGGTCACCCCACACGGCCATGTACTCAGCCGTTACATGGCCAGAACACGACTACCTGCAGCAACTGGTTACACTACGTGTACTTCTAAGTACATGGCGTGTACTCCTTAAATATCCAGAAACTCCTATTTTTCTCAGAACACTAGAAATCAAGTTCTATAGCTGAAAAAAAGATCATGGTACTTACAAAATACCTCTAAGCATGCCTTACAATCATGCCAACTACAAACATATAACCAATGTAAATAAACAGTTTCATTGCAATGATGGAATATCTCTGAGAATGTCTTAAAACCATGCCAAACATGAACACATGACAAAGGTAAATAACCTACTTCGACAAAATTCCAGAATATATTTGACCATGTCTTCTGACGATACGAACCACAACCATATAACCACGGTATAATCATAACAATCAATCCGGGTAAAAGCCCTATAATCATTAAAATATCTTGGTCAAATCCCTATAAACATTAAGATATGGGACTGATCAAAGACCACTCTATATAAGAATAATATCAAGTAACAAATCTGTGCCCACTTAATGATTATATTAAAAAAATAAGTGGGAAAGTGTCATGTTCATGCTCGATATATAAGAATTATGATGAGGAACCCAATTCCCATCATGAAACACATTCATCACAATATCACATCACAATTATCAATGGTTAATTATTTGAATTACCATCATTCATTCATATTTCACATGAAATTAAAATTTTAATTGATTGAAAATTATATAAATAATAAATAATCCCTAATTTAGGGATTCTATAACATGAAATCACCCTTGATCACATGTCATGCTAAAAAAACTTTAATCCATTTTCCAATTCAATTATAATTACGTTTATCTCACTACATGGTTAGCCATGATCCATTTCAAAACCAATTTGAAACCAAATTAATTCAAAGAATAATTCTAGTTTTTTATTTTGTTAATTTGTGTTCACACAATGACAGTTCAACAACAATATTTCATAAACATGTAAATTATCAAACCATAGGGTGAAGATTTAGACCCTATATTTAAATGAAGATCCAACAAATCTTCTAATGTAAAACGCCATGAGGAAGATGTTTTATATGATTTAAAAGAGGTTCCTTGATCAAAACTAAATACAGTCAAAACCAACAATACAATCAGTCAATAGATTTCATTGAAATGATTGGAGAAGAAGGAAAATAAGGAAGAAACCTAACCAAATATACTTACCTGGGATTGATCACACAATTGAGATGTCTAGAAGGGATGTTGGAACCCTAGAAGTTCTTGTATATTTCCCTATGGTTGATAAGATAGGACCTACAAGAAAAAATGACAATTCATCCTCATAACATAGTTGATATATTAGGTCAGGAATTTACACTGTGCGTAGGTTGATTATGCAATGTGTAAATGTTTTTAATGGAAGACGTGAAGACCCTTCAACTCAGATTTATATTTTTAAAACCCTTGAACAATTGTATGACTTGTAGTCCCCTTACATGGTGTGTAAATGTTCTGTAGTTGATTTTTCATCCCATTTTGTTTTTAAACAATATGATCCTCTATTAAAGTTTCTCTACTAACCAAGAACCTGTGAAGCAATTAATCCATTTATATCCAAACTCCATTAATAAAAATAGGAATACATCCAAAACTTTAAGATATTTTCTCTAACAAGTTCTCATTATGGATACTCTCTGGTCCTTCTCAATTTTCCATGCAACTAAAGATTAAATTCATTAAAATAATAAACTTTCACGATGAAAACACAACCGAAAGAGAATATTAACAAAAAAATATGAGGGAGACATACCTGAAAAATGATAGGATATTAAAATTTTATTGAAATAATACTTATTTTATCATTAAAATCATACAATTAAAAATATTATTTTTAATTAAAGAACAAAAATTTAACATTTTATAATTATGTTATAATTTTCATCAAAAATATTTAAATGTGTTATCCATTTATTATTATGTAATTAATTTTTATCATTTAATATTATAAAATTGATTTCAAAATTGTAATCATAAGTTGTAAATTATATAATTAGGGTCAATATATTCTTTTGAGAAGAAAAAATTACTTGTGTTAAAATTTATCATCATGGTAAGAGTCACAATGGAAAATGTTAAAAAAGAATTAAAGGATTTAAAACTGTATAAAAATGATTAAAAATGAGAGGATGAATGAATAATTATCACAAATTCCCGACAATATATTATTTGACACTTTTTAACCACTTTTATTTTAAAGTGAAATGAATGTGAAATAAAGTTAGTGGTAATTAAAAAAGTGTGACCTCTCTTACTTATAAAATGAGCCTTCCATGAGCCCACATTTTCACATAGCTTAAGGCACTTTTTTTGAAGAAAATATGTCCAAATCCCTTCTTAACACCCTTATACATGTCCAATAAGTTATTTTCTCCCCAAAATAGTACCTCTAAAAGGAAAAAGGCAATTTTTAAAGGTGTTATTCCAAAATGTAAGGTAAAAATTCTCAAATCACACCTTTTAATTTATATTTACTTCTGTTTTATCCTCCCAAATTCAGTATATATTATACCATCGTAAAGTAATTAAAAAACTATCATTAATATATTTTTTATTATGATATTTATGGAAGAATAATTATATACCTTCCCTTCTCCTTATAAAATTTCAAATGCATTATATTCATACATGCGAACACTAACTGCCATGAATGATGTACTTTGTTTTTCACCATGAAATTTTAGCGGTAACTCTAACATTGAAATTTATTCATAAATGAAATATTTATAAATAAATTAATATTATTAAATTATAAATTAACTTTGTATTTATTTCCCTTTTATGGGAAATGAAAATGTCTTCCATGCGTACGTGTCGACTAGAGCCCCCATGGGTAAAATGTTCTATTTTTCATCATCATCATAAATGTAAGATTATAAAATTAAATATAATGAATTTATATGATATTAAGGATTAATATAATTAGTAAATATACTTTGATAAGTATAAAAAAATTACTAAATGTTATAATGTAAAATGTTGATATCTATATATTACACGGAACAATACTATCACCAATTTCATCTCCATGAATTGCAAATAAATTATAATTATATGAAATTATAAAATTGTAAACAAATAATAATAATATATTTTAGTGAATACTATAATTCGGGAATGATGAATTTTATATTCAAATGACAAGGATTGAAATTTGAATTCTAAATCCTATATGAAACAATCAAATCATTAACATTCAATGATGAAAATAAACAACAACTAAATAATATATATGTCGAGAATGATAATTGATGGAGAATATAAATGGAAATAGATATGAATAAGGTTGTGAAATTTTTGATTAAAATGTTTATGTTTATTATAATTGAGTTTAATTAAATTTTGTGAAATTTAATAGCTAAAGATACGTTTTTCATCTCATATTTTCTTCTTTGAGACATGTTTTGTTTTATGCATCTATTTTATGTTTATATAGTGTATATGGATCCTATTTGAAATATTATATCCTTATTATATATTTGTTTAGTTTATTTAAATTTTCATTTAAATTTTTTTATTTCAATTAGTTTTTGGATATAATGACATGAATGTTTCATGGGATTTTTCTATATTTCAATCCCTTGATACAGGTTGTGAATTATGAACCAGTTATCTTTCATTATGGTATGTATATGACACATTAAAAGTATTATATCATATTTTTATCTCTAATTTTTTTTAATGTTCCCTTTCAGTTTACTTATCTCAATATGTTTTAATTAAAATGTGTATATAATCTGTAATAGTTTGTTATCTTTTATTTATTTATCTAATACATTTAAAATATTCACCACTAATTTTACATTGTTTTGTGTATATTGTGACACCATGGACTAGTAGAGACTAATTCACTTCCATATTTCAGTTTACCACATGACCTAAGGTGTACCTCCCTGTATGCCAGTGGATGTCGACTAACAAAGAGGGTCTAATGAAACACATGGTGAAACTATACCCAATTTAACACAGTAAGAAATAAAATATAAAATATGAAATTATAAAACAAAAAAATGATAATACTGCATTTCCGAAGTAATTCCCCAAAAGTAGGTGAATTCCTAAAACTATATAGTAAATATTCCATTTCATATCATACATTTACAATGGTAAGGGAAACCCCAAAATAAAGACACAATGAAGAATCACAAAAATGGGTCCAAACATTAGGTATAGTCCCCTCATCTATGAACATCCCTAAGTCTCAAATCAATCCTAAATCATATGGCCCTTTCCATTCTCCTAACCTACAACCATGAGGTCTACGCGAGTATCCAATAGCGGCCTGATCGGGGTGCGATTACAACTTAATAAGACACCACTAATGGTGTCTAAAAAATTTATATTCTATTAATTTGTTTGAAGATGTGACGATGATAATGAAAATGAAATATAGAACCAAGTTCTGTTATTCAACATTATTTAAAATAATTACTTTTATTCATAGTTCCTTGATTTAACCATTTCTTATCATTCCTTTTTCAGCCTATGCTGGTCATCTGAACCACATGTCAAGATGTAAAATTTTGGAAAAATAGGAACATTAAAATCATAATCCAACCAAGATTCAGAACGTTATGTCCATCCATCCCAACTAAGATATGGAACTCCATGTACATACCCTTGCGTTCAGGAGTATCTTCACTTTCCTCGATAACTAATATGCATAGGGGCATATAGGGCATCAGTCTGGACCACCCACAGAAGTGAGGAATCACACCATTATCCCACCATCCATTAGTTTACCATTTCATATTTTCCTCATCATAAACCATTTTTACAATAAAGTTCATCATTGTTACAGTATCTTATTTATCACATTTACATGGTTCATTTCATTCATAACATAATCCCATTTATACAGTATTCCAATTTTACCAATTATTCATTACTCGACTATCATACAACCCTTAACAATAAAAAATAATGGTTAATCCCACATTAACCATTAATCACCATTAGTCATAGATTTCACATATTTAATTTAAAACAACTATAATTAGTATTATAAAACAACCCCCCCCCCCCAATTAACCATTTTAGAAACCATTTCCAAAAGTTCAAAGTTGTGGTAGACCCTATGGGTGTCCATAAGCATGGTATAATAAATATTAAACGAGCCAAAGAGGATTACTAATAGTAATTTATTTCTATTAGTGATTTAATTCACTTTTTCAGGAAAATAAATAAATTCACAGAAAAATGTGAATTTTCACCACCACAAAAACAAGAACTAGAAATAAATATTATAGGAAAGAGTGAATACCACATACCTCAAATTCATAGAAGAGAACTCTATTAAAATTTTCCCTTGATTAAAACCCAAAAAACATTAAAGTCCCAAACAAATAATTTGATATAAAATCATGGTTTTAGGTCTTTATAAGGAGAATACTTGTAACACATGGACATATACTAAATATAGAGTGAATAAGAGTGTTAGACTCACCAGGATCTTCGATCCGTACCAAACGACACTCCCAATAGCCATGAAATGATGGAGATTATTCTTAGATATATTAGAAGGTAAATGTTCATCACATCGGATTCTTAAGGATGAAATGGGGGATTTGTTTCAATTGTTAAAGCTAGAGGGGGATAGTAATTTTTTCCTTTTAATGAGGAACATAGTTGGCCAAAAAATGAGTCAACCGTGTGTCACCCTCTTTTCAATGGGAGGAATGGGTGACATGGTCTCTTAGGGGTCCCACATGGTTTGAAAGACCATGAAGAGGCCAGGTGTTTGGATCAGTCCAAGTCTTCATGGTTTCTAGGATCCCCCGTGCAGAGTCTTTTAACAATGGACCCTCACCCTATAGGATTCACGGTTAAGGTACAGGGTTAGTACTAACCTTGTTACAAATGTGCTCCCTACCAAGTGTAGTCTCATTTATCAATTTTTATTCTACTAAACCCTCAAGACACCTCAGAGTATCTTCATATTATAATGAAACATTTCATTAACTAGAAAATAGAGTTTTACCAAAAAAAATGAATGAAATTTACCTCAGTAGAAGTATAGGATCTAACAACCTCCCTACCTTGTAATCGCTCATCCCCAAGTTGTACTTGTAAGATTTAATAAACCTCCAGGGTAAAATTTTAGGTCACATAGGCCTTATATCCACATCTGACTCCAAATTTTCCTCCTAAATGTAGTGATTATTCTTTAAGACTTAGAAAAGAGGCAAAATCATACCCCAAAATACATTACTACTTTAATCGACAATACGAACCATATTTTCCTCAACAGACACATCAACCTAGAACTCTACATTAGTAACATAGATCACATGAGAAGGGATAAGGTGATTGTTTTGAAGTTGAGAATCATGAAAAAAATCATGCATACCACCATACCACTATAGAAAATCCTATCAACATGACACCATTCTACTTATCCTTAGAATCTCAAATGACCCCACATACCTAGGCCTTGGATTACCTTTATTCTGAATCCGATGGTACCCAAATCTCAGTGACAGCTGAATGAACACATTACCACCTAATTTTAACTCAAAAGGTCAACATCATTGATAAAAATATGAATTATTCCTACTCTAATCCATAACCATACGTTTCTAAGTCAAGAGAACCTACATGGATGTCTCCCTCGTGAGACTCGGTCCCATAAACTGTAAATAAATGGATTCAAAACAACATATTAGTAATATAAATGGATCACTATAGAGTATTACATATGGTGGAATATTAATAGTCATCTATTAACTACTTTTATAGCTAGACCAAATAAGTTCCATGTTATTTTCCTTTGTTCCACAAAATTTAAGGATGCATGCTCCCAAAATGTACTCTAGCACTTGGATAATATGATATGATTTAAAATCTATATATAGGTGGAAATCTGTACTCAGAAACACTTGATTACCAATAATCTTATACAAGACTTGAACAAAGGGTGATGTAAAACATGGATTATGATATAAAAATATACCTTGTATAACCTTGTGCAACTACTCTATCTCCCGAAAATATAAGTCACCCAATTGGCTCATGGTAAAAGTATATCAAATTGGTAAAAAATGTTCCACCCTTATCAACTCATCCATATTTACCCATATCATGTTATTATTTAGTTGTTTCCTCAAAAGAACTGAAATTATTTCCATGAGGGCATCATCCCACTTCACTTCTGGAATTGAAAATAGTTGTAGCAGACCACCCACTATTGATTCTCAACCATCAATTGATGACTCATGTAGCACTGTGTCATGAAACCTACAACATCTTTCTTCATCCCTGACCACCAATACTATCTATGAAGGTTATGACACATTTTTTTAATCTAGGATGCACTTCTCACTTCAGGGCATGGAACTCACACATCATCTCCTCTCACATACATGTGGGCACAATAACAAGAAAAAAACATTAATGATATCATCATCATCGATAGACCGCTCAAAATGTGCATATCCACCATCAAGGATTTTCCTCAAGGAAACGAATTGCAGATCCATAACTTTTCTCTCCATGATATGACTTATTAGTGTGGAAAAAATGAAAAGGATACAATGTTCATATATATTTTGTCTCCCTGAACCTCTATATGAATCTCAATAAGCAAAGACATCATTTTGTACTCATAACTAGACTCTTGGAATACTTGAGTCTATTTATTCTTCTTAAAGAGTTAGTAAACTATTCCTGTTTTTGAGCTTATAAGAAAACTCAAAATAAAATTATTGAAATAACTTGACCCGTATTTTTTGTCCTAGGTTCAAATAAATTTGATAAAATATATAATTCAACATTTTATAGTGGGTATATAGTATAAAACTTTCTCCCAATAGGTAACATCACCAATACTTTAAATCATAAACCACTTTTTCCAACTCAACATCATGTGTAGGTTAATTTCATCTATGTTTCCTCAACTATTAGGACCCATATGCCAAGAATCGATCTCCCTACATTAACACTCCTCCATATTTGACCCCAAATGAATCCCAAAACAATGCATACTCCTAACCCAGCTCAGGTCGAATCAAATTTTTTATAGTATTCAAATACTTATTCAACTCCTAAAATGCATTCTCACAAACTCTAGATCATTAAAACTTGACACCCTTCCTTTTCAATCTCAAAAGTGGTTCTTCCATGTGAGAAAAGAATTTGATGAACCTTTGATAATATCCCACCAAAACCCAAAAATAATTAAATTTAATTTTTTTTGGGTTGATTCCAAGATATTGTTTCTTTCACTTTCTCTAGGGCCATTCAAACACCTTATTAAAAGATGATGTGACCCATGAAATGTACCCTATTGGTCAAGAAAGTAAATTTAGATAGTATGGAGTATAACTGATTATCTCCTATTGAAATAAAGATGATGTCAAGATGTATGGCATGTTCATCATGAGTTATGGAGTACACCATGATATAATCCATGAAAAACCCATAAAATGATCCAATAATGGGTGTACAATTTTGTTCATCAAGGCCATAAATACTGCTAGAGAATTTATCAACCAAAAATATATCATAATGAAGTCATACAAACCATACCTTCTCCTTAAAGTAGTATATGGTATATCATAAGGTATCACCCATAGTTTATGATATAATAACCTCAAATTGATCTTGGGGAACACAAAATCACCCCTCAGTTGGTCAAAAAGATCACCAATACATGGAAAGGGTTTCCATTTCATAACTTTTATCCAATTTATCATCCTATAATTGATGCACAAGTACAACGATCCATCAGATTTGATGGAAAAAAACTAGAGAACCCCAAGGTGACTTACACAAAAAAATGAACCCCTTCCCATAATACTAATCAACCAGAGTCTTCATATCATGAATCTCTATGGGTTATACCTTGTATGGTAGAATGTAGATTTACTTAGCTCCATGTACAATCTTAATCGTGAACTCAATATCTCTCTCTGGTAGAAACCTCATGAAATCCTTGGTAAAAAAGTCTCAAAATTGATCTACCACAAGATGAAAGATATCATGATCTACTACCCCATCATCATGCATAAGATATGACACTTGGGATTTGAGGTCACCTAACTACTGATGAAATGACCATGTATGGACTATTCCACATGGTGGAGATAAGCGTCACCATAATGAAATGTGATCATTACCCTTTGGAAATAACAATTGATATGGGCTTGATAAAATAAAAACCAATCCATCCCCAATATCAGGTCAATACATAACATCTTCACCACAAAAAAATTTAAAGTAATATGTTCTTGATCACTTTAAGTACACACTCATTACATTGTCAGATGCATATTTCACATACTCTTGACAATGCTTAAATTAAAATAAATCCACCCACATTTTCCACCATTAGACCCAAAACCTTTAAAAACTGAGTAGATATTAAATAATATGAGACTCCTATATCAAATAAAGCACTAGAAAGCATAGAATCTAAAATAATAATATGTTGAATAATCAAGTGTACAACCTCACCACCACCAGGTGTACATTAAACTACATGAAGATGACCTAGCCCTCTTCCATGGGATCTAGTATGAGTTCTGGGTTTTTCACTAACCTGGGTGTATGGGTGATATCTCCCTGATGTACTACAACGCCCACCCTAATTGATGTGGCTGGTGGAACACCATCTACATAACGAATATAGATTAGATCACCCTTTTATGTCTCTATGTACTATAATAGATCCTCTTCCACCACCTTCATTTTGTGGGTTCTTGTAGAACCAATACATATGATTCATCCTTCCACATGGAAAAAATTCTACTAGTGGTCAAAGAAATTTACCTCACATGTCACTCGGCCTACCACATTCATAGTAGATAAATCAGTAACCTTCCTGGGAGATAGCTCATATTCTCTGACTACTTTTTCCAACACTACATTGTGTAAAATTCTCATAATGGTTCATCCTACAATCCAAAGATGTGCCACTAGATTTTTTAAATGAGATAATCTTTATGCCACTAAAAAATATCATTCAGGTTCCCTAATAAAATGAGATCCTAATCCATCAGCTCAGTAAACCTCTTCAAGAGAATTATATTTACCTGTGGCTTGGTCTCACATTTAATGCCATCCTTGAATTTCCTAGCTATAGTTGCCTCATATCCTATTGAATTAATAGAAAAACATAGAAAATTAGTGATGTGGCCAACATAATCCATCAACATCATACTTACCTGATTCAAACATATAAAATCATATACCTTCCACTATTCCAAGCCCTCAAGGTTAAAGTTTTCCCGGAACAGCTCATGGATGTCCATCCACAACATTCCCTTTATCTTCTCATCCCAAGACCATATATCCAT
Source organism: Viscum album (assembly GCA_963277665.1). Taxonomy (NCBI): domain Eukaryota; kingdom Viridiplantae; phylum Streptophyta; class Magnoliopsida; order Santalales; family Viscaceae; genus Viscum; species Viscum album. The sequence continues at coordinate 175,937,193 of OY728164.1, forward strand.
CCAACATTTCACTGGTCCTCACAATATATCTATTTCTAGATTTACTCAATTGTATGGTAGTTTATCTATGCAATCCATAATCATATTGATGGATTAAATATAAAACTCTACTACCTTAGGTACACCCTCTCCAACAAACATTAGTGGGTGTTGTAGTTGAACCTTTATTTTCAAATCAAACAGACTCACTAAAGGACTACATAGTTATTTCCCCATAAACTATATAAAATAGAAGAAATTATCATGGAATTCTCTTTATCCAATTACTTTAAATCATTGGGGTTTTCTTCCCCACTACCGAAGAAGAATTCTAAGTGATATGCTCTTTTCACCCAACTGGTAGACATTTTCACGGTGACATCCCTCTACAATTCCAAATAAACAAATCAAAATGCATAATGTAATATTATCACACCTACACAAAATATTTCATAGATCTAGTAAATACATATCACCCTGCTAACACTACCCCAAAAATATATTAATAACCCCATCACTGTTCTCAATAACCTTTAATATGGACCATGACTAACATGGGTGAAACAAATTTTCCAAAATTCCCTTTACATTAGAATCTATTTTAATATTCCCACAACAATATTTCAATACTTTATATAGTCATAAAGTTTTTATTAGGAAAGTTTTATTTAAAATTACAATTTCATCAAAGTGAATTTTCAATTGCAACACCCAACCAAACCCATTTTTCTGTGTGTTCTTAACATGATGAATTTCACATGTATCCCTTAGTGCAAAAACTTATGAATACACATAAAAGCATTGATCCATGTATATCTAGAAATAAAATCATATAAAATAGTAACATCATAGGTAAAGTGAATCACCCAAGGTGAAATAACATACAAATCTAACAAAAACCATTAAGAAAAAGAATCCCACAAGAGGTACTACGGTTTTTTTTAAACACATAGGTCAAATAATACATTGAATGAGATCATAAAAAAGGAATGACACCTTCAAGTATCCTATCTACTTTACAAAAATAATATAAATAACAAAATTTAAAGTCTTTTAACACAACCTTTTAACATCTCGACCTAGGTGCTACAAATTCGGTGCATTTGGTTGGTTCAACACATGACCTCAAGAAAACTTCCTCTTATTCCAAAGGCTACCGAATAGTAGTGAGGTTCTTATGAAACAAGTGGGAGACTATACCCACTTTTTTAGATTAAACCAAAATAGAAAAACTAATAAAAACATAAATCAGGCATCTTGGAAACAATTCCCAAAAATTATGTATATACCCACAACCAAATAGTAAATATTTAATGTTATTTCATATAGTGAAATGTGTTAAGGAAAACACAAAATAAAGAAAAAATAATAAATCCCCAAAATGGGTCTGGACATCAGGTTTGGTCCCCTCATCCATGCATATCAATAATCCTAAAATCAACCCTCAAGCATTTTGACTTTTCCCTTCTCCTAACATGCAACAAAGATGTATGATCAGGTACCCAATGTCAGCCCGAGCAAGGTGTGTGTACAACATAGTACTCCATTACCAATGGTGTTTAATAAATTTCTAGTCTATTATAGTTTATGAAAAAGTAAATATAATAATGAAAAAATAACGTGAACCATGTTTCTTTACACAACATTAATTTAAAAGTTTCTTTAATTCTAGGTTCCACAATTTTTCAATTTTTCATCATACATTCTTCATCCCATGTCGGTCATTTGAACCAAGAATTGAGGGGTCACATGTTGGAAAACAAATATCATCAGTCTGAGAATCCAAATGGGATTTATAACTCTCTATTTGACCATCCCAACCATAATACGAACCAGCATTTCCATACTCTTGGGTTCAAAAAAATAATTCATTTTCCACAAAACTATTATGAATATGGGCATCTAGAGAATTAGTATAGCCCTCTCCTAAAAGTGGAGCATCATCCCATCATCACATAAAACATTATTTTACCATTTTAAATGTTCTTCATCACTAAAAGTTTTTAAAATTAAATTCTTCATAGGTGAACTATCTTATTTATCATATTTCTATGGATTATTTCATTCTCAAAATTTAACCTGTTTCCACAACAATCCCATTTTACAAATTGTTGATAACACATAAATTTTATTTCCCATAACCAACCAACATCATGGTTAATATGATCTTAACCATTTATCAACATTACTCATAGTATTCACATATTCCATTTAACACAACCATAATATGTTTGATATCAACCCCCCCCCCCCCCAATTTACCAATTTAAAAATCATTTCAATATGTTCAAAGGTGTGGCACAAACCATGGGTGTCCATAACCATGGTCTCATAATAATACATGGACCTAATGGGGTTTTAAAATAGTATTTCACTTCGATAATATGTTTTGTTCTATTTTTTAGGCTAATAATTAAATTCATAGAAAAATAGCTCATTTTCACAACTGCATATACAAAAACTATGTATATATACTAAAGGAAATAAGTGTAGACCACCAACCTCATGTTTGTGTAGGATAACTCTCTTAACCTTATACAATAATTTATAATTAATCAAAATTCAAGTCCCAAATATAGAATCTGATTGAACATCCTGGTTTTAGGGCTTTGGAAGGAGAAAAACAATTATGCATGGAAATTTATATAAAATTGAAGGAAGTGGAGTGTTAGAGTCACCCTGATATTCAATGCCCACCCAAATTCTCTCAAAATGGACCATGAAATAATGTACATTCTTCCTTGGAGAAAATGGGATGGAATGGATCATCACCTAGGTTTCTTAAGGTTTAAATGGGGGGAAAATTGTGTTAAAACCATTGAATCCTATGGGGGTTTCTCCCTTTCTATGAGAAACGTAGCTTGACCACACGTTTGGCCAGACTATATGAAAACCTTGCTACACCCTAGGCCCAATAGGGGGCATGGCTCGTTTGGTCTATTTTGGGAGACTAAACAGTTTTAATTACTATATAGAGGCATTGCATTTGACTCTATTGAATTCCATTTGGGTTTTAAGCTCTTTGTAAGACCCGAACCTTCTATTAATGTATTATCATTTTAATTATTAGAATTAAAAACCGTAACTTTGGTTATTGAAATGTTTATTGAGTGTATAAGGTCTATTTAGGTAGTTCTGGGGGCTCAAGGAAAGAAATATGGGAAAACATTCTCGTTTAGTGCATGCTTCAGGGTTAGCACATTGTTAGTAGTAACTGTTTTCCTGAATTTTTCTTTCCTAGATATAGGGTGAATGGTTTATTATACCCTAAAATATCATACGAAGAGACCTATAGGATAGGATAGATCCATCCAAACTATTATCTTGTGGTTTTTCAAACCATGGGGGCCTCCTGGGAAGATGTGTGATGTGGAATATTCATGGTAATGGTCCATGGTGAGCACATGGTCTTTCCAACTGTGTGGCCAAACTGTGTGCCCCATTAAAAATGTGGGGTTTTATAATTAATCACACTCAGGTTTTTTGTTTCTTCACCAAAATTTCTTTCCTTATCTTCCACCAATAGAAATATTAACTATCCAAACCCTCCTATACATCCCAAGGTTCCATCTCCCTCATTTCTAAGTGGTTTTGAGTGATATTGGGTGTAAATCCAATATCTGGGTAGCATAACACTCATATTTGATCTATTTTTTGGACTATGGATTGTTGGTACATTATTATTCTTAGTAATCCTTAAATTCCTTTTTCTATAGTGGATTCTAGGTTGGGTCATAAAGGGTTTCTTGTTTCAAATTCAAAGGCTCATGTTGAGGGTGTTTTTTCTATGATACTGAGGTAGGTGGTCTATAAGTTATATCTCATAGTATTGATGAGTTTTTATTAAAATATAATTATAATTTTATTTCATTAAGTTGTCATATTTTTTCAGGATGACTATTTTGGATTATTTAGATAATTGATTAATTGAACCGATAATGATTTTTGTGCAATGCATTGAGATAGATTCAACTAGATTAAGGGAGACCCATGGGGTGAGCCACTTCTTGAACATGAAATTATAATAATATGTTTAGAAATGAATTATAATGAGATATATCCCATATAAAGTGTATTTTAATATTAACTTGAGATATGAAATTGAGTTAGTTTTTCTTATTCATTGTTGTAGAAATTTTTAAGGCATTGTTTGGTATAATGTGAATGTGCTAAATGAAAAATGGGTTTAGGGAATGTAAATGAGAAATTATTTGATGGTTAAGGTATGAAGTTGGTATGTGTGTGGATTGAAAAAATAATTATAAATATTAAATGTGATAAATGAGTAATGATTGTGAATGGTAATTGTAATTAACAGGACATGGTTTTTTAATGGTAAATTTGTTGGTTGATTTATGTTTTGTAAATGAAATATGTAAATAATGGTTAAAGAATATTATGTACATGGATTAATGGTTGTAGGGTATAATTGAGGATCTATTCCCACATCTCAGGTTAGACTAATGCTCTAAACCTACCCCTATCATGAATAGGTTGGGGAGTTAAACTAATGCTATATTCCCCCAAAGATGAATGTGATGTGAATACTAGGACTGAGGATACAATCTAATTTTCATATAATTCATGGGTTGGGGAGTCAGACTGATGCTTTATTCCCCAAAAGACACATGAGATATGATTACCTAGACAAATGATTTAGTTAAGTGTTATGTAATGATTTTTGTAATTTTTTCCCTAGTTATGTATGGATCTTAATTTATTCACTTGTTCATAGTTTGTATGACCATCATGGGCCAATGTGTAATTGAAGGAAATTGTTACCCTTTGAAATTAATGATAAAAGTCACAAAATTGAACCTCGTTCATCAGTATAACACGTGTTTTTTGTTATTATTTTCACACATACATACAATATGTTTTTGACTAGTTGTTTTATAAACATTGTCAGAGGAGAACTACTATGTTGTACTCACACACTGCTCAGGCTGTCATTGGGTACCCGAGAAAATATCCTAGTTGTAGGTCAAGACAAAGGAAAGTTCACTGTGATATATGGTTGATTGAGCATTGGTTGTTCATATAGGGGGGGTGTACTTGGATTTAGGATCTATTTTTGGGCTTTTTAGATTTTCATTATTTTTTTTTCCTACACTTAGCAGAGCAAGGAATCACATAACATATTTATTGTTTGGTTCTGGGCTTGTACCCAATTTTGTGAAATGGATTTTTGATGCATGTTTATGGTTTACTTGATTACTTTATTTCATATTTTATTAGCTATGGATTACTCTTTTAATTAGGGTATAATCTCCTCAGATGTTTTATTCGACCCTTGCTGCTAGTCGAAAGCCATTAGTGTATGTAAAGGCATGCCTAAGGTCATGTGATGACCTGGATTGGGGAACCAATTTAGTCACTACTGGTTTTCGAATGTTATAAAGTGGTATCTGATCTGTTTTTATATTTTTTTCATAAAAATTGGTAATGGTAGATAAGATACTAGGTGTTTCAGGCCTTCGAAATGAGTTCATGCATGGGATTAACTAACCCAGATATAAGGGAAAAATGGTACCCAATGGGTGGATGGTTGTTGTTTCTGTGTGTTGTTATGGTTGAATGATATTTCACTATTGGATGATTCACTTTTTGTGTGATGTAAATTTTTTTTGATATTTTACTAGGGGTCAAAATGGTATAAGGATTTGAACTCATTCATAATTTAATGCACTTAGGGACATATGTGGTATGCTTCATTGTTGGAACACATGGGAAAGACTTTTTTAATGTGAGGGATAAAATTTTCTTTTATATTCCTTGATTTGTAAAGAAGTTGAGTCTAATAAATATGATGTAACTAGCTAAATGGAAAGACAATGAAGCGATGGTTATTAAATAGGGTCTATCGAAGAGTCTTGAATGGTTTAAAAATCTTGCTGTGATAATATGGAATGATAGAAAGGTTCCAAAATGAGAGAGATTTATGTTGTGAATGTTAAATAGTTGTAAATGTGACTAATAAGATGGTTGTGACTATTCATGTTCTCTTACCCCTTGTTTACCATGGGTTATGGTAGGGATGGTTAAGGGTAGTTAATGGGATGAGACTATATCCATTGGATAGTGTAAGAAAATGGGTTATAAATAGATAATAGATATCTATCCTTTGTAAAAAATATGGAAGACTTGTTATATATGTTTTGCGATGAATGTCTTTCATTGTAGAGGGATGCCCCCAAGATGATGTAGGAATGTTGGGCGATAAGAGGTTATCACTAAGAATGCTCCTCTAGTGGTAGAGAATGAAACATCATTGATCCAAAGTAATATGGGAGAGGATATGTTCCATGAGAATATTTCATGTTTTATGTAGATGATGTAATGATCCCTATGGAAGGTTGTACTAAGTATGTTTGAATTGAATAAAGAGTTACATATGAAGAACCTTGTGATGTTTACCAAAGACGGTGGACCTCAGGATGTTGATTTCTAGATAGATTCCATCTGGATGATTCTGGGTCATTTGGAGACTCCTCTTGAGAAGAGAGTCATGTTGGCGTCTTATATGTTGTGAGGACCAGCAAAGTACTGGTGGGATGTTATGGTTTAGGCTAAGTAGGAATATGGTATACAGTGGAATGATTATTAGGAATAGAATATCAAAAAAAAATTATCCAGAGACCTTGAGACGTGAGAAGGATGAAGATTTTAGAAGGTTGACCCAAGGGTCTATGATAGTGTTGGATTTTGTTGGTCACTTCACCGTCCATAAACTATTTGTTCCATCATTGGGGTAGATGAGGTAGTTATGGGTAGATGTTTCTAGGATGGACATAAACATTAGTTCTTGTCCCAGTATAATATGTTTTTTATATAGGTTTTCTGATGTGGTGGATGATTCCCTTTTTTAAAAAGGGCACCTCAAGGAGACTTTTTAGGTTGAACATATGGTTCTAGGAAGGTGATCCCATTGCATGAATTCCAATACTAGTAAGTGTCGTTTTGAGGGTTTTTACTAGGGTAGCGATAGATAGACTACCTCAAGAATATGTTTGACCACTCAAGGTGGTGACTAAGTGATATGCTATCAGGGTGGAAGGTCAGGACACATGCATGGTTAGTGTCTGGGACCACCGGTTGAGTGATGATCAAGTGGTAATATGGGGCATGTGTAGAGGTTCTGTAGGAACTTAGGATATTTGGGCAATGATGGAGGATCAAGGTTGTTCCATAGTGCTAGAAGATGGAAAAAACCCCATATTGGGTTGGAAGTTGGAGTTCTACTATCCATACCAGTCATGGTGGTGGGTGTTGTACTATGAGACAAGGACATCCTTATTATCAAGGTAGTGAACTTCTAAGGACTCATACTAGAGGCTAGGGTAGAGGGACATATCATCTCCATGCAGTTTAGAAAGCACCGGAAGGTGGAATGGATGGAACAGTAACTATTTGAGGAATGATTATTATAGAATTCACACTTTATAGTGCTTTATTTGATATAGGTTTCCCAATTTATTTTATGACTGATCAGTTTTTGAGATTGTTGGGATAATAAGTAGAGCGTATGTATGGGGTTATGTTGATTGATACATTGTTAGGTGTGTAGTTAGAGAATATCTGACAATGCATGGAGTGTACCCTAGAAAATTGTGGTTGCCATTTCCTTTGGGACTTGTTAGTGATTGAGATTTTAGGCGTGATACTAATATTAGGGATGGGTTTTTTAGTGTTTTATGGGGAATATATTTACTATGAAATCCATATCGTAATGTTCATGTATATTTAGGATTACACTTATGCTCACTATAGAGAATGGGATATCTGAGTAGGCCATGATTGGATAATTTGTTAGAAGTTGGGTGAGCTAATAGTCCAAGTTTAATTCCTTGTACTTGAGGATGGGTGTAGGATTATCATATATATTCTCCTATGGTTGATCAGTTTCAGGAATTGTTTACTAAGAACATCATGGGGATTCCACCCGAGAGAGATGTTGAGTTCATGATTAAGTTTCTACCTGGAGAAGAACTAGTTTCTATTCTTACATATATGAATGAACTGAAATAACATCATGAACATTAATATCAGTTGGATTAATTAGAGATTAAGGGGTATATTTTTATAAGTACATCACCTTGGGAATCTCTAGTATTGTTTTCTAATAAGGCTTATGGTATGTTTGTATTGTGTGAGGATTACTATAAGTTGAATAAGATAATGTTTAATAAACTGTATCCTCTTCTATTAATGGGTGATATTTTTTACAATTTAAGAGGTTTTTCTATGTTCTACATGATTTACTTCAGATCAAGGAATCATCAACTAAGGGTGATACCTTCTGACATACCATAGAATACATTCAAGAGTAGTTATAGTTTTTAGGAGTGTTATTATGTCATTCAGGTAGACCAAGGTGCCAATAATTTTTATGGATTTGATTAACTAGATAATTTAACCTTACCTAGATTATTTTATATTCATTTTTGTGGATGAAGTCTTTGTGTAGGCTGATACCTATGATGATCATTAAAAAAATCACGACATCATCCTGAGTACACTAAGAGAGCATATGAAATAATCCAAACTATCCAATTTTCACTTCTGTATTGATAAGATATATTTCTTGGGTCACATAATCCTCAATGAAGGTGAGTGAGTGAAACTACAAAATTTTCAAGAAGTAGTATCTTGGGAGAAACCTAAAAATGTTTTTGAAATTTGGTGATTTCTAGATTTAGTGGGTTATTACCAAAGGTTTATTAAAAATTATTCCCACTGGGAAGCACTAATTTTAGGATTGACCATGAAGTGCATCAATTTTCAATGGTATGGAGAATGTGAGGATGCCTTCCAGGAGTCAAATAAATTGTTGAACATGATGCCAATTTTTTTCCTACCTAATATAGGTAAGTAGAGTAACATGTTTTTTGATGGGTTTGGTGTTGGTATTAGGGTAGTGGTGATACAATATGATCAAGTTATGGCATATGGGTCATAGTTGTTGAGTCCCAAATAATTAAACTACACTACACATGATATTAAGTTAGACATGGTGGTTTATGAAATAATGTGTTGGCTGAATTACTTATTAGGAGAATGTTTCATTTTTTATATTGATCATAAAATACTTAAGTATACCATTTCATTGTGTGATTTATTTCTTCAGTAATAAATATGGGTTGAGTACATGATGTCCTTTGAATTTGATTTGTTATACATGCTCGAGAAGAGAAATAGTGTTGTGGATTCCATGAGTTGGAAGACACAAAATCACGAGGTTTAGGACTCCAACTCTGAGTGTAGGATGATGGAGTTGTTTTCTAGGATGCATCTAGAGATTTAGAATGGATAGGGGAAAATTACCCTTGTATCCTTGGTAGTTCATTAAATTCTTTTGATATGCTACAAGGGGAGGATGTTTGAGGATCCGAAGTGTTTGGATTTGAGGGAATGTCTTGAATGTGGGGGAGTCACCCCCCAATTAGGCTGCTAATGATAATGATATAGTTTATGTTCTTAGACATGTTTTCTTGGCTAATTGTATATGGGAAGAGTTGATGTGTGAGCTTAATGATTTGAATTGGGAAGTGCAACCTAGTTTTAAAAAAATTGTTTCATGATATTTGTAGGAATTATTTGTGGTCAATGATAAGTAAGTAGGTTGTAGGTTTTGTGGCGTGATGTTGAACCTATTAGAAAAAGGATGAGATTTATTGCATGGGTGGTAGTTATATATGTTTCCCATTACATATTTGAAATAGGATGATGTTATGATAAATTTTTTATAGGCCTCCTAAGGACACCACATAAGAATGATGAGATATAGGTAATTGTTGATTGGTTGACCAAGCTGGAACATTTATTGCAGATATGAGGTTCCTTTACTATTGTCTATCTAGGTGAGTTGTATATTTGGGAGATAATATAGTGTCATGGGGTGCTATAGACTATTGTTTAAGATCGTGATGCACATTTTACTTCTCCCATGTAGAATGGATTACCAAAGGTACTCTATAATCAGGTGTTTTTTGGTATATTTTTTAACCCAAAGATAGATGTGTTGTCTAAGCATACAATTAAAGTGTTAAATAAAAATTTTAGGGAATGTATCCTAGGATTTTTTAGATAATGGGATAAGAACATGGCTCTAGTTAAGCTCTCATATTACAATAGTTTCTAAGAGAGGATTAAGATGGAACTATATGAAGTTCTCTATGGTAGGCCATGTAGATATCAGTAGTGTTGGATAGTGGTTGTGGAATTAGAGTTTTTGGGATAGATTCTTTTGCATGAGATGTCAGGGAAGGTTCAGTTTATTTAGAAATGTAAAGCTATGGGTCTGAGTAGGAAAATGTCTTCTGTATATTGATTTCTTAAAACTCTTGAGATTATGGTGGGAGATATTGTGTTTCATCAGGAATTTTCATGGTTATCTTACCATCATATTTAGATACAAATAAATTTGGAACACATGTATGATGGCCCATTTTAGATTGTATAGAGGATCTGAATGGTGGCATACCAATTGGCTCTTCCACAATAGTATTGAGTCATGAATGATGTTTTTCATGTGTCAAAACTTAAGAAACGTCACCCTAAACATTCCCATTTTATTTGTGTGGATTTTTTTATATAGTTGGATGATGATTCCTTTAAATAGAATCCATTTCATATTACGTATTATAGTCAGAATGTCGTGCGAGGAAAGACTGTTCCATTTCTTCGAGTGTTGTGGAAGCATGGTAGTGTTCAAGAAGTGACTTGGGGGAGGGAGATGGATATGTGGGATCAAAACCCTGATCTTTTTACCATGTATATGTAGTGATTCATGGGAGTGAGAATCTAGGATGAGTTATTATAAGGTGGGGATGTTTTAAGATCCTAGACATTCCTTGAGGTACACTCAAATTAATGTGATGGTTTAAATCCTTTGATGTTGGTTAATTAATGGTTTACTAGGAATATGAGGAGTATCAGAGGTATTTTTGGGGCTCAGGACATGAAAGAGGGGATTAAGTTCCCATACAGTGCATGTTCCATTATTGGCACATAGTTAGTAGTTACTATACTCCTTAAAATTGATTTTTGGAGGTAGGTTTCACGTTTTATGAAAACATTCAAAGTGTAGTTCAGGACATTTAGGATTATAGAGATCCATCATATATGTTTATGACATGGTGTTTGAAACCATTCAAGCTTCCCATGAAGCTGTGCGACATGGACCCCTCATGGAAAGAGGTCGGTGCATGGTTTGTGGATGGTTTGGCCAACTATGAGGTCAAACTATGCACCCCATTAAAAATGTGGGGGTTCTTTACCATTTTTACCCCTCTTGAATTATGTTTTATCACTATAATTTCATCTCATATCATCTTCTAGCAGAAATATTGATGAGACTAACCCTCCAAAGATTTAAAAGGATTTATCTCCCCAATTTCTAAGATGTTTGGAGCACTATTGGGTCTATATTGAATATTTGGGACAGTCTAATACTCCCATTTTCTTCTTTTTTGAGGTTTGGGGCTATGTAGTTGTTATTAATCTTCTAAGACCCTAAAAACCTATTTTTCTAGTGGATTCTATATTGGGGGTTAATGTTTGGATGGTTTCAAAAGAAAATTCTAAGGTTGAGGGTGTAGTTGTCTAAAAAACTGAGGTATGTGGTCTATTGGTTGTATCCCATAGTCTTATTGATTCTTTTATGTACAAATGGTAAAAATTTTGTGTTGTTGTGCTATTAATTTGGGTTTTTTTGTAGAAATTATGTGCTAGTTGGTTAATTGATTAATTGAATCCCTCCTGATCCCAATGGGATCACTTTATATGGATTCGACAAGGTTAAGGGTCACCCTTGGGGTGTACTACTTATTGAACATAAAATTCAAATGTTAAGCATAGAAATGAATTGTTGTGAGATAGAGCGCATGAAAATTAGGTTTTCATGTTAAAATGAGATATAAAATTTAGTTAAGGATGCTTTTTCCTAGTTATAGAAATGAATTTAGGGGTTTTTAGTATAATTTAATGTGTTAAATGAACAATATGGGCAAGTAAATGGGAAATTATTTGATGGTTAAGGAAAAAAGATGGCATGTCTTTGGATTAAAAAATTACTTCTATATGGTAAATTTGATAAATGAGATATGACTATTAATTTTATGTTTATTTAATCAGACATGGTTTATGAATGTAAAATGTTTTGGTTGAGTTAAACTTTTAAAATTATTCATGGAGATAATGGTTAAAGAATCATGCACATAGGGCATGGTGGTTTTGGAGAATGATTGAGGCTCAATTCCCATGGTTTAGGATAAACTTATTCTCTAAACCAACCCCATATCATGCACAAGTTGGGGAGTGAAATTGATGCTCTATTCCTCTATGGATGCATGGGATGTGATTACCTGGACTGAGGATCCAAGATAAGTGTTATATAATGCACATATTGGGGATTCATAATGATGCTCTATGCACTAAAGAATTCTTGTGATTTGATTACCTTGACTGAGGACTTATGAAAGTGTTATGTAATGATATGTGTAATTTTTTACCCAGTGATATAGGGAAATTAATTCCTTCCCTTGTGCTTATTTTTTACGACATTCATAGGTTGAAGTGTAATTGATGGAAAAGGTTAACCTATTGAACAAATTATAAAAGTGGATAAAATGAACCTTGTTAACTTGTGGAACTGTGGTTTTTTCTATTATTTTGTTATTCATTACTCACATAAAAATGATGTATATTGGACTTGATATTTTTTAGACATTGTTTGGGGTGGAAAACTTATTTGTACTCACACACTCCTCAAGACACCATTGGGAACCCGAGCAAACTCTTGGGTTGCATGTTCGGAAAAGGGTAAGGGGACTACTCTATATGGTTTATTGATCATGGTATGTTCATAGAGGATGGATGTAGGCTTAGAGTCAGGATCCATTTTGGGATTTCTCAGCTAGTCTTTATTTTTTGGTTTTCCTATGACTAGTATTATATGAAATTACATAGAATATTTATTATTTGGATGTGGTCTTATACCTAGTTTTGGGAAATGTATTTCTAACTCATGTTTATGGATTACCAATTTCCTTTATTTCATATTAGAAATATTCTGGATTACTCTGGTAAAGAGGGTATAGTCACCCCATGTGTTCTATAGAACCTCATGGTGAGTCATAATCCTCTTGCATATAGGGAGGGGGGGCTGAGGTCCAGTGGTGACCCAGATCAGGGCACTGGATTAGTGGATATCGGGACAGGTACTCTACACCCCCCAAATATGCTTTTTCAACCATGAAACTTAACTAGTGTAGCCACTTTTACTTTTTCAGTGTTTAGAACTCCTAGGACACCCTCGAGTCTCCTCATATTCTTGAGAAACATGTCATTAACTATAAAACAATATTTTAACCAAGACAAAAAAGAAACATACACAATTAGAGGATTGGGATCATTTATATGTACAGCCCTATGTGTAGAGACCCCAAAACCAGTATCCCAGAGCCAGTATCTACCTTATTACATTATCATAAGATAAAAAAAATCACATATTGAAGAAAAGAATTGTAAATTAGTGTTAACAAACTCGATACATACTTGAGTATTCCATTTCATTTGAAAACACATACAACAATGTTTTTTGATAATATTATAATTCCTTATAGAATATACAAACATACCAATCAAAGTTCACTTCATGTATTCCAAGGTAAGTAGAAAAAATTAGTGTGATGTCAAATTCTCAATAATGGTTATATACGATGGAATCTATCATGAATCAATAGGAAAAAACATACATGTTAAGGTAAATAACTGAACCCACATTCAATTTTAATAAATTGAAAATTTTGATTATATAATATCTAATCAATATGAAAAGTTAAATTAATGATCACACATTCCTTTTAAGAAAAATATTTGAGTGAAATGAATCCATAGATAATATTATTTTAAAATATCATGCATAATGAAAAAATTAAATTCTTATCGCAGGGAATGCTTAATTAATGGAAGTCATGATTTTAAGAATCTTGATAACTCTACAATAATAAACTTTCACAATATGGTGTAGAACTATAAGTATAAACCCTTTTAATGAAATATTACTAATTTTATCTATAAGGATACCAATGCATTGATGAGATATATAATTTTGGGCCCCACCCATCACTGCATGTCCAACGTATTCCCCATATATCGTATAATCTATCTTATATATGAACAATTAATCGTATAATAAAATATATAAACTAAGAAATGAATATAGATTTATCAATATTTTCCTAGATAAACAAATATCATTCAATGTAGAAAAATGTATTTAGAAATGATATAATTTTTAAGATTTAAACATATCCCTAATAAATAATATTTATATTTAAATGAAATTTAATGTTTAATGATCATATGAAAGTGAATAATTCAACCAAATGTTAATGACAATGAAAATGATTCAAGAAAGTTAATTTACATACATTCATTGGTCAAAATGTTCATTAACTATCCATAGAAAGAATAAGTATGGTATAAATAAATCATACACTAGTGGAGTATATCTAAAATAAATGGTTGTTATTGATGAATACAAATACCATTTTTTTTAAATATTCATGTGGAAAATATACTTTTAATTTTAAAAATAAACATTTGAAAATTTATTATTACAAAAAAATTAAAAATAATTTTATTTGAATTAAACATTTGAAAATTATAATGAAATAATTATAACATTGGGTGTTCATGATTTCAAGAAATTCTATACATGTCGAGCACATTAAAACAATGATTATTTTCACATATTTGGTAAAAACTAAATTGGCCTTATTTTAAATATTACATGAGGATACCATTTAATTTTTTTATATAATTAAAAATGGAAAAAAAGTTATTTAATAACTAATTTTAAAAATTATAAAATAATTATCTAAAATATTATTAGAAAACATTATTTTTTAAGAAAATAGATTTTCAACCAAATAGAGAAATTCATTCAACTTTTCTAATTCTTTTCTCAATTATTTTATGTAACAAAAAGTGGAAAAACTATAATATCACAACAATATATAATTAAAAAATATAGGAGATAAAAACTAAATTTCATTATTAGAAAATTATAAAATAATTTCCTTCAATTGAAATTCAAGTGTAAACAATCCCAATTAAAATGAGATTATGAAATAATCCCATACAAAGATAATAACATTGGTGTCGGGATTAATAAATGATTCAATTATGTATAAAAATATAAATCCACTATAAAAGATGAAATAAAACATAATATAATCAATATTCATTTCACACATAATTATAGAATATAAAATATGGAGAAGAAGTAATCTAACCTAATGAAATTAAATTATGTTAAGAAATTCATTACCACTTGGTAACCCTTATATCAAATACCTTTGGTTTAAAGATTTATAATTAAACCTTTAAATAACATGATTTGGTAATGAATCATGATGTTACATGTGAAATGGTCTACATATACACCATATAAAAAATTTATCTGCATAACAATAAAAAATGCCTCAGTGAAGGGAAATTGAGATGAAGTTTTATTCCTCATGCTTCCTTTTGGTTATACATGCTTTGACCTCCTATATAGTAGATTTAAAAAATTTATTAACATATAAAAACATATTATTAATTATAATATCATATATGGACCTTTTATATTATATTATCTATTATTTGTTAATAATCATTCATTATTTTCATTGTTTCGAGTGTTAATTGAATTATTTTCTAATTCTTACTTTGTCATTAAAGTTATGATTCATTTTTATAGGATGTAGTTATTTTATAAACAGAATAATAATTAATTGATTAATTATAATATTTATATTTCATTTTTTATTTTAATACCAATAATTAATTATTATTTTAGGAAATGAATTGTGTTACAATCAGGGAGATAGTATGTCATACGTACTCATGGGAAACCTTTCCATTTTTAATTGATCGTTATTAAAATGAGGTAAGTAATATTTTATATTTTAATAATGATCATAATATCATAAATACCATATTATTTCTTTATATATATATATATATATGATCCATGTGGTATGGTGGTGAAAAGACAATCGCATCACTGCATTCAGGAAGTAGTCCATGAGTACTGGAATGATGTTGTCCTCTTTATGTGAGGGAAAATGTAAGAAATAAAATAAAATATTACATTTTCAGCATGAAAAATATGTCTTTAGTATCATAATTATGTCATTTATATCCTATATATTCATTTACATTATCCTTACTAAGTTCTATTTAAAGAGTTAGTGAAAAACCAATCACATCACTTCATGAGGCGGTAATCTGACGTATGGACAAGTAATATCATCATATCCACTATGGAATGAAAATTAAAAAAATTAGATAAGATATAATGACTTTATAGGTACAATTGTTTAATAAATTTAATATATATTTTATATCCAACATCATAACTAATCGTGATAGGTGGTAATAAAAAAACAAATAACATTGTTCATGAGGTGGTAGTCCTTCGTAAACATGAATGATTACATCATAACCCATTTGATAAAAGTTTGGATGGTTTTGGGTCATTAAATTAACATAAAAAATAGTTATATATAGAATATAATAATATTGTTATATCAAGATAGTTTAATAAGACTCGAGGGAGGTGGAAGGATAAATAAAATAAAAATTATCAATAATGAATGTTACCTTTTATCCAGTTATCCTACTTAGGTTTCACCAAAAGACTTCCTAAGAGGTATTTTTTCATAAAATAACTCAATTAAAATGATGGTATGTAATTTTGGAAATTGTTTTATAAATTAATGGACTAAGTAAAATGGTTTTAAGAAATTAATATGAGAGGAGAGGTGGTGGCTTTTTATATGTAAGGTGAGTGACACAACTATAATTTTTGAAAAAAAAGGTGTATACATATTTTTCACATTAAAAAGAGTCCAAATTTACTTATGAAGGACACATACAAATTAAAGGTTATAAATATGTCCTTAAAATATATTTCAGATAAGTTTTAGGCCAATTAAGTCCTTATCTTTTTAGTTTAACCTCAACTAAATCCATTATTACCTTATCCCTTGCAAATATTATTTACTGTTTTCACTATTAATTTTTGTAAAAAATTAGGTTTACCTTATTTTATATTATTATTATTCAAAATAGGGGATACATTTTTTCAAACTAAAATCATATAATTGTAGTTTTTTAATTCTAAATTAACACTACCGACATGATGAGAAAATGATTTTTTGAAGTGAAAATGCTTAAAAGTTCACAATGTTTTTTATATCAAACTTCAACATTAAAATGATTAAAATGAAATAAATTGAATTTTTAGATATATAATTGAACTAATTTTACCTTAAAACCAAACAATTTTTTTTTAACTTTATATATTATCTAAACGAAAGGCAGAATTCAATTAATATTTAATTCATCCCTTATTAATCAAAAAATGAAATATTTAAGAAGAATGAAACATAATCATACTAAGATAATTTTTATATGATAATTTTGAATATTAATTTTATTTTTTCAAATAAAATTTAATTTTTTTATATAACTAATTTTAAATTATGTGCCCACAATGGAACTGAATTATCATTTAGAAAAAATACAGTTTTTTCATTAAACACTTATTTTTTATATAAAAATTTATTATTTTATTTATAGTTAGTAGATAATTAAAATTTCTTAATTTATTTTATACTATTCATACTTAAAATTTTATGGTTATTATAGTGAATTGACCCCAGAAAACCAGAGGTGGTGCCCTGTTTTATCACATTGCATAGATACAAGATTTGAATCCCAAAGGACCGATCGATTTTTATGTTTTTGAAATGAGATACATACATGATAACCATTTAAATAGGTAATATAAAAAACATAATTCATAAAAAAAATATAATGAACTGTATCCTTGAAAAAACATTCAAATATCTATTCTTTATAACTATGGAAAATGAAACAAAATAAGGGTGAGATAAAGTGATCATAAATGGTTAAGTACAATGGAATAAATAACAAATCCATGAGGAAAACAAATATAAAAAGATAAATAAATATAAGAAAATTACATTTAATCAAGAAAGTTATAATTGAAAGAATAAATATTCTTTTTAATAGAGAAAATATCATGGATAATAATAATTTAATTCTTAAAGTAGGCAATGATGAAAAATTGGATGACATGATTCACCAGTATATGAAACATTTAACATATAAACCTTTTAAAAGATGGTTCAAAAAATAATGGTTAAAAATATATTTTATTTTTCCAACACTATCTCTATATTCAAGATCATTAACTTGAATTTTCAAAACATATCAGTTATAAACTCACAGGGTTTATCCAACATGATTTCATCTCATGAGACTTCAGATGCATCGAGGGGATTATTTCCAATAGTCCCATTTCCTATATTCCCAGTACAAATAATTCCTCATATATTAAATAACTATTTTAATTAATAAATAACATGGCTTAAAAACATCTATATTTAGTAAAGAATACATATTTATAAACATTTCCCCAACTAACCAAATAACTGTCAAAGTATACACCATTTGTAAAAAGTGCATTGGATTTACGAAATAATAATATAAATAACATAGTAATATTTATATTTAATATAAATTTATTGTATAATAAAAAATATCATAAGGAATTGATTTTCTCAAGAGGAATTTAATAATCACAAAAGAAAGTGAGATTTCAATGAAAACTTCTACCACTTACTGATTTTCTGGTCAAAATACCTTAAATGAGATAATTCAAAATGAAAATTAAAATACCATTAATTGTGATTGAATAATGATATCAAAGTAAAAAGTATAAGTATATGAACCACATAAATTTTAATTTGTTCATAATAAAAAATATGTCTCAATAGAATGTAAATTGGCACGAAATCACTTACCTAGAGTTCGACTTGTCATGTGTATCTCTATATTCCTAAATAATAAAATTAAGTTAATTATTTACTTTTCTAAGATAAATATTCAAGTTTATTATTTATTTTATTTCACCAATTAACAATTTATATAAAACTAATTATCTCACAAATTCTATGTCGAGTGTTTTGAATATATTCATTTTATGTGTTAAAAATGACTTTGGTATGTAGACTATGGACAAAAGGGTCATTATTTTAAAATATAAAAAATAAAAATAATGAAATTATTATCATATTTATATATAAAATATAATTTTAAAAACAATAATGGTATATTGTTATGAAAAATGAACCAATGTTACAATCATGGAATTGGTAGGTCGTACGTACGCATCCAAAATGTTTCCATTTTTCAATGATCGTTCTGGAAATTAGGTAAGTAAAATTTATCATTCCAGAATGATAATTATATATAAAATAAAATATTATTTTTTCATATTATGTTTTATATAGAATTATTATAATTCAAAGGGAATAAAATATCTTCAAATATACGGTGGTCCATATGTCAATGAACAACATTATCACTTTTTCATTGTGTGAAAGGATAATAAAGAAATTGATATATTATATTATCAAAAAGGTAATTTTTTCATGAATATAATAATTATGTAATTTCTATAATATATATTAAGTATATATGTATTTATTTTAATCTGTAATATTCAGTGATATGAAATGGAATACATCATTCATGGAGACAGTAGGTCGTACGTACACATGAACATTGTTTCCATTTTCTTATTATATTAAAATAAAGAAAATTAAATGATATATATATATATATTATAATTATAATATCATTTTTATATTATATATATCTCATATTATTATTAAAATAATAATAAATACATTCTATGTAAAGTTTTAATGAATCACATCACTTTGAGAAGGTGGTAGTCTACACATCCACAAACAAAGTTATCATATTCCTAAAAAATAGAAAGCAAGATGGTATGTGGTATATAATAATTTTAGAAGCATAAATACATTATTAATATCATATATATCATATATAAACTATAATTATATCATTATTTCCAACCTAGAAAGGAGGGAATAGAAGAATGAACGACATCGGTTCGTGGGGCGGTAGTCCGTCGCAGACACGAACTATAGTTGTGTATGTAATTTTATAGAAGAGTGTGAAAGTAAAAAATTACAGACTCTTCATTATATTTCATTAAATAATTTATATGATTTTTTCCTTTATTATTATATTTTTTATGAAATATTGTAAGTTTATTTGAGTTAAATTTGGATGTTTGTATAGGGGTTTTGGCCGGTGCACGGTTGGCACACGGTTTGAAAAAAATGACACCATGCCCCTAATTCCCATTAAAACAAAGGAATAGAGGGATTTAATGGTTGTAACAAAGAATGAAAACCCATTATCCCTCTTTGGAGTAACATTGGACCCCTATAGGAGAGGATCATGATTTGTAAAACAGTGCACTCTTGCCTAGGAAACCGTGCATGGGGGATTTATTTCACCAATAACTATTTTTAAAATTCTAGAATCTCTATCCAACATGATAATTCAAGACAAATAATCCCAAAAGGTCTTATCTCATTTTTAAATATTATATATGGATTCTATGGTCTTCTAAACTCTTTTGTTAACAAACCATAGAAAGGATTGAAGAATTTTCACCTCTCCAAATAAGAGATTATCTTCCCAAATTGATTCTTCCAAATCTCTTGTATCCCTATCACATATTGATCATATGTTTTCATGCATTTGTGATAAATCATGTTCCATGTTTTTATAGATCTCAACCCATTAAATGTTTTCTCTATATCTTTATATTCATTGTGTAATTGATCATTCAACCTTAATTTGGGGATTTCTATTGGTGAGCGTCCAACAATGGTCTTAAGGTAAGTGGTATAAATTGAAAACCTCATAGTCTTGATTTAATTACATGTATGTAATTATGACACATTAATTTCTATGATCAAGCAATTCCTTCTAGAATTTAATTATATTAAATTGAATTTCCATGTGATGATTAAACGGATTGAATTTGGGGTAATTGAAAATTTGTTCAATTAGATTAAATAATTGATTAACTAATTAATGGAGTGATGTGATTATGGAAATTATGGTATGTTAGAACTATGTATTTGTTTAAGTAAATGTTATTTGTAATTGGTAAAGTGTTTTGTTATGGAATTGAATAATTGTGGGACTGATGAGATATTTGGATTATCTTTGAAAGGATAGTGGTTCATGTCAATAAATGTTGATAAATGTTTTAAAATATTAATTTATTTAATTATTTCTATGTCATTATGTTTTTGAACTATGATTATATTGGTAATTGAATTGGTATACAATGATGTGAAATATTGATGATGGGGTTTATAATGATTAAACGTGTTAAATGTGATGTGTGTAATATTTGTGATTGATTGATAAATATGTTGTGGGACACTGACTGATGTTTTATATACCCACAAGGTTCTAGACAGTTCATTCTAGACCCACATTTGATAATGAGTGTGGGACATCGACTGAGTCTCCAAATACCCATATGTGATAATGGGTGTGGGATAGTTAATGAGGATCCAAATACCAATATTTGACTATTATTTCATGGAATATGGAGTGATGATTTAAATAATTATTGGGTGTGGGAAAAGGGCTGATGGTCTAAACACTCACAGGGTGCTAGACACAGCATTCAAATCCCATGAGATTGGAATTGGACTATGGTTACAAATGTCTATGATATTAAATAACTGAAATAATAAATTATAACCATGTTATTTTGATATTTGATATCCCTTGAGGATATTTCCAACTCTATAAAGGTCCATGATAGGTATTGATAGTGTGGGTTTCACTATGAACCAAAGGATTTATGTGGTTAATTAAATAATAATGAAATTTGATAACTAATTTCTTTATGATTTTTACTTTATTATTTATTCAACTTTATAAACTATTATTGATTAGATATTGTTTTTTATACCATTGGTAGTTTCATACTATGTTTTACTCACACCTTACTCAGGCTTCTTGATTGGTACTTGAATAGAAGTCATGTGTGGAGGACATGATAGGGGAAATACACCTATGTTAGATGGATGAGTTGGGATGTAGCATGGATGATGGAATCAAAAAAGGTAATGGGGGCATATTAAAGAGTTTTCAGTTTATTTACTTTAGTTATACATAATAAAATTTACACTTTTTAGTTCTTGGAAAATCTTCTATTAGTTTTGGATATAGTTTTCTTACTCTGGTTCATCGTGTCTAATTGGTTTGTTAAGTTTATGGCATTATTATGGTTGTGGGTTATATTATTTGGGTTATTTTATATTTATTTATTCTATTTTGGTACTTGGGTAAAGAGGGTATAGTCTCCTAGGTTGATATAGTAAACCCTCACTCTATTCAACAGCCTCTGGTATACTAGGAGGTGTGCTTAAGGTCATATAACTGACCGACTTAGGGCATCTATTTTTGCAACTCAGGTCGAGAAATTATGAATTAGTATTAATGGAAATTTTATTTAATTTTATTTTTTCACACTGTTTGGGAAATTTATATAGGAGACTAAGAATATTCGGGGATTGGTTATGAGATCATGTATGGGTGTATCTAACTCATGTTCAAGGGAAAACCCAATTATCCATGATGGGATTGTTGTTAATAATGTTTGATGTTATAGTTTAATGTTATTTCATCTCATGTGATAAACTAATTGTATGATATGATTATAGTTTTTAAGACTTACTGATATTCGAATCTTGTCCCAATATGTAATGAGAGTTGATTATGCATTCAATATTCTAGGAACTCAATATTTTTTGTGGCATGCATCATTTTAGGCACGTATGGGAAAAACATTTTGGGTAGGTTTTTGGAATTGAAATTTTTATATTATGTGTTGAAAATTATAAATTGATGAAAAATTTATAAAATTGGTATCTAATGAGAAATGGTGATAACGAGAATGTTTTTACCCTTTGTTAACCATGAATTAGATATATGATGGTCAAGGATTGTAATAGTGCCTCAGTTTTGACTGTGTGGCAGAAAATGTGGGATGACTGGTTATAGGTTTATGTGAATCCATATTAGTAAATATGTTAATGTTTTGAAATATTTCATAAGGTATGTTTATGTAATTGTAGATATATTCCTCCATTAAGATTTTTACTCATAGTATTAAAAAAGGATATGGCTGGAAATAAGCCTCTAGTTTTGGGAAAAGAGCCACTCTTGATTTTGGGTATTATAGGGGAAGAGAAGTTCCATGAGAACATTAGTCATTTTATACAGATGATGGAAGCATGAGTAGTTGTAAATGAGTATCGTTTTTGATTTTTTTTTCTTTGTACCCTATTAAAGGTGGTTTGCGAAGTGAGAGTGGCCAAGTGTGACAACTAGGTTATAGGTTGTGAGGTCTTTGGGTTTTAAGATGTTTTCTGAAAAAGTGAATATTGTATCCTTTGTGAGTTGGGATGTTTCATGATTTGTTTTGGGCCCTAGGGTGGGATTTGGGATCATAGTTTTGGAATTTTTGGTCACACACCCTATGCACAAGACCTAACATATATGGTTTCTTGTTGTGTTGGACTCAATGTGCATGTAATGAGAGGGATTACTTCCACGAGTATTGAGATGATGAGGATTGATGCTTACGTCTTAGAGGAAGTGTTTTTGGTGCTTGTAGATGCGAATATAGTTTAGTGAGTCAATTCCTTTTGACTATATTCATGACCCATAATAGGGTTCTTCCAGATTAAGAGTACCTTTAGATGTGTGTGCCACATATGGATATTTCATATTCAATAGTGGCATAAAGAGAGTGTATCATAGTAATGGTTTTCCCAAGAGGACTAAGTGGTAATGTAAACTTTTTGGGGATGAGACTCGAGTTCTGGTTATGATTTTTCATCCTTGGGAAATAAAGGGTATCCTCAAAGAAGGTTATCCTTGTAATGTAGGTGACTTGGAACGTGAAGTTCATGTGGTTTCTTTATAGGTGGAATCGACGTACGGTTGGTGTCATAGATGTTGTTAAAATTTAATGGTACTGATGTAGTATCTTTCTAATAGAATAACTTGAGTTATTATGATTAGTCTTAAGGGTATTTTTATATTGTAGTATCGTAAGAAAACATTTTTAGCTCGTTTTGATGGTGTTCAATGCAAGAAACGGTGTTTATTTTGGATAGATAGTACAAGGGTGCTCAAAGCATGTACTAAAGATTTGAATATGGTTGTGACATTTTGGGTGAGGGGAAGTCATGTGGTTGATATATTTTTTAAAAATGGTTTGGTCGTTAGAGGGAAACATTGAAAATACCTTATCTCTGATGATTCTAGAGAATTATGAGGCGTGGTTGATTGATTGAGAAAGCACGTGGGCATATCATTGGGGTTGTTTGTTTTATGTAAAAATGAGTTGTGTTCAATAGATGATAATAGGAGTGTGCATGACCTTAAGCATAATGAAGAGGAAAAAATGTTGGACATTTGATAGGGATGCAACATTCATGGATATGGGAGGGACCATTTGGTTTCAGATCACTATGGTGAGATGTTGGGTATCTCTTTTGAGTCTATGAATTTTCACTGGAAGAACTCTAAAGGTTGTGGGAGGTAGTTCCAGGGGAATTTTTGTTTCATGGTTTCTTAATGGTTAGTTTTAAAGTGTCGGTTAGTTCAATTGGAAACTTCACATGATTTTTGTTGGATGGATTTTGATGATAGGATTGTGGGAAGGTAATCCCGAGACATTTTATAAGTCAAGGTGTTTCCATAGTGGGAGGTAACATTTGTGATGAAGAAATTGTGGTGGGGTTCATCAAAGACTTCTTAGCATACTTATAGCTAGTGTCAGTCATGTATAATATCTTGATATCAGTTTGGGTACTCTAAGAGATCTCTAGATCTACACCAACCTACGTGAATGTGTTTTGGTTTTTTAAAGGGCTGCATGGAGGTTGTAGTCAAGGAGAAATATATGTGGAGCTTGATAGTGTAAATTACACCATCAACAATTTATAGATAAGGTTCTGAGGATGGACTCGAGGTGAAGAATTCCATTGGTTCCATTCTCGGAAGCTAGGACTGGGTAGTGGTTGATGTTTTCCTTGTTGTCTTGTGAAATTATTGATGATAACATGCATGTATTAGGTTTCAACTTCTGATTGATGTATGGTCCATGGGGTTTGTAATTGTATGAAAAACTAGTGTTAACAGAACTCATATGGCTGGTAGTGACGTGTTAGTCACGGGATTATGACCCTCATGTAAGTGGGTTTTTTGGTGTGTATATATGACAGTGATTTTAATGTCTTTGAATTATAATGAAAATAAAGAACCATTTAGGTACATTTTGTGATTCCATGGGAAAGGAAAAGTGGTTCTTAGATGTGGTGATTATTTGAGTTGAGTGTTATCTTTTTCGTAGGGGTGATTCTAAAAGAAGATATGAGTAGTTATTTTGAAATATATTAATGAATGGAGTATAGAGTGATGATGGATTAAGGATAAGTAGATGCATCGATGGTCGAATTTTAGTTGAATTTGGTGACAGATATCATTATGTGCTATTACATGAGGGTGGTGTTCTTAAATGAGAAGGATTTTTGGTTTGGTGATGGAGTAATGTATCGATAGTTAAACTAGGGTGTTTCTAGAGTGCATCATCCCGAGAGGGCTTAAAATGGTTGCGTAAAAAGAAAAAAAATGTAGTGAGTTATAATACACCTTTTGATGGTTCTTAAATGATATTTATATTCTAGTGTTAGAATAAATCCATGGAAATAAGTCATGTTATCCTTGGCTCATGCATTAATGGAACATGTGTGTCCATTCAGCGTGATTACAATGGAAAGTATAGAAGCTAATTTTATATGGTGATCTCAAGGATGTTTAAACATTATGATTTCGGAAAGGGATTAGGTTTTTCATGGATGTTTTAGTTGATGTTCTAGTGGTCTTTTACGATGATGTAGATTCCAAACATCAAACATTAATGACTATGAATTCAAGAGTATAGTGGGGTGGATCTTGCTATTTTGGTTGTGAAAAAGTGGTGTTTTAGGGTTTTTTCTTTATAGAGTACCTTGAATAGATATTTGATCCATAATTGTGTCTTAGATGATTTAATTGGAAGTAGATCATTGATCCTAAGGTTCTGGACTAGTGTAGGTTCATCTGAATCAGAAATGTATATCTTTTTCTTAGAGTAGGAAGATTTCTTTGGTGCTTGACATTAACAACGAAATTGAGTTACAATGGGTGATAATCTTTTCATTCTGGTTCCGTCTAGATTAGGTCACCTTAAGATTCAATGGAAGGTAATATTGGTACCAAGGTTTATTGGATTGTTTGAGTTTGTGGAGAGAATCTAGCTGATGATGTATCAATTGTCCCTTTCTATGTAGGTACAGTTCTATGCATACTATTTTTCATGCATGAAAACTTCGATGATATCACCCCGACCCCTCTCTTGTGATTTATGTGGTTTATTTTGATCTTGAGGTTGATGAATCCTTTTATGATCATCTGATAAATGTGTTGGACTATAGTGAGAAAGTATTTCAGGTAAATACCGTACTGATAGTTCATGTTTTGTCGAACCATGGTAATGATCAGGAGGGAAACTGGAAGGGAGAAGTGGATATGTGGGATAAGTGGCACTATCATTTTACATCATAATCATAGTGATCTCTTGGAGTACCACACGAGGACGATTTGTTATATATTGGTAGGATTTTAATATTATGACCTTTTATAGAGAGGTCTTGATATCATTTATAGGTACTATTATTCATTTTTTAGTGTATTTTTTATGGGTTTTGTCTTCGGTGCATCTCAATAAAATTTGAATGTTTTTGGAGTTAGTCCGGGTAGTGCACGGTTCGCTCATGGTTTTCCCAAATCATTCCCCCCACCCCAAAAAAATGTGTAACCCCAAACAAAGAGGGATTTTATGTTTAGAACATGGTTTGTTAAATAATGCATCCTCTAAATAGTTATCATGCACCTCTATGATAGGCTTTCGGTTATGGCACATAGTATCGAAAAATGTGGACCGCTACCCAGGAAACCATGAACATGAGACTTAATTCTCCAGAATTTAGTTTTATGATTCTAGAACCCAATGTACATCACCCTAATTCAACCCACCTCAACCCTAATGTAATGTACACGTTTTTTGAGGCTTCTAAATGGATTCAAATGGATTTTAAATTCTTTTCATGACTAATCAATGACTGGATTGAAGAATATGCACCTCTCATAGTAAGAGATTATTATACCAAATTTTTTCCTCCATCTCTACCATAATTACTTAATATTTTGAATAGATTTATTACTATGTTAGTGAAAGATATGGATCTAAATTTTTATATATCTTAACGGATTCAATTTTGGATCTAGATCTCTCTATTCACTGTGAAATTGAATGTTCAAATTCAATTCGGGGATTTCCATCGGTGAGCGTTAGTCAACAATCGTGATGTAGGAAGTTTAAATTGTAAATCCCATAGTCATAATTTAATTATGTGTATATAACTATGAAATTTCAATTTCCATGATTAGGAAATAGAATCTGGAATTTAATTAAATTAAATAGAATTTATGAGTAGTAAATGAGTTGGTTGAATTTAAGGATATTGTAAATTGGTTGAATTGGATTAATTAATTGGTTGAATTGTATTAATTAATTGGTTAATTTATTAATGGAATGATGTGATTATGGAAATTATGGGATTTTATAACTTTTTATTTTTTCTAATTAAATGGGATTGTTTAATTGATTAAGTGTTGAGTTATGGAATCACTTAATAGTTGGAATAAATGGATTCTTAGCTTAACCTTGAAAGGTTAATGGGTCATGTGAATAAATGTTGACAAATTTTTTAAATGATTATGTATTTGTAATATTTACATATAAATAAATGTTTGAACCATGATTTTTATTATAATTAAAATGGTATACCATGTTGTGAAATATTGATGTGTGGGTTAATGATGATTAGACTTATTAAATGTGATATATGAGATATGAGTGATTGATTTATAAATGGGTTTTGGGACACTAACAAATGCTTCAAATATTCATAGAGTTTTATTCATGGAATTCTAGACCCATTTGTGATAATGAATGTGGGACACAGACTGAGGGTCCAAATACCCATATGTGATTATGAGTGAAGGATAGGGATTAAGGCTACAAATAAATATATGAGATTATTATTTTATGGTAAAGGGACTAATGATCTAAGTTTCCATGGGGTGTGGGATATAGACTAATTCTTCAAATACCCTTGAGGTTATAGACACAACGTTCTATTCCCATGACACCAGAATTGGACAATGGTTCCAAATGAATATGATATGTATTCAAATGAAATGATAAATTGTAAATTTGGTCATATGATATGTGACATACCATGGGGATAGTTTAGAATCTAGAATGGTCCAAAGTAGGTTTTGATAGTATTGGTATCATCATGAACCCAAGGATTTATGTGGTTAATTAAAGAATAATGAAATGTGAACATTTTTTACTTTATGCATTGTACAATACTTTTTATAAAATTTCATACACAATTATTTACTGTATATTGTTACAAATGATGTTTGTGGTAGCCTAAAGATATTTACTTAATCCCTACTTGGGATTTCAAATCAGTACCTGAATACACATTTTGTTTGCAGGACAAGATAAGGGAAAGATCCCTATGTTAGATGGCTGTGTTTTGATGGAGCATGGATGAGGGAACTGAAAAGGGTGTTAGGACCCACATGGGGGTATTTATGTTGAATTTATTTTTATTTTTCATTAGACAAATGAAATATTTTATGGAATGACATATATAATGTTAGTTTGGGATATTTTCTTCATATTATGGTTCAACATTTTTTATTTATCTGTTAAGGTTATGAAATTATACTAGTTATGGGTTATTGTCATTTGGTTAGTGTCTATTTATTTCATATATTGTAAAAAATTGATAAAAAGGGTATAAGCTCCCTAGGTTGATATATTAAAACCTTGATACTATTCTCCATCCTATGGCATATGAGGAGGTGCACTTGAGGTCATGTGATGGACGGGCTCGAGGCACCGGTGTGTGTCACTAATGTCAGGATGTTACATAATGTGTAGCTCCAACAATTAAAATAACAAAATTTCAGTATATTGAAGATAATCATGTTATTTTATAAGAATTAAATACGAATATTTTACTGGGTGGAGGATGAAATAAAAAAAGGGATCGTTGAATAATGTTACCTCTTCTTCAGGTAACTCCTTTTGGTTTATACCAAAATAATCCTATGGTTTTCTTTATCCAAAAAGTGAGGATTCTAGGATGTTGGAAGGGATTTTGGGAGTTTATATGGGTATGAATTTTCTTATAAAAAGTGTTTTGAGAGGTGTGAAGAAGTGAGTGGTTGAGTTCCCATTTATAGTGGAAGAGGAATGACACTCTTTTAAATAAAAAATAGATAACACTATTGGGATGACTACATTACATCATTTGACTACAATAATGAAAAAAAATTTATACAATAGAGTATATGGTCGAAATATTTCCATCCAAATTGTTTTTACATGTTTTGGGTCAATTTCTAATTAAAATTAATGTTTAACTACAAAGTAAACACCTTTTTACCTTAATTGCTGTAATTAATTTTAATTTATGTCACTAATATTTTTGGTAAAAATATAATTCTAACTTAAAAGGTATTATAAATTTTTGTTATTATAAATTTTTAATCCATTTTTCCAATTTCAAAAGGTAGATATTGTAGAAATTAACTTTATAATAATCATGTGGGTGGATGAGAAAATAAGTTTTCAAAGTTAAAATGATCAAAAGATTGAAATGTTTTTATATCCAATCCCAATGTGAAATTTATTTAAATATCATAAATTATATTAAATTATGTATAATTTATCTTTTTATACTTTTAAAATAATTAAAAATATTATTTAAAATTAGGGATTATTTATTAGAAATGTCATTCTTCAATTAAAATTTATTATTTTTTCACTAATCAACAAAAAATGTAACTTTGTTGAAAAATATCAAAAAATCACACTAATATATTTTAGACATTAGTATTTCAAAAATAAATTTTATTTTTTGAAATAGAATTTTTAAAAGTTTCAAAATTTATTCTTAAAACAGGCATTCATTAAAAGGTGACAAAACTACCTTTTATAAAGAACACATGTTTTTTTGCTTAAAAATGGATTTATTCTTATTTTTAAAAAAAAAAATTTAACGAATTGAAAAACATTTGATTGAATATATAAAATATTAATATAAATAATATCATTCACTAATAGTGATTAATTGAATTTATTAATATAAAATTTTTCGGTGGGCATAAAAATAGTTTTTCATAAAAACACACTCATTATGTTCAGTTGGTTTTTATATTCACTTCAATTTAATTGGTAAACAATGAATTTGATCACACGTTTTTATATTTTATTTAATCGAATTAATAACTACCAATTTTTCAGATATATTATAATTATCATTATAAATAATAATATTAATAGCATTTAGTAAAACACAGTCTTACGTGTAACACAAGTCATCGAAGAAGGTCATATTTTCATGTAACCCAAGCCAAAATCAGTGTTACATTTAGAGAAATCTATGTAATTGGTTGAATTTATTTAAAATAGTAAATATATTGTAAATTTTTTGGATATTATATTACCTTATATACATGGTTTTGCATTTCATACATGCTTTCAAATACAATGTTATTACTATTGAATTTTAGTGCGTTACATCCATTTTATAAAAATATAATACATCCAGGTTTAGTTCGACTCTAGATTGTGTGTTCCTAGAGATATAAAATTTATTAAATTTAATTAAATATATTTCATTTATTTTTTAATATTGGTGATTCATGTCACATACTTTTTCAAATACAATGTTCTTATTTTAAAATCATGGGGCGATACATTCCCGCCAACTTAAATAAATTTCATAATCAAAATTTGAAATTTCACTTAGTAATAAATGTATTGATATTTGAAAAATACTATTTTTAAAACCCCACATCCTAAAAAGAGATAAAAATCCTATTAATAAAAGAGAAATTTTGGTATAAAGGTAATATAGAATAATAGATAACTTGGATTCCTATTAGGATAAAATTGGTGGAATGTAAAGATATGGCCATGGTAGAATTGAAAAAATAATCATAGAGAATAACAAAGGTAATTGATTGTACGAAAGTTGAATGATCAATGGAACATTAAGGACCTCAACACCACAAATATATAATTATTTAAATTACCATCTGATTCATCATCTATGAATTTAATTGGATATTTTTTGGTTTCAAGATCATTTTCTTAAAGTTGATGAATTATTTTTATGTTGATAAATATAAAGAAATATAAATATTTGATATGTTTCTATTTTATAAGAAAAATACCATCCTTTTGTTTTGATTCAATAAATTTCTAATTCAACCCTTACTCTATGAAATGAATATCCAAAAAGGATTTTTTTTATTGCAAAATCACTATAATTCAATTTTAATTGGTCATAAGATCCATAAAAGTGTGAAAATTATTTAAATCTATCCATAAATATTTTCCAAAACTAATATTGTTATCATATGTTATCCAATATATTAAATTAATTTATATACCTAAGAAGATACACAATTTTTTCATCATTAATATTTATTCACAAATAATTTAACTAAAAACCATTACATATTAACTTGGAAATCATTTAGGTCATTGGTAGGATATAAATCCTTATTTTCGATTAGTTTTGGGTTCAATCCCTATAACCTTCTCTAGATTCAATAAGTTTTTCTTTTTACAAAACAATATTAATATTATTCCTATAATTTTTTTAAATTTTAATAACCCCCAGTTACCTCAACATAAAATATAATATAAAACCTAAAGTTAAAATAATCATTTAATCTTATTCCCCAAAAAATGTCAATGCATTATACATAAAAAAACTATTTCATATATTAAACCAACATGTTTTTTTCAAATAAATTTTTTCAAAAATATCATTAATTACGTTATATTCCTTCCACAAAAATTTTCGAAAGGGGTGTTTAAGACATAAAAGTAAGATCAACATTATAATTATAAACCCATGATGGTAGCCATAACTATTAAGTTAATGAATATATATACTTATGAAATTTTACACAATCCTTAGATGATTCATAATTTATATAACCAAAATACCAATGGTAAGAAAAAACAACTAAAATTTAATTACTGATTCCATATACATATATACATAAAGGATTTTATTTTTACATAGGTCCTTCCTTGGTCTAGGGGTTAACCGTTTAAATAGGGAATTCATTCAGAGAATTTCCAGCACCTCAAAATTTAATAAAATGAATTATAAATGGGTCCCTAGGATGATATTTGTTTCCTTCCATAAAAATATTCATTTTTCTCTGAAATTCAATACTTTATGCACTATTTTTTCACACACAAAATAGTTTCTTGTTCCATTGAGAATAATTTACAATATAAGACAACTTTGGTTTAGTATAGGTCATTTATTTTCATCATCTATTCAAATAATTCATAATGTTTTATAAAAAAAATTGAATTATCCTATGAATATCCCTTAGAAGTGTCAAACTAGGTGTAGAGAAAGGACCATTGTCATGAACTAGGTGATTATTAGGAAAACCCAATACAACCATTTAAGAATTATTACCCCAAGGTACAACATTATTAGATCTACTCCTACTTCTAGAATCTAAACTGGGATACATTTCTTGGCAAAAATGCGTAATATCTTCCTTACTAAATTTTTTGTATGTTATTCTATTCTTTTAATAAAAGGCTATCATAGGGATATCATCCCTAATTATTTTTTCCTAAATCTAGTTTCCATGGTTTCTATTGCACTTCCTCTGATACCATATATAGAGACACCGACCCAAGTATCCTATATCATGTGTTTTATTTATTACATTATCATATGATACAATGAATCACATCCCAAAGGACCAAATAGCTTATCATTACTGGTAAACTATATATATATGAGAGTCTTTCATTGGATTTTAAAATAAAAACTACAATTTTTTTTCAAGAATATTATAATTCTCTTTAGCATATTCTCTTCATAATAATCATAGTACACTTCCTGCATTTCTTGTAAGGGAAACAAAATATGGGTGAGATCAAATTCTTATTACGAATTATGTACAATAGAAGAAATCATTAATAGCTAAGAATAATCAACATGGATGGTTAAATAAATAAACACAAATTCCATTTATAGATCTTTAATACCATGATAGGATAAAGAAAAATAAATATGTGTATGTAAAAAACTGAACACACATTCAATTTAATCAATAATATTAGAATGAAATGCATTCATAAATAATACCATGTAAAAAATCTTATGGATAATAAAAATAACTAAATTTTTAACGAATTAAATTCTTAATTATTAGATGATGTGATCTCAATTATCAGAATAACTCTACCTTCAATACCTTTCACAAGATGTTTTAAAACTATAGGTAGAAACCCATTTAATGACAGTTTACTATTTCAACCCATGATACAACTAATGCATTGAGGGGATATATAATTTTGTGCATAACTCATCACTCAATTTAAAATGAATTATTAATATATCTAATATTCAATTTATTTCCTTAAAAATGTTTCTTATCATCATATATCTGTGTGGAGTGATAAATAAAAATTAATGATTATTACACCATAAAATATAATATTAAATTTATAACTCCTTAAATATAAAAGATATATGGTTTAAGAAAAAAATATCCATGATAAATAATATGCATATTTATGGGAAACTAAACATCCAATGATCATCATAAAGTGAATTATTCAATGAAAGGTTAATGTGTACAAAAATGATTCAAGAAAGTTTACGTATATAATTTCCTTGGTAAATATTATCATAAACCATCCATAGTAATAATAACATTGGTATAAAAACCACATACCTTGGTGGTGTATATATAAAATAATGATTTGTTAGCATTGATGAATAGAATTACTATAAAAATATTTCTAAAAGAATTATTGAGGAAAATATTCTTTTCATTTTGATAATCACCATTAAAACCAGAGGATCAAAAAATATTTTTAAAATATTTTTTTTTAATAATTTAGGCATATAAATGATCCTTTAAAACATTTAGTGTTCATGAGGGTATTAAATTATATGCATTCCAAGTACATTAATGAATGTATATTATTCATATTTTTTTATAAAAGGAAAATATAAATTGTTTTGAAAATTACATGAATATTTCATTAACAACATTTTTTAAAAAGGAAAAATGGTTTAAAATGAATTTAATAAATAATATTTAAAATATTAAATATTATTTTATATTTTTAGAAAACATGGATTTTGAAAAAAAAAATATTTCCAACCAAAGAGAGAAAAAAAGATGGATTTTCTTAAAAAAATTATCAATTATTTTAAGTACCAAAGAGTGGAATAATGGTAATATTACTTATAAATATCATTGATAAATATTGTATAACAATATAAAATGGTTTTATTAAGCAATGTTCAAAAATTTTCTTTCAATAGAAATTCAAGTATAAACAATCCCAATTATAATGATGTGGTGAAATTAACACTTATAAAGTTCATAATAATGAAATAAGGATTAATCAATTAATCGATTAATTTTAGAAAATGTAAACCCATATAAAAAGTGTGAATACAATAAAAATTAATCAAAAATTAATTTCAAACATAATCATATAATATAAAAGATAGCAAAGAGTCTATATAATCCAATAAAAATAAAATTGAGTTATGAAATTCTTTACCACATGGTAACTCTTAATTAAAATACCCTTAGATTAAATAATTAAAATTAATACTTAAAATACAGATAACTATTAATTAATCCTGATATTATATGTCAAAGGAGAATTATACACACCATATAAAATAAATTGGGTTCATTATAATAAAATAAGCCGCAAAAATGGAAAATTAGAATGAAGTATCATATGCCACACTTCATTTTGAATGAAAATTATTTAAACTCATGTAAAATAGTTTTAAATTATTTAATAAAATGGTAAATTCAAAATTAATATTAATAATATCATATATTATCCTTTCATAATATCCCATTACTCATTCGTTAGTAATCTCTAAATATTCATGTTGTTTTATTTTTTAATTTCATTTTTTCCTCATTTGATATTTTTTATGAAAGTTCCAACTATTATGCATATTATATTGTTCTGTCATTTCTAGAATAATAATCATGATATAATTTTAATATTTTTATATCAATTATAATTTTAATAACAATCATGAAATATTTCTTTGGGAAATGATGTTTGTTATGAGCATAGAGACAGTAGGACGTACGTGCGCATTGGTAACATTTCAATTTTTCATTGATCATTATGGAAAAGAGGTAGGTAACAATTTACAATTATTCAATTATCATAATATCATCAATAAAATATTATATATACATATAGATATATATAATCTATTTATTTTGGTGTTTAAAAGAGAGTCACATCGCTTTGTGAAGACAGTAGTGCACACGTACATGAATGATGTTATCATTTTTATGTGAGTGAAAATGTAAGAAGTAAAATGATAGATTATATTTTAAAAATGATTAATATTTCATTAATATTATAATTATTTCATTTAAATTAACTATATTCATTTAAATTTTTTTATTTTATTCTATGTAATGTTTTAGTGAAAAATGAATCACATTGCTCCACGAGGTGGTCATTCATTGTACACGTGAGAAGAATTATATTATCCCATATAGAATGGATTTTAATAAGGTATATATACAATATAATGATGTTAGAGGTATAATTTTTTTATGAATATCTTATATATACTTTATATCCATCATTATACCCAACCATGAGAGGTGGAAATGTAAAAAACAAATGACATCGGTTTGTGAGGCGGTAGTCCTCTCTTTACAGAAAGGAAGATTGCATAAACCATTTGATGGAAGTGGTGTTTTTTTGGTCATTAGCACAACATAAACGAATCAAGTTATATAATATTTACAATTTCTTTACTGCAATGATGGTTTAGTAAGACTTTAGGGAGTTGGAGAAAGAAATAAAATAAAAATTCTCATTGAAGAACGTTACCTAATATTAGGGCAACCTTATTAGGTTGGCACCAAAGGCCTTATTATCTAGGATTTATTCCCAAATAGATTAATCTAATATAATGGTGTCGAATTTGGGAAGTTATTTGGGTTTGGATTGGAAGTTCCAAAATTGTGTGAATGTATGAAGAAGGGGGGAAAGGTGGTGTCCTTTGATAATTGAGGGGAGTAGCACACATGAAATTTTTGTAAGGAAAAAGGTTTACCCACATTTTTCACATTCTAAAAGGGTCCAAAATTGAGTATTCATGAGACTTATAAATTATAGGATTTAAATATGGACATAAACAAGATTTTAATAAATTTATTAGGTTATTTTAACAACAATGTTTTTATTTTAACCCCTACTAAATCCATTTATATGTTAGCTGTTGTAAATAGTTCTTGTTTTCTTCCCTATTCATTTTTCCCTAAATTAATTTTAAAATATTAGATAATATATATAATACTAAATAAAATTAATGAATAAATTTTTAAAATTAAAATCACTTAAGTGGGAAATTTAAATTTAATATTAATCCCATATGTGCGATGAGAAAGCGGGTTTTCAAAGAGAAAATGTCCAAAATTACGCAGTGATTGTTATAACCAAATTAAATTTGAAAGTTATTAAAATGAACTAAATTGGATTAAAAGATATATAATTTAAATAATTTTACTACAAAAAATTAAAATTAAAATTAATCTTTATAAATAATTTTAAAAAAAGATAGTTTTAAATTATAATTTAGTATTTTCACTATTCATCAAAAAAATGAAATATTTCAGAAAAATTGCAAATATTCACTGTATGATAATATTGATATGATGATTTAAAAAAAGTCTATTTTTAAACAAAATAAATAAATTTGGTAAATATTAATATTAAATTATATGTTCAAAACACAGTTAAACCCTCTTTTAGAAAAAAACATTTCAAAAAACATTTCTTTTTCATTTAAATACTTTTTATTTCTAATAAATATATAACAGTAATATCATAATATAGTTTTTAATAATCATACCATATAATTTAATGGTTATTTTCAATGTTGTACAATATTATGGTTTATTTCTACTTGGAGTTTTTATTCCCCAAGGTATCGATGATATTAAATTTAAATAAATATATTTTGTGGGATTTTTACACTCAGTGGTCCATGTCACATAAAATAGAAAAAGCAAGGATATTCATTTAAAATATTTTTTGTTACACTATAGATGTTTTTTATCATAAATTCATGAAATTAATTGTATTTTAAAGTTCATTACAAGTTATCTATTCCAATATCATTCAATTTATGTGTTGTAAAATCTATAATGGGTTTTCTAACTCGATTAACATTAATTGAGTTAAGATCATTCTTCATGAAAGGTATTGATATATGTTGGGTATATTCTACCATATTATTCAATTACATTATAATTTCACATTAGATTCTATATATTTATAATTTATTCTCCTGAACTCCTTTTGATGTATTGTTACATTAATTATTATACTTCTATGGATTTCATTTAAAAAAACAATGTTGATGAGAAAATTACATAACAACATTAATGGATGTTTTCCTCTGAAAAAATATTATTTCCTTTCAAAAATCAGTTCCTTCACATTTTAAAACAAAAATACCTATTGTCTCCTGTGATTTACTTATTTTATAAACAATTTTTCAAATGAATGTTATATCATTCTATTTACATTACAAGATTCAGTAAAGGTATTTCAAAGATATAATAAGAGTATTTTTCTATCACAATTATATATATCATCTTCCACCCCAAATTTCCTGTAAAGAATATTATGACTTTTTCTAGGATGAAATTTTTATAATTATATTTAAGACTAAATGTTTTCAAATGTTTTCACTTTACCATTTTTAAAATTAAAATTCAATGAGACCAATAACTCCACCTTTTAAGACAATAGAAAAATTCCTCCAAAAAAATATTTTATGATTTTCTTTTTAATTTTCCCCATCTACAAGGAAGTATTTTTTAAAATTTTATTATGAATTCATTTTTTATTCCATTTTTATTTATTTAAGAATTTATAAAATAATTTTTTTTATCATTTCCTCAAATTGAATTTTGAAACAATTATCCCTTTTCCATGTTTTTCATGTGAACACATTTATTCCCTTGTATATGCATTCTTATTTATGATGCATCATTTTTTATATTTTAAAATGGTTTTTGAAATGATTTTGATTATTTTTTAATTAGAAAATAAAAAGAAATATTTTTATATTTTTAAAACATAAAATTTGAATTTTATATATGAATTTTTGAATTTAATAGATATTTTAAAGGATTGTGTTTTAAGAAAGATGTCATGAATTTTTTTTACGAATACTTAATTTTTTTAAAAATTTTATTTATTTTATAATTTTTTTAATACATTTTTTGGGTTTAAATGGTAACTTTTAAATATATTATCAAGAACAATGTATTTTATTTTAAGACAACACTTTTTAGAATATTTTAAAAAAATTAATGAAATGGTTATTTCTTCATAATTTATCCAATAATCATAAAATATTGTTTTTATCTATTTCTACATCCTTTGAAATTTATTATGTTACACTTGGGATATGTTTCTATGATTTCTTCCTCCTTGTTTCTCTGAATAACTTATAAAGATGTTGTCTTCCATATTTTCCTTTTCATAAAATCCATTACATTACCACATGTTAGTTAAGATATGATGAAATGATAAATGTTTTTATGATCATGTCATCCTTTTAATTAATTTTTGTAAGTATTGATATACCATATTTTTTTATTTCAATATAGTTGTTTACTAATTATAAAATAATGATGATTATGCATTCTATTTTTACTCATAAATTTTATATGGTGAATGCATCAAACATAATGATTTTGTGAGTGGGGTCTGACATTATATATTCTATTGACGCATTGATTGATTATGTGTAACAAAAATGTTTCAGTATTTGGGATATTCTTACCCAATTAATGAATTATCTTTTGGGTGAAGCCTTGATAGAAACAATGATATCTTGGTTGTGATATTTATATTTATAATTATTACATACCATAAGACCACAATGGAAAGTGATTATAGTCCTAAATTATGCATTCTATTACCATGAATCAAACTATATTTATCCATGTGATTCTTTACATTTCAATCTTATCCAAAGATATATATAATTCTAAAATTATTGATTATATAGATTATTTATTGATCATTCACACTCCTATAATGTGTAGGTGATTTCTATCCATAATAAATTATGGTGTATGATTTCCCTTACTAAGGATTTGAGATCACCCTATTATTTTTTTCATTCCCTATGGTATACAAAAGTTTTATTCGAGTTAATATAAGGATTTAAGAATGGGAATAAGAAAATTTTAATGAAGTTTATTATACTATGCTTAAAATATTAGATATAAATATGAAAAATATGATTGTATCTAATATCCCAGTACTGTGGAACTATACGATACATTGTGATATGATACCTTGTATCTTAATGTAATGTAATAAAGTGACCCCCATCTATGGGATACTGAAGTTGGCTTGTCACAGTTTTCATATTTTTAATACTGAAATTTTTTTTCATTCTT
This sequence comes from Viscum album, assembly GCA_963277665.1. Lineage (NCBI taxonomy): Eukaryota > Viridiplantae > Streptophyta > Magnoliopsida > Santalales > Viscaceae > Viscum > Viscum album. The sequence continues at coordinate 175,976,853 of OY728164.1, forward strand.
ATTTTAAAATCCAATTATTTATTATTCTAAGGATCTTTATAAACCTAATTATATCTACTCAAAATGAAGCTTTACTACTAATGTTTTCCATATCACCCGATGAACCTTATAAAATATCATGTTTCCTCTAACCTTATAAACCAAAGCTCCAAAGGAATATCAAAATGATATTTCATTATGAAACCACTTAAAAACTCATAAAGTACCATTTATAACATGATTTCCACCACTTAAAGGAATGAACGGTGATCTCACATCACTCAATGGCATGGATTTGGTCTCTATGACAATCCCACATGATAAAAATTACACTATAACCCATAATAATCTTATTTATAATCACCCCATGCACCGCCATTATGTATTTGAAAATTGGTTCACACTATAATCCACTGAATTCTAAAAACCCCAATTAGAAACTGATAAAAATAACTCCAAACTCATCTCTGAACCACTTTTAAGGTCTCAAGACACTCACTGGGGAAATTGTTTATAACCAAGACATTACCTAACGTAGTTATACGCTCTATCCCATATGGTCGAGCATCAACACTTATGTTCTCTAATGAAAAGGCCACACACCACTATATGCCTATCATTGGAATTCCCCACTCACTTACTACTCAAGACAAGGTGAATAGCCCATTCAAACACCTCACAAGGAAATTGGAACCTAGTCATCGTACAAATAGGCTTAGAATGAACGGTTGATGGTAACAAACATTTTTATTATTTTTTTACTACCCTTGATCTCACACTATGATCCTTATCACAATGGTTTAGGGAAATATCCCTTATAAAATCATCTAACCCATCTATCTCTACCCAAAATAACAACCCATTAGTTCAACCACTAAATTAGTTTGTATCTAAATCAATGTTTATAGAGCAATTAACTTTTTATAACACGAATGTACTTAATTTAGAGATATGGAAACAAAAATTACATGTCAACATCAAAATCGATCATTGAATTTTAAGGGACCATTGAATATAAGAGATGAAATCCAACTTATCAAGCCCATACCTAGATCATACCCTAAAGGAAGCTATTCAAAAAACAACACATTCATACCATCACTGCTTGGGACAAACAAAAAAAATAAGAATTATATTTGGATATGATTTAAATAAACTCATCTAAAAAAATCATTCAACAAGGTCTCACATGGTCCTTATAAAAATATTTTTTAAATGTACCAAATGGGTCTATCAAAATCCATGCTCATTGAGTAAAACTATCTATTCCCTTTAAAGATTCCATTTCATAATATATTTCCAATTAAAACATTTTTGGAAAAAACTAACCAAACCATTTAAAAATATCAAAATACAATCCAATTTTTATAAAACATAAGAGAAAACAACCACTTTTATCATTTAAAACAATTTAATAAAATGAGAAACTCCATTAAGTTCCTAAATAATCAAATGGGAAATTCATTTTCAAAATCCAAATTCTTTTCAATCAAACTATATATGGAATCTATTTAGAATAAAAAACCCATTTAAAAACGCACATATTTTAACATCCCCTTTAGAATCGAAAATCCCAAGAAAACTATTTGAGCCATTTTAATGTCAGGTTAATTTCCATTTTTTTTAAATAGAATTATCTATCACTAATGACATGTTAATGAAAGATCACATAAAATAAAATTACTTCTTATAATAGGATAGAGTTTGTATCATTAATACTAGAATTTTAGTCACAATAACATACTTAATATTTTAAAATGTGCTCAAGTTATATAAGAAACTAGAAACAAGTACATGGAATTTGAACACACATAAAAATCAATGATCCCTGAACTCAAGTTCACTTACCCATTAGTCGAAGAGAAAATTAATAAAATTATATCACTAAAAGTAGGTGTATCACTATAGGTTAAGTAGGTCAATATTAAAAGAAAAAACCAAATCAAAAACCCCAATACTAGAAACATGTCCTTTTGGTCATATTTAGTTTATAAATACCATGAATGAATTACGTAAAAATTACTAACAATAATATATCTTCTATCTACCATTCCTATGTAGTAATAAAAACAAAAACAAAACATTGATACAATCTTGTAACACCTCAACCCAAATTTCATGGTCTAGGTTGGAGGGTCACATGATCAAATGTGTTCAACTATGTATGTAAGATTATATCGAATAGAAATGAGGGACTAAATTGGAACATTAGAAGACTATTATTCTAGTAACAAACAGAAATCAGTGTATTCAATAGTGGAAACAATAATCAGAGTATATAAAAAAACTTGATATAAAAAAAGAGATCATATGACAATAATATTGACACATGATATAACAATATGACTTGAAATATTAAATTATACAAACCAAGATGTCCCAATATGCTATGGATCTATAAATAACAAACAAGGAAAAATAAATTATCAGCTATAAATATAAAAGATCCTCGAGTCTATCCCAACATCGCCTTAACTAAACATCTCCTTCAGTACATCTACCCTATATAGGGTTACTGCCATCATCTGAAATCTATGTCAAAGGGGTTTTCACATGAACCAAGAAGCCTATAAAGTGTGTGATTATAAAACCCAGAATGAAACCACTATTTCATCCTTAACAAAACTGCAGTAGATATGTATACATTTTTTGATGACAGGAATGTAACTTCATAGGTAAACAATCATGTGTTGGGTCATCATGAACTAACCTGGATACCACAAATATTTTCCCCACACACATCCACTCCATGATATAAGAGAAGTTATGAATTGTTTCCAAGAATTTTAGAATAGTAAAAAAGGCTAAAAAATTATTGAAATAGGATTTAAGTTCATTATGTCTTGGGTAAAGCCATGGGGACATCATTCCCCACTAGATATATCAGGTTAGGAAAAAATTCCCTCATGAAAAAATATTATTCTCAAGTCAATAAATAATGCAATAATGACCCATAAACTATGTTAGATCATGGCATACAACCATCTTTCCATGATATCTATCATTCAAGACCCTTTCATAATCATCACTTGTCACATTACACATATTCCTGCACTAAGGGGTTATCCAAGAAATGAAAGTTCCACCTTTCACTTTGATACTAGATAAAAAAATTCTAATGTTCTTACGCATAAATTTATACAAAAGACATAATAATGAGTCCTGAGTTACAAATAAATAAAAATTTCACATCAATAGATGCCTTATGATCCATACAAACTCACATGTGAATGGAATATCAAGAAAGGCCTTCTGGGAAAAACACAGATAAAGAATAATTTTATATCGAGAAAGGTTTCAATGTTAAAACACACACAAAAAATAATGTCATATTAAGAGAGGTATCATGGGTCACACACACATAGACAAATAGGAATTTGAAATCAGGATAGTTCTCACATAGCACACATACAAACACACACAAGCATTCTTTGTTAAAAAAATTTATAAAATTACCATAACATGGTAATGAAGTTTGTACAATACGCATATCGAATCCTAAAATCCACATTCCCCCACTAGAATTGATATCAAACGCCAATGATCCTAAAAAATCCAATATAATGAATTTATATAGATTAATTTGTGAAATATAAAGATAAAACAAGATTTACACCATCTTTATCCTTGTGAATATTAAAAGAAAAAAACTAGACCATGTCATAATTCCTTGAACCAAATATGATAGTAAGAACATAGGTATTATCCATGTAGAAGAATAATCATATAGTAAGAAGGCTGGAAAATAAAGATAATTTACCTTGAAATCCCTTAGATTGACATCAATAAATGAAAAAAATTGCTATATGGTGGTATGTAATTTAAAAGAATATACACTAGAGTCCCTAGGTTTGAGATCCCTGTGTATAGACAGAATAATAATTATTTTGTAGTTTTTCTGGGTCAAAATATGAAGTTGAGGATTAATTAATATCTCAATCATGGTTTAGTCACATTGTTTACCAAATCATATGCCAATTTTCTGACTCTCACTACCACTATAGGTCACCCATCTAGTTTAGATGAATGCTTTCAAAAACTGTACACTATCCAAGATTTAGAATATATTTTTAATTACACAGTAAATTAGGGAATTTAAATTTTTTATCCCTAACCATGTACTAACAATTAAATACCCACATCTCCTTCTAATATGATTAAAATTTTCCTTCAGAAAACAAGATGATTTTCTATAACTATGATAAAAACATTATCCCCATTAATGGTTTCTAGAAACCCCCAAAACCACCAAAATAGTACAGGAGCCTTCACATCCAAATAAAAAATAACTCAGAACACATTAAATAATGAATAAAAAAAATTTATTACATACCTATAATGTTCAAAATCATTATAGTTTTTCCCAAGTAATTATATTGTTATTTTATTTTTTGTAATGTTATTCATTGTTATATGTTTGAATATATGAGAATAAATTTCATTCTATTATATGGATAACTCTTATTGGTTTATTATTTTTATTGTAGATATTTCTTTCATGATAATGTATTATCATGATTATGATCTAATCCTTAATGATATGATAATATGTTTTTTCCTTTATGAGTATTTTTGACCCCCAATTTCTTATATTTTTCATTACCTATGTTATAAATATGATCATAAATTCATGTTGTGCTTAATATTTCTTCGGATAAAGGAGTGGTAGGTTTAATAGTAATAACTCATCTACAATTTATTTTCATGTCTAGAATGAAAATTAATAAAAAAGAAGATGAGAACTCTTCGCCAACAGATTTGATGTATAACACTCAATCCCACATGGATTGAGAATTAGGGATAATAGACTAGCATCAATATATAGAGAAGACACCAGTTTAGATTTCATGGTTTTAAATTGAGGCACTCTATATTTCTTCCCATCATGTGAGGTCTTCCCATCATCCTTGAGAATTAATTTATCATCGTGAGGTTCGATAAAAGGTAAATCTGATGCACAAATTTATTCAATAATTCACATCATTTAGAAGGAAATTATAAATTAATAAGAGAGGGTTCGTGGAAGAATATTGATGAAGAGAGATTATTCACCAAGGTGATGGTGATTTCTTTGTTATCCAAGTATGAATGATGTTCTATGTTTGATATTTAATCTTTCTCATACACCACAAGATACGTTAAAAATATTTAATTGTTTTCTATTATTGAAGAATATTACCATGGTGAGTTTGATAGAGCATAGTTGAATAGTAACACTAAAAAGAAAAAGAAAACTATATGGGATACACTTTTACCGGATGACTATGATTCAAAATTACAAAGAAAATTAGAGCTCTCTATGAGTCTCAAATATGATGATTGTATAGATCTCACATTAACTCAATATTATTTGTGAATTTATAATAAAGAATTATACATCCTCATTTTGTTTTTTTTTGTTTTGTTTTTTCCATATTCTTGATGAAAATATCTATATCACCCCTTGAATTAAGTAAATTACCCATATTTTTTTTCTTTTTTATGTATATAAATTATATGGGTTAAGTTTGGAGGAGTTTGGAAGACTTTTAGAATGGTTTTTGTGATTTCATAAATGTTCATGGATGGTTCTCCATTAGTGAAAACTGTATAACTCCTACAGTAAACCATTGAAAATGAGATAGGGGCTATGGGGAAGGATTATAGATAGGCACACAATTATTCCAAACTGTGCAACCACCTAGTAGAAATAATGCAACTTGGGATAGTGGGATTTTATATGGTTGGTGCATGGTTTGTATAACCATTAAAGCCAACCATGTAATACCCACTTGAGAAAGTTTTTTGTGCCCAATATTTGAACAATTTGTATAACCACGTGACCAACCATCCACAATTTAAAAATAAGATCCATAAAAAGTGTATCTAGGTCATTATTAAAAAAGAACCCCTCGTTTTTCCCCAAAATGTCCCAACTCGATATTTACTCCCCCCAAAGTTAGTAGAGGCTTCACCCATCAATTTAGAGGTGATTTAAAGGCTTCTCATAGTGCATTGAAGCTATATTATCACAATAGGTCATCATTTTTAGTAGTTTATCCTAGTTTTCCTTGATTTTCTTTTCCCACTCTCTATGTTTCTTAGATAAAATTCCATTATAAATTGATATAAGGTATTTTATTCCAAATATTGTTAGATTTGTATTTTTTTATTTCAAGGAGAATATATCTAAGGTGTACATTTGGATATTTGACCCATTGTCATGTATGTTTTTTACACCGTTTATCATTTTCACCAAATTTCCAAGGTATGTGGCTTCACACATAACTCCTCTATTTAGAGTATGAAGAAATGATTTAAAATTGATTTTTTACATGATTTTTTGTGAATTTGGTGTGAAAATCAAGGTAGAAACCCTCTTTAGTGATGTTTTGTAGTTTTTGTGAAATTGTGAATTTATTATGAAAAATTCATTGTGGATTGATTATAATATGATGATTTTAAATATTTTTTCTCATCAGGATTTATTAAAAAGATTTTTTATAATTCGTTTCTATAAAAACAAAATTTATTGGAATGGTTTCAGAAAACATGGATTTGGCATTGGTTTTTCATGATTGTGTGGCTTGTGTTCATATGAATTGGGATGGATAAAGGCATGAAGTACCCTCATCAAAAGGTTGGGAACAATATAGGAGGGATGTAACCCCATCAAAATGGTTCACTAAAGGAAAAATTAGAGAATGGATGACTCACCACCCATGAGTATAGGGAGGTTCAAGTTACATGAATAGTTAAATATATGCGTATATGGAATAAAATGGGTTATCCTGAAATGGAACTTGTGAAATGGTGTTATGTGCTATTGGTTGCTTTCCATGGAACCTGATATTGTTTTGTTAAAACATCTTGGTTAAAGAAATTGTTTTTATTTTGATATAAGATGTTTTTGATTTTTTTTTCTAATATAAACAGTTTGATATAAATGTGCTTACATGTTTTATCTTAGTGGAGTGTGTAGGGATTCCACTTAGGGAAAACCTACTGAGTTTCATTACTCATGCCTACTTTTCTACTTTTGTACATTTATAGATGGTGTTTATCATGACATGGAAAAAAGGTAAAGTGTCTCACTTTGATAGTATTTCTTAGTGATACTTGGCCTATTTTTTCAAGTGGATCTTGGGGAATGTTGGATCTTTGGAGTTGTATTTTTCTTTAAGTTTTTTTGGTTTTTGTCTTCCACTGTGTACTTGGTTATTTCATAGTCTTCCATTATGGTATTCTTTGTAGTGGTTTTGAAATAATTGAAATGTTTTAGTTTCATTTCATTGTAATAAATCATTATGTAGTTGTTTAGTTGCTTATGCACTAGTGAAAAAAAGGTTTTCCATATCAGAATTTTTCAATTCAGTTATATATAACTGATGTGAAAAGCTATAAAAAAGGCTTTATCATGTCGGTTATAAAATAACCAATGTGATAAATCTCCGAGAATCGATTTATCACGTCAGATATTTTATAACTGACATACAAAATACCGCGATTTGATTTATCATGTCATTTATTTTGTAACCAACCTTATAAATCGATTATCGGCAATTTATCATTTTGGTTATTTTATAACCAACGTGATAAATCAAATATAAGAACTTTATCACATAGGTTATAAAATAACTAAGGTTATAAATGTCGATTTATAACGTTGGTTATTTTATAACCGACGTGATAAAATATTTTCTACTTGGTTATTAAATAACTAATGTGATAAACCTAAAAAAATATTTTATCAAGTCGGTTATTAAATAAGCGATGTGATAAAGCTTTTAAATGATTTATTAGGCCTCGTATTCTGTCATTTTGTTTTCTTCAATCTGTCGACCTACGACTCATCTCTGTTGCGTGGAAAACCTAGAAAAGATTATTTTTAGTCATTCCATCTAACCTACTTTTTTCAACAACATTCTTCATCTTTATTATCATCAGATCTATCAGGCCGACTCACAACACTCAAGTAAGACTCACACACCTTGATTTCATTGTTTATTTTTTACGATGACTTAAATTTATTTTTTGAGATATTATTTTTCTATCATTTTTCTTTCTATTATGGTAAGTGTCATAGTGTCCTTTTATACCATGATAAGTTCTTTTCTAATAAAATAAACCATGGTAGTGATATCATGCATGTTCTGCATTTTTTGTTGCTACCACATGTGTTCTATCATGTGTGTGTGTGTACTTCCATGTGTGATCTACCATGAAATCATTATTGTGCAAGTTCTTCCCCTACCCCCTAGACACCCCCACCCCCTAGACACCTCGTACCCCCTTGGACATCCCCCCACCCATAGAAAGCCCCCAACCCCTAGACACCCCCGAACCCTTGGACAGCCCCCACCCCCTGGACAGCCTCCTCCCCCTAGACACCCCCCTCCCTCCCCTAGATAGCCCCCCTCCCCCTGGACACCACATACCCACCTGGACATCCCCATTGGATTGCCCCCACCCCCTGGGCACCCCCCACCCCATTGGACACCCCCCCCCCAAACATCCCCCATGCCCCTGAACACCCCCCCCACCCCTTAGACATCCCTCGTCCCCCTAGACACCCCCTACCCCCAGGATAGCCCCCAACCCCACCCCCTAGACACCCCTTACCCCCATGGGACAGCCCCCCCCCCCCACCCCCACCCCCCACCCCCCACCCCCCCCCCCCCCCCGAGATAGCCCCTCCCCCCATCCCCCCTGGACAGCCCCCCCCCCCCCGGACAGGCCCCCCCCCCCCCTGGCATCCCTACTGGACACCCCCTACACCTTGGAAACCCCCACCCCTGGATATCCCCCACCCCAACCCCCTTGGATAGTCCCCCACCCCATGGACAACCCCCACCCCCCTAGATAGCCCCACCCCTATACAACCCCCACAACCCCATGGACACCCCCACCCCATGGATAGACCCCCCCTGAATATCCCCCCCAGACACCCCCCCCCCCCCCCAGACACCCCCCCCCCCCCTGGACAGCTCCCACCCCCAAGGATACCCCCCCCCCCAACACCCCCACCCCCTGGACACCAAAAACCCCCTTGGATAGCCCCCATCCCTAGATACCCCTACCCCCTGGATATCCCACCACCCCCCTTGGACACCCCCACCCCCATGGACATCCCCCCACCCCCTAAACACCCCCCTCGACACCCAACCCCTTGGACACCCCCTACCCCCTGTAAACCCCCCCCCCCCCCCCCCCGACACACCCCTACCCCCATGGACACCCCCCCCCCCCCCGAACAGCCCTCATACCCCCTGTGCACACCCCCACCCCCTAGACACCCTTCCACTCCCTGGACACCCCCTACCCCCTTGGGCAGCCCCCACCCCCCTTGGATAGTCCCCACCTCCCTATACACCCCCTACCCCCTTGGAAAGTCTCTGCACCCCTGTGCACACCTCCCACCACCTGGACACCCCCCCCCCCCCCGTCGGACACCGGTTACCCCTTGAAAAGCCCAGTAGACATCTCCCCACCCTCTTAGACACCCCTCCCCCCTTGGATATCCCCCCCCCCCACCCCACCCCCTTGGACAGCCCCTCACACCCTGGACACCACCCACCCACTTTACTGGATCTAGAAGTCATGTGTACAAGTTTTGGAAGTCAGGAAGTGGATGATGGGTACGGTGATGAATGGTTGTTGGGTGAATAGGGTATGTTTCTTGTTTCTGGGTGAAGAGGATATACCAACGGTTTCATAAATCGTTGCAATAGATTATATACTAGAGAGTGTATGCCAATTGTTCTTGAACCATTTGTATATATATATCCCAACGATTTCCATGAAACCATTTGAATAGATTATATGCTGAAGAACATGTATACCAACGGTTCTTGGACCATTGGTATATATATATCAAAACAGTTTCATTGAAACTATTGGCATATATTAACTTCAAACAGTCTATATAGTTTTCAAATTCCTCCACTTCAACTTATTTGTATGTAACATCTTCATGGGAACACAATTTCTTCTTTCTAGAGGATTTCCATTCTAAGTTACACTTTCCTCTCACACCCCTTGACAAATTTTTCATGTATTTTTTATCATCATCATATAATAATTTCATTAGACACATTTATATGAGATAACTAACTTTTCTATTTCAATAGAAATTGAGTATAATCTTTCCTTTGAATGTTCCCCAATGCCTGATTACTAACACATCTATTCCCTATTGTTTTTTCAAAAAAAAATTTACTTTCAAATTATTTATTTTTTCATATAAATATAAAACTATTAAATCTTACTAGATTTTATTTTTAATATTATTTTTAGGAATATCTTTTTCAAATATTCATATATTTTTATTATATTTCAAAAACAAATTACATTAAAAAAAATATTTTTCATATAAATATAAAATTGGCATATCTTAACAAGATGTATACTTTTGATATTTTTTATAGGTAATAATGATTCGAAGTTAGATTATTTCACATCGAATTAGTAAGGAATATGAAGAAGGTGTTGATAACCTTTTGTAATTTTATAAACAAAATATTCTAAGCAACGACATTTTTTCTGTCCATGCTTGAAATGATTGAATATGAAGAAGTTGAAAAGTAGAGAGATCCAAGATTATCTAATTTTTCATGTTTTTAATCCGAGTTATATCCCTTGGATTTGGCATGGTGAAACTTGACTGAATTTCTGATCTACTAATGATGATTTTAAATATGGTAATTCTGATGGAATTGAAGAAATGATTCGTGATATTGCATCAGAACAAATTGAGATAGAACTGATTGTTGCACATCAATATCGTGATGCTGAAAAACCATTATATCCTGGTTTTACAGATTTTACATTTGGTTTGGTAGTGTAAATATTGATTAACACGAAGGCGAAACATGGATGGAGTGATAGAAGTTTTACAGAGCTGCTACAATTGTTGAAAGACATTCTTCTAAAAGACAATGATCTTCCATATTCACATTATAAATATAAGAAAATATTATGCCTGATAGGATTTGGAAACAATAAAATACATGCTTGTTCTAATGAATTTATGATATATAGGAAGGACTATGAATTTCTATGAGAGTGTCCTAAATGTGGGACATCATGGTATAAGTTCATAGAAAAATCACCTGTTGATGTAGAGATTAGAGAGATCCCTGCCAAAGAATTTTGGTATCTTCCTATAATTCATCGTTTGAAAAGTTTATTTGAAAATTCAAATGATGAAAAAAGGTTAAGATGGAATGCTGATGAGAAGATATGTGATGGAAAAATATGCCAACTAGCTTATTATCCACAATGGATGAAAATTGATGAGCAGTATCCTACTTTCAGAAAAGAAATTAGAAATCTCATACATGAGTTGTGCACAGATGGAATGAACTCATATCGAAGCCTCAATGGCACACGTAGTTCATGGCCTATTTTATTGGTAATTTCCAACATGCCTCCTGATGTTTGTATGAATAACAAATATGTCATGTTGAGTATAATGATCTCTATTCTGAAGTAACCCAGAAATGATATTGTTGTTTTCTTATCACCATTGATTGATGATTTGAAACTATTATGGGAGGATGGTATTAGGGTGTATGATTCTTATAAAATGGAATATTTTCAACATGAATCAGTGATTATTTTCACTATAAATGACTTCCCATCATATTGAAATTTGTTTGGATACAGTGTTAAGGGGCATAAAGCTTGTCCAATTTGGGAACAACAGACTTCATATTTTCAATTGCATCACCTTATGAAAACAGTATACATGGTTCATTGAAATTTTTTTGCCTAAAGATTACTCTTATAGAAGGCTGAAAAAGGAATTCAATGGCTCACAAGAATTTGATATTACATCAAAACCTTTATCCCCTGATTTTTTTTGAGAGGGTGAAAAACCATGATGTGAAATTGGGAAAGACACCTAAATATGGTAATGATAGACATATTTGGAAGAAAAGGTCAATATTTTTTGAGCTACCATATCAAATATATCATAATGTAAAACATAATCTTGATGTCATGCACATGGAGGAGAATATCTGCAATAGTTTGATTAGAACATTGTAAGATATTAAATGAAAGAGTAAAGATGGGTTGAATTCCTGATTAGACTTACTATCAATGGGAATATGTTTGGATTTATCTATCAATCCTAATGGAAGGCGAACATTTATTCTCCCAGCTTGTCATACATTATCCAAGAGGGATAAAATTAACTTTTTCAATGTATTCATGATAGCAAAGTGCCTCAAGGTTATTCTTCAAATGTAAAATATTTTGTCTCTTAGAGGATTTGATGTTGGTAGGTATGAAATCTCATGATCGATATGTCATGATGCAACAACTTCTATGAGTTTCGTTGTGTGGAATATTGCCAATCCATGTTAAAAATACTATAATGAAGGAGTGTTATTTTTTTCAATTCAATTTGTAAGTAGGTGATTGATGTGAATGCTTTGAAAATTTTGGAAAAGGATGTAATTTCTATACTTTATTAATTTAGAAATGTATTTTCCTCTTTCTTTTTTTCATTTAATGGTTCATTTAATGGTTCATATGGTTTGAGAAATAATTCATTGTGGACCATTATATCTTTCTTGGATGTATCCTTTTGAAAGGTATATGAAAATATTGAAGGATTAGGTTAAGAATTTATATCGACCTAAAGCATCAATTATTCAAAAGTATATTTTTGAGGAGGTTGCGGAGTTTTTTACGAGCTCCTTGGTTGCGGAAAAGCACATAGGTTTTCCTCCATCTCTCCATGAACGCATTAATAATGAGGGAAAGGGGATTCATGGTTTGAAAGTCAAATTATTTTCATCTAAATAGATGAAGAAGGTATAATTATAAATCTTTAATAACATAGCTAATGCTCAATTGTATATCACATTTCATATTAATGATTTGAAATAATGTCATCCAAATAAGAAAGAAATGTGCATTTTGAATGAGCCTAATAAAACATTTTTTCGATGGTTTAAAAAGTCCTTGCTTGGTAGATCAGATTTATCAGAGACATTAATATGGTTAGTGGGTGCTCCAAGTTTAAATGTTATAACATGGTCTGAGTGTGACATTAATGCCTATACATTTCATAAAAATTATCAGGACAATAGGGGTGTAGTTTAGAATAGTGGTGTATTGGTGTTTGTAGAAGCAATGCATTTTTCTAGTTCTAAAGAAAAAAAAACCAATTTATGCGTCAAGTGCATATTATGGAGTCATTTAGAAAATATGGGAGGTTGATTACTTTAAAATTAAAGTTCATGTTTTTAAATGAAAATGGTTTATTGGTAACAATAGTGTCATACACGATGAATTTGGAATGACAGTTGTTAATTTGAATAGATTGAAAGGCACAGAAGATTCCTTTATAATGGAAACACATGCAAAAACGATTTTATATGTTGTTGATCAATTAGAAATGCAGTGATTTATTGTTTTACAAGGAAAAAACAATATATAGGTGTGGATCAACTTGATAAAGATGTTGATTTATGTGAGATCCCTAAATCTATGGAAATATTAGTATAAAATAATGATGAGCATGTTGAAGACATGGTTTGTGGCATAAGGACCAATCATGACAAATGAATTTGGGAAAACAATCCATTTGTACATTCCTTATATTTCAGGTACCATATGTTTATTTCTTGTTTACATTTATTAATATCATAAACTGTTAGATATTGTAATTTTTATGTTTATTAAAATGTGTATTAAAACAAATAAGTAGAAATTTTTGTTTATTTTAATTTTGTTCAGTTTAGTTTATCATGTTGACCATTACGTAACTTATATAACTATTGATTTTTTTGAATGAAAGTTATTTTACCATGTTTAACATGTTTACCATGTTAACCATAGTTTACCACAGTTTACCTTTACATAAATTATATATTTATTGATTTTGATAAATTAAAATTACACTACCATGTTTACCATGTTTAACATTTTTACAATTTTTTAACATGCTTACCATATTTACCATGTTTACTATTACGTAACTTAGTTTAGTTTTTCATTTTTTGTTTACATTAGTATTGCTATATTTGAATTTTTAAATTTTTGAACTAATTTTTTCATTTTTTATTTGATGAATAATGACAGATCAATCAGTTGATCAACCACATGATTCTGGAGATGATCATCATGATCATACCTCTAGGGAAGAACATTCACATGCTCATGATATTCCCCAATCTTCCTCATGTGCTCCCATAACAACAAAAAAGATTTCATGATTTGGTAAACATGGTTCCACACATTTACTAAAATTATCACTTTCTCATAGCCAGGACCAAAGGATACTCATTGAGTTTGAAGATAATGATATTCCTAGAGGTCCAAATGAAAAATATTTTAAGAGTTTTGTTTAAAATCAGGGAAAAAGAAAAGTAATCATTTTTTATGATGATTGGAGAAGTGTGGACAAAGAGATAATATATTAGTTATGGGAGACAATTTTGGTAATATATTTAACTATTGTTTGACTAATATTTAAATGTTTATAGTATAATGTGTTTTACCTCTTCTTTATTAGATGAAATTTGTTATTCCTGACACTAGAGGAGACAGGAGAAAATGTTTATCGATGACTACTAGGAGATAGAGGGATTTCAAATCAACCCTCACATTTGATTTCATTTTTTTTTTCATAGGCAACATGAAAGTCCATGCGATATATATCATTCCATAGAAGAAGACACATGGAAACTATTTTTTGACAGTAGAAGAAAAGATTCATTTTTGGTAAGGGACATGTAAAATTTTATATGTTTTCTTATATAAAGGATCTTATTAATGTTTTTTTAATGATTTATTATTCTTGATTTGCATAAAACAAGGGAATTTCATCAGGATATCCAATCTAAACATGTAAACCCTCATAGTTTATCTTGAGGACGGTATTGTTTATTAGAAGAAAAAATGATGGTGGAAAATTTATAAAAACTTAGAGATGAGTCTTCAAGCTCTAGAGAGTTTTCCCCTTCCATCACCTCCATCTAGACATGAAAATTTTAAGAGAGCTCCGATGAGTATAAATGGGAAATATATTTCTCAATAATCGACAATCGTAGCTGAGAGGATTGTAATATATTTATTTTATTATTTAAGTTAATTCTATTATTTATATAATTTGAATCATTACAGAAATGTATAATAAATTAATACAAGATTCTCTTGAGGATAAGAGCACGTGAGGGGTATTTATAGCTACTGGCAGGCAAGATATTTTATCTGAAGTATTGGGAAAGCCCGAACACCTTGGTCGTGTACGAGGATACCCGATGGGTGTATCAGTAAGAAAAGTGTTTCCACATTCTTTAACTTCTTCCATAGAGGGTGTTTATAAAACAATATAATCCTTGGAGGCTTAAGTTCATAATATCAATCAGATGATAGAGGAAAATATTAGAGCATTGGTATAGTCTTTGTTTGTAGACATACAAAGACAATTTTAGACTACAGCTCTCACTCCTCCACCTCCCCCTGTAGACCCCAATATTTATCCTCCACCTCCTCCAATAACTCCCACTCCCCCACCTCTATATTCCATTATTTATCCTCCAACTCAGCCAGCTGACCCCATTTTTTATCCTACTCCACTTCCATAGCTTTCTAATTTTTATGAGTTGAATGTTGATAATCCTCACCATCATATAGTTGCATATGGTCTGTTATATTGTATATGAGATACAGATCATCATCAACAGTTAAAGCAAGAGAATCATAGGGTCATTGTACAAGATATTATAGATAGATCATCTCAAGTACCATTACCTACAAATGAGGTGATGATAGTTCAACAAAGTATCGATAACTTTTTATATTAGCCATCCAAACCTCTGCAACTCATTACCATAGAGGTATGTATGTTATATCTTTTGTTTTATTTTTTATTTATTTTTCTTAACATTTGAAAACTAATATATTTTTCTATTTATTTACAAGAATACTATAAAGGTAAAGAAATACTGTATAGACAACAAAAAAGTAAAATGGGTATGACATCATATACTAATTCTAGTAGTCCTGACATATTGTCTAGATATTCAAATTTGTTGGTGGCTAATTATTTGTTTCAAATAGAAGCTCATGTTTGTGGAAATTCAATAAATGTGGAGACTTTTACAAATGATATCATGGAGCTTGTTACTAGAGATAATTTGGGCATCAACGTGGTGTATATTTTTTCCATGTAAGTCTTAGCACCTTTCCCTGCGTTATATTTATTAAATATTTATACTTATGTCTATTTTGTATTAGGTATCTTTATAAAATGTGTGAGAAGAATGATCGGACACATGTATATGGATTCATAGACCCGTATTTGATTTCCCCTGAAGCACATGCATTGGATGAGGAACAAAGAACACTTTATATTGCTGAAATATTTGAATAGAATATAATCACGCAGTGTTTGATGATGCCTTTTTGTGAGAGGTGTGTAACAAATATCTGGAAATTTTTTCATTATCATTTAACATAAAAAACAACTAACATTAAATTTTATTTTATATAAGTGATCATTTTTGTAAGGTTTTTTTTTCAAGGGAGAAAACAATTTATTGGATATGCTTTGTCCATGGCAATATCTGGGGAAGTTTTTAGAATATGTTGAAAAAGTAAGTTTAAATTTATTAATAGTTGTTTAAATTATAATGAATTTTAAATTTATCCCATTCATATTATTATCTAATAATGGATGGGCCTACTTTCTAAAAAACACAAATAAAAAGAGTTCCAAGATCAAATATGTAAAAGTAAAGGTATGTATCCATTTACAATTTTCACTTTTCGATGTATTACATAAAAATGATATTTTTAATTGACACCCATTTAAACAGAATTTTCTTGAACAACATGCCTTCATCGAAATCATATATTAAATTTTAAGATTTATGTATGAAATAATTACAACTCAAACAATTGTGAAGCTTTACCTGGTGATATTTCATTATTAACATTTCCATAATATTTCATTTGATTTAATCATTATACATGTCAACTAATTTCTTTTTAATTTTTATCTATTTAATGACCATCCACCCTATAGTGCTCAAGAGTTCAAACACTTACAAGTGGAATGGTTAAATTATTTTACATGTTTGATTATATTTTAGTTTGTTTGTAGTGTAAAATGTAATTTTGAATATTGAAATTATAATTGTGTATTTGGTAGTTATTTTTGTTGGATTTAATTTTTTTAGTTGACTTTGTATGTTTTTAATGTTATATATGTGAATGTTTAATTTTTCTCTGGTTCTTCTTATTTGGTCTCGTTATGATTTTTTTATGGTATGCATTATGGTATGGTTTTGGTCTGATTTTGGTCTGGTTTCTGCTTGTTTTATACTTTGGCATAGCATAGTAATGGTTTCATGGGGGTGGGGGTGTCCAGGGGTTGGGGACTATCCATGGGGGGTGGGGTGGTGTCTAGGGGGTTGGAGGGTGTCCAAGGGGGAGGGGGTGGGATGGTGTTCAGGGGCTGGGGGCTATCTAGTGGGGTGGGGTGGTGTCTAGGGGGTGGGGTTGTCCAGGGGGTGGGGGTTGTCTAAGGGGTGGGGGTGTCCAAGGGGTGGGGGCTTGTCTAGGGGGTGGGGGTTTCCAGGGGGTGGGCGGGTGTCCAGTGGGGAGTTGTGGTGTCCAGGGGGTGGGGGCTATTCGGGGGGTGGGGGTTGTCTAGGGGTGGGGTGCCAAGGGGGTGGGTGGATGTTCAGGGGGTGGGGTTGTGTCTCGGGGGGTGGGGGCTATCTAGGGTGGTGGGGGTTGTCTAGGGGGTGGGGGTGTCCAGGGGTGGGGGTCTAGGGGGTGGGGTGGTGTCTAGGGCGTGGGGGTTATCCAGGGGGTGGGGGCTATCCAAGGTGGTAGGGGTGTCCAGGGGGTGGGAGGGTTTCCAATGGGTCAAGGGAGAGAGGGTGTCTAGGGGGTGGGGTTTGTCTTGTGGGGTTGGGGCTGTTTAGTGGGGTGGGGTTTTCAATAGGGTAGGGGTGGGAGGGTTTCCATGGGGTAGGGGCTACCAAGTGGGGTGGGGTGGTGTCAAGGTGGTAGGGGTGTCCAGGGGGGTTGTCCATGGGGGTGGGGGTGTCGAGGGGTTGGGGGATGTCTAAGAGGGTAGGGGTGTCCAGGGGTGGGAGGGCGTCCAAGGGGGTAGAGTGGGAGGGTTTCCAGGGAAGGGTATGTCCAGTGAGTGTGGTGGTGTCTAGGGGGTGGGGTTGTCCAGGGGGTGGGAGGGAGGTCCAGGGGCAGGGGTGTCTAGGGGGTAAGGGTGTCTAGGGGTGGGGGTGTCCAGGGGGTGGGGGATGTCCAGAGGGTAGGAGGTTTCCTAGGGGTGGGGGTGTCCAGAGGTGGGAGGGTGTCCAAGGGTGGGGGTGTCTTGGGGTGGGAGGGCGTCCAAGGGGTGGGGGTTGTCCAGGGGGTGGGGGATTTCCATGGGTGGGTGTCGAGGGGGTGGGTGGGTGTCCAGGGTGGTGGGGGGGTATGTCTAGTGGGGTGGGGTGGTGTCCAGGGGTGGGAGGGTGTCCAGGGGGTGGGGGCTATCCAGGGGGTCGGAGGGTGTCCAGGGGGTAGGGGTGTCTAGGGAGTAGGGGGTGTCCAGGGGGTCAGGGTGTCCAGGGGGTAGGGGCTGTCTAGTGGGGTGGGGGTGCCTTGGGGGCGGGGGTGTTGTTCAGGGGGTGGAGGATGTCCAAGGGGGTAGGGGATGTCCAGGGGTGGGAGGGTGTCTAAGGTGGTTGGGGTGGGAAGGTGTCCTAATTTGGGGGTTGTCAAGTGGGTTGGTGTGGTGTTCAGGGCATGGGGGTTGTCTAGGGGGTGGGGTGTCCAAGGGGTGGGGGTGTCCAGGGGTGGGAGGGTGTCCATGGGTGGGGGTGTCTAGGGGGTGGGGGCTATCCAAGGGGTTGGGTGTCTAGGGGGTGAGGGTTTCTAAAGGTGGGAGGGTGTCCAGGGGGTGGGAGTTGTCCAGTGGGGTGGGGTGGTGTCTACGGGGTGGGGGTGTCCAGGGGGTGGGGGTGTTCAGGGGGTGGGGGGTTTCAGAGGTGGGGGTGTCCAGGGGGTGGGGGCTGCCCAGTGGGGTGGGGGGCTGTCCAAGGTGTTTTAGGTATTTTTATTTGACAATATATATTTTCAATGTTATGCATGTGAATGTTTAACTTTTCTTTGGTTCTTATTGTTTTGGTCTTGTATTGATGTTTTTATAGTATAGATTCTGGTCTAGTTTTGGTCTGTTTTCTTCTTGATTCTGGTGTTCTTTGGAAGAGCATAGTAATGGTTGAACGGTTTCATTAAAAAATGGTTTTTACATTTGTTATTTTATAAATTACATAATAAATTCATGAGAAAGGTTTTTACGTATTTACTTAATAACTGAAGTTTTATATCTGTTATTACATCGGTTATTATTCAACCGATGTGAAAAAATACTTTACAGACTGGTTTATCACATCGGTTGTAAGAATAACTGATGTAAAAAACTTGTTTACACGTCGGTAATTAAAAAACAGACATGAAAATCTCTTAGGAGTCACAATTTATTATTTCAGTTATGTAATAACTAACGTAATAAACTATATAACAAATTTTTTATTTAAAAACTGACATAATAAATCACGAATCCAAAGCATTTTTCACATCAGTTATTTTGGAACGGACGTGAAAAAAACTTTAGATTTATGTTTTTTACATCGGTTTTAAAATAACCAACATAAAAAAACAATATTTATAATGTCCCCTTTAATAACGTCATCCAAAAACCAACGTAAAAAGTAAAAAATAACCAATGCAAAAAAAATTCTACACTAGTGACGGAATGTTTGGTTGGTTATTTTATTTTCAAAGGGAAATGATCTCCCACATGAAAATGAATCCATTAGAATTTATTAGCATCCATCGAGGCCTTGGAGATATGTATTAAGCCCAGGTAACTTCATCCCACCTTCTCAAGACAATGAGAAGAACAGGGATGTTACATATGGTATCAACTTGGTCCTTCCATATATATTTCTAGAAAAATTAGTCTTTAAGATGGTATTGGTTTTCAGTATTCAATTTGAAAATTCATTCTAGTTATTCTTGAGGTGGGATCATTAAAGGGAGTAATATTTTTGGGACATAAAATGTAGATCATAAAAACACGTATCTATCCTTTTTATACTAAACATAAATTTAGTAATAAGTTGGGTATATATGTGTTCTAGAGACACTTCTAGGATTTTTAATCACATTGTCATAGGTTTAACCAATTTAGATTTTTCAAAAATCAATGAATGTGGATAATGTTGATTTTGGAAATCATTATGGTGATAATTTTGATGTGCTATAATTTTAAATTTTAAGCTTTCAGTTGAGAGACAGTGAGACTTATAATGTTTTTGTTTGTATAGAAAATGGAACTTGGTAGGAATCATATAAACAAAACGGTGGAAGTAAATGAAAATGTGGTCGCAAATCAGCCACATGTGAATCAAAAACTATTTTAGAGAATCTTCCATTCATTTTTGGGTATAGACAGTGAGGACGGGAGTGATAAACCAAGTAAATTTAATCATTCCATCCAATTTCAGCAATAGAATCCTTCCATATTTCAGAGGTGATTTTGAACTAGAAAAGGAAAAGGTGTGGTTAGATTAGATTAATCGTATCTTCGATTTCTTTGGAACACCAATAAAGTTGAAAGTCAAGATGGTGACGTATATGATGAAATATATTCCACACCATTGTTGGGATTTAGTTTTTTTAGGATAAACTAGACTATAGCTCTGAATTTTAGGATATTGAATAATTTATTAAGAAAAAAGTTTATCCTCATACATTCAAAATTCAATGAAGGATATAATTATTCATCATGAAGTGTGAAAGTATTTATATAATAGATTATGTGTCTAAATTAATCAATTTATTTCACTTTGCACCTATGGTCTCTACTAGTGCTTCCTTAAAGGCATGTATCTTTGAATCGGGGATAAGGTAGGAGACACTACAAAATATTTGACTTATACCAACAGAAATTTTGAAACAGAAAATATATCTGTTGGTATAAATAAGCAATTCCAACGAATATTATGTTTTTTTGGTATTAAATTCAAGCAAAGAAATTTATTTTTACCGACATATATATCTATTGTTATTAATTGTTTAATACCAACATATGTTTTACCATTAGTTATATTTATTGTTAAATCATATTAACACCGATAATTTTTTTACCAACAAATGTATCTATAGTTATTAATTATTATTACCAAATATTTTTTTTCAAAATATAAATTTTTTAATAGTATTTATTTACTATAAAAAACAATTAAGAATAATTTTTTATCACTATTATTGATCAGTTTACTAAAAAAATTATATTAATTTTAACAATTTTTTTTAATAAATATTAAGAATATGACACTATTTGAAATAAAACCAATATATCATTTTAAATATGTTTTTTAATAAATTATTATATGGGATTTTCAAATACATTCACAAAAAAAATAAGCATGATCATTCACATATAACAATCAGTCATTTGAAAATTTTAAAAGAGAAATAAAATTAAAGTAAATTTAATATCGGTTTCGACCCCTTTTTTCCTTCTCCCCAACCGTCTCCCCTCTTCCCCGGTCATGCTTGTGGGTGATTAGAAAACCCTATAATCCTTTATCCAATCATCATACATCAAATTAATCTCCCGACTATATCCTTCTCGATACAACATGAGCAACGTGAATTTTGTGGTTGGTGGTGTGTTGGACTACTTCAGGATCGCATATGTCAGTCGATAATTTCTACATGAGAATAAGATATTTTGAGGGATTCGGTCGAAGACTCCTGACAAGGATTGGAAGGAGGAAACCGAGAAGATGCACAGTGAATACCCTTGTGTTCCAGGTCCTCCCATCATCTTGAATATCATCTTTATCCATAATCTCATTATGAAGGAGGAAGAAAAATGTGAATCTTGATGGTGAGCCATTATTTGTTCTTATCCTAGCTTAAGTGTTTATGATCATGAACCCCACATAGCATTTCTAATTTGGTTTTCTTATGTAGTTTGTTTTGTTTTTTGTAGCATGAATAAACTTGGTAGTCCTCATCCCCGGTATCCTCCCGACCATTGTTGATCACATAGTGGCATTCTCAACCAGTGCTCACACTCCTAGTTCATCATTTCCACCCTTAATTATCTATTGTTGCTCATACATTTATGTTTGATTTCATTTTTCCTCATTCAAGTGTACAGACGAGGTGTTGGCAGGGGCATGGACAGAAACCCATTTCACATTCAATCGGTTGATATCCCCAAACACACATTATCACATCCATGTGATTTGATGTTTCAGAGGAGATTCATGAATCTATGAGGTTGATTCAGGGTTTTCTGGTTTAATGAATGTTTCTTAATGCCTTCAAAATAGGAAATCTAATTTATTTTTAAGTTCTCTTTAACATGAAAGAGCCAACTGTTTCTTTATATTCTATTGCTCCTATACATCCATCTGGAGAAGAATTAAATCCATTTCTGAAGTTCCCTCAACCAGATAAAAATTTCAAGTTACTTGCAGATTTATGTTGATACCATGCAAAAAATAACTCATTTTAATCCCAAACATTAACATTTCTAGAATATATTTTGTGGGGTCTGCATATTATTATTATTTTGGGTCTACATATGTTTAGTGGCGATTCTTAATCTAGAATGTGAATCTAATTTCTGTGAGAGACCATTCCATCTCATATGATTTTTTTCTGGTATCTTGTTGGTGTTCTATTCTTGGGCCTTATGGAATGATTTGTGGATTGTTTTTGAAATCTTATTACAAATTGTACTTTTGGATTTTCCAAATGATTTTCATGCTTGTATTTTTATTTTGTCTTCTGTTTTTTTTTTCTATGGTTTCATGGAATTTGGCAATGGACATTGTTTCTTATGTTATTTCCTGTTGAATTGATGAATTCTCTTATCCATTACCATATAACATAATATATGTGGAAAATGTAGAGAATAATGCTAGTATGATTCTGAAATTTTGGTGCTTTACTTTTATTTTTTAATCATTAGGTACACACTAAAATATTTTTCAACGATCTCTCTATTTTGAGGGTGTGAGATTTAAAATAACACATTGCTAAGAATTTGAAAGCCACCAGAATAAACATATTAACTCATTTTCTCTTAAATTTTTTGAATAATTAAAACTGGAAATTTTTTCATATGTAAAACACTTAGATTCATAGCCTAAAATTTCTCACAACACCAAATATTTAAGAATGGGAATGCATCCTATTGGCTGTCTGTCACAATTAATAGAATCTTGATGTATTGTAATTTTTATATTTGAATTAATTACATCTTTCAAATCTTGTTTAATTTTTTCATGTTAAATCCTTGGACATAATATTGTTTTTAACGGTTCATGCAACCACATGAACGCGATAAGAGGCATCTTGAAGAGTGGGATGTCCCTTTTCTAAGCATTGCATACATACCTGAAAGGTTTACAAAAAAATGCTTTGGGAAATTAAGAAGTAGTCCCTGTTTAGAGTTAGAAGGGATTCAGGTAGAGATAAAGATGAAAAACAAGCTAGGAAATATTAACAAGAAGGGCTTCCTGATGATCAATAGCCATCCTGTAGTTAATGCTGCTCAATCTGATTATCTATCTGTTTGTACGTACAAAATGCATGAAACTGGTTGTTTTTGTGTTTTTTATTGACATATAGTTGGAAATTCTAGTGTGTGGGTCCGGTTCATGTCAGGATGAACATTTGGTGAACTATTTTATCCTCAATCCGAACACAACCCATTTTATTGAGCTGGTTGGCCCAACACAACCCATTTACAAAGTGGTGAACCCGAACACGACTTGTTTAATTTATTTAATCAAAATAAATTGAAACAAATTCAATTAACTAAAAAACCACACAAATTGATCCCTCTAACCCAAATTATAGACATATGAAATATAATTTCAATGGGTTAACAGGTTACAGTTATGATTTTTCAACGTGAACATGACCCAAATATTATTTGGGTCAGAAGGTCGACCCCATTAGAATCTGAACATTTTTATACTCAACCTGAACCCATTTAACTCATGTCAGGTCAAGAATTTCCACCTATACTCTGTTATAATGGAGCCATGGGTTGGCATGGTGGGGAGGAGCATGCAGGTACATTTTTAAAAAGGTTTATATGGAATTCTTTTTCTCAATGGAAAAGTTGGATGTGTTGTTGGAGAAGTGCAGGGTTCATCCTCAGTTGACACACAATGTGGTGAACAAACTAAGGGAGTGGATATCGAATGCGGGTCGAGGTGATATTAACTTAGTGACACGTGGAGTGTTCTTGGCGAAGGAGACCATCCTACCCACCGCGGTGGATCCAGTGAGCTTCAGGGTTTAGAAGGATGAAACATTTGAAATCTGGTCAAAGTGGTGGGCTCTGTTATATCTTAAGGCTGATCTGTCCTGGAAATTTCTCAATCAGGTTTGTTTTTTTCTTTCACATTTAGTCCATTCAATCCAAATCCTCCACAAAGAAGAACACTTTTTTTGGTGCAGGTGAAAACTTATTTTTTTGAGCCTGGGGGAAAATGATTACATCCACAGTGACTTGTTTGCAGTTTTAACAATTTATGAGTTGTGTACAGGGAGCGGGTGAGTTATCATTATTAGTAAAAACAATTTTTCAAAAAGGAAGATCTCACTGCACCCAGAGGAACTGTCTACCCTACTACATCCATGAATTGGCAATCTTAGTTTCTTTGATTCGGGATCTACTTATCAGAGAGGTTCGGCCACCATAGATAAGAAGAAGGATCGTGATTTCGAAGCCTTAAAGGTTCCCTCTATTGTGGGCCTGTCGGGAGGATTTATCACTTACAAATCGCGCCCCACATGGAATCATCCAGAAAGGTACGAATGCATACATATCATCCTCATATGATTCCATTGATAACAGTATCGATCTATGAAAACACTCTATAATTTTTTGCGCTATGTTGCTGAAAGGTACGATACCCTCTAAAACTAACGACCTTATTTCTTGATTAGTTTTGGTTTCGGGATTGACTAAGTTCAAGTGTATATCACTTGGTAGAGGCTTTTTTCACATGTTGTTCTCCTCTGTTGAACTCAATGGAAGAGCTTGGAGTATAGGCTTTGTAAATTTGTTGCTGTTTTGTGAAGGCTACTCGTCTCCATTTGTTGGACAACATCAACTCGAACACAGTTTCCCCTCCAGGAATGGGTGAAGAGGAAACAAAATTAGCATTTATTCTAAAGTCTGTGTTGAAGAAAAGGAAGCATGTGGAGGAATGGGATCTTTCTAAGAAGAAAAAGCTTCAGGCCACCAAAAATAAGAATGCTGAAAACTAGAGGCTTGTATTCAATAAAGCCAAGCAACAAGCGAAGGAGTATGAGGGGTGGGACTGGGAATCAATTCAAATGATGTGGGAAGCAAAGTTTAACGGTGGATTTTATGTTTACCCGAATCCCAAATTGATGTTCATAATTTGAATCCGTGGTATCAATGACATGGCTCCAAATACTAGGAAGATATTGCAACTTCTGCGGCTTAGACAGATATTCAATAGCATTTTCATGATGGTGAACAAGGCATCAAGGAATATACTGCATCGTGTGGAGCCTTATGTAACCTTTGGGTATCCGAAAATGAATAGAATTAGAGAATTAATCTACAATATGGGTTATAGGAAGCTCAACAAACAATGAATTCCATTGTCGGACAACTCGATCATCGAACAGGCACTGGGAAAGTATAAAATAATCTACATAGAAAATTTAGTCAATGAGATCATGACTGTTGGGCCTCATTTATAGGAATCCAACAACTTCCTCTATCCATTCCAATTGAAGGCACTATTTGGGGCCTTAAAAAGAATGGGAATCATTACGTGGAGGGAGATATAGGAAACCGTGATAACTACATCAATGAGATTATCAGGAGCATGAAATAACTCCCTTTAGGTGGAGGTTTGGGATTTTTTGATATTACTATAATTGTTTGGTTCCATTTTTTTGACTTCCACTGATCTACGATAAATGTGCTCTCTAGATTTTTATTAACAATGTAATTTTTTTGGTTACGTGTCACTATAAAACATCTTGGTATCACTTTTTTAGTAAGGGTATATTTGGCATCACTTCTTGAAAACTATTTATTGTACTTATGTTAAGCAGTTCAAAAATGTGTGGTGTTCTATTTTAAAAAAAAAACTCAATTTCCGAAGCTTTATTATGGTGGTTTTTCAATCAAGGCAGTTGATGGTCCTCATCTTTTCTATTGATCTATCTTTTTCTGGATTTTGGATTCACGGTTATGAGTTTTAATTCCCTATTTTGAACAGGTATGATGTGTTGTTTTTTTCCTATCACTTGTTTGTGTACCTCCCCCAATTCTCTATGGTGTAAGAGTATTTCTATCACTTTCATGTATACCTATCTCAATTCCATATGACTTTTTTCTTATCTCTTTTCTCATCTATTTGTGCATATACTGGAGCTAGTATGGATGAGCTGGAGCTGGAGCTGACATAGCCTAGAGATGACATTGATGGGGTTAGAGCTGGATGAGCTAGCAAAGACTGGAGCTAGCATGGATGTGGTTGGAGCTAGTATGGATGGGATAGAGCTGGAGCTGGTATGGATTAGTGGAGTTGGGGATGAAGTTGATATGGATGGGGTGGGGGCAGGGTTGTCCAGCGATAGAATTGGTGGGGGGTTGTCCACCAACAGACTTGGGGAACAATTTTGGATGGGGATCCAAATGGTTCTGTTTGTAATGAATTTCATTATTATTGTAATTAATTATTGTCTCATTTTGAACACGTGTTAAAATAGTCTTCGACTTAATAATTTAAACTTGTATTATATATGATAAATTAATTACTATAATACGAAATTTTACTGGCAATAAAAATTTATAATTTTTATTTAAAGGTAACTCAAAAACAAATATTATATAAGGTAAATATTATTACCAACAGATAAATTTGTGACCAGAACCTATTGAAAAATACTCTAACCAACATATATATTATCTTTTGGTATTATTATAATTGCAACAGAACTATTTTATCTATCGCAAAAACATTTAGCGACAATTTTTACCAATAGTTTAGTGACAGGGACATATATGTTGGTAAAACGTTTTGCCAAAAGAAAATGCACATTTACCAACTGATATTACCCTTTTGGAAAAAGTGAAATATTTTGTAGTGAGATTCCCTTGAACATTTCTGATATCTATGTAATTAATTATATATAGATGGTCAGTAGAGAAATGATATCTAAAAAGAAAATAATAGGATCTGTGGGAGGAGGATGCATGTTGATACCCATAGAAAATGGTGGTAACTCTAATGCTGAGAGCAGGTAGAAGAGGGACACATATTTCCAAGGTGGGAGCATGCATCAAAATAAGATGGATAGATGGGTAAATATTTTTCTATGACCCAAGATCCATGAGAGATGTTTCTAATGTGGCTTGTTTGACCACATAAAGAAAAATTGTATGGCACAAACTAGAGCATACCAAAACTACAATCACATGGTAAAATTTCTACACTATTATCACAATTCTCTAAGGTAGGGTGTTTGGGACACTTCCCATGTGTCACAAGCTTCGTATGCTTCGACGGGATGAGGTAAACAGAATACCTCTTATCATAAAAATAGAGCTTACCATGGTGATTCTAGAAATATCATTACTCTTGAGGAAGTGAAATCTCAATAGGGAAACAAGGGACAACCTGCATCGAATAAGAGATTATATGGAGTTAAGCTTTTTATTATGGATAATCATTCAGGACCATCAGCGAGGAGAGGTGTGGGTATTTTTAATTTAACCTTTATTAAAAATTTGTTTGATACGGGTGTTTACCATTCCTTTTTTGCATCCCTTGTATTTTATTAATTGATATTAAATGTTCAGATGATGCCTTCTATGTTAAAACATAAAACACCTCTTGGTTAAAGAGAATTTAGAGCCATTGTGCATAGATAATTATATATAACTAATGATGGATATGAGAAAATATGAAAATTTTCTATGATTCAGATGTATGTATATGATATTATCCTAGGTATGGATTGGTTTACAATGTTCAAGGTTTCCTTCGACTTTTATTATAGAATGGTTAGTTTTACAACTGAAGATGGATTCTAGAATCTCTTTCGAGGATACAAGAGTGTAAAGGAAGGTGAAATTGACTTTTTGGCACCATTAGTTGCAATGATCTCATACAAGTTTTTATCTTTGACTTTAGATATAGTGGAACATTTCACGAGTAGTTTTTTTTTCAATAGCGATGGATCAGTTTCCTAATGTTTTTCCCTAGATTTTCTCAAGGTTTCCATCTATAAGAGAAGTGGAGTTTATTAATTATCTCCTTATGAGGGAAATCCTATTTTTATTCCATATTATTAGATAGGAACAATATAATTATAGGAAATAGAAGTATAATTGGAGGATTTGGAAAGAAAAAGGTTCATTCGGCCGAATATGTATCTGTGGGAAACACTGGTTCTCTTTGTCAAAAAGGAAAATGAAACTCTTCATTTTTGTGCAGATTATCATAAGATTAACCATGTTGTGATAAATAATTACTATATATTTCCATGAATTAATGGTATATTTGATCAATTTAGTGGAGCACCATGGTTCTCCAAGATTAGCATTCAATCAGGATATCATTAATTATGGGTTCTGAAGGAGGGTACTCCAAAATTATATTTGAGGAGTAGATATGGTCATTATGTGTAGTGGTAATTAATTTCAGTCTTACGAATTGACCAAAAATATTTATAGAATTAATGAACTATATATTTCCAATATAAATATATATATATTGGTGGTTTTTGTGTATGAAATATTGGTGTATTGAAGGACAAGTGATGAGAATGAGAAACATTTGATAGCAGTGTTAGGGGTCTTAAGGGATCATTGATTGTATTCCAAACTACCATAGTGTAATTTTTGGATAAAATAAGTATATTGTATTAGTCATGAAATATCTAAAAAAGTATTTTCTATGGATATAGAAAGGATAGAAGCTCTTATCTCTAGTATACCTACAAATAACTTCTGGGAGATATGGAGTTTCAATGGCCTAGCAGGTTATTACTAACACTTTGTTTAGGATTTTTCTGGAGTAGATTCACTTATGACGGCTTTGAAAAAGAATAATGTTTTGTTCCAATGGAATTAAAAATGTAAACTATCTTTTCAAGAGATAAATTGTTTCCTTACATCAATACTATTTTTAATTTTTCCAGGATCAAAATAAGGGTACATGGTGTATTGTGATGCTTCGGGATGTGGGTTCAGATGTTATATTATAAATGGGGATCATATTGTTGTTTCTTATGGATCAAGATATTTACGGTTTCATGAGAAGAACTAACCAAAAAACAATTGGAATAAGATTTAATAGTCCACTCTTTGAATACTTTGAATCATTATATCTTTGTTAAGAAATTTAAGATGTTTACATATCATAATATCTTGAAACATATTTTATCAAAACCTGATCTGAACCTAAAAAAAAGAATATGGATAAATTATCTCAAAATTTTTTACTTTGACTTGATTTATAATTGTAAAAATAAAATTCTATGGAATTTTCATTAATAATAAATTCATATGCTCAGTTGGAAATAGAGACTTTAGATAAGTGGTAGTTGATGCTAGCGATAGTAGACATGGAATTGGAATGTAAAGACAGAGGTGATGTTGTGGCATTACTTTGAGTTTCTTTTATTGTAGATTAAGTAAATATGGTTAAAAAGTCATAGACAAATGATGTATAATGTGTGGTGGTGAAGTCAAAACTCAATAGTGGGAGACTATTGAGGGATAGAGGCTAGATGAGAGTTCAATGTAATGGTTTAGAAATCAGATTTTTGTACGTATGGATTATTAGAAACAAATTATTCATGTTTACCACTATGTGAGATGGTTTTTTCATCATTTAACAAAAAATATGTATAAGTCATTTAAATCATGGTTTTTTGGGTTGGTATGAAAAGAACAATGGATGATTTTGTTTTGAGAAGCTTAACTTATAATAAAATTAAGGAAGAACATCAATGACTGAAAGGTATCTTACGGTATTTACCTATTCCAGTTTTCAAATGGAAGTAGATAACTATGTAATTTTTATCAAGTATACCAAGAATAGTTCATAAAAATAATTCAATATGGGTGATAGGGGATCAACTCCCAATGATGGCACATTTTATTCCTATTCATGAATCTCATATGGTGGATGAATTTTCAAAAATCTATATCAAAGAAGTGGTAAAGAGGATTGGAATACTAATTTAAATAGTTTCAGATAGAGATCTGATCTTTACATATCATTTCTATAAATCCATATATAAATCCTTTTTGAATGATTTAGAAAGGAGCATGGTTTATCATCCTAATATTGACGAAAAATCCAAACAGATGATATAAATGTTGAAATACATGTTATGGGATTGCATAGTGGATTTTTTTAGCTCATGGGAAGAGAACATGCCATTGGTGGAGTAATCATAAAAAATATTTATCAGGTCATGATACATATGGATCCTTTTTTAGAAATTATATCGGTTTCCTTGTTATTATACACTTTATTGGGTGGAAAAAGGAGAGACTTCATTTGTTGGGCCAAGCCTTATCCAATAGATAATAGAGAAGATTCAGTTGGCCAGGAAATAGATGAAGATGAAATAGTGTTGTCAGAAATCATATGTGTATCATTGTTTATGACCATTTTCCTTTTAGGTGAGTGATCATTAGTTAATAAGGATTACTCCAATTATTGGACATTGAAATTTTGGGAAGTAGTTAAAGTTATCTCCTCAATGCATATTCTATTCTGAGATAATTCAATGAGTTGGTGAGGTGGAATATCGGTTGGAATTTCCCCCAAAATTTAGTAAAATGGATAATGTGTTTCATGTATCTCATCATAAATATTATTAGCTTAATTCTGACCATGTTATTTGATAGGAAATCATTTAACTACATCTAGATGCATTGTTGGTGCACATGCTACTATGGATTGTGGATAGGTCTGAGAAAGACCTTCATTGAAAAAAGCATCAGTTTACTACAGGTATTGTAGTAACATGGTCAGATTCACGAAGAGACTTCAAAAAGTAAGAAAAAGATAATCAAGAAATGGCACAAATTCTTTTGGTGCAATAAAAGTTTTATACTTTCTAGGGATGGAATAACCACGGTGGGGAGAATATAACACACCAAATTTTTGGTATGTAACACTTATTTTATGAATTTATGTATGTAAAGTATATGGTTGATGTTTGGGAGGGTTTTGAAGACATGTGGAATGTTTTTGGGGATTTTATAAAGGTTAAAAGTTGGTTAATAGTTAGTGAAAACCTTGAAAATTGTATAATAAATTGTGTACAATGAGACATGTGATAAGGGGAAGGTGCACCACCAGGTGTACAGTTTGTGAAAACCGTACGATATCCTAGGAGAAACTGTGAAACTATGTATAGTGGGTTATTTCATAGTGGACACATAGTTTTTTAATCGTGTGAGCCAACTATAAGTGGTCCCCCATGAGATAGAATCTTGTGCATGGTTAGCGCACGGTATGTCTAACTGCGTGACTAACCGTGCATGGTTTAAAAACAATTCCACAAAAATAGTATCTATGTCTAGATTAAGAAATAAACCTTCATTTTCCCCCAAAATAGATCTAACTAGATATTTTATCCTCTCAAATGTATTAGATGATTCTATAATGGATCTCAAAGCGATCTGATGGTTTCTGTTTGTGAATTGAAACTGGATTCTCTTTATAAGTGCTTATTCTAAGTAGTTTCATTGGTTTCCCAAAAATATAATTCCCCATCTCTCTTAGTTTATTATACATAATTTATTTATAGATATATCTAATGTATTTTATGACGTATATGATTACATTTGGATTTTTGTTTCTATGGTAAGAGATATAAGGTTTTTTTTATATTTGACCTATTTTCGTAGATGTCTTTCATGTCTTTTATCATTTCTGAAAAATTTCCAAGGTAGGTGGATTTAATCTTGACTCCTCTATTTTTAATATGAAGTATTGATTTTAAATTGGTTTTTTTACTAGAATTTTTTTTAAATTGGTGTGCATATCATGGTAGACGCCCTCATTAGTGATGGTTTTTTATTTTTGTCGAAATGGTTAAATATTTAATTAATATTATTTGTGGTATGATTTTAAAATGATGATTTTGAAATTGGTTGCTAAGTTAGATATATAAAAAAAATTATGTAATATATTTCAATAAAAATTTTGTTTCATTGGAATGGGTTTGAAAAACAGGGGTTTGGCATGGGTTTGACATGTTTGTGTGGTGTTTGTTAATATGCATTGGGATCGATAACAGCATGAAGTACCCATATAAAAATGTTGGGATGAATTGGTGTGTGATTTACCCCTGTCAAAATGGTTCTCTAAGTGATGGATTATTGAAATGATGACTCACCACTCACAAGTATAGGGCAGCCCATGTTTCATTCTTAATTGGATGTTTTAATATATGGAATAGAATGGGTTATGCTAAAATGGAACTTTTGAAATGGTTTTTATATATTGTTGGTTTCTTTCCTAGGAAAATCATACTGTTTTTTTAAGTTATTTTTTATAGAACTTTTTAATATTATGATATAAACTATCTTAGAGATAATTTTATATACATTTTTTATATAAATATTGAAACATGTTTTATCCTAGTTACATGACTTGGGATGTCATTTGGGAAAAACATACTGAGTTTTATTACTCACTCCTACTTTAGAATTTTGGTGCCTTTTCAAATGTTGCTTATCCGTAAATGGGATAAGGTAATTTGTCACACTTCTTTAGTTGTTTTTAGTGATACAAGAGATATTTTATGAAGTGGAGATTGGATCATGTTGGAACTTTTTAGTTGGGGTTTTCTTTCAGTTTGGATGGTTTTTTTTCACCCGTTGTGTACTTTTTTATTTCATAGTCTTGTATTATGGTACACTTTGCAGTGTTTTTGATATAATTGAATTTTTTTAGTTTTTATTCATTTTTATCATGCATCATGTAGTGGTTTATTTGGTTATGCATTTTTTTTGGTTGGTTGTTTTGTTTTCTAAGGGAAAATTATCCCTCACTTATTAATGAAAAATTTAACATTTATTTTAGTCCTTTAGCACCTTGGGGATGTTTCTTAATTACATGTAATGTCCTCAAACCTTCGCAAGCTAACGAGAAGAAGAGGGATGTTAGAATATCCTTAAAAGTGTATTTTAGTAGTAATATATTATAATTATTTGTTTAAAATTATGAAAATATATGTAATATTTGAATCAATAATATCGCTTGGTAACATATATGATCTGTAATTATTAAATTTAGTACTAGAAATGGGAGTGTGGGTCTTGGGAAAATCACACATGAATCCAAAAGAATACTAGCCTAAAAAATGGTATAAAGTTAATGAAACTAAAAGATAACATATCTATATTTTCTCCATAAAAGTTTTATATATAAATTTTGAATCTTCATAAAGTAAATAATGTTCAATTAAAACATA
This sequence comes from Viscum album, assembly GCA_963277665.1. Lineage (NCBI taxonomy): Eukaryota > Viridiplantae > Streptophyta > Magnoliopsida > Santalales > Viscaceae > Viscum > Viscum album. Next base: position 176,010,387 of record OY728164.1, read on the forward strand.
CAGATAGGAAACACCCCACTTAATAATTCTCAATATTGTTTTGAATAACAAACAATTCACCGTGAAGGATGGTTCCTCATTCCTCTAAATATCTAAAGATCCAGGTAGAAATGTTCTAAACTCCCTGAATGGTTTGAACCACTATGAAATGAGGTTTTCTAGGTAAAAATAGAATCATTTTTTAAACCTAGGTACCTTATCTTCAATGTGTAGATTCATACTTTGTACATTTCTTCTATTCCACCCCTTGGTTTCTTCAAATAGATAGATAAATTGGAATATGAATACATCTTGATCACTTCTATCTCATACATATCCAATATCCATTTATTTTAATATTTATCCTCGATTTATTCGATTACTTTTACCACCAAATAAGTTTTCATAAAAATCTCCAAAAGACGGTGAAATGTTTTCACAAATACTAGAAAAAATGATATGTTCTAAAAAGTGTCCAATGAGATCATTGGTAAGATAAAAATGAATCAAAATGTTTTTCATAACAAATATTTTCGACTTGAATTGATATATTTCATCGATGCATTGATTCTGGATCTCCACTTTTAGACTAATTTGATGGTGGTATATAGTAATCATGTTTTAGTGAACCTAAACCATCTCGAGTAATCTACATAATAAGTGGTTGTCAGAGTGTGTTTCAATTATTCTAATTTGTACCATCTGAATATCAAAAATAGAAAAGATATTTGTTTTTAAAAATATTTTCATATCTTCTTTCATTTTACTGAGATGGATTCTACTTTAACCATTTTTTATTGATAAAAATACATGTAGGGAAATTTTATTGCCCATAAATTTAAAAAATATACCTTAATAATGGTCAATTGTGGTGTCTCTTCCATTTTAAAAATCATTCCATTGTATTAGAAAGGATTACTTATTTCCATTAATATTCATGAATTTCTTTTATAGTTCTCTAAAATAATACCCTTTAAAGGATTTATACCCTTTTCTATCTAGGAGTATTTCCATTAGAAAGGAGTAACTAGACATGGAAATTCCTTCGACAACATTATCAAGAAAAAAACAAATAAATAAATCAAACCTCATAAAATTTGATTAGTGCAGGATCAACCTAAATGTAATTCTGGAACTTAGCTATGAATGGTTTCCTCTATTTTATTATTTATTAGAAGTAAATTAAAATTGTTTCTATTTAATTAGTAATGTTTAAAATCTGTGACCATTACCTAAATTCACTAGAAAAATATATTCAACCATACATTCATTTCAAATGTCAACTTCCCGATCTCTATAAAGATATGGTACATCCATAGAAGAAATATGATCATTGAAAATATTCTACAAGACATCCATATTATTAATCCTGAATCAATAATCTTAGTGTAAATTTATTTAAAGGATCTAGTTATCCTTTAAATAATTTTTATTTAATAAGAACATAAATGTTTTATGATATGTGTAGACCTCCAATTTGGAGAGAAATAGATAAGTTAAAAACTTATCAAAATAAAGGACCACAACCAGTTAGTCCATATAAAATATATTAAGCTCAATTGAGCCTCAATAAGTGTTCTCCATGCATATTTAATAAAAAAATCAAGTCAATTTTTTATCTGATCCCTACCATTAATGTGATGTTTCTCACATCATAGATTATTTCAAATGGAAGATCTCGATTAGTGGTACCTTAATTTTGGAAGTAACTAATCATATTTTTAGATCCACGAAAACTTATATTTATCCTCTATCAAATGATAATTCTATAATGTATTCCAATATATTCGTAACATGTCAATCTATATGGGAAAAATCATTTCCAAACCTATGACTTGAACTAAAAATCCAAAACAATCTTTGAATCTCCCTCAACATTATGGGTTCCGAACATACATTTATCATCATTATATTTATAGTATATAGGTCTTTCCCATCCTATGAAATCTACTGATCAGGCTCAATGCCAATGTTTACTATGTAATTACACATTTACAACTTCAATAAATGGAATGGCTCTTCATATCTCTCCAATACCAAATAATGGTTTCCTAGAAACACCAATAATTATCACACACACACACACACGTATATATATATATGGAATTTTTTTATCTAATAACTTATAGTAATTTATATATCATTCTAAATTAGATATATTTATTACTCTACTTAAATGAGTTAGGTGAACTAATCATACAGAATGGCATACATCGGTATATTCTTTTTAAGGTTGGGGTCAAAGACTCATTTTATTATTAAAATTGGTCTGTGAATGTGCTATAGGGTAATGAAATCAATATCATTCCTTAGTGTTTCGATGACACTGATATGTTTTTATAACCAACTTATCCATCCCCCAAATAGTGTTACACAGGTTCAAATAATCATTCCAGCGTTTGGATGAAAAATAAGAGGGGTAATTGATCGTTCTTCATTTCATTATTGAGTTTCTTTTAGTAAAAAAATCTCTATAAACTAACACCATTAGGGTGGATATAAACTCATCATAATTTTTGACCACTATTTTACCATATTACTTGGGTTATATTTTAGTGGTATCACACATTTACAATTAAAATTTTTCATGATAATCATAGAATAATAGAGGTTCAATACCCTTTTATTTTTGAATTCATTCATTATAGGTGTCAAATTTTATTTTAGTTCCTTTTAGATTCAATCAATGTTCATGTCTAAACATATGGATACACATGTAAGATATTATTCCTTTGATATAGTTAAATCTCTAACCAAAAAATTTTGTCTAATTAACTCAATACCTAATTAAAAATTTCACTTTCTTCATTTTCATTTTAGAACTCACATCACTCTTATTATTGTTTCTTTTACCATTAATTAATACATCATGTTTCCATGGATTTCCTTAAACTCCATATTATATTGGTTAAAAATTACTAGAAAATATTTTAAAAATAAATTCCTTAAAATTTATTTTTATATCGTTAATCCTTCCTCTTGTTCAAGCCCATCACTACTATCCAAAGTAGTCTTTTTTACATTTTCATCAGTCAAATACATGATGGATTTAGAAATATTCTTATTGAATCATTAGAAACCCATAATAATATAAATTGGTTATGATTTCATTGTAATCTATGGTTTTTATCATTAATTTACTTCCCTTGTAAAATTTGTTCACTTTATTCTCACTATCTCTAATGATCAATGATACTGTATTGAAATTGATGAATTATTTTTCAATGTCTAGGAATGGTTCACCACAGATGATATATACCCCTCCATATTCACATATTTGTAGAATAAAAAAAAGAGTTGGAAAAATATGTTTCACCACATTCTTCATGATATACTACAAAATTTATATTGTGTAAATGGAGTACTATTTTTATAGACATATATATTATCATTGTTTTGAATAACATAGCCTAATTATTTTGAAAAAAATTTATAACATCAAGTCAACACATTTCTAAAAATCATAAAATGATCATAGAAAATTTTATTAATTAAATATTTATAAAAGATATAATCTACAAAAATATCAATATTATTTTGGAGGATTACTTTCAATAATATGTTATCAATCCTTTTGTGTATAAGTAATTCCTAATTCCACTATTATTTTGTATTGAAAAGGTTTTGTGTGATGAAGTTGGAATTGAATGGTATTAATGATATTGAATTAATGAGTAAAATGTTGATATATAGTATTATGGAAATATAATTGAACATATAGAATTAAATATAAAATATAACTTAGATAAATGACATCAAAATTGGAATAGGTGGTCTCAAAGGCTTCACCTTATGTGACTTTAATGTTTCCTTTCGATTCCGTATTGCTTTAAATTCATCATTTTTGTAAGACCGAGACATTTTAAAATTATTATGTAAAACAGAAAACCAAGTGTATAAGAGAATGTAACACCCCAAAACATTATGATATATTTATTTTCATATAAACTGAATCTATTCAGTGGCATGCGATTTTCACAACACCGAGTTTAAAAAAACACGATTTCCTATTAAAATATTCGTATTTAAAGATGATAATTATAACATATCCATCAATTTGGAGGTTATGAATAAAAATAACTAAATTAAGAAAATTATATGGTTGAAACATGTATAAAAAATCAAGGTTTAACTAAATATTTGAAATAAAATAGAAACTATTTGAAAGAAAAAAGAAATATTTTCCAAAAAAAATATGTTTTACTAAAAGGTGGTTTAGTCACTCTTTACAAACATAATATAAAACTAATTTTTGACAAATATTTAAAATAAATTTTAAAAAAATGAATTTCTTTTTAAATAATATTATCATTGTTTACTTATGAGTAAATTTTACAATTTTTTTAGATAATATTAATTTCTCACTGAATAATGGAAGGTACTATTTTATATAAAATTTTCATTATTTTTTTATAAATAATATTTAATTATATTAAATCCATTTAATTACATTTAAATAATATTTATACTATATTTTAGTATAAGTTTATTTTTTTGTCTTTAAATAACCTTTTTTTCAAAAAAAATGTTCTAAAGTGTATAATGTTTATTCATTTTAAATAATTAAAATAACCCCTAAAACAATGACTAGAAATAAATATTATATATATGTGAAAAATAATTTAAATTCATTTAATTATGATTAAATTTCATATGGTTATTAAAATATCATCTTTCCTTTAAAATGAATTTCTTGAAAAAATCATTTTTGACAAATATGAAACATTACTTTTAAATTAAATTATTCCCACTATATTAGTTGAATTTATAATAAATTATTCCATATTTTGGATCTTAATAATTTATATTATCTAATAATTCAAAATAAATTTTTTTACCATATTTTATAGTGAAAATAATAAAAGTTATTTACCATGGTTAAGATAAAAACGATTTTACTGGGGGCTAAACTAAGAATATAAGAGTTAAAAATGACCCAAAACACGTATGTTTACTAATTTTAGGTCATTGTTAGATCTTATATCTTATATGGACATACATTATTCATTATTGAGCATTTTTCATAATGAAAACGTGGGTGTAATTCTTTCTTTCCAAAACTTCCAAGTGAATCCTCTCTCGGAATTATAAAAGGACACCCACTCTCCTCTCCATTACGCACTTCCAAAACCTTTTTTTAGCCAAAAAATACCCTAATAACCTCATTAATTCTATAAAATCATAGTATAATTATTATATTGGATAGAAATATAACATATTAAGGCCTCTTTTGTAAATGAAAAGAATTTTTCTAAAGAAGAGGCAATGTACTTTACTATGCGTTTCATTTTATTTCATCATACACCCCCTCAAAATATTATAAAATCATGATGATATAAAAACATTAAAAACTTATATATAAAAATATTTTTTAATGATAAGTTCATTACCTAAAACTATCTATTCCTTGAGAAAATGGGAAATAAAACTGTTGATCATGTGTACGGTGGACTACCACCTCATGAACCAACAAAATTTTTTTTCCATCACCACATTTCAAGGATGAATATAATGATTTATATAATGTTTATATATTATATTTATCTTATAATTATACTCATATAATTGTAATATCATATATAACTTCTTAATTTCCATTCTGAATAGTATATGATAATGTCTCTTATGTATATGAAAAGATAGCTTTTTCCGGAGCGTTATGATTTGTTTTTCACTAACTCATTACATAGAAAGTTATAAGAAATATATTTATTGAATATATGTGATATAAATTAAAAGATATTTATTATTTAAAATTAATATAACATCTAATTCCTTACCATTTTACCTACTAAGGAAATGATAAGTTCACTCATGCATACGTATGGCCTATCATCTCCATGTAGTGATGCAAATTATTCTCCATATTAAAAATTAAATAATTATTAAATATATATATATACTAAATAAAATGATATTTATAATATTAATATCACACTAGATATTATGTAACTATAACATGTGGTTATGATCTCGAACATTCATTAAGAAACAAGCAGGAGAAAACAAAGAAATTAACACCTGAATCAATAGATAAAATAAAATATTATTAAAGAATGGGTAGTAGTATGATACAAAAGGATAATATATGATTTTATAAATAATAAAATAATTTTTTTTAAGTTAATAACCTATTTTAAATAACTATATTTAAGATTAAACATCACTAAACAAAAGGGAAGCATGAGGTGTGAGGTCTCATAAGTCATTTTCCATTCAATGGGTTATACGTTTACATTATTAATTAAATTATGAAAACATTAAACTTGAAATGAATTTTCATTGATTTATGTTTTATTTTAAATATTATTTGTGTTTATATAATTTTTTTACAATTAATCACCCCATTTATTAATTCTAACTTCCATGATATAAACTTTTTAATGGTTTCATATCAAACAACCTTTTTTGAGAAACTTTCTATTTTAGGAAACTAATTTTATTAATGGTTTATATAAATAACTTTAACATAAAAAGTCATGAATCCCTATTTCATCATGATAAGTTACATTACAATTAATCTGCATCATTCTTGTAATTTTATGGTTTAAAAGTTATCAAATCTATAAGGGTTTATAATTCTATATCATGTTAAATGGGATTAATTATGCTTGAATTTCAATTGAAGTAAATTATTTGATCATCGTCTAATGAACAATTTTAATTTTATTATCCTCTAATATTAATGAAAATTTCAAGTAATAATAACCTTTTACTCTCTTTTTTACTTAAAATGATTGAGAACATGTTTTTTAAGAAAAGGCAACTTCATTTCTTTCTTCGAAGGAAAATCCCTTTTCTTCTAAATCCATTATTTCTAATAATGATTTCAAAAATGTTTAACTAATGTAATTTTTACCCTTAATTTATTGTTTCTTTTAAAAAATTACTAAACATATTTTCATTATTTCCAAAAAACTGTATTTTTTAAAATTTTCTTACAAAAATGTGAAAGCATCATTTTTTTCATAAAATATTGAACATATAGGGAACTATTCTTCCATTATGAAGATTCAATGTTTTAAATTATAATTTTTAACTTTCAAAGGTTATTTTAAAATAAAATTAAATAATTTTTGAGAATTTTTTATATTTTAAATAATTGTTTTTAATGGTATAGAATGTTTTCCTCAATTAATGTTCAATATGATCTTTTCAAAATAATTTTTCATCCAAGTTTTCATCCTTTGAAGTTACTCAAAAAGATAATTATTTTTCCTAAATTATTTAAAATATTTTTAAAACTACATTAATAAAGGGAAAAAAACTTTGTTGTAATGGATTTACTCTAAATTATATACATATATATCTCACTTGTATACCTCATTTATTCCTTGTTCTCTTGATGGGGGAAACCATTCCTCGTGATCATTTCTTAAATTCCTTCATTTTGAGATTTCCATTGAATATGATATGAATAAATATTATGTAACCCATTTTATTCCCATTGTTAATTCATATGTTATTTCATATTATCGATTTCATTTATTTTTAAAATATATATCATGATCTTGTTATGATCGGTGCACCCAGATAATGATCTAATGTGTTGGGTAATGTTACAGTCTCACGAGACGTCATTTGTGGGACTGTGGAGTAAACCTAACATATTTTTGGACATTGTTCACTATGTGGTTTAATCTTAGTAGTTGTCTTTCACTCATGTTTATGACATATTTAATGTTTCATCGAATTTTCAAATGATTATATGATTTTATTAACATTTTTTATGTTACGGTTCGATTAAATTAATCACAAGCATTCTCTTTTATGATATCATGTTATAATACTGACTAACATGTTATGTTTACTTATCATTTTTATTCCCTTTATTAGATCTCTAGATCACCCCTTTATCTATGAATTTCCCAGGTTATGATATGTAATTTGTGACCTCAAATGGATTTTGATGCTCACTTTGGATGATAAGAAACAAGGATTCCATGTTTTAGTATTTTTAAATTTATTATGAACATATTATTCCAATAATACTAGAAATCATGATATTTGGGTTGTAATTAATAGACACTAATGTTAAAAATCATGTAATGATATGTGTAAAAGGCTTGGGTCTTAATAGTTGGTATCAGAGAAAAGGATTACTAAAACTTTGAAAATTGGGATGAGAAATCCTTTGTGAGAACCCTAGGGATAAGTATAATGATAATTCTAAGAATATGCGTAAAGGTAAGTCTATATATAATAAAATATCATGGAATCATGCTGAAATATTGATTTCGTAGTTTATGTTTAATTAAATCCATATCTGTATACTATAAGTGGATTCGGTTTGACACTCATGGGACTAGGCATAATAACTCTAAAAAAGAAATATCAATATTGACTCGAGAATTACATGGTACTTAAAAATGAAACTTACAACAATCATGGTTTGACACTCCTAGTGGAAATGTTTTGGAAATTCACAAACTCTTTATGAACCATCATGAATTATTTTAATAGATTATTACCATGAATCACATAGGATAAACCCAAGGTGTCATATATTTAAAATAATCTATCATTATTTATATATCATATAAATTAATTTTTATGTATGTGGTTCCCACGATGGTTATTATTCCTCTTAATATGATTTTTTATTTTAGTAGATTTCTAGAACTAGGAGAAATCATGTTAACCTTGACTTTTATAGAAACTTTTATGATTATGATAAACCAAATTTGATGATGATTAGAGAGAATGATTATTCCTAAATAACTATCATGATATATGTTTAACAACATGAACTTTGGGGATACTCTTATCAAGTCTAATTGGAGGAGGATGAAATTTTATAATTTTTTGTATGGTATTGAACATAGAGGAAAGATTCTTTAGATTCATACAAGTTAATAAGGTGGGAAGAAGAACCTAGGACAATATCTATAATGGATAGAAATATATTATTTATATAGAAATGGTGGCCATAGGGAAATTAAATTCTTTTGAATTCAATGTATTATATCTTTGGAACCTGGGACTTATCTAAGTGAATTCGAAAATCTTAGGTTTGGCCCCTAGATCAAATAAGGACCTATAATATACCAAATATTTTAAGTAAAATGGTTTAAGTATTTATGTATTTTGATTCAATAAATATAATGTATAAGTATTTTTACCAATGGTTTTTTGGTTATCAGAAAGATGAAACATCTCGGAATTGTGTTAATATTGGAAGTGTATATATCAATAAAAAGTATAGTTTCATAGATCCCATTTTAAAATTTAATTTAATTATAATTCAAGGTGAATAATAATATTTTAGGTGATGTTTTATTAGGATGATGTATATATTACCTTTTTGGTTTAACATAAATTATTATTTGGGAAGAATGAAATTATGTTTTTGGAGACATAACATGATAGATTTTAAAGATGGAAAATTATGTGATGGATTATGTTGATTTTTGTGATTTATTATTAATTAATTGAATATTAATGTATTACATTAGATAAATTATGAGATACATTTTGGTTTCAATAATTATAATGAACAAATTGTTACTCTTTTATGGATTATATGATCTATTAAAAGTTAATTTTGGTGATTTAAAAAAATCATATTGATATTCATTCATTCAAGTAATAGGTGATGTGGAAAGTGATTAAAGCACCACCATTGGATGAAACTATGTTTATGAAATAAAAGTAAATCAAGTAATCATATTTTTAGAGTTCTATAGAATCCATTAACTATAGGGAAATGATATTGAAGGAAAACGGTATCATGTTACCTTCATATATGATGAATCAATGGTATTTTAATTCATCACTATGTTATAACTATTTTATTGTTAACTTTTTATAGATCATTCACTTTATTAGGATCAATGAACTCTACCACTCTCCATAATTATTTTTGCTTTTCTTCCATGTAATATTTTTACTTCCCATCAATTTTCTTAAACATAGAAACTGAGTTATATATTATTCAAGATGAAAATTATATTTCCCATTCATTATTTTGATATAGAAATATTATTAACCCTTCTTGAGATGTGTTTTTTCACCAAAGTAATTTTTCAATGAGAATCCCTTGATTACTGAGAATATGTTTAAATTGAGAGGACACAATTTATTTAAGGGGTTAGAATGTAACAACATATGATTTTAAAAGGCTTATATTAATTGAAAACCCAATATTAGAAGACAATGTAACTCCCTGAGACTCTATAATATATATATGCCTTTAAATAAATTCAATGTCTTCAATAACTTTCAATGAATGAATCAATGTGTTCAAACGAAACACAACACTCTATTAAAATATTAATATTTAAACATGACCATTATAAATAAGAAATTAAGTTCGAGGGTATGAATATGAATAATTAAGTTATGAAAAATATATTTTTTATTCATTTATAATTTAATTTCAATGTTTATCAATTATTTTGACATAAAATATGAACTATTAGAAAGTAAAATAAATGTCTTCTAAAAACTATATTTTCCGTAAAGGTAATATTGTGGGGCTTTGAACACATAATTTAAAATTAATTTTTTCCAATTTTATGAAATTTATTTTAATAAATTAATTTAATATTAGATATCATCATATAATTATTTACTTCTAATTCAATGTTGGTATATTTTTAAAATTTTATTATCTTAGTGAATGCTAAAAAATATGGATTATTAAAAAATTGACATGTTTTTTATAAATTTATCCTATTATTATTTAAATTATATTTAAAATTAACATAAGTAATATTTAATTATATAATATCCAATTAATTACATTTAATTCATATTTATACTATACTTTATTATAAATTTATTTGTATGCTTTAAAAAACATTTTTTAGGAAAACTATTTTAAAGTGTATAATGTTTATCCATTTTAAATAATTAAAATAAACCCTAAGTAACATTGATTAAAATTTAATTTACTCGTAATTTATATTAATTTTTTTTTAATTTCAACTAATTATGATAACATATAATATATTAAATATGAGATAATATTTTCCTTAAAAAGGAATATCTTGAAAAAACATTTTTCGACACATCTACTAGTATAATTTTAAACTAAATTATTCCAATTATGTAAGTTAATTTAAAAAAAATGGATTCTATCTTTTTAATTAAAAAAAATTGATTATACCCAACAAATATTTTTACCATAATAAATAGTGAAATTAATAAAAATTATTTATGTGGTTCCGATGGAAACAAGTTTACTGGTGGTCAAACTAAAAATATAATGTTAACAATGTATTAAAACATGATTAATTCATATTTAATTAACATATTTCATCTTTTTCTATGACAAGGTTCAAAAAAATTCAATTTATGATCCTTTTTCCTTGAGAAAAATGTGGTTGGAATTCATTATTTTCATAAATTCCAAGTGTGTCATCTCCACCACTTATAAATGTCCTGCCACTATACTCTAATTTAAAGAAACTGAAAGCTCATTGGGTTGACTAGTTCCTACCAATATAACTTCCATAATTCTATTAAATCATCATATAATCCTTTTTTGTTCATAAATACAACCTCTTCATGCTTTTGGTACAAACTAAAAGATGTTACCTGGAGAAGAGGTATGATTCTTAACTGAGAATTATATTTTATTTATTGATCCAAACTCTTTAAATATTATAAAAATATGATGATATAATAACTATAGTATCTAAAAAATAATAATATTTTGTTATGTCAAAGGTATAACATACAATAATCTTCTCCTCTCTCAAATGGTAAATGAAACCTTTGATCGTGTGTATGATGGACTACCGCCTCACTAACCAGCATAATTCATTTTATATCACAACTTCTCACAGCTAAATATAATTATGTATATCATATTAATATATATTAAATTAATGATATAATTGTACTTCATGAATTATAATATCATATATAACTTATTACTTTCAACTACTTTAAAAATAGGATAATTTTTCTCGTGTGTAAGATAGACTAATACTTCGTAAATTAATATGATTTGTTTCTCACTAACAATTTACATTGAAGTTAAAAAAGGATAAATATAATGAATAAATGTGATATATAAAAATGAAACTTATTTGGAAAATTAAAATACCATAAAACTTCTTACCTTTTCATACATTTAGGAAATGATGATGTCGGTCATGTGTATGAATGACCTATGGTCTCCACGAAGCGATATGAATAATTCTCCACACTAAAAATAAAATAATTATTATAAAGATTTATTTGATAAAAAATGATATTTATAAAATTATTATCATTATTGGTATTATGTAATGATAACCATTTTCAATATCCATAACATTCCTGAAGAAACATGTAGGAGAAAATAGGGAAAATAACACCTAAAACAATAGTGAAAATTCCATATTATTAATAAATGAGTAATAAGATGTTATAAAAGGATCTTATATGATATTTAAAATAATAATATGACTATTTTATAAGTTAATAAAAATTTTAAAACTAAAATATATTAGTTTAATGAGTTCTCAACTAAATGGAAGCGTGAGGTAAGGAGTTTGTTAACATAATTTCCATTCATTGGGTTATATGTCTTCTTCACTGATTACACTATGAGAAAATTATGCGTGAGATGAAATGTTACTATTTTATATTGTATTTAAAAATTTATTTTTTGGATATAAATTTATTACATATAATCACCCCACTGATTGACTCCCACCCAAATGATAAAAGCATTGTTAGGGTTTTGTCCAAAAGTACCTTATTTGAGAAACATGTTCTTTTATGTACCTAATTTATTTTGAATGTTGAATATATTCCCCATTTTTATACTATATAATTTTTAATTACAACATAATTAGATTTTGTTTTATAATTCATACACTTTATTCATGGTATTTTATGTTTCTGATGTAATTATAGCGGTAAGGGTTTATGTTTTAATATCATTTTAATTAGTATTTCTTATGCTTGAATTTCCAAAGAAACAAATTATTTAATAATTTTCTAATAAAATGATTAAATTTTATTCTCCTATTATTAGTCATGAAATTTTATTTTTATAGAACCATTTTCCTCCCTTTTTTAGTAAAAATTCTTGATATGTTATTTAATAACATCTGACATCATTTCTATCTTTTTTCAAGTATCATTTTTATTCCAAATCCATGGTTTCTAAACAAATAAAAAAAATTAAAGTAATATTTATCCTAAATTATATTTTTTTATTTTTTTGAAATTAAATCTTCAAATAATTTTATTAAAAAGGTAATTTCGGAAGTGTTTTACAAAAATGTGTAAGACATTTTTGTACTGTATTTTTTATGAACATAACTCTTTCCTTTTCATGACCATTCAGTGTTTAAATGGTTTTTTTTAATTATCAAATGTTATTTAAAAAATTATTAATTTATGTTTGAACATTTTTTAGACTTTTAATATGTTTTTTCAAAAAAAAAATATATTCCTCAAGTAATGTTCAAAGTTAAATTTTCAGAATTATTTTCCATCTTAGTTGAAATATTTTGATGTTACTCAATGAGAAGAAGTTTATTTTCCTCAAGAATTTTTTGAATAATTTTAAAATTATTTTATAAAATGTCAATAACCTTTTAATTTAGGTTTTTAAAATAAATTATGAATATATTTATCTCGCTTATATGAATATTTTATTCTCTCTTCTATTAACTAGGTAATATATTCCATATAATCATTTATAAAATGCCTTTATTATGAAATTTCCTTTGAATATGATTTAGATAATGATTATAAAACACATTATATTTCAAAAGGTAATTATTTTATTATTACTTATGATTTATTTACTACATTTGGAACACATAGATCATGAAAATTTTATGATGGGTGTTCTCATATAGCACTCTAATACATTATCTCATGTTATAGTCTCATGATTCATCATGTATTGGATTAAGGAGTAAACCTAATACATTTTTGAAATTTTTTCTCCATGTTATATTTTCTAAGATGTTCTGCTTGACTAATGTTTATGTCATGTTATATGTTACTTCCAAATTTCTTATGATGCCATGATCATATGATACCATGTTATGTCTGACAATATTATGTTAAATTACTCAAGATACTTCTATTTTAAGTTGTAATGTTATATATTTGACTCAAATGTTATACTTCGTTGTCATGTATATTACCTTATTGGGATTTATAGCACACCCCATTCTTAAATTTTTTCCCCTGGTAGTGCTTTGTAGTTTTTTGAGATCAAATGTATTTATAATATTAGTATGGAAAATAAAAAAATAAGGATTCAATGTTTTAATTTTCATTACTATATTATGAACCTAGACATAAAAAACACACTATATCTCATGATATTTGGGTTGTAATTAATAGATGTTTATGTTAAAAATCATGCAATTATATATGTAAAAGGCTTGGGTTGCATTATTTTTTCTAGATTCTTTACTGGGTATTTTATTCTTTTATCGATTATTATCATTTTGTTTCATCTATAAAATATGGAATTAAATTCACAAATATTTTTGACATGCTTCTATTACTATATAAGATCAAAGGTGATTAATATATTAGAAACTATTCATATCAACTATCATTGATTGAAATTTATTAATAAAATCATAGGGTATTAGAATGTTCTAACAACAATAATCATAACATCTTCTCATTGCAGTATCCCAAATATTGAAAAGTTAATCATAAAATAAAATTTCCAAAATTGAAAAGAATATCTTCAAGAATACAGTGTGGGGAATTTCATCAATCAGTCAATGAGTTGGAGTCTAACTCATATTGGTTTTAGTTTTTTTAATATTATATTTTAAAAAAAATTAGTTTGAAATTTATTTTCTCACCTTATTAATAATGTTACTTAGAAAATGATCATGATCCAATAGATCATATGTTGGATAATATACCTATTTATTATGTTTTGGAGGGATTTTTTTTCTAACAAATACAATGAACTCCTCACATAAAAATATTTATTTGAGATAATATAACTCTCTTAAGTTATAAAAACATATTAATGGTTTAAATATATTGATACTTAAATAAATACATGAATGAATTGTATATTAATGCTATTAATCATGAAGATACCTAAGAATTTTATGAATTTACATTCATTACGTCTATGTTTCATCCTATTCAATAATAGTGATGATTTTATATGGGATTTCTTTAATGTATTGTTCTAGATATTCTCTTGATGTGTCAAATTTTTTGTTCCTATTTTTTCTTTCCCACTTTTATTTTTCCATGTCAATTTTTCTCCACTCTTAGTCTATCACACAAATAGTATCTTATTTTGGACTAATTTACCCAATATCTTTCAATATATTTAGTATCCCCTTTTAGCTGAATTTCCTCTCTTGTATTTTTATCATGTTACGAATCACTGTATTGTGTAATTTTTTTGAAAAAGTAATTAAAATTCCACCCATTATTTGATCAATATTATAGATAACTAATAACATATTTATACTAGTTTTTTCTACAATGTTCATCCATTGGAAAATTTTTTATATATAAATAATATAACTATATCTATAGAAAATGGATTTAGACCCCCGTTTTTTAGCTAAAACAACTATTTTGGTTTCTTTTACTTAAACATTTTGGGTTGAATATCCTTGTTATAAAATTATTGAGGATTTTGATTGTGGAATATATCCCATTTTATCTTGGGTTTTATTGTAATTGTTTCCATTATTTTTATAATTCTAGACCATATTCCAAATTTTTATCCTCCAAAAATATAATGAATTTTTAAATTAATGCGGAGGTAAATTTTAATCAAATAATTTTAGTCAAGTGATTGTATATTATTTGAACTATGTTTATTCTCAAAAAAACAATGTGTACTATATCACAGCTCAAAATATTATGAAACATGAGTGATAACAGTTGTTGTAAGAGTTGTCATATGAATGATATCAATTTTCTTTAGTAGGGATTCCACTCGATAAGACATGAAATTTTTATCACCCTTTGTTGAATACATATCATTAGTGGTTATCTATCTATTTTAAAAATTATTTTTATTGTAATAATTTTTATAATGAAAATCTCATTCAACATTTCATTTTAAAAACATTAAACCTCATTCCTTGGAGGATTCAATTATATCCCATGAAATTAGATATAAACCATAGTAAAAAAATTTCTTTTAAATCTAAATGTATCTTCCATTATGTATGAATCTATTTAACATATTTATAAAAACTCACCAAGCCTCACCTAATTGAACACCGCGTATTTGGTTATGAAATATTTGATTATTTTTCATAATTTCACAGTTTTTCGAGGTGGGATGTACTTATACAAAAGATATTTGGAAAGAATATCCCATGTACTGATGAAATATACTAGAAAACATTTAAACATCCCTCTCCATGATCGTTCAATAATTATAATAATTCCTTCAAATTTATGGAATGGCATGAAACATCTTAACAGTTAAATATATCACAAATCTATTTTAAATTGAAAATTTTCCCATGTGGATCCTCATATCACATAACAAAAATCTTTCCCATGTTTTGATCATTTTTAGAAAACATTATATTAATGTAATTATCATGAATAGAGGAATGAATAAAACATAAGATAGTCCCATTGATAGATATTAAATTATAAAACTTGATGGATCAAAATCATTAAAATCATTGACCTCAATTTTGTATTTCTTCTTTACGGATATATCAATGAATATTTTTAATCACACTATATTGGTTTATCACTACCCTGGTTACTCTCAAGGTAACTTTAAGAATCTTTAAATTATAGTGATTCAGTTTATGGATTTTTTGAGATCATATCTCATATAGGATGTGATAGTCATACTACTTAAGAATATATGAACTAATGAGAAAAAGGAAACACACCCCATGTGTAAAGAGAATAAAAAATAAAAAACATAAAATATAATGATAAATCAAATAAAAAATTAAAAAAAATTATTTTATTATAGGTAAAAAATTTACCAAGACATAATATATCATTAATTTCAAGTGATGGGCATGGTTTAGAAATTTTATAAAAATACTTCCCAAAAACTAATACTACAAATTAATAGTTTACTTTAGGTTTGTGATAATTCCCATGAACACATAGAAATAATAATGATTCATTATTATAAACAATTTTAAACCAATAAATATTGTAAAAAATTATAATGGTTATTTAAAGAATTGAATTATAAAAAATTTAAAACCTATTAATAAAGAAAAAAATATTAATTTAATTTCAAAGATATTTTTAATTAAAAAATAAATAATATTATTAATTTATAAATTCACTAAATTTAATGCATTCATGGTTATAAAATTTAATTAATCTCAATATTTTCTAATCTATAAACATCTCTTCAGTTGATAAAATTCTCTTATTCAATTAATCAAATCAATATAGATGTAATATAGTTCAAATTTTCTTATTAACAGAAGAATATAAATTATTCATAATAATTTCAATCACTTATACATATTTTATATCCTCTATTAATTACTCTCTCATTCATATAATTACTTAGAAATTATGTATTAATTAATTTATAATATGATACATAATTGAACCAATTTATTAAGTAAGTAAATTTATTAATTAATTTTTTGTGAAGGCTTTTAATCACGAATTCTTAGTTTTCATGATATTTACCACTAAAAATAATTCTAAATAAAAAATGGATTAATCATATTTTGATAAAAGTATTTTAAATTAATAATGGAATGTTATAGATATTTGAACAAGAATTGAGAAAAATAATGAAAAAATATTAATGTTTAATTAAAATAATAAACAAGAAGTTGAATGAAGTCATTTAGAATGAATAAGCGTGAAAAAATATATATATTAATAATAATATCTATACTGTAATTATTTAAATATAACATTAAAAAATTAGACGGTGGTATAAATTATGTTGTGGTTATCAAATCAAGAAGTAAAAAATCAATGATTCTTTACCATGATCATCTTAAAATAATGAGATGTTCTTCTCTATAATTTTTATTCACTAGCCAAATGGTATATCATAATTTGATTTTTTTTTATCTTCATCATTTAATTTTTCATAATGAAACATTTTATCAATGATGAGAAAAAATTAGTATAACACATTCCTTATAAATCTCTTCACACCACTTAACACTAATGAAGAAAAAATGATTTATCTTCTCTAAATACAATTTTGTTTGTAAATTATATTGAAATAATTTTCTTTCTTTTTTGATCATCAATATAAGAATTTTTCTATTGTTATATTAAATTTTAACTATATTCAAGAAAAAATAAATAGTTTTTTATTCAAAAAGGATATGAATTTTGTTTTATCACATCAAAGTTTTCCAAAATTAAAAAAAAATGTAAAATTGAACCAAAGTAACATAAAAAATATATAATCACCATAATGATTATAAAATAAAAATATTTTTAATTATTGAAAAACAATAAAAAATTAAAAAAAAGTATGGTATTGTTTTTCGTTTTCCAATATGTATGGATGAGTTTATAGAATGATTCAGTAAATTAATTGATGAACTTGTGGTCCACAATGCATCAATAATGGTTAAATTTTCTATTTTTTGATAGAGTGTTTAACATCCCTTGGTCATAATAGTTTTTAAGTATTTTATGGGTGATTAATAAAGAGAGATTCCTTCTTATGATCACACATTCCTGAATTAAAATAATTTTATGGGTATATTGATTCTTTACGAAAATTATATTGGAATCTACTTAAGAGTTTTAAAACGAGTTATATTGATCTCCACATCTGTAAATGATTCAAGTAAGTCACTCATAAGTGATTTATCTTTTACTTTCTTGGATTATATTGGTTTTTAATGTTATGGTAATGTTATCTATAATATTTTACTAATTGATACTTTCTATTTTTTAGGTTTCTTTATGGGATTAGTCCATATTTTTCAAAAATGATATACTATTTCTATAATTTTGGTTCAAATGTTGTTATTTCCTCAACGAGTATTTGGTTTTTCTATATTTATTTTAATCTTATCAATGATACCATTCACATGTTACCTTTTAGTTTGGGAATGGGTTAATATTGAATATTCCATAATCAATGATTCATGAGCACACCCAAAGGTCTAATAATGTTTCATATCAAGAATTTCATATAATTCATTATATTTTTTTATTTATATATGCTTGAATATGATGTTTTTTTTGTTTTTTTCTCAATGATAAAAATCGTTGAAATTTGATAATTGGTTCTTCTATAATGAAATATCGGTGGTTGATATGAATATTGGAAATGAAATAGGAATGGTTGACATTATTATTGTGTTTATTGGACAAATAAATATAAAACATGTAAACACACCTTTTAAATACGTTTTTACATTATTTTTTGAAAATATTTTTAATGGGAAACTCTTATATGGATTTTTAATTTTCACAATTAAGTATTGAAGAAATAATAATGATCTTTATATATAAAAACTCTTATAATCATGGTTTAAGTGGAGGGTTCTATACAATAGTTTAGATAAATATTCCATGAAATATTTCATAGTTCATAAATATTAGTTTTAAAAAATTGAGAGATGGAGGGGGAAATCCTTACATAATGTATAAACTTTAATAAAGTATGTTTTATTTAATACTATAGTGAGTATTTATATGTCATCTCAATGAGTTCCTTGTATTAAATTGGATGGTTTTCAATCGGTGTAGCCCATGATAAAACAATCAAAATAATTATATTAGTTTCTATTAATAATTTATATAGAAATGCATTAAAGATTCTTTATCCTATATTTATTAGTGTGTAAATATTGAATAGTTATTTTTTAACCTCTTTGAGTACTCATATAATGTTTTTTTAAACTAAATTTTCTAATTAAATATATTTATTTTTAATTTCCTTTTTTCATGAAGATGAGAAAAACTAATTGTGCGAGAAAAAGATTATGATTATCCTAGTTGGTATCATCAATAAATTTAATATTGTACAACCAATCCTTTGAATATAATTTTTTTAGAATGTAAATATTATCTTCCTTATTAAAATTTAAATTACACTCACTGGATTCAGTGAGGTGTTGAAATCATTAAACCCCATTATGTGATTTTAAGGATCCTCAGATTAGAGGATAAGAAACTATAGGAAAATTTATATGATTTCACATTTGAGATAAAAGTATTATAATAAATTAGAATAAAAATGATATTATTAGAATATATAATGTTACGTGCAAAAATATTTATCAATGACTGACGTATATTTTAAAAACATTCTTCCTTATGTTCAATATGTGGTTTGTATTTACTACATTTATGGGTTTTACTTGAATTCAGTAAAGACATGTTCAAAAAATTAAATTAAAAAGTATTAATAGTTCTCAATTATCTTACTCAATCTTGGGTGCCATATTAATCTAATTATGAGGTTCTAAGAAGAAATCGTTGCTTTTTCTTCACATTTTATAAATTTACAAACATTATAGAAATAAATGTAAAATTTTTAAAAAAACATGTAAAATTAAATTTACGTGTAGCCTCCAGAAAACAGTAAATATTTGTTTCAAAACTACCTAAGTCTTATAAAAATTAAAATTTAATAATTATAAAAATAGAATATAGTCAAGACAGAGGGTTGTATCACAAGGAGGATACCAAAATAAATATTACATAATGCATCACTAATTTATCATATTTTGTTTATTATTTGAACTGTTTAAAGAATTATTTCTTTATATGGATGGGTTAAATTTTTTAAATAAAAATTGAACAAAATTATAAAATATAATTGATATAAATGAGTGATTAATTTATAGGTAAATCTTATTTTCCATTCCATAACAGTTCATAAAATTTGTATTCATTGCTTTTACTCTTATTCAATGAGTTAATGCATGATCATAGATCACCCTCCTTACATTGAGTTTAAAATTCAGTTCCAACCAAAGATATTCATTTTTATTAATCAATTATTCAAATTTAAAATGAGATAAACACCTAGAAATATCTATGTGGTTTTATAATTACTTGGACATTATGGCTCAAATAAACCCCTATTGAGATAAGTGGACTTAAAATAGTGAAATATCAAGACATAATATATTATCCTCATTAAAATAATTAGATGACTCTCACAACATAGATTACACTCTTCCAAAATATATGTAATGAGTTAGAAAAATATAATTATCTCTTCAGGAGGATAGAGAGCTCCTCTCTCATCACCAAAGAGTTCTCCTCTCTTAATTCCAGGTATTCCTCGTGCAATTTGATGTTCCTGAGGTATAAGGATAATGTTTTTGGGAATTATGAGTGGTTTGCAGATTTTCGTCAAGGGTATCTATCTGCATAGGTATTGGTTCTTAAAATATCTGAGGTTATTGACCTTTAAATGGATGTAAATTAGGGTTATTATGATCATTTATCATGGGAAAAGAAAATATCCATTTTGCATGATTTTTCTTCTGATCATATCACGTGGAGGACCACTCCTTTAGGGGTTTTCAATTTTTGGACTAGTTTTTGGATGATAACAGTGCGGCTGAAGGGATGTAATGATTACGAGGGGTTTTTTAACTCTATGGATGCTAAAGGTAGAAGATCTGGTGGAGGAGATCGTGGAGCTCGGTGTAAGAGGTTTTTGTGGTGATGGTCATGGGGATCATTGGATCTTATTGTCTAAAATGCATGATGTTGTGGGGGTTGGATGGAAATGGTGTTGGATAGAGATGATTTTTGGGTTGATGGAAGTTCATTGTTGCGGGAGTCTGGTGATAGGATTAACACTAGGGAGGCATTGGGGATACGTCACATGTGCTTTGGTTTCTTGTCGATGATGATGGTGGGAGGAACTATGGTGGGCAATGATGACGACGATGAAATTTCTTCATAGATTGGCATCAAAGATAAGGGATCCTAGCAATTCTTAAAAGCAGCAAATGTCGTCATTTGTGAGCCGGTGTGGGTGATTTTGATGTGAAATGAGTCTTTTTAAGCGATGACCTTGTGATGTGTGTCATGGAGACCTTGGATTACTTAGGAGGCATGCTGGTAACCATCTGGTGTACAGTGCGATGATGTGATGGGTGAGCCTTTATTTGGGAGTATTTTCACATGGGGCATATTACTATATTTGATGTCTCATATTGTTTTATTTTGGTCCCTTTCTTTGACGTCGTTTGGGTATCCATTGCATTTTACTATTTTGGGAGACCTGTCACTATTGGGGCACATGTTGGGTGCAGGATTCTTGTGTGGTTTTGTAGGGGTCTTTTTCACATTGGGGATTCAGCCTAGTTATTTGTTGGTCTTCGGGCTGGTATTGTGGGTATTATGGATTGTGTATCTTTGTGTTTGGGAGACGTTTTGTGCCCCATTGATGTTTGTGTGAACTTTACTTTTATTTTAATAAAATTTATGGATCATGGCCCAAAAACCCATGGTTTGAACCGCTATGAGTAGAAAAATATCATTATAATGGAATGAAATAGAAAAATTAAAAAACATGAATGTATATTAAAAAATGTTTATCTTTATTTAAATAAATTAAAATATTGTAAAACTATTAAAAATTATAATGTAAAAAAATATAATGGGATTAAAATATTCAAGAATGGACTTATGTAATCCCCTAATGAATTAACCATTAAAGGTATCATATCCTTCAATTAATATAGTTTACAATAATAATATTTTATGAACTATATATTTAAAATCAACATGAAAAATAAATACACAGAAATGAACTCCTAATAGTGGAATTTACAAATAAAATAACTCATTTCTAGTATCATCTATGAAATATTCAGGACATCAGGGACTAGTCCATGTGCGTCATGTAATCTTGAATTCAACCACATGTCCATTTAATCGATTATGGTTTATCAACACTACTTTTTCATTCAACCATCAAATTTTATTTAGATCAATGATCTATACTAAATTTCCCTTCCTTATATAAATACGATGAGTCTGAATAGTTAATTTTTTCTAAACACATTCATAAAAGGCTCGGTATAATGATTATATATGTTTTATTTCATTGATATTTTCACTCCTTAAATACATATTAGAATGGATTTAATTGACTCCATCCATTTTGGAAAAAATCATAAAAAAGATTGAAGATTTTTTTATAATGGTCAAATACTCTAGATCCTATGTTTTATTACCTGAAAAATTATTAATGTGGTTTCATGAATCAATTATAGTTGTATGTTATCCCTATATTTAATGAAATGACATTTTGAATTCCCTACTCTATTTGTTGATAATTTTTTTATTATACGTAGAAACATGTTTGTTTCCTTTAATCATATTTAGTGAAATCACTCAACTCTAATAAATTATATTATATCCATACTTCTAAAAATGTTTAATATTATTTTTATAAACCACAACACATATTTTAATTTGGAAATTTGTTGTTAAATAATACGATATGAAATTTTTATTTTTCATCTCTTTTGTGTTTTATCCTATTTTATCATCTATTATATAATCGTATTTAGGTATGTTACTCATAATTTGAAACATCATCTATAAATTTAATTGATATTCATCCCATTATAAGTAGTATTTTCCCATTCCTACACATAATAATTTTTGGTAACTAGATAGAAACAATTCACATATAAATGAACACCTTGGTTTTTTCTAACAAGATAATGACCTTAATAGAAATATTACAATGGAATATGATATATACATTGATAATTGGATGAATCCTTGAAATTATTAGTCTTCAACTACCCCTTCATTACAATTTTGTATATTTTTTTGATGGTCCATGTGTATAAAAAAATAACTATCACTTAAATACTATGATTCCATCATATTGATATATCTATCTCTATGATTTTTGAAAATTTAGTAAGAATAATATTTTAAATTATAGTCATAAAATTAATAGTGAATATTTCCATTTTATATTTCAAAAAACAATTTAGAAAAAAAACCTTCTCACCCAAGACAAAATCCCAATATAATTTTAAATAATATAAACAATTTAATTTTATGAATTTTATATTAAATATTTTATTCTCACTCACATACATCTATAATATTTATATTCCCTATAAACAATCAAAGAGATAAACAAGGTTCAATTTATTCCTAAAAAAAATAATGTAATTATTCAAGAATTTAACTGAATTAATCCCTTAGCACTAGAGAATCAAATTACACTTAAATTTCCTTAGTTTTTATAAATTTAAAATAATTATGAAATGTGAGAAAATTTTATTCATTGATATGATAGTATAAAATATTTAATATATGAATTTATCACATTTTTTATTATACTAGTTATATAAAAAACTGTTATACTTTCATTAAAAACCATTGAGTATATCATACATAAAAATAATTCAATAAATCATTATTAATTAATTAATGGTATCATTAATATTTCATAATTAGTACTTGTATTCATTATTTGAACAAATTGGGAAAATAATAAAGGGGTATGATTAAACTCTCAACAATTGATAATATATTATTGAAATAGTATACATATTTATCATCCCATACACAATTTCTTAAGAATGATTAATAAATGTGGATCCAAAAAGAATAAATGATAAAGACATAATAAACTAATATTGATGGATAACATAATTATGGAAAATATATAGACAAATATGAATAATATTAGATATTATAAATATATCATTGAGTCCATATGGCAGTGTATTATAAATAAAGAGTGAGTACACTCTAAATACCCTATCTTAGTTGT
Source organism: Viscum album (assembly GCA_963277665.1). NCBI lineage: Eukaryota > Viridiplantae > Streptophyta > Magnoliopsida > Santalales > Viscaceae > Viscum > Viscum album. The sequence goes on from OY728164.1 coordinate 176,035,024, forward strand.
TTAATGAGACAAAATAGTGCACTAAGGGGATATATATATTCAGGACACACACATCACATATATCATCCAATGCATCCCAATATTGAAAATAATAAAATACATAATACATGGAAAAATTTTAAATAGTGAAAAACATAAAAATACATATGATAATATTTAAGACAGATTGAATTATAACATTTTTACATTTTAAATTATGTACTATAAAAACATGTCAATAATTTCCCAAATAAAAGGAAGGATATTGATATCATAATTAATACTGTTTAATTTGAATAAAAAAATTATAGTTTATTAATAGTGTATGGTGTATTGTAAATTTTTTTGTAAGAATCAAGGTGGTTTGAAAGGTTCATATCAAAGGGTTATCAATGTATTAATTATATGTATATATATATGTATGATTTAGAATATTCATAGTGATACTGATGAAATTATGGTTGAATCCCCTGAAATAATTATAGATACATAACCCACATATTTGATTCTCTTTTTGTATATAAACACCTTTAAGAAATTACTCTCATTATAATTGATAATGATACATAAGGTTAACTTATGTGACTATAAGTTCTTCAATTTTTGGTTTCAAAAAATGATAAACTAAATATATCAGTTTTTCAAAATTCAATGTTCCCCAATCTATAATTCTATATCCAAAATTATAAAATATATATAACTTTTGTTGAATTTATTCTAATTGTTTTCACAAAAATAAAAATATAATTCCAATATTTTTTTTGGATGTATAAATAGGTAATAATGATATTATATGAGATAATAATACTTATATAGTACTTGTAATTTAGTATTCTAAAATGATAGTAAAATATTAATAGAATAATAAAATTAATGTAAAAGGGATATTACTGAAGAGTTCTAATTAGGAACAAGAGAGATGAAAGTAATCCAACACCCAGAGATATTAAAATGAAACACTATGTACAATATCATACAAGATATGCCACATAGAGATTAAGAAATGAATAAATATTATTATTTATATGTTATAGTTATCACATAGACATTGTAATGGAGGGGATTAATGATATTAACTAAATTATGAAAAAAATTATGTAATCGCATTTATTAAATGAAATCTTTGGTTACCAATTAATTTGAAATAAAAATTAAAACCAATTGAATATAAAGGATTTTTTTTATAAAAAAACATATTTTATTCCCCTAATGAAATTTTAAATACAATAATTTTGATATTATTATAACAACATTTAATCCTATTTTAAGAAAAAAAATATTTTTCTAAAAGGTAATTTCGCCGCCTTTTGATGGAACACCTATTTGAAATCAAAAATTATATTATTTTATAATTTATTTTGAAAAAATAATAATAACTTTTTTAATAGTAATAAAAAAATTAACTTTGGTTGTATTTTTTGTACTTTCCTGATAAGTTCCATTTTTTGATGAATAATGAAAAATACCACATTTTATTTGAAAACATCTTTTTCATCTAAATTTTTTATATAGTTTAATTATATTTTAAGTTTGTTTTAAAGTATAATTAGTTAAATTATAAATCATTCAATCCAATTTTTTTCATTTGAAAAAATTTAAATTTAAATTTAATATAAACACATTAAAACTTTTCATCTTATCACTTTAAAAACTGTCGTTTTTATTGTGTCTATGAGATTAATTATAAATCATATTATTAGAATATGTGAATTTAATTATGTAAAATGAGCTCCATATATAAAATAATGAGGTATAAATTATGTTTTAAGTCCAATTTCATTTTTTTTAATAGAAAATTTATTTTGTTAAAAAATTATTTACCATTATATAAGAAATGCAGTGACAAGGGTTGAAGTTAAAAGGTAAAATCTTAACATTTATAAAAATTGAAACATTTAAGGTCTGGTTGAGTAATTTAATGACACAAATCAGCCTCTAAAAAATTTATTAACAATATAATTTTTTGAAATTAATTCTACCTCAATGTGGTTGACTTTAAATATAATATAATCACCATTTAATAACTTAAAACCCACCCCTCCTTAAGTATAAATACTACCTATAACCACCCCATTTCGACAAAAAGCCTTTAAGATTCGAAATATCTTCCCAAAACACTCTTCCTAAATATACATATTTCTAGGTGCTTCTATTATTAACAAAATACCAAATCTAAGGACCTCAATTGTCTCTCAAGGTGGTGATATTAAAGAGGTATTTTTCTCCAAGTACCTCTCTTAATTTTTTCTACTTTGTCCTCAACTCCTTAATTCATAAAAAAATGATGATTAAAAATCATTTATAGACTAGAGTTCTATGTTTCAAAAATAATATATCATATCCATTTCATTTCATATCTCCTATTATTAAAATAAAAAGATTTTATTGTCTTTGTTTTGTTAATTAACAGCTTTAGTGAATAATGATTTTGTTCATTTTTTTCCACCTTCATGGCTAGACATAAAACTATCATTCTGATTAAATAATATTTTAATTGGTTTTTATAAAATATTTAATATTGGGGACAAAATATATACACAAAATATTAAATAAAATGAAACAAGTTTTTGATGTTCGGAGAAACCACAAAAATAAACAAAACATTTATCATTAACATTTTATCTAATGAATCATTCTCTTCTTAGAAACCAATGTAATATGAAGGTCAATTTATACTCCTAGAAATTTATTTATACCATTTCATTATACATCTAGAGTTGTAATACTATTTTACATGAACATCCATAGTTATACACAAATGAACACATTAAGAAACAATGAATCGAACGCACCTGAAACCATGAAAAATGAAATAATATTAAAGAATTTGTCAAAAGATTGTCTAAAATAATTATATAAGGTATTAGAGATATTAATATAGTTCTTTAATTATTTAATAACATTGTTTAAACCATTATATAGTAGGTTAAAATACACACAACTATAGGTAAGTGTGAGGTAAGGGAATTCATAACCCAAATTCCATTCTTTGGGTTAAAATTCAACTAATTTAATAATGAATTTCATTTATTATGTATGAAAAGAAGTTTTATTTTCATATGTTTTATTTATATTTAAAATTAATATAAATAATATATTATTTTTATTTATTCCTACTTTAATGATACAATATTTGTAAAGGATTTCATAACCAAATTTCTATTCATTATATAAAACTTATACTTTATAATTATATATTTGTATGATTATGTATGATATAATATTTGAATATATTATATGGTATTTAAACTTGTATTATATTTATTGAAATAGGATAAACAAATTCTATTCATTTGATTAATTCCCACACAAATGATATGATATTTTAAGGGTCTCTATTTTAATTTTTTTAAAGTTACCCACAGAACTCTTTTTTTCTTCAACGTATATGTTTTCTAAAAATATTTCAATTTTTTCAATATTATCCTGTGATTTTTTATTTTAATTTATACTGATTTTGGAATTTATATAAATTATTTTTAATATATTTGTTTATTCATTTTCTGAGAGGTTCTTTATGACATTTCCAAAAAAATATGCAAGGAATGTTTTTCAACTTATATAGCATGAGATTGTTTTACCACCATCATAAAGCTTTAATTATTTGATGGTTATTTTCTAAATTTTCATAGTAATTTCAAAATTAAATGCTTTCCCTATGATTTTCATAGTGTTTCCATTTTAAAATTCCATTTAAAAAAGAAAATTTATTTTGATATCCAAAAAATATTTTCCCTATAAATTTAAAAGTATTTTTGAAATGATTTATGATTAACAGAATATAAATATATTCTTCATTATATGGTACTTGAGAATTAAAAATGGGGTGGCCCAAATAGCGTGGCAACTCCTATTATAGATTGACATCGGGTGGCCCAGATAATATTGGGAAATCCAGTTATAGCATAACATGGGGTGTCCTAGATATGTCGGGAAATATCATTATAGCTTAACATGGGGTGTTATAGATAGGGCCATGAAATTCCATTATATATTAATATGGGGTGTTCTAGAAAGCACCAATAAATCCCATTATAGCTTAACATGGTGTGGCCTAGATATCACTGTTTAATCCTTTAATAGATTTTTTAAGTGTGCAATTTTAAATGATGTCCCAGTTTACCTACTTTTTTTCTATATGCTTGCTAATTATTTTTCAGGAGAATAAATTGATTTTCAAAAGGTAATATTTTGATCTCTTGGAAAACATTATTACTTTTTTGAATAAAAACATATGTTTTTATGAAAAAAAAATATGGATTTTCACAAGAATAAAATTTTACCTTCCATTTTTTCACTTGTCAAAATTTTTTGATCATCTAATGTTTTAAAAAAAATTCACGGGATTTAATGGGAGAATATATTCATGGGTGAGAACAATAGGGAAACTATGATGATTTTACATGAATAGAAAACTTTTTTTATTTTTAAATGGGTTTCCCTATGTGGAAAAAAGGGACACTAAGTATTAGAGTCCACTTGTAATATATGAGTTTACTTTGTAAGAGTTTTCTTAATTCTATGAAACTCTAAACCAAAAATACCTTTTGGAAAAGAAATTGATTTCTAGTTTTAAAATAACATGAATATGTATTGTATAAGTTTGAGTCCTTAAACAACATATTAGAGCATGGCTTAGATAAATTTAAAGGTTAGGATGTTATTTTAGCATAAGTTAAATATAATTGGTAACCACAAGGGTTATAATCATACAGAGAATTTTTCATATTCATAGTAATTTAGGTAGATATGATAAAAATATAATTCAACTGGGATATAAGGTTGTTGAAGGATTAGAGTATTATGAAAATTCTAATGTATTGTCTTTACCCTATAGAGTATTTTCCATTTAATAATTCTTTTCATATTTTAGTGACATTATTTTCATCATATTAAGGATTGTTTGTCTATATGAAAGGAAAGATGTATTACAAAACCTTATTATCCCTCCATGGTGATTTGATCAAAGCAATTATTGAAAAATCATATTTAAATGATTTTAAAAGATTTCTGAGTATTAAAACCACCTGCACGAATTTTTTTGACTTTTTTAACAACTTTTAATTTCTATAAAAATTTTATGATTCATGGAAACATTTTCATTTGATTTTAAAATCTCAACATCACCGACTCTCTGGAAAAGAGAACTTCCACAAAGTACATGAACATTTTTTCTATGGATATTAAAGATAATGGGGAGATCAATGAAATCATATGGTCTCAATTTATGTCATGAATTATGTTTTCTTGTTCTATGTATGACACATTTTTTGGGTTTTTATTGATGAATCACAAGGAGATAATTCACTTGTTTGGTTGTAGGAATAAATTATAAAGAACTAAGATAATGAATCTTGTTTAATGGTTTAATAAAGAAGATGAATAGAGAATTGGTTCATGTTTTTACTGTTTTCTATATTAAGAATATTATGGGAATCATTGAATGCTGAAATATTTTTATATAATATGTTTTGATATCATAAATATAGAAATATATTTTAGATGGAATTGATACCATTGAAAAGTGGTAAATGTAATGACCCGCTAATTATCATTGTCTTGAGAGTACAATGAGTCATTACTCTTCCTTAAGCGGCATCCCCTAGACACAAATGGCTGGGAATAAATGCCAAAGTGTTTCAGATACGAGTGGGGTACTATTTATCCTTTACTAAAAAAACCATACACTCAACCACCATATCCAAATAGCTAAGTAAATGATGCATGAACACTAAAAGAAAAATAAACCACTATATTCATATTAAAATAACTTCAGAGTGTGAAAAAATTGAAAATAAATAAACTAATGAATTAAATAATGGAAGGAAAACTAAAGACACCAAGAAGACCATAAGACTCCATGATCTTCTAGATCAATGCTCCAGGATCACCAAACAGCCCATGTATCACGAAGTGGTGATAAAAATGTTCGATACGTTACATTTTACACTATCTCATAAGATAGAATATGCAAAATCACCAAAGTTCCAAAGTAGGGGTGAGTATAAAACATAGTAGGATTTTTTCAATAACTTATCTACTCATGCCACGAGGGTATATGAGTTAGCTGTATTTATATAAAACAGTTTATATAAAACAATTTCCAAAAACAGTTTGTAACTAAATCTAAATAGGTTTCAAAACCACTTGTAACCAAAAGTAAACAGGTGTAATTGGAACCAATTTTATAGGAAGTTATTTTTTAAGAAAAATTTCTAAAAAATATTTGAAATAATTTTTCAATATTCCTTTGGCATACCCAAACCATTCCACATATCTATGTTATTGACCATGCATGCTTTGTTATGATAGTTTCATACTCATGAGTAGTTTCTCATCGATTTACCAAGTTGTCACATAATAATCATATCCCATATGCCATTTGAACTTTCCAACTGAGCACATGTTCATATTTCAACCAAGCCCCATAAATTCAATATGAAATCACACACCAATATTCCCACGGATCATGCAAAAACAGATTTTCAATAAAACCCCCTTTTTATTGAAACCCACATTTCCATCAAAACCATTTTGAAGCCAAACCATTTCAATAAAACAATTTTTTATTGAAAACCCTATTCAAAAAAACCCATTTAGAATCTCCAAAAAATACAAAATATAAAATCACCATTTTAAATTTAAGAAGCTAAAAGAATTTTCACAACAATTCACTAAAATTACTTAGTATCAAAAAACGATAAATAATCACTAAATAAGATTTATTAAATGAATTAAACCAAGATTTCAAAATAAATTTCATTAAATTTAATAAATTTGAAAACAAGACAATCAATTCTAGAATGATGGGATGAGATTGAATCCACCTACCTTAAATATTTTGATGAAAACTAACAACGGACAAAGAAAGATCTATCATCCATGTTGATTCTCCAAAAAACCCACCTTAGATCTCTTCTCCTAGAAATATCAAGACCAATCAAAACTTATTTGGAATCAAAACTCCTATACCAACCCATAACAGTCGTAGATCTAATAAACCTAGAAGAGAGGAGAGGTAAATCTATGTAGATCTAAGATAACTTGACAAGAGCGATGAACAACGTTACTTACCACAAGAATCGTTATTGAAAACGCAAAGGTATGGAACCAGATCAGTTACAAAGTGCCTAGGAGAGGTTTCCAAACCTTCAATGGAGATAAATATTGAATTAGGGTCTTTTTATGAGAAAAAATGAGTATGTGGGAGAAAAAAATTAAGATCTTAAAAATAGGATCTTACTTTTTTCACTGTGCACGGTTAGTATGCATGGTTAGACAAACCGTGTGCTAATTGTGCATTATATACTTCCTTAAGAGAACACCTAGCATGACCTCCTCGCATGGTTTCATTAACATCTCACATTTCGTGCTGAAGATACTACCTTAAACTATAATTGAGAATTTTTTCTATTTGTATATCTGCAAGGTTTAGACAACCCATTTTCAGACCGTGCACGTCAAATTTATCCCCAAAAACATATTTATATTTCACCCAACTCTAACCTCGTTCACCCTTATGCTTCATAAACATTAAAATCCTCAATTAAGGGTTATGAACTCGAAACACGGAGTACTAAATTCTCCCCTACATTGGTTTTTCCATCCCCAGAAAGTAAAAGCCTTACTTTACCTGAAATAGTTTTGGCCATTGCTCTTTTATTTCCTTCTTGCGTTCCTAAGTCTCTTCCAGAATTTGACCATGTTTCCATAAAACCCGGAGTAGATCGATACTTTTTTTATAGAATAATTTCTCTTGCCTATCCACAATCCACACCAGGATATGTACCAATGAGGCATCTGAATCTAGGTCAACGTGATTTGATCTGATCACATGGTCAGGATCAGGCTGATAATTTTTCAACTGAGATATATGAAACATATTATGCACTAAACTGAACCATGGTGGTAAGGCCAAATGATATCCCACCTCTCTAACCCATTCCAGATTTCAAAAGGTCCTATGTATCGAGGATATAACTTTCCCTACTTCCAAAAAATGATGATGTCAGTGCCTTGGAGAAATCCTTATGAATAAATGATCACTCACCACGAACAACAACGGTCTTTGTCAATGATCCGCATACCATTTATGATGAATATGGGTCGTCTCCTTTATATTTCTAAACAACTGAATATTATTTGTTCTTTCTTGGACAAGGCTCACCCCAACTAAATAATTTTCACCAACTTTCACCAAACAAAGTGGAGAATGATAAGGACAACCATACAATGCTTCAAATGGAGCCATATATATTGAGGCCTAATAGTTGTTATTATAAGAAAACTCCAATAAGGGTATATTCTCTTCCCATGATCCACCAAAATCCATTATGCAAGCCCGCTACATGTCTTCCAATTTCTTTATCATACTTTCGGATTTCCCATCCTTCTGAGAATGATACGTCGTACTCATAGTCAACTGAATCCTAAGGAATTTCTGTAAGGATTTCCGTAAATGAGATGTGAACCTTATATATCTATATGAAACTATTGAAAGTAGTATTCCATGTCTCTTTACCACTTCTTGGATATATATTTTACATAGATCTTCCAATATGTGAGCTTTAAAATTAGGAATGAAATGGGCCAACATTGTGAGACGATCGAATATTACCCATATAGAATCATGTTTCTAGAATATTAATGGGAGATCTGAAAAATCCACAGTTATATCCCACCATTTCCACACTAGCATCAGTAAAGACTACAATATGCTCACTGGTCTCTAGTTATCTACATTATCCTGCTGAAAAGTTAAACATCGCGAGATGAACTCTACCACCTTCCTTTTCATGCTGCTCCACCAAAATTACAACTTCAACACCTTGTACATAATTTTTGTGATTGGATGTAAAACACATCTCGAATAGTCACTAGTGTAGAAAATGTTTTTTACATTGGTTATTTTTCATTTTATACATCGATTTTTAGCCGACGTTAATACGGACGACATTATAAATATTGTTTTTTACGTCGGTTATATAATGACCCATACTTTACATACATTGTTATTACTTAAAAATTGAATCATACTTATTACAACATATAACAAAACCATGAAAGGACCGTATAGGTATAGTGTCTTTAGAAACTGGGAACATAAACAACTGGTTCATAAAGAGTCTACAATGTCTCCCATTTATTTCATCATATCTATAGTCCCTTTTGGCATATCTTACATCATAACATTCTTCCTGACCTAGGGAAATAAAACATACAAAAGGGTGAGCGCAAATTCTCAGTAAGGGTAAACAAAAGAAATATCAAACATATCATATTTATAAGAACATAACATTTTGAAAATCTTATCGTGCAAAAGAGATCATAACATGGGATAAATCATAGAAGTGAAATGTAATCCCAATAATCATAACATAAAACATGAAGCTTTGTGGCATACACACATAATCATAGAGAATCATTTCTTATTAGTCAAGACTCATTGATGATACACCTATCTTGATATAAGTATCTTGGCCGAACATTAGATTTTTAGGAATAAAATAACAATCAATAATATAATATTTGTTTTAAAAACTATTTTATATCAATTTTGACACCATTAAATAGTTGATTTTTGTGAAACTCCTAAAAGAATGATTACTTCGAACAAAGTTAATTAAATAAATCCTAACATGTCATATTAACCTATAAAATTATTGTAATTCATAAAAGTCTCAGATTATACTTATTTGGGTATTTATAATATCAATTATTCTAATTTTTCACTATTATGGTAATTACTGCATCATCATTGTGTCATAAATAAATTAAATTATTTAATGTCTAAAAATAAGTAAAAAGGTACTATTCACCAAAAATTATTTTCATCTCATTGAACCACATTTTACTTACTGACATCAACCATGTCTCTCGGATTTTTGAAATTTCACCCACAGAAGCGGTAAAATTAAGTTTTATGAAAAATTCAGCTTTTAGACTACCACTTAGTGGTGTCACTATTCATCAAAAATTGAAGGTTTTCAGAAAAATACCAAAATTTCACCCTAGGCTAATTTCGATATTCCGAATCCAAAACTGAAGTCCATTTTAAAAAATAAAATTTATATAATTTCAAAAGGTGGTTATTACTATTCCTAACGGCTAGTTTTAATAATATTTTAATAGCATATCGTTGTTTAGTGAAACTCGGTATTGCGTACGACGCAAGCTATCGAGGAAAGTCACGATTGCGTGTAAAGCAAGCCAAGAAAGTGATGTGTGTAGTGAAAGATTCCTTTGATGATTTATATAACATAAAAACAAAATATTTCTCATAAAAGTCTCGGGTGTTACATTCTACCCCCCTTAAAATGAATTTCGCCCTCGAAATTCATCACTTCGTAACAAACAGATGAGGATACCTCTCCCAGATAATATCCTCAAGCTCCCATGTAGCTTCTTCTAATTGGTGGTTCCTCTATAAAACTTTCACCAAGCGAGTGGTCTTGTTTCGTAGGACTTTTTTGCTACGATCCAGAATCTCTATCGGATGTTCTTCATAAGAAAGATCTTGCTCCAGCGGTACAAATTCTGAGTTGAGTACATTTGAAGGATCAGGTATGTACTTTCTCAGGAGAGATACATGGAACACATTATGAACTTGGGAGAGATTCGGTGGAAGTGCCAATCGGTAAGCTACCTTCCCAACACGATCCAGTATTTCGAAAGGACCGGTATATCTAGGGTTCAACTTCTCCTTCTTTCCAAATCTCATGACCCTCTTCCAGGGAGATATTCATAAGAACACTTTATCACCCACTTCAAACTCTAGGTCTTTTCTTCGGTTGTCAGCATAACTTTTCTGTCAACTTTGAGCTGCTCTTATGTGTTGTTGAATAGATCGGACAGTTTCTGCCATCTCATCAACAAGATTAGGTCCTAATAGCTTTCTTTTCCCAACTTCATCCCAGAAAGTTGGAGTCCTGCATTTCTTTCCATAGAGAGCTTCATGAGGATCCATCTGAATACTGGAGTGAAAGCTATTATTATAAAAATAATTCCACCAAAGGTAGGTGTTGATCCCAACAACCTTTGAAATCCATAGAGCAAGATCTCAACATATCTTCTAGAGTTTGAATTGTTCTCTCAGACTGATCGTCTGTCTGAGGATAATAAGCAGTGCTGAAACTCAACTCTGTATCCAGAGTATGCTGAATACTTCGCCAGAACTTCGATGTAAATCTTGGATCCCAATAAGTTATAATAGAAAGTGGTACTCCATGAAATATTACCACTTCCTTTACATATATCCTAGCAAGCTGATCCAGAGAGAAATCCTCTCTAATAGCAATGAAGTGTGCAGACTTTGTAAGATGATCAACTATGACCCAGATAGCATTATTGCCTTTGGATGTTTTAGGAAGTCCTTTGACAAAGTCCATAGTGATGTTTTCCCATTTCCATTCAGGTATGGGTAATGGTTGTAACATCCCCTTAGACTTCTGTCTCTCGGCTTTAACTTGCTGACAAACCAAACATCGAGAGACATACTCAGCAACATCTCTTTTCATTCCATCCCACCAGAAGTACTCTTTCAGGTCCCTATACATCTTCGTGATTCTCAGATGAATAGAGAATGAAGAACTATGAGCCTCATCCAGCAGCTCCTTCTTTAATTCGGGGATGGGAGGAACACAAACCCGATTCCTGAATTTTATTATCCCATCACAATCAAGGTTGAATTCAGAAACATTTCACACCTTCTTTTGTAACTCTACATCTTCTTTCTGTGCCTCTTTAATCTTCACATGTATAGATTGTTGAACATTAATTTGATAAAGATACGATTTTTCCCCTTTCATTATAATTCCAAGATCCATCCTTTGTAAATCCATAAATATTAGATCTTTTGTGATCCTCATCATGGATAAGCTAGCATGGTCTTGTTGACTTATTGCATCTGCCACCTTGTTTGCTTTCCCAGGGTGGTAATGAATTGAGCAGTCGTAATCCTGAATCAGCTCCAACCATCTTCTTTGGCGCATATTCAGCTTCTTTTGTGTGAAAATATACTTTAAACTTTTATGATCAGTATAAATATCACACCTTTCACCATAAAGATAATGCCTCCAAATATTTAATGCAAAGATTACCGCAGCTAACTCCAAATCATGAGTTGGGTAATTTTGCTCATGGATCTTCAACTGTCGTGAGGCATAAGCTATCACCATATCATTTTGCACAAGAACACATCCCAGTCCCATCTTGGATGCATCACTGTAGATCACAAAAACTTTCTCCACTACAAGGCAGTGTGAGCACAGGTGCACTGGATAACCTTCTTTTCAACTGCTTGAAATTCTATTCACATTCCTCCGTCCAGAAAAACTTAACTCCTTTCTGAGTCAACTTGGGGAGTGGATTAGATAATCGTGAAAAATATTTCACAAAACGTCGGTAATATCCAGCCAAACCAAGAAAACTTCGGATCTTAGTTACTGTTGTTGGTCTCGACCATCTTTCGATAACCTCTGTTTTTGCTGGATCCACAGATATCCCCTCTTTTGAGATTATGTGACCCAAAAATGCAACTTTTTGAATCCAAAATTCACACTTGGTAAATTTGGCATAAAGCTTCTCCTTTCTCAGGGTCTTAAATATAATTCTCAAGTGATCTTCATGTTCTTCCTTTCTCTTTGAATTGAAAAGAATATCGTCTATAAAGACTACCACAAACTGATCAAGATAGTCTCTAAAGACTCTATTAATCAGATCCATGAAGATAGCAGGGGCATTAGTAAGACCAAATGGCATCACTATAAATTCATAGTGTCCATACCTTGTACGGAAAGCCGTCTTTGGTATATCCTCCCTTTTGACCCTTAATTGATGATACCCTGAATGAAGATCAATCATGTAAAAGTATTGAACTCCGCGTAGTTGGTCAAATAAGTCATTAATGCGTGGGAGAGGATATTTTTTCTTGATAGTGATCTTGTTAAGTTCTCGATAATCAATGTAGAGTCTCATTGATCCATCTTTCTTCTTAATAAATAGAACAGGTGCTCCCCAAGGTGATTCACTAGGGCGTATGAATCCCTTATGAAGATTATCTTGAAGTTGCTTCTTCAATTCCTGCAACTCAATTGGGGCCATTCTATAAGGTGTCTTTGAAATAGGCAAAGCACCCGGTACAAGTTCAATTGAAAACTCAACTTCATGATTTGGTGGAAGAACCTGAAATTCCTCTAGAAAGACATCATCAAACTCCCATACAATGGGAATATTCTTAATTCTGAGTTTCTCACCAACCATTTGAGATAAATAACCTTCATTCAGTGGAATCAAGACCCATAAGATGGAATAAATTTCCACTAGAATGTTATGTTCATCCTTGCATCGATAAACGATCATAGATTGATCTGGAATATGAAATGTGACTTCCCTTCATTGGAAATTGATATGAGCTCCATATAAAGAAAGTCAATCCATGCCAGGAATCACATCAAATTCCACTATCGGAAGGATCACAAGATTTGCAGGAAGCACTTTCCCACAAACTTCAATCGGGGAAGAATTATAAACTTTTGATGCAACTGTTGTGCCATTAGGTGTTGTCACAGCTTACTCAACATATAATTTTTGAGGTAATACGATGATACTCTTAGAAAATTCCTCATAAATAAAAGAGTGGGTGGATCCAGAATCAAATAAAACATTTTCTACTTTAGAGTGGATGGTAAGTGTACCTTTCACCACATCGTTATCGTACTCCACATTGCTGATAGAAATTGCATGTGACGTTCCTTTGTCTTTAGCCTTAAGATTTTTTTGATGTCGATCATCATCAACAACCCTTTGATTAGGGCATTTATTGGCATAATTCCCCATCTCCTTGCACTTGAAACATTGAAGTGTAGTAGGTTCATTCTGTGTGTCCCTTTCTTTGTTTGCATCATTAGACATCTTCTTCCCATCATTACGGCATTCAAATGTCTGATGACCTTCCTTTCCACATTTGAAACATTTACTTGTCCCTTTAAGACAACTCCCTCCATGTTTCTTTCCACACTTTGAGCATAAGGGAAAGCTCATATTCTTTTTAGTGTGCTCTATTGATTTTCCTTTGAATTCCATTTTCCTATTCTTATCAAACCCATATGACTGATGGGTTACTCCAATCTCCATCTCGACTATGAGAGAACATCGAACGATTTTCTCATAGCTATTGAAGTCCCTTATGGCTAACTCCCTTCGAAGACTTGGTTTTAAGCCACTAAAGAATCGATCGATCTTACTCTCAGGTTGGATAATAATACCAGAAGCGTACCTTACAAGTCTTGTAAAATTTGCTTCATATGTACCAACAGATTCATCATCCTTTTGCTTCAGTTCAAGAAACTCATTCTCCATCTTTGTTCAGAGAATACGAGGGAATTACTTATTGAAAAATATGTTCCTGAACTCGTCCCATTCCATGGACTCAATTTCATCTCTTTACCTCATATTCTTAATAAGATTCCACCATTGATCAGCATCTCCTTCCAAAAGATACACTGCTAGGATGACATTATCATGTTCAGAACATTGAATAACTGAAAATATCTTTTCAGTAGTACTAATCCATTGTTCAACAATTAATGGATCAGTAGACCCACAGAATGAAGGCGGACACTGCCTCATGAAGGATTCAACAGAATGTTGCTCATTTCTTTTCTCATTTGGAAGTCCTTCATGATTCATAGCTTGAGAAATTTGTGTGATCATGGCTACAAGATTTTTCATTCCAGCTCCCATAATGTTTGGTTGTTCAGGGGGACAATCATTGCATTGCCCGTCGCATTCCGTATTAACACGGTTCCTTCGGGTTCCAGCCATTGACGAAAATCAAGAAGAATAGTGTGAGCAACACTAATTATAATAGGAAAAACACATAATAAAGAATAAAATTTCACACTTAAGGTCTTTTCCTAGGTTATTCATGGTCATTTCTAAATCACTAAGATTGTGTTCTATGCTTAGAATTATCCTTCGGGTTCTTACTAAGGCTTTCACATCCTAGTTTCCAAAGGTTGACTATACCTCTCCTATGATACCAACTATAACAACCCATACTTTACATACATTGTTATTACTTAAAAATTGAAGTATACTTATTACAAAATATAACAAAACCATGAAAGGACCGTATAGGTATAGTGTCTTTAGAAACTAGGAACATAAACAACTGGTTCATAAAGCGTCTACACTGTCTCCCATTTATTTCATCATATCTATAGTCCCTTTTGGAATATCTTACTTAATAACCTTCTTCCTGACCTGGGGAAAGAAAACATACAAAAGGGTGAGATCAAATGCTCAGTAAGGGTAAACAAAATAAATATCAAACATATCATATTTATAAGAACATAACATTTTGAAAATCTTATCGTGCAAAAGAGATCATAACATGGGATAAATCATAGAAGTGAAATGTAATCCCAATAATCATAACTTAAAACATGAAGCTTTGTGTAATACACACATAATCATAGAGAATCATTTATTATTAGTCAAGACTCATTGCCAAGACTATCTTAGTTGACAAAGTCCATTTCTGAACCGAGTTCACTCCTCGTTTCAATCCTGTTTCACTGAACCGGTTTAACCTGCCATTCCAGCCATGTCTATCTCATGAGATATAAAATCTTTACCCAATGCATTGGAGGGAGATATAGGTCCCACCCATCTCATAATGATACCATTCTTATGTGTGCCACAAAATCATAAATCATACATCATAACATAACCCATGTAATAAAAATGGGATTCTTAAACATCGTGACATCATAAAACAATTCATATAAGATAAAGGAATTCATAAAAATAATTCCATCACAACATAATAAAATTAATGTAATAATAGGGATAGAAACAGAACCCTTAATTATCTTATATGGAACATAATTTTGATAAAACGCTTGAACTCCATTCTTGAGGAAAATATCCTTTCTTCTTCAAAAACACTTTTCCATTCATAACATGTCATACAGTTCTAAACTAAAATAAGTTGATTAAAAATAAACTTGAAAACTTGTAAAGGATGCTTCTTGGAAATAATGTTTTAAAAATCCATTCATGCCGTATAAGTTAAAAAATCATTCTTCTCGTACTTTTGTCGGAAAAGTCAAAAAGTACCTCGTACGAAAAACGACAAAAGATTCCTTTCATATCTTTTACTAAAAACTCACCAAAGGGTAAAATTGGATTTAAACAATTGTAGGTGGATGGAAATAACATTACATATTGGGGAAACATGGATGTGGATAAAAAAATACACCCCAGTAAATTCCAAAGTATAAACAATCTCGGATAAAAATGAGATTGTGATATTTCCCTTACCTTAGGTCTGATTTTCTTCGTAAGTGTCCGAACCTCTTGTATAATGATTTAAATAATGTTATTGACTTATTCCAGAATCATACTTATTTTTATGATATCATATATGGTCATATTCTTAGCTTCTTATTAGTAATATTTCATTACTACTTGTTATTCGGGTGTTTATTACTTTTTGTTCTTATGTACATTTTGTCGAATAAATTATTATTTTTATTTTTAGGTTATAGATACCTCATTTAAATAATTGTATTAGTGTAATATATATCATATTCATTCACTCAATTCATTTATATAATCATTATGCAATGAAGATCATCTATAACGAGTCGCATCACATAGTAGAGACGGTATTCCGTACGTACGCACGAGCGATGATATCATTCCAATGATCGTGGAATTGTATTGGAGTGTATGTATACTATTTAAGAATCAATATCACTTTAAAATAATAATATATAGTCATTATTTACACCATTATACCCATCTAAGTAAAGTGGTGGTGGAAAATAGATTACACCACGGCGTGGAGACGGTATTCCGTACGTACGCACTCGTGGTGATTTCATTTTCCATAGGATGGATAGATGGTGAAATAGGATTGTTTAATACTTATAATAACATATAAGTATATGAGTGATACTGATGTTATTACTTTATAATGAAACAACTAAAGAAGAATAAGTGGAAGAAGAAATAAAGATGAAAGAATCGGTAACGGGCATTACCTCTTCTTTGAAGCGTCTCTTCGAGACCTCCTCTTAGGGAACTAAAATTGGTCTTTGAAGAAGACCAGGACCTCTAGTATGTTTATAGGGAAGTGGAGAGGAGATATTTTCAGGGGTTTGCTGAGATTGAAGGCTCAAAGTGGTGTGAGGAAGAGGGGGAGGAGGTGTCCTTTTATAAGGGAGGAGAGGGGCACCTTTGGAATAACTAAAAATATTATTTTATTGTAAAGCCAAATTCGGTTTTAAATAGCTCCAAATTGATTTATTTCAAAGATAAGGTGGGGATGGGTCTATATCCTCTCATCCAATATAATTTAGACAAGTTTATGTCATTATACTTACCTTGTCTTTTAGTTTTAACTCTTAGTTAATTAGATTGACATTTACCATGTCACTTTGTATTTTTATATTATATAGTTAATAAACTTACCATATACATCCAATCGACTCCCAAGTGGTCTATTAATGATACACCTATCTTGATATAAGAATCTTGGCTGAACCTTAGATTTTTAGGAATACAAAAACAATCAATAATATAATATTTGTTTTAAAAACTATTTTATGTCAATTTTGACACCATTCAATAGTTGATTTTTGTGAAACACATAACAGAATTATTACTTCGACCAAAGTTAATTAAATCATTCCTATCATGTCATATTAACCTATAAAATTAGTTTAATTCATAAAAAGTCTCAAATTATATTTATTTGGGTATTTATAATATCAATTATTCTAATTTTTCACTATTATGGTAATTACTGCATCATCATTGTGTCATATATAAATTAAATTATTTAATGTCTAAAAATTATAAATAAACTATCATTATGTAGGAAATATTGTTATCTTTCTAATGAATATTTACAATCGAATTTATCTTATGTATAACCCTATATTAAAAATGTTTTAGTAAATAAACATTGATTTTAACTCTTTTAACTCTTTTTTGAATTAAATAATAATAAATGTCCTAATCTAATCCAAGTGGACCTAAATGATAATATTTTATTCCTAAGGTTGTTTTTGGTCGAATTAAACTTATCCAATAGAATTAGGACATGTGTTAGGTTAATAATAAAATCATTTTTACCCTTAATCACCCTATTTACTTTTAACCGTGGTAAAAAAAAGTAAAAAGTTACTATTCACCAAAAATTATTTTCATCTCATTGATCCATATTTTACTTAATGACATAAACTGTGTCTCTTGGATTTTTGAAATTCCACCTACAGAAGCGGTAAAATTAACTTTTATGAAAAAATCAGTTTTTTAACTACCACTTAGTGGTTTCACTATTCATCAAAAATTGAAGGTTTTCAGAAAAATACCAAAATTTTACCCTAGGCTAATTTCGATATTCCGAATCCAAAAATGAAGTCCATTTTGAAAAATAAAATTTATAAAAATTCAAAAAGTGGTTATTACTATTCATAACACCTAGTTTTAATAATATTTTAATAGCATATCGTTGTTTAGTGAAACTCGGTATTGCCTACGACGCAATCTATCGAGGAAGGTCGCGATTTCGTGTAAAGCAAGCCAAGAAAGTGATGTGTTTAGTGAAAGATTCCATGGATAATTTATATAACATAAAAAAAAATATTTCTCAAAAATTCTCGGGTGTTACAGGTTATTTAAAAACTGAAGTAAAAAAACATAACATTGTGGTGTTTATCACGTCGGTTATTAATTAACTGACATGAAAAACCCTGGGGGGGTTATCACGTCAGATATTTTATAACTGATGTGATAAAACAGTGTGGGGGATGTTTATCACGTAGGTTATTTAATAACCGATATGATAAACCCATGGGATATGGTTTATCATGTCGGTTATATAATAATCGACATGATAAACCAGTCTGGGGGGTTTCATCACATCGGTTATTAAATAACCGACATGATAAACCAGTCTGAGGGGTTTTATCACATCAGTCTAGATAGCCCCCACCACCCCCTGAATATCCCCCCCCCCCCCCTCACCCCACTGGACAGCCCCCACCACACCCATGGGCTACACCCCCGACCCCCTGGATAGCCCTAAACACCCCGGGACAACCCCCATCCTCATGTATACCCCACCCCCACACCCTGGATAGCACTCCCACACCCCTAGATATCCCTCCCACCCCCCCCCCCCACTGGATAGCCCCCACCACACCCCTGGACTGCTCCCCCCCCCCCCCCCCCTTGACCCACTGGACAGCCCCAAACACCCCTGGATAACCACCCAACTCCCCTGGACTGCCCCCCGACCCCCTAGACAGTCCCAAACACCTCGTCACAACCACCCCTCCACCATCATGTATACCCCCCACGCCCTGGATAACACTCCCACGCCCCTAGATAGCCCTCCCACCCCCCCCCCCCCCCCTCACCCCACTGGACAGCCCCCACCACACCCCTGGGCTGCCCCCCAACCCCCTAGACAGCCCCAAACTCCCCTGGATAACCCCCCCCCCCCCCCCCACACCAGTGGACTGCCCCTCAACCACCTGGACAGCCCCAAACACCCCCGAGAAACCCCCCACCCCCTGGACAGTCTCCCACTCCCCTGGACAGACCTTCCACCCTCCTGGAAACGCTCCCACCCCTGGACTCCCCCCCCCCACCACTCTCATGGACACCTAGGACCCCCCACCCCCTGGACAGCCCTCCCACACCCATGGACACCCCCACCCCACTGAACACCCCCCACACCCTTGTAACCCCTCCTCCCCAGACCAGAATCCATACCAAAAAAACCATCATAAGTATACCAAAACAATAAGTACAGCAAAATTCAACATTCACATATATAAAATTTAAAACTTACACTATCAACTTCAAAAAAAACTAAATCCAACCTAAAAGACTACCAAATACACAATTACAACAACAATATTCAAAATTACATTTTACACTACAAACAACAAAAATTCAATCAAACCAGTAAAATAATTTGATCATTCCACTTGTAAGTGTTTGATTTCTTGAGCAGTATAGTGTTGAGGGTCATCAAATAGCTAAAAATTAAAAGGATAGTAGTTGATGTGTATAATAAATAAATCAAATTGAAATATTATATAAATGATTAAAAGGAAATATTACTAATTCAAAGTTCACAACTGAACCAATTGTTATTATTTCATACATAAATCTTAACATATAATATCTGCATTAGATGATGCCTTGTTGTTCATGACAATTCTGTTTGAATGAGTGTAAATTAAATATATTATTTTTATGTAATAAATCAAAAATTATAAATTATAAATGGATATTTACCTTCGCATTTACATATTTGATCTTTGCACTCCTTTTCTTTGTGTTTTTTCGAAAGTAGACCCATTACCTATTAGAAAATAATACGAATGGGGAAAATTTAAAATTCATTATAATATATAAAACTATTGATAAATTTAAACTTAATTTTCCAATATATTCATAAAAATTTCCCGTACATCATCATTGACAGAGCATATCCAATAAATTGTTTTCTTTCTTGGGCAAAAAATCCCTAACATCCAATGATCACTGATAAAAAAAATTTAAGGTTAGTGGTTTTTTATGTTAAAAGATAATGAACTCTTTGAGAGAGATGTGTTTCATACCTATCACAAAAATTCATCATCCAACATTATGTGACTTTATTCTGTTCAAGTCTTTCTGCAATATAAAGCACTCTTTGTTCCTCATCCAATGCACATGCTTCAGGGGAAATCAATTGTGGGTTCATGAATCCATATACATTTGTCAGCTCATTCCTCTCACAAGTTTTATAATGACACCTAATACAAAAAAGCCATAAGTATACATTTTTAATAAATATAACACAGGGAAAAGGTGTTAAGACTTACATGGAAAAAAAATTCACCACGTTTTTTCCCAACTTATCTCCAGTAACAGGCTCCATGATATCAGTTTTCATAATCCCCACAGTTATTGCACATCCACAAACATGAGATTCCATTGGAAAATCATAATGACCCGCCAAAAAATTTGAATATCTTTACAATTTTTCAAGACTACTAGAATCTATATCTGATGTTATAGACATTTGTCTTTGTTGTTTTCTATACATTATTTCTTTACCTTTGAAGTATTCCTTTAAAAATAAATAGAAAAATATATTAGTTTTCAAATGATAAAACAAATTTAATAAAAAAATAAAATAAAATATATAACATTCATACCTATATGGTAATGAGTTGAAGAAGTCTGGATGGAAAAATTAAAAAATGGTTGATAATATGTCCAACTATCATCACCTCATCTGTAGGTAATGGTACTCGAGCTGATCTATCTATAATATCATGTATACTGACCCTCTGATTCTCTACCTCTAATTGTTGATGATGAACTGTATCTCCTATAAAATATATCAACCCATATGAAACTATATGTTGTTGAGGATCATCAGCATATAACTTGCATTAAGTAGGAAGCTGCGGCAGAGGAGTAGGATAAAAAATGGGGTCCACAGGATGAGGTGGGGGAGTGGGAACTACTGGCAGAGGTGGAGGAGTGGGAGCTGTAGTCTGAAATTGTCTTTGCATGTCTGCAAACATAGACTGTACCGATGCTCTAATATTTTCCTCTATCATTCCATTAATAATATAAACTTCAGCCTCCAAGGATTCTATTTTTTTTATAAACACCCTCAATGTTAGAAGTTGAAGAACATGACAACACTTTTCTTACTAATACACCTACCGGATATCCTCTTATATGACCAGGATGTTCAGGATTTCCCAATGCTACAGATAAAATATCTTGCCTCCCAGTAGCTATAAATGCCCCCTATGAGCTCTACTCCTCAAGAGAGTTCTGTATTAATTAATTGAACATTTCTGTAATGATTGAAATTATATGAAGAAAATAGTCAACTTAAATGAATAAAATAGATTTCTTACAATCCTCTCAGATATGATTCTCGATTCTTCCAAAAGATATTTCCCTTTTTTTGCCCATCCGAGCTCTCTTCCATTTTTCATGTCTAGATGGAGCGGATGGAGGGGCCACCTCTCCAGAGCTTGAAGTCTCAACTCTTATTTTTTGAAATTCTTCCGCCATCATTTGTTCTTCCAAAAATGCATACCCTCCCTGGGATAAACTATGAGGGTCTACATTTTTAGATTGGATCTCCTGATGAGATTTTCTTGTTTTCTATAAATTAAGAATAAGAAATCATTAAAAAAAATTAATAAGATCATTTATATAAGAAACCTTATAAAAGTTTACATTTCCCTTACAAAAAATGACTCTTTTCTTCTACTTTCAACAAACTTTCTCCATGTGTCTTCATCTATAAAGGGATATAAACGACTTGGATTGTCGTGACTCCTATGACCAAAAATGAAATCAGATGAGAGGGTTGATTTGAAATCCATCCATCTCCTGGTATCCATCGATAATAATTTCTTCCTGACTCCTCCGGTTTCAGGAATATCAGATGTCATCTGATGAATAAGAGGTTAAACATATTATATATACTAGAAACCTTTAAATAATAGTCAAACAATAGCAAAAGATATTACCAAAATCATCTCCCAAAAATGAGAGATTATCGTTTTATCCACACTTCTCCAATCATCATACAAAAATGATTATATTGCTCTTAGCCTAAGTTGATACAAAACTCTTTAAATCTTTTGCATTTGGACCTCTAGGAATATCATCATCATCAAACTCAACGAGTATCCTCTGATCCTGTGTATGGGAAAGTGCTAATTTTGGTAAACATGTGCACCAATGTTTACTAACTCTTGAACTCTGTCGTAATAGGAGCACATGAGGAAGATTGGGGAACATTAAGAGGAGCATGTGAATGTTCCTCCCTAAGGTATGACCAATATGCTCATCTCCAGAATCATGTGGTTGATCAACTGAATGATCTTTCATTATCCTTTAAAACAAAAAACAAACAAACATTAGTTCAAAAATATAATAATTCAAATATTTTTATACTACTATAATAAAAAAATAGAAAATTTTACTAAGTTATGTAATAGTAAACATTGTTAATATGGTAAGCAAGTTAAACAATGGTAAAGATAGTCAAGATGGTCAAGATGGTAAACATGGTAAACCTGGTAAACATTGTAAAGTAATTGTCACTGAACAAAAATAATAGATATATAATTCATGTAATGGTAAACATGATAAAGTAAACTAAACAAACAAAAAGTTATACTTATTTTGTTTTAATACATGTTTTAATAAAGAAAAAACTAGCAATATCTAACATTTTATGAAAAAAATAAATGTAAACAAGAAATAAACATATGTTACCTCTAATTTTAGGAAGGTAAAAATGGATTGTTTTCCCAAATTCATTCATCGTGATCGTTCCTTATGGAACAAACCATGTCTTCAACATGATCATCATTATGTTCTATTAATATTTCCATGGAAGTAGGGATCTCACATAAATCAGCATCTTCATCAAGTTCATCCTCACCAACATATTTTTTTTCCCTTGTAAAACAACAGCCCACTAATATCATGCCATTATTCAAAATGAGAACCATGAACTGTATCTCCTACTAGTCTAAAATACTCTATTGTGCAATGAATCGGGTTTTAATAGCATATGAAGACTTATAATAGTCCATGAAAATAAGCAATGTAAATAGATTATGGAACTACAAATAGTGATACCCAAAATAGAAAAAACCAAGGATCCAAAACAAAAATTCCACCATGAAAAAACATATATACTTATAAAATAAATCACACTTGTACATGGAATGGGAGTGTCACAATTATTTACATATAAATTGTAGTAATATAGGTGAATGAGATCATTAGATGTCAATGATAACAAAAAATACCATCAATGTCGGGAATCTGCGAAACAAAAACAAACAAAATAGAAGTAGGTGAGGCTTACATGAATATTTTGAGTCGATCTAATAGATCTGGTTGAAATAAATAAGATGATGATGGAAAAACAAGGAAAGAGGGTTCAAAATCAAAGAATCTTACCTAGTTTAAAGAAAAAAATCGCAAAATGTAAATATACAATATCCGGGAAAAAAACAAACAAAATAAAGTCTTAGTAGGCTTACCTGAGTGTTGCAAGTGGAGATGATAGATCCGAGGAGAGTAAAGATGATAAACAATGATGGAAAATCGAGTTTAACAAAATGAGATTGAATATTCGATTAGGTTTTTTTGCGTGAGAGAGACGATTCGTCAGTCTGTCGTTCGAAAAATCATAAATGACAATCCACGGGGCGTGTTAATTTTTTAAATGTTTTATAACGTTGGTTATTTAATAACTGACGTTATAAACTATTTTTATTACATTTATAATGTTGGTTGTTATAATAACCGACATTATAAATGTATCAGATAACGTAGTTTTTTCGGTTTTTTTATAACCGACATAAAAAAAGTCACCTGTTGGTTTTTTACGTCGGTTATATAATAACTGACGTAAAAAACAAATCAGAAACCATAGTTTTTACGTCGGTTATTTTATAAATGACGTAAAAACTACCTAGGGTTGGTTTTTTACATCGGTTATAATATAACTGACGTGAAAAAATCAGCAGGATGGGTTTTTTTTCGTCGGTTATTTGATAACCGATGTCAAAAAATCCTCAGATGCAGCCTTTTTTACGTCAGTTATTTTATAACCGACATAAAAAATTCATAGATGCTGCATTTTTTATGTCGGTTATCAAATAACCAATGTAAAAAATGTGGCGCTTTGGTTTTTTACGTCGGTTATAAAATAACCGACCTAAAAAATGAACACGCATGATTTTTGACATCAGTTATTAAAATAACCAATGTAAAAAATTTACTATCCATATTTTCTACGTCAGTTATAAAATAACCGATGTAAAAAACCACGTAACACAGATTTTAACATCAGTTATATATAACTGACGTAAAAAATGGTGATGTTAAAAAGTTTTTCTACACTAGTGAGTGGAAATCTTGAAGATGTTTATCTGGAAAAGAAATAGGTACAACCATCTGATCTCTGAACCACAACACTAAATTCTAATTAAGATTCTATCCCTCAATGGTCTCCCCAACATTGAGTTTTGACCTCATAACTAGGCATTATGAAGTAGTTTTTTTTGTGTCTTTGAACATATTCACCAAATCACGAACCACAAAAACTAAAAATAACAATGCAACATCACATCATTCTTCACATACCACATGCAGGTCAACTAGGACCAATATCAACTTCCACTCATCTGAAGATTTTTTTTCCAACTGAGAATATGACTTTCTGTTTAATGAATCTTCAACAGTATTGCCTTTACCTATTATATATATAAAGTTTAAGTAAAAAATATAGAGATACTCCATCCATCTACTTTACCATAGATTAAAATATCACTGTGAGAAAATGTGTTCAAGCTTTTTTGGTCTGTCAACATAGTAAATTTCTCACCAAAGAGATAATCACACTATGTTCAAATCATAAATGACCACAGCTAACTACAAATCATGAGTTCGGTAATTCTTCTCATGAAATCTCAACTACCATGAACCATTAGCAACCACATGGTTTCCTTACATGAGAAAACATCCTAACCCAGATCCTGAAGCATCACAACACACCATATACCCCAGTCCTGATTCTTGAAAAAATCAAGATAGGTGCTGATATAATTTGAAATTTCATCTCCAAGAAAGACATGTAGAATTATTAAATCCATTTGAAAAGAGAATTATCCTTTTTTGAGCTATCATTGGTGAGGTTAGTCATGATAATTGATGCAAAAATAATCAGTAGTATCTAGTTAGAAGAAGAAAACATTGTATCTCAAAGACATTCTTCAGTGGTTACCACTAGATAACAACTTATATCTTTTTAGGATCCACTAAAACACCTTTTCAAGAAGTCACATGGCCATGAAAGTGTACCTATTATATCTAAAAATCACACATACATAATTTGGCATAAAAATGATGATCTCTCAAGATTTCCAACACTGTTTCCAAGTGTTTCTCATGTTCATCCCTTGCCTTTGAATACACCAAGATTTCATCCACAAACACCCCAACAAAAGAATCCAAATGTTGATAAAATATCTCATTCATTAAAACCATGAATACTGTTGGTGCATTAATTAGAACAAAAGGCATTACTACATATTCGTAGAGTCCATATCTTCTTTAGAAGGATGTCTTTGAAATATATCCCTTCTAAACATTCAATTGGTGATATCCTGATCGCAAATAAATTTTTGAGAACCATAGGGATCCCCTAAATAGATCAAAAAAAATCATTAATGTGTGGATGTGGATACAAGTTCATTACTATAACTTGGTTAAGCTTACGATATTCAACACACTGATGAAGAGTTCCATCTAATTTCTTCATGAAGAAAACTGGTATTGTCCACAAAGTTGTGATTAACAGAATGAAACCCTTACTTTCTAGATCATCCAACTTTACATTCGGTTATCATAACTCACATGGTACCATATTATAAAAAAAGGGGAATATGACTGTTCCTATGAAGGAGATCAGTCATAAAATGAACTTCCCTTATAGGTGGTAACCCAGATTCGTTCCAGGGAAAGGAATCTGGAAATTGATCCAAAACTACTAGAAAAATATATTCCTCGAACACTTCCATTGATACCAAAGTAAAATACACCAACTTATCAGATTTTGTTTCCACCACTGGTTCAAATAAGAACGTCGCACCTTCTTTCACAACCTTCTTTAATCTGAAGAGATGATTAACACCATCCTTAGTTGTGAAACTAACTAGTATACTATAACAGTCGATGTGTGCCCTAAACATTTTCTATTTATCATTGCCCAGGATTACATCAAATACATCCATATCCAACATGGATAATTACCATTTCATCTCAGCTGCATCAACAATTATAGTACATGATCTACAGACAAAGTCTTGACATACTCTTTTACTGATAGGAGTTTTTAGTTTTAACATAGAAGACATCATT
Organism: Viscum album; assembly: GCA_963277665.1. Classification (NCBI taxonomy): domain Eukaryota; kingdom Viridiplantae; phylum Streptophyta; class Magnoliopsida; order Santalales; family Viscaceae; genus Viscum; species Viscum album. The sequence goes on from OY728164.1 coordinate 176,061,997, forward strand.
TCCAGTTTTAAACATAGTAGGTCAACAGCATGAGAAGCAATGAAGGAGTGTGATGCACTAGAATTAAACAGCACGTTCACAAAGTTATAATTCAAAAAAATCATACAACTCACTATAGTTGGTCTGTCCTGATCATCAACAACCATCTTCTCGGATCTATACAATTGCTACGTTGCTACACTCTTATCTATATTCTAATACTACCATTTCCCTTGGTGATGGGTCATAGTAATCTGAGAATAACCTTAACTAGATATTCCCTTTTGATGAGAATGATTCTTATATCCTTTACCTTTCAAAACATATGATTCTTGCGACACCTGAGAACTTTCTTGAGCACCCGACCTCAGAGAACTGCAAAAAAAAATCACTTAAATTTTCCCATTTTGTTGCAATTATGGCATGATATTAGTGGTTCTATACACTCCTGCTTCATGTGGTCAGAGGAACCAAATTGGTAGAATACTTTTTGACTCTTTAGTCATAGAGGATTATTTAATTATCCCAATGTCTGGTTCCGATTCACACTCCCACCCTAGAAATAGGTGTCCCTCTTTCGCTTTCTCCCAACATTGGAGTTTCTTCCATCTTCTGTAGAGATCATCATAATTTTTCCTCCCATAGCTCCAATGATTTGACGCTTAGCCACCACCACTCAGTTCACCACCTCTATATAATCCATAATATATATCACCACAATCTAAAAATAGAATTTCATTCCATATCCATGATTCTAGGATTCTTTCCTTCAAGGATACACTTCCTACAACTTAGGGTGTGAAGCGCACTAAATTCACGAATTTAGCAACATATTCCACGATAGAGAGACTCTAATACTTCTGTCTAAATATTTTATTTCATACTCTAGATCTTGAATGTATAAGGATAGAATTTGTTATTAAATAATACCTCAAAATCATCCCATCTAAGGCCTTAATCCGTTTTAGAATTCAGAACTAGTTCCCACTGCTAGCGTGTAAGATCCTTGATCATATACGTGGCCTACTTGACTTTAAGCTCTGATGTAGTGATGATTAAATTGAATATATGATTCATCCTGATAATCCACACCTCTACCTTTTCAGATTTAGAATCACCCTAGAAGATGGGTGGATTCTGTTTCATGAACTAAATGGAATGATCCACATGTCTTGGCTCATCCCTCCATTTATAGGTATCCAGAGCTTGAAATTCTTGTACGATACTTTGAACCAGATCTTAGTTCACCTATGGTCCTGGTGTAACCACATTATCCACATATTATTCCCATTGGTCTCTATAACATCTACCAGATTCCATTTTTTAAACAACAAAAAATTTTGTAACACTCACTCCCTAGCCACTAATTCTCTTATCATTTTAAATTCAATAACATCAACTATCACAACATTTTTTTCCAAAAAATAAACTTTTCCATGTTCGACCATTTTCTTGAAAAATATCCCTTTTACACTTTTGAAATTTAAACCATATTTAAAATACATCTATCATTCCATTTTCAAAATCATTCATTTGAAAACAAATTCTATATTTTTCAAAAAATTACAACTTGGAAAAAATGATAAATCATTTATTCAAATGAATTATGAAATCCTAGTGGAAATTTATTCCTCTAAAATTAATTTCATGCTCATCTCGTTGGATAAACCCATGATAATGAGATTCCAAAATCCTATAAGTGTCTCCAAAACACTTTTGTTCCCAACTCCATGGTAATTTGAATTTCAGTATAAAAAGGTTAGCTACGTATTTTTATGCACTACATTTTAAGTCCCAACAATCCTAATCCTTTCTATGGTCAAAACCCAAGGAATAAAAAAGAACTAATTCAACTCCAAGACCAAGAAACTGAAAACTAATTGTTTGGAAAGGACCAGAAAAGTTGATACCATTTCAAATGACCTACTAATTTTCATTTTTTTGAGACTGAAACGAGTCATTACGTGGCCTTAAGAAACATACCCTGGATGAAAATGGGAGTAAATAAATGAAAAAAGGTTTAAAATACAATTGGGGGATGATTTACCCTTAATAATAAAAGCATACAACTAACCATAATATCCAAACATCTTACGAAATGATGCATGAAAAATGAAAGAAAAAACAACCACTGTAATCATATTAAAATAACTCCATTGTGTGCAAAAATGGAATACAAAACAACTAATGAAGTTAATAGTGGAAGAGAAACTAAATACTAAAACAATACAATAAGACTCTATACTCCCATATCTCCATGATTCAATATCACCAAACATCCGACGTATCATAGATTGGTACTAAAAACATATGATATGTTAACTTTTCCCCTATCTCGGAAGATAGCATCTACAAGAGAACCAAAGTACCAAATAAGGGGTGAGTATAAAACTCATTAGGATTTACCAAATGAATTCCCTAGACACAACAGTATGGTAGAAGAGTAAGAAACTTTTTTATAAAATAGTTTTTATAAAACAATTTCCTAAAATAGTTTGTAACTAAATATAAACAGGTTCCCAAAAAAATGTAACCAAAAGTAAATAGGTGCAATTGAAACCAATTTTCCTGAAATTTATTTTTCTAAAAAAAATAACTGAACAAAGATTTTAAACAATTTATCAATACTCATTTGGAATACCCAAACCATTCCATGTATCCATGATACAAACCATGCATTCTTCTTTATGATAGTTACATACTCATGAGTGGTTTCTCATTGATATATCAATTAGTCACAAGCTAATCATATCCCATGTGTCATTTGACCTTTATCACAAATAAAAAGTTCATATTTCAAATATTCCCTATAAATATAATATGAACTAACACCCCAATAATTCCAAGGATCATTTAAACAATTTACACAAAAATTCATTGAAATTACACAATATCACAAAAATGAGAAATCATCAGTAAATAAGATTAATTCCATGAATTGAAATCATATTTCACAATAAATTTCATTAAATTTAATTAATTTTAAACTAAGAAAATAAATTAAAGCAGTAGGATATGATATTGAAGCTACTTACGTTGAATTGTTTTCCAAAAAATGACAGCAGATGAAGAACACTCTAGAAACTGGGTTGATTCTCCACAAAACCCGCATTGGATCTCTTATCCTAGAATGTTCAAGAAAAAATATGAACTTAATTGGAATCCAAACTCATAGATCTACCCATAATAGGAATAGATCTGAGAATCCAATAATATAGGTTAATTATATCTATTTATATCTAAGATAACGTGACAATAACGATGAAGAATGTCACTTACCACAAGAATCGGGATTGAAAACACCATGGGATGGCTCCAGATCAGTTACAAATAAATTGAGAGGGGTTCCCCAACCGTCAATGGAAAAAAATATCAAATTAAGGATGTTTAGGATTAAAAAAGGAAGTGGGATAACAAATGAGTAAGATCCTAAAAAACAGGATCTTACTTTTTTTCTCTGTGCACTGTTAGTCTTCACGGTTAGATAAACTGTGCGCTAACCATGCATTATATACTATCTTAATGGGAACATAACATATACTTCTATCATGGTCTCATTAACTGAGCACAAACCATGATGAAGATACTACCTCAAACTACAACTATGCACATTTTCTCTAAGTATATCCGCATAGTTTAGAAAAACCGTGCGTAGCCCGCGCACATCTCCATTAGCACATATAACTTATCTAAAGTTCATCCAACTATCCCATACTTAACCCTTATAATTTATAACCATGAAAATCATCATTTAAGGTTTACATACTAGAAATTGGGGGTAATGCAGTAAAAGAAGTTAATTTTTAAGTTATATGAAACCCTTTAGAATATTCCATGAAAAAGTTTATTTGAGGAATAACTCCATTAATTTTGATAGAAAAAATTTTAAAGTCATTAAAAATATTATAGTTTTATATAATCTCTTAATTTTAGATAATTATGGGTTCTTAATTATTATGATGAAAAATTAAAGGTATGAGATAACATTTGAGGATAAAATTTATTAATGTTATTTTTGAGGATTTTTTTTGAAATTTGTTTAATTTTATAAGTATTATATTAATATTATTTTAGAAAAATGACAACTCATAAGATGGGTGACCACCCATAAAATCCAGAAAGGCCACGAGGATCAAACCTACAGTCAAAGGGTGATAAGGGTGCATCACCTACCAAAAGCCCACATGATGTCCCAATTATCATGATTTTTTCTTTTTTAGGTAAATGATTTGATCGATGAAAAATATTTTTGTTTTGAGATTATATGTTTTATCGTAATGATATCCAAGGGATTGGAAATTATTTTGGAGATTAAGTGATCGGTGTTGTTCCAGAAGACGTTCACTATTATGGGAACTTTATATCATAGAGGTAAATAGAATTTTATGGGATATTTTTTGAGAAATTAAAGGATGAGTTATATTTTGAAATCATATTTGAATTATGTTAATTTATGTTATTTATAAAAATAATTTTGTATCATTAAGATTATTATATAAATTAATTTTTGGTAGGATAATTCAAGAGTTATTTATGTTATTTGAAGATGAATATAAAATTTATCTTGGAAGACTATGTGATACAGTCCTTATGATTTTTTTGGTTTTAATTTACATCAGGAATATTTTGAGGAATTTTATAGATAACTATTTATTCATATGGGGTGAGATTTGGGTATTTCTATTGAATTTTGGAGATTAAAGTAGTTTTATATAATATAAAGGATTATTATATTTGGTAAAATAACATATATTATAAAAAAAATTATTTTGGTTGATTCTTAAAGACATGTGGGATGAATAATTATTCATTTGGGGATTTTTTGATCCGTATTAGTTGATTTTGATTTTCAAGAATGAAAATTCATCTTGAATACTCATTATTTAAATGAAATATGAGGATGAAATTATAAAATTAAAGAAAGTATATTACTTATGTTCATAGTTTAGCTTGTAAAAAAACTTCTAAAAACTAGGAGAAAATGATCCTAAAGAAAAAATGTTATCATATTTCTTTTTATAATTAGAAATCAATGGACTTTTAACATACCACAAATTTATAGTTTTCTGATTATTATCTTTTTAACCAAAATTTTCTTAATAAAAAATCATCATAAAATGGTAGTTAGAATTTTATTTGATATATTGTTTTCCTACATGTAATCATATAATATGTTATCTCATGTATCCTTTATGATTTCCTTTCTCTCTTTTCAAAAGGAAGATTTATTGTCCCTTTTTTCAATGTGGGATTTGAAAAAAGGTACTTTGAAAATTCAAACCCTATTTACCGAGATGGAGTAAAAATTGTGATGATGTAATTTATTATGTTTTTTTGTGAGAATGTAACACCAAGATATTTTAAAATGAAACACTACACATAATATCATAAAATATACACTGCATCAAGCCTAAACAAATGACTAAATATTATTATTTAAACGTGATAGTTTTAACCTTTCCATTATAACAGTTGGAATGAATGATATTAACTAAATTATGAAAATATTGATTAGTAATGTTTATAAAATTAATTTATTTGTTACTAAATAATTTCAAATAAAAATAAAAACCAATTGAATATAAATGAATCATTCTTATAAAAAACTATTCTTTTTCCTATAATGATGTTTGGTCTTAAAATAATAAATTAATAAAGCTTAATAAAACATATAAATAATATTTTTATGGTATATATTTAATAAAATGTTTTTAAATAAATCTAACAATATTTATAGGCTTATGAGAACAATAAATTTTATTTTAAGCATAATAAGTTATATTTTTTTAAAGGCAATTTTTCAAACATTAGATGGAAAACCTATTTTAAATATAAATTTTTTAACTTTTTTAAAATTATTTTGATAAAATAATAATAACCTTTTAAAAGTTAATATAAAATTAACCTTAGGGGGAATTTTTGGTATCTTTCCATTAAGTTTCATTACTTGATAAACAGTGAAAAATATTGCACTATGTTTGAAAAAAAATCATCTAATTTATTTATATAGTAAAATTATATTTTAAATTGGTTTTATTATATAACTAGTTCAGTTATACATAAATAAATCCAATTTAAATCATTTAAATCAATTTCACTTTGATATTGAATAAAAAACATTAGAACTTTTGAACTTATCACATTAAAAACACTTTTTTTAGTTGTGTATACGAGATTAATTTTAAATATAATTTTTAAAATTATGTGAATTTAATTAGATAAAATGGGTTCCAATTTTGTAATTAGAAGGCAAAAAATTTTTGTTAAGTTTAATTAATTTTTTAGGAATAAAAAATTTAATGTATTAAAGAATTATTTACTAACGTATAACTCAATTAGTGACAAGGGTCAATAGTAAAAGGTGAAAACTTAACACACCTTCGTCTAACATAATTTAATGGTTTATTGAGGCATTTCTCCAAACAAACCATAATAAACAACATTAATTAAAAATATAATTTATTTAAATTAATTCAACCTCCATGTAGTAGTGTTTAAAAATAAAATAATCATTATTTAATCACATAACAATCACCTCTCCTCAAGTATAAATATCACCCATCACCACCCCATTTCGACGAAAAGTCCATGAAGATCCTAAAATATCTTCCCAAACATATCCTCCTAACTCTAATCACATATAGGTGTTGATTTAGTCACACAAATTCTAAATCAAACTTCATCAAGGGTCTCTAAAGGAGGTGATATTCAAGAGGTACTTTACTCAAAGTAGCTCTCTTAATTTCTTTTCATTTTCTAATTTCTCCTCACATATTTCATCCATAAAATCATTATAATTAAAGAATAATTTGTATACTAATATTTTATTTTTAATATGGAGTATCTAATATCAATTTCATTTCTCATGTCCTATTTTTAAAATAAACAAAACTATTTTCCAAGTTATGTCGATTAATTGCCTATATGAATGATGATTTTGTTTATTTTCTATTACTCCCTTAAATATTCGTAATAAAACTATAATTATATTTAAATAATATTTTAATAGTTATATTATAACAAATTTAATTTTTTAGACCTAATATATACACATAATTTAGGAAAAAATGAAATAATTTTGTGATGTTAGGAAAACTGTCGAAATAAACTAAACATATATCATTAATATTTTATCTAATAAACCATAATCATGTTAGAAAAATGATTCATGTTACCATTTATAATTATGGATGTTTATATATACCATTTCATTCCACTTCTGTAGTTATAATCCCTTTTTACTAGAACATCCTTAATTATAAAGAAATGAACCAATCAAGAAACCATGAAAACAAACACTCCTGAAACCATGAAAATTAGGAAGTATTATTAATTAATGGGTCATTAGATTTTATAAAATCATCACATAAGGTATTATAAATTTTAATATATTTCATTAGTGAGTTTATGAAATTCTATAATCCATTATAAAGGAGGTTAATGTATGTACCACTAAAGGGAAGCATATGGTAAGGGAATTCTTAACCCAATTTCCATTATTTGGGATAAACATCAAATTATTTAATAATGTTCTTATAAGATTATATTTAGAATGAGGTTTTATTTTATTGTGTTGTATTTAAACTTTTTTATGTATATTTATAGGGAATATACATAATCTATTATTTTTATTTATGCTCACTTTAGAGATACGATATTTGTAAAGGATTTATTCACCCAATTTACACTCTTTTGGTCAAACATATACATCATGATAATATATTTTAATGATTAATTGTGATATTAATTTTTAAGATATAAGATTTTATTTCCACTTTTTATATGTATTTATAGTGGTTATTAATTTTTGATTCAATTGATTAATTCCCACATCAACGATTTGATATTTATAATACACTTAATTTTAAAAATTATTTTTTAAAAGTTACACATAAAACTCTATTTTCCTTTAAGGTTCGCATTTTCCAGAATTATTTCAAAAAATGTTTTTAAATGATCATAAGATTTTTTAAATTTATTCTTACTTATGTTTTACATTTTATTAAATGTTTTGAAAGTATTGTTTTTACCATTTACTAAAAGTGGTTATTTGTGATTTTTTTGACAAAAATACATAAAGTATGTTTTTTAACTAATAAAGAATGAGAATATTTTACTATGATCATCATGCTTTGATTATTTAATGATTATTTTAGAAAACTTCATGTCTATTCCCAAATAATATTTTTTTTATTATGTATGTAGTGTATTAATTTTAAAAGTAAATTTTTAAAAAGGAATGGGTATTTGGATATCCAACAGATATTTTCCTATGAATTTAAAAGGTTTTATGAAATTGATTATTATTAAAATAATATTATTTTTATTCGTTATAGGGTACTTCATAATTAAAAATGGGGTGTCCCTGACAGATCTAGGAAATTACTTTATAACTTAACATGGTGTGGCCTTGATAGCGCCTATAAATACCTTGATAAATTGACATGGGGTTTCCCAGATTGCACTGGGAAATCCCATTATAACTTAACATGATGTGGATGAGATAGAATCAGGTAATACCATTATATTTTAACATGGGGTGGATCAGATAGCATCAATAAAGCCTATTTTAGATTAACATTGGGTAAACCAAATAACACCAGGAAAGACCGTTACAGCTTAACATGAGGTGACCTAGACAACACGGGGAAATCTCATTATATCATAACATGGGTTTTCATAGATAGCACCAAGTAAAGCCATGATAGATATTTTATGCTTGAGATGTTAAATTATTTCCCAAGTTAAATACATTTCTTTTATATTATTTCTAATTATTTTTCAGGAAAATATATTTCTTTTCAAAAAGAAATATATTGAAGATTTTTTAAAGATTATTCTTTTTTTGAATGAAAATGAATGTTTTTATGAAAATGTTTTTAAATATTTTCACTAGACTTACATTTACCCTTTTTTTATGTCCCTTACTAAGAATTTTTTCTTTTTCTGTGTTTTAAATTTTTTTATAAAGGATTTAAATGTAAAATAGATTCAAGAATGATAATATATGGAAAACTATGAAGATTTTAAATTAAGAGAAAATAATTTTTATTTTTAAAAGGGAAACCTTTGGTGGAAAATATATACAATTTATATAAGAGTGTACATGTAATATATGGGTTTACATTTTAAGAGTATCCCTAGTCCTCTAAAACTCTTAACCTAAAATATCTTTGTGAAAAGAAAGTGATTTATATTTTTAAAATAACTATACTATGTATTGTATAAGGACATGTACTTAAAAAAAATGGATACTCTACTTTGATATTATATAACTTTAGATCAAACCCTTCAAAAAAAGAAAATATATCTTAATTGGTGATAGAATTACTAGAAAATGTACTTAAGATATAACTCAAGGAAAAATAATGGTTTAAATTAAGAGGAATGGAATTATTAGGTGTGTATTTATATTTATATATATATTGGCACATGTCCAGGTATTCTGGGATAGGAAATGGGAAATTTTGGAATATTTGGGTTAAAGATATAGGATGAATTTTAATTTTTAAATGGTGGATTGGTGATAAATTTTATATTTTATTACCATTGTCTCTTAGGTTCATAAAATAATATCTATAGTATATTAATTTAAACCAATTATTCAATTTGTCTTTATAAATATATCATATAATAGTATTGTGTTAAACTTTTCATAATGTATTTTATTATTTATATTTTTTTTAAAGTTCTCCTTTTCCAAATTTTAATATATTGAATGAATGTTTTATGTCTATTGAGAAAAAATAAGAATATAAATATATTAAATTTAATTATTAAATAAAAACTCTATGTTACAAAAATTATATATTTGTGGTAAATGGAATATTTAATTGTATCTAATTATTCAAAAAATTATTTACATATAATTTATAATATTTTCATTCTTGTTTATATATAATGATACTTATTTATTATTTTTATGTGGTATATTAAAGGGTCATATGATGGGTTTCTTGTGATAACTTGGTAAAGATATATTAAATATTGAATAATGATTATATTCTAACCACTACATTTACCAAAAAATATTTATGTATATTCACTTTATTCCATACTATAAAATCATAAAACTCATTATATTAATTTATAAAAATGTCTATCTCATTGATTATAATTATATTTCATAATAACTATGTATCTTTCTGTCTATATTTTTGTTAGAGAATACAATCCAAGGGTTTTTTATTATAATAGTCTTATACATTTCCTTATGTATTCTATTGTTACTTCTAAGTATTATATATAATCTAACTCTATATTTTTTACTTTATTAATGTGAATAAATAAATTTATTCAATTTACTTTTTGTTTCTAGGAAGGATGAGTTATTTTTTAAAATAGATTAATAGGTTTTACAAACCACCCTCTTTATACCCATTTCTAACGAGGGTATAATTTCAAATATCACACTTTTATCTTTGTCTTTATTTTTTATAATTTGTTTAAGTTGACTAAGATATGTAATAATTAAATATTAAAACAAAATTTTATTGTAATAATTTTCAATACCACCACAGTTAATATTTTTCAATTATATTGTTTTCAAAACCCTTAGAACCATATTTTAATTTTTTTTTAAATCATTTATTAATTTTAGATATGGGATTCATCTTAACCATATTGTGAGTTTAAATAGTTATTAAATTCCATACTTTTTAAAATTTTATACTCTTTATTTAATAATAAAAATAAATTTAATTATTATGAAAGTGATTATGAAAAAAAAACACACCGATTAAATGGATTTAATTTTGAATACACTTCCCTCTTAGGTTAAGTTCTTTATAAAGATACCCCAGATAAAAAATGACTTAAATAATACAATAGTACCATTATTTAAATAATACATCTAATAAAAAAAGTTCACAAACCTAGGAAATAAAGGTTTAGTATCTTAGAGATTTTTTATATAAACATCTAATTTTATACCACATGCAATATTCCTTCATAATCATGATCCTATAGACACTTTTATATACATCACTCATGGTATAATAATCTATATTACGTTTTGAAAGGAATCATAAGAAATGGGTGAGAAAGTATGCTTACTAATGGAAAAAATATATCATATGATGGGTGATAAAATATCATAATAAAGGATAAAAATATATTAGATGATAATCATAAAAAGGTTTGAGAAACATAATATCATAAAATTATCATTAATAAATCATAAATGATATGACATGAATCAAAACACGTATATATAATCTTATAACATGTGATCATGATATAAAGTGAAGAATAATTAAAAAATAAGTAGAATCATGAAAACATAGAACATCAAAGAAAATAAATTAATCTTGAAAATTATCCATATCTTGATAAACAACTTGAAAATATGACACAACCATAAAAATACGATAAAATGTTTTAGAAAATGATATATTCCCATAACTATGTGAAAAAACATGGCATGCTCATATATGAAATTGTGAGAAAACCCATCATACCCACACATATTTGAACAAAATCATTATCTACATGTATTAATATCTCATGAGATATAAACTTAAACTAATTTATTGGAGGTTGATATATGTCCCCACCCTTTTTCATTAATAAATATGTGTGCTAATTAAGATCAATCATAAACACATATTAATTAACCTAATAAAATATATGAAGTTTCTAAAAAATGTAAATGGAAATAATTAAACTTTGATTTCAACAATAGAAATAAAATAGTTTTCATAAAAAAACTAAAATGGAAATCATTCACTTTTAAAAAATATTCCCTAAAATTAAAAACCAGCTTCATAATATTTTTAAATAGTATAAGAACATGAAAAAAAATAAGTTAACATAATAAACATGATCAACCAAAAATAATCTGATATTAATTAAAGAACATCAAGTTCTAATTAATTTTAAATATATATTTTTGACTATGAATTATAAAATAGATACAAAATCCCAAAATTATTTTCTAGAAATCTTTTTAGATCATCGATGTTAACGTCTTTATTATGTGCCTATTTTAAAAAATAATCCCTTGTTTTCTTAAAAAAATAAGAATATGATAATTGATGAAATTAGATTTTAATTAAATATTATTTCCCCCTAAATAAAAAATATTACATCATTAAAAATAAATGTACTTGAAAATTTAGTTGAATAAGAAATGGTACAACTCAAAGAAAGGGGTTTGAGTTATCAAATCCATTATGGCCTAAGAAAAATTATAATAAAAAACCCTTGATAACAAAAGAGATTAATGTTCAGGTTAAAATACCATGAATAAATATAATTCATGATATTATTTATAAAATAGTTATTATATATACTAATTAAATGTTATTAGGTGCATAAATGAAAATATATCACAAAGAATGGACTTTTAAGATTAAACCCTAATATCTTTAGTATATTTAATTTAAAATTTCATTTATAGATTTAAAATCACATGGTCTTATAAATACCATGAATTAAATAATTTATTATGCCCAAATACATTATCTTGAATTATATCCACAATTAAAGTAATAAATTTGTTTATAACATTATAACTTTTCTCATTGAAGATAAGTTGAGATGAAAATCTATTACCTTTACCCAACATTTCCATGAAAATTATTTACTAACTTGTATCATAATGATAAAATTTTAATTAAAATTTCATATCTTTTTTATCATATATTTCTATTTATAATCTTAGTAAATAATGATTCTTTATATGTATAATATTTTGGTAATATCTTTTCAACATTGGGTGTTAATAACATTACTGATTTTATACTAGGTTCACAAAAACGATGTAGATATTCTTTTTCCTCCAAATTACAAAATTTATTTTTTTTAAAATTGTTCAGTAATTTATTTTTTATAAATAATTATAATTTTATTATTCTATTACATATTATTTTTAGTCATTTTTTGATAGGATTAAGACAACGATGAACTAGTTTTGGTTTTTTATCAATATTGATGTATTACCATATAATAACCATTTAATTTTTTATTCAAAAGGAACCATAATATTTATATATGTAAGTTATAAATATGACATATACTGTGAAAATATAAACCAAAAACCATCTGTGTTTCTAAGTGAAGGAAAAAGAAACATGTTTATTCGTGGTGGTGGTAAGACACACAACACATGGTTCAAAATTACATTTTTCTTAATTGAATAGTGGATGAAGATAATTCTTGTAAAATCATTATAGACATATAATTATATTATAATTATAATTATGATATCAGTGGTTAAATTAAATTTGGGGATGATGAAAAAATCATAAATAAATAGATCAAATAAAGATAGGTTAGGAAACCAATGAGGGTGTCAATCCCTCGGTTGGGGATGTTTTTAAAAGGCTGAAACATGATCTCAATTATGGTACTGGTGTTGATTCAGGAAGTACAAAGGGTTGTTCAGATAATGATTGTGGCAAATGGAAGCTGGTTAAGGGAGGCTGTGAGAATCTTCTGAAGCAAGGCAGTGATGTATCCTTGGATAACAGATTTGCAAGCTTGACTGAGCTGGACTCCAATGACCAGGAAGCACCCTACCCACATCAGGATAGGGCTACTACTGGTGCTGTTATATCTGATAACATTGGGAATGGGGAAATAGGAGGGGTTGTTGGAGATCCTGTCATCATGCTTCAGGTGGAACTGGATAAGGGGTGTGGTGAGCCACAAGGGAGTGATTTGTTGAACATGGTGCAGGAAAGTCCTGAGGAGGATGCTGGAAAAATCTCAGAGGGGGTGTTGAATGGAAATAATAATTCAGAGAAGCAGAAGGTCAGGGAGAGATCTTTGAACAGACAGGAATTTGTAGCGGCAAGCTGCAAAAATCAGAATAGCAGGGACCTTTATCCGTGTCTGACACCTGTAGACATTAACAAGAAAAATTCCAAGTTTGCACCCTCCTTGGTGCTTGAAGGCACTCTAGGGATGGATGAGGGGAAAGAAAATCAAGGAGGCAGACTAACGAGTTCTATGAAGGAAACATATAGTGACATTCTTAGGAAAGGGGAGAAGAGGGATGAGAGTATTGGGGCTTCCACTGCTCCACCAAAGAGGAAACCCAGGAAAGACTACTCCAACACGCTGAGGACCATATCCACCAGATCATCTACCAAAAATGGAAAGCTGAAAGATTTGGATCAGAAGAAGGGATGACAGAACAAAGAGCCAATGTCCCCAGCAAAGTTACGTCTGCGGGAGCAGTATATCCACATGTTAAATCAATACGCTCCACAATCTGAATGGGAGTCGGCAGATCCAGATGAGTTCTCAGAAGGTGGTGGTGATGATGTGTTTGATGCTTTCTAAGGTATGAGGCTGTAAGGTTTTGTGGTACGCTGTCTTTTTATTTTTTCTCTCCTCTGCTCTTTTCACTTTCTTTTTATCAATAAATTTCTACGGGACTGGGCATTCAGCCGAGTCCTACACCTTCCTTGTTGTTATAAGGGAAAATGGTTAAAAATTACGAAATAATGGTGAAAAGAAGAGTTTCGGTTAATGCAAACCAATACCATTCAATTAGAAACATTTTCTAAACATTTTAGTCCCTTTACCAATATAGTTACTAATTGTTTCCATTTTTTCACCATAGAAACTTCTTTTTAACTAGGTAATTTTTCCTTTAAAGAGAAACATAAAATAGTCCATATTATATAATTTAGAGGAAATAATTCAAAATTTTATATAAATTCCATTTTATTTAATTTTTAAAAGTAAGAGATGTTATATTTTAAATTATAAATGTACAAAGTATTGAAAATAATTTTTTGAAATATATAACTGAAATTATAAAATGTCAAATATTAGTCTATAAATTAAAAAAGAGTAAATACCTTTATAAAGTAACATATAAAATAAATATTTAATTTCATAAAAATGATTTATAAATTTATAATTTATACACATATACTAATAATTTCATAAAGTTGTATTATTTATAAAATTAGTATTTTTTATTATTCAACTAAAAAAGCAATCATTTTAGAAAAATATTAAAAAATAATATCAAGATAATATCAACCTAAAAATTCTTTAAATTTTGTTCATTTTTTTTATAATGAAATTTTTACAATTTTAGAAATAAAAATTTAAGTAAAATCTCAAAATATACTGGAAAACTAATCATAAAGGAAAATAAATTTTTAAAAATTTTACTATTATTTATTTTATTTCCAAAAAATAAATAATTATGTTATTTTTAATATATTATTCATATTATTAGTAAAATTTATTATTATATAATCATAATATACTTAATTTATTAAAATGAAATTCCAATTTTCAAAAAATATATATTTAAAAATAGAATGATTATATTAGTAGTTTTGGATATACTGATTGATTTTCATTAGCATTAAAATCATACATTATTCTTATGATTTCCATATATAATTTTTTTAATACATTATATAATCACTATTTCATTGGATATGATTAAAATATTATATTTATTAATATTTTTTTAACAAAATGTATCATGGTTTTCATTTAAGTTCAGTGTTTCATGTGAACTAAGCTATCCAAAATAGTATTTATTAAAGGAAATTATATAATGAAAGTGTGGTTCATTACATTATCCCCCTTAAATTAATTATATGATAAAAAATTTTATTATTACTCACTATTGAAATAGTATAAGTGTATCTATAAATATGGAATAGTGTATAGTTTCTATAGATATATTAAACATACATAATCAAAAACATAAGTTTTTCTTGGATTATTCTTAACCATAATATTTTGATTTTATATATGTATTTGATCTAACTTCTGATCATTATTCCATTTTGAGACCAACATTATATTATTTTTTTCTATAGAGTTATTATGATCATTATTGCATTTATGGAGTATCATAGGTCAATATGAAATGTGTTTTCATAAATCCTGATAATATTCACACTAAGTGGATGGAATCAATCTATCACTAGAATCATGTTAATTTCACCTTAAATAATTATTTTAAGATTTAAACAAGCCACATTCCTATAAACCACTTCATGGTATAAAATTATCATGCGACTAGATTATTTCTTTGATAATAATATCATTGGGGAGTGTATTTAATGATATTAGAAGACAAATTAGTTATATAAGAGTTTCAAGATTAAAATTCCAACAAGAAATCTACAAATATGGATTAGAGGTTTCCTATAACTTAAATACTAGGATAAAATCCATGATTAGTTCTTGCAGAAGTATTCCATTTTACTCATGGTTATTGAGGCCAATGATGTTTATTATCTTGGTAGGGCCTTTTTTATAGAATTCTCTTCCATAATGATCTATCTCGCCACAGTTAAGACATTAAAATACGAATAGAAATTAGGATGAACACAATTTCATTCAATCTTATTATCAATTTTCTATAACATTTTGATACTTGATAACCCCCTCTTCCATAAGTAAAGAATCTTACAATACCCTTGATTCAATTACATTTATTCGTCTTCTCATATTATTTACCTATAGTAAAGTGAAAAAAATCTATCATCATATTCATCAGTTGATCATGCATGAGACTCCATCATTCTCTACTTTTTTTCACTTAAGAAACTGACTATGAATAAATTTTATTTTTTATTTCATGATTGTTAGTGTTGAATAATCATAAAGTTTCTCAATTTTTTTCCATTCCAATTAGTTTTTTCTATAGGTAATATCTTCATTTCCCCTCAAATTCATAGTTACTTCTAGTTCCATGTACGGATAAACACAAAAGTTTTGAAATGAGTGATAAAGAAATAAAAATAATAAGAAATTATCATAATCATAAAAAAAAATTATCCTTAAAAAAATCATGTTCTTTTAAATTATCACATTATCCTATAGTTCTTTAGTTCAACCTATATAAATCCCAATTTAACATATGTTACATTATATTGAGTTATTTTAGGCTTCTAAACCTAATCACCTAGATTTATTAATAATTAAATCCTTAATAGTGGTTTTTAAAGATAATATGATCAAACAATGTTTATAATATATTATTTTTAAACTAGGGGTTCATTTAGGCCTTCCTTTCATTCTTTAGATGATGATGGAGTTAATAAATAATATTCCCCCTTCAGAGTTACTACCCCTAGGTGTAACTATGATAGACCCTTAATTTACATGTATAATCTATAAAGGGATGTAATTGATAATAGAACCACACAATAATTAATTTAAAAACATTGACATATCATCCTATAATTTGATTCATCCATAACAATTTTCGCTATGTCTTATTACTCAATTTCACTAAACTAATCTCAAAAAAATAGTTATACCCTGCTCTGTTACCATGTAAAGAGACCATAGTTAATCATGAAATAAATAATACATTAATCTTATTATTTAAATAATACATTTCATGAATATATTCACAGCCTAAGGACTATTTTTTTGGACCTTTAGAATAGATATATAAAAATATTAGTCTACAACACTTAATACATTCCTTCATAAACAATACCCTCTAGAACATTTCCTTGACATCTCAAATTATATAATCATTATCATAACCTATGGAATGGGAACATATGAAAGGGGTGAGGCCAAATTCCCAAAATAGGAAAAATATCATATGAGGGTGAACTAAATATCAAAATAAAGATCAAAATTATTTATGTGATTAAAATTAAATAATTATTTTAAGAAACAAAAATCCAAAAAATATCCTTTCATAGAAAAGGTATGACATGGATAAAAAATATCAATAACCGCATAACATGTGAACACGACATAAGATATTAAGTACATAAAAATTAAGGTGTAATCATGAAAATGTGGAACATAGTTGAAACAAAATGAATTTCAAAAATTTGACATAACTTGATAAATAACATTAAAATGTGTCACAGGAACAAGCATAAGAGACCTAGGTTGCTAAAACTCATTATGTCCATACCTATGTGAACAAAATCAGTATGTTCAAGCCTAAAAATGTAACCACACTCATCATTCCCAAACCCATGTGAACAATATCATTATTTCCATGAATTAATATGTCATGAGGTATAAACATAAAATATTTCATTAGAGAGTGATATCAGACCCCACCCATCCTTATCCATATATAGTGGTGCCATATAAAATCAATCATAAAAATATATTAATGATAAATTAGAATTGAACATGTTTTTTAATCACCAAAATGGAAATAATTCACTCTTCATAAAGAATCCATATATTTCAATTGAATTTATAAAACATACAAATGGAAATAATTCACATTTCTTGATAAACCAATAAAAATAAAAAAGGTTTTCATATCAATTTTATATAATCTAAATACATTAAATATATCAAATGAAATCAAAAAATGATCACAAAGAAATAACATATTATTAGAAGAACATGAAGTATAAATTCATTGGAGATATATATTTTTTATAAAAGAAAGTATAATTAAGACCAAATAAGAATATAGATTTTTTGAATACATTTTTAAATCTTCAATGTAAAACTCATAGTTATGTGACACTTCTAATAAAGTATCCTATGTAAAAAATGAAAAAAAATTAATTAAAGAGGACCTAAATTAAGAAAAAATTTCCATAGAAATAAAATGGGAGCAAAATTGAAAATTTATTTCTTATAAAACATCTTTCAGTAATAAATTTTATAACTCACAGAAACAATATTGAGATGAAAACTCATTTATAACCTAAGAAACATTATATTAAAAACCAATTGATAGAGATAAAGATATTAAATATAAAATTAATGTATCATGAAAGAAACAAAATTTGTGATATTAAATGTCGAATTGGAATTATACACATCATTTAAATGATATTACATGAATAATTAAAAAATTTAATCTAAGAATAAAATTTTAAGACGAAACCCATATGACAATAGAGATTATTGAATAAAAAGTCATTAGAATATTGAGAATCATTTTCCTCTATAAATACATTTAATTAAATCATGGAATATTAAAAAATAAATTCTTGTTTTGTATATACACCATATAAATATTAAATTGATGTATAACATTAAAACAAGACTCAATGAAGAGAGGTTAAGACAAAAAAAATCCATTTTCCCATGATTTAGATAAAATAATTTATATTATTATATCTTAAATATAAAAAGATTAATTGTCTATTTATGAATCATATTGTCATATATTTATATTTATAATCATTATTAATAAATATTCCCTTCATTTATATTATATTTGTAATCTCTTTACAACATTAGGTGTTAATAATTTTAACTCTTTTAAACTTGGTTTAAAAAAGCATTGTGGATCATCCTTTTAATCCCAAGGAGCATCGTTTAAAAAACATTAATGATTCTATAATTCTTGAATTATAATTAATTTTAATCTTATAATTCCAATACATGATATTTTTTGTCACATTTCGTGAAGGTGAAGATGGTGATTAACTCATTTTGGGTTTGTCATCGATATTAATGGATTTTATTATAATGATATTCAATTGTTTAGTTACAAAACAAACTTTTTTAGAATATATATTAACTATAAATATGATATATAATTATAAAATATAATCTATAATCACCCATGGCTGGAAGTGAAGAAAAACAAAGCACATTTATTCATGGAGGTGGTAGTCCACCCAACTCAAAACACATAATTAACGTCTTCATTTTTTTTAATGTAAAAGTGGAGGGTTGTTAATGATTATAATATTATTATAATAACATTAAAATATAATAATTAAATTGATGTTATAATTTTTTTATGGGGAAATAGTATTTTTGTAAGAATAAAAGAATATAAGGAAATAGTAAAAAGAGGGAGCGGTTGGGAAATGATTTCTCCCTTCATGAATTATATCCTTTGTGGAGAGGATTAAATATTCAATTGATGGTGTTTTGAGAAGACCAGAACAAACTAAAGATATATAAGAGTGTCTAAGATAGGTTTTTGTAGCATTTTTCCCTAACATAATAGGATTTTGTGTCAGGGGAAGTTACTATAGGAGTGTCAATTTCATAAGTGAAAAAGAGTGGCATTTCGGTAAATACCCAAAACCATTCAAAATTCGGAGACCAATATTAAAAAGAGAGCCAATAAAATTAAATAATAGTGGAGTGGGGGTAGTTATATGGTCATGAAACACAGAAAAAATTAAATGATAAAATTTTTATCAACATGTTATTCCTTTTACCTCTAAGGATACTCATTTTTACTATATATATTTTCATCACTGTAACTAATTTTCTTCTTAGTAAATTATTATTTATTCCCAATAATAAAATGGTTATAATTATATAATTTTGAAATATCGATTTAAAATTTAAAATCCATTTTTTTTCATTTAGTTTTTAAAAGTGATAGGAATTAAATTTAACACACTAAATGTATAATGTATTAAAATGTTCTTTGGAAAAATATAACTTCAATTGTAAATAGAAAAATATATATTTATAAATTAGAATGATATTTTTAAATAATAAATTCACATATAAAGTAAATAATTGGTTTTATAAAATGGTTTCAAAAATTTAAAATTTATACCTATATAATAAAAATGTCATGAAGTCATATTATTTGTAAAAACATTAATTTTCACTATTTTTAAAAAATTAAATATTTTTAAGAAAGTATAAATAATTATATTATGTTTATAAAGAAAGATAAATTAAAAAATAATTTTCACCTTTTAAAAATAAATATCCAAAATTTTATAATTCAATATTTAAATAAAATCCCAAACTATTGTAGAAAACTAATCTTATTGGGAAATAACTTTTTAAAATGTTAATTATTATTTACTCTTAGATCCAGTCATTTAGTAAATAATTGATCAGTAATATATTATTCAAATTATTTGTTATTATATAATCATAATATACTTATTTTT
Organism: Viscum album; assembly: GCA_963277665.1. NCBI lineage: Eukaryota > Viridiplantae > Streptophyta > Magnoliopsida > Santalales > Viscaceae > Viscum > Viscum album. The sequence continues at coordinate 176,082,783 of OY728164.1, forward strand.
TAAAAATAAAATATAAATATTTGAATAATATATTTTTAATCATAAAATGATTTGCTTGGTTGTTTCAGTTATACTAATTGAAATTCAATAGAATTAAAAGAAGGGTTTATTTTAATTATACCTATTTTTAAAAATTTAGTTTCTATTCTTCATACACTCAAATTAAATGGATATTTTATACGTGTAGAATTTAATATGTATATTTTTTATAAATATATCATGGTTGTAGTTTAAATTCAAAAGTGCTTGTGGAGAAAGATGTTGAATAATGTATTTATTAGAGGAGAATGTATGGTGAAATATTGGGTCAATACTATGTACCAGATGAACCCTTTTTATATACTCATTTTTAATATCAAACTTCATACTTTTAAACCTATAGATAATATATATAACCATAAATACCCATAATTTAGTTTCCATAGAAAAACAGTTTTTGAATTAATTCACACAACCAACAACTAATAGAATGTTTTCTTAGTCTTAGTCCTATATTGAATTCCCAATTCCAACTTTGGACACCTTATGTACATCCCATTTTCCATTCACTAAAATTATAGACACTCCATTTCACATTGAAAACCAATCACCAACTCCACATTAGATAGATAGCCTTATTAACACTACTAAATTCCATAATTATTCCAACTATACAATATTGTCCATGAATCCATACAATTATGTATAAACCATTATATAATACTAATCTACACTTCATTGAATTTATCACTTGAAAAAATGTGTTTTATGTAAATCCATGCAAAAAAAAGTAATTGTTAACCACCCTAGAGTCAAAAAATCAAAACAAATAAGTTAATAATCATTCATATATGAATTACCATACCATAGTATCTACTTATAATGAAATATAAAATGAATAGAAAAATAAAAAAAGAATCATTCCAAACCAAAAATGAAACACCATATAAAATGTAATAAAATATAAATCTATAGGATTTAAATTACAATCCTCCAGTATCAAATTATAATCTAAAAAGTTGTATTAATGTAAAACATGTAAAAAACAACTTCATTCCCAAAAATATAAATAAATACTATAACACCCAATTAAAAGAGGTTTAAGTTATTCATAATATAATATAAAAAACTATTAAACCTAATTTTCTAACTTAGTATCTCTAAAATGGTGAAAATATAAAATTTTAATTTAATAATATCATGTAAATAAATAGGCTAAAATCACATAACTACATTCAAAAATATTATTACATAATCAATACTGATCCATTATTCATGATAAATAAATTACCAATATTCGAAGTACACATGACTTTTGGTTACCTAAGTCATATCAAATATTATCCTCTTCCAATGGATTATATAAATTTTCTTTTTATAAATCAATTATTGTATTCATAGTATTTTTTTACAATAATTTTTAGAGACATAAGACTTTGGTTTAGAAAGAATTTTTATGTTCTCAATAATGATGAATTTTTTTCATGAATTTTCTTATTGGAGTTTTAGGATAGAAATTTTTGACCATCAACATCATTATCTATAATTATTAGAGTGGTATCTTATACAAAATTATATTCCAAATAACTAAAATAGAATGTGGTTTATTTACTATATTCTAGATTGAAAAAAACATTAAAATAATATAATATACTATAAATTCCTCTATCTATTGAATTTATAACTTATTTTCAATGCATAAAAATAATTTCCTAAAGTGAATTAGAAAAATCATTTTTACCTTAAACCATTATAAGGGGGTCTTTAAATTGATCTTTAGTAGTGAAAAAATTAGTTGTATCTGAAATAAAAATATTATAAACCCCATCAATATCCTTCCTAAAAACATTAACATATCCATTGGATGTGAATTTTTTCAAATCATTACCTATATTTAATTTTTTTCACATTTATTATATAAGATGAAACTAAATTCACTAGTGATTTCATTAAATTTTTTATTTTATAGATAAAAAATAGTAAAACATTCAAATCAATGTTATTGTCCTTGAATTGTATCACTTAAATTCATTTTTCAATTAATAAATTTTCAATAATTTTTTAAGACATACAAATTACATATGAATAACAATTTATATAAAAAAAAATATATTTACTTATCCCTAGAATTAGTATCAAAACATTAAATATTTTCAAAGGTATAAAGTAATTATTATTTTCCAAATCTTCTTTAAATTAATCTAATTTCATTTTTTCTCATATTTGATGTCGAAGGTTGTTGTTTTTTTAGACATATTTTGAAAATTTCAAAAAAATTTACTCTTAAAATTAAAAACACTATATTTTAAATTTTTATTTCAATACCTATGCAATAATATTCCACATGTACAATTTTCTGATAGTCTATAAAGAATATTGGCAGTTTATTCATACTCAAAATCTATCATTATTTCACCACTATTTTAACATCCCAACCCTAAACATTAGATATTTTAGTGATTTTAAATAAGAAGTCACATTATTACACTCCTAAGGATATTTAGGGTTATATTTTTAGAGATCTAGGAAAAAGTATTACCTAGTAAAACCATACATTACAAGGTTAAATATATATATAGTATCAGAAAAACAAAATTATTTTAAATAAATCATGGTTTCTAAACATGAAAAATCATCACAATTTCCCCATGATCATATAATTTTCTCTAATATTCCTTAAAAACCATTGATTTTTTTTAATTTTGGATAAGAACAAAAAGATATGTAAAAAAATAATGAAATGAAAATTTTATTCCATTGAAAACCCATAATAATTTTTTCATGAAAACATACATTTTCTCCCTGAAAAGGAATCATTTTTTTCAAAAAAAATCATTATCCGTACTTTTCAAAATCAATCAATTTCCATGAAAATAATTAACTAGAATAAAAAATATGAGTAGGTAACTTAGGAAATTAGTTTCTATATCAATCCTTTAAATAGAGTAACCAATATGTTCAACTTGCAACTCTAGAGTGCCTAATTCATTTGAGGTTATAACATAACCACCCATCCTTGGTTTTTCATGGAACCACCTGTTATAATTCAATAACATAACCAACAATCCTTGGATAATCATAGAACCAAAAATCATTTATTTGTAACAAAACCACATTCCATAATAAAAAATGTTTAATAACTATAACATAGACATAAATCATGAATTCATGCATTATAAAATAGTCTTTGAAAAAAATAAAATTTCTATTTTAAAATCACTTATTTTGATAAACTGCCCAGGTACAATGGAAATTTTCTTCTATAAAAGTAACCATATAAAATTATGAATTAATCTTAAAAATATTAAGGTGAATTATGGACGTAAATTCCTTTAATTTCCTATATTAAAAACATTTATTTTTACCTCTTTCTAAAAACAAATGTTATGAGAAGTCTTTTAATGGTAAGTCCCATACAAATAACATATCATTGAAGTTACCATTGATAAAATGATTAAACTATGTTTATATGATTTAAATCCATATAAAAAGTGTAATTTGAGTATAATATATTCAATATAAATTTTATACATAATATTATCATGATATAATAAAGAATTATAATTTCAACCAATAGAATGGAAATTAGGTTAATAATTACCTTACCTTAGGTTTTAATTCCTTAAAACATGTTCAAAACTCATTTATAATGGTTTAAATATTTTTATTAGCACATTATATAACTATATTAATATTTATAATACATTATATGATTCATTTATAACATCTTTTCACCCATTCATTAATAATATTTCATTATTTTCATTATTTTGGGTGCCTTCATTTGTTTATAACTACATATTTTCTTGTCCACTGGAAGTAATACTATATAAGTGAAATAAAATGGTATTAATTTACTTCCATAAGTATTAATGGTCCAATTTATCATTTTATTTCTAACATGAGGATAAATCATTTGATAAAATTTTAAGGATATTTGATTGATATATTTTGGCAGTTTTTCCGACCACCATGAACTTATTTCATTTTATATAATTTTACATATATATATTAGATAAATAAAATTAAATAAGTTATATTATATATATTAAAATCTAATTTAACCATAATAATAGTTTTATGGCTATCACTAAAGGTGGTAATGTAAAACAAATAATCCTTATCCACAAAGATGGTAAATCGCTATAATTTGGACAATGGTTACATTTCTACGAATAAGAGGATATGAGGAAATGAATTGATAAAAGAAATTACATTAGAAAAATATAATTATAGTATAAAAATGATAATATATTCATTATTTATTTATGGATAAAATAAGTGAGGTGAAGGTAGAATAAGAAAAGAAATTAAAAGAGGTGGTTTGAGAATGTTACATCTCGAATATCACCTCTTTGAATGATCCCTTAAAGAACACATAATTTGTATTTGGGTGATAAAAGAAGAAATTTTACGTTTTGATATAGGTTAGGAGAGGTTATAGAAGATAGTTTGAGACACTCATGTCTTTTGTGTACAACGGGGGTGGTGAAGAGTGGTATATATACTTGAGGATGGGTGGTTTAAAGAGATTAAATAATTCTTATTTTACATTTAAATCCAACCAAATTTGTGGGGAATTAATTCAAAAAACTTTTTTGGATAATTAATGTATTAATAGATTTTTAATTTCAACAAACACAAAAAAAACCCATTTAATGTTTTAGTTTTTAGATATTTTATGAATATATCTTTTAACTTTAACTCCCTACATTGGTTTACTTATACAACGGTAAATATTTTTTTTACCGTGGTATATTTTTTATGAAAAAAATAAAAATGAACTTACTATATATTATAGACCTTATAATTATAAATATAGGCTCATTTTATCAAATTAAATTAATAGAGTTGGAAATTTTAAATTTAAGTCAAAACCCGCATACACGACAAAAAAGCAAGTTTTCAAGAAGTGCATTTTCAATTCAAAGATGATTTTATGTTAACTATATGAATAATAACAATCATTGTATGAAAATAAATTAATAATTACTGATATATAATCTATAAATTTCATTTAAAACTTTCCCCATTAGTAATTAATTTAATTAATTAAAAATGAGAATCATTATGTACTTTGAAACATTTTTCAGAAAAGCCTCGTTTTTAAACTCGAAAATAATATTATTCTAAAATACAATATATATTTGATTAAAAATAATCTAAGAGGATATAATATAACTAAATAAAAATAATTTTACATTAAATAAAATTTGAAACATATTGGTACTTTTAAATTGTTTAATTTAATGAAAATAAATGACATTATAAAAAAATCATATTTTTTATAATTCAATGAAATCCAAATACCTTCCAAAAAAACTAAAAAATCATCCATAGTAAAACTTTATATTTTTATTTAAAAATTAATTCCATTTTAAAAAATTCATTTTCTAAAATTTCCAATAATTATTTACAATATTCACTCCAAAAATTCAAAAGAACCATTTTTTTTAAGAAAATATATTTGTTAATAATAAAATAAACTAACTAAAAATGTGAATGGTTATTTAAAATGAATTAATTAAAACATTATAGTTATGAATGACCATTATATATTTCATAAAATCATTAATAATATTCATACATTCTAATTTTAATGCTAGTTTATAATGACCACATTTATATATTAAGATTCTATTGTTTATTTATGATCCATGTTTGGTATATTGAACACTATTAAACATAGTATGTCATTTAAGAAAAAATTTGGATGTTTAATTCCCCCAACCCATTTAATAAATTATTCACTCCCAATTTAAACATAGGATAAAAAAAATAAGGGTTTGAATTTTCAAAATATCTTTTTTGAAATATCACTTCGAAAAAAAATATCAATAAAAATTATTCTTAAAAATAAGAAAAAGAAAATAAAATAGGTCACCACAAATATAGGATTTTGATCAGTGGAAAGTGAAAATATAGATATTTAATATAATTCTAACAACCTTTTTCTGATAGAGAGTGATATAGAACATTTTTATTAGAAAGTTAACCACCACAAAATCATATATTCGTGATGGGTTAAAAGGCCATTCATTTGTAAGTAAGAAAACTAAATGAATAATAATTTGTTTTAAAAATTAATTAATTAATGTTGAGGAATTATTTTATTATCTATACTAATAACATGATTAAATAAAATAAATTTCAAATTATAATTTCATCCTCATATTTTACCTAATTGATGAGTATTAAAGATGAATGTTTTCATACCTGAAGAAACATAATCATCTTCTACGAATCAAAAAATACACAAATGGAAAAAAAAATATATTCCTCCTATATTTAGGAGTTTATAAAAACCAAAATGGTTAGTACAGGATAAATTTATTCTCCAAAAATAATAAAAGAATTTATGAAGAAAAACTAATTTAATCACCCAACACTAATACCCAATGATTAATATAGATCACTCGACAAATAACTATCCATAAAATTATTTATAAAATTCTAGACTAAAATTGAAAACCAATAATAAGAAGGTTTTTATCACTTTTTTCCAAGAAAATATTAATATTTATCATCAAATAATTTCAATTGGTCTTAAATTTCCATACCAAATTGTAATTTTCCTAGTATCATAATCTTCATGATATATTAATCATTTCCATAAATAAGCTGAATCACCATAGATCATATATGTTTCAAAAAGATCATTCATAATTTCTTTCTTGAATAAAATACAATAGTATTATGATTACCTTAATCAAATAAGGTTAGATAAATACTGAATGTCTTCGAGAATGAAATTGATCACTTAATCACCAAATCAATTTCAAATAAAATGGTTATCAATATGATAAAACATGTGATCCCAAAATGAATGTAACCTTTATAAATAATATTGTTTAAATAAATAATAAAAATTACATAAAAACTTGGAAATAACAATGTCTCATGGTAAGGGATACACCCTTGTCTCCCATGGGTTGTGGGATCAATCACCCATGCCTTTCGAGACATGACAGGTTGTCACCCATCCCGTGGGTTGTCGTTCATCCTGTGGGATGTAGTTTTTTTTTTGAAATTATATTTATATAATCCTTATAAAATTTATTAAATGTGAGAAACATACTAAGAAATAATGATAATATTTTCATCGTTAATAAAAAAAATTAACCTCAAAGGTTATCTCATACCATTTATTTTTTATCCTAGAAAAAGTAATAACTAATAATTACATGAAAATTAGAGAACATATATATCAAGAAGACTGAAAATAACTTTAATCATATGTCTACAAAAAGTGAAGGTATGTTTCCTCAAATAGTCATTTTTTATATCATAAGCATAAGGGTTACATGTAACTAAATCATTTATAAAAACACAACAAGTGTATCCCTGAAAAATTCATTTTTTCAACTTTTAAAAGGTATTAATTCAATTTAATACTCATTTTAAAAATATTAGTAGACAAATACTACTATAATGAATCCTTATATTTTCTATGATTCCAATAATTTCTATAAAATACCCCTATATCATAAATTTGAAAACTCAATACATAAACATATCCTTTATTAAACTTTTTTCCTAAAACATTATCTATGTTTCATATTCTTATTCCTTCATACAATATTCTTAAAATCCAAGATATAAATTATATTCTTATGATTCATCAATATCATTAAAAAATAATATATAAAACATAAGAAAATATTTCATAACATAAATTCATACATCAGAATTTATTTGATATCCTATTTATTTTAATCTTTTACAAAGTAATTGGACTTGTTCATTGAGGATGTTTCCTCTTTGAGAGATTTAGTAATATTGAGATTCTGAAACAAAATGAATAAGATACCCAAAACCATTTTATTTTTCGAGATAAGAAAAGGTGTTATATAAGTAAAATAGATTCTAACTACGGATTTGAATATTTATAAATATGTAAAATCATTTTAATGTGGTTTTTAAATATTAGTTATAATAAAATCATCTGTATTCGATAATAAGGTTCTAAAATATCACTTTCCTTCCATATTGATAAATTATATGTAATATGTATATAATAACATGACTAAAACATTAAATAAATTATTAAATGTTAAAATTAACATATTAATTTTAAATACAAAAACCATTGAAACTCTATAAATATTTAACGTTGAAATCTTTCATACTTAAATATATTTCCTTTAAAAATAAAATCTCCAAAATATCATTAATCTATTATAAAACCATCAATGTTAAACCATAAAATGGGTGTCTAAGACTTTGAACTTATAATAATTTTTAATCTTGTAAACCCGCGATGATATCTATAACTCCTAAGAAACCCCCACAAGATTATAATATGATATCTAAAGTTTTTTAAATCCTACTCTGATACAAACTATAAGGACTCAATCTTAAATATTATATATCCTAATGATTTTAAACTAAAATTAACAATATTACAATATCAATGACAGTTTGGTTTAGTGTTTCATAGATCTTGGAAAAACTGTTACCAGGTAAACCCATACATTAAAGTGGAAATATATACATATTATTCATAAAATCATATTTAGATTAGAATATAGTTTCTCTTTAGTAAAATCATCTCAACTTTCTCCTTGATCTTACCTATATCCTTACTCTTCCTTAAACCCTATCAAAACATTTTAAAACATGGGATGAGAATAAAAATCTCTATAAGGGAGATAATTAAACTAAACCATTAGTCTAGTGAAGACCTATATAAAATTCATGAAAACATGCATTTTCACCTTGAAACGGGAATTATATTTTTAAAAAACACCATTATCTTATCTTTTAAAAATCAATCGATTTCTATGAAAAATAATTTTAAAGAATACAAAATACTAGTACGTAATGTGGGAAATTATTTTATGTATAAATATCAACAAATATGTAAACCACCTACTATAGATTACCCAATTCAATGGATGATATAACTTATCCACCCATATGTGGTTTATCATGGAACCACCTATCATTGGTTTATAAAATAACCACATGTGGTTGGTTTATCATAGATCCACTCATAATTGGTTTATAAAAAAACCACAAGCCATCATAAAAAATTATGATGAACTATATCATAAACATAAATCATGGAACCTTTCATTATAAAACACTCTTTTAAGAAAGAAGCATTCCATTTTAAAATAACTCGTTTTGAAAAACAGTACACGTAAAATATAAAAAAAATCTTTGAAAGTAAATATATAAAAATAAAACATAAGCTCAAAAATATTAATTAGACATTATTATGAGAAATTAAATTCTTTCCATATATTTAAAAAAATATTCCTCTTGGATTTTTTAAATAAATAAACTTTGGATGTAGTTTTTTAATCGAAATCATCTTACAAATATCATATCATTGAATATAGAATTAATCAAAACAATTGATTATATGTATCCAATATAAATAAAAATAAAAATAAATTGAATAAAAAAATAATACATTCCGAATTTATTTCACACATAATCTTTTCACAAAATAATCAAGAAGTATATGCTTAACCCTAAGAATGGAAATTGGGTTAAGAATCCCCTTACCTCAGGTTCAACTTCCTTCAAATGTTTGAAAAATACATTTATAATGGTTTAAATAGAGTTACTAATTTATTATAGAATTATATTAATATTAATAATACCTTATATGTTCCCTTTATAACATCATACGACCCAATAATTATTAATATTTCATTATTTTCATTGTTTTGGGTTCATTCGTTTCATTGTTTCATGGTTTGTTCATTTGTAAATAAATATTGATTTTCTCATAAAAATGAAATAAAACTACCAAATTAGTATGAAAAGGTATTAATAAATATTCATAAGTACTAATGGTCCCATATATAATTTTATTTTATAACATTTTGATGATTCATTTGATAAAATTTTAATGATAGATGTTTAGTTTTTGCGGTTTTTTCGACCATCACAAACTAGTTTCATGTTATTTAATATTATATATATATATATATTAGATAGAAAACATTAAATAAGTTTTATTATACCTTTTAAAATCATATTTAATAAAAATAATAGTTTTATTACCATCCTTGAAGGTATTAATGGAAAACGAATAATTATTATCCATAGAGAGGGTTAACCGCAATAATTTGTGCAATGGTTTCGTTTCTTAGAATACGAGAAGATAAGAAAAATATTGGGTTTAGTAAAATAAATTAGAAAAATTAAATTATAGTATATAAATTATTCTATACTTTTATTATTTAATCTATAAATGAGTTGAGGTGAATATTGAAGAAGAAAATAAATTAATAGAGGTGGGTTGAGAAAGTTATATATTGAATATTACCTCCTTGAAGAATTCCTTAAAGAGCATGGAATTGGTATTTGGGTGAGTCCAAAAGAAAATGGAGATTTATAGAGCAATTAAGAGAGGTTTTTGATGATATTTTAAGATATTCAAGTTTTTTTAGGAGAAAGGAGGTGAGGAGTTTTATTAATACTTTAGGAGGGGTGGTTTGAAGTGATTAAATAATGATTGTTTTATATTTAAAGTCAACCACATTTGTGTGGAGTAAATTCCAATGAGTTTGGATGATACTTAATGTTGTAAAGGATGGTTAAGGTCTATCAACACATTAATCACCCATTTAATATTTTATTTTTAAAATATTTTAAGTCTTTACCTTTTAATATCATCCCACAATATTGATTTAATTATATTGTAGTAAATATTTTTTTTACAATGATAGATTTTTTATGATTAAATATAAAAATGAACATACTACATAATTTATAAGTTCTGATTCAAAATATGTAATCCATTTTACCAAATTAAATTCATATAGTTGGAAAAATTAAATTTAAAACAAAACCCACTCACACAATAAAATGGTGGTCTTTCAAGAAAGTATATTTATCACTAAAAAGAAGATTTTATAATAACTCTATGAATAATAAAAATTACTATAAGTAAATAAATTAATATTTAATTATATATAATATATATATTTAATTTAAATCATTCCGCATTATATATTATTTTAATAAACTAAAAAGGGTAAATATTATGTATTTTAAAAGTATTTTTAAAAAAATACTACTTCTAAACACAAAAATAAAACTACACTAAATTAAATTTTAAAGTTGATAAAAAATAATTTAAATGGATTAAATATAACTAAATAATACTTATTTTACTTGAAATAAAATTGAAAATATTACGGGACTTTTAATTTTTTTAATTTATTGTAAAGAGATGACATTTCTACAAAAATTGGTATTTTCAATATCCACTAAAAACCCATTATTTTCTAAAAAATACCAAAATGTTACCCAATTAAAAATTTAATATTTTAATTTAAAAAATGAATTTTATTTTATGAATTTAATTTGATAAATGTACCAAATATTAATTATTATATTCCCTCATAAAATCAAGAAACCAATTTTTTGAAGAAAATATAATTTTGAGAAATAAAATGACTTCAATAAAATTTTGAATGATTATTTATAAATAATTAATTTATAAATTATAAATGAGAAATAACATAACATAATTCATAATGTTGTTTATACTATTCATGCCCTCCAATTTAACTATTATATTATAAAGGTCACATTTAAATAATATGATTGAATTTCTAGTTTATGATCGATATTGCATATATTGTACGCTATAAAACATAATCATTAATTTTAAAAAAATCTTAGCATATTAATACTAGAATCATCAGATGATATAATAAAAATATTGATCAAATATTAGTTAATATTTATTTTAATAAAAACTGATATATATTTTTATTCTTTTTTTAATATATTTATTTATCAATTTTTTAGTTCCTACCGCTAAAGAAATGTCCCTTAATTTTTATAGATTCCAATATATATTAATAAGTCACCAAATGTAAATTAAAAATTATTCTTAAATATTATTTTCTGAAAATGGATTGAACAATATAACCTATAATATCCCATTATCAATCTGATAGATATGCCTTTAACCTCATCGTATATTTTCCTTTTTCTTGACCAGGTAGGGTTGATAATGAATTGGAAGGATACCTATGATGGTAAAGTTATAGATTTTTTAGACTCTTAGTTTTAATCAACATTTCTTGTAGGCTACTAGAGGGTTACATGTTGTGTAACTGTGTTACATGACATGTAATGGTTTCTTGAGGCATGTTATGAAATGTTTTACTATGTGATGGTTATAGGTCATGACTATCCATTACACATAATAAGTTATTTAATAAATGGTTTTCAATTTAAAGTGACATGTTTTTTATTGTTTATGAAAATTAACTATTTCATGACATATAGTGGGATTAAACATTGTGTAATACCCTGACTACTATTTTTTAATTGGAAGCACGATAGAGATCTCTTTTCCCCACTACTATATTTTGTTTTCTCTTGACCCAAATCCTTTCCCAGGTGATCTTAAAGCTCTCCAACCCTTCTGAATCCATTCAATTGGTGTTCAATTATAGTTGTGTTTATGGTGTGATTACCGAGTTAGATTCCTCCTTTTGTATTCATCTTTGTCTCTTTTTTATCCTTTTGGATTTAAATTGATCATCCTAAAATTGATGGAAATATGATCCTTGATATTAGATCTCATCTCTAGGTTTAGTTTATAGGTCATTGATACCTTTTTTCTCATTTCCAGGTGTCGTTGTGAGTGATGAGTTTGTGATTCCATCCTGTTTATCCAAATTGATTGACTTTAAATTTTCTTGATTTAATTTATTGTTGGTTTAAATTTAATTTCTCAAAATTTCATTCAATTGATGTAATAAAATCCAACTCTTCTGAATTGGTAGATTTGAAATGGTTTGGAAAGAGAATTTGGAAAAAACAAATTCCATTGAATTGGGGAGTGTTATGGAAATTGGTTGACTTAAATTGATTAATTTAAATTGGTGTTTTTATGCAAAATATTTCAATTAAATTGTTGAATTTTTTATGGAAATAAATTGTGAAATTGATGTAATTGTTTTTCAATGGATTTCAATCATATGAAATTTTTTAAAATTATTTCATAGAAACCCAATGGTTTTATCTTATTAAAGACTCATGTTTTTAATTAAAACCACATTTTTCTTTTAAATGGAAAATTGGCATCGAAATGGAATAATGATATTTAATTGAATTTTAATAAGTCTTAAAATAAATTTCCCATCATTTATTTTCTAAGGTAAAGGTCATGCCTTAGGTATTTTTTAAGTTATTTGGACACAATCTACACTATTATAAAATAATAAAACATACATGTAGTGGGTCACATCCCTGATGGGATGGGGATGAGTCTCATTTTTTCAGTTCTAGGGGGATGTGTGTATAAACATATTTCTAAGATCACTTAGAGAGTGTGGAGTCCTATATCTGGAATACTATCATACCTATTTGGTAGATGACCATGTTCCTTAGTTGTTATTTATATTTGAGATATAAAAGTATTCCAATGTTTTAAAACTAATTACATGCATTATGGATTTAGATAAACTATTTTCAATAACTGCTTCATTTAGTCCATTGTTTTAGAAATATTCCATAACTTGTAAAGCCTTTGTTTAAAGTATTTATCCATCATTTGAATTGTATAACATTATTTGATTAAATAAAATTTTAAAATTTCAAACCTATTTATTTTATAAATTAAAATAATTCATTTTTTTATTATATTTTTGGAATCTATTATGGAATCTAAGGTGATACCCTACTAAGATTTTGATCCCACACCATACTTGTGTCATCATGTGTTTGTAGATTATCTCATTACAAGTTCAAGAAAGGGGAATAGATCTCTTGGAGGTGGATCCAGCTATTGAACCATGGACACGGGGAGTTTTTTCCTTTAGGACTTAGGTTTTTTTTCATGTTTTGGTACATGGGTTGTAGTATTTTAGGATTTAATTCCTTATTGAATTCTAGTACATTACTCCCAGTTGAGTTTATTTTGTATGGATATTATCTTGTTTCTTTTTTATTCTACTATGTTTTTTGGAAAATTAGTTCTCATATGCATGTTGTATGATTCCAAGTTCTAGTCGTCAACCCGTGGGGATCAATAATTCCCTTCTTTATATATCAGGGTTGTCTTGTTTATTGAGTTACCAGGGTACATGGGATGGTTCATGAAAAAATATTATCAAAGGGAGGTTGTTGACCTTTTTTCTTAAATTCAGTTTGCATTTGAAATCTTATCATAACTTAGGAGATGGTTTCAATTGAGTGTCTGTATATATGTCACCACAATGAACCTAAAGTCTCAAGTGGTGGTTAGGGATGGAAGTGTTTTGGATTGATTTGGGTATTCCCCCTACTTTTATTTGGATGGAGTGATGTACAAATCTCATTGTTCCATATATTAGGAATAATAATCCTTGTTATTCAATTTTAGTGTTAGTTTGATGTCTTCCCAATTATTTTCTGATTTTTTCTAGTATAATACATCAAATAATACGAGTAAATCAGATCCATGAGGAATCATCTAATGAACTATAGTGAGTGAATACTCCAGTGGAACCAAATCTAGTTGAGGAGATTGTGTGAGTTATCCAAGTGTTAGGATACGTACATCCTCAAGTTTCCATTTAGGATCCAGTTGTAAATCCTCAAGGGTACATTCTTTGAAATCATTATCAAGAGTTCCTTCTCCATAATCCACTAGTTTTCAAAGGCCCAAATGATCCTTAGAATGATTAGGAATAGTTTGGATAGATATAACATATGTTTGTGTTCCTTGATACATGATATGAGATCAAGGTAATGTGTGCCACCATAATGTTGGAAGAACCAAGCAAGAGATGGTGAGACATGATGGTGCTAGTAAAGAAACACGAGTTCTTAGAGTGGAATGAACTCAAGGTTATTTTCAATGACTATTTCAATTCAGATTCAATGGTGTTTTCCAAGGTTCTGGAGTTTTTTATGCATGAGAAGGATGACAGTACCATGACTGAGTATTCAAATCACTTTGTTGAGATCAAACATTTTTCACCTAAGATTGAATCTAATAAGAGGACAAAGTCTCAAAGGTTAGATATAGGACTCTGATCAAATATCCTTTCTCATGTTTTATTGATAAATGAATCCACTTATTCTGATGTACTGGATAAGGAGATGATGGTTGATATAGACATGTCAAGAATGATAATGTTATTAGGAGTTTCATTTTCTCCTAATGGTTCTATAATTTCCTTAAATGGGAAATGGAAGTGTGATGATTCTTATAGTATTTCATGATGGTAGGGTCATTATAGACCTTCTCAAGTGTAAGGAGGAAGTTATTTGATTTTATATCAAAATGAAAATCTAGAAAATTATAAGAGGATTTGCACTAAGGCACCCAAGAACTGTAGATCATGCTGACATTTAGGACACTTACGTATATTCTACCACAACATTTCTACTATGCGTAGTTGAAAAGGATTATCAACCCATCCTAGAACTGAAGGTCAATCATATTAATCACATATAAAACGGTTCCATCCACATGCCTCTAGAACGAAGTTATTTCAAGTAGTGGAAGAGTCCTTAAAATAATCAGATACACGTCCAGCAACTGTTAAAGGTACCATTACAATAGCTTCATCTTTAGTGACTTCACTATTTTATACTGGTGCATTTCACTCATTTATTTCAACCCTTATTGATAATCAGTGCAATCTTTAAAAGTATATATTATATTATGAAAGTTATTTCATTACACCCCTTGGTATAAAGAGAGGTCAGAGTATTTTTAGTCCTTATTGTGTATTCTCCCTATCTAATGTAGAGCTAGCTTGTAGTTTTCTGGCCCTCAGCATGAAACATATTGACATAATATTCAGTATGGATTGACTCATTTCCAATGAATCCAATCGTGATTGTTATCTTCGGCAGGTCTATTTTAAAACACCAAGTGGTGTGTCTGTTTTCCTTCAAGAATAATGGGACCATAGTTTGATCATTTATGGACCTTCTTATTCAAATTTGGAAAAGTAATATCAGTGTTTTCTTTTGATATCTAGAAAGAATATTTGAGTAGTTTTCTCACCTCAGTGGTCATTGAGTTTCCCAACGAGTTCCATTCTAATATCTCTAGGTTTCTACTGGTATGGTAGGATTATTTTTCCATTTAATTGACGCATGGAACTCAATTGGTTTCAATTCCCTCCTACCAAATGGTTTTAGCTAAAATGAAAGATAAGAAGACCCAATTAAAAGAGATTCTTGAGAAAGGATTTATACACCCTATTGTTTCACCTTGGGTAGTACCAATTCTATTTTCCAAGAAATATGATGGTTCTCTTTTCTTATGTGTTGATTACCGAAAGGTCAATCGAGTTACGGCAAATAACAAGTATCATTTTCCATATATTGATGATTTTTTTATCAGTTAAAAGGGTAAAACTGGTTTTCAATGATCAAACTCCAATTTAGTTACCATAAGTTAAGGATTAAACAATTTAACATTCAGAAAATCATCTTTCAGAGAAGATATGGCCATTATGAGTACCATGTTATTCCCTTTGGTCTAAAAATTATTCTGTAGTTTTGATGTATTTAATGAAAAGGATTTTCCATGAGTATTCAAACACCTTTGTGGTAGTCTTTATGGATTACATCCTCATTTACACTAAATCTGAGCATAACCATCATCTAAGAAAAGTTTTGAGTCTGATAAGGAATCACCGACTTTACCCTAAGCTTTGAAAGTGTGATTTTTGGATTCGAGAGGTAAAATTCTTGGGACAAGTGTCATTTAAACAGGGTATAACAGTTGATCCTAATAAGGTGAATGATGTTATTACATGGTATAATCCACTAAATGTCTTTGATATTCAAAGATTCTTGGGCCTAGCTGGATATTATTATCAGTTCATGAAGGAATTCTCAATGTTGGATTTTCTGATGACTTCCCTAACTCGAAAGGGGGTGAAATTTTCTTGGAATGATAAGTCTAGGAGTTCTTTTTGAGAATTAAACTTCAAACCCAGGAAGTGAAATAATCTTATGAAGAGTGGAATTTGATATTGTCTTTACACAGTTTCATATTGGAGTTCAATAGAAAGAGATTATGCTTGGGGATTGTCATAATTCCTAGTGGGTTGTGCACCCATCTTATCACAATACTTATTAGTCCATAATCAGAATGGAAACTTTTGAGGACTTGTATGGTCATCCTTGTAAATCTCCATTGTGTTGGTCAGAGATTGGTGATTGTTCATTTTTTGGACCATGTTTTGTGCAAGAGATGACAAAAAATATTTATTCGAACCTTTAGATAATGATGACAACATAGATCTGATATAAGTCTTATTATGATCGTCAGCGTAGACCTTTTAGAGTTTCTATTGGTGATCAAGTTCTCTTGATATTTTCACCATGGTTGGATCATTGAAGGATCTGGATGCAAGGGAATCCTGATACTCATTTTGTGGGACCTTTCTAGGTTTTTGAATAGGTGGGTAATGTTTCATACCATTTAGCACTTCCACCATTGATGACATTGATATATAACATATTCCATGTATTTTAGCTGACAAAGTGTTCTTCTAATACATTTCATATTTTTAGATAGAGTGATCAGGAGATTGAATCTGATTTATCTCTGACTGAGCAGCCAGTTATAATAGTTGATTTGGATACCAAGGTACTTCATGGGAGGATAATGCATTTGGGTTGTGTGCTATGGAATCATGGTTCTGATAATCTTGATATGTAGTAAAATGAAGCATTGATGAGAGAGCATTGGCCTCATTTTTTTGGCATGTAAGATTCTTCATAAGATTTCTGGGGACAAAATATTTTTATGGTGGGGAGATTGTAACATCCTATTACTAATATGAAAGGTATGCCTTTATCCTTGTCGTCAATTTTACTTTTCTTTGAATGGGTTGAGTTGAGAATTAATTGGAAGGACACTTATAATGCTGAAGCAAGATATTTTTTAGACTCTCATCTTTAAAGGGGATTTTCTATAGTTTTTCATAGCGTTACACATCGTTTAAGTGGGTTACAAAACTGGTAATGGTTTCTAAAGGCAATTCATGAAAGGCCTCACGTTGTGAAGGTTACATGTTGTGAAGGTTACATGTCATGACTATCCTTTACACATCATGATTTATTTAATTAATGTTTTTTAATTTAATGTGATGTGTTTTTTAGAGGCTATGAAAATTAACTATTTCACGAAGTGTAGTGGGATTAGACATCTTGTAAAACCCTGACTGCATTTTTTTAAATCAGAAGCATGGATGAGATCTCTTTTCCAAACCTTTCCAGTTGTGTTTCTCTCAACCCAAAGCCTTCCCCAAGAGATCATCAAGCTCTCCAACCCTTCCAGATACATTCATTCAGTATTCGATTGTAGTTTCACTTGTAGTGTGATTCCAAGTCAAGATTACCCCTTATCTCCTTATCTTTTTCTATTTCTTCTCATTTTTAATTTCAATAGATAATCATGAAAATTATGGATCTATGCTTCGTGATGTTTTATCTCATATATAGGTAATGTTTTGAGGTCTTCTATACAATTGTTTCCATTGACGGGTGATAGAGAAAATATTTTCAATAAATTTGTGTTGAATTTATTTTTTAAATCCAAAAAAAGTGTTACTTTAAGATAAATTTCCACTTTTTATGATATTTTTTGTATTTTGAGTTAAATCGAAAAAATGGCCAATATCATATTTTTAACAGTTTTAAATTATTCATATATTTTAGCCATAAAATTTTCTATATTAATAAAAATTGTGAAATTATTTCTTTTTAGTATTTCACACATCCATGGATTCATTTCAACCTTCTTTAAAAAAAATTGAATCGATCATTTATAATCTCAAAAGAATATCAAATGTTGGACCATGAAAACAATTTACAGATCTATCAATTATTGGTGTGGTCCACCTAACTCATTCATAGTGGGCCCAATTGCTATGATATTCAGTGGGTGGACATGCAAGGATTTTCGGAACATCTTTCATGAAGTCTAAGATGCATTAAGTGGATTTTTAATGGTCATTAAAGTATTCTAATATGGAGGTTTCTGATTTGGAGATTCTGACTGGATATAATGAATTGTTAGATTAAAATGGGAATAACTCTCAGAATACACATCAAAATATGGTGACATTTTGAGGAGAGATGGACAAGATATTTATGAACAACATTCAACCAGGTTGAAATGTGTAAATTTTTCATTTATTAAGGTTACAAAGTTTCAAATATTGGATGAAAAATTCTTCTTTTTAAAGGAGGGGACCTCCTCCCTCTCATAGCATCTCATTCCATCCCATTCCTTCTAGGATTCCAAGGAGGATAAACATTTTTAGTTACTAGGGAAAGTTTGGTTTTATATTTTGTAATTATTGCTTTCTTAGACATAATTTAATGAAATTTATTTCTTATTCAAAGTTATTTTCAATTTCCTATAGAGGATTTTATTATCAACTGTGATCATTCTTGAATTTTAATTCCGTTATTGATTTTTTTTCTTTGGTAAATAATCATTATATCCCTCCACTAATTTATTGTTTATATACGATGTAATATACCAGGGATTTTTGGTGAAGTACATGATGATCATTATTACATGTAAAGGGGGTAGTGGATGTTATTGTTTGTTTTGTATAAACAAGACCGGATTAGGTATTTCCTATGTAAATTGAGGGTATTCATTATAACTCTTTTTCAAATAGAAGGAGAGTAGACCAAAATGAGATATTGGTAAGGTTTTATCTCACCATCATAATTTCACCAAGGAAGTGAGAGGGAATGATTGTGGAATCTCACTTTAATCAACTCAAAACAAGAGGTTTGAAAAAAATTGAACTTGGATTGCATTAAAATTGGGAAACTGACCCCATCCAAATAACCCTTATTATATCATAGTTTTCAATCATTTGAATTTTAAATTTCCTTTTATTCATTTTCTTATTGATTTATTATAAGAACACATCATTTTTACCCTCTTTTAAAAGTGACAAACTATTTTGTGTGCACTCCCCTTCGAGAGACTTCCTAGGTTTAATCACTAGACAACACTTATGTAATTTAAATATTGTTTTGCCATGCCCCACGATAAGTGTCCATCAAACTTGGCATCATTGTGGGGGAGGAAGTGCAACATAAAACAAAATGTTTTCAAAATTGAATAACCCTCAACTCAAAAGAACCATTAATTGAATTTGATCCAGAAATTGAAAGACCATTAACCCAACTAGGAAAAAAGAAACCTACTAGGAATATTTGATGAAATAGATCTCTCTAATTCAATTGAAACTCTTAGTGTTCACTCTGAACCTGAAATCATGGCTGAAAATCCCAACCCAACCATCTGTGATCTATGTGCACCTCAATTTTCCATTAAAAATAACCAACTCATTACACCCACTGTACCAAATTATTTTTAATTATGTGTAAATATGATTCTCGTGCTTCCAAAGATTCATGCTCTTGTAGGAGAAGATCCAAATCGGCATATCAAAGAATTCAATTTCATCTGCTCAAGCTTCAAGCCAAGAGGAGCACCCGAAGACCAATTTCAGTGGAGGTCATTCTACTTCTCACTCAAAGAAGCAGATAAATAATGCATGTACAATATAAAACCAGAGGACATTAGTGATTGGGAAGACCTAAAAAAGTTTTATACAAATATTCTTTCCCACATCCAGGAGAACTTCCATCAAGAAGGATATTTATATCATTCTACAATCAACTATAGAAAACCTCTAATCTATGTTCTAGCTTCCAACATCAAGAAATGTAAGAACACCAATTCCTTGTGTTCCTCTACCTAGAACTTCTGGACAATGATTAAAATCTTCTAGATGCCTCATCTGGGGGATCCCTAATTGAAAAGTCACCTACATATATTAGAGTAATAATTGTGAAGATTTCTCAAAACTCACAATAATTCAGAACAAGAGGTTCAGAAAAAAGGGGAATACAAGAGGTGAGAACATCTGATTCAACAGAATTAATTAGAATCCAGATGGGCAAACTCACTAGGTTAGTCTAAGAGATGGATATGAAACAAGTGAAGGAACAATAATAATGGAATCAGGTATGTGGTTTATGATATTCTAATTATCATTACACTAACTAGTGCCAGAAGTTCAGGGAACCAAATTTTGTATTGCTACCTATCAGAAAAGGAAATTCCATCCAAATCCACCACATCATCACCAAAACTAACTAGGATATGGATTCCAAAAGACCCAAGATAGACCTATATTTCAATATCAATACCGAAACCCCCCATCCAATCCAACAGTCCTATAACATCTCTTTTAGCAACAACAACCCTTTCAGTTACCATCGATCCAAATAAATACATATGAGCAACCGTCCCCCAATGCAAAACCATAAATTTAGAACCAAAAGCTATATTCAAATGTTAATAGTCTTAAAGAAATGTTAAAGGCATATATAACTAGTTAAAAAATGTTTTGTAAATTATAACCAAGAATCCAGGGAAGCTTCCATTCAAGACAGTGCCAAATCTTAAAGAGAATGTCAATGCAATCATAACAATAATTGAAACCAAACTCCAAACACCATCCAAACTTGAACTTCAAAAAATACCAACTGTTCTGAGGGAGAATGATGTTGAAAATTATGAAAATATTATGAAAATCGACGAAGAACAAGAAAAGGAAGAGGATAAAGAGAAGGATAAACAATGGAAGAAGATACAAGAAACTCCAATACAAAGGCAAAACAGGGAAAAGAAATACATACCCCCACCATTTCCATCAAGGATGATTGAATCAAAGAAATTGAATTAAGAAACACTTCAAAGAGAAATTCTAGAAACCTTTTAGAAAGTGGAAATCATTATCCCCTACTTGAAGCAATCAAAAAAATTCCAAGGTATGAAAAAAATAAAGATATTTTCACCAAAAAGAGAAGACTTCATGGGAATAAAATAATCAACTTGGGGAGAAGTGTCTCGGCCCTTATAACACTACAGATTCCAACCAAATATCAAGATCTAGATACATTTTCCATTCCATGCACCATTTGTTCATTAAATTTATATAATTATTTGTGTGATATAGGTGCTTAAGTTAATGTATTCCCTCACTCAGTATACATATCTCTGCAGATGGGAAACTTAAAGGCCATAAGAGAGGTGGTCTAGCTTACTAACAGATCCACAATTTTCCCTACTGGAGTTCTAGAGATTGTCTTGGTGAAATTCAAATATCTCTTATTCCCAGTTGAAATCTATGTGCTAAATATGGAAGAATATAGGATCCCATCACACTCGCCCATAATTTTGGGGAGACATTTCTTGAAGATAGCAAAAACCGTCATCAATTTCCATGAAGGTACCCTCACCATGTAATTTGGAGATAGCAATATCCACTTTAACATTTTTGAATCCATGAGGCACCCATCAAATGATTACCCCATATTTTCACTCTCCCATTAATTTGATACTGAACCCATTGAAGAATCGGGTATGTTCCATGAATTCTTCGACTTAGGAGAGAATTTTTTCAGTAATGAACATATGAATGACCAAAACACTTGAGATGCTAATTTTATGTGGGAAAAAGAGGTAAAATCTTATTTATTTGATGATTTATTGATTTATGAAGAATTTGATATTTTTTCTTGTGTATAAGTGGTCTAACCTCTAGAATTGGAAAATTTCATTTTAATTTCGTCCCTTGAACATCCCCCAGAACTAGAAATAAATCAAATCCCTAATGATTTTAAATATATGTACCTTATAGAGGGAGAGTAATTTCCAGTGATAATTGAAAATAATCTACATAAAAACCATGAAAAATACTTGATTAATCTTTTGAGATATAATTTCAAAGAAATAGGTTGGATCTTAGGTGATATCCAAGAAATAAACCCAAGAGTATGTTCCCATAGAATTTTTCTTGAGGTAGATTTCAGTACTATTAGATAGCCCCAAAGGAGGATGAATCCCACCATGATGGAGTTTGTGATGAAAGAGATAGATAAGATCATATAATTTAGGATCATATATCCCATTTTATATTCATAGTGGGTTATCCCCATTTATGTAATTTCTAAAAAACCTAGTCTGACCACTGTGAGGAATGAAAAGAATGCATTAATCCCTATGAGAAATCAAAATTGATGGAGGGTGTGAATTGATTTTAGGAAATTGAACTAGGTCACTCAAAAAGATCATTTCTCAATCCCCTTAATTGATTATATGTCAGAGATATTGGCAGGGATAACTCATTACTACTTTTTGGATGTATTTTCATGTTACTTCCAAGTATCCATTTCCCCTGAGGATCAAGAGAATACGACATTTACATGCCACTTTGGTACTTTTTCATATAAAATGATTCCATTGGGATTATGTAATGCTCCAGGTACATTTCAGAGGTGCATGGTGAGTATAATTTCTTATCATATTGAAAATTTCTTGGAATTTTTCATATATTATTTCACAGGTTTTGGAGATTCTTTTTATCAATGTTTGAAAAATCTAAAAAAAGTTCTGAAAACCTCCTTTGAAAAAATCATTTTTTTTAATTTTGAAAAGTGTAATTTCATGGTTGAGAGAGGAATTTTCCTTAGGAATTTCATTTCCCAATAATTAATTGAAGTGGATAAATCAAAAATTGATTTGATAAAACTGTTTCCTTACCCTACTTGTTCAAAACATGTTAGATAATTTTTAGGACATGAAATATTCTACAGGAGGTTTATCAAATATTTCAGTAAGATTTCTCTCACTCTCTCTAGATTAATTTTAGAAGATGATAATTTTGATTTCAATGGTTCATTTTGGGAATCCTTTGATGAGTTGAATAAGAGTTTGATTTCACCACCCGTGACGCAGCCGCCAAATAGGGAAGAACCATTTGATCTCCTTTATGATGCCTCTAACAAGAAGTTGGAGAATTTCTTTCTTAGCGAATTGAGGGTAGGCCACAAGTCATCTAATTCACCTCGATAACCTTATATTCGGCCCAATTCAATTACATACCCATAGAAAAAGAGTTCTTAGTAGTTGTTTCTTCTTTATAAAGATTTAGATCATATCTACTTGGAACTAAAATCATTGGGTTTTCTGATCATGTAGCTCTTAGGTACTTGATGAAGACTGATGATGCTAAATCGAGGCTAGTGAGATGGATGATACTACTATATGAGTTCAATATAGAAAAAAAGGACAAGATTGGATCCGAGAACTAAGTGTCCAATCACTTAAGTAGACTGCCAAACACAACTCAAAATTGAAATTCCAGAAAAAGACCCACTGAATAATCAAATTCCAGTAGAGTGGATGTTCTTGATTGAAGGTGACGTGCCTTGGTATGCTGACATGGTCAATTATATGGTAATATCTCAGGTACCATATCATTTCAATTCTCTCTAAATTAAAAAACTAAAATCTAAATCTTCATATTACATTTGGGATGATCCATTTCTTTGGAAGATTTTTAATGATCATGTAATAAGAAAATTTTTACCTAAAAGTGAAGTTAAATTTTTATTTGAGTTTTTTCACACTTTATCTTTTGGAGGCCACTTTTTACCTCAAATGACAATAAGTAAGGTTTTATAATCTGTAATTTATTGGGCCACCCTCTTAAAACATGCTCATGAAGTTTTCAAAATGTGTGAAAAATGTTGGTTTTCAGGAAATATTTCAAAGAGATAAGAAATGCTTCAAAAGACACTAAATTTTTGTGACATTTTTGAACTATGGGAGATAGATATTATGAGACTATTTCCATATGCGATTTGTATATTATTATATATTTCTTGCAGTTGATTAAGTTTCCAAATGGGTGGAATCAAAATCCACCAGGACTGACGTTGCTAAAGTTATTTGTGATTTTGTTAGGGCTAACATATTTTGTAGGTTTGGAGTGCCTAGAACCATCATCAATGATCAGGGGACTCACTTCTGTGATTGTATAATGGATAATTTATTGAATAAGTATGGGGTTCATCATAAAACATTAACTCTTTATCATCCACAGACTAATGGGAATGATGAAATTTTCAATAGGGAAATCAATGAAATTTTGGGAAGGCTATTAATCAAAATAGGAAGGATGGGTTCTAAAGGATGGAATATACCATATGGGCTTATATAACAGCCTACAAAACCCTAATTGGAATAAGTTCATATAGGATGATTTGTTGGAAAAGCTACCACCTACCTGTGGAATTGAGGATAAGGTGTATTGGGCTTTGAGGAAGATGAATTTAGACCTTGAAAGTGCTGGTATGAAAATAAGATTGAAGTAGAAAGAGATAAATAAAATTATAAGGGATGAAATTGAAAATACTAGTATTTATAATGAAATAACAAGAGTAGATCATAACAAGCTCATCCAACTAAAATACTTCTGTCTTGGAGAAAAAGTGTTTTTATTCAAATGAAGACTTAAGCTAATTCTAGGTAAACTTCATTCCAGATGGGAAGGATCATATATAGTTACTCAAGTATATCCTTTTAGTGATGTAAGAATTATGAAGTATGGAGAGAATGATCCATTCACTATTAATGGATATAGGTGGAATCAATTCCTTGGGACCCTTCCATCAGAGACGGTGGATGATATCACACTCCTCCAATGTGATTATCAATAAAATCCATCAATTCATGCTTCTCCTTTAAATTTTCTTACTTCCTGCGATTAATTTTCAAATATTTTTACATTTTAAATCCATATTAATGCAATGATCACACTGTATAATTTAAGTGTGTGGGAGGGAACCTTTATTGTTTAGGATTTTCATTTTTTGGTTGGTTTACTATTTTTTATAAAAAATTGTTGTTTGTTTTTCAGATATTTGTGTGTTTATTTTTCAAATTTAGTGTGTTTTCAAAAAATTTGATCGGAAATTATTATTATTTAAATTTTTTAAACCAATTTAAATGATTGAACTAATCTATTACATGAAACTAATGTTAAATAAATGCTGAAATGGCTTTGTTTCAAATTCAAAACTTTTTGAATTTCATGAAAAAGTACTCTGATTTTTAAATCCCATGCCACATATCATGGTCTTTATTTTTGAAATAACTTTCCTCTAAGGATTCTCTTCCATTGTTTTCATATTCTTTTCATTCACCTCATTCCATGAGAGAACCATGCCATGCATTCTTTAACAATAATTTGATTTATTACTGTCAAAATATAAGGGTTTGAGATAATTTTTTTAAAATACTGAGGCATTTATTTGGTTTTAAGCCCCCTTTTCAAAATAATATTTTTTTATTATGGCATAAATTGTACATTAATCCTTTTATCCCTTTGAAACCATGAATATTTTGTTAATTTATCCACATTACAAGCCAATTTTCCCAATCCAACCTGCCCTTGAAATGAAATTTCATGATCTAGTTCAACTTAAGTGTGTGGAAAGATGTTTTGTGGAGTACTAACTCATTTCATGATACTTTAGTTGGAAACATAAATAATGAAGATAAGATGTTTCTACAGAAGAGTTCATTTTGATTAATTTTTTACCTTTCTGGAGCTTTCATAATTAAAGAATTTGTGCCTTTCTAGAGCTTCCAAAGTAGAAAGAAAGTTGTGCCTATTTGAAAATTTCAAGAAAAACTATGTTTGAGAAGAAAATTTAGCTGGTGAAATGCTAAATGGAGTGAAAATTCCTTGATTTTTCGTGATTATGGATCTAATTTTCAAATAAGGTGAAGATAAAGAGACCATACTTGAGTAAAAATTAGAATCTATCAATTTTTCTCCAAAAAGAGCCAGGCCCTCATTTTTCGGCCTCAGAATTTTTAAAATTTAAATCCTACCCATCGGAAGCCAAATAACAACCCTAAAAATTCCTCATGATAAAAACGTGTCCTTGACTCACATCAGGTGGAGATGTAAGAATTTATGAAGCCTATGGTGACTCTTGCGTGAGTTTGGATTAGAAATGCCTTATTGAACATTTACAATTGTGATATGAGAGAAAATTCATGTGAGGTAAGTGTTTTGTGTTCATGGCATAAGAAATGAAGTGGAAATATATTAAATTATCTAAATGGTGAACTTAAAATAATGGTTTTTAATAAGGGATGGTATCTTTCAATTTCTTGGTATGGATTTTCTAGATCTCATGGATATGTATTTTGGATTTGATTTGATTTAATTTTTATGTTTACCTGTCTAGGAGTCCAAGTAATAATTGTGGGGGAATTAATAGTGAAAATATTTTCAATAAATTTATGTTGAATTTCATTTTTTTAAAATCCCACCAAAGTTTTGTATTAAGATAAATTGCCACATTTTATGATATTGGTTGTATTTTTTGCTTAATCATAAAAATAGACCATGTCAGATTTTTAACATTTTTAAGAAATTTATGTATTTTCAATATAAAATTTTCTATATTAATAAAAATTGTTAAATTCTTTATTTGTAAGATTCTACATATCCTGGGATTCATTTTAACCTTCTTGAAAAAAAATCTTAATCAATCATATGGAAGCTCAAAAGAAGTTCACAAGTTGGACCATGAAAACTGTTTACGGATCTATCGATTTTTGGTGTGGGATCCCTAACTCGTTCATGGTGGGACCAATTACTATTTGATTCAGTTTTTTTATGTGAGCTGAGTTTTGGAACAACTTCTAAGTAGGTGGGGATGCGTTAATTGGTCGTTTTAATGGTTATTAAAGCATTCTAATCTGGAGGTTTGTGATTTGGAGATTCTAAATGGACAGAATAAATTGTCAAGGTAAAACAAGAATAAATATCGGAATACATGTCCAAATACTCTGACATTTTTAGGGGAGACGTAAAAGATAATTAGGAACAATATTGAAGAAGTTTAAAATGTGTGAAGAGGTTTTTTATTGGGGATAGAATGCATTAACTTTCTGAGTATAAATTCTACATATAAAAGGAGGGGAGAACCTCCCTCTCAAAACACCTCATTCCATCACATTCCTTCCAGGACACTAAGGAGGAGAAATTTTCATATTTCTCTCTTTTATTTCTTTTCTTTTCCATAGATTTTTAATTCCTTCTTCTTCCCCATTCATCTTTATTACCCCTACCCTGGTGGGGTAAGAATTTTGGGTGATTGGGAAAGGGTTGGTTTTCTATTTTGTAATTCATGAGTCTTGGACATAATTGAATAAAGTTTCTTTCTTCTTTAAAGTTGTTTTCAATTTAATATAGAATATTTTATTCTCAATTGTAGTTGTTCTTGAATTTTAATTAATTTATTGATTTTTTTCATTTTAAAATAATCATTATCTCCCTTCACTTATTTTGGATTTATATATGATGGAATAAACCATGGATTAGTTGTGAAGTACTTGATGATTGTCAGTACGTGTAAAAGGGGAAGTGGATGTTCTTGATTGTTTGGGATAAACAAGACCATATCGAGTATTTCCTATGTCAATTGAGGATATTCATTATAACTATTTTTCACATGGAAGGAGAGTAGACCAAACTAAGATCTTGTTAATTTTTATCTCACCATCATAATTTCACCAAGGAAGTGAGAGGAAACAATTATAGAATATCACTTTAATAATCTTAGAATAAGAGGTTTGAATTAAATTGAACAAGGATTGCATTAAAATTGGTAAATGGGACCTAACCTAATCACCCTTCTCATATCATTGAATTCAATCATTTGAATTTAAAATTTCCTTTAAATCATATTCTTATTGATTTATTTTAAAAACAGAAAATTTTTACCCTCATTTAAAAGTGAAAAAAAATTGTGTGCACTCCTCTTTGTGATACTTCCTAGGGTTAATCACTAGACTACACTTAGGGAATTTAAAAAAATTGATGCCCCAAGATAGGCGTGCGTCAAACTTGGAGTGGTTTTTGTGGAGGCAGTGCAACATAAAATAAAATATTTTCGAAATTGAATGACCCGTGAATCAAAAGATCCATTAATTGAATTTGATCCAAAAATTGAAAGAACATTAACCCAACTAATAAAGATAAACCTACTGGGAATATTTGAGGAAATATATCCCTTAGATTCATGTGAAACTCTTAATGTTCACTCTGAACCTAAACTCATGGCTAGAAATCCCAACCCAACCCTCTTTGATCTATGTTCACCTCAATTTTTCATTCAAAGCAACCAATTCATTGCACCCATTGCACAAAATTATTTTTAATTATGTGACAATATGATTCTTGTGCTTCCAATGTTTCATGGTATTGCAGGAGAAGATCCAAATCATCATATCCAAGAATTCAACTTTGTCTGCTTAAGCTTTGGTCCAAGATGAGCACCTGAATACCAATTTCAGTGGAGGGAATTCCCCTTCTCACTCAAAGGAGAGACTAAAGAATGGTTGTATAATCTATAACCAGCATAGATAAAGGATTGGGAAGACCTAAAATGATGTTTCATGCAAATGTTCTCTCCCACATCCAGGAGAACTTTTATCAAGAAGGATATTTACATCATACAAAAATCAATTGGAGAAACCCTCTATGACTATTGGGAGTGTTTTAAGAAACTATATTCCAGCTTCCCATACAAAGAAATAGAGGAATGCAAATTCCTTATGTTCTTTTACCCAGGACTTCTGGATAATGATCCAAATATTCTAGATTCCTTATATGGGGGATCCCTAATTGACAATTCACCTGCATATATCAGAGTACTTATTGAGAAGATTTCTCAAAACTCACAATAATTTGGAATAAGAGGGTTGGCAACAAGAGGAATCCATGAGGTTAGAACATCTGATTCAATATAATTAATTAAAAATGAGATGGGTGAACTCACTAGGTTAGTGCGAAACATGCCTATTAAAAAAGTCAATGAACAACAAGAACTGAATTAGGAATATGATTTATGCTATTCTAAATATCATTACATTGAACAGTGTCTAGAAGTGTAGGGAACCAAATTTTGGGTTGCTACCAAGTAGCAGAGTAAATTCTAGAAAAATCTACTATGTCGGCCCAAAAACCCAACCAAGATATGGATTCCAACAGACCCAAGATAGACCTCCATTTTAACAGCAATTCCAGAACCCCCCCCCCCCCTCCATTCCAACAGTCATATAAATATCCCTTTCAGCAAATAACACCCTTTCATCCACCACCATTCCAAAGAAATATATATTAGAAACCATCCACCAGTGCACAACCATTAATTGAGAACCAAAAGCTACATTCAGATATAGAGGTGCGAAAAGAAAATTTGAAAAACTTATCCAACTAGTTAAAAAATGTTTTGGAAATTTTAACAAAGAATACAAGAAATATTTCATCCCAGACAGTGCTAAATCCTAAATATAATATTAATAAAATTATAATAATAATTTTCAAAGAACTCCCACCTCTATCCAACATTTATCCTGAAAAAACACCACATGTTCTAAGGGATAATGATGTTGAAAATTCTGAAAATCTTGTGAAAATCCACCAAGAAGAAGAAAAGGATGGGGAGAAGGAGAAGGTTTGACCAAGCAAGAAGATACAATAAAATCAAATTAAAAGGCACTAAAGTGAGAAGAAAGACTTTCCCCTACCATTTTCATCATGGATGATTGAATCCAAGAAATTTCATGAATAAACACTTCAAAAATAAATTCTAGACACTTTTCAAAAAGTGGAAATCAATATCCCCCTACTTGAAGCTATCAAACAAATTCCAAGGAATGAAATTTTTTGGAAAGATATTTTAACCAAAAGGAGAATACTTTATTGTAATGAAAGAATTAACTTTGGGAGAAGTGTCTTATCCGTTATCACACCGCAAATTCCAACCAAATTTCAAGATCCATGGATGTTTTTCATTCCATGAACCATTGATTCATTAAATTTATCCAATTATTTGTTTGATATAGGTTCATTAATTAATGTATTCACTCACTCAGTATACACTTCTTTTCATATGGGAGACTTAAATCCCACAAGAGTGTTGGTTCATCTTGAAAACAGATCCACAGTTTTCTCAGCTGGAGTTCTAGAGGTTGTCTAGGTGAAAGTCAAAGATCTCTTATTCCCAGCTAACATCTATGTGCTAAATATAGAATAAGATAGGATCCTATCACACTCACTCATTATTTTGGGTAGACCTTTCTTGAAGATATCCAAAATCATCATCAATTTATAT
The DNA here is from genome assembly GCA_963277665.1 of Viscum album. Lineage (NCBI taxonomy): Eukaryota > Viridiplantae > Streptophyta > Magnoliopsida > Santalales > Viscaceae > Viscum > Viscum album. The sequence goes on from OY728164.1 coordinate 176,113,785, forward strand.
TAAGGTATACTCACCATGGAATTTGGAGATAGAACTGCCCACTTCAACATGTTTGAATCCTTGAGGCACCCATAAGATGATCACTCCCACTTTTCGCTCTCCCGTGATATTGATACTGAAACCATTGAAGGATCTAGTATGTTCCATGAATTCTTATACTTAGGAGAGAATTTTTCAAGTAATGAACATGTGAATGACCAAAACACTATAGATTATGATTTTATGTTTGAAGAAGAGGTAAAATCTAATTTTTTTGATGATTTTTTTGATTTATGAGGAATATGATATTGTTTCTTTTGTACATGAGGTCCAACATTTGGAATTGGGGAATGTCAATTTAATTTCATCCCTAGAGCATCCTCCTGAATTGGAATTAAAACCACTCCCCAATAATTTGAAATATGTGTACCCTATAGAGGGAGATAAATTACTCGTGATAATTAAAAATAATTTATCTAAAACCTAAGAAAAATCTTTGATTTTTCTTTGGAGATATACTTTCTAAGAAATAGGGTTAATCTTGGGTGATATACTAGGAAAAAGCCCAAAAATATGTTCACATAGAATTTTTCTTGAGTTAGATTTAAGACCTGTTAGATAGCCCTAAAGGAGGTTTAATCCCACCTTAATGGAGGTTGTGACGAAGGAGATCGATAACCTCTTCAAGCTGGGATCATATATCTCATTTCATATTCATAGTGGGTTAGCCCCATTCATGTAATTTCTATTGAAACTGGCCTGACCACTATGAGGAATGAAAAGAATGAGTTAATCCCTATGAGAATTTAAAATGGATGGAGCGTGTACATTGATTTTAGGAAATTGAACCCGGTCACTCGGAAAGATCATTTCCTCACCCCTTAATTGACATGATGTTATAGGGATTGATAGGGAGAACTCATTATTGGTTTTGGATGGATTTTCATGTTACTTATAGGTACCCATTTCTCCCTAGAATCAAGAGAAGACAACATTTACAACTTCCTTTGGTACTATTTCATATAAAAGGATGACATTTGGATTATGTAATTCTCCATGTACATTTTAGTGGGGCATGGTAAGTATATTTTATTATCACATTGAAAATTTCTTCGAATTTTTCTTAGATGATTTCATGGTTTTTGGAAATTCTTTTGATCATTGTTTGAAAATTTTGGAAAAGGTTTTGAAAACCTACATTGAGAAAAATATTGTTTTGAATTTTTAAAAGTGTCATTTATTGGTTGAGAGAGAAATTTTTCTTGGGTATGTCATTTCCCAAAAATTCATTTAAGTGGATAAATAAATAATTGAAGTGATAAATTTTTTGCTTTACCCTACCTGTGTGAAACATGTTAGATTATTTTTAGGGAATGTAGGATTATACAGGAGGTTTATCGAAGATTTTAGTAATATTTATCTCCCTATCTCTAGATTACTTTTGAAATATGCTGATTTTTATTTCAATGGTGAATGTATGGAATCATTTGATGATTTTAACAAGATGTTAATTTCACCACTCGTGATGCAACCTTCAAATTGGGAAGAACCATTTGAGCTCCATTGTGATATTTCTAACCAAGCAGTTGGAGCAGTTCTTTATCCGCAAATTGAGGGTAGGCCACAAGTCATTTAATATTCCTTGAGAACCTTAGATGTGGCCCAATTCAATTACACAACCACAGAAAAATAGTTCTTAGCAGTTTTTTTTTGCTTTAGAAATATATAGATCATATCTTATTGGAACTAAATTCACTGAGTTTTCTAATCATGCACCTCTTAGGTACTTAATAAAGAAATGAGATGCTAAAACAAGGCTAGTGAGATGGATTATTCTGATAAAGGAGTTCAATATGTAAATCAAGGACAATAAGGGATCTGAGAACCAAGTTAACAATCACTTAAGTAGACTTCCAAACTCTGCTGAAATTGAAATTCCAAAAAAAGACCCACTGAAAGATCAAATTCTAGAAGAGAAGATATACATGATTGAAGGAGAAGTGACTTGATATACTGACATGGTAAACTATATAGTAACATCTTAGGTCCCAAATCATTTCAATTCCCACTAAATTTAAAAACTGAAAGCTGAATCTAGATATTACATTTGGGATGATCCATTTCTTTGGAAGATTTTTTATGAACAAGTAATAAGAAGATGTTTACCTAAAACTGAATTTAAATTTTTCTTTGATTTTGTCACACTTTAGCTTATAGAGACCACTTTGTATCTCAAAGGGCAGCAAGGAAGGTTTTAGAATCTAGAATTTATTGGCCCACCTTTTTGAAAGATACTCATGAATTTTGAAAATTTTGTGAAAAATGTCAGTTTCAAGAAATATTTCAAAAAGATAAGAAATGCCCCAAAAGACAATAAATTTTTGTGACATTTTTGAAGTCTGGGGCATAGATTTTATGAGAACTTTCCTGATTTCATTTTTAAATTATTATATCTTTCTTTTAGTTGATTATGTTTCTAAATGGGGGGAAGTAAAATCCACTAGGACTAATGATGCTAAATTTGTTTGTGATTTCATTAAGGCTAACATGTTTTGTAGGTTTGGAGTGCCTAGAGCCATCATCAATGATCAGGGGTATCATTTCTATAATTGAAGAGTGGATTATTAGTTGAAGAAGTATGGGATGAATCATAAAACATCAAATACCTATCATCTATAGACTAATGGGAAAGCTGAAGTTTCCAACAGAGAAATCAAAGGAATTTTGGAAAATATTGTTAATACAAATAGGAAGGATTAGAGCCAATGGTTGGAAGATAACATATAGTCTTATAAGAAGGTATAAAAAACCCTGATTGGAATTAGTCCATATAGGATGATTTATGGAAAAAGTTTCCACCTACCTATGGAATTAGACCATAAGGCATCTTGGGCTGTGAGGAAGAAGAATTTGACCTTGAAAGTGATGTGAAGGAAAAAATATTGAAGTTGAAAGAGATATAGGAATATAGAAGGGAATAATTTCAAAATTCCATGATTTACAAAGAAATAACAAGAGTGGACCATGACAAGATGATCCAATGGAAAGCCTTTTATCCTGGGGACAAATTATTGTTATTTAACTCAAGAGTCAAGCTGATGCCAGCTAAACTTCATTCCATATGAGAAGGTCCATTTATAGTTACTCATGTAACACCCCAATATTTTATGAGATAGATTCATTTAATTTCTTTAATTTCTTGTGTTTTACGCTACACCAAGATTATATTGTTCTATACGCAACACCATATTAACTTGTAGTATACGCAATACTATTCTTGTCTTGTGTTGCACACAATTTCAAGTTCTTTTGATAGAATTCATTTCATGCAACACTAAGTATAGATTTTGTTCAAAGTATGATTGAACTAAGTTTAGATTGTTTTATACTCAACAACAAAGGAAACTTTCACTACACGCAATACTGACTTGGCTTGCGTTACATGCAAGAGAGACCTTCCTCGATAGCTTATGTTGTACACGATACCGAGTTTCACTAAACAATGATATATTAACAAAATATTATTATTAAATGGGACATAAACTATACTTTATAAATAGTATTAACCACATTTTTAATTTTATATAACATTAACATTAATTTTACACATTTTATAGAGCATTATATGAGAACAAAATCAATTTTTTGGATAAAAGAAGTATTTTTCAAAAAAATGCAGTTTTACTGTATTTTGATGGCGCACCCATTTTAAATATAGTTTTTGACACTTTTTTAAGTTTATTTTGACAAAATAAACTTCTTCTTTGGAATTGGGAAATAAAAATTTACTTTTTCTTAATTTTTTGTATTTTATTGATAAAATTCAAATTTTAATGAATAGTGTAAAATACTGCATTTTAATTCAAAATTACATTTTCATATAATTTATTTATATAATTATATTATATTTTTAATTTATTTTAAAGTGTAATTAGATAATATTTTTATCATTTAATTCAATTTTTGTCATTGGAAGTAATTTCAATTTAATGTTGGGCATAAACACAGGTCAGTCTTTTGATAGTTATTACTTCTTAAAAACCTGTTTTTTAGTTTTGACAATGGGAATTCATTTTAAATTAATTACTGAAACTTATATGTTTTGAATTTTTAAAAAATTATTCCATATTTAGAATCAAAAGTTTGAAATTTTTTAAATAGGTACCTTTTATTTTTTAACATTATGAATAGTAACTTCAGTAAATATTTTATTTACCATGGTTAAAGGGTAAATCTGGTAAATAAGGGTAAAAATAATATTTTAATAATATTAAACCACCCTAACACATGTCCTAATCATATTATATGAGATATATCCAACCATTAGCATCCTTGGGTCGATTTTTGGACCTCATGGATTCACTTGGATGTGAAAAAAAAAATTATAAGAATTAATTTAAAGTAAAGATAATTATAATATAAACATTTATCTTTTATTAAATCAATTTTAATATTGGGTCATATAATAGATCTTTATGTATATAAATAATAATTATAAAGATAAAAATATTTCCTACATCATGGTAGTTTATTTATAATTTTTAGACATTATATAAATATATTTATATATGACACAATTATGATATAGTGATTGCCTCATTAATGAAAGATTCAAATAAGTAAATTTATAATGTTAATAAAAATTTAATTTGATCATTTTGATGTCATCCAAGAATTTTATGGGAGAAATTGACATATTAGAGATAATTTAATGCCTTTTTGAAAGAATTAGGTTTTTATGAATTTTTTAAAGTCCAGTATGAATATTGTCCAAAATTGACATAATTCATAACTTAAAACATAAAATAGTTTATTAAATGATATAAAATTACTAAAAATATAAGATTAATCCAAATGGTAAATATAAGTCCAAATATGTTAGAAATAGCTTTTTTTGGGTAGTTTGACATGATATAGTAATTATATTAACCCACAATGTGTAAGTAACATGATATCATGGAAAGATTAAAAAGGGTAAAATAAGGGTTAAACCAAAAAGATAAGGATAAAAAATATTCAAAACTTGTATAAAAATTATTTTATGATGGTTATTCGAAAAAAAATTATCTTATCTTCTAATTAAATAGGTTTTGGGCCATTTTTAATCGAAATTGAATATATAATAAATTAATATTTTAAGAGTTTCCTAAAGTTCCCCCACCTCTATTATAAAAGGGCACAACCTCCCTCACTTCTTCATTCCATTTTGAGCCTTCATGATCCAGAAAACCCTAATTATTTCTCTTTTCAACTTCCCTGGTTACATTCTAGAGGTTCTGGTGTTCTTACAGAACTAACTCGAGTGCCCGAATATGAAATTTAAAGGAGGCATGTCGAGGAAGAGGTAATCTCTTCTACAGATTCTTTCAAATTTCTTTCTTCTTATACTTCCTCTTCATTAGTTGTTTAATTATAATGTAATAACATCAGTATCACTCATATAATGATATGTTATTATAAATATGAAATAACCCTATTTCACCTTCTATCCATCCTATTAAAAATGAAATCATCACACGTGCATACGTACGGCTTACCGTCTCCACACCGTGGTGTAATATGTTTTTCACCACCAACTTACTTGAATGGGTATAATGGTGTAAATAATAACTATATATGATTAATATAACACGATACTAATTCTGAGGTATTATAAACCGTCCACTTCAATACCATTTATCAATTATGGGAACGATATCATCACTCGTGCGTACATATGGCTTACCACCTCTACAGTGTGGTGTGATTCATTCTACATAATCTTCATTAAAGAATGATTATATAAATGAAATAAATGAATAAATATGATATATATTATACTAATACCATTTTTTAAATGATATAACTACAACCTAAAAATAGAAATAATAACTTATCTGACAAAACATGCATAAGAACATAAAGCAGTTGATACCCAAATAACGAGGAACAATGAAATCTTACTAACAAAAAGATGAAAATATGATCATAAATGTTGTCATAAAAAATGGTTAAGATTCTGGAATAAATCATTAACATTATTTAAATAATCATAAAATATGTTCAGATACATATGAAGCATATCAGACATATGGTAAGGGATTGTTTCATCTTACATTTATTTCTGTGGGACATATGCCTTAAACACCACCAATTTATTTTGTGTGGTGTTTATGCTTCCCATTAATTTTTTTCATATCCTTATAATAAAGGTAAGGATATTTAAATATTCATGTAATTTTCTTTGTTTTTTGAGGCATTTGATTCCACTTATTATAATTGGTAAGGGAAAAAATTTCAATCTCATTTTTATCTGAGATTGATTATATGTAAGTATTTACTAGGTTATATTTATCATCCATGTCCATGTTTTCTAAAAAAATTCATAAAATAGTTACTATTCTTCCATGTATTTTTAAAGTCATTTTTACCCATTTTTTACATTTACAACATGGTATGTAAGGAATATTTCTTTTGTTTACCATAGGAGGTAATTTTTTGACTTTTCTGTAAAAAGTATTAGGAGAATTCTTTTTTAATTTATACAACATCAATGGATTTTTATGCTTTCCAAATGCCTTATTCCCTTGAATATTCCCCTACACTTTTACAAGTTTATTTTCAACTAAATTTTTTTCCTTTGAAATTGAACAATATTTTCATAAAAGAAAACGATTTTGAAAAAGAAAGGATATTTTCCTCAAGAAGTAAGTTCAAGTGTTTTATCAGAATTATTTTCCATATAAAATGACATAGTCTTATCCATATTATTACTTTAATTTTATTGTGTTCAGTATGGATTTATTTTTATGAAGTCCATTTATTTTATATGGATTTTTATGGAATGATGTTTAAGAAACCCATTTTATTTCATTGGTTATTCTATGATGAATGATTTATGTTTCTGTGGCACATGTAAGAATGATTTCATTATGAGATGTGTGAGACCTATATATCCCTCTAATGCATTGGGTAAATATCTATATCTCATAAGATAGACATGAATGAAACAGAAAGTAAATCTGGTTCAGTAATACATAGCTGGAATGACAAATAATCATGGTTCAGTAATGGACTTTGTCCACTATGATGGTCTTGGCAGCTATGCCTTAGATAATATAAAAATAATATTATGTGCTTATTAGTTTTCCACAATTACATGTTTTATTCTAATGTTATTCTATCATGGTTAATGTTCCTTTATGATCTATACCTTATGTACTATTAATATTTATGTCATGACTCCTTATTTTGATGCTTAAACTTTATGTTCATATTTTTATGTTCAAATGTTTATGGTTTGTTTTATGTTATCCATATTTACCCTTTTTGAGAATTTAATCTCAATATTTTCATGTTTTCTTTTCCCCAGGATATAGAGAAAGGTTTTAGTTAAGAAAACAAAATAGTAAGATCTTTGTGGAAGATGTTGAAGATCTTTCACAAAGTTATAAGATTATGTTCCAAGATTCCAAAGACACTAAACTAATACGGTCATTAGGCATCTATCTGTGTCACATATTTAAGTATTAATCAAAATAAATGTAATTCCCATGCACGTCAATCTAGGGTCTCTACAGTTGGTATCATAGTGAAGGTTTAGTCAAACTTTGGAAACTAGGATGCAAAAACTTTAGTGAGATCCCTAGAGATATTTCTAAGGTATATCTAGAGATGACCCTAAGGGTAAGTCTAACTATAGATTATAGCCCTAGAATTAAGGTAATGATCGTGAATAATTTAGGATTAAATCTAAGATATTAGATATTGAAAGTAATCCCCTGTGATAATGTCGTTTTCTAGTATTATTTTTGCATCTCACACTGTTCTTTTGGGGTTTTAGAGAATGGCTGGAATCCGAAGGAACCATGTTAATGACCAATGCACTGAGCAATGAAATGATTATTCTCCTGAACAACTAAATGTTATGGGATGAGGAAGTAAAAATATTATTGCTATACTTACACAAGCTATGAATCATTCTAGACTTCCAAATGAGCATGTAAGGGAATAATATTCTATTGAATCCTTCATGAGGTAGTGTCCACCTTTGTTCATTGGGTCTTCTGATCCACTAGTTATTGAACAATGGATCAGTACCATAGAAAATATATTTTCCATCCTTTTATGTTCGGAACATGAAAAGTTAATTTTGGTTTTCTATTGTTTAGAAGGATAAGCAGACCAGTGGCGGACTCTAATTAAGAATACATGGTTGAAAGATGGAATAGAATCCATGGAAGGGGACGAGTTCAAGAACATTTTTTTCACTAAGTAATTCCCTTACGTTTTTCAAACAAATATGGAAAGGGAGTTCCTTGAGCATAAGAAAAATAATGATGAATCTGTTGGTACATATGAGGAGAATTTTACAAGACTTTAATGGTATACTTCTGGCTTTATCATCCAACCTAAAAGTAAAGTTGATCGATTCTTCAGTGTTTTAAAATCTATTATTTCAAGGGAATTAGATATAAGATACTTCAGTAGTTATGAAGAGATTGTTCATTGTGCTATCAAGGTATAATTGGAAGTTTTTGTGACATATTCATCACATGGTTTTGATAATAAATGAAATATCGAGTTCAAGGAAAAATCTCAAAATAATAGTGAAAAGAAGATGAATGTTTCGTTATGCTCAAATTGTGGAAAGAAGCATGGTGGATATTGTCTTAAAGGAACTATACAATGTTTCAAGTGTGGAAAAGAAGTTCATCGAGCAGTTGAGTATCTAAGTAATGGTAAAAAGGTTTCTAATGATGTGAATAAAAAAAGACTACATAGAACGCACCACCAACACTTCAATGCTTCAAGTGCAAAGAAATGGGGCATTATGTTAACCAATTCCCTAGTCTAAGTGTTAATGATTATTGATGTTAGCAACCTCTTAAGGAAAAATACCAAGGGAAGTCCAATGCGATCACTATTAGTGATTTTGATTATTACAACGAAGTGGTGGAATGATTATGTGTCTATGTAATGTGATTCGAAAATAGTGTTGTGGAATCTCATTTATAGTATTATGGAATATTAGAATATCTATGTATTGGTTTATTTTGGTTTTCAATAATTATATGGTACTGGTAACCATGAAAAGTGATTAAATTTTTTTTGAAAGCACGTGATATGCACATAATGAAGGGTGAAGGGGATAATAAGATTTTTGATGGTATTAATAAGCCCATGACTGATATAAGGAAAAAAGTGATATCGTGGTTTGAATTTTTGGTATTTTTGTTGTGTGGAAAGAGTTAATTTTGATCAAATGCGTGTTTTCACTAAGGTTATATGGAAAATCATGTTATTATCATGTTTAAAGAGAATCCATGATTAAGGTATTCACATGTTTGGAATGTGACAACCAAGAACTGCCAAATGAGATATGGGAGACAAATGTTAAGTCGATTTAGTTCACCTCCTTCTAAATTTTTATACTTTAAAGTTTTTGGAAGGATTGTAATGTTATCCATTTATATATTGTATAATTTATATTCTGGTTTAAGTTAGTTAGATTAATATATTATCTCACTATAGGTGGACTTATTCATATTTGATAACTTGTTCTAACGTTTTTGTTGAGATAGATAGAATGACCTTTAATTATATATCATGATCTACTAAGACTTTAAGAATGAAAAATTAAACTTCATTTCTTTAAAAAAAGAGATAGAGTGGAAATTATTTAGGGAACAACCAACAGTACTAAAATCAAGTAAGTATTTCTTCTCATGAAAAAATATATTCAACATTAAGAATAGGATCTTGAAAACAAAAAATTTATCCTAGTAACTTATTATCTAATGAATCATATGGTTCTTTAAATCATTGCAGATTTATGTATTTCTGGTAATAACTTTCTCTAAATCATGTTCTCTATCACTATCCATCAAAACTTGATAGTTATATTTCTCTTATATATCCATATTTTTACTTCCCACCTATGTTCTCCTATGTGAAAACCCAGTGATGAGTTAATTTGGGTAACCTTTATGTTTTTAACTTTTATTTTTATAATTAAGTTTTAGTATTCCTCTTTACTATATGGGTTTCTATGAAATAAACCATAATGTAGTAAACCATTTATAACCCCGACTAGCTTCGAGGGAGAAATTCATTTTAAGGGGGTAGAATGTAACACCCTGAGATTTTATTCGACAGATTCTTTTAATTTATTTAATGTCTTGTGTTTTATGCTACACCAAGATTATCTTTCACTATATGAAAACATCATATTATCATGCAGTATACACAACACTATTCTTGGCTTGTGTTGCACAGAATTTGAAGTTCTTTTGATATGATTCACTTCAGGAAACACTGATTATAGATTTTTTCCAGTATATAATTTAACTAAGTTTGGATTATATTATGTGAAACACCAAAGAAATTTTTCACTACACGCATCACTAACTTGTCTTGCGTTATACACAAGAACGACCTTCTTTAATAGCTTCTGTTGTGCATGATTATAAGTTTCACTAAACAATGACATATTATTAAAATATTATTATTTAATGTGATATAAACTAGCCGTTATGAATAGTATTAACCACATTTTGAATTTTATATAACATTAACATTCATATCACACATTTTATAGAACATGATATGAGAGAAAAATCAATTTTTTAGATAAAAGAAGTATTTTTCAAAAAAAAATATAGTTTTACTGCCTTTTGATGGCGCACCCATTTTAAATATAGTTTTTTACACATTTATAAGTTAAATTTTACAAAATAAACTTTTTATTTGGAATCAGGACATGAAAATTTTACTTTTTCTGAATTTTTGTATTTTCTGATAAAATTCAAATTTTAAGGAATAGTGAAAAATAATGCATTTTAATTCAAAATTGCATTTTCATATAATTTATTTATATAGTTGGATTATATTTTTAATTTATTTTTATGTATAATTAGACTATATTTTTATCAATTAATCCATTTTTTCATTATAAGTAATTTAAATTTTAAATTGGATATAAACACATGTCAATCTTTTGATAGTTATTACTTCTTAAAAACCAGCTTTTTGGTTTTGACAATGGGAATTAATTTTAAATTAATTAATGAAAATTTTTTATTTTGAATTTGGAAAAAAGGATTCCATATTTGGAATAATAAGTTTGAAATTGTGTAAGTAGGTATCTTTTAATTTTGGACAATATAAATAGTAACTTTAGTAAATATTTTATTTATCACGGTTAAAGGGTAAATTTGGTAAATAAGGGTAAAAATAATATTATAATAATATTAAACTACCCTAAAACATGTCTTAATCCTATTGGATGAGATATGTTCGATCATGGGCATCCTCGGGTCGATTTTCAGACCCCATGGATTCACTTGGATGTGAAAATGACATTTTATAAGAATTAATTTAAAGTAAAGATAATTATAACATAATCATATACTTTTACTAAATAGATTTTAATATAGGGTTATATAATAGTTCTTTATGTATATAAATATTCATTATAAACCTAAAAAAATTCTACATCATGGTATTTTATTTATAATTTTCATAAATTATATAAATATATTTATATACGATACAATTATGATGTAGTGATTACCACATTATTAACAGATTCAAATAAATGAATTTATAAATATTAAAATAAATTTAATTTGAATGTTTTGATGTCATCCACGAATTTTTTGGATTACATTGACATATTAGGGATAATTTAATTCTTTTGGTTTGAAGGAATCATGTTTTTATGAATTTTTAAAAAAAGTCATGTATGAATAGTGTCCAAAATTGACATAATTCATAACTTAAAACATAAAATAGTTTATTAAATAATATAAAATTCTTAAAAATCTAATATTTATAAAAATTATTAATATAAGTCCAAATATGTCATAAATAACTTTTTTCAATACTTTTACATGATATGGTAATTACATTAACCCCCAATGTGTAAATAACATGATATCACTATAAGATTAAAACGAGTAAAGTAAGGGTTAAACTAAAAAATAAGGATAAAACAATGTATAAAAATTGTCAAAAAATTATTAGATGATGGGTTTTCGAACCAAAATCATATTATCTTAGAATTAAATAAGTTTTGGACCATTTTTTAATAGAAATTTAATTTATAATAAATTAATATTTTGAGAGTTTCCTAAAGTGCCCCTCTCCTCTCTTAAAAAAGGGCACCTCCTCCCTCCCTTCTTCACTCCATTTTGAGCATTCAAGATATGAAAACCCATACCCATTTCTATTCTCAACTTCCCTAGTTGCATTCCAGAGGTGATGGTCTTCTCAAATAACTAACTCTATTTCCCTAAGAGTAAATCTAAAGGAGGCATGTCGTGGAAGAGGTAATCTATTTTTCTGATTCATTCAAATTTCTTTCTTCTTATAATTACTCTTGATAAGTTGTTTAACTATAAAGTAATAACATCAGTATAAATCATATAATGATATGTTATTATAAATATGAAACAACATTATTTCACCATCTATTCATCCTATGAAAAATAAAATCATTGTGTGTGCATGCGTACAGCATACAATCTCCACAACGTGGTGTAATATGTTTTTCACAACCACCTTACTTGGATGAGTATAATGGTGGAAATAAAAACTATATATTATTAATATAACATGATAATAATTCTGATATATTATACACTATCCACTTCAATACCATTCATCAATTATGGGATCGATATCGTCGCTCGTGCTTACGTATGGTTTACCTTCTCCACGGTGCGATGTGATTCATTCTATATAATATTCATTAAAGAATGATCATATAAATAGATTAAATGAATAGATATGATATATATTATACTAATACCATGTTTTAAATGATATTATTATAACCTAAAATTGGAATAAGAACTTATCCGACAAAACATGCATAAGAACATAAAGCAGTTAATACTCGAATAACGAGTAACAGTGAAATGTTACTAACAAATGGATAAAAATATGATCATAAATGTTATCATAAAAATGATTATGATTTTGTAATGAATCAATAACATTATTTGAATCATCATACAAGAGGTTTGGATACATTATAATCATATCTTACCTAAGGTAAGGGATTATTTCATCTCACTTTTATTTTTGTGGCACATATGCCTTAAACACCACCTATTTCTTTTGTGTGGTGTTTATGCTTACCATTAATGTTTTATGATTTTTATTATGAAGGTTGTGATATTTATATATGCATGTAATTTTATTTATTTTATGAGGAATATAATTTCACTGATTATAACTGTTATAGGATAATTTTGCAATCTCATTTTTATCTGTGATTGCTTATACGTAAGAATTTACTAGGGTTATATTTATTATCCATGTCCATGTTTTCTAAAAACGTTTTCATAAAATTTTTACTATTATCCCATGTATGTTTAAAGTTATTTTTACCCATTTCTGACTTTTACAACATTGTATGGAAGGAATATTTCTTTTGTTTACTATATAAGGTACTTTTTCGACTATTTCAGAAAAAGTACGAGGAGAATGTTTTTTAACTTATACGGCGTGAAAGGATTTTTACGCTTTCTTAATGTCTTATTCACATGAATCTTCCTATACACATTTACAAGTATATTTTAAACTAAATTTTTTTCTTTTAAAATTCTAGGACTTTTTGAGAAAATTTTGTTTTTTGAAAAATATAGGATATTTTATTCAAGAAGTAAATTTAAGTGTTTTATCAGAATTATTTTCCATCTAAGATGACATAGGGTTATCCCTTTTATTACTTTTATTAGATTGTGTTTATAATCGATTTATTTTTATGAAATCCATTTATTTTATATGGATTTTGATGGAATTATGTTTAAGAAACCTATTTTATTTCATGTCTTATGCAATGATGAATGATTTATGTTTTTGTGGCACATGTAAGAATGGTTACATTATGAAATGGGTGGGACCTATATATCCCTCCAATGCATTAGGTAAAGATTTATATCTCATGAGATATACATGACTATAATGGAATTTAAATATTTTTTATTAATACATGGCTAGAACAAAAAGTAAACCGGATTCAGTAATGGACTTTTTCCACTATGATAGTCTTGGCAGCAATGCCTTCTCTACTATGAAAATCATATTACGTGCCTATTAGTTCGCCACAATTACATGTTTTATAAAAATTCTATTCTATCATGGATAATGTTCCTTTATGATATATTCCTTACATATTGCAATGATTTATGTCATGACCCATTATTTTGATGTTTAAACATTATGTTCATGTTTTTACGTTCAAATATTTATGGTTTGTTTAATGTTCTCTGTGTTTACCCTTATTGAGGATTTGATCTCACCCTTTTTATGTTTTAATTTCCCCAAGATATAAAGAAAGGTTTTAGGTAGGAAAACAAAAGGGGAATATCTTTATGGGAGATGTTGAAGATCTTTCACCAAGTAGGAAGATTATGTTCCAAGTTTCCAAAGACACATAACTAATACGATCATTGGGCATCTATTTGTGTCATGTATATAAGTATTATACATAAGAAATATAATGTCCATATACATTAATCTAGGGTCTCTACAACTCATGTATATCTTTTTGGTGTTGTGCAGATTACGAAGGAAGGATAGCAGGATCCATTCACTATTAATGGCCATAGGTTGAAGAAATTCCCCGGGACCCTACCATCAGAGCCAGTGGAGGAGATCATACTCCTCCAACCTGTTTATCAATAAAATCCATCAGGTCATACCTCTCCTTTACATTTTCTTACTTACTGTGATTTATTTTCAAATATGATTACATGTTCAACCCATTTGAATGCACTGAGGATACTGCATCATTTAAGTATGGGGTAGGGAATCTTTTTAGTTTAAGATTTTTATTTATTATTTGGTTTAATATTTTTTATAAAAACAAATTCAGATATTTGTGTGTTTATTTTTAAAATTTAGTGTGTTTTCAAAAAATTTGAGCTGAAATGATTATCATTTACATTTTTGAAACCCATGTAAATGAGTGAACCAATATATTCCATGAAATTAAGCTTAAATAAATGTTTAAATGACTTTGTTTCATGTTCAAAACTTTTGTAATTTCATGAAAAGTACTCTGATTTTTAAATATCATGCCACATAAGACTGTATTTATTTTGGAAATCACTTACCTGTGAGGCTTCTCTTACATTGTTGTCATATTCTTTACATTCACCTCATTTTTTGAGAGTACCAGACCATTCTTTCTTTAACTATAATTTTAATTATTCTTCTCAAAACTTGAGTGTTTGAGGTACTTTTGTTTTAAATGATTGAGTCATTTATTTGGTTTTAAGCCCCCATTTCGAAATAATATTTTTTATTATAGCCTACATTGTACATTAATCCTTGTATCCCTTAGAAAACATGAACAAGATATTAGGTTAGCTACATTACAAGCTAATTTTCCCAGCCCAATATGCTCTTGAAGTGAAATTGCATGATCTATTTGAACTTAAGTATGGGGGAAGATGTTTTTTGGAGTACTACCTCATTTGGTGATACTTTGGATAGAAAATTAAATGTTGAAGAGTTGATGTTTCTACTGGAGATTTTATTTTGTTTAAATCTATGCCTTTCTGGAGCTTTCATGATTAAAGAAGTTGTGCCTTTCTTGAGCTTCCAAAGTTGAAATAAAGTTGTGTCTATCTGGAGCATTCAAGAAAAACTAGGTTTGAGAAGAAAATTTTGTTGGTGAAATGCTAAATGGAATAAATGTTATTTGATTTTTCATAATTATGGTTCTAATATTATACAAAGGTTAAGAGACGGAAACCATAATTGAGTGAAAATTAGAATCTTGAAATTTTTCTTCAAAAAGAGCCAATCCATCCTTTTCATCCTTAGAATTTTTAACATCTAAATCCTACCAAATGGAATCCATATAACAAAATTGAAAATTACTCATGAGAAACACGTGTCCTTGACTCACAATGGGTGGATATGTAGGAATTTTTCAAGCCTAAAGTGACTCTTGCGTGAGTTTGGATAAGAAAATCCTTTTTGAACATTTACAATTGTGAGATGAGAGAAAATTCATATAAGGTAGGTGTTTTGTGTTCATGGGATATGAAATTAAGTGTAAGTATATAAAATTATCTAAATGGTGAACTTGAAATAATGGTTTCTGATGAGTCATGATATCGTTTGGTTTCTTGGTATGGATTTGGTAGACCTCATGGGTATGTGTTTTGGATTTTATTTGATTTAATTTTGATGTTTACTTTTCAAGGAGTCCAAGTGATAAGTGTGGGGGAAATAATAGAGAAAATATTTTAAACAAATTTAAATTTAATTTAATTGTTTTAAATCTCATCAATGTGTTAATTTAAGATAAATTGATCCATTTTATGATACTGGTAGTATTTTGAGCTTAATCATAAAAATGGACCACATCAGATCGGATTTTTAACAGTTTTAAATTATTTATTTATTTTGGAAATAACATTTTCTATATTAATTCAAATTGTAAAATTATTTATATTTAGTATTCGAAACATACAGGTCTTTATTTCATCCTTCTTGACAAAAATTTGAATCAATCATATGGAAGCTCAAAAGAAACTCACAATTTGTACAATTAAAACTATTTACAAAGCTATCAATTTTTGGTGTGGGGTCCCGAAATCATGCAGGGTTGGCCCAATTGCTATGAGATTAGGTGGGTGAATATACAAGGAGTTTCTAACAACTTTCATGAAGTCTAGAATGTTTTAATTATCTATTTTAATGGTCATTAAATCATTCAAATATAGAGGTTTGTGATTTGGAAAGTCTGACTAGATAGAATAAATTATCAAAGTAAAATGGAAATAATTCTCTTAATATATGTCCAAATATGATTAAATTTTGAAGATATATGACCAATATATTTATAAAAAACATTCAATAAGGATTAAATGCGTGAAGAGTTAATTTATTGGGGCTATAACGTGTCAACTTTAGGTGGAAAAATTCTTCCTATAAAAGTAGGGGAGCTCCTCCGTCTCAAATCATCCCATTCCATCTTATTCCTTCTAGGACACCAAGGATGAGAACATTTCAGCTTTCCCTCTTTTATTTATTTTTCTTTTACATAGATTTGTAATGAATTATTTTTCCCCATTCATCTCAATTAACCTAACCATGGTGGGTTAACCATTTTGAGTGATTGGAGAAGGGTTGGTTTTCTATTTTTGTAATTCTTGAGTTCTTGAATATAATTGAATGAAAATTATTTCTTCTTCAAAGTTGGTTTCAATTTCATATAGAGGATTTTATTATCAAGTGTGATTGTTCTTGAATTATAATTCTGTTATTTATTTTTTCTTTGGTAAATAATCATTATTTGCCTCCACTGATTTCTGGTTCATATAAAATGGAATGGATGAGTGATTGGTGGTTAAGTACTTGAAGATCGTCAGTACATGTAAAAGGGGTAGTGGATGTTCTTGATTGTTTGGTATAAACAAGGCCTGGTCGGGTATTTACAAAGTCAATTTAGGATATTCATTTTAACTCTTTTTCACATGGAAGGAGAGTAGACCAAACTGAGATCTTGGTAAGGTTTTCTCTCACCATCATAGTTTCACCAAGTAAGTGAGAGGAAATGATTGTGGAATCTCACTTAAATCAACTCAGAAAAAGAGGTTTGAATTAAATTGAACAATGATTGAATTAAAATTGGGGAACCAAACCCCAATCTAATCACCCTTATTATATCACAGTTTTCAGTCATTTTAATTTCAAATTTCTTTTCAATAATTTTCTTATTGATTTATTCTAAAAACACAACATTTTTACCCTCATTTAAAAGTGAAAATCTATTTTGTGTGCACTCCTCTTTGGGATACTTCCTAGGGTTAATCAATATACTACACTTAGGGAATTTAAAAATTGTTTTTCTAAGCCTCATGATATGTATGCGTCAAGCTTGGCATCATTCCCAGGGTGGCAGTGCAACAAAAAATAAAAGATTTTTAAAATTGAATAACTCGAAACTTAAAAGAACCATTAATTGAATTTGATCAATAATTTGAAATAACATTAAGACAATTTAGAAAAATAAACCTACAAGGATTCTTTGAGAAAATAAATCTCTTAGATTCAAGAGAAACTCTTTGTGTTCACTATGAACATGAAATCATGGCTGGAAATACCCACCCAACCTTGCATGATCTATGTGCACATGAATTTTCCATTCAAAATAACCAACTCTTTGCACCCAACGCCCCAAAATATTTTTAATTACGTGTCAATATGATTTGCATGCTTCCAAATATTCATGGTCATGCATGAGAATATCCAAATCGATATATCCAAGAATTCAACTTCATCTTCTCAAGATTCAGGTCAAGAGGATCACCTGAAGACTAATTTTAGTGGAGGGAATTCCCCTTATCAGTCAAAGGAACAACAAAAGAATGGTTGTAAAATCTAAAACTAGGGGAGATCAGTGATTGGGAAGACCTAAAAATATATTTAATTCAAATATTCTTTCCCACATCTAGGAGCACTACCATCAAGAATGTGATTTACATCATACGACAATCAATTGGAGAAACCCTCTATGATTATTGGGAGTATTTAAAGAAGATATGTTCCAGATGCCAACATCATGAAATGGAGGAACACCAATTCTTCATGTTCTTCTACCAATTAATTGGGTACAATGGTCAAAATCTTGTAGATACCTCATCTGGGGAATCCCTAATTGACGAGCCACCTACATATATCATAGCACTAATCGAGGAGATTTATCAAAACTCACAAAAAATTGGAATAAGAGGGTTGGGACCAAGAGTAATACATGTGGTGAGAACATCTAATTCAACAGAATTAATTAGAAGAGAGATGGGTGAACTCACCTAGTTAGTGAAACAGATAGCTATGAAACAAGTGAAGTAACAACAAAAAATGAATCATGTATTTGGTTTATATTATTTAAATTATCATTACATTGACCAGGGTCTAGAAGTGAATGGAACCTAATTTCATGTAGCTACCTATATGTAAATTCAATTCTTGCCAAATCTACCACGTCGGCCCCAAAATCAACCAGGATATGGATTCTAACAAACCCAAGATAGACCTCCATTTCAACAACAATAACAGAACCCCTCTCCATTCCAAATGTCCTATAAACAATCCTTCAAGCAACAACAACCCTTTCATCCACCACCATTCCAAAAAAATACATATGACAAACCGTTTAACAATGCGTAACCATCAATTGATAACCAACAGCTACAGTCAAATGTTGAGGGGCTTAATGAAAATGTGAAATACTTATCCAACGAGTTAAAAAATGTTTTGGAAATTCTAACCAAGAATTCAGGGTAGATTCCATCCAAGACAGTGCCAAATCCTAAATATAATGTCATGGGTAGCTTCCATCCAAGACAGTTTCAAATCCTAAATATAATGTCAATGCAATCATAATAAGAAGTGAAAAAAACTCCCACCTCTATCCAACCATGAACTTTAAAGAATACCACCTGTTCTGGGGGAGAATGATTTTGAAAATTTTAAAAATATTGTGAAAATCCACCAATAAGAAGAAAATAAAGAGGATAAGTAGAAGTTTAAACCAAAGAAGAAGATACAAGAAACTATAATACAAAGGAAATAAAGGGAGAAGAAATTCTTACCCCCACCATTTCCTTCAAGGATGATTGAATATAAGAAATTTCAGGAAGAAACATTTCAAAAAAAAATTCTAAAAACTTTTCAGAAAGTGGAAATTAATATCCCCCTACTTGAAGCTATCAAAAAAAATCCAACGTATGAAAATTTTTGGAAATATCTTTTAACCAAAAAGAAGTGACTTAATGGGAATAAAATAATCAACTTGGGGAGAAGTGTCCCATCCCTTATCACACCATATATTCCAACCAAATGTGAAGATCCATGGACATTTTCCATTCTATGCACCATTAGTTTATTAAATTTATATAATGATTTTTTTGATCTATGTGCTTCAATTAATTTATTACCTTACTCAGTATACACTTCTTTTTAGATTGGAGACTTAAATATAATAAGAGTGGTGATCCATCTTGCAAACAAATCCACAGTTTTTATAGCTGGAGTTCTAGAGGACTTCCTAGTGAAATTCAAAGATCTCTTATTCCCAGATGATATATATGTACTAAATATGGAATAATATATGATCCCATCACACTCACCCATAATTTTTTTGAGACCTTTATTTAAGAAAACCAAAATCGACATCCATGTCCATGAAGGCACACTCACCGTGGAATTTGGAGATAGCACTGTCCACTTCAATAGTTTTGAATCAATGAGGCATCCATTAGATGACTACTCCCTATTTTCACTCTCTCATGATGTTGATACTAAACCCATTGAAGAATATGGTATGTACCATGAATTATTATACTTATGAGATAATTTTTATAATATTAAAAATTTGAATGACAAAAATAATAGAGATTCTGATTTTATGTGGGAAGAAGAGGTAAAATCTAATTTCTCTAATGATTTGTTGATTGATGAGGAATATGATATTGTTTCATGTGTGTAGGTGGCCCAACCTTTCGATGTGGGGGATGTTAGTTTAAATGCATCCACTAAGCATCCCCCTAAATTGTAATTAAAACCACTCTCCAATGATTTGAAATTTGTGTGCCTTATAGAGGGAGATAAATTACCAGTGATAATTGAAAATAATCTATCTAAAACCTAGGAAAAATATTTTATTGAGATTTTTTGAGAGAATTTCCAAGCAATAGAGTGGATCTGAGGTGATATCCTTGGAATAAAAAAAATATGTTCATAAAATAATTGTTGTTTAGGGAGATTCTAGACCTATTAGACATCCCCAAAGGAGGTTGAATCCCACCTTGATGGAGGTTGTGTAAAAGGATATCAAGAAGCTCTTGGAAGATGGTATCATATATCCCATTTTAAATTCATATTGGGTTAGCCCCATTCCTATAGTTCCTAAAAAAATGGATTGACCACTAGGAGGAGTGAAAATAATGAGTTAATCCCTATGAGAATTCAAAATAGCTAGAGGGTGTGCATTGATTTTAGGAAATTGAACCATGTCACTTGGAATGATCATTTCCCCATCCACTTTATTGACCATATGTTAGAGAGATTGGAAGGTAGAACTCATTATTTCTTATTTCAAGGATTTTTAGATTACTTCTAGGTACCCATTGCTCCCAAGGATCAAGAGAAGATGACATTTACATGTCCCTATGGAACTCTTTCATATTAAAGGATGTCATTTGGATTTTTTAATTCTCTAGGTACATTTCATAGGTTCATGGTAGGTATATTTTCTGATCACATTGAAAATTTATTGGATGTTTTCTTAGATTAATTCACAGTTTTTGGAGATTTGTTTGATTATTCTTTGAAAAATATAGAAACAATTTTGGAAACCTGCATTGAAAAAATATTGTTTTGAATTTTTAAAAGTGTCATTTCATGGATGAGTGTTGAATTTTAAATGGGCATGTCATTTCCCAAAAATTCTTTGAGGTGGATAAATCAAAAATTGAAGTGATAAATTCATTTCCTTTCCCTCCTTGTGTGAAATATGTTAGATCGTTTTTAGGACATATAGGATTATATAGGAGGTTTATCAAATATTTCAGTAAGATTTATCTCCCTCTTTCTAGATTGTTTTTTAAAGATGATGATTTTTATTTCAATGGTGCATGTAGGGAATCTTTTGATGAGTTGAACAAGAGATTGATTTCACCACCCATGATGCAGCTATTAAATTGGGAAGATCCATTTGAGCTACTTTGTGATGTTTCTAACCAAGAAGTTGGAGTAGTTCTTTCTCATTGAATTGAGGGGAGGTCACGAGTCATTTAATATGCCTCGCGAACCTTGTATTCTTCCCAATTCAATTACACAACCATAAAAAAATAGTTCTAAGTAGTTTTTTTTTTGCTTTAGAAAGATTTAGATCATATCTGCTTGGAACTAAAATAATTGTGTTTTTTGATCATTCATCTTTTAGGTACTTAATAAGATAATCTGATGCTAATCCAAGGTTAGTGATATGGATGACACTACTTTATAAGTTCAATATAGAAATCAAAGACAAGAAGGGATCTGAGAACTAAGTGGACAATCACTTAAGTAGACTGATAAACACTGCTGAAATTGAAATTCTAATAAAAAAGACCCACTGAATGATCAAATTATAGGAGGCCATTTATAATTGATTGAAGGTACTAAACCTTATCATTCCTTAACAATCATGGTTGAACTCAAAAATATGTCTCACCACATTTTTTAGCTCCACGTCCTACTTTTATTCTAATTAAATCTTTACATGGATAAATGGTTGAATACTAACTTGAGAAAGGTAATATTTCACCCCTCATTTTAGTATTTCAATGAATGTCCTTTGAAAATAGAAATATATTGGACCTTGTTTGAACCTCATCATATATCAGCTAAAATGATCCTTTGGACTCAAATCATTATCCACCTTATTCTCTTTCCCATGGTGGTAATGTATTAAGTAGTCATAATCCTTAATCAAATCCAACTATCATCCTTTTTTCATATTAAACTCTCTCTTTTTTGAAAATATACTATAATATTTTATGATCAATATATTTGTCACACCTTTCTCTGTAAATATTATGTATCCATATCTTTATTTAAAATATCACTTAAACTAACTCCAAATCATGAGTCATATACTTTTTTTAATGAACCTTAAATAGGCATGAGTAATAATATATCACCATATCATTGTGCATAAGAACACATATCGACCCATTTTTTATTAATAATTATAAATAACAAACCATTATCCATTGCAGAGTAGGGTTAGTACAAGTTCACTAACCAACCATCTCTTTAATTCCTTGAAATTTTATTCACATTCAACAATCCAAGTGAACTTAAATCCTTTAAAAGTTAACTTATGGATTGGATTATATAGTCCTGATTAATATTTCACAAAGCATTATTAATATCCAACCAATCAAAGAAAACTAAGAATCACAGTCATAGTTTTTGTTCTGGGCCAATGTTCAATGAATTCCATATTTGATATGTCCACTGATATACTATCCCTCGAGATTATATGACCCAAAAATAAAACTTTCTATATCCAAAATTCACACTTGGTAAATTTTTCATACAACGTATCCTTGCTTAGGTTCTTTAGTAAGATCCTCAACTGATCTTCGTGCTCTTAATTACTCTTTGAATATAAAATAATGTCATCTATAAATACTGCCACAAACTAATCAATGTAATCAAAAATGACTCTATTCAATTAATTTTTGAATATAGTGGTGTATTTAATAAGACAAAATGGCATGAATATAAATTCATAGTGTACATACCTAAATATAGAAGGATTTATTAGATATGTCTTCATTTTTGAACCTCAAATGATAGTATCCATATCAAATATAAATCATGTAAAAATATTTATCTCCTTGTAATTGATCAAAAATTCTTCAATATGGGGAATAGGATACTTATTCTTCATCATGATCTTGTTATGTTCCCAATAATCAATTTAGAGTTACATTTATCCCTCTTTTTCTTGAAAAAAAAATAAGTGCACCCTAGATAACACACTTAGCTGAATTAATCCCTTATCAAGATTATCTTAGAGTTAATTTTTTAATTCATGTAACTTAATGAGGTCCATTATATATAGATTCATTAAAATACGTGTATCGTCAAGTATATTGTCAATTGAAAACTTGACTTCAAAATTCAAATGAAAACTAGGATACTCTTCTAGAAATACATAAAAAATATCGTACAATAGGAATATCATGAATTTTGAGTTTCTCCCCTACCATATAATATAAATACCCACTTTGAATAATAATTAAGACACATCAAATGGATGTAATTTCTATTGGAATTTTATATTATCCTCATACTAATAGAAAATAAATGGTTAGTTAGGAATATAAAATGTTACTTCATGTCCAATGAAATTGATATAGAATTTATATAAATAAATTCAATACATTCCATAAATCACATAAAATTCAACTAGATGAAGAATAATAATATTTATAGGGTGTATATTCCCAAAAACATCAATCTGCAAAGATTTATAGACTTGAAATGTGATCATCATACCATAATGATTTTTTACTACTATTTCCATATCTAATCATTGAGGAGGAAATGTGATACCCTTAGAAAATTCTTGAAATATAAAATAAACGGAATAACTAAAATCAAATAATACATTATTAGATCTAGATTGGATGATAAGTGTACTTTTCACAACTTTATTATCACACCCCACATCAAAAATAGTGAACACTTGAGATTTACATTTGTCTCTAGGATTTAGAGGTTGTTTACATTGATAATACACACTATCCCTCATTTTCAATCATTGGTTATCATAATATCTATTCTTCTTGAAACAATAACATTGAAGTGTGAGTGGTTCATTTTGTGTAGACTTCTCTCCATTCGCTTCATCAGATAACTTATTGCCATTACTTCCACATTTGATTGTACGATGGGCATATTTTCCTAACGTAAAAACATTTATTATTCCCCCTAAGATAATTCCCTCCGTGATTATTTCCACACTTCAGTCATAAAATAAAACTTGTCTTTTTCTCTCTATGAGTTTTTTTATTATAATTTCCTTTGAATTACATATTTATTTTCTTATCAAAACCATAATATTAATGGCTGAATCTAATAAACATTTCCACCTTGATATAAAATTAAACAATTTCTTCATATTTATTGAAGTCTATTATGGCTAAATCTGTTTAGAGACTTTGTTTTAATCCACTAAATAATTGATCAATATTTCTTTCTTATTCAATTATAATACCAGAACTATACCTTTAGGGTGTTGTAAAATTTTCCGCATAGTTACTAGTGGATTCATCATAATTTTTATTATTCTCAAGGAATTATTTATCCATATTCATAAAATTAATATGAAGGAATTACTTATTGAAAAATATTCTCTTAAAATCAACTCACTACATTGAGTCAATTTATTCTCATTGCCACAGATTATTGATAAGAGTGCACTATTAATCATCTTCACCTTCAAAACAATAATCATATAAGATAACATATCATTTTTCTAATCACTCAAAAACATTAAATATCTTTTTAGTGGTACAGATACATTTCTCAGTTATAATTGGATAGGTAGACCCACAAAAAAATTGTGTTTGTTGCATCATGAAGGTCTCATAAATACATTTTTTCTTTATTTTCTCATTTAGAATCTTATAATGATTAATGGATTGAAAATTTTTTGTAATAATAGAAACAAGGATTTCATTTCAAATCCAATAAAATTTGGTTTCTCATGGATTAAATCATTACGTTATCCCTCACATTTTGTGTCCACAGGGTTCCTTCCAGCTCTATCCACTGATTAAAACTAAAATGCACAGTACATGAAATAATAATCATAGTGGGAAATAATATAATCATGAAAATCATTTATAGGATATCTACATCTTAAAAAATTATTTTTAATCAATGATTTTTTAGGTTTAACCATGCTCATCCAGATTCATTATCTATTAAAATCCTACATAATGGATTTTAAATAAAGTGTAAATTTATCTGAGCATATCCCATGGGAGTTTCCAACCAGGTGAAATGTAAGGTCTCATTCACCATGAACCATAATTATGGTTGATATATACCTGACCAACTCCTTTTAGGGTTATCACCACTAGATGCAACTATGTTGAAACCACACTCACTTTTAGTATTCATATTGGGGTGTATTTACTTTGGAAAACTAAGCTTCTTTCTTTACCATATTTTTGGTTTTTATTTTATACTTATACCTCTCCTAAGGGTTTTCACTACATTTATCTCATCCAATTTACCAAAATTAATTGAACCATGCTCTTATTACAACTATATCAACCCTTAATTTTAATACATAAATACTACATCTTATTAGAGGAAATGTCAATTAAATTTTAATATAATCCCTTCCAGAATGAAAAAGGTTTAGGGTCATTGTAAAAATGTATTCAAAAACAAATAGTATATAAATAATCTACATAATTTCCCATTATGTTCTTCACAACTAGAACCCTTCTTAGACATAACCTACTTAAAACCATTCTCAAAAACCTAGGTAAGGAAAACAAAAGAAAGGGTGAGCTCATATGATTAGTAGAGATAAACATAAGATATATCAATCAATGATCATAAGTAATTATAAGATAAGTACAAGGGTATGAAAACAAGATATTAACATTATCAAATCATACCATTCAATTCATAAATCATAATCATAAAAATATCATAATGTTTTATCAATCAAAATACATAAGACGTAAGAGTGTGGAATCATCAATAATCAATAATGAACATTCAAAATATGTTATAATAATAATAATAAAATAATTTTATGGCATGAAAATAAGCATAGAAAATAATTTCCTTAGTTAATTATCAATACTAAGAATATCATAGTGTATTGGGTTCACTTCTCAGTCCATCATTCCCTTTGTCAAGGTTTACTTCTGAGACTACATTATTAGAAAAAAATACCTTCCTAAACTTGGTTCACTACCCATTCCCATAATTTTTATATCATGATATGTACTTCTTTACTTAATGTGTTAGACAGATATATAATTCTGGGACACCAATATCATAATGAAAACTATACATATGTGTGTCACAATATTATAAAACATTCATCATAAAATTAAATCATAATCCTTGGAAAGGATACAAGTTCCATAAAAATTTACTCATCATAATCATGAAACATCTAGAGAAATAATCAACATACTAATATTGGTTCATGTACTCTTTAAATTATAATAAATTTCAATGGATGTTTTTATCCATAAAAATAGTTTTAAAATATCACTAAAACATTTCCTGAGGAAAATATTCCTTTTATATGAATTCACTTATTTAGAATCTAAAAAATTCCAAAATATTAAGGAAAAAATTTCATTCAAAATAAAAATTATAAATTATAAATTAAAGATTAAATTAAAAATTATTCATGATGGTGGTGGAATTCATTCATGCGATGTATGTTAAAATAGAAATTCCCTTCAAATTTTTTGGTAAAAAGTAAAAAGTACCTCATTTGGAAAATGACTAGAAGATTCCATTAAAAAAATTAATAGAAACTATAACATGGGTAAAAATGAATTTAATAAATATTTTAATACTGTTAATAATATTATTGAAAACATTTTAAATAAAATATGTACATAGAAGTAAAACATTACTGATCAATGAGAGAAATGAAGTCGGTTTTCCTTATAAAAATTCTTTTGGTTTATTTAGAACATAAAGATAGGAAAATGATAAAAAAAAGGTAATATCTAGAGATAAATATATTATAAGAAATTATATATTAATTGGGAGAGATAAATCATATATTTTATTCATTTTATAAGTTAATCATCAACAATCCTAGTAAAAATTAGATTGTAATATAAAACCCTTACCTCGTGTCAGTATTGTTTTACATGAACTATAACATAATATATAATTAATTTAAATTTATGATAACTTTATAAAATATCCATATATATTCCTATAATACCATAAATTTTTTACTTATAAAATATTATTACCCGTTCGACAATAATCATTCATTATCAGCATCATTTTCAGTGTCAACTGCTTCGTTTTTTACGTCTGTTTTGGTTCAATAGTTATAGTCCTTGTAAATTAATCATGGTTCTTTTTTCTACATAATGTTAATAATGATATAAATATTAAAAAAATTCATTATATACATATAATTTACCATTCATATAAATCGATGAAAAAAATAAGGTACATCGCTATGTGGAGAGGTTAGTTCATACGTACACACACATAATGTTTCCTTTATTCAATGGATGTAAAGAAAGAAAGTTAAATATTTATTCAACCTTAAAAAATATTATAACATAAATATCATATATAAACCTTTAATATAATATTATATCCAACCATTAATTATGGTGGTGGAAAATTAATCACATCGCTAACTAGTGGTGGTAGTCTACACGTATGCATGAGCAATACATCCATCTCCCATTTGATTGATAAGAGGTGGTAAATTGTTGTTTCATAACCATAATAACATCTCTATATTTTTAATATTTTTTTCTTAACTTTTTTATGGATACAAAATTTTTAGAGGAATATAATAAAAGATGAAATTGAAAGATCTTGGTTAAGAACTATACCCCTTCTTTGAGAGACTTCATTTATCTTAAACCTTTTACCCTGAAGGATTGGTCTTAGAATAATACTAGAAGATCTAGGATAAGGTAATGGATTCTATAAAGTTTTTTTAGAATTTTTTTTATGATCTATAATTATTAAATGTTGTGAATAAGGGAGGATAAGAGGTTAAATTTTATAATTGATGGTAGGGACACAAATGGAATTTCCAATAAGAGTTTAATGATATAAGGTCACTTTCATTGGAAAGTGGCTCTAAATGTCTAAGGATTAGAACTTAGGATAATATAAGGTTGAAATATACTCAAAAAATAATAATTATATTGGTTTGGGTGTTAATAAAACAAAATATTGAATCTATTTTACCAAATTCGATTTCTATAAATGGGCTAATATAATTGCAAATAAGCCTAAAACTCGCACTGAAACCCCTTTTTAAAATAATGAATCATTAAGCATAAAACATTATTTACTTCCATTACATAACTTATAAAAATCAAAAATTGAATTTTAAAATATTATATTGAATGTATAATCTATAAATTTCATTAAAAAAATAATTAATAAAAATTAATTTAATTTATTAAGATAAAAACATGTTGTGAGCATCAATATAGTTTTTTAGGAAACTATTTTTTTAATCCCAAAAATAAACTTACATAAAAATAAAGTATAAAAATTATTATTGTGTAATTAATTATATTTTTTATAATTAAGTTATATTTATTTACATTAATAACAAATTAAAATCATAATGGTACCTTTAATTGAAATGAAATGAATGTTTTTACAAAAAACGGTTTTTTACTATTCATTAAAAATAAATATTTTTTAGAAAAATACTAAAAATTTACCCTAAGATAATATATACATGATGATTTGAAAAGTGATATTAATTTTATAAAATAAATTTTCCGAAAATGGTATAAATAAATTATAATTTTCAAATGCACAAAAATGTGATAAAATCCATTTTTAAAGAAAACATATTTTCAAAGTGTAAAATAACTACTGAAAATTAAGAACTTATTTATTATGAATTAATAAATAAAATTTCACAATTTAACACCTTTATAAATATTTTTCATAATATGGTTATTACTATTTATACCTTCTAATTTAACAGTTATGTTATAACAGTTTACTATATCACATTTTATTTAGACTCAGGGTCTCATGTAAAGCAAGCTATCAAATAATTCATGTTTATTTCAATAGAAATATATATAAAATCATGGTTTGATATAGTGAACCCAATACACTATGATAGTCTTATTAGTTAACCTTTGCTAAGGAAATTATTTTCTATGCTTATGTGTATACCACAAACTTATGTCCAATGATTTTGATATATTCACATGGATCAAGATTGTAACATCCGTGATTTTCTCAAAGGTGTGGACCATTTTTTTTATTTTAATTATTTGGTTTCACACTAATAATGATTCCTGAGGGAGTCAAGGAGGTATCAAGGGTGTTCGAGGAAAATCTAGAGCATGGATCCCTGAACTTTGAAAAGGAAGACTCGGTCGCATTGTTAGTAAAAATCATGCAGCCTAGACCACATGGTTTCCATAACCATACAGTTTGAAGAAATGGAGTGTTGGGGTCCGCACAGTTTTCCTAAAACGTTCAACCCTTGGCGCACAGCCATGCGATGCTATAGCACTCTTGGATAGAGTTCATTCGAATGGTTGTTTTATGGTTTTCCCAACTGTGTGACCAAACCCTGTACCCCTATATGTGTGGTTGTTTATATGTTTCTCCCGTAAAAATGTTTAAAATCCCTTATTTCCTTCTTCCCCCTCATTTTCTTCCTCCAGCAGCCACATGATCTTCCTCTTCCCCTCTCTATAGTGCTTTTTATATCTCATTCCTTCTTCATCCAAATATACCACCATCGAAATTTTCAGAAATCTTTAGGTAAGCTCTACACTCCTCTTTCTTATATTTCTCTTTTCTTCCATACTCTATTGTGTTATTTTGGTGTGATCGCTTTTTCCTGATTTTTAGTTCGTTGGATGGTTTCTTTGATTTCTCTCATTATATATTGATTCAATCATCAAAAATTGATGAGTGTAGTACTACTACATCATGGTAGGTGTTCTAGGTCTTTCCCACTTGTTTTGTTGCATCTTAAATGATGAACCATTGTGTCGTGCATCGGACCCTTCTAGTGGAGCCCTTGAAATACTAAATTAATTAATCTAAGTGTTCCATCATTCTTATTTTAACAATAGTGTTTGGAGAACCACATTTGTGGTCATTCTCCTTGACATTGGAGGCACCCCCTTGGGTGTTCCCACCTTGAGAAACCTATTTTCCCAAGCATTATGATATTAACCATTGTGTGTGTGGGTGTTTCACCTATGATAAATGCCTTATATTTATAAATTTAATTGCGATGAATTGCTGGCCATTAATTGGACTTTCTAGATATATTACTTATGCTTTAACCTTATTTTATAATGTTTATTAATCATTCCATGCTATATACCCCCTACTTAAGCAAGTTTCTTAGTGCCAATTCTTTTTTCTTGTGTTCCTGTTTGGTATCCATGTGCTTATGTTTGTGTGTAATACATTATTGCTTATTCTCCATGATCATACCTTACACTTGATGGATTTTGATTACTTTCATATGTCTTATTCCATAATTTTTTGGATTGAATAAAATGTGTTGGTTAGCTTTCTTAATTTGTTGTACATGCCATGGTTTATTTGGTGACTTTTGATTGTAAAATTTATGCTTTATCTACTTCAGGTTTAGAAGAGAACATGGGTTCCAAATTAAGGACATCATGGATGGACACTCTATGATTTTCTTGGTTTTAATTGACATGTTCGGATCAACCCTTGGATTTCCTTTAATAGGATCTATGGGGGATTTCTTATACTCATGAGTGACATTAGTTCCCTAGGGGATAAAACATGGACAAACTCATCAGAAATATGGATATTCCATTCCTTGAGTGATACATTGGTCCTTTATGTGAGATACTTGGTACGGACTCCCAGTTTACCATGAAATGCGTGATATGAGGGAAACAATTATGGGCCACCTTGGATGGACTTAGTGGTATTGGTTATATCAGAGGCTCCTGCAACGAACCTCAAGATTCCTTATGGATTTCCCTAGATAGGATAAGGATGTCGAATTGGATTTGACATATTTTTGTAGTTTTTTTAAAATGTGATGCCTCTTACTTATATTATGACCATGATCAAATGATGTCATATGGTTTTGAAAGATGATCCAATGCAGAAACTTCGGGTCATCCCACATGGGTTTTATTATTTATGATGCCCGATGTATACACCTTATTACCTGTACAAGTACTATGGTTCAGACATCTGACTTAGGCCAAAGTAAGTGGTATCGATCGGGATACCATTTAAGAGCCCGAACCAAAGTACTAATTATTTATTTATTTCCCTACCTTTTCTTTTATGGCACATTTTTCATTTATATATTTCATGAAATTTATTGATCTAGACACTATTGGTGGTGGCCTACTGTGATTGTATCTCACACCCTACATGGTCTATCTTTGGCACTAAAGCAGACTTTATGGTTACATATATAGATAACTGGAAGAATCTAGATTCTAATGTGTTATTTACATAATTAAGATGGAGTATGGTGGAATAGGACTGAGCATATCCTCTATATTTTTGTAGTAGAAGTTTTTTCCCATTTTTATATTTTTCTAGCATGTAGTATATTCTCATATCCCCTATTTCCCAAAGTAATCACATTCCGTATAGCATGATCTTCATCATCCTTGGTATCTACTATTTATTTCACTTTCACAAGTTGTTATTTATCTTTATTTATTATTTATTTACTTTTTTTTGATGTTATGTATTTTTTTATACTGCTTCTATTACGGTGGGTTACAAGTATGGTCACATTAGTACCTGATTATTTTGTCTCCTCTATTTAATATATATTATTTTCTTATCATAACAAAATTTGATCTATGAGGTCATAGTCTCCCCATGTAAACATTATATTCCTTTACTACTAGTTGGAAGCCTCTATCATTAGGGGAGGTACACTTGAGGTCTTGTGGCCCACCATCTTGGGGCACAATTGAGTGGAAACTGGGGTGGGTTTCTGCAAAGTGGTATTAGAGATATTTTCAATTTTTATTTTTTTTGGGATTATACAAAAGACTACGATATTTCAATGTGGTAATGACCATGTTCTTGGAAGTATCTACACCACATATAGGGGAAACCCAAATTACCTGAGATGGGTAAATGTTGTTTTATCTTGTTCTCGTTAAGGTTTCATGGATTTCCCCATTGGGTGACGCACTTTATTTGTGATATTTTTTATTATTGGTAAAATTATTAACAATATGGGATTTATTATACCATAGAATAATGATATGATGGCATATAAATGCATGCATCACACTAGGAACCATAGGATAAAATTCAATGCATTATTCAATTCTATGTCTACTTTCTGTGTGAATTTCCTGTGATGCATGTACTTTTTATAAAGCCTTAATTAAATATATATATATATATATATATGGAATTGTGTTGAAATTTATTATAGTACTAAGGAAACATAATTAAAAATTAAATTTCTTTCCATAACATAATAGTGATATCCTACATAGGTTAAATCATACACCTTAAGAAGTTGTTTATGGGATATTTATCCATGGACCATAGATTTAATGGGATAGATTGTGTTATGTTTAGGATTAAGTGGATGCCACATTTCAATATATAAGGGGTATATTCCCTTGGAAGTGGTGATACATCTAATTCCACCATTTAAATAGAAATTAAATAATTAAATGAGTTAAAATGAATATAATCATTAAATTAAATTGATATCTTATGTGTGTAATGTGGGACCAAGACCCTGACCCAACCATAATAATGGGAAAATGTTCGTGTCTCTTGTGATCTTGTTGTGACCTTTTCTCAGCACCTAGACCTGGTTCCTAGAGTAGGTTGAGGGTTATGTCATGTTATAGGGAGGACTTTTACTGGCCCTTTCTTTATCACTTTCCTTATCTTATTTTCATATCTGTTATAAATACTTTCTGAGGAGTGTGCTTGGAAATTATAGAGCTATGTCACTGTGAAGTACTCGTATTGTATGCAAAACGAGTGGTTGTGAGAACACTTCAAAGGTGGTGGGCCCTAATCCACCCTTAGTACCTCTTGTAGCGCCACTTGAGGCACCTCCTTCAGATCCTCCACTGGGAACTGATGCTCAGTTTCATGATAGTTTTCTTCGGTTCATGCATTCTATTTAGGGTGTTACAAAGCCTGCCCCAACTATGGAATATCTAACTCAGGACTCTCAACAATATCATCCTCCCACCTTCTTTGGGTAAGGTAGACCTCCATCTGTTGAGTCATGCTTAGAAGTTATGTTTTCGAACTTTTACCATCTAGATACACATCCATATTAGAGGGTCAAGCTCGCTACCTGTAAGTTATGTGATTATTCAAAAAACTATTAGGAAATCATATCTCAAATTGAGCATCATCAGGTTATGGTATGGTCAAACTTATATAATACTTCAATGATAAATTATTCCTATAGAATATAATAACGAAATATACTAGGGAGTTTATGAATCTTTCATAGGTCCCTATGACCATGCTTGAGTATTTTTCTTGCTTCATCGAGCTCCAAAGTTTTTCTCCATCTCTGGACGATGATGAGTTGAAAAGTATGAGGAATTTTAAGGACATATTTTTTTATTCTATCCAGTTACATATGAATGTATTTTGGTCAGATACCATTACAAAAATAGCGAACTATTCCCATATTAAAGATCGAAGTCTTAGGGAATCTGGAAATGTGATATCGAGTGGTTCATCTCTAAGGTAGAGTGAATTTTCATTTGGCAGTAGGAATCATCATTTTGAGGGTGAATGTGGGGGAAGTACTATCTTGGTGACATGCACAGACAGTCATGTGGTGTGTCTCTAATGTGTAATTACAAGCCATAAAAATCCTCAATGCATTAGGAACCAAATTGAGTGTCGATATTATGGCATGATGGGTCACATTCAGCACTTCTACTAATATTTTTCTCCAGACTCTAGTTAATGTGGATTCATAACTACACCTCTATTAGGTATGGGATTGGAGAATCCATGTAATGATGGGAGGTAGTTTTCTATCGGTCAATCTGGCAAAGGTGGTAGTGTTCGTGGCTGATATAGTCAGGCTTTAGTTGTTTCTTGGGATCATCCCAAGAATTTTATTGACATACGCAATTTTTTTGGGGTTTCTAGATATTATAGAAGATTAATCCAAGAAATTTCATGTTTACCATCTCCTCTTATTGTCCTAACAAAGAAAGGGTTGAAATTCATTTGGAATAAATCTTGTAAGAAATATTTTCAAGATTTAAATGGAAGATTGACTTCAACACTAATCCTAATTCTTCTAGAGCTGGGAAGAGGATTTACTATCTACTATGATGCTTCAGGAATTGGGATAGGAGTAGTTCTGATGTAGGGATATCAGGTTATACTATATGGGTCCCATCAGTTGAGACATCAGGGGAAGAATTACCTTATGAATGACCTTGACCTAGAAGTCACGGTTCATGCTCTATGTTTTTAGAGGAACTACTTATTTGGTGAGTGATTAATTGTTTACACATATCAAAAAAGTATCAATTATATCTCCACAAAATGAGACATGAATCTGAGGTAGTGAAGGTGGGTGAAATACCTACAATCATTCAACTTTTATCTTAGTTAGACAATCATAAAGGAAAATATTATGGTTGATTCCTTGAGCCAAAGACTCGGACACAAGCCATCAAGGAGGCCAACAATGAGTGGAAGTTGATGGATCAATTCTTTGAGATTCATCTATAGGTTCAGGAACAGTAGGGGAAACTGGTTTTAGAAACTCTAGCAGTGACATAATTCTTTCTAGAGTGGGTCTACATGAGGTAGTTATCTGATTATGGGGGACTTTTCTTAAGGGAGAGTGTCACAGGTGAGAACCCACGTACAGGATAGGTTATTGATGAAAATGATATCCTAATCTTTTGTGGGTGTGTTTGGGTGTCTTATGATATACGGGTAGAGTTGATGTGGTAATATCATGCCTATTTTTGGGAATTTAATCCTAGTATTAGAAAACTGTACTGAGATATACATCTTCAATACTGGTGGGAATGTATGAATAACCAAATGACATGTTTCATCACTCAGTGCTCCACCTGTCAGCAAGCGATGGAAGAGCACTAACAGCCCGCTATACTTCCAAAGCCTCTCTCTATTCCAGGGTAGAAATTGAATGATGTCACCATTGATTTTTTGAAGTTATTTCTAAGATCCCCTTGATGAAGTGATGCAGTATGGTTTATCTTTGACAGGTTGAACAAGGTTTCACACTTCCTACCTATCTGGGATACCTTCTCTATTGGAGAGCTAGGAAAGATATATGTATGATAAATAATGTTCCTTCATAGTGTACCCCATTCTATTGTTTTATATCAAGATTCTTGATTAATATCACGATTATGGAAAATTTTTTAGAATGAACCAGGGTCCCAGGTTCTTTCAAGTACATCATATAGCCCTCATACCAATGTGTAGTTTGAGTGGAAAATATTGGTGTTGGAGGATATGCATCAGGCATGCATCCTTGATATTAGAGGTTCATGGGAAACACATATATCACTTTTTGTGTTTTCCTAAAACAATAGATTTCATGTAATGATTCATATGGCTCTATATAAGGCCCTTTATGGTAGGTTATTCTGTTCACCTATGTCTTGGTTAGAGGTAGGTGAGGCAGATCTACTGGGTCCTCATCTTATTCAGAAGACTTCATAGAAAGTCTAACTGATTCATAATCATATGGCCATAGCTCTGTCTAGGCATCAGTATTATACTTATTTTCATTGTATACCTCTTGAGTTCAAGGTAGTACCTTGGGTCTTTCTATATGTATCCCAAATATTGGGTCATAGACTAATTTATAGACATGGAAAGTTATCACCTAGATATTTGGGAGTTTTCAAGATAGTGGAGAGAGTTAAGATGGTTGACTATCAGTTTCCATTACCTCAGAGGTATCTTGTCATGCATGATGTCTTCCCTGTATCATAGCTTCAATGGTACCATGCTGACCCATATCATTTGTTTTAACCCACAGATATTGATATGGAGGGGATAATTCTTTCAAGGAGAATATGATACGTATCATTCATCGGAACATGAAGGCTCTTAAAGGAAGGTCAGTTCCCATGGTCTGAGTGCTATGGAAACACAAATATATACAATACAATACCAGGGGTGGGAGGTATATTTATGTGTGCAATGGAGGGAACTTTTCTTTTATGACGTTTTACCTCCTTGAAAGGACAACTTAGGGATGATTTGTCTTAATTAAGGGAGGTTGTAAATTTCTTGGCTTTTATCAAAAGTTATCAAAGGTGAAGAACATTTTTTTAGTTTAAATTATTATTTTTGGACCTAATAATGATTATTAAGGGAGTCAAGGATATTTTGAAAGTGTTTAGTGAGCATCTGAAGCTCAGATCCCCAAGTATTTAAAAGGCATACTAGGTCGTATAGTTAATAGAAACTGTGTAATCCAGACTGTATGGTTTCCCTAACTGTGTGGTTTGAGGAAGTAGGGTGTCAGGGACCACAAATTTTATCTGCAACCATGTGACCCCATGTGCACAGTTTTTCAATGTTTCAGTCCTCTTGGAAAGAGGCGATTCTCACGACTGGAACATGGTTTGTCCAACTGTGTATCCAAACTATGTGCCCCTATCTTTGTGGGTGTTTTTATGGTTCTACACTTAAAATGTTTTAAACCCCTTATTTCCTTCTTCCCCATCATTTTCCTCCTCTATAATCCATTTGATCTTCCTTGTACCCTCTTTATAGAGTATTTTATATCTCCCTCTGCCAGCATCCAAATCTCTCAATTCCAAAAATATCAGAAATCTTGAGGTAAGCTCTACACTCCCATTTCATTTACCTTGTTTTTATCCTTTATTGCAATATTTTGGTGTGTCCTTTTTCCATATTTTAGGGTGTTGGATGATTTATTCAATTTTTGTAATTTTATCTTTATTCCAGACTTTTCAACGGATTATTGGGGTTCTGCTACATCAAGGTAGGTGGTCTAGGTCATTCCTACTTGTGTCGCTTCTTTTTAAATGATGTTCCACTGTACCGAACTCCAGACCCTTCTGATAGAGCCCTTAAAATGCTAAATTAATTAATCTAAGTGGTTATTCATTCTTATTGTGACTTTATAGTATGGATAACCACATCAAAATTCGTTTTCCCAAACTTGGGAGCCACCCCCTTGGGTGTACCCACCTTGAGTAGCCTATTTTTCTAAGCCTTGAGATGTTAAACATTGTGTGTGTGTGTGTGTGTTTCACCTATGATAAATGCCTTAAATTTATAAACTGAATTAGGTGGAATTTTTTTTCCATGAATTAGGATTTCAATATAATTCCTTCTACTTCACATTTCATTGATTATTTTTATTACTCATTCAATGATATATACCCCTTTCTTATGTAATTTTCTTAGTACCAATGATTTTTCCTTATATCCATGTTTGGTAGCCATGTGCTTATGTTTGTTCTTTATGACTTATTTATTTTTACTCATTATCATTCCTTATATACACTTTATTCCTTGTTCTTATTTCTATATATCTTATTTCATAGTTTTTTGGATTGAATAAAATGTTTTGGAAAGATTTATTAATTGGTTGTACATGTCATGCCTTATTTAGTGACCTGTGATTGTAAAATCTATACAATATATTATTACAGTCTAGGAGAGAACATGGGTTCCAATTTGAGAATTCCATTGATAGACTCATCATGCATGGCTTGGTTATACTTGACTTGTTGGGAGAAAGCCATGTCTTTCCATATATAGGCTCTCTGAGGAAATTTCTTATACTCATGAGTGTCATTGCTTCCCAAGGGGAGAAACCATGGACAGACTCATTGGAAAGATGACTACACCAAGCCTAAAGTGATGCATCAGTCCCCAATCTAAGATACCTAGTATGGACTCAAAGTTTAATATTCCATGAGTGATATGATGGATGTCATTACGTGTCACCTTGGATAGACTCAGTGGTATTGTTTATATCAGAGGGTCTTGTGACGACCCTTGGGATTCCTTATAGATCACCTTGGACAGGATCAGGATGCCACATTGGATTTGATAAATTATTGTGGTTTCCTCATATGTGATTCCTCTTACTTATATTATGATCATACTCGAATGATGTTATAGGGGTGTGACTGCCAAGACAAATCATAATCTTGGGGTCAGACCACCTTGGTTTCATTATTTACAATGACCGATGTATGAACCTTATTCCTTGTATACATAGATTGGTTCAGACATTCAGCTTAGGTCGAAGTTGGTGGTATTGGTCGGGTTCCCATTTAGGATCTTGGAGTGAAGTATTTTTTTATTTATATATTTCCATGTATTTATCATTTATGGAAAATAGTTCACTTATATTTTTCATGAAATGGAATTATCTAGACACCATTGGTAGTGTCCTACTAAGATTTTATCTCACCCCCTACTTGGTCCACCTTTGGTACTCAATAAGACTTTATTATTTCAGGTATAGATAAAGGTAATATGTCCTCTTCAGATGTGTTATTTAAAACATTAATATGGAGAATGGGGGAAGAGGACTGATCATATGCTCAAGATTCTTGTAGTAGCAGTTTTTTTCATTTTTTGTATATTATTCTAGAATGTGGTATATGCATGTATCCCCTAATTCCCCATGTGATCACATTTTTTATAGCATGATCATCATAATCATTGGTATCTATTATTTTTTCTTATTATTATTATTATTATTATTTATCTTTCTTTATTATTTATTTATTTGGTTTGGTTGCTATCTTTTTGTTGATACTACTTCTTCTCTAGTGGGTTACTTGTCCAGTCACATAGTACCTATTGTTTCTTATTTTTTATTTCTTATATTTATTAGTTTAATAATCTCTAACCCATGAGTTAATATTCTCCCTATAAACACAAACTAGTCCATTACTTTCAGTTGGAATACACTGGTATTCAGGGAGGTGCTCTTGAGGTTTGGTGGCCAGCGTCTTAGGGCACGTGTAAGGGGAATCTAGGGTGGGGTGCTAAAATGATGGATTATTGATGATCCTGGACTCTTGTGTATTATTTATTTTGACTGAAAAAAACCTTATATCATGATTCATGTTTAAATATCATTGACTGACTGGGTATGAATTTATTAGGTTAGGATCATGTTCTTATACCCTTATATTTATTCTCACTTTTGGTCATTGATTGATATTTCATATTCTTGCACTTACTGAGCATATAAGCACACTATATTTTTATTTTTCCTTATTCCCCAAGTTATAAATAAAGGTATTAATTAAATGGTACTATGAGAGAAGAACCTTGTGAGGGATATTGAATATATTTTATGAAATAAGTTGATTATGTATCTAGTCTCTAAAGACACTAACCTTTACAATACTATAGAATGTATTATTATGAGATATATTAAATGTTCATAAAAAATGATGGAATATTAATATATATTATTTTCTGTACATTACACCATCTACCAGAAATCAATTATACTATCTTAAACAAATCATAGTGAGGGAATCTGTGTCTCAATTCAATTAATATTCTTCTTCTAGTGAAAAGGTATCTATTGTCTCTTTTGATATTCACAATGATGCATACATACTTTAAAAAGATTTTTATGGATTTCATATTATTCTATTCTTTTTTACTTTTCTAAAAATACATGTTCGCTTTTTGACCTAGAACATTACAACATTACTTATATCCTTTAGAAAAAACTACAGTGGGTCCTTCAAATAAAACTTCAACTACTTTCATTATCCTATAATCTTCATTGGAATTCACATGACACACCATTATCAACAAGTAAAATACCAAAAAAATCTGTAAAGGATTTTCCCTAACAATATTCCCTTTTGAATTTGTTTAAAACCCTTCCAAAACACAACTCTTATAAATAAAAAAATTACTATCACCATATTCACATATGAGAACTCAAGAATATATCATATTTGAGGATATAAAAAATTAATCTACTAGATAGTTCATCAATGATTCACTAATATCAAAGTCTAAGCCCACATTTCCTAATATCATCATGTTAAATAATATTTAAATGAAAAGTTCCTTTTGAAATTAATTTTATTATTTACAGGATCCCTAGTACTACTCCAAGTTGATGCTCCCTTAGAATAATAATTCATGTACTCTCCCTCTTTGATATAAAAATTGTCAAATTATACCCCTTTAAAAGATTAAAAACTTATCCCCCTTTAAAATTAACCCAAATATCACTTCTATAATAGGTCATAAAATATATTTATATATGTAAATATTTAAAAAACTATAGTGTATCCACACTTGGGTATAAAAGAAATTCCCATAGGGGAGTGGGGGTCACTTCTCCCACATGTTTAGTTAAATATAGAGGATTAGAACCTAAGAGTTAATCAATTCTTATCAAACATATATTTGGGTAGTGCCCATGTCATGATATCTGCAATTTAATCTTATGTTGAAACATACTCCAATTATATCATTACTTTCTCAACACTATTAGTAATTAAATTATATTTTATCTCAATTTACTTTTTTCATGAATAATGGAGAATATTTTTTCTAATATTTATAGAACTGGAGTTATCATACCAGATTTTAATAGAATATTTCACATTAACTCAAACATATTCAAGTTTTTTATTCACCTAGAATAGTTGATCATACTCTTGAATAGATATTATATATTCATCATGTGAATTTATAAGGGAGATTTAGCCTTGCATCTTCTTCAGTGAAGAAATACACAAATATAAAAGATAAAAATAATCACTTTCACTTGAATATCAATCATCTTATAAGCCTACACTACCAGAATCATTTTGTAATTATAACTTCTATCATGTTGTACTATGATAAAAAAATCTCAAAATTGGCCATAAAATGGATGTATCAAAGTATCTTATTTGGTTATAGAACATGGATCTCTAAGGGAAAACATTGGTAGTATGTATATTGATAATTGGAAAGCACAATATTAGGATATTTGGTTATTATGTATCATATTATTTCAATGTTTTGATTATAATTCATTAAATCAACCTATTTTCCATCATCATCCTTTGAAAATTGTATTCAAGTCAATGATGGTGTTGTTGAGAGCATAGAATCGTATATTTAAATACATTTGATGGTCACTTTGGTATTTTTTTGATTGAAAAATAAATGTTCCATCCATTTTGTGTATTAGCTATAAACCAAGGAAAAACTTTTACTCCCCAATCATGGAAATTTTTAACTCAAACATCATGTATTTATAAAATATATTGAATTATAAATTATCTAAGCCTATGAAAATTATTTCTTCCAGATATATCAACACCAAAATATTTCGATCATTCTTCTTTTTAATGTAGAGATTGTAATAAACTACTCCACATTGAAATCTAATATTTCTTAGGTACTTATTCAACCTCGAATACCAATATCTTGGTGCTTTATTTAGTCTGTATAAAAATTTATTCAACTAAAAGACTTTATTCTCATGTTTATCTAGATGGACCCCATCTAGTTATTCAATTTACACTTCCTTATTAATAAATCTTTTGAGTAATTCTAATTTTATGTTCATTTGGTACAACATGAATTTGTTTTCACCAAAATAGCTAATAATAGATAAATAGTATCTAATTTCTATATAAGGGAAAATATCACAATAACATAAATTCATTAGATTCTAGAATATCAATTACACATCAATCATTCCTTTATTTATGTCATGTTTCCATATTCAATGAGATTACTCCAAAAAACTCACTTGTTTCTGATGAAATTTTTATTTTTTATCCTCAGAATAATTTCCTATGTTTCATTATAATAAATTTTTTCAAGATCTACATGCATTTCTTTAACTAAATTTTAATACATGGAAACCTCTTAAAAATGTAATGTCTCCACTTTATATATCAAAGAGTTTTATTTTAGAGTCTCCAATATATATTTTTAATTGAATTTTTTCAGTCACAAATGATATTTTATCTTGTGATTTTATCCATTACCTTTTATTTAATTATAACTACTGATTATACTGTAATTTCCTTATCTTAAGTCTCTTATTATAAGTGTTATATAGCCCCATGTTCTCACCCTATGTTTCTCACTTCATCATCTCTCTTTCTAGAGTTCCTAGCTTATCTGTTCTCAAAATTAATCACCAGACTGAAAATTCTTCTCATTTTACACAATAGATAAATCTTCACTTTTGATAATTTTACTAATACATTTATTATATTACTTTTATGCCTTAATTTAAAATAAATGTATAATTAAAATACCTTAATAAACTTGAGCTTTAAAATTTGGGTTATTATTCTTATGGAGAATAATGAATTCCCTTCTAAATTTTTTTTCGTACTTATAAATTGGCTTCTACTCACACCACATGTCATATATAGTTCCCTTCTCATTTAGACATAGATAATATAGTGGAGATGCAAACTGATATATGAACCACTTCCTTCTAATATTTCATTAGTAAATCCTTTTAAAGGAGAATTTCCTCAGCCTTATTGTGGATATTTTGGTTCCTCCTCTTAATATATCCATTTTTTAAGGATTCCTCATCAAGGATAATTAATGAATTGTTATGTGATCCTTTAAATATTCATTGACCTGATTATTGGTGAATTCTGTACCATTATCATTCCAAAATTTCTTTATTTTCACCCTAATCATCTTATTATCTAATATAAAAAATCATGTAATGTATTAAGATACTTAGAATTTTTGAGAGATAGAAATCAAAAATGCCATCTTGTAAGAATCATTAGAAACAAAACCATAATATCTCTTACCGTACAAGGACTTGAGTGATATTTATCTACACACATCCATTTGTAACAACTCAAGAAACCAAATTGACTTCTTATAATTGGCATATAAGTTTTCTAAATGATCTTCCATTTTTTTAAATGTATCATAGGGGTGAGTAAGATCTCATTAAAGATTTTTTATACCACAAGATCCTCTATTCTTTACCACGACCTCTCAGGTTTTTTGGATCAAGTGTCCATGACTCTTATTCCAAATCATGTTCTCTTATTACTTGGATACAAATAACCTATACAGTTATCCATTAATGATGTAGAGGTTCCATTTCTTTCACTTTACTCATATAAAAATTAAACCATATCTTCTATTAATTATGTAATCCTTTTTACTAAAATTCACCACATGCCTCATGTCACACAACAAGTTCACACTTAGTACATAGTCTCTAAATACTTCAAACACTAACACATATATGAACCTCAAATATTTTCATCCCATATTGGCCTTACAAAAAATAATCATCATAAATCCTTCAGCATTTCCAAATGTATGACATCATCTTTATCATACAAGATTTTAGGGACAAGATTTTGGTTTCTCATAATGTTGGAAGTAATATCACTCTCTATAAAAATTAATCTATAAAGATTCATCATATTCAAAGAAATTTTTGTGAACTTCATTATATCAATTATTCCCCTCTTGATCCGTAATCACTATTTCACTTCCTTTGGTAATAGATCAAAATATTCCATATTTGG
Organism: Viscum album; assembly: GCA_963277665.1. Classification (NCBI taxonomy): domain Eukaryota; kingdom Viridiplantae; phylum Streptophyta; class Magnoliopsida; order Santalales; family Viscaceae; genus Viscum; species Viscum album. Next base: position 176,157,590 of record OY728164.1, read on the forward strand.
ATCAATTGGATTGTACTCAACTAGTAAATATAAAAATTTATTATGAGTTTTTATCCCAGTTGTCAAATTTTTCATTTGTTAGATTCTTCATTTCTATGCCTCTAAAGGTACACTCCATTATTCTTGAAATAATAAATTCATGGATTAATTTCCAAAATATTCACACAAAAAATAGTTTCCATTAATTACATTTCAAGAAGAGATTTTCTAATCATCTATATTTATTGATCTTTAGGCCTAGATTACCTTTTTATGGAACAAACAAATTGGTTATTTCCCATAATTTTGAAAAATGAGAACACTTTATTTGTGGTGTATTATTACATGTATTAACTACTAAACTTTAAGCCTTTTTGGTTTTTTGTGAGTTACAAAAATTAATCTTCGTTCATAGTGTGGCTACTAGAGATTTCACATCCAATGATATTAATTTTTTCTTATGATCATTCCCACGATATATTTTCTATTTTCTTTGAAGTAATTCACTTTTGAAAAAATTTCAACACTCTCTATTCACTCCAAGCGTAGCTCTTTAGCTTATTTATAATTCAGTGTACTCGAACATCCTAAGGTCATTTCAAGTGTTAGAATAAATTTCTAATATTCTATATTTTTTCACATCATCATGAATTCTCATTCATGTTTATCATTTACTTTAACATGATAATTCAAAAAATAAGTTGAGACTTTAATTATCTTAGATTATTCTTTAATTTTTATCCTAATATTATCTTCCTCCACTATGTTTCAAGAATTTCTAGACATGAACCATTCAATCTTATATTTTAGCTTAGATTTTTCTTCTTATATCTACTACATGTAGAGTTTTAAATCATATAAAAATCCATTATAATTTTTTTATTTGCCTCTCCAAATAGTTATTTTTTCTAGAAATGATTCCATTTAAATCTTGAGGTCTACTCTTCTATCAGCTTCAACATCTTCATCATTTTTTCCTCAAGTTGTTGTATATCTATGAAAACCACAGTGAATTAATCAATGATATATTTATAGTATTCAATTTCTTACACTTAAATCTCCTCCAAGATAACATATATTTGTGAAAGAAAATTATTCTTATAAAAGAATTTATATTGTGAAGTAATCTTACCATTCACACCCTTGATTGAATTAATCATGGGTTCTTCATCATCTTAATTATCTAAAAATTTATATGGGAAATATTTTATAATATTCCCAATATTTCTTTATCAAAAGAAAGAAAGTGAAATATTTCAATTGAATAATCCTTTTCTAAATTTAATGTTTGAGGAATAAAAATAAATCACCTCATTTATTTCTGGACCCTCAAGAGAATATTCATATAGGAGTTTCTTTATCACCTTGGGAAACACTTATTGATAATTCTCATTTATAAAATACTTGTTTCCATTATTAATTATCTTGTAGGTAAGGAGAGTTTTGTGAATACTATGCAACACCACCTCTTTTAGGTACTTATCTTCAAGCACCAAGAACTTAAATGTTTAAATATAGTGGTAACCTTCTTGGGGTCCTATTTCTGATTATTTAATCATTGGGGATTTATCTAATTCCATTAATATAATAAAAAATGATGTTTATCCGATCAAAAAATTTATAAATGGGGTCATTAATAAGAATCCTCAGACCCTAATAATTATTCCATAGTAACTACAATTCAATTTTACAAAACTTGTAACCACCTTCATAAATTTTGAGAAGTTTTTCCCACATAAATGTGAGTATTTACCTGATATTAAAAAAAATTCATAAAAATGGTTACTTATTCTCTCACTCTGTAGACTCCTTTTGCGTTGTTATCATGATCTATTTGGTCTTTCTCTAATAAAGATCTTATCTCCATGCCTATTGAAATTTTATTTATACCAATTATTTACACATCTGTTCCAAACGATGGAAATTATTGTTTTATATTAATCTTACATATTTTTAAATTACTTCCCTAAAATATCAAAATCCATTTATGGTTGATGACTACTTCTGTTGCTTAATAAAGAATAAACACCACTAAGAACCTATGGCTCTTATACCACTTGTTGGTCCCCTGAAAGGTAGTAACTAAGAGTGTTTATGAATAATGGTATGTTAATATTTTATTTAAACCCATATCTAATAATATTTCTCCATTTTTATCAGTAAAACTGCTCACCCCCATAAACAAAAATGAATTGATAAAGTAGAAAAAGAGGGAAATAAGAAGATTTTACATAGTCCACCCAAACTGATCTAATTCAAGAAACATAAAATGGTGATGTTTCATGAACCTAAAATAAAACACATTGTATTTTCTTGTCTATAATATATAATAGATTTAATATCCCTCTCGGTTAAAATCCATACAGAATTAGATACCTCACTTATCTTACACACTAAAATATCTCACTATATTTATGGATATTTCCTACATGATATTCCTAAATACTGATTGAGTTTCACAAGAATGGTGTTTCAATTATTCTATATTTTTATTTACTAATGAAGTCCATAAACCTTTAGTGAGAACAAATACTAGATATAATTCCTTCCTTTCGAGTAATACCCCAAAATCTCTCCTCTAAAATCTTCTTTCTAATTTCTTAGAATCTCTTTATATAAACTCCCATTTTTTAAACACCTAATTTATGATTTTTATAGATAAATATATCTCTCATATATATGCAAATATTCACCATTATTTAACTTTATATATAAAATTAATCAAACTATGATAATGTAGCAAAAATTTCCCAATGTTCTCTTTAATTCTAAGTCAAAATCCCCTCTTAACATTCTTAAATTTCATCACAAAAGATTTAATATTTAACTATATTGGAATGTAAACTCAACACCAACATTGGATGAGAATCTCCCATATAGTATGACATATGAATCAAATTATATTTATAAAATATTCTTCATACATAATATTTAGATCCCCTTAATATATGAGCAAGGATCTTCTATTTTGATCATTGAACTGGTCACAACGCAAACCGCACCTAGAAAAAAAATATAATTTGTTCAATCCCACACATGACATGAGACTTATACACATTTCATGGTAACCTATTCTCCAAAAACACTTAAATTTTTATATAGAACTTATGTGGAATGCTTCACCCTACACAACGTAACAATCAGAAAAAAAAAGATCCATCAAAATACACTTGATGACATTCATAGAATGGAAAGTAAATTAATGGTGGGAATAATTATACTATCTAAATTTAGAAAAGGATAAAATCCTATATATAATCCTCGTATATAAAATACACATCATATGCATGATCTTCACCTTTGAAAAACACATCATCAGTATTTAAGGTATTTTCTATTTTTTCAATCGAAACAAACTTTGTAGTATAATATAAGCATCCATATCAGAACCAAAAAATAATATCAAGAACTAAAACTCATAGCCTATATTCATGGTGAATACCTCTCCATGAAAAGTTCCTTTATAAATCATTTCTACCATGTCATACAGGTCACTGTGCAACCAATTGTTTCTTAGCACAATAATTATTCTTCTTCTAGTTGAAATGAATATAATGAAAATTATGATATATAAAATGATTCTTGTGGAATTTTAAAATTATTCTTATGAACTTCAGAGTATTCCATGACTTTTTAAATTTTATAGAAACACATGATTATTAAATGACCAAGGATTCACTATGTGACATCTTTCCTGTGGATATAACTTTAGTGTCTCCTTCTAAACTGTTTTAACCTCTTACATCATCTTATAAGCTTCTATGGAATTTGTATCAAACACCATTTTCAAGAAACAGTATCCAAAAAACTCTTTGTGGTATTTTTTATAAAGATATAGGTTATCATAGGGAAATAATTTTTCTCTTTTAAAACATGTAATAAACCAAAATGGATTCAATCTTACTAGGAATTTTATTCACTCTAAACTTGATTTATTGTGTAGATATTTACTTAATAAATACTTCCCATATTGGTAAGATATTTAATATTTAAATCAATTTATTCACTTTTATTCCCATTTTTTAATCAAACACTTATATAAAGAACATTTTTTCATTGAGTAGAATCCGTCTTCTCATGTTCTGGGTAGGATGAAATGCACGTAAAATAAATATTTTACTATTATTATATGGAATTCCGTTTTTGATCACATAATTAAATATTTGGGATTTTCATACATTTTACATTATTTATGAAGAAATATTATTGGTATGGTAATGTACTGGGTTTGAAAGGAGATGAAATATTTTTTCTATTCTAAAAAAATTGATATCAATAACATATCCTTTCAACATCAATTTTATCTAAAAATAAAGATTTATAGCATAGATAAACTCAAAGATAATCACATTAATATAACATAGACCAAATATATTAACATTTACCAACTATTTTTAGAAATTAATAGGTTGATCCTCTTTTATTAAAATAAATTAAAAGGTAGAATCTGAGAAGAGTCTGGGAAAACAAGGAAAACCCAAAAGTAAAAACTACTTACATATCTTTTTCAGCAGTCTTGCGCTTACCCTCCTTTCTTCTTCTTGAATTGCATGCCATTTTACCATTAAACAACCATTCCCCTGGCCTCTCAATCTCTATATACTTGAAGGAAGATATTTAATCCTTTTATAAATCGTTTCAGCATTAGTGCTTTTAGAATTATAGCTATCCTTTTCATGTTCCTCACATTTTTCAAGAGATTTGTCCCTTATCACAGGCATCATCATCCCCTCAATGTCCATTACTTCATCTGAATCCAAAATTTCATGGTTATTTTCATTAGGAGATATTATAATTCAATATTTTACCTCAATGGAACTATCATTTTATTATATTTTTATGTGTTCCAACATTTCTTATTTTATTATTTCTATTTTATAGTATTGTTGAGGTCAAAGTTATTGATATTTTTTATCTACTAGTGGTTATTTTGACTTATTTTTATTTCTCATATTCATCATTTTTTAGAAGATGGGTTTTTCATATGGGCATCCCTAGTATATATATCATCTGGATTTTCCTTATAATTTAGCCATGGTTGTTGTTTCTTCTACTTGTTGGGTAAAATATTAATATAATGATTCCTAGGTTTCAGTATTGTTTTTCTAGTTAGGATTATGGTTTTGGGTTTAGCTATGTTCATATTAGAGAGTATATAACCTTACTTATAGTTGGGATGTGTATATACTATATTTTCCACTCTGTTTTATTATGGGGTATGGCTTCTGGTTAATGTTGGGATTTATTTCACTAGTTATCCTTTTTGCATAATACATTTTCCATATAATAACTATTTTGTGAAATGATTTATAATTGGGTTTTTTCATGTTATTTATGGTTGTTTGTTATGGTTGGACTGGGCTTAGTTACTTTGAATAAGTACCCTATTTGGAACTTTTTAATATTGGATAATGTGATGTATTTTTTTTTCTTCATGAGTTTTTTTCCTTTTTAATTATTTAAAGGGCCTTTCAAATTAATAAATATATAGAATATATTTCAATTTTTCATACAAAAAAATCCTAAAATAATTTCAATATTGAGAATAAAATCAATACAATATTCAATGATTTAATCTAAAAATAAGAAAAAAACAATAAAGTTTTAAAAAATTCAAAACAAATAAATCCAAATACATAAATTACAATAATTATATCATTTTTTATTAGGGAATACCATGAAATAAGAAATATAAAATAACCATTTTGAAATAAAATAGATTTAATTATTCCTCCACCATAGATTGAGATTTGAAAATTGTTGATCACTTCCAAAGATGGCTCTTTTTCTAAATAGAATTGGTTCAAACCAAATAAATAGAATATCATAATATTTTACATGAACTATAGGTTAAGCTTGAGTTTATCTAAAATTACATCTGACATATCTTGTCAACTTATGTGATGATAAAAATCAACTATCATGAAATCGAATGGGAATTATACACTGGCATAAAATTTTCTTTTGGAGAGAAATAATTTAATCATAATTTAAATTTGAATTTGATCACATGATATAAATTACCATTTTTATTTAAAAGTTAAAAATAACAAAAATTATTATGAACCTAAAGAAAATAAAAAAGAAATTTTTAGAGAAATTTTTTTTCTTATATATTACTCCATCAATAAGAATATAGGAAGCATAAAAGAGAAACATATTTTAAAATACCATAATTATGAACATGTATCCTCTAATATAATATACCAATATAAAGGTAATTAATCATGGTTAATCAAAATTCATGCTATTTTTTATAACTTGAATGAGTTTTTAATATAGTTTCCTAAAAATATATTTCCTTGGAGTTTGGGAAATTTTATTAAAATTTTGTTCATTTCACACCTTATATGAAAAATATAAAATTTAACATTTTAAAGGAACTTGAAAATATAATAAAGGATCTATTAAGTAAGGAATTTATTTGTAAAAGTAGGGTAAATATTTGATATGATTTTAAGAAGTTTTTTTTTTAGTTTTTTAATTATATATAATCATATTTTATATGAATGGTATGGAGTAATTATTTGATTTTATAAAAAAATAACTATAGAATGGAATTATAATATCATATTAAAATTATCCCGACCCGTCCTAGTGGGGCCCGAGCTGCAACTCCCCAAGCCCGCCACCAATAGGCCAGGGGCTGGTGACTAGCACCGAGTAGGAATGCTACTAACATGGTAGGCATTGGCTATAAATCTGTACACACGCACACACATCTCCAAGCCCACAAAGCTGAAATGTGAAAACTACTAAAAATGGAAAAGATGCATGCATACACTAAATCCCAACCAACAGAGTACGATAGGAAAGTAAAGTAAAAGAAAGTAAAACCCTGGTCCAAAAGTACAAGTCCACCAAAAGAGAGTCCATAACAAAGTCCAACCTGTAAAGAAAGGTGTTGGGACTGCAGTCTGTAGCCGTAGGAACACACCTCGGCCCATTTGATCTCACTGAGTATCGTCCGGTCCTGGTCCGCCTAGAATCCTGTCAAAGGCTCGCTCGTATGCACAAGACACAACATGTGCGGGAAAAGCCCATGCAGGGGTGAGTATAATAATACCTAGTAGGACACCCTGAAACCACAAAGGAAATACAACAAAGAAAATTCCACAAAGGAAAGATACAGTCAGATCCACACAGTATATGTCTACAGAACATATAACAAGAATATCCAGATATACTCATACATGATCGACTATCTCAAAACCACCACTAAGATTCTGCTCGAAGATTCCACTAAGCATGTAACAAGGAGAACACACTCCTAGGTCTAAAGAGAGAGATACTAAGTACTCATTCTAGGAGAACACACTCCACAAGTACTTTGAGAACATGATGCCCAGATGAGGATCACAACCAAGTCATGGGGTGATTCCGACAACTCAGTCTGAGCTAATCCACTAAGCAGAGGATCGACGCCCGGGTAAAGTTGGTCACGTTGATACCGAGAACTCTACCTAGGGTTCCAGGAATTAATAGAGGATCCAGCTCCAAGTCGAACAGAGCGGATTCCAACAACTCTATTCAGGAAGTCCTGCTGAAGGAATCATACTCATGTATAAAGGAAATTATACCAGAACCTTCAGGGAAAAGACCATGGGTACGAACCCTAAGAAAACTAGTCCAAGTCACGGAATAAAATTTGATCAAGCCATGAAGAATTGGTTACACGGCGTGTATTATGGTTACACGCCATGTTCCTTGACCCCAGGTACTGCCCATGTAACGGCCCATGTCATCTATCCAGTCTATGTAAAACTAGACTACACAGCATGTAGAATGATCACACACCATGTCCCTTGACCCCAGGTACTGCCCGTGTAAACGGACCATGTCATTCGGCTTGTCAGATATAAAGTAACTACACGGCATTTAGAATAATTACACGCCATGTCCGAGCACCTGGGCTCGCTCCGTGTATGCTGGCCATGTGCCCGTACACAACCTCTGCCCGTGTTGCCTGCCCGTGTACTAGTACACGGGGTATCCCGTGTATCTTGTTGGGTCTGGACGGCGAAGGGTATACATGCCATGTCCTTGGCCATGTACCCATCCCATGTCCGTGTCACATGCCCGTGTACCAGTACACGGGGTATCCCATGTATCTGGTCGGGTCTGGCTGAGGAAGGGTATACATGTCATGTCCTTGGCCATGTACCCAACCCATGTCCGTGTACTCCCGGAGTACACGCCAGGTGGTCTGCCGAAGAACACGCGCTTTTTAGCACATACTACACGGCGTGTAGTCGGGATTTTTCCAGAAACGTCGCCTTCTTCCTCGCTTCGTGGTTGCACCATCGGATCCTCGGTTTCTCATCCATTCGTCCCGATACTCTAGGGATGGGTTCGTTTCGTCATACGAACATCGTAATGGGTGTTTTTGGCTCTTAAATAGGATCATAAAACTCAAAATATCCATCCAAAGAAAAAAGCCCGAAAACTCGTATCTCCTGATCCGCTCTGAATCACCTGCCGAAACCGTCGTCGCACCTCCGTGACATCGTTTCGGGGTTGGATCTTTAATCTCGGATCGTTGCGCCAACAAATGAATGTGCAATGATCGATTTCCTCCAAGAACACAACGAATAATGCGAGGGAGAAAAATACAAGAATCAAACAAGAGGGATGAACCTCAGTCGTTGTTTGTGAAGATTCGGGTTCGTCGCCGTTAGATCAAAACCAAACAACCTCAAAATCCCCGCAAGAACCATCCCGCAAGAACGATCGATCTGCGGGATAATCTGTTCATGGATTAGTCCACGTTTATCGTGGAAAACAAAAATGGGGAAGGAAATAAAAAACAAACATCCTACATGGATCCATGGCATTCGTTGGCAAAAATATGGTCGTTGTGTCGTCGTCACCGACGAAAATTGTCAAGAACGTTGTTATCGCGTCATGAGGTCTTCTCCAGAGCCTCCAGAGCCGCCAAGGGTTTTAGGGTTATGAGGTTTTTAACCCTAGACCCCTTTGTATGTCTTTATTAGAAAAAAGAAACGAGATATTTGTTGCAGCAGTTTTAAAAGATTTCGCTACGGAATAAAATATTTTTATTTAAATATTTTATTACTCTTACGTCCCAAAAACTGAATTTCTCCACCGACCTGCACCGGAAAATATTAAGCCTCGCCTAAGGTAAAATGGCTGCTCTGAACGCAACGGTGCCTTCGGATTTCTGATCCGAGTACCAGTTCAGGAGTTATTACACTTTTTTAGGAAAACCACATGCGCGCATAATTTAATTATTTAGTTAAATTCAAACATTAGTTATCGTCTCACCGGGCCTCGGAACTGCACGTCGTCTCAGATCCTGGTCTCAAATTAATTCCCATATAATATTAAAATAATACATGGAAAAATACGGGACATTACATCACACCCACCTTAGGGATTTTACGTCCCCGAAAATCCAAAACAAAGGCTACTCAAAAAGATGTGGGTACTGCACGCAAATCTAAGCCTCCTGCTCCCATGTGCTCCCCTGGGGATTCTCATACTGCCACTGGACACGCACTAAGGGAATAGCTCACTCACGAAGGATCTTCTCATGCCAATCCTCAACCTCCACTGGGTACTCAGCAAAGGTCTCTCCATCATTGATGTCCAACTCGCCCCAGTCAATAACATGCAATGGATCATGCACGTACCTCCACAGCTATGACACATGGAAGACGTTGTGTACCCAGTCCATCTGAAGAGGTAAATCCAAGGGATACGCTACCTCTCAAACTCTACTCAGAATCTGTAAAGGGTCGACGAACCTCAGAGATAGCTTTCCGCCTCGGCCAAATATCTACAATCCTCGTCGAGGTGAGACCTGAAGGAACACATGGTCTCCCTCCTCGAACTCCAAGGGCCTCCACCTCCTGTTGGAATAATACTTTTACCGACTCTGTGTAGTCTTCATCTGCTCTTGGATGACCTGCACCTTCTCTGTAGTATCTCTCACCATCTCTGGTCCCATAAGTGCTGACTCTCCTGGGTCAGTCCAGCAAAGCAGTGACCTGAAAGGTCGCCCGTACAGAGCCTCGAATGGTCCCATATCAACAGTGGAATGATAACTATTGTTATAAGAAAATTCCACCAGTGGTAGGTGATCCTCCCAGCTACGACCGAAGTCAAGTATGAAAGCTCGAAGCATATCCTCTAAGACCTGGATGGTCCGCTCTGTCTGACCATCAGTCTGGGGATGAAACGTTGTGCTCAAGTGTAACTGAGTCCCAAAAGCTTCTTGAAATCCCCTCCACAACTGGGATGTGAAACGAGCATCACGATCTGAGACGATCGTGGATGGAAATCCATGAAGTCGAACTATCTCCTTCATGTAGAGGCATCCCAAGCTCTCTACATAACTCTGCTCCCGTATGGCTAGGAAGTGGGCTGACTTGGTGAGTCAATAAACAATCACCCAGATGGCATCATTTCCCCTGGACGTACGTGGTAAACCTGTCACGAAGTCCATGGATATCACATCCCACTTCCACTCTGGTGCCTCAAAGGGGTGAGTCAAGAATGCAGGCACATGGTGCTCAGCCTTTACTTGCTAAAAAGTAAGACACCAAGAAACAAACTTTGCCAAACACTTCTTCATTCCTGGCCACCAGAACTAATGTCGGAGGTCCTGATACATCTTTGTCACGCCTAGATGTACCTCTAAAGGAGATGTATGGAACTCCCTCAAAACCTCCTCCTGCAACGTCACTGGTACTACTTTACACCCTTTGAAAAGAACAATGTGCTCTGCACCTTCTGAATATCCATCAGTCACAACGCCTGTGGATATCAAAGCATGTAGTGTCTCACAGCTAGCATCCTCGTGTTGTGCTTCCCTGACTCGATGTAAGAGTGGAGGGGTGACAACCATCGATTGAAGGTAAGAACCCGCATCTCCATCCACAAAAGATAATTGTAAAGAGGCCAACTGCCTCGTTGCCTCATCCAGCAACTGCGAAAAGCAGGTTATCAAAGTCTTGGTGTATGGATACGTCGGTCATCCACACCAACACTGGGATACCTGGCCTAAAAGCTGAACTCAAAACACTTAACACTGTTTCCCCAACCAACTCACAGACTCTCAGTCCTAAGTTAGTACCGACCACCTCTGATACCACTCTGTCACGACCCGTCCCAGTGGGGCCCGAGCCGCAACTCCCCAAGCCCACCTCCAACAGGCCAGGGGCTGGTGACTAGCACCGAGTAGGCATGCTACTAACATGGGAGGAATTTCTGATAAACCTATACACACGCACACACATCTCCATGCCCACAAACATAAAAAGTAAAAACTACTAAAAATGGAAAAGATGCATGCATACACTAAATCCCAACCAACAAAGTATGACAGGAAAGTAAAGTACAAGAAATTAAAACCCTGGGTCAAAAGTACAAGCCCACCAAAATAGAGTCCGTAACAAAGTCCAACCTGTAAAGAAAGGTTTTGGGACTACAGTCTGTAGCCGTAGGAACACACCTAGACCCATCTGATCTCACTGAGTACCATCTGGTCTCGGTCCGCCTAGAATCATGTCAAAGGCTCACTCATCTACACAAGACATGACATGTGTGGGCAAAGCCCGTGTAGGGGTGAGTATAACAATACCCAGTAGGACACCCCGAAACCACAAAGGAAATACAACAAGGGAAATACCACAAAGGAAAGATACAGTAAGCTCCCCATAGTATATTTCTACAGAACATATAACAAGAATTTCCGGATATACTCATACACAATCGACTATCACGAAACCACCACTAAGATCCAGCTCGAAGATTCTACTAAGAACGTAACAAGGAGAACACACTCCTAGGTCTGAAGAGAGAGATACAAAGTACTCGTTCCAGGAGAACACACTCCACAAGTACTTTGAGAACATGATGCCCAGATGAGGATCACAACCAAGTCATGGGGTGATTCTGACAACTCAGTCTGAGCTAATCCGCTACGCAGAGGATTGGCTCTTGGGTAAAGTTGATCACGTCGATACCAAGAACTCTACCTAGGGTTCCAGGAATGAATAGAGGATCCGGCTCCAAGTCTAACAGAGCGGATTCCAACAACTCAATTCAGGAAGTCATGCTGAAGGGATCATACTCCTGTATAAAGTAAATGATACCAGAACCTTCAGGGAAAAGACCAGGGGTATGAACCCTAAGAAAACTAGTTCAAGTCATAGAATACAAGTGGCTCAAGCCATGAATAATTGGTTACACGGCATGTAGTATGGTTACACACCGTGTTCCTTGACCCCAGGTATTTCCCGTGTAACGGACCGTGTCATATGTCCAGTCTGTGTAAAACTAGACTACATAGCATGTAGAATGATCAAACGCCATGTCCCATGACCCCGGGTACTACCCCTGTAAACGGAACATGTCATTCGGATTTTCGGATATAAAGCAACTACACGACGTGTATAATAATTACATGCCATGTCCGAGCACCTAGTCTTGCTTTGTGTATGCTGGTCATGTGCCCGTACACGGCCTCTGCCCGTGCTGCCTGCCTGTGTACTAGTACACGGGGTATCCCGTGTATCTGGATGGGTCTGGCTGAGGAAGGGTATACACGTCGTGTCCTTGGCCGTGTACCCATCTCATGTCTGTGTCGCCTGCCCGTGTACAAGTACACGGGGTATCTCGTGTGTCTGGTCGGGGCTGGCCGAGGAAGGGTATACATGTCATGTCCTTGGCCATGTACCCAACTCGTGTCCGTGTACTCCCGGAGTACACGCCAGGTGGTCCGCCGATGAACACACGCTGTTTATCCCATACTACACGGCGTGTATTTGAGATTTTTCCAGAAATGTCGTCTTCTTCCTCGCGCCGATGTTGCACCTCCGGATCCTCGGTTTCTCGTCCATTCGTCCTGATACTCTAGGTATGGGTTCGTTTCGTCATAAGAACATCGTAACTGGTGTTTTCTTCTCTTAAATCAGATCATAAAACTCGAATGATCCATCCGAAGAAAAATTCCTGAAAACTCATCTCGCCCGATCCGCTCTGAATCGCCCGTCGAAACTGTCGTCGCACCTCCATGACATTGCTTCGGGGTTGAATCTTCAATCTCGGATCGTTGCGCTAACAAACGAATGAGAAACGATCAATTTCCTCCAAGAACGTGTAGAATTCAACGAAGAACGTGAGGGAGAAAAATACAAGAATAAAAAAGGAGGGACGAACCTTGATCATTGTTTGTGACGATTCGGGTTCGTCGTCGTTAGATCAAAACCAAACAACCAAAAAATCCCCGCAAAACCCGTCCTGCATGAACGATCGATCCACACACTAATCTGTTCATAGATTAGTCCACATTCATCGCGGAAATCAAAAATGGGGAGGGAAATCAAAAACAAACATCCTACCTGGATCTGCGGCATTCGTTGGAAAAGATTTGTTCGCCGCGTCATCGTCACCGGTGAAAATCGTCAATAACGTTGTTTCCCTATCAAGAGGTCTTGTCTAGAGCCTCCAGAGCTGCCAAGGGTTTCAGGGTTATGAGTTTTGTAACCCTGGACCCCTTCGTAGGTATTTATTAAAAAAAAGATAAGATATATCTGTTGTAGTAGTTTTAAAATATTTCACTGCGGAATAAAATATTTTTTTAAATATTTTATTAGTCTTACGTACCAAAAACTGGATTTCACCACCGACCTGCACCAGCCAATGTTAGGCCTCGCCAAAGGTAAAATCTCTGCTCTGAATGCAATGGTGCCTTCAGATTTCTTATACAAGCACCCCTTCAAAAGTTATTACACTTTTTTAGGAAAAACACATGCGCGCGTAATTTAATTATTTAATTAAATTCAAACATTTTTTTCGGGCTCACCGGGCCTCGGAACTGCACGTCATCTCAGATCCTTGTCTCGAATTAATTCCCATATAATATTAAAATAATACATGGAAAAATCCGGGTCATTACATCACACACACCTTAGGGATTTTACATCCCTGAAAATCCAAAACAAATGCTACTCAAAAAGACGTGGATACTGCTCGCGAATCTGAGCCTCCTGCTCCCACGTGCTCCCCTGGAGATTCCCGTGATGCCACCAGACATGCACTAAGGGAATATCTCACCCACGAAGGATCTTATCATGCCGATCCTCAACCTCCATAGGGTACTCAGCAAAGGTCGCTCCATCATCGATGTCCAGCTCGCCCCAGTATATAACGTGCGATGGATCATGCGCGTACCTCCGAAGTTGTGACACATTGAAGACATTGTGTATCCAGTCCATCTGAAGAGGTAAATCCAAACGATACAGCACCTCGCCAAATCTACTCAGAATCTGGAAAGGGTCGATGAACCTCAGAGATAGCATGCCGCCTTAGCCCAATCTCTGCAATCCCTGTCAAGGTGAAACCTGAAGGAACACATGGTCTCCCTCCTCGTATTCCAAGGGCCTCCACCTCCTGTCGGTATAAGACTTTTCCCAACTCTGTGCAGTCTTTATCCACTCTCGGATGACCTTCACCTTCTCTGTAGTTGCTATCACCATCTATGGGCCCATAAGTACTGACTCTTTTGGGTCAGTCCAGCAAAGGAGTGACTTGCAAGGTCGCCCGTACAGAGCCTCGAATGGTGTCATACCAATAGTGGAATGATAACTATTGTTATAAGAAAATTACACCAGTGTTATGTGATCCTCCCAACTATGATCAAAGTCAAGTATGAAAGCTCGAAGCATATCCTCCAGGACCTGGATGGTCCGCTCTGTCTAACCATCAGTCTGGGGATGAAACGTTGTGCTCAAGCGTAACTGAGTCCCAAAAGCTTCCTGTAATCCCATCCACAACCGGGATGTGAAATGAGCATCACGATATGAGATGATCGTGGATAGAACTCCATGAAGTGGAACTATCTCCTGCACATAGAGGCATCCCAATCTCTCTACTGAACTCTACTCCCGTATGGCTAGAAAGTGGGCTGACTTGGTGAGTCGATCAACGATCACCCAGATGGCATCGTGTACCCTAGACGTACGTGGTAAACCTGTCACGAAGTCCATGGATATCCCATCCCACTTCCACTCTAGCTCCTTAAGGGGATGAGTCAAGCCTACCGGCACATGGTTCTTAGCCTTTACTTTCTGAAAATTAAGGCATCGAGAAACAAACTCTTCCACACACTTTATCATTCCTGGCCACGAGAACTGACGTTGGAGGTCTGGATACATCTTTTTCCTGCTGAAGGGATAATACTCCTGTATAAAGGAAATGATACCAGAACCTTTAGGGAAAAGACCATGGGTATTAACCCTAAGAAAACTAGTCCAAGTCACAGAAGAAACGTTGCTCAAGCCACGAAGAATTGGTTACACGGCGTGTAGTATGGTTACACGACATGTTCCTTGACCCCGGGTACTGCCCCTATAACGGCTCTTGTTATCTATCCAGTCTGTGTAAAACTGGACTACACGGTGTTTAGAATGATCACACATTGTGTCCCTTGACCCCGGGTACTGCCTGTGTAAACGTCCTGTGTCATTCGTCTTGTTGGATAGAAATTAACTACACGGCGTGTAGAAGAATTACAGGCCGTGTCTGAGCACCTGGTCTCGCTCCGTGTACGCTGGCCATGTGCCCGTACACGGCCTCTACCCTTGCCACCTTCCCATGTACCAGTACACGGGGTATCCCGTCTATCTGGCCGGGTCTGGTCAGGGAAGGGTATACACGTCGTGTCCTTGGTCATGTACTCATCCCGTGTCTTTGTCGCCTGCCCTTGTACTAGTACACGGGATATTCTGTGTATCTGGCCGGGTATGGCCGAGGAAGGGTATACACACCGTGTCCTTGGTCGTGTACCCAACCCATGTCCATGTACTCCCGGAGTACACGCTGGTGGTCCACCGATGAACACACGCCGTGTAGCCCATACTACATGGCGTGTAGTCGGGATTTTTTCAGAAACGACGTCTTCTTCCTCACGCCGTGGTTGAACCTCTAGATCCTCAGTTTCTTGTCTGTTCGTCCCAATACTCCAGGGATGGGTTCATTTCTTCATATGAACATCGTAATGGGTGTTTTCGGCTCTTAAATTGGATCATAAACCTCAAATGATCCATCCGAAGAAAAATTCCTGAAAACTTGTATCTCTCGATCCGCTCCGAATCACCTGCTGAAACCATCGTCGCACCTCCATGACATCGCTTCAGGGTTGGATCTTCAATCTTGGATCGTTGCACCAACAAACGAGTGCGCAATGATTGATTTCCTCAAAGAACGCGTAGAACGAATCTAAGAACGTGAGGGATAAAAATACAAGAATCAAAAAAGAGGGATGAACCTGTATCGTTGTTCGTGACGATTCGGGTTTGTCGCCGATAGATCAAAACCAAAAAACCTCAAAATCCCCACAAAACCCGTCCCGCAAGAACGATAGATCCGTGGGATAATTTGTTCGTGTATTAGTCCGCGTTCATCACTGAAATCAAAAACGGGGAAGGAAATCAAAAACAAACATCAGGCCTGGATCTGCGGTGTTTGTTGGCGAAGATTCGGTCGTCGCGTCGTCGTCGCCGGTGAAAATCGTCAAGAATGTCATTTTCGCGTCAGGAGGTCTTCTCCAGAGCCTTCAGAGCCACCAAGGGTTTTAGGGTTATGAGGTTTGTAACCCTGGACCACTACGCAGGTCTTTATTAAAGAAATATAAGAGATATCTGTTGCAGCAGATTTAAAAGATTTCACTGAGGAATAAAATATTTTTATTTAAATATTTTATTACTCTTACGTCCTAAAAACTGGATTTCACCACCGACCTGTACCGGCCGATGTTAGGCCTCGCCTAAGGTAAAATCATTGCTCTGAATGCAACGGTGCCTTCATATTTCTGATCTGAGCACCCGTTTAGGAGTTATTCAACTTTTTCAGGAAAACCACATGTGCACGTAATTTAATTATTTAATTAAATTTAAACAATTATTTCGGGTTCACCGAGCCTCAGAACTGCATGTCTTCTTACATCCTGGTCTCGAATTAATTCCCATATAATATTAAAATAATACATGGAAAAATCCAGGACATTAAAAAAAATTCAATATAGTATTTATCATTATGAGTATTGATTTAAAATAATTACAGGCTTCAAGCTCATCGTAGACCTGATTTATATAAATAGCCTTAATTTCCTCATCAATTTCTTATTTGAAATGAAGATCAAGGAGACATACTATTTTGGATTTAAGATAAAGGAGACATTGGTTCTCTTGATGAAGGAACATTAATAACTTATTTAATATCCATTATTCATATTAGTATTTGGTAGTTTAAATCGTATTATATAGTTTAAGTTAATAATAATGATCATAATTTTATTAAAATTATTAATATTTACTTTTCAATGATTTTGGGTGTGGGCTACGGACTATCATCAGCCTTATATATTGATCAATGGATAAGCCCTCCATTCCAAGATTCTTCAAGTTTTTAGGAGTGAGGGATAGATAATTCATCAGCATTTTGTGTAATTAAAAGAAAATTTGATAAGAATAGAAGGGTTGTAACATGTTGGTGACATAAAGGATTCTATTTAGGACACATCTATGTAAAGATCAATTGTTTGGGTGATTTGGTTTTTAGCGAGTTGTTATTACCAATGGTCATAGTGAAGGATTATTTTTTCCAGTGAAGGAATTTCTCACTAGATAAGGAAACATCCAGTTCTGGATTAGAGTGTGGTATCATAAAAGTAAAATAGTGGAAGACTCTATTATACAATGTAGAGTGGGACAGTAGTTGTGTCTAGTACATTTAGAGTAGTCAAAGAGGAGGTGACTCCCTTAGGCTGAAAAACCCTGGGCAATAAATATAGGATATTTTGTGGCAGTATGACCCAGTTGTGTAGCGGTGGATAGTTTTATAAGAGAGGAACATAGAGATGGTGATGTTATGTGAGATAAAAGTATTTGGCATTCAAGGGTGGCATGTTGATATTTAATAGGGAAATGTCATGGTATGTGGTGTAAGAAATGAGACATGGTGAGGATTACTTTAGACCTTCTATACAAGATAACTAACAGTCCCTCAAGCTTATCATGTATTATTTGAATCTAGCCTAAATGGTCAGGGGTTGTGTATCAATTTCCCCCACCATTTTTTTGATATTTATATAAAATATATGTTAAATAACTAGGTATAAGATATATTCTATTTTATGTCTGTATATGTACTATTCTATATAATAAATATAATATATTTTATTACATTAAATTTTTTCGTATAAAAAGTGTTTGATAAAGACACAACTAAATAATTAATATAAAAAATTAATTTATAATATTATTATCTTATTAATATTATTATTTATGTGTGAGTGAGTAAATTTAGAGAAATATATATATTTACCCTAGTGTGTGTATTATAAAAAAATTATTTATATCTATTATTTTTTTTAGAAATTCATATAGTGATATTTTTTTAGGTATGTAAATTTATTTTAGGGGATTATTTTTTATATTTAATATTATTAAATGCCAAAATTAATAGTGATATATCGTGAGGAAAATCTAGAATCATTTTTTCATTTTCTTGCGAATAAATTAATTGTGCCCTCTATTAAGTGATTTGGAGTTCCTAAAATAATAAAATTTCTAAAATTATTTTTATACATGAGTGTGGGGGGTATTTAAGTGTATTTTATAAAAATTTTGATGTATAAGAAGCTCTGGAAGGGATCCATAATTATCAGTATTGTTAGTCTAAATCATATGGATTAGTGAAATTCTATAATATGAGGAATTATAGATGTTATTCGTGGTAGTAAGTAGTGAAGAAACTTTAATGATTAGTCTGGGTTAATAAATTATTGTAAAAAAATTGAGAATGTTAATTTTATATGAAATGAAAATTGATTATATACAATTATCATATGACATGGTTGATAAGGAAAATGAGGTCTATTTTGATACTACAATGAAATAGTGTATGATATGATATTTGTATCTTTATTTATATCCATATTATAGTATTATTGAGTATACATAGATTTTGTGTGTGTGTGTGTGATATTTTGGTGGTTATTCAATTTTTTACAACATAAACATGATAGGGTAACTAATTTTTCTTAAAATTAGTTATACATGTCATTATACAACTTGTTTGACCATAGAATATTGATATGTATATTTTTAATCTTCATGAATTTTTTCATGTTGATGATATGGACTAATTGTAATAAGAAAGTTTTTTCCTCATGGTGATGGTGTGAAATTATCATTGTGGTGATACAAACATCACATGAATATGAAGTAATTTAGTTGGAAAGTGATATTAACAAGATACTTTTTCATATTCATTGTAATAATTTTTTATGGTTGTGTGTTGTTGAATAATGAGGATAACATGATGTTGGATTTGATGATGAGGATAGTATATTAATGATGATGATTATTTAGATTTTATGTTGATGGATCATATTAGTGACTTGATAAGGTAAAGAATTATGTGAGTTATTACTTAATATATTTTGATGTTAATTTACTAATGAGAGAACCATTCACTATGAACATAACTATAAAATATTATTTTTCTTGTATGTGACTAAACATTTAGTTATAGAGCAGAAACTAGATAGTCATTTATCAATATTTTCTCCATCACCCCCACCAATTTCGAATTGTAAAGGTTTAGTTATCATTATGTATATGAATTTGGTGTGTTCATGATAATGGGATAACAACAATACATTAGATATTGGGGGTTATACTAATATATGGTGGGAGTTAATTTTCATGGGTCATCTCTACATTTTTATGGTATGAATTAAATTATATATATTTTTATATTAGGTGAGTCTTTCTTGATTTCTTCTTAGTAGTGGTCTACATTGATAAGATAAACTTATAAATAAATTAGTGAAAACATTTCAAACAATCTAGACTCATTCGCAAAATCATTTGAGTATTTAAGTATGAGAGAGTTCACTAATAATTCTTTTACATAGTCTACCCCTAGATGGTATTAATCTATGAGGATGTGACTATGTACTGTGATTTTACTACTTTGATCACTATATATGAATGATATTAAAAAAATTATCTTTATTAAGGGATAACCTAAAAAGGGTATGAATATCTTTAATAATAATTAATATATATAGTTGTAGGATCATATTGGTGGAGGTATTGGGTGATGTTGGCTTGATGACTAATATTGATAGTAGGATCTTATTGTATGGTTACTATTTTTTATAATGATGAGGTATGTAGGGTTATTGGTTTTTTATGCATGTTTTGGGATAGTAGATGTTTTTATGTAGTTTTAGTTCTATGTCACTGTTGTTTTGTTGCATATAATTTATTAATTTATTATATTGATCATTATTGATTGAGGTTGTTTCACTATTCATTTTTATAGTTTTTATTTATATTAATATTTTTCATCATTTTCACTAGAGTTTATATATTTTCATTTGAGTGTTGAAAACCATTGATGCTAGTCATCAACCCTTGACTCAGTGGAGGTGGGATTCAAGGGTCTCTCTCTTATCTATTTCCAATCTATGGACGGTTTGCAATAAGGATCAGTCATAAAAAATGGTATCAAATAATTTGGTTAAAATATTGATTGGAGTTTAAATTTAAGAACATGTGAGTTTATGGTTGGCATGGTGAAAACTAGGGTAACATTATTATATGTATTTCTACTTTAGTATAGTCATATAGAGACCCAAGTATACGTTTTAGTAGTTGATTCATTATTATTTAATAGCAATGGCTTTCTATTAATAGACTCAAGCACATCAAGAAATGATTTTAAGGACTAGTTATATTGGTTCATGAATCATATACAAGTCAATACATGTTATAAGTGAAATATTTCTTATAATGGATGATTTTTTCTAGGATAGATAATCAATAAATTCCAATGGAATATTATATAATTATTATTCATTCCACTATGAAAAAATTGATATTTTGATATTATATTGAATTTTGTATCATTCCAAATGGAAACTTCTATCTACAGCTATGAAATTAGAATTATAGTGTTTGAAGTTATCTGAGTATCACTTAAATTAATCACAAGGATGATAAAGAATTCAAACAGGGACCCAGGCATGAGGGTCTTATATATATTACCATATTAAGGATTAAACGCTATATAAAGTTCATATTAGATTCAATGACAGTTTATTCTAATGTGGTGTTGTATGTGATTAATTATTTGATAGTACCCTCATGGGGGAGCCTGATGTTAGGTAGAAAAACCTTCATTAGATAAAATTAGTAGAAACTGTTCCATATTAATGACATATATATCAATATTACCTATTTTTTATGGTCTAGTATCATAGATAATAATGAGTTGGGTATAATATTCATTTGGGATTACCATATAATTAACTAGACTTCAATGAAGATGTTTATATTTTTTTGACTGAAGATTACTTCTTATTTTAGTGATTGGAATATTTATTTCACTCTATGATTTATCAAATGTTTCTTGATAGGAGTAGGGCATACCTTTTAATAAATTATTTGGTTTATATTTTGTGAGTTTTTGGGTGATGGTCTTTTAAGGACATGTCGGTATGAGAATGGGTTATAAGAGATGATTAGATAATAATATTTCCCCTTGATTTTATCCAAGGTGCCAAAATAGATTGTTTGGATTGAGATCATCATGATTGGTAATGGATTAAAAATTTTATCAAACCTATATGAGAATGATGATGATTTAATAATTTAGGAATGAAAATTTTTCTAGAAATCTTAAATTAGGATATATAGTCAGAAACCTCAGTGAATAGTAACATACCCTTAGGGTATTTTTATAGGTGATTTAAACATTACCTATGTAAAGGGTAGTTCACTTGAGTTTTAAACATTATGAGTAATAAAAATAAATAAAAAAGTTATAAAATATTATGATTAGTGAATGTGGGTAAATGTTTTCTTAAGCAAATATATGTTGTTATTATAATCATTAGGGGTTGATTTTAAAAAAAAGATTTATTATTAGACTTTTTTAGATTCTATTACTCATTTAATTTCTTTACATGGGTTTAAAGTAATAATTTTGAAGATATGAATGAAATAATGGTCTTTATTAGTTTTTATTTTGGGGTTATGGGTCCCTAGTAAGATATATACTTGATAATATTGGGTACCTATGAGTAATATTATGGAAAAATTATCCTTATTAGTTTTAGAGGTTTTCTCTATAGTTATTTCTACCATAGAAACAACAATGACTAGAACATGGTTATTCTATATTTTTTTATGAATATATAGATAAAGGAATTTAGTGGTGATATATTATACATCCATAGTGAATTTGATGTAATTGGATATAGAATGGAAATTGATGGTGTAGTTGAGAAGGAGGAATGACTTGTGTAATAATTAATAGTGAATTTATAATACTGTGACAAAAACATATAAATGTCATTCATTTTTAATGATTCCATATCATGGTGTATATTATGAATGGGTTTTTTAGTATAAATATATTTGTATTATATAAAACTAGATAAAGATATTGTGTTTATACATAATAGATATAACAATAGTTATTTCCTTGAGTGTTTATTCTAACAACCAACATCATTATGAATTAATGACATTAAGAAATGGGAAGGTCTCTAGTGAAATTAGACTATATGGGAAATTTTAATTAGGATATTACAATAGCTACTTTATGAATTTTTAAGAAGAAACACTTGAGATATTATAGAAACCTAATAAATTAATTGACAAAGGTGGAGATTAGTTTCTCACAAATGATATATGGTCAAAATGGAATTTATATTACACTGAGTTGTGGAGTTCTATCTCAGTCATTATTTTATCCTATGGTGAGGGTTTTAATTGGTCTTTTTATTTCAAGAATTCTATGACTTGTATCTTAAGAAAATTTATTAATGATTTTGTGATTTGTCCATGTTTTATTCAATGGAAATATACTAATGGATGGTTTGTAATATCTTTAGAGTTGAGTGAAGATAAACAAGAATAAAGGAGGTGATGTTTTACTTAAGATAGAAAAACCAAAAATGTGAATGATAATGATCACACTACAGAAGATTGAGTTATTCTACTATAGAAGTCAGTATATCATATGAATAAGGAATATATATTGATTTATTTTTATTTAATCATACATAAAAATTAATTAATCTAATAAGAGAAGAAATAATACTTCCACAGTTTCAGGTGAATCATGATAAAATTGATAGAGGAATGATTTAATTTGATATTAGAATATTGTTATATGGAGTTAATATGAATTGATAAATGGGTTATTTTGATTATAGAGGGAATGTTCCATATATATATATATATTGGTTTTACTGCAAGGATTCATGTGAGGGGTCGATTGATCTATGAAGACTAGCCTAGAAGAATTATGTGTCGTGCTGGTTTGGGTGATAAGTCATCTTACTTCATGAAACAAAAGTTAATGTCGTAAGGTATGGTTAAGCGAGGGAAACCATGATGCAATTTAAGTAACCATGTCATTATAAATTAGTTAAAAAAAATTGAGGTTTTTTTTGGTTTTATTGATTTTAGGTGTACCGTGTTGTAGTGAATACTCCATACTGCAAAGTGCCTGGCTAAAAGAAATTGGTGGATTATTTTTTCTCTAAATTTGGATATTTCATATCATAATCTACATTTAAAACCATAAATATAATTAAATATACTATGAGAAAATATATTGAAATTAAGTCATTAAATATAGATAATGATTCGTGAAGGAAAATCCCTGATGAGTTAAAAGATAAAGATAGTGTAGAGATGATAATTGTATTCAAAAAAATGGGAGATATCAATTAAATTATTAAATCTTGATATAAAATAAATGAGATAACCAATAAAAATATTTTTTACAAGAATTAAGGGGTAAATAGTTTTTTAAAAAATCTAGTGGAAGTATATAATTCCGTGATGAAATCCAAATAATTAGGGTATAAAAATTCCAAAGATGAAGATAGATAAAGATATAAAAAATGGATAAAGATGTTAATTCTACTCTGTATCCTAGATATTATTCCATTATTATAAGAAAAAAAATTGGATTCTTGGTATTCTAATTCTAGTGGTAGTACTAACAACAATGGAAATAATAATATGATTACATCAACTAAGAAATAATACATGCCAACACTCATGTATAATGATGGTGATAAAAATTATAATTGAAATGAAATGTAGAAAGTATTGAGGAAAAGACTAAGGGAATGTTCAAGGTAAAATATAAGTTATATAAATATGATAAAATTTTAAAAATAGAAGTGGATATGAAATTAAAAGGGAATAAGGCAAGTAGAGTTTGAAGAAACTATTTTTAATTTGAGGAGATTTCTCTTTTAAGGAAGATATTATTATTATGGAGCTTATTAATAGAAAGAACATGTGTTATGGGTTAATCTCTAACTTCATCAATTTAAGAGATATATTGAATCAAGGGGGTATATTTGAAATTCAAAAATTCTATCCAAGACATCATTCAAAAGAGAATTTATAATTTAAAAATTCATTTGATTCCCATAAGGTGACTTATGGGAGGTGTGATCAACCTCGACACACCACCAATAAATTTCTTCTCATTCTACTGGAGTATATAAAGGAAAAAAAATAATATATATAAAAATTTTAGGAGAAATGATCATTAACTAATAATAGTGGTTGAGATTTATTACAAGGATATTAATGGAGGTAATTCATGGATCCATGATAGTGGTTTCTCATCACACATGGCTCATAATAAAAATATATTAAAATAAATATAATGGTATGATAGAGGATTATTCACTTCTAGAAATTACATATCTCTCAATGTGAAAATAGTCAAATACACCAATATTGGTAAAAATAAATATTATAATGTTATATTAATTTATGGGTTGAGGAACATTCTTATTAGTGTTTAAAAACATTGTGATAATATTAATGTGGGTATATTTATCAAGAATTAATGTTTCATAAATATTTTTAGGGAATATATAATTATAAATATGGGGTAGTGAAAAAATGAAAAACTGTTCCAAATTTCTAAAGATAAAAATTCATGTTTTAGGAGCATAAAGAAAGAAAATCAGATTTAGTATAAACGAATTAGCCATTTGGGAAAGAATAATTTGGTTTGGTTTATCATGAATGGAGCTATCAGAAATATATTGAAGCTGTAATGTGAAAGAATCATCATATTTGTAAAATTTTACAAATTATATATGGTGAATAAGAGTCACAAGCCTGTGTAAATATAAACGAAGATTACTTATGAGTTAGTACATGTGTGCTGAATAATGAACATGAAGTAAAATAATAGAAATAAGTATTTCATAACTTAAATTTATTATTTAAATCATATGGATTTTATATATTTTATATTTAGTGAATAACAGGTTCTTGAGAGATTTAAATAACCTAAAATTATTAATATAAATCAAATAGGGTATGTTATCAAATGATTTTGATTCAAAAATGGATTCTAATATAAGAATTAAGAGTTTGAAGCATATCTGGAGAATCCCAAGACGAGGAATGGATATAGTTATTCATATAAACCCTAATAAAATAGATTTATTGAAATGGATAATCAGATATTGGTGTACATGGGATGAACATTAATATTAGAGCATGGTTATTTTAAAAAATTGTGGGAATACACAACTATGGATGTATATATTCTAAATAGGTGAATACTCTAACCCAATTTGGATAATATGAAATTTATGTTAGGATTTGTAAATAACCTATTATTGAAGATATTGAAGGTGTTTTATAGCCATTTATTAATAATTATTAAAGTAAAACTTATGGGAAAGTTCAATGTGAGATAATAAGAATACATATCTCTTAGGTATACACCCACTAGAAGAAGTTTCAAGTGCTACCACTAGATGTTAGAAAATATGATTAAAATATTTTATGTGATTATATTTTAAAATTAAAATAATTCACAAGTATCACAACCTATAGAATATTTGTAAGTCTCTATACAACATCTGATTATTCCATATGAATGAAACAATTTCATTACTCATAGGTTAATTATGAAAAGTATGATAATGAGGATGGCACAAAGTAAGAAGATTGTCTATTTTAAAGACATAAAAAATATTTTGAGACTAAAAATGTTTTTAGAGATAGAAGAAAGAGAGTGAAAACTATAATAAGCATGATAATTTAAATCATATCAAAATTATTTCATTGGTTTTACCAAAGAGTATTGACGAAGCCTTATAACATGACCATTGGATTTTAGTGATCTAAGAAGACAAGAATCAAACTAAGAAGAATAACACTTAGGAATAAATGTCACATCCTAAAGATAATAAATTAAAAATGAAAAGTTATCATTTTGGAATAATCTAAAAAAACAGTAAAGTATAATGAAACATATATTGTCTTCTTTGAAAATGGTACACTCAAATTGAGTGTATTTATTTTTATGAGATGTTTGTTACAATCAAAAGGCTTGAAACTATCTAAATCCTTTTTTAAATTTATACTAAAAACATAAATGGTTTCCAAAATGGATGTAAATTCATCATTAATTACTATATAACTTGATAATAGGTTCAAAATTAAACAAATTAAATAGTTTTTCTTTGAAGGTGATGGTTCTCTAGTAAGGAAGCGGAAGACGGAATTTTATAATCTTAAAAAAGCACCCTGATTATGGAATTAAAAGTTTCAAAAAAAATTCAATAATTGAAGTGTGTATTCAAATATTTATTTTAAGGGAGAAAACAAAAAATAATCTATTGTGATTTTTTATGTCAATATCATAATTTTTATTGGAAACAAATAAGGGACTTATGAGGAATTTACTACTAAATAATGAATATTTTCAAGATGTTAATGATTGGTGAGGTGTAATTTTCCTTGGGTTTTTATGTCACTAATTTATCCTATTCTATTGAGGACTAAGTTTTTCAAAGATGAATAATAAAGAAGTGTAAATTAAATCTATTTTTGGAATCTCATTTACATGCTACACTATTAGAAGACATCAAAATAGGTTATTTTGTTTGCAGTTACACTTTGTGCATGATTATAAAGAAACTAGAAGAAATCGCATATAATGGAAAAAATTAATTTCTAATAAAACACCAAAGGAAATATTAATAATTTCTAATGTCCCATCCTGGATCACTCTAAATTGTAACTGGAAACATTCACCATGTGACCTTAGACACACCTCCCAATACTACGGAGGCTGATGACTAGCAGTGAGATCAAGGGAAGTATTATGGGGTGACTATACCCCTATATCCAAGTGAGAAATCAAAAATAAATAACTAAGAACCCTATATATTTGAGTATATAGAAATAATATATAATCTAAATGTAACACCCTGAGTTTTTAGAAGATAATATTATGTTTCATAGTGAATGTGATACGCAACACTAAACCTAACCAAACCACGATTATTTTGTCATGACTGTTGTAACCTAGACTTTAAATTTAAAGGTATTAATAGGGATAACTAATTTATGATATATATATATATATATGTATATATATCCTACTCAACATAAAGTTATTGGTAAATTATTAGTAAATAATCACTCAATTTTTGGTAATTTCGTTTGTTCTTCAAAACATATTTTCATAAAAAACAATTTTTATTTCTTTTTGTGAAAAAAAATTATTATTATAAAGAAAATTTAGAAAACTTATTTCATAAAATTAAAAATTATTTTTTATATCATCATATCAAGACTAACACAGAGTAAAATTTTGGGCTTTTTCAGAAAATAATGATTTTTCAGTGAATAGTGAAAAATACCCAATGTTTTTGTAAAAACGTCATTTTTTTGATAAATTAAGTAATTTAAAAGACCAATTATTATTTTAATTTTTTTTCAAAGTAACATAACTACTCTTGAGTTTTATTTAATCCAATTTATTACATTTAAATTATTTTTATACTGGATTTTAGAATAAGTTTATTTTAGGTTTAAAAACGCATTTTTTTGATAACTTTTTAAAATGAATAATGTTTATATATTAAAATTAATTAAAATAATCCCTAATTAGGAATAATTTAAATAAAATTTTAGACTATATATCTATATTTATTAATTTAAATTCATATAATTAACTTTTATGGTTATAGAGTTAAAGTAAAATCATCTTTTCCTTGAAAAATTTATTTTTTAGAAAATCGCTTTCTATCGCACTTATGGGTTTTATATAAAATTAAATTATTCTACCTATATGAATTTATTTTTATAAAATATATCCCATATTTAAAATCATAATAATTAATATTATTTAATTAGTTCAACATAATTTTTGAACAAAATGAATAGTAATTATAGTAAATATTTTTTACCATGGAAAAAGGAAAATAGGTTAATTAAGGGTAAAATTTTAATAAGGACTAGAAAAAAAGAAACCCAAAGATTATGAATATTTATATTTTTATCTCAATATAATAATAATTATATTTTTCTACTTTATAAATTATTAAATACTTATTTTGATAAAAAAAATGATTTTGGATGCGTCAAAACATAAATTATAGTTTTGGTAATATGTGGTTTTAATCAAAAAACTTCTTTTATTCATTCAAGAAATTTGAAGATAAATTATATTTTAATTTTTTTATTAATAAATATATATTAAATATAAATGATAATATAATTTTTATGAAGTCAAATGTAATTGTTATAAGGGTTTGAAAATTGTTATTATAGAAAAACCAACATTTCTCAACAAATGTTGACTGTTATTTTAAAAGTGAAAATTCACATGTTTAGAAAATAATTTGGATAAAATAAGTGTTATTTTTTATCTTATAATGAAAAAATTTTCCAGTAATGAATTTTTCATAATTTTCAGAGATAATCAAATTTTCTGGTAAAAATTAAATACGGTATAAATATATTGTGTATATTGTAGAATCATAATGACCAAAATGTGATTTAATAAATTATATAAATGGTATAAAATACAAAATATATGTTTTTAATTTAAAATAATTTATTTTTTATGTTATTTTATTAATTTTATAAATCCTTTATGAATCCTCCAAAACCTATATTATATTTTAAGGTTTTAAAATCAATTCTTTATAAACATGACTCGCTTACACATCACCAAAGGTTTTATTTTTATAAGTTAGTCCCGTTTAATTATAAAATAATTAATACCACTACTTTTTAGAAAAAAAATCATGGTTAAAACCCTTTGAAACATAGGTGGTTTTGATTACTTTATTATACAGAGTTTAAAACCTATGTTTGGGAATTAACAAAGAACTGCCCTCCCTTTTCCTAAATAAACCAGCCTAATATCCCATTCCCCTTATCTAAAAAATCATGGATAATATCCTTACTCTTCCATACCCTCTATATAGACATCCTAATGTTCCTCCAATATATCAAGTATCTCCTCCCAATCTTTTGGAATCATCCTCTTAAGGTAAGGGATCTCCCTTTCTTCTTCTTTTTTCAAGCACGTCTTTTATGTAGTGCCTATTAATTTATATTTGTTATTATTTGGGTATGTTTTTATACATCTATATTAATTATATGT
This sequence comes from Viscum album, assembly GCA_963277665.1. NCBI lineage: Eukaryota > Viridiplantae > Streptophyta > Magnoliopsida > Santalales > Viscaceae > Viscum > Viscum album. Next base: position 176,187,074 of record OY728164.1, read on the forward strand.
TTATTTAAATTTGATTATATAACCCTTTAACTCTCATTAATACATCCCAAGAACCATTATGTACACTAGTTATGTTGTCGAAGTTGTCCTGTAATATTTCTGTACCAAAAGTAAGGGGCTTTTCTCTCTTCTTTTCAAATCAAGAACCATATTTGTATTTACCCTTTTAAATATAAATTTTTTATATTATAATAAATTTATAATAATCCCTTTAATTTCTACTTAATGTTATTTTAATGAGAGATCATTTGTACCCTTTAATTTTCACCTTTAACTAAGCTATTACCATGTTGAAATTTCGTAAGATATTTCTCTCTCTTATTTTTCATTCTCGTACCATATTTTTAATTAACATTTTTAATATAATTTTTTTATGTTTTCATGAATTTATAAGGATCTTTTTACTTTAAAACTTGTTTGATAATAATTATATATCATTTATCCCCTCTCATTATAGCATTTACCTAAGCCTTTACTACGCAGAAATTTAGTAAGGTGACCACTCTTTGTCCTCTCTATTGAAGCATCTTCTTCATTTTATTCATTTTATTTAAAATTAATAAAGTTGGAATATATTTTTACACATAAATATTACTTTAATTTTTATTCAAAAACTATGATATACCCCTTTATCTCTCATTACGCCATTTTATGAATGTTTAAGTATTGTCGTTATGTTGTCAAAGTTTCACTTTGATTTTTACATACCATGTTTTTATTCAAGAACCCTCCTTGTCATATACCTATTAATTCCAAAATTTCATGTAATATTATGTTCTTACATATCCCTCATATTGTTATTTTTACTTCCAAATAATGAGATACCCCTTTCTCTCTTATGGAACCACTTTATGAATAATCATGTACTATCGATACGCTGCTGAAATATCGCTGTAATTTTTCATGTCGATCAAATGTGAGGTGTACACTCATACCCATTCCCACTCAAGGGTATTCAACTAGTTGTACCTATACTTAATTTATTAGTTAATTCCATTCATGTAACCCAAAATCCTTTATTATGGGATTAAATGTGATGAAAAATGTTCATATGTTATATGATCTATGCACCACACTTATGCATGTACATGATATGATTATAATGGGTGCACCCAGATAGAACTCCAATGTATTGGTTAAAGTTATATTCCCATGATGTACCATTTATGGTGCGTATAAGGTTATAATAATCTCATTATGTTATGTTTTCTTGGTGTTTAACCTTGACTTATGATTAGGATGTTATGTTTAAAGTTGTTTCTACATTCTCATGTTGCTTTATGTTACCATACTATATCATTATGTATTGGTCATGTTTATGATCCTCACAACATTTATGTTCCATTTAAATTTCTATTTTCTAACATGTAATATTTTATTATTATTATTATTTTATATTCCATTATTGAGATTTATAGCACACCCCTTTCTTATGTACGTCCCCAGGTTATCCCAAGATGTTTTTGATGACTGATGATTTCTAAGAGAAATTTAAGGAAGTTTTCAATAATGTTATTGTACCCCCATGTTTAAGATGTTATTATATATACCTAATTCCAAAATACACAAGAATTATCAATTTTATGGGCTGTATTATGTGCATTATGATGTAATAAAACATGAATTTATGTGTAATAAAGTTACGGGTTGTCATAGTTTGTATTAGAGGAAAGTTTAGTTTTTTTTGAGATTAAGATTAGAAAACTATAGAGAAATCCTTAGGAATAATACTTAACCTAATAAAACATCCCTATCTTTTGGTAAGGTATATATTAAGTGGTTTTAAAGAAAATAAATCCAAGTCAAGATACTACAGTTGGATGTGGCTTTGGCATAGATGTGCCTAGAGGTAACACCCAAAAACACCACATTAAGATAGATTTTGTCGGGAACTTGTGCACAATAAAAGTCCTTGCTTCACACCTAGTTTTAAACTCCCATAGGATATGCCTTAGTAAATTTAAAAGATCAGTATGAACCATTATTACGGTAAAAAATTCCAATAAGAGTCTATGTTAGGAAATATATCATGGGTAACATATATTAAATCCTTAAAATTCATAAGTTAAAGAAATACATGTCATTTATAGGTTATCCCTTTAATTAAATTTTATTCCTAGCTATGTATTTAATAGTTTAAAATTACACATCCCTAATTTTACATTATTCTAGTCAATGGATGGAAATAGGAAGAACCGATTCAACAACCAATGTGGTGAGAAATGTGATGACTGCCCAAATGAAATGCCTACCATAATAAAAGATCGAGTAAAACATATTATGATTTTGTCAAATAATCTACCAAAAATCACAATTAACAATTATCACATAATTTAATGTCCAAATGTATCAATAAATAGGAGAATTGTTTCTCAATAAAATCATCTGATAAAGTTGATATAGGAAAGAAGATTCAATTCCCTAGGTGTCAAAAATGTGCAAAGCGGGACCAAGGTAATGTAACAAAGGAACTTGAAGGTTTTTTAAGTGTGTAAAATGGGTAATAAAGTATCTAGTTGACATAAAAAATTAAGATTTTGATTAAATGGAATAAATTAAATCCTATGGAACACTTTTTTGATCAATGTATTATGTGTGGAGAATATGGTAGTTATCTGAGTTAATTACCTAATCCAAGGGTTAAATCATTAACTAAAGACCTATGTTATGGAAATCATTAAAGTTTAAGGATTAATGTGTTAATATATTTGAATTTGAGAGTTATGTTGAAGATGTAGTATATCAATGAAATTATTGATATAAAAATAATGAAACATATAAGTATTCACCCACAGTAGTTTTCTATAATGATTTAAAACACATGTTGAATAGTACCAATAACATATAAATGTTATTTAGTAATAAAGTGATATTTTATAAAACACATTATTGAGGGAATAATAACACTTAATATGTGTTTTATTTTGAGATAAACCTAAAGAGTCTTGGGATGATATGTCTAAGTTTAATATTTTGAATATTTATGTGAAGAAATTTTAGCATGATTAAGTATATTTTGGGAAAACATAATACAAGATCAAACCTATTTTAATTTTATACTGATTAATGATATTTCAGGAGATTTTTTATTTGGGTTGAGGTACATATAGTTGTTTAGTTTGATATATACTATTATTTGAGTATAATTATCTTATCTTTTTTTAGGTTTAAGATAAAGGGTATGAGACAACCTTTGAAGTTAAAACATTCTTTAATGTTGAGGTTATTTATGTTATTTTGGATATAGAATTATTAATTTGAGGAATGATCAATGATAAACCATTGGGATTTTTTGGTTGAATTTTAGAGATTAATATATTAAGGTTTATTAATTTTTATTATTATCTTACTTTATTCGAACCATTTTCGATTTCATAAAGATATAAGGAATAGCTTGTTATTCTTTCTTAGATTATGTGATCTGCTAAAATCTTATTCTAGTGCTTTAGGAATAAAAAATCATCTTGATTTCTCATCGTTTGGGGTAGTGGAAATTCATTAAAAGAAGAAACTATACATCTCAAGAAATTATATTTTCTTATGTTTCTATTCTAGATAATAAAGTAATTCATTAATTCTAGGAAAATATTCATGTAATAATTTTTTTCATATTACTAATTGATGGCCTTCTCACCCATCACAGATATACGGCTCTGTGGCTATTGAGTTTATCCTAACCATGTTCTTTATCACTATTTATTAGTTCTTGGGAATTAGTTATTTTCCATGTTCATATTTTCACTTCCCACTAATGTTCTCCTACTTGAAATCCAAGTTATGTGATGACTTTCATACTTTCCATTCTCTTTTTTTCAACTGGATGTTTTATTAACCCTTTTTGCGATGTTGGTTTTAAATAAAAATATTTTCAAGTGTCAAAACATTTCTTACCAAGATCAAGTTAAAATTGTGAGGATGAAATTTATTAAAGGGGGAATAATTTAGCGCCCTAAATTTTTGAAAGAAAAAATTATGCTAGATAGTGAACTTGATAGGCAACACTAAACCCAAACAATCCATGATTATTTAAATATGACCGTTCTTACCATGCCTTTAAATTTGTAGATACGAATAAGATTAACTAATTTATGATATATATATACATATATATATCCTAATCAACATAAATTTATTGATAAATTCCTAGTAAATAATTACTCAATATTTCGTAATGTATTTTTTTATTCAAAATATAGTTTCATCAAAAATGATTTTAGTATATTTTCATAAAAAAATATTATTATTATATAGAAAATTTAGAAAATTTATCGGAAAAAATTAAACTTAATTTTTTTTATCATCATATAAATAATAACTTGTGGTTAATGTTTTTTATTTTTTTAAATAATATATTTTTAATTGAGTAGGGAAAATGCCCATTTTGTTTTTGTAAAACTGTAATTTATTTTGATAAATTAAGTAATTTAAAAGTCTAATTATTATTTTAATTTTATTTCAATGTAAGATAAGTATTATTGATTTATATTTAATCTAATTAATTACATTTAGATCATATTTATACTGGATTTTTGAATCGGTTTATTTTTAGACTTAAAAAACAATTTTTTTCAAAAAACTTTTTAAAATACATAATGTTTGTCTATTATAATTAATGAAAATTAATCCTAATGAAGAATGATTTAAAATATATTTTTAAATTATATATCTATATCTATTAATTGAAGTTTATATAATGAATATTAATAGTTATAGAGTTAAAGTAAAATCATATTTTCCTTAAAAAAATCATTTTTCAGAAAATCAATTTACATCACACTTGCGGGTTTTATATTAAATTAAATATTCCACACTTGTGAATTGATTTTTGATAAAATTTATTCCACATTTTCAATAATAATAATTAATATTATTTAATAATTTCAACTTAATTTTTAAAAAATATGAATATTAATCATACTAAATATGTATTACCACGGTAAAAGGAAAATAGGTTAATTAAGGGTAAAAATAAGATAACAAGGACTAGAAACAAAGAAATACTAAGAGTGTGACTATTTAAAATTTAATTTCAATATAATAATTATAATAAATTTTTGTGACTTTATAATTATTAAATAATTATTTTTAACATTTGAGGTTTCCTGGAGACCTCCACTCCTAGGATGGATCAAAATCAACGTGGTTGGTGCCTCCAAAGAAAATCTGGGGCCCAGAAGATGTGGCACCACCTTTAGAAACCACCTTGGTCAGATAATTTGGTGCTTTTTTGGTGGTTGCAGTATTGTAACCTCTCTGGAAGATGAAATCCTAAGTGTGATCCATGCCATCTCTTTCGACATACACAAAGGTTGGAGCAACTTATGGATTGAAAGTGATTCTACTACTATATTGCAGGACATATGACATGGGGTGATTCGTCTAGCTTGGCCGATTACTACACACAGGATGAATTTTCTCTGTTCTCTCCATGAAATCAACTACATTTCAACCCACACCTATCGTGAGGTGAATATGGTTACAGATGGACTCACCAATAAAGTGGTTGCGCAAGACTTAACTTGGCTCAATGAGATTCCCAACAATTTGCTTCCTCTTCATGTTAAATATTGAAATATGATCTCGTATTTTAGACACCTGTAATATCTCCTTTTAAAATAAAATTTTATTTGGTCATTTGACCAAAGCGCGACCTTCTAAAAAAATAATGATTTTGATAATAATAAGACTTTTGATGAGGTAAAACATTAATTGTAGTTTGGGTAATATATAATTTTAATCAGGACACTTTTTATTAATTAAATAATTTTTGAAACAAAGGATGTTTTAATATTATAAATAAATATGATACATTAAATAAAAATAATAATATACTTTTTATGAAGTCAAATATATTTAATGTATGGGTTCGAAAATTGTTATTGTAAAAAAACCAACATTTCTCAATAAATGTTGATTCTTGATTTAAAACTGAAATTTAATATATTTAGAAAATTATTTTGATAAAATAATTATTATTTTAAAATGTATAATTTTAAATTTATCCAATGGTGATTGTTTTATAATTTTTTGTGATAGTTTGTTTTTTTTTTGGTAAAAATTAAATACGGTATAAATATAAAGTGTGTATTATGACATCATAATGACCCAAAAGTGATGTAAATAATGATATAATGTGTATAAAATACCAAATATATTTTTACCCTTTAAGATAATGTTTTTAAGTTATTTCATTAATTTTATATATCCTTTATGAATCCTCCTAAACTAATATTTTATTTTAAGGTTTTAAAATCAATTCTTTATAAACATGACTCACTTTTGCATCACCAAGGGTGATATATTAATGACATCATCCCTTGTAATTATAAAATAATTAAAACCACTATTATTTGGGGAAAAAATGGGATGTTTATTTTTTTCATTATTATATAGAGTCCAGACCTGTGTTTGAGAAATAATAAAGAACTCCCCTAATATTTCCTATATAAACCAAACCAAGATTCCATTACTCTTCACTAAAAAAACTTGGAGCATGTAATTAATTTTTCATTCCCTATATGTATTCCTCCCATAATTCTATTAATCTCTTAAGAAGCACCACCCATGATTTTGGAATCACCCTCTCAAGGTAAGGGATCTCCCTCTCTTCTTTTTATTCGAACATCTCTTTTATGTTGTGCCACTTAATTTCCATTTACTCTTGTCTGGATATGTTTTTATACATCTATATTAATTCCATTTTAATTTAAATTTTATTAGATACCCCTTTAACTCTCATTAATCCCCCATTGAACCTTTATATACACCTGTTATGCTGCTAAAATTGTCCTACGATTTTTCCTACCAAAAGTAAGGGACCCTTCTTTCTTATTTTCAAATCAAACACCTTATTTGTATTTAGCCTTTTGTAATCTCATTATTTTTTATTTTAATGAATTTATAAAATTATCTTTACTATCCCTCTGGATTTATTTGAATGATACATCATTTATCCTCTCTCATTTTTATCTTTACCTAAGTTATTACCATGATGAAATTTAATATGAGATTTCTCACTTTTCTTTTCCATTCAAACACCTTCTTCAAAATTAACCTTTTGTGTAACACCCATATTTTTCTATGATATATATATTTTTTAAATAATTTTATTTCTTGATTTCATGCACTACAAACAACATTGTCTTAGTTTTCCTTATACGCAACACTGAGTTTCTAGGAAACATTTTTATATTATTATAATTATTTAAACAATAAAATTATAACCTAGCCATTATAATGGTAGGTATAAATAGGATTAACTTAATTATGATATTTTGGTTTACACGTGTATATATAATTCTTTTTCCAATTAATTATAAATGAATTTAAAACCCTTTTCAAAAAAAATGAACTGTTTTTCTGAAAAACTATTTAAATGTGCACAAGTGTATTTATACCAATAAATAAACAAATAACTCTTGTTAGATTATATTAATTAAATATATATATATATATACTATTAATTATAATCTTTAACATTCATCTTATGTGTTTTCTATACATGATATAAGAACAAATCCAATTTTACGTATAAAAGATATTTTTTTCTAAAAACACAATTTTGTCACATTTTGAATACACACTTATTAAAAATATAGTTTTTAAAACTTTTATAAATATTATTCGAAAAAATAATCTTATAATTTGAAATTGGGATATCAAAATTTAATTTAGATTATTTTTTAGTATTTTTTTGTGAAGTTTCATGTTCTGGTGAATAGTAAATAATACTGAATTTAAATTAAGAACTGCTTTTTCGTCTAATATATTTATATATTTACTTTTTTTTAATTGGTTTTAAATTATAATTATTATAATTTTAAATAAATTAATCGAATTTAGTTCATTGGAACCAATTTCACGTTGAAATTGGATAAAAAAACATTTCAAACTTCTGGACTTTTTCACTTTAAAGACCTCTTTTTTCATTCCGTCAATAGGATTAATTTTAAATTAATTTCATCAAATTCAATGTTTATAATTAATAAAAATTTATTCCATATTTTTAATCATAATTTAAAAATTTATTAATTAGTTCCATTTATTTTTGGACAATATGAATAGTAATTTTGTAATTTTTATTACCACGGTTAAGGGTAAATTAGGCAATTAAGGGTGAAAATAATATAATAAATAATATAAAACTACCCATACACACGAAAAAATGTTATTTTATGAAATTAATTTTACCCTTATCTCATTACGTTTGAAATTGAATATTTTTTTTGGACACTTATCTATGAAAATGACTTAGATATTATTAAAATCAAAGAGAGTGACAAAACGTCATACTCTTACTTCTAGTAAGTATAATATTTTCAATATGGGGATAAATATAAGATATTATTGACTATATATATTCTTATGAAATAAAAAATGTTTATATACATCCGGGAAATTTATATTTTTATTATTAGTGAATAAATATTTATCATAAATAATTACACAATGATGATATAGTAATTATTCAATTAATGAAAAACTCAATTAAGTGATATTAAAAATATTAAAATAAATATAATTTTAATTAATTAAGTTTATACACAAATTTTATAGGTTAATAGTATATATTATGGATGTTTTAAATGAATGTTTCTAAAGTTATCTTATTGTAATGAGTTTATTAAAGTCAAAGTAATTAATAGTGTCAAAATTGAAACTTATAATATTTTATGAAAATAATATTTTATAAATTATTTTAAAATCATAAAAATATTATATATAGAAAATGGGATGATTTATTCTCTAAAATATCTTAAATTTTACATTTATTTTCTAATTGACACTTTATATGTAAAAATTTAATACTCTTAATTTTGAAAATTTTGTTACCATAATTAAAATTAAAATGGAATAACTAAGGGTTAATCAAAATGGCAGGGTTTAAAATAATACCAAAAATTATCTAAAATATATTTTTTTAAGTATATTAAAACCTTATATCATATTAATTTTAAATAAATTTTCATTTGGAAGTATCTATAATGAGATTGGATTTGTTATAAATTAATCTATTGAGAAATTCCAAAGGTGCCCCTTCCCTCTCTTATAAAAGGTCACATCTTATTCTCTTTTCCTCATACTTAAAAACCTATTTTGTTCAGCCAAAATCTATCCAAATATCCTCCAAAACTTCCTATATTAATACAATAATCCTTAACTTGGTCATAAGTCCAACCAAATAAGTCCTTTTGTGAAAATCAAAAGGAGATTCCCAAAGAAGAGGTAATGTTCATCAATGATCATTTTTGTTTTATTTCCTCATTAAACCCATTAAATTATTTTTATTTAATTTTTACATAATAACCTAAGTATAATAAATATACTGATAAACTAGTATATTAATGTTTCAACCTACACTCACACACATTTCTATCAAATGGGATACGTAATCATCATTTGTGTGTACGGCGGACTACCACCTCGCAAACTGATGTTATTCGTTCTTCCATTGCCGCATTTCATGGTTTGGAATAATGATGCAATTTATGTTTTTATATTTAATATATGATATTTAATATCTATTTCTACTTATTAAATTATTATATAATACATACCTACTTGATTTCCATTTTTTTGTAAATACGAAAACTTCGCTTGTGGACGTGCGGACTATTACCTCCACAAAGTGATGTGATTCGTTCACACTTTCCATGAAATGTATTAAGTACGGTTTTAGTGAATGTATATTATATATATGAAATACTAATTAAACTATAATTATATTATATATGTACTATTTAACTTATTTATTTCAATAGAACAAGTTAATGAAAACAACGTTCATGTGTACATGTGGCCTACCGTCTCTATGAACAGTGTATTTCATTTTCTAATTATATATTTTATAGAATATTATAAATATATATATACTGAATATATATGATATTTATATCTTTTTAATCATTATTTATATAATTAAATCATTATATAAGTAATATGACAAAAAATATAAAAAATCAAAACACATGTGAAAAACAAAGCAGATATTAACTGAAGCGTAACATTAGCATGGAATTGTTAATAAAAGGGTAACATAAAGTCATAATCAAATCATATATGGTATTATATATAATAATATTGTTCTATAATAGATATATAATAAAATTATATTTATTATATAGGTGGTTTTAATGAGTATGAAGAGATTCAAGACATAAGGTAATGGATTTTGTCTCACTTTTATTTTTGTGGGACACATGCCTTATACACTACTCATTTATTTTTTGAGGTGTATATACTATCCATTAATTTATTTTATAAGTATTATTATAAAAATTTATAGTTATTTAAAAATTTATTTCATGATCTCTATGTCATGGGGTTTACAGTTCAAAAGATACCAAATCAGTAAGGTAATTTTGTCTTGATTTTTCTTCTTTCAGACACCTATTATATTATGCACATATATTATTTTAAGAGGTGTATATACTAATATTTGACTTGTTATTCCATGAATATCTTTATTTTAATGATATTATAAGTTTTATTTCATGTTATTCTCACTTTAGTCGGAAATCTATGTTTCTTAAAATCAATGTTTTATAAAAAAGTTTTAAAGATGTTTAAAATGATCTTTTAGGTGTTTTCAAGGAAAATGATTTCAAAAGTTTTTTTTAAAAAGCCTAATTTATAAGTTTGAAATGTTAATATAAAATAATAAGGTTTTATAAATATTTTATTATTTAAAAAGTTTTTAATTTCAAAAAAATGGAACGGATATTTTCCTCGATAATTATTTCAAGTGATCTCTCAAAATTATTTTCCATCTAAGATAATATTATTTGATGTTACTTATTCATTACTAGGGATATTATTCAAGGACATCATCCTTATTATTTTATATTTGTTTTATGTTTATATTTATGAAACCTATTTCTTTTTCATGAGTTATGCTATGATTAATTTTTTATGAAACCTATTTCTTTTTATAGGTTCTGATATGATGTATGATTTATGTTCTTGTGGAACACAAATATAACGGTTTCATTATTTGATGGGTGGGACCTATAACTCCATCCAATGAATTGGGTAATTATTTCTATCTCAAGATATAGACATGGATGAAATGGGGAGTGATCCTAGTATAGTAAAGGATTTAATCTGATAAGATGGACAACGTAGAGAACCTTGACTACTAATATGGTCATGGGAGTGAGCCATGACTACCAAGATGGTATGGTAAGAAAACTCATACTAATATTACGGCCTTTTAAGTGATAACTTAACTACTATTGAAATAATTTTATATGCATATGTGTCTTCCACATTTTCATGTCTTATTCCTATGTTATTATTTCATAGATCATGCTCTTGATTCCCTTATGATTCATGTCTTATGAACTTCCAATATTAAATTCAATAATTAAATATTATAATATTTGATATGTAGGGTTTTATTTTAAATTCAATCCTCCTATTTTGATACCATAATTCTAATGGTATGCTTATATATCTTCCATTTTTTCCCTTACTAAGTATCTAATCTCACCATTTATTATGTTTCATTTAACCAGGTTATAAAAGAAAGGTTTAAGTATGAGTAATAATGGGGAAGATCTTTATGGGATATATTTAATATATTTCACCAAATTAGAAGAATTTGTTCCAAGTTTCCAAAGTCACTAAACTATTATGGTCTTTGGTCATATTTTTTAGTAATATAATGAATATTCATCTAAAAAGATGTAATATCTATGTATGAAATGACTGGTTCATTATATTTTTAATCTCAATTGTTTATGTTTTCATGAATTTATAAATATACCTATACTTTAAAATTGAAGTCCTAATAATTATAGATCATTTATCCCCTCTCAGTGTAGCATTTACGAAAGTCGTTACTATACTGAAAATTAGTAGGGGATCCTCTCCTTTACTTCTTTTTTCAAGAATATTATTCATTTTATGAATTTTATTTATAATTTATAATGTTGGGATTTATTTTTACACATTAATATTACTGAAACATTATTTTACAAATTATTAGAGACCCCTTTCACTCTCATTACAAAATTTAATGAATCTTTAAGTATTATTGTTATGCTACTGAAATTTCACTATGATTTTTCTATACCAAGTTTTTATTCAAGAACCATCCTTGTCATATGCTTATAAATTCCAGAATTTTCATATTATATTATGTTATTAAATATACCCCATACTTTACTTTTTACTTCCAAATAATAATAGACCCACTTCTCTCTCATTAAACCACTTTATGAATATTCATGTACTGTCGTTATGCTGCTGAAATGTCAGTGTGATTTTCCATGATGAAATTTTTTTGGGTTATATACATACCCTGTCCCACGCAAGTGTAATCCACTAGTTTTACCTATACATGATTGATTGGTTACTTCTATATATATAACCCACAATCCTTAATTGTGGGATTAAATGTGATGGAAAATTTTCTTATGTTATATGATCTATGTGGCATAATTATTGCTTGTACATGATGTGATTATGATGGGTGCACCTAGATAGCACTCTAATACATTCTTTGATGTTTTAGTTTCATGAGATTCCATTTATGGTGTGCGGTAGGTTATCCTAAGCACATAATGTTAGGTTCATGTGGTGGTTATCCTTGAATTATGCTTATGATATCATGTTAAAATTTATCTCTAAATTCACATGTTTCCTTTATGTTACCATACTGTATCATTCCTTATTGTTAATGTTTATGATCCTCATCCATTTTATGTTCCATTAAAATTACTATTTTGTAATATTTAATAATTTCTCCATGTTGTTATTATTTTAAATTCCCTTACTAGTATTTATAGTTCACCCATTTTTTATGTACATCCCCAGGTTATCCCATGTAGTTTTAAAGGACCAAATATTTCTAAGATCATGTTAAGGATGTATTCAATAATATTGTTATACCCCATTTTCAAGATATTATTATACATACTTAATTCCCAAATACACTATACTTCTTGATATTTTGGGATCTATTATGTATATTCTTATGTAATAAATCATGAATTGATACATAATAAAGACATGATTTTTCGTACTAAACTTTCCTTGAAAATGGAATTTAGTCTTAAAGGAAAGAATAGTTAATCACCCACTGGGTAGATCGCATATAAAAAGTAAAAAAATAAAAAAAATAAAAAAAAATTTCCTAGCCCCAACTATAAACCTCACCTAAAATCTTCTAATTCCACTTGAGATGCTCCATCTTAAACATGTAATGTTGAGGCTCAACCCAAACTAAAACTTCAATAAGTGAGGTCTACTTGGATACCATATTAAAATAGTGGACCGATCATGTTTTGATTACAAAATTCAGTAGGGGACCACCAAAGAAATTTCATACATATCAAAAAAATACTTATATGTGATTGTGATGTCCTGTGAATAAATATATGACCACTAAAATAAATAAATAAAATGCCATTTTTGATCCTCAAGCTTATGACCAAGATTAAACATACATGCTACGTCTAGCACCAGAGTGTCTCAGAACATGTCATGTGGCCATGCCAACCCAAATAACTAAAAGCACCAATCCCTAAAGTTTATACTTTATAGTCTATAATATCATCCATAATTATTGATACTTAAGGGGTGTCACTAGGAAATATAATATCAACATCAGGTATCAATGTCAAACCCCGGTTTATAACCAAGAAATTCCCCAATTATAAGGCTCCAATAATATCCTTAGAATATAATATTTGGTTATAAATAGTTGTAGAGATTCATATCCAAACCCAAGTGGTATCACCCTTACCATTAATCATCAATAAACCAAAGGGGTAACTCACTTGGAGTTCTAAAATATCAGGAATCATTGTTCAATCCAAGGGGTATCACCCCTGGTATTCTAAAATATAAGGGGTTATCACCAAACCCAAGTACCATCACCTTCATATTCCAAAATATCATGCAACATCTTAGAACATCAGGATAAAATCCTTATCATTATATAGTCATTAGGTATGATGTTTGAATCCACTGATATCATCCAAGTCATCACATGTATATAAACACATCTCAAAGGGAAGTACTTCCTCCTATGATATCTCATCGGGGATGACTATATAACAAATCATGTCTCACAAGACAATGTCAAACTCTCATGTTCCTACATGTAATGATCACTATGTCCATATAAATCTCACATCACAGATATAGGTTCTAATATTACACTGGTAATTATCACTACTCTTTTTCCCATGAACACCCTCTCACTAGGGTTAATATGTCACTTGGGCACCCACTAGGGTCCCCTAGGTCTAACCTTAGAAAAGACACCTAATAAGGGTCATCTTACCTCAACTGTGTCCCTTGGATCATCACTGATCACTTGGAGGTAATAACATCCCCTAAATTAGTCATAATCTCATTAAGTGATAATTGTCCTCCTAAGAAAATCCATAGAGTCGACTCTAAAATTAGAAGGCTCAAGGCCCTTCTCAGCACCCAATTAGTTGGCCCAAACACCCAAACTACCCATTGATATCATTAGGTTATACCCACCCAGGTAATCAAGTCTTAGTGGGGTGGAAATCTCATCTGATGGTCATCTCAATATCACAATGGCTCTATTTAAACACAAGGTTCACACATTCCCTACTAGGGACAATACTCTTTTTTCAACACTCACCTCTACTAGGAGGAATCAAAGGGATCTGACAAAAAGTTAAATTATATTTCAATTTTCCCAATAATATCCTTATAGGGTTTGTGTATCATAAATAATACATTTATTATCAAGTCCTCATCCATTGGCGGGTGAGGCCTCCAGCCAGTGCCCAAGGACCCTCATGGCCTTGGAATTTTTTTGAATCCAAACGTATAAATTTCTTTTAAATAAAATATTTCATTTAATTTAAAAGGGTCGATCACCCTAAATTATGATAATAAAAAAATTTCTATAAATATAATTCAATATGTCTCAGGGTTATGTATAAGGTACCACCAACATTATTCAAGATGATTTCCCATTTAATCCTTCGTCTAAAAAACTTGCTACCCAAGCATGCCCATATGTATTTCGATCTCGTACCATAACATGATATCCTAACTCAATCCATAAAAAATATTTCATTTTAAACAATTATAATTAATTATTTAATTTCAAAAAGAGTAGTATAATCATCAATCAACTCACTTAGCACTGTTGTATCACCGGAACCTCAACCAACTACACTCGGAGGGTCTATAATACACCCCAATAGTGATCCCAGAAAAAAAATCCTATCAAGAAATTCCAAATTATTTTCAAAAATATTTTAATTTAACCAAAAAACATAAATAAATTAATTTGGGTATTTACTGCAACTAAAAAGACTATAGGCGGCATGGATCCTGTATCTTTACTGAGTCCTTCAATTTTATTTCTTCTTCTAATTCCTATTAAAGTGTTGTACTCATACTAAGATAATAGATATAGCATAATTATTATATTTATATGTTATTATGACTATGTTAAAAAAATATTCCATCTATATTCCATCCTCTGAAAGTCTAAAAATCACTTATGTGTACGTACGACTTATTATCTCCACATAGCGGTGTAATTCGTTTTTCATCACCATTTCACTTGGATGGTCATAAATATGAAAATAATCAACATACATGATATTTATTACATAAATATATTTTTTAAATTAATGTATCATATATAATTTCTTACTTTCCAATCCCTTGGAAAATGATAACTTTTCTTGTGCGTACATGTGGGATACCAGCTCCATAAAGAGATGTGATCCGTTTTTCATTTATGTTTTACATGGATGGTAATAAGGATACAATTAATAAATATATATGATATATATGATATAGTAATTATTATCAAAATTTTATTTATTATTTAAATTTATTTCGTTCCTTCCATTAAAAAGTGAAAATAGTGTTCATGTATATGTACTACTTACCGTCTCCATAAACGATGTAATTCATTTTTATATCTTTATATTTTATGGATTGCTCTAAATAAATATAAAATGAATATATAAGACATTTATATCATCTATTACATTATTAATATGATGTAACTATGATAAAATTAAAAGTACTGAAACTATCAAATCAAAATATACGTGAAAAATGAAACAGATATTACCCAGAATAGTGATTTTAACAAAGAATTATTAGGAAACTATTAATAAAAGTTTATAAATAAATAATATATGATATGATTGTTATGATTGTTATTCTAGAATATATTTATAATAAATCTATATTTATTATACATGAGTTTAAAACATATATTAAAGAAATTAGACATGAGGTAAGGGTTTATTTCATAAACTCATCACTATTCAAGATTATTTATGTTTAAGTCTCCCTTGGGGGGATTGTTTCCTATTTCTATATTAAAAAATTATTTTATTTTAATTTGGCAATTCATGAAATGTTCATGTATTATTACAATTTTTTCTATTTTGTACTTAAAATGATTCCAAATTTTTTTTAAGAAAATATGACTTTATTTCTCTCTTTAGTCGAATATCCTTTCTCTTTCATGCCCATGTTTTATAAAAATATTTTCAAAAATGTTTTCAAAATTCTAGAATTATTTTTTAAAGTTATTTTTACCCATTTCTTTATTTTAAAAAAAAATTAAAATGAATCTTCATTTCTTTTTATGAATGAGGTATATTTTGACATTTTTACAAAAGTGTGAAAGGAATTTTTTTTAAATTATATAGGATGAACATAATTTTCTACTATCATGACTGCTCATTTATATGAAGATTACTTTACATTTTTACAATATTATTTTAAAATAAAATGTTTCCATTAATATTTGTGAAATTTTCAGGTTTTAAATAAGTGTTTTCAAAGTAAAAAAATTAGAATTTTCCTCAAAAACTTTTCTAGTTACCTTTTGAGTGTATTTTTATCTATCTCAACATAATTTGTTGAATATTACTCTTTATAAAGTTTATAATCCTATGATACCATCCACAATAATTATTTATATATTTTATGATTATTTTTACTCAAGGTGTACTATTTTGGTACTATTATCTATATTAAACTAGATATTTTATGATTATGGGAAATGATTAACATTTCCTATTCCAGTTGATTTAATATGAATGGTTACTTTGGATGGATTATGTTTTAACCCTTTCATATGAGAAATTAATTAGAGTTATTAAGTGATGTAAGGTCCCAATATCTCCCTTCAATGAATTGGTATATCTCATGAGACAAACTATATTGTGTTTCGGCATAGGTATTACCCATTTATGTAGATGTCCTAGCACAATGTCTTGATGGTATTTTCATCTATCTTGGAATAAGGCCTTGATAGTAAGATTTCGATGTCCAAAATTATACAGTCCAATATTATGAAATCATATTGATATCTAGGTGATTATTTAATTGGATGTGATATCTAAGGATATGTTTCAATATTGTGGGAATATTTTTATGGAATTATTTGTTCATCATTTATTCTTTCCATATTATTATTTCCTTATTTAGCTTATATTGTATGTATACACTTATAGAGCATCTGAGAATACTAATTTATTATTTTTCCTTTCTATATGATACTAAGAAGTGTCTTATTATTGATATATAGAGTTATGATAAAGGGTAATACGGTGTACTAAAATAAAATACTATAGTATATTTTAAAATTTTCAAATGTTATGTGAAATTCACGTATGTATCTAGTTTTCTAATACAACTAATGTAAAGACCCATAAATTCCATATAATTTTTTTTAAAATTATTTGGGATTATTACGAGTCTATGAAAATTGATGGCACTTGATTCTGAGGACTAGTGTGCCAGGAATGTATTTTTGAACTTATTTTAAGGTATGTTCAGTAAACATACAGGTGGCATTTTCTAACTTTTGTACTAGTGCTCAGAATTAAAATCTGAGAGAACCATTGAACTCATAGTGTCGGGATTCTCTTAAGGGAGGCTTAACTTAGGTCGTAGTAGGTTAGGTGAAAAAGTTAGTTTTTGTGACTTTTAAAGAAATAATAAAATAACAGAATTGTTTTTTAATTTTTTCTACCACCTGTTGAGCGGCGGTGGTGGGACTGATGGGTTTTCAAGCTATTTAATGGCTTGAATCTCCTATTTTGTAACCGCACTATTGATAATTAATAGATTCATTCATTAATGAACCTAATTAATTCCTCGGTGCATTACTCATCCCCCCCCCCCTCTATTTAAGTGAGGATTGGGGTAGAGTTTTTGACACAGCATCATCAAGCGAGGAACCTCTGGCGAAGTGACACGACACCTTCCACCGACAAAGACGGAAGCTCGGGCGGTAATGAACCAGGAGTGATGAATGTCGACAGCTTCATCAAAGACCAGATTATCCTTTCACCACTGTGATGACTCCAACGATTCTTGAGGTAGGTTTTTTCATTGAATTCAATAACTTCCCAAGATTCTTCTCCACATTCTTGAATTTTCGGGTGGTCGTTGCGGATGGATTTCAACGGGGTTTATCATAATTTTTAATGTCATGTATAAATTAATCCCACTTGTTTTAATTCTAATGAGGAGGGCATGGGTCAAACAAAAAAGGATCGGACCCTCCGTCGCTTGATTTTCATTGCATTCTTCAGAGCGATTTTTTTCAAATTGATGGAACCATGAAACTGAGAGACGCGCAACGACGATGGTATCCCAGGAGCACCGTAGGTGCATCCAGAAGGAAGAAAGTGATGGATTTGGTGGCCTAGAACCAACTACTTTGTACTTTATTCATTAATAAATACCTTCTCACATCTTGATTGTTCTTCTGCGTGATAATGCATATGATAATGTCCTACGGACAGCTATTCCATTAAAGGTTATTAGCAAATGCCTACTATGATGAGAACCCAGAAGTGGCATAACATTGTTATTGAATATATTTTCTATGGTCGGATGATGTTATTTGAGGGACACAAATAATACAGGCCATTAGGGGTGAGGACTCATAAAACTTTGAGGCACCTTATCATGGTGTGTGTCATTGGTAATATCTAGGAGGATATTATAAGAACGAGACCCACCAGTAGGAAATCCACATTTCATAGGGTCATTGGATGTTCCTATCTGTGGACGTGTGTATTGGTCCTTAGACTCTAAGATAATATTTAATGGGTATTACAACTCATGAACTTAGATGTATTGACAAAAACTATGACGACACACTGTTTGTAGTGAGGTAGGATATGTTGGGTGCGTCACGAGTGATACTACATTAAAAGATAATATGAGAAATGATTTGTCCCTTATATTCCATAACATAAGTATAAATCTCTGGCTCTTTGATGGAATTGATATAGCCTAAATAAATCCATGGCCATAGTGAGGAATGGAAAAGTTCAATTTCAAAAAGACAATGAAAGAATAACCAAGCACATGGGTTGATGGCACTAGCATGCAACCCACTTGATTTGAGATATCGTGACAAGGGGATTACATTACATGGTAAGAGTTCGTAGAAGGTGACAGGTCATTGCGGCGTTAACTTCTTTCTCTATGGATGTCTTGGCATGTTTCTAAATGTTAACCTTGGACTTTAGGTAGGCTCCACGTAATGCCACTGAGAAAGAGGCCTAGAGGGTCACACACTATGTGTGTCCAAGTATCTGAGTTAAATATTAATTTATTAAGTTAAATAAATATTATTCCTGACTGTGGTTTAACAATTATTTAAGGATGCATGATCACATTTATTTTGACACTAGTTATTCAAGAGAATATATTGTGGGTGAAATAATATATTTATTAGTGATTAATGCAGTGATATTTATTTTAGAAATAAATAGCCATTATTCAAGGTCTAATAAATGTGGTGTATAAAATAAAGAAAATGGAAAAAAAAAAGTACACGTCATGTATATTAAATATAAACGCCATGTATTTTTTTAGGGAATTTATGAGAAATAATATTATTTATTTAATTAAATAATATTAGATGTAACTCGCTAAGTGTATGTCAGGTAATAATAATAGTCAACTGTTATTATTATACATGGGATATTGCTAAGAAATTAATGAAATGAATAAATGCTTTCGGGTAATTAATTCATTTTATTATTCTATCTAATTAAAAATCTCAATTATATATTTCTCATTAGACTATCCATTTTGGTGTTGTTGTGAACAATGTATTTGGAAAAGCTCTCAAGCCAAGAGAGAATTCATTTTCCACCAAGAACGCTCTCAAGCTTCGAGAGAGAGATCCACCTCCACTGGATCAAGGTGATCGAAGGCGGACATCGCAAGTGAAGGCTCTTCCGTGCTAGCACCCATAGAACCCTTCGGTGACATCTAGAGATACGTGGAGCACGTGTGGATCACCTCTAGAGGAATCCTATAGTTGGATTCTATGACGCAACGACGGATCACATCGGTCGTTACCGAAAACATAAACGAAGAAATAATTACATCAAGGTAATTCTTGTAAATTAATTAAATTAATTATAACCAACATATGATGATCCTATCTATGGTTACGTGACTCCCCTCTTTCTTTTTAGTTCTTCATTCTATTCTGAAGTTCTGGCATTTTATTATCGTGACAAATCTCAGATTGATCATTGTTAACGCTAAAATTAAAGTTGGGTACACCCACCAATGCACATCTGCTATGCCCGGTACCTACATAATGGACCACCATAGCTCACCTAGTGGCCCGAGGAAGATCCGCTGAGGCCGCACTGGCGACCGACACCGATAGTGGAGGTGGCAGCTGGAGCTCACCGGTCGTGGATAATGGTGGCGCCGTGGCGGTCAGACAGGCATCCGGTAACGGTCGGCCACAGAGATGGGAGGTGGTGCGCCACGGTGAGACAGGTTGTGGCTCGAAGACACGGTGAACACAAGGACCCTCACCCTACAGGTCCCATAGGTGATGTAACACCCCAGGTAAATAAAGAATATGACATTTTCATATTTATCCATATTTTTGAATAAAATATTAATATGGCTTTAAAGGGGACGCTATGCTCGATGGTGTACCCAACACGCAACAATGAGTTTCTTGGGAATCTTACGTTGCACTCTAATAATAAAATAATATTATTTTAAATGGAAGTTAACATGTAGCCGTTGTATTGGCGGGAATAGATAGAAATAACTAAAATATGATTATATATGTTTTTAAATGTTTTTACATTTATCCAATAAAAGATAAAGTCTTAAAATACGGAAAGAATTCAATTTTAGGCGTATATGCCCTAGTTTTCACTAAAGGTTCACTTATCGCCTTTTGATGGCGAACCATCATTAAATATAGTTTTTTTCACTCTTATACATTCTATTGGACCAAATAAAACTCTTCTTTAGAATCGGGACATCAAACTTTACTTTGTGTAAATTTTTGGTATCTTTACGATAAAGTTCATTTTTTTAATGAATAGTGTAAAATATTGTATTTTAATTCAAAACCTCTTTTAATCTAATTTATTTATATGATTAGATTATCTTTTTAATTGTTTTTAAAGTGAAATTATAATATATTTTTACCATTAAATCCAATAGTGGTCGTTGGAATTAATTTCACTTTGAAATCAGACTTAAACTAGTGTCAATCTTTTGATACTTATTGTTTCATAAAAACACGCTATTTGCTCTGACAGCGGGAATTAATTATTAAATAAACTAATGTGACTTATATGATTTGAATTTTGTAAAATAGACTTCATTTTTTAATTCAGAATATCAAATATAGCTTAGGCTGAATTTTTGGGATTTTTCTGAAAAACTTCAATTTTTTATGAATAGTGAAACCACTAAGTGGTACTTATAAAAAAACTGATTTTTCCGTTTAAATGAAAGTTTACCACTAATTTGTATTGAATTTTGAAAATCCGACATACATGGTTGTAATTAGTATTTAAAATGTGGTTCAATGGGATGAAAATAATTTTTTGGTGAATAGTAACTTTTTTTCATTAATCGCGATTAGAGGTAATTACTGTAATTTAAGGTAAAAATGATATTATAAAAATGTGAAAACACCATTACACTTGTCCTACCCCTATTGGATGAGTCATGGCCGACCAAGACAACCCATGGGTATATTTAGGGGACCCTATGGAGCCTCTTGGGTGAGATAATGACTTTAATGCCTTTTTTTAAATAAAGGTGAAAATGACACTAACATAAATTGTTTTACTAAAACAATTTTTAGAAGGGGTTATACTAATCATAATTTTGTCTATAAATACTATTTGGAAAGGCAAAAAGATTTCCTACATCAGTATATATTTTTTTATAATTTCTAGACAATAAATAAATTAATTTAATTATGACATCGTGATGATGCAACGATGACCTCATTAATAAACAGTTTAAATAAAATGAAACGATAATATAAAATCTAAGACCTAAACTTGTCCAAAAACTATTGGATGGAAATATTTCGAAGCCTTATCATCTTATCTTCGAAATATATCAATGTGGGACCTTAGAAATTCGAAACACATTTGAAAATAAAATAATAGTTTCATGATTTCCCAAAGTGCCCCCCCTCTCCTCTTATAAAAGGCCCCCACCTCTACCTCATTTCACACACTCCTCAAGCCTTTGGCTCGGCCATCCCCTACCCATTTACTCTCTCCACATCCCTCTCCTCATCCTAGAGGATTTCCTTTGGGCATAATCCTTTCAAGAAAAGCCTTTAGGCTCAAATCAAAAGGAGTTACACTTTTAAAGGTAATTCATTCTCTCATGTTTATTTGTTTTATTTTGCTTCTCCAACCCCCTAAACTCTTTTTATTTACTTCTTTTGTAACAAAACAAGTATCTTCAATATACTAGGATGTTGTTATAAGATTTATTCGAGCTAAAATCTCAGAAAACTACATCAAATTGTTAAAGAACATACGGTTTCCGTGGATGGCGAAATTCTGCCTCCCGAAACGATGATTGTTCAATACTCATTTAACACCTTAAAAGGTGGACATTATGATGTCACTATTTTTATATATGATATATAATATGTTTATTCTTTCCTTAAGCTTCTGTATTTTTCATTTATGGCATACCATTATTGTTTCCATTATGGGTAAACACGATATCTTCATTTTAGGAAGTGCGGACTACCGCCCCCTGAAAGTGATTTGATTCGTTAATACCATATGCGGGATGTGTAAAGGATAAAGTTAATTATATTATATATTTTGTTATACTGGAATTATAATATACTCTTATATCATTATGATTCCATTCCAGAAAATACGAAATAGAAATGGAAGTAGTGTTCATGCGTACGTACGGCTTACCGTCTAGATGAACGGTGCATTTCATTTCTTACCTCTAAATGTGATGTAATATTATAAATACATGTATATGATGAATATATATGATATATATGTTATCCAAATCATTAATATCATTTTGGATATAACGAACCTTTGACCAAATTAACAACATGTAAGTGTAAGAAGTCTATTTTTGACTTAAGAACCAAATACCGACAAAATGAACATTATTAACTTAAATGATTACATGATGTTCATAAAATGGTATAAAAGGAATAATGAACTTTAAAAAGGTTCTTAATCAAGTATATATTAACTCAAGTTCATTATTTATGACGTTAAAGAACGATCGAGTCAAGTCGGACCCGAGGTAAGGGATCTTATTCCTCTCATTCTTTTTGAGTACACTCTTTTATGTCATTCGTTCTAAGCTCATCTTTATTGTGATTGGGATGTTCTTTTATATTACTCTTTCTGTAATTTTTATGTTCATATGATGAGAGACCCTATTATCTCTCATCAATCCATTTTGGAAGTTTTGAGGGGTGCCGTTAGGCTGTCGAATTTTCGTAAGAGATCCAACCTCTCTCTTTCTTTTTAAGTACCCTCCTTTATGTCACTTCTTTTAAGCTCCTATTTGTTATGTTGGGGGATGTTCTTTTGTATTCCTCTTTCTGTAATCTTTATGTTGATATGATTAGAGACCCTAATTCCTCTCATCAATCCATTTTGAAAGTTTTAAGTGGCACTGTTAGGCTGCCGAGTTTTTGTAAGGGATTTTTCATCTCACTTTTATTCCCGTGAGATTTGTGCTACATTTTCCACCATTTACTTTGAGTGGTATATGTACATCCAATTATTATAATATTTGTGTAATATACTTTCGTTTATGAGTATTTACATCAATGTTTTATTTTCCTTCTTTCATGGGGTGTATGTTTCGAAAGATACCAAAGTCAGTAAGGAAACCTTTCACCCTCCTCTTTTTAAAATACTTCTTTTGTTGGGTCTTTTAATTTACATATTGTTATGTTGTGATATGTTCTCATATATCCTTATTGATGTAAATTTTATGTCCATGTGATGAGATACCCTTTTTTATCTCTCATCAACTCATTTTTATGTGACACCGTTAGGCTGTCAAGGGAAATTCTTAACCCAATTTCGATTTCTTTGGGTTCAACATGTAGTTATTGAATATGTCATCTTTTGAATATGTGTGAGTGACCTTTGATTATTTTACACTTAATATCCACTTATATTTGGTGTATTCGTTTGTCACACATAATTATTCAACTGATTTATCCTTAAACCAAGGATACCGTCTTTGTAAGGGACTTCGTCTCAATCTCTATTCATTGAGGCATATTTTGTTTTATACACAACCTTCTTTTATACGGTGTATAAACCCTTTTGACTTTTACGTTTATCATAAAAGGAATATTTTTATACGAAGCATTTTACTAAATGACAAAGGGAATGTTTTTGTCGTACGTATGCGGCGACAACGACTTCTCCGCCGCCGTGACTATAATTTGAGTTTCGGCTACTTCTACAAGCCATACCTTCTTTTTTAAAAGAAAAATAAATACCATGTTTTACTTTTCTTTTCTTTTGGTATTAAAAATGGTTTTTATAATGTTTTAATATCAATGTGTTGTATTGATATCTTGTTATTTAATGGTGGAAATGTTATGTTTCCTTTATGCATGTTTTATGTGATAAGATTATGTTATGGTTCTTGGGAATTGTTATGAAGACGGGTGGTTCTGTGATAAACTAAGGGCGGGTGAGCCCGATATAGCTCTCCAATGCATTGGGTAACGCGAAGGAGTGAAACGTTAAGGTTTCTCTGGAGAGATTTAGGGAATATACTGTGATGGGTATTCCAAACGTAACCAAGAGGGTTACTCCCTACGTAAGAATGTTATGAATGCCTCAAGTTACCTTTATGTCTTATGATTTCTATGATTTATTCATGGTTTGATGAGGTATGTTAAAGTGCCTAAGTTTTATGGGTAAAGTATGATTTCATTCTTATGTATATATGAACTCATGTTTCCTTTCCATATTTTTATATCCCTTACTAAGCTTTTTTATGCTCATCCCAAGTTTTTAAAATGTTTTTCACAGGTCAAGGGAAAAGTACGTGATGTGATGATAGTGTCAAGGATGTGTCAAGAAAGAATCCAAGTTTTATTTTAAATATGTTTCTGTTGATGGGAAGAATGAATCCTGTCTTTTATGTAACCACTTTGTTTAAATGTGGAATGTAATGCAAGTTTTATGATCTAATTCTCTAAAACTCTAAACCTGAAAAGATCCTCAATGTGTAATCTTGTATTAACTCAAGATTAAGTAAGGTTTAAGTTTGGGGCCTTATAGTTGGTATCAAAGGTCGGTTTAGATAACTTTAGAGGTTAGGGTATTCTTTAAGCATAAGTGACATTACCATAATGGTTAGGATTTCAGAAAGAGTCCTAGTTTTAAATAAAGTGAATGAGTAAGTATATCTTATTTTTTACCTTCCTCATTAGTACATGATGGTTTTTTTGATATAATCACACTGACATTTCTGTTTTTAGTGAATGGATGGATCTAGCAGGCACCAAAGTGACAATGGGTTTGAAGGAAACTGTGGTGGTTCTCTGATTGAGAGACTAGATGAGATGGGGATTCAATGACGAATCTCATGGTTGTTCTAAACCAACTATCAAGGAGTCGTGATCAACCACTTCAACCTCGGTGAGTTCTCCAATACATCATTTACGAGATGGACAACTCTTTGTGGAAATTCAGGTGATAATTATTAAGGTAACCATTAGGGTTTATATGATCCTTACTTTTTAGGTAATTATGGGTTACCCTATGATATGATGGAAAATGAAAGGAATGAGATAAACTTGAGGTTAAAATATGTTATGATAATTTTTGAAGATTTTATCTCATTTTGGAGGATGTTTTAAGAATTATATAGTTTTGGAAAAAGGACAACATGCAGACCATGTGACAACTCGTCGCGTCGGACAAAGCTTTGGGAATCGAACCCACAACCAAAGTGCGACTGGTATTTATCGCCTACCACTGGACTACGTGAAGTCCCTGGTTAGTTTGACTGATTCTTCTTAGTTATATGATTTTATGAATTAAGAGTAAGTTGATTTAGGGTTATTTATGAAAATGATTAAACTGTCATGGAGGATATGTGATTAGGTTAAGTACTTTTCAATACGAGACTTTAGGAGAAACTGATGTTGTTTGGAGATAAATGTTACAATTTAAATTGGAAGACTATGTGACTAAATCCCTCATATATTTGGGTTTCAATCTTAGTTTGGTTTACTTTGAATAATTTTATGGACAAATTGTTTATCGAATGGTCTTCGTTGAACATTGGGTTTTGTTGGACAAATTTTGGAGATTAAGAATAGATTTTCTTTTTATAAAGGGTTATCCTTTTCTGGATTATCTGATCATGTACTACCCTTTTTGGTTTTTGTTTTGGTTAGAGTCTAAAGACATGGGAAGTATATAGTTCTCTATTGTGTATTAGGTGATTCTCTAGAAGTTGATTATAGTACTCTTAATGCGAACAAGTCTCCCTAAATACTCGTCTTTTGGAAAAAAATATGAGTTTGATTAAGGAATCAAGTAAAAGTCGAAAGTCAACATTATAAGTGATTATGTTTCCTTATGAATAAATTCCTCAATAAAAAGTAACTTAAAACAAAAATGTTGACTATTAACTTTTTCTACTAGGAAATCGAATACCGTTTAACCCATCACAAGTTTGTGATTTTCACATGGTTAACTTTCTCCTTAACATGTTTTCTATCACTCTCCATCAGAACATGACCCTTTGCTTTTTATTCCATGTCCATGTTTTCCTACACAAAATCCTATTATCGGTTAACTCAGGTGACCTTTGTACTTATCATTATTTATTTTAAAGTGATTGTTTTACCGACTCTTGTTCCGATGTGGGACTTTCAAGGATGTTTCCAAGCCCAATTTTAAAATTGCGAGGACGCAATTCCCAAAAAGGGGGGAAGGATGTAACACCCCAGGTAAATAACGAATATGAAATTTTCATATTTATCCATATTTGTGAATAAAATATTAATATGACTTTAAAGGGGAGTCTATTCTCGATGGCGTACCCAACACGCAACAACGAGTTTCTTGGGAATCTTACGTTGCACACTAATAATAAAATAATATTATTTTAAATGGCAGTTAACATGTAGCCGTTTTATTGGCGGGAATGGATAGAAATAACTAAACTATGATTATATATGTTTTTAAATGTTTTTACATTTATCCAATAAAAGATAAAGGCTTAAAATATGGAAAGAATTCAATTTTAGGCGTATATGCCCTAGTTTTCACTAAAGGTTCACTTATCGCCTTTTGATGGCGAACCGTCATTAAATATAGTTTTTTTCACTCTTATACATTCTATTTGACCAAATAAAACTCTTCTTTAGAATCGGGACATCAAACTTTACTTTGTGTAAATTTTTGGTATCTTTACGATAAAGTTCATTTTTTAATGAATAGTGTAAAATGTTGTATTTTAATTCAAAACCTCTTTTAATATAATTTATTTATATGATTAGATTATCTTTTGAATTTGTTTTAAAGTTAAATTGGAATATATTTTTACCATTAAATCCAATAGTGGTCATTGGAATTAATTTCACTTTGAAATCAGACTTAAACTAGTGTCAATCTTTTGATACTTATTGTTTCATAAAAACACGCTATTTGCTCTGACAGCGGGAATTAATTATTAAATAAATTAATGTGACTTATATGATTTGAATTTTGTAAAATAGACTTCATTTTTTAATTCATAATATCAAATATAGCTTAGGCTGAATTTTTGTGATTTTTCTGAAAAACTTCAATTTTTGATGAATAGTGAAACCACTAAGTGGTACTTATAAAAAAACTGATTTTTCCGTTTAAATGAAATTTTACCACTAATGTGTATTGAATTTTAAAAATCCGACATACATGGTTGTCATTAGTATGTAAAATGTGGTTCAATGGGATGAAAATAATTTTTTGGTGAATAGTAACTTTTTTTCATTAATCGCGATTAGAGGTAATTAGTGTAATTTAAGGTAAAAATGATATTATAAAATTTTTGAAAACACCATGACACTTGTCCTACCCCTATTGGATGAGTCATGGGCGACCACGACAACCCATGGGTCGATTTAGGGGACCCTATGGAGCCTCTTGGGTGAGATAATGACTTTAATGCCTTTTTTTAAAATAAAGGTGAAAATGACACTAACATAAATTGTTTTACTAAAACAATTTTTAGAAGGGGTTATACTAATAATAATTTTGTCTATAAATACTATTTGGAAAGAAAAAAAGATTTCCTACAACAGGATATTTTTTTTATAATTTTTAGACATTAAATAAATTAATTTAATTATGACATCATGATGATGCAATGATGACCTCATTAATAAACAGTTTAAATAAAATGAAACGATAATATAAAATCTAAGACCTAAAATTTCCCAAAAACTATTGGATGGGGATATTTAGAATCCTTATCATCTTATCTTCGAAATATATCAATTTGGGACCTTAGAAATTCGAAACACTTTTGAAAATAAAATAATAGTTTCATGATTTCCAAAAGTGCCCCTCCTCTCCTCTTATAAAAGGCCCCCACCTCTACCTCATTTCACACACTCCTCAAGCCTTTGGCTCGGCCATCCCCTGTCCATTTACTCTATCCACATCCCTCTCCTCATCCTAGAGGATTCCATTTGGGCAGAATCCTTTCAAATGAATCCTTTAGGCTCAAATCAAAAGGAGTTACACTTTTAAAGGTAATTCATTCTCTCATGTTCATTTGTTTTATTTTGCTTCTCCAACCCCCTAAACTCTTTTTATTTACTTCTTTTGTAACAACACCAGTATCTTAAATATACTAGGATGTTGTTATAAGATTTATTCTAGCTACACTCTCACACAACTACATCAAATGGTTAAAGAACATATGGTTTCCGTGGATGGCGAAATTCTGCCTCCCGAAATGATGATTATTCAATACTCATTTAACACCTTCAAAGGTGGAAATTATGATGTCACTATTTTTATATATGATATATAATATGTTTATTCTTTCCTCAAGCTTCTGTATTTTTCATTTATGGCATACCATTATTGTTTCCATTATGGGTAAACACGATATCTTCATTTTAGGAAGTGCGGACTACGGCCCCCTGAAAGTGATTTGATTCGTTAATACAATATGTGGGATGTGTAAAGGATAAAGTTAATGATATTATATATGTTGTTATCCTGGAATTATAATATACTCTTATATCATTATTATTCCATTCCGGAAAATACGAAATAGAAATGGAAGTAGCGTTCATGCGTACGTACGGCTTACCGTCTCCATGAACGGTGCATTTCATTTCTTACCTCTAAATGTGATGTAATATTATAAATACATGTATATGATGAATATATATGATATATATTTTATCCAAATCATTAATATCATTCTGTATATAACGAAACTTTGACCAAATTAACAACATGTAAGTGTAAGAAGTCTATTTTTGACTTAAGAACCAAATACCGACAAAATGAACATTATTAACTTAAATGATTACATGATGTTCATAACATGGTATAAAAGGAATAATGAACTTGAAAAAGGTTCTCAAGCAAGTAGAGATTAACTCAAGTTTATTATTCAGGACGTTAAAGAACGATCGAGTCAAGTCGGACCCGAGGTAAAGGATCCTACTCCTCTCTTTCTTTTTAAGTACACTCTTTTATGTCATTCGTTCTAAGATCATCTTTATTGTGATTGGGATGTTCTTTTATATTAATCTTACTGTAATTTTTATATTCATATGATGAGAGACCCTATTATCTCTCATCAGTCCATTTTGGAAGTTTTGAGTGGCGCCGTTAGGCTGCCGAATTTTCATAAGAGATCCAACCTCTCTCTTTCTTTTTAAGTACCCTCCTTTATGTCACTTCTTTTAAGCTCCTATTTGTTATGTTGGGGGATGTTCTTTTGTATTCATATTTCTGTAATCTTTATGTTGATATGATGAGAGACCCTACTTCCTCTCATCAATCCATTTTGGAAGTTTTAAGTGGCACCGTTAGGCTGCCGAGTTTTTGTAAGGGATTTTTCATCTCACTTTTATTCCCATGAGATTTGTGCTACATTTTCCACCATTTCCTTTGAGTGGTATATGTACAGCCCATTATTCTAATATTTGTGTAATATAATTTCGTTTATGAGTATTTACATCAATGTTTTATTGTCCTTCTTTCATGGTGTGTATGTTTCGAAAGATACCCAAGTCGGTAAGGGAACTTTTCACCCTCCTCTTTTTAAAATACTTCTTTTGTTGGGTCTTTTAATTTACATATTGTTATGTTGTGATATGTTATAATATATCCTTATTGATGTAAATTTTATGTCCATGTGATGAGATACCCTTTTTTTATCTCTCATCAACTCATTTTGATGTGACACAGTTAGGCTGTCAAGGGAAATTCTTAACCCAATTTCGATTTCTTTGGGTTCAACATGTAGTTATTGAATATGTCATCTTTTGAATATGTGTGAATGGACTTTGATTATTTTACACTTAATATCCACTTATATTTGTTGTATTAATTTGTCACACATAATTATTCAACTGATTTATACGTAAACCAAGGATACCGTCTTTGTAAGGCACTTCGTCTCAATCACCATTCATTGAGGCATATTTTGTTTTATACACAACCTTCTTTTATACGGTGTATAAACCCTTTTGACTTTTACATTTATCCTAAAAGGAATCTTTTTATACGAATCGTTTTACTAAATGACAAAAGGGAATGTTTTTTCCTTACGTATGCGGCGACAACGACTTCTCTGCCGCCGTGACCATAATTTGAGTTTCGGCTTCTTCTACAAGCCATACCTTATTTTTTAAAAGAAAAATAAATACCATGTTTTACTTTTCTTTTATTTTGGTATTAAAAATGGTTTTGATAATGTTTTTATATCAATGTGTTGCATTGATATCTTGTTATTTAAAGGTGGAAATGTTATGTTTCCTTTATGCATGTTTTATGTGATAAGATTATGTTATGGTTCTTGGGAATTGTTATGAAGACGGGTGGTTCCGTGATAAACTAAGGGTGGGTGAGCCCGATATAGCTCTCCAATGCATTGGGTAACGTGAAGGAGTGAAACGTTAAGGTTTCTACGAAGAGATTTAGGGAATATACTGTGATGGGTATTCCAAACGTAACCAAGAGGGTTACTC
The DNA here is from genome assembly GCA_963277665.1 of Viscum album. Lineage (NCBI taxonomy): Eukaryota > Viridiplantae > Streptophyta > Magnoliopsida > Santalales > Viscaceae > Viscum > Viscum album. The sequence goes on from OY728164.1 coordinate 176,218,602, forward strand.
CCTATGTAAGAATGTTATGAATGCCTCAAGTTACCTTTATGTCTTATGATTTCTATGATTTATTCATGGTTTGATGATGTATGTTAAAGTGCCTAAGTTTTATGGGTAAAGTATGATTTCATTCTTATGTATATATGAACTCAAGTTTCCTTTCCATATTTTTATATCCCTTACTGAGCTTTTTTATGCTCATCCCAAGTTTTTAAAATGTTTTTCACAGGTCAAGGGAAAGGTACGTAATGTGATGATAGTGTCAAGGATGTGTCAAGAAAGAATCCAAGTTTTATTTTAAATATGTTTCTGTTGATGGGAAGAATGAATCTTGTCTTTTATGTAACCACTTTGTTTAAATGTGGAATGTAATGCAAGTTTTATGATCTAATTCTCTAAAACTCTAAACCTGAAAAGATCCTCAATGTGTAATCTTGTATTAACTCAAGATTAAGTAAGGTTTAAGGCTGGGGCCTTATAAGTGATGAGGCGATGCCGCCTAGCGCTGCCAATCAAGGAGCGGAACGGCTCCTTTGATCTGTTCGGTAGGCAGACCGTGCGGGTCATTCCAGCCAGTAGGCCGAGCCACCACGGGCAAGCCCAACTGGGCCGAGCTAGTTAGACCCGAACAGGGTCGGGTCGACCTGTACCTGGTCGGGTCAATCCGGGTCGGACTGGACCCAAACCCCTCTCAGACCCAAATACGCTTAAAAGGCCATATCCTGTGAACTAGAGGTCCGTTTGACAAACCGTTTATGGTGTTGGGATCCTTGGAGTGAGACATGCCTTTTAAGTTACTCCACGAGAGTTTTGGAGAAAGTTGGAGTACATTCGAGTTGGATGGACCCTGAATCCAATCGGGCCCTTAGTACTAAAATGAAAATAACTTACAGACCGGGCGTCTGGTTGACGTGTCATCTATTGTGTTGGAACCCTTATGACGTGAGGGTTCATTGGGTAACTTCTACATAGGAATTCGTGCAAGTTAAAATATGACCGACGTCTTGAGAAATGGTTTCTCCCAAAAACAAGCATACTATTAATGGGAATCATGTGTCTAGCTGAGACATGAAGAATGAAGAGTCGTTATGTGTGAATCAGCACCCAATGATTCTATGTGAATCAGCACCAAGTTATTCTCTATGAATCATCACCCAACGATTCTGTGTGAATCGGGACACAGGGATTCTGTGTGAATCAGTACCCAACGATTCTGTGTGAATTAGCACCAAGCGATTCTGTGTGAATCGGCACCAAGTGATTCTGCTTGAATCAGCACTTATCGATCCTATGTTGGTCTTGGGGGGGGGGGGGGTAGTACCTATCAATCCTGTGTGGGTCAGTAGTATTTCCTCTTGATAGAGTAAGATGATCTAGCCTTACAACTAATCATTTGTACTATTGTACTTTTGTTATACCTAGTTTGAGTTGTGAATATTGCTTTGTGCTTAGTGATTGAGATAATTCTTGTGTTATTCCTATATTTAATTCTGGGAGACCGTCGGGGGTCTCGGGGTCCCTACTGAGTATTTTTATACTCACCCCTGCACGGGATTCGTTCGCACCTTGTTGTGTCATATACAGACGACGAGCGGCTCAGCTGAGAATGTAAGATCTAGGACCAGGCGGTAAATGGAGGTGAGTGGTCGACATGGTGAGCAGTAGAGACGAGTTGTACCTACCCTTCATGTAAGATCCTTAGTGGATGATCTTCATAGCTATTTTCAGTTTTTAGTTATAGTTGTACCTTATTAGTTTTGCTTGTATTCTGGACCCCTTTACTTTCAGTAAACACTTTTACTATTGCAGTTTTACTTCATGGTTGCATCTTGGTGTGTTCTTGTGTTGTGTGTTTGTATAGGTTTAAAGGCAATGTCTTCCCGTTTTAGGGATACGCCTTTCCGATGCAAGTCTCCAACCCCTGGCCTATGGAAGTTAGGCTTGGGGTAGTCATGGCACGGGCCCTAGGGACGGGTCGTGATAGAGCGGTATTAGAGGAGTCGGTTCTACCGAATAACTAGGACTCTGATATTTCCAATGGAGCAATAGTGTCAAGTGTTTTGAGTATGATTTTCAATTCAGGGAGTCTAGTGTTGGTTCAGCATCCGATGTATCCATACACCAAGACCCTAAATTCTGATATCTGACTCGGTGCACAAAAACACTGATTGTGTGTGTTTTTGAAATGTTTTTACTTTGATCTATTTTGAGTCAGCTCACGAGATATAACTTATTGACCGTGGTTCACATGTTTCTTTTCAGGATACTACCATGTATACAGCAAGCCAAGATTCCCAAGGGAGTACATGATGATGGCCCACTAAGTGATGAGGATTCATTGCAGGGCCCTCTTACAATGTGGGCACATTCGGGTGGTGTACCAATAGCACCACCACTAAGAGGGAAGTAGTTGCCACTATCCCCACTAGTGAACAGTGCACACTAATTGAATGCATTGCATGAGCTCCAATGGCATAGGCTTCTGAGGTTTCAAGGTGAGACAGATCCCCAAGTATCTGAGGATTGGATGGAGGTCGTGGCATGAGTTTTCCACCTAGTAGTGACATTAGAAGAGCAGATGGTGATCCTAACGGCTCTTCTTTTCCTAGAAACGGCTGGAAGATGGTGGATCCTGATGCTCCAATTGCATGAAGAGGCAACCCTCACCTAGGAGTACTTTGAGAACCTCTTCAGGGCGGAGTTCATCTCTGTGACACTACGCTCTGTGCGTATTCTAGAGCTGCTACACTTATAGTTGGGCAACTTATCAGTGGTCCAGTACTCGGTGAGATTCACTGACCTCTCACGCTACTCCACCGACATAGTGCAGGAACCATTCTCCAGGGCCTGAACCTTTAAGCATGGTATTCGGTGAGATATAAGAGTGTCAATGATATCTATCAATAACTGAATGCAGGATGGAGTTCATGAGCGAGCATTATTGGTGGAGAGCTTCTTAGCTGAGCAGGCACCAGTGGTGAGACCCACCATTGGATGATAGGTATCCAAGTCATCTGTAGAAGGAAGTAGTCATATGACGTAGAGTTCCAAGAAGAACAGACCTTCCATATGGTGAGCCCAGGATGTAGGGTCAGAGGTGCGGAGCTCGTGAGGCAGAGCGCGTTAGCAGGGAAGAAGACTGTGCATCATGTGCAGCAGGCAGGGCCACATGGATCGTGACTGCCCGACCCGTTGTACCATTGATCAGTATACGGTCAAGGAACCTCTGAGGTAGCGACCGAGTTTCAAGAGAGGAGGTCTATAGGGTGGTGGACTTGGCAGAGGAGTAGATCATGCAGCAGGTGGTGGACAACGGTTTGAGGTTCTACCACCACCACTCACAGGTGATCCACCTCGACCACATGGAGCAGGTGGACAGGGGCGAGCACAGCTACAGGAAGTAGAGACCTACGATCACGACACTCCAGAGATGATTAGTGGTACAATCTGTGTCTATTAAACCCTAGTTTTAGTACATATAGACATAGGTTCCAGTCACTCTTTCATTTCCATGGCACTAGTTCAGAGCTCGTAGATTCTGATGGAGTCATTAGCTCGATCCTTTCTATTAGAGACTCCTATGGGAGAAGATTCAACGATTACACACTGGTGTAGGCAGTGTGATCTCACTCTAGGAGGTGATAACTTCAACTGCGATCTCCTACTAGCAGTGTCGAGGCCTTACGATTCCATCTTGAGTATGGGCTGGCTATCTAAAGTCCATGCTCGGATCGACTATTTTAGGTGCAAATTGTGGTGTGTCCACAAGGATGGGATCAGGTTTACCTTAACTAGTGAGGAGGAAACCTTTGTAGTGCATGATGGACTATCTCATAGGAGGGTTCAGCCAATTACTCATCAGTTGGCGAGATTCACCCTCAGAGTAGTTGACATGAGGAGTCTAAGTTATCCTGTAGTGGTGGACCAGTATGCTGATGTCTTCCCTGATGATGTTCTGGGACTACCTCCTCACAGAGAGGAATACTTTCACATCGACCAGTACCCTGGGATGACACTGATATCTATACCAGCATATCATATGTATCCCATGGATCTTCGTGATGTGATGGTATAGTTAGAGGACTTGCAGAGAAAGGGGTTCATAAGGCCTAGTGTTTCTCCATGGGCATCCCCGATCTGGTTTTCCAAGAAGGGAGATGGGAGTATAAGGCTTTGCATATATTATCAGCTCTTGAGCCAGGTGACCATGAAGAATAAGTATCCTCTTCCTAGGATTGATGATCTCTTCGACTAGTTGAACAGAGCTTGTTGGTTTTCGAAGATAGACCTCGGATCAGGCTATCACCAGCTCAGGGTACGAGATGAGGATGTACCAAAGACAGCCTTCATATGTCGGTATGGACATTACGAGCTCTTGGTGATGCTTTTAGGCATGAAAAACTCTAAAGTGTTCATGGGGCTCATGAACTTGATCTTCTAGCCATACCTCGATAGCTTCATGGTGGTATTCATTGATGACATCTAGATATACTCAGCATCAGAGGAGGAGCACGCCACGCACCTTCAGATAGTTCTAGATACAATCTGAGAGCACCATCTTTTGGGAAAGCTCTCGAAGTTCCAGTTATAGATACGGGAAGTCCACTTCCTGGGGCACATTATATCAGAGGCTGGAGTCGTAGTAGATCTGGTGATGATTGAGGCAGTGCTTTCCTGGGAGCCACCCAGGAGTGTGACCGAGGTGTGGAGTTTCCTCAGATTTCCTGGGTAATATCAGAGATTTTTACCTGACTTCTCCAGGGTAGTGTCACCCTTTTCAGCCTTAAAAAAGAAGGTTCAGCCTTTCTTGTGGACAGAGAAGTGTCAGCAGAGTTTTTAGGAGCTGAAGCAGAGATTGACGAGTTCCCCCATCATAGGCTACCAGAAGAGGGCGTTCGGTATATAGTCTACTGCGATGCATCAGGGAAAGGAATAGGTTTTTTCCTGATGTAGGAGTGAGTGGTGATCGCCTACGTCTCACGAAAGTTGAAACAGCACGAGTAGAACTACACTACTCATTACCAGGAGTTAGTAGTAATGGACTTTGTGTTATAGATGTGGTGGAAGAACTTGATGGGCGAACGTTTTATAGTCTGCTATAATCTCAAGAGTCTCAGGTATATCATCTCATAGAAGGACCTAAACCTGAGACAATGAATATGGCTAGAGTTCCTCCAGGACTATGACTTTGAGATAGTCTATACTCTTGGGAAGGGGGGCGTAGTAGCAGACGCACTCAGCAGGAGGTCTGGACTACATCTACTGAGTGACATGACAGAGCAGCTAGCCACATTGCAGATATCCTTCATGGATAGAGATGAAGCATCTATCCTTCAGCCTACGACTTTCACTCCCCCAATTCTTCAGCGAGTTCAGGAGGCATAGCTTGGGGACATTGACTGTGAGGCCCGACGTGATCATATATCTATAGGACAGGATCCTGGGGGATTTCCTGAAGGTGGGGAGCACATTGTTCTCTTGAGAGGACGCACCGTGGTACTAATGATGCTACGAGAGGAGGTGTTGAGGTATTTTCATACATCCCCTTTAGCGGTACATTCTGGAGTGGTGAAGATATTCCAGGATCTATGGCATCAAAACTGGTGGCCAGGGATGAAGAAAGTAGTGGCAGAGTTTGTATCATGATGTCTCACTTGTCAACAAGTGAAGGTCGAGCATCAGGTACCAGTGGGATTAGCACAGATACTTGAGGTACCAAAGTGTAAGTGGGATGGTATCTCCATGGACTTCATGATAAGGCTACCACATATGTCCAGGGGCCATGATTCCATTTGGGTGATTGTTGACCGACTCACCAAGTCAGCCCACTTCCTACCCATCCGAGAGTAGGGATCAATAGAGATCTTGGGACGTCTCTACGTATAAGAGATTGTGTGATTTCACGGGGTGCCAATGATGATCGTCTCAGATCGCGACGCTTGTTTTACATCCCACTTGTGGAAGGGATTATAGGAGGCGTTCGGGACTCAGCTACGCTTGAGCACCACCTTCCATCCTCAAATAGATGGTCAGATGGAGTGGACCATATAGACACTCGAGGACATGCTTCATACTTATGTCCTCGATTTTGACTATAGTTGGGAGGACCACTTGCCCCTGGTGGAGTTCGCATAAAACAAAAATTATCACTCCACCATCGTCATGGATCTGTTTGATGCCTTGTATGGATGAACATGAAGACCACCTCTTTGCTGGACAGACCCAAGAGAGTCAGCACTTACGGGTCCAGAGTTGGTACAGACATCCATAGAGAAGTTTCAGATCATCTAGAAGTGGATGAAGACTGCACAGAGCTAGAATAAGTCTTATGCTAATAGAATACAGAGACCAATGGAGTTTGAGGAGGGTGACCATTTCTTCCTATGGGTCTCACCCCGACTATGATTAAGAAGGTTTGGTCGGGTGGCAATCTATCTTCGAGGTTCATCGAACCTTTACCAATCCTCAGTAGAGTAGGAGAGGTGGCATACTGTCTAGATCTTCCCCCACATATATATCGGGTGCATAATTTTTTTTCATGTGTCGCAGCTAAGGAGATATGTGCATGATCCATCGCATGTTATCGACTGGGGAAAGCTGGACATCGACGATGGGGTGACATTATTAGAGTTCCCAGTGGAGATAGAGGATTGATAGGAGTGGTTCCTTTTTGGGTGGTCGATTCCTCTAGTTTGAGTTCATTGGAATCATTGGAATATCCAGGAGAGCACATGGGAGCAGGAGGTTCAGATACGTGCTCAGTAGCCCCATTTATTTCCATAGTTTTGTTGTAGATTTTGGGGATGAAAATCCCTAAGGTGGGGATAATGTAAAGACCCAGAAATTCTATGTAATGTTTTTAATTATTTGGGATTATTACGAGTCTGCAAAAATTGATGGAGCATGATTCCAAGGCCCGATGTGCCCGGAACATATTTTTGAACCTTTTTCAAGGTTCATTCAGTAAACGAACGGGTAGTGTTTTCTAAATTTTGAACTGGTGCTCATAATTGAAATCTAAGAGCACTATTGAATTCGCAGCACAGAGATTCAATAAAGGGAGGATTAACATCAATTTTAGTAGTTCGGGTGAAAATGTTAGTTTTTGCAACTTTTAAAGAAATAATAAAATAACAAAATTGATATTTTATTTTTCCTACCACCTGTTGAGTGGTGGTGGTGGGATCGATGGGTTTTCAATCCATTTAATGGCTTGAATATCTTATTGTGTAACCACACCATAGGGAATTAAGAGGTTCATTCATTAATTAACCTCATTAATTTCTTGGTGAATTACTCACCCCCCCCCCCTATTTAAGTGAGGCTCAGGGTAGAGTTGTTTACATGGCTTAATCAAGCGAGGAGCCTCTGGCGAAGTGATGCGACACCTTCCACCGAAGGAGATGGAAACTTGGGAGGCAAGGAACTGGGATCGAAGAACGCCAAAGGCTTCATCAAAGTGTGGATTATCCTTACACCATAGTAATGATTCCAACGATTCTCGAGGTAGGATTTGTCATTTAATTCAAGAAATTCCCACGATTCTTCTCCTCATTCTTGAATTTGCAGGTGGTCATTGCGGGGCGATTTGAACGGGGTTTATCATTATTTTTAATGTGATGTATAAATTAATACCACTTGTTATAATGATAACGCAGAAGCCGCGGGCCAAACCAACAATTCTTGGACCCTCTACTGCTTGATTTTCATTGCATTCTTCGGAGGCGGGTTTTTTCAACTTGATGGAACCTTGAAACTGAGAGGCACGCAATAACGGAGGCATCCCAGGAGGACCGTAGACACGTATGAAAGGAATAACGGACCATCGGAGATCACATGGTGGCCCATGGAAGATTCTTCGGCGGCAGAGGTGGCGGTTGATGCCCGTCGTCCATGGATGTGGGTGGCGCCGCTCGGCACCCTGATCGTCAGACAGGCGGCCAACAATGGTCGGCTACGGAGATGGGAGGTGGCACGCCATCGCATGCCATGGTGAGATATTCCATGGATCAAAGTCATGGAAAAGGCAGGGACATGCACCTTATGGGTCCCATGGGTGATGAGGTGATGCCACCTAGAGCTGCTAACCAAGGCGCTAAAAGGCTTCTTTGAGTCGTTTAGAAGGCGAACTGCGTGACCCCCGCACGGGTCACGCCTGCTGGAAGGCCAAGCCGCCACGGCCCAGCCCTGTCGGGGCTGGCCGGGCCAGGCCAGGCCTGATCGGGTCGGGCCAGGTTAGACCTAGACCAGGTCGGGTTGGCCCAGGTCGGGCGGCCCGGGTTGGACCGGACCCAGACCCCTCTCGGGCCCATATACGCTTAAAAGGCCATATCTTGCGAACCGTACATCCTTTTAACGAACTGTCTGCAGCGCTGGGATCCTTGGAGAGACATGGTACTTTTGGGTTACTCTATTAGATTTTTGGAGAAATTTTTTTTACACCTAGGTTGGATCGATTTCGAATCCAACTGGGCCCTTAGTACTAAAATGCCAATAACTTATAGACCGGGCATCCAGTTGACGCGTTGTCTATTTCATTGGAACCCTTATTACGTGATGGATCATTAGGTAAATTCTAAATGGGTCTTAATTATGGTTGAAATACGACCAACGGATTGAGGAGAGGTTTCTCCTAGAAACAAGCATGTTATGAGTGGGAATAGTGTGTCTAGCTGAGACGTGATGAATGAAGAGAAATTATGTTTGAATCAACACCCAATGATTCTATGTGAATCATCACCCATTAATTCTGTGTGAATAATCACCCAGCAATTTTGTGTGAATCATAACTGATTGATTCTGTGTGAATCAGCACCAAGTGATTCTATGGGAATCAGCACCCAACGACTCTGTGTGAATCAGCACCCATCGATTCTGTGTGAATCAGCAGCCAGCGATTCTGTGTGAATCAGAACCTAGAGATTCTGTTTGAATCAGCACCTATCGATCATGTGTGGGTCTTGTGGGGGTTAGTACCTATCGATCCTATGTGGATCAGCAGTTGTGCCTCTGGACCGAGTAAGATGATCTAGCCTTACAACTAATCATTTGTACTACTTTACTTTTGTTGTACCTAGTTTGAGATATGACTATTGCTTTGTGATTTTTGATTGAGATCATGCTTATATTATTCCTATTTGGAATTATGAGAGACCTTCAGGGGTCTCGTAGTCCCTATTGAGTATTGTTATACTCACCCCTACATGGGCTTTTCCCACACCTTATTGTGTCTTGTGCAGATGATGAGTGGCTAGGTTGAGACTATTAGATCCAAGACTAGGTAGTACAAGGAGGCGACTGGTAAACGTAGAGAGTATTAGAGACGAGTTGTACCTACCCTTCAGGTAGGATCCTTAGTGGACGATGTTAGGAGTTGTTTTCTATTTTCAGTTTTAGTTGTACCTTTTCAGTTGGGATTGTATTCTGGCCCCCTTTACTTTTAGTACACACTTTTACTACTGCAGTTTTACTTTGTGGTTGCATCTTCTTGTGTTCTTGGGTTGTGTGTTTGTACAGGTTTAAATTCAATGACTTCCCATTTTAGAGATACACCTTTCTGATGCTAGTCGTCAACCCCTGGCCTAAGGAATGTTGTCTTGGGGTAGTCATGATATGGGCCCTGGGGGTTATGGCATGGGCCCTAGGGGTCATGACAACTAAACTATTTGGTACCTTGGAATGTGATCGATTGTATCTAGAGACCATGTAATAAATTAACCACTATATTTTTTCTACTGGGGTCAGGGTAAAACAGCCTCAAACCCACACTCCTAGTCCTGGTGATAATGACATAAAATTTATATTTATGTATTTGATATTGATGAATGTAATACAATTGTTTACATCCAAAACATACAACATAATAAGAAAATATTGGATCACTTACACTCCCATGGACTATTCAGGTTTATAGTCTTATAGAATTAGAATAAACTCTTACATAAATAACACTCATGATTTTAAGAGAGTATATTTACCTTTATACCCAACTTTTCATATTCCATATCAGGACATAAAAATAATCCATATGAAAACCTTCTAGGAATAATTCATTTAAAATATTTCTTGATAACTTGGGGAAAATAAAATATAATAAGGGTTAGCATAAATTTCTAGAAAGGGTTTGAATAAGCATTAACAAATAAATTTTATCAAGGAGTATAAGAAGAACATAAGGGTATGATGACATAATAAAAGTGCATGCGCATAACATAAGAATATTCATACCCCTAAATACCAATATCCTCAATAATGAAACATAACATAAGGATTTATCAAAGTAAAGTGTAATAATATTCAGTAATCATGAGCCATATGATTTCAATCTTGATCAAAGGAATCATTAAAACCCCATAGCAAATTAAAGAAAATGCATTGGGATATTGGAATCTCGCATTCATAAAACACTTACATAGCCTATATAGAACCCAAACAAATCGAATAACCATACGGTTAACTTCAATACCCAATGTATTGGAGTGCTATCTTGGAAAACACACCATATAACATATATCAGGCTCACCCAGTACTAACTAGATGTACCAATTATATAAGATAAATCGGTCTCCCCAAGCATTATATGGGTGCACCCATCATATAAAAATGTCCAAGAACCATAAATAAAGGACATAGAGCTTTTATTACATTATAAAAATAATAAAAATAATTATTCCCCTCATAAGTTGATTAAATAGTGGAAAAAAATAGGTTCCATGAAAATATATTTGAAATGTGATTAATCCATGGAAAATAAGTGGGACCCATAACAATATATTTGAAGCATGATTAACTTTTGGAAAATAAATGGGTTCCATAAAAATATCTTTTCAACATGATTAACCCATGGAAAAGAAACAAGATTCATGTTAATATCATAATCAATCCATAGAAAGAATAAGGATGTTATCAATACTAAAAATCCTTAGTGGAGTTTAATTAACGTCATGGTTTGTTCTCATTGATGAATGTAAATACTTTTAAAAGACAATTAAAAACATTCCTGAGAAAAATAAACTTCCCACTTTGAAAATTACTTTTAAAGAACTAAAATTTTAAAAAATATTTTAAAAATACTATTATTTGAAAATAACCATTGAAAAATATAAAGGAAGGTTCAAAAAAAATAATGTTCATGGAGGTAGGAAAATTCATTCATATCATAAAATTTAAAAATAAACACTATTTTCAAATATTTTGTAAAATGTATCAAAAGTGACCCATTTGGAAAATGTTTAAGTTTCCTTTTAAAACCCTTTTATAAAAAATAAGTTCAAATATCATTTAAAATATATTTAGTAAATAATTTATGTTCAGAAAATAATATTTTTAAAACATCTTATAAAACAAGGATAAGGAATAGAAATATTCCTAATATAAAAGAAGGTAAAATATTGATATCAACCTTGATGTTTATTTAATCAATAAGGAAATAAATTGAAATTAAACTTGTAAACTAAATTTATAACCATTTGATAAGAAATATTTGATGTTCAAGAATATAAGAGAATATGATTTCCTCTAAGGGAACCTTCGACTTAAACAATCCCAAAAAAGAAATGAGATTGTAACATAAAGTGTTTTCCACTTTGGTAACTTTTCAATCATAATTGATATGAAATAATAACTTCAAATGCAACATTTAATATCATTAAAAATCATATTCATGATGTACATTTCAAATTCATAATGTATACACATCATAAAAGAAGATAGGTGCATATCATATACGTATGTCCCAAAGAAATAGAATTTGGGACAAATAAAACTTACAAAGATCAAATCATTCAATTGAGAGTTAATTAATGGATATATTATGTATAATAAATAAAAATAAGAAAAAAAAGTTTAAATAAATAATAAACTAATTTAGAGATCAATTCACACATAATCATGTCATAATGGGGTTAATGAAGAAGAGTTATAACCCAAATAGAGGAAATTAAGTTAAGAAGATATTTTCAACTAGGTAAAATTAAATTAAAGTTAGATTAATCACTAAAAACACCCTAAGAACTACAATATCACCAGAACCTCAACTAACCACACCAAAGGGTCCACAACACACCCCCGACACTATCCCAGGAAAAACCACTATGTCATGAACCAGCCCGGGTACCCTAGTAAACTAATAACTAAGATTTCCATGAAAGAACTTGAAGGGAATTCATAATCCCCATGGGTCAGTGACTAGAACCTGGCATCATACAATGTTCAAGTGGGAATGATTTTTCCACAAGACAAAGCGGAAGTAAGACAAGTAAGTCAATATGCATATAAAAGAAACTCCACTGTGAGTGAAGTACCTGAATTTAACAAAGTATAAAAAGCACATAGTACTATAACCCAAGTACTAAAAATAAGTAAAATAGCCCCAAGGTCCCTAATGAAATGACTCATTGTGTCCCAAGCTCAACAATTAGATCCACCTCCAAGAGATCCCTTTCCTTTGCTTGAACCTGTAAGAATAAATTCTACAAACATCCAAGGGAAAAAAGTAGGGTGTGTGCCAAATCCCCGTAGGATGCCACCAAATATTCCATAATAGATGATAAATATAGATTATCAAAAGAAAATATTTCAATCTTTAAAATAAATAGGTTTGTAAATTCAAGAGCATATCTAAACAAAACATGGTACACAGTTTCAAAATGATGGAAAGTACTTTTAAAGAACGAGCTTTACTTTACAAGAGATGGAATATTTCTAAAATAATTTATTAAATAAAATGATTATATAAAACAGTTTATGTAAATCTAGAAAAGGCATGTAAATCAATTTTATAACATTGGTATACATTTATATCTCATATATAAATAAACAGGCGAGCAACATGGTCATATTCCAATTAGGTATGATGTTATTAACCAGTTATAGGATTCCACACTCTCTAAGTGATCTCATCAAAATGAGTATACTCACACCCCCCCTGACTCTAGAAAGAGGTGACTCATCACCCTCCCATCAGGGATGTGAACCGCCATAGGTATATTTTAGAACATTGTATTAGTGTAGAGTGTTTCCAAATAACTCACTAACTACCTAAGGATTTCATGTTCTCTTACATGATGGGAAATCTATTTTAAGACTAATAAAAAACAATTAAATCCCATTATTCCATTTCAAAATGAAAATTTTCTCATTTAAAACAAAAATGTCTTTTAATCAAAAACATTCCCTTTTCACAAGATAAAACCACTGAGTTTCTATCAAATCATTTTAATCCATTTTGAAAATTTTGAAATCTATTCAAAACCAATTCCATCCTCTTAAAAATTCATTTTTCAAAATTAAATTTAAAATTTTAATTAGAATCATTTCCATTAAATATAAAATTTAAATTCAACAATTTAAATCGGCCAACTTCCATAAACACTCCTCAATTTAATAGAATTAGGGGTTTTCCAAATTTTCATGCCAAGCCCATTTCAAATATCCTAATTCAATCGAATAGAGTTTTTATCAATTTAATTGAAATAAAATGTGAGAAATTGAATTTAAATTGGAAATTAAAATAAGTCAAGCACTATAATTATTATCAATTAGTTTATTCAGGATGGAACCACCTACCTCTTCTCAAAACTCAACACTCGTAATGATATCCGTCAATGAGTACGATGGTAGAGAAGACCTCAAAACCCAACCAAGAAGTAATATACAGCACCGAAGGGCATAGATCCATAAATCCCAAGATTATACTAAAGAGTAGAAATATAGATAGATGAAGAGCGATGAAGAATGCTTACCCATATATCACTCACCAAATCAATAATGGTTGATCACCAAAGGAATGGATCTAGAAGTGTTGAAAGTATCAAAGAATAACTAAGTAAGTATTTGGTTCACAAGAAGAGTAATTGGATAGGAGTGAATGAAAAATAAACAAGTGCACAACCTCCTTTTATAGGTTGTCTTTAGGGCGTTATATGGCATGTAATCCGATTACACGTCATGAAATATTTAATTTTAGTAACAGTGAAAACACGTTGAATTTGTAATTCACCTTTAAATTTGGGGTATTACACAATGTGTAACCCCTATTCACATCATGTAATTCTTGAGATTAATAACCAATGAAACCCCCATCATTAAACATTTAAAAACAACCTAAAAAATACTTTACATTGTGTAAAGGGAATTCACAGCATGTACCCATCACAATGTGAACCACACTTCATAGCTTTCACCTAGTAGCAGTTACACGGCATGTAACCTAGTTACATGGCATGTAATATCCTGGAAGTTTACCAAAATAACCTATTTATAGTAAAAAAATCCAAAAAGTGTTAGACTTTACCAATATATGTATCCTCTAAATCCATACTCAACCCTTAAACAAAAAAAAGGAAAACCACCACAAGGTGTAAGACATAACTATTATAATGGTAATGGGATGTTACAACCTCCCCACCATAAGAACTTTCTATCTTCAGAAAGCCTATGAAGAATTTTTCTTGCCAAAATTATGAGGACACTACTGTCTCATCAGTGCCTTACATTCCCACATCTCTTGACTATCAGAACCATGCTTTCTTATCACACAATCTAAAGGCATCATCCTCACATGAAGTACCTTGGTCTTAGAATCAACTACCCTGACTGAATTCTCAGTAAAAGATGAATCAGGTTCAATCTCAAGATTACTCAAGCTAAAAATGTGAGATGGATTAAAGAGATACTTTCTCATTTTTTATACTTGGAATATATTATGTATCGATGTCAGCTATGGTGGAAGTTCACAATGGTAAGAAACATTCCCTGCCAGCTAAAGAACCTCAAAAGGTCCCACAAAATGAGGAGCATGCTTCCCTTTCCTCCCAAGGTGTTGATGACCTAATTGGGGTGAAACTTTCAAGAAAACCTGATCACCAACTAAAAACTCCAAAGGTCTACAATGTCGATTGGCATAAGAATTATATCATCTTTGTGCAATCAACATTCTCTAACAAAGCAGTAGAATCTTAGTTGTCATATCCTGCACCAATCTTGGTCCAACCAATAAACTAACACCAACCTCTGACTAGCAAAACAGAGATATACAAGGCTAGCCATACAATGCCTCAAAAGAATCCATTTTGATCATGGACTAGTAACTATTGTTATAAGATAACTCAACCAGCCCCAAGTAATCATTACAAGCCCCTCTGAAGTCGAGAACACAAGTGTGAAGTATATCATCTCCAGAATTGAGAA
Source organism: Viscum album (assembly GCA_963277665.1). Classification (NCBI taxonomy): domain Eukaryota; kingdom Viridiplantae; phylum Streptophyta; class Magnoliopsida; order Santalales; family Viscaceae; genus Viscum; species Viscum album. Next base: position 176,233,782 of record OY728164.1, read on the forward strand.
GTAAAATGAGGATCCCTATCAGATACTATAGTATATGGAACTCCATGAAAATAAACAATCTCTTCCACATAGAGATTTCCCAACTCCTCAAATTTGGTTATATCATGAATGGGTATAATGTGAGCTGACTTGGTCAGCCAATCGATCACAACCCAAAACACATTATTTTTTCTCTAGGTATGTGGAAACCCAACCGCAAAGTCCATATAGATTTCATCCCACTTCTAAGTAGGGATATGAAGTGTCTAAAGTAAACCTGTAGGTTTCTAGTGCTTGGATTTCACCTATTGGAATGTATAGAAATAGGAAACAAACTCAACAATACCCCATATCATACCTGGACACCAGAAATTTCTCCATATATCATAGAACATTTTTTTGGTTCCTAGGTTCATTTCCCACTAGGAATTATGAAAATACCCAATACATCCTTCCTTGCTTCGAAAGGCCCAACAAAGCAATTTAGAAAGCATAGAACACCCTCTTTAGAGAAAGACCACTGGACAAGTGTCTTCCCACCATAAAGAGAGTCCCTAATGCTACAGAATTCATCACCAAGCTTTTGATCTTGAGGAATCATCTTGAGAAGAGAAGATGATGATAGAATGATTGATAAAGAAACTTCAACCCCTTTCTACTAAAATTTTATATGAAACTATTCAAAGAGAGCCATAAAATTACACTCTTCTAAAGATTCTTTCACTACTTGGGTTGGAAGATTCCTGCTTAATGCATCTGAAATGACATTCCCTTTCTCCAAGGTATAGGTAATGTCAAAGTAGAATTCTAGTAGGTACTCCACTCAATGCCTCTAGTGAAGGTTCAAATATTTTTGAGATAATATATAACTCAATATTTTATGGTCTAAAAACATGGTAAAACTTTCACCATAAAGGTAATGCCACCAACTCATAAGTGAGTACATAACAACTGCAAGTTCAAGATCGTGGGTAGGATAATTCTTCCCATGTGGCCTAAGATAATGACATCTAGAAGCAACTGCATGGTCACCCTGCATAAGAACATATCCCAAGCCTGAACTCGATGCATTTCAAAAGACCACATAGCCCTACCTGGACTCTAGAAGAGTCAAAACCGGTGTAGTAGTCAAAATATGTTTCAGCTCAATAAAATAATTCTGGCATTTATCATCCCAAACAAACTACATCCCCTTCTAAGCTAGGTAATTTATCAGAGAATCAAAATTTGAGAAATCCTTTACAAACCTATGGTAATATCTGACTAATCCTAAGAGAATCTAAATCTCGAAGACATTTTATGGACACTCCTAATTTATAACAGCCTTCACCTTCTCCGGATCAACTGATATACCCCATTCAGACACTACATGTCCCAAGAATTTCACTTCCCAAATCCAGAAATCACATTTAGAGAGCTTGGAATAAAGTCGGTGACTTATCGGCAGACCTAGAACTATTCTCAGAAGTTTCACATGATCCTCCTCAAATTTAGAGTAAATGAATATGTCATCCACAAAGACTATAAAACATTTATCCAGATACTTGTGGAAAATCTTGTTCATCAAACCCATGAAAACTATAGGATAATTTTTCAAACAAAAGGGAATAAAAATGTTTTCATAATGGTCATACCTACTATGGAAGGTTTTTTTCTGAATGTCATATTCTTTTATCCTCAACAGATAGTAACTAGACTGAAGGTCGATCTTTGAAAACTACATCGCACATTTCATCTAATCAAATAGATCATCAATCTGTGCAAATGGATAATTGTTCTTTATCGTGACTCAATTGGGTTTCTGATAATCCACACAAAGGTGAAGAGATCCATCATATTTCTTAGAAAAGAGAACTGGTATCGCTCAAGGTGACACACTCGGATGTATAAAGCCTTTCTTGATAAGATCATCCAACTAGGGATTCATATATTTCAATTACATTGGTGCCATGTGATATGATGGAATTGAAACTGGTTGAGTACTATTCATTAAGTTAATAGAGAAATCAACATCCCTTACTAGTGGAAAAATAGATAAATCCAAAGTAAACACTTCGGAAAACTTGACGATGATTGGAGGGAGATCATTTCTCAAAGGTTCCTACTCCATATCAAAATAAAACATTAATATCAATTTCCCTAACTCTAGATAAGAAGGTCTAGCTTAGTATGACCTTAGGTCCCAATCTCCTTGAAAGACAAGAGATGCACCACTGGGTGTAGTAAAGTAGACCCGTCAAAGATAAAAATCAATCATATATTTATTATCATTGATCCAACCCATCATAAATATAACATCAAGATATTTCATATGAAGAACCAAAAAACCCCAAGCAAGCTTGAGATTTGAAAGAGAGAACACACAAGAAGGACTATGAAGACCCTTCTCTCTTTTCATACCAAGGGGTTTACTAATATCCATTACATAATATAGTTTCTCAATATAAAGATTATGTAGATTAACAATACGGGTTGAAATAAATGAATGAGATGCACCAGTATCAAATAGATCAGTCACTCATGATGATGTTATAGTAGTGGTACCTCTCATGGTCGTTGGACCTGTGTTTGCTTCCTCTAGAGACTCTTCCATTGCGTGAAGAAGCTTTATTCTAGTTGCCTGTGGATGTAACCCTTTTGTGTGTTAAGTATCTAGTTTCCCCCTAGTTTTAGGAGGAGAAGATGATCATGTTCAACTATGCAGAGTAGATAAATGATGACATAATATCTATAAGTACCCTGAACATTCACAGGATCTACAGTTATTGGGTGCCTCAATGCAAACCCTCTTAGAATTTCATTAATTTCCACACTGATAGAAAGTAAAATAACTTCCTCCTAGTGCTTTAGGAGGTCTGGAATGACTCTTACATCAAGAAATGTCATTAGAATCATCACACTTCCATTTTTCTTTGAAGGAACCAATGCTTCTACTAGGAAAAAAAGTAACTTCCATCAACCCTGACTTTCCATCTAGGTCTATTTCAACCATAATATCACTATCTATCACATCAGCATAAGTGGGAAGCTTTGGTAAGAAAACCTAAGAATAGATATATGATCAAAGTCTTAACTTAGATAATCTTGACTTAATCCTTTCATTAGATACAATCTCAGGATAAAACTTCACCATCTCAGCAAAGGGATTTGAATACTCAGTAACATTTCTTCCAGCTTGCTCAAGATTGAAAAACGTCATAGCCTTAGCCAACACCATTGACTCTGGATAGAATTAGTCAGTAAAAATAAGCTTCAAGTCCTTCCACTCCGAGCCCTTATGCTATCCTATCATCACCATTGTGTCCCACCATCTCCTGTTTAGTCCTTCCAACATCAATGTGTCACACTTTACCTTGATCACATCTAGTGTTTCGAAGAACTCAAATAGACATTCTATCTTCCTCATCCATTCCTAATCATGTCGAGGATCAATGGAGACTTTGAAAATTGGTGGCTTCTGTCGAATGAACTCTTGAGAACGATTTTAAAGAACATCCCCAAAGGGATCCACAGTTGGAGCTTGAATGGGGACTAGAGTTGGTTCCTATCCCAGAGCTTGGATAGTGTGTACAATCACCTCAACTAGATTTGGGTCCATTAGAGGATTTTCTCACTATGGTTCATCATTATCTTCCTCCTATATCTGATTTTCACGTCTTCTTGGAGGTGTGATGCTACACAACATCAGCAGAAAACATTTAATACATTAGATTCACACTTAAATTGAGCATCATGGGAATTTATTCCTAAAATATGGAATAATTAGATTTGGATTCCACTCTATCTAAATAAGAATAAAGAAAGTACAAGAACAAATCCATAAGACATCCTTACCTAACCACCCCTAGATGCTTAAGGTTCATTACAGTGAGAGCTGGTCAGGAACTCAATTGAAACTACCTCCTAAGTCCTGAAAATATTTCAAAAATTCATACTAACTTCAAGACAAAATCTCAACAACCTAGCTCTGATACCACTTTGTCACGAACTAGCCTGGGTACCCTAGAAACCCAATAACCAAGTCATCTCTAACATAACTATAAGGGTGCTCCTAATCACCATGGGTCGGCGACTAGCACCGGGGATCATACAACATGCAAGTGGAAACGATTGTTCCACAAGACATAGCAGAAGTAAGACAAGTAAGTTAATATGCATATACAAGAAACTCCACTAAGAGTAAAGCACCAGAATATAAAAAGGCATAAAAAGGCATAAGTACTACATCCCAAGTACCAAAATTGTGAAAACAATCCCAAGGTCCCTAAGGAAATGACTCACCAAGTCCCAAGATCAACATCTAGATCCACCTCTAAGATATCCCTTCCCTTTTCTTGAACCTAGAAGAATAAAGTCTACAAACACCTAAAGGAAAAAAGTTGGGTGTGAGACTAAGACCAGTAGGACACCACCAAAGATTCCATAAAAAATTCCAAATATAGATTATCAAAATAAAGTCATTCAATCTTCAAAATAAACAGGTTTGGAAATTCAAGAGCATGTTTAAACAAAACACACAATATAGTTTCAAAATTATGGAAAATATTTTTAAAGCACATGATTTATTTTACATGAGATGGAATATTTCTAAAAAATGGATTAAATAAAAAAATTACAAAAAACAGCTTATGTAAATCCAGGAAAGGAATGTAATGTAGTTTTAAAACATTGTTAAACATTTATATCTCATATATAAATAAACTAGCGAGAAACATGGACATATGCCAAGTAGGTATGATAGTATTAATCAGTTATAGGATTCCACACTCTCTAAGTGATCTCAGAAAAATGAGTATACTCACATCCCCCTAATATAGGCTAGAGGAAAATTTGCACCCTTTCCTCAGGGATGTGACCCACCACAGGTACATTTTAGAATGGTATAATAGTGTATAGTGTTTCCAAATAAATCACCAACTACCTAAAGCTTGCATATGCTCTCACATGATGGGAGATTTATTTTTAGACTCATTAAAATACAATCAAATCACATTATTCCATTTCAAAATGCCAATTTTTTCATTTAAACCCAAAATGGTTTTTAATCAAAAACACTCCCATCTCACAAGATAAAACCATTGGGTTTCTATCAAATCATTTTTACGTCATTTTTACAAGTTTTAAATCTATTCAAAACCAATTCCATCCTTTTTACAATTCCTTTTTCATAATTAAATTCCACAATTTAATTAAAATCATTTCCATCAAATAAAAAATTTAAATTCAACAATTAAAATCATCCAACTTCTATAAACACACCCAAATTCAATGGAATTGGGGGTTTTCCAAATTTTTGTGCCCAACCCATTTCAAATCTTCTGATTCACTGGAATTGGGTTTTTATCAATTTTATTGAAACAAAATGTGAGAAATTGAATTTAAATCAGTAATTTAAATAAATAAATCAATACAATGATAATCAATTTGGATAATAGATACAGAACCACCAACCACTTTCCAAAACTCAAAACTCACAACAGCACCTGTCAATAAGGATGAAGGTGGTGAAGACCTCGAAACCCAACCTAGAAGTAAGATCCAACATCACAGAGCATGGATCCATCAATATCAAGATGATCCAAGAGAGGATAAAGAGATATAGATTAAGAAAGATGAATAATTCTTACCCGAATATCACCTGCCAAAGAAATGGTGATTGATCACAAAAGTAATGGATCTGAAAGGGTTGGAAGGCTCCAAGAATAACTGGGGAAGGATTTAGGTAAAAATAATAGGAATTGGAGAAGAGTGAATGAAAAATAATCAAGTGCACTACCTCCTTTAATAGGCTATTTTCGGGGCATTACACGGTGTGTAACCCAGTTACACACCGTGAAAGATTTAATTTCCATAATGGTGAAAACACTTAAAATTAGTAACACCCCTTTAAAGTTTGTGTATTACAAAACATGTAACCCCTATTCACATTGTGTTATTCCTAAGATTCATAACTGATGAAACCCTCATCATTATGCATTAAAAACTAACCTGAAAATACTTCATGTCGTGTAAAGGGCATTAACGGTGTGTACCCATCAGACCATGAACCACACTTCATGGCTTGCACTAGGAAGAAGTTACATTAAATTTAATCTAGTTACATGGAGTAAAATATCCTTGAAGTTTACAAAAACACCCTGTTTAAAGTTGAAAATCCAAAAAGTGTCAGGCTTTACCATTATAGGTATCCTCCCAATCTAAACTCTACCCTTAGCCAAAAAACTAAAAGGAAAACCATGAAAATGTGTAATACGTACCAATCAAAATGGTAACGGGACCTTATACACTATCATGAGATGCTCAGTTATTTTCAAAAAAAAATAATTTAACCAAGAACCATAAATAAATTTGGAAAGAATCATACCTCAACCAAAATGGAAATGGAAGGTATGTATACAGTAACTTGGGTCCTCCTCTATGATAGCTAACTAAAATACCCCTCAGATTCAGTCAATTCCACCATTCTATGGTGGAATTGAAATCAAAAACATAAAGTGAAACAACCAAATTCGCACACAACTAAGGGAAGAAATTTAAAATGGAGGATCTTTCCTAAAATCACTATAAAATACCACTAAGAACTACCCAAAATCAAGGGGAGATAAGAGAAGGAAAAATTAGTCATCAACTCTCCCATGCATACTGTCTATTATCCAAAAGAAGTGTGAATCAATCCCCCTTCTATTTAATTTTAAAAAATATAAGACATTCTATCATGGAGTGACCAAATGGTTCATTCCATGAATCTCCATGGTAGAGGGATTGACCCCCTATCTCGAAAGGTCACACTGTGAAGCCCTGATTCTCGGTAAGAAGGACTTGTAGTAGGCTCCTACTACACCATTTCTACTATAACATTCCACTAATTCTTCCTTAAACACCAAATGTGTCTGAAAAAAACCTTAAATATTATCAAAAAACACCCTTTAGGTTGTCCAAACCCTCAAAATCTTATTCTCAAACTCGATCCTCAAAACAAACTATCCACAAGCTAAAAATTCAAATTTCAACTGAATTTTACATCCCATCCAGACATGGAGAATTAAATTATGTCCCAAGGTATGAAAAAATATTTTCTTACAACTCTATGGATATACTGATTCAAATTGGGTAAGTGATTTGGGATATATAAATCCAATTACTAGAGGTGCTTTTTTATCATAAGAAAATGTGTTGCATGAAACTCAAAGAAGAAAAATTGTGTCACTCTTACCTAAATGGAAACTAAGTATATTATGGTTTCATAAGATACAACTCAAATTATATAAATTAACTCACAAATAAAATACATAAATATTAATTTTTTATACTCATTAGTGATTGGTTGTGAGAATCATGGTACAATCAACTTATCAAATAATCCAGTGCAATATTATAGTCGAACCGTAAAAACATCAATTAGAACATCATTAAGGAGAAATTAGAGTACGGTAAGATTTCATTGGTATATGTTTTAACCTATGAACATGTTATATATATCTTGATAAAATATTTTTTAAATGATTCCTTTTAGTGCTTGATTGTGTTGTTGGGAGTGCATTATTTCTCAAAATCCTTATAAGTTTTCATAGTTATTTTCCCTCTTTAATTTCTTTTAATTTATTAAATAAATAGAATATTAGAATATTATATATTTATAAAAAGTGTAAGAGAGTATAGTGTCTTTTATAGGTGACCATAAAGGGGTATAGGAGTTAAGAATTATTCTAAATTAGTGGTATCATGTGGTGTTTAAATTTGAACATTAGAGAATATCTCATGTGTTGATTTTCATGTTGTTAACAAATATAAAAAGGAAGATTAAAAGAACCTTTGAGATATTATAGAAACCTCATGAATTGAATTCGTAAAGGGTGATCTGATTTGATCTAAATTAATATGTGGTCAAAATGGAATTTATCTAACGCCTAGGGATAAAGTACTCTCATAATCATCAATTTATCCTATGGTGAGGTGTTTAGGTGACCACCATATTAAAGGTGTTCTATAAATTGTTTCTTAAGGTATTTAATTCTTGAGTTTGGGATTAATTTCATATTTTAATCATTATAAATGTACTCATATATGGGTTAAAATATCATTACAATTCAGTTAAAATGCACATAAATGAAAGGAATGAAAAAAGTGATGTTTTTCTAAAGATAACAAAACCATTGTTTGAAAAATAATGATCACAAAAAAACAATCTTGAGTAGATATCACACAAAATTGAATATATATTATATAATAAGGAATATATCTTGTGTGAGTTTGGGTTAATCATCCATAGAAATGAGTTAATCAAGTATGATAAAAAAAATAACATTACAATGGCTTTAGTTAATCCATGATGAAACTAATGGAAGAATGAGTTAATATAAAATGAGAAGGTAATTCCAAGAAATTAATATGATACAAGGAGGGGAAATTATAATGAGCAAGGGACCATTTTGTAGCTAGATTGGTTATGCCTTAAGGATCTGTATAAAGATTCAACTACACTATAAAGACTAGCTCAGGAGAATTATCTTCCATGTCGGTCTATAATTCAAGTCACCTTTCCATGTAAGACAATGGTTTTTGCCTCAAGGTATGATAAAGTTAGGAAAACCAAAACATAGAATAAGGAATCATGTCACTAAAACCCATGTGGAAAGTTTTTTAGGTTTCACTAATTCTAGATATTCAAGTTTGACCATGACATAGTGAATACTCTATGTCATAATGAGCTCGACTGTAGGAAATTAGTGGATTGATAGTTCTATAAAATTCAAATATTCCATGCCACAATATACCTATCATTCCATAAATTTAGTTAATGATATAAAAAGATACACCAAGATCATTTCAATTTGTCCTTATATGTATTTTGGATCTAAGGATCATTCCACAGTTTGGAGAATCATATTGAAATGTAAGTTATTTATATAAATATGTGATAACTAGATTATAGAAAAGTGTGTATGATAAAAATGTGATACTTTGATAGGATCTAATAACTTTACAAGGAGGAATTTTATGGGCTATTGAGTAGATAAACAAAGTTTCACATCAATTCTAAAGTTCAGAGAAACTTGAGGTATAAAAATTGAATATCATTTAAATTTTTAATGAAAATTTTTTATTTTGTAATCAAGAGTTCAAGATACTTCTCTTACTTCCTTCCTTATTCCATTGATAATAAATTATAATGTCTATAGAATGATCGCAATAACTATACACTATAAAATATGGGTTAGTGAACCTTATAAAAAACCTATGTCTATATATTTTCATACTCACTCAATGTCTCATTATTATTGTTAAAATTAAAATTAAATTAAAACTAATTATAGATAGGAAATGGAGATTGAGAGTTGGAGTTTTGGGTTCCACTGATTCACCCCCCCCCCCCCTCATTGGTTGCCTACTCCCTCTTAGGAGTTTTAGTTTTGATAATTAAATGAATTTTTTGAGTAAGAGGAGTGGACATAAAATACCTAGGATGAGTTCTTAGTAGAAAACCCATATATATGGCTTATAGCAGGCCCCCATGGAATGGATAGTATTATTCCATAGGAAGCTTGGTAAGGATATAATTGGAATTATATCCACTGTTAGGACTTCAGATACTAAGTGGAAATCCATTTATAGTGTGGTATCCTTCCTCTATATTTTTATTAAAAAAATAATTTTTCAAAAAAAGTGTTTAAAATATTTAAATACCCCTACCTCCTCCCTTTTGTCAACCTTCAAAATCCCCTTCTCCCTCTTTTTTTCCTCCCTCTCCATAATCCTTATCCCTCTTATAGTGTTTCATTTCTCACATTATCAATGATTTATTTATTAAAATTGAATTCTATGATTAAGGATAAGGTAATACCAATAGTTCATCACATTGTTTCATTGGCCTCATGTTTGTTTAATTTGAAACACATAAAAATGGTTTTTTTGTCTGATTACCTAATTTTAGGTGAATATAGATGAATCGGGTTTTGATAATGGATAGTATAACTCTAATAAGTATGAGAAATGTGTTCTTAAGTAATATGTTTAGTGGTAGTATATGATGTTTCATGTTTCTATGTGTATTCAAGTTGAGGGTGTCCTGAATTGGGATTAAGAGAGTTTGAACTCATGAGATAAAATAGGTACAAACTATTAGTTCTGGAATAAATTTTCCACATATATATTATATATGTTAAGACCACACAAAAATCATCTCATTATGGTTTGTGTTACAATTTATATCTATAGACCCCAAAAGGGTCTTTTAGTGAGAGATAAATGATGAGAGGGATTTTATGGCATCTCATGGGAATGTTAGAGGAGTTTATATTTGGTGCGAATTTAGGTGTTTGGTTCAATGCAGAATTCTCCATGTTGTTGTTCTAGTAATATATAGAATATAGTTTGGGTACCCTGGAACTCTCCTTAAATTGAGGATTGAAAAATTTCTAGAAACATTTGACCATAAATCGTCTAAAGTGGCATTATATATCCTAGTTTGGAAATTATTTAGGGGAACATCTTTTAATCTTTATTTAATGATGGTCTCTCCCAATGGGTTCCATTAGTATTTAAGTGAGAGGATGATATTCCTGGAGTCTTTAGATAACTTTTAAAAATAAATATTAAGATATTTTTGGTATTTTTCTTAAGTGGGGAGACTTGTATGGTGTTAATGGTTTGATAAAGGGTTATAATCTAGGGTAGGTCAAGATGGTGAATTGTAAATTAGTTTTCCCATGGGATTAGTTCATGGTTAGATTTTGGTAAAAGTCAATGATCATTATAAACACCATAGAGTTGATTATCCTTGGGTTAATGAATAAGAGTATATATGTATTAGGTATATTGATACTAAGAGAGTACATATACCTTGGATGATGAAATAGGTTATTGTATCATCTTTCCACAAATAGGGATTCAGGTTTAGTATATTGGTTATCACTTATATGCCTATAGTTTATTGGGAGGTAATGTTCTTATGGTGGGATATATTAGGGATGACAAATATGAGTTAAGTGTGTCTAGATTGGTAATCACATAGTTTGTTAGTTACTAGCTGGGAGATAAGAAAGGATTGAATACTAATTAAGAGATAGGAATTTATTTCTACTAAATGAAGTCCTGAATTTTCATTATGTCTAATATTTTAAAAAAAATTATCCTATCCTTGAAGTGATTTAGTGTTCTTATAAGCTGAAGTTCCTACTCTAAGAGTGGCTTGGATGTTAGGGGCTAATAATGTGTTAATTAATTTATCTAATGTATATTGTTCATAATATATAGATGTGATCCAGATGCTTCACCCAATCTATGTTCACCATTGAAGATGCTTATGATTTGGGTCCTCCACCCAATGTATTTTATCTATAGGGGATAGTAATGAGTTAGTTAATTCACCTATATTTTGTTCTTACAAGTGGACTTTTGTAATTTGGGTCCACCACCTAATATAAATATCAATGTCTATACTAGATAGATATAGGTACACCGTCTAGTTTTCCCTTTAGTTTTACTGATTCATTCTCTAACATTAAATTATATGGGTAGTATCGATAATTGTGGTGGAATGGTTAACACATGATGGATTTATGTGATTGATTTCATAATTTGTGTTATAGAATGTTTATTTATGTCATATATACACTCACATGATATATTATGTCATGTATTAGGGGATCCATTTGTACGTTCCTACTAAGTTTTATACTTATACAATGAACATGCACTTTTGTGGATATTTTAACCTTATTTTTTATATACAAGTCAGTCATAGGTTGTGAAAGTGATTAGGTTGGAGTATATTAATATATTTTTGGAGATAATATTAGGGAGAGGCTCAAGATTTTATTGTAGTTCCTTACTTTTAATTATTTGGATTTTTTTATTCATGCTTGTATATAATTATCTCATTTGGTTATCCTTCTTTTAGTGTTTTGATTTTTTTTAATATCATGATTTCATTTAATTATAGCTTGTGGTGAATGTTTATTTTTTATTATAGTTAAATATTATCTATAATTAAATTTGAATAAATTTTTATTATCTATTTATGGATCTTGTTTGGTTATTTATTATGATTGATCATTATGATATTGAGTGTATAGTCTCCCCAACATTAATTATAAACCCTCATCGCTAGACTGTAGAGATGGCATGTAGAGAGGCATGCTTAAGGTTAGTAAAAATCCATCTCAATATGGGAAAAATTAATTTGGGAATTATAAATGGCATCAAATCATTATTTTATTTTATTATGATTTTTGGATTTGGTAAATAGAGATATGATTAATCAGAACTTAGGTTGGACATTTTTCATGTTCATTATTAACACTTATCCAATAGAATTAAAAGTTACTAAGGTTGGGGGACTGACGTTATTAGTTTTAGAAATTATTTTGAGTTTCTATTAAATAATGATGTTATATTTTTTATTTATTTTTTCAATTATGGAAATATATGGAAAAAAGATGTGTTTACATGCATCATACTTAAAATATACTATACCTAACATGTAAATAACTAACTATTTATGAAGAATGTTTTTATAAATGGAAAATGGTTTAAAAACCTATTTTTTGGAAATAAATTCTTTATAATTTTTTTTTTAAATGGTTAATTAAAATTTAAAACAAAAAAATTGAGGTTTTTGTGAATAATTTATTTTGTGGAATAATAATTAACTAAATCTAATAGTGGTGATTTTTTTATAAGTTATTGATTTGATATTATGAAATATTAGTTTAGTTTATATGGTACTATGATATCCTAATAGTGGGTAGATATGTTTATAGGAAATGTATTCATGGGATATAGTTCAATAAGGGCGTCTATGTCATGGGTATTAATTTTTAATAACACCGTATGGCTGGATAAAAATTGATACTGGAACTATAAGCCTTAGTTATTTATTAATACATTAAGTGGGAAAGATAATTTAATGATAAATTTAATTATTTCTATTGAATTTAAATAATACATAGTTATTCTGGAATTGGGGATAATAGTAGGATTGGTCAGATGTCTAGACCAGTTATGTGAGTGTGTGGACATAAAGTTATTGTGGAATTACTCTTGGTATGAGTTAGGGTTTAGTAAAATATAATGATGATAGAATACTATTAGGTATTTTTTTAGTGAGTTGTTCGATAAATAGGTTAGTACTATTTCAGTGGAGGTTGTAATTCAAAACAAGGCACTTTTGAAACCTCGAATGTGAAATAATGAAAAAACCACATGGTCAAAAATTACATGATGCAACAGACTTAGTGTATCTATAACCAATAATCCATGAACTCTATATAAATTATTATCCACTTAAAAATTATACAATAAATTCAATGAACTAATAAATAGGAAAAAATAATTTAAACAAAACACTAAAATAATAACACATTGAATTAATATTATTCAGACTTAGTCCAACTATATGGGAGGACTACTAAAATTTTCATTGGGGAAGTGATTACAAGAGATAAAAATTTAGTGACAATAGAAATATCTTCTAGAATACTATAAAGAAATAGAAGAAGCCCTTAAAATATTTGTAACAAACACTAACCCAAAGTTCTTCAATTATTATGAGAAAAAATTGTGAACCATGGTTATATATTTCCATCCTTTGACTATTAATCCACAAACATATATTTATAGATTCGCATCTACACTATCCAGTTAGTCCAACCATCTTTTGATCTTCATAGACATCTGAAACATGGTTAGGGAAACTTCTAGTTTCCCGCTAAATTCACTGACTCAACCTCTATTATATTATGAATAGTGAAATAATTTGTAAATTCATCCTCATACATCTTCCAAACAACTCATAAAATAGAATATTATTACAATTTAAAATTTTCCTAGTTTAAATATACATTATCCACAAAGATTATACATTATTCATTCTAAAATATATCTATCCATAAGTTACAACACTTCGCTAAAAACTGTTTTTTATGAACAAAACTCAATAATATTACCCTTAAGAACTATTTTCATAATCTAATCCTAATAATATCTCTATTGAAAAGTTTTATTAAAATTTCACCAAAGTCCTAGGATCACTTCTAAACACCATTTTTATTTCTAGTACGAATGGCCCGAAGGCCTTTATTTTTTTATTGATTTTTGATAACCCCCATTTCAAGGGATGAGGGGGAACCCTTACAAGGCTCGTAGGCTTAGATATTACATGGCCAATATGCCTTAGTAATTATAAAGACTATACTTGGAAATCCTCCTCCGAGCTTCTTCATTGTGATATTAGCTCTCCACATTTCGCAGGGCTATTTGGCTAGTATTCCCATGCAAGCACAGGCTGGTCCCAATGGCAATGTCATACCCTCTCCATCTGACAATTCCTATTAGCTTCTGCTCTAGTGAATATGCCTACTTTGATCCCCATCTGGAGTCTGCTCCTTATAGAGTCTATCTGATCATTAATCATAAATTCTAGGTGTCCCAAAGGCCTTGAGGTTGCCCAAAGGCCTTGAGGTGGCCTGAAAGCCTTAATGGCCTAAGGGCCTTGGGTGGCCTAAAGGCCTTAAAACACACAAGGCCCAAACCAGTGGCCTGAAATCCCAAAAGTATGAATAGTTTTGGCAACTATAGTACCGAATAGTGTCTGCTACAGTACCTGCTACAGTAACCCAGGAATATGTCTTCACCCGGTTTTGAACTTGGGTCTCTTGGATGCACTCTCTGAGTCGTCACCAACTGGGTTGAGGCTCTTGTGCTTATAATATCACAACCATAAATCCACCATGGTCCTCTATTATGCTTGTTGTCATCCAAACCCCATTGAGGCATAATAGCACCCCAAAAATTACAAAAACATGACCACCCTTTCTTTTCTCTATGAAACTTTATTATTACATGATGAATATTATTCCATAATAATATATTTGATAACTGTTTTAATTTTTTAAAACCCCTCAACAAAGTATATTGTGTATCGTTTCCATGTCCCCATAATAGACTATACTGTGTACCACATCTTTAGTGATGTATATGGAATTTAAAATCCATACAAAACATCACCTAAAATTTTTGGTATCATTGAAACAATTATACACCCTAAATAATCAATAATCATTGATTCATTGCTCACTTTAACATAGGTATGGGTGGGTTCTTTACTATAAATCAAATATTTAGCTTGGTTCTAATCCTTCTAATGGATCCCCTCATCAAAGATAACATTTTGAACTTTTAAGACCTTCCCTATATTGTTATTCAATATTTAGAATAAAATTTTCTCATTATCATTCCCAATAAATAAAAAATCTCAGGAATTTGGGGTTTACCATTTCATGTAATTCATGTGGATGCGGGCATAACTCTTGGAAACTTTTAGGGGGATGATTAAATCCATTATTCTAGACTATATTTCTTATATAAGTTACCTCCCAAATTAAATATAAGGACAATGATTCATAAGATAATCCACCTAGTTAACGATATTGACCTAAAAATCTTCTTGGAAATTGGAACTTAATATCATGCCACTAGCTTTCTCATTCAATTTCCAAACCATACTACTCTGCTATACGAATTTTTATCGATGTCCCTGATATGGTCTTCTTAGCCTGTATTCTTTTTTCTAATAAAATCTTCAAAAATATCTACTTATAAACCCTCTAAAATCATCTGATCATAATCATTTCAACTTATATTCAGCCTACTTTTTCACCATGACTCTCAATATGATTAAGTATATTAAAATCTCAAACTTTTTCTTGAGAAATAACACCCTCACTATTTGTGTCATCTCAACAGTAAATTTATAGAAATATCGTGACCCATCATGAGAATAAAAATGGGTGGGGACTCATACTTTTGTATGAAACAACTAAAAATTTTACCATTTTTATTGAACAAAACATTATGTTTCTTCTCATGGTCACACTCCATATGTTTTCCATACTACATGCATCCAACATTAATAAAAATTTAGAGGCTTGGATTTACAAACCCTTCTCAACCATGTCATTTAGATAGACATTCCATATCCTCATAGATTTGGAAGGATTTCCAATAATCATTTCTCCTTCCAAAATCTATGTTCGATTCAATGTCTCACCTATCACACCTTTGTAAATATCCAAGGATCCATGTATGATTTTATATAGGTTATCCATAAGTTTTTTATATAAACCTCCATTATCTAGATAAAAAATAGAGATTAAACACTTCCATAACACAGGTATGTTCCACAACTCTTGTAATTACAACATGTATATTTTCTATATCTGAATGGAAACAAAACCCATTCAAAATAGATCTAAAGAATCCACATCGACAAAGTAAACCCATCCAAAGCATTTAGAAATATAATTTCTTATGCACCCCATTTTGACTGTTGTGTGAAAAGAAACCCTAAAGTCAAAAAATGACTCAAGTGGTATGGAGACACCCAAAAACAAATAACAACTTCCCCATGATATGAAATATATAGATATTTCAAAATAAAAACATCTAAAACTGACCTTTTGGCCTTAATTGGCCTTCCTAAAATTTATTTTCAATCTCAATAAAATAAACAATATTCGACTCAAATGAATAACACTAACTCATTATTATTCCCTTCTCTATGAAAATGTTTCCTAGTTTTGAAATTAACTCTATAGTTTATTTCACCTTCTAGATTCTGAAGGCCACATTATGGGTCAATATCTTATATAAATTCCCTAATGTCTTTTAGTTGAGTGTTTTTTATTATTTCAAAGACAAAACTTTTGATTTGACTCCTAAAAGCTATAGATCTCTCAAGAGTAGTAAATTCCCTATCTATATTCTCTAAAATTCAAAATATCTTCCATCGAACCTATCAATACAAACCTTACCTAGATCCAATGAAATCCTCACAAAATATATCTCCCAATAAAAAAAATTAAAGGGGCTACGAATGGTATTCCAAAATCCTCCTATAAGGCAAAGCTCAAAATTTCATTGTACCATGAGATCTAAACACCTTACCAAGGTCTGAATTGCTAGTATTCTAAATTAAACTCCAAATCCAAAACATAGTAAACTTCAAAAAAGAAACATAAACCAATATCTGATACCACTTGTTTCACCAGAACTTATATTTCAAAATAAAATACTACCAAAACCTCAAATACATAACAAAAAAAATCATAGTTCTAAAACAAAATGAAAACAAGGACACATTATATTAAGAAATTAGAATCCAAATACCCAAAATTTTTACTAATATGATCCAACATTAGAAAATGTATTCCATAAACCAATGACGATGAGAACCTAATAACCCAAATAATAAATGAAAACAATGAAACATGAAATTAAAATGGTTTGGATTTAGTCATAATATATATGAGGAATACTAAAACCTTTAATTTAGGATAGAATTATAAGATATAACACCTAATTTAAAAATAATTTATATTCTATAACCCTCTTAAAATATAAAAGAATATATTAAAACCTTTGTGAAAAATACCTATTGTAAGCACTCCTTTCATGATAACCAAAAATAGTGAACTGTAGTTCTCTATTGTCATCCTTTGACAAATAATCCATGGATGTATAATTATATACACTCATTTGTAGTATATAGTTAGTATTGATGATTCCACCACCTTTCAATATTCATGTTCATCCACCACAAAATCAAGGAAACCTCTAGCTTCCCACTAAATTTTCCAACTCACCTTTTGATCTCCAGTGGATGGTGCTAGAATTCATAAACACATCCTCTAAATTTTTATATACTTCAAATAATTCAAAATATATTTTTGTCGCTAATATTTCCTATAATTCATACTTTTCCTGGTTCTATTGTACTACCTCCATCTAGATCTTGTATCGTACCTTCTAAAATCTCCCCTTCAAAAGGATACAACACAAAATCTAAAATAGTTTTCACATACAAAACCCAATAGGTTTATCCTCACCTTCCATAATGAAATTTGATTAAGAATCATATTATATATGAATTACTAACTGTGTTATGACCTAATATGATTAGATAATGGATATACACTTCTTGTGTGGGAATGATATATTAGAAATGTGTGACCATGCAGTTGGTTTTTGAGGGATGTGCTTTACATACATGTGATATAGGTTTAGTTATATAGGTATTAAAGAATATTATGTGTGATATAAGTTTCTTGAATGCATGAGTTAAGTGGAAATAAATTATATTATGGTATTATGCACCCTCTATTTATAGTTCAAAATGATTCTTTCAACTACAGCTATCAAAAAGGTCATTAAATCATTATAACAAGAAAATTATGGGTGATTTTGGAGAATACGTTGAGTTTCAAATTGCATAATATGGAATTTGTAAAAATGAAATAAATCTATTAGACAATAAATTTTTGACACTTTAACGTATTCCATCTTATGTAATAAGCAACTCGATTCCTTTTTCACTACTCACTCATCATTTCTTAACCATGATGACGAAATTATGTTTCAAATCAATGTAGTTAAAAAAATACAAATAAAATGATAAAAAACTTCATGTAGAACCAGTGACACTATAGAAATGGTGAGCACTATAGAAAGAATAGTAGTAATGGGTACTACAGCAGATATTATAACAACTCAGGTATTGTAGTGGTGATATTCATCAGAGGAACCTTTGGGAAAAAATATGTACCTTGGGAAATGTAATGGGGATTAATGACCTCTGGGCCTGCAGGCCATGTAATGGGTCTCCTATAAAAAAAATGATCCTTTTTTCAATAAAAAAACATCTTCAATCCTAAATTTTAGAAGTAAAAAATAAATACATGGACTTATATCCCTTATATTAAAACTCATTTTTATAAAAATTTCTTTCAAATATGTAATGACTCCAACCCCAGTAGCCTATATTTGGCATCTAATTTATTACATTAGCATAAGATACAAGGGATATCATCACCAAGGATCGATTAGTTTATTAGTCTAGAAAAACTATATACATACATGATACCCATTTTACATTGGGAATAAAAGACAAAACATAGTAATGGAAACATTCATCATGCTCAAACTCATTCAAAGAATTCTTCTTCATAACCTAGGGAAATGAAACAATATAAGGGTGATCTCCAATGATCAATAATGGTTACATAAAGTGGAAGCTATATTTAGTAAATAAGGAATAATAAATATGTGAAGGTAAATAATAGAAAAGACATCACATTTAATCAATAACTTTATCATGAACAAAGGTATGATCAATATGTAAAGAAAAATACATGAACACTCATGTTATTTAATCAATAAACTAAGAATAAAATGCATCTAGGGATTATATAAATACAAAAAATATCACGGAAAATAATAAAAAATGAATTATAAACTAATTAAATTCTTTATTATTATATGTCTTGATCTCAGGCATCATGATACCACTACATTCAATACCTTTTACAAGACATTTTAAAATTATGTGTAAAAACCCATTTAATTTGGAAAACTAATATGTCTCATGAGACCTATCAATCCATCGAAGGGGTATACAATTATAGGCTCCACACATCACTGCATATCCAATGAAGTTATCATATATCAAATAATATATTTAATTCATGAATAATATTCCTTATCAAAAATATTTTTCTTGAGTAAAGAATAAGGATTTAAAAAAATTTCCCCAATTAATAAAAAAACTTTCAAAGTAAACACCATATGTAAAAATGGCATACATATTAGGAAATAATTATATAAATGACACAAATAATATGTATATTTACTAAAAATTTAAATTTTAATGAAAAATAATCATAATAAAGTGATTGTTTTAAGAGAAAGTTAACAATCACAAAATAAAGTGAGATTGTATAATAATTTTTACCTCTTTGGTGACTTTTAAATTATAACCCCTTGAATAATAAATTTAAAATGAAACATTAATCATCATGAATAAATATTTATTCAGGTGAAATATATTAATGGGTCTTTATATACACCACATAAATGTGAATAGGTTCATATTAACAAATATTTCTCAATGAAATGGAAATTAAGATAAAATTGCTTACCTCAAATTTCTCATAGTTGAGTGCTCATTAAAGTCTTGCATAGTGGTTTAAAATATCTTAATAAATTATTAAATAAAAATATTTATATTTATATTATCATATATGATCATATTATAACAACTTACCAACCATTCGTTAATAATATTTTATTATTGTTATTGTTTCAAGTGTCAATTGGCATGTTTTCTCAAGCATGTTTTATCATTAAAGTCATGGATCATGAACATAGGTTATAGTTAAACAATATAAATAATTATATTAGTGTTATAAATATTATTTTTTCAATATATACATATTTATAAACATTCTTGAAAATTTGACATTGAAAATTAATCGCATCGCTTCGTGGATATGGAAGGTCGTATATACGTAAAAGTGATGATATCATTCACTTGATGAGTGAAAGGGTAAGGAATTGGATGGTATATTAATTTTATATAATCAATATAATTACATATATATCACATATATTCAACAAATTTATCCTTTATTTCCTTCTATGTTAATCAGTAGTGTAAAACAAATCACATCGCTTCGTGAGGCGGTAGTCCGCCACACACACGAGGGACATTATCATATTTTAAACAGAATGGAAATCAAGAAGTTATATATGATATTACAATTACATAACTATAATTATATCATAAATATTATATTTTTTTATTAAATCTATCATTATATCCAACCCTGATAATTGTTGATGGAAAATGAGTTATATCAATTCATGAGGCAGTACACCTCCGTACAAATGATTGATGATTTTGTTTACCATTTATTGAAATAAGAGATGGATAGAGGTTATTAAATTGACATAATAACATCTAATTATATGTAATAAATTATTAATATTATATTATAAGTGTTAAGATAAAATTTAAGGACATAAAAAAATAAAAAAAATATCTTCGTTAAGATGATTGCCTTCTCTTAGAGAATCCTCCTTTGGATCTCCTCTTAACGACTGTAGGGTTGTTGTTTTGGGAATACCATCACATATAAAATGTGTATAAATATGTTGGGGATAGATTTTGTTATGGTTTTTTTGAGAAAAATGGATTTAGAGGTGTGAATAAGTGAGGCGGGACTTCCCTTTTAAAATTGAGGAGTGGAATTTTTATAAATACCTAAAACTATTCAATAATGGGAATTCAATCTCACCCAAAGTGCCTAAAAATTGATAAATAATAGATTAAAGGGAATTTAAGGTCAATAAAAATCTCTACTATATAAAAATAAATATATTATAAATATATTATTCCCTTATCCTCTATGTTTACATACTTTTTAGATTTTAGTTTGTACCATAGTAGCTAGTTTTTTATCCTAGGTAATTTAACCATTAAGCCTAAAATAAAATAATACTTGTTAAATAATTTGAACCCAGTGATTCTAAATATTTAATCTAATTTATCAAATAAAATTTATATGTGTGTAGCAAATTATATTTAACACAAGTGAATGTAGTGTGAAAAACCTCATTTTCACCTTAACAACGTTAATTAAATTATTACTATTTTTACTAATTATTATGACCAAAAATTAAGTTGAACTTATTAAATATTATTAATTATGGTGATTCAAAATATTTATTCCATTTTATATAATTAAAATCACATAATATTCAATATTTATTTTAAAATAAACTTGCAATTTATGTTAAAACAGTTTTTCAATAAATGTATTTTCCAAGCACAAGATGATCTTATATTATCTATATGACTAGTAATCATAATTATATTGATTTAAATTCATATATTTATATATATAATATATTAATTTCATTTATATAATTAATTATTAAATATTTTTTTAATTAATTAAAATTGACCTACATTATGCCTTTTTAAATAAAAATAGTTTTCTGAAGGAAAAAACTCCACTTTTCTAAAAAAATGTCCCTTTTTTACTCCAAATGTTTTTATCTTTATTTATATAATATTTATACCTAATAAATTATTAATTAAAAATATTATAATACATTATTATAAATAAAATTATGAATTGTTAAATTCTATATTTTTTATTATTCATAAAAGCTTATTTCTAATAGAAAATTTTAAATATTCATTCTGAGCTTATTTTGACCAAGTAAGATTGAAATTTATTTTCATCCTATAAAATTATAATTTTGTGGAATGAAATATTAAAATATTCATTTTATTATAGTTTTATTAAAATATAATTTTTTTTTACTATAATTGAGGCTTGGGGTTGCATGTATCGCAAGCTATCGAAGAGATTGAATTTATTTAAAAAGAAAATATATCATAAAGTCTCTAGGTGTTAAATTATTCCCTAATACAAAAACATCATACTAAAAAAGTCATGTATATTAGATTATAGACAAATTAGGGTAGTTCTTATTCACAATATCCTCTATTTCCTACTTTCTTCCTCTGTTTTATGATTTATCCAACATACCTTTACCAATCAAGTCATTTGATTCCTCAATATTTGATCTCTAGTGTCAAAAATCTTGATGGAATATTAAAAGTAAGATAAGTTATTTTCCAATTATATTTCTTATGAAGTTATCATATATACTGAATGGGGAATGTAATTCCTTAACAATGATATATGGAACACATCAAGAAGTTTAGAGAGGCTAGGTGGAATTTCCAACTAGTAGGACACAACATAGTCCTTTACAAAATTAAAAAGGGCCTGATTTACCTAGATCTTAGTTTTTCCCTTCTTACTGAAACTTAAGACACCCTTACATGGGGATATTTTTAGGAAAACATGATCTCCCACTTGAAATTCCAAAATTTTCCTCTGAATTTTGGTATAACTATTTTATCTACTTCGATCCACTTTAATATGATCCTAAATAGTATATACCTTTATTGTCATCTCTTTAAAAATTCTTGGGCCTACAAGTTTCCATTCTCCACCTTCATCCCAACAAGTTTTATTATGACATATCTTTCTATATAATGCTTCATACGGCTCCATTTGAATTATTTAAGGAAAACTATTGTTATAGGAAAACTCAACCAAAGGTAAATATAGATCCCACATACCTTGAAAGTCAAGTGATAATGACCTCAACATGTATTCCAATCTCTAAACATTCCTTCTGGATTTTCCATTAGTTTGAGGATGGTAGAATATTCTCAAATGAAGCTCTGTATCAAGATCCTTCTAAATATTTTTTCAAAGTATAAATGTAAACTAAGGATCAAAATCAAACAAAATTTAAAGATATATGCCATGAAGTCTTACAACTTTGTTAATATATAGCCTTTCAAGAAACTGAAGAGGTAAATATTCTCTTTTAGTGGTGAAACGTATATATTTAATAATAAGATCAACAAAACCCCATATTGCATCATTCCTTTTGGGAGTCTTTGGTAATCCAATGTTTAAGTCCAAAGTAATTTCATGTTATTTTCACATACAAATAAGAAGTGGTTGCATGACTTATCTGGGGTTTTTTTATCAGCCCTGAACTATTGAAAAACTAATCATCTTGAAAAAATAATCAAAAAAATATACTTTATTTTATCCCAAAAAAATGTTCCCTCAAATACCTATACATCTCTGTGCCACATAGGTGTATAGATAAATTTGAACTATATGCATCATCCAAAAATTCCCTCTAAAACTCAGTTATATATAGAACACAAAGTCTCTTTCCAAATTTTAGAATACCATCTTTATAACTGAAATTTTTTAATTTTCTATCATTCACAACTTTAATTTTCTTTTGAAAGTTCTTATAATAATGTTGAGAACATTTTATATTTTATAATAAATATAGTTTTAAATTAAATTCAAAATTAGTGATTTATTCGCATCATTAATAATTCCCATGTCTATATTTACTAGATCTATGAATATAGGATCCTTGTCAATCCTCACTTGGATTATAACTCCATTATCTTTCCTACTCAATGCATCTGCTACCAATGTTTCCTTCTTTGGGTGGTAGTGTATTGAGAAATCAATATCTTTGAGTATATCAAGAAATTTACTTTGCCTCATATTGATCTCTTTCTATTAAAATATAAATTTTAGGCTCTTATGGTCTATGTATATCTCACATATTCTACCACAGAGGTGATATCATTATATCCTCAATGAAAAATATTATAACTATCAACTCAATTTCATGGGTTAGATAGTTCTATTCATGATTCTTTAACAACATTAATGCATATGAAATAACTTTATCATTCTGTATAAGGAAACAACCAATTACCTTCATCGATGAATAACTCTATATCACAAATCCATCACTTCCTGGTGGTATATTCAAACTTGGATCATTGACCAACATCTTCTTTAATTCATCAAAACATAATTCACATTCCTTTTTCATATGAACTTAGCTTCTTCACGCATAAGATTGGTTACCTGGTAATCCGATTAAAAAAATTTGAACAAATCACTGATAGTAACATACCAAACCCATAAAACTATGTTCCTTGATTATGTTTTTTGGTGTAGTACATTCTTGGACTTTCATTGTCTTCATATGATCAACTGAGATCCCATTCTTTGTGACTATATATCCAAGAAAAGAAAATTCATGAAGCTATAAATCACACTTACTAAATTTCTCATATAAATCTTTTCTTCTAAAAGTCTCAAGAATTATCTAATATTATTTCTCATGGTCCTTATAGATTTTAAAATACACAAATATATCATCAATGAATACCACAACAAAATAATCAAGATATTCCTTGAATACTAATTTTATTAGGTCTATAAAAATATAGGTTGAATTAGTCAATCCAAATTTAATTACTATATACTTGTAATGTCTATACCTCATTCATAATTTTGACTTTAGAATGTATTCTTTCTTTACTCACAATTGATGATAACAAGTACAAAGGTCAATATTTGAAAAAAAAATGAACTCTATGAATTTGATCGAATAAGTCATCAATCCAAGTCATATGATACTTTTTATTTATCATAATAGAATTGATTTTCCTATAATAAATGCATAGCCTCATGGATCCATCTTTCTTATTAACAAATAGAACAAGGTCTCCCCATGGTGAAACACTAGGGTGAATAAATCCTTTTTTACAAAAATCCTCTAGTTGTTTATTTAACTCTAAAAATTCCATAGTGTTCATTATATAGTGATTCTTTGATATTGGTCTTGAATCAAGGATTAAATCAATGGAAAAATTGACTTCACACTCTAGTGTATGTCTATGTAATTCCATAGGAAATACATCAATGTATTTCTACACAATAGGTACATCCTCAATTTGAAGATTATTATTTATATCCCTATATTTTGTCTTCTATTTCTTCCTAATAATCTCATTTAGTAGATCTATTGGGGGTGGATGGATACATGAAACATATAATGAAGTATCCACTCTAAAGATATGTAATTCCACATCTTTATCACAAATCATTATTTCCTTCTCCTTGTAAGTTTTTTTTCACTTTTAATCTCATAATCATAAAACAAAATTGGGGGATATATTTATTTTGAAATCCTTTATAATGGTTTGTAAATAAAATATGAATTATCCTAAGAATATCCCTCATGTGTTTAAAACCATGTGTGTGGTAAGGCCTATTATCATACACTAGGTAATGAATGAGTCAAATTCCAATGTACTATTTTCAGAGTTATTACCACTATGTACAATAGGCTCCAGAACCACATCCACTTGCAGTATCCATACAGGGATGAATTTCTAGGAAAAACACATAATATCTTTCTTAATAAAACATTAGTATGGTATTCTATATATATTCTAAATTTTTATCATAGGTTTAATTTCTCTAATCTATGTTTTCCTTAATCTAGTTTGTGAGGTTCCTGCTAAACTTCCTATGATACCAATAGTAATGACCCTGGCCTTCGTAGCCTGGAGTCGGAATCTACTTTATTACATTGGCATAAGATACAAATCATAACATATCCAAGGATCGATCATTTTAGTAGTATTGAAGAACTAGATGCATACATGAAACCCATTTTACATTGGGAACAAAATAAAAAACATAGTAATGGAAAACATTTAGCATCATTGAACTCATTCAAAGTATTCTTATTAATAAACTAGGGATTGGAAAAAAAATAAGGGTGAGAAAAAATTCATTGTAAGGGTTACGTAGAGCATAAGATGTCATGAGTAAGTAAATAATGATCTATATATAAAGGTAAATAACTAAAAACACATTTCATTTAATCAATAACTTGATAATTAAATAATTCATAATCAATATGGAGGGGTAAATAACTGAACACTCATGTCATTTAATAAATAACTTGAGTATGAAATGTGTCATAATCAATATGGAAAGTTAAATAACCTGAATCTAGCATCTAATTTATTACATTGTCATAGATAAAAGGGGTCAAATATTTTAGGACCAATTAGTTTAGCAGTTTTGGAGAACTAGATACATATATGATACCCAATTTACATTGGGGATATAAAATAATAAATATTAATAGAAAATATTCTATATCCTTGAAATTATTCAAATAATTCTTATTCATATCCTCTAGAAAGGAAAAAAAATAATAGTTAGCTCAAATTCTTGGTAAGGGTTACATATAGAAGAATCTATCATGAGTAAATAAATAATAATAAATATAAAAAGGTGAATAATTAAAAAAAATTCATTTAACAAATAACTTGAGAATTAAATAAGGCATAATAAATATGGAAAGGTAAATAACTGAACAATCATGCCATTTAATCAATAAACTGAGAATGAAATGCATCTAGAGATAATATTAGTGTCAAAATATCATAGATAATAAAAATAACTAAATTATTAATAAAGGAGATTCTTAATTATTAGATTTTTCTATCTCATTCATCATGATACCTCTACTGTCAAGACCATACACAAGACACATTAAAGCTAAAGGTAAAATCCTATTTAATTTAGCAAACTGATTTGTCTCATGAGAGCTATTGATGCATCGAGGGATTAATAATATAAGTCCCCACCCCCCACTTCAAATCCAAATAATTCCTCATATATAAAATAATCAATTTAAATCATGAATAATATGTCTTATCAACAAATATTTGAATTTTGTAAAGAATACATTTTTAACAAAATTTCCCAAGTTAACAAAATGACTTTCAAAGTAAACACCGTAAGTAAAAATAGAATATGATTTCAGAAATAATCATATCCATGATACATAGAATATAGTTATTTAAGATAAATTTAATGTCTAATGAAAAATTATCATAGGAAAGTGGTTATTTCAAGAGAAAGTTAACAATCACAAAAGAAAGTGAGATTGTATAGTAGATTATACTTCTTTGGTAACTTTTAAATTGTAACACCATCAAGAATAAACATAAAATGAAACATTAATTATTATGAATAAATATTTATTCATGTTAAATACATCAAATTTTTGGTATATACACCACATAAAAGTGAATAGGTGAATATTAACAAATATGTCTCAATGAAATGGAAATTTAGATGAAATCCATTAACTCATGATTCCCTTTATTTAATAACTAATTAACCTTATTTATAGTGGTTTAAAACTTGTTAATAGCTTAAAATTAAACCATATTAATACTTATAATTTCATATATTATTCTATTTTAACATCATATCACATGTTTGTTAACAATATTTTATTATTATTATTGTTTTGGGTGTTAATTTTCTTGTTTTCTCATGCATTTTTTTCATGAATCTTACAAATATTGAGAATAGGATATAGTTCCACCATATATAGTATTATATTAATTTTATAAATATTATTTTTTTCATTGGATACATTTGTATAACCATTCTTGAAAATTTGACATAAAAATTTGAATCACATCACTTAGTGGAGACGGAAAGTCGTATGTACGCACAAGCGAAGATATCATTCCCTTAATGAGTGAAATGGAAAGGAAATAGATGGTATATTAATTTTAATAAATCAATATCACGTCATTTATATTCACCAAATTCATCCTTTATTATATCTCATGTAAAGCGTTAGTGAAAAATGAATCATATAACTTCATAAGGCAGTAGTCCTCCGTACACATAAGTGACGTTATTGTATTTTGAACATAATGGAAAGTAAGAAGTTATATGTGATATTATAATTATATAGGTATAATTATATCATTAATATTATATATATGCATTAAATCCATCATTATATCCATCCATGATAAGTATTTATGGAAAATGAGGAACATCAACTCATGAGGCGGTAGTTTGTTGTGCACACAATCGATGATTTTGTTTCACATTTGATAGAAGAGGATATGAATATAGGTTATTCCATTAAAATAATAACATATAATTATATTTTAGATACTAATGTTATTTTATTGAAAGTGTTAATACATATTTTATGTTTTTAAAATAATAATTAAAAGTAAAGATCTTCGTTAAGACAATTTCCTTATCTTAGATAAACTACCTTTGGATATCCTCCTAAGGACTCTAGGGTTGGTGTTTTTGGAATACCATAACCACTAAAATATGGATAAGGATTTTAGGGAGATATTATGGTAGGGTTTTATTATCCAAAGGGAATGATAGGCTTCAATAAGTGACGGGAGGGAGTGCACTTTTATAATTGAGGAGGAATATCATTTTAGTAAATACCCAAAACTATTCAATAATGGGAATTCACTCTCACCCCATGTGCCTCCAAAATTGATAAATAATGTATTGGAGGGTATTTAAGTTCAATAAAACCTCCACTATATAAAAAGAATCATGTACTTCCCTTAACCACTACATTTACTTTTACCATTTTAGTTCTCACCACGATTACTAGATTTTTAACCAATGTAATTTATCCATTAAGATTAAAGTAAAATGATACTTATTAAATAATTTAGACCCAATAATTATAAATTTTAAATCCAATTTATAAAATAAGATTTCTAATGTGAAAGGTAATTTTTATAGGTTGTATAGGAAGCCCTCATTAGTCAAGCAGTCTAGGTAACATCCAGTGAAATCTCATGCCAATATTTCTCAAACCCAACGTGATGTAGCTTTCAAGGATATATAATTTTTTAATCCTAAACAAGGTTCTTATAAGGATGGTTAGGGGAATGGGATTAAATTTCCCAATATAGGGACTGATGGTGGTTCTTCCTATGTTACTGCACTCAAGAAGGCCACTATTGGAGGGTCTGTTTTCCTACCCAGATCTTCCAGTGAGATTTTCATTGGACCCATTAGTTCTGAGGGTGGAAAGAGGGTAGGTTGTGTCACATAATCAGACCTAAAGGCATCATGGGATGATATTTTACCTGAATAGGAGGCTGAGGTGTAGTCTGACTATGAGTTTGTTTTCCAAAAAGATGTGGATCATGACCTATGGTAGGATTTATTAATTACTTCCACCAAGAAGGGGAAGGATAAGGTGGTGGATAAGGAGGGATTTAATTTTGTTATTCCTATAACAAAACTACACTACTTCACTTGTTCATATACAGGCTTAATCTATGCAACTTTAATTACATGAACAAGAGAAGTTACTTAATTTTTACCCCAAATAAGTTCATACAGTGACGACTAAAAAGGATATAATAGGCTCCCCTCATGGTGAGATCCCAGTTAGCTTGACAGGAAAGGAAAGGGTATAGGAAGTTGACACTCTTTAATGGGTGACATAAAGTGATGAGGCTTCCACTATTCCACTGGAATTGGGTACTAGTAATAATAAATATAACTTTCTTGATATTTTACAAATATCTACTAACAGGGAAGTGTTATGTGAGGAGTTTTTCAATGTCTATAAATCTCTGTGTGTTAAATGACAAACCCTAATGAGTGATAATGTCAAGGAAATAAATAAATATGGCTATTTATTGTTAAAAATATGATTTCATGTGAAGTAAAACATTAATACTCATGATAAGGAAGATGAATCATCGAATATAGATGATCAGGTTGATAGTTGGAAGACTTTGAGGTAGTGAAAGAGGGGAACAGACCTGAGATGTTGCGGTGGATCCAGAGGAAGGGGTGGCAGACCTAAAAAATGTGACTGGTGTGGGTCCTTTTTTGTGGTGATTTTCATGTTTTTTTATAACCTTTAAATATCCTATCTTTATTTCTTTTGTACTTTTCTTTGTATTAATAAATGTTTTAGGGTCAGGGGTTTTAACCCATGGCTCACAACGTTCCTGGTAATATGACCAAAAATTAAGTTGAGCTTATTACTTGATATTAATTATGATGATTAAAAATATGGATTCTATTTTTTTCAAATTCAACTCACATAAGAGGAAATATTTAATTTAAAATAAAACCACAAAACGTGTCAAAAAACTATTTTTTTAAAAATGTATTTTTCAAGAATAAGATGATCTTATATTAAATATACGACTAGTAATCATCATTAGATGGATTTAAATTCATTATATTAGATATATAATCTATTTATTCCAATTATATCATTAATAACAAAATATTATTTTAATTAATTAAAATGGAGAGATATTATGCCTTTTAAAACAAAAACAATTTTTTGAAGAAAA
This sequence comes from Viscum album, assembly GCA_963277665.1. NCBI lineage: Eukaryota > Viridiplantae > Streptophyta > Magnoliopsida > Santalales > Viscaceae > Viscum > Viscum album. The sequence goes on from OY728164.1 coordinate 176,264,206, forward strand.
AAAATATTTTTCTAAAAAATATCCCTTTTACATCCAAATTTTCTTATCAATATTTCAATAAAATTTATAGTTAATAAATTTTTAATTAAAAAAATTTATAATACCTTATTAAAAATAAAACATGGAAAAGTTCAATACAAATTTTTTGAATATTCATAAAATCTTATTTTTAAGGGAAATTTTCAAAATTTCATTATAGGCCTATTTTGACCAAGTAAGTTCAAAATCGATATTCATAGTCTAAAATTATAATTTTTTTCCATGAAATATTAAAAAATTTATTGAATTATAGTTTTATTAAAATATAATGTTCACAAACTACAATTGCAGCTCAGGGTTGTGTGTTTCGTAAGTTATCAAATAGATTGAATTTATTTAAAAGGAAATATATATTAAATTTTTGGGGTGTTAAAAAATATATATTTTTCCTATTTAATTTTTTACCACACATAATAATTAATTTTTACTATAAATAAATAAAACAACTGTATTTTTTTGTTGAAAATCACTCTTTTGTCACATTATTATTTAATTAAACTACAAAATTAAAATAGATATTAAGTCAAACTTCCTTATCCCATACAATAAAGTAAAATGGTTATTGGTAATTTACATTTTATAAACATTATACAGTTATAAAAATTTAAAATCCTATTTGTTATATGTCACATATTAATAGTTCCTTTATATATGAAAGTTTTATATAATGTTTATTGTAAGTACTATACTATCCTGAAAAAGGATTTGCATTATTTTATTTTTATTATTCAATTTTTTTATTAGTGTAAAATTATAGTTTTATATTGTACATTAATAATAAAATTTAATTCAAATAATTTATTATTTTCAACTACATACCTTAATATATAACATTGGATGTCACGACCCATCCTCGGGGCTCGTGTCGTGACTACCCCAAGCCCGACTTCCATAGGCCAGGGGCTGGCGACTAGCACCAAAGGCGTAAATCCCGATAAAAGGAAAGGCATTGCCTTTATATAATAAAACAAACACCACAGAGTACGCAAGCTGAAGTAAACACTAAGTAAATTGAGTACAAAAGTAAGTGCTGGAAAGTAAATGGGACAGTATACAAACCCAACTAAAATTACAGTACAACTGATAAAAGAAAGTACAACAGCTGAAAAGTAAAGGAGAAACCACCAAGACTTCCTCTGGAACTCCCACCTGAAGGGTGAGTATTGATAGTCTCGTCGGCTCCTCAAGTCCAGTCGTTCACTCCGTGTACGTCCCGCCTGATTCTCCACCTCCGGGTACCGTCCTGCTCCACAAGCCTCAACCACGATCAGCGTTGTCCGTCGTCTGCAACCAACACGATGTGGTGCGGGCATAGCCCGTGCAGGGGTGAGTATAAAATACTCATTAGTGACCCCGAGACCCCTGAAGATCTCCCAGAATCCACAAAGGATAAACCACAAAGGAAAGATTCAAATACGAAGTATCAACCAACACTACTTAGGTATATGCTCATACATATACCTAAGTCATCAATTCCAGTTCATCTCCAACTTCCGAGCCCAACTTCAACCCAGTTCACACAGGAAAGTACAACCCCATCCACACAGGAAAAACACAACCCAATCCACACAGGAAATCAAGTCAATCGTATCGAAGATAATGATTGAAAGTTAAGACTCTGCTCACACAGGTATACTATTCACGAAGAGGGGTGGAGATGATTAGATGTTGCCTCGGAATCATCTCCTCTGCCGAACCCACATAGGATCCAAGTACAAAATTCTTCGCTGCCAAACCCACGTAGGATCCAAGTACAGTAACCATCGTTGCCGAACCCACGTCGGATCCAAGTACAGTCGTCATCACTGCCGAACCCACGTAGGATCCAAGTACAGTCGTCATCGCTGCCCAACCCACGTAGGATCCAATTATAGTCTTTATCACTACCGAGCCCATGTAGGATCCAAGTACAGTCATCATCTCTGTCGAACCCACGTAGGATCTAAGTACAGTCTTTATCGTCGTCGCAGTCGCAGCCAGCTCTACGATTCTCGCACAGAGCACGCTTGATTCTGGGAGGGTCCGCTCCACGAGCCAAGGGGGTTCGATACATCAACTTTCATGAAGTCCAGAGTTGATGTATCACAAAGTTCCGTCTCGACAATAGGAACTCAACGCGACAGACGGCGCGTCAATCGGACGCCCGGTCTGAGAGATATTGGCTTTTCCGTTCCAGGGGCCCGGTTGGGTTTTAAGCTAAAACCAACCCGAACGTACTCCAGATGTGTCCAAATCTCAAGTGGATTAAGCCAAAAGATCTTTCTCACTAAGAGAAAATCAACGTGATCGATGGCACGTCATTAGGATGTTCGGTCGTTAAGTTATAAGTGTTTCCGCTCCAAGGGCCTGATTAGTTTCGGGTTCGAACCAACCCATCCATACCCAAACTTTACCAAAATCATGAGTGTAATATACTGAAATGACCTTCTCGATCCAAGGATCTCAACTCAACTGACAGTGCGTCGATCGGAGATCCGTAGCCCAAGATATGGGTGTTTGAACAAACCTGTCTGAAAATAGGGGGTTTGGGCCCGGTCTGACCCGGCCCAATACCCCCTGGGTCGGCCCGAACCGGGTCGACCCGACCCGGGTCTGGGTCTGGCCAAATTGGGCATGGCCCGACCTAGTTGGCGAGGCCGAGGCCGTCTGGCATGGCCCGGCCCGGTAATAGCGGTCCGGCCCATTGCGGTCGGCCAGGCCCGGTGCGGGCGGCCCGGCCCGTGCGGTCGGCCAGGCCCGTCCCGCGCAGTCTGCCACCCGGCTCGGAAGCCTGTCGCGGCTCAGCTCTCAGCCGAGTGGGGTTCTAAGGGGGGGGGGGTTCCGCCCCCTGTTTCTGAAACAGCTGTCCTTAATGGTCGGCCTTTTGCAACCGCGGGACCTGAGGGGGTCCCGCCTCCATGAGGCGACGGTGGTCGGCTCACCCGGTCGCCCCTTTGAAGACCGAAACAGCCTTAGGCCGCGGCTCCTGTTCGACCGGCGTGGCACTATGGTTTCGTGACCCTCCTCCATGGCCCACCCCGGTCGCATCCAATTGAACCTCCAGCGCCGCGCGACGGCACCTCGCCCCTCCGCTGCGGCCCGCTCTGACCACGGTTCCCTTCATTCCCGCACGGTGCGATGGCACCGCGCCGCCTTCACCTCGATCGTCAACGTTCATCAACAAGAAAATGGGGAGGAGAAATTGATCGTGTTTGTGCGGTATGATATCCTCCTGTTACGTCGGTAACAACCATCCAAATTATTCAATGAAGAATGTTAAAATTAAACTTGAACAAAGATAACCCCTACATTGAAGGAGGTTTGCGGTTGTCAAGCGCCACGAACGTTGGCGTCATTTCCGTCATCATCGGCGTCTCCTTCCTTCTCGTGAAGGAAGAAGATGATGGAGAAAACCAGAACCGCTGATTCGACGTTCTTCATTGGAGAATTATCATTCTTCATTGAAGTGGAGACGTTCTTCGCAGGAAGATGAAGTTCTTCAAGGGATTAGAGCTCTCTCCAAAAATCCCCACACAACAAGCCCACCAAAATAAAATAAGGCCTCCCCTTATTTTATTATTTTGCCAAGCATTTAAAATTTCCAAAATTCAAACACAAAATTCAATTAATTCAAGAGGTTCAATTAATTAAATTGATGTGTTCTGGCATTATTAATGTGGAAGAGGAGAAGTCACATAATTAAATACAAAGGGTTGCCAAAATTTAACACAAGAAGATTAATGGGGGGAGTTAGAGGAGTTTAATGGAATGTGAAGGGGTGGGGATCATGTGGGCCCCACCTCACCAATATCCTAACATGAGGAGTTTGAAACTTTTGGGTCCCTCCCCAACTTCCCCATGTAGATTAAAACCACTATAGAAAAAGAAATAAAATTGTAACACAATTTTATTGTACTTTTCATTTAATACAATTTTTTTTACAACTCCTCCCGAGAAAACGCACCTTTGGTAAAGGTCCTCCTAAGCAATTACCGGCGCTGTGGTTCCATCGGTGCCCTCAGATTTCAATTCCGATCACTGGTTCAAAATATAGAAAAACCTGCTCGTTCAATCACTGAATATACCCGAGATAAACTTCGGAAATTGATTCCGGGCACACCGGGCCTCGGAATCAGGTGCCGTTAGAAACTGTGTACTCGTAAATTCCCAAATAATTCAAGAAAAGAAATTTCCTTGAAATTTAAGGGTATTTACATTGGAATTATAGAAATTATATTATTTGTAACATCCTGATATTTTATGTCACTCACCTCTCTTATAAAAGGCCACCCCCTATCCTCCACTCATCACACTTACAAAACCATTTGGTACATCCATGACCTAACCAAATGTATTCCTTAATCCCATACCCACATCCTAGAGGTATTTTTGATATCATAAATCAAATCTAGTAAGGCTATAGTTTAAACTTAAAGAGGTTGTCTCAAGAAGAGGTAAAGTTTTTAATTATGCATTTTTTGTATTACTTCTTCTTATAACTCCTTAAAATATTCTTCAACTATGATAATATAATAAATAATTTATCTAGAATATAAGGATATTTTATTATGTTAATTACATAACCTATATCTACATTCTCTTCCATAAAATGGGATATGAAATCACTATTCACGTGTACGGTGGACTACCACCCCGCGAACTGATATTATTCATATTCCATCACCACCTATCACAACTAGATATAATGATGAATTAAATGTTTATATATGATATTTATTATATTATTATACTTATATAATTACTATATCATATATACCTTCTTAATTTTCGTTCTCTAGGAATACATTAACGTCGCTCGTGTGTACGGTGGACTACCGCATTACAAAGATATGTGATTCATTCTTCATGTATGCTTTACATGAAAAGTAATAAGGATTGGTTTAAATAGAATATTTGATATATATGAAATAAAAAATATTATTAAATGGTAATATATTATTTACCTTTCTTTCATTTCAACCATTGAGAAAATAGAAATAGTGTTCATGTGTATGTACGGCATACCATCTCCATGAATGGTGTATTTTATTTTTCAATCTCTAACTTTTATGGATTACTCTAAATACATATATACTGAATATATAGGATGATTATATCATGATTAAAATTATTCATATTATTTAACCATGGTCAAATAAATAGGAATAAAAATAAAAAATCAAAACATACATTAAAAATGAAGCAGTTATTACCTGAAAGGTGGTTTAAACAAGGAATTGCTAATAAACAGGTCATAAAAGGTCATAAGTAAATAATATATGTTATGATATATATATATAAGTATGTTTATTAAATATATTTATAATAAAATTGTATTTATTATTCATTAGGTTTTAATGTGTATGAAGTAAGTCATGACTTAGTGTAAGAAATTTCTAGTATCTCTTTTATTTTTGGGAGACATATAAAAATTCACCACTCGTTTATTTTGTGTGATGTATATACAGAAACATTGACATATTATATCATAAATATACTTATTTTAATAATATTTAAAGTTTCATTTGATGTCATTATTTATTTTGGGTTATGATTCAAAATATTACTAAAGCGGTAAGGGATTTTCATCTTACTTTTATTGTATGTGAGACAAATTCCATATTCACCACGTGTTTATTTTATGTGGTGTATATACTTACCAAGAATTTGTTTTATGATGTTTATACATAAAATTATAAGGATTTACATATCCATTTAAGTATCTGTATTTCATGGGGTTTACTGTTCAAATGTTACCAAAGTTTTAAGGTATTTTTGTCCAAAATTTCCCTCTTTGGGACATAAGTTTTGTTATGCACCTATATTCTTCTATGAGGTGTATATAATATAACTTTGAAATGTTATATAATTAAAAAAATTATTTTCATGATATCCAATGTTTCATTTCATGTTATTATTTAATATGGCATATGATTCAAAAGATACCAAAGTGGTAAAGGTTTGATGTTACAATTTCATTGTTTATCAGGATTGTTTATAAAAATGCTTTAAATAATAAATTATTATGATCTATTCTCAATAAAATAATTAATTTTATTCTCCACTCATTATTTCATGAAAATAAATTTTTACATTCATTTTTCCCTATTTATGTACTCAATAGTTTAAAATTATTTTTTAAGAAAAATCATCTTTATTTCTCTCTTCGGTTGAAAACCCTTTTTCTTCCATTTCCATATTTTCTAAAAATACATTCACAGATGTTTTTAACATTATAAAAATGATTTTTCAAACAAATTTTTACCAAGTTTTACTTTTTAAAAAGTTTTCTTAAATTAATATTCATGTTTTTTTCAAAATAAGGTCTCCTTTGATTTTACCAAAATTTTGAAAGGAATCATTATTTTAATATGTACGGCATGAAAACAATTCCCCACCATCATGACCATTTTTTTATATGAATAGTATTTTATAAGTTTCCAAGTTTTTTTTTCAAAGAAAATTATTCTAAAAATGATTTATGTTTTAAAAATAATTTTTCAAAGTGAAGGTGTTATTTTATTCAAGAAAAGTACTAAATTATTTTTAAAGATTCCTTTATAAGTTTCCAAGGTCATTTTCAAAGAAAAGGATTTTTAAAATGTTTTATGTTTTAAAAATTATTTTTCAAAGTGGAAAGGATATTATCCTCCAGAAAATTTTTAAGTAATTTTTAAAGATTTATTTTATAATTTTCAAATTCTATTTTCAAAAAAAGTATTTCCAAAATATTTTATTGATTTATAAATTTAAAAAATTTATTTTTCTCAATAAATAATAGAAGTGATATTTCTTAAAAATAATTTTCCATCTAAAATGACATCCTTGGATGCTATTTAATATTTACTAGGTATATGATCCAATGATTCTATATTTATTATTTTTCTAGATGGTTTTTATTTATGATGAAAATGATGAAATATTTATGAAACACATTTCCTTTCAAGGGTTCTAATATGATAAATGTGTTATAAAGCCCATTTTCTTTTATGGGTTCTAATATGATAAATGTGTTATGAAACCCATTTATTCTCATGTGTTTTAATATTATAAATGTGTTATAAATCCCATTTGTTTTCATGGGTTTTGATATGATGAATTTTTTGTGATATTTTTCTACACATATATATGGTTTTAATTATTTTATAGTTGAGAACTATATCTACCTCAAATTCATTGGGTAAATATTTATATATCATGAGATAAATAGGACTCGAATAGAGATTGAACCCAGTTTAGTAAGGGAATTTTACACTATGATAGTATTAGGAGTAAACCTTGACTACTATGATGGTTTAGGTAGGGAACTCATTACAAAATTATAGCCTTGATAATGATCCTTGTATACTAAGGAAATGATTTTTTATTCTTAGGTTTATAAAAAAATCCATTAATTATTCCAATGTTATGCACTTATGGCTCATGTTATTTTATTTCCTTATTATTAATGTATTATAACAACCAATATTTATGTCAAGGATCAAGATTTTGATCTTTCATATTCAAGGTATTGTTTTCATATGTTATGATCACATTATCAAACCCTTATGGTCATGTTATGTTTATATATTTCTCTTGCTTACCCTTTTTGAGCATCTAAGCTCAACCTTTCTTATGTTTCTTTTCCCTAGGTTATGATGATAGGTATTATATGTGTATGTATAAGAATGGTGGTAGTAATTAAGAACTAATTGGGATATGATGTAAAACTCTTATGAACTAGTTGTTTTTGTTTTCAAGTTTCCAAAGGCACTATACCCTTATTATCCACATGCGTGCGTTTGTTTAATGAAATGAATATTCATCTAAAAAATTTAATATTTACGTAAATAAATCCTAGGTTATTGTATTATGATTTTTGGATCAATAATTGTGTGGTATATGTACATATAAATAAAAAATATAAATATTTTTATAAACCTAAAAAAATAAATGAACATATTAAGTATACATTTTGAACTATTAAAGATAATTTAAATTAGTTTTTCAAGTTTACTTTCTAAATTTCAAAACATCATCCATTAAAAAACATAAAAAAAATATCAAAATCAACATAATATATTATATTTTTGTTGTGTTTTTTTAATAATATTTATTTTTAATTAATATTTTAACCATTTAAGATTAAATGTTACAGACTATGAAAACCAATATTTCATTTATATTTTTATAAACCATGAAATAATGTAATATTAAATCATTTTCATTAACATTTTTTAAAAAAATCCAGTCTTATTCTTCCATGATCAAGTAATTCATATTCTCAACATTAAAATTTATATAAAATTATTTTTCAAACCCAATTTTAGATTTAGACATCCAATAAACCATGAAAAATATCATATTAATATATAAATTGAGACATAATAAATGAAATAAAATATTTTAATTACTTTTCACAAATGAAAAGAATTTGAAAAAATGATTTATGTTTATTTTAAAATGTTGTTTTAACTTATATATAACTGGAAAAAAAATTAAGAAAACATTTCCTAAATCTATTTTTTATTCTTTTTCTCCCAATTCAAATACATAAAAATGACAAAAAATAATAAAAATACCAATAAAAACAAAAAAAATAAATATTAAAAAATATAATAGTTTCCCATAAATAATATAAAAATGAATCCTTTTTAGGTTTGGTTTTTTTACTCCCAGAGAGTTGTCACTTTGAAGTTAATATGGGGAGATATGAGTTTCCATTATTGAGGTATCATGCAAAGTAAAGGGTAGGGGTGTCTCCAATTACGCCTAGGTTCATTAGGATTGGGGAGGGTGTACTATAAGGTAATAACTATATAATGACCATCAAGGGGATGTTGGGGAAGAAGAAATCAAGAAGAGGGTTATAGGGGGAGTTAATATAGGGGAATTGAGTGAATATTAGATAGGGTTTCATTAATAGATAACAGATGAGTTATGATCTGAGAGGGTGTCATCAAGGGAAAATTTATTAGTGGTTTGTGATGGGAGGGGAATAGTTGAATGGATATCAAAGGGAGGTCCACTACCACAAAAATAAGATTATCTAGTAATTTATTTTCTATATAATTAAAAAAAGAGCTAAGAAAGATACATTTTATCGATAGTAGTTTGGCACAGAGAAAGGGTGTCTTTATCAGAGTTTTTTCACCCTTTATCAGCACTTTTTAACACTAAGAAAGAGTCTAGTATTTTTGGAGAGATGTGATGAATTTTTTATCATATTAACCATCCCTGACTGGAATATGGATTATACATGCATAGGGTTTATAATACACTGCTCCTCCTCTTCTCATTTGAAAAGTACATCCCACCGCATTTTATTTCTCATCCTTCTAAATCCCCTCCCCCACAACCACCACCCATATTGAGTATTTCTTCTGTTAATATCATTCTCTTATACCCCCACTTTATTGTTCCTGATGCATTAAAAAATATACGTCATAGTGGTTCATCACCAATGTTCCTAGGAATTTCCTAGTGTAACGACCCAAAATTCTATGAATGATATTTTCCTTATTATTTTTATTTAATATAGTATATATCACATTAAATCACCTATAGAACCCAATACAAACTTTACACATGAAAAATGAATGAAATAATAAGTATTTCTAGAAGTTAAGGAACCTATATCGATGAAATGGTAATATGCCCTTAGGAATAGTAATATGAGCCTTACGAATAGTAAACTAACAAATATAATAGTAACCTAACCAATGGAATTATAAAAAAATTATCCATCTAATAAATGAAAATATGGTATAATTATATCATAGTATAAGTAAATAAATTTTTTAAAAATTAAAAATTATGTGTAGGTATTTTTGTGAGTCATAAATATTTAATTACAATTTTATAACTAATAAAATGATTTAAAAGAAAATTAATTTTCAAAAATTATATTCATAAATAAATATTTATTTGTCTTATGATTTAAGAATAATTTAATGATACCATAGTTAATTTTTCATAGTGTTATAATATGAGTTATAATTTTTAAAACTATATTTTTTGAGTAAATAATGATTTTAATTAAAAACTGTATTTATCATATTTAGAAATTTATTTTCATAAAATGGATTTCATTTTTGAATTCTACGCATCAAAAATTGGTTATAGTAATTTTTTGGGATTTTTCTAAAATACTTGAATTTTTGGTGAATAGTAAAATACATTAATGTATGGTATAAATACATCATAAGTTAAATATGTTATTCATTGAGTCATCACTAATGGAAGAACCATTATCTAAAACGAATCTTCATTATTTTAAAATATTTGATTATAATTAACAAACTATTCATAGTCTTGATCCAAAATAATAAACAAATGAATAAAATACTCAAAATTCACCCCTTGCCTCCACTATAAATACCACCCATCACCACCCCTTCTCCTCACACCTTACAAGATTTAAGTCTTGTCAAGTTTCTACCCAATACTCTTCCCAAGCCTCTTCCACATGTCCAAAATATTTGGGTCTCATAAAAATACCAAAATCAATTCCCTAAGGAGGTTCTCAAGGAGGAGAATTCAAGAGGTAAAATCCTCTTCCTTTTCCTTTTAATTTCTTTCCAAGTAATTTTATTTTATTATTATATCCTCACCTCCCCCCATAAAAATAGCATTATAACTCTAGTACCATACATATACTGGAATTTTGTTATTCTAATGTAATAATCCATCATCAAACTTCTTTCTCACTCTCTTTTATTTTAAAAACAAAATCATCATCCGTGAGGTGCCGATTTACAACCTTCATGGATGACAGATTTTCGTTATTCAATTTCTCCTTAAATGATGGTAGTGAAACAATTTTAATGTTAAAAAAACTATAATATATTTATTTAAACCTTTCTTATGTTTTGTAAGTAACATATTTACATAATACTAAATGATAAAACAAAATGTGTTCGTTATGAATAATAACCGCCATAATAATCTAAATAATTATCACTAAATGACTTATCTAATGATTCAACCTCAAAATATGATATATATAACCATTTAAAATAATGTATGTTCATTAATAACATATAATTATAATTCTAGAGAATTATACTCGTTCCACATGAACTTCCAAACTCATATACAAGTATACTAATCATGAAAACCAAGGAAATGAACGCTCCCGAGAGATAAATTTATATCTTATAACTCATCAAAAAGGAAATAAATGAACATAATAAAATTATAATAAATAAAATAAATATATAAAAGGTTATGAATTAATAAATTAATGTGCTATTTTGATTATCCAGGACATTAAGGTCAAGTGCAGAACACATTCGGGCATAAGGTAAGGGTTTTCTTCCCGAACCTCCATTTTCATTCGCGTCATGATTTATTTCTCTATACACCAATGTAATTCTTAATTATTTTTATATAATTCTTATAAATTATATATATGTGTTAAAAAATAATATATCCTGATCATTTCATCATTATTTGATGGGATAATAAATGTTTTACAAGGTTCCCTTCTCAATCCTTCCCGATACGCAAGCTCGATTAAAGGAAACGTTTCGATTTCTTACCCATTTTCAAGTACCACATATAATATGTTTTAAGAAACATTATTTTTCCAAAATAACTACTTTTTCATGAAAAAAGTATCTTAGTCAATTTCTATTTTTATACAAATATTTTTCCAAAAGAAATCTTTTTACAAAGTAAATGAGTACTTCTCCCAAGAATTCCTTGATGATTTTATAAGAGTAATTTCAACTATTTCAACACCCCTGTTGATTATTATGTTTAATTGGGATTAAAAGTTTATGATATCATATAACATATTTTATTTAATGGTTTATGATTATTTTGACTATGTATTTGCTATCTTGATTCCATTCACCATATTACTCTGAAAGTTTAGCAATTATATTTTCTGATTTGGGGAAAGTTATTTACATTTCATATGTTAGTTTCAATATTAATGTATATGTTAATTATGCTTCACCCCCCCCCCCCCCTTCATGTGATTAATGTATTGAACATAGTAAGTGCTGAGTGGGGGCCTCTATATCCCCTTGATGCATCGGTAGGTCTCATGAGAAAAACTAGTTTGGGTATGGGCTAATGTATTCCCCGATTATGTATGGTGTCTTAGTCGAAGCCTTGACGGTATGTTTATGATGTCCCGCATTATTCATTCCCTCATTGTGAGATTCATATTTGATATTTCATGTGATTATTCAACTAGTATATTATCCAAGGTTATGTATTGTTATGGAATTATTTATTTAGATTTTATTCCTGCCATATTAGGATTAAGATTATGTTTTAATGGCTTGTATTCTTTAGTTATTAACCAAGCCTTATTATTTATGCTTATACTGTATTACTTACCCTTATTGAGAATATTATCTCACCCCCTTCCTATGTTTTATTTTTTCCCCAGTATGTGGAGATATATATTATGATTGACTTGCAAGGATAATCTAGAAGTTTATGGATGTTTCTAATAGATTTATTATGTTGTACTTAATTTAATATTGTAATGTAACAATTATGTATGTATTTAGTTTTACAATGATACTAAACTATTCGGTCCTTAATAATGTGTTTCCTTTTAATCATACAAATGTAATAAAGTAAGGCACTGACTTTGGGCTATTGGGGTCAGGATCCTTACACCCAGGATCTTTCTATTATTTTAAATAGCTTTAAGACTTTATTAGCACTTTTTTATCACTAAAACCCCCCACCCCACTTAGAAATATATTTCTTAATTCTTAAAATCATTGAGAATAACTTTTTTTAGTGTTAATAAATCCTCATACTATTATAGTAGTTAGAAAGAGATAATATAGTGTAGGGTATTATAGTTCAGTGAGTTATAAGAGAGAAGAGAAAGTAAGGATTATAGATTATAGGGTTATAATTAATGGGTATAAAGTGATAGTTTCACATTTAATTTAAGAAGTAGAAAAAATTATAAAACCAAAAATAGGAGAACCACTCACGAATCCCCAAAAAAATACTATAAACACTGAAGAACTATAGTGTGTACCTTACACCATTAATCATAGAATCTACTATCATGAACGGTCCTAGGTTATCCTTTTGATAGACACTCAAGTCACCCTGGGACATACCCAAGGGGTTTCCAAGATCTCCTTGGGCCAATAAAAACCATCATAAGCATAAAAATCAATTAGTGGGGGTGATTTTTACCAATAAATAATATTTAATAAGTCAAGTGATTTTTCTAGAAGTTTTAGGATGATACATTCATACATTGGATATCCATTCCAAAAATTAAACAAAATAAATAATTAAAACTATAATAAATATAATACACATATATAATGTAAAAAAATTAATTCCCTCAGCACACCCTCCAACTCACTCTATAGAAATAGCCACCACTGGACCACACATCCATTTCATATATATTCCACATAATAATAATAATAACAGAAATCAGGAAATACCTATTTGGATGAAACTACTAAAGTTCTAAAAAATACTAACATGCCCAGTGTGACCAAAGGTCACTCTCCATCCAAATAATTAGGAACCCTACTCCAAGATCGATCTAGATAAAAGACTAAAAACTAACACTCCTCACAATAAGAACCTAAACCTACAATATCCACATAGTATAAAAACACTAAATGGTGTGAGTATGGTGTGAGAAAAAATTGTCCATTTAGGTTTCACCAATGATTACATGCATTTACTTTCCAAAAACATTCCATAGAAGTTAGTCTGAAAGTAAATTACAAGAAAACAGTATTTATGTTTAATGGGGAGAAAATAGGTAACATGTTTTACCAATTTAGAAGTTAATATTATTGATATAAAATTAGAATTTAAAATTTTAAAAATAAGGAACACACAAAATTCTATAAATAGTTTATAAATAAAATCAAGTAACATAATTTAAAAAATTTAAATGAAATAAAAAAACACTTTAAAAATTTTAAATGAAATCAAGTACCATATAAGTAACCATTTTATAAACCTTCACTATGGGAAAATCCCTAGTTCGTCTAAGGATATGTATATCCTAGATTCTCATTCCAACTTATGATATAATCCATAAAAATACAATGTGTTCACTAACCGTTAAGGATCTCATGACTTTGGCCAACTAGGGTAGTACCACACCTCCATGAAACCACATCTATCCAACCACTAAGGAGTGCATGTCTTATTCTAACAATGTGGTGACACCCCTACAGGGAACCATGAAATTTATCCATGTCTAAGAGTCTAGTTAGTGTCGTGTAATCCAAAGGATACTTATTCTAGTATTCCATAATTATATACTCATCTTACCATGTTATTTACCAATTTCAAGATGTCACATTTCATTTTAAAGGGTTTTTTTCATCAACCCATCTCATGCAAGTCAATTCACCTAATACTACATGCCTTATTAAACCACATTATTTCTCAATCAAGGGGAAAATATTATAGTCTCCGCGAAATAAAAAATAGACCATCAAAAACAATATAACAAGGCTTTAACTAATTGATTCACTATTTATAAAACACAAAAAAGTGTAATCCATCCCAACCAAGTCTTTTTAATTTACTTTATTATCGCACTTAAAACCTTTTTGGAAAATCATGTCTGAATATCCAGTTTAAATTCCCAAAGTTTTCTTCTATTGTTATGCTCATATACATTTACACACACCTATATATACCTCTATATGCACAAATTCAATAATTCCCATGTGAATTTGTAAATGAATATATATGTGTGTGTTTTTACCCTTGTATATGTGTATAGCCAAAAAAATATGAAATCATGAGGTTAGAATAAGTGGACTTAATAAAATTATACAAAAAATAAATACCTATCAAATAACCCTATTTTTAAACTCAATTTCAAACCCATACAATAATATAAATAATTTCAAAAAAAACCTATTTTAATTTCATATGAGAATTGTCTAAAATATTTTATATGTCAAAATTATAATCATTATTTAAGTGTAAACAACAAATAAGGTAAAATTCATAAAACCCCCCATTTTCAAATCTCTACAATCTCAAGAAAAAAATTTATATCTACGTACATTTAATTTCATTTGAACTCAAAATGAATGTGTAAATTTAAAAAAAATGTAACACCCAAGAACACATATAATTTCATTAGAAAGAAAAATCATGAAGTCACCTACTTGAAACAAGTGAAGACAATGCAGAATCTTCAAGAATGAAGAGAGGGTTTAAAGAGAAGATAGAACTACCTATAAACCTAATCCGCATGAAATTAAAATCTGAACCCACCAATAATTAGACCTGGGGAACACACAATAGGGTTGATAATAAGTGGTAATAAAGAGAGGAAGAAGGGGTATATATGAAGAAACCCTAACTATAGAAACCCATACTTTTCATATATAGATATTACATCTTAATAGATTAATATTCATTACATAACATTTTGATCCATGCTAGAATCATTTAGATCTAGTATATTTTGAAACTTTGAAACAATTATTTTATGAAATAACTACATAGTATCTCACTTATTTATTCATAACTAGAAACCTTCTTAGACATGTCATACTTAATAACTTTATTCATAACCTAAGTAAAAGAAACATAAGAAAATGTTGAGATTATATGCTCATTAAGATAAAACCGAAGAGATATCAATCTAGGATTATATAAAATCATAAGGTCAGCATAAGAGTATGATATCATGAACATAACTTACAAAATTCGTACCCAATATGTCATAGATCATAAACATGAGTCATCACATAAAACATTATCATTTCAAAATATGTGAATCATATGAGTGAAAATTTAATAATAAATCAATCATAAATCATAAGATCATATCATAAAATTCTGGAACCAAGAAAAGTATAAAAAACATTTAATAATGTCAAGGTTAACTAACAAGACCATCAAACCAAATCAGGTCGGTCATCACCACCTGTATCCCATAGTAGATCAAGCCCATTGACATAAATCCCATAGTAGATCAAGCACATTAACATTCATGTGATAGTTATCTTATGAGATATAAAACTTTACCCAATAAATTGGAAGGAGATATAGGTCCCATGCATCACATAATAAAAATCATACATATGTGTTACACAAGATCATAAATAATTCATTATATTAGAACCCGTGAAAATAAATGGGTTTTATAAAAATTTCATCATTGAATAACCCTTGGTAAAGAAATGGGCTTCATAAAAATATTGTCATCATAAACATAAATCATCCAAATAATGAATAAGGATGGTATCCTTGGATCATATTTATAGTAAATAATAAGTAACATCAAATTATTTCATATTATATTGAAAATAATTTTGAAAGATCACTTGGAATAATTCTTGAAGAAAATAACCTTTCTATATTTAAATCATTTCATTAAAAGAAACTATGAAATTATAACGGAAAACATTTTCATTGAAAAGAACCTCGAGAACATATATAGGAAGATTAAAAGAAAAAATTATTCATGTAGGTAAGAAAATATTCTCACTTTGTATAAGTTAAAAAAAATTATTCCATATTTTTTTCATAAAATTCACAAAGTACCTCATTTAGAAAACCACAAAAATATTCATTTCAAACCATTTTATAAAAATGTAAAATATGTGTAAAAATTACTTTAAAATCATAGGAGAGTAGTAAAAATATTTTTTAAAACTTTTTTATAAAATAACGACACATAATACAAATATTCATTTGTATATATTAAACATAAACAATCCCGAATAATGATGAGATTATGAAATAAACCCCTATCATTTGGAAACGTTTGATTTGTAAGCCCCAAGAAAGAAAGAAATATATATGGATATATAAATACCCATAAAATTAATAATATATATCATAAAATAAATTAATGCTCAGTGTATACTCCAAAAAAAATAATCAAGTGGTGAATATGGAATGTGTCCCATAGAAATAAACTAAGATGAAAATTAATTACCTTAATTTCACCTTGATTTGAAATCACTCTAACTCTTTTTCTTAGAAATGACTCCTTTAGATATCCTCTAAAGGGCTTTAGGGTTGGTCTTTTAGGAATAATAAAACCTCTAGAATGTTTCTAGAGAATTTGAGGAGGGAAATTGGTAGAGTTTGGCCGAGCTATAAGTCTCAAAGTGGTGTGAAGAAGTAACGGTTGAGATTCCCTTTTATAATTGAGGTAACATGCACTTTTGAAATTTCTTAAAATATTAAATTATAATAAATTAATTCTCTATAAAAATGTCTCCAAATGGATAGAGATTATAATATAAGGTATGATAGGTTTATAATCTCATAAAATAATATAATTTAGAAAAAATTTAGTCTAATTTCAAACCTCGTCATTAAAATTAACCCTTAGTTAACCAATTTTAACTATGGTCACGCATTTTTCAATGTTAAAGGGTTGTAATTTTTAATTTTCAGGTGAAAATTGGCCCATAAATGGAAAATTTAATACATTTTAGGATATATCAGATTCAATTTGTATTATTTAAATATTTTTATGATTTTTAAATAATTTAATAAAATAATATTTTGATAAAATATCATTCCTGTCAATTTTGACACTACAAATTAAATTTAACTTTAAATATATAAGAAAAAAGGAAGAATTAAAATATAATTTTTTTTCACCACTCTAATATGTCAATTAAATCTAAAAAATTTGCATTACACATTAAATCATTAAAATTATATCCCTTTTAATATTTTTAAAATAATTGTTTAAATTTTTATTAAATGGAGAAATATTGCATCAGTATTGCCTAAGAAATTAAATTCATTATATAATTACTAAAAAATTAAAAAAATCAAACCAAAATTTGTTTTATTAAAATAAAAATAGACCATTAGAATCATTCATAACATACTTTTTTTCTATATGGACACATAAGAGATATTAAAGAGAAAGAGATTAAAATATTTTAGCTTTCTTTGATTTAAATAATATATTAGTCATTTTCGTGGATAAGTATCCATTAAATAACTCAATTTTGAGCCTCATGTGTAAAGGGTTGAATTAAATTCACACAATAATAATTATGACGAATATTTATGGCCTTATCACTTATTTTTAATCTAGATTTACCTGATTTATTTTTTATTAAGGTGATAGATTTTAACACAGCTATTATTCATATTATCCAAAAAATAAAAAGAACCTGTTACCAAATTTGAACCTCTTAAATCTTAATATTAAATTAATTTTACCAAATTCAAAACCTATAAATGGAAGAAATTAACTTTTAAATTAAGTGTGTGAAATCCGTAAAAACTACTTTTTAGGGAAAAAATATATTTTAATCCTAAAAGTGGATTCATTATTATATTATGATTAGAAATTATTTATTGAATATTTAAAACATTTTAACTTGTAAATAATATATACATTTTATTAAATTTATTAACCAATGGTGATTAATTTAATTTATTGATACAAAAATACATTGTGTGCAAAAAAACTTTTTTTCAGAAGAAAAAAATATTTCTTTTTCTTTAAAATGGTTTTTTTTTAAAAAAAAATTGATAACTAATTAATTGGTTTTGTAAACATATAACCATACATTTTTATAAATTTATATATTTCTATTCACACTCTTCAATCCAACGGCTATGAAATAATTGTCACATAATATTTTAATAATATTATGCAGTTTGTTTAAACACTCTATTGCATGTAATACAATCTATAGAAGAAATAGAATTATTTAAAGGTAAATATTTCATAAAAATATCAGGATTTTACACTAACCTAAGGAGATCTCACCTATAATTGGGTGTAGAAACACTAGAAATATAAGGGGAGAAAGAGGGACCGCATATGGAATGGGGCTCAATCATGCATCATGGGGAGGAGTGGGTAATGAGTGAGGTGGCTCGATTTAGGGGGAAAAGATAGTAAGGTAATTTCTGTAATATATGAAATTCTTTATATATAGGTGCATCCCATGGTTTTGATACATAGTAGGTCAAACCATGCATAAACTATTCACCCCTATTAGATACCATTGTGCATGCACAAGGTTGGTCTACACAGTTGTACAAACCATGCGCCAACTGTTCAAAATGGCTCTATAATGTTACAAACACCTACCACATGGAAATCACATGGTTATTAATAACCATGAGACTAAAATATTTTCTTAAAATGTTAAAACTTTCCAAAATAAAAAGACCCAAACCTCAATATTAATAAAATAAATAAATAAATATTAATTAAGGGTTTGGGTTTTATAAAACTCTCCACCATAACTATTTTTTCCCAAAAAAAACTATCAATTCCAAGAAGAAATACATTTCCAAAGGATTTCAAGAAATTAAAATAGAAAACCCCCAATTTATAAACTTTGAGTCCCATGATAACAAGCTAAATCCATCAATAACGCACCCATATCTAATCACATCTCACACCCAACCATACCAAAGACAGAATTAATAAATAGAGACCCCTAGTGGGTAACCCACCATTTAAGAATTCCCCATGCATGGTGGATCAATGATACAATGGAATAAACAAGGAACCCATAGAGGCATTACCCCAAATAAGGATTATATCCAAGACACATCCATAATATCTACAAAATAACACACACTTTTCAAAATGGGCATGAAATAAATAAAGGAGAAAAAAATATCGTAGAAACAACTTTTAATTATTATAAAAATTATTTAAAACCAAATTAATCTTTTAAATATTCCAAAATATGGAATTTTGAGTCACCTAGATACACCCTACCACCCGAAAATGAAAATAGAGGGGGAATGAACCATGATCATGCCATATAAAGTGACATGGGATTTAATATTGGATTAAGATCAAGAGGAACCTAGGACCATATTATTGGAACATAGATCATGTTAATACCCAATAAAATCCAACCAACACAATCCAACTCACCAAATCAACTATTTCACATTGGTCCAAGTTACCCAAAACACACTCCCATGGTTTATCCCATGTCTAACAAGCCTGAAACAATTATTATAACCAAATCCATAAAAACCTAGTAGGAAACCTATCCATAATAATAAAACACAAACAAAACCAAAAATTACTACACCTAAAAATTTAAAGACACAATGTAACAACCCAATATTTAAAAAGAATATTATGTTTGATGGCGTTCGCAACACCAACACCGAGATTAAATGATCTGCAAAATATTATTATTTAAATATGACTATTATAACCTAGATATTAATTTTCTAGGCATTAATAGGATTAGCATATTTATGAAATATATTTAATGTTACTAAACTATATAAATTTATTGATAAACTCTTAGTAAATAATCATCCATATTTCAGTAAAGTCAGTTTATTCTTCAAAAACTCATTTTTTTCAATAATGTTTTTTATTAATTTTTTAGAGAAAATATTATAATTAATTTTTTCTATTTTTAGAAACTTTATTTCATAAAATTAAATTAATTTTTTAAATTATAATATTAAAATTATCATAGGTTGATTTTTTTATTTTTCTGAAAATTTTTATTTTTTCAATGAATAGTGAAAAATACTGCTTTTTATTGAAAATTGTATTTTTTTCAAGAACTTAAAAAGTTAAATTTTGTTTAAAAATAATTTAAAACTAAAATTATTTCTCATATAGTATGAAAAATAAAATTAATTTCCTTTTAATCAATTTTATCATTGAATTTGGTATAGAAACATTTTTTTACATAAAATGACATTTTTTAAAAAAAACAATTTTTTTTCTATTTTGTATTTTGATGTTAAATTAATTACTAATACTTACATAAGTTGAATCATGAAATATTTATTCCATATTTGTAATAAATAGGCAAAATTTTGGTAAATATAGCCCTTTTATTTTTTCAATATGAATAGTGACTCTGGTAAAATTTATCACCTCAGTAAAGGGTAAATCAAGTTAATCTAGGTTAAAAATAAGTTATAAGGACATAATATTTCCTATTAATTTTTATTTGATGAATTTAATTCTAAACTTATCACCTTATACTCAAACTTTATTTTTTTAATGGGCATTTTTTCATCAAAATGACCATTATAATATTTAAATCAAAGAAGATACAAAATGTCACTCTCTTAGTTTTAAATATCTCTTATGTGTTTATATAGAGAAAAAATTAATTGATAAATAAATATAAATTTTAATTTTAATATTAAGTAAATTTTTCTAATGATGGAATTTTATTTCAAATTTTTAGCAATTATATAATTATCTTAAATTCATATACAACACCGACATAGTATTTCATCGATTAATAAAAAAATGATTTTTAAAATTTTAAAAGTAAAATAAATTGAATGGTTTATAGTGTTAAAATAATTTTAAATACTCATATGATATATTATTTCTATTTTAAATTATTTTTTATAAATTATAATTTTTTACTTATTTTATTTAAGTCAAATTAAATGATTAGTGTCAAAATTGACATTAATGGTATTTTATTAAATAAATATTTTATTAAATTATTTAAAAATAATAAAATTATTGAAATATGTAAAGGTGGATAAAATATGGTGTAAAAATTAATCTAATTTCTATTTATGATCCAATTTTCAAATTATACGTAAAAGTATATCCCTTTAAAAGTGAAAAAGATGTTATCATGGTTAATGTTAAAATAAGTTAATTAAGGGGTTGAACAAAGATATAAGGTTTAAAACACCACATAAACCTATAAAAATTTTATTTTTATAAATTATTTAAACCCCATAATACATTATATTCAAATACCTATTGATTTTGAAGCATTGTTATAGATAATTACTTTATTATACTTTATTTTCTTTAAGAAATTTCAAAAGTGCCCCTCACCTCAATTATAAAGGAGCACCTCCTCCCTCACTTCTTAACATGATTTTGAGCATGATAGATCAACCATAAACTGAAAATATTCCTTTTATATATTCTATAGTTTCCCTTATTCCCAAAAGACAAACCCTATGATCCTTAAGAGGAGATCTAAAAGAGTTCTTTCAAAGAAGCGGTGATAGCCTTAAATGATCACTTTCTTTTTAATTATTCTGTAACTCCAATTAATATTTGTTATCTATCATAAAATAATAAATTTATTATACTATATATAATTAAATTTTATTATGATTATTAAATCACCATTATCAAACCTCTTTCACATCAAATGGGAAGTGAAAGTAATGCACGTGTGTATGTACGACTTACCGTCTCCACATAACGATGCAATTCATTTTCCACCACTATATTTAATAAAAGGTTATTATGATGGATTTAATGGTTATTTATACTAATTATTACATAATTAAACTTATTTAATTATAATATCTCATATACCTTCTTACCTTCCAATCTTTTGGGAAATAATAACGTCGCTCATGTGATTACCACCTCCATGAAGTGATGTGATTTGTTTTTCATTTTTGTTTTACATGGATGGTAATAAGGATATATTAAATGAATATATATTATATATATTATATTATTATTATTATTTAAAGGGGGATTTTTATTTACCATTATTTTATTCCATTCGCTAAAAAAATGAAAATAGCACTCATGCGTACGTGCGGTCCACCATCCTCATAAATACTGTAATTAATTTTTCAATTTATAAATTTTATAGATGAATATAAATATTTATATAATGAATATATATGATATTTATATAATTATTAAAATTATTTATATGATAGAACTATGATAAAAGTATAAGTATCAAAACTACCAAACCGAAACATATAAGAAAAGTGAAGCAGTTATTACCCGGAATAATGATTTTAACGAATAATCATTAATAAATAGGTAATAAAATATTATAAGTAAATAATATATGGTATTATAAATAATATTATATTTATATAAGTTATATTTAATAAATATATGTTTATTATATAGAATTTTTGGATGTATACGAAGGAATTCAAACCAAGGTAAGGGTTTCTCGCATTATTTTTACTTCTGTGAGACATATGTTATATTCACCACTTATTTATTTTAGGTGGTGTATATACTAACCCTTTAATATTTTATATCATGAATATATTTTTATTCATGGTATTTAAATTTTAATTTTAATTTAATTCTTTAATTGGGGTTTTGATTCAAAAGTTACCAAAGCGGTAAGGGTTTATTTTATAATCTCATCATTATTCAAGATTGTTTATATTTAAGCCTCTACTAGGGGAAATATTTAATCTTAATATATTGAACAAAATTAATTTTCTTTTCCTCTAGACATTTATTTAAATTACAATATTTCATTTTAATTTCTTCTTTTTAAGTACTCAAGATAACAAAATAAATTTTATAAGGAAGCCCAACTTTGTTTTTCTACTCGATCGGGAATCTTTTTATTCCATGTTTATATTTTTTTGAAAATTTCTAAGTGGATGATTTTAACATTATAAAATGATTTATTATATAATTTTTTAACCATTTTTCACATTTTTTTAAAACATCTAAAATAAATCTTCTTTTCATTTTCCAAACTATGTAATTTTTTATTTTTTTATAAAAGGGTGAAAGGAATATTTTTTAAATTATATGGCATGAATGGAATTTTATGAAATTGTTACCTTTAATTTATTTTAAGATTAATTTAAAATTTTACATGGTAATTTTGAAATAAAAATTTTTCCATCATATTTAGAAAAAAAAATTAGATTTTAAATAAGTGTTTTCAAAGTGAAAAGTGTATTTTCCTCAAGAAATTTACTAGTGAGATTTTGAAATTATTTTATTCTATGTTAGAATCCCTTATTGAATATTATTATTTAATGTGGTTATAATATTGTGATACCATCCACCATATTTCTTTTTATGGTTTATGATCATCCTAACTAGAGAAACTATTGATATTTTTTATGTTAGTTCCTCCAATAAGGACAATTATTGATTTCTAAGTCATGTATATTAAATTATATTTTTTATTAATATGAAAAATATATTGGACTTATTAAGTGGTGGGTAGGGCCTGTAATTACATAACCCTGAAATTCATTGGTAGGTCTAATGAGAAAAACTAGATTGGGTTTTGGCAAATGCATTACCCATTTATGTAGATGTCTTGGCATAAGGCCTTGAGGGTATTTTCAGATGGATTAGAACATGGCCTTGATGGTATGTCTCAAATATCTGGCATTATACATTATATCATTATAAAATCAACTATTTATTTCCATGTGATTATTTTAATAGTTTTTATATTCATGGATAAGTTTCAATTTCAAGTGATTATTTATATGTAATTATTTTATCATCATAAAATTCTTCCATATTATTATTCAGGATTAAATTATTGATTAAACGACATGTGTTTTCAGTTATTTACCTTTTTATATTGATTATGCATTATTTATTAAAGATTTGTTCCACTGTATGAAACCCTTATTGGAATCTTATCTCACCTTTATTTTGTTTCCTTTTTCCTAGGATATAAATAAGGAATTGTTAAATGAGTTTGATGATGTAGAATAATTACTCACACTATGTTTTAAGTTTTATATCTAATATAAAATGGGAAGAATTTATGTAT
Source organism: Viscum album (assembly GCA_963277665.1). Lineage (NCBI taxonomy): Eukaryota > Viridiplantae > Streptophyta > Magnoliopsida > Santalales > Viscaceae > Viscum > Viscum album. The sequence goes on from OY728164.1 coordinate 176,288,679, forward strand.
CTAGTTTACCAAGAATACTAAATGATTCTTTTATTTGGGATGTGATTTCTTGTTTTTATTTACCATTTTAATAATTTAACCACTGGCTTTGGGCTAATGGGGTTAGGGTATTTACAGTTTTTATTAGAGAAATTTTTTTAGAAACCTTGGGAACTAGATTTAGTAAAACATAGATTAAGGAACATAACCTTAAGATAGACTTTGAGGAAATTCCCCAAATATGCTAAGTTTATGATTTATATGAGAATAGTTTAAGATTTTTAGATACCATGATGGGTTAATAAGTCTATGTCTGATTATAATTTTAAAGTAATATATAACACTTTTGATATTTTATGTGAGAATAGTTTAACATGATTAAGGATATTTTGGTAAATATTCATTTGAATACAACCCTTTGGTTTAATATAAGTTTTAATGAGATGTTTATTTGAGGAATAATGATTTTTTTAGGTATAAGTTTAAAGTTATTCATAACATTTATAGTTGATATGACCATTGATGTTAAGATAATAATGGTCAATTAAGATTATTTTATTTTTTGAAAAAAAACAAGTCGTATAAAAAAACATTGGGGTTAAAAACTTGTTTGATTACTAATGTTATTTTAAGTATGTTCATCATATTTTTGTAAATTTTATAGTAATTATATTAGAAAAAATATAACCCACATGTCGGGTGATAACCCATCACATCTGGTATGGCTATGGGGCATAAACCCACATTTGAAGAGTGAAAAGGGTGTGGCGCCTACCACTATCCAATGTGATGTACTGGTTAATATGAAAATAAATTACTAAAAAGGTTTAATATATAAATATTAAGATGATTTTGGAAAACATATTATAGTAACAAATGATTTTTTTATTTGATTAATGATATTTTAGGAGATTTTTTATTGGGTTGAGGTATATATAACCATTAGGTTTAACATAAAGGATTATTTGAAAAGAATGATTTTAAATTTTTAGAGGTGTAAGAAGAAGGGTGTGAGATAACCTTTGAGTTTAAAACATACTTTAATATTAATTTTATTAGTGTTATTTTTGATATAGGTATATTTATTTAAGGAATGGTCTAAGTTAAACCTTTGGTTTAATTGTTGAATTTTGGTGATTAATGTATGAAGGTTCATTTATTTTTGGTATTAACTTACATTGTGATAACTATTTTGGTTTTCTTAAGATATGAAGAATAAATGTTTATTATCTTTTAGATTATATTTTTATTTAGAAGTTAATTTTAGTGCTTTAGGTATAAAAACTTCATCTTAGATATTCATTTTTTAGAGTGGTAAATGAAGTGGAAATTGATAAAAGTTGTAACATACCAACCCGGATGCCACTAAATTGGTGATCTGATCTAGTTCATTATGAGGCCTCAAGTGCATCTCCCCATATTACAAAGGCTACCAACTAGTATCAAGGCCTAGTGTGTGATAGTGGGGAGACTATGTCCTTATATATGAGTAATAAAATAGCGTAAATATCTAAGTATCATATACAAGAGTAAATAAACATAGTTTGGAAGCCAAAAATAAGATTAAATATAACATGTTGTAATAATAAATGATAATTCTATAAAATACCAAACAGATATTCCATACATAAAACACTGGTCACCCACTAGGCCGACCATATATATACAAGAATATAAAAGAAACTAAAATAAATGTAAAGTGATTTACTAATAATTTTGAGCCAGAACATATACCTGGTCTCTATAAACTATTGAACTACACCATCTAGATCATAAGAACACACATTAGTAGCTCTATTCGATCATGCTACTCTGGTTCTCATCCCTATCCACCATGCAATTGTTCTCAACCTAAAAATCAGACATAAGGTCTAAATGCACACTGAGGAGCACATGTTGGGGTGATAAATAATCTCAGTAGGCTACCTTAATAATGAAAGTATAAATATGAAACCATAAGTGCATGAAAATTAAACATACTCAGCCTATCCAAGACACAACTAAAAAGATAAATAAAACTAATAACGTAAAACCACGGTCGAACCCCAGGTCTGTGATCCCAGTCAAGTGGGAAAGTTCCACCATGGATTTTAATATTTATATTCATATATGTTTATAGTCTCATACCTATAAATATATACATAAATATTAATATTCATGAATACAGTGAATGAAATAACATAAAACCAATCAATAGTCAATCCTTGGGTCTATAATCTCAATTGCTTAGCATCCTATGCAGGGGCATTGAGATCGATGTCATACCACTCAAGAAATGTATCATTATGTCTATGTTTGGGTCTATAATCCCAATCGGCATATACCTACTTTAGAAAATATTATAAATGTCTCTGATAAAGATACTTCACCACAGGGGGATACTCGTCCTAACCCTGGGTTCACCCGTACTCGCCTCCAATCATGGTAAAGAATAATTCCAGGGAAGTACATATGAACATCATATAAATGGTCACTAATCTAGATTCCATGCTTCACACTCCATGTAAATCTCGTCCAATATTTGATCCCTAGGTTCCAGTCCATAGGCGGTCATGAAATTTTGAACTTGGATAATCCCTAAAGGTCTGACCCTTAGATGATCTATAAGGAGAACTCACCAGTGAGATGTCATGACCACACTTGGAGTCTCTAATAAGGGAGAGCATAATCATCCATATCCCTCAGAAAAGTGTAATTATTTATGAGTATAACCAGATCAAGGAGAGTTTAATCATCCTCATCATATATCAATATAATTTATAAAGATAATCCTCATCACATGGGAGACCAGAATCAACAAAGAGTATCATTACTTGGGATTCCATGCCCATATATCATAATCTTAGGCTCAACATCGAAATACCAAGAAACACCTCTAGTCATCCAAATAATATAATAATCAAATAGATAGGCTCGACATCCAAATATCAGGTAGTACCTATGGTTATAAAAATAACATATGAAAATAAAATGGCTTAGAAGACCGGTCCCAATAATGTACGACTCGGAATCCCAAAGGGAAAGAAAGATGCCTCATGTTTGGCTCATCAGCCACTAGCCAGGAAGCACCTCCGGATAACATTGATGCATCAATAATAAAAAAGTGAGAGTATAAAAAAAATTAGTGATGTTGGATGAATGCCTAAACCCACCACTACTTTCATATCCCTATGGATTACAATTTTTTCATAGGTTCTAAGGTGACACTCACTACCATCTCTACTCAAACCTGACATACTAGCATAGGGTCAGTCACACATCATAGCACCAACTAGGTCCCTAAAGTCATACATAAGAGAGGCATACTACTTGGGATCCTCAAGGTATACACATAAGTGAAGGAATCCAACTTGATATCATTATCTAAAAAAGTAATAGGGGGAATCCTATAAGGGATCCTCTAACCGAAAGAAAATAGGGGCATCCTAAATGGGAACCTCAAATCATCATACAGGTATAGGGTTCATACAAGAGATTACCTATGTCAACAAGTAGTAAAATGCATCCCTAAGGGGATATTTGGTACATAAAAAATATAGAGTCATCCTACATGGGACCCAATAGGTCGAAACATAAGTAGAGGAATCCTATAGGAGATCCTTGAAAACAATCGGTCTCATGGACTCTTAGGCTAGAAAGGAACATATCACAAGGGATACATTCTCAAAAGAAGGCTACAAGGAATTAGTCATGAGAGATATCTCATGGATGATCTCATATTCGGGTATCACTCTCAGGGGACACTAGATATGATTACCAGAGGAAGAACCTCTCTGTTCAAGAAATGCCAGCTAGGAGTCCTCAAAACACTTCATGAGTCTTAACATCACAATGTACTTGAAAAGATACTCATAATGGACTACTCAGGGGTCCAATTTTTACTCATGGGTGAAAATATATTATAAAACCTCAAAGGGTATCAAAGGAGGAGTAGACATCATGTTACCAAGGTACACGGAGTATACCCTCAAGTCCACACCTGGGTATGTACTTCTGCCTTTACTTGGAATGTAAAAGCCCAAGTACATAGCATGTAGAATATGTATATAGAGTGTGACCTACACAGGGTGCCTACCCATGTACCTTGTATATTTTTTCCATGTATAACATTTGGTTGTGTAAATCTACATGGCATACAACCCACACAGGGTCTGGTCATTTACTCTACACGGCATGTGCCCCTTTACCCAAGAATCCTAGTAGGGTAATAGACTACATGGTTGATTCCCTACACACGGAATGTATTTCCCATAAATGACATGTACTTAGAAAATTTAATCTTCCCCAAAATGTAATAACACATGTCGTGTGTTCACTGAACCACACACCATGTAAATGGGTTTTCCTGAAGGAAAAACCTCTAAATCGCCCCAAAACCCCTATTTTCACCCCAAAATAAGTAGATTGACCCTAAAGGGATCCTAAAAAAGAATATAAGGGGATTAAATATTTCAAACAAAAAATATATCAAGATATATGGAAAAAAATTATTAATTCCTACCTTTGGGTGGAATCTGCTAAAGCTTCTCCCATTTATGTGGTCCATGGTTTCTGCACGATGATCTGGCGCATCCCGAGCTCCGTAGCAGTACCCTTCTTCCTATAACTCTCATTATATATATATCCCTCTCTAATTATCTATATAAATCATAAAAATTATGATCCCCAAACATGTGATCAATAATCTAGGAGGAAAAGAAAAGTAGAAAAAAGAAAAGGAAGAAAAGGAAAATAGAAAAAGGGGTTCCAGCCGGCCTTGGTACCCAACTAGAGTTTATGTATCACCTAGGAAAAACTCCATATTCCAGCATAAAAAGAAGGGAAATCATGTATATCTAATTATCCATTCAAAATATATGACTTAATGAACTTGTGTGAATAAATTAATATTTATATTATTAAATATTAATTATTAATTATTCTGCTAAAATTTGAACAACTCGAATATCTTCCAAACTTCTATCCTAGGGTAAAAACCCTATTCTGAGACCAACAGAGTGGTCAAAAAAATTATCTACGATCATATTATAGGGGGGAAATAATATTTTTCACCTTATAAGCATCTAAAACAAAAAAAATCTTCTCAAAATTATAGTCTATAAAAACACAGAACCTTAAATATCCCCACCATAAACCTTGTTGTCCCCAAGAATCCTAGTGGTGAGACTAGAAGTCATGATCTCAACCAAAGAATCTGCGCAAAAAAGCTATCTGGATTGTCCAATGGCCATCCTCATAGCTACAACAACTATCTCCTAAATGTGAGATATTTAACTATGAACGATGTAGTATTCCCCACCATAGGAATACCCTTATCATTGTCTCAAAACCAAAATTTGAGAATAAAGGCCCAAGGAAAACACCATATTAAATTCAAAAATGAGAGTCACCACCCTCAAGCTACCAATGGTGAACTCCCCACCATATCGCATACCTTATACCGCTCATAGAGAATAACCTCAATAGGTTTCCATCCTAAACAAGGGAAGAAAAATTGAAAAGAAAAAGAGCTCGATGTAGAACCGAAACTATATTAGTGTACTCAAGCTAATATCAAGATAGATAATAATCTTATATAACTAAGAGTACACTAAGATTCCACTAAAACATGTGTAAATCTCTGTTCGATCCATGCTCACACTAAAATAAGATACACTTTCCTTTAACTAACTCCTGACACCATGTCCCCTAATAATGCTTGTCTAGAATCCATGTGTCCATTATCTTGTATTACCTAATTTATTCTCGATCTATCCTCTACCATGGAGGGACATTCATCACTAAACCATAACTATCAGGAAACCATGCCTATAGAAATTATTTGAAACCATTAGTCCTCAGCATGCACATGTCCACTCAAAGATTTATGATCCAAATGCTACCACACGCAACTAGTATATACATTTATCACCCTAATTGCACTCCAGTAATCTATCCATTAAAAAGATTATATTATAATGCTACATGGCACCTCAGTCTCCTTAATTTAGAATATCCCTTGTAAATACTCTTCAAAATCAATCACCTCACATGTTCCATGATTTATTCCATAACTACCCATCACATGGCATCATTCCAGTCATGAGGGTCTACCTGTGCTTTGAAAACATTAACAACAGTGGAAACATAGGTCAACCAATCAAAGCACCCAAACATTCTTGCCTATTGAATCTAGTCTTGATACCAAATCACCTTAGGTACTTGTCAAAATCTTAAGGCATCAACATACCTATATCTCAAAACTTGAGCACCTACCATGCCTTGATCTCAAAACGAGCATACAACAAAGATAACTACCTAAAAAGACATCTGAAAACATGAACCAACCTCTCTCATGTAGTCTTCCCTTGAACAAAACAAGCGTCAACCAATAAGGGTCTAAGTCAAAACTAAGGGCCTCTAGGTCTCCCACCTAACCTTATAGATCAAGTCTCACAATTGGGTCACAAGTTCTAACCACCTAGCCTAAAATATCAACCTCTCTAAAGAAGGTGAAGATCATAATGAACTATGAGGGTCAAAACTAAAAACATGAACTATAAGTGTTTGATCCTGACCAATAATACTCATAAGGAACTGCTCCTTGGAGTTCATGATGCCAACAAAGAAGAGAAAATTAATTGACACTCATTGAGTATCCATATATAGTAATACCCCCTAGAGTACTAGCTTACTAGAAATCTCCTAGTACCTATCAGCATCATACTCAGTGATCTGACTAGATAACCATGACCTGAGAAAAAAATCCCTATAAGGGGTACAATAAAAGGGCATCATGATCCATATCAACCTACTAGGGTCAATAAAGATTTTATGCATGAGGACTGAGTCATCACCCTCACAAAAAATGACATAATGTAAATCCACATAACCTACCATCAGAATGAAATATATATATATAAGTAGTCTCAATTAAATAGGCCTCATTAATCAGTAAAATCACACACTAGTAGTCATATATGATGTGAATCCAACATGCTAAATATTATGCATGAGATACCTCTTACCTTTTTTGGTCAATTCTAGAGTCAAAATCCATCTATTGCCTTTTTCCAATGGCCAAGATCTAGAAATCTATAATAAATCATAACATCCACACAACATGTGCATCACTTAAGGATAAAATCATATAAAATTGTTACATCATAGATTATAACAACAATCCCATACACCAAGAAACCAAGACTTCTTATCGGCACAAGTGTTCTCAACTCACCAGTCTGATATCCATCATAGGTTCCGACACAAACCTAGTACTTCTATCTACTACATCCCAAATAGTAAAGTCCAGTAAAAGAATAGCTCTGATACCAATTTTTAACATCTCGATCTGGATGCCACTAAACTTATGTTCTGAGCTGTTTCATTATGAGGCCTCAAGCATGCCTCCCCATACATCAAAGGCTACCGACTAGCAGTGAGGGCCTAGGGCGTAATAGTGGGGAGAATATTCCCTCATATCAGAGTAAGAAAATAGTAGAAATAGCTAAGTATCATACAAAGTAATAAATAGATTGTTAAAGAATTAAATAAGCTGAAATAGAACATTCTATAATAATAAATGATAATTCTAAAAAATCCTAAACATTTATTCCATACATACAACATTATTCACCCACTAGGCCAATCATATAGATACATAAATATAAAATAAACTAAAATTAAAGTACAGGTATCTACTACTAATTCCAAACCAGACCATGTACCCAGTCTCTAGACATAATCAAACTGCACCATCCCAATTAGAAGAACCCACACAATCCACTCTGCTTGATCATGCAGATATGGCCTCATCCCTATCCACCATGAAACTATGCTCAACCTGAAAAGTAGTGTAGAGACCCAAAGCTTGACATACATGGACATTACTTTACTTTAGCGGAATACTAAATACATAACAAAAACAGACACAAAACGATTGTAATAGTTTAGTGTCTTTGGAAACTTGGAACGTAATCTTCTAATCGTGGTGAAAGATCTTCAACATCTCCCATAAAGATCTCCCCATTTTTGTTTCCTTACCTAAAATCTTTCTTTTAATCCTGAGGGAAAAGAAAACATAAAAAGGGTGAGCTCAAATGCTCAGTAAGGGTAAGCATGGATAAAATAAAACATACCATATACATTTGATCTTAAAAACATGAACGTAATGTTTAAACATCAAAATCTTGAGCAATGACTTAAAACATGGAAGTACATAAGGCATAGATCATAATGAAACATAAATCATGATAACATAGCATGGGAATAAAACATGTAATTGTGGCATCCATTAAGCACATGTAATGATTTCCATAGTATCCAAGGCATTGCTTCCAAGACCATCTTAGTGGACAAAGTCCCATTCTGAATCGAGTTCACTCCTCGTTTCAGTCCTGTAACACTGAACCGAATTAACTTACCATTCCAGCCATGTCTGTCTCATGAGATATAAAATCTTTACCCAATGCATTGGAGGGAGATATAGGTCCCACCCATCTCATAATGAAATCATTATTACTTGTTCCACAAAATAAACATACATCATTCATAAAAACCCAATAAATAAAATGGGTTTCATAAACATCATACCATCATCACATAATCCATATAAAAGAAATGGATATAATTTCTAAATAATAAAAGTTAAACCATGTAAATCATAGAGACATTATACTTGAAACATACACATATGAAATAATGTCATCTTAGATGAAAAATGGTTTTGATAAAACACTTGAAATGAATTTTTGAGGAAAATATCCTTTTTTCTTCAAAATCATTTTCTTTTCACAAAATGTCATGAAATTTTAAAAGAAAAGTATTTTGTTGAAAATAGTCATGAAATATTTTGGAGGAAGCTTCATGAAAACAAGGATTTATAAAACTGTAAAAATTCATTCACGCCGTATAAGTTAAAAATAACATTCTCCTCGTACTTTTTTCGGAAAAGTCAAAAAAGTACCTCGTAACGTAAATAAGAGAAAGATTACATACATACCATGTAGTAAAAGTCAAAAATGGTTAAAAATGAATTTATACATACATGAAAACACTTTTATAAAACATGGACATGATAGAAATAGCCCCAGTAAATACTTTCGAATAAGCAATCTTAGGTAAAAAATGAGATTTGCAAAATTATCCCTTACCTTAGGTCTGATATGCTTTGTACATATCCGAACCTCTTGTAATATGATTTAAATAATGTCAATGACTTATTACAGAATCATATTCATTGTTATGATATTATATATGGTTCACTTATGACTTTATATTACCCGTTATTTTGTAAATTCCATGTTAAAGAGCGTTTTGGGTAAAATCGTTTCATTTGTCATCCTTGTTTTGACTTGTAATTATTCATATGATTACTTAGATCATGATTACTTAATTCCATGATTTATATATAATATATATTCAGAATATACATATATATCATAGATCGATAAATGGAATGAAATACACCGTTCATGGAGACGGTAGGCCGTACGTACGCATGAACGTTGTTTTCGTTTCCTCATTGAATTGAATGGAAATTAATTGGATGACATACATATATATATATAAATAAATCCAGTATCATTATTATGTAATATATTTCAGGATTACTTATTATATATACTTTATAATCATTTATGAATGGTTAATCATTGAGAGTGAATCTCATCGCGTCGTGGAGACGGTATTCTGTACGTACGCACGAGCGATGATATCGTTCCCATGATCGTGGAATTTTATTGGAGTGTATGTATACTATTACAAAATCAATATCACTTTAAAATAATCATATATAGTTATTATTTACACCATTATACCCATCCATGTAAGGTGGTGGTGGAAAATAGATTACACCACGGCGTGGAGACGGTATTCCGTACGTACGCACGCGCGGTGATTTCGTTTTCCGTAGGATGGATAGATGGTGAAATAGGGTTGTTTCATACTTATAATAACATATCAGTATATGAGTGATACTGATGTTATTACTTCATAATGAAACAACCTAATAAGAAGAATTTGAAGAAGAAATAAAGGTGAAAGAATCAGTAACGGACATTGCCTCTTCTTTGAAGCGTCTCTTTGAGACCTCCTCTTAGGGCACTAAAATTGGTCTTTGAAGAATACCAGGACCTCTAGGATGTTTCTAGGGAAGTGGAGAATAGAATTGGGCAGGTTTTGGCCGAGCTTGAAGGCTCAAAGTTTTGTGTGGAAGAGAGGGAGGAGGTGCCCTTTTATAAGGGAGGAGAGGGGCACCTTTGGAATTCTTAAAAATATTAATTTATAATAAATATAACCCCACATAAAAACCTCCACAAATGACTCATATTGGAATATTAGATTAGATAGGGTTGTAATCTCATCAACCAATCAACTTTATACATGTTTGGATATTATTTTAAACCTTATAATTTTGATTTATCCTTATTTAATCTATTTAAGTTTATTTGTGGTAATAAATTTCTAGATTTTAAATTATAACAAATAATTACTTATTTATTGTGAATTTTCCATAATTGGTTACTTTATAACATTATATACCATATAAATTTAAATTTATAATTTTTAAATATTTTTGTGATTTTTGAACAATTTTATAATATGTTATTTTTATAAAATAATAATAGTGTCAATTTTGACAGTATTCATTTATTTTAATTTAAATAAAATATATACAGAAGATATGTTCGAACTAAAATCATTAATAGATTTATAAATGGTCCTATGTATCTATAAAATTAGTGTATCACATTAAATAGTTCATATAATATTTATTTTATTATTTTTAAAACCATTTATTTGGTTTATCTCTTAATAAAATAATTACTACAACATTTTTGTATAATTATTTAATGTACTGATTTGTTTCATAAAAATTAAAAATAAAATCCTATGATGAATATAAATATATTACCTTTCACAATAATAAGTTTACTCGAATTTATCATCTTAAAATCACAATATTTAAATTTTTATATTTATTAAATTATGAAGGTGACAACTTTGGCATCATTTAAAATAAAATAATATAAGTTTCATAATCGCTTTTATAAGGCTACAAACGGTTATATATTAGGTCATTTCATTATTAATGTGTAGATATACACTACCAATAAGATTTGGTCAGGTTTGTGGGCCTTTTAATGGGTATTATTATTTCAATAAAAACTATATTACTTATTTTTCACTTAATAAATAATTTCTATATCATTAATGTATCACCATTAACGACAATTATTTAATCCATAAAAATTATAAATAAATTATCATGATGTAGATAATTTTATTAGATTTCTGTAGACTATTCATGTTTGATGTTTTATGATGTTTATCACTAAATTAAAATTATTATACTTATAATATTTAAGAGAGTGACATGTTGTCACTTTCTTTGGATTTAATAATAATTAAATTATTTTCATGGTCAAAAGTACATAAAATGAATCTAATCCGACCCTTAGGTTATATGGGTCTATTTTTAGCCATCCAATAGAATTTTGGCATGTGGTAGGGTAATTTTATAATATTATATTTACGCTTAATTACCCGATTTACCTTTAACTATGGTAAATAAAATTTACCGTAGTTACTATTCATAATTCCCAAAAATAAAAAGTAGCTTATTAACATAATTTGGACCCACTGATTCCAAATATGGAATCTATTTTTCCAAATTCAATACACAAAAGTTGCAGAAATTAAATTAAAATTAATCCCGTTGTCGAAAGAAAACGGGTTTTTCTTTAAAACATTGCAAAAGATTGAATTGATTTAACCTACGAATTTAATGTAAAATAAATGATAATGAAATACATTATATTAAATGGTAAAAATATATTCTATTTATACTTTAAAACCATTCAATATTATAATTTAACCACATAATATATTATGATGAAAAAATTTGTTTTTAATTAAAATATAGCGTGTTTTTACTATTCATTAAAATATGAAAGTCATCAGAATAAAATGATAAATTTATAAAAAGTAAATTTTTATTTCTTGATTCCAAATAATAATTTTATTTTTTCAAATTGAACTTATAAACATGTCAAAAACTAGATTTAAAGTGGGTGTGCCATCAAAAGGCGGTAAAAACTGCATTTTTTGAAAAATACTTATTTTACCCGAAACATTTATTTTCTTCTTATACCATGTTCTAGAAAATGTGTAAGATGAATAATATTGTTATAAAATTCAAAATTTAGTTAATACTATTCATAACGGCTAGTTCATAATAATATTATAATAATATATCATTGTTTAGTAAAACCCGGTATTGCGTACAACACACGCTATCGAGGAAGGTCGTGATTGCGTGTAATGTAAGCCAAGTTAGGGTTGTGTGTTGTGAAAGAATCCTTTGTTGTTTCATATAACAGAATCCAACCATATTTCATTTATACATTGAATATATATATATATAGATATATATACTCAATGTTGCGTAGAATCACTATTATCAAAATTGTGTGTAACACGATTCAAGAATAGTGTTGCGTATACTGCAAGCTAATACGGTGTTGCGTATAGCGCAAGGTAATCTTGGTGTAGCATACAACACAAGACATTAATGAAATTAAAAGAATATTTTTCATAAAATCTCAGGGTGTTACATTTTACCCCCCTTAAAATGAATTTCGCCCTCGAAATTCGTCGGGGTTATAAAAGGTTTACTACTCGAAAGTTTGTTTAATAGAAACCCACGTCGTAAAAAGTAATACCAAAATATGGCTTTAAAAACTAAAGTATGAAATGTAACGGTTACCCAAATTAACTCATCACTGGGTTTCCACGTAGGAGGACATAGGTGAAAATATGGATATGGAAGAAAAATCTAACCATCAAGTTCTGATGGAGAGTGGTAGAGAACATGGCTATGAAAAAGCCAAAAATCACAAAGCTATTGATTTGTGATTATCTAAGGTACCATCTGATTCATCATATATAAGGGAACTAGGACAAAATTTTTGGTTTTCAAGATCATTTCTCTAAAGTTGATGAATTAAAAGAAATACTTGCATGATTTTTGTACAATCTCTCTCTTGTTCGTGAATTGAATAATTTCCACTTCATCCCTTAAAGAAATGAAGTTGAATTTTTTATTCGTGATGTGTTAGCAGATCATGTGATAGAATGATGGGTCATTCCATCTCTTTCAAACAAAAGGTTAGCAAAAGTTATAAGTCCGTCTTATGGTTAGATTAATCGTATATGGTTCCAAAAATGAACTTATACTACATATATCATACTTCTTAATAAAACAAAACTAGTTTCTACTAACTAGGGACTTCCTGTAGGCCAGTGGTAGGCGATAAAGGCTAGTCGCTCTTCGGTTGTGGGTTCGATTCCCACAGCCTTGTCCGACGCGATGGGCTATCTCCCGTCCTGCAGGTTGTCCTTTTTCTAAAACTATATTACTATAACATCCCATCAATAATATCGAAAAAACTTATATCCTTAAACAATACTAACTTATGTCCAACATAATCCATTACAATCTTTAGGCCTATCCATAATACTGCAGTCCACTCTCATATTATAGTGAAAACGATTACCAGAGATTTCATATAACAAGCATGTCAATTCCATCGTTGATCCCCATATATCATAAGATATGTCTTGTTGGTCACATTCCAAACATTTAAAGGCCTTAATCATGTATTCTCTTGAAAAATGAATACCCATTGAATCTTAGTGAAAACATGAATGCTGTCAAAAGTTATCTCTTTCCACATACCAAAATCCAAAAAATCTATATATTCAAACCATGATATAGCCTTCTCCTTATATCAGTCATGAGCTCATGAATACTATCAAACATTTAATTTTCTCCTTATCCCTTCATTATGCGCATATCATCTACTTTCCAAAAATATCTAAATAACCTTTCATGGTTAATGGTACCATTAATCATACACTTTTGAAACTTAAGGAAAGACAACAGTGTAACAATCCTTAGATGTCTCTTTATTCCATAGTACCATGAGATTACTTATACAACATTACACTTGATAAACATGTAATCATTCCACTACCTTATTAAACCATTGATCGAGATTCAACAATTCTTTCATCTCACATATCATTTGTAGTCTCTTCGTCATCATCAATATAAATACTACCCATATGATAGTACTGATTCTCTTCACGAGACTTTTCCTTAGGGAATTGGTTTGCATAATGCCCATACATTCCACATTTAAAACATTTAACCATTGTTGATGTCGTAGCAATACAATTATCCCCATCCATGGTGTTAACTGAACCTTTTCCTTTGCACTTACTGGCTTTGTGTCCTTCTTTTCCACACCCAAATCATCTTCCAGTTCCCTTGAAACAATCTCCCATGTGCCTCTTCCCACATGATTTACATGAGGGAAATTGAACTTTCTTCCCTCTATGATCATCATGAAACTCCATCTTTCTCTTATTATCTGAGTCGGGAAACTTACCAAAGTTGAGATTATTGATCATATTATGAGATTGCCAATTTGGCATAATAACGATGTTTGGACTTCCAAATCCCGTTTCATTTGGTTTCTCATGAAGAATATCATTCCATTGTCCATCATATCCTGTATTATCATGAATCTTCCTGTTTCCAGCCATTTTCTAAAACCCAAAAAGAATAGTGTGAGAGGCAAAAATCATGCTAGGGAAAACAACATAGTAAAGGGGGTGTACCCTCAATATCTAACATCTTAGGTTTAATTCTAAGATCGTTACCATAATTCTAGGACTATAACCTATACGTATACTTATCTTTAAGTACATCCCTAGAAATACCTTAGAAGTATCTCTAGGGATCTCACTAACGTTTTCGCATCCTAGTTTCCAAAGGTTGACTAATATTTTCCTATGATACCAAATGTAGAGACCCAAAGCTTAACGTACATGGACATTACATTACTTTAGCGGAATACTTAATACATAACAAAAACAGACACACAAGGACCGTAATATTTTAGTGTCTTTGGAAACTTGGAACGTAATCTTCTAATCGTGGTGAAAGATCTTCAACATCTCCCATAAAGATCTCCCCATTTTTGTTTCCTTACCTAAAATCTTTCTTTTAATCCTGGGGGAAAAGAAAACATAAAAAGGGTGAGCTCAAATGCTCAGTAAGGGTAAGCATGGATAAAATAAAACATACCATGTACATTTGATCTTAAAAACATGAACGTAATGTTTAAACATCAAAATCTTGAGCAACGACTTAAAACATGGAAGTACATAAGGCATAGATCATAATGAAACATAAATCATGATAACATAGCATGGGAATAAAACATGTAACTGTGGCATCCATTAAGCACATGTAATGATTTCCATCGTATCCAAGGCATTTCTTCCAAGACCATCTTAGTGGACAAAGTCCAATTCTGAATCGAGTTCACTCCTCGTTTCAGTCCTGTAACACTGAACCGGATTAACTTACCGTTCCAACCATGTCTATATCATGAGATATAAAATCTTTACCCAATTAATTGGATGTATATATAGGTCCCACCCATCTCATAATGAAATCATTCTTACTTGTGCCACAAAATAAACATACATCATTCATAAAACCCCAATAAATAAAATGAGTTTCATAAACATCATATCATCATCACATAATCCATATAAAAGAAATGGATATAATTTCTAAATAAGAAAAGTTAAACCATGTAAATCATAGAGACATTATACTTGAAACATACACATATGAAATAATGTCATCTTAGATGAAAAATGGTTTTGATAAAACACTTGAAATGAATTCTTGAGGAAAATATCCTTTTTTCTTCAAAATTGTTTTCTTTTCACAAAATGTCATGCAATTTTAAAAGAAAATGATTTTTTTGAAAATATTCATGAAATATTTTGGAGGAAGCTTCATGAAAACAAGGCTTTATAAAATAGTAAAAATCCGTTCACGCCGTATAAGTTAAAAATAACATTCTCCTCGAACTTTTGTCGGAAAAGTCAAAAAAGTACCTCGTAACGTAAATAAGAGAAAGATTCCATACATACCATGTAGAAAAAGTAAAAAATGGGTAAAAAGGACATTATACATACATGAAAATACTTTTATAAAACATGGACATGATAGAAATAGCCCCAGTAAATACTTACGAATAAGCAATCTCGGGTAAAAAATGAGATTTTCAAAATTATCCCTTACCTTAGGTCCGATATGCTTTGTATGTATCCGAAACTCTTGTAATATGATTTAAATAATTTCAATGACTTGTTACAGAATAATATTCATTGTTATGATATCATATATGGTTCACTTATGACTTTATATTACCCGTTATTTTGTAAATTCCATGTTAAAGAGGGTTTTGGGTAAAATCATTTCATTTGTCGTCCGTGTTTTGACTTGTAATTATTCATATGATTACTTAGATCATGATTACTTAATTCCATGATTTATATATAATATATATTCAGAATATACATATATATCATAGATCGATAAATGGAAAGAAATACACCGTTCATGGAGACGGTAGTCCATACGTACGCATGAACGTTGTTTTCGTTTCCTCATTGAATTGAATGGAATTAATTGGATGACATACATATATATATACATAAATCCAGTATCATTATTATGTCATATATTTCATGATTACTTATTATATATACTTTATAATCATTTATGAATGGTTAATCATTGAGAATGAATCTCATCACGTCGTGGAGACGATATTCCGTACGTACGCACGAGCGTTGATATCGTTCCCATGATCGTGGAATTTTATTAGAGTGTATGTATACTATTACAGAATCAATATCACTTTAAAATAATCATATATAGTTATTATTTACACCATTATACCCATCCATGTAATGTGGTGGTGGAAAATAGATTACACCACGACGTGGAGATGGTATTCCGTACGTACGCACGCGCGGTGATTTTGTTTTCCGTAGGATGGATAGATGGTGAAATAGGGTTGTTTCATAATTATAATAACATACCAGTATATGAGTGATACTGATGTTATTACTTCATAATGAATCAACCTAATAAGAAGAAGTGGAAGAAGAAATAAAGGTGAAAGAATCGGTAACGGACATTACCTCTTCTTTGAAGCGTCTCTTTGAGACCTCCTCTTAGGGCACTAAAATTGGTCTTTGAAGAATACCAGGACCTATAGGATGTTTCTAGGGAAGTGGAGAAGAGAATTGGGCAGGTTTTGGCCGAGCTTGAAGGCTCAAAGTGGTGTGTGGAAGAGAGGGAGGAGGTGCCCTTTTATAAGGGAGGAGAGGGGCACATTTGGAATTCATAAAAATATTAATTTATAATAAATCTAACCCAACATAAAAACCTCCAAAAATGACTCATATTCTAAGATTAGATGATATAGGGTTGTAATCTCATCAACCAATCAAGTTTAGACATGTTTGGATCTTATTTTAAACCTTATCATTCTGATTTATCCTTATTTAATCTATTTAAGTTTATTTGTGGTAATAAAATTATAGATTTTAAATTATAACAAATAATTACTTATTTGTTGTGAATTTTCCATAATTGGTTACTTTATAAATTTATAGACCATATAAATTTAAATTTATAATTTTTAAATATTTTTGTGATTTTTAAACAATTTTATAATATGTTATTTTTATAAAATAACAATAGTGTCAATTTTGAAACTATTCATTTATTTGAATTTAAATAAAATATATACAAAATATATGTTCGAACTAAAAGCTTTAATAGATTAATAAAAGGTCTTATGTATCTATAAAATTAGTGTATCACATGAAATAGTTCATATAATATTTATTTTATTATTTTTAAAACCATTTATTTGGTTTATCTCTTTATAAAATAATTACTACAACATTTTTGTATAATTATTTAATATACAGATTTGTTGCATAAAAATTAAAAATAAAATCCTATGATGAAGCTAAATCTATTAAATTTCACAATAATACTTTTACTAGAATTTATCATCTTAAAATCACAATATGTAAATTTTTATATTTATTAAATTATGAAGGTGACACCTTTGGAATCATTTAAAATAAAATAATATAAGTGTCATAATCACTTTTATAAGGCTCAAAACGGTTATATATTAGGTAATTTCATGATTAAGGTGTATATATACACTACCAATAAAATTTGTTCAGGTTTTTGGGCCTTTTAATGGGTATTATTATTTCAATAAAAACTATATTACTTATTTTTCACTTAATAAATAATTTCTGTATCATTAATGTGTCACCATTAATGACAATTATTTAATCCCTAAAAATTCTAAATAAATTATCATGATGTAGATAATTTTATTAGATTTATGGATACTATTCATGTTCGAAGTTTTATGATGTTTATCACTAAATTTAAATTATTATACTTATAATATTTCAGAGAGTGACATGTTGTCACTTTCTTTGGTTTTAATAATAATTAAATTATTTTCATGGTCAAAAGTCCATAAAATGAATCTAATCTGAGCCTTAGGTTATATGGATCTATTTTAGCCATCCAATAGAATTTTGGAATGTGTTAGGGTAATTTTATAATATTATATTTACCCTTAATTACCCGATTTACCTTATCTATGGTAAATAAAATTTACCGTAGTTACTATTCATAATTCCCAAAAATAAAAAGTAGCTTATTAACATAATTTGGACCCACTGATTCCAAATATGGAATCCATTTTTCCAAATTCAATACAAAAAATTTGCAGAAATTAAATTAAAATTAATCCCGTTGTCGAAAGAAAACGGGTTTTTCTTTAAAACATTGTAAAAGATTGAATTGATTTAACCTACAAATTTAATGTAAAATAAATGCTAATGACATACATTATATTAAATGGTAAAAATATATTCTATTTATACTTTAAAACCATTCAATATTATAATTTAACCACATAAGATATTATGATGAAAAAAGTTGTTTTTAATTAAAATATAGCGTGTTTTTACTATTCATTAAAATATGAAAGTTATCAGAATAAAATGAAAAATTTATCCAAAGTAAATTTTTATTTCTTGATTCCAAAGAATAATTTTATTTTGTTAAATTTAACTTATAAACATTTCAAAAACTAGATTTAAAGTGGTTGCGCCATCAAAAGGCGGCAAAACTGCATTTTTTGAAAAATACTTATTTTACCCGAAAAATTTATTTTGTTCTTATACCGTGTTCTAGAAAATGTGTAAGATGAATAATAATGTTATAAAATTCAAAATTTAGTTAATACTATTCATAACGGCTAGTTCATAATAATATTATAATAATATATCATTGTTTATTAAAACCCGGTATTGCGTACAACACACGCTATCGAGGAAGGTCACGATTGCGTGTAATGCAAGCCAAGTCAAGGTTGTGTGTTGTGAAATAATCCTTCGTTGTTTTGTATAACAGAATCCAAACATATTTCATTTATACATTGAATATATATACATATATATATACTCAATGTTGCGTAGAATAACTATTATCAAAATTGTGTGTAACACAATCCAAGAATAGTGTTGCGTATACTGCAAGCTAATACGGTGTTGCGTATAGCGCAAGGTAATCTTGGTGTAGCATACAACACAATACATTAATGAAATTAAAAGAATATTTTTCATAAAATCTCGGGGTGTTACAAGTAGAGATAAGGTATACATTCACACTGAGATGCATGTGAAGGGGTGAGAAATAATATCACTAGGATACTCCAATAATGAACCTATAAATACTCTTCATAAGTGAATCCAAATGTAACTTACTCAGCCTAGACAAGACTCAACTATAAAGATAAGTAAATACAATAATGTGAAACCATAGTTGAACCCCGGGTTCGTGATCCTGGTCAACTGGGAAAGTGACACCATGGACATCCATATTTATATTCATATACGTGTGTATTCTTATACCTATAAATATATAAATAAATATGAATATTTTTGAATAAAGTGAATAAAATAACATAAAACCAATCAGTAGTCGATACCTGGGTCTGTAATCCTAATTTTCTGGACATCTTGTGCAAGGGAATTAAGCTATATTTCATACCACTCAATCCATGTATCATTAATTTTATCTCTCGGTTCTTAATCCCAATAAACATATACTTACTTTGAACAATTCTATATATGTATTAGAGAAAACTACATCACCATAGGGGGTACCCATCCTAACCCTTGGTTCACCTATACTCACCTCCAATCACTGTAAAGAAGGATTCTAGGGAAGTAAATCCAAACATCCTATATGTGGTCACTGAGCTAGATATCACGCTACTCATTCCATTTAAATACATTCCAATGTTTGATCCTTAGGCATCAGTCCGTAGGTGGCCACGACATTCAAGACTCAATTAATCCCTAATAGTCTGAACCTTAGGAGGTCTATAAGGATAACTCATTGTTGAGACGCCATGCCCACCCCTAGAGTCTCTAATAAGTGAGATCATAATCATATTTATCCCTTAGGATAGAGTAATAATCCATGGATATAATCATATCTAGGAGAGCATAATCATCCCCATCACATATCAACATAGGAGAGAGGGATCATCCTCATCACATGGGAGAGAAAAATCATCCACAAGTATCATTACTAGGGATGTCATGACTGTATATCATAATCTCAATCTCAACATCTAGATACCAAGAAACACCACTGGACATCCCAATAATCTAATAATCAAATATACAGTCTCAATAGACAAATCCTATGTAGTACCTCTGGGTATACAAATAAAATATTAAAATAACATGGCTTGAAAATCAGATCCCAATAAATCATGTCTAGGTATACCAAAGAGAAATAAATATACCCTACATTAGGGTCATCATCCACCAACCAGGAAAAAACTCTAGATAACATCGTTAAATCAAAAATAACCAAGTAAAATTATAGACAAATGATTGATTGTGGATAAATTCTTAAACCCACCACTAATGCCATAGCCCTATGGATTACAAGTTCATAATGGGTTATAAGGTGACACCCACTACCATCTCTACCCAAACTTGATGTACTAGCTTAGGGTTGGTCACACATCAGGTAAACCACTAGGTCCCTCAATTCATACACAAGAGAGGCATCCTACTTGATATCCTCAAGGTCTACACATAAGCAAACGTATCCTACTTTGGATCCTTAGCTATAAAGGTAAGAGGAGTAATCTTACAGGGGATCCTCTAATGGTAACCAAACAGAGAAATACTACATGGGATCCTCATAACATCAAACAGGTAAGGTTCCGACAAGGGATTCCCTAGGTCATATTGTAAGAAAAGGAATCCCTTAGGGGGTCCTTGGTACGGAAAAAAGATAGAGGCATCCAATATGAGATCCTCTAGGTTGAAATGTAAGTAGAGGAATCCAATAGGGGATCCTCAAAAAGAACTGGTCTCATGGAATATTAGGCTAGAAGGGAACATTTCGCAAGTGATACATCCTTAAAGGAAGGTTATAAGGCATCAGTCATGAGAGATAAATCATGGCTCATCTCGATTCAGGATCTCACTCTCAGGGGACACTGGATATGATTACCGGAGGAAGAACTTCTCTAGTCAAGAAACACAACCTAGGAGTCCTCAAAACACTTCATGGGTATTACCATCATGATATACTCGAAAATATACTCAAAATGGACTACTTAGGGTTCCAATTTTGACTCCTAGGTGAAAATATATGAGAAACCCTCAAAGAGTTGCAAAAGAAGAGTACATGACGTGTTACCCCCATACATGGAATGTACCCTCAAGTCCCCATCTGGGCGTGTACTTCTACATGAACTAGGCATTTAAATCCCAAGTACACAGTGTATAGAATAGGTACACAGTGTATAGAATAGGTACACAATGTGTTACCCACATGGGGTGCCTACCCATGTACCACACATGGTATTTCCATGTATAACATTTTTTGTGTATATATACACAGTGTGTAATCGACACAGGGTTTGGTCGTGTACTCCACACAGCATGTGCCCCTTTACATAGGCAGCCTAATCGAGTACTCGGCTATATGGATGAGTCCCTGTAAATGGAATTTATGAGCCATAAATGTTGTGTACTTTGAAAATTTCATCTTACCCAAAAATTAATAACACACAGCATATGTTCTCAGAATCACAAGCTTTATAGATGGGTTTTAATAAATGGAAAACATCTGAATTGCCCTGAAACCCTCATTTTCACCCCAAAATCAGTAGATCGACCCTCAAGGGGTCCTAATAAATCATATAAAGGAATAAAAACTTGAAAATGACAAATATATAGGTATCTATGTATAAAACATAAAATTTTCTACCTTTAGGTGGAATCCACCGAAGCTTTACCCATTTCCACGGTCCATGGTTGTCACACGATGATCTGACACGTCCCGATCTCCGTAGAGGTACCCTTATTCCTCTACCTATACTTATATATCTAACTATATTTATTTATCTCTCTAATATTCATGAAGGAGGATCCCCAAATTTATACTCGAGAATCTAGGAGGAAAATAAGAAAAGAAAAAGATAAAAGAAAAGGAAGAAAAAGAAAAAGGAAAGGAAAATGGGGTCTGGGCCAGCCCCAACGCACAACTCGAGTTTAT
This sequence comes from Viscum album, assembly GCA_963277665.1. Lineage (NCBI taxonomy): Eukaryota > Viridiplantae > Streptophyta > Magnoliopsida > Santalales > Viscaceae > Viscum > Viscum album. The sequence goes on from OY728164.1 coordinate 176,311,210, forward strand.
GCCTCACTTAGAAAAATATACTCATTATGGACTCCATGGAAGAGATGTAATCTCAATATGACGATCCATTCAAAATATATGATCAAACAAACCTGCATGAATAAATTAACATTTAATTTATTAAATATAAATTATTAATTATTCTGCCAAAATTCTAATGGCTCAGATATCTACAAAACATTTTTTCAAGGGTAAACACCTATTCTAGGACCAATGGAGTAGTCATGAAAAATATAAGAGATCATATTCTAGTTGAAAAATACCATTTTACCCCTTAAATCATCTGAAAGAAAAAATTCAAATTTATACTCAAAATTCCAATCCGTAAAAACACAGGACCTTAAAAAAGTGCAACCAAAGGATAAAATTATACTTATGAAATAAAAATATATAAAATAAGTATATTTTATGGTTTTATATATCTGTAAAATAAAATAATCCCTCAACTTTAGGAAAAGGATCCTGAAATAAAAATTTTGTACATTTACCTTCATTTATGATGAATCAATGGTATTTTCACCCACCACGGATTTATGACTTCATGGTTATTGAATTTATATTTATCATTCAATTTATTATGATAAATGATCTATATCACACCCTATAATTATTTGTTCATTATACTTTTCTTCTATGTCTATATTTTCCCACAAATTTTTTCCTACTTGGAAACCTAGTTATGTGTTATTCTAGATGAGCTTCATACTTCCCTTTCACTCTTATCAAGAAGAAGTTTTATTAACCCATTTATGATGTGGGTAATCAAAAATGGTATTTTGAAATATCAAACCCTTAATTTCTAATCACAAGTACAAATTTCAAGGATTAAATTTATTAATGTTGGGTATAATGTAACACCTTAATATTTTAAAAGAAGAACATTACGTTTAATGGCGCATATGACATGCAACATCGAGCTTAAACAACCTGAAAAATATTATTATTTAAATTTTATCTTTATAAACAAGACATTAAATTGTAAGGTATTAATAGGATTAACTAATTTATGAAATATACATAATGGTACAACTCAATATAAATTTACTGATAAATTCTTATTAAATAATCATATATATTTTAGTAAAGTCATTTTATTCTTCCAAAACACATTTTCTTCAAAAATATTTTTTTTATTTTTTTGTGATAAAATATTATAATTAATTTCAAGAACTTTTAGAAAATTTATTTTATAAAAATAGATTCATTTTATAAATCATCATATTAAAATTATCTTGGGGTTAATTTTCAATATTTTTGGAAAATTTTCATTTTTCATTGAAAAGTGAAAAATAATACTTTTTAAACTATATTTTTGTTTCCAAAATTTAAAAAGTTATATTTTGTTTTAAAATGATTTGAAAAAAAAAACTATTTCTATTATATTATTAATAATCCAATTAATTTTATTTTAATTAATTTTATTATTGAATTTGTAATAAAACATTTTTTATACATAAAAAGGCATTTTCCTGAAGAAAAAAAACTGTTTTTCGATGTGTTTTGCATTTTTATGTCAAATTAATTATTACAATTTATATAAGTTGAATAAGGAATAATTTATTCTACATATTGAATCATGAGATCCAAATTTGGTAAATAAACCCCATTTATATTGGGTCAATATTAATAGTAAGTGAGGTAAACTTTATCACCTTAATAAAAGGTAAATTAGTTAATCTAGGTTAAAACTAATTGATAAAACCATAATATTTCATCTTAATTATTGTTGGATGAATATAATTATACTCTTATCAAATTTTTCTTTAAATTTATTTCTTTAATGTACACTTTTCAATTAAAATGACCAATATAATATTTAAATCAAAGAAAGTTACAAAATTTCACTCTCTTAAATTTAAATATCTCAATTATGTTAATCTAGGGACAAAAGAAAGTTGTGAATGAATATAAATGTCTATTTTTAGATTAATTAAATTATTTTTATTATTTAAATTTATTCAAAAATTTTGATAGTTATATAATTATCTTAAATGATTATGCAAAGCCAATGCAGTATTTATTCAATTAGTAAAAAATATTATAAAAGATTTTAAAAAATTTAAAAGTAATATAAATTGAATGATTTATTGGGTTTCAATAATTTTATAGATTTATATGACATATTAGTCTCATTTTCATGGATTATATTCTAATTAAAACTTTTTATTTATGTTTTTTAAATCAAATTAAATGAATGGTTTCAAAATTAACATGAATGATATTATATCAAATTAATTTTTTATTAAATTATTGAAAAGTTGTATAAATATTGAAAGAGAACAAGAATAATAATATATGGTCTAAAATTTCATAACTTATCCATTTATGATCCAATTTTCACATTATTTTTAAATTTATAAGCCATTAAGTGTGAAAAGGATGTTACCATGGTTAATGTTAAAATAGGTTAATTAAGGGGTTAAACCAAAAGATAAGGTTAAAAATGCCACATAAAACTATAAAAATTTTATTTTTTGACGATATTTAAACCTAATGAAACCTTATATTTTAATACCTTGAAATTTTGAATCATTTTCTGATATAATGACTTTTTTATATTTTAATTCTTTTAAGAAATTACAAAAGTGCCTCTCACCTCAATTATAAAATGGCACCTCCTCCATCACTTATTTACACCACCTTAAACCTTATAGACTGACCGTACACTATAAAAATACATTCTAAACTTTATTATACACATTATAGAGGCTATTTTATTCCCAAAAGACAATCCCTATAATCCTTAGAAGGAGATCTAAAGAAGTTCATTCAAAGTATAGGTAATTGTTTTGACCAAACACATTCTTTTTTACTTATTATTTAAATACTATAAATAAATGTTATTTATAATAAAATAATAAATTCAGTATCATGGATATACTTAAAATTTATTATGATTATTAAATCACCATTATCCACCCTCTTTCACATAAAATGGGAAGTGAAAGTATCACTCGTGCGTACGTACTGGTTACCATCTCCACGTAGCAATACAATTCATTTTCCACCACTATATTTAATTTAAGGTTATTATGATTGGTTTAATTTTTATATATTATAATTTTTAAATAAGTACACTTATATAATTATAATATAACTTCTACTTTATTACCTTTCGATCCGTTGGAGAACAATAATGTCTCTCATGCGTACGTGTGGACTACCACCTCTTTGAAGCAATGTGATTTTGTTTATTTATATTTTACTTGGATGGTAATAAAAATATATTTAATGAATATATATGAAATATATTAAATAATAATGTTTTTTTAAAAGTTTAATTGTTATTTACCTTTCATTAATTCCATCTTCCAAAAAATGAAAACAGCATCCATGCTTATGTAAAGCCTACCCTTTCCCCAAACGTTTTAATTCATTTCCCAATCTATAAATTTTATGGATGACTCTAAATATGTATATAATGAATATAAATGGTATTTATATAATTATTATCATTATGTTTATTAATTAACCATGATAATAGAATAAGTACTAAAACTATCAAACCAAAACATACATGGAAAATAAAGCAATTATTACCCGGAACATTGATTTTAATGAAGAATTGTTAGTAAACAGGCGATAAAATATTAAATAAATCATATATGTTATGATATATATATGATCATGGTTATATAAAAGACATATAATAATTATATATTTTATACATAGGATGTTCAAATTCATACTAAGTAAGTGAAACCTAAGGTAAGGGATTCTCATCTCACTTTTAATTCCATTAGACATATGTCATATTCACCACTTATTTCTTATGTGTGGTGTATATACTACCCCTTTTATGTTTTATATCATGAATATATTTTTATTAATTATATTTAAAGTTTCATTTTAATTTATTTATTTCATTTGTGTTATGATTCAAAAGTTACCAAAGCAAAAAGGGTTCATTTAACAATCTAATCATTATTCAGGATTTTTTATGTTTAAGTCTCCATTGGTAGAAATATTTGATCTTTCTATATTGAACCAAATTCATTTTATTATCCTCTAGTAATTTCAATAAATTTAATTTTTTCCTTTTTATTTATTCTCTTTAAGTACTCAATATGATGAAATAATGTGTCTAAGGAAAATAGATCTTGTTTTTCTACTCGGTCGGGAATCATTTTCTTCCATGTCCGTATTTTCCTTAAAATGTATAACAGGATTTTTTTGTAATATTATTAAATTATTTATTAAAGACTTTTCTACCCATTTTTGTTACAAAATATTCTAAAAGAAATATTCTTGTCATTTTCTAAATAAGGTATTTTTTTTATTTTTTTACAAAAGGGATAAAGGAATGTTTTTTAAAATTATCAAAAATGAATAGAATTTCCCACCACCATGATCACTCATTTATTTAAAGCATAATTTAAAATTATACATGGTTGGTTTCAAAGAAAATTGTTTCCTAGATATTTAGAAAAAATTTAAATTTTAAATTAGAGTTTTCGAAGTAAAAAATGTGTATTTTCCTCATGAAATTTGCCATGGAGATTTTGAAATTATTTTCATCTATGTAAACATTCTTGGTTGAATATTATTGTCACAAACTGTCTCCTAGGGGCCATGTCGTGACTACCCATAGCCCGCCTTCGATAGGCCAACGGTTGGCGACTAGCACCAGAAAGCAATATCCCTAAAATGGGAAGGAATTGCCTTTAAACTAGTATAAAAAAACAAAACAAAACAACAAGATGAAACCGTGAAGTAAATATACAGTAGTAAAGGTGTGTACTAAAGTAAGGGGTCGGAATACAATCCCAACTAAAAAGTACAACTAGAACTGGAAACAAACAACAACTCCTACAATTGTCCACCAAAGATCCTACCTGAACGGTAGGTATAGCCCATCTCCATAGCTCTCCAGGTCAATCAGTCACCTCTATGTACCGCCTGGTCCTGGCTCCCTCAAGTCTCAGCCAAGCAGCTCATCATCTACACAAGACACAACAAGGTGCCGGCAAAGCCCGTGCAGGGGTGATTATAACAATACTCAGAAGGGACCCCTAGACCCCAGAAGGTCTCTCAGAATTCCACAAAGGAAAACAATAAATCATGATATCAATTACATAGAACAAATCAATAGACACAGCTGAATCCAGGTATAAGTAAAGCACATAAGTACAAAAGATTAGTCGAGAAACTAGATCATCTTATTCTATAGAGAGGCACTACTACTGACCATACGAAGTCTGACCCACAAAGGATCAATAGGTACTAACCCCCACAATACCCACATAGGATTCGACCCGCCCGGATTCAATAGGTACTAACCCCCACAAGATCCACATAGGATCCGACCCACCCAGAGTCGATTGGTACTAACCCCCGCAAGACCCACACAGGATCGATATGTGCTGACCCACATAGGATTGCTGAGCACTAACCCACATAGGATCGGTATGTGCTGACCCACACAGGATCATTGAGCGCTGACCCATGGATGATCTGACCCACATAGGATCAGTAAGTGTTGATCCACACAGGATCGCTCGGTATTTACCTCCATATGATCTGTCTCCAACCTCTGCCTCACTGCTAGCCACTGGATTCCCACTCATAGTACGCTTGATTTTGGGATAACCATTCCTCAATCCATAGTTTGTATTCAAACCGGCACAAAGTCTCCCGAAGATGTAACTCTGAGATCCATCACGTCATAAGGGTTCCAACTCAACAGACAGGGTGTCAACCGGACGCCCAGTCTGTAAGTTGTAGACATTTTAGTGTCGAGGGCCCAGTTGGTTTCCGGGTAGATCCAACTTAGTCATACTCTAACTTTCTCCAAAACACTCTTAGAGTATATAAAAAGGACCTTATTTCTCCAAGGATTCCAGCACCATAGACAGTTCATCAAACGGGCATTTGGTTCGCAAGTTACGGTCATTTAAGCGTATCTGGGTCCGAGAGGGGTCCGGGTTTGGTCTGACCCGACCCGATCTGGGTCTGACCTATCCCGGTCCAAACCAGCCTAGGCCAGCCCGGTTGGGCTGGGCCATGGCGATCTCATCCCTCTGGTTCACGGACCAACCCGGCTCGCCCCGGCTGGGATGGGCTGCAGCGGCTCAGCCCGCCGGCTAGCGTGACCTGCAGGAGTCGCGTGGTCTACTGCTCCTAAACAGCTCAAAGGTGCCATTCAGATCCTTTATTGGCGGTGCCAGGTGGCGACACCTCATCACACGTATGACCCGTAGGGAGCGGGTCCCCTGAATCGTCGCAGCTTCAAGCTGCGGCTCCCTTCAACATGGCGTGCGACGGTGCGCCGGCTCCACCTCCACAGCTGGCTGCTATCGGTCGTCTTTCCAACCACCACAGTGCCAAGTGGCACCACTCTTCCACCATGGTCGGTGGTTGTTGACCACTACCCTCTTCCACCAGCGTCGGTCACCGGTGTTGGCGTCTCTTCTGTGAGCCACCGGGTGATCTCTAGTGGTACGTTCTTTCTTCCAGATGTGCCTACAGTCCTCTCGGGATGTCATCGTCATTGTGTGCCTCTTGGATTCAAGTTACCCATCAAGTTGGAACAACCCAACTCTGAAGAACGCAATGAAAAAACAATCATTGGAGGGTCTGGGCCTTGTTCGTTTGGCTCGCGCCCTCTGCGTTAACATTATAACAAGAGGGGATAATTAATTCATCAATAAAATATTATATTTCTTCCAAAATATATCACCATTTTTAAGAATAATGGAGATAAACAATTCATATGAATTAAATGACAAAACCCCTACCTTGTGAACCATCAGAGGTATCACAGTCGTTGGTAGAAGGAGAGTCCCCATCGGAGTGAGGTCATCGGTGTTCGTTGATCCCGAATCATCGCCGCCCAAGATTCTATCCTCCATAAGTATAAGACGTCGCGTCACTTCTACAGAGGTTCCTTGCTTGGTGAAGCCGTGTCATAAATCCACCCCGAACCTCACTTAAATAGAGGGGGAAAAGGTGAGTAACACACTGTGGAATTAATGAGGTTCATTTAGTAAATGAACCTCTTAATTCCCCAATGGTACGATTTCAAATAAAGGAGATTCAAGCCACTAATTGGCTTGACAAGTAACTGGTCCCCACCACCACCACTCATCTGCTAGATAAAAACAAATAAAATAACTTTTTCAAGTTATTTTATTATTATTTTTATAAAGTCAAAAAATTAACTTTTTCTCTAGGCCTACTGCGGTCGAAGTGAAGCTTCTCTTAAGTAAATCTTGTTACTGCGAACTCAACGGTGCCCTCGGATTTTTAATCTGAGCACTGGTTCAAAAGATAGAAAACATTTCCCGCATTTTTACTGAATCTACCTTAAAAAAGTTGAAAAATTCATTTCAGGCACACCGGGCCTCAGAATCATGCGCCGTCGATTTTTGCAGGCTCGAAAAAAATCCCAAATAATTTAAAAAAAAATTACATGGAATTTTTGAGTCTTTTCATTCTCCCCACCTTAGGAATTTTCTTTCCCAAAATCTACAATAAAAACTAGGGAAACAAATGGGGGTACTGAGCACGTATTTGACCCTCCCTCTCCCATGTGCTCTCCTAAAGATTCTCGTGCTTCCAACAAACTCTCATTAGAGGAATCGACCGCCCACAAAGGACCCGCTCCTTTCGATCCTCTATCTCCACCAAAAACTCTGCAAACGTTGGCCCATCATCGATGTCCAATTCTCCCCAGTTGATAACGTGAGATGGATCATGCACATATCTCCTCAACTACAACACATGGAAAACATTATGCACTCGGTGCATCTATGGGGGAAGAGCTAGAAAATATGCCACCTCGCCTACTCTGCTGAAGATCTGGAAAGGTCTGACGAACCTCAAAGATAGCTTGCTGCCCTGGCCAAACCTCTGTAATCTTCATCGGGGTGATAACTGTAGAAATAAATGGTCTCCCTCCTCAAACTCCAAGGGTATCTGTCTCCTATCGGTATAAGACTTCTGCCGACTCTGTGTAGTCTTCATCCGCTCTTGCATGACCTGAACCTTCTCTATGGTATCCTATACCATCTCTGGAACCATAAGTGCTGACTCCCCTAGGTCTGTCCAGCAAAGAGGTGATCTGCATGGTTGCTCATACAAGGCCTCAAATGGGACTATGTCGATGGTGGAGTGATAACTATTTTTGTATACAAACTCCACCAAGGTCAGGTGGTCCTCCCAACTGCGGCCAAAATCGAGGACACAAGCATGAAACATGTCCTTGAGTATTTGTATGGTCCGCTCTATCTGACCATATGTCTGAGGGTGAAAGATGGTGCTCAAGAATAGTTGTGTTCTGAACGCCTCCTGCAATACCTTCCATAAATGGGATTTAAAACGTGCATCATGATGTGAAACTATCGTCGATGGTACTCCGTGAAGTCTCACAATCTTCTGCACGTAGTGGCTTCCCAATACCTCTACTAATCCCTGCTCTCGGATGGGTAGGAAGTGGGTTGACTTGTTGAGTCAGTCAACAATCACCCTGATGGAATCATGGCCCCTGAACGTACGCAGTAGCCCTATCAAGAAGTCTATGGAGATACCATCCCACTTCCACTCTGGTACCTCAAGATGGCAGCACTCATCAGTCTCTTCCACAGCTCCCGAAAACTCTGCTGGAACTTCTCTATACACAAGAAAGGATACCCCTTCTTCGTCAAAGATGACAAGGGTGCTGTTACCCTAGAGAATTCAGGTACAAATCTCTGGTATTACCCAACCAATCCCAGGAAAATCTGCACCTCGGTCACACTCTTGGGTGGCTCCTAAGAAAGTACTGCCTCCATCTTTTCCAGATCCACAAAGACTCCAGCCTCCAAGATAACATGCCCTAGGAAGTGGAATTCCCGTATCTAGAAATAGCACTTAGAGATCTTTCCATAAAGCCGGTGCTCTCGAAGTGTATCCAGGACTTTCTGCAGCTGCCTGGCGTGCTCCTCCTCCAACGTTGAGTATACCAAGATGTCGTCAATGAAGACCATCACAAAGCAATCAAGATATGGCAGGCAGATCCTATTCATGAGCCCCATGTGTTGGAACCGGGCGTGCAGCGGAAGCCCCAAACAGGTGGGTTTTTTAATAAAATCTCCACCGTCGTTCGACGTGAACTTGACGACGTCAGTAAAGAGCATCCCGGTCAAAGCCGGGGACCACGCATGAAGTGTTTTAAGCACAAACATAAACTGTAAAATACCTGGTTTAGATCTGAAGCCGTGAACGACATCTGCTCATCATTGGTGATCGCTGCTCAAATAATCTGAAGCCGAATTCCTCTAGATCGTCCACACACACTTCAAGGAATTTGCGGGAGCGCCATTCGTCTTAGTCCGGGTGCTAGCACGGAATACCGACGACGCCTTCGACGTTCCAACGATCGTCGCATCGCTTCGCTAGCGATGCCCGAGAGAGAGCTCCATCCGAGCTCCTTGGATCCAGAGAATCTCTCTCTAGAGTGTGGAAGAGAGGAGAGGAGAGAGAATCTCCATGAATAGTATTTGGAAAAATCCCATCCTCTTCTATTTAGAGTGCTTAATTAAAATACCTGGTATCGCCTCGCTGGTCCCGAATACTTAACGCACTATCAACAACATTTTACAACTACTTGTCTGAGTCATAACTATTATTATCACTTACTTGTAATATATTAAAATATATTACATGATAATAATTATGTCCTTAGCTCGACTCATCGCTCCCATAAATATTAATTGAACCTTGAATAATTTAATATTAGTCAATTAATATTTTTTTCATGTATTTACTAAAAATCATAAATACATTTAATAAATAAATTCAATATTCATTATTCTAAACTCGAATAATATGAATTTATTTATTGCATTGGTGATCTCTTAACTTTGGAAAAATCCCGGACCCCTTTGGTGGGTCCCACCATGTCCAAAACTTGTATTCAGCTGAATAGGGAAGATTCTTGAATATGCTATTGTGTGTGACCCTCTAGTCCCTTATTTCAATAGCCGTGAATAATATTCACAGACCAAGAGTGGGATCTAGAAACCCATCACGGCCCCTGAAGAAATAAGGATTATCACAACAGCGACAACCAACCTATGAACACGCACTATGTAATATAATCTCTTTGTCTGTAATATCTCATAAAGTAGGACGCACTCACGTGTCATCGCCCTTTTCTTGCTTTATAGTTTGTTGATTTAACTGGACGGATTTACCCTTGACTGCCATGGCCATGGTCTTATAAAGGTACTGCCATCCATATCAACATGGCCTGAGATATATTACTTCCATAACAGGGAAGTGACAAATCCTTTCTTGACCATTCAACCAATGTCATGCTGCCAACGACACACCCGACACAAACTACCTCAACACGACATCATCGTCATGGTTTTCATCTTGCAATAAAGTACGCAATCAAATGTCATGCATTGGTAATGATCTCAAGTCAGAAGGCCATTACACATGATCTTAGATAGGAACGTCCAATGACACCCAAAACATGTGGAGTTCCTATTGGCGAGTCAGTTCTCTTGATCTCGCTACTAGAGATCACCAAGTGCGAACTTCATGAGAAGAAGTCTCACTGCTTATGAGACCCCAGCACCTGATGGTCAAACATCTATTGTGTCCAATTAGTAAGATGTATCTAGACCATAGAAAATATATTTAAGATTAATTTCATAGTATCTAGAGGTTCTCATTATATCCTGATAATTGTTATAACCTTTCATTACGACAATTAACCTTTGGACATTTCCATTTCAATAGTGGATGCAGAAAAGTCTACACTATAATGGTAAGATGAAATCATGCATTGTTATTATATACACGATATGGTAATCAAAAGCACTTAATGGTTGGGTCTAGGGAACCCACTATTTAAACACTCCCACTTGCACTAGATCCAACTTTCTAACCAAACTTATTAGCTACTCACATGATAAACATCATGTTTCTGCTGAGTAAAGGCCTTAGATACTGGGTCTTCTATGGTTCCACCGTGTGGCTATTCTGCTATAGCAACCTCATCTCTTTGATTAAAACTTATCAAGAGATGGTATCCCGAGTATATCCCTTTTGTCCATTGTCATAACATGACATCTTGGCTAGTATGAATATCATAATTTAGATTATGATAATACTTTTCTCACCAGGTGAGATTCCAAGAACTAGAACAAAAATTGTTTCATATCTACTTCTTAACTTCCTTAGAAGCTGCAACGTACTCGGTCTTGTAGGTATAGCTACCATTGGCTGATATGATCTTGACTCTCTCATCACCTTTAGCTTAACTACAATACTAGATCACATTGATCTATGGAGGACTAGTTCATATCCCCAAAAACTAGTATCCTTTCTTCTCCACTTACGAGGTACATGTATTTTGTACTTGCCGAAGTACAATTAGATTGTTCTGACTGTATTACTTTCAGTTCTCCTAGATATAACTGATATTTTCTTATTGTAAAATATACCTTGGAAATATCGGTTCTTGTACATATCATGGCATACGTGATTGATCCATCGCTCTGACGTATGGATTTCAACTCGCCGAATTTATCTCTTCCCATGTCACGGATAGGTCAACATGGAGAGATTATGCCATGTGACATAGGCAACAATTCATCTCTTGAATTGTTCCAACATGTATTTTTCAATACAATGTCACTATATATATGATTGACTAGGACCAAGAAACTTATAGATCTACCTTAGTAGATCTTGTTCCCTAGAACTTAGATTGCTACTTTAAGTCAATCATTAGAGATTAAATTTGTATTTTGGTCTTAACTAACTATCAGACCAATGTCTTTTTTCCATATGTTACCGAACATATTTCTTATTGTAAAACCTTAGCACTCCCACGAACCTCTGGTAGACACATGGAAAACATTTGTTTTAAATGTATATACTATGATCATGTTTCTTACTTTAATCCTAAACCGTATTTCCGTAACATGCAACCTTTATTAGCATTTTGTGATGTGACCATCCCTTTCTGGTTGTGTCGTATAGACACCATCCACAATTGGTGGTCATGACATCCAATGATAAATAAATTGATCATAGATATTAGCTATGATAAGTAAAATTCTAACGGATTTATGTATAACAACTTAGTGAAACCAATTGAGCCTTATTGGTACTAAGCTCATACCATCCATGTATCAAATCAATTGAATACCCACCACAGTATTCAAAATAATATCCCCTTTTTTCACTTTGATACATGGAATCCATTAATTGAATTTTAGTTGGTCTTATCAATTTTAGCTAATTTCCATACATTGCTTACTTGTAGGAAATTTTTTTCACATTGAATAATAAATCAACGACCGCGGTGAATATAAAAACCATCACCATGGTTTTATCCTTACTATGTAGTATATGTCTCTAGAACATACTTTTTTCCACATGCACTTGTGGAACTAGTTCCTATGCCAACTACTTGTGTATTTTGAGCATTGACTAAACACAAGTCAATGTAGCTCCCACTATCTCTAATAGAGATTTTCACCCTAATATATTAGTGTAGTTTATTTCTTGACTACCTACTCTTCTATCTTAGGGATTTATGTAACATCCTAAACAACTGTTAGGATTATTACACTAAATGCACAATGTGTTTGTCTTGACTCTAGTTTGTTTATGTCCTAACAAACTCTTTGCATCCAAACACGTGTTCTTATGACATAATGGGTTTACATCATAATATGACTTGTATGATATCCATTTTTCATTATAGTTGGCATATGGTTGAGGGACATCACTGTTATTTGCAAAGCATTTCATGAAATATAATGGAAGTTTCTACTTGTTCCAACATTGATATTACTTACATCAAAACGTTGATATATAAAATGTGCATTTAGGAATTACTCCACGCTACATTTTGTTGACCAATGTTGATATGTAATACTTCATCATCAATCCTCCTCATTAACATCAATGACGTGATGTCGATAAGGTAATGTGCATTTAGGAATTGCTCCATGCTACATTATCATGATTGATGAATGCTTAGTCGAGATATTCTTCGGTATCCCAACCCGAAGCAACTCATATCTCCTAACCATGAAAATACTTCACTTTGATATTCCTTAATTACTTAAGAAAATCTCATGATGTATATATACCTCTAGCTTATACTTGGAATAGTTCACACTTTCATGTTAAACTATTTCCAAAATCTTTGTGACGTACCTTTATTTCTAAAGGATCCTTTGTCCAAACTAAAGACATCGATAATACCATAACTATTTAGATGTGCTGAGCCTAAATACCATACTTGGTATATTCTTGATTTCCATTTTTAGTATTACTTGACAAAGAATTATCCTGTCACAACTGGGTATAAGTCTTACATTTATATTCATCACTAATTTCCTATGATTCATGTATCACTGAACTAGTGATTGAGTTTACCAAAAACAACATTCATTCTAGAAACTGAAAGAATGTCTCCTTGTGTCCAAGGAAACATGAGATTAATTTTTGTGGTTATACTCAACAATAGTTCAACACGAATCTTTCACTTGGAAATTAAATAAGTCGTGTACTTCTCACCACTAGCCTAGGTATCACCCTTTCACAGCCACTTGGAGAATACACCTGACTAATAGTAATGTTTCTATACTTACTTGGTTATCATATTAAAATACACATATGTTACCAACATATTGTATTTAATACCTAAGTAGTAAAAGAGAAACATTACATTGATGAATACGCTTGATGTACAAGCGGCAACTTACTCTTTTAAATCAGTTTATTTCTTTTAAACTTCCATAGTATTATTTTATAATATGCAATACAAATAACCTCTGTTAATACCTCATTAATTGAAGGACATTGCGAATATGTCATTGGCATTAAATGCCTTTGACCTTTTCACATTGTCTTTCAATTTATCCGCCATAAGAATTAAAGCTTAATTGTCTTTTATTCTTATTCACTTGGAGAACCTTACCTACATTGGTAACGAAGCGTTTACTCAATAATTGTTTTTTTTTTGTAACTTAAAACGATACTTGAGTAATGTGGTGAAAATGATATTGAAATATCATGATCGATCTGTCAATTTACACATGCTGGTGTAAACTTAGCCTTATTTATATCATTTCTTTGATTTATCCTTGCACACTTCTCGGAGATGAGACTTTATCTTATATCATCTATGTCCTAGTGTAGCGACCACAACTGACACTGGATGTTGATGAAAGAATGATGATACAACTATCATATTCTTTGTACATTAGTCTCCAGTAAGCATTTTCCACCCTCGCTTCTTGAGGTAGTTTAACAGTGTTGGGGACACTGACACCTTGAGTTTCTTATATCATAGTACTATGCGCGCGTGCATGTACTATTCATGGATACTCGTGTCAGTGTGCAAATTTACTTTTCCATTTTAATATTGTAGTTTTAATCTTGTGGTATAACTTTCCATTTTTCCACAAAAATAAATTTTAGCAGATGAGTGCCTTTTATATGGATTATCGGTTTAGACCTTTTGATTAATTACTTAAATAATTTAATGTCTCCCACTATTTTATCAGATTCTAGGAACCCTCTGTGCTAGAATCGAAATACTCTGTCGCTTGAGTATTCTAGTGGCAAGGATCCCGAAACCACACCTCATAGTCTGCAAGTTAAGGCTACGCCACTACTTGGAGGGTTCTAGGTAGGCTTTTGGATGGCCGATCTCTTTAACTTGCGGTTCCTTGATCTGTTGAGTGAAGTCTCAGCTTCTTAAAATCAAAATTTGATTTACTCAATGCTTGACTCTAAAATTATAGCAAGTTAGATATGGATAATCCTTACTATCAATTTAGTTAATCCGACCCATCACTCTTATAAGGACTCCCCAGTAGTAAGAGGCACCCTCAGCTAAGGCATGACTGGCACCTCAAACAGCTGGTTTTGTTCAATTTGAATGACGGAAGGCTGTTTATACTTAATATATCTTTGAGGGTTTTATTATTTTTAGTGTGATGAAATAAATACTTTTCTATTTTTATAAGCACGTACTATGTGATCGCACTCACAACTGACCATGCAAGAAATAGAAATTTCATCGCGTCACATGTTCATTTTATCTTGCATGCTTGTTTATTATTATACTATGTGATAATGAAATAAATTACACGTGAAAAAAAAATAAACCATGCATAAATAAAACAAACACCTGATCATGATCCAGTACTATTGGTTGATCTGTTGAGTGAATAACGGACCAACCGAAACCCTAGGGGTAAAAACCTTTAGTTGCGTGGCTTGCAACTTGAATAGAAATGTCTGCTCATCCAATGCATCCAACTCCAGTCTAGTGCTTCTTCGTCACTTGGCGTGAAATGCGTCACTAGTCGTCTCTTCATTATACAATTGTACTCGCACGCAGACGAGGGGGTCTTGGGTTATAAATATACAACTCTGAGAATGGGCGTACATGCCCTTATACATATAATGACTCTGAGACGACACACAGATTTCCTTTTTATTTAAAATAATTATTACAAAACCACATACAATAATTAAATAAATAATTAAATAAATAAACACCAGACATGCATTGGTAGGTCGACGGCTCATGACCAGCATATATGCATTAAACTCACGTATATTAAATAAATTTAAAATAAAAATAAAACTTGCATCAAAATAAACTTGAGGGCATTAATTTTATTGAATTAAAAATTCACTCTAATTTTAATTCAATATTAATATGTCGTTCGGTCCCATTTAATTAATTTAATTTTAAAACTAAAAATAAATCAATTAACTAATTTAATTTATCACCAAATAAATTAATTACGCCGCATCTAAAATTAATAACCAAAAATTAATATTTAATTAAATTAATTATCAACAATAACTAAATTAATTATTTTAATTAATTTTTGATTAAATTATTTCACCCGGGCCCATTAATCTTCGGGCAGGGCCTATGCGGGTTGGGCCGGACATGTGCAGGCTCATCCCCAGCTGTGACGACCCCGTGTAGGGGCTTTCTTGACCGAGAAAGCCCACCCAATCCTGTTCCTGGCTGGGAAAACACGCCTAGTCATAATTTGGGTCACCTTGAGTCTAATGGGACTCCTATGGGTTACCTTGGGGGCAGCCAAAACTGGGCCGACCGGTGGTGGTATCTGCGGGAGGTGGAGCACCAGCGTAGAGCGTCGGTGACTCGAATGGGCTGCCGGTTGGGTGCTACTGGTGCGGGGTGCAGGATGTGCCAGCCTAGCACAGCAGGAGGAAGAGCCTCCTGGGTAAGGGGCGCCACCCTTTCTGCGCGGTAGAGGAAGAACCCGGCTGGTTCCTGTTGCGCAGGCGCGGGGTGTGGGTCGTCGTGCCACTGCGGAAGAGGGAGGCCGCTCAGTGTGGGGAGGTGAGCCATCCCGGGAGGCCAGGTTTTCGCCGCTGCTATTGCGCAACGAAAAGGAGGCAGAGAGGGAGGCAACCCTCAGCCTTGTTCACCTGCTGCATGGCGGAGGACGGTGCGCCGCTGCGCACTGCAGCGGGAAGGGAGGAGGCGGGAAGGTGAGTGTTGCGGTGCTGCAGGAGGTAGGGTTGGCCGGTTGTGCCTGGTGCAATGGTTGGTGTAGGGAGAAGCCGCGCAAATGGCAGAGGCTTCCTGCTGCTGGTGCGGCGCCGGTTCCGCGGGGTAGACAGAGGAGGTGGCCCTTCGGGCTTCCGTGCATGGGAGATGGGGGCTGCTCGTCCCACACAATTTTTTGCTTTTTTAAAAAAAATTGTGCAACCTGCTGTGTAGGTCACCCCATTTGTCTCCTCTTTTTTAATTTTTTTTAATTAATTACCTGGTGGCACCCCTCCACTTCCTTCAAAAAAAAATTCACAACCTGCACATGCAGGTCGTCGCCCCCACCCCCTGTTTGTTTTTTGATTTTAGACTTTTGCAAGTCTTTCTTCCCCTTTTATTTTTTTTAAAATACTCATCCCTTTAAAAAAATCTACAGCCTATTTAGACTTTAGAAATTAATAACAATATTAAAATATTATTATAATAAAATTATAATAATAAAATTAGTATTAAGATAAACCATTGTTATTATTATAATTTTTTATAATAATAACAATTATTTGAATCACCGGAAAATACTATTCCGGTGACCTACAAATTTTTTTTTTCAAATTCCGAATTCAAAACTTCGGATGTCAGCTGTAGAGACCCGAAGATTAACGTACATTGACATTACATTACATTTTCGGAATACTTAGTACATAACAAAAACACACACATAAGGATCGTAATAGTTTAGTGTCTTTGGAAACTCAGAATATAATCTTCTAATCCTGGTGAAAGATCTTCAACATCTACCATAAAGATTTTCCTTTTTTTTATACCTAAAACCTTTCCTTATATCCTGGGGAAAAGGAAACATGAAAGGGTGAGCTCGAATGCTCAGTAAGGGTAAACAAAAGAAATATCAATCACATCATATACATAAGCACATAACTTTTGGAAATCTTAACCTGTAAAAGAGATCATAATTTCATAACCTGGAATAACTCATGGCAGTGAAATGTAATCACAATAATCATAACATAAAACATTAAACTTTGTGTCATACACACATAATCATAGAGAGTCATTTCTTGTTAGTCAAGACTCATTGCCAAGACTATCTTAGTGGACAAAGTCCCTTTCTGAACCGAGTCACCCTCGTTTCAGTCCTGTTTCACTGAACCGGTATAACCTACCATTCCAGCCATGTCTATCTCATGAGATATAAAATCTTTACCCAATGCATTGGAGGGAGATATAGGTCCCACCCATCTCATAATGATACCATTCTTATGTGTGCCACAAAATCATAAATCATACATCATTGCATAACCCATGTAATAAAAATGGGATTCTTAAACAACATGACATCATAAAACAATTCATATAAGATAAAGGAATTCATAAAAATAATTCCACCACAACATAATCAAATCAATGTAATAATAGGGATAATAACATAACCCTTTATTATCTTAGATGGAAAATAATTTTGATAAAACACTTGAACTCCATTTTTGAGGAAAATATCTTTTCTGCTTCAAAAACACTTTTCCTTTCATAACATGTCGTACAATTATAAACTAAAAGAAGTTGATTAAAATAAACTTGAAAACTTGTAAAGGAAGCTTCTTTGAAATAATGTTTTAAAAAATCCATTCATGCCGTATAAGTTAAAAAACATTCTTCCCTTACTTTTTTCGGAAAAGTCAAAAAGTACCTCGTACGAAAAACATCAAAAGATTCCATTCATATCTTTTACTAAAAACTCACCGAAGGTTAAAATTGGATTTAAACAATTGTAGGTGGATGGAAAAAATATTACATATTGAGGAAACATGGATGTGGATGATAAAATACACCCCAGTAAATACCAAAGTATAAACAATCTCGGATCAAAATGAGATTGTGATATTTCCCTTACCTTAGGTCCGATTTGCTTCGTAAGTGTCCGAACCGCCTGTATAATGATTTAAATAATGTCATTGACCTATTACAGAATCATATTCATTGTTATTATATCATATATGGTTCACTTATGACTTTATATTACCCGTTCTTTTGTAAATTCATGTTAAAGTAGCGTTTTGGGTAAAATTGTCTCATTTGTCGTTCGTGTTTTAACTTGTAATTATTCATATGATTACTTAGATCATAATTACTTCATTCCAGAATATAAAACATGATTTATATATAATATATATGAAGAATATATATCTATATAATAAATTAGTAAATGGAATGAAATACACCGTTCATGGAGACGGTAGGCCGTACGTACGCATGAACGCTGTTTTCGTTTCCTTATTGAGTTGAATGGAATTAAGTAGATGACATACACATATATACACATAAATACAGTATCATTATTATGTCATATATTTCATGATTACTTATTATATACACTTTATAATCATTCATTAATGGTTAAAGTGGAGAATGAATCTCATCGCATCGTGGAGACGGTAGTCCGTACGTACGCAGGAGCGATGATATCGTTCTCATGATCGTGGGACTATATTGGAGTGTATTTATACTATTTCATAATCAATATCACTTTAAAATAATTATATATAGTTATTATTTACACCATTATACCCATCCAAGTAAGGCGGTGGTGGAAAATAGATTTCACCATGGCGTGGAGACGGTATTCCGTACGTACGCACGCACGGTGATTTCGTTTTTCGTAGGATGGATAGATGGTGAAATAGGATTGTTTCATAATTATAATAACATATCAATATATGAGTGATACTGATGTTATTACTTCATAATGAAACAAACTAAGAAGAATAATTGTAAGAAGAAATAAAGGTGAAAAAATTGGTAACGGAAATTACCTCTTCTTTGAAGCGCCTCTTTGAGACCTCCTCTTAGGGCACTAAAATTGGTCTTTGAGGAAGACCAGAACCTCTAGGATTTTTCTAGGGAAGTGGAGAAGAGAATTTGGTAGGGTTTGGCCGAGCTTGAAGGCTCAAAGTTGTGTGAGGAAGAGAGGGAGGAGGTGCCCT
This sequence comes from Viscum album, assembly GCA_963277665.1. Lineage (NCBI taxonomy): Eukaryota > Viridiplantae > Streptophyta > Magnoliopsida > Santalales > Viscaceae > Viscum > Viscum album. The sequence continues at coordinate 176,330,713 of OY728164.1, forward strand.
TTTATAAGGGAGGAGAGGGGTACATTTGGAATAACTAAAACTATTATTTTATTATAAAGTTAAATTCGGTTTTAAATAGCTCCAAATTGATTTATTTCGAATCTATGGTGGGGATGGGTCAAAATCCTATAATCCAATAGAATTTAGACAGGTTTAGGTTCCTTTTTTAACCTTATCATTTAGATTTAACATTAAGTAAAATAATTTTACTTTTACTGTGTTTTCTTGTGTTCTCAAACTATAAGGTTAATAAACTTAATATAATAAGTCAAACGAACCCCAAGTTGTTTATTATTAAAATATATAACCTTATCTAAGTCATTTGGCCGAACTTTATATTTTTAGGAATAAAATAACAATTAATAATATAATATTTGTTTTAAAAACTATTTTATGTCAATTTTGACACTATTTAGTAATTGATTTTTGTGAAAATCATAACAGAATGATAAGTTCAAATAAAGTTAATTAAATCAATACTAACATGTCATATTAAAATATAAAATTATTTTAATTCATAAAAAGTCTCAAATTATATTTATTTGAGTATTTATAACATCAATTATGTCAATATTTCATTAATAAGATAATTACTGCATCATCGTTGTATCATAAATAAATTAAATTATTTAATGTCTAAAAATTACAAATAAAATACCATTATGTAGGAAATCTTTTTATCTTTCTAATGAATATTTATAGTCGAATTTATCTTATGTATAACCCTATATTAAAAATGTTTTATTAAATAAACTTTGATTTTAACTCTTTTAACTCTTCTATGAATTAAATAATAATAAATGTCCTAATCTAATTCAAGTGGGCCTAAATGGTCATATTTTATTCCTAAGGTTGTTTTTGGTTGAATTAAACTTATCCAATATAATTAGGACATGTGTTAGGGTAATAATAATATCATTTTTACCCTTAATTACCCTATTTACTTTTAACCATGGTAAATAAAAGTAAAAAAGTTATTATTCACCAAAAATTATTTTCATCTCATTGAACCACATTTTACTTACTGACATAAACCGTGTCTCTCATATTTTTGAAATTCCACTCACAGAAGCGGTAAAATTAAGTTTTATGAAAAATTCAGTTTTTTTAACTACCACTTAGTGGTTTCATTATTCATCAAAAATTGAAAGTTTTCAGAAAAATACCAAAAATTATGCCTAAGCTATATTTGATATTATGAACTCAAAAATGATTTATATTTTACCAAATTCAAAACATGTTAGTTGCATTAATTAATTTAAAAATTAATTCTCGTCCTCAAAACAAAAGGCGTGTTTTTAAGAGATAATAACTATCAAAAGATTGACACTTGTTTATAACTGGTTTAAATGTGAAATTACATCCAATGACCAAAATTGTATTAAATTGTAAAAATATATTCTAAATATACTTTAAAACCACTCAAATTAATAATTTATCACTATTAATTATTTCGATTAAAAAAGTTGTTTTTAATTAAAATTTAGTAATTTTCACTATTCATCAGAATATGAAAGTTATCTGAAAAGTACCAAAATTTCACCCTATGCTAATTTCGATATTCCGAATCCATAAATGAAGTCCATTTTGAAAAATAAAATTTCAAAAATTTCAAAAAGTGGTTATTACTATTCATAATGGCTAGTTTTAATAATATTTTAATAGCATATCGTTGTTTAGTGAAACTCAGTATTGCGTACTACACACGCTATCAAGGAAGGTCGCGATTGCGTGTAATGAAAGGCAAGTCAAGGATGTGTGTTGTGCAAGCTCCTTCTGGTGTAGCGTACAACACAAGACATTAATGAAATTAAAAAGAATATTTTTCATAAAATCTCGGGGTGTTACATCAGCAGACTGGACATCTAACATCCGATTTAGATTCTGTTTGCGGCATTGGGACCGTATCGGTACCCTTTTCAATAATTAATGCAAATTTAATTTTTCTTGGCCTAAAATCGACACACATCCCTTTGATACCACTTATTGGAAATGGGTGTGCAGCGGAAGCCCCAAATAGGTGGATTTTTTTAAAAAATCTCCACTGCCATTCAACGTGAACTTGCCGACGTCAGTGAAGAGATGCCCGATCAAAGCAGAGGACCACGCGTGAAGTGTTTTAAGCACAAACATAAACTGTAAAATACCTGGTTTAGATCCGAATCCACGCACGACGTCTACTCGTCGTTGGCGATCGCTGCTCAAAGAATCCGAAGCCAAATTCCTCTAGATCGTCCACACATGCTTCAAGGAATCCACAGGAGCGCCATTCGACATAGTCCGGGTGCTAGCGTGGAATACCGATGATACCTTCTATGTTCCAATGATCACCGCATCGCTTCGCTACTGATGCCCGAAAGAGAGATCCATCCGATCTCCTTGGATCCAGAGCATCTCTCTCTAGAGCGTGAGAGAGAGGAGAGGAGAGAGAAGATCCATGAATAGTATTTTGAAAAATCCCCTCCTCTTCTATTTATAGTGTCACGACCCGTCCTCGGGGCCCGTGCCGTGACTACCCCAAGCCCGCCTTCCATAGGCCAGAGGCTGGCGACTAGTACTAAAGGCGTAAATCCCGATAACTGGGAAGGCATTGCCTTTATAAAAGTAAACAAACACCATAGAGTACAAGCGGAAGCAAAACACTATGTACAAAAGAAATGCTAAAAAGTAAATGGGCCAGAATACAAACCCAAAAGAAAGTACGACTACAACCGAACAAGGTACAACAGCAAAAAAGACAAACAGCTGGAAGAAGGAAGCATCTCTTGGGTCGTCCTCCTCGGATCCTACCTGAAGGGTAGGTACAGACAGCGCAGCTCCTGGTCGTCCACCACGGATCCTACCTGAAGGGTAGGTACAGATAGCCTCCTCCACGCTCTCATCCTTCAACCTCCTCTGTGAGTTGTCCCGTCGTGTAGTCCACCTCTGGGTACTGACTCGTCGTGTAGTCCACCTCCGGGTACTGACTCGTCGTGTAGTCCACCTCCGGGTACCATCCAGTCCTCGAACACTCGGCCTCCGTCAGCACTGCCCGTCGTCTGCAACCAACACAACGAGGTGCGGGCATAGCCCGTGCAGGGTTGAGTATAATGATACTCATTAGGGACCTCGATACCCTCAAGGTCTCAATAAACCAACAAGGATAACCACAAAGAAGATCTCAATAGATAACCTCTACTTAGGTATATGCCCATACATATACCTAAGTTATCAAGTAACCCATCTCAATCATGAGGAAACACAAGGATTGTGAAATCAACGGATAACCACTACCTAGTTATATGCCCATACATATACCTAAGTTATCAAGTGACCCATCTCAATCATGAGGTAAACACAAGGTCAAAAGTCTCAGCTCAAACCAGGATTTTCTTTATCGAAACCGTAACTGCTGAAAAGCTCCGTCTCTGGAGTGTACAGTGGTCCTGTCACGACTCCGAGGTACTGCTCACTAACCTAAGACTGCTGAAGTACTCCTCCTTTCGAGTACCGCGGGTCAGCCAACCAAACACAGTAGTGCTTCCCGCCGAGGTATGTCACCCAAACACAGTAGTGCACACCCCCTAGTAGCCTGCTGAGGTACTCTCTGGACGAGTACCGCGGGTCTGCACTGTTACACAGGTAGTGCTCCGTCCGCCATGGTTCTGCACCTCAGAAAGTAGTGCTCCGTCCACTGGGCTAGTCGACTCACTCCAAGTCGAGTCGGTCAAGCAGTCGTCAGGTCTCAGCCAGCTACACGGTCTTCATACTCCGCACGCTCGTCACTGGGAGGGTCCTCTCCATGAGCTACAGGTAGATACTCCAAATATCTCAAAGTCCCACGAAGAAGTATCTCAAAGTACCGCCTCGTCATAGGGGTCTCAACGCAACAGACGGCGCGTCAATCGGACGCCCGGTCTGTGAGTTATTTAGCCTTTTCGTCCCAGGGGCCCGGTTGGTTTCGTGAGCGAACCAAACCCGGCCATATCTCAATTGTACCCCGAACTCTCGTAGGGTATACTCTTAGGGACCATTTCTCAACGAGATCACCAATTCCGTTGACGATTCGTCAAATGGACGTTCTGTCAGAAAAGTATCATCCTTTCCGTTCCAGGGGCCCGGTTGGATTTCGGTGCGATCCAACCCGGCCACTATCCATCTGCATCCAAATCTCGGGTGGAGGATGCCAAAAGTTCCATATCGTCAACAGGAACTCAACGCAACAGACGGCGCGTCAATCGGACGCCCGGTCTGAGAGTTATTGGCTTTTTCGTTCCAAGGGCCTGGTTGGTTTTTAAGACAAAACCAACCCGACCGTACTCCACCTGCGTCCAAACCTCGGGCGGAGTATTCCAAAAGATCCGTCTCACTAAGATAAACTCAACAAAGCTGACGGCACGTCAATCGGACGTCCGTAGCTCAAAATATGAGTGTTTCCGCTCCGAGGGCCCAGTTGGTTTCGTGTACGAACCAACCCGGCCGAACTCAAAGTAATCCGAAACCTTGAGTGCAATATACCAAAACGACCGTCTTGATCCAAGGATCGCGTTGTCACTGACGGCGAGTCGTTTGGAGGCCCGTATCCCAAGTTACGGGCATTTGACCGAAAGTGGTCCGAAACTGGGGGTCTGGGCCCGGGCCGACCCAGCCCGACCCCCCCTGGGTCGGCCGAACCGGGTCGACCCGGCCCGGGCGGCGACCCGGCCCGAAGACCCGGCCCGGCTCGGAAAATCCAGCCCGGTGCGGCGGCGCGGTCCGGCACGACGGCGCGGTCCGGCGCGGCGGTGCGGGCCGGCACGGCGCGCGGGGGCAAAGCCCCCCGCTTTGTGAACCACGGCCCCCCTCATTATGGGGGGCCATTTTGGCTGGCCGGGGGAATTAAATTCCCCCGGTTTTTCCTCCTTCCAGCCAGCCCGACCTGGCCGGCCGGCTCCTCCTCAACGGGACCGGCAGTGGCCGGTCCCTTTCCGGCTCCAACACAGGCGGCCCGGCTGGCCGCCGGTCACCAAGCTCCGCCGCGGCCCGGAACCGGCCGCGGCCCTTCTCGTCCGACGCGGTGCTGACGGCGCCGCGCAATACTTGCCGCAATATACCGCGTGGTGCGACGGCACCACGTTTGCTCGTATCAACCTCAAGAAACCATCACGAAAAAAAAGGAGGAGGGTCGGCCGTGTTTGTGCGGTCCGACCCCCTCGCGTTATTCGAAAACAAAAAGGGTTTTAATCCACGATCATCACCAAGTTTGTATTCACGAACAATTAAATAAATAAACCTCTCCCTCGTAAAAGTCGTTCGTTGACGATCTTGGAAAAAGGGAGGATATCGATTCCTCGATTATCGTGTTCGTCACACACTCCCAATCTCACGCTCATGCGTTGGAAAGGAATAAGGGTACTCGTCGTTGGCGACGTTCTTCGCAGGTGACGTCTTCTCCTTTGACACGGATGAAGGTCGTTGGAGATGTCGCGGGCGTCGCTTCCCTTTCCTTGCCTCGGTTGAAGAACGATGAAGAAGATGTTGCTTCACGTTCTTCGGAGATGAGGAACGTTCTTCTTCGAGAGGTTGAAGGTCTTCCAAAAGTTCTTCTCCTCTCCTTAGTTCTCCCCAAAAAGTTTATGCCAACCCAAAGAGAAGAATAGAATCTCTCATTTTAATGTTGGAAAAATGATTTCAAAAGAAATCAAACACCCAAAAAAATTAATTAAGTTGGTTTAATTAATTAAATGCAAAGTGTTGGCAAGAATTTCAAAAGTTTTAAATTCAATTAAACCACACTTAACTCACCTCATTAAGTAAACAAGTTGTCAACATTAAAGTGGGAGTTGTGGGGGGTTTAGAGGGGAGTTGAGGAGTTAGGGTTCGTGTGGGCCCCGCCACACTTAATCCTCTCAAGGGAGGTTAAGTGGATGTGGGTCCCACCTCTAACTCCCTTTGGGAGGTTATAACCAACATGGATAAAAATAAAATGTGTTTCCACATTTTATTTAACTTCATTTTAATTTCCCCAAAACTAACTCTCAACCCGCACAAAATGCAACTACGGTAAAGGTTTTCTTAAGCGATTACCAGCGTTGCGAGTTCATCGGTGAAATCGAATTTCAATTCCGAGCACCGGTTCAAAAGATAGAAATTCCTGCTCGCTCGTTCACTGAACGTACCCGAGACAAACTTCGGAAATTAATTCAGGGCACACCGGGCCTCGGAATCAGGCGCCGTCAGAAACTGTGTTCTTGTAAAATTCCAAAGAAAATTAAGAAAAAAATTTCCTTTAAATTTTCGGGTCTTTACATTACTCCAACCTCAGGGCTTTACGTCCCCGTAAAGCTTCAACACAAACTAGGGTCACAAAAGCGGTACAGAGCACGCATCTGAGCCTTCCGCTCCCATGTGCTTACCTGGAGGTTCCTTACTGCCAAAGAAAGTGCACCCGAGGAATCGATCATCCTCGTAGGATCCGCTCCTATCGATCCTCGATCCCCACTGGAACCTCCGTGAAAGACACCCCATCACCATCGTCCAGCTCCTCATGGTCGATGATATGCGAAGGGTCGAGCACGCATCTTCTCAGTTGAGATATGTGGAAGTCGTCGTGCACCTGGTGCAACTGTGGTGAATGGGTCAAGTGGTAAACTACCCCTCCTACCCAGCTGAGGACCCAAGAAGGTCTGCTGAACCTCGGAGATAACTTGCTGCCTTGGTCACATCTCCGTAAACCTCGTCGAGGTGAGACCCGTATAAGGACGTGATCGTCATCCTCGAACTCCAGCGGTCTCCATTTTCTATTAGAACTGGAACTCGAAAGGCTGCTGCCACGAGGGTATGGTTGACTGACTCAAGAGTGGTCGTTCGCACCCTCCTGTGAAAGAGTTTATTCCGTGCTGCCTGGGGTTTTCTTTTCGCCGACCAAGGAAAACCCATCCCAACGTTTGCCTAAAACCGTCAATTTGAGTATGAACAGTTATTGCCCATTCCATACTCAAACTAACATCGTAAGGCCTCGACGCTGTCACCAAGATATTCCAACTGGAACTCTTGCCTCGAGGGTCTGACCACACTGTCGGCGTAAGTGTGATTATCGAGTCTCCTCCCAAGGTATCTCCAGACGTGAGGGTCAAGTCCACGGCTTACCGGAAACTCTAGGTCTGGAACAAGATTTGTGAAAGCAAGGAATGATTCACATCGATGTCTGTTAATACAGCAGCTAGTAGTGGACACAGACTGTCCCTTGAATCATTTCTAGAGCCATTGGGTCACACTCCTTGACCGCATGCAGCCGAACTCTTCCTCTGCCCTCCATCTCCCTGAGCCTGGAAGGAATAACTAAGGCGGGTGGTTGTCCAATGTTAGGATGTACACCACATCATGCTCCTCTCCTAACTCTGCCTCCACGTCTACTGCTTTGTAGACTCATCTCTCCTTTAAGCTTCATCTTCTTTAACACGCCCGAGTCTCTAAGACTGGCACCGGTTTCCTGTTTCTTACTGCACTGTGCAGTCTTCATGCTCTCTTGGATGTCTTGGATCTCCTTTAGTCTCACAAGAGCTGTTATGATTTCTTCTTTGCCGATAAGATAAACCCGGTCTCATCCCCTGGATGAACCACATTCGTTGCCTAAAACAGTCAATCCTGACATGAATGATGCATTCATGCCATGGATGATGTCGTAAGGCCTCGACGTAACTACTAAGAGATCCAACTGTCACTCTCGCCTCCAAGGGTCGAGTCACACTGTCGGCATCAGTGTGAGGTCACTGGGTCCCCTCCAGTAGAAATCTCGAAAGTGAGGGTCAAGTCAACAGTTTTAACCGGGACCACTCAGCATCAACCAAACAAAAGGATAGGAAAGCAAACAAAGATAAGTGTCTTTTTATTATTGCAGATCATAGTACAAAGACACGAATACAAAAGCAACATGGAACTAGAAGTACAAAGGACGTATCCACTAGTTCCTCTCCTGCCCACCTGCTCTCGGAGCTCTACTTCCTTGTCCACTGCTTGGCTGTTTCTCAAGCACCAGCCGCTACTTCTGTCTCGGTGGATCCTCCAACACCCGCTGATCAACCGTACGAGGATTCGGATAGTCACGTGTCGGGTGACCCTTTCTGCCGCATGAGTAACACAACCTGCTTCTGGCACGCCTAGCTGTGTTCCCACCCTGGGTGCCCCGCACCACTGGTCCTAAAACCCGAGATCGTCTAACTGCTAATCTGGTCCTCCTGGACCTCTGCATCATCTGTCTACTGCCCACAGATGACTCGGCTACTGATCGAAAAACACGCGGCAAAGGCAGAAGCTCTTGTACACGCTCGGGGTGTAGAGCTACTGGCATAAACTCCACCCTAAAGAAGGTCTCAAAGTCTTCCCAAGCGAAGTTCATCCTGTCAAAAAACTAAAACAAGTGGCTCCACCACCTGTCTGCTGCTGCCTGAAGGAGGCTGGTAGAAAAGATCACCATGAAGTCTGTCGGCGTCCCCATTAGCCTGAAGAATCTCACCATAGACTCCAGCCAAACCTCAGCCGCTTACGGGTCCGTCTCTCCCCGGAACCTGGGTGGCCTCTGGCACTGGAACTCGTGCAGCGCACTCAAGCGTCGTGCATCACCTACTGCTGGGGCTGGTGGCATCGGTGGCCCAACGGGTAGCAGTACCGCTGTTGCCTCCGCTGGTGCCTCTACTGCAAGAGGGCCCTGTACCGAAGCCTCGTCACTCGACAGGCTGTCAGCACGCATATCCCTCTGGGCTCTAGCTAGTCATCCGTGAAAAGGCATCCTGAAAGAAACATCGTGACACGGTCAAACGTTTATACCTGGTGAACTGACCTGGTTTGAGCTGTTTTAAGGGAAAACCTTTGAAAACACATATGCAATCAGTGTTTTCATGCACAAAGTTGGAAATCAGTTGTCAGGGTCCTAGTGTATGGATACGTCGGCCGCCCGCACCAACACTGGACTCCCTGAACTGAAGACCACACTCGGTACCCTTAACACTATTGCTTCACAGAAAGAAAATATCAGAGTTATAAGTTCTGCAGTAGAACCGACTCCTTTAATACCAATTTGTCACAACCCGTCCTCGGGGCCCGTGCCGTGACTACCCCAAGCCCGCCTTCCATAGGCCAGGGGCTGGCGACTAGTACTAAAGGCGTAAATCCCGATAACTGGGAAGGCATTGCCTTTATAAAAGTAAACAAACACCATAGAGTACAAGTGGAAGCAAAACACTAAGTACAAAAGAAATGCTGAAAAGTAAATGGGCCAGAATACAAACCCAAAAGAAAGTACGACTACAACCGAAAAAGGTACAACAGCAAAAAGACAAACAGCTGGAAGAAGGAAGCAGCTCCTAGGTCGTCCTCCTTGGATCCTACCTGAAGGGTAGGTACAGAGAGCGCAGCTCCTGGTCGTCCACCGCGGATCCTACCTGAAGGGTAGGTACAGATAGCCTCCTCCATGCTCTCGTCCGTCAACCTCCTCTATGAGTCGTCACATCGTGTAGTCCACCTCCGGGTACTGACTCGTCGTGTAGTCCACCTCCGGGTACTGACTCGTCGTGTAGTCCACCTCCGGGTACCGTCCAGTCCTCAAACACTCGGCCTCCGTCAGCACTGTCCGTCGTCTGCAACCAACACAACGAGGTGCAGGCATAGCCCGTGCAGGGGTGAGTATAATGATACTCAGTAGGGACCCCGAGACCCTCAAGGTCTCACTAAACCAACAAGGATAACCATAAAGAAGATCTCAATAGATAACCTCTACTTAGGTATATGCCCATACATATACCTAAGTTATCATGTAACCCATCTCAATCATGAGGAAACAAAAGGATTGTGAAATCAACGGATAACCACTACCCAGGTATATGCCCATACATATACCTAAGTTATCAAGTGACCCATCTCAATCATGAGGTAAACAAAAGGTCAAAAGTCTCAGCTCAAACCAGGATTTTCTTTATCGAAACCGTAACTGCTGAAAAGCTCCGTCTCTGGAGTGTTCAGTGGTCCTGTCACGACTCCAAGGTACTACCCACTAACCTAAGACTGCTGAAGTACTCCTCCTATCTAGTACCGCGGGTCAGCCACCCAGACACAGTAGTGCTTCCCGCCGAAGTATGTCACCCAAACACAGTAGTGCACACCCCCTATTAGCCTGCTGAGGTACTCTCCGGACGACTACCGCGGGTCTACACTGTCACACAGGTAGTGCTCCGTCCGCCATGGGTCTGCACCTCAGAAAGTAGTGCTTCGTCCACTAGGCTAGTCGACTCACTCCAAGTCGATTCAGTCAAGCAGTCGTCAGGTCTCAGCCAGCTACACGGTCTCCGTACTCCGCACGCTTGTCACTGGGAGGTTCCACTCCACGAGCTACAGGTCGATACTCCAAGTAACTCAAAGTCCCACGAAGGAGTATCTCAAAGGACCACCTCGTCATAGGGGTCTCAACGCAACAGACGGCACGTCAATCGGACGCCCGGTCTGTGAGTTATTTAGCCTTTTCATCCCAGGGGCCCGGTTGGTTTCGTGAGCGAACCAAACCCGGCCGTATCTCAACTGTACCCCGAACTCTCGTAGGGTATACTCTTAGGGACCGTTTCTCAACGAGATCACCAACGTCGTTGATGATTCGTCAAATGGACGTTCTGTCAGAAAAGTATCAGCCTTTCCGTTCCAGGGGCCCGGTTGGATTTCGGTGCGATCCAACCCGGCCACTATCTATTTGCATCCAAATCTCGGGCGGAGGATGCCAAAAGTTCCGTATCGTCAACAGGAACTCAACGCAACAGACGGCGCGTCAATCGGACGCCCGGTCTGAGAGTTATTGGCTTTTTCGTTCCAGGGGCCCGGTTGGTTTTTAAGGCAAAACCAACCCGACCGTACTCCACCTGCGTCCAAACCTCGGGCGGAGTATGCCAAAAGATCCATCTCACTAAGAGGAACTCAACAAAGCTAACGGCACGTCAATCGGACGTTCGTAGCTCAAAATATGAGCGTTTCCGCTCCGAGGGCCCGGTTGGTTTCGTGTACGAACCAACCCGGCCAAACTCAAAGTAATCAGAAACCTTGAGTGCGATATACCGAAACGACCGTCTCGATCCAATGATCGTGTTGCCACTGACGGCGAGTCGTTTGGAGGCCCGTAGCCCATGTTACGGGCATTTGACCGAAAGTGGTCCGACACTGGGGGTCTGGGCCCGGGCCGACCCGGCCCGACCCCCTCCTGGGTCGGCCGAACCGAGTCGACCCGGCCCGGGCGGCGACCCGGCCCGAAGACCTGGCCCGGCTCGGAAAATCCGGCCTGGCGCGGGCCGGCGCGGCTGCGCGGGCCGGCACGGCGCGCGGGGGCAAAGCCCCCCGCTTTGTGAACCACAGACCCCCTCATTATGGGGGGCCATTTTGGCTGGCCAGGGGAATTAAATTCCCCCAGTTTTTCCTCCTTCCGGCCGGCTCCTCCTCAACGGGACTGGTAGTGGCCGGTCCCTTTCCGGCTCCGACACCGGCGGCCCGGCTGGCCGCTGGTCACCAAGCTCCGCCGCGGCCCGGAACCGGCCGCGGCCCTTGTCGTCTGGCGCGGTGCGACAGCACCGCGCCCCTCCACCGCTGCCCCGCTCCGGCCGCGGCGCCTTCGATTTCTTCTGACGCGGCGCGACGGCGTCACGTTCTTGAATTTCTTTCCACGGCGCGGCGCGACGGCGCCACGCAATACTTGCCGCAATATACCGCGTGGTGCGACGGCACCACGTTTTCTCGTATCAACCTCAAGAAACCATCACGAAAAAAAAGGAGGAGGGTCGGCCGTGTTTGTGCGGTCCGACCCCCTTGCGTTATTCGATAACAAAAAGGGTTTTAATCCCCGATCATCACCAAGTTTGTATTCACGAACAATTAAATAAATAAACCCCTACCTCGTAAAAGTTGTTCGTTGACGATCTTGGAAAAAGGGCGGATATTGATTCCTCGATTGTCGTGTTCGTCACACACTCCCAATATCACGCTCATGCGTTGGAAAGGAAGAAGGGTACTCGTCGTTGGCGACGTTCTTCGCAGGCGACGTCTTCTCCTTTGACGCGGATGAAGGTCGTTGGAGATGTCGTGGGCGTCGCTTCCCTTTCCTTGCCTCGGTTGAAGAACGATGAAGAAGATGTTGCTTCACGTTCTTCGGAGATGAGGAACGTTCTTCTTCGAGAGGTTGAAGGTCTTCCAAAAGTTCTTCTCCTCTCCTTAGTTCTCCCCACAAAGTTTATGCCAACCCAAAGAGAAGAAGAGAATCTCTCATTTTAATGTTGGCAAAATGATTTCAAAAGAAATCAAACACCCAAAATAATTAATTAAGTTGGTTTAATTAATTAAATGCAAAGTGTTGGCAAGAATTTCAAAAGTTTGAAATTCAATTAAACCACACTTAACTCACCTCATTAAGTAAACAAATTGTCAACATTAAAGTGGGAGTTGTGGGGGGTTTAGAGGGGAGTTGAGGAGTTAGGGTTAGTGTGGGCCCCACCACACTTAATCCTCTCAAAGGAGGTTAAGTGGATGTGGGTCCCACCTCTAACTCCCTTTGGGATGATATAACCAACATGGATAAAAATAAAATGTGTTTCCACATTTTATTTAACTTCATTTTAATTTCCCCAATACTAACTCTCAACCCGCACAAAATGCAACTACGGTAAAGGTTCCCTTAAGAGATTATCGGCGTTGCGAGTTCATCGGTGCAATCGGATTTCAATTCCAAGCACCGGTTCAAAAGATAGAAATTCCCGCTCGCTCGTTCACTGAACGTACCCGAGCCAAACTTCGGAAATTAATTCCGGGCACACCGGGCCTCGGAATCAGGTGCTGTCAGAAACTGGGTTCTTGTAAAATTCCAAAGAAAATTAAGAAAAAAAATTTCTTGAAATTTCCGGGTCTTTACATATAGTGCATAATTAAAGTACCCGGTATCGTCTCGCCGATCCCAAATACTTAACGCACTATCAATGAAATTTTACGGCTGCTTATCTGAGTCATAAATATTATTATCAATTACTTGTAATATATTAAAATATATTACATGATAATAATTAAGTCCTTAGCTCGACTCGTCACTCCCGTAAATATTAATTGAACCTTGAATAAATTATTATTCATCAATTAATATTTTTTTCATGTATTTACTAAAACTCATAAATGCATTTAATAAATAAATTCAATATTAATTATTCTAAACTCGAATAATATGAATTTATTTATTGCATTGGTGATTGTTTAACTTTGGAAAAATCCTGGACCCCTGTGGTGGGACCCACCATGTCCAAAACTCCTATTCAACTGAATAGGGCATATTCTTGAATACGCTATTGTGTGTGACCCTCTAGGCCATTATTTTAACAGCCATGAATAGTATTCACAATCCAAGAGTGGGATCTAGAAACCCATCACGGCCCCTGAAGATATAAGGATTGTCACAGCAGCGACAACCAACCTATGAGCACGCACTGTGTAATATAATCTGTTTGTCCGTAATATCTCATAAAGTAGAATGCACTCACGTGTCATCGCCCTTTTCTTGCTTTATAGTTTGTTGATTTAACTGGATGGATTTACCCTTGACTGCCATGGCCATGGTCTTATAAAGGTACTGCCATCCATATCAAGATGGCCTGAGATATATTACTTCCATAACCCAGAAGTGACAAATCTTTTCTTGACCATTCAACCAATGTCATGCCGCCAACGACGCACCCGACACAAACTACCTCGCCACAACTTCATCGCCATGGTTTTCGTCTTGCATCAAAGTATGCAATCAAATGACATGCATTGGTAATGATCTCAAGTCAGGAGACCATTACTCATGATCGTAGATTGGAACGTCCAATGACACCCAAAACATGTGGAGTTCTTCTTGGCAGGTCATTTCTCATGATCTCACTACTAGAGATCACCAATTTCAAACTTCATGAGAAGAAGTCTCAATGCTTATGATCCCCCCGCACCTGATGGTCAAACATCTACTATGTCCAATCAGTAAGATATATCTAGACCATAGAACATATATTTAAGATTAATGTCATAGTATCTAGAGGTTCTCATTATATCCTAAGAAATGCTATAACCTTTCGTTACGACAATTAACCTTTGGACATTACAATTTCTATAGTGGATGTAGAAAATTATACACTATAATGGTAAGATGACATCATGCATATTTACTGTATACACGATATGGTAATCAAAAGCACTGAATAATTGGGTCTGGGGCACCCACTATTTCAACACCATGAACACTGTTGGAGCATTGGTCATGCTGAAAGGCATCACCAAGAACTTGTAATGGCCATACCGACATCTGAAGGTTGTATTCGGTACGTCCTCATCCCATAATCTGAGCTGATGATAGCCTGATCTGAGGTCTATCTTCGAAAACCAATGAGCTCCCTTCAGCTTGTTAAAGAGATCATCAATCTTTGGGAGTGGATACTTGTTCTTCATGGTCACCTAGTTCAGGTGCCGATAGTCCACATAAAGCCTCAAGCTCCCATCTGACTTATTGGTGAACAAGATCGGGGATGCCCATGGAGAAACACTGGGACTTATGAACCCCTTTCCCTGTAAGTCCTCTAGCAGTACCAGCAACTCCCGAAGCTCCAAGGGAGCCATCTGATATGCTGGTGTATATATCGGTGTTGTCATAGGGTATAGGTCGATGTAAAAGTCTACCTCTCTACATGGAGGTAGTCCTAGAACATCATCAGGAAAGACATCAGCATACTGGTCCACCACTACAGGATAACTCAGACACCTCACGTCAACTACTCCAAGGGTGAGGCTATCCAACTGATTAGTAATCGGTTTCACCCTCCTCAGAGATAGTCCATCCTCTGCTGAAAAGGTTTTCTTCTCACTAGTGAAGGTAAACCTGATCCCATCCTTGTAGACACACTGCACATTGTGCCTAAAATAGTTGATCTGAGAAAGGACTGTGGATAGCCATTCCATACCCAAGATGACATCATAAGGCCTCAAAGCTGCTACTAGGAGATCTTAGCCGAATCTCTCACCTCCTAGAGTAAGATCACACTATCAGCACCAGTGTGTAATTTTCGAATCCTCTCCCATAGGAGTCTCTAAACTTAAGGATCGAGCCAACAGCTCCATCAGAATCTCTGAGATCCGAACGAGTGTCGTGGCAATGAAACAGTGACTAGCACCGGTGTCTATAAGTACTGTATCTAGGGTGGGATAGAAACATATTGTACCTCTAATAATCTCCATAGCACCATGGTTGTACGCCTCTGCTGCATGTAGCTATGCTCGCCCATGTCCACCTGCTCCATGTGGTCGGGATGGAACTCCCGATAGTGGTGGTGGTAGAACCTCAAATCGCCGCCCACCACCAGCTACACGGCCTGCTCCTCTGCCCCATTTGTCGCCCTGCAGACCTCTTAGCTCAAATATCAGCATCTTCCTTGGCAGTCCCTCATCCATCTCCTGGTCATGGGTATGGTGGGTCGGGCAGTCACGAGCTATGAGGCCATGCCCGTTTCACGTGAAGCACAATCTACCTCCCAGCTGACCTTCTCTGCCTCACAAACTCCGAACCTCTGACCTTGCATCCCGGGGTCATCCACCAGTGGGTCTGGCTTGCTTGGACCTCTGTGTCATCTATATACCGCCTTATATAGATGACTCAGCTACCTGTTGTTTGGTGGTGGCTCTCACCATCAGTGTCTGCTTAGCTATGAAGCTCTCCACCAACAATGCTCTCTCGACCACTCCATCCTACGTTAGGATATTCAGCGATATCATCAATGCTCTGATCTTTCAATGAAGACCCTACACAAAGGTATGGACCCTGAAGAATGGGTCGCATACTATGACATTGGAGTAGTGTGAGAGTTTAGTGAATCTCTCCAAGTACTAGGCTACTGTCAGCCTGCCCTGCTATAAGTGCAGGAGCTCCTGAATACGCACAGTGTGTAGGGTTTCTAGAACGAACTCCACCCTGATGAGGCTCACAAAGTTCGTCCAGGTGAGGGTCACCTCATCATGTGTCTGGAGTGTCAAGCTCCACCATCTCCCTATTGTTCCCTAGAAAAGGCTAGCATCTAGGATAACCATTTACTCTACTGGTGTCTCAACCAAGAAAAAAAACTATAGTCACAGCCTCCAGCTAGTCATCAGCAACCTTAGGATCTATCTCGCCTCAAAACCTCGAAGGCCTATATCTTTGGAGATCATGAAACATGCTTAGTTATTGTAGACGGTCTACTAGTGGGGCTGGTGGAATCTACTACCCAACGTTTGGTGGTGGTGCTGGTTCACCACTCGAAGGTGGTACCATAGTAAGAGGGTGTTGCATCAAAGCCTCATCGCTCGGTGGGCCATCATTGTATACTCTCTCGAGAATCCTGGTTGGTTGTCTACATGGAGTCATCCTTAAAAGAAACAGGTGTTCCATAGTCAATAAGTTATACCTAGTGATATGACTCAAAGAGATCAAAGTAAAAAACATTTCCAAAACACGTGCAATTAGGGTTTTCATGCACCGAGTCAGAAATCAGAATTTAGGGTCTAGGTGTATAGATATTTCAGTCACCGCACCAACACTAGACTCACAAAACTAAAGACCATACTCAAAACACTTAACACTATTGCTCCATTAAAAAGATCAGATTCCTTGTTCTTAGGTAGAACTGACTCCTATGATACCACTTTGTCACGACCCGTCTCCCAGGGCTCGTGTCATGACTACCCCAAGTCCGCCTTCCATAGGCCAAGGGTTGGAGACTAAAATTGGAAAGGCATGTCCCTAAAACGGGAAGGAATTTCCTTTAAACATGTACAAACACACAATCTAGGAACACAAAAAGATGCAACCATGAAGTAAATATGAAGTAGTAATGGGGTGTACAGAATGTAAAGGGGCTGGAATACAAGTCCAACTAAAAGGTACAACTATAACTGAAAACAAAAAATAACTCCTGCGATTTTCCACCAAGGATCCTACTTGGAGGGTAGGTATAGCCCGTCTCCACTGCTCTCCATGTCAACCATTCACCTCCTTGTACTGCCTAGTCCTGGCTCCCCCAAGTCTTAGCCAAACTGCTCATCATCTGAACAAGACACAACAAGGTGTAGGCGAAGCCCGTGCAGTGGTGAGTATAATGATACTTAGTAGGGACCCCGAGATCCCCGAAGGTCTCTCAGAATTCCACAAAGGAAAACCCCAAAGCATGATCTCAATCACAAATCACAAAGTTATAGACACAACTCAAAACAGGTATAAGTAAAGCATAAATGTACAGATGATTATTAGAGAAGCTATATCATCTTATTCTGTTGAGAGGCACTGCTACTGACCATACGGAGTCTGACGCACATAAGATCGATAGGTACTAACCCCCGCAAGACCCACACAGGATCTGACCCGCTCGAAGTCGATAGGTACTAACCCCCTCAAGACCCACACGGGATCCAACCCACCTAGAGTCAATAGGTACTAACCCCTGCAAGACCCACACAGGATCTAACCCACATAAGATCGGTATGTGCTGACCCACAAAGGATCGTTGAGCGTTGACCCACTTAGGATCACTAAGTGTTGACCCACACAGGATCAGTATGCACTGACCCACACAGGATCGCTGAGGGATAACCCACATAGTATTTTACCCACAGAGGATTGATAAGTGCTGACCCACACAGGATCGCTCAATACTAACCTCTGTATAATCTGTCTCCAACCTCTGCCTCACTGCCAGCCAATGGATTCCCGCTTATAGTATTCTTGATTTTAGGAGAACTGCTCCTCAATCCATCAGTCATATTAAAATTGTCACGAAGTCCCAAAAAGATGTAACTTGATGATCCTTCACATTATAAGGGTTCCAACGCAATAGACAGCGCGTCAACCAGACGCTCGGTCAGTAAGTTGTGGGCATTTTAGTGCCGAGGGCCCGGTTGGTTTCGGGGTCAATCCAACTCGGTCATACTCCAACATTCTCCAAAACTCTTTTAGATTATCTCAAAAGTTTCATCTCTCTCCAAGGATCCCAACGTCGTAGACGGTTCGTCAAACGGACGTCTAGTTCGCAAGTTACGGTCATTTAAGCGTATTTGGGCCCGAGAGGGGGTCTGGGTCTGATCTGACCCGACCCGATCTGGGTCTGACCCAGCCCAGCCCAATCTAGCATGTGTCGTCCCAGTTGGGCTGGTCCGCGGTGATCTCAGCCCGCTGTGTCGTGAATTGGCCCCGCCCACCCCGGCTGGGATGGGCCGCGGTGGTTGGGCCCACCGGCTGGTGCTACCCGCAGGGGTCGCGTGGTCCGCTACTTTTAAACAGCTCAAAGGAGCCATTTGGATCCTTTATTGTCAGTTCCAGGTGATGCCGCCTCGTCACCCATGGGACCCATAAAAAGCGGGTCCCCTACATCGCGACGGGTTCGAGTCGCGGCTCGCTTTAGTGCGGCGCGCAACGGCGCGCCGCCTCCACCTCTGCAGCCTGTCGTGGTCAGCCGCCTATCCGACCACTGTGGTGCTGAGCAGCTCCACTCTTCTACTGTGGCCAGTAGTTTCCGGCTGCCACCCTCATCCACCAGTGTCAATCTCCGGCGCTGTCTCTTCTTCTGCGGGCCACCAGGTGAGCTCTGGTGGTCTGTTTTTCCTTCTTAATGTGCCTATGATCCTCTTGGGATGCTGTCGTCATTGTTCACCTACCGGTTTCAAGGTTTTCATCAAGTTGGAACAGACTTCCTCCGAAGAATGCAATAAAAACAAGTGGTGGAGGGTCTGAGCCTTGTTCGTTTGGCCCGTGCCCTCCACGTTAGCAGTATAACAAGATGGGATAATTAATTCATTAATAAAAGATTATATTGATTCCACGATTTATCACCCTTTTCAAGAATGAGGTAAAGAAACAATGCACATAAATTAAATGACAAAACTCATACCTCGTGAACCGTCAGAGGTATCGTGGTCATTAGCGGAAGAAGAGTCCCCGTCGGAGTGAGTTCTTCGGCGTTCGTCAAACCCGGATCGTTACTGCCCAAGCTTCCATCCTCCATTAGTGTAAGACTTCATGTCACTTATCTAAAGGTTCCTTTCTTGGTGAAGGCATGTCAGAACTCCACCCCGAGCCTCACTTGAATAGAGGTGGGAAAGTTGAGTAATGCATCGAGGAATTAATGAGGTTCATTTAATGAATGAACCTCTTAATTTCCCAATGGTTCAATTATAAATAAAGGAGAGTAAATCCATTAATTGGATTGACAAGTCACCAATCCCCACCACCACCACTCATCTGTTAAAGAAAAAGATATAAAATAACTTTGTCAAGTTATTTTATTATTATTTTTTTAAAGTCAAAAAATTAACTTTTTCTTCTGGCCTACTGTAGTCGAAATAAAGATTCTCTTAATTGAATCCTAGCACTGTGAATTCAACAATACCCTCGGATTTTTAATCCAAGTACCGGTTCAAAAAATAGAAAATGTTGCCCACACGTTTACTGAACTTACCTTTAAAAAAAATCAAAAAATCATTTCGGACACATCGGGCCTCGGAATCATGTGCCGTCAATTTTTGCAGGCTCGCAATAATCACAAATAATTTAGAAAAAATTACATGGAATTGTAGGGTCTTTACAATTATAATTTACTGATGTTATAATATTATGATACCATCTACCATATTTATTTGGATGATTTATGATCATCTTGACTAGTGAAAGTATTGATATTATGTATACTAGTTCTTCCAATAAGGACAATTATTGATTTTTAAGTCATGTTGAATAAGTTATGTTGTTTACTCATATGATTAATACATTAGACTTATTAAGTGATGGGGGGTACTAGAATTACATAGCCCCTTGATGCATTGGTAGGTCTCATGAGACAAACTAGATTGGGTTTTTGTTGATACCATGCCCATTTATATAGATATCTTGGCACAAGGCCTTGATGGTATTTTTATATATCTTGGCATAAGGCCTCGACAATAAGTTTTAGATGTATGAAATTATTCATTCCATAATTATGAAATCAGTTACTGTTGTCCATGTGATTATTTGTATAGTTATGATATTCATGGATAATTTTCAAGATCATTTGATTATTTATATGGAATTATTTGAACATCATTTATTCCTACTATATTATTATTTTTTATCAAGTTATTGATTAAATTGAATTTGTTTTCAGTTGTTTGCCTTTTCATATTGATTATTCTATATTTATTAAAGATATATTCCACTATATGTAACCCTTACTGAGCATCTGAGATCACTTTTATTTTTTTCCCTTTTCCTTAGGATATGATAGAGGATTTTTTAAATGAGTTCAATGATGCAGAATAATTAATCTCACTTTGTTTTATATTTTATTTAAAATAGAAATAATTTACGTATCTAGTTTACCAAGGCTACTAAACTAATTGGTCCTTTGGGATGTTATTACTTGTATTTGGTTACCAATGTAATAAAGTAACCACTAGCTCTAGGTACTGGGGTCGGGGTCTTTACACAAAAAAAACTAAACACAAAAATAAGGAATTAAAAGAGATAATGGAGAAACTAGAACAAAAACAATAAGGAAATTCAAAAAGAATCTATACAATACATCGCATGACATACAACCAAAGGGTCCTCAAACCAGAATATAGATTCCAATCAAATATATACCCATTATCCAAAGGACCCAAAATTACATTCTCAAAAAAAATATTAGATATAGAATATCCAAAAATATAAGCCAAAAGATTAGGTAAAGGACATGGAACAAAAAGGGAACTTCCGACAAGAATATTTTATCCATAACTTCACTAATATTATAGGTAGATTCAACAATTGGGGAATATACACTCGAGTCTTATGAGATATGGCTCAAAAGGAATCCTGAATGAACCAACTTTTCACAAACCCCTTGAAACTATTTTGGGATGTATACTTAAAATGGAATATGGATCATAAGACCTTATAAAACCCACTGAAACTAAAATCACATTCAATTTAAAAAAATACATGCCCAAATAAACAACCCACAACACCAAAAAATATATAAATTATTTTTAAACCACCACACTAGTTTCAAATTATAATTTTATTTTGAAAAAAAAATCCAAAACTCTATGAATTATTTATTTAAAAACACTTACGGATTCTCAAAACATTACACCCCTTATAAATTTCAATAAAAAATTACACAAATTCATTTAAATCATAATATCAATTTTTAAAATCAACTTAAAAATATATAATTTATTTATTAAAATATTTTCAAGCTTTCTATACCCATTAAGATCCATTTTCAACCCTAATTTTATAGTTTTTAAATCGTAAAATTTTATCATAAAAAGTTTTTAAACTTTTAGAATTCCATTTTTATATCATCAAACACCCATTTGAAATCACCTTAAAATGTTACAAACTTCTTTTTGAATATCAAAACAAAAAAAAACCCTTTTGATCCTTTATATAAATCTCATCATTCATTTCAAAACACACTTCCACCATTTAAACCCAATTCCCCTTTAATCCAATTTAAAAAATATACTTTTTCCATTTTTAATTCAAGTTTCCTTTTAAAACACTATCAAAATCAAACCAAATCATATCAATATGCCTTCAAATAACATCAACAAAACACCAAAATTAATTCCCAGGTGGAAAGAATCCAAAAAAAGTATTAAATTTTGTAATATACTATCTTTTTTCTAGGTACATCCCTCTTGAGTTTTGGTTAAACCACTTTAAGTTGGGATTTATTTTCTTATTTAAACATAGTGGTTGGGTTCCATTTGAGGATGGAGATATTTTACTGGGGAAAATTGCTTAAATTTCAGGGGTGTGTGTTTTTTTGAATTAATGGATTTGGGTTATAAGTGGGTTAAAGGATTATGATGGTTCTCCATGGGTTTGGAATGTTTTAGAGGTGGTTTAGGGTTTTTTGGAGAATTTGGTTGTGATATTTCTACAAGAAAATTTCACGTTGTGAATGGGATATATGTCATGAACATATTTATAGGTACATATCTTTAACTGATTCATAGTGTGAAATATTTACATGACATGAAACTAATTCACATCATGAAATGGTTAATCGGGGTTATTTTAACCCAATGTGATGTGTTTTTCAGTGTATCTTTTAAATCGGGAAATTCACATCATAAAAGAGGTTTGAATCATGAATATCTCAGGATTAGTGGTTTTAACCCATTTTGTGCATATGAATTAGTTTTATTCATGGTTAATCCTTCCATCTCAAAGACTAGGGATAATCCAGGAGATTTTGGAGTGATTCCTTCCTATCTAGATATCTCAGTCAAACGTTCAATCTCTAGTGAGTTCCTTACTTCTGTTTTATCTTTCCTTCTGTTTTCCCCATTATTGTAGTGTGATATCTTAACCTCCATTGAATTGAGTTTTGATCTTGATCTTTGTGATCTAGGTTTTTACCTTGTGATCACTACCACCACTATTCTTTTTTTGTGTTACTTATTGAGAGCATTTCTTTGATCTTAATATTAATATGGGTGGTCTAAATATTATCCCTTTTGTTTTAATTAATTATCCATAGTTTTTGAAATATGGGAAATCATGCAAGAACATAGCACGTTCAACCTAATCAATTGGATAAACCTTATTAAATATTGATTATTTATCCTTTTGGATCATCCATAAAATCCCATTTTGTCTATAGTCATAGATACCGAGAACTATGGCCACCTGATAGGTGTTTCATCCTTAGACCTTTTTGAGAATTAGTTAGTTGATATTAGAGACCTAAGATATTTTATAAAAATTGATTGATTTTTGGATTAATTTTATGAAATAGCATAACATGTAATTTGTGTTATTTATTAAGGTAGAATTACCATGGATAATTTTTTTTAACTAATATTTTAAAAACCTTTGGGTTAAATAATAATTGAAATAGTCTTGATATATTCATGAGTATAATTTGAAACCTGGACTTATAAAACATCCTTGGCTAGACAAATGATAATTTGATGAATTGATCATTATGCCCTGTGGTGATATATCTTTTATGCTTGATTTTTTCCTTGTGAATTTCTTGGTTATCTTTTGAACTTATGTGGCATAAATTATGATTGATTCTTAAGGGTGGGATGCTTATTGGCATGTTGAGATGATATGGATATAACTCGTGATTTATATTGATTCCTGAGAGCATAGTGCATGATTTCACATCACCTAAGGAGTAGTAAAACATGATCTTGATACCAAATGGTAGATTGTATGATTATAGAGTGTTTGAGGAATAGTAGCACTGTCTCTGAATGCCTAAGTGTGATATTATGGATAGACTATGGGTAGAGGCCATTTATTAATGTTATGTTTATGAGATTCATCCTCGATAGAAGAATATTCCACCAGTTTGGTGATTCATCCTCATGAAAGAGGATTCCCAATTATCCAGAGATACTTGGTAGGGATCCTAATAAGGTTTGGATGACCCCAAATGTCAAACTGTAGCTTAAGGAATCAATAGTTTTACTTTATGTGTAGTATTATTTTACTAAATTAATACTCTATCTATCACTATATTTCATACACTATATTCCTCAGATTGGATTATTTAAACACAATGGATTCTACCTACTAAGTTGTAATCACACACTAAATGGGACACAATTTAGTACCCAAATAGATCTTTTGGATATAGGTTTGGATAAGGGTAAGGGACCTTATCATTGATTTGTGTCTTGCTATATGGTTTGGAGTTTGGATACATGGATGGCATGGGGTTTGAGATCGAAATCTTTAGATTATTTATTTTAATCTACTTGTATTTTTCCTATATGAATCTCACTACATCATTTAGTTAAATTCATCTTTTAATTACATCATACTATTTTTATTTGGATATATTCAGTTTTCCCTTCTCATCATTGGTTTCCTATTAAATTATTCACATTGTTTATGTTATTTTTACTACTATGCTATTATTTTTCCTCTCTCATTTCAACTCTTTACAATAGGGTATATTCTCACCACTATATTCATTAAACCTTAACTACTATTTGTAATCCTATTTCATAAAGGGATGTAAACCTGAGGTTACATATCCAACCATCTTAGTCACTTGAGGGAACACTGGGTTGGCATGTTACAAAGTGGTATCAGAGGAGAAGGTTTTTCTTCTTTTTTTCATTACTATTTGGAAAATGTAAAAAGGAGTCTAGGGTGTTTTGGGTGTTGTTTACGAATTTTTTCATGGGAGTATCTAACCCATGTGTAGGGGAAATTCCATTTCCCAAATATGGGATTGTTGTTCATGATTCTCGCTTGTTACGATTGATATTATTTTGCCTTGGGTGATTCACATATTGTGAGATGTAATTATTTCTTAAAATTTATACTTGTGGCCCAGTGTAGTGTGATATGATTATACATGCATAATTATAGAGGCATAGAGATATATATTGACATTCATTATTCAATATAAATACATATTTATTTCATGTGATATATTTTCCTATATGAACTGTGAAATGAGAAGGCTTGAAATGCTAGATAAATGAAGTGAATGAATCTATTATTTCATGTAAATTCACTTGTTAATCCAAGTTTATAGAGACCATGAGCTAGTTTTTTTCTGTAGTTTTTACCTGTTGAGGTTTACCTTATTGTTACTTAGTATTCTAAGTACTTCATTTATCTGGTAGAGAATGTGCATCCTCATTATCTTCAAATTGAGTGTCAGGAGACCAGTAATCAACACACTTATAGCATAGCTGAACCATAGATTCATATGGATATAGAGAATTATATATATTATTAGCACTACAACATCTTCTTGAGGGTCATACGATCCATGGAAAGGAATAATTTTTTCACCTTGACTTCATTTTATGAGCTTACGAGAGAGTCCCAGCTATAGCACCCGCCTGAGTTCATGGGGGAGGAAGGCCCTTAGGCATTTGAGTTATCGATTGAGTTAGTCCAGATGATATTAAATCACCTTGAGACACCCACATATAACAGGGATAATATTTCTTCATACATGTTTCATGGACCATCCAAGCATTGGTGGGACATTCTCGAGCAAGCCGGGTAGTTAGGGGAGTTATCCTAGAAGGACTTCGAGGAAAAAAATTTGAGCCAATTCTATCCTGAGATGATGAGGAATGAGAAGTATCATGATTTTATAGACCTAATGTGGTATATATTTTCAGTTATAGAGTATGTCAGATTCTTATCCAACCTTCATTACTTTGCTCCATCCTTGTAAGTTAATGAGATCTCCAAGGTGAGACATTTTTTAGATGGGATTCACTATGAGATAAAGTGGTATGTGAACATATTTCTCTTTAGAATACTTTCAGATGTGATGAATTGGGATCTCATAATATAATGGAATTTGAGATAATAAATGAGTGATGTCCATGTAGTTTCAATAGGGTGATTCAAGTACTCTTTTTCTAGTTCCAAGAAGCCTTGTTATGGAATTTATCACTAGGGAAATAGTGAGGAAGGTGGTTAAGGGGTTGGAATTACACCTTGGGATCATGGTTCATTTCATTGATTTTAGTGTGGAAGTTTGTTCTATAAGTGCTTGTGATTTACTCACCTCACATGGGAGTGATGTGTTTAGGGGGGGTTGGGTCATCTTCATAAGTTTTGTAAAAACTTTCTGCAATAGAGCTATGGAAGGGGATTAGGACAGGCAGTCTAGAAAAGACTCATCTACCCTTAGTAGAATGGCAGTTGGAGTTCCACTTGATATTTAGGACAATGAATGGGACATGGTACCCAAATTATATGATTTAAGTAACACTGAAAGTTAATATTAAATGGGAGTTATACTAGAGCCTAAGGCAGTAGGGAAAGTCAACTGCATGCTATGCAGACTACTCCAACTAGTTTGGATGCAGGACCTTCTACCATCAGAGGTATGATTCTTGTATCATATAATTTATCTTGTGTTTTGTTTGATTTAGGAGTATCACATTCCTTTTATCTTCTCTTCAAGTGGTTTGGGTTTGGATGTGAAGATCGTAGATGGGTTCATGTCCATTAACACACTTTTGGGAGTGCAGTAAGAGGGTATCAAGCACTACAAGGAGTGTTACTTTAGATTGGTGGTTACCATTTCTTTTGGGAACCACTTTTACTATAAATGATAGGTTTATATTTTATTTTGGTTACACATTGGTTAATTCCGTGCCAATATCACATTGACTATTACTGGAGGAGAGTTTCCATTTTATCTCTAAAAGGAGGAAGGTATTTTAACCAGGGTGAGTGGGATATTCAGTCTATTCATACTGGACCAATTTAGTGTAGATTTTATTATCTTATGAATCATATGGAAGTTTTTTCTCTAGATGATGAAAAAATGTAGCAAGATACTTTTCCTCCAGTGGTGGACCATTTTCAGGATGTCTTTTTTGATGAGTTTTGTGGATTACCACCTGAGTAGGAGGTCGAGTTCATGATCATGTTGGTTCCAAGAGAAGAATGAGTTTATTTACCATCTTATATGATAGCACCAACAGAGATTTTTGAGTTGAAATTTTAGTTGGAAGATCTGGAAGCTAAGGGTTTCATATGAGCTAGTATATCACCATGGTATTCTCCCATACTTTTTGACAAGAAGGTTGATGGGAATTTGCGCTTGTGTATAGACTATTAGAGATTGAACCAGATGATGATCAAGAACCAATATCCCCTTTCTCACATGGATGATCTCTTTGACCAACTGAGAGGTGTGAATATCTTATTCAATAACAAATTGATTTCAGGGTGCCACTAGTTGAGGGTGAGACCATCAAACATACCCCAAACTTTTTTTAGAAGTAGGTATAGCTTGTATGAGTTTGTAGTGATGTTATTTAGTCTGATAAACACACCAGTGGTATTCATGGATTTGATGAATCATATATTTTATCCTTTGTTGGATCAGTTATTGGTGATTTTTTCAATGAAATATTAGTGTACTCCTAGTTAACATACGATCATGCACAATATATTCACATCATCTTGGTGTATTGATAGAGCATCGAAATTACGCCAATCTGTCCAAATGTAATTTATGGATTGATAGAGTGAACTTTTTGGGCCATGTTATAGCAAATTTTGGAGTGTCAGTGGACATAGAGAAGGTTGTAGTTGTGGTATCTTGGAAGATAACCAAGAATTTATTTAAGATTCTGAGTTTTCTAAGTCTAGTAGTTTATTACAGGCACTTTATCTAGGACTTCTCCCATATGGAAGCACCGATGTTTAGGATGACCAAGAAATGGGTGATGTTTGATTGGTTAAGTTCTTTCAAGAGATATTTATAAGATATGAAGAGAAGGATAACTGCATCATTGATCCTCAAATTACCTAAATCTGTTAAGGAGTGTACAGTGTATTGTGATACATACGGGGTCAGAATTGGAGCAGTTCTGATGCAGGAGGAATTTTTGGTTTCTTATGGATCCAAATAGATGAGATTGAATTAGAGTAATTATCCTACTCATTGTATAGAGTTATTTGTGGTGTTATACTACTTGAGATAATAGATACACTATATTTTGGTAAAGAGGTTTGTGGTTCACACAGACCATAAGAGCCTCAGGTACATATTTCCTCAGTAAGGCCTTAACCTTCAATAGAGAAGGTGGGTTGATTATCTATATTATTTTGACTTTGAGCTGGCTTACACACCAAGAAAGGGAAACATTATTTCCAATTTCATGAGATGGAAGTCACAAATGGAGCCAATGAGGGATTCTTGTGATGAGTGGTGCATGATGGTCCTCTTTCCATGCATGCAACTAGATATTCAAGAGTACCAAAGACAATTAGCTATGACTTCAACATATGTTATACCTGTACTTCTTGATCAGATCAAGGTAGATCAGTTATCTAATCTTTAGGTATTAGATATTAGGGAAAAATTATATGGTTGGTAGGCACCACCAAAATGTTCAATTAGTAGCGGTAATTTTATTCTTATCCATGGATAAGTTTGGGTTACTACAATATTTTATGACGAGCTGATGAGAGAGTTTCATGCCTCTAGATAGGTGGTACACCTAGGTTTGAAAAAGATGTATCATGGTCTCTATATAAATTACTGGTGGCCAAGGATGAAGAATGAGATAGTGGCATTTGTGGAAAGATGTTTCACCTATCAGTAGGTGATGGTTTAGCATCAGAGGCCTACTAGGCTAGTTCATCCTCTTCTCATTCTAGGATGTAAGTGGGTTGATGTCACTATGGATTTTGTGATAGGATTACCCAAGTCACCTCACAAGAATGATATAGTATGGGTGATTGTGGATTTACTAAAAAAATTATCCCACTTATTTTTTATTAGTAAAACCTTTGTTTTTGATGATCTAGGTAGTCATTACGTGTGTGAGATTGTTCGGTTTCATGGTGTTTCGAGGAGAATTGTTTCTGGTCGAGATCCTTGTTTCACTTCTCAGTTTGGGTAGGGTATACAGAAGGCCTTGGGATCATAGTTTTTTAATGAGTAATTCTTACATGATGTACAATCTAAATAGACTATTAATATTCTAGAGGATATGTTATGATCATGTGTTTTTGGATTTTGGTGGTTCATGGGAGAAGAATTTGGAACTCTTGGAGTTCACCTATAATAATAGCTTCTAGGAATCAATTAAAATGGAACATTTTTAGTATTTGTATGAAAGTTCATTCCATTTTCCTATTTTTTGGTTTGAGGTAGGTGATTTAGTGCTTTTTGGACCCAGTCTCATGTAGGTGACGTCTAAGTAGGTTCAGTTGACCAGGAAGTAGTTGGTGGCCTTACAGAGTAGAAAAAATCTTATGCTAAATATTGGATATGACCTTTTTAGATTTATGTGGGTCATTATGTTTTCCTTTGGGTGTCTCTTAGGTTGGGTAAATTCCATATTAGGAAATAGGGGAATTTGGTGCCCAAGTTTTTATGGTTGTTTGAGATATTGGGAAGGTTCGGTCTAGAGGAATAATAATGGTCCCTTCAGTAGCACTTCAATGTGATGCATGACATATTTCATGTATCGAACATTTAGAGATATCATCTAGAACCTTATCATGTGGTAGACATTTATGACATCAATATTAGTGTAGATTCTTCCTTTAAGGAACATATGATACTTATTGTGAACCATGGTGAGAAGTGTCTCTAGGGAAAGACTATACTTATAGTATGAGTGTTGTGGAAGCATGGTCATGTTCAAGAGGAGACCTGGTAGAGGGAATCTAATATGTGTGCATAGTGACCAGACTTGTTCACTGAGACCCCATAACGATTCATGGAGCATATTAGGGATAAGATGTTATATATTTTGTTGGTTGTAAGATCCAGTCTTTTTTCAGGTATGTCCCTCTTGAGTTTTGGATTAACCTCTTTTAGTTGGGTTTTATTTTATTCTTTAAACATTAGTGGTCGAGTTCCTTTTGAGGATCGAGATCTTTTTCTGGGTAAAATGGCCTAAATTTTGAGGATATATGTTTGTTTGAGTTAATTGAGTTTGGGTATAAAGGGTTCGAAGGATTATGAGGGTTCTTTATGGGTTTGGAAATCTTTGGAGGTGGTTTGAGGTTTTTATGAAGAATTAGTATGTGATTTGTCAATAATATAATTTCACAACATGAATGGGTTACATGATGTGAACATGTTTCTAGGAAAATTTCAAGAACTGGTTTAGATCATGAAACATTTATATGCCTTGAAACTAGTTCACAACATAAAATAATCAATCGGTGTTATTTTAACTTCAGGCGATGCGTTTTTTAACATATCTTTTAAATTGGGAAATTCACATCATGAAAGGGGTTAATGGAATGAATATATCAGGATCAGAATTTTTAACCCATTCTAGATGCATGAATTAGTTTCATTCAGGGTGAATCCTCCTCCCTTGAAGCATAAGGTGACTCTAGGAAATGTTGGAGTGATTCCTTCCTCTCTAAACATATCAGTCTAGAATTTAATCTCTAATGAGTACCTTGCTTTGGTTTTCTCCCTCATTTTTTCTCTGTTATTGTGGTATGATCTCTTGACTGTTGTTGAATTGGGTTTTGACCTTGATGTATGAAATCTAGGTTTTTCCCTTGTGATCACCATCACCTTCTTTCTGCATTGGTGTTACCTATTGAGATCATTTATTTGATCTCCATATTAAAGTGTGTGGTCTAAATCTTATCATTTTTTCTCATTTACTTATCCATAGTATGTGCAATATGTGTGATCATGTTGGTACACCATGAATGAAACCTAATCAATTGGATAAACCCTATTAAATATTGACCCTTTATCCTTTTAGATCTTCTATTTAATATCATTGGGTATATAGGCATGGATACTAAGACCCACGACCGCCTGATAAGTGTATCGTCCTTAGACCTTATTGTAACTTGGTTAGTTGATATTAGATCCCTAAGATATTTTGGAAAAAAATGATTGATTTTTGGCCTAATATTATAAAATGGAATAACATGTAATTTTTGTGAATTATTAAGGTAGAATCACTCTAAGGACCCAGCCTTAAACATTACATAATCTTAAATTAAGTTAATAATTCACATTAAGGATATTTTCAGGTTTAGAGAATCAGATAACTAGGTCATAACTTATACAAAATATCTTGAATGTTACATGTAGATACTTCTACTCAGTAACCATTTTTTCATAAAATAAAAACTCTTAAAAGAAAAGAAACATATTTAGTTCCATGTTTTAAATAGAATGACTTTTCCTTGATCCCATCCTTGAACCCATTCCACCTTATGTCCTATTAAAAATATTTCAGAAACTTGGTATGAGCATAAAAATCTTAGTAAGGGATACATAAAGAAGTAAAACTGTTAGTTTTTAAAACAACATGAAAACCATGAACACTTAATCATAAAGTAATACATTTCACCTTAAATAAGTAGCAAAAATAGTTCACTGAATATAATCTCATTGCTTACCCTTTTTTTAACCAAAAGATTACCATAGATCCCATAGAAAACAATGTATAGCATATAAAGGTAACTTGGAACATAAACATACTTAAATGGAATAACCATATGGTCGACTTCCACACATTTCACTAAATGGAATATCCATATTGCCAACTTCTATACCCAATGCATTGGAGGTTATAATGTAACCACCCATCCTTGGTTTATCACAAAACCACCCATCATTTGGTTTATCATGTAACCACCCGTCAAATATCCAAGTACCATTATATAATAATTACGTATAAAATATTGCAAATATCAACATTTCAATCATAAAATTTCATTTGAAATCACAAGAAATAATTTCAAGATATTGAAAAAGTAAATCCACTTTAAAAACCATTTTCAATACCAAAATATGTAAAAACGGTATATGGTATTTATTTTCCATTTTAAAACATCGCGGCTTGTTAAGGAATCCAAATATCAAATAATGCTCGTGGCGGTGGAAAGGTTGTTGTCGCCGCATATGTTAAAAGAAAAATTCCCTTTGTCATTTAGTAAAAAGCTACCTAGAAAAAAGATTCCATTTGAATGAAATTAAAATTCAGAGGGGTTTATACACTGTATAAAATCAAGTCATGTATAAATCAAAATATACCTCAAAGAAAGGAGATTGAGACAAAGTCTCTTACCTCGTGTCCGACTTGACTCGTTCATTCTTTAATTTCCTGAATAATAAAAGTAATTTAATTTTTACTTGCTTAAGAAAATTTTTCAATTTTATTATTCCTTTTATATCACTTATTACCTTTATATAACAATTAGTTAATTATTTGAGTTCACATCATACATTTTGTCGATGTTCAGAACTTGAGTCAAAAATGAACTAGTAATAATTATAAATTGTCCATGTAGTCAAAATTATATTTTATCCATAGTTATATTCATGATTTAGATATAATATATATAATATATATCTAGAATATATGTATTTATAATATTCTATAGCATTTGAATATAATAAATGAAATGCATCGTTCATGGAGACGATAAGTTGTACGTACGCATGAACGCTGCTTTCATTTCTTTTTTATATTTAAAGGAAAGAAAACTAAATGATACATAGGTATATTATAATTAAATTATAATATATGTGTTATATATGTTACAGAATTTCATTAATTCCATCCTTTATACGTTCTATGTATAGCATGAACGAGTCATATCACTTTGAGGGGGCAGTAGTCCGCACTTCCTCAAATGAAATTATTATAAATATAAAACAAGAAAAGCATAAAGGCATGTTCTAAATGAGATTTAAAGAAGCATAGAGATAAAATAAATATCATATATATCATATATAATTATAGTTTCATTATAATTTCCACCATGAGATGTGGTAGAGGAAAATCAAACAACCATTGTTTCATGAGTGAGTAGTTCATCGTACACAGAAATAGTATTTTCGTATCCATTTTATGGAGGTGTGTGTAAGTGTAGTTAGAATCCTTATCATAACAAAAACCTAGTATATTGAGGATATTATTTTGATATATAAACTAATAATAAGATCACAAGGAGTGGATAAGGAAAAATAATGGAAAGAAACTTGAGAGAAGATGTTGCCTCAAATCGGGTAACTTATTTTGATTTGAGCCAAAGGGCTCTCTTGAATTTCCTTATACCTAGAGTAATAATTCTATGAGGAATAGAGAGATGTTGGGAGATTATTTTTGCAGAGTTTGGATGAGACAAGGGGTTAGAGGTGGTGGTATTTTATAAGAGGGAGGATGAGCTCTTTAGGAAAGTTTGAAAGTATTATTTTATTTTAATTATTTTCAGTTTCAAAAGGTCCACTACTCATTAAATTCAAATATAATATGAATATAAGTCAAAATAAAATCATCCAATAATAATTAGATAGGATTTGGATATTTTTTAATCCTTATATTTTTTATTTAACCCTTTTTTACTCTTACTGTTTTATCAAGTATTTAACATTTTGAGAGTCAAAATAGTTACCAAAATGTGAAAAATATCCAATTAAAGAGTCAATAATAAAAATTTAGGCTTAAGATAACTATTTGGACGAATATTAGATTTTTTGTAAAATTTTATAATATTTAATAATATATTTTATATTTTAAAATATGAATTATGTCAATTTTGACACTATTTATATCCTGACTTTTTTAAAAAAACATAACAACTTGATTGATTCGAAAAAACTTCATTAATAAAAATATAACATGTAACTATAATCCAAAAAAAATCGTGCATGACATAAAGATAATCAAATTACAGTTATTTTAACACTTATAATATCATTTATTTTTATCCTTTATTAATGAAGCAGACACTGCATCATCATTGTGTAATAATTAAATTTATATATTTAATATCTAAAAATTATAAATAAAATGCCATGATTTATGAAATATTTTTAGATTTATAATGAATATTTATAGTCTAAAATATAACTTATAAAACTCCATATAAATTTTTTTTTACTAAAAGATATATGTTTATGTTACATTTTTCTTAACTTTAAATTAATTTTTATAAAGTGTCATTTTCACTTACAAGTGGCTTCATGGGGTCCCAAAATAGACCCAATGATGCCCAAGGTAGGACATGTATCATCCAATATGTTTAGAACATGTGTTAGGCTAATTTAATATTATTATAATATTATTTTTTTACCTTTTTTTACCAAATTTACCCTTTAACTATGGTAAATAAAATATTTACTAAAGCTACTATTCATAATGTCTAAAAATAAAAGTTAACTATTTACACAATTTGGACCTCCTTATTCTAAATATGGAATCCATTTTTCAAAATTCAAAACACAAAAGTTTCATAAATTGAATTAAAATTAATTCCCATTGTCAAAAACAAAAAACGTGTTTTTAAGAAATAATAACTATCAAAAGATTGACATGTTTTTATGTCTAATTAAAAAATGAAATTACTTACAATGAAAAAAAATGGATTAAATGGTAAAAAAAATAATCTAATTAAACTTTAAAACCAACTAAAAAGATAATCTAACCATATAAATAAATCATATGAAAAGATAGTTTTGACTTAAAATACAGTATTTTTCACTATTGAATAAAAAATGAACTTTATCAGAAAAATACCAAAAATTTACCCAAAGTAAAATTTTATGTCACACTTATAAAGAAGAATTTTATTTTGTAAAATGGAACTTATAAAAGTGACAAAACTATATTTAAATGGGGTTTGCCGTCAAAATCTCATAAATCGACCTTTTAAAGAATATTAGAGTATTTCATGCTTAAAATCAGATTCATTCTTATTTTAAGCCACTAAAATTTATTGGATAAAAGTAAAAACATTTAACAAACATGTTTAATCATATTTCAGTTAGTTCTGTTTATTCCCACTGATATAATGGCGAGGAGTTAACTACCATTTAAAATAATATTGTTATATTATTTTTCTGTATAACTCAAAGGTGTGTGCAACATAAGATTGCAAAGAAACTCATTGTTGCGTGTTGAGTACACTATCGTACATAGCATAACCTTTAAAGTAAAATTAATATTTAGTTCACAAATATTAATAAATATAAAAATTTCATATTCTTTATTTACTTGAGATGTTACATCATTCCCCCTTTTTTGGAATTGCGTCCTCACAATTTTAAAATTGGGCTCAGAAACTTCATTAAAAGTCCCACATCGAAAAAAAGTAAATAAAACTATCACTTTAAAATAACGAAATAGAATTAAAAAAGTCACAAAAGATAACCCATGCTAGGATTCCATGTAGGAAAACTTGGATATGGAAGAGAAACTAACCATGAAGTTCTGATGGAGAGTGATAAAAAACATGATCAGGAGAAAGTTGACTGCCAAAAAATCACAAACTTGTGATAGGTTAAATGGTCTTTGATTCCCCAATAGGAAAAATAAATGGAAAAAAAATTTTGTTTTAAGTTTCCTTTCATAAATTTAGATAATTTATTTATGATGTTGAATAATAACATAAGGAAATATACTTACTTTTCAAGTAGATTTTCATCCTTTAATAAGTTTCAAACCAAAAACTCATCCTTTCTCCAAACGATGAGTATCCAAGATGACTTGGTCACACCTAAAGCACTAGAATAAACTTCTAGAGAATCACATAATCTAAAAAATATGAACTATATATTTACCCTATCTATAGACATTATCCATAATCAAAAATGGTTTGCACAAGATTAGATAATCCCCAAAAATGATAATTCTTTTTAAAAAGGAATACTACTCTTAATCTATAAAATTCAAAAAAAATACCCAAAGTTCAAAAAAGACCATTCAATACACAATTGTCCTTAAAATTCTTCAATATAATCCAAACTAAGATTGAAACCCAAAACTCAGAAGAATTTAATCACATAGTCTTCCATGATAAATCTTAACATTTATCTCCAAATAACATCGGCTACTCTTAAAGTCTCATACTAAAAAATAATTAGCCTAATCACATATTCTCTATGATAGATTAATCATTTCCATTAATAACTCAAATCTTTATATGTACACAATAAAAACATATATTCTTCTAAAATAAAATTCCACTATTACTCTTCAATTGAAATCCCAAAGTATTCTATTTTCATTAGGCATACAGTGTTCCTAAAAGAGAAAATGTCTTCCGAAATAACCTTTATCACTTAATCACCAAATCATTTTCCTATATTAAGGATATCCATTTGATAAAACATAATATCCCAAATAAATTTATTTTTTATCAATAAAATTATTTATCTAAAAATAATAAGTTATACTGACCAAGGACTTCATGTAGGTCAGTGGTAGGCGATGCGCCCTTGTCACCCTTCGGTTGTGGGTTCAATTCACATGGCCTTTACGGATGCGACGGGTTTTCACCCATCCTGTGGGTTGTCCATTTTCTAAAACCATATCATTCTTACAACATTCTAAAAAAATAAGATAAATTACTCAAAAATAACCATACCATATTTTAATCACAAATTTTATCTCATACTTTGCATTTTCATCCCAAAAAGTAATAAGCTGTAATTGCCTCAAATTCAAGGATCATATAAACCCAAATGGTTCTTATAACTATATCAAAAAAATAAAATATAATTATTCCTTGAATAAAATTTTCACATATCAAACTTCAGGGTTACACATACAAGAAAAAGTCTTCTAAAGTAATCCCATCATCAAAAGAGCCTTAATACTTTTAAGCATTTCATCATACTAAAATCTACCATAACTCTTGAATCCATTTTATGTAGACTTATTAATCATTAAACGTTCTTCATGATCCATTAAACATTTTTTTACAACTTATTCTATAATACTTATTTCTTACAAACAAAATCATGAATCATATCCTATGATTCAATAATGTCAAAACATCAGCTAAGAAATAATCCATACCTTTCATTGGTCATTATCAGTTTCCTCATCCTCAATTTGAATGGAATTAGATATTGGTAAACATATATTTGTATGGTCTTTCTGATCCCATTCCTGAATCTTCTTCGTAATACATCTATTTGTATAATGACCATGCACACCACATTTAAAACATTCAATTGATCCCTTAGAAAGAACTTCTTTCCCTTTACTAGAGTAAACTGGATGCTTCTTTTTTACATGGTAGGTTATTGATTTATGACCTTCATTAACACATCTAAAACATCTTCTCATCCCTTTGAAGCATTTTCCTAGGTGTTTCTTTTCACATCATTGACATATAGGTTTTTGAATATACTTACCTTTATGATTATTACCTGAAATTTTATAGGTGTTTATTTCTTGCATATACAATGACTTATTAAAATCATCAAGGTTCAGGTGGTCAATCATGAATCTAAATATTTGGTTGAGAATAACCACAAGAGTTCTCATTAAATCTCCCATTTAATTTGATTTCTTATTTAGAAAACCACCAGAGTTTCCTTCACATCCATTGTTACTTCGGTGCTTGCAAGATCCATCCATTTACTAAAACCAAAAAGGTCAGTATGAGTATATCAGTAAAATAAACATATAAAATATTATGAGGAGGGTAAATATTAAGATATACTTATTAATTTTATCTTAAACCCATTAAATTTATCTAAAAAACTATGACACTTTCTAATATTCTAACTATTATGGTTATGTCACTTATTCTTAAATAACACCCTAACCTCTAAAGTTATCTAAACAGACCTCTGATACCAACTATAAGGCATCAGCCTTAAACATTATATAATATTGAATTAAGTTAATAATTCAAATTAAGGATATTTTTTGGTTTAGAGTTTCAGATAATTAGGTCGTAACTTATACAAAACATCTTGAATATTACATCTAAACACTTCTACTCAGTATCTATTTTTTTATAAAATAAAAACTTTTAAAAGAAAAGAAACATATTTAGTTATATGTTTTAAACATCATGACTTTTACTTGGTACCATCCTTGACCCTATTCCACATTATGTCCTATGAAAAACATTTCAAAAACATAGGATGAGCATAAAAATCTCAGTAAGGGATACATAAAGAAGGAAAACTATTAGTTTTCAAAACAACATGTAAACCATTAATAATTAATCATAAATTAATACATTTCACCTTATAGAAGGAGAAAAAATACTTCACTGAATATAATCTCATTGATTACCCTTTTTTAAACCAAAATATTACCATAGATCCCATAGAAAACAACATATAGCATATAAAGGTTACTTGGGACATAAACATACTTAAATGGAATAACCATACGGTCGACTTCTACACATTTCACTAAATGGAATACGCATATGACCGACTTCCATACCTAATGTATTGGAGTTTATAATGTAACCAACCATCCTTGATTTATCATGGAACCACCCTTCATTTGGTTTATCATGTAACCACCCGTCAAATGTCCAAGTACCATTATATAATAATCACACATCAAAGATTGCAAATATCAACATTTCAATCATAAAATTTCATTTGAAATCACAAGAAATAATTTCAAGATATTAAAATAGTAAACACACTTTCAAAACCATTTTCGATACCAAAATATGTAAAAAGGGTATATGGTATTTATTTTCCATTTTAAAACATCGCGTCTTGTTAAGGAAGCCAAATATCAAATAATGTTTATGGTGGTGGAAAGGTTGTTGTCTTCGCATAAGTTAAAAGAAACATTCCCTTTTTCATTTAGTAAAAATATACGTAGAAAAAATATTCCATTTTAATGAAATTAAAAGTCAAAGGGGTTTATAAACCGTATAAAATAAAGTCATGTATAAATCAAAATATGCCTTAAAGAAATGAGATTGAGACAAAGTCCATTACCTCTTGTCCGACTTGAATCATTCGTTATTTAATTTCATGTATAATAAACTTAAGATAATTTATAATTCCTTAATAACCTTTATCAATTTTATTATTCCTTTTATATAACTTATTACCTTTCTATAACAATTAATTAATTATTTGAGTTCATATCAGACATTTTTTCGATGTTTGGAACTTGAGTCAAAAATGAACTTGTTATAATTATAAATTGTCCATGTAGTCAAAATTACATTTTCTCTAGAATGATATTCATGATTTAGATATCATATATATCATATATATCCAGTATATATGTATTTAGAATATTCCATATCATTTGGATATAATAAATGAAATGCACCGTTCATGGAGACGGTAAACCGTACGTACGTAAGAACGCTACTTTCATTTATTTTTCATATTTAAAAGAAAGAAAACTAAATGATGCATAGGTATATTATAATTACAGTATAATATTTATGTTATATAATTTACATAATTTTATTAATTCCATCCTTTATGCGTTCCATGTATAGCATGAACAAGTTATATCACTTTGAGGGGCCAGTAGTCTGCAATTCCTCAAATGAAATTATTGTATATATACAAAAAGAAAAGCATAAAGGTATAATATAAATGATATTTACAGAATTATAGAGATAAAAAAAATATTATATATATCATATATAATTAAAGTTCCATCATAATGGCCATCATGAGAGGTGGTAGGGGAAAATCGAATAATCATCGTTTCGTGAGGTAGCAGTTCGTAGTACACAGAAACAGTATGTTTGTATCCATTAGATGGAGGTGTGTGTAAGTGTATGTCACGACCCGTCCTCAGGGCTCGTGCCATGACTACCCCAAACCCGTCTTCCCTAGGCCAGGAGCTAGCGACTAGCACCAAAGGTGTAAATCCCTATGCTGGGAAGGCCTTGCCTTTATAAAAGTAAACAAACACAACAAAGTACGCAACCGAAGTAAGCACTAAGTAAAAATTAGTACAAAAGTAAGTGCTGAAAGGAAAGGGGCCAGAATACAAGCCCAACAGTAAAGTACAGTACAACTAGAAAAGGGACAACAGCTAAAAAGGGAATCTCCTGGAACGTCCAACGAGAATCCTACTTGAAGGGTAGGTACAAATGTCCACCTCAGCACTCCATGTTTATCAGTACGCTCTGTGTACCGTCTCACCATGTGGTCCACCTCCAGGTACCGTCCGGTCCTGGCTCGCTCTTGGACTTTGTCAATGTTGTCCATCATCTGCAACCAACACAACGAAGTGCGGGCATATCCCGTGCAGGGGTGAGTATAACGATACTCAGTAGGGACCCCGAGACCCCTGAATGTCTCCCAGAATCCACGAAGGATAAACCACAAAGGAAAGATACAATCACATAGTATCAACCAACTCTACTTAGGTATATGCCCATACATATACCTAAGTCATCAATTCCAGTTTGGCTCCAACTCTTGAGCTCAATCACAACCCAGTCCACACAGGAAAGAAGTCAATCACATTGATGATAATGATTGAAAGTCAAGACACAGCTCACACAGGTATACAACTCACGAAGATGGGTGGATATGATTAGATGTAGCCTCTGAACCATCTCCTCTGCCGAACCCATGTAGGATCCTAGTACAGAATTAGTCACTGGAGAACCCACGGAGGATCCAAGTACAGTAATCATCGCTGCCAAACCCACGGAGGATCCAAGTATAGTAGTCATCGCTGCCGAACCCACAGAGGATCCAAGTACAGTATTCATTGCTTCTGAATCCATGGAGGATCCAAGTACAGTAGTCATCGTCGTCGAACCCACAGAGGATCCCAGTACGGTAGTCGTCGCAGTCGCAGCCAGCTCTTTGGTTCGCACACACAGCACGCTCGATTCCGGGAGGGTCCGCTCCTCGAGCAAAGGGTTCGTCACATCAACTATCACAAAGTCTAGAGTTGATGTACCCTGAAGTTTTGTATCATCAAAAGGAATCCAACGCGACATACGGCGCGTCAATCGGACGCCCGGTCTGAGAGATATTGGCCTTTTCATTCCAGGGGCCCGGTTGGAAATACACTCATTCCAAACCCGACCATTTTCCAAAGTTGTCCAAAACTCACTTAGAGTATCGCAAAAGGACCGCTTCGTCGTGAGGTTCCCAATGCCTAATACGGCACATCGATCAGACATGTGTTCTTTAAGTTATTCACGTTTAAGTGAAAACGGGCCTGGCCCGTTAAGCCATGTGGGCTGGCTGGTCGGCCCGACCCGATTCGGCTGGTCCAACCCGACAGAGGGTCGGACCGGCCTAGTGAAGGGTACGGTCCGGCTCGAGGGGCGCGACCCAGCCCGAGAAGGCGCGGCGCGGCGCGACACTGCGCGGCGCGGCCCGGCCCGGCGCAGCGCGGCACTGCGCGGCGCGGCGCGGCACTGCACGGCGCGGCCCGGCCCGGCGCGGCGCGGCACTGCGCGGCGCGGCGCGGCGCGGCACGGCACGGCGTGGCGCGTCCCGGTGCGGCACGGACCGGCCCAGCTGGCTGCGACTCGTCCCTACTGGCCGAGTGGCTTGGCCCAGGTGGCCAAGCGCTGCGGGGGGGGGGGCACAGCCCCCTGGTCTCCCGAACCGGCGGCGCCGAGCGGCGTCGCCCCTCCAATCCGGCTAGCCGAAGCTGGCCGGTCTTCTCGGCGCGAGCAGCCCACATGGATGGGCCGCAATCTCCCTGTGCGGCACCATGGGTGTCTTGGCCTTCATCCACCCGGTCGGCCGATGAGCTGGCCGGTTCGCCCGCCGAAGCGGCGCGCGGAGCGCAGGCCGCGGTCCTCCGCAGCATGGCATCCCTTGTGGCATCGCGGTCTCTTAGGTCCGGCCGGCTAAGGCCGGTTGATTCTTCCTTGGACGAGCAGCCCACAGTTGTGGGCCGTAGTTATTCCGCATGCGGCCGACATACGGCCGCCACCTTCGCTCGTCGCCACCTTTCTATCATGGTCTCCATCGCAAATGAAAGAGACTACGGAGGGTCGTCAGGTTGTGTGCGTTCGGCTCGCACCCTCCATGTTAGGTGGTAGCAGTTGGCCGAATTCAAACTATTATTTTTAATGAATAATGGGGTACAAAATAATCACTTCAAATTGAACAATCCCCTACCTCAAAATAAGGTTCGCAGTAGTTGGGCGTCGCAGAAGACGGCGTCATGGGGAGACGGCGTCACCTCGTTGACGTCGGGGAAGAAAGAGATAGGGATGGCATGTCGGCGGCATTCCTTGTGGGTGGCTCCTTCTCCTTTAGCTTAGCCGAAGATCGAAGGAGACGATTGTCATTCTTAGGAGGTTCTTCGATGGAAGGACGGTGTTCTTCAACAAAAGAGGAACTCTCAGCTTCAATTTCTCAAGATTTCTCCCAAATATCCTCTCAACACAACAAGTACCCAGAATAAAATAATAGCTAAGGCTATTATTTTATTAACACATGTAATTCAAAATTCAAACCACTTTAATTAATTAATTTTAGTTCAATTCATTAATTAAAAGTGTTTTCATAAAATTAAAGGGAGAGGGGAAGGTGGAGAGATCACAATAAATTAGGGGGAGTTGTCAAAAATTAAAGAAGGGAAGTTTAATGGGGTGTTTAAGGGGAGTTATGGGGAAATGAAAGGTTTTGGGAACGTGTGGGTCCCACCACACTAAATCCTCTCATGGGAGGTTAAGTGGGTGTGGCCCCACTTCTAACTCCCCTTGGGAGGAAATAACTACCAGATATAAAATAAAATTGTGTTCCACAATTTTATTTATTTCATTCTAAATCCCCAAAATTAACTTTCAACCCACATAAAACACAACTGGTAGTGTTGGATTTCAATTCCGAGCACTGGTTCAAAAGATAGAAAAACATGCTCGTACGTTCACTGAATGTACCCGAAAAAAACTTCAAAAATTAATTCCGGTCACACCGGGCCTCAGAATCAAGTGTCATAAAAAACCGCAGACTCGTAAAATTCCAAAGTATTTAAGAAAAAATTGTCCTTGAAATTTCCAGGTCTTTACATTACTCCCACCTCAGGGCTTTACGTCCCCACTAAGCTACAACACGCACTAGGGAAACAAATGGGTGTAATGTACACACATCTGAGCCTCCCACTCTCAAGTTCTCTCCTGGAGGTTCTCATTCTATCAGCGAATGCATACAAGAGGAATCGACCGCCCATATAGGACCCACTTCTGTCGATCCTCGATCTCCACTAGGACCTCCGATAATGTCACCCCGTCATCGATGTCTATCTCCCCATGGTCGATGATGTGGGATGGGTCATGCACATATATCCTCAGCTGATATACGTGGAAGATGTCATGCACCTGGTGCAATTGAGGTGGAAGGGCCAGGCGGTAAGCCACCTCGCCTACTCTGATGAGGACCTGGAAAGGTCTGATGAATCGTGTAGATAACTTGCCACCCCAGACAAATCTCCGTAGACCTCGTCGAGGTGAGACCCACAGGAAAACGTGGTCGCCATCCTCAAACTCTAGTGGTCTTCATCTCCTATCAGCATAGGACTTCTATCTGCTCTGTGCAGTCTTCATCCGCTCCTGTATGATCTGCACCTTCTCCATCGTAGCCTGAACTATCTCTGGTCCTACAAGTGCTGACTCCCCTGGGTTAGTCCAGCATAGAGTTAATTTGAAAGGTCGGTCGTACAGTGCCTCGTAAGGTTCCATCCCGATGGTGGAGTGATAACTATTGTTGTACGCAAACTCCACCAAGGGTAGGTGATCCTCCCAGCTACGACCAAAGTCAAGGACACATGCACGGAGCATATCCTTGAGAGTTTGAATGGTCCTCTCAGTCTGGCCATCCATCTGAGGATGGCAGGTGGTGCTCAGATGTAGATGCATCCCAAAAGCCTCCTGTAACCCCTTCCATAGCTGGGAAGTGAAACGAGCATCTCGATCGGAAACGATAGATGATGGCACACCATGAAGTCATACGATCTCCCAAACGTATAGGCATCCCAACCTCTCTACTGAGCCTTGCTCCCTGATCGGTAGGAAGTGGGCCGACCTAGTGAGTCAGTCTACGATCACCCAAATAGAGTCATGTCCTCTGGATGTACGTGGAAACCCCATCATGAAATCCATGTATATCCCATCCCACTTCCACTCTGGGACCTCTAAGGGCCGAACCAAGCCCGCTGTCACCTGGTGCTCCGCCTTCACTTACTGACAAGTGAGGCATCGTGAAACGAACTCTGCTACAGCCTTCTTCATACCCGGCCACCAGTGTTGTCGTCTGAGGTCCTAGTACATCTTTTCCACTCCTAGATGTACCGCTAGAGGGGAAGTGTGAAACTTCCTCAGCACTTCCTCTTGTAGTGAAACTGGTACCATAGTATGTCCCCTAAAGAGGATGACGTGCTCCCCTCCTTCAGAAAATCCATCAGGCGCCTGCCCTGTATATATTTGAGCACGTCGCATATCAGAGTCTATGTCCTCACGTTGTGACTCTCTAACTCACTGAAAGATTGGAGGAGTGACTATGAGTGACTGTAGAAAGGCTGCTCCATCTCTATCCACAAAGGATATCTGTAACGTGGCTAGCTGCTCCGTCGCCTCCCCTAGTAACTGGATGCCCGATCTCCTGCTGAGAGCATCAGCTACAACGTTCCCCTTCCCAGGAGTATAGACTATCTCAAAGTAATAGTCCTGGAGGAACTCGAGCCATCGTCGTTGTCTCAGGTTCAGGTCCTTCTGCGAGAATATGTATCTGAGATTCTGGTGGTCAGAGTAGACTGTAAAGCACTCGCCCATCAGATAGTGCCGCCACATCTTCAAGGTGAAGACCACTGCTACTAACTCAAGGTCATCAGTAGCGTAGTTCTGATCGTGTTGTCTCAACTGACACGAACCATATGAAATCACTACTCGCTCCTACATCAGGACACACCCGAGTCTGGTACCCGATGCGTCGCAGTAAACTACGTACCCAATGCCCTCCAATGGTGGCCTCAAGATGGGCACACTGGTCAGCATCTGCCTCAGCTCCTGAAAGCTCTGCTGACACCTATCTGACTACGCAAAGGGTTTCTCCTTCTTCCTCAAAGCTGAAAGCAGTGCTACAACTCTGGAGAAGTCTGGAACAAAT
Organism: Viscum album; assembly: GCA_963277665.1. Lineage (NCBI taxonomy): Eukaryota > Viridiplantae > Streptophyta > Magnoliopsida > Santalales > Viscaceae > Viscum > Viscum album. The sequence continues at coordinate 176,375,043 of OY728164.1, forward strand.
CTCCGATAGTAACCAGCCAAACCCAGGAAACTTTGCACCTCCATCATACTCCTGGGTGGATCCCAAGAAAGTACTTCCTCGATATTTTCTGGATCCACTACTACTTCTGCCTCTGATATGATGTGTCCCAGAAAGTGAACCTCTCGAATCCAGAACTGGCACTTTGAGAGCTTACCATAAATCTGGTGCTCTCAGGGTTTGTCCAGTACAACCCGCAAGTGGTAGGCATGCTACTCCTCAGTAGTTGAGTAAATCAGTATGTCGTTGATGAAAAGCTATGAAAAATTGATCAAGGTAAGGCTGGAAGATCCTATTCATGAGACTCATGAACACTACTAGGGCATTGGTTATGCTGAAGGGCATAACCAAGAACTCGTAGTGGCCATACCGACACCTGAAGGTCGTCTTCTGCACATCCTCGTCTCGAACTCTGAGCTGGTGATAGACTAACCTGAGATCTATCTTCGAGAACCATCGTGCTCCCTTGATCTGATCAAAGAGGTCATCAATCCTCAGAAGTGGGTACTTGTTCTTTACGATCACCTAATTCAGGCAACGGTAGTCGACACACAGTCGCAAGCTCCCATATGCCTTCTTGGCGAACAAAATTGGAGAAGCCCAGGGTGATACACTAGGTCGGATGAATCCCTTCCCCTACAAGTCCTCCAGCTATACCCGCAGCTCACGAAGCTCGGCGGGAGCCATCTGATATGCTGGAAAAGATATTGGTGATATCCCAGGGTACAGGTCAATTTATAAGTCTACCTCTCTGTGAGGGGGTAGTCTTGGAACGTCATTAGGAAAAACGTTCGCATACTGATCCACCACAATAGGAAAACTCGGACTCTGCACATCAACTACTCCAAGGATGATACTAGCCAACTGATGTGTGATCGGTTTCCCTCTCCTCTGCGTAAGTCCATCCTGCGCTGCAAAGGATCACTTCTCGCCGGTGAAGGTGAACCTGCTCCCATCCGTGCGGACACACCGCACTTTGCTCCTAATACTGTAGATCTGAGCTTAAACTGTAGATAACCAGTCCATACCCAAGATGACATCGTAAGGCCTTGATGCCGCTACAAGAAGATCCCAGCTGAAGCTCTTGCCTCCTAGAGTAAGCTCGTACTGCTGGCACCAGTGCGTAATTGTCGAGTCTTCTCCTGTAGGCGTCTCTAGCCATAAGGATCGAGCCAACGGCTCTGTCGGAATCTCCGAGCTCCGAAAAAGGGCAGCGGCAATAAAAGAATGAATCTCTCTTATGTCTATAAGTACAACAGCAAGGGTGGAGTAGACACAGATAGTACCTCAAATCATCTTAGGTGCACCATGGTCGTAGGCCTCGACTGCCTGGAGATTATCCCGCCTCTGTCCTCCAGCTCCCTATGGTCGGGGTGGATATGCCTCTAACTGGGAGGTCCCTATACTGTCTACTTCTTGTCTTCATGGCAGGTAGGGCAGTCTCGAGCCATGTGACCCTGCCCGCCGCATGCATAGCACTGCCTGCCCCTCATATGGCTGGCTCTGTTTTGTGTGCCCCACACATCTGAACCAGTATCCTGAGGTCTCTCACCTAATGGTCTGGTCCTCTTGGACCACTGCGTCAACTGTCTACTGCTGGATACATAAGACTCGGCTACGTGTTGTCCTGTGGCGGGTCTCGCCACTGGAGACTGCTCAGCGAGAAATCTCTCTACTAGAAGGGCTTGCTCCAGCACCCCCACTTGTGTTGGGATGCAGAGGGGAATCGTCGAAGCCCTGATCTCGTGCCTCATTCCCTGCTCGAAAGTCTGGGACCTAAAGAACGGGTCTCGTACCATGTCCGTGGAGTAGCGTGAGAGGTCAGTGAACCTCGCTGAGTATTGAGCTACTGTCATGCTGCCCTGTCGCAGATGAAGTAACTCCTGAATCCGCACCACACAAAGGGTGGCTGGGACAAACTCCGAGCGGAAGAGACTCTCGAATTCCGTCTAAAGTAAAGATGTCTCGTCATGCACCTGGAGCATCAGTATCCACCATCTACCTGCTGCTACGTGCAGGAGACTCGCAGCAAGGATCACCATAAGATCAGCTGGTGTCCCTACTAATCTGAAAACCCTGACGATAGCCTCCATCCAATCCTTAGCTGCCTGTGGGTCCGTCTCTCTGCAGAACCTGGGCGGCCTCTGTCGCTGAAACTCATGCAATGCACTCAGGCGGCGTGCACTCTCTGCTGCGGGGGCTGGTAGTATTGGTGTCTCAGCGGGTAGTGGTACCGCTGGTGCCTCTGCTGTGATAGGGCCCTACACTGAGGCCTTATTGCTCGGTGGGCTGCCATCTCGTACGTGACTCGGAACCCTAGATGGATGCCTTCGTGGGGCCATCCTGAAAAGAAACAGGTGTGCCATGGTCAAAATAGAATACCTGGTGAGATAAAACAAAGTAATCACTAAGAAAACTTTTCAAAGGAAACACACACGCAATCAGTGTTTTCGTGCACTGAGTTGGAAATCAAAAGTCAGGGTCCTGGTGTATGGATACATCGGATGTCGCACCAACACAGGACTCCTTGGACTGATAACCACACTCAACACTCTTAACACTATTGCTTCACAAAGATGTAATAATCAGAGTCCTAAGTTCTGCGGTAGAACCGACTCCTCTGATACCAATTTGTCACGACCCATCCTCGGGGCCCGTGCCGTGACTACCCCAAGCCCGCCTTCCATAGGCCAGGGGATAGCAAATAGCACCAAAGGAGTAAATCCCTATGTTGGGATGGCATTGCCTTTATAAAATTAAAAAAACACAACAGAGTATGAAACCTAAGTAAAACTGAGTACAAAACTAAGTGTTGAAAGGAAAGGGGCCGGAATACAAGCCCAACAATAAAGTACAATACAACTGGAAAGCAAGTAAAACTGTAAAAGGGACAACAGCTAAAAAGGGAAGCTCCTAGAACATCCACCGAGAATCCTACCTGAAGAGTAGTTACAGATGTCCACCTCAGCACTCCACATCTATCGGTTCGCTCCGTGTACCGTCTCGCCGTGTGGTCCACCTCTGGGTACCGTCCGGTCCTGGCTCCCTCTCAGCCTCCGTCAACGTTGTTCGTCGTCTGCAACCAACACAACGAAGTGCGGGCGTAGCCCATACAGGGGTGAGTATAATGATACTCAGTAGGGACCCCAATACCCCCAAAGGTCTCCCAGAATCCATGAAGGATAAACCACAAAGGAAAGATACAATCAAGTAGTATCAACCAACTCTACTTAGGTATATGACCATACATATACCTAAGTCATCAATTCCAGTTCGGATCCAACTCTTGAGCCCAATCACAAACCAGTCCACACAGGAAAGAATTCAATCACATAGATGATAATGATTGAAAGTCAAGACCCAACTCACACAGGTATACAACTCACGAAGAGGGGTGTAGATGATTAGATGTAGCCTCTGAATCATCTCATCTGCCGAACACACGTAGGATCCTAGTACATAAGTCATCACTGCCGAACCCACGGAGGATCCAAGTACAGTACTCATCGCTGCCGAACCCACGGAGGATCTAAGTAAAGTAGTTATCACTGCTGAACCCACGGAGGATTCAAGTATAGTATTCATCACTTCTGAACCCACGGAGTATCCAAGTATAGTAGTCATCATCATCGAACCCACGGAGGATCCCAGTATGATAGTCGTCGCAGTCACAGCCAGTTCTAGGGTTCCCGAACATAGCACGCTCGATTCTGGGAGGGTCCGCTCCTTGAGAAAAGGGGTCTTCACATCAACTATCACTAAGTCTAGATTTGATGTACCTCGAAGTTATGTCTCATCAAAAGTAACCCAACGCGACAGACGGCACGTCAATCGGACGCCCGGTCTGAGAGATATTGGCTTTTTCATTCCAGGGGCCCGGTTGGAAATACACTCAATCCAAACCTGTCCATTTTCCAAAGTCGTCTAAAACTCACTTAGAGTATCGCAAAAGGACCGCTTCGTCAAGAGGGTCCCAATGCCGCAGACGGCGCGTCGATCGGACGCGCGGTCTTTTAAGTTATTCACATTTAAGTGAAAACGGGCTCGGCCCGTTAAGCCCAGTGGGCTGGTGGGTCGGCCTGGCCCGATTTGGCGGGTTCGACCCGGCAAAGGGTCAGACCGGCCTGGTGAAGCGCATAGTCCAGCCCAAGGGGCGCGGCCCGGCCCGAGGGGGCGTAGCCTAGCCCGAGGGGGCACGACCCGTCCCGGCGCAGCCCCGCCCGGCGCGGTGCGGCCCGGCCCGGTGGAGCCCCGCCCGGTGTGGCGCAGCCCAACCCAGTGCGGCTTGGCCTAGCTGGCCGAGCGGCTCGGCCCGGGCGGTTGAGCGCTGTGGGGGGATGTGGCCCCCTGGTCTCTCGAACCGGCGGTGCCTCCCCTCCAATCTGGCCGGCCGAAGTCGGCCGGTCTTCCCGACGCAAGCGACCCGCATGGGTGGGCCGTGGTCTCCCTGCGCGGCACCATGGGTGTCGCGGCCTTCATCTGCCCAGCCGGCCGACGAGCTGGCCGGTTCACCCACCGACGCGGCCCGCGGACCGCGGGCCGCGGTCCTCCGCAGCGCGGCGTCCCTTGTGGCGCTGCGGTCTCTTCGGTTCGGCCAGCTAAGGCCGGTCGGTTCTTCCTTGGTCGAGCGGCCCGCGGTTGCCAGCCGTGGTTCTTCCACACGCGGCCAGCACACAGCTTCCACCTTCGCTCGTCTCCACCTTTCTATCATGGTCTCCATCGCAAACTAAAGAGACTACGGAGGGTCATCAGGCCGTGTGCATTCGGCCCGCGCCCTCCACTTTTGGTGGTAGCAATTGGCCGAATACAAACTATGATTTTCAACAAAGAACGGGGTACAAAATAATCACTTAAAATTGAACAAACCCCTACCTAAAAATAAGGTTCGCGGTAGTTGGGCGTCGCAGAAGATGGCGTCGCGAGGAGACGGCGTCAACTCATTGACGTCGGGGAAGAAGGAGTCAAGGATGGCGCGTCGTTGGCGTTCCTTGCAGGTGGATCCTTCTCCTTTGGCTTGGCCGAAGATCGAAGGAGAAGATCGTCATTCTTCGGCAGTTTTTCGATGGAAGGACGGCGTTCTTCAACAAAAGAGGAACTCTCCTCTTCAATTTCTCAACAGTTCTCCCAAAAATCCTCTCAACACAACAAGTGCCCAAAATAAAATAATAGTTAAGGCTATTATTTTATTAACACATGTAATTTAAAATTCAAACTACTTTAATTAATTAATTGTAGTTCAATTCATTAATTAAAAGTGTCGTCATAAAATTAAAGGGATAGGGGAAGGTGGAGATATCACAATAAATTAGGGGGAGTTGTCAAAAATTAAAGAAGGAAAGTTTAATGAGGGGTTTAAGGGGAGTTATGGGGAAATGAAAGGGTTAGGGCACGTGTGGGTCCCACCACACTAAATAATCTCATGGGAGGTTAAGTGGGTGTGGACCCACTTCTAACTCCCATTGGGAGAAAATAACTACCAGATATAAAATAAAATTGTGTTCCACAATTTTATTTATTTCATTATAAATCCCCAAAATTAACTTTCAACCCGCATAAAACACAACTGCAGTAAAGGTCCCCTTAAGTGAATTCTGGCACTATGAGTTCATCGGTGCCCTCAGATTTCAATTCCGAGAATTGGTTCAAAAGATAGAAAAACCCTCTCTTATGTTCAATGAATGTACCCGAACAAAACTTCAGAAATTAATTCTGGGCACATCGGGCCTCGGAATCAAGTGCCATCAGAAACAGCAGACTCGTAAAATTCCAAAGTATTTAAGAAAAAAATTCCATGAAATTTATGGGTCTTTATAGTGTATTCCAAATCCTTATCATAAAAATAACCTAGTATATTCAGGATACTGGTTTTTTCATATAAAAAAATAAGAAGAAGATCATAGGTTTTGGAGAAGGAAAAATAATGGAAAGAAATTTGGGAGAAGACGTTACCACAAATCGGGTAACTTCTTTTGATTTAATACAAAGGGATCTCTTGAATTGCCTTCTACCTAGGGGAAGTATTCTATGAGGAATATAGGGATGTTGGGAGCTTATTTGGTCAGAGTTTGGACGATACAAGGGGTTTTAGAGGTTTGAGTAATGGGTTAGAGGTGGTGGCCTTTTATAAGATGGAAGAGGGGCTCTTTAGGAAAGATTGAAAGTATTATTTATTATAAAATTATTTTCAGTTTTAAAATGTAAAAAACTCATTAAATTCAAAGATAAGATTAAATTAAGTCTGAATAACATCATCAAATAAGAATTAGATAGGTTTTGGATATTTTTTAATCCTCATCTTTTTATTTAACCCTTTCTTACTCTGGTCGTTTTATCATGCATTTAACATTTTGAGAATCAAAATAGTTACCAAAACATTGAAAATATACAATTAAATATTCAATAATTAAATTATAGACTTATGATAATTATTTGGCTGAATATTAGATTTTTTTAAAATTTTATAATATTTAATAAAATATTTTATATTTTAAAATATGAATTATGTCAATTTTGACACTATTCATGTCATAACTTTTTTAAAAATCCATAACAACTTGATTGACTCGAAAAAAACTTCATTAATACAAAGATAAAATGTGACTATAATCCATAAAATTCGTGGATGACATCAGAATAACCAAATTACACTTATTTTAACATTTATAATATCATCTATTTGAATCCTTTATTAATGAAGCAATCAGTGCATCATCATTATGTCATAATTAAATTTATTTATTTAATCTCTAAATATTATAAATAAAATAACATGATTTATTAAATATTTTTAGCTTTATAATGACTATTTATATTTTAAAATATAAGTTATATAATCCCATATAAAAATTATTTTACTAAAAGATATATATTTATGATACATTTTCCTTAACTTTACATTAATTTTTATAAAATGTTATTTTCACTTACAAGTGGATCCATGGGGTCCCAAAATCGACCCAAGGATGCCCATGGTCAGACATGTATCATAAAATAGGGTTAGGATACGTGCTAGGATAATTTAATATTATTATAATATTATTTTTTACCTTTTTTTACCAGATTTTCCCTTTAACCATGGTAAATAATATATTTACTGAAGTTATTATTCATAATGTATAAAAATAAAAATTACCTATTTACATAATTTGGACCTCGTGATTCTAAATATGGAATTCATTTTCCTAAATTCAAAACATAGAAGTTGCAGAAATTAATTTAAAATTAATTCTTATTGTCAAAACCAAAAATCGTGTTTTTAAGAAATAATAACTATCAAAAGATTAACATGTGTTTATGTCTAATTAAAAAGTGAAATTTCTTCCAATGACCAAAATTGTATTAAATGGTAAAAAATAATCTAATTACACTTTAAAAATGATTAAAAATATAATCTAACCATATAAATAAATCATATGAAAATACAGGTTTGGCTTAAAATGCAGTATTTTTTACTATTCATTAAAAAATGAACTTTATCAGAAAAAATACCAAAAATTTACCTAAAGTAAATTTTGATGTCCCTATTCTAAAGAAAAATTTTATTTTGTCAAATGGAACATATAAAAGTGACAAAAACTATATTTAAAATGGGGTTCTCCATCAAAAGGCGGTAAATCGACCTTTTAAAGAACATTAGAGTATTTCATGCTTAAAATATGATTCATTCTTATTTTAAGCCTAAAAATTTTATTGGATGAAATTAAAAACATTTAAAAAAATATGTAATCATATTGTGGTTATTTATATTCATTCCCACCAATACAATCTCTAGGCATTAACTACCATTTAAAATAATAATATTATATTATTTTTTGGTATAACTCAAAGTTGTGTGCAATGTAAGATTTCAAAGAAACCCATTATTGCTTGTTGATTATGATATCATACATATCATCCCCTTTAAAGTAAAATTTATATTTAATTCACAAATATTAATAAATATGAAATTTTCATATTCTTTATTTACCTGGGATGTTATAATCACCTCAGCTAAATTTTTTAACTGATATGTTAATGACCTTAGGGTTAAATGATAAATGAAACTGGTTTGATATATTCATGAGGATAATTGGAAACCTATATTTATGAAACATAAATAGCTAGAAAATTTATAATTTGATGAATTGATCATTGTGCCCTCTGGTGATATATATTGTATGATTGATTTTTGACTTGTGAATCGATTTCTTGGCTTTTGAGAATATGTGACATTGATTGTGATCGATTCCTGGGGGTGGGATGCTTATTGTGTAATGGCTCGGACCTCTCCGGCCCATTCCTTTGTCGAAAAGAAGGTCATGAAGTGTTCTGGAGGGTAGAATGGACTGTTCCCACACTTTTCAGAATTTTGTGACTACACGCCGTGTAGTGTGAGTACACACCGTGTACCGCCTTGCCGAGTATACCCCATGTTGAAGCCGTGTCCTTGACATGTGGAATAAATAAGTACACGCCATGTATCCCATACTACATGTTGTGTAGTTTCTCCCCGTATACGTGTTACCCTCAAACCGTGTCTTGACCAGTCAACAGTCGTGTGTCGTGTTGAAGTCCTGTCCTTGTCGCGTGGAATAAATAAGTAGACGCCATGTATCCCATACTACACGCCGTGTAGTTTCTCCTTGCGTACGTGTTACCCTCAAACCATGTGTTGACCAGTCAACAGCCGTGTGCCGCGTTGAATGCCATGTTGGAAGCCACGTGGCGACCGTGTGGAATGGCCGAGTACATGTCGTGTACTAGGAAGTACACACTGTGTACAAGGAAGTACACGCCGTGTACTTTAGTTTTTCTCACCTATAAAAGGAGGGGGGGCTCTCCTCCTTTTTAGATCATTCCTCTCCTCCCCTTTCCTTCAAGCAGAGCCCTCCCGAGAGACTCCAAAGCTCCTTTCTTCCATAACTTCTTTGTCTGAGCTCTGATTTATGATCCGTTAGCGGCCACGAGATTATAACAACGAGGTGGAACTTCTGAGCTTGGATCTGTTGCTTTCCCTTCAGCCTTCCATCCTAGCTTCCACCCGAGGAGGTTTTTTCCAGGTTTTGATAGAAGCGACGGACACCGACGGACGTCTTCTAAAGTTGATCTGGGGGAGCGTTGTGATCAGAACCTGTTGAGGTAGGGATTTTACCTTCGCCTCTCTAATTTTTGCATCATGAGGGATGGGTGTCCTCTTGTTTTCACGAGACATAGTTGAATCAGTTTAATGAAGATAATAACTAGCTTAAAGAACGTGGATGGGGAAGTTGTTATGTTTACCTTTGTTTATCCTTTTGTTGTGTTGTGAATTGAATAGGCTTATGCCTACTGAATATCATGGTCGTTGGGGGCCTTTTCTTGTACAATTAAATGTTTCCCTATCTTTCTAGACCGTTTTTTGGATGGAAACTTTGTGGAATATGGAAATTAGTTAATCATGTAAAGTTGGCTGATTAAATGAATATCTGGAACCCTTGTTTGATCACCCCGGTTGAACAAAATGGAATAATGAACATGTGGGTGTTGGTTTGGTTGTGTGGTGTATGAAAAGGGGGGGTGAATCCTGGGTTATTACGAATAGGATGGGCAGTGGGGATGCGAAAAATATGTTAAAGGGGAAATGATGTGGCATGATCCTTGTTTTGTGATACGGTTGTGGAGACGTGGTTATAGTGGCAGCAGGGCTGCAGTAATGGGTTGTGATATTAAAAGAAAGTGGAAAGTTGATAAAGGAACTGTGGGGAATGATAATGAATTAAACAAGGGAACAATCAATGGGAATTTATTAATGATAAAAAGGTTGGTTTTCTGTTGCTTGTGTTCTATCTAACTTGATTTGTGGTTGGTAGGGTTTTTCTATGAAACTTTTGATCTGGTTTGATAATTGCCCAGTAGTTAAGGAACTAATAAACTAATACTGATGAAACATTAAAACCTAAATGGGGTTGGGTTTGTTTGTTGTATGCATGCTTCATAGTAGCAGTGACGAGGCACGTGCTCAGATTCTCTGTTTAGAGGCCATAGGTTGGGTTGTGTGTTTGGTATACATATATGTATCTGTATCTTTTTGTTTTGTTGCACCCCACCCATGTTGAGCACCTAGTGCCGAACACTCCCATTTCATGGGAGAGAGTGTTTTCCCCTAAGTTACTAGCTCCTTCCTGCTCCTTCTTCCATAGGTTGTGATGACTTGAGGTGACCTTACACCTAAGACTCTTCAGGTAGGTTTCAATTAGCCCAAGACTCTTTGGGCAGGTTTACTGTTCCCTAGAATCTTCGGGATGAGGCCCAGGTGTGTTCGGGTGGGGATGTGATTGTGGTTGTGAGGCCCAGGTGTGTGTGGGTGGGATATGTGGTTTGTGAGGCCCAGGTGTGTGCGGGCGGGATATGTGGTTGTGAGGCCCAGGTGTGTTCGGGCAGGGACGTGATTGTGGTTTGTGAGGCCTAGGTGTGTGCGGGAAGGAAGAGTGTGGTAGCGTCAGGACGTTCGCCGTTAGGAAGAGCAGCTAACTAGTGGGGGAAAATGGTGTGGGGTACCCAATACTCTTGTTCTTATATACTACTACCTGTTGTTTTGTGTTTTTGGTGAGTGTGGCTGGTGAGGTTGGGGGTATAGAATTCCTTGCTAGTTTTTGGTTTCTTCTGTTGTTCTCACAGGACATTAGGATGTCTCCCCACCTGTGCATGAGAGATTTAGGTTTCCCTACTAAGTATACTTGTATTCTCACCCTACATTTACTTTCAAGTTTCTATGAGGACTACCAAGGTCGTGCGGGACCCTACTAGTTGGGACAGTTGGAGTTGTTGTAGTTGTTGTACTCTTGTTTCTTTTGGTATTGCACTTTTGAGTTTTCTTGTACTTGTACTTTGTTTCAGAATTGTTTAAACATGCATGTAGGATTAGTTTGGGTTTATTTTCCTTTACTTATTCCTTTTTCTTTTGGTGTTTGACTCATCCTATTTCTCGATCTTAAATAATAAAAAGGGTAATGCCTCCCAAATTTTTGAAAAATCATACCCTTGGTGCTAGTCGCCACTCCGGGGCCTACTGGAGGTGGGACTCGGGGGTCATTATCTCCCTTTCACTATTTCCAGCTCAGAAAGGGCATCTTTGGTGGGAGGGGGTCATGAAATATTGGAATGTTGAGATCATATGGATGCAACTACTGGTTTATATTTATGCTTGAGGACATGGTGCATGCTTTTGTACCACCTGAGGTCTAGGCACATTAGTACTTAATGATCAAGGGTATAGTGTATGATTATGGGGTATATAAGGACCAGATGCATTGTCTCTGGATGCTTGAGTGTTAGATTTTGGATATCTTGTGGGAAGAGGCCATTTTTTAATGTAATGTTTGTGATATTTATACTCAGTGGCAGAATATTCCACCGATTGGGTGATCCATCCTAATACAGGATGGTTTTCCTTTAGTTAGAGATACCCAAAAGGGAATTGAAGTTGGTTTGGATAACCCCAGGTTTCATCCCATAGCTTTATGGATCAACATATTCACTTTATGTGTAGTATTAATTTATTAAATTAATACTCTATTTATTACTATGTTGCATGCACTATATTTCTCAGACTTGATTTTTTAGACATAGTGGTGTTGACCTACTGAGTTGTACTCACACCTTATACAATTTGAATTTTGGTGCCAAGATTGATCTTATAGATGAATATTTAGACAAGTTAAAGGGACCATGTTGTTCATTTGTGGCTTGTTGGATGGGTTGGAGATTGGATATGGGGCCGACATGGGTTTCAAGACTGAGGAATTTGGAGTCTTTATTTGAGTTTGCTTGTATATTTTCTTTATGACTCTTAGAGAATCATTTAGTTACATTCAACTTTTCATTAAATCATACTATTGTTATTTGGATTTATTTAGTAGTCCATTCTCAGCTTTGGTTTCCTATTAAATTATTTATATTGTTTCCATTATTTCTGATACTCTGCTATTATTTTTTCATTCTCATTATAACTCTTTATCATAGGGTATAGTGTCCCCAATATATTCCTTGCATACTCACTACTATTCGATAGCCTCTTGCATTTGGGGAGGCATGTCTTAGGTCACATAGCCAACCGACTCGGTCACTTGAGGGTGAACTAGGATGGGGATGTCAAAAAAGTGGCTAATGTTTATGCATGGTTTGGTCATCCGGTTGAAGGACTATGTGTAAACCACACTACTACCACTAAGGGTTTATTTAAACCATATGTGTGGGATATATATGGTTTTTTAATCTATGTGATCTATTGGAGCCTCCAGTTCCACTCCAATATTTACCTCGAGCATGAAATCTCAAAAAAAACACCAACACAATTCAAAAACTATAATCTTAAATCAAAAATGTCATAGAAATCAATAATAAAAGTCCAAAAATCAAATACTCAAGGCCCAATGTACCATTGTAAGTCAATGATTGGAATGGACAGAAGATAGCTAGACTTTTTCTGCTTTTATCTCTCAAGTCACGACATCCCTAACTTAGATCTACCATTACTCTCCAAATAAAAAATTCCATGTTTAATCCTAGGTCATCATAAGAAATTGAGCTCTAATAGAAATTTTTCACAAACCAACCAGGGTCATCCTTCCACTGGACACCCAAGCTCCCTCGGGACATACACGAGGGGAATCCCCAACCCCCCTAGGCTAACAACAAGCATCAAAGTCATCATAAAAAATCATTGGGGATGATTTTTTCCAATAAATAAGATTTAATAAGTAGTGGAATTTATCCATAAGTTTTATTATAACCCATCAATAAATTGGATGTACACACAAAAAATCTGATAAATAGAATAATTAAAACTTATGGAAATAGAAGGAGAAAATAATGATATAAATAAAAAATAAATTCCCTGAACTCTCCCTCCAACTCCCGTTATAGAAGATGTTACCACCAGATCACCCATTATCCAAAAATAAAATGACTCTCCCAATAACCATAACTAAAAGTATGGAAGGCCTATTTGGATGAAACTACCAAATCGCTAAAAATAAATATTGACATACCTAATGTTACCCAAGGTTACTCTCTATCTAAAAACTCAGTAACTCTACTACAATATTGGTCTATAGAAAATCCTATGATGTGGCACTCCTCATTATCAGAACCTAAACATGAAAGATACACTTAATCTATATATATTGAGTATTGTAAGTAGGGTGTGAGAGAAAATGGCCTAGTAGGGTTTCACAGACGATTCCATGAATTTCATTTCTAAAATACATTCCATGGATTCTAGTTTAAAAATAAATTACAATAAAATAGACTTGACCTTTAAGGGTGATAAAACAAGTAACATAGTTTACCAATTTAGAAATAAATATAAATTACATAAAATTAATATTTTATCTTTTAGAAATAAGGATCCCATAATATATTTTAAACAATTTATAAATTAAATAAGGTAACATAATTTAATATATTTTAAATGAAATCAAGTACCATAGAAGTAACTATTTCATAAACCTACACCATGGAAAAATCCTTGGGTCATCTAAGGATATGGTCACGTGTGATCCTCATAACAACTCATGATCTAATTAGTAAAAATCTAATTCACATGTTGAATAAGAAGAAGAAAATTATTTTTACCTAGTGGAGTGATGTCACCCCTTTATGACACCACGTCCAACCAACCACTAAGAAGTAAATGTCTTGGCTTAGAAGTGCGGTGACTCTCCTCTATGACACCATGACCTTTATCTAAGTATGAGTGTGTTTTTAGTGTGGAGTAATCCAAAGGATACTTAATATAGCATTCCCCTATTAGATACCCATCTTCCCATGTTATTTACCCATTTCAATATTCCACATTTCATTTTTAAAATGGTCCCTTTATCAACCCATTTCAAGAAATTTAATTCATCAAATAAAACATGCCTTATTAAACCACTTAATTTCTTAATCAAGGGAAACCATTTAAAGTATCCAAGAAATAAATAGTAAATAATCACAACCAACATAAAAAGGATTTAATAGTATATTAATCATTTATAAAACACCCCAATAAGTATAATCAATTCCAATAGAGCCACTTTAATTTACTTTATAAATCCACTTAAAACTTTTTTGAAAACCTATTTTGAGTATCCAGTTCAAATTACCCAAGATTTTTCTATATTTATGCTCATATTCATTTACACACATATATGTATATACCTATAAATGCACAAATTCATAAATTCCTATGTAAATTTGGACACACACACGCGTATATATATATACCCATGTATATGTGTATAACCATAAAATACAAAAACAAAAGGTTGTAAAAAGTAAACTTATTAAAATTATACCATAAAGAAATATCAATCAAATAACACCATTTTAAACTCATTTTTTAACCCATAAAATTATATAAACATTTCCAAAAATACTAAACCACTTAACTTTCATATTAAAACTACCTTAAATATTTTGTAAGTCAAAAATATAATCGTTCTTTTAGTGTAAAAAACCATAGGGGAAATCCATAAAAACCCATTTAGAAATCAGCTACAATCTCAATAAAAACTTGATTTATATGTATATTAAATTCCATTTGAACTCATAAGGCATGTATAAATTTAACAAAAGAAATTTTTAATACCCATGCACACATAACATTCCATAAGAAAGAAAAATTATGGAGAAACATACCAGGAACAAACATAGATGATGTAGAATCTTCAAAAATAGAGAGAGGGGTCTCAAAATAAGATCAAAAAAGCTATGAACCCAATATGTGTGAAATTAGACCATGAACATACCTAGAGTTTTTCATAGGTAATGTTCAGTTAGGGGAGAATAAATAAGAAGAAGAAAATAGAGGAAGAGGGAGATGTATATGAAGTAACCATAACCTAAGGATATCTTACCTAAAATCAGGGGGAGAAACACCTAAAATCGAATGGGAGAAGGAGGAGGGAGTGTAACTGGGATGGGTATAAGTCATGTGTCATTATGGGGAGAGGGTAAGGTAGTATATGGACTTATTTAAGGGGAAATCAGTTAGGTAGTTTTTGTAATCTCATAAAATTGTTAAGTTTGGGTGAATCACACGGTTGGCCAAATCATGTGCCAACTATGTGCCCCTTACTATATATTATTGGTAACAAGAACATTTTTTCTACACAGGTGGAAAAACCATGTACCAAACATGAAAAATGGCTCTATAATATTATATACCCCTACTGTATGGTTGTCGTATGGTTAGCACTAACCATGCACTGACCATGTAACGGGCATATTTTCTTAAAATTTCAAAATTTCCCAAGATTAAAAGAAACAAGCCTTAAGATTAATAAAATAAATAAATAAAATAATTATTAAATGAGGTTTGGGTGTGATGAAGATTAAAATAGGTATCCAAATAACATCCCACCTCTATAGTGTATCCATGATCTGGCTAAATCATTAAATGCTCATGCAGAATAATTCCACCCTCCATGGCATGATAGTACCTTATAGAATAAAAGAGGGACCATCACACCCATTGTATGGGTACTTCCTCAATATAAATCCATTAAGGTCACTACTCAAGTGAACATTCATTAACTCATACATTATGAGTTAATGCATGCAATTACTTTGGTTGTAACCCTTGGCCATATTTATTCATGCATTTATCTTATAAATAATACTTTGAAACTCTTATAATAATGATATCCAAGGTAAAAGAAGATATGAATGTTAACCTTTAATTTTAAAATTACCATATCATCCATAGGATATTTAAGAGAATCACATTATATAATTCCTCCAAATCAAAACTTACAATTTTCTAGGCAGTTTTATATTCCTTTGTATATTATCACATACAACATCCCTATAAAATACCTTATGATATCATATACATAATAATCTTTAGGTCATATCTCCATCAATATCCCACTTACTCTAAAGACTTATGGATTGTGTTCCGTTTCTCCTTATATTTTATCATATAAAATAACTTGTGAAACTATATCTAGAACTCCTTTTGTATATCTTCCAAAACACTTTTGTGGGGCTATCATTAACATCACTATATATCACGTCATATGTAATACATTATGAATACCAATCCAAAACTCCTTTTGGATAAACTCTAAAACACTTTTAGAGAATATCTTTAAGTAAAACACAATTCATATTCAATCAACCACAAAGTGTAACCCCATGGTCCTTTATATTATTGAAAAAATAATATGAATCCTTGAATCCATGTATGTAATAAAAGATCAAACTTTAGAAAATCATCAATGATACTCAAGCTACAAAGGGATTTGGTATGATCTTTATCAAACACATGTATCTTTATACTTGTGTCCACTAACTAAATTAAATTAAAGAATACATTTTTATATGATCCCTTTTTCTAATATATCAAGTGACCATGGGACATGGATTATGTCAATACCAAATATCCTACTCATATATTATTAGTTATCTAAGTATATACTGACCAGGTTAATGAATACACCACATGTCATTCGCCTTTATGAATGATCACATAACATGATCCTCACCCAAATAGATAAGTAAATCATATGTACTATATAGGTATAGTTATACACTTCTTCAGTCAATATCAATCAAGGGCCCAAATTTCATACTCAGCATATGAGAGGAAAAATATCATCTTGGTTGGGCTATAACTGGTGATATTATCAGCAAAATACTCGATCTCCCCTAATTATCTAAGCCTCAAGGCTTTTGTAAAAAAGGTATCAAATTATATTGGTTCTCATTATAGGTATCTCGCTAACCTTAGGGAGTAGGTAATCCAAATATAAATCATGCATTCCTAGTATACCAAAGATATGGTGTATGAAACTCCATGTGGTACACTTTCTAGGTCATCCAACACACAAAACCCATTTTGTACCTTATATATATATATATATACTTCATGTCCGAATATAAGATTCATATTCATATTAACCTTAAAACTTTATCCCAAATTATAATAATTATTGATAAGTATCAATTACAGATAACTAAAGTTGTATTTTTTTATAGTCAATAATCATTACACTTTAAGAAATGTATATCAATATATACATATATGCAGCCAATGTGAAATAATTATAAGGTAAATATTTCTTTCTAGTATAACACTATACATTTAATATTCTTAAAATCCTATAAGAATACATAAAAAACATACATAAGTGTCTATCTAACATATCATATATAATAGACCACCAGATATGCCTTATGTTTTCTACACTTTCAAGGGTTTTGTTTAACTCGTTACATCAATATGTAATTCATGCCATGTCTCTATGTAACCATATGATAAAACAATTAAACTAAAATATTTAGTGAGTAAAATCTATGAGGAAAACTAGTTGAATAATTTTGATAATTATAAATCATATTCCTAATGTTTAACTATTTGAATATATCCAAACTCTTTAACTTTAAAACATAAATCATTGCAATGTTAATAACTTCAATTGTCTACATAGAAATCTTTTTTAGTTTATCATTATCATTATCCTTTGGAACCAATTCAATTAAATTTTTTACTTAAAATATAATATAACTATTTACATTATATCCTAAAACCTATTAGGATATGGTGACATTCACTTAGTGTTTTGACTAGCATAATATTCTATTTATTAAATTTGAATTTATCTAAGTCCAAACATACTCCCACTAGCCTCTTAGACACTATATTATCTTCAGGATATCATTCTAAGATATATATAATCTTTTATATTGGGAAATAATACTTATTTTATTTTATTGTGAATATTTAAAAAATAAACAATTTTATCCATATCGTATATGGTATTCTATGTGTTTTGAGAATTTTTATTGAAATAAAGATTATTATATAAAATATACCACTAATGGTGGTGGAATATCAATTCCTTGTATTTTAAAAAACATCATGATAAACTCTTTTATCCTATATAAAACATTTTTTATCCTTATTTTATTCTCATGAATTTTATATAATGTGATAAATCATAAACTATGTGTATTTAATCCATTATATTATATTTTTTATCATAATACTTTGTTAATAAACACTTATCTTATCATATAAGTGAAATGAGATAAGTATAAACATCTTGTATTCATATCCATATACACTCAATATATTCCTTTATATTCAAATTGTTGATGTAGTAACTCTTTTCTTCATCATTTGAATACAAACTATAATATTTATGAATTATTCTGTAAATTTTGATCTCATTTATATTTACTATGTATACATTGATAATGATATACCCTTCAAAACTGAAGAATTAATTTCTAAAACATTGATACATGGAATGGATATTCCATGGAGTTTCTTAAACACTTTTAGGTATTCTAAAAAATTATATCCTATAATATTATTACTCCTCATTCTTGACAATGACTTTAGGTTTCAAGGGCCTAGAATGGCTACTGGAAGAAACATTGTAGGGATCTACAAGTAAATTTTCCTCTTTCAGTTTGAACTTTTATCCATTTTTTACTATCAATACAGCATCAAAAAATGTACATCACATGCCCTAGTTCATCTATTCTCAACACTTCTAATAAAAATGATAAAAAAAATCTTGAATACACTCATATCATTGAAACATTTCCATTGATTAAAATAGTATGAATTCCTTTACTAGAATAATACATAAGGAAACCTATAGTCTCACTAAGTCATTAAGATACCCTATCATATTGAGTATATTAGTATACACTAAAATCACATATGTTGTCATTAATTTAATGCCTTTGAAACCATGAGTGAATAATTTTATACTTATCATAAGAAATTATTTGATCCACATGTTGAAATAATTCAAAATTAAGTTTATCAAGATGGTGTTGCTCTAATATATAGAATAAATTTTCTTACTTAAGAAATTTTCTTAAGTTACTAGTGTTGGTAGTTTATTATAATAATATTCTTCTATCTATATAATTTATTTTAGAGTCAATTTTATTAATTATGGTGTCATTTATCTGTAATAAAAGTTTTTATTAAATGAGTATCTTATTTTAAAAATATTTAATAATTAATTATATTAAAATTTCTCCCACTAGAATTCCTCTCCTAACAAAGCTAATTGGATTGGGCATCGTCCCAATCAAATCATTTATAACTCTTGGATATAGTTGAGTGGAAAAATCTTTGTCTAATCCAGTATATGGATAAACCCAAATCTATTCCTATGGTGTCCTAAATCTTAGAATTTACCATATAACTGTAACTTGAAGATAAAAATATGATTTAGTTACCTAAATCTTAAGGTTATTCATTTCCATTGTTCCTTACAAAAGATAATCCTTCGGCACCCTGTTATGGAAAAATCAACCTAGTGGAATGAACAAAATCTTGACATGTATTTTATTCGGAAGGAATCTAACACTTGGTATTTTAAAGGGGATTTATCTCACCATATTATCTCATGTTATTACCTTTACATCTATATATGCTTATAATTATTTTTGAATCTTATTACCTTCCATCAAATCAATATTATCAAATCATATAGATGTATTACTATTTAAACAACTCATGGCCAATGTTGCTAAACCAAATTAAAATCCAGTTATATTTATACACATTAAAATGCATCTCATGTGTAAAGTACATGAAACACTTTCATATTATGTATAAATCATAATTAACCTCCTAATTAATGTTAATAACATAGTATAAGAAAAAGTCAAGGTAGAAGAAAACTAAATCACTTTTCATACCTGGAACATAACTCCTTATAATCATTAATGAAAATTTAGAAGCATTTTAACAAATTAAAATAAATCATACACATATTCATAATATAAAAATTATATTTAGGAATAATAAACCAAGGAATAAATTAAATAAATGAGTTATTAATAAATTTAAAAATGATATTCACGTTTATGAACAATTCATAAATATAGCTAATTATAAACAATATGATTTTTCTATTCATTATGGAAATTCTATAATTTAAATAAATATAAATATTTTATATTTACTCTCAATATATACTCCTTAATATTATTCATTATATTTAATTTACTTAAATATATGTTATTACATGAAATATAAACATTTTATATTTTAATTCTATTATATAACAATTTTCATAATCCTGATATCACACATTTGTCATTATTTAAACTGGGATCAAATTTAACATCAAAAATCCTTTTTATGTTACTTAAATAATTTCCCAAATAAGGTCATTAACATGAAATTTTCAAATAAAATATAAAACACTTTATATTTTTACCTTATTTTTTCATTTATAAAAATTTTATAAATAAATCTTATAATTTAAATATATAAAATTTATATCTAAACTATAATTCATGTCATATAAAAAATTTATTTTGGTATTAAAATTTAAAATTTGTGGATGATTATTTAATAAATGTTTCATAAAAAAACCATTAATTAATTATAAACAATTAATAATTAATAAATTTATAAACACCTTTATAAATTAATAAATATCCCAAAATACTTTTTATTGTAATTTATATAAAATTTATAAATTATACAATTAAATTCATAATAGAGTTTTCATAAAAGAAAAATATTTTTCCTCGGATGACATTTTTATCGATATGTCCAACTGTAATCCACAACATGAAAATCACCCAATATAAGAGTTAGTATGATTAATCACACATAAAGTTCCGTGTAGGATTATAATCATAGTATATGACACACCACATATATAAGATTAAAACTATATATATTTACTCACATAATATTAAACTAGTGGTAGAGAGACCTATGTAGGATCAATAATTTACTAGCTCATGTCAGATTAACATGTGTGTCTACCTACGTAGGATTAATCCAAGTGAATCACATATGTGGGGAAACTATGACCTATGATATGGGTGTCAGCATAAGGAGAGTAGCAACATATGGTGGTCTTTCATGAGAAACACTACCACTAATCTCGTTTAGCATAGGTAATTGTGCCCTAGGATAAGCACATGTGTATGATTATCTTGGCAGCACAGTGGAACATTTAAAAATGATCTAGTGCCTATGTATGGTGAGACTGAGTAATCCTGTTGGATTAAATTTATGTGGATATACATTGTGTGACATTAAAAAAAATTCACATGAATAACTCATCACCCACGTCAAAATAATTAATCATGCTAGTGTTTTCATAGGGTGAGTGATTAGATGATAGTATGCACTTATGATAGTCGTGTGCATAGAATTAAATTGGTGTGGGAATAATTATTTATTATATCTAGTGTTTTTTACTAATGATATGATTATTTCTTTTTATAGAAAATTTGAACTCTTTATTTTAACTATATTTTTTAGAATCAAGTTATATGGCAAGGATCTAATATCACTGATGGGTATCAAGGGATAGTTTGACAATTAAAATAAGTAGTGGAAATGAATTAGAAACCCAAATCTAACAAGCAATATGTGTGAATCCCTAAAAACATGTATTGTAATAAAATAAAGAATTGTAGTGCTTAACTTAGACCATTGATCACAATAGTTATTATATTCATTATGTGATCTTGATAAAGATCATAAAAGGTAGCCAAATTATATCCCTCCTCTAAGGTATATCCTCAGGCTGGAAAATCACTCAATGATAGAGTGGTACACTTCCACCATTCATGACATACTAGTGCCTCATATTAAAAAGGAGGATGAAGAGGAAATTTTTGGGGTCAATGGAGTATCAGTCAAGGTCTCACAAAAACTGGCAAAATCATTGTATGGTTACTACCTCAATATAAATCCCTCAAGGGAACTACTCAAGTGAACATGCATTAAATCATCTGTTATGAGTTAATATATGTCCTTACTTTGGTTGTAACCCTCTACCATATTTATTCATGAATTTATCTTATAAATGTTACTTTTAAACTCTCATAATAATTATATATATGTTGTAATATTATGATGACCAACATTTTTCATATATGATTTTCAACATAATTCCTTAAAAAATATTTCATTGATAAATTCCATGGGAGATTTTGAGGTTTAGTGTCTTGGAAACATGGTACATGATACATTAAGTGTAACACCCCATAATTTTAAAAATAAATTTTTAATGCATTTTATAATCTAGCCATTAAACATAACTTTTCCTCTACTGTGTTTGGAATTTTGAATAACTGTCATCTAGAGTTGTGACCAGTAAGTCATTTAGAGTCTGATAGAACAAACTTATTTTTTTGGTGAATAGTAACATACCCTTATGAATATTAATATTAATAGTAATATGACCCTTTTAAATAGTAAATAATAATATCATTTTATTTTCTTAAGGCAATAAGATAATGAGATCTTAATTAATTTTTCAATGTGAAAGAAAACTAATTTCACCTTAAAATTGTTATTTTTCGAATTAACTATAACTTTATTTAAAAATTAAATTAATAATATTTAGAAAATTAATTTTGGAAAATGGAGTTCATTTTTGAATTCTACATGTCGAAAAATGGTAGGGGTAAATTTTTTGGATTTTTCTAAAATTCTAGAATTTTTTATGAATAGTAAAATACAATAAAATACCGTATATACAAATTATCAGTTAAATACACTATTCATGAAATCACAAGTGATGCAAGCTCACTTGGTTCGAACTAAAATGCACTTATTACTATTATAGGTCAATGAAACAATACTATAGGTTGTATTGAGGGAAATAATAAAATAATGAATTAAATATTCAAAAATTACCCCTATCCTCCACTATAAAAACCCCTCACCACTCCCTATTCTCTTCACTTCTCTAAGCCTTTAAGATCCTCAAAGTTCTGCCCAAATACCCTTACCTATTCACTCCCCACGACCAGTAAGCTCTTGGTCGTTCCAAAGACCTAAATCCCTTCCCTTAAGGAGGTTCTCGAGGAAGTTTTTTCAAGAGGTAAAGGACCTTTCTTTTTCTTTGAGTTTCATTTGAATTTATCTTCTTTGGTTATCCTCTCCTCACCTCCTCTGACCAAATGACCATGATAACTCCAGTATCATCCATATACTGTATTTATATCATGTTAATGGAATAACCATCATCAATATTCTTACTCCCTCCCTTTTATTTTTATAAACAAAATCAATGTCCATGAGGTTCCAATTTATAACCTTCGTAGACAATGAAGTTTCGTTCTTCAATATTTCCTTCATTAATGGTCATGAAACCATATTTATGTTTGAACCAGACTATATTATATTAATTACAACCTAATTAAAATTCAGCAACCAGTATATGTACATATTATTAATTTATGTGACAAAACTAGTTCATAATAATCCAAATACCGCCAAATAATCGAAGTGGTTGTCATCTAACGATTCATACTCATTCCATGTAACCAAATTATAGAAGTGGCCATTAACAATTATTGATGTTCATAAATAATATGTAATTTCAATTCTGGATATTTACAACCATTCTACATGAACTTCATTACTTAAAAACAAGTGAACCAATTATGAAAATCAAGAAAACAAACACTCCAGAACGACAGAATTCAATATAATAACTTATAAATAATAACATAAATGAAATAAAATGAATTGTGATAAACTAAATACATGTCTATTAGGTTATTAAATAATTTATTTATATGTATAATTTCATATTCCAGGACCTCAATTTCAAGAGGGGAACACATTCAGATTTAAGGTAAGGGTTTTTTCACCCGAACTTCCATTTACATTCGGGTTATTTTCATTGTATAAATTACCTCAATGAAATTCTTAGGTATTATTGTATAATCATCATAAATTCTGTGTGATTGTTCTATATATGTACACAAACCATAATCCTTCTTTATTTTCTGGTGAATAACATTCTTTAAAAGGATCTTTCAAATTGTTTCTGAAATACAAGCCCAATTCAAGGGAATATCTCAATTTCTTACCTATTTTCAAGGGGAATATCTAATCTGTTTTTGGAAACCATAATATCTATAAAATAAATCATTTTGTTATGAAAATAATATCTTACTTTACTCATGGTTTAATACAAAGATTCTTTCAAAAGAACTCTTCTTTTCAAAGTAAAAGAGTATTTATTTCAATAATTACTTGAAGATTTTATAAGAGTATCTTCCTCTATTTCAACAAACTTGTTGATTATTATGTAATATTGGGATTAGTATTCCATATTATCATCTAACATATTCAATTTAATGTTTTATGATTATTTTGTCCATTGATGTGCTATCTTTAAACCATTCATCAGTTTACTTCGAATGGTTAGATTTTTTTCTTAATGTTCGGGGAAATCTATTTACATTTAATATATTAATGTGTATGTTGTTTATGTTTATCCCCGTTCATATGAGAAATTTATTGGACATAGTAAGTGTCAGGTGGGTCCCTCTATATCCCCTCGGTTCATCGGTAGGTCTCATGAGACAAACTACGGTCTTGGCACAAGGCCTTGACAAAATGATTATTTATGGTCTTGGAATGAGGCCTTGATGGTATAGATATGTTGTCCCGCATTATGAATTCCCTCACTATGAAAATAGTATTGATGGTCATGTGTTTATTATACTAGTAGAATACCCATGATTATGCTATGTTATGGCAATATTTACTCAGCTCATATTTCCGCCATAATATGTTCAAGTTTATTTCTAAAGGCATGTATTTTCAATTATTTACCATGTCTAATGTTTATATTATCTTCCACTGTATTGCTTAACCTTACTGTTCGTTTGATATCACCCCTTTATTATGTTTCATTTTATCAGGGCAAGAATAATTCTATTATGAATGAAATGCTGAAATAACCTAGGAGTTATGGAAGTTGTCTAAGGAGTTTCTATGTAGTTTTTCATTTCAATTTTTAATGATGAACTTATGTATGTATCTTGTTTCCAATAATACTAAACTAATTGGTCCTTTGGGATGCTTATTCCTTGTTTGTATGCCAATGTAACCAATAAGGCACCGGCTCTAGGTAACTGGGGTCGGGTCCTTACATGAAGTATATAGATCACACATAAAATTTATTTAATCATCTTAAAAGACTCTCTTATAATTATATCCTAGATCACCCCAAAACATATAATTTCTTGGGGACATAAATCAAATGGAAAGGGTGAGTATAAATCTTAGTAATGGGATAAATGAAGTAAATGGAATATAAGTGATCATCATGGATAAATCATGAGTAATAACATAAGATCATGTTCATAAGTAAATGAAGAATAACATAGAAATATAGCCACACCATAAAAATGATACATTCATAATTATATCACCAAGGTTCATTACCAAGGTGTTGTAAAACATATTACCAAGGTTTTTCACTAAGGTATCATAAAACATTCCCCAATTGTGATGTCAAGGTATCATAAATATGTTATATTTGGAGACTAATTTGTTGCCCAATGCATTATAGCTCTATAAATGTAACGAACCAAAACTCTTATCAATGAAATCCCCTTATTATAATTATGTAATAATAAAACTTTATAAATAAAGAATTAATGAAATAAAAGGCATTTCTAGAAGTTAAGAAACACATACCAAAGGAATAGTAACTTGTACATTGGAACATTAAAATGATCCTTATGAATAGTAAACCAGATAATTGAATAGTAATCTCACCAATGAAAGTATAAATAAAATTTATCCATCTTATATATTAAAATATGATATAGTTCTATTATAGTATAAGTAAATAAATATTTAAAAAAATATTAATTAAGTGTTGGTATTTTTGTAAATCATAAATATTTAATTACAATTTTATTATTAATTTAATAATATAAATGAAAATTAATTTTCATAAAATGTATTCATAAATTAATATTCTGTTTTCAAATGATTATAATATAATTTTATGATACCTTAGTTAATTTTTCAATGTGATATAAAAGCACTTATAATTTTAAAATAAGTATTTTCCAAGTAAATTATGATTTAATTAAAATTAAAATTTCTAATATTTAGAAAATTATTTTCATAAAATGGAGTTCATTTTTAAATTTTGCACATTGAAAAATGGTTTGGGTGATTTTTTGGTATTTTTCTAAAATACTTGAATTTTGTGAATAGTGAAATACGGTAATTTACAGTGTAAGTAAATAAATGAATTTTTTAGTCATGCTTGAGTCATGGATGATGTAAATGACTATTGGTTAGAATTCACATGTAATAATTATTTTATTTCATCTCAATAATCATCACTATTTCTTGTCTTGAGCAAAATAATAAAATATTGAGTAAAATAATGAGAACCCCCCCCCTCTCCTCTACTATAAATATCACCCCTCACCACCTCTTCTACTCACACCTATAAAGCCTTGAGACTTGTCCAAATTATGATAAAATATCCTCACAAGACCCTACCCCACATCCAAGAGATTTTATTATTAATAAAAGACCAAAACAAATCCCCTGAGCAGGTTCTCAAGAAGAAGGAATCAAGAGGTAAAACCCTCTTCCTTTTCTTTTAATTTCTTTTCAAATTACTTTCTTTTCTTTTTCTATCCTCACTTACCCTCGTCTAAATGGTATTATAACACCAGTACCTTACATATACTTAATTTTTTTATTCTAATTTAATAATTCATCATCATCTCTCTTTTCCCCTCCTTTTATACTAAAAATAAAAACATTGTCCATGATGTATTAATTCATCACATTCAAGGACGAAGAAGTTTTCAATTTTCATTACCGTCTTCAAGGATGGTCATGAAAAAAAAATTATTATTGAACCACATTATAATATATTAATTATATTTTATTTAATATTCTATAATCATTTTTTACACATGATATTAATTTATAAAACAAAATGAGTTCATTGTGAACAAAAACCGCCAAAATAAACCCAAATGATTATCATTAACTATTTATCTAATCATTCATCCTCATGACATAAAAAATGATATATAAGACCAATTAAACCTATATAATATCATTAATAACATATAAGTTCAATTATTGATAATTATCCCCACTTTATATGACCTTTTTTATATGTATACAAGTAAATCGATCATGAAAACCAAGGAAACCAACACTCATAAATGATGAAATTGAACCTCTTAACCCATCAAAAAGGGAATAAATGAATCTAAGTTATAATAAATCAAATAAATGTAGAAATTGTTCAGTAATTATTAATTAATTAATCTAATTTGATTATCCAGTATATTAAGATCAATTGAAGAACACCTTCGGACATAAGGTAAGGGATTCTACTCGAACCTCCATTATTCCTTCGGGTTACTCCATCTCTCTTTTTACCCTAATGAAATTCTCTTTTATTTTTATGTACATATTATAAATACTTTTTATATGTTACAAACTCATGTATCAAGAACCATTCATCCTTCTTTTTTGGGGATATACATGTTTTCAAAAGGTTCCCTACTCAATTATTTTTGATAAGAAAGCCCAATTTAATATAACTTCATAAATTCTTACCCAATTTTAGGTGCACTCTATAATATGTTTTAAGCCATAATTATTTTTCTAAAATCAATAATTTTATTATTAAATATTTCTTGGTTCACTTATGGTTTTATTTAAAATATTATTACTTTTTCTATTTTAAATTCTCTTTAATATTTTCCTTAAACCGCACTAAAATGTTTTAATTCTAAAGTTTCTTAAACACTATTTTTACATGTTGTCATTTCAGTTTGACATCTCTAATCATGATCTATTCCTATTTTCATTTATTAATTTCCATGTATGATTTAATTTATTTCTTTCATGGACACTTTTACGATACACCCATTTATTATGCTTTATGACATGATTATGATACCCAATTCTTTCCATGGATAACCCTTATGTTTATGTTTGATTTTTTATGTATGATTTTTTATGTGGAAAACATATTTATGAACATGTTATTATGGGTGCATCTATATATATCTCTAATGTATTAGGTAATATTTAGTCTCATGAGATGTTATGTGCAACAATCATGGTGGTTATCCTTGACTCGTGCTTCATGTGCAATGGTCTTGGTGGTTAGCCTTGACTCGTGTTCCTCTATGTGCAATGAGCCTTAAATAATTCTAAAGTCATATTTTATATTGATACTACATTACTATGAATCCATGATTATATGATCCCATGTTATTATTCCTTATATTAAATCATGTTCTATGCCTTTTTATATCATTATATTATGTCTTCTAACCCATGTGTAAATCTTTATTCTTATGTTTATTCCCTTACTGGGATTTTAGTTCTTACCTTTTTTCATGTTATCCCCAAGTTATCCACTACTGATGTAAGGGATCAAATTAATCTAGGAGCTCTTTATGAATATTAAATAAAATATGTTCTTATTTTTGAATCATGATGTTTAAATATGTACCTAATCTCCAAGACACTAGACTTTATGATCCTTAGCTTGTAATTTGATGTTTAATTATGTTTAAAATCATGTAATATTATTTGAAAAGGCTTGTATCTCTATAATAATGTCACACCATTCATATGAATAAATTTATATGTTCTATATAGATCATATATCATAATAGATCATTTCATCTATTACCAATGGAGAATAAAAAATGGGTTTCATATGAATTCATTGAGTTTATAAGAGTTTAAAGACATGAAATTTTCATCATTATTAACCTATGAGTAGGGAATATGGTTTTAATATTTATAAATTATCAATTAATGAAGTATGATTATATCTATATAAACATAATTTAATGAAAAAAAGTCTTGGGTATTCAAAACATAAAAATATTTCATGGAAAAAATAAAATCGATTAAAGTTTTTGGTAGCATAAAGGGTATAAAAAATGGATAATGATATGGGATTATTAAGAGAGAATGAAAGTATCTCATTAATATGAAAATATTTATAAAGTAATGAAATCATTATAAATACAATAAAACATAATTTGGGAGCCTGCTCACAATAGAATTCTTACCTCAAAAAATTACTACAATCCTATTTGTTGTAACATTGAGAATAATTAAAACTAGATTAAACACTTCAAAAAACCATGGATAAAGCCCTTGATATTCAGTCTCATCTGGCACCTTGCTCTCAATAGAGTTCCCACTAATATTTTTCTTCAATCGTTTGGAATTCAGCTTTGCTCTAAATATAAAATCTGTAATCAACACAGAGAAGATGCTAACTACCTCTTCCTTTCTTATGCTACTACTTCTGCTCTTTAGAACTATATTTTTGACATCTTTGATTTTAGATGGTTGATACTTGAATTTTTCAAACATCAACTTATGAAATGTGCAGAGATGGAAGGCTCTAATAAAATCAGGAACCTTTTCCTTGTTGTAGTTGTTGAACTTCACCATGTGATCTGGTATGATCGGAATGCAATTATTCATAACAATTACTCACTCAATCTTAGTGCATGTTGGACCTGTATCCTCATTTCCATACAGGAAACTACTTTGATACAAAAAGGACACTACCACAACACCATGCATGACTTTGTAATCTTGAAATGTCTACAGATCAACAGAAATTTATGTCATCTGCATCGCACTCTGGAGGTGCTCTGGAGAGATCCTCTCCCTAGATGGATCAAAATCAACATTGATGGTGCCTCCAAGGGAAATATGGGGTATGGAGGGTGTGGTGTTGTCTTCAAAAATCTACTCGTCCAGATTCTAGGTTGTTTCGTGGGTCATTGTGGAATTTCCACCTCCCTTGAAGCTGAGATTATGGGTTTGATTCATGCGATTAAATTTTTCATGGCTTTTGGTTGGAACAACCTTTGGATTTAAAGTGACTCGATGACCAGTGTTCAAGAAATTTGGAATGGTGTAACTCATCTAGCTTGACCAATTACTACCCATTGGATGGAATGAAATCATTCTCTCACTGATCTAAACTAAATCACCACACATGTTTATCAGGAAGCAAACATGGTTATTGATGGCTTGACCAACTTGGGAGTTAATCAAGACATAACCTGGTGTGAATACCTCCCTGCTTCTCTTATTCCCTTTCATAAAAAATATTGTAATATGATCTCATGCTTTAGACTTTTGTAAACTTTCTTTTAATAAATTTTGTGCTTTGGTCATTTGGGTCGAGGCATCACCTTTAAAAACGCATAATAATTTGTAAATTAAATGAATTATAATAAAGGAAGTGGTTGAATGAAAAGAAGGAAAGAGGAAGATAATCTCTTACCTTAACTACAACTTCCTATACTTAAAGGGGTGATTCCTTAAGAAATTTGGGGCTTCTTAAAAGGTCTTAATGAAATGATAATATATGTAAGGATGTGATAACAATATTGAGAATTAATTAAATGGGGTGTATAGGATGGTATTTATAGAAAAATAAATAAAAATATTATTTATCAAATATAGCTTTTGAAATTCTAGGTTTTAGAAAATACATTTTCCATGGGCCATACATGGTTTTGGCTCATGGTTTTTGAAATTAAGATCATGGATGTTCACATATTACAATTTTAAAACAAAATTTCTATTATTTATATCAATTTTACCATGAAAATAATCATTTTTTCATTAAAATTATTTTTTAAAGTCAAAACATTGTTTTTAGAATTTGGAATTTCTTTATATAATTTTTTTTTAAATTGATTTAAATAGTTATAAAATAATAAAAATATTAATTAAAAATATTAATGACATGAAAAAAATAATATATATTATTAAATCATTATTATATAATTATTAAGTCAAAAAATTTATCGAAAACAAATAATGTATTTATATTATTCACTGAAAAATAAAGTATTTATAAAATTTTCAAAAATTCACTCCAAACTAATTTTGATGTTCTGAATTCAAATATAATGTTTATTTTTTGAAAAAAATTTATATGTATAATAAATAATTATTTTAAATAAAAATATTTTATATTTGTTACAAAATATAATTTTTAAAGGGGAACATGTTATTTATTAATAAATTTTATATTTTATAATATCATACATATTGATTATTAAAGGGTATATAGACATATAATAACATATTTAAAATAAAATTAGTATATATAATAATTTTTTAATTTCATTTTAAACAGGTATTTTAATATTTTATTGTGTATGTTTACTATTCCAATGGTCTTATAGCGGTTACATTACAATGGTATTTATACCCAAATGAGGAGAATTGTTTATTATTTTTCAAATATAGCCTTTATAATTCTAGGTTTTTAAAAATAAATTTTTCATGGGGCACCCATGGTTTTGGTTCCAAGTTTATGAAATTAATAACATGGTTTTTGAGGCATTATAATTTCAAAACCAAATTCATATTCATTATATTAATTTGACCACAAAAAGAATATTTTATTCATTAAAAATTATTTTTTAAAGTCAAAAAATTCTTTTTAAAATTTTGAATTGCTTTATAGATTTTAAAAAATGATTTTAATTCTTATAAAACAATAAAAAAATATTAATTAAACATATTAAGGTCTTGAAAAACTTGATATATATTATTACATCATTATTACATAATTATAAAGTCATAAAATATACCAAAAACACAAAACTGCATTTTTCTTATTCACTGAAACCATGAGTAGATAATTTTATACTTATCAAAAGAAATTATTTGATCCACATGTTGAAATAATTCAACATTAAGTTTCTCCAGATGGTGTTTCTCTAATATATAGAATAACTTTTCTTAATTAAGAAATTTTCTTAAGTTACTGGTGTTATTAGTTTCTTATAATAATATTCTTCTATCTATATAATTGATTTTAGAGTAAATTTTATTAATTATGGTGTCATTTATCTATAATAGAAGTTTTTATTAAATGAGTATCTTGTTTTAAAAAAAATTAATATGAAATTTTATTAAATGTGCTCCCACTATAATTCCTCTCACAACAAAGATAATTTAATTGGTCATCTTCACAATCAAATCATTTATGACTCTTGGATATAGTTGAGTGGAAAACTATTTATTCAATCCAGTATATGGATAAACCCAACTCTATTCTTATGGTATACTAACTCTTAGGATTTAACATATAACTTTAACTTAAAGATCACAATATGATTTAGTTACCTAACTATTATGGTTAGTCATTTCCACCATTCCTTACAAAAGATAATCCTCAGGCACCCTATTATGGAAAAACCAACCCGGTTGAATGATCAATGTCTTGAAATGTATTTTCTTTAGGTATTTTAAAGGGGATTTATCTCACCATATTATTGTATGGTATTACCTTTATATATATATATATATATATATTATTCTAAATATTTTGGAATATTATTCCCTTCTATAAAATCAATATTATCAAATCATATTGATGTATAACTATTTACATAACTCATGGAATGTGTTGCTAACCCAAATTAAAATCCAATTATATTTATCCACATCCAAATTCATATCAGGTGTAAAGTACATGAAATTATTTCATATTTTGTATAAATCATAATTAACCTCTTAATTCAAGTTCATAACTTAGTATAAGAAAAAGTTAAGGTATAAAGAAACTAAATCTCTTTTCATACCTAGAACATAACTCCTTAGAATCATTAATGAAAATTTAGAAGAAGTTTAACAAATTAAACTAAATCGTACACATATTCATAATATAAAAATTATATTTATAAATAATAAACAAAGGAATAAATTAAATGAATGAACTATTAATAAATTAGAATATGAGATTCACATTTATGAACAATTCATAAATATAGCTAATTATAAACAATATGATTTTTTATTCATTATAGAAATTATATAATTTAAATAAATATAAATATTTTATATTTACTCCCAATATATACTCCATATTATTATTATTTTTAAAAGGTTGGGGTCGAAGCCTCATTTATTATTAAAGCAAAGAAAAGACCTCTTTAATTGGGTAGAGGGAGACCCATTACATAGCTTGAAGGCCCAGTGGGCATTTAGCTCATTACATGGCCAGTAGGCCCAAATATTTTTCCCAAGGCCCATTTTGTGAATAGTACTACTACAGTACCCGCCTGCTACAACACCACACAGTACCTTCCACCACTATAGTGCTTGTCATTGCTACAGTACCACCGCTGCAACAGTATCGCCACTGCTACAGTAACCTGCGCCCAATGGGTTTTAAACCCCCATTTTTCATGTAGGATTACAAGGTGCTTACCACTGATCCAAACCCCAACTACATACTCCTTCATATTATTCATTATATAAAATTTACTTAAATATATAATATTACATGAAATATAAACATTTTATATTTCAATTATATTATATAATAATTTTCATAATCCTGATATCACACATTTATCATTATTTAAACCACGATCAAATCAAACATCAAAACTCCTTTTGATGTTACTTAAATAATTTCTTAAATAATTTCATTAACTTGAAAATTTCAAATAAAACATAAACCACTTTATATTTTTTCCTTATTTTGTAATTTATAAAAAATTTATAAATAACTCTTATAATTTCAATATAGAAATTTTATATCTAAACTATAATTCATGTCATATAAAAAGTTATTTTGGTATTAACATTTAAAATTTATGGATTATTATTTAATAAATGTTTTATAAAAACCCCTTAATTAATTATAAAAAATTAATAATTAATAAATTTATAGACACCTTAATAAATTAATAAATATCCCAAAATACATTGTATTATAATTTATATAAAATTTATAAATTATACAACTAAATTCATAATTGAGTTTTCATAAAAGAAAAATATTTTTCCTCAAATGACATTTTTAGCGATATGTCCAACTCTAATCCACAACTTGAAAATCACCCAATGTAAGAGTTGGTAGGATTAATCTCACATAAAGTTTTGTGTAGGATTAAAATAATAGTATATGATACACCGCTTATGTTCGATTAAAACTATATAGATTTACTCGTGTAATATTAAACTATTGGTAGAGAGACCTATGTAGGATCAATAATTTACAATCCCATGTTAGATTAATATGTGTGGCCGCCTATGTAGGATTAATCCGAGTGAATCACATATGTGAGGACACTGTGACTTATGATATGGGGGGTCTGTGTAAGGAGAGCAGTAACATATGGTGTTCTTTAATGAGAATCACTAGCACTAATCTCATGCAGTATAAGTAATTGTGCCTTATGATAAACACATGTGTATGATTATCTTGTCAGCACAGTGTCACATGTAAGAATGATCTAGTGCCTATGTATAGTGAGGCTCAGTAATCCTGTTGGATTAACTTTATGTGGATATACCTTATGTGACATTAAAAAAATCACATTAATAACTCATCACCCACATCAAAATAATAAATCACACTAGTTTTTTTGTAGGGTGAGTGATTTGATGATAGTCATCACTTATGATAGTCATGTGTGTAGCATTAAATTGGTGTGGGAATCATTATTTATTATATCCAGTGTTTTGTACTAATGATACGCTGCTTTATTTTTTTAACAAACATGAACTCTTTATTTTAACTATGTTTTTGAGAATCAAAGTATATGGTAGGGATCTAATATCACTGATGGGTAACAAGGGATAGTTTAACAATTAAACTAAGTAGTAGAGATGAATTAGAAACCCAAATCTAACAAGCAAAATTTGTGAATCCCTGAAAACATGTATTGTAATAAAATAAAGAAGTACAATGTGACCATTGATCACAATAGTTATTATCTTTATTATGTGATCTTGATAAAGATCATCAAAGGTGGCCAAATTTTATCCCTCCTCTATGGCATATCCTCGGGCTTGAAAATCACTTGATGATATTGTGGTATACTTCCACCCTTCACGACATGTTGTGCCACGTAGTAAAAAGGAGGATGAAGAGGAAATCTTTGGGGTCAATGGAGTATTGGTCAAGGTATCAGACTGTAATGTCCCGAATTTTTTCATGTATTATTTTAATATTATATGGGAATTAATTCAAGACCAGGCTCTGAGACGGCGTGCAGTTCCGAGGCCCGGTGAGCCCGGATCAAATGTTTGAATTTAATTTAATAATTAAATAACGCGCACGTGCGGTTTTCCTAAAAAAGTGGAATAACTTCCGAACGGGTGCTTGAATTATAAATCTGAGGGCGTCGTTGCATTCGTAACAGTGATTTTACCTTAGGCAAGGCCTAACATCGGTCGACGCAGGTCGGTGGTGGAATCTAGTTTTTGGGACGTAAGAGTAATAAAATATTTAAATAAAAATATTTTATTCTGCAGTGAGATCTTTTAAGTCTGCTGCAATAGATATCCCTTACCTTTTTAATTAAAGGTTGGTGCAAGGGGTCCAGGGTTACAAACCTCATAACCCTGAAACCTTTGGCGGCTCTGGAGGCTCTGGAGAAAACCTCCCAACACGACGATGATGAAGCAGCGATCGGATCATCACCGATGAAGGCCACGGAATCCAGGTAGGATGTTTGTTTGTGATTTCTTCCCCGATGTTGATTTCTACGACGAACGTGGGCTAATCCATGAACAGATTAGTCTGCGAATCGATCGTTCTTGCGGGATGGGCATTTTGCGGGGATTTATGGGAGATTGAATCCATGTTAATCCATTGTTGTTGATTTTATACTTCGTTTAATCCCATTAATGGGAGCGGATCAACTCTGTGACAAACGACGGTGGAGGTTCATTCCTCAAGTTCGCTTCTTTGAATTTCTCCCCATTCTTTTCTTCGCTTTCTTCACGTTCTTCGCGGGGTGATGAACGACGGATCATTGTGCATCCATTCTAAGACGAAACGATCCTAAACTATGGATCCAACCCCAGAGCGGTGTCACGGAGGTGCGACGGCGATATCGGAGGACGATTTGGAGAGGATCGAGAGTTATGGGTTTTCGGGTGTTTTTCTTCGGATGGATCGTTCGAGGGTTATGATCCGTTTAAAAGGCCTAAAACACTCATCGCGGTGTTCGTATGACGAACGAAACCAATCCCTGGAGTATCAGGACAAACGGATGAGAGATCGTGGATCCAGAAGATCGGCTGAAGTGCGAGGAAGAAGATGGCATTCTGCAAATTTCCCGACTACACGCCGTGTAGTATGGGATACACGGCGTGTGTTCCTCGGCGGACCACCTAGTGTGTACTTCGGGAGTACACGGACACAAGTAGGGTACACGGCCAAGGACACGCCGTGTATACCCCTCCCCGTCCAGACCCGGCTAGATACACGGGATACCCCGTGTACTGGTACACGGGCAGGCGACACAGACACGGGCAGGGTACACGGCCAATGACACACCGTGTATACCCCTCCCCGGCTAGGCCCGACCAAGATACATGGGATACCCCGTGTACTGGTACATGGGCAGGTGACATGGACACAGACAGAGACTGTGTACGGGCACATGGCCAGCGTACACGGAGTGAGCCCCAAGTGCTCGTACACGGCGTGTGATGCTTCTACATGTCGTGTAGTTATTTTTCTATCCGACAATCCAAATGACACGGGCCGTTTACACGGGCAGTACCCGGAGTCAGGAACACGGTGTGTACTTTTCTACATGTCGTGTAGTTGAGTTTTACATAGCTTGAACGGATGACACGGGCCGTTTACATGGGCAGTACCCGGGGTCAAGGAACACGGCGTGTAACCATACTACACACCGTGTAATATTTTCTTCAAGTCTTGAGCCAGTTGCCTTCTCTGACTTGGACTAGTTTTCTTAGGGTTCGTGCCCTTGGTCCTTTCCCTGAAGGTTCTGGTTTCATTTCC
Organism: Viscum album; assembly: GCA_963277665.1. Taxonomy (NCBI): domain Eukaryota; kingdom Viridiplantae; phylum Streptophyta; class Magnoliopsida; order Santalales; family Viscaceae; genus Viscum; species Viscum album. The sequence goes on from OY728164.1 coordinate 176,411,648, forward strand.
TTTACATAGGAGTATGATCCCTTCAGCCGAACTTCCTGAATAGAGTTGTTGGAATCCCCTCTGTGAGACTTAGAGCTGGATCCTCTATTCATTCCTGGAACCCTAGGTATAGTTCTTGGTATCGACATGACCAACTTTACCCGGGCACCGATCCTCTGCTTAGCGGATTAGCTCAGATTGAGTTGTCGGAATCACCCCATGACTTGGTCGTGATCCTCATCTAAGCATCATGTTCTCATAGTCCTTGTGGAGTGTGTTCTCCCGGAATGGGTACTTTGTGTCTCTCTCTTTAGACCTAGGAGTGTGTTCTCCTTGTTACGTTCTTAGTGGAATCTTCAAGCTAGATCCTAGGGGCGGTATCGCGATGGTCGTTTGTGTATGAGTATATCTGGATATTCTTATTATAAGTTCTGTAGACATATACTGTGTAGAGCTGACTGCATCTTTCCTTTGTGGTATTTTCCCTTGTTGTATTTTCTTTGTGGTTTCGGGTTGTCCTACTGGGTATTGTTATACTCACCCCTGCACGGGATTTTCTTGCACGTGTCATGTCTTGTGCAGATGAGCGAGCCTTTGACAGGATTCTGGGCGGACCCAGACCGGATGGAACTCAGTGAGATCATACAGGCCGAGGTGTGTTCCTACGGCTACAAACTGCAGTCCCAACACCTTTCTTTACAGTTTGGACTTTGTTACGGACTCTCTTTTGGTGGGATTGTACTTTTGTCCCAGGGTTTTACACTTGTTGTACTTTACTTTCCTGTCGTACTCTGTGGTTGGGTTTCAGTGTATGCATGCATCTTTTCCTTTTAGTAGTTTTTACTTCTCATCTTTGTGGGCTCGGAGATGTGTGTGCGTGTGTACAGGTTTATAGGAAATGTCTCCCATGTTAATAGCATGCTTACTCAGTACCAGTCACCATCCCCTGGCCTATTTGAGGCAGGCCTGGGGAGTTGCGGCTCGGGCCCCACTGGGACGGGTTGTGATAGAGTGGTATCAGAGGTGGTCGGTTCTACCTTAGGACCAAGAGTCTGTGAGTTGGTTTGGGGAAACAGTGTTAAGTGTTTCGAGTTCAGATTTCAGGCCAGGGATCCCAGTGTTGGTGCGAGCAGCCGACGTATCCATACATCAGGGCTCTGATAACCTGCTTTTCGACTCGGAGCATGAGAACACTAGTTGCAGGGGAAAATAATATTACATGCATCATATAGGAATGGGTTGTGGTTTTCTTGTCCTTCTTGAGTCAGCTCTCCAGATATACTCATTGACTGAGATGCATCTTGTTTATTTACAGGATGCCTCTGCAACGCATACCCGCTAGGATCCAGCAGCTCGATCACGAGGATGACCCCCTTAGTGATGAAGCTTCGATACAGGGGCCGGATCCCCTAGTTTTACCATCAGGTGGTGTGCCAGTTATTCCGCCACCTGTAGAGCAGTGTTTAGTGCCTGCTGTACCAGTGGAGGAGGAGCGAAGGTTGAGCGCACTCCATGAGTTTCAGATACAAAGACCCCTCAGGTTTCGAGGCGAGCCTAACCCTCAGGCAGCAGAAGAATGGCTTGAGGCAGTGGCCAGATTCTTCAGTTTGGTCAGGACACCAGCAGACTAGATGGTGATCCTGGCAGTGAGCCTTCTGCAGGGCTCGGCAGGACGATGGAGGAGTTTGGTTATCCAGACCCACGACGAGGCGACTCTTGCATGTCCAGAGTTTGAGCGTCTCTTTAGAGAGGAGTTTTCACCGGTTACCTTGAGAGCAGTATGTATACATGAGCTTCTTCAGCTCCAGCAGGGAACCATGATGGTGGCTGACTATTCGTCGAGGTTTACCGACCTCTCGCGGTACTCGATGGATATGGTCATAGATCAGTACTTTAGAGCTCGGACCTTCAAGCGGGGCCTGCTCAGAGATATATGAGCTATCATTATCCCTATGAGCATTCCCACATATGTTGGGGTGCTCGAGCGGGATTTGGTGGTTGAGAGATTCTTGGAAGAGCAGAGACAGCCAGCAGTTGTCAGTGGTGGGCGAGCTGGAGTAGAGACCTCGGCAGCAGGGAGCCGACGTCAGGGACCCAGGCGTGGGAGACATTTTCAGAGGAGATCCCAGGATAGGGGATCTTCCGTACAGGGTTCGCAGGGCGCATCCATCCAGCCTCAAGAGAGGCGATGCTACTCATGTGATGGTAGGGGACATATCGCTCGAGATTGTCTGACCCACCATACTACTAACATGGGAGCAGTGGATGGACCACCGAGGTAGAGGCAATGTGTGGAGTAGACAGATCCATGAGGCGGCGGACGCGGTAGAGGAGCTGGGAGAGCAGCTGGAGGTGGTCGGTGTTTTGACCCCTTTACCACCACCACCCCCAGGAGGTCCACCCCAAGCTCAAGGAGCCAGTGGACAGAGGCAAAGACAGGTTCAGGCGGCAGAGTCTTATGACCCAGGTACTCCCTGAATGATTAGAGGTACTATCTATGTCTTTTATACCTTGGCTACCGTACTGATAGACACAGGTGCTAGTCATTCCTTTCTGGATGCTTATCTTGTTCGAGACCTTGAGATTCCAGTTGAGCCATTGACTCGACCCTTACGCTTAGAAACACTGGCTGGAGAAGATTCAGAGATCACACACCTCTGTAGACAGTGTGACCTAACCCTTGGGGGTGAGAGTTTCGGTTGGAACCTCTTGGGGGTAGCGTCGAGGCCTTACGATATCATTCTTGGTATGCATTGGCTATCCATAGTTCATGCCCAGATCGACTGTTTTAGGTGAAGGGTGTGGTGTGTCCGCAGTGATGGAACAAGGTTCTCTTTTGTCGGTGAAAGAGAGACCCAGGCAGCGCAGGATGGACTCATGCATAGAAGGGCACAACCGATTTCACATCAGTTGGCTAGCCTAGCCCATGGCACAGTCGATGTTACGAGTTTCCAGTTTCTAGCAGTAGTGGTTGAGTATGAGGACATCTTTCCAGAGGATGTCCCCGGGCTACCTCCCCATCGGGAGATATATTTCTTCATTGAGTTGCAACCCGGGACGACACTGATATCAGTATCAGCATATTGGATGGCTCCTGCAGAGCTTCATGAGCTGAGGGTGCAGCTGGACGACTTGCAGGATAAGGCCTTTGTGAGACCCAGCGTTTCACCCTGGGCGGCCCCAGTACTGTTTTCCAAGAAGGAAGATGGGAACTTTAGGCTATGTGTGGATTACCGGTTCTTGAATTAGGTGACCGTAAAGAATCAGTATCCACTACCGAGGATCGATGACCTCTTCGACCAGTTGAGAGGGGCACGATGGTTCTCGAAGGTTAATCTACGATCAGGCTATCACCAGTTGCGAGTACAGGATGAGGATATACCGAAGACGGCTTTCAAATTCCACTACGGTCACTATGAGTACTTGTGATGCCCTTCGGCGTGACGGAGGTGCGGAGTTTCCTTGGGTTGGCAGGCTACTATCGGAGATTCATCCTTGATTTCTCCAGAATTGCAGCACCCATGACAGCTTTGACCCAGAAAGGGCAGCCTTTTGTGTGGAATGAGAGATGCCATCAGGCTTTCCAGTAGTTAAGACAGAGTTTTACGAGCGCCCCGATCTTGAGATTACCGGAGGAGGGTGTCGAGTACGTGGTGTTCTGTGACGCATCAGGAACTAGGCTTTGTTGTGTCCTGATGCAGAGGCAAGCGGTGATTGCCTATGGCTCACGTCAGTTGAGGCCACACGAGCAGAATTATGCGACCCATGATCTTGAGTTGGCAGTGGTAGTCTTCGCATTGAAGATGTGGCAGCACTACCTGATGGGCAAGCAGTTTACCATCTAATCTGATCATAAGAGTCTTAGATATATCTTTTCTCAGAAGGATCTGAATTTGAGATAGAGGTGATGGGTTGAGTTCCTCCAGGATTACGACTTTGAGATCTTTTACACACCTGGGAAGGGGAACGTAGTGGCAGATGCTCTCAGTAGGAAATCTAGTTCACAGTTGCTGGATGAGGCGACGAGGCAGTTGGCCTCTTTACAGTTATCCTTTGTGGATAGAGATGAGGGGTCTTACCTTCAGTCGATGTTTGTTACCCCTCCACTACTACAGCGAGTCAGGGAAGCGCAACGCGAGGATGCTAGTTGTGAGACTCTACGTGCTCAGATATCCATAGGTGTTGCGGCTGATGGATATTCAGAAGGTGGGGAGCACATTGTTCTTTTCAGAGGGCGTACGGTAGTACCAGTGACGTTACGAGAGGAGGTTTTACGGGAGTTCCATACATCCCCTTTGGCGGTGCATCTAGGCATGGAAATGATGTATCAGGACCTCCGATGTCAGTTCTGGTGGCCAGGAATGAAGAAGTGTGTGGCAGAGTTTGTTTCTCGGTGCCTTACTTGTCAGCAAGTAAAGGTTGAGCACCAGGTGCCAGCAGGCTTGACTCAGCCCCTTGAGGTGCCAGATTGGAAGTGGGATGGGATATCCATGGACTTCGTGACGGGTTTACCAAGTACGTCCAGGGGACACGATTCCATCTGGGTGATCGTTGATCGACTCACCAAGTCGGCCCACTTCCTAGCCATACGGGAGCAGAATTCGGTAGAGAGCTTGGAACGCCTCTACGTGCAGGAGATAGTTCGACTTCATGGAGTTCCATCCACGATATTCTCATATCTTGATACTAGTTTCACATCCCGGTTGTGGAAGGGATTGCCGGAAGCTTTTGGGACTCAGTTGCACTTGAGCACAGCGTTTCATCCCCAGACTGATGGTCAGACAGAGTGGACCATCCAGGTCCGGGAGGATATGATTCGAGCTTGCATTCTTGACTTCGGTCGTAGCTGGGAGGATCACCTACAACTGGTTTAATTTTCTTATAACAACAGTTATCATTCCACTATAGGTATGTCACCATTCGAGACTCTGTACGGGCGACCTTACAGGTTACCGCTTTGCTGGACTGACCCAGGAGAGTCAGCACTTATGGGCCCGAAGATGGTGAGAGCTACTACAGAGAAGGTGTAGGTCATCCAGGAGTAGATGAAGACTGCACAGAGTTGGAAAAATTCTTATACCGATAGGAGGCGGAGGCCCTTGGAGTTTGAGGAGGGAGACCATGTGTTCCTTTGGGTCTCACCTCAATGGGGATTGCGGAGATTTGGCCGAGTTGGCAAGCTATCTCCGAGGTTCATTGGCCCTTTTCAGATTCTAAGTAGAGTTGGAGAGGTGTCGTATCACTTGGATCTACCTCCTCAGATGGACCAGGTACACAACGTCTTCCATGTGTCACAGCTGCGGAGGTACGTGCATGATCCATCGCACGTTATCGGCTGAGGTGGGCTGGACATCGATGATCGAGCGACCTTTGTTGAGTACTCAGTAGAGATCGAGGATTGGCAGGAGAAGATCCTTCGTGGGTGAGTTATTCCCTTAGTGAGTGTCCGGTGGTAGCACGGGAATCTCTAGGAGAGCACGCGGGAGCGGGAGGCTCAGATTCACATGCAGTACCCACATATTTTTTAGTAGCCTTTGTTTTGGATTTTTGGGGACGTAAAATCCCTAAGGTGTGTGTCATGTAATGTACCGGATTTTTCCATGTATTATTTTAATATTATATGGGAATTAATTTGAGACCAGGCTCTGATATGGGGTGCAGTTCCGAGGCCGGTGAGCCCGGAACAAATGTTTGAATTTAATTTAATAATTAAATAACGCGGGCGTGTGGTTTTCCTGAAAAAGTGGAATAACTCCTGAACGGGTGCTCTGATTAGAAATCTGAGTGCGCTGTTGCGTTCGGAACTGCGATTTTACCTCAGGCAAGGCCTAACATCGGTTGGCGCAGGTCGGTGGTGGAATCCAGTTTTTGGGATGTAAGAGTAATAAAATATTTAAATAAAAATATTTTATTCCGCAACGAGATCTTTTAAGTCTGCTGCAACAGATATCCCTTACCTTTTTAATTAAAGGTTGGCGCAAGGGGTCCAGGGTTACAAACCTCATAACCCTAAAACCTTTGACAGCTCTCGAGGCTTTGGAGAAAACCTCCCAACGCGGCGACGACGACGCAGCGACCGGATCATCGCCGATGAACGCCACGGAATCCAGGTAGGATATTTGTTTGTGATTTCTTCCCTGATGTTGATTTATATGGCGAACGTGGTCTAATCCACAAACAGATTAGTTTGTGGATCGATCGTTCTTGCAGGATGGGCTTTTTACAGGGATTTATGGGAGATTGAATCCATGTTAATCCATTGTTGTTGATTTTCTGCTCCGTTTAATCCCATTAACGGGAGCGGATCAACGTCATGAAGAATGACGGCAGAGGTTCGTTCCTCAAGTTCGTTTCTTTGAATTTATCCCCGTTCTTTTCTTCGTGTTCTTCACGTTCTTCACGGGGTGATGAATGACAGATCGTTGTGCATCCATTCTGCGACGCAACGATCCCAAACTGTGGATCCAACCCCGAAGCGGTGTCACAGAGGTGCGACGGCGATATCGGCGGACGATTCGGAGCGGATCGAGAGTTATGGGTTTTCAGGCGTTTTTCATCGAATGGATCGTTCAAGGGTTATGATCCGTTTTAAAGGCCAAAAACAATCGTTGTGGTGTTCGTATAACGAACCGAACCAATCCCTGGAGTATCGGGACGAACAGACGAGAGATCGCGGATTCGAAAGATCGGCCAAAGCGCGAGGAAGAAGGCGGCGTTCTGGAAATTTCCCGACTACACGTCATGTAGTATGGGATACACGGCGTGTGTTCGTCGGCAGACCACCTGGCGTGTACTTCGGGAGTACACGGACACGGGCAGGGTACACGGCCAAGGACACGTCGTGTATACCCCTCCCCGGCTAGACCCGGCCAGATACACGGGATACCCCATGTACTGGTACACGGGCAGGCGACACGGACACGGGCAGGGTACATGGCCAATGAAACGCTGTGTATACCCCTCCCCGGCCAGGCCTGACCAAGATACACGGGATACCCCGTGTACTGGTACACGGGCAAGCGACACGGACACGGGCAGAGATCGTGTACGGGCACATGGCCAGCGTACATGGAGTGATCCCCAGGTGCTCGGACAAGGTGTGTGATGCTTCTACATTCCGTGTAGTTATTTTTCTATCCGATAATCCAAATGACATGGGCCGTTTACATGGGCAGTACCCAGAGTCAAGAACACGGCGTGTACTTTTCTACACACTGTGTAGTTGAGTTTTACACAGCTTGAACGGATGACACGGGCAGTTTACACGGGCAGTACCCGGGGTCAAGGAACACGACATGTAACCATACTACACGCTGTGTAATATTTTCTTCAAGGCTTGAGCCAGTTGCCTTCTGTGACTTGGACTAGTTTTCTTAGGGTTTGTGCCCTTGGTCCTTTCTCTGAAGGTTCCGGTATCATTTCCTTTACATAGGAGTATGATCCCTTCAGCCGAACTTCCTAAATAGATTTGTTGGAATCCCCTCTGTGAGACTTAGAGTCGAATCCTCTATTCATTCCTGGAACCCTAGGTAAAGTTCTTGGTATCGACGTGACCAACTTTACCCGGGCGTCGATCCTCTGCTTAGCGGATTAGCTCAGACTGAGTTGTCGGAATCACCCCATGACTTGGTCGTGATCCTCATATGAGCCTCATGTTCTCATAGTAATTGTCGAGTGTGTTCTCCCGGAACGAGTACTTCGTGTCTCTCTCTTCAGACCTAGGAGTGTGTTCTCCTTGTTACATGCTTAATGGAATATTCAAGCTAGATCCTAGTGGAGGTATCACGATGGTCGTTTGTGTATGAGTATATCTGGATATTCTTGTTATATGTTCTGTAGACATATACTGTGTGGAGCTGACTGCATATTTCCTTTGTGGTATTTTCCCTTATTGTATTTCCTTTGTGGTTTTGGGGTGTCCTACTGGGTATTGTTATACTCACCCTTGCACGGGCTTTTCCCGCACGTGTCGTGTCTTGTGCAGACGAGCGAGCCTTTGACAGGATTCTAGGTGGACCAGGACCGGACGGCACTCAGTGAGATCAGACAGGCTGAGGTGTGTTCCTACGGCTACAGACTGCAGTCCTAGCACCTTTCTTTACAGGTTGGACTTTGTTACGGACTCTCTTTTGGTGGGCTTATACTTTTGGACCAGGGTTTTACACTTGTTTTACTTTACTTTCCTGTCGTACTCTGTGGTTGGGTTTTAGTGTATGCATGTATCTTTTCCTTTTAGTAGTTTTTACTTCTCAGCTTTGTGGGCTCGAAGATGTGTGTGCTCGTGTACAGGTTTATAGGCAATGTCTCCCATGTTAGTAGCATGTCTACTCAGTGCTAGTCACCAGCCCCTGGCCTATTGGAGGTGGGCCTGGGGAGTTGCGGCTTGGGCCCCACTGGGATGGGTCGTGACACACACAAACCAGCACAACCATTGTATGGGAACTACCTCAATATAAATCCCTCAAGGGAACTACTTGAGTAAAAATGCATTAAATTATCTGTTAAAAGTTAATATATGTGCTTACTTTGGTTGTAACCCTCTACCATATTTATTCATGAATTTATCATATAAATATTACTTTGAAACTCCCATAATAATGATAGACATGTTGTAAGATTATGATGACCAACATTTTTAATATATTATTTTAAACATAATTCCTTAACAAAATATTGCATTGATAAATTCCATGGGATATTTTGAGGTTTAGTGTCTTGGAAACTAGGTACATGATACATTAAATATATAGATCACACATAAACTTTATTTAAACATCTTAAAAGACTCTCTTATAATTCTAGAATAGATCACCCCAATACATATAATTTCTTGGGGACATACATAAAATGGAAAGGGTGAGTATAAATCTTAGTAATGGGATAAATGAAGGAAATGGAATGTAAGTTATCATCGTGGATAAATCATGAGGAATAAAATAAGATCATGTTCATAAGTAAATGAGGAATAACATAGAAATATAGCCACACCATAAAAATGATACATTCATAATAATATCACCAAGGTTCATTACCAAGGTGTTGTAAAACATATTACCAAGGTCTTTCACTGAGGTATCATAAAACATTCCCCAAGCGTGATGTCAAGGTATCATAAACATGTTATCTCTAGAGGCTAATTTGTTACCCAATGCATTATAGCTCTATCAATATAACGAACCAAAAATTTTATCAATGAACTTACCTTATTATAATTATGTAACAATACAAACTTTATAAATGAATAATTAATGAAATAAAATACATTTCTATAAATTAAGAAACATATACTAAAGTAATAGTAACTTGACCTTTGGAATAGTAAAATGACTGTTATGAATTGTAAACTGTAAAATTGAATAGTAACCTTACCAGTGAAAGTATAAATTAAATTTATCCATCTTATCAATGAAAATATGATATATTTTGATCATAGTATAAGTAAATAAATATTTTAAAAATTATTAATCATGTGTTAGTATTTTTGTAAGTCATGAATATTTAATTAAAATTTTATGATTAATTTAATAATTTAAATGAAAATCTATTTTCATAAAATGTATTCATAAATTAATATTTTTTTTTCTAATGATTATAAGATAATTTTATGAGACCTTAGTTAATTTTTCAATGTGATATAAAAGTAGTTATACTTTTAACATCTGTATTTTCTAAGAAAATGATGATTTAATTAAAATTAAAATTTCTCATATTAGGAAAATTATTTTCATAAAATGGATTTCATTTTTTAATTTTACACATTGAAAAATGGTTAGGGTTATTTTTTGGGATTTTTCTAAAATACTTGAATTTTTGTGAATAGTGAAATACAATAATTTACAGTATAAGAAAATAAATGAATTTTTTAGTCATGCTTGAGTCATGGATGATGTAAGTGACCATTGGTAAGAATTAAAATATACTAATTACTATATTTATCCTCAATAATAATCACTGTTTATTTTCTTGATAAAAATAATAAAATATTCTATAAAATAATAAGAAAACCCCCCCTCTCCTCCACTATAAATACCACCCCTCACCACCTCTTCCCCTAACACCTCTCAAACCTTTATACATGTACAAATTATGATCAAATATCCTAAAAAGACCCTCCCCCACATACATGATATTTTATTCTAAATAAAAAACCAAAATCAATCCCCTGAGGAGATTCTCAAGAAGGAATTAAGAGGTAAAACCCTCTTCCTTCTCTTTTAATTTATTTTCAAGTTCCTTTCTTTTATTTTTCTATACTCACCTCTAAAAATCCAAATGGTATGATAACTCTAGTACCTTATATATACTAAAAAATTATTCTAATGGAATAATTCATCATCATCTCTCTTTCCCCCTCCTTTTATACTAAAAATGAAAAAATCATCCATGATGTGTTAATTCATCACATTCAAGGACGACAAAGTTTTCAATTTCCACTATCGTCTTCAAGGATGGTCATTAAACCATTTTTATGGTTGAACCAGATTATAATATATGAATTATTTATTATGTAATGTTTTTTAATCATTTTTTACACATGATATTAATTTATAAAACAAAATGAGTTTGTTGTGATCAAAAACCACCAAAATAAACCCAAATGATTATTATTAACTATTTATCTAATGATTCATCCTCATGAAATAAAAATGATATATAAGACCAATGAAATGTCTGTAATATAATTAATAACATATAATTTTTATTCTGTATAATTATCCTCATTTTATATGACCTTCCGTACATGTATACAAGTAAACTGATCATGAAAACCAAGGAAACCAATGCTCCTAAATGATGAAATTAAACCTCTTAACCCATCAAAAAGGACATAAATTAACCTAATAATGTTATAATAAATCAAATAAATATATAAATGGTTCTTTAATTATTAATTAATTAATCTAATTTGATTATCCAGGACACTAAGATCAAGTGAAGAACACCTTCGGACTTAAGGTAAGAGAGTATACCCGAACCTCCATTATTCCTTCGGGTTACTCCGTCTCTCTTTTTACCCAAATGAAATTATATTTTATTTTTATGTACATATTATAAATAATGTTTATATTTTCTAAAATCGTGTATCAAGAACCATCTATCCTTCTTTTTCAGGGATATACATGTTTTTAAAAGGTTCTCTCCTCGATTATTTTTTATAAGCAAGCCCGGTTTAAGGGGAATTTCTGAATTCTTACCCAATTTTAAGTGAACTATATAATATAATTTAAGAAAACATTATTTTTCTAAAATTTCTCATTTTATTATGAAAACATTCTTGGTTCACTTCTGGTTTTATATAAAATATCATTCCCTTTTTTGTTTTAAATTCTCTTTAATATTTTCCTTAAACTGCACTAAAATGTTTTACTTATAAAGTTTATTAAATACTATTTTTACATGTTGTCACTTCAGTTTTACATCTCTAATCATGATCTATGCCTATTTTTATTTATGAATATTCATGTATGATTTAATTCCTTTATTTCATGGATACCTTTATGATACGCCCATTTATTATGCTTTATGACATCATTATGATACCCAATTCTTTCCATGGGTAACCCTTATGTTTATGTTTGATGGATTATGTATGATTCTTTATGTATAAAATATATTCATGAACATGTTATAATGGGTTCATCTAGATATCACTCCAATTCATTGGGTAATGTTTAGTCTAATGAGACGTTATGTGCAATAGTCTTGGTGGTTAGCCTTGACTCATGCTCCATGTGCAACGGTCTTGGACTGAAAATAATTTTTTTATTATCATAAACCCCCTTTAAAGGGCTGAGGGGGGAACCCAACATGACTTTAAATACTTAAGACATAAAATTGTTCCCCAAAGGTCCAAAATTCATAAAACCTGATCAAATCAACAAGGGAGAGCCCCTATCTAGCATCAAAAAATAATAAGTATGGCTTATACCTTCTCATCGCAGCTCGGATATCTATCCCATGCAGAGATGCATGGTACTAGTACCAATGGAAAAATTCATACCCTCTAAAACATCCAATTCGAGAAAGCCAAGATCTAGTGAAAACTCCCACCTCTAAACCTCATATGAAGCAGCCCCTGAAAAAGATTTAGAAGCATAGACCCTTGAACCCCAAGACACACAGTAGATCACACCACCATAACAAATTCACAAAGAAAAATCAAAGCAAGAAGCAAATTCACAGCAAGAAGAAGATTCTCATAGACTAAAAATCAAAGATCAAAATCCATCACCACAAAAATCAGCCTCACAAATGCTAGAACCTATGTTTGAAGGAGGCCTCCTTGAAAACTAAATAAAACCCTTCGCCACTATCAAGCCTGAAGGAGAAGGCCACATCAAACACCCAAATCACTCACAGTCGATGAAGAGCGAGGTGTAAAACATCAAACTGAATAAAACGAGATCTTGACCATTAGACCTTATGTTTGTAGATAGAATTGATTAGAATTCATGGGTGAGGTTAATTCCCCTGATGTGGTGACTTCCCAAATGACATTAAACTCAATATATCTCTATTATTTTATTTAATCACTTTTACCTCTCTCCATTTGTTAGTTCTTCACATGATGGATTTGAACTAATCAATGGATGAAATGGATTTGATTGAACTGGTTCCTAGAAGATGACACATCCTAGACCAAGGTGTGTCATCAACCTTGATTATATGAAGAGGTGTAATTGAGAGTTCTTAAGCATTCAATGATATTTAACAATTCATAAATAAAGAATATTAAATAAAACATGATATTTCATGTTTTTATTATCAAAATAAAATCAACAAATGAAGGACAATAATGATTGAACCTAATACTAAACCCCAAAACCAATTTATTTCTTCATTAACACATTTTGTTTGCATTGAATGATAGTTTATATTTTTAAATAATCAAAAACCCAAAAACTTTGTAATTATTTTAATTAGATAATAAAAATAACAAAAAGAGATAGCTTAGGTGATATAGATAAAGTAGTTGAACAAAATTAAAGGATCCTCAAGTGAGATGACCCTGGTCATCCACTATGCTGCACTAAGAAAAATTATAATTGCTTTTGTCCATGCCCCGTGACAGGTGTGCGTCAAAACTTGGCGTTTTTGTCAGAGATTCAATCAGTTATTCATTTACTTTTTCTATTTTCACATCCTATATAGATTTAATTTCTTTTTATAAAAATATAAAACTAATAAAATTATTTCCATGATGAATTCAAATGATTATTAATCTGCATGGAATGACTAATCACAGGTTCCAAATCCAAAAATTGAAGCACCCTAGTCTAAAAAAGATAGTGTTTCATTATGTTCTAGATAGATCAGGGGAGAACGGAGCTAAATTCTCATAGAGGATTAATTCAAGAACCTTATCTAGAATCTTAAGGAGACCCTCAAGCAACCAGTTGTTGAAGTATTGGATATAGAACTCACTGAATTCTAGGAGTAGTTCCTATAATTCTATCAAGAAGTGGCTAAGTCACAAGAGGAGTGCTCCTTGATTCCTCCCAACACTTTTGAAGAAATTCCGCCAGAAAGTTTCTTGGAGAAAGTGAAAAAACACAAGGTCAGATATGATATTCAAGATCTTGAAGAGATGGTTCAAAATCTACAAGAAAAACTGAATTGGATAGCTGCATATGTCCACGGACCATGAAAGCAATATGAGTCTGAACCTAAACCAGAAGATGAGACACTTGTCTTACCTAGGGAGGCCAAGAAGGAGTTTACATTGATCTTTTCTAATTTTTCTAAGGAAATCTAAGAACTTGAGGCCAAACTATAGGTGGAGGAACCTGACTACCTGCCTTCACTTTCCACCATCAAACTCCAAGAGGCACTTAACACTGGGGCATTGATTAAGACAGAACCAACTCAAGGAGTTGAAACTTTCTTTGACTCTATCTCTTCCAATTTTATGGAATCTTAATTGTATTTCACTCCCTCTTTTTTTGATTATACATAATAAGACATTCATTATTGTTCCTTGGAGGAAGAACAAGAAACTGGACAAGCAATTGTTGAGGAATATATAGAGCTCCCTGATTTCAATGAATGTGCATTGGAGGATCCCCATTAGGAGATTCATGTAGTTGATCCTAAGGAAATCAGAACATAATCTTCTCTTATTGAAGCCCCTATGAAACCAGCACTGGAAGAGAAGATGGTTTCATAGGTAGAAATTGTTGGAGTTGGTGGCTTAAAACCAAATACGTTGTACTTTATGATAAACTTGTATTCATGGATTTGAATATTAATAAATATCTTATCACATATTGATTGTTCTTCTGCATGAAAATTCATGTGATAATGTCCTAAGGATAGTTATTTCACTAAAGGTTCGTAGCAGATCTCTGCTATGATGAGAACCTAGAAGTGTCATAACGCTATTCTTGAATATATCTTCTATGGTCGGATGATGTTTTTTTGGGGACACAAATAATACAGTCCATTGGGGTAAGGACTCATAAAAATTTGAGGCACCTTCTCATGGTGTGCACCCTTGGTAATATTCAGGAGGATATTATGAGAAAGAGACCCGCCAGTAGGAAATCCACATTTCATAGTGTCATTGGATGTTCCTATCTGCGGACATGTGTATTGGTCCTTATACTTTATGATTATTATTAATAGTTATTACAACTCATGCACTTAGATGTATTGATGAAAGATATGATGACACTATTCGCAGAGAGGTAGGATATGTTGGGTGCATCACAAGTAATATTGCATTAACAGATAATGTGAGAAAGGATTTGTCCCTTATGTTCCATAATGGAAGTTGATATCTCAAGTCCTTTGATGGAATTTATATATCCTAAATAAATCAATGACCATGGTGAGAAATGGGAAAGTTCAATTTTGGGAGGTCAAAGAAAGAGTAATCGAGCACATGGGTTAATGACACTAGCATGAAACCCACTTGATTTGAGAAATCAAGACAAAGGGATTACATTACATGGTAAGCATTCGTAGGAGGTGACATGTCATTCCGGTGTTAACTTTTTTCTCTATGGGTGCCTTGGCATGTTTCTAGATGCTAACCTTGGACTTTAGGCAGGCTCCACCTAATTCCACTGAGAAATATTCCTAGAGGGTCACACACTAAGTGTATCCAAGTATCTCAGTTAAATATTCATCTAACAAGTTGAATAAAGATTATTCCCAATTGTGGTTTAATAATTATTCAAGGATGTCTGGTCGCATTTATTTTGACACTAGTTATTTGAGAGAATATATTGTGGGTGAAATAATATATTTATTAGCGAATAATATAGTGATATTTATTTGAGAAATAAATAGACATTATTCAAGTTCTAATAAATTTGGTGTAGGAAATAAATAAAAATATAAAAAACAAAAGTACACATCATATAAATTAATATACACGTAGTGTAGTTTTTATAGAAATTTATGAGAAATAATATTATTTATTTAATTAAATAATATTAGGTGTAATTCAATGGGTGCGTGTAAAGTAATAATAATAGTCAAATTTTATTATTAAAAATGGGTTCTTACTAAGAATTAAATAAAATAAATAAATGCCTTTGGGTAATTATTTCATTCTTTTATTATTATAAGTAATATAAATCCAAATTATATTATTCTCATTATGGAAATCCATTATTTTTTGTTGTTCACAACAGATATGGAGAAATCTCTCAATCCAAGTGAAATTTCCTTTCCTCCAAGAATGCTCTCAAGTTACGAGAGAGATCCTCCTCCACCGGATCAAGGAGAGCACTTTGGAAGCGGATTTCAAGGTGATCGAAGGAGGACATAGAAAGTGAAGTATCTTCCACACTAACACCTGAAGATCACTTTGGTGATGTCCATAGATATGTAGAGCACGTGTGGATCACCGCTAGAGGAAGACTACACTTGGATTCTGTGATGCAATGATGAATCACATTGGATCGTGACTGGAAGCATCAACAGAGAAAGAATTTCATTAAAGGTAATTCTTATCTTATAATTAAATTAATTATAACCAACATATGATAATCCTCTTTATGGTTTTGGGACTTCCCTCTTTCCGTTTTTTTCTTCATTATATTCCTAAGATTCTGCATTTTATCATCGTGACGGATCTCAAATTGATCGTTGTTAATGGTAAAATTAAAGTTGGGTGCATCCGTCCACGCGCTTTCGCTGCACTCGAAACCTACAATTGGTATCAGAGGGGTAATATCGTTTATTATAATTATTTATTTTTTCATTGATAATTTATGAATTTAATAATTTATTTGTCAATTCAACTTAATTTTTTTGTACTTTGAATCTCGAGATTTGTTCCTTACATAAATGATATTTTCTTTCAATTTTGATTAAAATAAAAATATAGGATCTCATCTGGAGGTGTCAAAGGTTCCTGGTCATTCAACACTAGAACACACGGCGTGTATTCTTCCTCACACTCCGTGTATTCAAGGTTCAATGCATTAGGACTAGTCTGCAAAACCAATCCATGTGTTAGAGTTTATCTGAGTCTTTATGACTCCATGTGTTGACTAGGAATAGGTGGAACACAGTTTTTGGATTACACGTTGTATGGCCCACTGGACATAGTGTGTAGTCCCTTCGGGTTAGGGTTGGACTGTGTACCCCGTACACGTCTTTCCCGGTTGGAGACCGTGTAATGCGGATACTACACAGCGTGTGGCCCACAGGACACATCGTGTACTCCGAAGATTTCTGAAGTACATATATGCGCCGACTCCTCGGGCGTGTACTTCAGATGGATGGTGAACGATAGTACACAACATGTAGTAGGAACTACACATTATGTACTCATCCAAATTATGCATATTTATTAAAATTTATTTTTATGTATTGAAAACACACAAACGTATTTTTATTATTCACTGAAAAATAAAGTATTTATAAAATTATCGAAAATTCACTCCAAACTAATTTTGATGTTCTAAATTCAAATATAATGTTTATTTTATGAAAATAAATTTATATTTATAATAAATAATTATTTTAAATAAAAATATTTTATATTTGTTACAAAATACTATTTTAAAATGAGAAACATGTTATTTATTAATAAATTTTATATTTTATAATATCATACATATTGATTCTTAAAGGGTATATAGACATATAATAACACATTTAAAATAAAATTAGTATATATAATAATTTTTTTGTTTCTTTTTAAACTGGTAGTTTACTATTTTATTGTGTATGTTTACTATTCCAATGGTCTTATAGCGGTTACATTACAACATCCAGGTAATAATCATGTAATGATCAAATCCTAATGGTCACGTTTTCCTTTAATCCCTATATATACTCTATTATTCTCATAGTTAGTTTTTCACTGATTTTCTTAGAAAGGTTTCACATTTATCTTGATAATGTCTGTCATATTCTTAATGCTTCTCTTTCTTTTAAGAGTCTTCACGGCAAGAGTGATATTCATCAGAGAATTTGGGCCTATTGTGTTTACCTTAGTGTGTGAACTATTGTTTGGTGTTTATCTCCCTATATTATTCCTAGCTGTTATGGTTAATATTATTTCATGATATGTAATGTTCCTATGAAAAATAATAGTCTTTCTATATGATTTTATAATAAAACATTCATTGTGAAACATGAGTTCTTTTATTAATAATAAAATAAATTAAAATTTTTATATTATGCCCTACTTAAAAAATCCCTTAAAATCAGTCTCTTGCTTCAAAATAATTGGGGATATTTTTCCTTTATTTCTTCTTCATGCTCCCATATCACTTCTTCAAACTTGTGATTACTCCATAATACTTTTATGTGTAGTGTTATCTTGTTCTTAAACACTTGTTACCTTTAATCAATAATTTGGTTCATTTATTCTTCATATGATAGGTTATGTTCTAATTCCACACCATTTTTTCATGTATATGTGTTGGGTATAAAAGATATTTTCTTAATAAGATCATGTGAAAGAACTCATGGACATTGGAAAAATTTTGAGGCATTTCCAATTGATATGAAACTACTCAGATATGCTTTAGAATCTCAAATGGTTCAATGTTCATTGCCTCAATTTCCACTTCTTTACATATCTCATGACTCTTTTCCATGGTGATATTTTTTGGAATACATGATCCAAACTTGAAATTATATATCCTTCCTTCGGTCGTCAATACAACTTTTTTGTTTATTCTAAGTATCATTGATAGGTTTCTATATCACTTGTATCTTCTCCATAGTCTCTTTAACAATGTATGGTCCTAATATTTTTCTTTCTCCAACTTCATCCTAACATATTGGAGTCCTATATATTTTTCCCTAGAGTTCTTCATGAGGATCCATTTGAATAATTGAGTGGAAAAGTTTCTATAAGAGAATTTAATAAGTGGAATATGTTCATCCTAACATCCTTGAAAGTCAAGTGATATAGACCTTAACATGGATTTCAGTGTTTAAATGTTCCTCTTTGAGTATCCACCAGTTTTAGGATGACAATTTTCACTTAGGTTTACTTATGTATTCATGGACTTTTGATGGCTCCTCCAGAACATAAAAGTAAATCATGGATTGAATCCAAAAAAAATTGACTGTCATTATCCATAAAGTCTCACCACTTCTTGGATCTATGAAAAGAGAAATTCCCTCAAGAGATAAATCCTCTCATTTAGAAATTAAACGGGAAGATTTTGTTAATCTATAAATTATTTCCCATATAGAATTGTTTCCCTTGGATGTCTTAGGAATGATAATAACAAAGTCTATAGTTTTGTTTTCAAAATTCCATATAGGTATGGGTAATGGTTACATTATTACATTTGGAAGTTGTCACTATGCCTTCACGTTATAATATACCAAACATCTTTCAGAATAATTAGAAATTTGTCTCTTTATATTGTCCCACCAATAATGATCATGAATATCTCTATACATTTTGATGCTTTCGAGATGTATAGAGAATGTAGAGTTATTCTCTTCGTACATCATCTATTTCTTTAACTCCAAAATAGATGGGACACATAACCTCATATCGAAACTCAGTACTACCTCTTGATTAACATTGAACTCATGAATCTTCTTATTTTCCCAGACTTCTATCTTCTTTTATAACATAAGATTATCTCTTTGTTCTTTATTTATTATATCCAATCATGATGGTTGAGAAATTATTTAGGTTAGGATTGATGAAGTCCCTTCCCTTATTAATCTCATATCTATATTTAACAAGTCCTTGATTAATAGATCTCTTTTAATCCAAATCATTTCCATAAAACCTGGGTCTTTTTTACTTAATGCATTAGTGGTTTTTTTTGCTTTTCCAAGGTGATAATGAATAGAAAAATCATAGTCCTTATGAATCTCCAACCATCTCCTTTATCTCGTGTTTATCTCATTTTTTTTAATATGTATTTCATAATTTGGTGGTCTATGTATATATCACACTTCTCTCCATAAAGATAATGTCTCCATCTATTTAATTGAAGGTAAATCCAAATCATGGGTAGGATGATTCTACTCATGAGGTTTTAACTATCAAGATTCATAGGCAATCACCATATTATTTTTCATAAGTACACATCCAAGTCCTTCTAAGGATGCATCACTATAAATGACAAATACTTCTCCTTCCTAGGGTAAATCTAGCACAGGGGAACTAACCAACCTATTATTTAGTTCTTAGAATCTTTATTCATTCTCTCTTATCAAGGTGAACTTAACTCTCTTTCGATTTAACTTGGTTAGTGGATTAGAAATCTAGGAAAAAATTCTCAAACCTTCTATAGTATCCTAATATACCAAGGAAACTATGAATCTCAGTCAATTTTATACGATGAGTCCACTCTATTAAATCCTTTTTCTTAACTGGATCAACCAAGATTCCTTCACCTATTACAATGTGTCCCAATAATGCTACTTGTTGTAACCAAAACTCACATTTACTGAATTTATCAAAACTCCTCTCTTTCCTCAGATGTTTTAATACAACCCTTAGATGATTCTCATCTTCCATATGACTTTTGAAATATAATAGTATATTGTCAATAAAGGTCACCACAAATTTTTCAAGGTAGTCCTTAAAGATTTTATTTTTTAGATCCATGAATATTGAAGGGGAATTAGTCAAGATAATGGGAACAACAACAAACTCATAATGTTAATATCTTTCTAGAAATGTAGTTTTTGGGATATCCTATTTCTTCACCCTTAATTAATGATACCCAGATATGAGTTCAATCGTAGAGAATAATTGATCCCTACAGAGCTAGTTGAATAAATCATCAATCCATGGAAAATGGTATTGGTTCTTTATTTTGATCCCTTTAAGTTATCTATAATAAATTCATAGTCACGTTGATTTGTCCTTATTCTTCATAAAGATAATAGGTTCTCCCCAAGGAGACACACTTGGTCTAATAAAAATATTCTACAAAAGATCTTATAATTTTTTATTCAATTCTTCTAACTCCCAAAATTTTATTCTATATGGGGTCTTTGATATTGGTTTGGATCTAGGTATGAATTCAACTAAGAATTCCACCTCTCTTTCTGAGGGAATTCCACCTCTCTTTCTTCGCAAATAATTTCCATAAAGAAGGCTATAGGAGGTTTTTCTATACAAAACTCGTGTTGGGATATCTCTCCTTTGAAAATAATTTTAGGTTATCCCATTAAGGAAAATAAAATTTCCTTTCTTATATATTTGATATTTTCATTATACTTTGAAAGTTAATCCATCCCTAAAATTATATAAAATTTCATCATTTTAATGACCACTAGTTTTACAATGATATTGTACTCACCAAATTTAATAAGAGAAACTATATATACATGTGATTCTTGAATAGAACCTCAAGAAGTTTTAACAGATAAGTATCTTTCTAGTAGTTCAGGGTTCTGTTTGATGTTCATTTCAGACTTGAATGAAATAAAGGAATGCATAGGACCATAATCAAACAATGTAATTTTTATCTTTGAGTTTAAAATGAATTTACATGAAACTAAATCATTTTGATCCTTGAATTCATCCATCATGATTAAGAAAACACAACCTTGCTACCTTGGCCTCTAAAGGGGATGATGGTAGTTTCCCTCAATTATCTTTTGATTTGTAAATTTGTTAGCAAAGTGTATGTTTTCTTTACACTTTAATAAGTGTACTACAAGTTGTGTTTGCGCCATCTTTCCATTGTCATTTTCATTTGCATTTTTTTGCTTTATGTATCTATGAAATTATCGAGCTATATAGATAGCCTTTCCACACTTGTAAAACTTTTCACTTGCAAACAATTCCCCAAATGTTTCTTCCCATGCTTGTTTCACATGGATAGATGTGGTTTCTTCTCCTCTCTTTCATGGTCAAAATTTCTCTCTATATTTAACATTATCCTTCTCTTCTTATCATTCAATTTATGATGCCACTGCATATGTCCAAAGTAAATTTCCACTTTGAGATCAAACCACGCTATCTCATCATAACTCCCAAAGTCTCAGATTTTCAAATCTTTCCACAGATGTGGTCTTTTTCTACCAAAGAATCAATCGATCTTTCTATTAGAATTGATGACAATACTTGAAGCATATCATGCAAGCCTTGTGAAGTTCATTTCATAACTTCTCATTGATTCATTCTCCTTTTTCTTCATCTCTAATGATTCCCTTTCTATTTTTTCCAAAGGGTATAAGGAAAATACTTGTTGAAAAAATACTTTTTTGAACTCTTCCCACTCCATAGCTTCAACTTCATCCTTTGGATTCATGTTTTTAATCAGTGTCCATCATTGGTTAGCCTCTCCCTCAAAGTGGAATACTGCCAAAGTAACTTTCTCCTTCTTAGAACAATGGAGTACAGAAAATATCTATTTTAGAGTGTTGGTCCATTGTTCTATGATTAATGGATCAAAGGTTCAACTAAAAGTATATGGTCGTTGATGTAAGAAAGATTCAACTACTGGTTGTTCTGTCCTTGGTGAAGTCGGGTGCTCCACGTGGTTTAGGTTATTGTTCATAACCTAAGATAACTAATCCCGCATCTTCATGAAGTTTTCAACTTGGGATACCATTATATTGGGAAGACTGTCGTTGCATTATCCATCACATCCGTTATTTTCAAGGGTCCTTCTATTTCTACCATTTTCTAAAAGAAGAAAAACTCGATGAGAAAATTACTATTATAAGATATCTTATCATAATAATTCTAAAGGAGATTTTAATCCATAAATTTTCTAATATCATTATTTTAGGATTATATACTTCAATCTTCTATAACCTTAAAAAAATTACTTCAGTTATATATCCTTCATAATGGTTTGTAAAGAGCGTGTGATCAACCAAAGAATATACCATAGGAGTGTCAAATCAAGTGTGTAGCTAAAACCATTTGTTGTGCACTGAGTGAAGATCGATTTAATACCAAACCAACCTTTTTCAAGGTTATAACCCCTTGGTGCATCTGAGTTAGAGCCTACATCCACTTGTTTATATCCAGTCAGGGGTATCATTGCATGGAAACCACACACTCTATATTTTACCAAAATATTACAATGTTTTCCTATATTTAGACTTATCCCTAAGGTTTTCACTATGGTTTTATTATCCTAATTTCTATAAATAACTCAACCTTGATCTTATGCCAACTATGAAAAGCCACATTTTTCATACATTATTTTTAAAATAATTCCTTATCAAAATATTTCATTAATAAATTTCAGGGGATCTTTTGAGGTTTAGTGTCTTGGAAACTAGGTACATAATATATGAAGTACATAGATCACACATAAACATTATTAAATCCTCTTGAAAGGATCCTTTATAATTTCATCCTAGGTCACCTCATTGTATATGCTTTCCTAGGGAAACACATCAAAAGGAAAGGGTGATCATAAAGCTAAGGGGATAAATGAAAGAAATTAAAAGTATGTCATCGTCATGCATAAATCATAAGGTATAACACAAGTGCATAATCATAAGTAAATAAGCCATAACATAGAAATGTGGCCACAATATAAAAATGAGACATTCATAAGCATATCCCCACGGTTCATTATCAAGGTGTCATAAAATATTTTACAAATGTTATTCACCAAGATATTATAAAAAATTACTCAAGCATGTTGTCAAGGTATCATAAACATGTTTTCTCTAGAGATTAATTTTTTATCTAATGAATTGGAGCGCTTAGTGCACCCTTCATTTATGTGTGCCACATAGATCATGTATCATAATAAATCATTTCCTTTATAGCCCATGGAGAATAAAAAATGGGTTTCAATAAATCCATTTAGTTCATAAGAGTTTGAATATATGAACCTTTCATTAATTTTAATCCACGGATAGAGAATGTGAGTTTTATACATGGAAATCTCCAATTAATGAAGTATGGTTATATCTATATTAAAACCCTTGAATGAAAAAAGGGTTGGGTGTTCACAACATAAAAACATTGCATGGAAAAGAAATGAAATCAAAGAATGATTTTAGTGGCATGACAGGTATACTAAATGGATTGTGAGATGGGATTATAGAGAGAGAATAGAAGTCTCTCATTAATATAACATCATTTACAAAGTAATGGAATGATTATAAATACATGAAAACATAATAATTTGGAAATAAAAAGACTTACAACAAATTACTTAAATGCAAAGAAGGAACGAGGAAGAGAGCTTCTTACCTTACGTACCACTTCCTATGCTTAGAGGGGTGATTTCTTGAGAGTTAGGGGCTTCTTCAAAGGACTTAATGAAATACTAAGAGGGAGACAGGGAGGTGCTGATGAGATTGGGAGTAAATGAAATGGGGTGGAGAGGTGGGCATTTATACCCAAATGAGGAGAATTGTTTATTATTTTTCAAATATAGCCTTTAAATTCTAGGTTTTCAAAAATACATTTTTTCATGGGGCACCCATGGTTTTGGTTCCTAGTTTATGATATTAATAACATGGTTTTTGACACATTATAAATTCAAAACCAAATTCATATTTATTATATAATTTGACCACAAAAGGAATATTTTATTCATTAAAAATGATTTTTAAAAGTCAAAAAAATCTTTTTAAACTTTTGAATTTCTTTATAGCTTTTAAAAAATGATTTTAATACTTGTAAAACAATAAAAAATATTAATTAAACGTATTAAGGTCGCGCAAAATATGATATATATTATTACATCATTATTGCATAATTAAGAAGTCATAAAATATACCAAAAACAAAAAACTGTATTTTTATTATTCACTGAAAGATAAAATATTTTAAAAAATTCTCAAAAAATCACTCTCACCTAATTTTGATGTGTAGATTTTAAATATAATGTTTATTTTAGGAAAATAAATTCATATCCATCATAAATAAATTTTTTAAATAACAAAATTACATATTTGATGTAAAATATAATTTTTAAAGGGGGACACATTATTTATTAATGAATTATATATTTTATAACATCATACATATTGGCTCTTTAAGAGTATATAGACATATATTAAAAAAATTAAAATAAAATTATAATGTATAACACTTTTAAGTTTCTATTTAAACTGGTATTTTACTATTCTATTGAGTATTTTTATTATTCTAACGGTCATATAACAACCATGTTGCAACAATCAGGTAACAATCATGTAACACTTAGATCTCAATGGTCGCATTACTCTTTACACCTTATATATAATCCACCATTCACATAGTCCATCATTTAGTACCTACAAAGGTTTTACACTGCCCTTGATATTGTATACCATATTCCTAATGCTTCTCTTTCTTTTGAGAGTTTTTAGGGCACGAGAGATCTTCATGAGAGAATTTGAGCCTATAAAGTTTACCATGGTGTGTGCAATGTTCTTTGGTGTTTATCTCCCTACGGTGTTTTTTGTTATGGTCAATATTATTTCATGATATATAATGTTTCTATAAAATGTAATAGTCTTTCTATATGATTATATGATAAAATAATCACTTTGAAACATGAGTTCTTTTATTGATAATAGATAAAAAATGCAGACCATTGCAAAGACGATCCGAACATTAAACTTTAACGTTGGAATGCTCATATCAATAGCAGGATATTTGAGAGAATCGTATCATACAATTCATCCCAATCATATAGTGTGACTATTAAGACAGTGACGTATGCCCTTGGATACTGTCAAATGCAATATCTTTATAACATACCTTATGATATAGGTTAGCATGTATCATATACACATTACCTTTTAGGACATATCTACATCAAAAATATATAGTGATTATTATTAAAACCTATTATTTATTTGAATTTAATGATATATATATATATGACATTTATATATAAAAATAGTCATACATAAATCTTTACACGAAAAAAAAGAACATGATTATTGTCGTCGCTCGATAATTATTTAAATTATAAAAAGACGTGGGAGCCGAAAAATGTGATATTTTTGTCGATCGAAAATTACTTAAATAATGAAAAGACAAGTGGGAGTGGAAAACATAGCGTGGCTGGGCTGGCAAGGACTTTGGTTTTGAAGTTGAAAAAGGAAAAATAGCAGAAAGCGTGTTGAAAAAAGTGTATTTTAGGGAATAACGCGTGAATTAAACTAATAATTAATAGATCTATCTCTCTATATATATACACATATATTATAATGATTATAAAATTCTATAATATATTTATTTAGTTTATGATCCATTTATTTCAAATTTATAAATATATTTTAAAATTCTGAAATTATAAACGTACATTTGAGCAAGTTATGATATTCGAATGAAATTTGGTATATCCAAACCCTTTATTTTTACAAAACCCTAACCCTTTAACCAGTTTATGTTTTAAATTTATTATCATAACTCTATCCTATTATATTTTTGAACTACTCATTTAAATACCCAAACTATTTTAATTACTCAATTATAAATTCAAATATTTAAATTTTATCTATAAATCGAGAATAAACATATCAAAAAAATAATTAAATATATTTTGTAATTTTAATTTAATGATCTCAAATTTAATATTTACTTATAAATATAATATGTACCAAACTGAAAATAAATAAATATTTTTAAAATTCTAATACCATTTAAAAAACAATTATTGATTAATTAATAAGAATTTTCATAGTTAGGTTCAATTTTATGACACCATTAGAGTACCACCCAAACTCTACTCATTTATTAATCATGTTTTCAATTTAATACTCTAACTTTATAAATACACGTTTAACAAATAACTTAACCCTATTAAATAGGGTTGGGTGGCGTCGGGTACACGGTTAATGGGTACCCATTGTCAAAAATCTGTTTTTGAAATAATTTTAATGGGATAAATTTTATTTTTTATTTATAATGACAAAATTAATGTCAAACAATTGATTTTGAATTTGTGTAAAAATTTTATGGCATTTCAGTGTGTTTTTTAAATCCACTAATGGGGGACAATTTTTATGTTATTCTTAAAATGATGCTCAAAAAATTTCCATCAATGTTAATCTTTTTTAAATATTTTCTTTCCACAATTCATGGCCGTTTTTTTTAAATGGATTTCCCTAATGGCCATGTTTTTTATATTTTTTTAGTATTGCAAAAATTGATCAAATATGTTATGTTATATGATGAGATAAACAAAAGTCATTTAAATTAAATCCAAAACATGTTCAAATGCACCACAAAAATAAGTTTTAAGAATGATATAACCAATGAAAATTGATTAAAATGCAAAAAATAAAAAGTTTACAACAACAATAACAAGAAATTAGAGACAATACAAATATTTTTCCACATCAAAATAAAACTAAAAAATTGAAAATTGAATTCACCAGTAGACAATTGTTTATTAATGTTGAGGTTATAACATTGGCTTCCTAAAAACTACCATTAAAAATTGGATATGGAAACCTTTTTCACATCAAATTTATGATGAGCCAATGTGAAAAAATAGTATAATGAAAATTTAATGTTGGATCTAGAGTATAAATTATATTAGACTATCCGCTCTCTCGTCCAAATACATTCTTTTATGCCCAATGTAGTCATAAGGGATCTTGAGCTGCCTTTTTTTTTTCTCTCATGTCCCCTTCATCAAAGATCCATTTACATTATATCCACATTTTCTTCCTCTTGTGGTGACACCTGTTACAAACCAAGTCGGGCTGTCATAAGATCTGACACCCAACCCGGTTCGTGGCAAGTCTTGAGAGGCGTTCCTGATCACCCCGAACCAACAACTAGTGTCGGGCATCAAGACAAACCAATTGAAAATGATTTAGCTCATAAGACAACAAATAGATAAATAAACAAATATAAACTAAACAATAAAATTTAACACTAATAGCGAAAAAAATAAAAGTGCACATACCTCTATGTGACTCTGCGGGTCACCACCGACCACTAAACCAACATCGCTCAACGGCTACTGAATCTGGGCATGAAGCAATACCACAAGCTAAAAAACCAAGATAAATCTATATGCGTGGGTATTAAAACTCAGTAGTTGAGCCCGAATAAACTATTCTTTATGTATTGCCTTTAAATAAAATATTCATCAACTACTAGTTTGAAATACATATATTAAGATAATGATTTCCTTCTCTTTTTAAAAAAAATAACTGATTAATAATTCCAAGAACAATTTTCCTTTCTCTTTTAAAAACAGTTTATAAATAAAATAAATTTCCAAAAACGCCTTTATGAAAAGTGACATGCAATGAACAAACAATTAGGTGGAGATCATAATAGTTTAAGTGATTTTATAAAAACATTTCAGAATAAGAGAAAATTATAATGCATAAGTAACTTCATCATAGGACGTACCTAGACACTGAGTGAAGAGACCCTAGACGTACTCGGTTTGGTTCCATATGTCGGCGTATGATGCAACTCCGTAGTCAATAACCAGTCTGGCCGCTCTACACTAGTCTCACCGGTGGCACAACCCACAAGACCTATCTCTACCAAGGGGAACTAGTCCGTCTAATCGGGATATAGATAGCAACTGTCTCTCGAATCTCACCATGACCCCTAAGATCCCATGACCATAAGAAAAGTGTGAGGTGAGAAAACCATGAAAACATGACACCTATATCGAGGAATTCATCATTAATGCAAGCCCACATAATACCCTAAAATGGGGAGTATACTGGGAGACGCCTGCTATTTCAAAAAAGCCACAAAAGGTACTAACCGAGCCTCATTATTTGAAATCATAACTTCTCTATTTTGAAACCCACTTTAAAGTTTCTCGTGAAGTCAAACAAATATTTTAAATCATTTCATAACAACTGGTGAGAAGGCCAAATCATTTTCAAATTCCCAGGTCCGCTTCAATAAGAGACAAATCAAGCGTTAGTGTATTTAACATTTCAAAACACATTTTCTATAATTTATCTAAACCAAGTGCACCACTTATAAACCCAAATTCCATTTAGAAACTCTTTTGTAAACCCACATTACCAATAAAGAAACCAAAACTCATTTATAGGGCCAACCAGACATTTTAACAAATAGATAGTGTATGAAGTTTGATAAAACAATTTCGTACAATTCGATTCAAAGAGGAATTCACCCTAATTCACATCAAATAATTATTCTAAGAATTCTAAATCTCTAATTAGTATAAGAATATGGTGTGAAGGTCAAACAATCAACGATTCTTTAAATTTAAAGGCCAAGCATAAGGGAACCTACCTCAATGGGAAGAGAAACAAGCTTAAACACCATGAAACTCAATGACTTTGACGATGACAACGTGCATCCAATCTTTATGCTCACATGCATATGCATTTATACATATATATATAAATGCATCTAGCTGCATTGTACATGTTTCTGTCATCATGAGAGAATATGTACAAAGAGGATATATATATATATATGTCTTACCCATGCATATGTGTACATGCCATCCTCACAAACGGCGATCCAAAATGCACTAAATAAAAATACTAGAAACTCAAAAATCACAAAAACCATAAATTAAAAATTGTCCAAAGTTAAAAAGTGGAAGGAAACTTACCTGAAACCGAAGATGAATATCACTGCCTTTGATGGCCGGCAAGAATCGGGCCTTAATCGAGCCCAACGAGCCCTAGTAACTAGGAACCAACAAAAAGAAAACCCAAAATCAAGTTCAGGCTTGGGTGTGTCATGCGCACTACTAGGGGAGTAAAGGAGACCAAGAAAAGGGGAAAAACATAGGAGAGCGGAGGAGGATAAATGCTCACCCGCGAAGATCGCACTAGAAATCGAGGGATAAATTAGCCACCAGAAGGAGAGGAGGGGAGGTCGAGGCGTGCGAGGGAGAGGGGAAGGGTGGGGGCTCGCCCGCACGAGGAGGCAAGGAGGGGGGTTTGGGTCGCGTGGGTATGGGGGGGAGGGGAAACCCCTTAGAAAGTTTTTAATAATAATAGTAATTATTACTATTATAAAACTAATAATAATAACAACAACAACAACAACAACAATAATAAAACCAATAATAATAATAATAATAATATCATTATTAATAAATCATTTTTAAAAACCCTGAGCATATCGCACGGTTTGGCTGCACAACCTGCCTAACTGTGACCAACTGTGCGTTTGCCTCTATCCTAAGAGGGAAGGACCACACATGCTATAGGGGAGCTCCCCACGGTTTGAAAAACCATGCAGAAGCCATGAAAAAATGGCTCTGTCAAATGACAGTCCCTAACTGCATAGGCACGACACAATCATTAATAACTGTGCGGGCTAACCATGCAATAGCTAAAAAGTATACAAAAAATTAAATTCCGACCTTCTAACTACCATAAATCAAGCTCGCTCAAGCACAAACAAAAAATAAATAAAATAAAATAAAAATGTCGGGTTGGGATGTGACAATTCTCCCCACCATTAATACTTTCTTCCCCTAGAATGTAATGAGCCAAACTTTTATCAATGGAATTTCTTCATTCTTATAGTAATGTCATATGGTGTAAATCACATAAAATCACTTATAGACCATAATAAAAACTTTATAAATGAAGAATTAATGAAATAAGAAGTATTTCTAAAAGTTAAGAAACTAATAATGCTGAAATAGTAATTTGACATTAGGAATAGTAATATGACCTTTATGAATAGTAAAATTGCCAAATGAATAGTAGCCTCACCCATGAAAGTATAAATAAAATCTAGGCATCTTATAAGTGAAAATATGGTATAATTATATTATAAACTACGTAAATAAATGTTTTAAAAATTATTAATTATGTTTTGACATTTTTGTAAGTCATAAATATTTAATTACAATTTTATGATTAATTTAATAATTTAAAAGAAAATGTATTTTCATAAAATATATTCATAAATCAATAATTTTATGACTTATGATTTTAATATAATTATATGAGACCTTAAGTAAATTTTCAAAGTGTTATAAAATCAGTTATAATTTTAAAATCTGTATTTTCCAAGTAAGTGATGATTTTAATTAAAAATTAAATTACTCATATTAATTTTTTTTTTCATAAAATTAATTTCATTTTTAAATTCTACACATCAAAAAATAGTTAGGGTGATTTTTTTGAGATTTTTCTTAAATACATGAATTTTTGGTGAACAGTAAAATACAGGAGCTCTTGACCTCATCAAAAGACTAGAACCTTTTTCCTAAGGAGTTTCTCGAGGAGGATAAATCCAAGAGGTAAAATCCTCTTTTTTTTTAAATTTCTTTCCAATTTCATTTCTTTTATTTTTTTCTCCTAACCTTCTCTTATCCAAATGGAATGATAACTTCAGTATGTTTGATATACTAGTATGATATCATGTTAATGCAAGATCCATCATTAAACTCCTTCCTCTCTTTTTTTTTCAAAAAATGTTATAGTCGTCCGTGATGTGTCAATTTACCGACATCGTGGGCGATGTACTTTCATTTTCCATTAACGTCTTCAGAGATGTTAATAAAACCATTATAATGGTTGAAACCTAATGTAAAATCTATGTTAGAACCCTCTTTATGTTCTGGAACTAACATATATACATAATACTAAATGATAAAACAAAACGAGTTTGTTGTGATCGAAAACCACCAAAATTAACCTAAACGATAATCATTAACAATTTATCTAATGATTCATCCTCATACCATATAAAAAACTCTTTATAAGATCATTTAAACTTTTTGTAGATCAATAATAACATATAATACCAATTATGGATATTTATTTTCATTTTACATGAACTTTCATTCATGTATACAAGTGAACCGATCATGAAAACTAAGAAAATGAACACTCCGGAATGATGAAAGTAAACTATATAACTCATCAAAAATCCCAAAAATGAACTTCATAAAACCATAATGAATAAAAATCATGTATGAAAGGTTCTGTATTTGTTAATTAATTAATCTAATGTGATTATATAGTCTATTAAAGTGAAGAAATCATTCGGACATAAAGTAAGGGGAATTCTCGTACCCAACTCTCTTTCTTTGGGGTTTCCCTCTTTCACTCCATTTTCAGTATAGCTATTACTGGAATACAATTTTATCATCATTATCTTACCTTTTATGGGATATTATTTTTTTCTATTTGAGTTTATGACAAACACAATGTTTTCCAAAAGAAATCTTCTTAAAAAAACACACCTTTTACTTCTGGAGATTATTTCTTCTTCACTCAAGGTTGATGATTCTTATATCAAGTATGTTATTCCCTCTTTCATTTGGGAGCCCAAAGTTTATGAATGTATGATTTATGAAATGAAATCCATTACTTTCTATGGGTTATGTTATGTCCAAGATTGATATACGTTCTATGTGACATTCATGATAATGTAAATGTTATGCTGTGACGGGTGCACCCAAAATTATATAGCGCAATGTAAATGTTATGATGCGATGGGTGAACCCAAAATTATATAGCGATCCAATGCATTGGATAATGTGATGTATCTCATGAGAAAAATGAAATACAAATGAACAAGATTCTATATTTGTTCCCAACTATGTGTGGTAGTTGACCACTAAGACATGATGTTTTATTTTTATACATTGCCACATTCCATGCCTTTATCTAATGATTCCTCTCATGATTATGATGATGATGTTATGAACATTATCACCCCATGTTAAATTTTTTCATTTTCTTATCTATCCTCTTACTGGGCTTTTAGATCACCCCTTTCTTTGATGTATATCCTCAGGTGATTACTTTTACTAAGGAGAACACGAGGTCCAATACGAAGCTAGAGAAGAAGGAATTAAATAAATTTTTATGTTTTATTTTGTAAATTTTATGTATAATCCTAATTTTACGAAGACACTGAACCATTAGATCCTGGTCATGTGATGATTTTATTTTGTTTATCATTAAAATGATGTAATAGTAATATAATAAAAAGCAGGTTCATTATAGTTGGTATCAGAGTACAGTGTGGTTAATTTGGGAATTATGATTAGAGAACCTTAGTGAAACCCCTTAGTATGAGACTAAGTATATGTAAGCACACAAGAAGCTTTACTAAACATAGGGACCCCATAAGATATGACTTTAGAGTTAATTTCATAAAGGGATACATTATTGATGACTTGTTGACTTATGTTTTGTTCTAACCTTTTCTATTTTAGAAGATGGTGGAACTAGGAGAAACTAAGCCAACAACCTGTGTAAGGGATAATACAATGATTGCCTGAACGACATACCCAAATATTTGTGAGGTGGAGTTAAAAATTTCATGGTAATGCTTACCCAGCTATCCCATGTTATGAATGATAACCTGAATAATGTGGAACGTTTGCCTTCACCTAAGAGGGAGCAACTGGATATTGAGTGTTTTATGCAGCAACTACCACCGACGTTTAGTGGATCTTCCGATCCACTAGTCACAGAATAGTGGGTCAACTCAATGGAGAATATCTTTTATGAACTTCACTGTTCTAAGATGGAGAAGATTACTATGTCCATTTATTGTTTAGATGGAGAGGCTGATCAATGGTGAGATTTGATTAAGAACACTATGTTGAAGGGTGTAATTGAAGAGATGGAGTGGGAATACTTTAAGATAGTGTTTATTAACAAGTATTTACCTCGAAATATTCATATAAAGATGAAGAGAGAATTAATAGAGCAAAAGAAATATGAAGGAGAATTTATTACGGCCTAAGAAGAAAATTTCACAAGGATTTCAAGGTATGATTCAGGATTTGTTATAAAAAATAATAGCAAAATTAATAGATTGTTTAGTGGATTAAAACCAATCCTTCAAAAGGCTCTAGAAATTATAAACTTTGGGAGTTATGAAGAATTTTTTTGATGTGATCTCAAAGTGGAGATAGAGTTTAGAGAATGTTCCCATGGTTATGGTAATAATAAATGAAAGATGGAGTTTCAATCCGTAGGATCTAATGAGAAAGGTGGAAAGAAAACTCAACCACCCAAATTTCAAAAAATGTGAGAAGAAGCATCATGGGAACTGCCTCAAAGGGATGAGGAAATGCTTCAAGTGTGGGAGAGAAGGACACCAAGCTCATGAATTTTGAAAAGACATGAGGAAGAAGGACAATGTAAAAGAGTAAAGGAGAGCACCACCCATGGTCCAATGATACAACTATAGGGAGTAAGGGAATTATGCAAGCTAGTGCACTAAACCTCGAGTTCTCAAGGGTAATCAGAGTCAGCAGCCACCAAAGCCAAAGGAGAAATGTAAGGCTTATTCCATCACTACTGCTGAAGTGGAGCAAGAAAATGAAGTATTACAAGGCATACTTCATATTCACTCAATAATGGAAAAAGTATTATTTGATTTTAGTTCTACTCATTCCTTTATATCTTTCATGTTTTCTTGAACTATTGAATCGAAGCCCCAAAACCTTAAAGTAGAGATATCAATAGAAACACCAAGTGGTGCAATAATTGTAACCCAATCTTGGATTCTTCTCTTGTTGGCATATGTGGTAAGATTCTTCTAGAGAATCTCATGATACTTCCTTTAGTGGAATTTGATGCTATACTGGGAATGGATTGAATCTCTTTATATAGATAACATATAAACTATTAGGAAAAGTAAATATCTTTTTATATTCTGAACCATCCCAGGTTCCTCTACAAATGCAAGGAAGATCATGAATCTCCTATGGAAAATACTTTAACAGTGTGGGTGTTGATTCCCTATGAAGAAACATACCTCGATCAAATGGATGAGTCAAAGAAGGTATCAAATTAGGGGAAATTCCAATTATCACTATTGGAAAACGGGCCTATACCCACGGTTTTCAAAAACCGTAGGTATAGGGATAATATGGGGACCTATACCCACAGTTTTAGAAAACCATGGGTATAGGTCACCTATACCCACATTTCTTGACAAAACCGTGGGTATAGCTTATTTTTGAAGACCAATGCCCACGGTTCTGCAAAACCGTGGGTATATGTGTTTTTTTTGAAGACGTATACCCACGGTTTTGGCCAAACCATGGGTATAAAGTTTTTTCGGAAGACCTATACCCACTGTTCTTCAAAACTGTGGGTATTGTGTTTTTTTGGAAGACCTATACCCATGGTTTTAGAGAACTGTGGGTATAGATTTCCCGCCATAAGGCGGGAAAAAAATTATGCGGGACAACAAAAAAACTTTGGCAGGAACACTGGTACGATTAATATATATAGATTAATACAAATAAAAACTAACAAAATTTTCGTAGATGAGTTGGTGCGGGGACTGTTTGTGTACTGAATCGCCGCAGGATTGAATCCTTGCGGGTTGTTTTTTTCTAAAACCGTGAATAATATTAAGATATTAATATAAATGTAGATATATATTTACGTAATAAAACTTGCTGGGTTGGTTAGGTGCTAGGAACCTGCTTCGTTAGACCCGGGATCGAAACATGCTGCCTTCATTTTTTCATAATACGCTCATAGATTAATATATATTAAAAAATGTAGATATATATTAATGTAAATTGAATAGCTGGAGTGGTGAAGTACAGCGGAAGAAGCGGTCAGGTTACAACACATTGTGGGTTCAACAGCTGCGGGAGCAGGTTTTAAATATTTTTACCCATGGTTTAAAAACCGTGGGTATAACACTCATCCAACATGGATGAGGCCTTGACATGGTGGAAACAAATACTCATGGAACCGTGGGTATAGATTAAGACCCCTATACCGACGCCGCTCAGCCCCACGGTTCCCAAAACCGTGTGTATAGGCAATACCCACGGTTTTGGGGGCTATACCCACGATTTTGAACCGTGGGTATAGGTATTTTTTCCAGTAGTGTATGAGTGAATGAATCGATGTATTTCATGAAGAGTTACCCAAACCTCCCCCAGATAATGAGGTAGATTTCTCAATAGAACTCATACCTGGAGATACTCCTATTTTAAAGTTTCCCTATAGGACGGTTCCTATTGAACCAGAGGAGTTAAAGAAGCATCTACAAGAGCATTTGAAAAAAGGGTTCATACGCATTAGTGCATCACCTTGGGGTGAGTCGGTGCTCTTTATCAAGAAGAAGGATGGATCAATGTGGTTGTGTATCGATTATTGGGAACTCAACAAGATCACAATAAAGAATAAGTATCATCTTCCAAGGATTGATGAATTATTCGATCAGCTACAAGGAGCTCAGTACTTCTCAAAGGTGGATCATCATTCTGGATATCATCAGATAAAGGTGAAGAAGGAAGATATTTAGAAGAACACCTTATGTACAAGGTATGGGCATTATGAGTTTCTGGTGATTTCCTTTAGACTTACTAATTTCTCTACAATCTTCATTGATTTGATGAATAGAGTCTTTAGACATTACCTCGACAAATTTCTGGAAGTGTTTATTGATGATATTCTCATCTAATCCAAGATAAAGGAGGAACATAAAGAACATCTAAGGCTTGTGTTGACAACATTAAAGAAAGAGAAATTGTACACCAAGTTTAGAAAGCATGACTTTTTGATGTAGGAAGTCACATTCTTGGGACATGTGATCACAAGTGAGAGAATTTCCATGAACCCTTAAAAAGGTGATTGAGGAATGGCCCAGACCCACTAGTGTCATGGAAATCCATCTTTTTCTAGGATTATCTAGGTACTACCGACGTTTTGTGAGAAATTTCTCACGACTGTCAAGCCTTCTAACTAAGTTAACAAGGAAAGAGGTAAAGTATGTTTGGATGAAATAGTGTGAAGAAAGCTTCAATGAGCTAAAGAGAAGGCTGATCAATGCGCCTGTACTCACATTATCTAAAAGTAGAGAAAGTTTTGTGATATATAGTGACGCTTACAAGAAAGTATTGGGTTGCCTACTCATTCAAAATGATAACGTGATAGCCTACAACTCATGAAATTTGAAGATCCATGAGATGAACTACCCTGATGCATGATCTGGAGTTAGCAACAGTAATTTTTGCCTTGAAAATCTGGCATCACTACCGCTATGGTGAGAAGCGTGACATATATACCGAGCACAAGATCCTAATGTATATATTCACATAAAAGGAGCTCAACATGCATCAAAAGAGATGGATAAAGCTAATCA
Source organism: Viscum album (assembly GCA_963277665.1). Classification (NCBI taxonomy): domain Eukaryota; kingdom Viridiplantae; phylum Streptophyta; class Magnoliopsida; order Santalales; family Viscaceae; genus Viscum; species Viscum album. The sequence goes on from OY728164.1 coordinate 176,448,062, forward strand.
AAGACCACAATTTCTCTATTCTAAATCATCATAGGAAGGAAAATAAGGTAGCCGATGCTCTTTGTAGAAAAGAACCTTCTACTCTATCTATGTTGTGAATTGAGAAAGACCCTATCTTCATGGAAATGCAAAGGATGGATTTAGAAATCAAAATGAAAGTGAATAAATCCTACCTTTACCAAATTATTTACCAACCATATATCCAAGAGAATATTAAGGAGGCACAAAGGGATTATCCAAAATTACAAAAGAAGACAAATGCAGTAAAGGAAGAGAAACTACAAGAGTTCCATATTTATGATGATGGTGTGATTTAGTTTGGAACTAGGCTCTATGTGCCTTCATCACCTAGGATAAATAATGATCTATTGGAAAATGCTCATAGATCAACTTTCTCTATCCATCCCAGGAGTACCAAGATGTATCGTGATCTTTGAGAACACTTCTGGTGGGACAACATGAAGAAGAAGATTGCTGAGTATGTCACACCCCCAATTTTAAATTTATTTGTATTTTATTATTTCTTAGCTTCGATTACTCACTTCATGGTTCAGGATGGGTCCCAATTTAATTTTTTTAACATTTAATGACTTCAGTGGGTTTCAGACCAGTGTGTAGGCACCGCACAGTTAGCCCAAGTGCCTGTGCATATGGCTATCGTTCGAAATAAATAAAGTGTTATGTAAATGAAATAAGTTAAATGTTTAAAAACATAATAATAATAAAAATATTATTGTGTAGATAATAATAATATTATTATTAATAATTGTTAATAATAATATTATTATTTAAAATTGTTGTAAATATAATTATAATTCAGTTGTTATTAATTTTATTATTAAAAAAATGAAATGAATAATTTTTTTGATTAGCATTATTATTATTTTTGTTTTCATTCAAATTTTGTTGTTATAATAATAATAATAATAATAATTATTATTATTATTTTAAGAAACTCTAAACCTAGCGCCTACCCCCTTCTCTGTTCGCGCCTGTAGCGCCCGAGCACCCCCCTTCCCTTTGGCCTGCATGATGCCGCCAGCCCCTCCTAGTGGCCTCCTCCTCCATGGCGTACATGGATCCCTCGACCGGCGTGTCTCTAGTGAACCCCACTTACCAGTGGTGCGACCTTTCTCTCCCCCTCTCCTCCCTATCCACACGACAACTAGCCACCCTCCCTCTCCCTCTATCTCATTCGGCACACCCATGCCCCCTTGTCCCTCTGTGCGGTGCACCCTGCATGCCCTGTTTCCAGTGGCCCGACCCCCACTGCATCGCTCTCCACCGGCGCACGATCTCCCCCTTGCCGACATCCCTATTCTCTTTTGGTATAATCATATTTTGACTCTTTTGGTGTTTTTATTCAAGTTAACCGAACCCTAATGCTATGGATTGTGTGTGGGTGGTGATTCCTTGTAGTTAGGGTGTGCAGTTCATCCATGGGGCCCTATACTTCCTCTCCTTGGAGTCTCATTCCTTTCATGCTTTGTTTAAGGTAGGTGAATCCTCTTTTTCCTTTCTGATTAAGTCCATTTAATTCTTGGATGTTTTTAATTAAATATTTGACTTGATTAACACCTTTAAAATAAATTTGGTTAATCTTATATAGTGTTTTCAAGTTAATTGGTTTTGAAAAAAAATAGTTTTGAAGTATTTTCCCTGCTTATGTTTTTATGTGGTTATGGAAACTATGTTCTTCGGATGTAAAATGTTTTATAGATAATGTTTTAAACATGACACACACCTTTTTGATACACTTCAATAGTTTATCATGGTGTTTCTAGTTTGTGTAATTTGTTTGATCTATTTATGTAATTGTTTATAAATTTTTTGACTTTTTTATAGAATTGCTAGTAAACTATTTGGGTTGCTTAAAAAATTATTTATGCATTGTTTGGCTAGCTTATAAAAATTGTGTATAAACTGGTTAGCTTATTTATAAAAGTGATTATAAACTGGTTGGGTTGTGTATATAATTGTTTATAAATTTTTTGGTCTGTTCGTATAATTTTTGATAAATTGTTTGGTATGTTTTACTAGTTGCTTGTTTTTCAAAAATATGGAAATATGGAAATATTCTTGACACATGTAGTTTGGTTTGGTGTATTTTCTTTTAAAATGTTGTAACTTGGAAATTGTGTTAAAAATGATTTGAAAAAGGGTTTTTATGGATTTAATGAGATTTATTTCATGTTTTCTAAATAATGTGGATGGTTGGATTCAGTTTTAAAGCAAATGGTGTTTTTTGTAGAAATGGTCCTTTTGGATATTTGACATGCCATTGGATGTTGGTACATCCATGGGTGAACTATGTGCACACATGGATGTTCCCTCAAATGAAGATGGTACATTGAATTGGTATTTTTCTCGAAACCTCGGTTTACTAAGTATTTCTTGTTTTCTAAATGTTGTTGGTCTCTTTGTGCGTCTCTTTAAATTAGTTTGAAAATAAAACCCTGAGTATATGACCATTTGGATTTTGGTGTATGTTTTATTTAGTGTGTGGTGTAAGGGGTCATTTGGTTTGTTTTTACAAAATTGTACATAGTATTACTAAAGACTTTTATGGAAATTCTTAGAATCTTGGAACCTAGAGGCCCGTTTGGATTTTTGAATACATAGTGGTGTTTAGAGTTAATTTAAAAGAGCTTGTGAAATACTTTTATAAGGGAATTTGATTATGTAAAACTAAAGGCTCAGTTGACAACTTTATGTGTTTTATAAAGCGGTTTTGATAATCAAATGACGTGATGGACCTATTGGAACTTTGTATGTTTGACATGTAATATATATATATCAGTATATGGGGAACTCTTATCTGGGGTAACCCTTTATGCGTGAATGCATATGAAGTGTCCGTGTTTGGGGTAGACAAGTGCAGTGACGGCATGGTAAGGTGATTCACGCATAAGAGGGCATCCTACTTACACAGTATGATTATTATAACTACCATGGGTTCCCGGGTTTCTTTTAGTTGATCGAGTGATGATTACTTATCAGACCCAATTAGACGGGTTGGTACCCACTAGTAGGTATAGAGGCTAGATGGGGAGTGCCACTGATTTGTTTTTCAACAAGGGCGTTCAGTTGGTTGTAGAATATGGGGCTTCATTATATGCCGATAAGTGGTTCTGAACCAAGTACGTCTAGGGGTCTTCTAGGGATGTTTAATATCACCCATGGTTAATTAATCATTTATATTTCTTGTTTACTTTCTGTTGTACTAGTTTATTTCCAGCTTGCACTATTTATCTGTTCTACTTTAGCCCAGCTTTGGTATCTTTTCTTTTGGGTTTTGTTTATAAAATGGAAAATGGTTTCGGAAATGGTATGTAGCGTGTGTTGGATTTTCAAATGGAAAAAATGTTGATTATTTTAAAATGAGAAAACCTTATTTTTCTATTTGCATTTCAAACTTGTGTCATTGGATTGTTTTGGAGAGGGAGATTCTTGGATTCAGTGGTTTATTCTTGGCATTCCTATTGAGAAATTTAATGCTCACACCTATTTTACCATTTCAGTTGTAGGTTCCCTTTGCTCAGGTTCTCTTGGATTAGTTTCTCGTTATTGGAGCAAGGTTGGTCTTTGGTTGGTTGGTGACCTGGAAGGTCACATAGAGGTACGTGCAGTTTTATTTTCTTTCCACTGTTAGTTTTTATTTTTATCGTCAATCTTTATTTATTTGGTTATCTTTTGTTCATGGGTCAAATAATTCCCAACTGTTAAATTTTGACATCTGACACTGGTTATCAGCCCGTGGTGATAGGGAAAGCCCTTCGGGCCTTGTCATGGACTAGATCAAGTGACCAGTTTAGGGTCGACCCGAGTTGGTTCGTGATAAAATGGTATCACATGGGGCCCTTGCTATTTGGGGTGTTAGTAGATAGAGATTAGGACTATAGGTAATCGATAGGTAGGTACAAGAAGGGTGTCATGAAACCTTGCTCGTTCTGAACCTCAAGTCACCAGGGGTAGTCCAGGAATTAAGTCCTTGTCTTATTCTAGTTTGTTTTAGATTTAGGGATGACAATGGAGGTGAGCCAGTGTCATGTGGTGATTTCATCTGTAGTAGTGACCCATGTGATAACCAAGTGCCCAGTTCAAGTTCCTATTAGTGTTATTTCCTACCTAGGGCATGACTCACTACCATGTCACTGATTTGATCATAGACACTAGTCCCTCTCTCTGATAGTTTGGTGTAAGTGGTTTTTTGCCTTGGTTTTGGTTGGTGTAATTGTGTTTTTGAAAATGAAAAGGATTCTGGAAATGATGATGCTTCCTTTTAAATGGTTTCAGGATTGGTAAAATTTGTTTTAAAGGAAAATGTTTTGGCTTTACAAGTTGGTAATTGTTTGAAATTGGTGAAGAAATGGAATGTATGGACACATATGTGACTGTTCATGGGATGCCATGGGTGTTTATTTGAAATTAAAGGCTTGACCTTGTTTTCTAAAGGTGGGTTTTGAAAGGGATATTTTTGGACGTGATTATATTTGTTTGGTTTTTGAGTCAGTTGTTTTGGATGAAGGTGCTTTCATTGATGTTTCTTCGGCTTGATTTTGGTTTTGGACATTGTGTTTTATATGTTGTTCAGAAAATGCCGCTCAAAAAGGTCCCCATGGTTTTTGATAAGTCATGCCCAGTTTTTGGTCCTTCTCTAAAATTGTCAATCCTTCACGGTGATTGGGGTCCGTTAGAGGTAGCAGAGTGTCTTGAAGAGGTTGAGCACATCTTCAGGGTATTGGGAACTCCTAATGCTTTTAGAGTACATGCTGTTTTGGGCCTATTTTAAGGTCCAACTTTGGAATAATGGTAGTTGTTTTCCCTGCCATCAATAAAATATGGGATGACATGGGATGTCTTTAAATCCATATTCGTCCGATGGTTCATACCTGAAGAAGTGAAGATAAAGAAAAGGGAGGATCTCATGCATATTCAATAAGGCCAACGGACAGTGAAGGAATATATTGACCATTTAAAAGAACTTGTGTCCTTTTCTTCGGAGGTAGCATCATTGGATTTGCTGAAGACTTCTCTCTTCATTGGGGGTCTTTGGCGAGAGATCAAAGAGTGGGTCCTGTTTTCTATGAACCTTTGTTTTGAGAGGCTGGTATAAGAACCCTTCCTAGATGAGTTGGTCTCTAGAGTGCAGATGGTTGGAAATCCATCGTATCCAGTTGCTCGTGAAGGTTCCCCATCTAGCGATCAGGGTGTGCCAGAGGGACCTAATTCTAAAGAGTCCTCTGTAGTGGTTCTGGATTCCAGTTTTTTGGACCATTCAATGGTGTTCCATCAGTATGGATGTTTAGGGAACACAAATCCAACACGTTTCATCCCTTTGAAGACGTTCCATCATTGTAGGTGTATGAGTCATCTAGAGAAGTTTTGCAGGAAGTTTCGCCTAAATTGAGGCTTCGACCCTAACCTTTAAAAAAAAGACAACATGACTAGAGGATTCCAGTGCCTGACTATGAGGCATGATATGCTTCAACCATCAGATCCCCAACCATAGGTCTTGGGGGTGAAGCTCGCGTGCAGTCAGGAGTTGCTGGGGGTGTGAATCCTTGGTTTAGGTTTTGTGTTCCATTTTGAGATTGTAATATTTAAAGAATTTTTGTTATTGTTTCTCTACTGTTAAAGTTTTACTATTATTGTAAGTTCATTGTTTCAATGGGGGAATGCGATGAACTTTTTATACTATAATCCAACAGTTTCATTTGTCGGATTTTGGTTTTCTAAATTGTGTGTTTTTCTTAAAAGTGTGTTTGTCCCTTGTATGGGTTGATCTCGATTTAGATATGTTCATTTGGATATTTATGTGCTAGGGGAAGAATCAATGTTTTCAATTATGATTGGGTTCACTACTTGTGTTAATTTCTTCTCATACGTTTTTCTCTAGTGTTGGGGGTTTTTGGTATGGGTCAAGAATTCCAAGTTTTATTGGAGGTTTTGTTTCGCTCATGATATAGAAGTTAGTTAGGATTAGTTGGGAGTTCCCGCGTCGGCCCCCCTTCTCAGGGTGGTATGTTTGGGTGTTAAATTTCTGTGCTAGTTGAGTTCTTATGGTGGGGAGAACCCTCTCATGTTCTCACTTTCTCTTGTGTTGTGGTTTATTTCAGTTTCAATTGGTCATGGATTCAAGTTCTGTCCATCTTTCAGCTAGGTGACTTTCTGGGGGCATAAAATGTCTATGGTGGGAAGAATTGTCACACCCCAAATTTTAAATTTATTTTTATCTTATTATTTATTGGCTTTAGTTACTCAAGTTAAGGTTCGGGCTAGGTCCCAGTTTAAATTTTTTGACATTTAATGACTTTAGTGGGTTTCAGACCGGTGCTCGGGCACTGCACGGTTGGCTGCAGTCGCGCGGTCGACCCAGGTGACCGTGCAGATGGCTATCGTTCGAAATAAATAAAGTTTTATATAAATGAAATAAGTTAAATGTTTAAAAATATAATAATAATAATAATAGTAATAATAATATTATATAGATAATAATATTGTTATTATTAAAAATTGTTAATAATAATATTATTATTTAAAATTGTTTTAAATTTAATTAAAATTTAGTTGTTATTAATGTTATTATTAAAAAACCAAATGAATAATTTTTTTTATTAGAATTATTATTATTTTTGTTGTCATCAAAATTTTGTTGTTATAATAATAATAATAATAATAATAATAATAATATTTTTTTTAAATAAACCCTAAACCTAGTGCCTACCCCCTTCCCTGTTTGTGCCTATAGCGCCCGAGCGCCCCCCCTTTTCATTCGGCCTGCATGACGCCGCTACCCCCTCTTAGTGGCCTCCTCCTCCTTGGAATGTGTGGCTCCCCCAACCACGTACCTCTGAAGAAATCCCCCCTTACCCGCGGCGTGACCTCCCTCTCCCCCTCTCTTCCCTATCCACGCAGCGACCGACCACCCTCCCTCTCCCTCTATCCCATCCGACACCCCCTGATCCCCTTGTCCCTCTGTACAATGCACCCTAGGTACTGAGCCCCTTGCCTGCCTTGTTTCCAGTGGCCTGACCCCCACTGCACTTCTCTCCACCAACACATGATCTCCCCCTCACCGACAACCCTCTTCTCTTTCGGTATAATCATATTTCGACTCTTTTGGTGTTTTTATTCAAGTTAGATGAATCCTAATTCTAGGGGTTGTGTGTGGGTGGTGATTATTTGTGGTTAGGGTGTGTGGTTCATCCATGGGGACCTATTCTTCCTCTCCTTGGAGTCTCGTTCCTTTCGTACTTTTCTTGAGGTAGGATAAACCACATTTTCCTTTCTGATTAAGTCCATTTAATGCTTGGGTGTTTTTAATTAAATCGTTGACTTGATTCGCACCTTCAAAATATATTTGGTTAATCTTATATAGTGTTTTAAAGTTAATTAGTTTTGAAAAACAATAGTTTTGAAGTATTTTCCCTAGTTATGTTTTTCTGTGGTTATGGAAATTGTGTTATTTGGATGTCAAATGTTTTATTGATAATGTTTTAAACATGACATGAACCTTCTTGACACTATTCAATAGTTTATCATTGTGTTTATAGTTTGTGAAATTTTTTTGATCTGTTTATGGAATTGTTTATAAATCATTTGACTTGTTTATAGAATTTCTAGTAAACTATTTGTGTTGATTAGAAAATTATTTATTCATTGTTTGGCTTGCTTATAAAAATTGTTTAGAAACTGGTTATCTTGTTTGTAAAAGTGTTTATAAACTGGTTGGGTTGTTTATATAATTCTTTATAAATTGTTTGGTTTGTTTTTATAATTGTTTATAAATCGTTTGGTATGTTTTACTAGTTTCTTATTTTTTGGAAATAGGGAAATTTGGAAATATTCTTGACAAATGTAGTTTGGTTTGGTGTGTTTTGTTTGATAATGTTGTAACTTAGAAATTGTGTTAAAAATGATTTGAAAAAGGGGTTTTATGGATTTAATGGGATTTGTTTCGTGTTTTCTAAATAATGTGGATGGTTGGATTCAGTTTTAAATCAAATGGTGTTTTTTTCGTTGAAATGGTCATTTTGAGTGTCCTTTTGGATAGTTGATGTGCCATTGGATGTTGGCGCATCCATGGGTGCACTACGTGCACACATAAATGCACCCTCAAATGTAGATGGTTCTTTGAATTGGTATTTTTCTCAAAACCCCAGTTTACTAAGGGGTTCTTGTTTTCTAAATGTTGTTGGTCTCTTCGTGTGGCTCTTTAAATTAGTTTGAAAAGAAACCCATGAGTAGATGCCCGTTTGGATTTTTGTGTATGTTTTTTTGAGTGTGTGGTGCAAGGGGTCGTTTGGTTTGTTTTTAAAAAATTGTACATAGTATTACTAAATAATTTTATGGAAATTCTTTGAAACTTGGAACCTAGAGGCCCATTTGGATTTTAAATACAAAGTGGTGTTTAGAGTTGTTTTAAAAGAGCTCGTGTGATATTTTTGTAAAGGCATTTGATTATGTAAAACTAAAGGTCCAGTTGAAAAAATCAAACGTTTTATAAAGTAGTTTTGATAATCAAATGATGTGACGAACCGATTGGAACTTTGTATGTTTGACATGTATATATATATATAAGTATATAGAGAACTCCTATCTAGGGTAACCCTTTACGGGTGAATGCATTGGAAGCATCCGTGTTTAGGGCAGGCAAGTGCAGTGACGACATGGTAAGGTGAGTCATGCGTGCGAGGGCCTGCTACATACAGAGTATGATTATTATAAACACCATGGGTTCTTGAGCATCTTTTAGTTGATCGAGTGATGGTTTCTTATCATCACCAATTAGACGGGTTGGTACCCACTGGTTGGTATAGAGGCCAGATGGGGAGTGCAGTTGATTTCTATTCCCACAAGGGCGATCAATTGGTTATAGACTATGGGGCTTCACCATACACCGGTAGGTGGTTCTGAACCAAGTATGTCTAGGGGTCTTCTATGGATTTTTAGGATCACCAATGCTTATTTAATCACTTATAATGTCTATTTACTTTCTGTTGTACTAGTTTATTTTCAGCTTGCATTGTTTACCAGTTCTACTTTAGCCCAACTTTGGTATCTTTTATTTATAAAATAGCAAATGGTTTTGGAAATGGTACGTAGTGTGTGTTAGATTTTTAAATGGGAAAAACATGTTGCTTATAAGGAGCAACAAGTAAAGATTCTATACCAGAGACATAAGTTTATATGCAACAATACAACCCAACTTGTCAAATTATTGTGGAGAAACCATAAGTATGAAGAATAAACTTGGGAACTAGAGAAGGTGATAAAGGAGAAGTACCCTCACTTTTTTATGTAAAATGAAATTTTGAGGAAAAAACTTCCAAAGGAGGAAGAATGTAACAACCCAAACTTTTATCAAATGAATTTCTCCCTTCTTATAGTAATTTCCTATAGTATAAATCACATAAAATCACTTATATACCATAATAAATACTTTATAAACAAATAATTAATTAAATAAGATGTATTTCTAGAAGTTAAGGAACCAATACCGATGAAATAATAACTTGACCTTGAGAATGGTAATATGACCCTTATGAATAGTAAACCAACTAAATGAATAGTATCCTCACCCATGAAAGTATAAATAAAATTTAGGCATCTTATAAATTAAATTATGGTATAATTATATCATATTCTAAGTAAATAAATGTTTTAAAAATGATTAATTAAGTGTTGGCATTTTTGTAACTCATAAATATTTAATTATAATTTTATGATTAATTTAATAATTTAAAAGAAAATATATTTTCATAAAATATATTCATAAATCAATATTTCCATATCTTATGATTTTAATATAGTTTTTTGAGACCTTAAGTAATTTTTTAATGTTTTATTAAATCAGTTATAATTTTAAAATCTGGATTTTCCAAGTAAATGATGATTTTAATTAAAAATTAAATTAATCAATTTTAGAAAATTATTTTCATAAAATGGAGTTCATTTTTTAATTCTAAACATCAAAAAATGGTTAGGTTTAATTTTTGTGTTTTTTCTAAAATATTTGAATTTTTAGTGAATAGTAAAATACGGTAATTTACTCTAGATATACATTATAAGTTAAATACAATATTCATTGAGTCATCACTGATATAAGAACCATAATCTAAAACTTCCCTAGATTATTTTACTATATTTAGAGATAATTATAAAACTATTCATAGTCTTGATCCAAAATAATAAACTAATGAATATAATAATGAGAAAACACCCCTCTCCTCCACTATAAATACCATCCATCACCCCCTCTTATCCTCACACCTCTCAAGCTTTGAGACTTGAACAAATTATTTCCAATAAACTTACCTATCCCCTTAACCAAGTCCATGAGCTCTTGGTCTCATCAAAAGATCATAACCTTTTAACTAAGGAGGTTCTCAAGGAGGATAAATCCAAGAGGTAAATTCCTCTTCCTTTTTTCTTTTAATTTCTTTTTAATTTCATTTTTTTTATTCTATTATCCTAAAATTCTCTTATCCAAATGAAATAATAACTCCAGAATGTTAGATATACTAGTATTATATCATGTTAATGTAATATCCATCATTAAATTCCCCCCCTCTCTTTTTTTCAAAAAATGAAATCGCCACCCATGATGTGTCAATTTACTGACATCGTGGGTGATACACTTTCATTTTACTTTAATACCTTCAAGGATGATAATAAAACCATTATAATGATTTAAAAATATTGTAAAATTTATGTTACAACCCTCTTTATGTTCTATAAGTAACATATATACATAATACTAAATGATAAAACAAAACGAGTTCATTGTGATCGAAAACCACCAAAATTAACCTAAATGATTATCATTAACTATTTATATAATGATTCATCTTAATTACATATAAAACAATTCTTCAGAAGAAAATTTAAACATCTATAATATCAATAATAACATATAATAACAATTATATTTATTTATCCACATTTAAAACGAACTTCCATTCATGTATACAAGTGAACCGATCATGAAAACTAAGAGAACGAACACTCCCAAACAATGAAATTAAACTCTATAACTCATCAAAAAGCTCATAAATGAACTTAATAAAAACAAAATGAATCAAATTCATGTATAAAAGGTTCTTAATTTTTTTTATTAATGAATATAATGTGATTATATATGATATTATAGTGAATAAAGCATTCAGACATAAATTAAGGGGAATTCTCGAACCCAACTCTCTTTCTTCGTGGTTTCCCTCTTTCACCCAATTTTCAGTATGGATATTACTTAAATATAATTTATTCATCACTATATTACCTTTTATATGATATACACGTTTTCTACTTTATTTTATGACAAACATATTGTTTTCCAAAATAAATTTTCTTTAAAAAAACACACCTTTTACTTCTTGAGATTATTTCTTCTTTGCAAAAGGTTGATGATTCTTATATAAAGTATGTTATTCCCACTTTCATCATGGAACCCATATTTTATGAATGTATGATTTATAAAATTAAACCCATTCCTTTCCATGAGTTATTTTATGTACAATATTGATATACGTTCTATGTGGTATGCAGGATAATGTAAATGTTATGATATGACAGGTGCGCTCGAATTTATATAGTGATCCAATGCATTGGGTAATGTTATGTATCTTATGAGAAAAGTGAAATATGTATGAAAATGAGACTAAATTTTTTCAAAACTATGTGTGGTAGTTGACCACTAAGACATGATATTTCATTTTTATGCACTGCCACATTCCACGCCTTTATCTAATGCTTCCTCTCATGATTATGATGATGATGTTATGAATATGATCACCCCATGTTACATTGTTTCATTTTCTTATATATCCTATTACTAGGATTTTAGATCACCCATTTATTTTATGTATATCCCCAAGTGATTACTTGTACTAAAGAGCACATGAGGGCCAGTAAGAAGCTAGAGAAGAAGGAATTAAATAAATGTTTATGTTTTATTTTGTAAATGTTATGTATGGTACTAATTTACACAAGACACTAAAATTTTGGATCCTGGTCATGTAATTATTTTATAATAATTATCATTAAAATTATGTAATGGTAATGTAATAAAAAATAGGGTCGCTATATAGAAAGTCACCCAACCAAATGTGAAACAAAACCCGGACTCAAAACTAATCAATGCCAAAAGAAACCATGAAACCTAGTGTGGCCTTTCAACTCCACAATTCACACATGATAAACTCTAGAGAAAATGACAAGTAGATTCATGGGGTAAATAGAGGGGTCTCCCCACCATTAAGGAACTGAACAGTTTAACTAAGAGGAATTCTCAACAAAACCACCCACCAACACGATAAGGGTTCCACTACAAATACTCGAATAGGGAACTTGGCCATGCCAAAATTCATAATTTCATAAGACACATACATCTTCACATGATCACCACCTGAAAACTAAAGTCGTTCCAAATGTGGAGAAACCATTCAAGAGTTTACATCAACAGTGCACACCCATAAAAAATTCGAGAGAGAGGCCAATATTATCACCAAAATAAAAGGTTCCCATTGATATAAAACCGCAACAGGGTAAAACTTTAATGTTCACCACTCTAAATTCAAAGAAAAAATGTTGGATATACACCCCCACACTTGTAAATTCACCATCTATGTGAAAATATTCACTCTGGGACCTATGATTGGAGCCATGATGTCTTGGATCATTTGTTTCCCCATAGTTGGTAAATGAGAACCTACGATCAAGGATTCCTGTAAGGACCCGACCCCAATTTCCCAAATTCGGTGCCTTATTTTATTACATTGTAATATAAACAAGGAATATTCATTCTGAAGGTCCATGTAGTTTAGTAGCTTTTGGAAACAAGATACAAAAATAAGTTCAACATTGAAAATTGAAAATAAAAACAACATAAAATTTCCACTGGGAATAACCACCACTCTAAGATTATCCCTACAACTCAATCATAAAATACCTCTTCATGCCCTGAAAAAAATGAAACATAAAAAGGGGTCATATGAGATGCTCAGTAAGGGTAAATATTACATCTAAAGATAATATAAACATTATACATGGTGAATAATTGAAAACACATGCCTTTAAAAATAAACTTGAACATAATATGGTAGGAATATGAGTGGAGTAAATATTTCCATAATAAATGTCACGACCCGTCCTCGGGGCCCGTGCCGTGACTACCCCAAGCCCGCCTTCCATAGGCCAGGGGCTGGCAACCAGCACCAAATGCGTAAATCCCGATAACTGGGAAGACTTTGCCTTTATAAAAGTAAACAAAACACCATAGAGTACAAGCGGAAGCAAAACACTAAGTACAAAGAGAAGTGCTGAAAGGTAAATGGGCTAGAATACAAACCCAAATGAAAGTAAAACTACAACTGAACAAGGTACAACAGCTGGAAGAATGGAAACGGCTCCTGGGTCATCCTCCTCGGATCCTACCTGAAGGGTAGGTACAGATGGCGCAGCTCCTGTATCGTCCACCACGGATCCTACCTGAAGGGTAGGTACAGATAGCCTCCACAACGCTCTCGCCCGTAAACCTCCTCTGAGTGTCGTCTCGCTGTGAATTCCACCTCCAGGTACTGACTCGTCGTGTAGTCCACCTCCGGGTACTGTCCAGTCCTCGAACACTCGGCCTCTATCAGCACTGTCCGTCGTCTGCAACCAACACAATGAGGTGCGGGCATAGCCCGTGCAGGGGTGAGTACAACGATACTCAGTAGGGACCCCGAGACCCTCAAGGTCTCACTAAAACCAACAAGGATAAACACAAAGAAGATCTCCACAGATAACCTCTACTTATGTATATGCCCATACATATACCTAAGTTATCAAGTAACCCATTTCAATCATGAGGAAACACAAGGATTATGAAATCAACGGATAACCACTACCCAGGTATATGCCCATACATATACCTAAGTTATAAAGTAACCCATCTCAATCATGAGGAAACACATAGGTCATAGACTTAGCTCAAACCAGGATTTTCATTATCGAAATCGTAACTGCTGAAGAGCTCCGTCTCTGAAGTGTGCAGTGGTCCTGTCACGACTCCGAGGTACTGCTCACTAACCTAAGATTGCTGAGGTACTCCTCCTGTCGAGTACCGCAGGTCTGCGGCCAACTACCAGGCACTCCGTCCGCTGTGGGTCTGTCGCCAAATACTGGGCGCTCCCCCTAATAGCCTACAGAGGTACTCCTCCTGTCGAGTACCGCGAGTCTGCGGCCAACTACCGGGCGCTCCGTCCGCCGTGGGTCTGTCGCCAAATACTGGGCGCTCCGTCCACTGGGCTAGTCGACTCACTCCAATTCAAGTCGGTCAAGCAGTCGTCAGGTCTCATCTGGCTACGCGGTCTCCATACTCTGTACGCTCATCTCCAGGAGGGTCCGCTCCACGAGCTACAGTTCAATACTCCTAGTATCACAAAGTCCCACGAAGAAGTATCTCAAAGGACCGCCTCGTCATAGGGGTCTCAACGCAACAGACGGCGCGTCAATCGGACGCCCGGTCTGTGAGTTATTAGCCTTTCCGTCCCAGGGGCCCGGTTGGTTTCGAGTGCGAACCAATCCGGCCGTATCTCAACTGTACCCCGAAGTCACATAGGGTATACTCAAAGGGACCGTTTCTCCACGCGATCACCAACACCGCTGACGGTTCGTCAAACGGACGTCCAGTTTTAAAGATAACAGTTTTTCCGTTCCAGGGGCCCGGTTGGATTTTGGGTACAATCCCACCCGACCACTATCCAACTACATCCAAAACTCAGGAAAAGTATGCCAAAAGTTCCGTCTCATCAAGAGGAAATCAACGAGACAGACGACGCGTCAATCGAACACCCGGTCTGTGAGTTATTGGCTTTTTCGTTCCAGGGGCCCGGTTGGATTCGTGAGCGAACCAACCCGACCGCACTCCGATGACATCCAAACCTCGAGCGGAGTAAGAAAAATGATCTATATCACTTAGAGTAATCCAACAAATTCAATGGAACGTCATTCGGACGTCCAGAGCGCGAGATATAAGCATTTCCGCTCCGAGGGCCTGGTTGGTTTCGTATCCGAACCAACCCGGCCGAACCCAAAGTATTCTGAAACCTTGAGTTCAATATACCTAAACGACCATATAGTTCCAAGGATCGCTACTCAACTGACGGTGCGTCGATCGGAGGTCCGTAGCTCAAGATATGGGCGAAAGACCGTGAGGGGTCCGAAAACGGGGGGTTCGGGCCCGGACCGACCCCCACTGGGTCGGCCCGAACCGGGTCGACCCGACCCGGCTGGGCCCGGCCCAGCCCGACCGGCCAGCTGCGGCTCGGCCAGCGCGGCCGAGCGGAAGCCGCGGGCGGGGTGCGCGGCTCCCCCACCCTCGCCGCTAATTGAGGCCGGCGACAACTGCCGCTGCCAGCCCTCCGGGGGCGCGCCACCGCAGTCGGTCACCGGCTGTGCCGTGCCGGCATGGCGCACCACCACCACCTTCCACGGACCACCGGACGTGCTCCGGTGGTCCATTTCTCCTACCGTCTTCGCCAACGGTCCTCCTGGGACCCGACCTTCACTGCGAATGGATTCAAACGCCATAGCGGCCTGCTTCGTCGTCGTCCGTTGATCCGCACATCGATAAACAAGCTACGGAGGGTTGTCGGGCCGTGTTTGTTCAGCTCACATCCTCCGCATTAGGTGTTTTCAATTGGAAAATAATAAACACATGATTTTAATCATTGACGAGGGTATAATTTATCCAAAATAAATTATACAAACACCTTGCAATCAAAATACCCACGCAGGAGAGTTTAAAATTTGAATACGCGGCGTGACGACGTCGCGCATTCTTGCCGCTCGATCCCTCGCGGCGTGACAATGTCACACATCCTTGCCGCTCGATCCCACGTGGCATGACGATGTCACGTCAATTTCTTTCGATCCGCAACAACAAGAAAAACAAAAGGGAGGAGGACGGCCATGTTTGTGCGGTCCGACCTCCTCCCATTAACTGATATCATGCGGTCCAAATAGACGCGGATAAAAGACAAAAGAGAATCACGTATAGAAAACACGTAAACCCCCTACCTTGATAAAATAGATGACGAACGTCGGCGTCGCGAAGCGAGGATTCGAAGACGTTGACGGAGATTTCGTCGCGGAAAACCGTCGTGGAAGAGACGTCGCGGAAGAAGAATGTCATGGAAGAAGACGTCGCGTCGCGGGTCGGTGTCGCGGAAGACGGTCTCTGAGGGCTCAGCGCTCCACGTCGGAGATCGTTCGTTCTTCGCGTTCTTCGTCAAAGGGAATGAAGAACTCAAGACTTCCTTAGCTTTTTTCTCCAAAAGCTCTCAAACAACTAAACACCAACCCAAGTAAAATAAGTTATCAACTTATTTTATTAACACAACAAGGTTTTTGAAATTCAAGAGTTTGAATTTCAAAGACTTACTTTTAACTCACCACATTAACTCCTTAAGTTATTAAACTTAAGTTAACAAAATTTAAAAGGGAGTTGAGGGGGTTTAGAGGATATGAAGGGGTGGGGTTCGTGTGGGCCCCTCCACCCTCATAACCTCCCAAGGGAGGTTGGGTAGTTACCCAACTTCCTTCCAAAGGATTAAAAACTTAGAGTAAAATAAAAATTGTAGAATAATTATAAAATAAACTTTCACAATTTTTATCATCAACTCTCGTGAAAACGCAACTCCGGAACAGGTGTTCCTAAGCAATTACCGGCGCTGCAGTTTCATCGGTGCCCTCAGAATTCGATTCCGAGCACCGGTTCAAAAGATAGGAATTCCCGCTCATTCGTTCACTGAATGTACCCGATCTAAACTTCAGAAAATGATCCCGGGCACACCGGGCCTCGGAATCAGGCGTCGTCAGAAACTGCGTTCTTGTAAAATTCCAAAGAAAATTAAGAAAAAATTTTCCTTGAAATTTCCGGGTCTTTACATTACTCCCACATCAGGGATTTACATCCCCGTAAAGCTTCAACACAAACTAGGGTTACAAAAGCGGTATTGAGCATGCACCTGAGCCTTCCGCACCCATGTGCTCACCTGGAGGTTCCCGTACTGCCAGAGAAAGTGCACCCGAGGAATCGATCATCCTCGTAGGATCCACTCCTGTCGATCCTTGATCCCCACTGGAACCTCCGTGAAAGACACCCCGTTGTCATCGTCCAGCTCCTCATGGTCGATGATATGCGAAGGGTCGAGCACGTATCTCCTCAGTTGAGATACGTGGAAGTCTTCGTGCACCTGGTGCAACTGCGGTGGATGGGTCAAGCGGTAAACCACCCCGCCTACCCAGCTGAGGACCCAGAAAGGTCCGTTCAACCTTGGAGCTAACTTTCCGCCATGGCCATATCTCCGTAAACCTCATCGAGGTGAGACCCGTATAAGGACATGATCGTCATCCTCGAACTCTAGAGGCCTCCAAGTCCTGTCAGCATAAGGCTTCTGTCGGCCCTGTGCTTTCCTCATCCGCTCTTGGATGACCTGGACCTTCTCTAGTCTCATAAGAGATGCTATGATTTCTTCTTTTCCGATAAGAGAAATCTGGTCTCATCCCCTAGATGAACCACATTCATTGCCTAATACAGTCAATCCTAACATGAATGATGCATTCATGCCATGGATGATGTCGTAAGGTCTTGACGTAACTACCAAGAGATCCAACTGTCACTCTCGCCTCCAAGGGTCGAGTCACACTGTCGGCATCAGTGTGATGTCATTAGGTCTCCCCCAGTAGAAATCTCGAAAGTGAGGGTCAAGTCAACAGTTTTAACTGGGACCACTTAGTATCAACCAAACAAAAGGACAGGAAAGAAAACTTTAAAAAGGTAAGTGTCTTTATATTATTGCAGCTCATAGTATAAAGACACAAATGTAACAACAACAACTTGGAACTAGATATACACCACTAGTTCCGCTCCTATCCACTCGCTTCCGGAGCTCCATGACCATAGGCCTCAGCTGCCTGAAGCTGAGCTCTCCCATGTCCTCCTGTCCCCTGC
Organism: Viscum album; assembly: GCA_963277665.1. Classification (NCBI taxonomy): domain Eukaryota; kingdom Viridiplantae; phylum Streptophyta; class Magnoliopsida; order Santalales; family Viscaceae; genus Viscum; species Viscum album. The sequence continues at coordinate 176,466,063 of OY728164.1, forward strand.
GGTCTGCCCTAATCGAACCTCTGCCTCTGGCTGGGAGGTTCTTCATTTAACTGCTGGTCATGTGAATGGCGGGTTGGATAGTCACGTGCCATGTGACCAATTCCGCCGCAGGAGTAACACTATCCACTCTTGGCACGTCTGGCTCTGACTCCACCCCGGTTTCCCCGCACAACTGAACCTGAGTCATGCAGTCGGCCACCGGTAGGTCTGGTCCTCTTGGACCTCGCGTCATCTGTCTACTGCCTGCTGCAGAAGACTCTTCCGCAAGCCGGCTAGTGGTGGGTCCTGCTGCTGGAGACTGCTCAGCAAGGAAACTCTCCACTAAGAGGGATCTCTACAACACTCCTGTCTGCGTCGGAATGCTGTGAGAAACAAAAAAAGCTCTAATCTCTCACCTGAGCCCCTGCTCAAAGGTTCAGGCTCTGAAGAACGGGTCCCGTACCATATCTGTGGAGTAGCGCGAGAGGTCTGTAAACCTCACTGAATACTGTGCCACTGTCATGCTGCCCTGCCGCAGTAGAAGTATCTCCTGTATATGCACCGCTCGAAGGGTGGTTGGTACAAACTCTGCCCGAAAGAGGCTCTCGAAGTCTGCCCAAAGAAGTGTCGCCTCGTCATGCATCTGGAGCATCAGGCTCCACCATCTGCCTGCTGCTTCCTGAAGAAGGCTGGCAGCAAGGATCCCCATGAAGTCTGCCGGCGTCCCCACTAGCCTAAAGACTCTCACCACAGCCTCCAGCCAATCCTCAGCCGCCTGCGGGTCCGTCTCTCTCCGGAACCTGGGTGGCCTCTGGTGCTAGAACTCGTGCAGTGCGCTCAAGCGAAGTGCACCCTCTACTACTGGGGCTGGTGGCATCGATGTCCCAACGGGTAGTAGTACCGCTGATGCCTCAACTGGAATAGAGCCCTGTACTGAGGCCACGTCGCTCGGCGGGCTGTCAGTACGAACAACTCTCGGGGCTCTAGCTGGTCGTCCGCGGGGAGGCATCCTGAAAGAAACAACGTGACATGGTCAAATATTATACCTGGTGAGCTGACCTGGTTTGAGCTGATATTTAAATAAAACTTCTTGAAACACACATGCAATCAGTGTTTTCATGCACAAAGTCAGAATTCAGTTGTTAGGGTCCTGGTGTATGGATACGTCGGCCGCCCGCACCAACACTGGACTCCCTGAACTGAATACCACACTCGGTACCCTTAACACTATTGCTTCACAGAAAGAAAATATCAGAGTTATAAGTTATGCGGTAGAACCGACTCCTTTGATACCAATTTGTCACGACCAGTCCTCGGGGCCCGTGCCGTGACTACCCCAAGCCCGCCTTCCATAGGCCAGGGGCTGGAAACTAGAACCAAAGGCGTAAATCCCGATAACTGGGAAGGCTTTTCCTTTATAAAAGTAAACAAAACACCACAGAGTACAAGCGAAAGAAAAAAACTAAGTACAAAGGGAAGTGCTGAAAGGTAAATAGGCCAGAATTCAAACCCAAATGAAAGTACAACTACAACTGAACAAGGTACAATAGCTGGAAGAACGGAAACGACTCCTGGTTCGTCCTCCTAGGATCCTACCTGAAGGGTAGGTACAGATGGCACAACTCCTGGATTGTCCACCACGGATCCTACCAGAAGGGTAGGTACAGATAGCCTCCACAACGCTCTCGCCCGTCAACCTCCTCTGAGTGTCGTCTTGCTGTGAAGTCCACCTCCAGGTACTGACTCGTCGTGTAGTCCACCTCCGGGTACCTTCCAATCCTTGAACACTCGGCCTCCATCAGCACTGTCCGTCGTCTGCAACCAACACAACGAGGTGCGGGCATAGCCCGTGCAGGGGTGAGTATAACGATACTCAGTAGGGACCCCGAGACCCTCAAGGTCTCACTAAAACCAACAAGGATAACCACAAAGAAGATCTCCACAGATAACCTCTACTTAGGTATATGCCCATACATATACCTAAGTTATCAAGTAACCCATCCCAATCATGAGGAAACACAAGGAATATGAAATCAACGGATAACCACTACCCAGGTATATGCCCATACATTTACCTAAGTTATCAAGTAACCCATCTCAATCATGAGGAAACACAAAGGTCATAGACTCAGCTCAAACCAGGATTTTCATTATCGAAACCGTAACTGCTGAAGAGATCCGTCTCTGAAGTGTGCAGTGGTCCTGTAACAACTCCGATGTACTGCTCACTAACCCGGTCTGTGAGTTATTAGCCTTTCTGTCCCAGGGGCCCGGTTGGTTTCAAGTGCGAACCAATCCGGCCGTATCTCAACTATACCCCGAACTCACATAGGGTATACTCAAAGGGACCGTTTCTCGACGCGATCACCAACACCGCTGACGGTTCGTCAAACAGACGTCCAGTTTGAAAGATAACAGCTTTTCCGTTCCAGGGGCCCGGTTGGATTTCGGGTACAATCCCACCCGACCACTATCCAACTGCATCAAAAACTCAGGCAAAGTATGCCAAAAGTTCCGTCTCATCAAGAGGAAATCAATGAGATAGACGGCGCGTCAATCGAACGCCCGGTCTGTGAGTTATTGGCTTTTTCGTTCCAGGGGCCCGGTTGGTTTCGTGAGCGAACCAACCCGACCACACTCCGACGACATCCAAACCTCGAGCGGAGTAAGCCAAATGATCCGTCTCAATTAGAGGAATCCAACAAAGTCGATGACACGTCATTCGGATGTCCGGAGCTCAAGATATAAGCGTTTCCGCTCCGAGGGCCCGATTGGTTTCGTATCCGAACCAACCCGGCCGAACCCAAAGTATTCCGAAACCTTGAGTACAATATACCGAAACGACCGTCTCTTTCCAAGGATCACTACGCAACTGACGGTGTGTCGACCGGAGGTCCTTAGCTCAAGATATGGGCGAAAGAATGTGATGGGTCCGAAAATGGGGGGTCCGGGCCCGGACCGACCCCCCATGGGTCGGCCCGAACAGGGTCGACCTGAACCGGGTCGACCCGACCCGGCTGGGCCCGGCCCGGCCCGGCCGGCGCGGCCGGTGGAAGCCGCAGGCGGGGTCTGCGGCTCCCCCAACCTCGCCGCTAATTGAGGCTGGCGGCAACCGGCGCCGACAGCCCTCCGGGGGCGCGCCGACGCTGCCGGTCGTCGGCGCCGCCGTGCCGGCGTGGCGCGCCGCCACCGCCTCCTGCGGACCACCGGACGCGCTCCGGTGGTCCGTTTCTCCTGCCGTCTTCGCCAACGGTCCTGCCGGGACCCGACCTTCAATGCGAAGGGATTCAAACGCCATAACGGCCTGCTTCGTCATCGTCCATTGATCCGCACATCGATAAACAAGCTACGGAGGGTTGTCGGGCCGTCTTTGTTCGGCCCGCGTCCTCCGCGTTAAGTGTTTTCAATTAGCAAATAATAAACACATGATTTTAATCCTTGACGAGGGTATAATTTATCCAAAATAAATTATACGAACACCTTTAAATCAAAATACCCACACACGAGAGTTTAAAATTTGAATACGCGGCGTGACGACGTCGCGCATTCTTGCCGCTCGATCCCACGCGACGTGACGATGTCGCACATCCTTGCCGCTCGATCCCGCGTGGCGTGACGATGTCGCGTCAATTTATTTCGATCCATAACAACAAGAAAAACAAAAGGGAGGGGTGGATCATTTGTTTCCCCATAGTTGGTAAATGAGAACCTATGATCAAGGATTCCTGTAAGGACCCGACCCCAGTTTCCCAAATTCGGTGCCTTATTTTATTACATTGTAATATAAACAAGGAATATTCATTCTGAAGGTCCAAGTAGTTTAGTAGATTTTGGAAACAAGATACAAAAATATGTTCAACATTAAAAATTCAAAATAAAAACAACATAAAATTTCCACTGGGAACAACCACTACTCTAAGATTATCCCTACAACTCAATCATAAAATACCTCTTCATGCCCTGGAAAAAATGAAAAATAAAAAGGGGTGATATGAGATTCTCAGTAAGGGTAAATATTACATCTAAAGATAATATAAACATTATACATGGTGAATAATTGAAAACACATGCCTTTAAAAATAAACTTGAACATAATATGGTAGGAATATGAGCGAAGTAAATATTTCCATAATAAATGTCACGACCCGTCCTCGGGGCCCGTGCCGTGACTACCCCAAGCCCGCCTTCTATAGGCCAGGGGATGGCGACTAGAACCAAAGGCGTAAATCCCGATAACTGGGAAGGCTTTGCCTTTATAAAAGTAAACAAAACACCATAGAGTACAAGCGGAAGCAAAACACTAAGTACAAAGAGATGTGCTAAAAGGTAAATGGGCCAGAATACAAACCCTAATGAAATTACAACTACAACTGAACAAGGTACAACAGCTGGAAGAATGGAAACGGCTCCTGGCTCGTCCTCCTCGGATCCTACCTGAAGGGTAGGTACAGATGGCGCAGCTCCTGGATCGTCCACCACGGATCCTACCTGAAGGGTAGGTACAGATAGCCTCCACAACGCTCCCGCCCGTCAACCTCATCCGAGTGTTGTCTCACTGTGAAGTCCACCTCCAGGTACTGACTCGTTGTATAGTCCACCTCTGGGTACCGTCCAGTCCTCAAACACTCGGCCTCCGTCAGCACTATCCGTCGTCTGCAACCAACACAACGAGGTGCGGGCATAGCCCGTGCAAGGGTGAGTATAACGATACTCAGTAGGGACCCTAAGAACCTCAAGGTCTCACTAAAACCAACAAGGATAACCACAAATAAGATCTCCACAGATAACCTCTACTTAGGTATATGCCCATACATATACCTAAGTTATCAAGTAACCCATCTCAATCATGAGAAAACACAAGGATTATGAAATCAACGGATAACCACTACCCAGGTATATGCCCATACATATAACTCAGTTATCAAGTAACCCATCTCAATCATGAGGAAACACAAAGGTCATAGACTCAGCTCAAACCAGGATTTTCATTATCGAAACCGTAACTGCTGAAGAGCTCCGTCTCTGAAGTGTGCAGTGGTCCTGTCACGACTCCGAGGTACTGCTCACTAACCTAAGACTGCTGAGGTACTCCTCCCGTCGAGTACCGCGGGTCTGCGGCCAACTACCAGGCGCTCTGTCTGCTGTGGGTCTATCGCCAAATATCGGGCGCTCCCCCTAATAGCCTACAGAGGTACTCCTCCTGTCGAGTACCGCGGGTCTGCGGCCAACTACTGGGCGCTCCGTCCGCCCTGGGTCTGTCGCAAAATACCGGGCGCTCCGTCCACTAAGCTAGTCGACTCACTCCAAGTCGAGTCGGTCAAGCAGTCGTCAGGTCTCAGCTGGCTACACAGTCTCCGTACTCCATACGCTCGTCTCCGGGAGGGCCCGCTCCACGAGCTACAGGTCGATACTCCAAGTATCAAAAAGTCCCACGAAGAAGTATCTCAAAGGACTGCCTCGTCATAGGGGTCTCAATGCAACAGACGACGCGTCAATCGGACGCCCGGTCTGTGAGTTATTAGCCTTTCCGTCCCAGGGGCCCCGGTTGGTTTCGAGTGCGAACCAATCCGGACGTATCTCAACTGTACCCCAAACTCACATAAGGTATACTCAAAGGGACCGTTTCTCCACGCGATCACCAACACTGCTGATGGTTCGTCAAACGGACGTTCAGTTTGAAAGATAACAACTTTTCTGTTCCAGGGGCCCGGTTGGATTTTGGGTACAATCCCACCCGACCACTATCCAACTGCATCCATAACTCGGGCGAAGTATGTCAAAAGTTCTGTCTCATTAAGAGGAAATCAACGAGACAGACGACGCGTCAATCGAACGCCCAGTCTGTGAGTTATTGACTTTTTTGTTCCAGGGGCCCGGTTTGTTTCGTGAGTGAACCAACCCGACCGCACTCCAATGGCATCCAAACCTCGAGCGGAGTAAGCCAAATGATTCGTCTCACTTAGAGGAATCCAACAAAGTCGATGACACATCATTCGGATGTCCGGAGCTCAAGATATAAGCATTTCCGCTCCGAGGGACCGGATGGTTTTGTATCCAAACCAACCTGGCTGAACCCAAAGTATTCTGAAACCTTGAGTGCGATATACTGAAATGACCATCTCGTTCCAAGGATCGCTACGCAACTGATGGTGCGTCGATCGGAGATCCGTAGCTCAAGATATGGGCGAAAGACCGTGAGGGGTCCGAAAATGGGTAGTCCGGTCCCGGACCGACCCCCCCTGGGTCGGCCCGAACCGGGTCGACCTGAACTGGGTCGACCCGACCTGTATGGGCCCCTCCGGCTCGGTCCGGCCCGATCGGTCAGCCGTGGCTCGGCCAGCGCGGCCGAGCGGAAGCCACGGGCGGGGTGCGCGGCTCCCCCACCCTCGCTGCTAATTGAGGCCGGTGGCAACCGCCGGCGCCGGTCGCCGGCGCCGCCGCGCCGGTGGGGCGCGCCGCCACCGCCTTCCGTGGACCACCGGACGCGCTCCGGTGGTCCGTTTCTCCTGCCGTCTTCGCCAACGGTCCTCCCGGGACCCGAACTTCACTGCGAAGGGATTAAAATGCCATAGCGGCCTGCTTCTTCATCATCCGTTGATCCGCACATCGATAAACAAGTTGCGGAGGGTTGTCGGGCCGTGTTTGTTCGGCCCGCGTCCTCCGCGTTAGGTGTTTTCAATTGGAAAATAATAAACACATGATTTTAATCATTGACGAGGGTATAATTTATCCAAAATAAATTATACGAACACCTTGCAATCAAAATACCCACGCACGAGAGTTTAAAATTTGAATACGCAGCGTGACGACGTCACACATTCTTGCCGCTCGATCCCGCGCGGCGTGACGATGTCGCACAACCTTGTCGCTCGATCCCGCACGGCGTGACGATGTCGCGTCAATTTCTTTCGATCCGAAACAACAAGAAAAACAAAAGGGAGGGGGACAACCGTGTTTGTGCGGTCCGGCCTCCTCCCGTTAACTGATATCATGCGGTCCAAATAGACCCGGATAAAAGACGTAAGAGAATCACGTATAGAAAACATGTAAACCCCCTACCTTGATAAAAGAGATGACAAACGTCGGCGTCGCGAAGTGAGGATTCGAATACGTTGACGGAGATTTCGTCGCAGAAAACCGTCGTGGAAGAGACGTCGAGGAAGAAGAACGTCGTGGAAGAAGACGTCGCGTCATGGGTCAGTGTCGCGGAAGACTGTCTCCGAGGGCTCGGTGCTCCACGTCGGAGATCGTTCGTTCTTCGCGTTCTTCGTCAAAGGGAATGAAGAAGTCAAGAATTCCTTAGCTTTTTCTCCAAAAGCTCTCAAACAACTAAACACAAACCCAAGTAAAATATGTTCTCAACTTATTTTATTAACACAACAAGGCTTTTGAAATTCAAGAGTTTTAATTTAAAAAACATACATTTAACTCACCACATTAAATCCATAAGTTATTAAACTTAAGTTAACAAAATTTAAAAGCGAGTTGAGGGGGTTTAGTGGATATGAAGGGGTGGGGTTCGTGTGGGCCCCTACACCCTCATAACCTCCCAAGGGAGGTTGGGTAGTTACCCAAATTCCTTCCAAAGGATTAAAAACTTAGTGTAAAATAAAAATTGTAGAATAATTATAAAATAATCTTCCACAATTTTTATCATCAACTATCATGAAAATGCAACTCCGGAACAGGTGTTCCTAAGCAATTACCGGCGTTGCGGTTTCATCGGTGTGCTCGGAATTCGATTCTGAGCACCGATTCAAAAGATAGTAATTCCCGATCGTTCGTTCACTGAATGTACCCAAGCTAAACTTCGGAAAATGATTCTAGGCACACCGGGCCTCGGAATCAAGCGCCGTTAGAAACTGCGTTCTTGTAAAATTACAAAGAAAATTAAGAAAAAATTTTCCTTGAAATTTCCGGGTCTTTACATTACTCCCACCTTAGGGCTTTACGTCCCTGTAAAGCTTCAACACAAACTAGGGTTACAAAAGCGGTATTGAGCACTCACCTGAGCCTTCGGCTCCCATGTGCTCACCTGGAGGTTCCCGTACTGCCAGAGAAAGTGCACCTTAGGAATCGATTGTCCTCGTAGGATCTTCTCCTGTCGATCCTCGATCCCCACTGGAACCTCCGTGAAAGACACCCCATCGCCATCGTCCAGCTCCTCATGGTCGATGATATGCGACAGGTCGAGCACATATCTCCTCAGTTGAGATACGTGGAAGTCGTCGTGCACCCGGTGCAACTGCGGTGGATGGGTCAAGCGGTAAACCACCCCGCCTACCCAGCTGAGGACCTAGAAAGGTCCATTGAACCTCAGAGATAACTTGCCGCCTTGGCCAAATCTCTGTAAACCTCATCGAGGTGAGACCCGTACAAGGACATGATCGTCATCCTCGAACTCTAGAGGCCTCCAAGTCCTGTCAGCATAATGCTTCTGTTAGCCCTGTGCTATCCTCATCTGCTCTTGGATGACCTGGACCTTCTCTAGTCTCACAAGAGCTGCTATGATTTCTTCTTTTCCGATAAGAGAAATCCAGTCTCATCCCCTGGATGAACCACATTCATTTCCTAATACAGTCAATCTTGACATGAATGATGCATTCATGCCATGGATGAGATCGTAAGGCCTCGACGTAACTACCAAGAGATCCAACTGTCGCTCTCGCCTCCAAGGGTCGAGTCACACTGTCGGCATCAGTGTGAGGTCACTAGGTCTCCCCCAGTAGAAATCTCGAAAGTGAGGGTCAAGTCAACAGTTTTAACCGGGACCACTCAATATCAACCAAACAAAAGGACAGGAAAGCAAACTTTAAAAAGGTAAGTGTCTATATATTATTGAAGCTCATAGTACAAAGAAAAAAATTTAACAACAACAACTTGGAACTAGATATACAACACTAGTTCTGCTCCTATCCACTCGCTTCCAGAGCTCCATGACCATAGGCCTCAGCTGCCTAAAGCTGAGCTCTCCCATGTCCTCCTGTCCCCTGCGGTCTGCCCTGATCGAACCTCTACCTCTGGCTAGGAGGTTCTTCATTTAACTGCTGGTCATGTGCATGGTGGGTCGGACAGTCACGTTCCATGTGACCAATTCTGCCACAGGAGTAACACTGTCCAATCTCGGCACGTCTGGCTCTGACTCCACTCCGGTTTCCCCACATAACTGAACCTGAGTAATGCAGTCGGCCACCGGTAGGTCTGGTCCTCCTAGACCTCTGCGTCATCTGTCTACTGCCTGCTGCAGAAGACTCTGCCGCAAGCCAGCTAGTGGTGGGTCCTGCTGCTGGAGACTACTCAGCAAGGAAACTCTCCACTAAGAGGGCTCTCTCCAACAACCCTGTCTACGTCGGAATGCTTTGAGAAACAACAGAAGCTATAATCTCTCACCTGAGCCCCTGCTCGAAGGTTCGAGACCTGAAGAACGGGTCCCGTACCATATCTGTGGAGTAGCGCAAGAGGTCTGTGAACCTCACTGAATACTGTGCCACTATCATGATGCCCTGCCGCAGATGAAGTAGCTTCTGTATATGCACCGCTCGAAGGGTGGCTGGTACAAACTCTGCCCGGAATAGGCTCTCGAAGTCTGCCCAAAGAAGTGTCTCCTCGTCATGCATCTGGAGCATCAGGCTCCACCATCCGCCTGCTGCTTCCTGAAGAAGGCTGGCAGCAAGGATCACCATGAAGTCTGCCGGCGTCCCCACTAGCCTGAAGACTCTCACCACAGCCTCCAACCAATCCTCAGCCGCCTGCGGGTCCGTCTCTCCCCGGAACCTGGGTGGCCTCTGGTGCTGGAACTCGTGCAGTGTGCTCAAGCGACATGCACCCTCTACTGCTGGGGCTGGTGGCATCGGTGGCCCAACGGGTAGTAGTGCTGTTGGTGCCTCCGCTGGTGCCTAAACTGGAATAGAGCCCTGTACTGAGGCCACGTTGCTCGGCGGGCTGTCAGTACGAACAACTCTCGGGGATCTAGCTGGTCGTCCGCGGGGAGGCATCCTGAAAGAAACTACGTGACATGGTCAAACGATTATACCTGGTGAGCTGACCTGGTTTGAGCTGATATTTAAATAAAACTTCTGGAAACACACATGCAATCAGTGTTTAATGCACAAAGTCGGAATTCAGTTGTCAGGGTCCTGGTGTATGGATACGTCGGCTGGCCGCACCAACACTGGACTCCCTGAACTGAATACCACACTCGGTACCCTTAACACTACTTTTTCACAGAAAGAAAATATCAGAGTTATAAGTTCTGCAGTAGAACCGACTCCTCTGATACCAATTTGTCACGACCCATCCTCGGGGCCCGTGCCGTGACTACCCCAAGCCTGCCTTCCATAGGCCATGGGTTGGCGACTAGCACCAAAGGCGTAAATCCCGATAACTGGGAAGGATTTGCCTTTATAAAACTAAACAAAACACAACAGAGTACAAGCGGAAGCAAAACACTAAGTACAAAGAGAAGTGCTAAAAGGTAAATGGGCCAGAATACAAACCCAAATGAAAGTACAACTACAACTGAACAAGGTACAACAGCTGGAAGAACGGAAACGGCTCCTGGGTCGTCCTCCTCGGATCCTACCTGAAGGGTAGGTACAGATGGCGCAGCTCCTGGATCGTCCACCACGGATCCTACCTGAAGGGTAGGTACAGATAGCCTCCACAACGCTCTTGCCCGTCAACCTCCTCCGAGTGTCGTCTCGCTGTGAAGTCCACCTCCAGGTACTGACTCGTCGTGTAGTCCACCTCCGGGTACCGTCCAGTCCTCGAACACTCAGCCTCCATCAGCACTGTCCATCGTCTGCAACCAACACAATGAGGTGCGGGCATAGCCCGTGCAGGGGTGAGTATAACGATACTCAGTAGGGACCCCGAGACCCTCAAGGTATCACTAAAACCAACATGGATAACCACAAATAAGATCTCCATAGATAACCTCTACTTAGGTATATGCCCATACATATACCTAAGTTATCAAGTAACCCATCTCAATCATGAGGAAACACAAGGATTATGAAATCAACGGATAACCACTACCCAGGTATATGCCCATACATATACCTAAGTTATCAAGTAACCCATCTCAATCATGAGGAATCACAAAGGTCATAGACTCAACCTAAACCATGATTTTCATTATCGAAACCGTAACTGCTGAAGAGCTCCGTCTCTGAAGTGTGCAGTGGTCCTGTCACGACTCCGAGGTACTGCTCACTAACCTAAGACTGCTGAGGTACTCCTCCTATCGAGTACCGCGGGTCTGCGGCCAATTACCGGGCGCACCGTCCGCTGTGGGTCTGTCGCCAAATACCGGGCGCTCCCCCTAATAGCCTACAGAGGTACTCCTCCTGTCGAGTACCGTGGGTCTGCGACCAACTACCGGGCGCTCCGTCCGTCGTGGGTCTGTCGCCAAATACCGGGCGCTCCATCCACTGGGCTAGTCGACTCACTCCAAGTCGAGTCGGTCAAGCAGTCGTCAGGTCTCAGCCGGCTACACGGTCTCCGTACTCCGTATGCTCGTCTCCGGGAGGGTCCGCTCCATGACCTACAGGTCGATACTCCAAGTATCACAAAGTCCCACGAAGAAGTATCTCAAAGAACCGCCTCGTCATAGGGGTCTCAACACAACAGACGACGCGTCAATCTGACGCCCGGTCTCTGAGTTATTAGCCTTTCCGTCCTAGGGGCCCGGTTGGTTTCGAGTGCGAACCAATCCGGCCGTATCTCAACTATACCCCGAACTCACATAGGGTATACTCAAAGGGACCGTTTCTCCACGCGATCTCCAACACCGTTGACGGTTCCTCAAACGGACGTCCAGTTTGAAAGATAACAGCTTTTCCGTTCCAGGGGTCCGGTTGGATTTCGGGTACAATCCCACCCGGCCACTCTCCAACTGCATCCAAAACTCGGGCGAAGTATGCCAAAAGTTCCGTCTAATCAAGAGGAAATAAACGAGACAGACGACGCATCAATCGAACGCCCGTTCTGTGAGTTATTGGCTTTTTCGTTCCATGGGCCTGGTTGGTTTCGTAAGCGATCCAACCCGACCGCACTCCAATGACCTTCAAACCTCGAGCGGAGTAATCCAAATGATCCGTCTCACTTAGAGGAATCCAAGAAAGTCGATGGCACGTCATTCAGACGTCCAGAGCTCAAGATATAAGTGTTTCCGCTCCGAGGGCCTGGTTAGTTTCGTATCCGAACCAACCCAGCCGAATTCAAGTATTCCGAAACCTTGAGTGCAATATACCGAAACGACCGTCTCGTTCCAAGTATCGCTATGCAACTGACAATGTGTCGATCGGAGGTCCTTAGCTCAATATATGGGTGAAAGACCGTGAGGGGTCCGAAAACGGGGGGTCCGGGCCCGGACCGACCCCCCCTGGGTCGGCCCGAACCGGGTCGACCCGACCCGGCTGGGCCCAGCCCGGCCTGGCCGGCGCGGCCCGACCGGCCAGCCGCGGCTCGGCCAGCGCGGCCGAGTGGAAGCCGCGGGCGGGGTGCGCGACTCCACCACCCTCGCCGCTAATTGAGGCCGACGGCAACCGCCGCCGCCAGCCCTCCGGGGGCGCGCCGCCACCGCCTTCCGCGGACCACCGGACGCGCTCCGGTGGTCCGTCTCTCCTGCCGTCTTCTCCAACGGTCCTCCCGGGACCCGACCTTCACTGCGAAGGGATTCAAATGCCATAGCGGCCTACTTCGTCGTCGTTCGTTGATCCGCACATCGATAAACAAGCTGCGGAGGGTTGTCGGGCCGTGTTTGTTCGGCCCACGTCCTCCGCGTTAGGTGTTTTCAATTGGAAAATAATAAAAACATGATTTTAATCATTTAAGAGGGTATAATTTATCCAAAATAAATTATACGAACACCTTGCAATCAAAATACCCACACACGAGAGTTTAAAATTTGAATACGTGGCGTGACGACGTCGCGCATTCTGGACGCTCGATCCCGCGCGGCGTGACGATGTCGCACATCCTTGACGCTCGATCCCGCGCGGCGTGACGATGTCGCGTCAATTTCTTTCGATCCACAACAACAAGAAAAACAAAAGGGAGGGGGGCGGCCGTGTTTGTGCAGTCCGGCCTCCTCCCATTAACTGATATCATGCGGTCCAAATAGACACGGATAAAAGAAGGAAGAGAATCACGTATAGAATACACATAAACCCCCTACCTTGATAAAAGAGATGACGAACGTTGGCGTCGCGTAGCGAGGATTCGAAGACGTTGTCGGAGATTTCGTCGCGGAAAACCGTCATTGAAGAGATGTCGCGGAAGAAGAACGTCGTGGAAGAAGACGTCGCATCGCGGGTCGGTGTCGCGGAAGATGGTCTCCGAGGGCTCGGTGCTCCACGTCGAAGATCGTTCGTTCTTCACGTTCTTCGTCAAAGGGAATGAAGAACTCAAGAATTCCTTAGCTTTTTCTCCAAAACCTCTCAAACAACTAAACACCAACCCAAGTAAAATAAGTTCTCAACTTATTTTATTAACACAACAAGGCTTTTGAAATTCAAGAGTTTGAATTTCAAAAACATACATTTAACTCACTACATTAACTCCATAAGTTATTAAACTTAAGTTAACAAAGTTTAAAAGGGAGTTGAGGGGGTTTAGAGGATATGAAGGGGTGGGGTTCGTGTGGGCCCCTCCACCCTCATAACCTCCCAATGGAGGTTGGGTAGTTACCCAACTTCCTTCCAAAGGATTAAACACTTAGAGTAAAATAAAAATTGTAGAATAATTATAAAATAAACTCCCACAATTTTTATCATCAACTCTCGTGAAAACGCAACTCCGGAACAGGTGTTCCTAAGCAATTACCGGCACTGCGGTTTCATCGGTGCCCTCAGAATTCGATTCCGAGCACTGGTTCAAAAGATAGGAATTCCCGCTCGTTCGTTCACTGAACGTACCCGAGCTAAACTTCGGAAGATGATTCCGGGCACACCGGGCCTCGAAATCAGGCGTCGTCAGAAACTGCGTTCTTGTAAAATTCCAATGAAAATTAAGAAAACATTTTCCTTGAAATTTCTGGGTCTTTACAATAATACATAATCATGGGTATTCTACTAGTAAAATAACCACATGAACTATAAATTTATATCTTCATAATGAGGGAAGTGCATATATCAGACATTAATAAACATATTTTCAAGGCCTTGGCCAAGACTCCTAAAAATGATTAAGGCCTCGGCCAAAACCATATCTCAAAATGAGAAAGACCTCGACCAAGTCCATATCTATTTGTCTCATGTGACCTAATGATGCATTGAGGGGATATATTGGGCCCCACAAATCACATAAAAAGTCCAATTCATTCCTCATATGAGTGGGATTAAACAAAAACAACATATACATTCATATTTAAACTATCATATGAAATGTGACTAACTTCCCCCAATCATTAAACATAAACACTAACCATTCAGAGTAATATGGTGAATGGTTTCAAGAAATCACATACATAGTAAAAATAATCGTAAACCATTAAAAAAAATTACGATAGATGATATCATAAAATATTATTCCCATTTATACATAAGAATCAATAAGAGTGTTGAAGCAAATGAAAACACTCCTATAAAATCTTCGAGTAATTCTTGAGATAAATACTCTTTTACATTGAAAAGAAGAGTTATTTTGAAAAAATATTTGTCTAAAACAAGAATTGAAATAATAAGGTTTTTTATTAATAAAATTATTGTTTTTAGAAAATAATAATTTCTTAAAACAGATTATAGAGTGCCCTTGAAAATATGTAAGAATTCGAGAAATTCCTTTGAAACGGGCTTGTATTTTTTGAAGAATTTTTGAAAGATCCTTTAAAAAACATACAATTACACATAAATTAAGGTATGATTATAGTTGGGACACATAAATAGAACATTAAAACATAAATTATGAGTAGTACATATGAATTAATAATAATTTAATTGAGGTAAGTAGATAATAAAATTAACCCGAATGAAAATGGAGGTTCAAGTAATAAACCCTTACCTTAAATCCAAATGTGTTCTGCTCTTTAACTTAAGGTATTGTAATATGAAATTATAATTATTAATAACTTAATTAATAACATTTTTAACATGTATTTAGTTTATCAAAATTTTATTAAGTTCATTATGTCCTTATTGATAAGTTATAATATTGAATTCCGCCGTTCTGGAGTGTTCACTTCTTTTGTTTTCATGATCGGTATATTTGTATATGAGTACGGATGTTCATGTGGAAAGGATGTAATTTTACATAATTGAAATTATATATTATTTATGAACATCCATAGGTGTTAATGTTCATTTATATCATCTGGTTACATGTAATGAGGCTGAATCACTAAAAG
This sequence comes from Viscum album, assembly GCA_963277665.1. Classification (NCBI taxonomy): domain Eukaryota; kingdom Viridiplantae; phylum Streptophyta; class Magnoliopsida; order Santalales; family Viscaceae; genus Viscum; species Viscum album. Next base: position 176,481,388 of record OY728164.1, read on the forward strand.
AAATATTAATGACAATCACTTAGATTATTTTAGCGGTATTTGATTATAAAGAACTAGTTTGGTCATATGATTTAATATTATGTACATATACTAGTTAATGAATATTTAATACGTTATAATAGATATATTACATCATGGTTCAACCATAAAAATGGTTTCATGACCAGTATTGAAGGGGAAATTGATGGACAAAATTTCGTCATCCACAACGGTTGAAAATTGGCACCTCACAGACGATGATTTCATTTATAAAATAAAAGAGGGAGAGTAAGGATATTGATGATGGTTAATCCATTAACATGATATAATTCCATTATATAGATGATACATCAGTTATCATGATCATTTGGATAGAGGAGGTGAGGAGAGGATAAGGAAAGAAGATAAATTGAAATGAAACTAAATAAAAAAGAAAGATGCCTTACCTCTAGAAATAACCTCATTAAGGGATGGGGTTTTGGTATTTTGGAAAGAACAAGAGATCTTGGATGTGGGGAGTGACTAGTAAAGGGAATTTGGGTAGATCTTTGAGGATCTTCAAGGCTTAGAGGAGTGAAGAGAAGAGGGAGTGAGGGGGGTTTTTATAGTGGAGGAGAGGAGTGATTTTTGAACATCATAATCATTATTTTATTATTTTGCCAAAGACAACCAATAGTATTGATTCTTGTGACCAAGAATAGTAATACATGCATGTTAGTTGAAAAAAAGTGGTATTACATCACTTATGACTCAATAAATCATGTATTTAGTATTTATTGTAAATTATCATATTGTACTATTCATAAAAAATTCATGTATTTTAGAAAAATCCCTAAAATTCACCCTAACCATTTTTCGATGTGTATAATCCAAAAATAAACTCCATTTTTTGAAAATAATTTTCTAGATATTATTAATTTAATTTTTAAATATAATAATAATTTATTAAAAAAATAACAATTTTAAAATTGTAATTCTTTTTATCACCTTGAAAAATTAATCAAGATATTATTATCTTATAAACTTAAGATAATAAAATAATAATTGATTTAATATTCCTAAAGGTCATATTACTATTCATAAGGGTATGTTACTATTCACTAAAAATTATGTTTGTCTTATCAGACTCCAAATATCTTACTGAACACAACCATGTCTATCAGTTTTTTGAAATTCAAATCATAGTGGTAGAAAAATTATGTTTACTGGCTAGGTTATAAAAAAGTGGTGTTTTCTAGAGACTCAGTGTTTCATGCATTAAATTTATTTTCAAAATCTTTAGATGTTACATTATCCCCACCTTAAAAAAATTTCATCCTCGAAATTACTAAAATGTCACCTCAAAAAAATATTTGGGTAGTTCTTTATCATTATCTCCTCAGGTTCCCATATTGCCTCTTCAATTTTATGATTTCACCGAAGTATCTTTACCAATAAAGTTGTCTGATTCCTCAACACCAGTTCTTTAGTGTCCAGAATCCTAATAGACTCTTCACAGTATGATAAGTAATGTTCCAATTCTATACCTTCAAAAGTAAGGACATGCATTAGGTCTGGCATGTACTTTCTTAGGAATGAGACATAGAACACATTGTGTACTTTAGACAGACTAAGTGTCATTGCCAAACGATATGAAAAAGATCCAATTATCTCCAGAATTTCAAAAGGGCCTATGTACCTAGGGATCATTTTCCCTTTCTTCCTAAATCTTATAACACCTTTCCATGGATATAATTTTAAGAAAACATGATCTCCCACTTGAAACTCCAAATCCTTCCTTCGATTATCAGCACATCTTTTTTTTTCTGCTTTTATTTGCTTTGATATAGACCTAAATAGTCTTTAACTTCACTATTGTTTCCTCCAAAAGCTCTAGGATCATAATCTTTCTTTTACCAGCTTTATCCCAACATGTTGGTGTACTAAATCTCTTCCCATAAAATGCTTCATATGGTTCCATTTGAATACTCGAATGGAAACTATTATTGTAGGAAAACTCTACTAAAGGTAACTATTGATCCTGCATACCTTTAAAGTCAAGTGAACATGATCTCAACATGTCCTAGAAGGTTTGGATCATCCTCTATGACTTCCCATTAGTTTGAGGGTGATAAGAAGTACTCAATCGAAGTTAAGTATCCAAATATTTTTGAAGACTTTTCCAGAATTTTGATGTAAATCACGGATCACGATCAGAAAAAATTGAGAGAGGTGCTCCATAAAGGCTCACATCTTCATTGATATAGAGCCGTTCTAGGCACTCCAATAAAAAAATCCTCCCTTATAGTGATGAAATGTTCATATTTCATAATCCAATCATTAATTACCCATATTGCATCATTCATTTTGAGAGTTTTGGGTAATCCAGTGAAAAAATCCATGGTGATTTCATCCCATTTCTATATAGGAATAGGTAGAGGTTTCATGACTCCTCTTTGATGTTGCCTTTCAGCCTTCACTTATTGACAGACTAAACATATTGATACATAATAGACAATTTTTCTCTTCATTTTATCCCATCAGAAATATTCCTTCAAATATCTATACATCATAGTGCTACCAAAATGTATGGAGAAATTCGAAATATGTGCATCACCCAATAACTCCCTTTTTAGCTTGGGTATAGATGGAAAACAAAGCCTATTCCCAAATTTCAGAGCACCATCTTCAAACACAAAGTCAGCCATCTTTCCATCTTTCACAACATTAATTTTCTTTTGAAGGTTCTCATTATCTGGATGAGAAATTTTAATCCTTTCTAATAAAGATGGTTGGTTAACCAAATGAAAGAGTAGTGATGTTTTAACTTATTTTATAATTTCCATATCCATCCTAACTAGATCCATGTATAAAGGATCCTTATCAATCCACATTTTGTTGTGAAATCCATGATCCTTTTTGATCAATGCATCAACCACCTTTTTTTCTTTTCCTAGGTGGCGGTGTATGGTACAATCATAATCCTTGATTAGTTCGAGCCATAACCTTTTCGTCATGTTGAGTTCTTTTTGTGATAAGATATACTTCAGACTCTTGTGATCCATATACATCTCACATTTTTCACCATAGATATAGTGTATCCATATTTTTAGAGCAAAGATAACCACAACTAACACAAGATCATGAGTAGGATAGTTTTGTTCAGGAATTTTTAACTATCTTTATGCATAGGAAATAACTTTATCATTTTGTATAAGGACATAACCAAGTCCTTTATTTTATGCATCACTATAGATCACAAACCCATCATTCCCTGATGGTAGAGTTAAGATTGGTGAATTCACTAATCTCCTCTTCAATTCTTTTAAAAAATCCTCACATTCTTTTTTCCATACGAATTTAACCCCTTTACGTGTAAGATTGTTCATCAGGTTGGCTAAACGGGTGACGTTTTGAATTAAACGTTGATAATAACCTACTAAACCAATAAAACTACATACCTCAGTTAAGTTCATTAGAGTAGGACATTCTTGCACAACCTTTATCTTCATAGGATCAACCGATATTCCATCCTTAGAGATAATGTGGCCAGGAAAGGAAACAGATTGAATCCAAAATTCATACTCTCCAAACTTCCCATATAATTCATTTCTTCTAAGAGTCTTCAGGATACTACGTAAGTGATTTTTATGATCTTCGTAGATTTTGGAGTATACCAAGATATCATTAATAAATACCACCAAAAAGTCATCAAGATATTCCTTGAAAACTATATTCATTAGATCTATGAAAATAGAAGGTGCATTAGTTAGTTTAAAAGGAATTACTATAAACTCGTAATGCCCATACCTAGTTCAAAATGCTGTTTTGGAATGTCTTCCTTGCTCACAAAAAATTGATGATATCCAGATCGAAGGTCAGTCTTAGAAAAATATTGGGCTCTATGAAGTTGATCAAATAAATCAACAATTCGAGGTAGGGGATACTTGTTATTTATTGTTATATCATTGATCTCCCTGAAGTCAATGCACAACCTCATAGATCCATATTTCTTCTTAACAAAAAGAATATGGGATCCCCATGGATAAACAAAGGGATAATAAATCCTTTATCACTAAATTCTTCTAGTTGTTTCGTCAATTATACTAATTATACAATGTCCATTCTATAAGGGGTCTTTGATATGGTCCTTGAATCAGGAATTAGGTCAATATAAAACTCAATTTCCCACTCTGGAGGATGTCTAGGTAAATCCTATGGAAACACATCAATATATTCTTGCAAAATATGTACGTCCTCTATTTTAACATTCCTTTCCTCACACATAGTTATTGTATCCCCTTCCTCCCCAACAATTTAATTCAGTAGAGCTACTAGGGGTGTATCTAGATGAGAATAATATGGTGATGTTTCTTCCCTAAATATAAGGGATTCCACATCATCCTAAAAAATTGTAACCTCCTTCTTCTTGAAATAAATTTTCACATCATTGTTAAAAATCCAATCCATAAAGATGATTATATCAAATTCAATCATGGTTATAACAATAAAATTATTAGATAAATCATGTTTATATGCCATAATGGGGACTTCCTAACATAAAATTTTTGCAATGATACTTCCCTTAAGAGTTTTGACTAAAAAATATATTATTAAATACAATTGGAAATATTTAATTTTCTTGGAAAACTGAGAAGATGTGAAAGAATACTATGATCCAAAATCAAATAAATCATTGGATAAGTTTGAGGAAACTATTAAAGTACCTGCCACCACATCATTAAAAACTTCAATATCAACAGTTGTGATTGCATAAGCTTGTCCCTACTCCCTTGGCCTTTTATATGGCATGTTTCCTTGAAGATTTGGAAAATCATTATTATAGTGTCCCATATCCCTAAAATTATAGCATTGAACATCAATATATTCTTTATTCTCCTTGAAATAACCAGCAAGATGGCCTTTCTGCCCATATTTGTAGCATACCCTATTTCCTTTTGAGAAGGCACCTGGGTGTTTCCTTCCCCAATTATCACAGGGTGGAAATTCAACTCTTACCTTCTTCCCCATTTCCTTATTTCCTTTTCCAAATTTTTTATCAACACTCTTCTTCTCTTTATTTCCTTTAAATACATATGACTTAGAGAATTTCTTTTCTGTCTTGATAGTACATAAAACTATCTTCATATGATGAGAAACTTTGGGAGACTAGTGCGTATCAGAGTAATGAGTTTAGGACATCAAAGAATCAATCAATATTTCTCCTTGGATTACATATGTATTCCACAACATGCCTTGATAACCTTGTGAAGTTAGCTTCATACTTTGTAATATTCTCATCTTCTTTTTACCTCAAATTCCAAAACTGCCTTTCCATATCTACTCGTTGTTCACAAGGAAATTATATCTGTAGGAAGATTTCCTTAGAGTCCCTCCATTCCATATCTTATATATCTTCCTACTCCTTTGTGTTTTGGATTAATGATTACCACTGATCTGCATTGCACGATAGACGATAAACTGCCGTGAAGATCTTCTCTCTTTCATTACATCCCAAAGCAAGAAATATCTTCTCTTAGGAACTTATCCACTACTTGGATACAAATGGGTTTGTAGTCATGTTGAATGATGGAGGCTGTTGTCACATAAAGTGATATAACATAGCTCCTCCATATTGTGGATCCAGATTCTCTATACGGGTAAAGTTATTGTTCATAACCTAAGTAAGTTGTCCTAATATAGTTATAAGTTGCTCCACACTAGTTGTATCTCCAGAGCCAACATCATTACCTTGAACAAGAGGGAAATCCATACATGGGATATGTGCGTTCATACAGTTTCCATTCCTTCCACTAGACGCCATTTCTAAATAATGGCATGCACTAGATTAGGTTATGAATCATAATGTATACACTCAACTTAGAAAAATACTTAGCATAAATTGAAATACTATTCATGGATAATCCCATAATCATAAACATAGTTTCTTTGATGGAAAAGTTACATTTAAATACTTCATAATGGGTTGTAAATAAAATGTGAATTATCATAAGCATATCCCTCGGGAGTGTCAAACCAGTTGCACAGTGAGGTCTATTATCATGAACCAAGATACCCTGGGTCAAGCCTGAAACTCCTTGCCAGAGATTTCACTCCTAGGTACATCTGTGATAGAACCACGTCCACTTGTAGTATCTAGACAAGGATTTATTTTCTATAAAGATCCACATAATCTATTCATTACTAAAATACCAGGATTTTCATGTATGTTTATCCTCAAAGACTATCTTATGGGTTTGTTCCCTAATCTAAGTTTTTTAAAACTAGTTTTTAAGTTTTCTACTAAAATTCCTCTGATACCAACTATAAGGACCTGACCCCAGTTTCCCAGAGCTGGTGCCTTATTTTATTAAATTTAAATATAAACAAGTAATATTCATCCTAAAGGACCAAGTAGTTTAGTAGATTTTGGAAACAAGATATATATATAAGTTCAACATTAAAAATTGAAAATAAAAACAACATAAAAGTTCCACTGGGAACAACCACCACTCTATGATTATCCCTGCAAGTCAATCAAAAAATACCTCTTCATGCCTTGGAAAAAATGAAGGATAAGAAGGGGTAATCTCAGATGCTCAAAAAGGGTAAAAATTATAGTGAAAGATAATATAAACATTATACATGGTGAATAATTAAAAACACATGCCTTTAAAAATAAACTTGAACATAATATGGTAGTAATATGAGATGAGTAAATATTGTCATAATAAAACATAATCATGAGTATTATACTAGTCTAATAACCACATGAACTATAAATTTATAGCTTCATGATGAGGTAAGTTCATATGACATACATTTAGAAACATATTGTTAAGGCCTCGGCCAAGATGTCTAAAAACGATTAAGGCCTCGACCAAAACCATATCTCAAAATGGGCAAGGCCTTATCCAAGTCCATACCTATTTGTCTCATGAGACCTACTGATTCATCGAGGGGATATAGAGGGCCCCACCCATCACATAATAATTCCAATGAATTCCTCATATGATTGGGGATAAACATAAACAACATATACATTAATATTGAAACTAACATATTAAATTTAAATAACTTTCTCCAATCATTAAACATAAACACTAATGATTCGAAGTAATATGGTGAATGGTTTCAAGACAACAGATGCATAGTAAAACTAATCATAAAACATTCAAAAAAAATATGGTAGATTATTTCATAAAATATTAGTCCCATTTATACATAATAATAAATAAGTGTGTTGAAACAAATGAAAATACTCTTATAAAATCATCGAGTAATTCTTGAGATAAATACTCTTTTACTTTGAAAAGAAGAGTTCTTTTAGAAAAATATTTTTCTAAAACTAGAAGTGAAATAATATGATTTTTTATTAATAAAATGAGTTTTTTTATAAAATAATGTTTTATTGAAATAGATTATATAGTTCCCTTTAAAATAGGTAAGAATTTGGGAAATTCTTTTGAAACGGGCCTGTATTTCGGGAAGAATTTTTTAAATATCCTTTAAAAAACATATAACTCCCCATAAATGAAGGTATGATTCTGGTTGGGACACATATATAAAACATTAAAATAGAAATTATGAGGAGTATATATGAATTAATAATAATTTAATTGAGGTAAATAGATAATAAAAGTAACCTAAATGAAAATTGAGGTTCAGGTATAAAACCCTTACCTAAAATACGAATGCGTTCTGCTCTTGAACTTAAGGTCATGGAATATGAAATTAGACTTTTTAATAACGTAATTCAGAGAATTTTTGAAATTTATTTAGTTTATAATAATTTTGTTAAGTTTATTATGTTCTTATTGATAAGTTATAAGATTGAATTCCATCGTTTCAGAGTGTTCGCTTCCTTGGTTTTCATGATCGGTATATATGTATATGAGTATGGATATTCATGTGGAAAGGATGTAATTATACAGAATTGAAATTATATATTATTTATGAAGATACATATATGTTAATGGTAATTTATATCATCTGGTTACATGGCATGAGAATGAATCATTAGATAAAATATTAATGACAATCACTTAGATTATTTTAGCGATATTTGATTATAAAGAACTAGTTTGGTCATATGATTTAGTATAATGTACATACACTAGTTCATGAATATTAAATAGGTTATAATACACATATTATATCCTGTTTTTAACCATAAAAATGGTTTCATTTCCAGTACTTAATAGTAAATTGAAGAACAAAACTTCATCGTCCATGAAGGTTGTAAATTGGCACCTCACGGACGATGATTTCGTTTATAAAATAAAAGAGAGAGAGTAAGGATATTGCTGATGGTTATTCCATTCACGTGATATAATTATAGTATATAGATGATAATAGAGTTATCATGGTAATTTAGACATAGGAAGTGAGGAGAGGATAAGATAAGAAGATAAATTTAAATGAAACTAAATGAAAAAGAAAGATACTTTATCTTGAAATAACCTCCTTGAAAACCTCCTTAAAGGAAGGGGTTTTGATCTTTTGGCAAGACCAAGAGCTCCTGGATGTTGGGAATAACTACGAATGGGTATTTGGTTAGATATTTAAGGATATTAAAGGTTTATAAGAGTGAATAGAAGAGGGAGTGAGGGGGGTTTTATAGTGGAGGAGAGGAGTAATTTTTGAATATCTTAATAATTATTTTATTATTTTGCCAAAGACAACCAATAGAATTGATTCTTGTGACCATGAATAGTAATATGTGCATGTGATTTTGAAACAAGCGGTCTTACACCATCCTTATATCACCTATGACTCAATAAATAATGTATTTAGTATTTATCATAAATTATTGTATTTTACTATTCATAAAAAATTCAAGTATTTTAGAAAAATCTCAAAAATTCACCCTAACTATTTTTTGACATGTAGAATCCAAAACTGAACTCCATTTTTTGAAAATTTTTCTAAATATTATTAATTTAATTTTTAAATATAATCACAATTTATTCAAAAAATAACAATTTTAAAACTATAATTCTTTTTATATCACCTTAAAAAATTAATCAAGATCTCATTATCTTATACCCTTAATACAATAAAATAATAATTGATTTACTATTAATAAGGTTCATATTACTATTCATTTTAATATTCATAAGGGTATGTTACTATTCACCAAAAATTTAGTTTGTCTTATCAGACTCTAAATATCTTACCGAACACAACCGTGTATGTCATCTTTTCGAAATTCAAATCACAATGGTGAAAAAATTATGTTTACTAGATATGTTATAAAGAAGTGGTGTTTTTTAGAGACTCAGTGTTTCATGCATTAAATTTATTTTCAAAATATTGGGGGGTTACACTTACTATTTTTCAATACAGCTAAAATAAATCCTCCATGACCACACCGACGATAATCCTTCATAGGATTAAGGTAATATGGTATAAAGTGAAAAAACTAACCACATTAGAAACAAATAAGCGAGTGGTCTGACAAATGAAAGGAATGAAATAGAAAAAGAGACATCTCTAGAAAATGTTCTTCTAGTTCACACTCCTCATTGGATGGAGAAAATCCACAAGCACCAAAATAAACCAAAATAAGAACTTCCACAGGCTTCCCTCTAAGGCTTTCCTAGACGAAAGAACATGATAATTGAACCCTAGATGTAAACCCCCCCCAAAAAAGAGGAACTTCCAACTAATTGCTCAAAACTATCTCTAGAGAAAAGGAAACCAGTTCATCAAAATGGTCAACATATCCCTTCACCATTTGTTGAGCTTGTCAAAAGTCTATGAGCTTTTCCACTTTCTTCTACTTCACTCTCGAAAGAACAAAAAATTAAATGAAAGTGATCTTGAAGATCACCCAAGACATCCCAACTCATAATGATAACGGAACATTCACCTTCCATTGGTCCAGTCCCAATCCTTCAAACATACCCAAGATAACTCACACCTTTACGACATTTGTAGTTCCCAAAACCCAAAAGAAACTCTCAACTTACTCAAGACACTCCACAAACTCTAATTAACCCCTAAAACTACATACAACAAGAAACGATTTAGAAGAGCTCAGCTCCATCAATTTACTAGGAGTCTGGGTAGGGCCAACGACTGGAAGAGAATCCTCAGAAACCTTCTAGGATTTTTTGGGTGGCATAATTTAAATAACATGAAACATAAAAACATATAAAATTTAAAAAAATCTCAACTAAAGAAACACATAAACCCAAAACACCATACTCATAATCCAAAATACCACAAAAAAAACCAAAAACCCTCTTTTGAAAAACATAATTTTATAAATTCACCAGTTTCAAAAACCAATTTTACAATTCAAAATTAAAATCATTTCAACAGATCAAATTTAAAATTCAAAACAACACATTTTTTTCCTTTTAAAACAAAAAATACTGTTAGAAAAGAATCCCCCTTTTAATTGAAACCACTTACTTTTCAAAAACAAATTTGGAAAAACCAAGTCAAACCTTTGATTTTAAATACTCACTCGCAACATCCTATGAACTATCACATATGTGTGCATACCACTTCTTATATAATCTATGAAAATGTACCAAAATCAACTTTCTACACACAAACACACACATGTGAACATTAATACAAAATACCAATGGCCACACGTATCATTTTTCCATCAAAACCAAGCATTTAAAATTTAATTATCATTTCACATTTTATAAAACCATTAAAAATTCAAAATAATTTCTATTCCATTTTCAAAATAGCCCAAGTTTTTTAATTTTAGAAATCCAACTTTATCAAATCAATCCACATTTTATAACTCAAGGAAATCACCCCAAAACCAATTAAAACTCACACCAACCAAAATCAGACCACATCATCACCAATACCAAAATTAATGAAATAAGGAAATAGTGGTTATGCATACCCCGATCACATGGTTTATCAAACCATTAATTGAGTATGCACAAACCACTAGAAAGAATATTGAACCATTAACATGAGCTCCATGTGGTTATCTATGCCATGTAAGCTCACTGGGTAGCATCGACTCACTTCCACTGTCATCCCCCAACATACAAAATCATAGAGAACTCATCAAACACCAAAATCATAAACCCAAAATAAAAAATAGAGACTTGAAACCCAACTACCCATGGTGACTCCAATCTCGTCATGAGTGGTGGTGATCAGGAACTAACTCATGACCTGCCTCTTGAGCCCTAAAAAACCCCTTATGATCTACCTAACACCCCAAATAACAAGGGTTTACTTTGATACCATTTTTTCATGAACCAGACCAGGCTTCCATCCTACCTGACACCAGACCAAGCCTGTGTCAAGTCCCGAGAGGAATTACTGATCATCCCGGGTTAAAAACTAGTGTCGGTCATCAAGATAAAGCAACTGGGATCAATTTATCCCATAAGACAATAAATAAATAAATATAAATTGAACCATAAAAATAAACACTAACAACATAAAGAAATAAAACCACACATATCTCCATGCGACCCCATGGGTCACCACTATCCACTAAACCAACGTTGATCTATGGTGATTGAACTTGAGTTAGAAGAAACCCCATGATCTAAAAAACAAGATAAAGCTATAGGCATGAGTATTAAAACTCATTAGGTGTGCCTGAATAAACTATCCCATATGACTTTACTTTAAATAAAAGATTCATCTAATGCTAGTTTGAAATACATATATTAAGATAAGGATTTCATTCTCTTTTTAAAATAAGTAATAGATTAATAATTTCAAGAACCATTTTCCTTTATCTTTCAAAAATAGTGTATAAATAAAATGAATTTTAAAAATCCCCTTTGTGAAAAGTGACAAGCAATAAAGAAATAATTATTCGGAAATAATATAGTTTAAGTGATTTTATGAAAACATTTCAGAACAAGAGGAAATTAGATTGCATAAGTAACTGTCATCATGGGATGTACTTAGACATTGAGTGAAGAGACCCTATATGTACTCGGTTTGGATCCATATTCTGAAATATGATGCAAATCTGTAGTAAATAACTAACTTGTATTCTCTACACTAGCATCAATAGTGGATCATACCATAAGACCTATATCTACCAAGGTGATCTAGTCCATCTAATCAGGACATAGATAGTAGCCGTATCTTGAATCTCACTACAACGCCTAGGATCCCATGGACATAAGATAAGTGGGAGGTGAGGAATCCATGAAATCATAACACATATATCCAGGAATCCATAATTCATGATAATCCCACCTCCTGACACTATCCATGTGAATTCTCCCTAAAATGGGGAGTATCCATGGAGGATCCCACTCTTTCAATAAAATAACAAAAGGTACCAATTGAGCCTCATTATTTGAAATCCTAACTTTTCCATCTTTAAGTCCACTTTAATGTTCATGGGAAAATCAAAAAAATAATTTAAACCTTTTCATAACAACCATAGGTAAAGATAAATCATTTTTAAATTTCCAGTATCGCTTAAATAAGAGATAAATCAAGCATTGGGTGTATTTAAATTTTCAAAAAAAATCCTATAATTTATCTAAACCAAGCACACCACTTTTGAAACCAAATTCAATTTAGAAACTTTTTTGTAAACCCAAATTACAAAAAAAACCAAAACTCATTTATAGGGATAACTGGGCATTTTAACAAACAGCTAGTGCACAAAGTTTATTAAAAATATTTCATACAATTTGATTCAAAGTTTAATTCACCCTATTTCACATCAAATAATTATTTTAATAATTATAAATATATAATTAATATAATAACATGGTGTGAAGGTTGAAAAATCAATAATTCTTTAAATTTAAAATCCAAACATAAGGGAACCCACCTCAATGGGAAGATAAATAAGCTAAAACACTCCAGAACTTGATGAATTTGACAATGAAAACATGAATCCAATCTTTATGCCTCCACACATATTCATTTACACACACACACACACACACAGATATATATATATATCCAAATACACCTAGCTACATTGTACATATTCCCCTATCTATGAGGGAATATGTACAAAGAGGGCATATATATATATATATATGCCTAACCCACGCATATGTGTGCATGCCATCTTCACGGATGACGGTCCAAAACACACTAAAAAAAATTACTAGAAACTCAAAAATCACAAAAAAAACCTAAATTAAAAATCAACTAGAGGTAAAAAGTAGAAGGAACCTTACCTGAAACCAAAGGAAAATTTCACTGCCTTCAACAACTAGTAAGAAACAGACCTTAATCAAGGCCCAAAATCCCTAGGTACCAAGAACCAATAAAAATAAAACCAAAAATCGAGTTAGGGCTTGGGTGGGTCATGAACATCGCAAGGGGAAGGAAAGGAAACCAAGAGAAGGGGGGAAATAGAGGAGTGAGGGGGAGGATAAATGATTACCAGAGAAGATCACACTATAAATTGAGGGAGAAATTATCCACCATAAGGAGATAAGGGGCAGTCGTGGCATGCGAAGGAGAGGGGATGAGAGGGGTGGGGGGGGGGGGATCGACTGTGTGAGTGGGAGAGGGGGAGGGGGTTCAGGTCATGTGGGTAAGGGGGAGTGTGGGGGAGGAAACCCCTTAAGAGGTTTTTAATAATAATAATATTAATAATAATTATAATAATAATAATAATAATAATAATATCCTTATTAATAAAACATTTTTTATTTAAACCCTGGGAAAACCACACGGTTTTCCCGTACGGTTTTCCAAACTGTGTGCCAACTATGCAATTTCCACTATCCTAAGAGGAAGGAATCACATGGGCTAGTGAATATATTCTCATGGTTTTAAAAACTATACATAATCCATTGGAAATATGCCCGTCAAATGACAGACCCTAACCACATGGTCACTGCACATTTATTCATAACCGTGCAATAACTAAAAAGCCTCCCAAAATTTAAATTCTGACCCAAAAACTACTAGAACTCAAGACCGCTCAATAAAAAGATAGAGTAAGACCAGAAATAAATAAAATAAAATAGAAGGTTCAGGTCAAGATGTGACAACACCCTTTATTTTACACATCTCACAATCTCTCTTCCCTCGCAACCCCATAACTGACGATGCCTTCAAGCCTTCAATCCAATCTCACCCTAATGATTATTTTGGCTAGTAATTTGCAATCAACATGTATCACTATATTCAATATTCTATTTTTATTTATTAAATGAATTATATTATATCTGGTGTTAGAGTTAGTGTCTAAAAAGTAACATTAGATTATCACATCATGCATTTTATTTGATATATGTTTTGTTCTTATCACATATTTTCTTTTATTATACATGAAATACACAATAATATTCATAAAATATTTTTTTCATCATTAGGTTATAATAATTCTCCACTATAATGAGATTTTAGATATTTCATGATAATGTTCTTAAACTATTTCATATGATTTAGATACACTAGTTTGACATGACACATATAATATCTAACAATCAATAATTATATGCTCATAATACATTTGGGCTTCTTTTTTAGGAGTACACACTCTATGATATCCAATATAAGGGATTATAAGTATGAATCCTCCAACAAAAATTCCAAATGTTTTATGTTCCATTTATTGTTCATATCCTTGGACATTTGTACTGGTCCTTGGATTAGAGATCATTGTAAATTTATATCACGAATGATGTAACTAGATACATGATAAAAACCAAGATACATGATGCTCTTGGTGAGATAACTTTTATTGGGTATGCTATGAGTGGTATGACATTAATTAAATGATCAAAGATATAAACTTCTCCTTTCTAAGGTTTGGAAGAAGATATTCCTGGTTCTTCAATTGAGATGAATTTTCTGGAACAAATTACACGACAATGGTGATCACATACAAGTTCATTTTAAAAAGACAAATAAAGACTAATTAAGGAATGACGAGGCATTTTTGTATCCTTCTTGATGAAATATCCATTGAAAAGGGTATTATATTACACTACAATGTTATTAGAAAAACTATTATTTCCATGGCTTATATATTTATCTATAGGGAACATGATGTATTGTTATAAACCTATCATGACTTTTCCCTGCTAGTGAAACTATTGGGATGGTTGGGATGACATGTGTGACCCTCAAAGCCTACATCTCATACGCCACAAGTTGGCGATTAACATCAAGGGTGTGTTTCACATAATATGGGTGACATTACCCTAAAAAGAAAAAAACACCAATCAATACCATATATCATATATAAAATAAACCCAAATCCCATTAACAATATGTATGAAATGTCATACTGATAAAAATAGTAACATCTCAAAAGAAAATACCATAATAAACAACTATTTTAGGTAACAACTACTCTAACCATTAACCAAAACCTCATCATGAGAAAGTAATATTATGGTCTCCGACACCATCTAAAAAATCTGTAAAATAAGTATATAAAATTAATGGTGAGAATAAAAGTATATTTAGTGGGTTCCTCCCTAAAAACTATTTTGTTAATGTGGAAGAATCATACTAAATATCAAGTGAATAAACTATGAAATTGACTTTTATTCCAAACCCATGTCAAAATCAATGGATTTAACCACATGTTAACTCTCCAAGTCCTTATATAATGTAATAATATAGTAAATCATGAAAAAATATTAAGACTGTACCCTGTAGTCACTTCCCCAATGATATAGTCTCTCTCACATCCCAAAAAAAACATCATAGCACTCATTTCCCCTCCCATATCCACAAACCATATCTGCATACTGCATCCTCAAACCACAATCACATTCCAATACCATATACCATTACCATATACCACAACTATGTCAAACACATTCCACAACCACCACTACCACCATATAAGCACACTATAACTGGAAGGAAGAGTGTAACAGTGGGAATAGCCAGTCATCCGTATCACTGAAATCCTAGAATTTAGGGGTTCACTTGATACCCAAGACCTCATATGGGAATCAGTTAGGTTACTCGGATCAGGTGGTGCTGCATAAGAAATTAAAAAACATAAGATGGTATAACATAACACAAAATCCCATCCCAGGTTTTTCAACCTACCTACCACATCTATAAACATCCCTCCATTACACCATCACTTTCATAAAACAACAATCTCGACCACTTCCAAACAAAAAAAAATCTAACACCAAAACTACTTGTCAACCACATTCTTTTTCCATTTCATTTTTTATTACTACCTTCACATTATATATTTACAAACATGTTACTTAAATTCATTGAACTACATAACATTAATTCCAATAATTACTCATCGTTATCTATCCAAAAACATTATTTCTTTATTCAAAATTAAATTATCACTTAATATTATTCACCAATTTTTATAAAAATCAGTACTTAGTTAATTTAAAAAACCCTATTCCCATTATAAAATATCCATTTCATTCATTAGGTTTAAAATTATAGTGACTACAGTTTTTCCATGTAATAATTTGGAATATTTTTAAGATTTTTTCCAAATCTATACACTAATTCAGTGTGGGATTTCAGGGCCTGAAGAGCCTTGGTGTGGTGATATGAAAAATATTAAATATATTTTATCATGCAAATTTTTTTTGATAAATGTGGAATAACTCCTGATTGGAGTCATGGATTGGAAATTTAAAACCATGGTGCAGTTTGGAATATGGTTTTTACACTAGGAATGACATAAATTTTTTCTACATTGGGTGATCGGTTGAGGGCATGTTGGCGGGGTTTTGAGTGGTAGTTTATTAATTAGATAAATTTAATTAATAAAACAAACCCCTCCCCCTTTGGCACCCATATTCAACAGAGGATAGGGAAGGAATTACCCCTTGTACAACAAACTATCCAAGGTTAAAACAAGGAGAGGAGTCGCTACCAATGACCATTCTTGATGCCGATCATCACCAAATTGAGGTGCAATAGATTCCTATAATCATTTTGGACTCAAAGCTTAAGTTTTTCACCATGAGGTAGGCATATTTACGATCTTTACATCCTAATTCCTTTTTGATACTTTGTTTTACAGTTTTTAAGCCCTATTAGGATTGATAGATATCCCCTGAGGTTAGATCTGTGGGTTTTAGAGGAAACTGGGGCGTTTTGGGTGGCTTGTAGGGGATTCCCATCCAGAATTATTGATCACACAGGGTGTATTGATGGAGCACATGTTGTGTTTTCTTCTCATTCATAGAAGATTAACTTTTGGGGACTACACGCCATGTACTGGGGAACACATTGTGTAGTGATCATAGGTCATGTGGCCGAGTGATATGGCTGGGTTTACCATGTCAAGGGACATGGATGTGTGGATGTATATGGCCAAATGACACGAGCATGAGGTAGGATTCATGGACATAGCCAAGGACACATGCTTAGAACACTACTCTAAAATTGGATTTTAACAGCACTAGTAAAGGGACTTTATCTATGCTTTTAACATGATGAATACCAAGGAAAAGTTAAAATCCTACCCTTTTCAATGGTTTTTAGCACTCATAAATGGGTTCTTTATTAGCGATTTTTTAGTACTGATAAAGAGTGCCTTTATCAATGCTTTTTCCAGCACTGATAAAAATTTAAACAAATACTTTTTATACCATTTATCAGCTCTTGAGACCCCCTTTCTCAGCAATCCACCGACCGCCCCACACCCACCCCCTTCCTCAACATTCACAAACCCCTTTTCTTAGTGTTGGAGTACTACTCACCCACCCCCTGTGTGCCTAGATTTGATCCAAGGACCTCCTTGTGTGTATCAAAATATTTTACCACTACCTTTCCTTACTTTATCATGTGTTATGATATAATTTCTATTTATTTATATATATTTATATACACATTTATTATTCATATATATATAATTATTTTTAAATACATTAATAAAATATATGTTTGTGTGAGTGTGAATGTGTGTATGGTATATATATACATAAATTTATTTAAATATATTATATATTAATATTCATTTAAATTTATTAGAATATAACTATAATATATATCTATTTATTAATACAAGCATATATATATATATATATAGACATTATATATATAGGTATATATATATATATTCATATAGTTTTATTATAAATCCATTTATATACTATATTTAATGATAATGATATATTTATATAGAAATACATTTATATATGATTTATAAACACAATATTGATAAACACACATGCACACACATACCTACGAACACTTACACAATTATATTTATCTCTCACACACAAATATTTGCATATATATGTATTTATTTACATATATAGGAATACACACACACACATTTTTGTTTTATTGACACACACACATTTATATATAAACATATTTACTTTTGTAGGTATATTTCTAAATATTAATGTATTTTTATAGGTAAAAAAGTGGAAATTTATTTATTTTAAATTAAAGTAATAATAAATATTTATTTCCATATGGTTTATATATTTAAAAATACATTTTTATGTAAATATGTATTTATAAAATTGATTTATTATAAGTAAATATAAGAAAATATGCATATATTTAATTACAAATAAAACTAAATTATGAAAAATGATAAAAACTTTACACCATAATATCAATATGAATGTAATCCATGTGAATAAATTCATTCCCCTTGAGAAACGACAATAATACCCCCTTAAAAGAATCTAAAATTCCATCAAATATTAAAAAATAGGTATACCCCACTAAAAACATAGTTTTGGAGGCCTTTTGGGTCTTCTCTATACCTGAGAATCATGACCTGGGCTTTCCCTAGTTCACCATGGCACAAATATCTTTGCATTATTTGATTTTATATGTAGTAGAGCCCAAAAAGTCACCTGAATAAAAAGTTATGTTCAGTTGAAGTTCAAGTCTTGTTTTCAACTTATCTTATACCATCTTTTGTTTAATTTATTTTTTATGTAATTCAATTGTTATTAAATGACTATTAATAAATAATAATTGGAAAATTATTAATTAATATGATTTTTTTAATTATTTTATAATCCATTTTTATTAAATAACATATATATTAAGTGTAAATGCATATTTAGCCTTATCTAAATTATATTTCATAAAATAAATTATCTTTATGTAAATATACATATATTTATATATTAATATACTATTTTTAATAAAATATAATCTTTTTAATGAAATATATCCTTTATCAGCACTAGTAAAAAACAACGATAAATGCTCCCTTTATCAGTGCTCTTTTACAAGTGCTTATAAAGGCTCCCCTTTATCAGTGCTTTTTTAATAATGATGATAAAGGCCCCCTTTATTAGAACTTTTTTATGAGCATTGATAAAGGGAACCCCTTTATCAGTGCTTCTTTACTATCATTGATAAAGGTCCCCCTTTATCAATTCTTTTTTATTATCGCTGATAAATTCCCCCCTTTATCAGTGTTTTTAGGACTGATAAAGTCCCCCATTTATCAGTTCTTTTAGCTAGTACTGATAAATCCTAGTGTTATTAAAATCTTGTTTTGTAGTAGTGGGTTGGGCCAAGAGGAACACGTCGTGTATTTTGGGTATACATTGTGTGTGGTGACATGGCCAGACAAACTGTGTGTGGGTGTGGAAATTCCCCGAGTTTTGGATGAGGTCACACATTATGTGACTTGGGGTACACACCGTGTATACTCATACACACCGATTATCGAGAGGGGACACAACTTCGGGCTAATTTGTAAGAGACACGTTGTGTACTATGGGTATACACCATGTAATCCCCTCATAGATTTATCCATTACGCATATCTATCTTTAGGACTTAGATGAGGAATCTTGAGTAGCCTATCCTCAGTAGTTTTTTGTATTGGATGTGATGGTGGCCATGGTTTTGGCATGCGAGATGCAACAAGAGGAAATGTTAGTGATTCCTATGATAGAGATTTATAGAACAGTTCAGTTGAGTAGATTCCTTTGGTCTATCCTTGTGAGAGTATAGGGTGTCATTACATCCTTAGCAGAAGATTGTTCTCCCCTTAATAGGTTAAGCTCGAATAGAGTTTTTATATCCCTATGGGAGGTTGGTGTGGGATCCTCCATCACATCCACTTCCATATGTAGGGTTTGTGCTATTTTTGTGACCTTCGATAACAGAGTGAAAATCCCCTATCTAACAAGATAACTTAGTAGGGTTTGTGGAATCATCGGATATACAATCCCCTACTTAGTAGGAGGTCCCATTAGGGTTTGTGGCATCATTGTACATATGATCCCCTACTTAATGGTAGGTTTTAGTTGGATTCATAGTATCATTAAGAGTACGATCTCCTACTTGGCATTATATCTATATTTGGGTTTATGGTATCTCCCAACAGTCCTGGGTATGATCCCCTATCTTTGTATTGTGGATTGATACTCAATAGGGTTTATGGAATCCCCCAATGGTCTTGGGTGTGATCCCCTATTAGAGAGATATGATCTCTAGAGTTACTAGATTGGGTTCATGGTGTCACCTAACGGTTTTGTGTCATGAACCATCCCCCGGGGCCTGTGTTGTGAATACCCCAAGCCTACCACCAATAGGATAGGGGATGGAACTAGCACTGAGTAGGCATATCCCACAAATGAGAGACATTTTTCTAAGTACCTTGACACACACACCCATCTCCAAGCCCAAAAGTGTTGATCTGAAAACAATAAGTAAACAAGAATGCATACCTATAAGATACCAAAAAAAAAGAGTATGGCAGTACAAAACTGAAAATTAAACAGGTCCAGGATACAAGCCCAACCAAAAGGAAAAGTGAAAGCTCTTGAATCTTGTTCGTAGAAAACCCTACCTGAAGGGTAGGTACAGAAACAACTGTCTGAAGTTGCTGAAGCACACATCATCTATCGAGCCTCTCTCTAAGCACCACCTGGCTCTATTCTACCAATGACTCCATAAAATCATCGATCGTCTACACAAGACATGACACATGTGGGCATATCCTATGAAGGTGTGAGTAAAAAAATACTCAGTAGGGTCCTCGAAACAACAAAGGAACAACACTAAGAAATACACAAAGTATACCACAAAGGAAACACATGAAGTACACCACAAATAAAACACATGAAGTACACCATAAGTGAAACACATGAAGTACAATAAATATAGTCATATTACACAAGTATAAGTCTAAATCACAAAGAGAAGGATTTCTAGTTGTAGTCCACAGATCCCTCAGTCTCTATAACACTAGAAGTGTTGAAAGCGCACAGAGTGTCGATGGCACACTAAGCGTTGATGGTGCATGGAGTGTCGATGGTGCACAAAGTGTCAGTGGTTCATGGAGCATTGATGGAACACATATCATTAGTGGTTCCCGATGTGGTGATGGTGTATAGAACGTTGGTGGTGCATAGAGTGTCGATGGTGCACGAAGCATCGATGGTGCACAGAGCATCGATGGAGCACAGAGCGTTGATGGCACACAGAGCATTGATGACGCAAAGAGTTTCGATGGATAATGGATCATCGATGGGTCATGAAGTCCCCCAAGTCACATAGTCACCAAGATCACATAGTCACATCCAACCGTAGAATTCCACTCATAGCATGCTTGTTCCAGGAGAACCTACTCCTCAAGCCAATAGGTCGTATGCCAACTTCTGCAAAAACACACTTAGAGTATCTTAAAATGACCTTCTCATAAAAGGGTAGAAACTACATAAATGGATCATAAAAAATACACACAATTTGAAAGATACAACCAAATTAGTAAAAAGGGTCTGGTCCGGTCTGGGTTTGACCCGGCCTGGCCCGATTCGGCTGACTTGACCCGACTCGGTCGGTCTGGGCCGACCCGAACCTACCCAAACCGATGGGAATAGTCGATTGAGATTATGGGATACACGGTCTAGTCTGCTAAGCCATCGAAGCAGCCTAGTTCTCCATCCCGGGCTTCCACTTGCGGGTCAGTCCTGCTCCGCCAGATGTGGCTCGCCCGGGCTGCATCCTCCTGGTCCATGTGGTCGCCCGACCGCATGTCCAGCTAGATCCCCTAGTCAATGTGGCCAGTCTAAGTTCCCTGCCTGTTCTTGAGGGATCCCCACCACAACAGGATCCCACCAACGTGTCCCACTGTAGTCACCACCGCGGTTCCTGTCCATCACTTGCGGCCTGCGCTTTCTTGGGCTCCTCCTTCTGCACGGTTTCATTGGATTGCAGTTGTTTTCCCCATAAAAATCCAACCTCCCTCCAGGGATGCACGCTCCCCTCACCGCCAGCGGCCTGCTGTTTGTTGCACCCTCCTATGTGAGCCACCATCTGGCTACCGCACTCCCATCACACCTCCATAATGCTATCATGGATCACAACATTCGGTCTTGGATCGTTGCACCATGGATCATGGGTGCAATGATTTATTGTTCGCGTAGGGTTTCAAAGGGAGAAGAGCATACGAAGAACACAACAGATTTAGAGGGGCGGGATAAAGTACATGAAAACCCAAAGAATGGATATTTTTATTGTTCGTTTAGCCTTGATCCGTTCATGTTCACAGGATCATGAAGAAACCAACATCAGAATAATCACAAAGATCTATTCCCTTTAATCCCATAACAATTATCCCTCTCGTAAGAATGATCAAACTACATATCAAATTGTTAGTGGGTTGGTCCATATTCTTCATTTTATTCTAAGAAGGGGAAAATAAATCACGAAGAGACCGACACCCTACGTAGATTTGGATCCCTCACTGAATAAGAACAGAGGTCCATGTTGTTGTCAATCCTTGATTCGTCGGTGTTTATCATTGTGAAAGAGCTTCTTTCTCTTTTCCTCAAGGGAATTATAGGGTTATGGAGATAACC
The DNA here is from genome assembly GCA_963277665.1 of Viscum album. Taxonomy (NCBI): domain Eukaryota; kingdom Viridiplantae; phylum Streptophyta; class Magnoliopsida; order Santalales; family Viscaceae; genus Viscum; species Viscum album. Next base: position 176,504,081 of record OY728164.1, read on the forward strand.
CCTAATTCCTCTTAAATAGGTTATTAAAAAAGGAAACCACCATTGTGTCAACACGTAACCTCAAAATGAAATATTTTTATTAAATATTTTAATGACATTCATGCCCAAAAACTATCTTTTGTAGTCTACCCACACCGGTTGATGTTAGGTATCACCTAACGAAAGAAACCCCCTTGCACACTCAATAGTATTATAAGATTTCCAATCCAACTTACCATTTATGAGTTATTAGGATTTAAAAATAAAATATTTTTTATTTAATTAATTTATTTACAGTTATTCCCTTGGTGAATTTTTCTACAGATGACCCATGCCGACCAATGTTAGGTCACACCTAGGGTAAAACCACTACTCTGAGCTCAACGGTTCCATCATATTTTTGATCAGGGTAACCATTTAGTTTCTATTTTAATTTTTCAAAAAAGTCGAGTGTGTGTGCTATTAAAAGATTAAATTTTTTTAAGCAAATGTTCTGGGTACCCCGGGTCTCTGAATCACACACCATCTAAGTGCATGGTCTTAGAATTTTCCAAAATAATTTTCAAAAATAAAATCGGAAAAATCCGAGTCATTACATTCTCCCCACCTTAGGGATTTATATTCCCAAAATCCAAAACAAGGGATACTTAAAAAATATGTGAGGGTGTTAAGCATGAATATGATCCTCGTTCTCCCAAGTGATCTCTTAGAGATTCTCGTACTACCACCAAACACACACTAGAGGAACTGAGCACCCATGAAGGATCTGCTCCTTTCAATCCTCGATGTACATCATGTACGCCACAAAAGTTGTCCCATCAATAATGTCCAACTCACCCTAGTTGATGAAATGTGATGTATCATGCACGTAACTCCTCAGATTCAACATGTAGAAGACATCATGCACTCGGTGCAACTGCGAGTGTAGATCTAGGAAGTACGCCACCTCATAAAATCTACTCAGAATCTAAAAAGGGCCGATGTATCTCATAGATAACTTGCCGCCCAACCCAAATATCCACAATCCCCATCAAGGTGAGACTCGAAGGAACACGTGGTATCCCTCATAAAACTCTAAATTCCTCTTACTCTTGAAAACATGTGATTTATGTAGGATCTATGTAGTCCTCATCCTCTCTTGGATGATTTGCACCTTCTTGGTGGTATCCTGTACCAACTCTAGACCCATGAGTGCTGAATCTCTTATGTTTGTCTAGAATTGTGGTGACCTTCATAGTCACCCAAAAAATATCCTCAAATGGTGTCATAATAATAGTAGAGTGGTACCTGTTGTTATATGCAAACTCCACCAGTGGTTGGTGGTCCTCCCAACTAGAGACAAAGTCTAGGATGCAAGAACATAGAATGTCCTCTAGAACTTGGGTGGTCCTCTATGTCTGGCCATCTTTCTGGGGATGAAACACTGTGTTCAAGTGTATCTAAGTCCCAAATGAATCCTACAATCCCTTACAAAAGTGATATGTAAATCAATCATTATGATCTGAGACTATTGTCGATGGGACTCTATAGAGTCAAACTATCTTCTGCATGTAGAGGTGTCCCAAGCTCTCTACTAAGATCTTATCATGGATTGGTAGGGAGTGGGATGATTTAATGAGTTGGTCAACGATCATCTAAATTGTATCATGTAACCTATACGTGCATGGTAAACCCATCACAAAGTCCATCGATATCCCATCCCACTTACACTCTGGCACCTCAAGGGGTTGAGTCAAACCCACTGGAACCTGGTGCTCATCCTTTACTTGCTGAAAAGTGAGGCATTGAGAAATGAACTCTGCCACCGCCTTCTTCATCCTCAGACACCAGAACTAACATCAGAGGTCTTAATACATCTTTTCCACTTCTGGATGTATCGCCAAAGGGTAATTATGGAACTCCCTCAATACCTCCTCCCACAATTTCACTGGAACTACTATGATTCCTCTAAAGAGAATGACGTGCTCCCCATCTTTTGAATATCAATTAGGGGCGTGCCCTATGAAAATACGAGCAAGTATAATATCACAGTCAATGTCTCTAAGCTGTGCTTCCCTGACTCGTCATAAGAGTGGAGGGTTGAAAACCATTTAATGGAGGTAAGATACTCCATATATATCCACAAAGGATATCTATGATGTGGACAACTGCTTCGATGAATCACTCAAAAACTCCAAGATGGATCTCATACTGAGAGCGTCTGTGCAACCATGTTCTCCTTCCTAGGAGTATAGAAAATCTCAATGTCATAGTCCTAGAGGAACTCTATCCATCATCTTTGTCTCAAGTTTGGATCCTTATAGAAGAAAATATACTTGAGACTCTTGTGGTCAAAGTATATGGTAAACTTCTCACCCATCATGTAGTGTCACCACATCTTCAATGGGAAGACTACCACTGCTAACTCAAGATCATGGGTCACATAGTTCTGATCATGATACATCAACTAGCATGAACCATAGGCAATCATCGCTTTCCCCTACATAAGGACACAACCAAGCCCAGTACCTGATGCATCGAATAAAACTACATACTCAACACCCTCCTCTGATAACCTCAATATGGGAGTGCTCATCAAACTCAACCTCAACACCTGAAAGCACTACTGACACTTCTCTGTCCACACAAAAGACATCCCTTTCCATATCAATGCTATTAAGGGTGATGATACCCTAGAAACACTGGGTGCAATCCTCTGATATTACCCAGACAAACCTAGGAAACTACTCACCTTAGTAAAACTCTTGGGTGGCTCCCAAGAAAGTACCACCTCTATCTTAATTGGATCTACTGCAACTCCATCCTCTGAAATGACATGTCCTAAAAGTAGACCTTTCAAATCTAGAACTGACACTTCAAGAGATTCCCATAAAGCTGGTTCTCTCGGAGTGTTTCCAGGACCATTTTCAAGTGTATCACATGCTCCTCCTTGAACCCCAAGTACACTAGGATTTCATCAATGAAGACCACAATGAACTAGTTTATGTAAGGTTGTAGGATCTTGTTCATGAGTCCCATGAACAATTTTGGGTCATTTTTTATGCCAAACGACATCACTAAGTACTTTTAGTTGTTTTACTGACATCTAAAGGATATATTCAGTACATCCCCATCCCATACACAAATATGGTGATAGCCAGATCTAAGGTCTATCTTTGAGAACCACCTCACTCTCTTCATCTTATTGAAGAGGTCTTTAATCCTCGGTAGTGGATAATTATTCTACAAAGTCACCTAGTTTAGGAACTAAATGTCCACACATAACCTCAAAATCTAATCTAACTTTTTGGAAAATAAAACTAAGTCCACCCAGGGTGAAACACTGGGTCTTATAAAGACCTTCCTCGACAAGTACTCTAGTTGTACCTTCAACTCACGAAGCTCCATAAGAGGCATCTGATATGTAGGTGTAGATATCGGTGCTGTCCCAGGGTACAGATCAATGAAAATGTCTACCTCCCTATGACGAGGTAATATTGAAACATATTATGGAAAGACATCCTCATACTCATTAACCACTACATGAAATTGAGGAATCGTCTCATCCACTGCACTGAGGGTCATGCTAGCAAACTGGTGTGTGATCAACTACACCCTTCTACATGAAAGTCCATCCTACACTGATTGGGTTTCATTTTCACTGAAAAATGAAAAATTTCTCCCATATCTATGGACACACCGTACTCTATGCCTAAAAAAGACAATATGGGCATGAACTGTAGATAACCAGTCCATATTGAGAATGACGTCATAAGGCCTCGATACTGCCACCAAGATATCCCAACAAAAACTCTCCCCCCAAGAGTAAGGGAACACTATTGGAACCAGTGTGTGATCTTCTAATCTCATCATATAGGAGTCTCTAAGCATAGGGATCGAGTCAAAAATTCCACTGGAATCTCCATGTCTCGAACAAGGTTCGTGGAAAGAAAAGAGTGACTAGAACCCGTGTCTATAAAAAATAAATCTAGGGTGGAAAACAATAGATTGTACCTCTAATTATCTCTGGAGCACCGATGTTGTAAGCCTCCATCACTAGAAGTGGACCTCTTCCCCTTCCACCAGGTCCTGAAGCCCATGGTGGACCATATGTGGGTGGTAGTGGTAGTACCTCAAACATCCGCCCACCTCCTACCGCCCGTCCATCTCGTCTACCTCATCCTCCACCTAGAGGGATGCCTTATTCCTACCTTCCCCTCTATCTCAGTGTCCTCTTATCCATATCCTGATCGGTCATATGATGGGTTGGATAATCTCTATCTAGATGTCCCTTACCGCCGCATGAGTAACATAGCCAATCCTTCAGCTGACTTGATCTACCCAGGGAACCTCGCACCACTAACCCCATGTCCTGAGGTTGTACCCTAAATTTTCTAATCTGATTGGATCCCTACATCAGCTATTGGCTACCTACTGCCGAATATTTAGCTACCTGATGCTTGGTGGTAGCTCCCACTGTCGGCGTATGCTCTGATAGAAATCTCTCCACGAGCATAGCTCACTCGAGTACCCCAACATATATAGGAATGATAAAGGATATAATGGATGACCTGATCTCCCAGTTTAACCCCATATCTAAAGGACCGGTCCTTGAAGAATATGTCTCGAACCATATCTTTGGAGTAGTGAGAAATATCCACAAATATTTCCAAGTACTCCACTACTGTCTGACCTCCCTACTGTAGATACATTAGCTCCTATATACGCACAGAGCATAACGTCACTAAAAATAACTCCTACTTGAAGAGACAGATAAAGTATATCCAAGTTAGGGTCATCTCCTCATGTGTCTGAATCACTAAGCTCCACCATATCCCCACTGATCCATATATAAGACTCGTGGAAAGGAATTACATCTAGTCGAGAGGGATCCTCACTAGGTGAAAGACACGTGTAACAACGTCCAAGAAATAATTGGCTTCCTGGGGTCTGGATCACCCCTGAACCTGGGAGGTTGCTACCTCTGGAACTCATGTAATGCACTCAGCCCGCGTGCATCCTCTACCAGTAACACTAGTAGTAACTGCTGCTCTTCCGGTGGTGGGATCACTAGTACACCACTTGAGGGTGATATCTCAAGTACTGGTCCCTATACCAAGAACTCATCTCTAGGTGGATCATCCTCATGATCACACATCATAATCCTGGATAGCTGTTAGTGTAGAGGTATCCTGAAATAGATCAAGATGTACCATAGTCAATAGAGTATACCTGGTGAGATGACATTGACTTAAGAAGGAAATGAGAACACACTCAATTCTATATAATGCATGTACCGTTATTTTCCTTGCAACCAGTGTTTTCATGTATGAAGTCAGAAATTAGAATTCATAGTCTTGGTGTATAGATACATTGGTCTCTATACCAACACTGGATTCCCTAACCTAAACTTGAAACACTTGAAAATGTTTCCCCAAACCAATTTCAGAGACTCTTGGTTCATTAGGTAGAACTGACCTCCTTTGATACCACTCTATCATGATCCGTCCCCCAGGGCCCGTTCCGTGACTACCCCAAGACCACCACCAATAGGACAAGGGATAGTGACTAGAACTGAGTAGGCATATCCCCAAAATGGGAGACATTTTCCTAATTACCTACACACACACACCCATATCCAATTCTAAAAGTGATTAATTGAAAACATTAAGTAAAAAAGAATGCATACCTCTAAGATACCAACAATAGAGTATGACAATAAAAAACTAAAAAGTAAATTGGGCTAGAATACAAGCCCAACCAAAACAACAATCACAAGCCCTTAAATCTCATATGTTGAAAACCCTACCTGAAGGGTAGGTACAGAAACAACTATTTGAAGTTTCTAAAGCACACCTCATCTATCGGGATTCTCTCTAAGAAACACCTAGCCCAAGTCCACCAAAGACTCAATTAAGGCATCAATATTCTGGACAAGACACGACACGTATGGGCATATCTTGTGTAGGGATGAGTAAAACAATACTCATTAGGGACCCCAAAACCACAATGGTACACCACTAATAAATACATGAAGTATAAATCAAAGGAAACACATGAATTACACCACAAAGGAAATACACGAAATACACCACAAAGTAAACACATGAAGTATAATCAGTACAGTCAGCTCATAAAGGTATAAGTCTAAAGAATGAATAGAAGAATTTCTAGTTGTAGTATACACATCCCTCAGTCTCTTTGACACTAGAGGTTTCGGTAGTGCACAGAGTGTCGATGGTGTAAGAAGTGTTAGTGACACACAGAGAGTCAGTGGAACACATAGCATCGGTGGTACCTGGAGTGGTGATGGTGTCCGGAACATTGATGGCACCTGAATCATCGATGGAACATAGAGCATCGATTGTGATTAGAGCATCAATGGGTTAATCAGTCTCCCATGTCACATTGTCACCAAGATCACATAGTCACAACCACTACAGGATTCCTCTCACATCGCACTTTTTTTGGGAGAACCTACCCCTCAAGCAATTAGGTTGTATGCTTAATTCTATGAAAACTCATTTAGAGTATCTCAGAAGGACCATATCATCGCAAGGGCCCCAATGCTGCAAAAATCTTGTCAAATAGACACATGGTTTGAAATATATGGCCAAATTAGTAAAAAATGGATGTTCTAGGTCCGATCTGACCTGGTCTGGCTGACCCAACCCAACCCGGTCAGTTTGGGATAGCCCAAACCGGTATGGTCCAATGGGCCTAGCCCATTGGACCGCTGGAGCAACCCAGTTCTCCATCCCGTCCCACCACATGCAGGCTGTCCCTACTCCACCAGATGTAGTCTACCCTAGCCTTTCCCCCTGGTCCGTGTGGTCACCTGACCGTAAGACTATCCAAAAACCCCACTCAACACAGTCAGACCACGTTTCACGCAGTAGGTCTACATTCCCCGCCTAGTCCCGCAGCCTCCCAACCATCGCGGGGTCTCGCTAATGAGGCCTCCGAGCCGCATCCCACCACAACCGCCACCACCGAATCCTACTGTGGCTCATGTCCATTTCCCACTTCTTGCACCACCACAGGCTCCTCCTCGAGCATGGTACCATTGTACCGCTACTGTGCGCACCTCTGGAACCTGGCCTCCCACCGGGTCGCACACTTCCCTTGTCATCGGACACCCTGTCGGCAGCCCGTTGTTCATCATGCCCTCCGTTGTGAGCTGCCGCTTGCCTACTACACTCCCATCACATCTCCGCAATGATGTCACAAATTACACCCTTCAATCTCGGATCGTTGCACCATGGATCGTGGGCGCAATGATCGATCGTTCGCGTATGGTTTCAAAGGGCTAAGAACACAAGAAGAACATGATAAATTTAAGAGGGGGGGGGGATTAATCACATGAACACTCGAATAATGAATCATGGAATTGTTTTTTTGGCCTTGATCCATTCATATTAGCGGTATCATGAAAAAACCAACAGTAGAATAATCACCAAGATCAATTCCCTTTAATCCTGCAATAATTATTCCTCCCATAAGAAAAATCGAACGACATATCAACCTATTTGTGGTTTGGTCAATGTTTATCATTTTATTGTAATAAGGGGAAAATAAATCACGAAGAGATCGACACCCTACCTCTATTTGGATCACTTGCTGATGAAGAACAAAGGCCCGTGTCGTTGTCGATCCTTGATTCGCTGGCGTTCATCATCAGGAGAGAGTATCCTTATCCTTTCTTTAAGGGAATTCCAGGGTTATGGCGATAACCCTAAATTACTCTAAAATGGATTATTAAAAAAATTAGTCCTCTGTTGTGTCAATATATAACATCCAAATAAAATATTTTTATTGAATATTTTACTGATGTTCATGTCCAAAAACTAGCTTTTGCAGCCGACCTGCGCTGATCAATGTTAGGCCTTTCCTAAGGAAAAAACCCCCTTATGAACACAACAGTGGTTTCAAATTTTCAATTTGACTTACCATTTATGAGTTATTAGGATTTCAAAATAAAATAATTTATATTTAATTATTTTGTTTATGGTTACACCCCTGATGAATTTTTCTACATATGAACCATCCTGAATAATTTTAGGTCACGCCAAGGATAAATCCACTACTTTGAGATCAATGGTTCCATTAGATTTATGATCTGAGAAACCATTTAAGATCTATTTCAATTTTTTAAAAAAGTATTGTGCGTGTGCTATTAAAAAATTAACATTTTTCAAACAAATGTTCCAAGAACCTCAGGCCTCAGAATCACATGCCGTCTCAGCACCTGGTCTTGTAATTTTCCAAAATAATTTTTAAAAATAAAATTAGAAAAATCCAAGTCATTAAATTCCTGGTGTGATCCCCTATCTATGAGTTGAAATCTTCTGAGTTACCAGATTGTGCTCAAGGTTTCCCCCAACTGTCCTGGGTGTGATCCCATTTATGTGATTAGATCATAAGTGTTTCCAGTAGGGTTACTAGATTCCCCTATCCTAGATGGGTGTGATCCCCTATATGAGTATTGAGATATGCTAGGTGACAATGTGACTTTCTTCAAGGTGATATCCAATAAGCCTGTTCTCTTGGATGTATGCCACCTGGGATGGCGGGAATGTGCCATCGTCTTAGAGATACCGGATGAGAGATATCTTTTAGATGTGCCATCCAGGATGGAAGATATATTATTTATGGAGTGATATATTGTGTATATGAAATCATGTATGGAAGATTTTTTCATGATGAGTGATATCTATTGTATAAGTGGCATCTGGTATGGTATGGCTCAAGGAGTGAGTTCTTCTCGACGAGCGTTACCCTTAAGCCTCAAGTAGTATCCTATGGTTGGTAGTTAGGTTGAGATCTCCTTAGACCTGGAGTCTGATATGAGTATATTTGGGTTATTCTGGGATTCCTTATAATGATGTCACATATCTTGATTGACACACCATGTAGATATGAGATAACTAGTCGTGTATAGAAGAGGAGTTTCCAAGATAGAGTTTCTTCTTTTCTATTGCTTGGTTTCCCTCTGGATTGGGTTGAGCGGAATATTTCCTAACAATTACTCCATTTTATTTTGGGTTTTGGGATGATTATTGAGTATTTTATACTCACCACTTCATGGGATTTTCCCACAAATTTTATGTCTTATACAGATGGTGGGCCTTTCAACGGATCCTTAGGAGGACCTAGAGTAGGCATAGGATAATGAGCTAGACAGACCAAGGTGTATACTAGTGATTGAATTAGGTTCATTCTAATGGTTTCATTTGATAGCAGTCCCCTCATTTTGAGTAGGTTGGAATCTTTTTCAGTTCTTGGTGGGAATGAATTTTTCTCTTTTATGCTTTTAGTACTCTGATTGTGGGATAGATGTATGCATGAATTTTTACATCAGTAGTTTATAATATCTACACTGTTTCATGGAGATGGACGTGTGTATGTTCATATAGTAACCATAGTTTAAGGCCTCCCATTTGTGTGACATGCCTACTCAACACTGGTTTCTATCCCCTGGCCTCTTGGAGGCGGGATTGGGGTAGTTGTGGCTCGAGCGTGGGTGGATCGTGTCATGATAGAGTGGTATATGAGGCAGTCCTTTTGTAGGACCAGAGTTAGGAATTTCAAGCTATTATCTTGGTTTGGGATTTACAGTGATTGAGTTAAAGTGTCTTGAGTTTGTATTTTAGGCCTTGGATTACAGTGTTTGCGCAACAGCTGAAAAATATATTAACCAGGACCCTGATAACCTTCTTGTCAATTCAGTACATTTAGGTACTGGTTTTAGGGAAAAATTGTTACATGAATCATATAGGACTGGGTTGTGGTTTCCATGTCCTTCTTCAGTTCACTCCCCATATATACTCTTTGACTATGGAATGTCAAGATTCTATTTCAAGATGCCTCCATGATGATATCGAGATAGTATTCCATGGTCGGATCATGGTGATGATCCACCATGTAATGAGGTATCAATGTAGGGAACTATATAGTATGTGGTACCTATGGGAGGTCTACCAGTTGAGCCACCACTCATTGAGTAGAAGGTTGTACCAACAGTTCAGTATGAGGATGCGTGTAGGATGAATGAACTGCATGATATCCAAAGGTAGTAGCCTCTGAGGTACTAGGGTGAGCCAGACCCCCAGGAAATAGATGAATGGATTGAGAAATTCATGCTTGTTTTATGACTTATGATGACACATCCTAATAATATGGTGGTCCTAGTGGTGAGTCTCCTATAGGGCTTGGCCAAGTGATGGTAGATTATGGTGACATAGAACCATGATGAGAAGATACTCACTTGGATAGAGTTTGAGAGACTCTTCCAAGAAGAGTTATATCTATCCACATTGAGAGAGGTATGTATCCAAGAGATTCTACCACTTTGGAAGGATAACATGACCATGGAAGAGTATTCATCAAGGTTCAAAGACCTTTCACGATACTCCTTGGATATGATTATAGATCCATTTTTTAGGATGCAGACCTTCGATCAGGGCTAACGATAAGATATAAGGGATTTGGTTATATCACTATTCATTACCACTAATGTTGGGGTGCTTGAGTGGGCCATGGTGGGGGAGAGATTTATAGCTGAGAAGAATTCAATTTTCGGTGTTGGGAACATAAGATCTGAGACTTCAATAGCCGGTAGCTAATGAAAAACTCAGGAACCTAAGTGTATGATATGATTCAAGAGACAATCCTAGGATAGCGGGACTATGGATTAGGGATCCCATGCAGAATCTAGTCAACAACATGAGAGGTGTTATTTTGATTATGATAGTCAAGGAAATCTTGCGGGAAATTTTCTGACCTGATGTACTACTGAGAGGTAGATGGATGATGGACCTCCCTAGCAGAGGCAATGATAGGATCATGGAGTTATGCATTATGATGAATGCATTGGAGGAGTGGGGAGAGAATTATGAGGTGATAGATGGTTTTATCTATTGCTACCACCACTCCCAGGTGGTCCGTGCTAGGATTATAGAGCCAGAGGATGTGGACAAGGGTAGCTATAGTCCATAAAGGCCTATTACCTAGAGGGTCTAATGATGATTAGAGATAAACTATGTGTCCTTTCTAATTTTTTAGTAGTATCATTAGACACTATTGTGAGGTACTTTATTCTTTTCAATTCTTTCTTGAGGCTTATCTAGGGTGACATAAGGCATCAGTAGAGCTTTATGTTGGTGATATTTGGTGTAGATTCAAACTCACAAGAAAGAGGAGTGCTTTCCCCAATGAGATCTGTTATTTTGACGTGATTCAAAACTTTGTGGGTGATTTAGTACTACCCAAATTGGATAGTGTCAAGGTGTGGTGGATTAGTTCCCTTAACTTGTGTGTTTGGGGTGGGGTTTGCATGCTGGAGTGTTGGAGTAGGCCATAGGAATACCAATTGAGCCTTTATGATTGACCCTTATGCTAGATGGTCCTATAGATATGATCAGTGACTACACACTTATATTAATAGTGTAGACTAATTTTGGTAGGAGGGTGCCTCACATAGAATCCTTCTATAGTGCCAGGGATACCCTATTATGATCTTCCTCAATATGTATTTGTTTATTACCATCCATGCTCAGATGGTTTCCACCAATGGGTGTAGAGGTGTTCCTGGATCATGGGATAGAGTTTTACTCCATTGAGGAGTGATCCTAGGCTGAGAAAGATGATCTCATGTGTGGGAAGATACAACTAGCTTTTATCAAATGGCTAGTATGACCCGTGAAGAAGTAGTGCTATAATCTTTTAGTTTCCTTTTATAGTAGTGGAGTTGAGGACGTTGACCTGAGGGAGTTCCTGGTTTACCTCCCCTCTAAGAGTTGATTTCTATGTATACTAACACCCATGGGATGCCTTGATATTTCTGTTAGCATATTGTTTAACTCCTGTTGAGATTTTAGAGCTGTGGTGCAATTGGAGGTTTGTAGATGAAGGGCCTGGTAAGACCCAATGTGTGCACTTGGGTAGCCCTTTGTTATTTATTAGTACCCTCATGTACTCAACATTATAGTTTCATGTGAGACTCTATAGTATGGAAAGACATATCTCTAGTTAATAGCGGTTACCCCTTTTATTTTGGAGCGAGGAAGGGAGGCACAACAAGAATATTTTGTTCATGAGGTATCGCCTAACTGTACATCCACTAGACATGTTCTTGATGGGTTTTCCAAAGGTGGGGAGAACGTAGAACTTTTGATGTTTGAGGATGATACCAGTCATGCTGCGAGACTAGGTGATGAGGAGGTTACTTTCCCTCAGTAGTACACCAAGGAGAGGGGTGGTTGTGCCAAGTTGAGTTAACCATTTATATTATGGAGAACATGCTTCTGGTTTTTATGTTGGCGTGGTGCAATTTTTTCTCCAACATTAGTGTAGGACCATTGAGGCCATGTTTAGTAGTCCCTTCAGGTCACCACTATACTCGTCATATCCAGTGGGAGACAATAGTTATGGGCCTAGATTAGGTTCTAGCAATGGGTGTTCAGGGTGCAGTTCATACATGGGTGGATGAGGAATACCGAGTTATGCCAATGTTTGCATCAATTTAGCAAGGTGGTGTGCCACTATACTGTATGACTGATGTTGGAATAGATGTTTGGTGTTTTCTACTTATCATAGCTCAGTAGACATGTGCACACTTCTTTTCATGATGTAGACCTTATTTGAGATGAAATATTAGTGTGGAGTGGCCTTTTAAGGTGACTAGTTGTGATTGTAATCTAGAGAAGACCATGTTGGGATTGTGGTTCCCCTGAGTGAATGTTTGTAGGCATCATGGGAACCCTATGGTGAGATCACTAGTGTGGGATTTCTAGTTGAGATCTGAGTGTCTCCCTTGTGTGCAAGATTTCATTTTTTAGGACGAAAATCCTGAATGTGGGGAGAGTGTAGCGACTTTAGGTTTTCTTGGTCTCATATTAGAATATTTTTGAAGTGAGGTTCTAAGTCAAAATAGGATTACAAGGCCCTAAGGGCCTCGATGTGGTGATATGAAAAATATTAAATATATTTTCTCACACATGCAATTTTTTGGTAAATGTAGAATAACTCCCAATTAGTGTCTCAATTTGGAAATATAAGACTGCAGTTGAGTCTAGAACATGGTGTTTACCCTAGGCATGACATAATGTTTGTCTATGATGGGTGCTTAATTGAGGGTATATTGGTAGGGTTTTGAGTGGTGGTTTATTAATTAAATTAGTTTAATTAATAAAACCTACACCTACCCCTTTGAAACCCAAGTTTAGTAGAGGATATGGTAGGCATCCACCCTTGTGCGATAGGTGAACCAAGATGTAACTTAGGATAGGATGAACTGAAAATCTCAATTCTTGATGCCGTTCATCACCATATCAAGGTGAAGCGGATTTTAGGTGTCATTTTAGACTCGAATCATTGAAATTTTTCCACAGGGTAGGAATATTTAATAGATTTAAATCTTGATCACCTTTTTATGCATCATCTTAAGGTTTTATATCCATATTACAACTATTAGGGATCACTTAGGGGTGAATCTATGGGTTTCAGTGGAAACTGGAGAGTTTTGGGTGTTTCGTAGGGGATTCCCATTCCAAATTATTGATCACACGATGTATAGTTTAGGAGAACTCATCTTGTGTTCTTCCCATTTGAGGAAGATGAAATTTTTGTGACTACACGTCCTATACTGGGGGTACACGTCCTGTAGTGATGCCAATTCATGTGGCCAAGGGACATGACTAGTCTTTCCATGTCAAAGGACATGGCCATATGGATGTACACGACCAGAAGACATGGGTGAGAGGTGTGATACATGAACACAGAAAAGGACCCGGGCTTGGACTGGGCTAAGAGGAACACACCATGTACTATGGATACATGCTATTTGTGGATACATGGCTGGAAATTCCATGTGTGGGTGTGGAAACACTCCAAGGTTTGGATGAGGTCACACTCCATGTGACTTAGGGTACACACCAGGAGACTCATAAATACCGAGTAACCAGAAGGGAAATGTCCTGGGGCCAGTTTTCAAGAGACACTTTGTGTACTATAATTACACACTGTGTAATTCCATTAAAGATTTCTCCCTTATGCATCTCCATATTTAGTATTTGAATGAAGGCATGTGAGTATCCTATCTTAAGTAGTTTTTTTTTGTATTGTACATGATGGTTGACATGGTTTTGGCATGCAAGAAGTGATGTGAGGCAAGTTTAGTGGCTCACTTGATAGAGACGTATAAACCAATATTGGTTGAGTGGATTCCCTTGGACCATCCCTATGAGGGTACAATGTGGAATTATGTCCTCAACACATGATTGTGATCCCCACAACATGTTGATCTCAGATAGAGTTATTGTATCTCTTCATGAAGCTATGGTAGGATCCACTATCATATTGAATTCCCCACGTGGTGTTCGTGGTATCATTTTGACCTTCGTACATTGGGAGATAATCCCCTATCTATCAGGATAGCTTAGTAGGGTTTGTGGTATTATTGGATATACGGACCCCTACTTAGCAGGAAATTACAATAGGGTTTGTGGAATCATTGGATATATGATCCACTAATTAGTGGTTAGTTTTAGTGGGGTTCATGATATCATCAAGAGTATAATTCCATACTTGGAGAGGTTTGTGGTATCTCCCAGTGGTCCTGGGTATGATCCCCAATCCCTATATCGTGGATTTAGACTCAGTAGGGTTTGTGGAATCCCTAAATAGACCTAGGTGCAATCCCATATATAAGAAAAATGATATTTGGAGTTATGAAATTGGGTTCATGGTGTACCATAGTGGTTTTGGGTGTGATCCTCTATCTGTGAGTTTTGATCTATTGAGTTAACAGATCGGGATTGAGGTGTTCCCCAATGGTCATGGGTGTGATACCCTTTATGTGATGATATATTTAATGTTTCTATTATGGTTATTAGAGATCCCCATTCATTATGGGTGTGATCCCCTATTTTATCATTGAGATCCACTAAGTGATAGTGAGAATTTCAATATATAGAGACCCTAAGAGCATGTTTTCTTGGATGTATTCCACCTGAGATGGTAGGGATGTGACATCATCTTAGAGATACTCGATGTGAGAGATATCTTGGACATTCCATCAAGGATGTAATAGATATTCCTAATGAAGTGATATCTCTTAGATGTTCCATCATGTATGGCCGAGGTGTTCCTGATAAGTGATATCTCTTGGATCTGTTCCATCTAGGATGACAGGGATAATGGAGTGAGTCCTCCTAGATGAGCATTACCCTTGATACTCGAGTAGAATCCTATGGATGGTAGTGAGGTTGGGACCTCATGAGACTTAGATTCTGAGATGATTATATTTGGGTTATTATGGGATTTCTTTTGGTGATGTCACATATCTTTATTGACACACAATGTGGAGATGTGCTGACTAGTCGTGTATATCTGAGGAGTGGTCATGATGGAGTATCTTATTTTCTCTCGCTTAAGTTCCCTTTGGCTTGGGTCAAGTATGTAACCCCCCGACCCCAGCTACCCAGAGTCGGTGCATTACTTCGTAACATTGGCATGATCACGAGAAAGATCAAATCTCGAAAGACCGATTGGTTTAGTAGCCTTGGAAACACTAGATATATTCATAAGTTTTACATTACATCATTAAACGAAAAACTACTACAACAACATATTGTCTCCATAATCCACACTCATATCCCCACATAATATCCCTGCAGGTCATTCATAACCTACTTCTTCACATCCTGGGAAAAATAAAACATAGAAAAGGGGTGATCTCAAATGCCTAGTAAGGATAACAATATAGCGGAACATTCAAAATAAGCATAAACATTTAAGGCAATGCATTAATAAAACAAAAGCCTTTTAAACTTGAACTTCAACATAGTATGTCAAAAGTAAAATGAAATAATTCCATTTAATTATTCACATGGATATTCTACTAATCGAATAATCACATGCAAAAATCAAAAACCACTTTCATAATGTTGGAATGCATAATGCCAGACTATCATAACCACATAGTCAAGGCCTCGTGCCAAGACTACAAATAAGATTTTTTCAAGGCCTTGTGCCAAGACACTAGTTTGTCTCATGAGACCTACCGATGCATCGAGGAGCTATAGCGGGCTCCACCCGTCACTTATTAAGTCCAATGCATTCCCATATGAAAAGGTTTAAACATAACATAAACATTCGTATTAAAACTAGCATACGAAATGTCAATAATTTCACCATAAACTATGAATGGTATAAAAATAGCACATCCATAGTCAAACATATCACAAAAACTTCAATACAATATAGAAGTTTTGTATCATAATAAATCAACTTCAAATAATCTTAAAATCCATCAAAGGATGTTGACATAGATGAAATCAAAATTCTTTTTAAAGAAATATCTCTTTTTATTTTGAAATCATTTAAGATCCATATAAAATAAAACATTTTCTTTGAAAATATTCTTATAAGCTTGTAAGGAAAGCTTTGAAGATTTTATAACAGCGTAAAATAACCGCACCCGCCGTATAAGTTAAAAAAACATTCTTACCTCAATTCTGTCGAAAAGGTTAAAAAGGACCTTGTTTTGAAAACGACGGAAGGATTCCTTTATAAACCTCTTATAAAAAGTCAAACAAGGGTATAAATGACTTTAACCCATATTCTTGTAAATAGTAAAAATGTTTTGAAATACATTTTTAAGAAACATGGATGTGGATGATAAAGATATCCCATTAGATTATTACGTATAAACAACCTCGGATAATGGAGAGATTGTGAAATAAACCCTTACCTTGTACTTTTCCTTGGTTGGGGTAGGTTAACCTCCTGTATAATGGTGAAATAATTGTTATTAAATTATACAAGAATCATATACATTAATATGATATCATATATGATCTTTTAATATTGATTTGATAATAATATCTTAGTATTATCGCTGTTTCGGGTGTGAACTTACTTGTTTGCTTTTGTATGTTTTGTTACGTAAGACATGTTTGTAAAGGATAAGTTGTATATTATTCAAATACAGAATGATATCAAGTCCTTAAACATCATTTTTAAATCATCAAATGATAATTATACTTGAATGGATACGATGGAGGATGAATCTCATCGCGTTCGTGGAGACGGTAGTCCGTACGTACGCACGAACGCAACTTCCATTTAATTTTTATTTTAAAAGAATTTAATCCAAATGATACTTAGGTATATTACTATTACAGTATAATATAATATTTTATACATGTTACTTAAGTTCATTAACACCATCCTTTATACGTTCCATGTGTGGTATGAACGAGTCATATCATTTTAAGGGGGCGGTAGTCCGCACTTCCTCAAATGAAATTATCGTATGTATATACAACATGAAACGAATAATGGTATGAAATAAAATGGAATTACAGAAGCTTATATATAAAATATATATCATTAATATCATATTTAATTACAGTGCCATCATAATGGCTACCATGAGAGGCGGGAAGATGTATTTGAACAATCATCGTTTCGTGAGGCGTTAGTTTGCCATCCACAGAAACATTATGTTCATCATCCATTAGATGGAGTTGTGTGTATGTGTAGTTTGAATAATTCTTATAACAACATCCTAGTATATTGAGTATACTGGTGTTGTTACAAAAGAAAGGAAATAAAAAGATTTTGGGGGTTGGAGAAGCAAAATAAATGAAAATAATTTAAGAGAAATCGTTACCTTTAATTTAGGTAACTCACTTTGGTTGGAAACAAAGGACTTCTTGAAATGCTTTCTGCCTAAGGGGAAGCTTCAAGGAGGAGGAGAGGGATGTGGGGAGATTAGTTGGGTAGAGTTTGGACGAGCCAAGTGGCTTGAGAGGTGTGAGGAATGAGTAGAAGTGGTCTCCTTTTATAAGGGAGAAGAGGGGCTCTTTAGGAAAGAGTGAAAGTATTACTTTATAATATAATTATATTCGGTTTATAATGGTCCAAAAATCATTGAGGTCGAAGATAATATGACTCATATTCTAAATAACATCAACCAATAAGAATTAGACAGGTTTTAGATAATATTTTAATCATTATAATCTTATTTATTTAAATGATTTATTAATGAGGTAAACATTGCATCATTATTGTGTCATTAATAATTTAAATTATTTGATGTCTAAAAATTATAAATAAAATATCATTATGTAGGAAATCTTTTTATCTTTATAATTAATATTTATAATCGAAAATCCAACATGTATAACCCTATGTAAAAATTGTTCTTCTAAAAGATGTAAGCTTATGCCATTTTTTATTTTTATTTTAACTTTATTAATATAAAGTGTCCCTACCACATACAAGTGGCTCCAAGGGGTCCCCAAATTGACCCAAGGATGCTCATGGTCGGGTATGTGTCCACCAATAAGGTTAAGACACGTTTTAGGGTAATTTTTTATTATTATAATATTATTTTTTAACCCTTATTTACCGGATTTACCCTTTAACCATGGTAAATAAAATATTTACCGCAGTAATTATTCAAAATGTGTAAAAATAAAAGTTACCTATTTACACAATTTGAACATCCTGATTCCAAATATGGAATCCATTTTCCTAAATTCAAAACACAGAAGTGGCAGAAATTAATTTAAAATTAATTCCCGCTGTCAAAACAAAAAGCGTGTTTTTAAGAGATAATAACTATCAAAAGATTGACACTTGTTTATGTTCGGTTTAATTGTAAAATTATGTCCAATGACCAACATTATATTAAACGGTAAAAATATATTCTAAATATAATTTAAAACCACTCAAATTCATAATTTATCACTATTAATTATTTTGATTAAAAAAGTTGTTTTTAATTAAAATTTTAGTAATTTTCACTATTCATCAAAATATGAAAGTTATCCGAAATGTACCAAAATTTCACCTTAGGCTAAATTCGATATTCCGAATCCAAAAATGAAGTCCATTTTCAAATATAAAATATATATAATTTCAAAAAGTAGGTATTACTATTCATAACGGCTAGTTTGATTAGTTGTGGTGTGTGTTAAAACTCAAGGTTGCGTACAACACACGCTACTGTATTATTCAAAGAAAGCATACCGTGGAAGCTTGGGATGTTTCATTTTAAATTTTTTATGTCCCCATTTAGTCAAAAAGTTTAATATATTGTATTTAAAAAGGGTTCACTATTAAAATTTGATAAAAGTGCAATACTGAAAATGAATTTGTTCTTGCATTATATCTAAGAAACTCATAATATGGATTCTAAAATTATAAGGATTATATAAAGTTTAAAATTTAGTTAACACTATTCATAACCTCTTTTGAACAGCTTGTTTGGTAAGTCATGGTGCGATTGAACTTGTTGTTGCGTGTAGTGAAAGTTATTGAATTATTTTGAAGAAATAACACACTATAAAATCTTGGGGTGTTACATTCTCCCCTCCTTCAATAAATTGCGTCCTCGCAATTTGAAATTGTTCTTCGAAAATAAAAGGTTGAAAATAAAAAATATATTTGTGGGAAAACCCACATCGGAAATTGGGTTACTAAAATTTAGTCTTAATATGAGGAAAAGAGAAATGAAAGGGTCACCACCAAATTATGATCTCGATTAGGAGAACATTGGTGGCAATTAGAGACATATAATTGGAGGAAAACGTAAATATTTATAGGTAGTGATTGAGATCATCAATCACAAACAAGTGTATAATTTAGGTCCTTAAATTCATCAATCTATGATGATTTGAAATACCATCGGTTCAACAAAACATAGGGTATTAGGATAACACATTTTTTGACGTTTCAAAATATCATAGTTGAAATCCCACATCGAAAAATGAATTAACGAGGCCTCTATTTAAAATAAAGAGTGGAAAGTATGAAGATTACCGAAAATAACACATACTAGGGTTCCATGTAGGAAAATATGGATATGGAAGAGAAATCTAACCATCAATTATCTGATGGAGAGTGGTAGAGAACATGGCTACGAAAAGGCCAACAATCCCAAAGCCATGAATTAGTGATGATTTAAGGTACCATCTAGGACAACATTTTTGTTCTAAGTTCCTTTTATTAATGTTGAGGAATATATTTATGAGATTAGATAAGATCATAAGGAGATATACTTACTTTATAATTAGAGTTTTATCCATTAATAAATTTCTACCACAAACTCATCTTTCACTCTAAGAGATAATAGAATGTAATTTTTTTTATTTATACTATTCGTACAGGGTTCCAAAATAAATGAATTTATAATTCATCTACCAGATCTTTAAAAAAACAACATTATTTAATCCAGGACATCTCGTGGGCCAGTGGTAGGTGATACACCCTTGTCGCCCTTCGGTTGCGGGTTCAAGTCTCGCAGCCTTGCCGGACGCGACGGGTTGCCGCCCGACCTCCGGGTTGTCCTTTTATGGTAATCCAAAATAATCCAAACTAGAACTATCCAAAATAATTCTGTCCAAACTCACAGTCCAACATTTATAAGGAAGGTAAACATAATATAGATCCTTTTTACCCCGTAATAGCATATGAATACCTTCATCTTGTATTCTTTTAATAAACTGAAACATCTTGAATTACCATATTCCTTATTGATTACATTCATGCTTCCCTATTCCATATAGAATGCTGGATATACTTCATCAATCCAAAAATGTTTTAAACTCCAAAAAAATGATGGAATATACAAATCATTAATCAGTTTCAAGGTAGTCAAGAATATCCAACATAATTTATCCAAATCAATCATGTATTATTCTAAAATCACTAACTCGGTATCAGAACCATATTATGGTTTATCTTCCTCTCAACCATATATTTTCCAAAAATTTATCCAGCTATTGAGTCACTTTTCTTTGTTCCACACAATCTCAAGTCCTTAATGAAATAGTACTGCAGTACAATCCTTATATTATTATAACAAGTACATTGTTGATACAACATTCAATTGACATAATCAACATAAGAACTCTAATCATTCCTCTTCATCTGTGGTAGTATCATAACTTGATTATTATCCAATAGCATCATTTGCGGCATAGTCTGATGACTGGGACATAGGTTCGCGTAGTGTCCAAACTCCTTGCAAATGAAGAATTGTACATTTGAAACCATTTTCTTACCCTTGCAGTCACGTACTTTGTGCCCTTTTCCTCCACACTTATAACAAACTCCCATTCCTTTCAGGCAAGTTCCAGGGTGTTTCTTTCCACAGTTACCACATATGGGAAAATTCTTCTTTTCCCTCTTCCCTTTATCCATCTTTCTCTCTTCCATCCTTTTATTCTCTTGCTTCCCTTCAAAGCCATAGGACTCAGTAAACTCTTTACTTATCTTATCAACACATGATATTATTTCTTCATATGATGATAATACATGGGAGACTATTTATCTTATAAATTCTAGCTTAAGACCATGAAAGATATGATCCTTCCTTCTCTTTGGATCATGTGCATTTCTGAAGTTCTCATTCCTTCTACTGGGCACCATTTCTAAACAATGGCATACACTAGATCAGTTTATGAATCAAAATACATAATCCCATACTTATAAAACACACTTAACAAAAATTGAACTATTTATGGATATAATCCATAGTCACAAAAATGTCTCCTTTGAGGATGTATATACTCATAAACCCTTCATAATGGTTTGTAAAAAAATGAGAATTATCCTAAGCATATCCCCCGGGAGTGTCGTAACCAAGAGTGCAGCAAGGCCCGTTGTCGTGCACCAGTTCCCGTTCGAGTCTAGCTCAAAGCGGTGTATTCGGGTTTTACCCCTAGGTACATCTGTGCCAGAGCCGCCTCTACCTGCTCGTATCCAGACAGGGATGTATTTCTCGGAAAACTCACAAAATATCTACAATACCAAAATTCTAGGAAGTTCTTCTACACTAATCCTCAAAGTTCATCTTAGGTCTACGTGCTCTAATCAGAGTTTATCTAAATCTAGCTTCCAAGGTTTGTACTAAACTTCCTCTGATACCAACTGTAACGCCCCGACCCCAGCTACCCAGAGTCGGTGCATTACTTCGTAACATTGGCATGATCACGAGAAAGATCAAATCTCGAAAGACCGATTGGTTTAGTAGCCTTGGAAACACTAGATATATTCATAAGTTTTACATTACATCATTAAACGAAAAACTACTACAACAACATATTGTCTCCATAATCCACACTCATATCCCCACATAATATCCCTGCAGGTCATTCATAACCTACTTCTTCACATCCTGGGAAAAATAAAACATAGAAAAGGGGTGAGCTCAAATGCCCAGTAAGGATAACAATATAGCGGAACATTCAAAATAAGCATAAACATTTAAGGTAATGCATTACTAAAACAAAAGCCTTTTAAACTTGAACTTCAACATAGTATGGAAAAAGTAAAATGAAATAATGCCATTTACTTATTCACATGGATATTCTACTAATCGAATAATCACATGCAAAAATCAAAAACCACTTTCATAATGTTGGAATGCATAATGCCAGACTATCATAACCACATAGTCAAGGCCTCGTGCCAAGACTACAAATAAGATTTTGTCAAGGCCTTGTGCCAAGACACTAGTTTGTCTCATGAGACATACCGATGCATCGAGGAGCTATAGCGGGCTCCACCCGTCACTTATTAAGTCCAATGCATTCCCATATGAAAATGTTTAAACATAACATAAACATTCGTATTAAAACTAGCATACGAAATGTCAATAATTTCACCATAAACTATGAATGGTATAAAAATAGCACATCCATAGTCAAATATATCACAAAACCTTCAATACAATATAGAAGTTTTGTATCATAATAAATCAACTTCAAATAATCTTAAAATCCATCAAAGGATGTTGACATAGATGAAATCAAAATTCTTTTTAAAGAAATATCTCTTTTTATTTTGAAATCATTTAAGATCCATATAAAATAAAACATTTTCTTTGAAAATATTCTTATAAGCTTGTAAGGAAAGCTTTGAAGATTTTATAACGGCGTAAAATAACCGCACCCGCCGTATAAGTTAAAAAAAACATTCTTACCTCAATTCTGTCGAAAAGGTTAAAAAGGACCTTGTTTTGAAAACGACGGAATGATTCCTTTATAAACCTCTTATAAAATGTCAAACAAGGGTATAAATGACTTTAACCCATATTCTTGTAAATAGTAAAAATGTTTTGAAATACATTTTTAAGAAACATGGATGTGGATGATAAAGATATCCCATTAGATTATTACGTATAAACAACCTCGGATAATGGAGAGATTGTGAAATAAACCCTTACCTTGTACTTTTCCTTGGTTGGGGTAGGTTAAACTCCTGTATAATGGTGAAATAATTGTTATTAAATTATACAAGAATCATATACATTAATATGATATCATATATGATCTTTTAATATTGATTTGATAATAATATCTTAGTATTATCGCTGTTTCGGGTGTGAACTTACTTGTTTGCTTTTGTATGTTTTGTTACGTAAGACATGTTTGTAAAGGATAAGTTGTATATTATTCAAATACAGAATGGTATCAAGTCCTTAAACATCATTTTTAAATCATCAAATGATAATTATACTTGAATGGATACGATGGAGGATGAATCTCATCGCGTTCGTGGAGACGGTAGTCCGTACGTACGCACGAACGCAACTTCCATTTAATTTTTATTTTAAAAGAATTGAATCCAAATGATACTTAGGTATATTACTATTACAGTATAATATAATATTTTATACATGTTACTTAAGTTCATTAACACCATCCTTTATACGTTCCATGTGTGGTATGAACGAGTCATATCATTTTAAGGGGGCGGTAGTCCGCACTTCCTCAAATGAAATTATCGTATGTATATACAACATGAAATGAATAATGGTATGAAATAAAATGGAATTACAGAAGCTTATATATAAAATATATATCATTAATATCATATTTAATTATAGTGCCATCATAATGGCTACCATGAGAGGCGGTAAGATGTATTTGAACAATCATCGTTTCGTGAGGCGTTAGTTTGCCATCCACAGAAACATTATGTTCATCATCCATTAGATGGAGTTGTGTGTATGTGTAGTTTGAATACTTCTTATAACAACATCCTAGTATATTGAGGATACTGGTGTTGTTACAAAAGAAAGGAAATAAAAAGAGTTTGGGGGTTGGAGAAGCAAAATAAATGAAAATAATTTAAGAGAAATCGTTACCTTTAATTTAGGTAACTCACTTTGGTTGGAACCAAAGGACTTCTTGAAATGCTTTCTGCCTAAGGAAAAGCTTCAAGGAGGAGGAGAGGGATGTGGGGAGCTTAGTTGGGCAGAGTTTGGACGATCCAAGTGGCTTGAGAGGTGTGAGGAATGAGTAGAAGTGGTCTCCTTTTATAAGGGAGAAGAGGGGCTCTTTAGGAAAGAGTGAAAGTATTACTTTATAATATAATTATATTCGGTTTATAATGGTCCAAAAATCATTGAGGTCGAAGATAAGAGGACTCATATTCTAAATAACATCAACCAATAAGAATTAGACAGGTTTTAGATAATATTTTAATCATTATAATCTTATTTATTTAAATGATTTATTAATGAGGTAAACATTGCATCATTATTGTGTCATTAATAATTTAAATTATTTGATGTCTAAAAATTATAAATAAAATATCATTATGTAGGAAATCTTTTTAGCTTTCTAATTAATATTTATAATCGAAAATCCAACATGTATAACCCTATGTAAAAATTGTTCTTCTAAAAGATGTAAGCTTATGCCATTTTTTATTTTTATTTTAACTTTATTAATATAAAGTGTCCCTACCACATACAAGTGGCTCCAAGGGGTCCCCAAATTGACCCAAGGATGCTCATGGTCGGGTATGTGTCCACCAATAAGGTTAAGACACGTTTTAGGGTAATTTTTTATTATTATAATATTATTTTTTAACCCTTATTTACCGGATTTACCCTTTAACCATGGTAAATAAAATATTTACCGCAGTAATTATTCAAAATGTGTAAAAATAAAATTTACCTATTTACACAATTTGAAAATCCTGATTCCAAATATGGAATCCATTTTCCTAAATTCAAAACACAGAAGTGGAAGAAATTAATTTAAAATTAATTCCCGCTATCAAAACAAAAAACGTGTTTTTAAGAGATAATAACTATCAAAAGATTGACACTTGTTTATGTTCGGTTTAATTGTAAAATTATGTCCAATGACCAACATTATATTAAACGGTAAAAATATATTCTAAATATACTTTAAAACCACTCAAATTCATAATTTATCACTATTAATTATTTTGATTTAAAAAGTTGTTTTTAATTAAAATTTTAGTAATTTTCACTATTCATCAAAATATGAAAGTTATCCGAAATGTACCAAAATTTCACCTTAGGCTAAATTCGATATTCCGAATCCAAAAATGAAGTCCATTTTCAAATATAAAATATATATAATTTCAAAAAGTAGGTATTACTATTCATAACGGCTAGTTTGATTAGTTGTGGTGTGTGTTAAAACTCAAGGTTGCGTACAACACATGCTACTGTATTATTCAAAGAAATCGTACCGTGGAAGCTTGGGATGTTTCATTTTAAATTTTTGATGTCCCCATTTAGTCAAAAAGTTTAATATATTGTATTTAAAAAGGGTTCACTATTAAAAGTTGATAAAAGTGCAATACTGAAAATGAATTTGTTCTTGCATTATATCTAAGAAACTCATAATATGGATTCTAAAATTATAAGGATTATATAAAGTTTAAAATTTAGTTAACACTATTCATAACCTCTTTTGAACAGATTGTTTGGTAAGTCATGGTGCGATTGAACTTGTTGTTGCGTGTAGTGAAAGTTATTGAATTATTTTGAAGAAATAACACACTATAAAATCTTGGGGTGTTACATTCTCCCCTCCTTCAATAAATTGCGTCCTCGCAATTTGAAATTGTTCTTCGAAAATAAAAGGTTGAAAATAAAAAATATATTTGTGGGAAAACCCACATCGGAAATTGGGTTACTAAAATTTAGTCTTAATATGAGGAAAAGAGAAATGAAAGGGTCACCACCAAATTATGATCTCGATTAGGAGAACATTGGTGGCAATTAGAGACATATAATTGGAGGAAAACGTAAATATTTATAGGTAGTGATTGAGATCATCAATCACAAACAAGTGTATAATTGAGGTCCTTAAATTCATCAATCTATGATGATTTGAAATACCATTGGTTCAACAAAACATAGGGTATTAGGATAACACATTTTTTGACGTTTCAAAATATCATAGTTGAAATCCCACATCGAAAAATGAATTAACGAGGCCTCTATTTAAAATAAAGAGTGGAAAGTATGAAGATTACCAAAAATAACACATACTAGGGTTCCATGTAGGAAAATATGGATATGGAAGAGAAATCTAACCATCAATTATCTGATGGAGAGTGGTAGAGAACATGGCTACGAAAAGGACAACAATCCCAAAGCCATGAATTAGTGATGATTTAAGGTACCATCTAGGACAACATTTTTGTTCTAAGTTCCTTTTATTAATGTTGAGGAATATATTTATGAGATTGGATAAGATCATAAGGAGATATACTTACTTTATAATTAGAGTTTTATCCATTAATAAATTTCTACCACAAACTCATCTTTCACTCTAAGAGATAATAGAATGTAATTTTTTTTATTTATACTATTCGTACAGGGTTCCAAAATAAATGAATTTATAATTCATCTACCAGATCTTTAAAAAAACAACATTATTTAATCCAGGACATCTCGTGGGCCAGTGGTAGGTGATACACCCTTGTCGCCCTTCGGTTGGGGGTTCAAGTCTCGCAGCCTTGCCGGACGCGACGGGTTGCCTCCCGACCTCCAGGTTGTCCTTTTATGGTAATCCAAAATAATGCAAACTAGAACTATCCAAAATACTTCTGTCCAAACTCACAGTCCAACATTTATAAGGAAGGTAAACATAATATAGATCCTTTTTACCCCGTAATAGCATATGAATACATTCATCTTGTATTCTTTTAATAAACTGAAACATCTTGAATTACCATATTCCTTATTGATTACATTCATGCTTCCCTATTCCATATAGAATGCTGGATATACTTCATCAATCCAAAAATGTTTTAAACTCCAAAAAAATGATGGAATATACAAATCATTAATCAGTTTCAAGGTAGTCAAGAATATCCAACATAATTTATCCAAATCAATCATGTATTATTCTAAAATCACTAACTCGGTATCAGAACCATATTATGGTTTATCTTTCTCTCAACCATATATTTTCCAAAAATTTATCCAGCTATTGAGTTACTTTTCTTTGTTCCACACAATCTCAAGTCCTTAATGAAATAGTACTGCAGTACAATCCTTATATTATTATAACAAGTACATTGTTGATACAACATTCAATTGACATAATCAACATAAGAACTCTAATCATTCCTCTTCATCTGTGGTAGTATCATAACTTGATTATTATCCAATAGCATCATTTGCGGCATAGTCTGATGACTGGGACATAGGTTCGCGTAGTGTCCAAACTCCTTGCAAATGAAGAATTGTACATTTGAAACCATTTTCTTACCCTTGCAGTCACGTACTTTGTGCCCTTTTCCTCCACACTTATAACAAACTCCCATTCCTTTCAGGCAAGTTCCAGGGTGTTTCTTTCCACAGTTACCACATATGGGAAAATTCTTCTTTTCCCTCTTCCCTTTATCCATCTTTCTCTCTTCCATCCTTTTCTTCTCTTGCTTCCCTTCAAAGCCATAGGACTCAGTAAACTCTTTACTTATCTTATCAACACATGATATTATTTCTTCATATGATGATAATACATGGGAGACTATTTATCTTATAAATTCTAGCTTAAGACCATGAAAGATATGATCCTTCCTTCTCTTTGGATCATGTGCATTTCTGAAGTTCTCATTCCTTCTACTGGGCGCCATTTATAAACAATGGCATACACTAGATCAGTTTATGAATCAAAATACATAATCCCATACTTATAAAACACACTTAACATAAATTGAACTATTTATGGATATAATCCATAGTCATAAAAATGTCTCCTTTGAGGATGTATATACTCATAAACCCTTCATAATGGTTTGTAAAAAAATGAGAATTATCCTAAGCATATCCCCCGGGAGTGTCGTAACCAAGAGTGCAGCAAGGCCCATTGTCGTGCCCCAGTTCCCGTTCGAGTCTAGCTCAAAGCGGTGTTTTCGGGTTTTACCCCTAGGTACATCTGTGCCAGAGCCGCCTCTACCTGCTCGTATCCAGACAGGGATGTATTGCTCGGAAAACTCACAAAATATCTACAATACCAAAATTCTAGGAAGTTCTTCTACACTAATCCTCAAAGTTCATCTTAGGTCTACGTGCTCTAATCAGAGTTTATCTAAATCTAGCTTCCAAGGTTTGTACTAAACGTCCTCTGATACCAACTGTAACGCCCCGACCCCAGCTACCCAGAGTTGGTGCATTACTTCGTAACATTGGCATGATCACGAGAAAGATCAAATCTCGAAAGACCGATTGGTTTAGTAGCCTTGGAAACACTAGATATATTCATAAGTTTTACATTACATCATTAAACGAAAAACTACTACAACAACATATTGTCTCCATAATCCACACTCATATCCCCACATAATATCCCTACAGGTCATTCATAACCTACTTCTTCACATCCTGGGAAAAATAAAACATAGAAAAGGGGTGAGCTCAAATGCCCAGTAAGGATAACAATATAGCGGAACATTCAAAATAAGCATAAACATTTAAGGCAATGCATTACTAAAACAAAAGCCTTTTAAACTTGAACTTCAACATAGTATGGCAAAAGTAAAATTAAATAATGCCATTTACTTATTCACATGGATATTCTACTAATCGAATAATCACATGCAAAAATCAAAAACCACTTTCATAATGTTGGAATGCATAATGCCAGACTATCATAACCACATAGTCAAGGCCTCGTGACAAGACTACAAATAAGATTTTGTCAAGGCCTTGTGCCAAGACACTAGTTTGTCTCATGAGACCTACCGATGCATCGAGGAGCTATAGCGGGCTCCACCCGTCACTTATTAAGTCCAATGCATTCCCATATGAAAAGGTTTAAACATAACATAAACATTCGTATTAAAACTAGCATACGAAATGTCAATAATTTCACCATAAACTATGAATGGTATAAAAATAGCACATCCATAGTCAAATATATCACAAAACCTTCAATACAATATAGAAGTTTTGTATCATAATAAATCAACTTCAAATAATCTTAAAATCCATCAAAGGATGTTGACATAGATGAAATCAAAATTCTTTTTAAAGAAATATCTCTTTTTATTTTGAAATCATTTAAGATCCATATAAAATAAAACATTTTCTTTGAAAATATTCTTATAAGCTTGTAAGGAAAGCTTTGAAGATTTTATAACGGCGTAAAATAACCGCACCCGCCGTATAAGTTAAAAAAAACATTCTTACCTCAATTCTGTCGAAAAGGTTAAAAAGGACCTTGTTTTGAAAACGACGGAAGGATTCCTTTATAAACCTCTTATAAAAAGTCAAAAAAGGGTATAAATGACTTTAACCCATATTCTTGTAAATAGTAAAAATGTTTTGAAATACATTTTTAAGAAACATGGATGTGGATGATAAAGATATCCCATTAGATTATTACGTATAAACAACCTCGGATAATGGAGAGATTGTGAAATAAACCCTTACCTTGTACTTTTCCTTGGTTGGGGTAGGTTAACCTCCTGTATAATGGTGAAATAATTGTTATTAAATTATACAAGAATCATATACATTAATATGATATCATATATGATCTTTTAATATTGATTTGATAATAATATCTTAGTATTATCGCTGTTTCGGGTGTGAACTTACTTGTTTGCTTTTGTATGTTTTGTTACGTAAGACATGTTTGTAAAGGATAAGTTGTATATTATTCAAATACAGAATGGTATCAAGTCCTTAAACATCATTTTTAAATAATCAAATGATAATTATACTTGAATGGATACGATGGAGGATGAATCTCATCGCGTTCGTGGAGACGGTAGTCCGTACGTACGCACGAACGCAACTTCCATTTAATTTTTATTTTAAAAGAATTGAATCCAAATGATACTTAGGTATATTACTATTACAGTATAATATAATATTTTATACATGTTACTTAAGTTCATTAACACCATCCTTTATACGTTCCATGTGTGGTATGAACGAGTCATATCATTTTAAGGGGGCGGTAGTCCGCACTTCCTCAAATGAAATTATCGTATGTATATACAACATGAAACGAATAATGGTATGAAATAAAATGGAATTTCAGAAGCTTATATATAAAATATATATCATTAATATCATATTTAATTACAGTTCCATCATAATGGCTACCATGAGAGGCGGTAAGATGTATTTGAACAATCATCGTTTCGTGAGGCGTTAGTTTACCATCCACAGAAACATTATGTTCATCATCCATTAGATGGAGTTGTGTGTATGTGTAGTTTGAATACTTCTTATAAAAACATCCTAGTATATTGAGGATACTGGTGTTGTTACAAAAGAAAGGAAATAAAAAGAGTTTGGGGGTTGGAGAAGCAAAATAAATGAAAATAATTTAAGAGAAATCGTTACCTTTAATTTAGGTAACTCACTTTGGTTGGAACCAAAGGACTTCTTGAAATGATTTCTGCCTAAGGGGAAGCTTCAAGGAGGAGGAGAGGGATGTGGGTAGCTTAGTTGGGCAGAGTTTGGACGAGCCAAGTGGCTTGAGAGGTGTGAGGAATGAGTAGAAGTGGTCTCCTTTTATAAGGGAGAAGAGGGGCTCTTTAGGAAAGAGTGAAAGTATTACTTTATAATATAATTATATTCGGTTTATAATGGTCCAAAAATCATTGAGGTCGAAGATAAGATGACTCATACTCTAAATAACATCAACCAATAAGAATTAGACAGGTTTTAGATAATATTTTAATCATTATAATCTTATTTATTTAAATGATTTATTAATGAGGTAAACATTGCATCATTATTGTGTCATTAATAATTTAAATTATTTGATGTCTAAAAATTATAAATAAAATATCATTATGTAGGAAATCTTTTTAGCTTTCTAATTAATATTTATAATCGAAAATCCAACATGTATAACCCTATTTAAAAATTGTTCTTCTAAAAGATGTAAGCTTATGCCATTTTTTATTTTTATTTTAACTTTATTAATATAAAGTGTCCCTACCACATACAAGTGGCTCCAAGGGGTCCCCAAATTGACCCAAGGATGCTCATGGTCGGGTATGTGTCCACCAATAAGGTTAAGACACGTTTTAGGGTAATTTTTTATTATTATAATATTATTTTGTAACCCTTATTTACCGGATTTACCCTTTAACCATGGTAAATAAAATATTTACCGCAGTAATTATTCAAAATGTGTAAAAATAAAAGTTACCTATTTACACAATTTGAACATCCTGATTCCAAATATGGAATCCATTTTCCTAAATTCAAAACACAGAAGTGGCAGAAATTAATTTAAAATTAATTCCTGCTGTCAAAACAAAAAGCGTGTTTTTAAGAGATAATAACTATCAAAAGATTGACACTTGTTTATGTTCGGTTTAATTGTAAAATTATGTCCAATGACCAAAATTATATTAAACGGTAAAAATATATTCTAAATATACTTTAAAACCACTCAAATTCATAATTTATCACTATTAATTATTTTGATTAAAAAAGTTTTTAATTAAAATTTTAGTAATTTTCACTATTCATCAAAATATGAAAGTTATCCGAAATGTACCAAAATTTAACCTTAGGCTAAATTCGATATTCCGAATCCAAAAATGAAGTCCATTTTCAAATATAAAATATATATAATTTCAAAAAGTAGGTATTACTATTCATAACGGCTAGTTTGATTAGTTGTGGTGTGTGTTAAAACTCAAGGTTGCGTACAACACACGCTACTGTATTATTCAAAGAAAGCGTACCGTGGAAGCTTGGGATGTTTCATTTTAAATTTTTGATTTCCCCATTTAGTCAAAAAGTTTAATATATTGTATTTAAAAAGGGTTCACTATTAAAAGTTGATAAAAGTGCAATACTGAAAATGAATTTGTTCTTGCATTATATCTAAGAAACTCATAATATGGATTCTAAAATTATAAGGATTATATAAAGTTTAAAATTTAGTTAACACTATTCATAACCTCTTTTGAACAGCTTGTTTGGTAAGTCATGGTGCGATTGAACTTGTTGTTGCGTGTAGTGAAAGTTATTGAATTATTTTGAAGAAATAACACACTATAAAATCTTGGGGTGTTACAAAGTAGAATATTTTCTTTTCCATTTCTACCTATTATTTTGGTTTTTTTGAGTGCCTACTAGGTATTTTATACTCACCCCTACATGGGATTTTCCCACACATGTCATGTCTTTTGCAGAGGACTGACCTTTTAATGGAGTCCGAGGAGGACTAAGAGTAGGAAAATCATAGTGAGTTAGATAGGCTGAGGTGTATATCGGTTCTTGACAAAGGTGTGTTCTAGTGGTTTAGTTTTACAAAATTATTCTCCTTCTAAGAATGTAAGACACTTTTTTCAGTTTTTGGTGGTCTAGTATTTTTCCCTTTTATTCTTTTAATACTCAAATTGTGGGATATATGTATGTATCCATTTTTGTATATATAGTTTATTATATATTCACTGTTTTATGGATATTGATGTGTGTTCATGCATATAGGTACCATAGGAAAAGTCCACCCATGTGCATGATATGTCTACTCGATGTTGGTCACCATCCCCTAGCCTATTAGATGCAGGCTTGGGGTAGTCGCAACTTAGGCCCTGGTGGGTCATGTCATGAAAGACACACTTACATATCAAGGGAAACTACCATGCCCAAATTAAACTAACCTCAACACACCACCTATCCAAACCAAACAACACCAAAACTCTTCCACCACCTCAACCATAAATAACTATCAAATAATCACATGCAACAAAACTTTATAAAAATATCAAAGAAAAAATTTCAAAAAAACTCCCATCTTCTGCTTATTTATTATTTTAACATACATGATCAGTACAATATCCCTTCTAAAATAAAAAATAATCGATCAATTCCAATTACTTCACTAATTATTTAACTCGTTAACATTTATTTAAAACCATGATCATTAACTTGACTAAGAATTATATAAATAAGACAAACACAAACAAGAAAACACATATAATACTTACGCCACCAAAATCTCATAACCCACCTAAATTTAATTCAATTTATATTTTTTATTAAGAAAAGTCTATCCCCTTGCCCAAAAAAAGTAAATCAAACTTAAAAAAAATATACAACAATAAATAATAGAGTGAACATGAATAACCTGATTCAAATGATGCTCAAATTATTCCATTATCAAATGGAAGTGAATTTTCGTTCAAACACCCATGTTTCCTTAATGATTCTACAACAAACCTATAAAACATAAATCTATTATGAATCCTTTATAATATCCATGCACTATCCACTGTAACTACTCATCAAGATATAAGAATTCAAGATAAGAGAGGAATAATAGAGGAGAAAAGAACCTTAAATTGATTTTTTTGAACTCATAGATCCAATAGCTCATGGATCCAACAGAGCCATCCTAAACCATTAAAACCTATCCTCTCAACCACTAGGGGTTTCAATAAGTATGGGGAAGTGAATGGAGGTATGAGAGATAATTAAATTTTATATTTATAACCCAGGGACACAAACCATGGTGTTTTGATGCTAAAACACATCATAGTTTAGTTTAGTTAATGAATATCTGAAAACCATGGTGTCTTATGACCATATCTCCCCACTACTGGAAAACTAACCTTTACCAACGGTTTGGAGCCGTTGGTATAGGCCTCCAAACCGTTGGTATAGCCTATACCAATGGTTTGGAGAACCGTAGCCAAGTAAGCCGTTGGGATAGGTCTATACCAACGGTTTTCCAAAAACCGTTGGTATAGACCTATACCAATGGTTTCCAAAACCGTTGGTATAGGAATATGAAATCTATACCAATGGTAATGGAACCATTGGAATATAAATTCCAAAAATAAAACATCCGATGGGATTTGATCCCAGGACCCCTCGTTTATAATTGAACAACTCAACCACTAACCTAACATGACTTTTTGTGATCATAATTACATAAATATATATATGTATTCTCATAAATATTTTAAATTTTGATTTATATAATGTTCTTGGTATGAAGGTCTGATAAAAAATGAAAGTACCTATACCAACGGTTGTTAAAACCGTTGGTATAAACCTATACCAACGGTTTTAACAACCTTTGGTATAGGTATTTGGTTGTGATTTTGATTCTGTGTTGGATGTTGAATTTTGGCCCACTTTTCCCAACGGTTTGGCCAAACCGTTGGGAAAGGTAGACCTATCCCAACGGTTTGGCCAAACCGTTGGGAAAAGTGGCCAATTTGGGGGCTTTTCCCAATGGTTTGGCCAAACCATTGGGAAAAGTGGCCAATTTGGGGGCCTTTCCCAACGGTTTTTGCAAACTGTTGGTATAGAAGCGTTGGGAA
This sequence comes from Viscum album, assembly GCA_963277665.1. Taxonomy (NCBI): domain Eukaryota; kingdom Viridiplantae; phylum Streptophyta; class Magnoliopsida; order Santalales; family Viscaceae; genus Viscum; species Viscum album. The sequence goes on from OY728164.1 coordinate 176,538,647, forward strand.
AGATCTAATTTCCAGTAGTGCCCATAAATCTCACTAGTTTTTTCCTTTAATAAAGTCTGAATTTGACTAAACAATGACATAGTAAAAAACCCACAAATTTGAATTCAAAACCTTAGATTAAACCATAATGATCATATCACCAAACCATAACTATTTTATACTATGATAAAAACTATATCCATTTCTTCACTACCTATGGTGACTATAAGATCCTAAAAATCCATCCTTAAACCATGAAATGAAAAACTGAGACTCTTCCCAAACTACATTATCATTTTCAAACCATTATGTAGTTGGATCTAAAAATATCCAACCAAGACTCCTCCAAAACAACAACCATCACAATATAAATCAAATATGAACCATAATGAAACCAAACAAACCAATACTTAATGAACAGAAAACAATGACATGTTTTAATTTAAAACTCAAAATTTCATATCTTTATTCATAATTTGATTCTGAAATCATGCTCGTGATCTACAAAACGTTCAAAACAAAAAGTATAGCTATTTTCATGTTCCTGTCAAGGGGTGTGGAAAAAAAATTATTTACTAAGTTAAAATATAGTATAGTGGTTAACCTAGGTTGTCTCCAGAGAGGAGCACACAACAATGATGTTTGTCACTTTGTTTTTTAATTTGTTTGGTTTTGAAAACAATGAAACAAAACTAAATAAAGAAATAATGTACAAGATTTAAAACAAATTGAAAAATAATTTGATTAAAAATAGAGATAATAATTGGGTGATCAGGTTGGGGTTGGTGTTTAAATTGAAATGTTATCATAGTTCTTATTTATTCATTCCTCTTTTATTAAATCGATTAAAATGAGATTTCACAATCACTTCCTCTCACTTATTTGTTTAATGATGTTAGTGAGATTAAACCTTACCAATATCTTAGTTTGGTCAAATATTCTTGCTTTTGTGAAAGATTTGTAGCAAATACCCTCAATTGATTAAGGCAATTCCCAATCGGGTCTTGTTTATCCCAAACAATCTTGAATATTCAATACAAATCTGACACATACTGACGATCGCAAAGTACTTCACCACTATGTTCTGATATATTAAATCGTATATAGACTATAAAATAGTGAAGGATATAATTTTCATTAAAAAAATCAATAATAAAAATAGAATATAAAATCAAATACAATCACACAAGATAATATAAGCTATTATTACAATTAAAACCAACATCATAATAGAGAAAACATTTTATAACATTAAGAGCATGAACTCAAACATTAAAAAATGGAAAACCTAACCCTCCCCAATCACTCATAAGATTTACCTCACCATGGTAAGGGTAATTTATAATAAGGTGGAAGAATTATGCATTATAAAACTAAAATAAAGAAAAGAGGGAAAAGAAGAACATGAAAATATATCCTTTAAATTCTGTCCACCAGAAGTTCAGCTTCAGTTCTCCCATCATATATTTGAATCAGGCCAAGGTCTCTTATTATAAGAGGTGAGGAATGGAGTTGGCCATCTACCCACAAAGTTTGAAAGAATTTTGAGCAGCGTGGAATGAGTTATGGACGAATTATTAGACATGACTTTTCCTGGACGCCAATCACTATTCCACCAACTATACTTTGACCGATTTAAGGGAGGCCTTAATCAACTCATTTATCTATGATTTTTAATTTTAAGCTTCCTAATAAAGTTTTATTTATGACCCATCTGTAAGCACCCAATTTGGTGGTCGGTATCCCATGATATTGATCATTTAATGAATCCATTTCCATTCTGCCGACCAAAATAAGTGTTCATATTGACCAATTAGTTTTGTCTTGTTTGACTTCGAATTAGCTTTGGGTCCTGAATACTTATATGTAGGAAAATAATTATGAAATCCTACAGAAAAAAGGTGAATTGGATAAAACATTTAGGATTTATTCTCTAAATACAGTGGCAACATAAATCTGTTTAATGTCCAGAATTAACCACTTTTGACATTTAAGCTCAAAACTCACCAAAAGTCATAAACTGATGATAATAAGATCAAATTTATTAATTAGAATGGATTAAATCATTTAAAAATATATGTATAAATATGAAAATATGAGCTCTTTCAATTCCCCCACACCTATCACTTGGACTCCTAGACAAGTAAACATCGATATTAAATCAAAGCAAAATCACATATCCATGAGATCTAACAATTTAATACCAAGAGACAAAAGATATCATTACTCATAAAAAAACATTATTCCAAGTTATAAATTCAGTTAATTAAATATATTTCCTCTTCATTTATTCTCCCACACACACAAAACACTTACTTAACATGCATTTTTTTCTCACCACACAAATATCAATTTTCAACAATGTCTTTCTCATCCAATACTCATACAAGGGTCACCATAGGCTTGATAAATTCCTACATATCTACATGAGATGAGTCAAGGACATATGTTTATCATGAGAACTTTTCAATATTGTTTTGTGGCTTTAGGTTGGTTAGATTTAGATGTGAAAAATTTTGAGGCTGAATAAGGAGGGCTTGGCTCTTTTTGAAGAAAAATTGCATTATTCTAATTTTTATTTAAATATGGTCTTCTCATTACTTCCCTTAGTAGTAAATCATCTCCATCAGCATGAAAAATAAGTGAAATTACACACCATTCATCATTTCAGCAACTAAAGTACCACTCATCTCAAACATGATTTTTTTAAAGCTTCAAATATGTACAACTTTCTTTCCCCATTGGAAGCTCTAGAAAGGCACAACTTCACTTATCATGAAAGCTCTAGAAAAGGAACGACTTTCAACATAATTATTTTTTTCAGTAGCAAGAACATCTCTTCAATATTTTATTTTCCACCCAAAGTATCTCCAAATGAGGTATCACAACACAAGTCAACCTCCCCCCACACTTAAGATCAACTAGATTATGCAATTTTACTTCAAGAGCCGGTCAGATAGGGAAAATTGGCTTATAATGTGGATAACTGAACAGGATGTTCATGGATTCTATGGGATAAAAGGATTAAATATACAATGTGGGACATTATAAAAAGTATTATTTGGAAAAGGGGGCTTTAAAACCAAATAAACACCTCAATCATTTAAAACACATGTACCTCAAACCCTAATGTTTTGATAGGAATAAATAAAATTCTGGTTAAATCATGCATGGTATAGTTCTATAAAGAAGTGAAGTGAATGATAAGAGTATGAAAAATAGGTTTATAAGCCTCATGGGAAAGTTATTTCAATGATAAATATAGTGAATTGTGTTAGGAGATTCAAAAATCAGAGTACTTTTCATTAAATTTCCAAACATTTGAACTTAAAACAAAGTCATTATCAACATTCATTTAAGCTCAGTTTCATGGGATAAACTGATTCACACATTGAAATGGGTTTCAAAATTTGGGATGATAATCATTTCAGCACAAAATTTTAAAAAAACACAAAAATTTGAAACATGCACATTTTTTTTAAATACAGAAAAAATAATCAATTAAAAATACTAAACTATAAAGGTTCCCTCCCCCACACTTAAATGATGCAAAGTCCACAATTCATTCATTTGGATTTAACATGTAATTATATTTTAAATTGAATCACATCAATCAATAATGTTTAAAGGAAAGGTACAACCTGACTTATTGGTAGTGCAATGTGGAGTTAGGCTCCTAAGTGTTATGCACATAAAAAACTACAAACAAAGGTAGATAATAAAACATACTAAATTTATTGAAAGTAAAGAAAATAGAATGAGAATGATAATAGAAGGATAGATCTTGGTTTAATCCCCCAAGTGGGCCCTGGGTTTTGACTACCTCCAGATGGGTAGTTTCAGTGGTTATCCCCAATCCAATGGTGGGTGAAGTTTCTTTAATATGAACCACTAGAACTTCTTATTTCCATCTTGAACTTCTTTCTTTTTGTTGAGGACTACATGGATATAGTACACCAAATACACCCCTATAAAAATGATATTAAACTTTCATGGTATGGGTAGGACAAATAATGAGTCCTATTATTTATTGGTTTCCACTTTCACAACTTCTTCTTCATTCTCTAGTGGTTTCTCAAGGTAAGATGCATAAAAAGAATAGTCAATGAGAAAATCAGAGTGTAATTCTATTTGAATAAAATTAAAACATGATGAATCAATATAAAACTCTCCCCTTTCAAAGTAATCATCTTGTGTCTCTTTTTTCTCAAGAAATTACACTTGGATCTCATCTTTAACTCCTTCCAATAAATGATCAACATGTTCGGGGAGCTCTAGGTGTTCCTCTTCTGGTGTATCTTCTTCTTTTTCTTCATCCACCGAGGCAATAGATGTGTTGGCCAAATATGAAAATTTCATACAAGGGGAGGTGATACTCAATTTAGATTATATATAATCAAAATGAAAATATTTAAGAAAAATATTATCTCCCTTAAGTGTCTTGACTTCAATTTCTTCTTCAGTATGAGGTTCCTCTTGTAGTTGAATTTCACAAGATAGAGGTAGGTAGTCAGGCTCCTCCATCTTTTCTTCAAATTCCACCACTTTGGTGGTGTCTTCCTTCAATGGTTGTGAATCTTCTAATTTTTAAGGAATATGTGGATCATGTAGTTATTAACACTCATTCCAGAATCCATATAGATCTTTTTGATCTCCCATATGTAGGTATGTAAGTAATTCTTCCTTCTTGTCCTCCTTAGGTTCATTCCTAGGTTCTGATTTTTCCATCAATGCACAAACATATTCAAATGCAAGTTCTACTTTGTTCTCTAGTTTTAATATGTCATTTCTAAGTTCTTGCATCTGAAATATATCATAACCATCCTCATCTACTTGTTCCAAATGTGGGTAGTTGTTATATGAATTAAATAAATAATCATTTGAAAACATCATGGAAAAAATATTTTTTTTAACTTTTAAAAAAAATGTTAAATATTAATAATTAGATTGTGAAACTACCTCCCCAGAAATGATACCATGTTTTGAAACGTTACTATCATGGAGTGTGTAAAAAAAAATTATTTACTAAGTTAAAATATAGTATAGTGGTTAACCTTGGTTGTCTCCAGAGAGGAGCACACAACAATCATGTTTGTCACTTTGTTTTTTAATTTTTTTAGTTTTGAAAACAATGAAACAAATATAAATAAAGAAATAATGTATAAGATTTAAAAAAAATTGAAGAATAATGTGATTAAAAATAGTGATAATAATTGGGTGATCAGGTTGGGGTTGGTTTTCAAATTCCAATGTTATCATAGTTCTTATTTTTTCATTCCTCTTTTATTAAATCGATTAAAATGAGATTTCACAATCACTTCCTCTCACTTATTTGTTTAATAATGTTGGTGAGACTAAACCTTTCCAATATATTAGTTTGTTCCAATATTCTTCCTTTTGTGAAAGAGTTGTAGCGAATACCCTCAATTGATTAAGGAAATTTTTAATCGGGTCTTGTTTATCCCAAACAATCTTGAATATTCAGTACAAATCTGACACGTACTGACGATCGCCAAGTACTTCACCACAATTTTCTGGTCTATTGCATCGTATATAGACCATAAACTAGTGTGGGATATAATTGTCATTAAACAAATCAATAATAACAATAGAATATAAAATCAAATACAATCGCACAAGATAATATAAGCTGTTATTACAATTGAAACCAACTTCATAATAGAGAAAACATTTTATAACATTAAGAGAATGAACTAAAACATTAAAAAATGGAAAACATAACCTTCCCCAATCACTCAGAAGATTTACCCCACCATGGTAAGGGTAATTTAGAATATTGGGGAAAAAGTATGCATTATAAAACTAAAAGAAAAAATAGAGGGAAAAGAAGAACATGAAAATGTATCCTCTAGATTCTGTCCACCAGAAGTTCAGCTTCGGTTATTTCAAAATATCTTTGAATCAGGCCAAGGTCCCTTATTATAGGAGGTGAGGAATGGAGTTTTCCATCTACCCATGAAGTTTGAAAGAAGTTTGAGCCGTGTGGAATGAGTTATGGCCAAATTATTAGACATGAATTTTCCTAGATTCCAATCACTATTCCACCAACCATACTTTGACCGGTTTAAGGGCAGCCTTAATCAACTCACTTATCCATGAAATTTAATGTGAGGATTCCTCGTCAAGTTGGATTTCTGACCCAGCTTGAAGAACCCAATTTGGTGGTCATTAGCCTGAGATATTGAACATTGAATGAAGTCATGTCTATTCTACCGGCCAGAATAAGTGTTCATATTGACCAATTTGTTTTGTCTTGTTGGAGTTCAAATTAGCTTTGGCTACTGAAGACTTATATGTAGCACACGAATTATTAAATCCTAAAAAAGGAATAAGGTGAATTGTATGAAACATTTAAAAGTTATGATCGAAATACAGAGGCTACATAAATCTGTTTAATGTCCAGAATTAACCACTTTTGACATTTAAGCTCAAAACTCACCAAATGTCATAAAATGATGAAAATAAGATCAAATTGATTAATGGGAAGGGATTAAATCATTTAAAAACACATGTATAAATATGAAAATATGAACCCTGTCTTGTATAATTAAATATGATCCTCTTTATTAGATACCTCTAAAATGATTATAATACTTGAGAATAAAAACAGAACTCAGAAGAAAAAATAACCCAAAAACTCAAAAACTACATGAGATACCTCTTAAACAAGAATCTCATTATAAATAGAACTCAAATGTAAAAAAAGAATTATGATATCAATAGCTTTAGCATAAATCAATATATATATTACTAAAATAATAAAAACTCAAAATAACTCTAGATAATGAGCTCTCATATAATTCTTTCACTCTAAAATGCATTACTCTAAGCCACCATATCTCCAAAAAACATGTACCAATGGAATTACACACTTCATATTTCCTTCTCTCGATAATCCTGAATGTTAAATGGTCACACCATGAATGTTTAATTCTCTTAAATATCTAACTAATTATAATAAATGATGTGAGATTCATCATAATGATACTTCCAAATCTGAAATACATGAAAGATCCACCTTAGGTGGAAGAAATGACTGATACACCACCTTTTTAACACTCTTTGAAAATTTATAAGGTCTTCTGAACCTAGAAAAAAACCAACTAACACTACCAAACCTTAAATTACCATGATTTTGAGAAATCTAAAAAAACAAATTATCTCTGAGCTTATAATCTAAAGGTTTGTACTAATAAACCTTCTTTCCTCTCTTGAGTCATCTATAATTTCTCTATCATACTCTACACCAAATCTGGCCCCATGATCATTGAATCTCTAACATGGTTCCAACACAATTTTTATTTATATATCCAACCATATAATTACTCAAATGTACCTATACCAATGGAAGAATGATAATTATAGTTATAATTAAACTCTGAAATTGAAATTCTCTTCACCAATGAACCTACAAAATTAATAACACATACACATAATATTTCCTTCAGTGTTTGGTTAATCTGATATGTCTGCCCTTTTTTCTATGGATGAAATGTCATGCTTAGGAATTTATAAGATCAAAAATAATATTACAATTTCTTCCATGATATTGTGGAAAAATGAGGCTCTCTATTTGATATTATCATCCTCAAAACTCCATGAATCTTTACCACATACTCCGTATAGATCCTCACCAAATGTTATGCAATGCTCAATTCATTAATAACTAAAAAATGGGATAACTTCATCAATTGATACACAACTACCCAGATGGAATAATATCTTCCAAAATATCAAGGAACACCTACCATAAATTCTATCAAAATTTCCTATAATTTTCATCAAGTAATATCCATGGGTTGTAACAGTATAGATAGAACTCAATGATTGGATTTCACCCATTAACAAAAAACACACTGATACCTGAACTCCACCACTAACCACTTCATACCTTTACACTAAAATTTATCCATCAGAAGCATAATACATCTTGAAAACACCAAGATTCACTACTAGAGTGGATTTAAGAAATATATATAACACTATATCTTGCATCACTATCAAAATAAAAAACTTACTCTGGTATAACACATGATTCTCATCATCCTATATCCACCCCTCAAAAGTTTCTCTATAAATGATATGATTTATCCATACCTATACCATAGGATGACCCAATTGAGATTCCTCCACTGGTTTAAATAAAGTAGAGTTCATTTTCATATGAAATAATAAATATCTACTACTGATCTAATCTATATTCAAATATAATAATAAAATTACCAATATAACCTTCCACTCATCATGAACGTCACAAACAACACCACCACGCGTATTTCTTCTCTACATAGTATCCACCACCTTACCTTTACCCAGAGTGTGAGACATCTAAAAGTCATATTCCTACATAAAATCCAACCATCACTACTAAAATAGATTCAAATATCATTAAGATAAGGTATATCATATGATCTTGTAATTTATAATGTTCAAAAGATTATCTCGGATAATATAATTCCACCATAGCTTTTAATAAAACACCACTATTTTCAGCTCAAGATCATGGGTTCTATAATTACATTCATGGGGACATAAATACCATAACCCATAAGATTTCATTACTCACTCATAAATCAACATGTATCCTAGAAAAATATAATAAGTGTCAAAAAAACATCAAAAAGATCTATTTCCCTAAGTAAGGGAAGGATAAGAGCACTAATCAGCTTCTCCTTTAAATATCCAAATATCTATTGACTCTGACCCATCCATACAAAGGCTTATTCATTCATAGTCAAGTCTATAAAAGGTTCCATGATCCAGGAGAAACTAGATATGTTCCTACTATAATATCATAGAAAACCAAGGAAACTATGCACCATTATAACATTATTAGGATCTAATCTAAGACATAATTACCACTATCATCAAAGGATTAAATGCTACACCTTTATTAGAAATGGAATACCCATGTAAATTCATCTAAAGTGTCCAAAAATTTCTGTTGGAAAGATTTATATATATATGATTCCTCTAAATAATCTCTAAAAAACACTCAAATGGTCAACATGATCTTCCTCTATTCTCGAATACACCAAGACTTCTTTGATAAACAACACTATAAACACAACTATGAACTCATGGAACACCATGTTTCTCAATCAAATGAAAATTTATTATGTATTCATGATTCCATAATCCATCACCACAAACTCAAAGTGTCCACAATGAACCCCAAAGGTAGAATTTATCACATCCTACTCCTTCACCCTCATATTGTGGTACATAGACGAGAAATAAATACTCAAATTATAAAAAAAACCATTAAAAAGATCAAACAATTCATGATTATTTTGGAGGGGATAAAATTATTAACTATTATGTAGTTTACCACCAATAATATTTACAAATACACATCTCAATATCCTCCTTCTTTATAAATAATTCTAGGGATCCTCATGGTGTCAAGCCAGTCCAAATAAATCTTTTATATAAAATATCATCATCCTGAATTTAAAAAATCCAAAAAACCCAATGGCTCCATCCTATAAGAATACATGGAAATTAGGGAGATTATAGGTTGCAACTCAATCCTAATATTGATCTCATTCTGAAGGGGTAACGTGACAACCTATTTAGGGGAAACATATGAGAACTCTATGAAAACTCTTAGAAATCCTTTAACATGCACTTTATTTAAACCCAACATTAATTCTTTAAACTAATATGTATTTGAATAGAAATGTTTGTAACCCATAGGACAATATCTCTCACTAATAAACACTAAAATAACACTATATAATCTAGATAAAACAACCCATATCTAGTAGTAATTAATGATTTTACACTAAATATAATTAATCCCTCCCAATGATGACATTTTATGGCTGTATGTGTATTAAGAAAAACTCCTTGATTAAATGATGTTTCCTCATCATCAATTTTGATCCTCAACAAACCTTTTCCAAACTAAACATACCTCTAACAAGGGTAATCAACACCGAGGGAATATGTAGTCTATCCACTCTAATTCCTAATGCTCTAACCAAGGAAGGTTAAATAAATGAGTTTAATGATACTATGTCTATAAAAGAATAAACCCAATTAAAATAAATATATATGAAACCTTGAATGATCTTAGGTCCTCTTGGAACTATTAAGATCATAACATGAATCTATACATGTCAAGTGCCTCATCCTCAACATCTTTAATGGTTTCCACCACCTTGTCCAAGCTACGCTATAGGTTCTTGAAAATGGGTAATAAAATAATATATACATTTAGGGGTGATAATAAAAGTATACTAAGTAGGTTCCTCCCAATAATACAAGTATACTAAGTAGGTTCCTAGTGAATAAAAAATAAAATCAACTTGTATCCCAAACCCACTTTTTAAAAACCATCTCACCAAATTTTCACTCTCCTAGTCTAAATATACTTTAATAATGTGGTAAATAAAGAAAATATACCAAGAAGGTACCTTATACATGTTTCTCCATTGATCTGGTCACCCTCACATCCTAATAAAAAATGAATTGACACTCCAATCCCTTTTTAAATTTATATACCAAATTCGCATAAAACACCCTCATTCCATAACCACATATCACACACCACAAATGTACACCATTACTAAAAAGGAACGTTTAGTATTAGTGAAGAATCCATGGGGGTGAATCAATGATCCAATTCCTTTTTAAGTTTTCTTAGTGAAATGACCTTCTTCACTGGTTAAAGTAAAAATTGATCTCTATCCAACACACACACACAAAGGGAAAATAATATTTACATGGTCAACACTAAAAATGACAATCCTAGTCCTTAAGATGCTCTTTTTTCACCAAGATCATATTAACCACTAGTTTCAACATGTAGTTACAATGAGTATGGTTTATCCTTGTACTCGTGTTATAATAAGTCTCATGACTATGATAGTTCTTATTACACTATTATAATAATTAAGAATTTTATATAACTAAGAATAAATAATTACATAAATAACCTTAATTTTTTGAAGAAATTATTCTTTCTTTCCAAAAAGGGAATTCCCATGTGTGGCCTTTTTGAACCCTCTACACATGGAAACCCCCTACCCCATGAAGAGGTCACTTCCCTGAGGTAGATCCCCATACGGGGAAGGATCCATTTCCATCCAAGATGGTATATCATCCTGGATGGTAACGGCCCGATCAGTGATGGTTCGTCAAAGCAATCTGTCAGCATAGGGGGCCACACATCATTTTTCCCACCCATTCGAGACCGAATGACCTAACAAGAAAAGTGGATACCAAGGGAGAGGCTCATATTGAAGGTTGAATCCAAGTATTCAAACCCATAACCTCCCAAATAACAGCATGTTTGATGAAATTATTCTCTTCCTCCTCTTCTTCAATCTATTTAAACTTAGGTATGTTCTCTTCACTTTTTACCAATTTGTACGACTAGTAATTCTTTCTCTTCTATACTTATTATTTCTATATTATTCATATACTTCACATGAATCAAAATTATATTCAAATTTAAATAAATTATACTATTACATTTAATAGTATAAATTAAAAATTATAAAATCTAATTCAAAATTCTCAAATTCAAACCAGTAACTTCTTTCAACCACCTCAACTACTCCTGCTTTATTCTGAGTCATTAGATGCTGTTGAATTAATTAGAAATTATTAATACTTATAAAATGACATAATAGATCAAGTTAGAGAGACATAAATTCATCCAAGAATCTATCTCATTAAAAATACTCAAAATAAAAATGAACCCCCAACATGGACTGTACCATGGACTGATGAAAAATAGTTGGCCATTTTACCTTTAAAATAATGAGAACCACAAGTGTAGTCCTCCTGAGTCTTATTGTTTTAGAATACTTCTCTACCTATTGAACATGGATTATAAAACCACTCGCATGGTCCTCCTCCTATGACTATTTTGGATTTCAATACCACTTATTGATCATGAATGACTTCAATCACCACCGCAAGTGTAGTGGATTTCCCGTTTTTTACTGGTATAATGTAAAACCGCTAAAGGGACCACCATTACCATTTTCCCTTTTCTTTTTCTCACAATCAAACTGGAGGATCACCACATGGACCACTATAACTATTTTGGACTTGTCCATTTCACAAAGGTACACATTAATGCACGAAAGACATTACTAAGATGTGTTGCAAGATGTGTGTCCATTTTTCACTAAGCATGAACATCAAAATTCCCTCTACCATGGGTGTGGACCATTATGAATTTACCAACGCACCATCCACTATGGGAGTGGTCTTCCTCTATTATCCATAATTTATTCCAAGATCCTTATGTCAACCATATAGGCTTCTTCCAACATCATAAAAGGCACGAATAATGATCAACCAATCATGATATACATATATATATATATATATATATCAACGAAGAACATTTCACATGACATCACCTGATTTAACTTAATAAAATTTATGTATTGAAAAAAATCCAACACACTCAATCATATACTCTTCACTAATTATTAAACCTTACTAAACAAAACAACCATCTCATCACCTCTTGGGCTCAACAATTTCCCCCTTTGGATTTTATTATCAACCATGGAATATAAATCACTATGAAACTCTATAAACATAAAAATGGATAACCATATAACAATTTTAAGCCTATTTAAGTGAACTCGATGTAGTAAAAAATAATGTTGAATAAATAATATGATGATGTACATGAGATAGTAATCTATATACATCTTTCTAAACATGAACCTCACAATCTTAAAACAGAACTTCATCATCATATAATCAACTTTTTAGACCTGAAAGATTCTGAAAACCACTTACAATAAACTGGTAAAATAGTCCATCATACACCAAAATCATAGCTTACCCATTTCAACAAATATTTATAAATATATTTTTACTTTTAAGAGATAATTCCCCAAAGGTAACACATATCAATGGATATCCCCCTATATTATATACCCCCCTTTGAAAAAAATATGAAGATAAACATATAGAAATGAGTTATGTTGTCATTTTCTCTCTCCCTTTGATAGTAATATCCAAATACAATATGAGAGTGGGGAATAATACACCACCCCTAATCCATGTAAATATTGAGGTTTAACACCAAACATCAACCTCAAATTCTGAAATGCTTCCTTTGATAGTGGCTTGGTGAGCACATTTTCAATCGATTCACATGTAGGAACAAATTAAAATTTTAAATCAATATTCTTCACCACATATATAATGAAGTGATATTTAATATCAATGTTCGAGAATCTTGAATGATGAACTAAATTATTTGAAAGATTATAACACTTTGATTATCACATCCTAATAGTATTGGAAACTTCAACTTAACTTTTAAATCTTTTATCCAAGTATTCATATATAGAAGTTATATTAAGGAATGGGTGGAAAACCACATATTAAGATATATAAATTCGCAAGGTGACCAAATTATTATTCTTTGAATAAAAAAAACACATATTTCTCCAATAATTAAAGCTTCACTAGATGTAGACTTCATATCATTAACACATCATGCCCGATATGTAACTGAATAACCAAAAAAATAAAGCTTCCATTTATTGTCATATTTTAATCCATAGTTCAATATACCTTAAATGTTTCTAAATATTATCTTTACAAGAATTAAATGAGACACTTTTAGGTCATTTTGATACCAAGAACAACAATATATATAATAACTGGTCAGGAAGCTGTTAAGTGTAGTAGACTACTGAATAGATTCCAGAATTCCCTTGGATCCACATCCATAACTTATTCATATTTGAAAAATATAATTCCTATTTAAATTTGTGTAGAATATAGCTTTTAATCCTCCATTCTAAAATTATTCAATATTTTATTAACAAACTTCTCTGGAGATATAAAAATACAATATTTTCCTTTATATATTTGTATGACAAAAAAATATCTCATATCACCAAGAATAGAAAATTTGAAAATATTTTTCATTTATTTACAAAACTCCTCAAAAACTTCATTATAATTGACTGAAAAAATAATATCATCTACACAAGCAATAACAATAATAAATACCTCATTATCTTATTTAATGTCAAGATATATGTCAAATTTTCCTTTCTAGAAATTCAGCTTCTTCAAGTAGGTTTCAAGATTTGAATACCAAACTATTAGGGATTTCGTTGGCCCATATATATAATTTTTAAAACCTCAAACACAATTATCATTTTTATGAAGGAATAAACTACATGTTTGTTCAATATACACTTCCACTTGCAATTCACCATTGAGGAAGGCTGACTTGACATCCATTTCATATATCTTGTATTGCCTTTGTGCTACAACGGTAAGAAAAATTATTATGGTTATAAGTCTTAATATAGATTAAAATGTCTCATTGAAGTCAAATACTTCAACTTTTGTATTGCCTTCACAGCCCAATGTCGATTTATTTCTCATAACTTCACCTTTTTTATTAATCTTGTTTCCAAAAACCCAGTTGGTTCCAATACTGTTTTTATATTTGGGTTTGGTTACTAAATCCCAAGTTTAATTAATTTATATTTGATATAGATATTTATTAAATAAATAAATCTACTCTTTATGGTTCCTTGTTTATATAAAATATATTGGTTCAACTTGAGATAACAATGAGACATGAGATACTTTCCTCAAAGTTCTTCTAGTTTTAATATACTATCCACGATTTCCAATGATATTTTAAACCCGAACATGCCTTCTCATCCTTGGATGATGTGAAAATATTATTATTTATCACTTTTATTTTTATAAATCAAATTACTTATCTTGAAATTATTCATAATTATCATAATTGTCTGAAACATCAACTTATTATTTTAGAAAAATTGATTCATCATCATCACTTTTAGAACTTGATTATTCATTTGATTTCACATTAATTATGTGTTACGTCACTTTAAAATAAATAGAATTGTCAATCCTTCTTGTTTATTTTTAGTAAAAATGATATCCTATTCCACTTATTAGATAACCAAGGAAGATTCTATTAGCACATATCCATTAAAATATACCAAGATTTCCACCATTTACTATGATAATACAGGTGATTCTAAAAACTCTTAGAAACATAAAACTTAGAGATTTATTATAATATATATCATATGAAAAAATATCATAATTTTAACTATAAATACAATGATTTTTAATATTAACCATTTTCTAATAGCTTGTCTCAAAAAATAATGAGATGTGTCATGCTCTAACAACATAGTTTAAGTCACCACCATAATATTTATATTATTTTGTTATTCCACACCATTTTGTTGAGGTGTGTATGGTGAAATATGTTCATGATTAATTTTATTGTTTCCATGTCAGGAATCAAATATTCTACTAGAATAATTAACAACATTATCTGTTCAAATCTTATTGAAAGAATAACCGAACTCTTTATTAGAAATTTTCATAAAAACATTGAAAATTTTTAGAGCCTATGATTTATACTTCATAAACATAATAATTGTATAATGATTAAAGTCATTAATAAAGGAAATAAAATAGTTTTCTCCATTTGTTTATTTCTTCCTCCTAGGACAAAAAATGTCATAGTGAATTTTATCTAAAGGATGCGTAGACTGTATTTCTACCTTCTTGTGTAGAGTATTAGCAATCTTTCCACTTTTTAAAAGTAGAACAAATCCAATTAATTTATCTTTTAAACATATTAATTTCATTAATATTGTCTCCACTAATAATCTTACATATATACTTTTAACCAAGATGACCAAGTCATTGATGCTATAGTTGATTTTATTCTTTCATGATCAGATTATAAGAATTTCCATCATAGTTAATATAAAACAAATTGCCTATTATTTTCTATCATATTTTCAAGATACATCCATCTTTCAAATCCTAATAAAAAACCCATATTTATTAAAAATAACTTCATTTACTTCATCACACAACTGAGACACACTAAGAATGCTGTGTTTTAGTTCTTAAACATACAATATGATATTTGTTTTCAATTGATATTTTATAGACAATGCTAATCTAAATCCTTTTATTTTAAGAAATTTAACAACATGACCACAATTTCTTAGAGTCGGTGAATTTTTTTTGTTACATTAGAATGATCACAAGAAATCAAATCCAGAAGGACTGATCAGTTTAGTATCCTTGAAAAAACTAGATACAAACATAAGTTTTAAATGACATCATGAAATGAAAAAAATATAGTGTCTCCTTCGAAAAAACACATATCCCTTATATTATCCCTAAATGTCAGTTATAATATAATTCTTCACATCATGGGAAAAAATTAAATATAAGAAAAAGGTGAGCTCATATGTTTAGTAAGGATAAACAATATAGTAGAAGCTATCCTAAATAAGCATAAACTTTTAAGGCAAGGAATATGGAAAGAATAAATCAAATAATTCCATTTAACCATTCACATGGATATTATAATAGTCGAATAATCAAATGAAATATCAATAACTAATCTCATAATGAGGGAATGCATAATGTCGAACATCATAACCATACCATCAAGGCCTCGTGACAAGACACTAGTTTTTCTCATGAGACCTACCGATGCATCAAGGAAATATAGTGGGCCCCGCCCATCACTGACTAAATCTAATACATTCTTCATATAAAAAGGGTGAAACATAATTCAAACCTTCATATTAAAACTAGCATACGAAATATTAATAATTTAACCGTAAACCATGAATTGTATAAATATAGAACATCCATAATAAACAATATCATAAAAAATTAAATATAATATGGAATATTGTTTCATAAAAAATCATACTCAATCAAGCATAAAATCTAATAAATGATGTTGACATAAATGAAAATAATCTAATAAATTCATGAAAACTCTGAGAAAAATATCCCTTTTTTACTTTGAAATTATTTAAAAGCTGTGAAATTATAAAAGAAAACATTTCTTATGAAAATAAAATTGTAATATTGAAAGGAAGTTTGAAAATTGTAAGACATCATAATAGTGGAAAATAGCCACTAACACCATATAATTTAAAAAAACATTATTTCCTTAATTTGACAAAAATGTCCATAAAGTATCTCATTTGGAAAATGATGGAAATATTCTTTTAAAAATGTTTTATAAAAATTCATAAATTTTTTAAATGGATTTAAAAAAATTTAGATAATATTTTTAAATATATTTTAATAAACATGGACATGGATGATAAATATTTCCCAGTAGATACATATAAACAACCTTAGATAATAATGAGATTGTGAAATTAACCCTTATCATGTACTTTCCTTTAGTCAAGGGTGCATTAACCTCATGTATAATGGTTAATAAATGTTATTAAATTAAACCAGGTCCATATAAATATTTATGATATCATATATGATTCTTTTATATCTTTTTTTTAATAATATTTTAGTATTACCATCATTTCGAGTGTTAACTGGTTTATTTTCCAATGCATGTTTTGTTATGTAAGTCATGTTTCTTATGAATAAGATAAATTTTATCCATATTCAGAATTATATTAATTTTATAAACATTATATTTACTCATCATATTAATTTTATAGTCATTATTGAATGGTTAATGTAGATAATGAATCTCACCGCGTCGTGGAGGCGGTAGGCTGTACATACACACGAGCAACAATATCATTACCTTGTTGGTTAAATGGTATAAAATTGGATGGTATATTAATTATATAGAATTATTATCATGTTTAAATAATTATTTATATCCATTATACTCATCATTATACCCATCCAAATGAAGTTTTCTTGAATAAAAAAATTACACCACAGTGTAGAGATGGTAAACTGTACGTACGCATGCATGATGATATTGTTATTCGTAGGATGAATAAATAGAGAAATATGGTTGTTACATAATTATAATAACATCTCATAATGTATATGATACTGGAGTTAATAATTTTTATGAAAAAGCATAGGAATATGAATTAAAAGAAGAAAAGAAATTGAATGGAATTGGAAAAAACAATTACCTCTTAATTGAGCGTCTCCTTTTGATTTTCACAAAAGGACTCCTTATGATGGATTTATGAACAAATTATGGCCTCTAGTATGATGTGAGTGAAGTTGGGAGAAGATATAGTCATGTTTTGGTGGATCCAAATGGCATTATAGGTGTAAATAAAAGATAAAGAGAGGCGCTCTTTTATAATAGAGGGGAAATGTACTTTTGGAAACTCCAAAACTATTAAATTATTATAAATTGATTTTCAGTTTAAAATATATATTAAGTGAGTTATTTAGAGTATAATTTGATTATGGGTCTAAATAATCTCAAAAAAGTATTTTTATACAAGTTTAGGTCACAAAATTAATCTTATCTTTTGGATTTAACCCTTAGTTAAACAGTTTAACTCTTACCATGTTTACTTGTATTTTTATAATATAGGGTGAATATGATTACTATAAAGTAAAAAAATAACCCCAATTGGATCATTTATGAAATATTTAACATTATAATAGTTATTTTTTTAAACCTAATATTTTTATGAATTTTATAACCTTTAATAAAATATTATTTATTTTAAAGTATCATTTATATCAATTTTGATACTATTAAATATTTTCATTTTTAAAAATATTAAAACAACATGATAACTTCGAACCAATACTTAAAATATGTCACTAACATGTCTTTGTTATCTATTAAATTCTTTTATATCCTTAATTAATTTAAATTATATTTATTTTAATATTTTTAATATCATTTAATTGACTCTTCCTTTAATAATTCAATTTGTGCATCATTATTGTGTCACCATTTAATTTAATTATTTATTTCCTAAAAATATAAATAGATTAATTTTATGTAGATAAAAGTTTTATATTTATAAAGACTATTTATAGTTTATCATATCAATTATATATCCTCATATTAAAATTGATATAGTTATTAAAATTTGAATATGACATTTTAACCATTTTTTTAAAGGTTGATGCCGAAGCCTCATTTTTCTTATTAAATTAAAGACCTATTTCTGAATGTTTATAGGGAGAACAATTATATATCTCGAAGTCCCAAGACCAAGTGGTCTGAATACAAGGCCCAAAATCCAATTTTGTTTGGACCAAATGGCCCTTTGGTGAATAGTACTACTACAATACCCATGCTGCTACAGTACCGCCACTGCTATAGTTCCTACTACAGTACCCTATACCACTACAATGTCACTACTTCTATAGTCCCACTACTTCTAGAGTGCTGCTATAGTACCCTGCTACAATGCTACTATTGTACTCATGAATTCCTCCCCTATCCTGATTTGATCTTGGGTCTTTTTAACTCTTCTTTAAATAAAATATAATAAAGGTCCTAATCTTACACAAGTGGCTTAAAAAATCATATTTTAAACCTAATATTGATTTTGGTAAAAAAATAACTTATCCAATGAAATTAGGACAAGTTTTAGGGTAATATTATATTATTATAATATTATTTTTACCTTTAATTACCCTATTTACCTTTAGCCGTGGTAAATAAAATCCAAAAGTTACTATTTACCAAAAATTATTTTGATCCTATTAGACCAAATTTTTCATACTTATTAAAATTATTTATGTATTTTTTTTGAAATTCAATTCAAAAAAATGGTAAGATTATGTTTAATGAAAATCCTGTTGATGTGGCTAGAAGGTGGGTAAAAGAGACGTTCAAAAGTTCAATAAATTTTTATATCTAATTCTATTATAAAATGATTACAATGAAATATATTGGATTAATATATTAATTATTTATATATTGTGACTTTAAAATCAATTTATAGTAAAATAAATAATTAAATGAAAAATTCAGGTTTTTAACAACAATGTAGTATTTTTCACTATTCATAAAAAATAGAAACTTTTTAAAAAAATACAAAAACTTCACCCTAAGATAATTTTGATGTTACAAATTCAAAAATAAATTTTATTTTGAAAAAAAACTTTATAAATTTCATAATTTTCTAAATACTATTCATAACAATTTTTTAAACGGCTAGTTTGATAGGTCATGATGCTGTCGAACTCGATGTTGCGTGCATTGCAAGACATTGAATTATTTAAAAAGAAGAATACCATGGAAGATTGGGGTGTTACATTCTTCTATCATTAAAATAATTTCATCCTCAAAATTTATATAATATCACTTAATAAATAGATTCATGTGGTTCTTCATCATATGTTCTTTAGGTTCCCACATCGCCTCTTCCATTTTATGGTTTCCCTAAAGAAATTTTACCAGATGAGTAGTCTGATTTCTCAAAACTTTTTCTATGGTATCAAGAATCTTTATATACTCTTCATAATAAGATATATCAGGTTTCAGTTCTATTTCTTTATAGGTGAGTAAATGCGTTGAGTATGGCATGTATTTTCTTAACAATGATACATGGAATACATCATGAACTTTGGAGAGGCTTGGAGGCATTTCCAAATGGTAAGCTACAGATCCAATTCATTCTATAATTTCAAAAGGTCCGATGTACCTGGGAATTAATTTATCCTTCTTACTGAATTATATAAAACCCTTCCATGTTGATTACTTTAATAAAACATGATCTCCCACTTGAAATTCTAAATCCTTCCTTCAGTTTTTAGTATAACTCTTTTGCCTGCTTTGAGATGTTTTGATATGGTTCTGAATAGTCTTTACCTTTTACTTTGTTTACTAAACAAGTTCTAGGACTACACGTTTTCTTTTACCAACATCATCCCAAAAAATGGTGTACGACATCTATTTTCATATAACACTTCATATGGTTCCATCTGAATACTTGAATGGAAGCTATTGTTATAGGAATATTATACCAGAGGTAAATAATGATCCTACATACTTTGAAAGTCAAGTGATCAAGATCTCAACATGTCTTCTAATGTTTAAATAGTTCTTTTTGAGTGTCTATCTATTTGAGGGTGGTAAATAGTTCTCAAACAAAGCTCACTATTTAGGTCCTTCTAAAGATTTTTCCAGAATCATGATGTAAAAGGAGGATCACAGTCAGAAAAAATCAATAAGGGTACACCATGAAGTCTTACAACTTTGTTAATATAAATTCTTACTAAATGTTCAAGTGGTAAATCTTCTCTTATAGCAAGAAAATGTGCTTATTTGGTAAGACGATCGATAATAACCCATATCACATCATTTCTTCTGGGATTATTTGGCAGGCCCATGACAAATTCCATCGTAATATCATCCCATTTCCACACAAATATAGGAAGAGGTTTCATGACTTCTCTTGGATGTTGTATTCCAGCATTCACCAATAGAAAAATCAAACATCTTGACACATAATCAACAATATCCCTATTCATGTTGTCCCAAAAAAAATGTTCCATTAAATCTCTATACATCTTAGTGCCACTAGGGTGTATTAAGAAATTGGAGCTATGAGAACCATACAATAATTCCCTTTTTTAGGTCAGGTATAGAGGGAACACAAATCCTTTTCCCAAACTTCAAAACTCCATCTTCATATATGAATTTTGTCAATCTCCCATCAATCAGAGCATTAATTTTATTTTGAAAATACTCATTATCATACTGATAACTTTTTATCAATTCCAATAAAGATGGTCTGGAAACCATTTTAAAAAGTAGTTATGTTTCACCTTCCATGATAATTCCCATATCCATCTTTACTAGATCCATGAACAAAGTATCCTTTTAAACTCTTATTTTATTTATAACTCCATAGTATTTTCTAATTAAAGCCTTTTCCACCTAATTTAACTTCCTTGGGTGGTAGTGTATTGTGCAATCATAATATTTTAGTAGCTTAAGCCATATTCATTGTCTCATGTTGAGTTATTTATATGAGAAAATATATTTCAAACTCTTGTGATCAATATATATATCACATCTTTTACCATAGAGATAGTGTCTCCAAATCTTCAGAGAAAAGATTACTTTTTATAACTCAAGATCATGAGTTGGGTAGTTTTATTAATGGATTTTTAATTGCCTTGATGCATAAGAAATAACTCTATCATTCTGCATAAGGACAAAACCAAGTACTTTCCTTGATGCATCACTATAAATAAAAAACCCATCATTTCCAGATAGTAAATTCAAGATAGGATAACTGAATAATATTCTCTTAAATTATTCAAAACATTCTTCACACTCTTTTATCTAAACAAATTTAACCCCTTTATATGTGAGCTTTGTTAAATGGTTATCCAATCAGGCAAAATTCTAGATGAAACACTGATAGAAATCTGCTAAAGCAATAAAACGGAGTACCTCAGTTATACTCATTGATGCTGGCCATTCTTGGATTTCCTTTAATTTTGCAGGATCAGTAGATATTCCATCTTTCGAGACAATATGGCCAAGAAAAGAAATTTCTTGAAGCCATAATTCACACTTTATAAACATCCCATATAGTTCATTTTTTCTAAGAGTCTTCCGAACAATCCATAAGTGGTTCTCATGGTTTTCTTATATTTTAGAGCATACCAAGATATCATCAATAAATAATATGAAAAAATCATCAAGATATTCCTTGAACACTATGTTCATTAGATCCATGAAAACAAAGGGTGGATTAGTTAGTTTAAACAACATTACTATAAACTTTTAATGCTCATACCTAGTTTGAAATACTATCTTTGGAATATATTACTTCTTTACACACAATTGATGATATATATTCTGAAGGTTAATCTTAAATAAATATTAAGCTCTATGAAGTTGATCAAATAAATCATCAATACGAGGTAGGGAAAACTTGTTCTTTATTGTAATAACATTGATTTATCTATAGTAAATGTATAGCCACATTGATTTATCTTTCTTCATAACAAAAAGAACTGGGGATACCCATAGAGAAACACTAGGGTGAATAAATCCCTTATTACTCAACTCCTCTAGTTTTTTCCTCATCTCTTCTAATTCAAAAATGTCCATTCTATAAGGATTATTTGATATTAGTCTTGCATCAGGGATTAAATCTATAGAAAACTCAAATTCATGATTTGGGGGGTGTTTAGGTAAATATTCAGAAAAAAAAAATCAATGTATTCTTTTACAATAGATACATCCTTGATTTTAATATTTATTTCTTCATCCCTAGATGTTATTTCCTCTTCCTCCCAAAGACTCTCATTCAGTAAAGCTTCTGGGGTTGTGTTTTGATAATAATTAAGTGAGGAAGTTTTTCCTCCAAAGATAATGGATTCTACATTTTCCTCACAAATCACAACTTCCTTCTTTTTGCACTAAATTTTCGAATCATATTTTGATATCCAATCCATATTGGGGATTATATCAAATTATACCATATGTATGATGATAAATTCAGCAAATAAAGCAGGTTTGTAATCTATAATGGGAACTTCCTGACACATCATTGTTGCAATGACACTTCCCTTAGAGGTTTTGACAAAAACTCCCTTATTAATGTGAATTGGAAATATCTAATTTTTAAATAAAATTGGGAATATATAATGGGATGTGAGGATTCATAATCAAATGAAGATTTGGATAAATTTTAGGAAATGATTAAAGTACTTGCCACCACATCATTAGGAACTTCAGCATCAATAGTTGTGATCATAAAAGCATGGCCTTGCTCCCTTGTCCTTTTCTGGGGAAAATTTACTTGACACTTAGGACAATCATTTATATAATTTTCCATCTCTTTATAATTGTAGCATTGAAAATTGGTTGTTTATTTCTTCCCCTTGCAATCACGATCTTGGTGATCTTTTTCTCTGCACTTGTAACAAACTCTCATTACCTTTATGAAAGTACCAGGGTGTTTCTTCCCACAATTACTATAGCGTGGAATGTAATATTTTCCCTTCTTCCCCTTATTTTATTTTATAGAGTATTCAGTGGCTCTCTTCTTCTATTTATTTCCTTTAATGTCATAAGACCTATATAATTCCTTTTCTATATTGATAGAATATGAGACTATATATTTATATGATGATAAAAATTATGAGACCAATGTTTAGCGAAGGAATGATTTTAACCCATAAAATAATCGATAAATATTTATTTTTGGGTTACGTATGTAGTCTGAAGCATGCCTTGCTAACCTTGTGAAGATAGATTCATACTTTGCAACATTCTCATCCTCCTTCTACCTCAAACATAGAAATTTCCTACCTATATCTTTATGTAGATTATGAGGAAAGTATTTTTCTAGGAAGAGTTATTTAAATTACCTCCATTCCTTATTTTATACCTCTTAATCCTCTTTCTTGTTTTGAATTAATGACCACCATTGATTTGCATCTCCTGATAGACGATTGACTGCCAAATTTTTTTTCCCTTGCATTACCCCCAAAGCAAGAATTATTTTCTCCAAGGAACTTATCCATTGCTCAGCTACAAATAGATTTGTAGTCCCATTGAATGTTGTAGGTTTTTTTCTCATGAAGAGATCTAATATTGATCCTCCACATTGTGGATCAGGGTTCTCCATATGGGTAAGGTTATTGTTAATAACCTGAGTCAGCTGTCCCAGTATTGTTATAAGTTGTTCAGTTCCAGTTGTATCTCTAGCACCACTATCATTATCTTAAACAGGAGGAAAATCCCTATATGGATCATGGGCATTGATACAGTTTCTATTCCTTCCACTAGACACCATTTCTAAACAACAAAATACACTATATTAGGTTATGAATCATAATGCATAATTCCAAACTATTAAAATACTTAATATAATTTGAAACATTTATGAATATATAATCCATAACTATAATAATGTTTTCTTTAGGGCCATATTTACTCATAAATATTTAATTTTTTTTTTAAATAAAATGTGAATTATCCTAAGAATATCCCATGAGAGTGTCAAACTAAGTGCACAGTAAGGCCCATTTTCATTTTCCAGGTTACCCTGATTCAAGCCCGAAACACCTTATCAGAGTTGTTACTCCTAGGTACATCTATTCTAGAATCACATACACTTATAGTATCTAGAAAAGGATATATTTTCTCATAATACTCATATAATCTCCAAATTACCAAAATTTTAGGATGTTCTTATAGACTTATCCTCAAAGTCTATCTTAGGGTAGTGCCCCTAATTAAAGTCATTTATAAATCTAGTCTCCAAGGTTTGTACTAAAATTCATCTAATAACAACTGTAGTGATCCACCTCCAGTTACCTAGAGTCAATGAATTAATTTATTACATTGGCATGATCATAGGAAATCAAATCCCAAAGGACTGATCAGTTTAGTATCCTTGAAAAAACTTGATACAAACATAAGTTTTACATTACATCTTGAAATGAAAAAAAATAGTGCCTCCTTTGAAAACAATCATATCCCTTATATTATACCTATAGGTTAGTCATAATATACATCTTCTCATCCTAGGGAAAAATGAAACATAAGAAATGGGTGAGCTCATATGCTCAGTAAGGATAAATAATATAGCAGAAACTATCATAAATAAGCATAAAATTTTAATGCGAGGTATAAAACTGAAACACAATTCTTTTAAACATAATATTCAACATAATAAGGAAATAATAAATAAAATAATTCTATTTAAACATTCACATGGATATTATACTTTTCAAATAATCACATATAAAATCAATAACTAATCACATAATGAGGGAATGCATAATGCCGAACATCATAACCTTACTGTCAGAGCCACATGTCAAGACTATAAATAAACATACTATTAAGGCCTCATGAAAAGAAACTAGTTTGTCTCATGATACCTACCGATGCATCAATGGGATATAGCAGGCCCCACCTATCACTTACTAAGTCCAATGAATTCCTCATATAAAAACGGTCAAACATAGGATAAACTTTTGTATTCAAACTAGCATAAAAAATGTTAAACATTAATCCTAAACCATAAATTGTATAAAAATAGAACATCCCCAATCAAAAACATAATAAAACATTCAAAACAATATGTAAGATTTTATCATAATAAATCAGCATCAATAAAGCATAAAATCCAACAAATTATGCTGACATAGATGAAAATAATCTAATAAATTCATTAAAACTATTTGAGAGAAATATTCCTTTTTTACTTTGAAATTATTTTAAATCCATTCAATTATAAAAGAAAAATTTCTTATGAAAATAACCTTGTAAACTTGTAAGGTAAGCTTCAAAATGGCAAGGCATCATAATGGTGGGAAATAATCCCTTTTTCTGTATAAGTTAAAAAAAATTCTTCCCTTAATGTGTCCAAAAGGTTCATAAAGTACCTCATTTGAAAAATGATAAAAAGATTCCTTTGAAAAAGTTTTATAAAAAGTCAAACATGGGTAAAATGGATTTCTTCCAACTTCATAGAGATTGGTCTTCCTAGATTGGCCCTCCTTTCTTCCTAGATCCTTTTATCAACCATATAGGTTTCTTCCAACTTCACAAATTTACTGAATCATGATCAAACAATCATGATATATATATCAATTAAGAATATTTCACATGGTACCATATGGTTTAACTTAGAATAAAATTTATGTATTGACAAAAAAACCCAACATATTCAATTATATCCTCTTCACCAATTCTTCAACCTTAAAAAACACTAAAACCATATCAGTATCTCTTTTTATAAAAAATTACCACACACTACACCAAAATCCCCCATACACTGAAACCACAACCACTTCAACATAACCACAAAAATTCACTAAAACTGAAAGGAAGATTGGGTGGGTGGGTCAGGGGGGGAAGAGTCATCCATCTGTATCACTCACATCCTAGATGTTTGGGGTTCACTTGATACCCAAGACTGCACATTGTACTTGGTTAGGTTTCTCAAGTTGAGTAGTGGATAATAAGAATTAACAAAACATATTACGGTATAATATAACACATAATACCATCCTAGGATCTATAATTTATTAAATACCTATATCAATATTTCATCATCACACCATATCCACTATAAAACACCAACCACTTCTACCTATAAACATAAACAAACCAACCCCACAACCACTTATCAAGGAAATTATTATTCCATTTAATATTTTATTAAAAATTCTACATTTTATATGACCAACATATTACATAACATCATTTTACTTCATCACATTAATTCTAAAAATTACTATGTAGTTTTCTATCCACCAACATTATTTCATCATTCAAATTTCAATTACTGCATAAAATTACTCACCACTAGTTGAATCAATCACTTAGTTTAACAAAATCTATTCATTTTATAAATTATTCAATTCATTCATTGAGGTCAAAATGCTTCCACATCCTTGGTTTTTTTAAAAGGTTGGGGTCGAAGCCTTAATTTATTATTTAAATCAAATACCTCTTTAGTGTGGGAAGAGGGAGACACATTACATAGCCCAAAGGCCCAAGGCCAAGTGGCCTGAATACAAGGCTTGAAAGCCCATTTTTTGGCCCAAAGGACCCCTCAGTGAATAGTATTTCTATAGTACCCACACTGCTACATTGCTTGCTACAGTACAACCACCACTATAGTACCACGCTACAATGCCTCAGCCGCTACAGTACCACACTACAGTGCCTCAGTAAATAATACATTGTTTTTATGTTTAAAATAATACATCTCACAAATAGTTGTACAACCCAAGGATAGAAAGGTTTAGTGCCTTGGATATTATCTATATAAACATATTAATTTAAAAAACTTTCTAACATTTCCCCATAATCACACTCCTCTAGCCCATTATATAATCCTCTAACATGATATAATAATCTTCATAACCTGGGGTATGGAAACATTAGAAAGGGGTGATCTCAAATTCCTTGTAAGGGAAAACATATCATAATGCATCAGATCATAAACATGAAGGAAAAAATGAGGAAAAAGATAAATAACTTATTAAAATATTATAATACCATATATGGTAATTATAAAACATAGAGAAACATAATATCATAAAATATAATTTAGGAAGCATGAAAGTTATGACATGGATAAAAATACATCTCAATAATCATAAAACATGTGAGCATGAAATGAATGTTTAAAATAGTTTAAAAATAAGGCTTAATCATGAATACATTCCATTTCATAGAAATAAAATTCATCTTGAAAATGCGGAATACTTAATAAACAACTTGGAAATGTGGAAAAATATAAGCATAGTAAAACCTTTATAAGAAAAACCATTTTTCCCATAGTTATGTGAACAATCTTATTATGTATATTCTTGACTATATCATGATATATAAACTTAAACCAATACATTATATGCTGATATAGAGCCCCAAACATCATCATCCATGCATATTAATCCCACTTAAAATCATCCATAATCATATATTAAAGAACCCATAGAAAAGAATGGGTTTTTAATCTTTCCAAAAAACAACACATAACATGAACTTAATAAATAATAGGATATAAAAAATCTCAACTAAAAAAAGTAATAACATCATAATAAAATATATAGGATGATAAAAACATCACTTCATGAGAGATAACCCTTAGAGGAAAAATAGAAGTGATTTTTTTTAATAAAACCTTTTAAACATTGTTATAAAATAAAAAGTACAATTTAATTTCAAAAAAAATTTGAGAAAGAAAAGATAATAATTTTAAAAAGATTATTATAAAGAGTTTCAAATAAATGATACTTGAAAAAAATCAATCTAATAAATCTAAAGTGGTAAATAATAAAAAGAAATTCCTTTATTAATATTTTTGGAGTTTTTAATGAAAACCCCACATCAAAGAAACATTGAAAGTTTTTAATTTAATAAAATAGATAAATGAAATTATGAAGAATATAAATGAAAAAATATATTTGAATTTCATTAAATAAAACTCTTTTGATAGTAAAAAAATTTTCATGGAAGAAAAGATTAATTTGTAAGAATGGGAGTTATTCTTATCAATGCTAAACTTTTAATTCAGAAAACATTTTATCAAAAAAGTGATTAATGAGGATGATAATTAATTTAATAGTAGAATAATTGGAGATAACATATTAAAAATCATAATATTATTATTATAGGAAACTTGATTATTATATTCAAGTAATAAAGTCTATGGCCTAATGAATCAGAAATTAAGTCGATGAAACCCTTACATTTAATTATCGCTTAGTTGATCACACTCTAACCTATTATATAACAAAAAAAATATCTTAATAAAATATTTAATAACCTTATTCGTATCCATAAAATTTTATAATACTAATTTATAATTATTATCAACAATTATATTCGTTAGTTATTCACTATTTTCAATATCTAGTGTGAGTAATGTAGATCATTTGGGTCAATTTTCATAATTAACAGAATTATTCTTTATTCTTATCTCAAATTTCATCACTACAATATCATGCAAGGTAACAAAATTGATGTTTTAGGATTTATGATAAAGTTATAGTTTCATTCTATGAGAGTTTTACTTATGGTTCTTATAGAATAATTTGATGACAAGTATGTTTCAGTGATTTTTAACAACTGAATGATGATGTCTTAATTAATGAGTAAAATATTATATAACCAATATAGAACCAAAATAAATCATTAATTAATTTCTAATATCAAATATTAAGTTTCCAATCCCATAATTGATAGAAATTTATAGGATATTCATTGGAGTTGGTGTCCTAGGACCAACTTATCGTACTTTGATTATGAGTATATTCATTGTATTTAATATTAACTAAAAAAATTATTAAATATTGTTCACTCTTATACATGAATTTAATGTATTAATGTCCTAGATTATTTTTCTCATTGATAATTTCATAGAATTTCCTTAATATGATTATAACCTTGAATCTCTATAAAAATAATCTTAATACGGTTCTATAGTTGGATAACATACTTTGATGGGACACATAGTATACAAATTTTCAAGTGTGAGTACTCATAAGTGGATGAGACATATTCTCATAAAGTTCACACTCGGTAAAATCCAATTTGGGAGATTATGAGAATAGAACCACTATTAGAAATTCCTCATGTTTTGGTGTCATTGGATATTCTTACATGTGAGAAGGTGTAATGATACTTTTAAGATTATCATTGGTGCATGTCATGACCCACACACTTAGATTTACTAACACAAACCATCATGCCATTTGTAGTTGGGAATTAGGGTAAATTGGGTGCATCCTGATTGAAATGTCATTAATGGAAAAGTCGAGGAAGGATTTTACCTTCCATATTTACGGGAGTCGATATCTCAACCCTTTTATTGGAATATAATCATCACCTAAATTACATGGCCATGATGTTCAACATGTTTATTTCAGATAGTCAAAGGAAGTCGTATTAAGCATATAGGTTGATGAAAACATCCTGAAACTTGATTGATGAGATATTGTGATAAAGGGATTATATTACATAGTGAGCGTTCAAATGTGGTTGTCGATGTTGCGACATTAAGTTCTTTATATTAGGTTCCTTGACCCATTTCTAGATAGTAATATTAGATTTTAGGCAAACCCATCTAATGCTAATGAGAAATAATCATAGTGGGTCACACATTAAGTGTTTCTATTTATCTAATTTAGATTATATTTTAATTTAATTAATTATTGAGATAAATTTTATTTTAAAGACCGAGGAATAATTTTATTCAAGTTACACCGACTGCATAAATTAAACAAATATTTATTCACCTGAATTTGAATAAAAATATATTTATTTAGTTTATTTAATATTTAATAAATATTTATTCACTAGTATGTAAATGAAATATTTATTTAAAAATAAAATATTAATTTGGGTATTCAATAAATACCAAGGAGTTTAAACATACCAAGACCAAATCCAGTGATAAATAATTATTTACAAGCCGGTAAAAATTATTTATCATTTACATAAGATGATGAGTGACACAAAATAATAATTATATTATTATATTTCAGAATGGGGTTTATTAAAGGTTTTGATATTTTCTAAGGTCCAACATGTAATTAAACAACATTTTCACCTAAACCCTATCATTATAAATATCCCGTTATGGATATCGCATAGTTAATTGAAAAAGACAGAATTGTTGAACATAGTGAATTATATTTTGACTCCTTTATCTATCTACCTCTTAAGAAAGATAATGCAAGAGATATTTCTTCAAGACCAAATAATGAGCGATCAAGAATGAACAATGAAAGAAATTCAATTCACTATGCTAGCACCCAAAGATTAAGAGACTTTTCTTAAAGATCACTAAGAACACTTGCAGATCACCACTAGAGGGATTATACCCTTGAATCCTCATAAGTGAAAAAAGACAATAAAAAAGCATCTTTTTGAATGATCAACATCATATATGAGGAAATAAACCTAAGATTAGGAAATTGTTTTCTTCCAACATAAATAAATTACTTATAAACTTAATGTGTAAGATCCTCTATTTGGGTTATGGGAAATTGAAATTAAAAGAAATGTTAATTATTCCATCACTCAACCACATACTTCCTCAGAACCAAGAAACATCAAGTGGTATAAAAGTATTCACATTTAAATTTATGATTATTTATTTGATTATTGATCAATGTGCAATTATGGTTAAATTTTCATTTCATGTTATCTGTTCTATATTTTCGATTTGAATGAAATTTTTTTGAAATATTAATCATGTTTGTTATGTGTTTAATTTTATCAAAGGTATAATAATAGAAGAATAATAATAAGTGATACCATTGGGAACTTCTAAATTTTTGGCTAGTAAGATAGGGTTACATGATGCGTACTTGGTAGTTTACGCCGTTTACCCTAGTAAATTGCATCTGGATGCGCCGAGGGATACACAATGAGGTATATAGTTACTACACATATAGAATTTATTGAAAACCACATGTAAACTGGTCCAGAAAATCACATTGGTTATTGGATTACATGGAGTGTATTGGTGTACATTCTGTGTAGTCTACTGGTGTTAGTAGTGTAAATCGTGTAATACATGTAGTCATTTTACATGGTTAAACCATATGATATTGAAAACCTAAAGAATTTATGATATAAATGATGTGTATGTGGTGTACCCAACATGTAGTTCATTAATTATTTCATCTAAAACACATTCTTAAGTCCCAAGCATGCATCCTAAATAGACAAAAAGTGGAACACACAACATGTATCTAGTCTTTATATACCGTGTAGTCTACCCAAGGTACACACCGCATACCCAGGCATGTAACCTATATACAAGGAACCTGAGATACATGATCTGTAGCTGGTCTATACACATTGTTTAGTCTCCCATTAAAGGATTGAATTAAAAAATACATTAAATAAAAAACTATAGCAATAAAACCTTATTTTATTAATTGGCACACCAATGCATGTTTGAAAATTTAATAATGGTCATAAAGAATTTTAAAATCTCAATTAATTTACTGTAATAAATATTTCCTTAATGGTTCTTTTTTTTATTCTTCATTAATTCCATAAATAATGGGTATCTCATATTAAGTTTATATGATCATTAATATTAAATGGAATTAAATAATTAATTAATGTAAGTGTGTTCATCTTAATAATAAATAAAGAATAAATAAATGAAATAAATATAGTTACTTTTGTGTATTCATTGCATGTATGACCAATCGTGGCCATGACCAAGACCTATGTATCTGTTGGAATTAATTTAATTTAATTTATTTAAAGGGTTTGTAATTATTTATTATTAAATTAAATTGTAGACTACAAGTCATCCCTCCCTCCATTATTATGTTTTACTAGCATGTCTATGGATATTTATGTAATACCCATTAACCAATCCTTTATTTTCCCTCACTCATGTGTGAGTAATAAATACTTGTAATTAATAGTGCATCCCTAGGTTCATGGAGGTGGTACAATATAAAACCATGAAGATTCCAACTTAGTGATACACATATGTATAGGTAGAATATTTTAACTCATACCAAGACCAAAAAATTGAGTTATTATTCTAGGTTATAGGTTTATTTAATGTACATTCATTAAATCAACCATTAAATAAGATCAAGATTGTGTTATTTACTTTATTTACTTTATTTTTTTCTTTGAATTATTTATTTTATGTATGCATGGCCTAAATCACATAAATAAATTAATTAATGTACAAAGAAAAATTTAAATAACTGAATTATGCATAAATGTTTTATCCAACATGGTTAATTAATTAAGTAAAATCCACTTAATATTAACAATACGTGTAAAGGATTAAAAAATATAAAATTTATAAATAATAAATTAAAATCTCTCAAATAAATATTAATTAATATTTTTCCTTCCATTGGATGATTAGGAATAAAACCAATAGAACTAAGTATTTGAACAACCCTTATTGGAAAACTTACTTTTATAAGTGGAGTTATTATGAAGGTTTTGGGTTGAATTAACCATTTTACATCAATAGGAGAATCCATTTCTCGAATTTATGTAATATGGAGGTAAGTTTTGAGGATATACAAGTATGGATTTTAGGAATTAGGGTCCACTCAATGGATCAAGGAGGTATAGGCCTGTAGTTGGAAAATACCTTCCTTCTAAATACCTTCAAATATATTGAACAATTGTTTTTGGGGTTATGTGAAGGGGAATATGGATCATTTCCAGTAGAATGTCCAAGATACTAGACATTCTAAGTTCAATAGTGAATGATATTGAGACTTGATAAAATTAAGGGAGATTTAAAAAGAATAATTAATTTATTATATCTCACAAAAAATCCTAATCAATAAAAGTAAACATAATATTCTCTTTTAAATTTTAGAAAAAATAAAAAGATCATCACTAACACTATCCCTATGATAAATATTGGATAAAAAAATCTCATAACTATAAGTATATTTTTAGGAATGGTATAAATATCTTCAGGTTTTTTTCCACCACAAACAGATTTCATACATGCTAGAATCCTCACTTCCCGATCCTCCTTCCAAGGAGGAAAGTAATGAAGAGTTCCTAGTCTAAAAGAAACATATGAACAACATGGTCAACATTCAATGTTTTATCCTTTTATCTATGTCCATTGAGAACATTAAGTCTCATGAAAACATGGATGCATGCAGTAGGCTTGAGTATCTCCATGGACTACAATAAGAGAGATCTAGAATGGAGTAGTTTGAGATTTACATTGTGGACTTTCAAAGTAAGATTATGTAGGGTGCCTCATCTAGACCACATGTAGTCTATATTATTGTCTAAATAGAGTTCCTAGATGTTATAGTGTCTAAACTCCCTAAAAACTGGGCATTGATATAATTCTTGTATCACTCCCTTAGTGCTTCTTTGGATTTGTTTTGAATTTTAATTTTAACAACACTAAGAAGTCTCTGCTAGATATTCTCACTCTTCTTCTACAAGTTGATAAGGAGACAAATTGTGAAAATCCTTCGGTCTTTATGGTGAATAGGAATATAGGAAAAGTGAAAATCCTTAATGCCAAGTATTTTTCGCAACGCCCTTCCAAGAAGAGGAAGATCAAGGATAATGCAAAGGAACAAAATAATGTTTTTTTCACTTGTGGAAAGAAGGGTCACTGGAAGAAAAAATTCACCCAGCCTAAAAGGAAAGGGGAATCTTTAGGTGTGTTTTTTATCGAGTGGAATTTATCTATTTCTAAAAATTGGGTATTATATACAGCTTTTGGGGCCCAGATATGTATTCAAATATAGGAACCAAGTAGATTTCTAAGAATTTACTGAGGGGAGGTAGATCTAAAATCATTCAATGGATCTAAACTTTTTATTTTAGAAATTAGGGGATACCACATCACGTTGCTGATTGGAATGATGTTGGTTTTAAAAGGTTGTTATTATGTGCTAGACATTACCAAAAAAACATTATTTCAATATCCAGACTACATACAGATGGTTTTATTTTCAAATTTGTAAATAATAGTTTCTTATTTTATAAATATATCATTTTTTATGGTAGGAAATATTTAAATAATGGTCTTTATGTGTTTTACTACCAAAACCAAGTAATGGAAATAAATAATGAAGCACCTTCACATGAATCCTACCACACCCAATTTTGGTATCACTGGATTAATTTTGTAAACAAAAATAACTTGACTAAATTAAATCAATATGGATATTTATATTGTTTTTAACTAAACCCACTTGGTGTATGTCATTCATGTTTACAAGGAAAAATGACCAAATCCTCATTTATTGGAAAAGGTGAAAGGTCCAAATAGATTCTAGAATTAGTTAAAAGGACCAAATTCCAATTAAAGTATGGGGTGTGTACTCATACTTCATAACATTTATTGACGATTTTAGTATATAGGAACATTTATACATAATGCGGTATAAGTTGGATTCATTTGAAAAGATTAAGGTATATAAGAATAAAGCTAAGAACCATCTTGGTAAAAATATTAATAAACTTTTCCCAGATCGTGGTGGAGAATATCCCAATCAATACTTCATTGATTATTTATAGGATTTTGGGATTTTATTTCAACTCACACCTCCTTATAAACCTCAATGTAATTTTATAAGT
Organism: Viscum album; assembly: GCA_963277665.1. Classification (NCBI taxonomy): domain Eukaryota; kingdom Viridiplantae; phylum Streptophyta; class Magnoliopsida; order Santalales; family Viscaceae; genus Viscum; species Viscum album. The sequence goes on from OY728164.1 coordinate 176,573,985, forward strand.
GAAAGGATGAACTTCACCTTGTTTGACATGGTGAAATAAATGACTAGTCATGTGATACTTACATTATCCTTTCGAGGATACATGTTAAAAATAGTAACACATATTATAAACTAAGTACTAAATAAATAAATAAATGTTATTCCATAAAAATTTTGTAGTTGAAGAAAAACCATGTTACCAAATCTGCATGTATGGGGAAGCAAAGTGATCATTAAGGCCTCTTCAGGTAACAAACTTTCACCCGAGGAACAAAGTGTACCTTTATAGGATACCCCAAGGAAACATGGGGATATTACCTATATGAACCCTAATAAAAAAGGTTACATTGTCATGAAATGCCATATTCATTTAGAGGGATCACATCTCTAAATGAGAATATTCCACAGATCCCCATGGAAGGAGAAACTGTTCTAAAGACACAAGTATTTCGTAGGAGTATAGTAGAGTCAGAGAAACATACTAGTATAGTTTTCTAGTTTTTGAGAATGGTGACTCATTATTATTTAAAAATAATAATCCTCTGACCTAAAAGGAAGTAGTAAGTGAGAAAAATGTTTCCATGTGGAAAGAAACGATAAATTATTAATTGAATTCCATATTCTAAAACCATGTATTGATTTTGGTAGACCCTACAGTAGATGTAAATATTGTTGGTGGAAAATGGGTATTCAAGAAGAAACTAGGCATTTAAGGACAATTCAATATCTATAAGGAAAAACTAGTTTCAAAAGGGTTCAAACAGTGTCAAGGCTTTAATTATGATGAAACCTTTTCACCAGTTTCAATTCTGAAATCCATAAAAATTATACTTACCATTCTGGTTTTCCATGATTATAAGATTTTGAAAATTAATATCAAAACAACCTTATTTAATGGAAACCTTCAAGAAGATGTCTATATGACACAACCTAAAGGGTTTGTAACTCCAAATGAGTCCAACAAGGTATACAAGTTGAAAATATCCATTTATGTATTAACTTTAGCATCCAGGTCCTGGAACATTTATTTTGATGAGTCTATAAAAAAATTGGTTTCATAAATAAAAAATTCAAGATGGGTTTTATAAAAAGTTTACTGGGAGTGAAATAATTTTCATAATAGTATATTTTGATGAAATATTACTTATTGGAAACGAAGTACCACTCTTACAGTCTATTAAGGTGTAGTTGAATAAATGCTTCTACATGAAGGACTTAGGTTCGGTAACATATATTCTTGGGATCAAGATACATCATGATAGATCCTAGAGACCGATCGAACTATGTCAAGCTACATATATTAAAAAAAATGAATAGATTCAGTATGGAACAATCCAAGAGAAGATTGTTTCCAATGTCACATGGAATTCATCTTTATTGGAAAATGTTTACTTAGAAACATGAAGAAAGAATTATAATGGAAAGGATTCCATACATGGTAGTGACTGGGCTATTCATGTATACTATTCTATATACCAGGCTAGATTTTTCCTAAGCATTGAGTGTGGGAGGAAGATATCATGCTGATCCAAGTGACTTCCATTAGATGTAGTAAATAAAATCCTTTAGTATCTAAGGTACACTAAGGATATGTTCTTATTCTAGGGAGGATATGAGGAGTTATTCATTATAGGATATACCGATGTTAGTTTCTGAACTGATCAAGATGATATGAATTCACAAACAAGATACATATTCACTATGAATGGAGGTGCTGTGAGTAGGAAGATAACAAAGCAGGCCGAGTTCATAGATTCTACAATAGAACCCAAGTATATTTAAGCTTTTTAGGTGGATAAGGAATAGGTATAGATATGAAAAATCATCCAAGAGATTAATGTGGCACCTAGTAATAAAAATCCAATTACACTCTATTGTGATAATATTGCAGCGGTGAATCTTGTAAAGAAGTCAAGGTCACCTTAGTAGATGAAGCATATAATTCATAAGTATCATATCTTGAGGGATTTTCTTAAAGAGGTGAGGTTGTATCGAGTAGTATTTCTAGGGATAACAACGTGACATAACCATTTAATAAATCCTTAAATCAGTAGAAACATGATTATCATGTGAAGTCTAGAGGACTAAAAGTCATAGGTATTTTTCTCAAGTCCAAGTGTGAGTTTCTTAGAGTTGGTTTCCTAGGAACAAATGATTTTACTTTTATTGTTAGTATATTTTATGTGTTGAATATTAATTAAACATCATATTACATATTTTTTGTTGTTCTTCATGAATTTAATGTAATAGTGACCTATAGTATTTGTCACATTAATTAGGTCATAACAGTTCCCCACTAAAATGAGAAACTTGAAGTGATATGAAAAAATTATTAATATGGTTCTATGGTTGCATAACATACTATGATGGGAAAAAAAGTATATATTTTTCTAGGTGTGATTACTAGTAAGAAGATAAGGCTTCTTCTCTTTAATTTTTCACTTAGTAATCTCTAAGATGGAAGATTATGATAACAGAACCGCCAATAGGAATTATGTATGTTTTGATGTCATCAGATTTTATTATCTATGAGTGTGTATAATGGTACTTAAAATTTTATATTATCATTGGTGCATGTCATGAATCGAACACTTAGATTTACTAACAAAAACCATAAAGCCATATGTTGGCAGGAAGTTGGGTATGTTGGGTGTATCACGATTCACATGTAATTAATGTCAGTGTCGTGTAATCTTCTTGATGAGATATTGTGAAAAAGGGATTATATTACACAATTATCATTCATATGTGGTTGTAAACGTTGTGAAATTAAGTTATTATCTTTGTTTCATTGAATCATTACTATATAGTAATATTGTACTTTAGCCAATCCCACCTAATGTCACCAAGAAATAATCCTAGAGGGTCTCACACTAAATGTTTTTGTTGATATCGATTAAATTATCTTTGAATTTAATTAATTAGTGGAATAAATATCAATCTCAAGACCATAGAATAATTTTACTCAAGTTATATTGATCAGATAAATTAAGTAAATATTTATTTTCTAACATGTGAATAAAACTATGTTTATTTATTTTATATAATATTTAATAAATATTTATTCACTGGTATATGAATGAAATATTTATTTATGATTACAATATTTATTCTGTTATTCAATAAATACCAAGGAGTTGAAATTAACAAAGACCACATTAAGTGATAAATTAATATTTACATGATTGTAAATATTATTTCTCATTTTCACAAGATGGCACAAGCTGAAAAAATAATAATTATGTTATTATTTTTTGGCATGAGGTTAATTAATGTTTTTAATATTTTTTATGGGTCAGCATGAAATTAAAAAATATTCTAACCTAACCCATACTTATATAAATATCTTTTTATGGATATTTTTTAGTTAATAAAAAAAGAGATAATTGCTGCACATAATGAATTATCTTTTGACACATTAATATCTCCCCCTATCAATAATGAGAACACAAGAGATATTTCTTCAATACCAAAGAACGAGTGATCAAAAAATAACAATACATGACATTCAATTCACCTTGATAGAAATCGAAGATCAATTGGAATTACTTGGAGGTTGTTATGATAATGTGTGGATCATCAATAGAGGTATTATAACCTTGGATCCTCATAAGCACAATGAAGGAAATCCAAAATAATATTTTTGGTTGATCAATATGGACTACAAAGAAAGAAACCTAATATGAGGTAATTGCTATCTTACAATATAAATAAATTAATTATAAAATTAATATCCAAGATCCTCTATTACATTTCAATGAAATTGAAATTAAAATAAATTTTAATTATTCCACTACATAAAATCATGCTTCCACTATGCTTAGAACCTTCATTTTTCATGTTGGTGGTTAAACCGACCTAACAAGAATATGCATGAATCAATTTGTGAGTATGACTATAGAAGATATTATTTTGTTATAATATAACTATTAAAAATATAAAGAAATTGTTTTTATGTTATTAAGGTTATGAATCAAAATTTTTAAGATTTATAAGAATAAGGAAAATGAAAAAGAAGTTACAACTTATAAATAAACCATTTTTCTCTTAGTATATTTATTTTTGGTGATAAGTTTTAAAATGAAAGCATATTGAAATTATTTCTTATACAATTACTAATTTATATTTAAAAAATATAAATCATTACATAAATAACATATCTATTCACTAAACACATTTCTATAATTGTACATTAAAGTTTGTAATAAAAAACAAAACATATTGTTCATGGAGCCGATAGTCCCCACACGTGTATGAACAACATTTTCCTTTTTTAAATTAAATGGGAGGGGAATAGACTATGGGTATTCCAAAAATATAATAACATTTAACTATATTATTTATACTGATGTCATTATATACATATGGTTTGAATAGTATTGGAGGTGGGAGGATGAGAAGTATGTAGAAGGGATGTTAAAGGGTGAGTAATACTTACTTTGATAATGCAGTTCTTCTATTAATGTATCCTTTGTGAATGAGGGAATTGGGGAAAGTTTTTGAGGATATCACCAACAAAATTATTATAGGGTATCTATAAGAAGTAAATAGGGCATAATTTTATGGTAATATCAAACTAGGGGTGTTACTTGGAAAGGGTGGAAGTGAGTTCCTTTTCGAGCAACTTTAGATTATTCATTTTAACACTTGTTAATATTGATCCAATATTATTCTTGTTTATTATATAATTACTAAAAATATAATATGACCCTTATTAATAGATTTCTACATGATGAATCCGAATTTTTACTCCATCAAATATAATTTAATTTCTTAATATTATATAAATAACTTTTAAATTAAAAAATATAATTTTTTGAAAAATAGATTTTGTAGAAAGATGTTGATTTAATCAATAAGTGTTATTAATATTATTAAACATTGATTACTGGTTAAATGAGTGTTATTTTTTTATATATTTTTTTAAAATCATATTATATTTTTAATTTAAAATAGATCCATTTAATTTTAAAAATACTCATATTTATAAAAGTACCATTCTTTGAAAAATAACCATTTTATTGTGGTAACAAGTATTTACCTTGGTAATTTTATAGCTAGAAATGAAATTGACCATATTACCTAATTCTATAATTTTGAATAAAAAATATGAAAATCATTTTATATGATTAAATTTCTAAAATAATAAAAACACATATTTTTTTTAAAAAACCATGTATCTTATAAGAATAAAATTAAATTTTTTTACTTTAACTTTTTATATAGTTTTTATAAAGTGGTAAGTTATATTGGTACCATCCAATTTAAATGTTATAATATAATGGTTATGTTTAATCACTTTATTAAGGTAACATAATTTTTAATTTTAGTTCAGTGTTTCATGCAAGACAACCTACTCACATGATATTTAATTAAGGAAAAGTAATTCATAAAATCATGGGGAATTACACTAAGTATCTACCATGATCAAATAAAACCAACCACACCACACTACCTTTCCAAACCAACCATAACCCTAATAACTAAAACTTATATAACTATCAAACATTTATATCTAACACAACTTCATATCAATACAAAAATTATAATTTCAAAAAAATTATATCTTCCCATTATTTTTTAAATTAACACACATGATTAATACATAATCTTTGATACCACAATAACAATAATAATATATTCCTAATACTAAACCAATTATTTATATTATTATTATTTTTAAAACTAATTCCATATACTAATCTAAAACATAAAATTAAAACATTAATAAGAAAACACTTATAATACTTATATTGAAATAGTCTCACACACCTCTTAAAATTAATTTAATTTATCTTATTTAAAACTCTAATTCTTTATCCTTTCCTAAAAAATAAATCTTAATTAAACCAAATATATAGTAATAAATAATAGGGAGAATTCAAATCACATACTTCATATGAAAATTGAGCCATTATGTTATCAAAAAGGGAGAACCTACGCCTCCTATAATGGCCCGAAGGCCTTCATTTTTTATTGATTTTGATAATCCACCTTTCAAGGGGTGAGGTGGAACCCTTACACGGCCCGTAGACATAAGTATTACATGTCCCATAGGCCTTAAAGGAATTCAATGCCCGTGGGCTTCAAACATTACATACAACCCAAACTAACTTTTTGAACTTCTCCTCTCCAGCATCTTCATCTTGAAATCAGCTCTCTACCTTTGCATGGCTGTTCGGCTAGGCTTTCCCATGCATGCATGGGCCTGTCTCGATGCCAGGTGACATACCCTCTCATTCCTGCAATCTCTTTAGCTTCTGCACTGGTGAGAGCTCCTTGCTTATCCTTCTAATGAAGCTTGTTCCTTATAGGTCGTCTGGTTTGTATCTGCGCTTAAGGTGGCCCGAAGGCCTTAAAGGACTCAGGGACCAAATCGGTGGCCTAAAGGCCCAAACGGGGGAATATTCCTGGCTGCTACAGTAACAAACAGGGCCTACTATAGTTCCCCCTACAACACCTGCTACAATACCTGCTATAGTACTGCATAGTTCCTACTACAGTACTGCTACAGTACCTGCTACAGTACACCAGAAATTAGCCTCCTCTTGGTTTTGATCTTGGGTCTCTTGGATGCACTTAAGGAGTCCTCACCAATTGGGATGGGGATCATGTGTAGAACCTACACCTTCAAACACCAAAATTCATTCAATGATTCACTAGGAAACATCTAACACATTATCCACTCATGAATTCAAAATCATATACATGAACCATTGACTATCATATGTCATTAAGATAGCAGAATATAAAAGAATGGAAAAATAATTATGGAAACATGAATCTTGAATTTAAAAAAATTTATCTCCCAAGTCAATGAGCCCAAAGATTCACTAAGGATGTACAGAACCACCAAAACTGGCCCTCTTAGTAGACAAGGATTTTATGAAGGGAAGGGGAACTAAATATAAAAATGAGAGATGATCAGATTTATATTTAATTTTTTTCCCAAACCATGATGTGATGATACCAAACAACATCATAGTTTTGTTTGGTCATCAAATATTTATACCTCAACCACCTTAAATATCATTAGAAATTCCCTTCCATAATGAATATATTTTACTAAACCATGAAATGGATTATAAAAACACAACTATTTTTGTTCAAATTTTGAGATAAAATCATGGTGATCTAATGACCAAACTGTTTTAAGATAAAATCATGGTGATCGGATGACTAAAATTTAATTGTTTTATACTATAATCAAATCAACACCCATATTAATACTCCATATGGGGACTAGAATATCTCTCAAAATACATCCTCAAATAATGGCATAAAAAATTGGGACTCTTCCCAAACCATGTTATGATATACCAACCATGATATTGGCTATAACAACCGGCCTTGACTTCTTTAAAGTACGCCCATCTCAACATGACTTGAATCTCAACTTTGATTAAAATAAACAATCTATGATGTATATATGACCAAAAATTGACATTTTTTCATATAAAATTAAAATATTTATCCAATCAAGAAAAATTCACTACCAAAATCACTTCCTCCATCTCTAACACTATAAAAACACATAGTAAAGCAACAAAAAAATACATGCCTCTAAATTAAGGGATGCTGACACATTTATGCAATGTGATACATAAAACATAAATTGATAAAGTGATTATATTACATGGTATGATTCATATAAATATTTTTATTGTAATGAATAATATACTTATCTTTAGGGGACATGATGTATTACTCAATTATGTTCCTGGTTTATGGGTCAAAACTACTATCACAGAGAAAGGGACATAGAGGGTCACATACTATGTGTATCTAGATGCTTATTATATTAATTTTAATCTAAGTGTTATAATAAAATCATTCCTAATTTTTATTCGATGTCTAATTTAATTATATCAATCAAAATATAATCATAATTTATTACTGTTCATAATAACTAAATTTAATTTTATCTCTTATGTGTTTTTTAAGTTATAATAGTTTAGATTTGTAAATACAAGTTATTTATCAATCAAACAGAAATATTTTTTGGTTTAAGGATTGATAAATTTATTGTAAGAGTGCATGATTAATTAGTGTTTCAAGGGACATATTTTTATATCATGTAAATTATTTATTTATTTATTTATTTTATGATGTAATATTAGATTCCTATGTCATTTATAATAATATTAAATAAATATATAATATTTTAAGAAGTGATATGAGGTTTTTATTAAGTTTAAGATTAATAGAATGAACTTTGTGCGATTAAATCAATTTAATCATAAATATAAAAAATATAGCATATTTTTTATATATAATTATCATTTTTCTAATTCTCATCCAAAGACCTAGAGAGATAATTAGAGGTAATTCTTCCCTTTATCTCAAGATTTATAGAGATAATCAAAGAGATATTATTACATGATCATGAATGGACATCCTAAAACTCTTGATTCCCTCTTGATAAAACTTGAAAAATCATGATCAATGACCTATGACTTATAAATAATGTATTAATATCACTATAGGACCTCTAGTTTGAGTTCTTGAATAACGAAAATGTTAAGATGATTGAATATCAGATTATAGATGTTAATGATAAACATGAATCAAATTTTTAAATAATAAATATAAAGTTATTTTTTTAATAATTAATTATAAATTAAATGTTATAATACTATCTTTTGGATTTTAGTGTAATTTTTTAATTTTTAGATGGATAAATTTTAAACATTCATCACAAATTATGCTTTTGTTGCACTCAGATCCTTCATTTGGTATCAATATGAAAAACGTTATCTATAATTATTATCTTAGATAGTTGTACTAAAATTAATCTATATGGTCTTGTTCAAGTTTTTATGTTTGATACCATGTATGAATTAGAGTTCAAATAGCCAAGATCAATCCTGGGAAATGAAAAATGAATGTTAAAATACATTCTTAGAGCTACCAAGATCACCTAGGTAGATAAAAAATTACAATTTATTCTATGTAATTACACAATGTACCATGAATAAGAGTAATCCATGTTACCCAAGGCATCTTGAATGGGTCACACACTATATAATATTGTTTGGGATATACACTACATAACATATTATATATCATATGGGTTAATATAATGAGATATTTTCATGATGTGTATGTATGGGTTTTGATACATGTTGTATAATGACTTCCAACACACACTTCATACATGATGATACCTTATGTGAAATACTTCATATATTTGTAGAATGTTTTATTAATTAAATTTTTTTAGTATGTGATATGTCACGTGGATCATTAAAATTACATTACATGACATGTAATTTTTTGTTTCACATTGTATACATAATGCATGCTAGTTAGGAATAATTCTACATTATATAAGTATTGATTGTTAACATACACATCATGTAACTTTTTGGGTCATGAAATCACACACCATGTTTATTTTTTGTTTTTTTTTATTTTATGATTTTTAAAATGAGGATTTTTAAAATGAGACCTCAAGGAATATAAAATAGACAAAAATAATAATTTAAAATTTATTTATTAATTATAATTATTATAAGATACCATTGAGATAATTTTAGTAATTCTTTAATTTATTGTGTTTTTCATGTCATGGTGAATGATTATAAGATTGTTTGACATGTGATTATTTAAATTATATTATAATTTATTTTAAAAAATTTATGGGTTTATCTATAATAATAATTATTAAATTAAAAAATTATATTTTTTCGTAATATTTTACACTTTCATAATGCAATGACCTGCCTTTATATAGTTTATTTTATATAATACATCACCCATGATTACCCTTACTTGAATACATGTAACATAACAAAAGATGAAGTACCCACATAGAGTATATGGATCAAGGGATGAGATGTAGGTAATAAAAATAAAAAAATATCACAAGAAAATGATGTATTGTATAACTCAAGTCAATTAATAATCAATGAGTTATTTTCCATAGGGTATAGGTTGGTTTATAATTTCTTGATAAAAAAATTTGTAAAAAACCTCATTAAAATCTCAAATTTTATTTTACCTTTTCAAGTTTGGTTTTAAATTTATGTGATCAAATAAATGAAGAATAGTTAACATTTATACTTATATAAAATTAAATTATTATGTGTAAGATTTTTTTATAGTTAATTATTTAAATTTCATTCAAAGATTAAATAAGATTTATTAAGTCAACACCCAATATAGAAAAATTGAAATAAAATGAAACTAAGGATCAAGATTCTTATCTAGCCATATTAAGGGTATTTCCAATATATTAGGGATATTTAGAAAGCATGATGGGCCAACTTAATTGAATTGGAATAAAGATTAGAGACCATAGTTTACTTAGGAAAATTTGGAGATAATAATTGAGAAAATTTGAGTATAGGAATTAAGTATTGGTGAGTACACTAAATATAAAAAATAATTTCAATTTAATGCATTTTTATAGAGTAAATTCTACCAAAATAACTTTATATAGTAGCATGTACACAAAATGTACTACACTAATGGAAATATATATCATTTCCCAATAAAAATATTCATGAGTCGAGATATTAAAAATCTACAAGTGAGGGATATTTTGAATTTATAAAATATTTAGTGATTTAAATTATTAATTAATCAATAATTTTAACTAATAATTAATATAAATTAATAATATTATACTTGTATTTTGTTATATATAATAGCGAATAACACCACAAACTCATTTTCACTATTATAAATTATTAAAGAAGAAAATTCCTTTACCAGTTTAAATTATCAAGAGTATTACAATAACTTGCACATAATAACTATATAATAAATGAAATAAAATTGGTTTGAGTATTCTTTTATTGTTGAGTTACCTTAGAGAGACAACAAGGTAGATAAGGATTTCTACATGAGGTATATATAATATGTATTGTACATTTAATGGATTATGTTTTCATAAATGAAAAACATGTTACATAAATAGTTTTAGGATAAAGATATATACACCATGTTGTCTAAACTATAATATATTTATTAGGATAAGTCTAGGTAGGAATGATATGAGATATTGAAATCAATATTTTCATGAAAACTAGAATAAGGAATCCAAGATTCAACTCATGAACTCAAGATGAATTACTATATTTTTCAACTAGAATAGGTAGGATTCAAGTTGGATAAAGGTATATCCTTATATCAAATTATTTTCCCCTTACCACCCAGTTTCTCCAGTTTAATTATTAATTTTAACATGAATAGTATGAATAAGTTTCTATTAGACATTTTGGTTGTAGTTTTTCAAACTCATAAGGTCCTGAATAATGAAAAGTATTTAGTCCATATTGTAAATAAATAAGGGTAATGGAATAATTCCAATGGAAATTTAAAATCAAAAGGCACCATTGAATCATCCAACTAAAAATACAATGGTACCATAGGAAATAAAAAAGTAGGATATTGGATATAATGTAGTTTGTATGTGGTAAAAAAGACCATTAGAAAAGTAAATTCAATGTGATGAATATGAAATAAGGGGAATAACCCACTTTTGGTTTATCAATAATTTAATGTAATTATTTGGGTTATATATCTTTTTTTATTAGATTAAAATTTTGTTTCACATATTTTTATTCATATACATAAACTGCATATTCTTAGAATGATTATAAGAGGAGAAGTGGATCATTAAGATACTAATGAATCAAGTCGTATTATATTATATATATTAAAATTTCAACTAAATTTTCATAGTGTAATGATTCTATTATTTGAAAATTGTAATTATGTTCTGAGTATTTTTTATAGCATACTTTCTTTATCATGTTTATATATGAGTAAATTTTATTTAATTTTATTTTAAAAAAACTTTATTGTACAATATATTCAAATAAATATTTTATATATACTTGAATTTGAAAAACATGTATTGTAAATAAATTATAAAACAAATCACATGATTTTTATCATACCAAGTTGTGTCATTGTCAACTTGGTCCTGAAAACTAGAAGTGTTTGTTAATGATATATTAAAGGATAATATTTAGAAAATTTTAAGTTAAAATCCTTGGGTAGAATTCACACTAGTTTTTATGTCATAATTTACAAGGGAAATTTTATTGGTAATGGAGAAAGTTGAAAAAATCTTCTTGAATGAGTTCACATAGATATATGTAAACCATTTATATTAAAAGCTAATGGTGGATTCTTATACTTTATAACTTTTATTGATGGCATTAGTGGATGAAAATAGGTTTACTTGATGTAGAATACACCATATTTCTTTAATGAAAGGAAGAAATAGAAAATTGGAGTAGATAACCAACTTAGTTAGAAGATAAGGAAACTATAATTAGACTAAGGATAAAAATATCTTATCTAATAATTCATCGATTATTAGTTACATGAGTTTTTATTTTTATCCTTTTTAGATATGAATTGTATTAAGTGAAATACACACTTCTCTATGTTTCAAATAAATAAGTTTATGGGTGTATTATATGAATTATAGTATGTTAAGAAGACCATATTTTCAAAAATTCATTAAACCAGATAAAAAGTATTTTTTATGAATAATAAAATAAATAAACTTTTATGACAAGGAAAAAATTATATCTTTGTTGGATATCTTAAGTCCAAATAAGATATCACCCATACAAAAAATTATATAGATAAGTTATAGTTTAATTATATTCTATATTTATATAATTTGAGCACATATATAAAGGGGGAAGTGAGAGAAAGATATACTTTGAGGAAGAAAAAGTTCATGATGCACAATAGTTGGTTCAGGTACAAACACCATATAATTTAGTGTAAGAATTCATTTCAGTGAAATAAGTAATGCAGAGGTTAACTAGGTAAGTTAGTGAACTAGTGAGATATTATTACGTTATCATGGAGGATTGTGTCATGTTATTCATTCAAAATTACGAACCCTTATATTACATTGAAGTAGTAAATGACTAAATAATTTCAAAATAAAAATAGGAAAGAAGCTTTGAAATCATAAAAGTATTCCATATGACAAAATAAAGTCTAGAATTTGATTGAACATATATATAAAGTGAATCATATAATATGGAAATTAGTATTAATGAAGAAGATAAACTTGTATTCCTATGTTAATATCTAAAAGGAATAATAGATTTATAATGGTTTTATGTCGTATTGAGGAATATACTCTGATATAACCTCTTTACCAGTTTTTATGTTGAAACACATTAGAAAATTACCTTACACATAATCTTATGAGGATTATTAGATTAGGATGAATGATCCTAAAAACTACATTTCTAAATGATAAACTAGTGGAAGATTTATAAATGACATAGCTTTAAAGTTTTTTGACACAAAAGGAAGACAACATGGTATGAAAGCTATATAAATTAATTTATGGTTTAAAATAGGAATTTAAATAATGGAAGTAACATTTTTATGAGTCCATCATAGAATTATCACTAATTAAAAAATAACATGAGCTTTGAGTTTATAATATGTTAGTGGGAATTTCATGGTTTTCCTAGTGATATATGTCCATGGTCTATTAATAATGGAAAGGAAATATGAGTTTTGGAGTTAGTAAAAACTTGATTGAATGAATAATTATACATGAAGTATATAGATGTTGAAAATTATTTTCTAGGGATGAAGATCTATATAGATAGATCGCAAAGGAAAGTTAGACCATGGAAAATAACAAACATTGACAAGGTATTGAAATGATATATGAGGGAATTATCTGAGTAAAAACTATTGCCTATGTCACATGATATAAATCTCCAGAAGAATATTTGTCCTTAGAAACAAATTGAGAAATAAATATCGAGTAAAATTATATATTATTTAGTGATTGTAATTATTATAAATTCTATGTTATGTATAAGTAAATCCATGAGGAATGTATTGGAAATAGTTTAATAATTATCCTAAGGCGATAAAGTTGTGCATATGAAATGTTCTTATATTATAGAAAATATAGGAATATTGTATTGAGGAGATATAAACATAATTGTTTCCTTATATTTTAATATGATATGACATTTTAGTACATGGTTTCTAATAAAATAAAATATTCTAATTTTATGAGAAATTTTATTATAGAAAATGAAGTAGTATGGATATATTTTGGAGATACCATATGATTGATGGGTTTTATACATAAATATAAATTCAAAGTCTGTATATTTTTATATAGGGTCATATATAAAACCCATTGAATACGTCCACAACATATTAGAATCATGGGTATCATTGAGAGAAAAATAATTTCTATGGTTAGTAAGTAACTCTAGTGAAAATAAGAGAATGTTAGAATTGATCCACTATAATTAACTTTATGATATACTTTATACTAACACATCATGTATATGGTTTGATACATTTTTTAATATTTTCACATATTATCTTTTATTCTTTATAAAGTATTTAATAACTTTCTTAAATTATTTATGACACCAATAGGCTATAATAGTTCCCTACTGTAATTAGAACCATGAAATACCATGATAACATCATTAAATAATGAATTATGGTCTAAATTATTTAGTTTGATATGTCTTATAATGACAATTAGATTTATTCATAAAAAGTTATCACTTAGAGATATCTAAGACAGAGGGTCAGGAAGACAAACCCACTAATAAGAAGACCATATATTTTATGTGTTATTGAATGTTCCTAGATGTGAGTATGCGTTTTGGTAGTTATAATTGTGATCATTCTTAATTCATACCATGAATCACGTAATTAAATTCATGATGAAAACCATGACACATGATGATCATGGGGAGGTAGCTTATGCCGAGTTCATCATGAGTGACATTCCATTAATTGAATTATCATGTTCAAATTTTTTACTTATGAGTGTTGGAAGAATATATATCTTTCTTTTTGATTGAGATAAAAGTGCCAAAAAAATTCCATGGACATGGTGTTGACATGAAATTATAATGTATTAATCCAAAGAAAAATGGATTAAATAGTATGGTGTTATTACACATTTATGCATTATACTTGATTAAATATTAGTTGATAATGATATTATATTATATAGTAGAATTTTTATAAAGTTTTTTTATTTCCATGACTTATCTATTTATCTATAGTGATCATGGTTCGTTGTTAGATACCTCTCATGGCATTTAGTTTTGAACTATTATGACTATAAAAATGACATATAGTTTATAATATAATTGTATCTAAATTCTCATTAGATTTTTTTGAATATAGGTGTTATAATACAATTGTTCCATGTTTGTGATTTATATCTACTTGTGTTATATTGATCATACTCTAATCTCATGTTATTTATTATTAGAATAATTGAGTTATATTTTATTTCTTATGGTATTTAATTTTTTTTTTCTTCAGATTTTTGAAAATTAAATATTATTTATTTAATTAATGAACTTAATTATTTTATGGTAACAGGTTCACTAAATTTCTAAGAATATTTCATGTTAAGTTAATGGTCCATATTTTGAATTCTAATATGAATTAAAATAATTATTTAATTATTTTAATAAGGTGTATTACAACACCAGATGCTCTTGACCAGGTCTGCAACATTTCCCTAATCACATAGGATTCTCAAATCCAATAGTGTCACTTCATCATCATTGATCAATCATTGTGAATATAAATTCCTCCTCATCATTAGATAATTACTTTCTAGTCACTCCCATATCTCAACACAGTTTTTTGGTAGTGGTATTGATAAAATCAAATGTTTCATCATTATGTTCTAGCTTTTATTTTTCTCTCATTAAGAAGTACCTTAAAGGGTACCTAATGATATTCTCACTGAAACATTATCTAAATCTCATTGGATTTTCTTAGCCCATAGAAGGTTTTTAGATGAGTATATAGACACCCTTTACTACAAGAAT
The DNA here is from genome assembly GCA_963277665.1 of Viscum album. Taxonomy (NCBI): domain Eukaryota; kingdom Viridiplantae; phylum Streptophyta; class Magnoliopsida; order Santalales; family Viscaceae; genus Viscum; species Viscum album. Next base: position 176,589,790 of record OY728164.1, read on the forward strand.
GAATATAAATACTATCATTGGTGGATTTTTGAACCATGGAATAATCATGGATTTCATATATTCATTTTAAAATATTCTTTATTCACTCATTTTTTATTCAATATTCCTATAGATCCAATTTGGATCAAATTTTCTAGACTCCCACTTCATCAATTTCAATTTAAATACCATCTAATAGTTGACATAATCATCAAAACTCCCACTAAAATTAATATTTCAACATTTTTTCACTCTCATATATATGATTAAAGGATCTATGTTGAACTCAATTTATCCTTATCACTACATCACTAGATCATGATACATAATAGTTTAGTTGATTTTTTCAACCTCTTTATTATGAAGATCTTACATAATTTTTCAATTACTATAAGCATCTTTACCAACTTTACCCCCATTTCCCTTTAGCCCCCCTTACAAGTTCTACATCCTTTGGTACTTGTATTACTAAGAAATAAAATGAGATTGATCTTCCTATTGTAAATGAATCCCAATCTAAAATAATACCACCTATGCTTAACCAATACAAGGATCATTGGGTATTAATTTTTTTGTTTAAGATAGATGATAAGGGAAAAGAGACAATAGTTGATGCTTGTCCTATTTTAGATGCTGTTAGTACTATATAAATTCAACCATATGAGACTGAAAATAATTCTAGTGTTGTTTCTCTGATTATCCGGGATACCTCAACCACACGATTGCGTCTATAAATGATGGTCCTTTTTGTATGTAATATATTCTGAACCGGTATTTGATACCGAGGAAGGTTGTATACTCACATCCTGAGTCAATAATTTATATTTAAGGGTAGAATATAAGGTGGTTCTTCAAAATTTATATTTATACATTCTAGTTGTTTCTAAATATTACTTTAATATTGAATAATATTTTAGGATAGTGTCCACTAATGAGGTGGATCTAGTTTCAATGGTGGTTCAGAATTCAATAATGGATCTCAATGGACAAATTACTAATTCTTTCAAATAATTTTAGAATTCCACTGAAGTTGAAATGGTGTCCTATATTTATAGAAGGATAGGGTTGTCTTACATGGTTTATATCGGAGGGATTAAGGGTATAACAAACAAAAAAAATTATGATATGAATTTATTTTTAGATACCCCACTTATAGGAGTGAATAATTTACATAACAAATTCATGATATTGGGAAGAAAATATTCGTGGATGGAGAAGGATTTTCAATAAAGGTTAAGAAATCCAACTTATATAAAAATTTATAATCATTTACAAATATTGGTTCTGTATGATAAATATAAAAGGCTACAAAATCCTTAGTTTTGGTCACTCAAAATAATATGAAAAATGAACGACTTCTTGGTGGAGTGGACTCATTCACATAGAAAATAGAATCCAGGGTAAATATTGATAAGAAGGAATAGTCAATAAAAAATTTAGAGACATTTAACATTTTCATTATCAAGTATAATATTTAATCAGAAAATAATCGGTCCATTTATGTTAATTTGTCTCAGGATTAATCTGTTTGGATTTAGTGTCAAGATAATTTTTTATTGGATGATTTTGAAGTTGGCACAATCAATTTTGTGAAACTTTTATGGGTTTGTGATTGAATTTTCCCGTAAATTAAAATACCCATAAAAATTATACCTAAAAAATAACTTTAATTTATTTGGTGAAGTATTTATACTGATTATGAATGTGGGAATATATCATTTTATTGATCTTAATATATAACATTATCTTTCATTACACATTACAACTATTTCTCTTAAACATTTTTTTGGATTTTTCTTTGTGTACCAAGGTCCCCCTCCAACAAAAGTGTGTTTTTTTAAATAAATTTCCCCTTTGGTAAAAAAAAAACTAATTATAAATTCCCATGTTACTTAAAATAATATTAAATAATTATTTTCTTAATAATTGGCATGAGGTAAATATCTAGTATAAGATTAATTGAATAGAATTTCTGAGATCTATTAATTTAAACATAAATATAGAAATTAAAACATTTCATATTGTGTTTTTGATTATAATTTTTATAATTATCCTATTAAAACCAAGTGAAATAATTATGAAAAATTATATTCCTTATCTTGTAACTTCATGTGTTTTGGACCGAGTCAAAAATTCAAAGAGTTTTTGAACTTTTCTTTTGGTGAATGAGAATTATTCTAAACCGATCCTTAAAATTTGTTTGTGAGAGTTATACCACTTAAAAATAATTTTTTTAGATGTTGTTTAATGTTCAAGAGGTACCTAGGGTGTCTCATTTTGTTTTGGTAGCACTGGGGCCCAAAGACTTAAGCTCAGAAGGAGCTGATCAGGGTGTATGGTTTTTCCAAAACCGTGCATCCCTTAGAGGAAACCGTGCAGCCTGGCCCAGTAGAGCAGAAGGTGTCATACAGTTTTACTAAACCATTCAAGAGGAGGTTCATAGACAAGTGAATGTTTTTTAGTTTGTTTAATAGGTGGTTCATGGTATACACATTATTTTCTAAACCATGCACCTAGTCCACATGGTCAGTTCCACTTAACTAGTATCTATGCACATTTTGGAAAACTATTCGGGCTAATAGTGTAGGGTGTAGACTTGGACAGTGAAGTCTACACAGTTGGCGTATGGTCATATAAACCTTGTGGTATAACAATGTGAATCATTAATGGGATATAAATGAAAATTTTAACCTCCATCCTCTTTCTTTCCTCCCCCTCTTTTTCTTTCTCCTTTGTGACCACCATGGTACCTGCTCGAGCTCCCTTTCCACTATCTTCCTAGGATCCCAAGTATCTCTTTAATTCAGTGTCAAAATTTATCATCATTGGTATCATTGTATGTGTATGGGTAATATCTTCCATCCCCTTGATCCATTCATTATTTAACTCTCTATTTATGGAGTTGTTTTAGTGTGAGATAATTTTCCCCATTTTCAGGGAATTTAATTATTTTTCTAATTTATTATATTCCAGCTCAAATAAAATATTGATACTGGATGAGTGGACTGTCCTAAGTACAATTTAGGTATTCTATATGGTTTCCCTTAAATTAAAGTCATTTATATAATATTTCCATTGTTTCATGCACCAGAATTTATGGGTGTCACTTCTATATTATGAAATTCTTTAAATTAAATGTCTAGACCACTTTATGATGTGCTAAGATCCCTATTGAGATAGTTAGAGTTTATAACCTCAACCCAAACCAACCATTTAAGTTGTGTTCTCTAAATCATTTAATAATCCAGGTCCACATTATGACTAAACCACTCTTGGGGTGAGTTAATTAAAATGGTTGTGCTTACATTAAATACTCATTTTTGGACTGCGTTCTAAGTCACACATTTTGGTGTATTTAAGTTTTAAACTTTACTGTGATTATTAAATTTGAATAAATGAATTTATTAATGGAAATTCCATGTTTTTTAATAAAACCACAAATTTAGTTTCGCTGTATTATGAAACAAAAGTGAATTGATTTTTGACGTGCATAGTGTAATGTATATTATGGAATTGATCTTTCCCATGGCCCCATAGTTATTATTAGATGTCATGGCCCTATTATGACTTATAAAAAAAATTTAATAGTTATATAAATTGAATTTATTATTTCATATATAGTTTTATGACTTATATTTAAAATTTTAAAGTGGATTATACTAAAAAGATACACTGAACCTTGAGAAATACCAGTTTCTTGTTTAAAGAACATTAGGCTAAGGGATCAAAGGACAAGTAGGATTACCTTAAATTTTATAGAATGATTAGAGGGACCTCAGTTAGGGTCATTTAGCATGAAGTATCACACCCCTAATTCAATGATGATGTGCATGGTGTCTCATATCACTTGGGTTATTGGGAATGTTATCTCAGAACCACTCAATTAGGATGTTGAGCATAACGGTCGCATCCATGAGCCACATGATAGAATGATTTACGTATCCCATTTCAGATGATTGGGTTTTTGACCAAATTATTATGATGACCTATCTTCTTATCATTGAATTTACTTTGATACTATTGTATGGGATTTCCTTATTCATTTATTCAGATATTATGGGCATGGAATCCCTTACAGAGTATGACACTCTTATAACTATATTAGGATTCCTAAGTTCCACCTCAGGTCTTAGATAGTATGAAATATTTATATATATGGATATATATTCTAGTATGTATACATTATATATATATATATATATATTCACAGTTATATATCGGGTGACATGTTCAGAGATATCTTGACTTAGGCTGAAGTAGGTAAAGTCGGCCAGATGTCCTTGAGGGACCTGAGCCCAACTTTTTTACATTTATTATTACAAAAATAATTTATTTTCGATATAACTACACAATAATTTATTTTATATTAATGTATTATATTATTCATTATAAAACATTGGTGGTGGACTATTGAGTATATCTCACACCATTTTCGGGCTGACATTTCACTTGGGTACACGAACAGATCTCATATTTGCAGGAACATGTTCCTAGGTTGTAATTTCTTTCTATTATACTTCTTGGATATGATGGAGTATGGGAGTAGAGGATTGAGATTTTTCTTGAAATTATGTTAGAGATAGATTTTGTGTATTTTAATTATTCTTATACTTTGTCAGTGATGATATGTACTATGTATACCTGCATGTACTTTTTTCATAACATGTTCATGCATGATCATTTATTCATTCATTATTTATTTATAGTTATTATTATATTATGATACTTTAATTTATTATTTATTTCACTTTATTTATTAATGATATATAGGGTATATCCTCCCCACTATACATACTTAACACCCTCGCTACTAGTTGGAAACCTCTAGTGTACATGGAGGTGTGCTTAAGGCCTAGTGACCGATTGGCTCAGAGCGCCATTTTAATAGGATTCTAGGTTAGGAGTCTATAAATTTTATTAGTGCATCTTTTTCCCTTTTTATTAATATTTGGGATGGTAAAAAGGAGAATATAAATATGTTGGAACCTGATAAATAGCTTGTTTCTAGGTCCAGTAAACCCACACATGAGGAAAAGATCAAGTGTCAAGGGAATAGAATTGTTGTTCCTGATGTTGTTACAGTTGGTTATTATTTCAACTTGCTAGACTGTTGTACTTACATTTGATGGATTATACATCTTGGTCCTTTATGGAAAGAGGTGAGGTGTTATACATGTATCATTCTAGGCACAAGAAGATTCACATGCTATATATATTCCATGTCATGTAGATTACGTTATAGTTTTCCTGATGCTTAATGATTTGTATGCCCTGGTTGGTGATTTTTTAACGCATGATTATTTGTATACCATGTTAGGTACTTTATTATCATGCATAGATATAAATTCCATGATTGATTGTTTCCTACTTATGTAGGGAAAATCAATGTTTTCTACCATTATTTCCTATATTTAATGACTTGTGATAGCATTACTAACAATAATTATGATATATGGTTGATTATATAACATGTAAAAATCAACCTAAATGGTTTTTTCTTGTATAAATTGATAGTGGAATTATATTTAATCAACCCATTATTTGGTGTTTTATCCATGAGACATTATTCATAAGGGTTGAAGAATTAATGGTTTTTATTAAAAGGGTTATTGATTGAAATTTATAAGTGTATGGGTGCTTTAAAAATTGGGAAATAGTAACCCATATAATCAGACCATCTTGTATAGACTTACTATAGTTTGAATCTAAACATGGTATTTTGATTTCAATTATATTGGAACCAATAGTCTAATTTATAATGTGTATTGGCCTTTATAAATTGGAAAATGGTGGCCTATATAATTAAACCATTATATATAGACTATTTTTTATGAAAACGAAGGTGAAAACTAGTTTGTAGCTATATGAATGTAATTTGAAACTTATAAAGGAAGCGCCTTTATAACATGGGAAAGATAGATCATATAACTAAACCATGATTCTTATATATATATACTAAATTGGGATTCTTATAAAAAATAGCTTCCATTTATAGGATTTTACATTGATATTTTGGGCATGGTGACCCATATGATTAAATTATTGAAATAAAGATCTTGGCCCAAGTTGGATAGTTGGGGCATGTTGGTTATGAGATAACTAGACTCAACCTAAGTAGAATGGTCATGCGATGAAATTATTATATTCTAAACCCATTAAGGGTGTTCTAAAAATCTAAAATGAAATAGTGGGACCCATTTAGGTCACCTTCTCCCTTCTTATGCCTTGATTCTTATCCCTATGGGGGTAGACTTGTGAAAATGGAATGATCAATTAAAGTGTCTGGAGCTTCTTATATGGTGTTACATATAAATGTATCAGTTCCCTTAATTAATAAAAACCTTATTTTTTTTATTTTTATCATTATTATTGTAACGACCCAAAGTTTTTCAATGGAAAATTCCCTTCTTATATTTATCACATAAAAACACAAAATAATGAACTACTAAGTGATAAGTGACCTTTAAACATAATTTTGTCACCCCTATGTTTGGAATTTTAAAAATCTGACATACACGGTTGTGTTAAAGATAGTTTTTGGAGTCTAATGAAACAAAAATAATTTTTGGTGAATAGTAACCTACCCTTATGAATAGTAACCTACCCTTATGAATAGTAATACGACCCTTATGAATAGTAAATAAGAGTAACATTACCTATTAATAATAAAATAAAATTTAGACATCTTAGAAAGTGACAATTTGACCTTAGTAAACGTTTTTGGTATTTTATAAGGCATAAATAATTAATTATAATTAATTAATTAATTTAAAATAATGTTTATTCCCCTGAAATTTATTCATAAATTATTGAATCAATGTATAATAGTTTTATATAATTTTATAAGACCCTACGTAATTTTTGAAAGAACTATAAAATCAGTTTTAATCTTAAAAACTGTTTTTTAAGTAAATTATTATTTTAATTAAATATTAAATTAATAATATTTAGAAAATTATTTTTGAAAAATGGACTTCATTTTTGGATTCTACACGTCGAAAAATGGTTGGGGTAAATTTTTGAGATTTTTCTGAGATACTTGAATTTTTGATGAATAGTGGAATCCGATAATTCACAATAAATGCTAAATAATGTATTAATTGAGTCACCGATGATGTTTCGCTGATGTAATCCCACTTAGTTCGGGATTAAATTATAAAATTACTATTATTGGTCATCCAATACTCACTATTACTTGTCTTAGGTGAAATTAATAAACTAATCAATTTTATATTAAGGAAACCCCTCTCCCCTCCACTATAAAAGCCATCCTTCATTCCCTCTTTTCCTCACACCTCTAAAGCTCCAAGCCTTCTCTAAAATCTGCCCAAACACCTTCCCTAGCCCCTCCCCCACATCCAAAATCTTCTGGTCTCATCAAAATACCAATCCTATCTTCCTTAAGGAGGATCTCAAGAGGAAGATTCTAGAGGTAATTTCTCTCCCTCTTCTCCTTTAATTTCCTTTCAAGTTCAAGTTCCTTTCTTGATCTCTCCCCACCTATATTCTTCCAAATTGTTTTTTAACTACATTATCATACATATAATGTATTTTTATGATTCTAATGGGATATTATATCACCCAACCCCCTTTCCCTCTTCCTTTTATTTTATTTAAGAGAACGTTGTTCATGAGGTGTTAATTTATCACCTTCAAAAACGACATGCTCTCTTTTTCCATTTATACCTTCAGATATGGTCATGAAACCATTTTTATGGTTGAAACAGAATATTTTATATGTATTATGCTCTATTTTAAGTTCTGGAAATAACCTATGGCCAAATTACTATGTTAAAAGTTAAAACGAGTTCGTTGTGATCCAAAAACTGCTCAAATTAACCCAAATAATCTTCATTTAATTCTTATCTAATGATTCATCCACAAGGATCTAATATAACTCATTATAAAATCATTCAAGATTCTGTAATATCATTAATAACATGTAATATCAGTTCTGGATGTTTACTCATGATCTACCCAAACATCAATTTAATAATACAAGTGGACCGCTCAAGAAAACCATGGAAACAAACATCCCCGATCAATGTTTTTAAACTCTATAAGTCATCCAAGGAACATAATATGACATAATGAAACCCGAATTAACCCTAGTAATACAAAAATGGTTCTGGATTTCTAATTAATGAATATAATGTCATTATACAGGACATTAAAGAGAAGGATGCATTCGGGTACAAGGTAAGGGGAAATCTCGAACCCAATTTTCTTCCTTCAGGTTCTCCCTCTTTCACTCCATTTTTGATATGGTTACTCCTCAAAGATCATTTTTTCATCATTTCCTTTACTTTTCTGGGATATACATTTTCTTCACTGGTTTTTATTTCCATCAAAATGTTTTCCAAAAGAACTCTTCTTTCAAGATCTCACCTTTTACCTCTCATTCAAGGTTGATGGTTCTTGTATCAAGTATGTTGTTCCCTCTTTCTTTTGGGAACCCAAAGATTATGAATGTGTTATTATGAGATGAAACCCATTCCATTCCATGGGTTATTTATGTACATGTTTAATATGTGTTCTATGTGGCAAGCATGATAATGATAATGTTATGATGTGATGGGTGCGCCCAGAATTATATAGCGCTCCAATGCATTGGGTAAAGTGATGAATATCATGAGTAAATGTGAAATGATGTGTGAACAAGATTATATATTTGTTCACAAGTATGCATGGTAGTTAACCACTAAGACATGATGTTTCATTTTTATGCATTTTCACATTTCAAGTTTATTATTTATGCTCCTCTCATGTTCATGATATTTTGCCTATGTCATGATTATACTCACCCCATGATGTATTGTTCTTATCTATCCTCTTACTGGGCTTCTAGCTCACCCCTTTTGATGTATATCCTCAGGTGGCTACATCTAATAAGGAGAGGAAAAGTGCCAATAAGAAGCTAGAGAAGATGAAATTAAATAAATTTTTATGGTTGATGTTGTATTTGTTATGTGTGGTCCTAGTTTTCCCAATACACTAAACCTTTGGATCCATTATGTGTAATACTATTGTGCTGTTTATCTTTGAAATGATGTAATATTAATGTAAGAAAAGTCCGGGTTTCTATAGTTGGTATCATAGGAAAGGTTTAGTTAATTTGGGAATTAGGATTAGTAAACCCTAGAGAAAACCTCTAGCATAAGAATAAGTACAAACACATACACAAGAATATTTACCTAGGGATCCCATATGTTATGTTTTTGGTATAATTGTTTAAATGGATAAGTTATTCATGAATTTTTTACTTATGTTTTGTTCTAACCTTTTCTATTTTAGAAAATGGTGGGAACTAGGAGAAATCAGGCCAACAACTCTTGTGAGGGCCAATGCAACGATTGCCCGAACGACATCCCCAATGATTTTGGAGGTTGAGTTCAAAACTTCATGGAGATTTTTACCCAATTATCTCAAGTTATGAATAATAACCATAATAATGGGGAACGTCCTCCTTCACCAAATAGGGAGAAACTAGAAATCGAATGTTTTATGCGACAACGACCACCGACGTTTTGTGGATCTTCCGATCCACTAGTTGAGGAACAGTGGGTCAACTCCATGGAGAAGATATTTTCTGTTCTTCACTGTTCCGAGATGGAGAAGATGACTCTAGCCATTTATTGTCTAGATGGAGAAGCTGATCAATGGTGGGCTTTGATTAAGAACACCAAGCCAAGGGAGGAAATTGAAGAGATGGAATGGGAAGACTTTAAGATAACGTTTCTTAATAAGTACTTCCCAAGAACTCTTCGCACGAAGATGGAGAGAGAATTCATAGAGCTCAAGAAAAAAGAAGGAGAATCTATCACAACCTATGAAGAAAATTTCACAAGGCTCGCAAGGTATGCTTCGGGTTTTGTTATCAACAATGATAGCAAAATTGATATATTCTTTAGTGGATTAAATCCACATCTTCGAAAGTCTCTTGTAATTAGAGAATTTGGGAGTTATAAAGAAGTTTTTAGGTGTGCTATCAAAGTGGAGATGGAGTTTGGAGAATGGTCCCAAGGCTATGGTGATAAGAAAAGAAAGATGGAGTTTCAAGCTGGTGGATCTAGTGATAAATGTGGGAATAAAACACAACGACCCACATGCCAAAAATGTGGGAAGTTGCACCATGGGAACTGCCTCAAAGGGACGGGGAAATGCTTCAAGTGTGGGAAAGATGGACACCTTGCTCACGAGTGTCGAAAAGACATGAAAAGGAAGGATAATGTAGCCGATGAAAGGAGAGAACCACTCGTGGTTCAATGCTACAACTGTAGGGATCTAGGGCACTATTCAAACCAGAGCACTAAACCTAGAGCTCTCGAGGGTAATCAGTGCCAACAACCACCAATTCCAAAGGAACAAGGGAAGGATTATTCCATCACTACTGCGGAGGTGGAACATGATAATTAAGTCGTACAAGGTACACTTCCTATTCACTCAAGAATGGAAAAAGTCTTATTTGATTCTAGTTCTACGCATTCCTTTATATCTTGCAAGTTTGCTAGAACTATAGAATCGAATCCCCGAAACCTTGAAGTAGAGATATTTGTAAAAACACCAAGTGGTATAATCATTGAAACCCAAGTGTTTGACTCTTCTCCTGTTGACGTATGTGGGAAGATTCTTCCAGAAAATCTCGTAATACTTCCCTTGGTGGAATTAGATGATATAATGGGAATGGATTGGCTCTCGTTATATAGAGCACATATCAACTGTCGGGAAAAGGAAATATATTTTCATATTCCGAACCATCCCATGCTCCTCTACAAATGCAAGGAAGATCATGAATCTCCTTTGAGAAATCCTTCAATGGTTTGGGTGTTGATTCCCTATGAAGAAGCATACCTCTCCCAAATGGTTGAGTCGAAGGAAAGTTCCAACCTTGAGGAAATGCCCATCGTAAGGGAATACGTCGATGTATTTCCCAAAGAGTTACCCGGAATTCCCCTAGATCGTGAGGTAGTGTTCTCAATTGAACTCATACCCGGAGCTACTCCTATCTCGAAGTGCCCCTATAGGATGGCTCCTATCGAACTGGAGGAGTTAAAGAAGTAGCTACAAGAGCATCTAGACAAAGGGTTCATACGCCCTAGTGCATCACCTTGGGGTGTGCCAGTGATCTTTGTGAAGAAGAAGGATGGAACCATGCGGCTGTGTATTGATTATCAGGAACTGAACAAGATCACCATAAATAACAAGTATCCTCTCCCAAGTATTGATGACTTGTTCGATCAGTTAAGAGGAGCTCAATACTTCTCAAAGGTGGATCTTCATTCTGGATATCATCAGGTAAAGGTGAAGAAGGAAGATATTCAGAGGACTGCCTTCCATACAAGGTATGGGCACTATGATTTTTTGGTGATGCCATTCAGACTTACTAATTCCCCTGCAATCTTCATGGATTTGATGAATAGAGTCTTTAGACATTACCTCGAAAAATTTTTCGTAGTGTTTATCGATGATATTCTCATCTACTCCAAGAGCAAGGAGGAACATGAAGAACATCTAATACTTGTGTTGGCGACATTGAGAAAGGAGAAGTTGTACGCCAAGTTCAGAAAGTGTGACTTTTGGATGAATCAAGTCACTTTCTTGGGACATGTGATCACAAGCGAGGGAATTTCTGTGGATACTTCAAAGAAAAAGGCGATTGAGGAATGGACCAAGCCCTCTAGTGTCACAGAAATCTGTAGTTTTCTTGGATTAGCTGGGTACTATTGACGTTTTGTGAGAAACTTCTCACGATTGTCAAGCCCGCTAACTAAGTTAACAAGGAAAGGGGTAAAGTATGTCAGGACAGATGAATGTGTGGGAAGCTTCAAGGAGCTAAAGAGAAGGCTGATCACTACACCTGTACTCACACTACCGAAAAGTGGAGAAAGTTTTGTGATATACAGCGATGATTCAAAGAAAGGTTTGGGTTTTGTACTCATGCAAAATGATAATGTGATACCCTACGCCTCACGACAGTTGAATATCCATGAGCAGAACTACCCGACGCATGATCTAGAGCTGGCAGCCGTGATTTTTGCCTTGAAAATCTGGCAGCACTACCTTTATGGCGAGAAGTGTGACATATACACCGACCACAAGAGCCTAAAGTATATATTCACAGAAAAGGATCTCAACATGCGTCAAAGGAGATGGTTAGAGCTAATCAAGGATTATGATTGCTCTATTCACTATCATCCTGGAAAGGCGAACAAGGTAGATGATGCTCTAAGTAGGAAATAACCTACTACTCTATCCATGTTGAGGATTGAGAAAGACCCTATCTTCTTGTATATGCAAAGGATGGATTTGGGAATCGTAAGGGCATGGGATACATCCTACCTTGCCCAAATGATTGCGCAACCATCCATCCAAAAGAAGATTAAGGAAGCACAAATGGATGATGTGGAGATACAAAAGAGGGTGAATGCAGTAATGGAAGGGAAGCTGCAAGAGTTCCATATCGACGATGATGGTGTGATTCGGTTTGGAATGCGGCTTTGTGTGCCTTAATCACCCAGGATAAAGAAGGATCTATTGGATAATGCACATAGCTCAACTTTCTCTATCCATCCTGGAAGTACCAAGATGTATCGTGATCTCCGAGAGCACTTTTGATGGGATAACATGAAGAAGGAGATTGTGGAATACATATCAAGGTGCTTGGTATGTCAGCAAGTTATAGTTGAGCAACAAAAGTCCAAGGGTATGATGCAGCCATTGCCTATACCCATGTGGAAATGGGAAAATGTTACTATGGACTTTGTCATGGGTCTCCTGAAGACATCAAAGGGGAATAATGCGATATGGGTTATGGTTAACTGACTCACCAAGACTTCCCATTTTATCACTATTCGGGAAGACCTATCGCTTGAACAACATGCAAGGATATATGTGATGGAAGTGGTGAGACTGCACGGTGTTCCACTCTCAATTGTCTCTGACCGTGATCCAAGGTTCACATCTAAGTTCTGGAGGAGCCTTCAACATGCTTTGAGTACTGAATTAAATTTCAGCACGGCCGATCACCCCCAAACTGATGGCCAGTCTGAAAGGACTATTCAGACGCTTGAAGATATGCTAAGAGCCTACTCTCTTGAATTCAAAGGTGGTTGGGATCAGCATCTCCCATTGGTTGAGTTCTCATACAACAATAGCTTCCACTCGAGTATTCAGATGACTCCGTATGAAGCTCTTTATGGGAAGCGATGTAGAACTCCAACCTGTTGGGATGAAGTTGGAGAAAGAAAGCTACTTAGACCCGATCTTGTGCAGGAGATGACCGAGAAGGTTCAAGTCATCCAGAAACACATCAAAGCTGCTCCAAGTCGGCAAAAGAGCTATGCTAACAATCGTTGAAGGGACTTGGAGTTCGACGTTCGAGATAAAGTCTTCCTTTGAATATCTCCATGGAAAAGAGTCATGCGATTCAGGAAGAAAGGGAAGCTAAGCCCAAGGTACATTGGCCCCTTTGAGATCCTTGACCCTATAGGAGCCGTGGCCTATCGTCTGGCACTTCCACCTAATATGGATCAAGTTCATGATGTGTTTCATGTATCACTACAGAGGAAGTACAAACCAGACCCCTCACATGCACTAAACTCAGAGGCGGTGCAGCTGGAAGATGATCTCTCCTATGAGGAGCAACCGGTAAAAATTCTAGACCGAAGTGATAAGGTTCTACGCAACAATACAACCTGCCTTGTCAAAGTGTTGTGGAGGAACCATAAGTTTGAGGAAGCAACTTGGGAACCAGAAGAGGCAATGAAGGAGAAGTACCCTCACCTGTTTTTGTAAAGTGAAATTTCGGGGGCGAAATTTCTTAAGGGGGGAAGAATGTAACGACCCAAAGTTTTTCAATGGAAAATTCCCTTCTTATATTTATCTCATAAAAACACAAAACAATGAACTACTAAGTGATAAGTGACCTTTAAACATAATTTTTTCACCCCTATGTTTGGAATTTTAAAAATCCGACATACACAGTTGTGTTCAAGATAGTTTTTGGAGTCTAATGAAACAAAAATAATTTTTGGTGAATAGTAACCTACCCTTATGAATAGTAACCTACCCTTATGAATAGTAATATGACCCTTATGAATAGTAAATAAGAGTAACATTACCTATGAATAATAAAATAAAATTTAGACATCTTAGAAAGTGACAATTTGACCTTAGTACGTTTTTGGTATTTTATAAGTCATAAATAATTAATTATAATGAATTAATTAATTTAAAAGAATATTTATTCCCCTGAAATGTATTCATAATGTATTGAATCAATTTCTAATAGTTTTTAGATAATTTTATAAGACCCTATGTAATTTTTGAAAGAACTATAAAATTAGTTTTAATCTTAAAAACTGTTTTTTAAGTAAATAATGATTTTAATTAAATATTAAATTAATAATATTTATAAAATTATTTTATGAAAAATGGACTTCATTTTTGGATTCTATACGTTGAAAAATGGTTGGGGTAAATTTTTGAGATTTTTCTGAGATACTTGAATTTTTGATGAATAGTGGAATCCGATAATTCACAATAAATGCTAAATAATGTATTAATTGAGTCACCGATGATGTTCTGCTGATGTAAGCCCACTTGGTTCGGGATTAAATTATAAAATTACTATTATTGGTCATCCAAGACTCACTATTCCTTGTCTTAGGTGAAATTAATAAACTAATCAATTTTATATTAAGGAAACCCCTCTCCCCTCCACTATAAAAGCCACCCTTCACTCCCTCTTTTACTCACACCTCTCAAGCTCCAAGACTTCTCTAAAATCTTCCCAAACACCTTTCCTAGCCCCTCCCGCACGTCCAAAAGCTGCTGGTCTCATCAAAAGACCTAGCCTATCTTCCTTAAGGAGGATCTCAAGAGGAAGATTCTAGAGGTAATTTCTCTCCCTCTTCTCCTTTAATTTCCTTTCAAATTCAAGTTCCTTTCTTGATCTCTCCCCACCTATATTCATCCAAATTGTTTTGTAACTCCATTATTATACATATACTGTATTTTTATGATTCTAATGGGATATTATATCACCCCACCCCCTTTACCTCTTCCTTTTATTTTATTTAAGAGAACGTTGTTCATGAGGTGTTAATTTATCACCTTCAAAAATGACATGATCTCTTTTTCAATTTATACCTTCAGATCTGGTCATGAAACCATTTTTATGGTTGAACCAGAATATTTTATATGTATTATGTTCTATTTTAAGTTCCATAAATAACATATGGCCAAATTACTAAGTTAAAAGTTAAAACGAGTTCGTTGTGATCCAAAAACCACTCAAATTAACCCAAATAATCTTCATTTAATTATTATCTAATGATTCGTCCACATGGATCTAATACAACTCATTATAAAATCATTAAAGCTCCTGTAATATCATTAATAACATGTAATATCAGTTCTGGATGTTTACCCATGATCTACCCAAACATCAATTTAAGAATACAAGTGGACCGCTCAAGAAAACCGTGAAAACGAACATCCCCGATCAATGTTTTTAAACTCTATAAGTCATCCAAGGAAAATAATATGACATAATGAAACCATAATGAACCATAGTAATGCACACATGGTTCTGTATTTCTAATTAATGAATTTAATGTCATTATACAGGACATTAAAGAGAAGGACGCATTTGGGTATAAGGTAGGGGGAAATCTCGAACACAATTTTCTTCCTTCGGGTTCTCCCTCTTTCACTCCATTTTTGATACAGTTACTCCTCAAAGATAATTTTTTCATCATTTCCTTTACTTTTCTGGGATATACATGTTTGTCACTGGTTTTTATGTCCATCAAAATGTTTTCCAAAAGAACTCTTCTTTCAAGATCTCACCTTTTACCTCCTATTCAAGGTTGATGGTTCTTGTATCAAGTATGTTGTTCCCTCTTTATTTTGGGAACCCAAAGCTTATGAATGTGTTATTATGAGATGAAACCCATTCCATTCCATGGGTTATTTATGTACATGTTTGATATGTGTTCTATGAGTCAAGCATGATAATGATAATGTTATGATGTGACGGGTGCGCTCGAAATTATATAGCGCTCCAATGCATTGGGTAAAGTGATGAATATCATGAGTAAATGTGAAATTATGTGTTAACAATATTCTATCTTTGTTCACTGGTACGTGTGGTAGTTAACCACTAAGACATGATGTTTCATTTTTATGCATTGCCACATTTCAAGTTTATTGTTTATTCTCCTCTCATGTTCATGATCTTTTGCCTATGTCATGATTATGCTCACCCCATGATGTATTGTTCTTATCTATCCTCTTACTGGGGTTCTAGCTCAACCATTTTGATGTATATCCTCAGGTGGCTACATGTACTAAGGAGAGGACAAGTGCCAATTAGAATCTAGAGAAGATGAAATTAAATAAATGTTTATGGTTGATGTTGTATTTGTTATGTGTGGTACTAGTTTGCCCAAGACACTAAACCTTTGGATACTCTATGTGTAATACTATTATGTTGTTTATCTTTGAAATGATGTAATAGTAATGTAAGAAAAGACCGGGTCGCTATAATTATTATCAGGAAAAAAATAATTAAAATTCCAATAACAAACTAAAGAGAATTTTCCTCTTTAGATTGAAAATTTATATTTTCTTTAACCAAGCATGCTGTAAAAACTCTTGAATCAAATAAGTTGTTAAAGAGAAAATTTCAAGATAATTTTACTAAAATGATTCATGATATAAGTTATATAATGTAATTAGTATATCTTCTTTTATAATTGGTACTTGATATCCCCTATATGATGGATATTTAAATTTTAAATAAATGAGCATCGTTTAAAATTTTTACAAGTGAAACCCAGTAAAGGTTCTTATAGAGAAAACCATCATGTAAGGGTCAATTATTGATGATGCCCTAGAGAGGGAACACATATGTTTCCCTTGGAACCCAATTGAATTATTCCTAGGATGTGTTGGACCTAGAGGTTATGCAGCAAGGCCTAGTGATATTTTTAAGTGTAAAATTTCTTTAGGTTCAACACCTTATGCTATTGTAAGGGGATATCACTATAAAGGAGGCTTCCTAAAAACCTTTAATCACCTCTGGATTCTTGTGATAAGTTTTTTGAGGAGAGGTTCTGTTCAGGTTCTATTTTTCTTGATTAGGATTTCTGTAATCAAGAGACACCATGATTAAATGGGTGATCATTCAGAAATGTAAGCCTTGTTAAAGGGATGAGCATTGTGTAATGTTCCGGTTTAGAAGGTTAGACATGTCTTGGGAATGATCGACTACTTTATAGGTCATGTGACATTTTTCTTTTTTTTAGAGGGATATCATAGACCTAGAATATATATTTCTATATGCACTTTTTTTTACTATAGTGGCACACATTGTTACGCAAAGTGTTGTCAAGTTAAGTAATATGTTAAATCATTTGTTGTTTGGGTGAAAAGGCCACGTAATACCTTAAACAATATGTTACCTGACTTTTTTGATAAAGTATCTTGGGTTCTTGAAGCTATGTTTTTGGGTCATCATCAGATTAGAGTAACCAACATATTGATATCCCATTATGAGAATTTTACCTTTTAGCTATAAGTAAAAAGTTGATATTTCCCAATGATTCAGGTTGATGTTAAATGAACGATTCTATCCTGTGACATAGTCAATCTAGATTGGTGTTGGATTCTATTATTGATGCTCAAGATGCATGTATACTTGACTCAGTTGGAGAATTACATGTACATATAATGGTGAACCCATTCTAGTGTGCTTATTAGTAGATGGTTTTTCTATTTTCTTGAGCTATTCTCACTAAATTTTTTTCTTCCATGTCCAGGAACCAGGTTCATATAGAACATGAACCATCAAATATTTTTCTATTCTCACTAACGCGATGAGAAGGACACTCCTAAGGTGGGGAGTTTCTGTTTGGTCGTGAGAAGTGTATACATCTAAGTAGAAGGAACATGATTATAAGGGACCATTTTAAAGTGGTTAGAATGGGATTAATGACCTAATAGAATTTGTGGAAGCCTGTTTTATATGTGAAATCCTGCCTTGATGAGACTAATGTGCCAAGTATCATGGTCATCTTAGCCTTGATAATGAAAGAACCATGGGATTTTGAGATCGGGTATGGAATTGGGTGGTATGGTAGAGTACAACCACTGTGTAAGGAAGGTTTGGTACATGCCAGTTGCATGGGATACCGTTTGGATAACTAGTCAGTGAGTAGCTGAGTTCGAGCTGAGGATCAATGGTTTCCTCTTGATTCTTCAGGGAATGGTGACCCAGAGCTTGAGTAAATTAAAAGACAGTGCCCATGGTGAGGGATAACATGAATTTAAATTAGAAACTGTGATACGATTGACCCATGTTTGAACCTAGACACTCATGGTAGAGAGACATAGTGTTAAGTGTTGTCTAAGGCTGTTATAGCCAATTTTAGATGTGAGTGTAGATCAGAAGAATCTTCTTGCACCTATCGATAAAATATTTGTGTACTCCTTGTTTAGAGGCAAGCATGACCTTTATCTTGATTTTGTCCTAAGTATACTAAGATAGAATTAGTTATACACTATTCTAAACCAATAAAATTCCCTTTATGTCTTTAAGGATAGACTCTTTAGACGTTCACTCACTGGGTGGTTTAAAGAAATCCTATGGGAGTGGATTCCACCTTGGGAAGTTGGTGATGACCCTCATGTGAGAAGGGCCATGGCTATTTGGATGAGTCGTTGGATGGTCATTTTTGAAATCATATGTTATTTTATAGAAAGAAATATGAATGATTTGATTTGGATACTGAACTAGAGGCTAGCTATAGGAGTCAGTGAACATGTTCGGTGTGATCTTGAGATGCCTCTAATTAAAGGCATTAGGGCCTATCCTTTGGAAGGTTCCAGCTGTTTAAGCTGAGAATTTTTGAGAATATTCAACTATAGGTGTTTATACTATATGTTTTAAAAGGGAATATATGGTCATTGTGTAATCATTTTTTGTATGTTGTGAGTTTAGGTGGGAGTTGTGGAAAGGGTCGTCAAGGCATTTCAATGAATACAAAGTGGCCAGTTTCATCTGGGTCAATCAGAATTGACCATTTAGATGAAGTGATGGTTAGATTTATTTACTCACCATAATTGGGTGTTTCTTTTTGATAAATTTTCTAGGAGTTTCGTTATAACTCTATAGACATGTTTTTATTGGCAATTCTGGTGGTTTATTTTTCATGACTCAAAATTGGACGTTCAAAGGATAAGACCTAATGTGGGGAGTGCCTTAGGATGTTTGAAAAAATAGATGATTATGGGATCATGAATTATGTTAGAGGATCTTAGGTAAGCTCTATCTAGATGTTTTGTCCTTGTGTTTTGGTTTTTACTAAGTTTTGGTGGTTTGAGAATCATATTATTCAAAGAACTCTTAAAAGAAATTGGGTGTCCAAGACACAACACAACTGTTTGATGGGAAATTCATGACCTTGGTAGGTTAAGTGTTATTATAGCTATTCCAAAAGTCTTCTTAGGGATGAGATTCTCAAAGTTGAGGAGATTGTAACGTACAGTGTTTTGGTATGATTAAAAAATTACAAGAGTTTGAACTTTTTGTTTAGTGGTTGGGATGTATTCTAAATTGAGACTTAGAACACATTTCTGAGAGTTGGATCACTTAAATGTTAAATATTTAGATCTGGTTTAAGGACCAAGAGTTACCTTGGGTTTCCGATTTAGTTTTAGGATTAGTGGGGCTAGGAGAGTCAATCTTAAGAGGATATTATCCGGGGATACAGTTTGTTTGAATTCATGTAGCCCTTAGAGGAAACCATGTATCCTAATCTAGTAGAGTAAGAGGTGTCACATGGTTAGACTATACCATGATATAGGAGGTTCATGGCCATGAAAATGGTTTGTAGTTTATTACATAGGTGGAACAGAGGCTACATAGGGTTTTCCAAGCCATGTGACCAACCTTCATGGTTAGTGCCACTTAACAATTTGCTACACACGTTTAGGAACACATTTTGGAAAACCGTTCTAGAAAACCTTGCGGGGTGTGTCCTTGGAATGTAAATCCCATATGGCTGGATCACATTCAACCTAAAAATTCATCTCATTAATGTGATAGAAATGAATGTTTTCCCCCTCCTTCCTATTTCTGCCTCTATTGTTCCTTATCCTTCATGCACAGTAGGGGCAGCCGCTCAAGCTCCCATTCCCCTCCTTTTCTATTATTCCAACTATCTCCTCTATTCATTGTTATAATAAAGCACCGTTGGTCTTACTATATTCTTATGTGTAAGATCTTCTTTACTCTTGAGCCTTTAATTGTTTACCTTTATCTTGATGGAGTTGTTTTTATGTGATCTCATTTAACCTATTTTTCAGGGAATTTGATTAGTCTTTCGATTACATTTATTCTGTATTGAATCAAAGATCAATACTATATGATTGGAACATCCTAAGAATAAGGTTGAGGGTCTATATTATTTTCTCTAAAAGTCACATCTTTTATATAATATTATCATTGTGATGCATGCCATACTTTTCATGTTTCATTTTTAAATTAGGAAATGCTTTAAATTAAATGTATAGAGCAATTTTTGATGTGTTCATAAACCTATTGAGATGGTTTGAGGTTATAACATCAACCCTAACCACCCCTTTAGGCTGGGTTCACTAAATCAATTAATATTCATGGTCTTCCTTATGACTAAACCACCATTGGGGTGATTTAATTAAAATGATTGTGCTTATAGTAAATACCAATGTCAGAATTGTATTCTATATCACCCCATTTTAGTGTATTTAAGTTTTCCACTCGATTGAGATGCTTAAATTGAATTAATTAATTTCTTGATGGAAATTCCATGTTTTATAATAAACCCACCTTTTGAGGTTCACTATATTGTGAATCAAAAGTGAATTGATTGTTGATGTTCATAGTGAAATGTATCTTATGTCATAGATTATTCCCATGGACTCATAGTTTTTGTTAGAATTAATGGGCATCTTTTGAATTATAAATAAAATGGAATAGTTTTATAAATTTAATTGATTATGGAATATATGGTCTTATAATGTGTATTTAAAATTTGAAAGTGTATTATACTAAAAGGATCCACTATTCCTTGAGCGATATTGATTTCTTCTTTACAGAACGTCGAGCTAAGGGCTCACAGGGAAAGTAGGATTACCTTAAATTTTATAGTATGACTAGAGGGACCTCATTTAGGGTCAGTTTGGATGATGTGTCACACCCCTAGGCCAAGGATTATGGGAATGGTGTCTCATATCAGTTGGGTTTTTGGGCATGGAATCTTGCACCCGCTTGATTAGGATGTTGAGCATGATGGTCGCATCCATGTGTAGGATGATGAATGTGATTTCTATATCCCATTTCAGATGATTTGGACTATGAACAATTTATTATGATGAAACATATACTTATCATTGATTTTAAAGACTGTTGTATGGGATGTCCTTATTCATTCTTTGAGATATTATGGGCATGATGTTCCTTACAGAGTATAGAACTCTTATGAATTTTTAAGGATGTCTGAGTTACGCCTTAGGTCCTGAAAAGTATGACATATTTATATAAATGGATATATAAGATAGTACATATTTCTTCCACATATATAAATACAATCTTATATATATATATATAGGGTGACATGTTATAAGGTATCCCAACTTAGGCCAAAGTATGTGTAGTCGGCCAGGTGTCCTTGAGGAACCTGATATGAACTTGTTTACATTTATTATTATAGTAATGATTTACTTTTGATATAACTACACACTAAATTATTTTATATTCATGAACTATATTATTAAATAGACACCATTGGTGTTGTCCTACTAAGTATATCTCACACCCTTTTGGGTCCGCCATTGCCTTGGGGTACCAGAACAGATCTCATGTTTGCAAGAATAGGTTTCTAGGTTGTACTTGCTTGATATTATCATTCTTATCTAGGATGGAGTGTTAGAGAAGAGGACTAGAACTGTGGTCGGGATTTTATTCGATATAGATATTGTATCTTGTACTTATTCCTTTACTTTTTCATTGTTGATATGTACTATATATACCTACCTGTATTTCTGTCAGAGAATGTTTATTCATGATAATTTATTCATTCATTATTAATTTCTGGTTATTATTATATTCAAATTCCTTAATTTATTATTGATTTATATTTATTTATTATTGATCCAGAGGGTGTATTATTCCCACTATACATCTTTCACACCCTCTCTTATAGTTGGAATCCTTTGGCATATGAGGATGAATTCTTGAGGCCTAGTGGCCGACCGACTTAGAGCACCATTTTTAGTGGCATCTTGGTCGGGATGCTACATATCTTAATATTTTTAGAGATAATAGAAAGGATATTCCTACATAATAAATAATGGAATTTATAAATTACTTTATCCACTTTCACTAATAACCAAGATATCAAGACTGATGAATTTATATTTTTGGAGAGTATGTTTATATTAATAAAGGAACTATAGTATGAGTTCTTGAAGAAACGACAATGTTAAGTAAATCAGAGGATGTATAAGATATTTTAATGATGAGTAAGAATTGAATCATGAAATAATATTATATTATTATAATTTTATTTCATCATTATTTTGAAATTAGATGCGATTATCTTATCTTGAGTATTTAGGTGTTATTACTTGAGTTTTAAATGAAAAATTCAAACATGAATTAGAACTGCTCTTTTGTAGCACTCATAACCTTCACATAGACTGTAAATATATACATTTCCATATTTATTAATCATCTATTTATATAATTCCTCTTAGTATAGAATTTTTATTTTCTTGTATGTGTAATGTATTAAAAATTGATTTGTTCTTAATATTATATAATTTTACAAAAATATATGATGAAAATTAGATCTAAATGAAATTATTTTTCATAAATAATATTTTTATTATATGATAGGTTTTTATGGATATTATATAACTTAAATGTATAATAATAATAATAATAATAATTCATGGAAATATAAAATGGGATATATTTAGGTTAAATAATATGAAAAAATGAATAATACTTATAGATTTCTCATGATTCACCTTACTCTTGTGTGTTAATGGAAACCATTAGGCATCAACCAAAAGGATTATTCCACCTCATATATTCCACCACCAAAATAATCAAAAACACTATATGGAATTTCCCAAACTCTCTATGATGTTATGATGAACGGGTGTTAAGATATGTAACCTTGAGAATGGGTGGTTTAATAAGGGGTATCTTATTTTAAAATTTCTTTTTAAATTAACATTCATGACTAGTTAAATTCAATATACTCTCAATATTAAAACTCATCCACACACATATGCAGTAGATAAAGAAAAACACACAGTATTTTTACAAAGTTCATCTACAATTTGGGTGACTATGTCCTTTCTATGTTGGGTGAAATATGATCATAGGTACTCCACTAATATCATAAAGAGAATACATATAAGTAAGGTATAATACTTTAACTATAACAATTTCTCAAAATTTTATGTCACCTAACAGTTATTTTATATATAATACCTCCTTTTTATAATGATTTTATAATCAAAAATAAAAATATCTTTAATAAAATTCAGAATGATTCAGCACTAACAAAAATATCTTCAGTGAGCCTCTATAATATTTAATACAAATATATACCTCTTTATTTTCAAAAAACATCAATGAATAGAAAATATTTTAGTAGAAGAATCGAAACATTGATATTTAAAAAAAATATTCTTGAATTCATAAATTTATTCTTCATCTTTAAATCCTCAGCATGATTATGTGTATTTGTTTCAATATTTGAATGTGTAAATTCCATATAATTTGGTCTTCATAATTCTTAATATCTGATGATCAAAATATCATCCAAATAAAGTATATCACTGATCCATTAGATATAAAAACAAATCTCATAAATATCCTTTAAAAAATATCTCTAAAATTATACGATATTTCTCATTTTATTATCCCCACAAAAATATCTTGAAAATAATTAAAAAATCTCATATAATCAAGAAACTAATACTTACATAACATTTGATTAATGTTATGCAGTCTCTATAATAACATACATGAGCTCATTTTTTTTTTATTCTAGACCATTTTACTCTTAGTTGAACCTTAAACCTCTAGTTTGTTTAGATATGAACTCCAAATTAATTATACATGAGATTCATATTAATCTTATATACCCTTTGAAACTTTTGAGCTTCTCATATATTGTATTTTCATTTATCTTAGGTGAGATTTAGTATATATTATTTTACCATTCATAGTGAGTGAAAATCCCAATTTTCTCTTACATGGCCATACATAATCTCATAACTCAATTTACCAGTTGACTTAAACCCCTGAAAAATTCTCAAAACCTCTTCAAAAATTTAAATTAAACCCAAATAAAGTTCAAAATAATTTCAATGATTGTGAAATTTTGTTGAAAATAAATACAACAATTCTATAATGATTACTTGGGTTCTTCAAAACCCCATTTAGATTTATTTTCAACTATAATAACTCACATAAATTCATAGACATTTATCAAATAGAAAACATATCAATAACACAATATTTTATAAATCAATGTTTTTAAGAGAATTCAATCCCTCATTTAAAGGAAATTTGTGGTTTTTGAACTTGATTCTCTCTCCTTTAATCAACTCAATAAATTAAACCACTTTGAATAGTAAAACCATATATTTATTCCTTAAAAAAATGTCACATGAGTTATGTTTCTTTATAATCCTTTGGAAATAGAATACAAATAATTGTGGGGCATAGCCAATTTTTTTTGGTAAGAGGGGATGTAAAAAACATGCATTTTATTCCATATATATTTAAAAATATCTTTTTTCATAGTCTTTGTAATTTTTTTACCATTTGATTCAATGTGGAATTATATTCCAGCCTAACATCTATATCTAAAAGTTTAACCTAGATAAAATTATATTTGATATAAATATATTTATATATATATTATTGCACAATATTATTTGAGAGATTTACGCCAAACTAATTATCATAACCAAGTCTCATTTGTTTTTCAACCTTCACGTTAAAGTATACTGGTTGATATTTCTTCTAAATTATTTGTAAACAAGGTTTTGTAGTAGCCACATTTTCTTCCTATAAAGTACTCAGACCAATAATTTATTTTTATTACAATTCCAACGCACACAAATTTTCCATATAAAAATGTACCTACTAATGTGTATTTTCTATCATCAATATTTCTAGAAATTTTAGAATCAATATATCCCAACAGATCTAGATTATCACGTATTTCATACAATATGTCATGATTTATAGTCCCTTTTATGTAGCGATGTATAATTTGAGCAACCATAATATTTCATTATTTATGATCACTTTAAAATATTTCAAAAAAAAACTATATAGTCTATTAGATCTAGATTATGAGAGATATCAAAGGACTTTAATAAGTTTTTTAAATATTTTTGATTTACAATTTCCCCTAAAATATCCTCACTCATATTCATTTGAACTATCATGTGTGTTGACACTTCATTAGATAATTACATGTCAAATTTCATCAATAATTTCTTGACATGTTTATCTTGATATAATAAAATAAATTTCTTTTTTTTATAACTTGTAATATTAGAGAAAATGTATTATCCACAAGAATTGAGATTTTAAATTTCATCTTCATTTGTATTTAAATATCCACACAAGTATACTCCTTATAACCTATAAGAAATATTTCATTGTTATATATGATAACAATGAGGGAACCTATGATTATTTCCTTCACATAAATGTTGTTATAAAAATTCCATTTGATTAAGTTTATCTTCTTCAAACATCTATCTAACTTTTAATACCGAACATCAAACATTTGTTCTCCACTAATATATAAATGTTCTATTAAAATTAGTTTTTCATCACTCTCATCAAATTTTCATTGATATACTTTTTTATTTTCTTCAAGCATGGACTACCAAACACTTTAAATGTGGTGAATCATTTTTTTCCCAACCAATACATAACTCAATTATAGAGTTAAGGAGTCTCTATTGGAACCATGGTTGTTCTTTGCTGGAAAAAGAGTTTAGTTTGTGTTTTTTATTAATATAATTTAGGTTGATCATGTTTTGGGTTTGTTATTTTCAACCCTATTCATGGAATATTAGGTAAATTACATGGAAAGGGGTCATAAATTTGGTTCAGAAAGTAGTACTGAAGGTGGCGTCGTTCTCTAATGTTTTCCAAATTTTTGGGGCTGAAAGTCGAAAAATTGAGAAACTTGTTTTAGTTCAAGGAAGGTGCATGAAAGATTTTAAGTGTGCATGAAATATTGGTTTTTGCACGAAATATTGAAGGTGTTTTTGGATATTGCGTGCAAGACATGTTTCAGGATCGGAACGTCGAAAAATGGAAAAGTCATGGAGTGCGTGGAATAAGATGTTGCGTGAAAAGGTTTGAGAGCCCAATGAGATGTAAAAAGGGGGTTTGCATACTCATGAATAATATTGTGCGCAACGACAAAAATGCATTGGGATCTTGCATGCAGGGTCACCAAGGGCCAATAAATATGCGGCTACCCCCCAGGAAAACTGAAGAATAATTTTCCCTCTAAAATCTAGTAGCTTAGCTGTGCAAATGATTTGCGCGTGAAATATTGGAAGAGAGTAAATATTGCATGCAAGATGTTCCTTTAGTCTGAAAAGACCAAGTGAACCCTTCGGTTCAGTTGCATGAAAGATATGTATTTCATGGAAAGTATGTGTTGCATGGAAGTCATCTTTCACGAGAATTCCCAAATCTTGAGCGCAAGTTGGGGTTTTGTGTGCAAGTGTGGTGTTATGATTCTGATAGGATTAGGATTATCTGATTTAGTGGTTTAGTGCTTTCAAGTTCATCGATAAAGGACTTTGATGCATGCAATGTCTCATTATGAACAGAGAAAAAGGCTTAAATGAAAATCTATTGAAAAGACCGTCAAGTCGATAAACTTAGTTTGACTTCTCTCAAGGCAGTGAGCTAGGGGGAGTTGACGGAAGTGATCTGATGGATGTGTTAAACTTTCTCTGAAACTTTGTAAAGGTAGTGTACTCGGAACAAAGTGACTATGAATGAAACTTGTAATCCATAAACTAGGGAAGATTAATGTTGGTATGACTGACACACTGTCGGCATATACTCCTTGGACGTATCCCTTTGCAGCGAACCAAGTAAAAGTTATATGCCATCTCCATAATTTCATTTGTTTGATAGATTTAACAAGTTCATACCAACATGGGAACAAGATCCACAACATTAAAAATAAAAATTTGATACCCTGATTCACCCTTCCCCTCTCAGGGTGTTTCAGGGTCCTTCAGTCTCAAGATATCTGTAGGTTTAAAAAGAAAAATTTACCCTAGTGGAGGTCCTATAATTAATTTTTAATGATTTCATTGATATCTAGGTGCAATGTTTATGCTTGAGTTTTATTTTGGTTAAATCACAAGTACGATAAATTTTAATGATTTTTTTAATATTTATTAATTTAATATTTATTTATCTAATGGAAACAGATGGTTATATATTTTAAATAGAATAAATTAAATATTATAATAAATAGAATTTATTAATTATGGGGTTTACCATTGGGGTGAAATAATCTTCTCTCTTGTTTCAGCTCCCTGAGATGACCGTTGTGGGTGTTCGACTAAATGATTTTAATTAATCATCAATTAATTAATTTATGTGTGGATAAATATGGGTTTCACCATATTTAATACATTATATAGATGTTCTATTGGGTTGGCCACTATTTTTGAGATATAGGGAGAGGTTCTAGATCATGGCAAGACTGGTGGAGGATCAATGGAGAAAGACTAGATCACACAACATTGATGAATGGATCATGTGACAAAGACGAGTTGAACCATAGAATCTGTGATGAATTTAAGTTATGGAAATTCTCCATCAATGTAAATATTTTCTTGAATTAATATACTATTATTCATGATTAAATGTTTCTATAGTCCTTATCTTATAGGTTTCTTATTCTATTTAGATTATTATAGATTAATGGACTTGGTTTTTATTGTTATTTTCCTTCAGGAATACATTTTTAATTTAATATTATAAAATCATATATATCAAAATCACCCATCGAATTTATCCATGATCCTCATTACATTAATCCCCATTGGGGTTTTTCCTTATTCCATGCATCTTGTAGTGAGTTGTGAAAGGATTTTTTGGTGGTTAGTATCTGCATCATCCCAATTATATGTTTTCCCCTTCTATTTGGGGTAGAAAATAATTGATGAACTTTATGTTGTTAAGAGGTCTGACCATGGGGTGATTATAATATTGAGTAAGTAATGACCGGTGGTGATGGTGATTTCCATAAGCATCGAAGTTTCAATATATAAACTCTAGGCAGTGCGATACAGAACTTGGGAACAAGAGATCGAGTCAATTCCATAAGATGTGGTATAATAAAATTATTTGAATATTGAGTAGGAACCTAAATGGTTATATATAGTTATTGGTTGTTCTATGAGGCTTCTAAATGTGGAATCAGGAAGCGATGGTGTGGAAAAAGAGAGATCATGCAGTTCTAGGCGAAGAACATGACAATATATCTTGTAGCTCTGAAGAACACTTTCTATATACCTTATTAGTTTTGACACTAGGGTTTTAGAAGGTTATAAATATCACATGGTATACAATATGAATTTAAAAATTGTATAGCGTGACTAATTACACACTCAACCGCACAATATGTAGTTTGGATACACATCATGTATGAATTTGTGACACATATTATGAATAAGTTCACACCTAAGGTTACATTCATGGACCACACATCATGTGTTCAAGGAAGCACATCATGTAGTCAAGGACTACATGAATCATTTGGCTGTTGGAACATGTTGAGTGATCTAGATGGTCCCACACACCATGTTTCGTAATGCACACGCCATGTAGGTGGACTATTACACACCATGTGGTCAGGCTATGCATGACTAAGAATACTCAAAGGGGTTAAATTTTATGGAACCATCAACTACATGTTTTGTACTTTTCTATCCTTAGTGTTTTTATCATAAATCATTGATCAAGTCTCAAATTTGGCACATGAGTAGTTCGTCTTAAGTATTTTTATTTATAGCATGATATGAAACACTTATCATTACTATCAGAGGAGATAAATAGAGTGAGTAATGAAATTAAGTTTTTTTAATCTTTTTAAGGATGACATATATGTTTAGTATTTATGATTGGAGAGTTATTAATGTGGGAAACACCCCATGGTGGCACAACTGTGTCTATGTGTGGGTTTCCCATCATCTTCATATAGTGTCAATATTCCCCTCACATACATGGGTTTTTGGATCCTCTACCTATGGATTTGATAGGTTCATTATCCCACAGCACACCTGATGTGTGAGATCCTCTATCTATAGGGTCAACACCCCCCCAATTTAATATCCCATTAGGAGAAAATGATCCTCTCCTAGAGTCAGTTATCCCTCATTTTTGTGTTCTACTTGATGATAAACGGGCCCTCTACTACAGTTCCATAAAGATCACATGGGATTTTGGTTTAGTTATTTCATATTCGTGGAACTACGTGATGATTTTTCTCTCCAGTAGCTTGGATATACTATGCACGAATCTCTCATATGCTCTAAGTTATCTTATTTACAACATAAATGGGTGGTGATGATAGTAGGGGTTTATAACCCCTTAGAAAATTTCTAATGTTATTCAAGATATGATTTCCCCAATGGGATTATATAATGAAGGAATGATGATGGTTGAAAATAAGGTGTGGTAACCCTAGATGAATCGTATACATGAAAAAAGAGTGGGCCCTCGTTTTAGGTTTCCAATGGTGGTGTGGATGTTGGAGGTGTTTATAAAGACAAAATACTTCAAGAAATATGAATCCACAAGAACCTATTGGATCCATTATAAATTTGATGTAAAACAAGGCTATTGAATTTAGAATATGTGGGATTTTCAGTACTTTGAGAATCCCTAAATTATTATGATATTCAAGCCTTCATGGATTTGAGATAAGATAATTCATAAATCTCTGTCCCTAAGACTTCTAATGGATAAGAATAATAGAATCCTTGTATTCCTACATTCATTATAGGTATTGGAGTCGACTTGTTAATTTTTCTTTACTTTTTCATTTTGGGGTGTGATACTGAGTATGTTTATACTCACACCAACATGATATTTATTTCCACACATGTTGTGTCTATGAAGATGATGCATGGTATGGAGATGTTTTTTTGTAAAAATGGAACTGATTTTTTTTATTCAGAGCTGATAATTGGAAACACATGGTGAATCATGGTGGTTCTCAATGGTTGTAGTGACCATTTCGGCTAGAGATAAATTTAGGAGAACATGTGGTGAGGAGAATCTTTCATGTATCTTGGGTCTATTAGATTTAGAGTCTTGTTGGACGTATAGTTGTTTTGGTGTTCATCTATGTGTCATTTTTTTTATTTTATTTCTCATGAAAGTTTATTTATAAAGTTAAGTTATACATATGTTTATATTTTATTAGTGTTTATAATTGTTTTATGTATTGGATATAAGTGTACATATTAAGTTGGAATAGGATAAGGACTGCAATATTATGTGATATGACTACTCAGTCCAAGTCACCATCCCATGGATTATTGGAGGTGGTCTTGGGGAGGAACACTTGTCTAACCACCTTCTCAGAAGGGTCTTTGATAGTTTGGGTCATATTATAGTGGTATCAATGTGGTCAAGTCTTAGTGACAAAGTTTAGAGTTAGTAGTCATGTGGGTACTTGTTTGGGAATTTATGGAAACAATGTTATGTGGGTCTTTATTTGGGTTACATGACTAGGGAAGTCATCATAAGTAAAATAGGTGACTTATCCTTTCTATAGTACTTTTATAACTTTTTAGTCATTCCAATGACCTACAACATCATTGTATTGTATAATAAAGTTGGTGGATGGATCATATTGTGGCCAGTTATGATCTTCCATGTCCTTTATATTCCATATCATCAAGATATTTTCTTAGCATTTTGGCTTCATCATCTCAAATAAAGGGCATGACCCATGATAGCCATATTATGTGTAGAGACAGGGTCATGATGATCATATACTTATTGTTGGGCCTCTCGGTACTGGTTGGATGATGTATTATGTATAAGACTCAGGTGATAGATATTATTTCCCCATGATAAAAATCTATTTATCCCCCCTTTTCAATTAATGTGGATATTTATTTATGGTAGTTCCCACTGATTTACATGGGGATACCTAGAGTCTCGACATTCAATATGAATTTTAATGACAGAGACCTCATGGGTTTGTATGGAAACCATGATCCCTAGGATATAGAATTTTTTTAGAGTTAGATACACACATTTACATCTATTTTATACTCTGAATGACTAGATTAGGATTCCTACATTGGGATCCCTACTTGACATAGTTATCCATTGGTGGATGATGTTTTTCTCAAACTCATAACAAGACTGCTCTACGATGGATGAGGTTCAAGCCCTTATATTTGAAGGAATATTATCTACAGATATTGGAACCTCTACAAGAAGCATGAACATGTTTGAGTATACATCGAGGCCCACATACTTTGTGAAGTGTTCCATGGACATTCTTAATAGTGAAATTGTTTGAGAAAAATGGTTAAATTGGAGACTCTAGAGGAAGAGTTATTGGGAAGTGGTTTTGTTTTCACGCAACACCACCTACACTGGATACCTTTAGAGAGGTTTAAAATTTCATTATTATTGGAAGATATACTACTTCACTTTGGGATTAGATTAGTTTTTCACATAAATATGTTCATAGTAGTTCTATATTTGAAACTTAAATTAGGATATAATAGTGAGATCATAGATTTTTTTTGATTAAGGTGGTGGCCTAACATGGAGTGATTTTAGTTGGGGAGTGGGTGGTGCATGAGTAGATGGATATGGATGATTCTATGATCATATCCAATTAATAGGACCTTTGGTGAATTATTTTCAAGTGAAAAGTGATTATGGTTGTATCTATAAGAATATTCATGTGATAGATGAATATGATCAGAAATTTATTCGTGAATTTTAGATAAAAATTTGTGTTCCCTTATCACGAACCTCATATTAGATAGTGTAGAAACGAATTATTATTATTTCATAATTTTTTACAAATATGAAAATTCCAGTAAAACACCCAGCCATAACCTATTTATCTTGATATTTTCTAATGATGGTTACCATTTTCCACATTCTTATTTGGGTAAATAAGGATTTCACTTAGTGAAGAAGGAGGTCTTTCAAGATAATTATTTTGTGGTAGAGATGAGATATAGTGGTACCTAACTATAAATGGATTGGGTACTAGTACTTTTATAGTGTTGGGATGCATAATTGATTTAATTATGTGAGATCTACCCCCATTAAAGAGTGATATCCTATTAAGTGTTCTGAGAGGAGCCTTCCCTTATAAAATCTTGGTCAGTAACCCATTATATGGTAAGAATAGGTTTATATTCTATATGTATGGATAATAATTAACTTATTTTTTATGTGGGGAAATGATTTAATGTTCCCAAAGGAAAACCTCTGGTTGTCCCTCGATGAGAGATTGTGGTGTTCATCAACCTGTATTTTGGATATGGAATTCTAGTGATTTATGAGTGGAATGATGAATAGACTGGTGGTGTTTTTTGCAATATTTGGACTAAATCCTTAATTATATTAGTTCATGGATTAGCCTATTGTCTATTCAAGTAATTTTTAACTAGTATGAATATGAGAGTAACACTTTTCTAGTTAACTCCCAGAGTGTGAGATAAGGATTCAAGAAGAAGCAATTAATTATTTCCTGGAGAGGGAGGCATTTCTCACCATTGATAAATAATAGTGTCACCAAACTCTTAACTTATAGGAGGGAGGCCCACTATGTTGATGTCGACTTATTAGTCCCATATACTTGAAAATTATTTGGTGATAAACCTTGAGGGGTTTTAAGAAGGTGTGGATCATGTTAACCACTTCCCCAAGAGCATAGTGATTTTTTCCATTGTGTTCATATTGAATATCAGGAAAAATATCCTAAGTGGTGACTGCAATATTTGATTGTATCCCATAGTGTTGTTTTATATTGTGAAAAGTTACCTCTTAGATCAATGAGGATTCATTGGGGGGTGGGGGTGGGGTGAATCAGTGATTCTAAATCTTTTAAATTTTCTTGGTGAAATAACCCTCATCATCAATTAAAGTGAACCTTTATCATTGTTTAACACATGCACACACACACAAGATAAGAGTAACATATTTTCAAGGTCCACCTCTAAAAATGAGATGTCTAGTCTATGGAATGATCTAGATTCCATTGAGATCATATGATCCACTAGTTTTAACATGTAGGTACAGTGACCAAGGTTTATCCTTGAACTCATATTACATCAGGTCTCATGACTATGATAGTGCATCCCCCATCGAAACAATAATTTTTTTAATATCCACAATAAGAAATCCATCCAACCATATTCTTCGATTACTTAAATAGTTCTCATCTTCTTCAAATTAAACCGGTGGAAATATAATAAGGATCTATTATCTCAATGCCAATATGAATGACCAAATAATCCTATTCATTCTTCAATTATTCCACACCACTAATTTTATATATTTTTCTTTTCATATCACTTTCTTCACTTACTTTCCAATTTATTTCATGACATCTCTTCAATATTAAATTTGAAAATCAAATTCAAATTTAAACCTCCATCTTCTTTCAACTCCAATTTTAAACTCTGCCTTTGGATCTAAACTAAAAATATCTTAACCATATAATTTGAATTGGTAGTTATTATAGAATTAAATAACCACAAAATTAATCAGATGAAGAAAAATTAGTAAGAACCCTTGAATTTGACCAAATTTCACTTCAATGTGTAGTCTATGGGATTATAGTGCATCATTCTAGTTTTCAACTGTTTTCACATAACAACCAAATAAGGTTGGAGCATGGTGTAGTTGTTATTGTTTGGAGAGCTTGAGAACTCCAAAACCAAATATATTACCAATTTATCTCTATGGAATGACCATTTAAACTAAAGTGTAGTATTCATGAATTTAGAAGACCATGGTGTGATCCAAGTGCAATGATATAGAGGTCCTAAAAATTCTACACCCTTTGAAAACCACCCAAATCCTCTCTGTGACATGGATTGAACACTAAAACATAGAGGTTCTAAATTTATAGTGGAACCAAAAACCATCGGAGCCTACTCTAAAACATGGTTCTACTCTACAGCTTGAAGAACATCAGTGTAGAAGTATACTATGAAGTTTTTTCTGTCCTTATATGGAATAGTCCAAGTTCTGTGACATGTAATCTCTTACACCATGGCATGGTCACCACTTCTTCCCTTATCTACTTGTCCTCCACTACTGCTTCAAATTTCATGCATCATGAACTTCATTCATGGTATATAGGAACTACAAACATTTAACTTGGAATAATCTGATTTAGTCACTTAGAATATGATTTATGCATTGAAAAAAATCCAAAATACTTAATAATACCCTATTATCCAAATCTATACTCTCAAAACCACAACAACTATTAAATCTTGAACTCAACAACCCACCCTTTTGATTTTATTAGAAACCAAGGAACATAAATCACTAAAAAACTCGAAATATTTACAATGAATCATTATCTAATAATTATAAGCCTATTTGAGTGAACTCAGTGTAAAAAACAAGAACATTGAATAGTTAATACCATATTTTCCATTATATAGAGATCTATCTAAAAATTTTTAAACTCAAACTCTATAACCTTCAAACTGTACTTTATTATTACATCAATAATTCTTTATAGCCTAAAGAATTCATAAAATAAAATAAAATAAACTATAAAATTAGTTCATACATGCTTAAATAATAGTTACCACTTTTAATAACTCTCTCTAAATATATTCTTCCCAAAAACTATAACACATATAAATAAATACTACCCCTAACTGTATACTCTCCCTTTGACTATAAAAAGGAAGATAAAAATAAAGGAAATATTTATATTTTCAATTATTATCCAGCTTTGACAATAATATCCAAAGAAAATATGAGATATGGGACAAATATACCATACTTTATCACTATGAAGAGTGAGGATTAACACCTAACTTCAAAATCATATTAATTTTATTTTCTTTTGATAGTGGCTAGGTAAATGCATCTGTAATTTTCTCTTTTATAGGAAAAAATTCCAACATCAAATCATTATTATCCACTAGATATTTGATGAAGTGATAATTTATATCAATGTTCTTTTACCTTAAAATCTGAACTAAATTCATTGAAAGATTAATTTCACTTTTATTATCACATCACAAAATTAATGGAAACTTCACTTCATCCTTAAAATATTCTTATTGATTCTTAATCCACATATGTTCGGTTGAGTCATGAGTTGTATCCACATATCATGCCTTATAAATTTGAAGATAAAATGATTTTTTATTCCTCAATATCCAAAAAAACACATCTTTCTCCAAGAATGAAATCTCCACCTAATGTAGACTTCTTATCTTCAAAAAATCTTTCCCAATATACATTTAAATAACCAAAAAGATCAAGATTCCCTTTAAAATTGTATTTTAAGAAAAAAAAATTTATGGATGTGATATATATAAATGTTTTCTTATAATCCATAAAATTCTAATCCTTGGGTTCACCTTGATATCTGGCATTAAGTGTATCAACATACACAATATCTATTCTGGAACTATTGAGTAAAGTAAACTACCAATCAACTTCAGAAAATTTCTTAGATCAACTTCCTTCTCCCATTCATCTTTTTTCTAACTTTTTCAATATCAAAATTGGTGTATAAATATGATTCAATTATCCCATGCCAATTTTTTCAACATTTAGTTATAATACTTCTACTGAGATATAAAATGACATCTTTTTATTGATAAGTTTGTAAGATAAGAATATATTTCATCGCACTAAGCATAATAATTTTAAAATGATTCTTCACTTCCCTATAAAAAATATTCACAAAATCTTTCATCATTTTTTAAAAAACGATATCATAAACATAGAAAATAACAACTATAGACTCCTTATTATCACATCTTATGTATAAATTACTCAAAACTCTTTATTTTATAAAATTAAACTTATTTAGGTAGGTTTTAAGATTAGAATACCAAGATATTGGGGATTATTTTAGCCTATACTATAATTATTTAAAATAAAAATGCAATTCTAATATTTATAAAGAAAGAGACCACATGGTTTTTCAATTTATACTTCCTCTTCCAATTCACCATTGAGGAAGGAATACTTGACATCGATTTGAATGATCTTACAATGAATTTGTGCTCTAATAGAAAGAGAAATCACGATTGTTTCAAGTCATATAACCAGTGAAAGGTTTCATTGAAGTCAATTCCTTCAAATTGGGAATATTATTCACACACCAATATTTATTTATCTTTCAAAACTTCATATTTTTTGATCATTATGTTTCAAAATAACCACTTTGTTCCAATAACATAATTTTCATTGGGCTTGGGCACCAAATAAAAAGCATAATTATTTTCAATTTGTGATATATATTCATTTATTTCATCAAAGCACTCTTGATATTTCATTTCTTATTATACATATTTTGGTTCAATATAGGATAATTTTCATGACCCATCCCCCAGGGCCCGTGTCGTGACTACCCCAAGCCTGCCTTCCATAGGCCAAGGGTTGACGACTAGCACTGAATAAGTGTATCCCAAAAAGGGAAGGAATTTTCCTTTAAAATTGTACACACACACAAAACTAAAACTGTGGAAAGGTAAACCCTATGTAAACCAAAATTGTCTCTGAGGAAACTGATAAAATTACAGTATAAAATGAAAAGGAAAAGGGGCCAGAATATAATCCCAAATCCATAAGAAAAGTACAGCTGCCAAGGTCTGTCTGCTCAAGCATTACCTGAAGGGTGGATGGAGGGTAGCCATATATAGCTATAGAAATGCATCCTGTATGTCCTGTCTCACTGAGCCACACCTATCCCCAGCCCACCAAGGTGTCCTTCAAAGCATCGATCACCTACATGGGACAAGACATGTGCAGCAGAAGCTTGTGCATTGGTGAGTAACACAATACTCAGTAGGGACCCCAAACCACAATGTAAAGACCACACAACAAGATCAAAAATAAAAGACAGCTCATACTAGGTATAAATCAAAGTATATAAAGTAGAATTATCAGTTAAAAAGATTAAAATTTGTACTGTTGAGGGATTTATCATTTAGGCCCACTCATCACTTGGGCCAGCGGGATCACTGAGACCCTCTCGTCTCTAGGGAAATCTAGATCACTTAGACTCGCTCGTCTCTGGTCCAACAGGGTCACTTATACCCACTTGTCTCTGGGCCAGTTGGATCACTAGGACCTGCTCATCTCTCAGTTAGCTGGATCACTTAGACCTTCTTATCTCTAGGCCAGCTGGATCACTAATACTTGCTCGTCTCTGGGCTAGCTGGATCACTAAGACCTGCTCATCTCTGGGCTAGCTGGATCACTAAGACCCACTCCTCTCTTGGCCAACTGGATCACTAAGACTCACTCATCTCTTTTCCAGCTAGATCACTAAGATCCACTCATCATATCCTTCACTTCACAGCCACCCATAGGATTCCTACTCATAGGGAGCTTGATTCTAGAAGAATATACTCCTCAATCTATAGGTCACATCTCAACTACCACACAATCTCACTTAGAGTATTCCCAAAGGAAATTCTCATTTCAAGGGTCCCAACGATGTAGACGGCATGCCGATTGGACCCCAGGTCTGAAAGATATTGGTTTTTTAGTAAATAGGGACTAGTTGTGTCTGGGCCCGGTCTGACCCGGTCGGACCGACCCGACCATCCCGGCCCGAGGGTCCCGCATGACCCACCCCATTTTGTCAACCCGACTTGAACCATTTAGGTTTGGGCCGGCCCGATCCAGCCTGTCCTAGAGTCCAGGGCCATTTTTCCTCGTTGGAGTAGGCTTGGTTCGGCCGTGGGTCTAGCCTGCTGGGTCGCCTGACGACCCTGTTTCATCCAGCCCGGCCTGCAACTGGTGTGCTAGTTCTTTCCCTTCCCTGGCCACCCAGTGGCCTAGTTTTTCGCATGTTCACAACCCTCATGATAAGGCCGACTCTTATCGATCCTGAGCCATCTAGAGGCTTGGTTCGCACCACTGGCCAAGCCCGCTTTCTGGGCTGGTTTCCTCCCTACCCAAATGCTTGTGGGGCATCTGGTTCATGCCCCACATAGCCAGCTGAGGTCGGCAGTATCCTCTACACACAGTCCTAGACCACATGCCAACTCCTTCCACATCCCTCCTATGCGGGACACTACTCCAATATAGCGCCCAAGTGGTGTGGAACTCCAATGTTGGTCCCCTCACAAAGAACAGTCCTTCCGTGTGACCCGTGACTCTGTCGTGGGTCCAGCATGCCACCGCGGTCTGCTGATCGTGACTTTTCACTGCATGTGCCTCCAACTTAGCCGGGTGGCTATGTCCACCTACCTCTAGCTACCGTCCTCCATGCCAGCGGATCTTACTACCACCGCGGTGCTCTACCAGTCCACTGCCTCCTACCTGACGCCGCGGGCGGGTGCCATGGCTGGTTTCCACTACCGCGACCTTGTGCCGCGGTCTCTCACCGGTGTTTCTGCCTGCCTGGCTGTGGCCCTTCCACCTAGTTCCCCTATGTCTAATGCGCCACCATCCCTTATTTCATGAAGAACTGGGGGGGGGGGAGATAGAGGGGATCACAAAGAACACCCAAATGAACAACCAGCCTTTGTTCATGTTGTTCCAGATTTTTTAGTGGTAGCATATCACGATGTATAAATTATAAATCACTAAGATTCAATCCTGATATCAACCTACAATTATATTTCCCAACCCCATAAGGAAAATCCATCTGTGGATCATCTTGTTAGAGATTTGATCTGAGTTATTTATTTAGAGGGGGAGAACGGGGAAAACGAATTCACTAAGAATCTAAACCCCTACCTGGTTGGAGTTCAATCACAGGAAGAATTTGTTGCTGAAGGTGATTCATCCATGAAGGTCCATGATCCTTCATCGATGAAGGTATCTCTCTAAGAGGAGGTGGGATGCTCAAATTTTTTGGTGATCATCATTCTTCATTCGTCAATGGTGATCCTCCAGATATTCGGAGTGTTTTTCACAATGTTTCAATGATTCACCCCCAGTTAAATCATTAAAGGAGGAAACACTTTTCCATTACTATTGTGTTGCAGTGAAATTACACTATTTAATTTATTAAAAAATGTTTTGGTTTCATTGTGTTACAACTCCATTTCATTGCAACAATTTCGAAAGTTCAAAATAAAAATAAAATAATCAAGTTTATTTTATTTTAATTTTTCCTAAAAAGTCCGAAAACTATATTTCACCCTTGACCCATGTTGATCAAGGTTAAGCTCTGCCTAAAGGAAAAACACCCTCACAAGCTCAACGGTACTCTCGGATTTCTAATCAGAATTACTATTTTGGAGTTATAAGGATCTAAAAATAAAATAATTGTTACTTAATTATTTTATTTTTGTCCAAAAATACTTTCCATTGTTGGCCCACACCAACCAATGTTAGCTTCTTTCTAGGTGAATCCTGATGCTCTGAATTTAACAGTGCCATTGAATGTTTCATCTAGGTACAAATTTAAAAGTTAGAAAAAATCCCTCACATGATTATTTAATGAACCTAAAAAATAGTTCAAAAATATGTTTGGACACTCTAGGCCTTGGAATTACGTGTCATGTATGAGCCTGGTCTCAAAATAATCTCATTTAATTTTCAAAAATTTTACATGAAATTACAGGGTATTACATTACTCCCCCCTTTAGGGCTTTACATCTTCATAAGCCAAAAGAAGGGCAAATCAAATAGTTGGGGATTCTGAGAATGAATATGAGCCTCCTGCTCCCACATGCTCTCCGGGTGATTTCCATGCTACCAACTAACACACACCAGAGGTATCGACCATCCCCAAAGAATCCTCTCTTGTCGATCCGCTATCTCCACTGGGAACTCCACAAATGTGGCCCTGTCGTCAGTCTACAGCTTTCCATGATCAATGATGTGTGAAGGGTCGTGCGCGTATCTCCTCAATTGGGATATGTAGAATACATCGTGCACCCTCTCTAAATATGTAAGTAGAGTCAAGAATTACGCCACCTCACCCACTATACGGAGTATCAGGAATGGTCTGATGAACCTCGAATATAATTTGCCACCCTGACCAAATTTTCGTATCTCTTATCAAAGAGAGACTTGTAGGAAAACGTAGCCCCCCTCTTTGAACTCCAAGGGTCTTCATAGCCTATCATCATAGGACTTATGTAGGAACTGTGTGGTCTTTATTTCCTCTCAGATGACTTGCAACTTCTCAGTAGTATCCTATACCATCTCTAGACCCGTGAGTGCTAAATTCCCTAGGTCTATCCAGTATAATGGTGACCTGCATGGTCATCCATATAGTGCCTCGAACGGTGCCATACTGATGGTGGAGTGGTAGCTGTTGTTGTACATAAAATCCACCAGGGGTAGGTGGTTCTCCCGACTATGACCAAAATTAAAGATGAAAGCAACAAGAATGTCCTCCAAGGTCTGTATGGTCTGCTCTGTCTAACCATCAGTCTATGGGTGAAAGGTTTTTCTCAAGCGCAGTTGAGTCCCAAAAGCCTTATGCAATCCCTTCTACAACCAAGATGTAAAGAATGCATCACGATATGAGACTATCATATATGGGACTCAATGGAGTCTAACTATCTTTTGCACATAGAGGCATCCCAAGACCTCTACTGAACCCTACTCTTGAATGGGTAGGAAGTGGGCCGACTTGGTGAGTTCTTTTACAATCACCCAAATGGTATCAAGATCCCTGGATGTACGTTGTAATCCCATGATGAATTATATTGATATTCCATCCCACTCCCATGACTCTACCTCGAGGGGTTGTGTAAAACCTACTGGAACCTAGTGCTCAGCCTTCACTTGCTGAAAAATGAGGCATCTCGATACAAACTCTGCCACTGCCTTCTTCATCCCTGACCACCAGTATTGCTGTCGGAGGTCCTGGTATATCTTCTTCAAACCTCGATTTACTTATAAAGGGGATGTATGGAACTACCTCAATGCCTTATCCCACAATTCCCCTCATACTGTTGTGCATCCTCTGAAAAGGTTGACATGCTCCCCACTATTTGAATATCCAATAGGGGCATGCCTTGTGGAAATCTGGGCATGTGTAGTCTCAAAGCTGGCATCTTCGGGTTGCACATTCCTGACTTTCTATAAGATTAGAGGGGAAAAAACCATCGATTGAAGATAAGCTACTTCACCTCTATCCACAAATGATATCTGAAGCAAGGCCAACTACTCTGAGTCCACTTTCAGTAGTTGTGAACTCGATATCCTACTGAGATCATCTTGCACCACATTCCCCTTTCCATGAGTATAGACTATCTCTAATTCATAATAAAGGAGGTACACTAGAAAAATTTTCGGTCTCAGATTCAGATCCTTCTGAGAAAAGATATACTTTAGACTCTTTTTGTTAGAGTGGACAATGAACCGTTCTTCCATAAGGTAGTGTAGCTACATCTTCAGTGCAAAGAATACCACTGAAAACTCAAGGTATGAGTCACATAGTTTTGTTGATGTGGTATCAACTGTCATGAGTTGTAAGAAATCACTACTTTCCACTACATCAGGACACAACCAATCCTAGTTCCTAATGCGTCCTAGTACACCACGTAGTCAGCACCCTCCTTTGGAAACCTCAAGATATGAGCACTCGTCAAGCTCTACCTCAGCTGCTGAAAGCTCTGTTGGCATCCTTCTATCCACAAAAAGGGTTTTCCATTATACTTTATTTTCATCATGGGTGTTGTAACTATAGAGAAGTCAGGTAAAAACGTTCTATAGTACCCATCCAACCTATAGAAACTCCGCACCACAGTAACACTCTTGGGTGGTTCCCAAGAAAGCACTGCCTTGATCTTCATTGGATCTACCACAACTCCAACCTCTGAGATGAAATATCCTATAAAGTGGACTTTTTATCTAGAACTCAAACATAGAGAGCTTTAGATTGAGATGGTGCTCTCAGAGTGTATCAAGAACTATCATTAGGTGTATCGCCTGCTCCTCCACAGATGCTGAATACACTAAGATTTCATCAATGAAGGCCACTAGAAACTGGTCTAATGATGGAAGATTCTGTTCATGAGTTACATAAACACTGCCAGGGAATTCATCATACCAAACGACATCCCTAAGTACTCATACTGTCCGTAGCGACATCTGAAATCCTTCTTCAAGATGTCCTCATCTTATACTCGAAGCTGGTGACAGTCTGATATGAGGTCTATCTTTGAGAACCATCTCAATCCCTTCAGCTGATCGAAGTGGTCATCGATCCTCAATAGAGGATACTTGTTCTTCTCAGTCACCTATATTTGGTTCTGGAAGTCCACACATAGCCTCAAGCTTCCATCTACATTCTTAGAGAATAACTTTGGGGATGCCCATGGTGAAACACTTGGCCTTACGAAACCCTTCCTCTGTAAGTCCTGCAACTATACCATCAGCTCTTAGAGCTCTTCAGGAACCATCCTATATGAAGGTGTTGATATTGGTGCCTTCCTGAGGTATAGATCAATGCAGAAGTCTACCTATATATGAGGATGTAGTCCTGGAACATCCTCTGGAATGACATCCATGTACTTTTCCACCACTACAAGAAACTATGGACTCATCTCATCAACTACACCAAGGGTCACGCTAGCCAACTGATGAGTGATCAGCTACACCATCCTATGTGGGAGTTCTTCTTACACTGCTCCATTTTCCTTCCCACTGATAAAGTAAAACCCATTCCCATCTCTGTGTACACACCACACTGTGTGCCTAAAATAGTTGATCTGAACATGGAATGTTGATAACCAGTCCATACCCAAGATGGCGTCATAAGGCCTCGACGCCACTACTAGGAGATCCCAGATGAAGCTCTTTCCTCCAAGAGTAATCTCACACTACTGAAACCAATGTATAATCATTGATTCCCTTCCAATAAGAGTCTCTAATCATAAGGATCAAGCTAATGGCTCAATCAGAATCTCCATGATCTGAACAAGATCTGTGGAAAGGAAAGAGTGACTAGAACCCGTGTCTATAAGAACTATATCTAAGGTTGAGAAGACACAGATTGTACCTTTAATCATCTATGGAGAGCTATGGTTGTAGGCCTCCATCGCCTGAATCTGGCCTCAACCCTATCCTCTTCTCTCAGAGCACATGGTGGACCACTGGGGGTGGTGGTGGAAGCACCTCAAACCTCCATCCAACGTCTGCCACTCTACGCACTCCCCTTCCACATCCTTTTCCCTAATAACCACCTCGATCAAACCTCTAATGCTGCATCGATGACCGTTCAACCTTCCATTGATCGTTTGTGCAGTGGGTCAGGCAGTCATGAGCCATGTAACCCTACCCATCACAAGAGTAGCACACCTTGCTCCTTTACTAACTCTGACTGCCCTGGTGGCCTCACACCACCAACCCTGAGTCCTAGGGTCGTCCTCCAGATGGTCTGGCCTGCTTGGACCTCTACGTCAACTATCAACTACCCACCATAGATGACTCGACCACCCGTTGCTCGGTGGTAGCTCCCACCGTTGGTGCCTTCTTAGTGAGGAAGATCTCCACAAGTAGAGCTCGCTCCAGCACCCCAGCCCGCATAGGGATGTTGAGGGAAATGATCGATGCCCCGATCTCTCATCAGAGTCCCTGCTCAAAGGTATGATCCCAAAATAAAGGGTCTGAAACCATATCTGTAGAGTAATGAGAGAGGTATGTGAACATTATAGAGTAATCAACCACTAACAAGCTACCCTTCTGTAGGAGAAACAGCTCTTGTATGTACACTGAGTGCACAGTTATGGGGAAGAACTCCTCCCTAAAAATTCGATCGAAGTAAGACCAGGTGAGTTTCACCTTTTTGTGAGTATGGATGGTCAAAATACAATATCTTCCCACTGATCCCTATTGAAGGCTCACTGCTAGAACCGACATCTGGTCAAGTGGCATACTCACTAAGAAAAAGACCCACGTTACTACCTCGAGCCAATCCACAATGACCCGAGGATCTATCTCTCCCCTTAATCTAAGAGGCCTTTGTCGCTAGATCTCTTGTAAGGCACCAAGCCTATGTTCGTACACTATAGGTAGCGCTAATAGTAACTGCTGACCAACGTGAAGTGGTATCACTAGGACACCTCCCAAAGGCTCCATCTTGGGAAATGTTCCTTGTACTAAAGCCTCATTGCTCTATGGACCATCCTTGTGGTCACACACAAGAATCCTAGCTGACTGTCTGTGTGGAGGAATCCTGAAAGAGATCAAGATGAACCACAACCAATAGATTATACCTGGTGATCTGAATCTGACTCCAAAATGACCATGAAAAAACACTCAAAGACACATGAAACTAGTGTTTTTATGTACCAAGTCGGAAAACAGAATTCAGGGTCCTGGTGCATGGATACATCGACCACCGTACCAACACGGGACTCCCTGCCCTGAAATCTAAACTTGAAAAACTTAACACCATTGCCCCATCAAAAATTTTAGGCTCTTAGTTTTTCTGGTAAAAATGACCTCCTTTGATACCGCTTTTTCATGACCTATTCCCCAGGGCCCGTGCTGTGACTACCCCAAGACCAGCTTCCATAGGCCTGGGGCTGACGACTAGCACCAAATAAGCATATCCCAAAAAGGGAAGGCATTTTCCTTTAACCCTGTACACACACACAATGCTCAAAATGAATAAATTTAAATACTAAGTAAACCAAAACTATCATTGAGTAAACTAATGAAAGTATAGTACAAACCAAAATGGAAAAGGGGATAGAATACAA
The DNA here is from genome assembly GCA_963277665.1 of Viscum album. Classification (NCBI taxonomy): domain Eukaryota; kingdom Viridiplantae; phylum Streptophyta; class Magnoliopsida; order Santalales; family Viscaceae; genus Viscum; species Viscum album. The sequence goes on from OY728164.1 coordinate 176,634,781, forward strand.
GCCCAAATCCACATGAAATGTACAGATTCTAAGGTTCGTCTACTCAAGCCCTACCTGAATGGTGTATGGAGGGTTGCCATCTACAGCTGTATAAGTGTGTCCCGTCCGTCCCATATCACTGAGTACCACCTGGAAACGGTCCACCAAGGTCTCCTTTGAAGCATCGATCACCTACATGGGACACGAAACATGTGGGGGAAGACTATATAGGGGTGAGTAACAAAATACTTAGTAGGGACCCCAAACCACAAAGGAAAGACCACACAACAAGAACACAAAGCAAAGACAACTCACACAAGGTATAAATCAAAGTACATGAAGTATAACTATCAGTTGAAAAGATAAAAAATTTTAATGCTGATGGATTCATCATTTAGGCCCGCTCTTCACCTGGGCTAGCAGGATCATGTGACCCGCTCATCACTGGGGCCAACTAGATCACTTAGACTCGCTCGTCTTTGGGCCATCTAGATCACTTAGACCTGCTCGTCTCTAGGCCAGTTAGATCACAAAGACCCGCTCATCTCTCGGTCATCATGATCACTTAGACTTGCTCGTATTTGGGCCAACTGGATCACTAAGAACTGTTCATGTCTAGGCTAGCTGGATCACTAAGACCTTCTCATCTTAGGGCTAGCTGGATCACTAGGACTCACTCCTCTCTTGGACTACTGGATCACTAAGACCCGTTCATCTCTTGGAAAGATAGTTAACTAAGATTCGCTCATTATATACTTTACATCACAAACATCCATAGGATTCCTGCTCATAGCCTGCTTGATCCTGGGATAATCTACTCATCAAGACATCTGTTACATCTCAAGGGTCCCAATGCCATAGACGATGCGTCAATCAGACACCCAGTGTGAAAGATATTGGAATTTTAGTAAATAGGGGCCGGTTGTGCCTGAGCCCGGTCCGAGCCAGTTATACCGACCCGACCAACCCAACTCAGGGGTCCGATATGACCCGACCCGGTTCAGCCGACATGACCTGACCCAGTTGGGTATGGTTCAGCCCGATCCAGCCTCACCTAGAGGCCAAGACCATTAGGCCCTGCTAGACCCGACCTCATTTGGTCATGGGTCCCACCCACCGGGTCGCCCAGTGACCTGGTTTCATCTGGCTCAGCCTACAACTGGTGGTCCGGTTCTTTCCCAGCCCGGGCCACCCAACTGCCCAGTTCACTCTACAAGCCTGGCCTGCTATGCGGTCCAGTTTAACCCTACCTGGACACTTGTGGGGTGTTCGGTTTGTGCTGCATGTGCCCGGTTGAGGCTAGTCACCTCCTCTACATGTGGTCCAGGACCATTTTCTTGCTTCTGCCATAACCTACCTGTGTGGGCCAGTCCTCCAACGGGGTGCCCAAGTGGCACCGCCCTCCAGTATTGGTCCCATCACACAGACCGGTCCTTATGCATGACCCGCGGCTCAACCGTTGGTCTAGCTCTTCATCTCAGTCTGCGAACCACGGCTTTATGCCACTTGTGCCTCTAATGCGGCTGGGTGTCAGCATCAGCCTACCTTCAGCTGTCGACCTCCATGCCGGTGGCACCTGCTTCTTCCACAACTGGGTTTCCACGACTGTTTTCCACCACTGAGACCGTATATCGTGGTCTCTCTCTGGTGATACAGCCCGCCTTGTCATGGCCCTTTTTCCTGGTGCCCCTACAGCCAATACTCCATCATCTGTTACACCACGAAGAATGGGAGAGAGAGAGGGATGTGGATGGGATCACAAAGAAAACCAAAATGAAAAACTGATCTTTGTTCATGTTGGTTCAGATTTTTTTGTATTAGCAGACCATGATGTATAAATTATAAATCACTAAGATTCAATCCTGATATCAACCCACAATTATATTTCTCAACCGCATAAGGAAAATCTATCCATGGATCCACATGTTAGAGTGTTGTTCCGAATTCTTTGTTTAGAGGGGGAGAACAAGGAAAACCAATTCACTAATAATTTAAACCCCCACCTTGTTGGAGTTCCATTGTAGGAAAAATCCGTCATTGAAATCAATCCATCCATGAAGGTCCTCGATCCTTCATCAAGGGATTTCTCAAAGAGGAGGGGGGATGCTCGAAGTGGTTGGAGATCATCATTTATCGTTTTTCAAAGGCGATCCTCTAAAGATTTAAAGTGTTTATACCAACGTGTCAATGATGCACCCCCCAATTAAATCATTAAAGGAGGAAACACTTTTCCATTACCATTTCATTGTATTTCCGTTACACTGTTTCATTTATGAAATAAATTTTCAGTTTCATTACGTTACAATACTGTTTCACTGTAACAATTTCAAAAGTTAAAAATAAAAATAAAATAATCAAGTTTAGTTTATTTTAATTTTTCTTTAAAATTATGAAATCTATCTTCCACCCTCGACCTGTGCCAATCGAGGTTAAGCTTCGACGAAGGGAAAAAAACCCTCACGAGCTCAACAGTACTCTCATATTACTAATCCGAGTAACCATTTAGGAGTTATAAGGATATAAAAATAAAATAATTATTACTTAATTATTTTATTTTCGATCAAAAACTACTTTCCACTGTTGGCCTGTGTCGACCAATGTTATGAACTTTCTATGTGAATCCTAACATTACCAGTTAATCAATTCCATCATATTTTTGATCCGAGAACCAGTGTAAAAGTTAGAAAAAATCACTCGCATGATTATTTATTGAACCTGAAAAGTAGTTCAAAAATACATTCCAGCCACTACAGGACAAATAATTACGTATCATCTCAGAGCTTGGTCTCTAAATAGTCCCACTTAATTTTCAAAAAATTTGCATGAAATTTTGGGTTATTATAAGAATAATGAGATACGAATGTTTCTCATAAAATTTCTTCTAGTTTGAATCTATTACACAAGATTTCCATGATATTTTTGATCTGAACATGTATTTTTAACATAGTATGATGTGAAAAATATTGTTTCTCATTAGTTAAATTTGTTGAATCAACTTCTTGACCTAGAACTTCCTCATAATTATCACTATTTTCTAAAACTCCACATTTTTGTTTCATAAAAAAAGATCCACCATCATCACTTATAGAACTTGTTTCTTCATGAGAATTCACTTAATTTTTATCTTCCATTACTTTAAAATAAACAACATCAATAATATTCCCTACCTCTTAGTTGTAACAATTATATCCTCTTCTATTTGGTGGATTACCAAGGAATATTCCATCAACACATCTTAATTAAAATTTTCCTAGATTCTTACCTTTAACATTTATAATGAGGGGGCTATCAAATGATTTCAAATACTTCAAACATAGATATTTATTTTAAAATATCTCATATGGTGAAATATCTTAATTTTTTTTCTATAAATACATTGATTATGAACATGTACCACTACTCCAATATATTGTTTCCATAAAAAAAGATACATGTCATGCTTTAATAACATCATTTGAGATATATCCCAAATAATTATATTATTTGGTTCAACCACACAATTTTTTGTGGTGTGTATGGTGAACTTAATTCACAATGAATTTCATGATTTTCAAGATAAACTTCAAATCTTCCACTAGTAAACTCAACAACATTATTAGTTTAAATCTTGTTCAAAGAGTATCCACACTCATTTTCTCCAATTCTCCTAAAAATTTTAAACCTATTTAATTCATTTGATTTTTGTTTCATAAACATAATGCATGTAATGTGAGTAAATTCATCAATATATGAAATAAAATAATTTTCTCCATTTATTGACTGCTTGCTCGTAGGATCGAAAATTTCAGAGTGAATTAGCTCTAAAGGATGAGTATTTTCTATTTCAACCCTATTCCATAGATTATTCAAAATATTTCACTTTTGAAAAGTTGAACACACCCAATTAATTCTTATTTTCAACTTAGTTTCATCACAAAAATTTTCTCTATAAATGAGTATACACATGTCCTATTGGATAAGATGACCAATTCTTCGATTTCACAGTTGATTTTCTTACTTCATGATTATATAACAATAATTTATATCATCAAAATTTTTGAATAAATTACCTATTTGTTCACTTTCTACTTTCCAATATATATCCGTCTTTCAATATATTCACAGAAAACCTATATTTATGAAAGATCACTTAATTCTATTCATCACATAACTGATACACACAATGAATATTGTGTTTCAATCCTTCAACATACAATGTAATTTTGGATTTCAATTAATCTTTACCAATAATTGTTGATAAATTTTTTTTACTGAACCATCATTTTCAAAGTCCACTAATCCTTATTTAAATTTATTAACATCCTTGAGTAGATTAAAATTTACTATTATATGAGAAGAACAACTATTTTACAAAATCCATGGATATTTTTTGTTGGATGTTTTGTATAAATCATAAAAAAATAGAGCCTTTTAATTTCATTTCTCCTTTATATTCTGAGAATTATTATCACTTTATCTAGAGAAAATATGATCTAGTAACATAACAAGACATCCTTTTTCATGATGGATCAGTTTCTCACATCGTTCACAAACATCTTAATTTTTTTGAATTCTATTTTTAGTATTCAATTCAGATTTCAAAGGATATCTCTAAATTGTTCTTTGTTTAGTGATATGACTCCCCCTCAATTTTTGTTTTCCTTACCATCTAAAATCATCATTTTATTGGTAATTAAACCAATACATCCTTCACATATCCCCAAAGACTCCATAGTGCCAACAATAACCATAAAAAAATATTCCTTTGTAAATATAATGTTGTTCATAACTATGAACATGTACTTCAACCTTTTTACCACCATTAATTTTGGATACTTTATGCAAACCAAAATTTTTATGTACCCATGACTCTTCATAATTAATATCGAACTTTTTATTATCCCTTTTTTTCTTTACAATTTGTAGTATTTTTTCATTCAAGTAGATGAAATTTGAATTTACAGAATCTAGAAAACACTTGATTTTTCTACAAGCATGGTCTTCTTGATTTGATTGTTCATATTAGACATAGAATAAGTTCCATAAGTGTTTTTCTTTTCATTCGAGACTAATCCTCACTAATTTTCACGAGTCTTGACCATACTGGATTTTTACCCAACTTTATTAATTGAGTTTTGCAAATTTATCTTAAAATTTCCAATCACTTTTTCCATACTCAAAATTGTTTATTTTAAAATCTATAAATCCCTTATTTTTCACTAACTCATTATTCCATCTTGACTCTTGAATTATTCAGTTTGAAAACAAGCTTATTCAAGTCATCATGTTATTTTTACAACTTTGATTTATCTTTAACATGAAATGATTCATTTCTTCTAGAAGATTGAAATTCCATCATCATAATTATTATCTCTTTTTACAACTTAGAGATCTTTCAGAGATACTCCTTGATTTAAATTTTCAGTAATAAATCAGTTTTAGTTTCTTTATTTTCTTCAAATCTACTCTAACTTTAACTAGTTAATTATTCATAATTCACTTTTACAATGATCATTTTTTCATCAAAATCTCATGAAATCTCCATTTCCTACTCCACATCACTGCTATCACTACTTTCAATTTTAGATAATAAATTTCCCCATTTTAATTTTGGGAAAATTTTCTTCATACCTTTAGAAGAGACCTATGATATTTTAAACTTTCATGATCTCCTTTTAAATAATATCTTTCATAATTATTATTCTTCATCACTCAAATAATCTTCTTTTAACTTAAGATAATTTGTATAAAATTTTTCAAATGCTCCACACCCAATGTATTTTAGTCTAATTTTAGCTTTTAAACCTTCCATTGCCTCTTCACACATTTCTAGAGATTAGAGACATAATCTTATCAATATTTTGATTAAATTAAATACCATAATTAGAATAATCAATATTTTATTCATTAACCATATTCTCATGTTTCTCCATATTTGAGGCTTAAAAGGAGATTTTTTATCAATACACTTCTTCTTGAGAAAAAAATTCTTTCTTAATCATATAGACAATGATAATTTTATGCAAATAGTCTATAGGAAGTGATTCTGGGTCCCTATTTTCAAGAGAAATAACTTTAGCATCAAACATGTCTTGTATGATATGAAGTATCTTCTCAACCTATGTAGTATCATCTAATTTATCACCATAACTTATAATCATACTCACAATCACATAAAATATTTTGAAAAAAAAAATCATCTATAGTTTCATCATCCTACATGTTCATTTCTTCATTTTTTAATCTTGATATCTGTAACTTAGCATACCTGACCTTTTTGTTAGCTTTATATACATTAACAAGTTTATGCTAAATTCCTTTGTTTGTCATGATACATCTCACTTTGAGAAATTCCTTCACAAATAATGATGATAGTAAATAATTCCCAACATGACCATCATTCTCAATATTCGATATATTTATTTCTATTAAAGAATCATTCTTATAATGATATAGAAAACCATTAGTTATAGCCTTAAGAACTCCCAAACTGATTGAAAGAAGATAAGGAAATATTTTGTAAATTCTAGATATGATAATTTTTCCCATAAAAGGGGGGAATCCCCTTGATATTCCCTAAATTATGATTATCTATGACATAAAACTAGAATATACTGATACTTAATTCAAATAGATAGATATTTATTCTCAAACTTCAATAAAAAAATAATAAATGAGGGGAATCAGTTATCTAATACCACTTGAAAAGGAACCTCCTGGATCAATGAGGAATCACAAAGATGACAGGGGGGATAAATCAGTGATTATAAATCTTTTATGTTTTATTAGTGAAATAACCCTCATTAATAGTTAAAGTGAATCTTGATCACTATTCAACACACACACATAATAAGGGAATATCATATTTATAAGGTTCACCTCTAAAAAATGAGATGGATAGTTCTTGGAATAATCTAGATTCTGATGATATGATACAACACACTAGTGTTATCATTTAGGCACAATGAGCATGTTTTAACCTTGAACTTGTATTACATCAAGACTCTCAACTGTGATAGTGAATCCTCTACTAAAACAATAAATTTTTTTTGATATAAACCGGAATAAATCCTTACAATCATAACCTTAAATTATTTAAGCAGTTATCCTATTCTTCTTCTTCTTCAACCTATAGAAATAAATGATCTCTTCTCTATATTCCAAAATAAACAACCAATTATTCTTCTTCAATTTTAATTCTTCCACACCACTACTTTTCCATATTTATATCTTCATATATTTTTATTCTCTCACTTTCTAATTAATTTCACAACATTTCTTCTTGTTTGAATTTAAAATTTAAATAAAAATTCAATCCTTTAACTTATTTACACTCCTATTTTAGACTCAGCCTTTGGATATTAATTCAAAATACTATAATCATCCAATTTGAATTGGTAGTTATTATATATTGAAATAACCACCAAAGTGATAATATTAATCCAAGTTAGTATTAACCATCGAATCTACCGATATTTCACTTTAATATCATGATTTATGGGATTACAACTCTACTTTCTAGTTTTCAATAGTTTTCACATAAATTTCATATAAGGATATGGCATGGTCTAGGTGTTTCAACTTGGAGAGATTAAAAAATCCAGAATGAAAAATATTTATATATTATCTCAATGGAATGTCTATTTTATATGTAGTGTAGCCTTTATGTAATTACAAGGCTACAGTGTGGTCTAGGTGATAAATTTTGGTGGTCCCAAAAATTACTGAACCACTAAAAACCTCCAAACTCCTCTCTATTGTGTGAACTAACCACTATGGTATAGAGGTTCTAAAATACCTAGTGGCACCAAAAACTAATTGAGACTTCTATTTGAAATTATTCTCTATGGATTTGATAACATCCATGAAAAAATGTACTCTATGGTGTAGTTTGACCTTCTTGAGTAGTTGTCTAAGCTCTCCATCATGGAACCTATTGCACTACTGTGTAGTCACCACTTCCCCACTTTTACAATTATCCTCTACTTATCCTTCAATTTTCCTACATCATGAACTTCATTCATGATATTTAATCACTTCAAACATTTCTCATGGCATCATATGATTTAATCACTTAGAACATGATGTATGTTTTGATAATAAAATTCAGAATACCTAATCATAACCTCTTATCCAAATCTTCACTCTAAAAAATCATAGAAACTATCAAATAATATCTTGGGATCAACACGGTGGATCATTTTGGGTGTACCCATCGCATGTATTATTTTTCTATATAGAGGAGGAGGATGATTTATCTATAGTATTTTTATTTTGGTTGCTCTAGTTTGTGTGTGTTATCCTGGGGTGTGGAGCTAATAGAGAAGGGTTATCTTAATGGTCCAGGCCATTAGCTTTAGATTTTTATGGATTGTGAAACCTAAGGGTCAGTGGTATGATGTTGAGTAGTTTTATAATTATTGGTTCTATTCTTTACATGCTCATTGTTTTATTTTTTCAAAATATATATGAAAACACAACTGGTCTACCTTATATAGTGGATGATAACTAATTGGAGATCAAGATATTGATAGAGGATTACCACAAATGTTTTCAAATAGGTTGATAATGATGTCCTATTTCACCTTTGTTCCCTGATATAGAGACACTGATTCCGTTTCCTCATAGAAAATATATGATGGAGAACCTGACATCGGTCTAGGGAAGTATACTTCTTTCCAAATCCTTTGGCATCAGGGTAAAATATTTGTGGAGTTCTCAGTGGAGGAGGGTGGTGTAGATGCGTCGTTCTCATATGAAAACCATTAATAATACTATTTGAATGAGTGAATCATCATTTTATCACCATTAATAACCTTTTTAACAATCCATTTTATGATGGGTGTTGAGGTTTCATGGTTTTTCTTTATCCCTTGTGGATGGATGATCTTCAAATTTGAAATGGATTTGAGTGAACATTCATAGAAAGGCTCATATGTATGAAACATATGTTTCCATTAATATAATGATTTCAGATGAAATAGTTCCAATGAAATCACTGATGAGAAAGAATTATTCCTTCTTGACAGGCTATGTGGTGTTTATATTTAGAGCATATACCTATGAAGATAAAGGAGGTATGTGTGGTGGTAGGATGTTTTCCATGCATAGATGTTTCATGATTTTCCTTGATTACTAGATTTTTTTGATTCCTTTTTAGAGATATAAAGGGTTAAAGGTGGGGAGGATGTGGTGAATTAGGTTTTTTTATAGAAAATATTAAACTCAATTCAATATTTAAGGAGTCATAAGACCACTCTATGGGTAAAAAACAATTTAAATTAGGAGATTACCTTAGAATAATTTACTGAGTATACCATTAGTATCGAGGTGTAATATTTTCCCCTGAGATTGATTTTGGTGAAATTATATGGGTGGTGAATTATAAGGTATTTTTAATATTTATTAATTATTTATTTATTTATCCCATGATAATAAATGGTGATATCATTTAAAAATTATATTCAATAAAAATTCTGACAGCATGACTCTGTCCATATTATTCGGTTTACTCTAGGGGTTAAGTGACATCCACTTTTTTTTGGGTCCTTAAGACTATCATCATGGATTTGGGATTAAATTATATTAATTTTTTTATTTAATTAATTTATGACTAGAGAAACCCTAATTTCTTCTATTTAATCCATTTTATACCTCCTTAATTAGGTTATCTACTATAAGAACCCAAGTTTTTTTATGAGATATGAATCCTTTTTCTTTTGGTTTAAATGTTTAAAAATGACCTAATGTGAGTACCCAATTTGAAATGGGTGTTTCAGGGGTTTCTAGGGATTGTTCGGATCCTAGAACCCAACTTTTGGGGTAAACTAATCCTAGAACATGGTTAGATTAAACCATGCGGTTCACGCCACTTGGCTAGATAAAACCATTCGAGTCTTGGGAAGAGAGTAGTAGGAGGATGCATGGTTAGAGAAATCCATAAGAATTGGGGTGAAAAACCATGCAACCATGATTGAAATTTTAATAGAGGAGATTCGCATGGTTTCTATAGGTTATTAAAACCATGTGAGGAAACCATGTGGGTGCCCATTCTCTACAAATAATCATTCAGATATGCCACAAGATTTGGAAACCGTGCACCTAAACCGTGCGACCCTAGAAATTTTGATGAAAGAGCCTTTTTCCCTTACTAAATCTTTAAACCTAAATCTATTTTCACTTTACTCTTATGGAAAACAAGCTCACATTTGGAGAGCTCCCTTAAAACTCTAAAATAGGAATTGATCCCAATCCTCCATCTGAACTCTGATTCAAGCACCACACATCTCATTGGATTCACATCTGTGAGTACTCGATTCCTTTTTATCTATTCTTCGATTACATGGTATCGACTGCACTATTTATGTGCAATATAATATTACCTAATTATAGTTTCTTTGTTCATCCTTAATTTGTATCCCAATCTTAGTCTAATAAAGATTTGATACTGGATGAGAAATATACTACCGAGCTACAGTAGGTGATCTATAATTTTTTTATTGGTTTTGGTACTTTATTAGTCTAGCTACCATTGTGCCACCCATCGTACTTCCCATTGTGTCCCTGAAATTAAAATGATAAATTTAATTAAATATGATTGGACCTATTAGGGGTTACCTTAGGTTCCTTATTGATGGGTTGGTGGTTTTTACATCAACTAGGGCCACCCATGGGGTGTACCCTTTATCTATGATACATGTTGAACCACCCATTGGGTCTGATTTAGATTATCCTAGTTAAAGGAATCTCAATTATATTTAAATGAGATTGAGTTTATTAGTTAGGATATGTATTTCCTTCTAACCTTATGTGGAAATGTTCTGCTATGATTGAATTGAATAAATGGATTATGTGGAAATGGTTGAATGATTGGGTATGCTCATTGGATTCCTTTGAAAGTGAATTATGGACAATGAGTGGGTATACTCATGATATAAAATGTTAAATAGGTTTGATTTATGAATGATATGATATGTATTTGAAATGGTAGTGGATGAAATGGTTGGAATGCCAAGGGTATAGATTCCATTTAGATGTCTTGGATGTTACTCCTTGGATCTTTAAGTGGTAGTGGATTCCTTGGATTGAGTATTCTACTTGGGTCTTGATTCTGTGGGATACCATGGGCCTTGCCACCCCTTGGATCTAGCTTGGTTGGACACATGTAGGATATGTTCGGTTGACATTCTCCTATGACTCCAACTAGTGCCTAAATGAGTTTTCATTGAGAAGATCCTGGGTCTTGATGAGGATGCCTTTTTCTTCTATACCTTGGATCTGGCCCTTCACGGTTTGACACTTCGGTTGTATGATATGACTATGGGTATTATGACATGTGTGATTATATAGCTCGACCGTGGTTGTTATGGACCTTCTGGTTTGTATGGAAAGGCCATGGATGAATTGATATGTTTGGATGTACGACGAGGCCATGTTAATTATTTTTGTTTCTATTGTAGCTACCTTGTTAGGAACATGACACTTATTATTAAGGGAGCCTTGAGAGGATATTTAGTATCACTTGCTTTGTAGTAGATATTCCTTGGGCACCTTACTTTTATTTACTACTTTCCTTCTTTACTTTCACTGCTTAGCTTATTATATTTCATAATATGGATTTATATAGATCTTTGGGTAGTGGCCTAATCAGATTGTATCTCACACCCTATCCAGGGCATCGTTGGGTACTCGAATAGAATATTTGGATATAGGTAGGGGCCAGGGCAAGCGCCTATAGTTCAATGGTTGATTTTATTCAATGATTAAGAGTAGGGGAGCATAAGATCGTGTTGAGGATCAAGATACTATTCAAAGATTAAACATTTGGATTTTTGGGTATTTTGAAACTTGTATTGTATTAATCTACTAAGTATCTTTTTTATCTATTTTGTAGACTCCTAATATGTTCATTATTGTATATGACATACATCTGGCATTTCTTATATATCCCTATCTTGCTCTTTTATCTTATGTCTAATTATTACGCTACTTCCACTATTGCCTATTATTTCTATTCTTCTATGTTACACATTGATAATGAGGGTATAGTCTCTTGAAATACATACCCATTGCCATCCGTGATATTTGGTAGCCATTGGAATTTGAGGAGATGTGCTTGAGGCCATGTGGAAAATCGGGATTGGGGCGCTGTTGAGTGGAATCTGGGTTCGGGATTTCACAAAGTGGTCAAATCTGTTATTTTATAGTTTGATTTACTATTTGGTGACAATATAAAAGGATAAGAAGGAAAAGGATCTTGTTAATGAGATGTTACAGGGATTAACTATCCTAAATAAAGAAAAATCCAAATTTCCTCAAATTAATTTGTTATTTTCAGAAATTGGACTATTACAGTTGATCTGATTTCACTATTTGGTTATGAAATTGTATTTTGATGTTATTATTGATATGATTATGGGTTTAATTTTATTTAAATCCTAGAATATGAGGTTATTCCATCTCATAAATTATATTAGGCACTTTACAAGAATCACATTCCATGCATTATGCCATGCCATTTAGGATGTGTTACTTGTTGCATGTTGTTGTGATATGTGTTGTGATAGTTATAACTATTGTTTTGATAGGTATTTTGGAATGTGTTATGTTGTGAATTATATGTGATCCACATGTTGATTCATGATGTGTATGTGTAACACCCCAAGATTTCTTGGTACGTTATCTCTTCAATGTAATTAAATAACTTGTACTATACGGAACACTGGGTTCAAGTGTACCACAACTTACCAAACTTTCCATTCAAAAAATGGTTATGAATATTATTAACTGGATTTTGAATTTTATATACTCAATTTAATTTTAACTTATGTATTATGTGTTTCTTAGACATATTATATGAACAAATTCAAATTTATTTTTCAAAAAAAATGCATTTTTACTACCTTTTAATAGAGAACCCTTTTTGAATCCAATATTTGACACTTTTACATATTTAATTTGAAAAAATAAAATTCTTCTTTATAATTTGGACATCAAAAGTTTCTTTAGATGAAATTTTGTTATTTTTCTAATAATATTCATTTTTTATAAATAGTGAGAAATACTGTATTTTAATTCAAAACTTCCATTCAATATAATTTATTTATATGGTTAGATCATATTTCTAATTGGATTTTAAGTGTAATTAGATTATATTTTTACCAATTAATCCTATTTTGGTCATTGGAAGTAATTTCACTTTAAAATTGAACATAAACAAGTGTCAATCTTTTGATTGTTAATATTTCTTAAAAACACGTTTTTTGTTTTGACAATGGGAATTAATTTTAAATTAATTAATCCAACTTCTATTTTTTGAATTTGTTAAAATAGAAATTTTTTTTTAATTCATAATATCAAATATATCTTAGGCTGAATTTTTGGTATTTTTCTGAAAAACATCAATTTTTGAAGAATAGTGAAACCACTAAGTAGTAGTTAAAAATATGACTTTTTCATTTAAATGAAATTTTACCGCTTCTGTGAATTGAATTTAAAAAATCCAACATACATGGTTGTTATTAGTAATTAAAATTTGGTTCAATAAGATGAAAATATTTTTTGGTGAATAGTAAATTTTGACTTATTTACTGCGGTTAAAGGTAAATAGGGTAATTAAAGGTAAAAAGAATATTCTAATAATACAAAATTACCTTAACACTTATCCTAACCATATTGGATGAGTCATGGACGACCATGGGCCTCTTTGGGTTTATTTTGGGACCCAATAGATCCACTTAAGAGTGATACTAACACTTAATATTAATTAATTTTAAGTAAAGACAAAAATGACTTAAACATATATCTTTTAGTAAATAAAATTTTAGATGGGGTTATATAAGTTATCTCTTCAACTATAAATATTCATTATAAAGATAAAAATATTTTCTACATCATGGTATTTTTTTATAATTTTTAGAAATCAAATAAATAAAATTATTTATGACACAATAATGATGTAATGTTTACCTCATTAATGAATGATTTAAATAAATAAGAGTATAAAGATTAAACAAATATCCAAAAACAGTCCAATTATTATTGGATGATTTTATATAGACCATGAGTCATCTTATCATCGAATATAATTATTTTTTTACCTTTAGAAACCGAATATAATTATATAATAAAATAGTATTTTCACACTTTTCCAAAGAGCCCCTCCTCCCCCTTATAAAAATACATCACCTCTAACCCATTAATCACTCCTCTAAAGCCCATTGGATCATCCAACCTCTGCCCAAATAAGCTCTCAAGATCCCTCCCTTACACCTATAAGCATTACCTTAGGCATAAAACACTTCAAGAAATCTGTTTGGTTCAAACCAAAGGGAGTTACCCAATTTTAAGGTAACGTCTTCCCTAAAGTAATCTTCTATTATTTTACATCTCCAAACTATTAAACTCTTTTTATTACTTTCATTTATAACAACACCAGTGTAATAAATATACTATATTGTTTTCATGAGAAGTATTCAAGCTACACTTATACAAACCTCCATCTAATGGTAAAAGAACATACTGTTTCTGTGGACGGCGAACTACTGCCTCACGAAACGATGATTGTTCAATTATCTCCTACCGCCTCTTATGGTGGCCATTATGATGGAACTGTATTTATATATTATATATATTATGTTTATGTTTTCTCTATTCTTATTTAATTTTTATTTACAAACACACCTTTATGCTTTCCAATATGTGTGAACACGGTAATTTCATTTGAGGAAGTGCGGACTACCGCCCCCTCAAGGTGATACGATTCATTTAGGACATACATGGAACATATAAAAGATGGAGTTAATTAAATTATCTAAAAAATATATCATATAATATTATACTGGAATTTTAATATACCTATTTATAATTAAGTTTTCATTTCATTAAACATGAAACAGAAATGATAGTAGCGTTCATGCATACGTACGGCTTACTGCCTCAATGAACGGTACATTTAATTTATTATCTCTAAATATAATGAACTAATTATATATATATATAATGGATATATATGATATTTAAATCATAAATATGATACTGAAGATAATATACTTTTGACCACATGGACAATTTGTAATTATAACAAGTTCATTTTTGACTCACGTACCAAATACCAACAAAACAACCATTATTAACTTATATGATTACATAATGTTTATAACATGGTAATAAGTGATATAAAATAAATAATAAACATTAAAAAGGTTATTAATAAAGTATAAATTAACTTTAATTTATTATTCAGGAGATTAAAGAACGAACGAGTCAAGTCGAACAGGAGGTAAGGGGTTTCTTATCTCGTTTTTAATTCCGTGAGATTTCCATTGTTCGCCACTTATTTATTGTATGTGGTGTATTGTATACTGCCAGTTGATATATATTATCATGATTCTATTTATATTCATGTTATTCTGTGATTCATTTGGTGGTTACTAACTTTTGGTCATACGACTCAATTGATTAGAACCTGGTAAGGGGTTTTCATCTCACTTCTTATTCTCGTGAGATTCAAGCTATATTGCCATTATTTCCTTTTATGTGGTGTATGTACTGACCATGATTGTATTATTTGTATAATATAATTTAATTTATGGGTATTTAAATCTTCATTGGATGATACTTCTTTCATGGGATGTATGTTTCGTAAGTTACCATATCGGTAAGGAAATTTCAAATTTCAATTTCCACTAATTGGGCTTTTCACATACTTCATTGATTACATTACTCCAAGATTATGTGTGAAATCACTATTTATTTACTTATGTAGTAATTTCCACTCCCCTTTGTGTGGATATAATTTTGATACACATAATCAATCCATTGATAAATTCTCAAGTCATCGATATAAACTTGATAAGAGTAATTTTAACTCAATTTCTGTTCATTGAGTTAAACATCCAAGTCATTGGTGTTGTTTTTACAAGAATATGTGTGAATGTCCTCTGATTTATTTAAACTGTATATCCAATCATATTGAGTGTATTTTTATTTGTCATACATAATTATCTCATTGATTTATCCTTAATATAAGGATACAATCTTTATAAAGGAATTCATCTCAACTTACATTCCATTGAGACTTATTTGTTGTTATGCACCACTTAACTTTTATTTGGTGTATATACTATACTTTGACATAGTATATCATGAATCCATTTATTCTCAGGATATTATAAAGTTTTTATTACCTCAATTATTTGTATTTAAGCGTCTCTCATTTGGTTAGGAACTCTAACTAAAATATCATTTTAAATGTTTTAGAAATTTATTCTTCTAAATCTTTCTCATTAATGTCCATGTTTTAAAAATGGTTTTAAGGTTTTATTTATATAGACATTAATGTTTTAAAATTGAAATTCCTGTTAAAAGTTTCAAAGTGGTTTGGGACACTTTGATTCAAAAATCTATTTTAAACAGCTTCTTGATAAATAGTTATACTTTTAAATGTTTTCATGAAAAAGGGATATTTCTCTCAAAGATTTTTACTGATCATTTTCAACTATATCAACGTCATTTACAAAATATTATTCTTGAATGAAGTTGATTTATTATGATACAAATGTTTCATACTGTATTGAATGTTTTGTGATATTTTTTACTGTGGATGTGTTATTTTTATACCATTCATGGTTAATAGATAAAGGATTGACATTTCATATGATAGTTTTAATATGAATGTTTATGTTATGTTTAAACCTTTTCATGTGAGGAATGCATTGGACTTAGTAAGTAACGAGTGGAGCCCGCTATAGCTCCTCGATGCATCGGTACGTCTCATGAGACAAACTAGTGTCTTGGAACAAGGCCTTGAAAAAATATTATTTATAGTCTTGGCACAAGGCCTTGACTATGTGGTTATGAAATCTAGCATTATGCATTACAACATTATGAAAGTGTCTATTGATATTTCATGTGATTATTTTACTAGTAGAAT
The DNA here is from genome assembly GCA_963277665.1 of Viscum album. Lineage (NCBI taxonomy): Eukaryota > Viridiplantae > Streptophyta > Magnoliopsida > Santalales > Viscaceae > Viscum > Viscum album. The sequence goes on from OY728164.1 coordinate 176,651,672, forward strand.
ATCAATGTGAATAGTTAAATGACATTATTTGATTTTATCCTTTTCATACTATGCTGAATTTAATGTTTAAAAGGATTTTGTTTTAGTCATATAAATTGCCTTAAATGTTAATGCTTATTTATGAAAGTTTCCTCTATATTGTTATCCTTACTGAGCATCTGAGCTCACCCATTTTCTATGTTTTATTTTTCCCAGCATCTGAAGAAGTATTTTATGGTTGACCTACAGGGATAGTCTAAGGATATAAGTGTGTTTAAAAAGGGGACAAAATGTTTCTGATTATTTTATTTCATTTTTTAATATAAAACTTATGAGTGTATCTAGTACTTCCAAGGATACTAAATTGATCAGTCTTTCAGGACACAATTCCTTGTATCATGCCAATGTTTTTTTAATAATGCATCAAATTTAGGTAAATGGGGTTGGGGCGTTACCGTATGGGCCCTTATGGATAATAATTTTTTGATCCATTAGTTTAGCCTTTTAAAATGAATTATGATATATAATGAAATGACTATGAATTTGAATGAAATGTAAAATGAATATGAATTGAAATGATAAATAGTGACTCAATATAGAACTAGATTTTGAGTGGGAAATGGCAGTGACTCAAGTGACTTTTGTGACTATTTTCCTTTATAGTCCTAGAATTAGGATCAAGCTGTGCGGTATGAACTAATTTTAGGAGGGTTTTGGCCTGTCCTATGCTTTTGAGCTATGATATTTGATATCATTATTTTCTAAGGTATGTGTTTAGAATTGTAGAGGCATTCCACCATGATTAACTCCAGTCATACGCTAGGAGGGAAGTGATGACCAAACTCCGGTGGTGGTGGGCCATGTGATACTAGTAGATCCTCCTTTAGTGCTAGCTGAAACACCAGCTGTTATTCCAGACGTAGATATTGAGGCAAAGTTCCATGAGGGTCTATATCAATTCATGCATAATTTGCTTGGAGCACCGCAACCTGCCTTTTCTTTGATCGAGATAATGCGTGTGTCCCAGTAGTAGAATCCCCAAACTTTTTTGGGGTATTGAGGTCCATAGGCAATTGAGATGTGGGTAGAGACTACGATGGAAATATTCAAGAATATTGAGACACCTACTAAGAGGAGAGTGAAGCTTGAAACATATATGCTTCGTGGGGCAGCAAAGTGCTGGTGTTATGTACTGAAATAGACTGATAGGCTGCAAGACATGGTTTCAGATAATTTCTATATTAGGTTATATGACTAATTTTACCCTAAGACTCCATGAGAAGAGAGGGATAGTGAGTTTATGCATCTAGAGAGGGGAATTATGACTGTTATATAGTACTCAACATGCTTTATAGAGTTGTAGCATTTGCTGCCAATTTACCTTAATGATGAGCTATATAGAGGGAGATTCTTCATGTAAGGTCTTTTACAAGCTATCAGATCTCATTTAGACATATTCATATTAACCTATATTACAAAAATTATGAATTATTCAATGATTACATAGTGGAACTTGAGGGCATACGGGGGTGAATAGAAGAGTGGTATCATCTCTCGACCAAGTAGTTCATCTTCTAGTGGTAGGAAGTATCATTTTGAGGCTCCCTCTGAAATGAGTATGGGTCAGGCTATGAGTATTGGTAGCTTGTTTTTCTATCATCAGTGTTATAGATGGGTCCACATGAAAAATAAGTGTGATCATGAACCAGTCGAGTGGCGAGATTGCTGCAGGATGGGACACATACAATATTTTTACAGGATGTTCTCTCTAGTAGTGAGTGGTAGGGGGTCATCTCCGACAACAGGTTCAAGCATGGGTTTCTCAGCTCCAGGTCAGGAAGAGAGTTGGAGCAGTGTCAGTTGATCTGGCCAAGGCAGTTGTGGTTGTGGTCAAGGAATCGAGTCACCAATTACACATAGACATCAGAGTGGGATACTCCGACAGTGAGGTTGCGTCATAGGGAAAAGGTTTAGACTAGATCTATTTTATACAGCCTATCCATGAGGAGAGAGGTTATATACCATCTATGGTTATATTTATTATCATAGTATCCTATACTATATCATTTTCTCTTTTTGATATAGGTGCATCGCATAGTTCCGTATCTTCAGCTATGGTGAAAATATTTGGTCTAGTTTTACTATCTTCTAAGAGAATTATAATGCTAGAAACTCTATTTTAAATCATAATGGAGGATATATACTAGTGTAAAGAGTACCCCCTTAAGGTTGGTGGGTGTCACTTTATCTGGACTCTGTATGTCCTTGTGATGATATGGTTTTACATTACACTCGGGATGGATTGACTAGACGATTATCGAGTTTATGTGGGCTGCTATTGTAGTAGGTTGACTTTCTCATTGTCAGAGAATGTAGTTTATACTCACAAGGGTGAATGAGATGTACATGTGATCTGAGATAGACCATAACATTATGGGCTCAGAGTGATGACAACCTAGATCGCTAATTTGTATCTGGATGACCAAGGATCACATTATATGGACTTTCCTACTATGGTGGATCATTTTAGGGATGTTTTCCCATATTAATTTTGGTTTACCTCATGAGATATAGGGTGATTTCTCCATTGATCTCATTTCAAGAGATACACTAGTACCCATTCCTTCCTATAGGATGGCTACAATGGGATCCCTTTAAGGCATTGTATGGTTTGGATTGTTAATCTCTACTCTATTGGTTGGGTATTGGTAAATATTCCCTTATGGGACCTAGTAAGGTCCAAGATACAATAACTACAATCTGTATGATTCTTCATAGAATAGTAATAGATTATAGATAGTATAAATATTATATGTATCTTAACCAATGTCCTTTAGTGTTATCTATCAGTAACCAAGATTTATTAAGTGTCTCACTATGGTTGGGTCACCAACAACTTGGAAAATAGGTTAAGTTTTCATCAAGATATGTGGGACCTTTTGAAGTTTTTAAGAATATTGGGAAGGTGGATTACCATTTGGATTTACCACCTATGATGACTTTAATCAATTACATGTTTCACTTGTATTATCTCAAGAAATATCTTTTGGACCCATCTCATGTGTTGAATTGGGAGGACATTAATGTGGAACCTGATATGACCATGACTGAGAAACAAGTTTGTATTATTGATTCTTAAGAAAAGATTCTTCATGGGAACTACATACCATTGGTATAGGTTCTATGGAAATATGGTTTTGATTATCATGATATGTAGTAGCATGTCATGATAATGAGAGAGGATTTTCTTCATCTCATTATTGACCCGTGTTCATGATGAGGATTTCTGGGGGTGGAAATCATTATTATGGGGATAATTGTAGTATCCTAAATATTTCTTTCTGGTACTTACCTTCCTTTTTTGGACCATATTGTTTTCAGATATTTTCATGGTACATTTTGGGTGAAATTTGTATATTTTTAGAGGTATTTAGGCTTTTTCATGATTGGAACATGATTAAGGAAATTTTTTTTCATCTACCAAGAAAATCATGCAACTTAGATTGGAGTTTTAGAGGAGGGTGTGTGGTAATAGAAAACCATGTGAAATTCCCCTAAAATTCTGTGAATCTGGGTAGTTGTATTTTTCATGGTAGCTGCATAGTGTTTCAAACCATGTGTCCAAACTATGTGTCTCTTCAAGTACCTTAGAAATCTTCACACGATTGAAGCGTGGTTTGACCAACTATATGGCCAAAACTTACAATATGAAATAATTTTTATAATCTCCCTATTTTATTTCCCAAACCCCCATTTGAAGTCAAATATTTTCTCCCTCAAATATCATTTGGACCATTCAAACTTAGAGTCTATCTTGAATAAATGTTGGACCTTCCAACCATGAATCTTCATTGATCTAAGTTCCTATTGAAGTGTGGAATATATTTTTGAATTTATAATCAAGATATAATTGTGAATTATCCTTTCCACATATCTATCCTTAAATAGTGGTGGATCCTTATGTTTTTGATAGATTCAGATATTATTTTTGTGATTTTTGTTTCAAGAATCCCATGTGGATTGATTATATTAGTTTATAACCCTCTAATTGCAGATCCCTTATTGGGTTTTTTACTTTACTATGATTGAGGTAGCTGTTTTTATATTGAAATTACAATCAATTGAAACTGATGCTTCCTACTTAATTTAAAATGTATTTTAAATTGATATCCAAGTCATGATTTGTGTATTTTGATAAATTCATTCAAAGTGGAATGTTATTTTTGATGAAATCCATCTAGAAATGGATTTTTAAATAAAGTATTTATTTTTGAAAAATTATTTATAATTTAAATAATGATTTAACGAATGAATTTTATGATTCTTTGAGAAAAAAGTATTGAAATGTTGTATAGAATTGAAATGAAATGAAATTTTTTATAAGGAATGAGTTATAATGAAAACCATTAGATGTGGGTTTATATTATGAAATGTAATGTTTGAAAACTTGATTTGGTACTGCTTGAATGATGATTAATGAAACTGATTTGAGATGAATGATTTTCTATTTGATTGATTTACTTAAAGCCCGTGGGAGACTGGGTAGTTTTTTGCGTAGTCTAAGAGAAGTAGAATTGGCATGTATTAGCTTTAACTAGACATTTAATGATAATAATAATGATACTAAACTATGATGAATCCAAAGAGTTCATTCATTGGGGTGGACTCGTACCCCCCCAAGGACTGACATCTAAGGATGTGTGTACACCATAATCCATATTTCAATAAGATGTGTAAGGATCCTTAATCCTTGAACCAACTAACCCAATATATTATAACTATGGGGATATGATTGAAAATTATTTTTTACATGCCAATTTTTATAAAAGGATTTATTCTTGCATGTTTTGATCAAAATTCTTATACATGTATGATTTTATAGAAATGTGTTTTTATACCTATTTTATACTTTCTATTTAAGTGAATAAAAAATAATTTTTTATATTGAGTTGTAAAAATATTACCATGATATGTTTAATTTAACATTGATCATATTTGGTTTATTTGATATGGATTTCTTTTGAAATATCTTGGTGGTATCCTACCAGACTAGTGTTTCTCACACCATACTTTTTTCCTTTGGGAATTATAGACTGAATTTTTCAAATTCTAGGAAAATGGAAATCACCACTTATTTATGGTTGGTATTATTGATTTATGGGACCATGGTAGTTAGTGGTGATAGTAAAGGTTTCCAATCATCCTATTATGAGGAGTTCTTAGGATGATGTCGTTGTGGGATATATAATGACTTGTTTTTTTTTGTTTCCAAATTTGTAATTTTCTATTCATGGTACTTCTATATTTATGAGTGTTTTGGAATACTAAATTTTTACAGAATATCTTTGTTACTTTTTTTTATTTGGTTGATATTTTGGAGAAATAATCCCCTCTTATTGTTTCTTGAAACCCAACCACTATTCGTCAGCCCTTGGGGATAGAGAACACCCTTAAGATCATTCCATGATTGATTTGGTTACCATTTTAGAGGGTTAACTGGGTTGGTTTTGACACATTTTGATATTTCTTAGATTATCCACATAACTTATCAATAATATTTGAGCCATCCTTCTTTTGAAACACCTCTAATTCTTATTTTTTGAGATATTACACCAAACCAATCCATTAGTTTATTTTTTGGATTAATTCGCTACATTAATTTAAATTTTTTCCTCAAATGTTGATTTTCATGTCCTGATTTAAAAGTTACCTAATATGGCCTTTTTTCATATAATATAAGTATATGTTCCTTGGTATAGAAAGCGTCTGAGAGTATTTTTTGGGTGTTCTTTGTTCAATACTCTTAACTTGTGAGTATGATAAGGACAACCCCTATTATTTTTTTGCTTACTTATTAGATTTTTTGGTTTTATTTTTTCCAAAATAATAAGATTTATTATTTTCTTTGTGTGATCCATCACCAATCATCAAAATGAACACATTTGTTAAAAACTCCATATAAATTTTCAATACATTCAAACTTGTTTTTAGTAAAATGATTTACTTATTTTTTTTATAATTTTCCTATACTAAACATTGTTCTACCTTGATGTTGGCATTATATAATATCTATGAATTGAATTTTTATGAAAAAAATTCTTTATATCTGATCATTCATTAATACCAACAATGTCCAATAAAACTTGTTTATTTTCCATTATTTGAAATCTTCCTTGATTTGAAACCTTGTTGTTTTGGTAATAAAAAACCATCATTTTTAGAATAGTATTTTAAGTCTCTTTTATTTCAAATTCTTAAATACATCATTGATTTAATGATAGATTTTTTATCATTTTTTTCTATATTTGACTAAATTTTTGATTTATAACATGCACTTTCATGAAAATAGTGTCAATGAAAACAAATTCTTATATATAAAGGGTTACATATTTCTTTAAGATTATAGTAGATAAATAATAAGATGATATGAAACACTTATTTCCATAGAAATTAATACTTTTTAAAGTAACACTCTTATCATAACCATTCCTAGAAGCACCACTTTTCTATGTAAATTTTGAAGATTCATCCTATGTTAATTCTAGATTTTTCTGTTTGACTTCTAATTCATGAAAATTCATCTTGATATTATTTTTCCAAACCCAATAAATTATAAAAATTCTTCCCATTTCAATTTTATATTCTCGATGTGATCATCATTAAATTTTCCAAAATATTACAATGATTTTTCAAGATCTTTTATTCATTTTTCTTTGAATTCCAATTAATATTTCTTAACATCAATAATAAACTTGTGAGTTTCTTTTAAAGCATGGATCACATAATTAAAAATTTTAATTATCTCATATTTCTCATTGATTACATTTTTTAGTAATTTTTCATCTAGGGAGAATTTTTATTCATTGATTAATGGTGATTTTTCTTTTTATTCAAAAATTTTGATTAGAGAGTATTAGTTTTGAAGATTTTCTACCAATGATTCTTCCATTCCATTAGCTTCCAACTATAGTTTTGTTTTATCATCTGATAATCCAAATAAAACACATATGTAATAAATTAAATAGAGACATTTATCACATAATCCTTTATTTCCAAGTGAAAATAATCAAGTGTTTTATTAAGAACATATTTTTCACTACCTTGTCTTGATTATTTAAGAGAATGAGTCTGAAAAAAGTTAATAGATAAAAAAACTTTTGTTTTGCAATAAAACAAACCACATATTGAGTGTTCATAGTAGATTTCCATGATGAAACCCTATAAAATTGTGTTAAAAATATTTTTAAAATATATCACTATACTTAATTAAAATATTCTACCATCGAGGATAACTTCAAAGATAATGAATAGATTATCTTCTTGCATGAAATAATTCACTCTCAAGAAAAATGAAAAACCCATATTAAATTATATGTATCCCTTTAACTTCAACTTTGAATCTTTACTTACAACTTGTTTGAAATATATTATTTGGGTTTTAAGCTATGCACTCTCCAATATTACTCTTCATAATGATATTTCATATGCTTTGATGATATTATTGCTTTATATGGAGTCTTATAACTAGGGTATGGTTAGATAATAATATTATAAGACTTTATGAAAACAAATTTCGCATGGGGATTTCTTCGATTGATGGGAAACATGTTCTAATTGATTTTATTAGTTATAGTTTCTTTTTAGATGTAAATTGTTTTTCCTTGTAAAATAAAATGTTTTCTCATGGATTAATCTGATAAAAATATTTAATTAGATCTCTATTTTTTAGGATGGATTATATCAGAAATGAATTGATCTCTTTTGAAAAGGAATAAAATTAATGATATATATTTATAAAAAATAACAAATTTTATTATCTTAAATTAGTTGTGTTCTTCATTTAACCAATGAGATCTTTCTCAACTTCTTAGTCATATTATTCTATATTTTCTGTATGGTTTTATTATAAAAAACTTCCATGTTAGTGTTCACATGGATATAAAAAGTATTCTATATATAAGAAAACATAGAATATTTTTCAAATCCTCAATTTATGTATAACAGATAAAAACAACTATGAAAAGATATTAAATCCTGATAGAGGTATAACCTTGGATCTGATACCACTTGTTATATCTAAAAGGGTCGTATAGTCACACTAAGAGGGGAGGGGTGTGAATTAGTGTGAACCATTTTTACCAAATTATTTTTATTTTTTTTACCCCTATTTATATTTTAAGATACAAAAATATTAGGGTGAATTTATCTAGTTATAGATTCTTAGAACATCACATCACACAGAAATCATTAAATAAGAAAGGAAAACATAACATGATATTTTTACAAAGTTTATACCTTATGTTGGTTTCAAATAAACTATATTTCGTAATAAATATTGATACACATATATCCACTATTAAAATTAAGTGAATATAAGTGGGAAAGGTATCATTCTTAACCCTAAGTCCATCTCCAAAAAATCTTATGTTTTCTCCTTACTGTTTTCAAAATATATCGATTGTTTCCTTATACAGGCTCCCACTAGTTTAAAATGTACCCTCCCAAACTCATTAATGAAAAGATAATAAATATAATCTAGGGTATCTAAAAATCATATTCTTAATAGCATCTCCCATAATTATAGTCCTCTACATAATCTACTATAATTTCATGCATTTCTGTCTCTTTATCAAAACACAATATTCTTCTTCTTCTCCAAGGCAAAGTGAACTTGAATTTTTGGATGATGTTGTATTTATTTTCAAACCAATATAATAAATATGTTGTGATCCTTTAGATATTTTTTTGATATTATTAGATGTTTCCTGAAAATTTTTAGGATGGTTTTGGATTAATTTGAAAAAATTCTTGAAGTACTCTTTAATAGATAATGTTTAGAGAAATAATAAAGGAATATATCCTACGAGTTAAATATTTTAACAGTACGTTGGAAATTTTATCAACATAGAAGAAATTATAGCTATGGAATATAATATTTCACACATGTAAGACATTTTGGGAGAATGTAAAAGGAAATTCATCTACACCAAAGTGAATTGTACCAAACATAATAAAATTTATCTATATGGAATAGATTTTACATGTGTAAGGAATTTTTGAGATTCCATTCAATATTAAAGTTTTAAAGAATTTATAAAATAAAAAAATTCATAAAAATATTAATTTTATGTAATAATATGACATTTAATAAATCATAAAAATTTATTGAATGACTTTTCTAGATTGTATGACTTTAATGTCAAATTTTGAGTTATCAGACATCAATATTCAGTATAGATTATATGACTTTGATCCATTATATGATTCTTTTCAGATGAATTCAGTTTGTATGAATTCCAAATCAAACTTAATGATAAATATTATGAATTATAAAGTTAAATGAATTTATCTTCCAGGATGATCCTATGACTTCATTGTTCTTATAATTTTCAAAGTCATACAGTAATATAACAAATATTAAACTTATAGAATTTTGGAATTTTGAGGATTTTTTTATTTAGATGAGTATTAACTATACTTAATCTCACAAATATCATTGGATGTTGGTCAGATACATGATTAAAGATAATATTAATGGGATATTTAATGATACTTAATGAGAAATATCGTGGATGATTTCCAGGGGATTTAAAATTTATATATATGAAATTATTTATCACCCTTAAAGAATCTAATCTTTAGGAATTTTTTATGATGCTAAGAATAATAGGAATTTACATAAATCAATATAAATATATTATTCACAATTAATGTGACTATAAAATGGATAAATGATGACAAAATGATTTTCAAGAATTTTGAAAGACGTTGATATACTATTGTATTAAAGATAGAGATTTTGATAAACATCATAATATGATACATTCTTTTTACCCAAGAGATTAAGGAAATATGTTTCCACTTCCATTGATTTACATTCATTCTATTAAGGGGTAAAAAGACAAATTTATTTATGAATGCTCTCATACATAGGTGCTTCATTTAGAACAAGTGATATGTAAGACGATCTATTGCCGTTTCACTCTATTTGTTTTGGTAGTTGTAAACCTTTTATAATAATATCTTATATTTGGTGTAGAAGCATCCTAATATACATTCGAGATCTAATTCATCCAATAGTTAGGAGGTTATATTTTAAAGTTTGTGGCACTAGGATAAAAAAATTTGTTGGTTTTCTGTTACAGTACTAGTTCAAGTATGTCACCTGGCCATAATTTGAACATTCCATTCAATAGATTTTCAATATTTAAGGATATAAACTATACATACCTTATAATAACTCTTATATTAGTGATATTCCACATCATAAAAAATCAAAAAGAAGCTGGATAGTATTATGCTCTCACATTATGGTTGGACCTTGTAATTTTTTTATGTGCTTCCTGATTCATCATATTTTTGAATAAACATGAGGAATAGATATTGATAGTGTATTAATACTATAATTGGTCATAGGGGTTTAATTTCTAAATAAAATGAATTTTTAAAAACAATCACCTCTGATTCACCCTCTCTCAGTGGTGTACTAACCGCTTTGGGAATTACAGGTGGTATTGGAACCGTGATATCCCATTGATATCCTACTCATTTTGGGGTCAGGTATATAAGGGTAGAGATCTATGAATAGTAGAGGAGTTTCCTTTTTTAATGGGAAAAATTTTCATGGTTTGAAGAATTGAATGATACCTTATCTAATTTAACATGGTTTTAAAGCTAGGGATACGATTATTGTGTGTTTTCCACCCATTATAGAAGATGGAGCAATGAGATTTACTGACTAGAGAAATTTTGAGATTGATGAGAAATACTGGAATGCTATAATATCATCCTTTTCAGAGAATTTTTACACAAAGGTGATGGTATTTAAGATAACCAATTAATTACGAGACAATATTGGGAACATGTATAAAGGTAACATCAAGATTAATGAATGAAAATTAGATATTTGGAGGGCTAAATTCAAATATATCAGAATGGGTGAGGAAGAAAAATATTGATGACAATTTTACTAGGGAAAATGAAGTTGTTAGTTATATCAAATGATTTTTTAGATAAGTTATAAGACTCTAAAGTTGTTAAAAAAATAATTAGGAATTTCTAGAAACATATGACTCAAAGATATCATCCATTGAAGATATGGATGTTTTTTACATTGATGATTTAAAAAATAATCTTTTAAATTATGAATTGAGTAAATAACCCATATTTAAGATGAATTTTAAGAAGTTGATGACTTTAAAATCCATAAAAAATGAAAATTATGGAATATTATGTATAATAATCTTGTGGTTTAGAAGATGATGATGAGAGTGGTGAAATCCATAAGAAGGTTATGGATATTATATTAAAAAATTTGAAACCTGGTAAATGTTAGTAAAAAGTAAATATTTCACTTAAATGTATTATTTTTGGAGTATAAAACTACATGTGATATTTATCATGACATGAAAACCTATTTACTGCAAAGAGGGAATACACAACATGTGTTATTTGTACAACACACAATGTTGTCAGAATTCTTTCAAAAAATCTAGACAGACTTACACACATCCACCCACATTGATTACTACTTCGATCCAACCATGTAAACCATCATAAAATTTGGATCTGGTGTTTATTGATCTTGATTCGTCTTTGGTGGATATATTACAACCTCCCAATCTTCTAATGACTGATTCACATCACACTGAACCACCACATCCCCAAACCACACCCAAACACCCCCAATCAAATCTCCAAACCATTTATGAACACTATTCATAGAGTACCATACACTGATCAAGACCTAGATCTCAATCCTGATCCTATGGATAAAATCCATTGTTCCAAATACTGAATGCACAACAAGGTATTGTCAAACCACCAATCTAATGAGACATCGATGATGAATAAATGAAGAATTATGGGATAAAGGCATAAAAAGAAAATGAGTAAGAAACATTTGTAATTTTTTAGGTTCGCCTCAATTCATTTATATTATAATAATGAATAGAAAATGATTCCATAAACTCCCAAACCAAGTAAGATAAACCAAAACACATAAATCACCGGTTGACCCATGAATCAAATTGTTAAGTTATTTGATTCATGTTCAACAATGGATAATAAAATTGTGATAAATAAACATAAAATATGCCATACCTAGAGTTTGGATTGATCCTTTATAAAGAACGATTCCACATAGATGTCATTGGTGAGATCTACGAACTCATTAGATAATGATAATATTCATGGTACATCGTTCTGCGAGCCATGATTTGTTGTCATCTCTACAAGAATATACTCCAATAGCACTCACCCAATTCCTATTTTTATGCGGGTAACCCTATGGATTTTACATGGTAGGGATTTTATAAGAGTGGATTTGGTTTCAGAATTTCAATAATATTTTTTATTTTATTATTTTCACCTGTGACTGAACCTTAAAAAAACTGATGCCATCATAGGTTATATCATGACTAGGGTGAAACTCACATTCTATATTTAATTTCATTCTAAAATTTGATATTAGAGAGCCCATTTAGGATTTATTCCACTATTTATAAAAAATTGCATGAATTTGATATTATATATTTAATATTTTTAATATCACTACACTAAGGATATCTCAGCTCCAGAATTCTATAACGACTCTATATCTAACTATATAAATATTAACTATAATATTCTTAAGACTTATATGAAAAAAATTGAGTCATCACATTCTCCCCACCATCAAGGATTTTCATCCTAAAAGTGAAAATATAATCATAAGTGAGGATACCAAGATCTAAATTTGGTTTCCCACTCACAAAAGTTCTCCTGATGGGTTTTGTACTATTAAAAAACTACAACCAAGGAAAGCAGTTTCCTACAAAGGGTCTTCTCTAGTTGGTTCTCAAATGATACTGTGCTACTCAAACTTCTCGAAAAGGTAACTTCATCCTCAATGTCTAACTCATCATAATCGACATCATGTAATGATTTGTGCACATGTTTTATCAACTGTGGAATGTAGAAAACACGAAGCACTTAGTATAACTATGGTCATAGGGTGAAGTTGTACACCACCTCAGTAACCCTACTGTAGTGACTGAAAATCTCCCACAAACCTCAAATATAGCATATCATCCCATAAAATTTCCCATAATCCTCTATGAGGTGAGATATATTAGAACACATGATCTCCTTATAGAACTCCAAATTTCGATTTTGTTGGTCCAAAAATTACCCGTGACATTTTCAGATAGTCCACATATTATTTTGGATTATTTTTACCTTTTACAACCATTACTAGCACCAAATTTTGGCCCAAAACGACAATCTCCCCTAGCTCGGACTAGTACAGTGGTGACCAATAGGATCTTTGAAACATGGACTCAAATTATATTTCACCAATGGTGGAGTGATTACTACGAAGATATGAAAAATACACCAATAATAGATGATCCACCCAACTATTACCCAAAGCTAACATGAAATCCCAAAGCAAGTTTTCTAACATATGAATTATACAATTTACCTTCCCATCTATTTGGGGTAGAAAAACTATAATCAATAGACATTGAGTCCCAAAGTCCTTTGGAATCCTCTATATAATCATGATGTAATTTAAAAATAATGTTTTAAAATGATCATCGAGGGAATTACATTAATTAAGTCTACCTTCTTCTAAAATAGGCATCCCAAACACTTTACTGTGATCAACACTGAGATGGTTAGGAAGTGGGATATCATGGAGAGACAATCCATGATCACTCAAAGAGTGTCATGAAATATCAAAAATTGTTAAACCTATAGCAACAAAACCATAAATATACTACCCCATTTTCACTTCTATCTGTGAACCTCAATCTATAATTATATGTAGGTGATACAACAAGAGTTAAACTCAATAACATGATATAACATCCTTGGCCACCAAAACTGATGCCAAAGGATACCTATATATAATTATATCCTCTAGATTTATTACTAAGGTAAAGAAACCTCCTCATAACCTCCTCTCACTACATGAATTGTGTCATAATCTATCCTTGAAAAAGGATTAATAACTCGCCACCTTCATAAAATCCATCATAAACATGTCTAGTAGATATCTGGTCACAAAAGACCTCATAATCGATATCCCCAAGTTGTGCCTGCCTAGTTTGGTGAATAAGATGAGGGATAAATACAATTGACTGGATATATGCTACACTATCTTCACCCTCAAGGTACAACTAAAAATAGGTCAACTACTCCGTTAATTTTCTCAACAATAGTAGATAGATAAATTACTTGTGAGAATCTTATAATATAGTCATGCCCTTGGTTGGATCTCAAGACCACCCTTACTCATCTTTTTCTAGGTCCACTATCACTCCCTTGTCTAGGAAAACATATCCTAATATGTAGACCTCTTGAATCTAGAACCGATAATTTGAGAGCATCCCACAAAGCCGGTAATCTTGGAATATTTCTAGAACCATCATCAAGTTTCTCATGCGCTCCATCTCTGAAACTGAGAATACTTGGATGTCATCAAATAATACTACCATAAAACAATCTAAAGAGTGTTTGAAGGACCCATTTCACATGTCTCACAAACATCGTTGGGGAATCCAACATTCCAAAAGTTATCACTCTAAAATCAAACAAACTATATAGATTTTAGGATGTCAACTTCATTATATCATCCTCTCATACTCAGACCTCGTGATAACCAGTTTTGGGGTTAAAATCTAAGAACGAATTTTAATCTAAACATTTGTTAAAGAGTTCATTGATTCTTGGTGGTGGATACTCCTCCATTATATTTAATTGGTTCTGGTGATTTCAATCCACAAATAACCTAAATATTTCCTCCACAAACTATGTGAACTACACCATGATGCCAAAGAAAAAAATTGGTCTTAAAAATCACTACCTATGAAGATCCTACAAATTCACCTTATGCTCTTGTATCTCTATAGATTTATTTGATATGCTAGTAAAAATATTAAGTTGTCCCTAGGCGAAGGTCTATACTAAATATAAAACTTCAATAGGTATGTAATCTTGGTACATACTCAGGGAAGACGATGATGTATAATCCCAAAACTGTAGGAAACTGAAATATGATAGAATATAATTCTCTAAGGGTAATACTATTCAATAGAAAATAAATTAGTTGTATCCTCTAGCACATGATAATATCTTGCTCTTCCTGTGATTCCTTCTCACCAAATAAGGAATATTCCACCCCACTAACTTAGAAGTACTATGTAACACCCTATTATTTTAAAAGAATAAAATTATATTTGATAATATAAAGGGTATGAAATTATGATTTTATCTTATGATACATTTAGTAGTGGGTTTCTTTAATAGCCTGTACTACACGCAAGACTGAGTTTTACCGAACACGAATATACTATTAGTATTAATATTTAATTTGATAGTTATCTCCTAGCTGTTGGAATGGAGGGTATGAATAGGATTAAAAAACTTATTAAAATATATATTACACATTTTTATTAGTTATCAATTAATTATAAATAAAATAAGAATCATTTAAAAGAAAAAGTAATGTTTTCTGAAAACAATTTTCTTCTTCTTCTAAAAGACGGGTTAATCATTCTTGGTGCACATAATTTAAAATTAAATTTTATAAATTTTAATAAAATTATTTTACAAAATAAACTTTATTTTTTAAATTATAATATCAAAAATATCTTAGGATAAACCTTTTTTTATTTTTTCAAGAAGTTTCATTTTTTGATGAATAGTGAAAAATATCGAATTTTAATAAAAAAATTAATTTTCGTCTAAATAATTTGTATAGTTAAATTATATTTTAAATTCATTTGAAAGTTAAAATAATCAAATTATACATATATTAATACAATTTAGGTAATTTAAATCATTTTCATGTTGAATTAAAAAAACAATGTAAACTTTTGAACATTTCCACTTTAAAAACTAGCTTTCTCATAACATCTACATGATTAATTTTAAATTATATTGTGCCAATTATGTGATTTTAATTTGTCCAAATGGATTCCATATTTGGAATAATAACTATCTATATTATCTAATAATTTAAACTTAATTTTTGACCGTAATGATTAGTGAAAACTGTTAAAATTAATTATCATGATTAAGGTAAAAATGAGTTTACTTAGTTCTAAAACTTAGAATATAAGGCGTAAAATGACCTACCAACTTGTCCAATACTATTTATTTGTACATATTTTTACCTTTATCAGATTAGAATCTATGTTTATGAGTTTTTGGGACAATTTTTCATGAAATTGACCTATATAATAAGTTAGGTAGAGGAAAAGACAAAAAGGAACCTTTTTTCCTTTTAATTCTTATAATGCTTTGGGATGTGGATAAAAACAATATAGGTTTGGTTATAATTATTATTTATAAAGATAAATTGGTTTTTTTATCATAATAATTTATATTTATTTTTTTTGTGATGAAATAATATAGTAGCCTAGGATTAACATTAATGGATATTACATCATTTTAAATGAATATTATGCATATTACAAAAATACATGCCAAAGGACTATAATAGTTTAATTTCTTTAGAAACATGGAACAAAATATTCTAACTTGGTGAAATATCTTCAATTTCTTCCACAAATATATTCCCATTTAGTAATTATAGTTAAAATCATTCTTTATAACCCGAGGAAAGGAAAAATAAGAAAGGTGAGCTCATATGCCCATTAAGGGTAAATAAAGGAGATACATAAGAATAACATGAGAATATGGGTATAAGAACATGATAATAAAATTCAAATATCATACCATATATATAAATGATCATATACATGAGTTATGGCATACAAATTGGTATTTCATAAAATAAGAATCATAAGGGAATCAAGAGCATAAGCCGTGAGAGCATAACATAGGAATGAGATATGGAATTGTGGCATGCACATAAGCATAAAAATAATATTTCAAGTCTTTCTACGAATAACTTCATAACATTTTAGTCTTGGGATAATCACTAGTGTACCTACTTGGAGTTTGGGATACCATCCTATATACCCTCTTGTTTCAGGCTTGGGATTCCCTCCCATGTACCCTTTTTATTTAGGTTTGGGATGCCCTCCCATGTACCCTCTAATTTTGGGTTTGGAATGCCCTCCCGTGTACCCTCTTGTTTCGAGATTAGGATGACCTCACATGTTCACTCTTTTTTTGGGATTGGGATGTAATTCCCTAACCCAAGTTCCACACACTAGTGCCTCGAGCCGGTCGGTCTCATAACCTCAAGTGCAACTCCCCATATGCCAAAAGCTACCGAATAGTAGTAATGGTCTAGCAATTAGATCATAGAGAGACTATACCCTTTTTTATTAGAACAATAAAATAGCAGAGATAAATAATCAATAATAGAATAACATATATCAATAAACAATGCTAATATCTTAAGATAATTAAAGCAGGAGATAATATATCCAAAATAAATCAAAAAAAAACATGGCATTCTACAGTATGTGTTAAGTTTCTAAAATGAAACACAAAATAAAGACACCGACGACTCCCAAATGGGTGTCAAACCATGTTTGATTCCCTCAGCCATGCTTTATCCCAACTCAACCATATGACACATGGAATTTTCCCTTAACATGTCCTACATCCATGAAATATATTTGATTAGTGACCCGGTATCCTGAGTAGGGTGTGAGTACAACTTAGTAGGCCACCACCAATGATGTCTAAAAAAATAAAAAAAATTAAAATTTTATGCATTTTTATAAAGAAATAATTACTATTCATAAGTAAATAGTTCTCTCATTATCAATTAATCTTTATTAAACCACATATACCACTGGGTTCTTGAGGAAACCTATACCTCAATACCTACTTTGGATCACAGTGGGTCTAAACTATGTTACATATTCAATTTAAATTTCATTATATCACATGGGATTACATTATCCATGTCACTTGAATTTCATTATTATAGCCACTTGGAACCATAGTCTAATGATAATGTTTTTTTGAGTTAAACACCATGTCTACCACCCCATGAGTATTTTGGAGCATCATTACCTGTATCACACCATTTAGCATGCTTTGGAGTATAACTCCATGTCTAGAACCACATTTATCAATCATTATTATATATATCATGGGCATAGAACATCATGTCTAGCACTCTATCTTCAATATTACATATATGTAACGGGTGTAAAACATCTGGTTCAACACCCCATTTCTCAATCCTACATATATGTCATGCGAATAGAACAACATGTCTATCACCCCACTTCTCAATCATACATATATGTCATGGGTGTAGAACATCATTTCTAGCACCCCATTTCTCAATCATACAAATATGTCATAAAATATCACATTGACACATGTATCTCATTATCACATGTTTTCACACTTCCAAGTCAAACCCAGATTAATCAAAATTAATATTCTTATCACAATTAACCACCACAAACTTTCATTAATTAATTCACTAATTAATTAATCCAGGTTCATTAATTAATTAAATAAATAATTAACCATATTTATCCCATTAATTATCTCACCAACCAATTAATCATATCTATTTTGTTAATTAATTCAAAAATTAATTAATCACAATAATCCCATTAATTAATTCAACAATTAATTAATCCTATCAAAATCTTAACATCCAAGAATTAATTCACCAACTAATTATTCTCAATTCAAAATTCAATAATTCAAGAATGTAATAATCAACTCAAAATTAATTATTATCATTTCCCTAATTCAGCACCTTGATAATTAATTCATAAATTAATTATCCTTAATTAAAAATTTGATACCTTGATAATTAATCCATAAATTAATTATCCAAATTCCACAACTCCATTATTCAATGAAATACCCAATTCATCGATTCATTAATTAACCATAATAATTAGTAAAATTTAATAATTCCAATTAATAAACGAACCCTAGAAATTCTACAATCATATACATCATCATCATCATTCATTTATTTATTGAAAAGAGAGAAAAGTAAAAAAATAGAAGGCATGAGATAGCTAGAAAACAAGAGTCATGGGGCCTAAAATAGTGGAGATCATGTGTGTCCCCTCTAACCAGGTTCACCCCTTCAGCATTATATCGATCAAAATAAACCTTATTTGGAAAAGTATAGAGTTCCTTGAGGTGATGATCCCTTCCCTCTGGGTTTAATTTCTTACATTTTATATGGTCCAATAGATTAGAAGCATCATCGTGCCTATATCCTTCCTCTCCACCATAGAAAACCCTAATCCATAAAACCAGCAATCCAGGAAAGTTAAACCGTGAAGATTCTGAAGATATAAGCCATTGAATTCTTTGAAAAAATGATAGATTGAGTAGGCCCAATCTCTCTAAAAAATAGATGATCCGATCTCTCCTCGTGATGGATCTTATAGCACATGCACTTGGAGGCTATCTTAATACCTGTGCATTTTATGATATCATAAGTGGGTAATGCCCGATTTCTTACTCTGTAAATAAGGAAGTTATATTTTGAAGGATATTCATTACGCCAAATATTTTCACCCCAACTATCAATGTATTTTGGGCAAGTCTTAGAATATTGGAGATCCTTTATAGATAAGGTTCCTAAAGAATACTTTGTGTGAATATTTATTTACTCGGATTGATGGTGAATTCTATGAGATCAAATATGTCAGGATGATTTTTTTCCAGAACTACATTGATAAAACATGGGTGCATACTAGCTTTCCTGAAAGATATATCAGTAATTGGACCCCCGAGGAATTTGGGTTTAGTGCCTACTCAGTTGTGATTCCAAAAGGATATTTTTCCCCTCCCCACTAACCAGTGACTATGGTATTAAAGAGTTGGGATATAAGTGTATATCATGGACTAGATTGAACCTGAACTCCCTCCCACAATACTAACCTCCCCAATGCTTTTTTCAGCCATGAATCTACCCCAGAGGGTATGTTCCTCAATAATTTACAATGTTAGTTTGGCATGCATACCATGCATCATGTCAGAGATATTACTCATGTTGATTCCTACCACTTTCATAGGTCTGTCCATTCTAGACAAGGATGCCCAATTGGGTTTTCCTTCCTCATGTGCATCCCAAATAATCATGGAAAAAATTGCCCAATGTTGAAAATGAAAATTTTGGAACCTTGATAGATGAGAGTGCATGAATAGGCCTGGAACAAAGAACACTATTAACCAAATAAATTCTACCACCAAAAGAGAGGTATCTATTTTTGTAGTTAATAATATAACCCATGATCCTACCAGTAATATGATCAAAATGAGAGATACGAGGTATTCCCAAGGAGATTGGGTCTCCTAGATACTCCATGGGGAAGGATCTATGATGCGTATCTAAGATAGAAATCAATAAACTAGAATGTATATCTGGACACCTTCTATATATAAAAAGGTTTCTCTTTGCTCGATTGATTCATTTCCTACTTTATTTTCAAAATTATTCAAGAATATTTTTAAGGATATGAATTGATATTTTACCAGCATTCATGAATATAATGGTTTTATCTGCAAAAATGATATGCGATATAGAGTAGGAGTGCCATATACAATGAATGAGGAGAATGTTACTCGTTAGAATGATCCTGTTGATGAGACAGTTAAGAATATATTGTGTGAGAATGAAGAATTTTGGGGAGAATGGAATGCCTTTTCTGAGGCCCCACATTTCTTTAAAAAACCATAAAATTTCCCCAAGAAAAATATAGACAACTATGAGGAGCTGAAACACCTGAAAATTAGATTAACTTTCCTTGACGAGAGACTCATACTGGACATTATTTTGATCACGAAGCCCCATTTTACCCTATCATAAGCCTTGTCCATGTATGGTTTGATATCCATGTTGGAATCTCGAAGCTTCTGATTAATATCTCTTACCATTTCCTGGTATAAAGTAATTACACCTTAGATTTAACTTCCTTTCCCAAACCTATGTTCTCCTCACAGATCAAATAGGGGAGATAACTAGAGAGTCTTATATTGCTAACACCTGAAAAGATCGTGTATAGATAGTTGAATATGCTTATCATATGGTAGTGTTGAATATATGAAGGATCTTTGATTTTGGTAATAAGCACCAAGGAAGTGGAAACATCCACTTAGATAATTCTACCACCTTGAAGAATTCCTTAATAACCACCATGATGTTTGACTTGAATAAATTCCAAGAATCCTTGTAGATAAATCCTCAGAAACTGTACGGATATGGAGCACTCTCTAGACTAATAGAATTTATGGCCTCATAAATATTCTTGTCTTCGTGTACTATTTCAAAGGCCATATTGTAACTGCTAAAAACCGATTAAGGGACCACATCAAAGATCACAACATTTCCCCTAGGATAATCATCATGTATCCAATGATTGGGGATTATAAGTAGATATTTATAATGGGATTCGATCAGGGAACCAACAAAATCCTAATCATTAGAGTAAATTCTATCCTCTTGTAAAATATTGGGCCTACGGATACGTTGTTCATCCTTAATAAAAGCATGGAATAAGGTTGTGTTACAATCACATCTATGGAACCATTTTATCCTTACCTACTCATGATCCAAGAATTCTTGTATCATAATCATATACTCTAGGATTTCCATCTTTTAGGTTAGTTCGCTGATAACAGTATCACTCCAATCATCTTCCAAGATAGATTCCATTTACTCAATATTCATTTTCACCGCATCCATATCCTGGGGATGGTAAGGTTGGTTACTAATCCATGATTGAATATCACATTTGAGACGTCTAAGTTTTCTATATAGGGAAATCTATATACTCCCCTGAACTAGATTGTTCCAAGAATTGCTCAACGCTTGGGTAAAACCAAGAGCATCGACCCATATATGAGATAAATAAAATTTCCCACCTCCCTCTTGTATAGAAAGAAATGAAACCAGGAACAGAGAGTGATCTGAATGTCTTCATATTAGATTGGTTACTTTTTCATTTGGGTAGGTAGAAAGAGTGTTGTCATTAGAAAGACATCTATCCTAGTGGTACCAGGTGCAGAAGATCCTTTTTTGATTGTTGCACCATGTGGATAAGTTCCCCATGTATCCCATCTCTATGAGACCATTTTGTACCTTTAACTGAACAAAATCCCTGATGGATTTCCAAGGAAATGGTTCTCTCCCTTTCTTTTCATGGGGATTAAAAATAACATTGAAGTCCCCACCCACAATCCTTGTAGAATTCTCCGTATCAAAGGAGGCCAAGTCTCTCTATATATATTTCCTAATATAAGGATCATAATTACCATAATGAAAGGAAAAAATACTATGGGTGAATCTAATTACCTTCATGGTGATAAAATGATCTAATGTAGATATAATATCCACTATGATGCTGAGGTTCCATAAGATCCAAATATGGTGGTTTTGAGTATTAGAATTCATAAACACTTTCATATTTATCCTGCGTGCAAACTCAACTATTCTGGAGAAGCACTATTTGAGTTGTAGAACGACCACCAGAGAGGCCTTTTTTTTTCTTCTAAATCATGCTTTCTATAAAGTCTATTTGATATGTGAACACAATCCTCAGGAGTTCTAAATCATGGATTCTATAAAGTCCATGATTGAGGGATCTTACAATCGTTGTTCTTTACATGAAACCCCCAATGACATGTGACTTCCCAACATTAAACAGATCATGTGTTCGACTCAATAGAGAGACTATACATGAAAAACCTATTTTGTGATTTCTATTTTTCATGAGATGTGCTGTGGGAAATCATCAATTACATGTGGCTTTGTTAAATGGAGGACCTGTGTCTATAAACCCCCCGGTAAGACTAGAGACAATTACTAGATAGAGGTAATAGTATATATACAAGGAAAGATAATGGATGTTTGGATATTTCAAAGAATTCCATTAGAAAATTCATTAAGTAACTTTAGAGAATTGGGATTTAACAAAATGGTGACCCTTTTCAAATTACATAAACCATTTATATGGGACTTGGCCACATCCCATGATAATGCCTCAATCTTGTGATGACATGATGACCTATTGTCTTTGTGACCACATGATGATATATTGGTTATGTGAAAATGTCAAGAATTATATTAAATGATGATAGTTACATGATCACTTGACCATCAGGATGACACTCAGCATGTACTCTCTACCTATTCCCATGTAACTTGAAAATTATAAAGCTTGTTCCCCTAATACGTGGTTTGTGGGACCACATGGCCTCCTGGGCATATATTCCATGTACATTCAAATAAATTCTCCAAGGGATATATGGGGTGTGATTTGACACACCTGGAATGTTTCGCTACATAGATTCTTGGGCTTGTAATCCATTTACACATTGTGATGGATAACTAGGTATCACATGAAATGTGGGAGGATAAAACTACATGTGATATTTATCTTAACATGAAACCCTAGTTGCTGCAAAGAGGGAATACATGACATGTGTTCTTTTTACAACACGCCATGTTGTCAAGATTATTTCAGAAAATCTAGACTGACTTATACACATCCACCAACATTGATTACTACTTCGATCCAACCAAGTAAACCATCATAAAATTTGGATATGGTGTCTATTGATCTTGATTCGTCTTTGGTGGATATATTACATGTAACACCCGAGACTTTTATGAGAAATATTTTGTTTTTATGTTTTATAAATCATAAGAGGAATCTTTCACTACACACAACACTAGCTTGGCTTGCTTTACACGCAACCGCGGCCTTCCTCAAAAGCTTGTGTCGTACGCAATACCGAGTTTCACTAAACAACGATATGCTATTAAAATATTATTAAAACTAGCCATTATGAATAGTGATAACCACTTTTTTGAAATTTTGTAAATTTTATTTTTCAAAATGGACTTCATTTTTGGATTCAGAATTTCGAAATTAGATTAGGGTGAAATTTTGGTACTTTTCGGATAACTTTCATATTCTGATGAATAGTGAAAATTACTAAATTTTAATTAAAAACAACTTTTTTAATCGAAATAATTAATAGTTATAAATTATTAATTTTAGTGGTTTTAAAGTATATTTAGAATATATTTTTACAATTTAATACAATGTTTTTCATTGGATTTAATTTCACATTTAAACCAGAAATAAACAAGTGTCAATCTTTTGATAGTAATTATCTTTTAAAAACACGCTATTTGTTTTGATGACGTGAATTAATTTTTAAATTAGTTAATGTAACTGATATGTTTTTAATTTGGTAAAATAACCATCATTTTTGAATTCATAATATCAAATATAGCTTAGGCCTAATTTTTGGTATTTTCTGGAAACTTTCATTTTTTGATGAATAGTGAAACCACAAAGTGGTAGTTAAAAAACTGAATTTTTCATAAAAATTAATTTTACCGCTTCTGTGAGTATAATTTCAAAAATACAAGAGACACGGTTAATATCAAGGACTAAAATGTGGTTCAATGAGATGAAAATAATTTTTGGTGAATAGTAACTTTTTACTTTTTTTACCACGGTTAAAAGTAAATAGAGTAGTTAAGGGTAAAAATGATAGTATTATTACCCTAACACATGTAATAATTCTATTGGATAAGTTTTATTCGACCAAATACAACCTTAGGAATAAAATATGACCATTTGGGCTCACTTGGATTAGATTAGGACATTTATTATCAATTTATTTAAAGAAGGGTTAAAATAGTTAAAATCAAAGTTTAATAACTAAAGAATTATTAATATACGGTTTTACATAAGATAAATTCGACTATAAATATTCATTAGAAAGCTAAAAATATTTCCTACATAATGAAAATTTATTTTTAATTTTTAGACTTTAAATAAGTTAATTTATTTATGACACAATGATGATGCAGTAATTATCTTGTTAATGAAATATTGACATAATTGATGTTATAAATACCCAAATAAATGAAATTTGAGAATTTTTATGAATTAAAATAATTTTATAGGTTAATATGACATGTTAGTATAGATTTAATTAACCTTTTTTGAATTAATCATTCTGTTATGATTTTTACAAAAATCAATTACTAAATAGTTTCAAAATTGACATAAAATAGTTTTTAAAACAAATATTATATTATTAATTGTTATTTTATTCCTAAAAATCTAAGGTTCGGCCAAATGACTTAGATAAGGTTATATATATTAATAATAAACAACTTGGGGTTCGTTTGGCTTGTTATAGTATGTTTATTAACCTTATAGTGTAAGAACACAAAAAGACACGGTAAAAGTAAAATTATATAACTTAATGTTAAATATCAATGATAAGGTTAAAATAGGAACCTAAACTTGTCTAAAATCTATTTTATGAGGGTATTTCGACCCATCCCCACCTTAGCTTCTAAATAAATCAATTTGGAGCTATTTAAAACCGAATTTGTCTTTATAATAAAATAATATTTTTAGTTTTTCCAAAGGAGCCCCTCTCCTCCCTTATAAAAGGGCACCTCCTCCCCCTCTTCCTCACAACACTTTGAGCCTTCAATCTCGGACAACCCCTGACAATTTCTTCTTTCCACTTCCCTAGAGACATCCTAGAGGTCTTGGTCTTCTTAAAAGACCAATTTTAGTGTCCTAAAATGAGGTCTCAAAGAAGCGCTTCAAAGAAGAGGTAATGTCCGTTACCAATTATTTCATCGTTATTTCTTCTTACACTTATTCTTATTTAGTTGTTTCATTATGAAGTAATAACATCATTATCACTCATATACTTATATTTTATTATAAGTATGAAACAACCCTATTTGACCATCTATCCATCCTACGGAAAATGAAATCACCACGCGTGCGTACGTACGGAATACCGTCTCCACGCCGTGGTGTAATCTATTTTCCACCACCACCTTACTTGGATGGGTATAATGGTGTAAATAATAACTATATATGATTATTGTAAAGTTATATTGATTATAAAATTATATATATACACTCTATTACAATTTCACGATCATGGGAATGATATCATCGCTCGTGCGTACGTACAGAATACCGTCTCCACGATGTGATGCGACTCATTCTACATGATATTCATTGCATAATGATTATATAAATGAATTGAATGAATGAATATATTACACTAATTACAATCTGGAAATGAGGTATCTATAACCTAAAAATAAGAATAAGAATTTATTCGACAAAACACGCATAAGAACAAAAAGTAATAAACACCCGAATAACAAGTAGTAATGAAATATTACTAATAAGAAGCTAAGAATATGACCATATATGATATCATAAAAATAAGTATGATTATGGAATAAGTCAATAACATTATTTAAATCATTATACAGGAGGTTCGGACACTTACGAATCAAATCAGACATAAGGTAAGGGAAATATCACAATCTCATTTTTATCCGAGATTGTTTATACTTTGGTATTTACTGGGGTGTATTTTATCATCCACATCCATGTTTCCTCAATATGTAATATTATTTACATCCACCTGCAATTGTTTAAATCCATTTTTACCCTTCGGTGAGGTTTTAGTAAAAGATATGAAAGGAATCTTTTGTCGTTTTTCGTACGTGGTACTTTTTGACTTTTCCGACAAAAGTACGAGAAGAATGTTTTATTTTAACTTATACGGCATGAATGGATTTTTAAAACATTATTTCCAAGAAGATTCCCTCACAATTTTTAAAGTTTATTTTTAATAAACTTCTTTTAGTTTATAATTGTATGACATGTTTAGAAAAGAAAAGTGTTTTTGAAGTAGAAAGGATATTTTCCTCAAGAATGGAGTTCAAGTGTTTTATCAAAATTATTTTCCATATAAGATAATAAAGGGTTCTATTTATATACCTATTATTAAATTGATTTGATTATGTTGTGATTGAATTATTTTTATGAATTCCTTTATCTTATATGAATTATTTTATGATATCATGTTGTTTAAGAATCCCATTTTTATTACATGGGTTATGCAATGATGTATGATTTATGATTTTGTGGCACAAATATGAATGGTATCATTTTGAGATGGGTGGGACCTATATCTCCCTCCAATGCATTGGGTAAAGATTTTATATCTCATGAGATAGACATGGCTGGAACGACAAGTTAAACCGGTTCAGGGAAACATGACTGAAATGAGGAATGAAATCGGTTCAGAAATGGACTTTGTCCACTAAGATAGTCTTGTCAATGAGTCTTGACTAATAAGAAATGATTATCTATGATTATGTGTGTGTGCCACAAAGTTTCATTTTTTAAGTTATGATTATTGGGATTACATTTCACTACTATGATTTATCCCATGTTATGAAATTATGATCTCTTTTGCAGGTTAAGATTTTCAAAAGATATGTTCTTATGAATATGATGTGATTGATATTTATTTTGTTTACCCTTACTGAGCATTTGAGCTCAGCCTTTTTTATGTTTTTTCCTCAGGTCAGGAAGAAGGTTATTAAGTAAGATATGCCAAAAGGGACTATAGATATGATGAAATAAATGGGAGACAATGTAGATGCTTTATGAACCGGTTGTTTATGTTTCCCAATTTCTAAAGACACTATACCTATACGGTCATTTCATGGTTTTGTTATATGTTGTAAGAAGTATGCTTCAATTTTGAAGTAATAACAATGTATGTAAATTATCGATCGTTATAGTTGGTATCAGGGGAAAGGTATAGTCATCCTTTGGAAACTAGGATGTGAAAGACTTAGTAAGAACCCTAAGGATAAGTCTAAGCATAGAACACAATATTAGTGTTTTAGAAATGGCCATAAATAACCTAGGATAAGACCTTAAGTGTGATATTTTATTCTTGATTATGTGGTTTTCCTATTATAATTAGTGTTTCTCACACTATTCTTCTTGGTTTTAGTCAATGGATGGAACCCGAAGGAACCATGTTAATGCGGAATGTGACGGGCAATGCAATGATTGTCCCCCTGAGCAACCAAACGTTATGGGAGATGGAATGAAAAATATTGTAGCCATGCTCACACAACTTTCTCAAGCTATGAATCATGCAGGACTTCCAAACGAGCAAAGGAAGGAGAAACATTCTGTTGAATCCTTCATGAGGCAGCGTCCACCTTCATTTAGTAGGTCTACTGATCCATTAGTTGCTGAACAATGGATTAATACTACTGAAAAGATATTTTCAGTTATTCAATGTTCTGAACATGATAAAGTCATCTTATTAGTGTATCGTTTGGAAGGTGATGCTGATCAATGGTGGAATCTTATCAAGAATACGAGGCAAAGAGATGAAATTGAGTCCATTGAATGGGACGAGTTCAAGAACTTATTTTTCAATAAGTATTTCCCTCGTATTCTCCGAACGAAGATGGAGAAAGAGTTTCTTGAACTGAAGAAAAAGGATGATGAATCTATTGGTACCTATGATGCAAATTTTACAAGACTTGCAAGGTACGCTTCTGGTATTATTATCCAACCTGAGAGTAAGATCGATCAATTCTTTAGTGGATTAAAACCAAGTCTTCGAAGGGCCTTATCCATAAGGGACTTCAATATCTACGAGGAAATCGTTCGATGTGCTATCAAAGTTGAGATGGATATTGGAGTAACCCATCAGTCATATGGGTTTGATAAGAAGAGGAAAATGGAATTCAAAGGAAAATATAAAGAGCACACTGAAAAGAAGATGATCTTTCCATTATGCTCAAAGTGTGGAAAGAAACATGTAGTGAGTTGTCTTAAAGGGACAAGTAAATGTTTCAAATTTGGAAAGGAAGGTCATCGGGCATTCGAATGCCGCAATGATGGGAAGAAGATGTCCAATGACGCAATCAAAGGAAGGGACACACAGAATAAAGCTACTACACTTCAATGTTTCAAGTGCAAGGAGATGGGGCATTATTCCAATAAATTCCCTAATCCAAGGGTTGTTGATGATGATCGACATCAACAAAATCTTATGGCTAAAGACAAAGGAAAGTCACATGAAATTTCTATCAGCGATGTGGAGTACGATAACGATTTGGTGAAAGGTACACTTACCATCCACTCTAAAGTAGAAAATGTTTTATTTGATTCTGGATCTACCCACTCTTTTATTTAGGAATATTTTTCTAAGGGTATCACCGTATTACCTCAACATTTAGATGTTGAGTTAGCTGTGACAACACCTAATGGCACAACAGTCGCATCAAAAGTTTATAATTCTTCCCCGATTGAAGTTTGTGGGAAAGTGCTTCCCGCAAATCTTGTGATTCTTCCTATAGTGGAATTTGATGTGATTCTTGTCATGGATTGGATTTCTTTATATGGAGATCATTTCAATTGCCAAAGAAGGGAAGTCACATTTCATATTCCAGATCAATCTATGATCGTCTATCGATGCCAGGATGAACATAACCTTCCAGTGGAAATTTCTTCCATATTATGGGTCTTGATTACACTAAATGAAGGTTAATTATCTCAAATGGTTTGTGATAAAATCACAATTAAGAATATGCCCATTGTATGGGAGTTTGATGATGTATTTCCAGAGGAATTGCCGGGTCTTCCACCAAATCACGAAGTTGAGTTTTCAATAGAACTCGTACTAGGTGCTTTACCTATTTCAAAGACACCTTACAGAATGGCCCCAATTGAGTTGCATGAATTAAAGAAGCAACTCCAAGCGAATCTTGATAAGGGATTCATACTCCCTAGTGCATCACCTTGGGGAGCACCTGTTCTATTTGTTTAGAAGAAAGAAGGATCAATGAGACTCTGCATTGATTATCGAGAACTTAACAAGATCACTATTAAGAACAAATATCCTCTCCCACACATTGATGACTTATTTGACCTACTACGCGGAGCTCAATACTTTTCCAAGATTGATCTTCATTCAGGGTATCATCAATTAAGGGTCAAAAGGGAGGATATACCAAAGACGGATTTCCATACAAGGTATGGACACTATGAATTTATAGTGATTCCATTTGGTCTTACTAATTCCCCTGCTATCTTCATGGATCTGATGAATAGAGTCTTTAGAGACTATCTTGATCAGTTTGTGGTAGTCTTTATAGATGATATTCTTGTATATTCAAAGAGTATAGAAGAACATGAAGATCACTTGAGAATTATATTGAAGACCCTAAGAAAGGAGAAGCTTTATGCCAAATTTACCAAGTGTGAATTTTGGATTCAAAGAGTTTCATTTTTGGGTCACATAATCTCGAAAGAGGGGATATCTGTGGATCCAAAAAAATAAAGGTTATTGAAATATGGTCGAGACCAACAACAGTAACTGAGATCCGAAGTTTTCTTGGTTTGGCTGGATATTATCGACGTTTTGTGAAAGATTTTTCACGATTATCTAATCCACTCACCAAGTTGACTCGGAAAGGAGTTAAGTTTCTATGGATGGAGGAATGTGAAGAGAATTTCAAGGAGTTGAAAAGAAGGTTATCCAGTGCACCTGTGCTCACACTACCTTATAGTGGAGAAAGGTTTATGATCTACAATGATGCATCCAAGAAGGGATTGGGGTGTGTTCTTATGAAAAATGATATGGTGATAGCTTATGCCTCACGACAGTTGAAAATCCATGAGAAAAATTACCCAACTCATGATTTGGAGTTAGCTGCGGTAATATTTGCATTAAAGATTTGGAGGCATTATCTTTAGGGAGAAAGGTGTGATATTTATACTGATCATAAAAGTTTAAAGTATATTTTCACACAAAAGGAGCTGAATATGCGCCAAAGAAGATGGTTGGAGCTGATTAAGGATTACAACTACTCAATTCATTACCACCCTGGGAAAGAAAACAAGGTGGAAGATGCATTAAGTCGACAAGACCATGCTAGTTTATCCATGATGAGGATCACAAAAGATCCAATATTTATGGATTTACAAAGGATGGATCTTGGAATTATAATGGAAGGGGGAAAATCGTATCTTTCTCAAATGAATGTTAAACCATCTATACATGTGAAGATTAAAGAGGTGCAGAAAAAAGATGTAGAATTACAAAAGAAGGTGAGAAATATTCCTGAATTCAACCTTGATTGTGATTGGATAATAAAGTTCAGTAATCGGGTTTGTGTTCCTCCCATCCCCGAATTAAAGAAGGAGCTGCTGAATGAGGCTCATAGTTCTTCATTCTCTATTCATCCTGGAAGCACAAAGATGTATAGGGAACTGAAAGAGTACTTCTGGTGGGATGGCATGAAAAGAGATGTTGCTGAATATGTCTCTCGATGCTTGGTTTGTCAGCAAGTTAAAGCTGAGAGAAAGAAGTCTAAGGGGATGTTACAACCATTAACCATACCCGAATGGAAATGGGAAAACATCACTATGGACTTTGTCACAGGACTTCCTAAAACATCCAAAGGCAATAATGCTATCTGGGTCATAGTTGATCGTCTTACAAAGTCTGCACACTTCATTGCTATTAGAGAGTATTTCTCTCTGGATCAGCTTTCCAGGATATATGTAAAGGAAGTGGTAAGATTGCATGGAGTACCACTTTCTATTATATCTGATCGGGATCCGAGATTTACCTCGAAGTTCTGGCGAAGTCTTCAGCATACTATGGATACAGAGTTGAGTTTCAGCACTGCTTATCATCCTCAAATAGACGGTCAGTCTGAGAGACCAATTCAAACTCTTGAAGATATGTTGAGAGCTTGCTCTATGGATTTCAAAGGTGGTTGGGATCAACACCTACCTTTGGTGGAATTTTCTTATAATAATAGCTTTCACTCCAGTATTTAGATGGCTCCTTATGAATCTCTCTATGGAAAGAAATGCAGGACTCCAACTTGCTAGGATGAAGTTGGGGAAAGAAAGCTATTAGGACCTGATCTTGTTGATGAGATGGCAGAAAAGTTCCGATCTATTCAACAACACATAAGAGTAGCTCAGATTCGACATAAAAGTTATGCCGACAACCGAAGAATAGACCTAGAGTTTGAAGTGGGTGATAAAGTGTTCTTACGAATATCTCCCTGGAAGAGGGTTATGAGATTTGGAAAGAAGGGGAAGTTGAGCCCTAGATATATCGGTCCTTTCAAAATACTGGATCGTGTTGGAAAGGTAGATTACCGATTGGTGCTTCCTCCGAATCTCTCTCAAGTTCACGATGTGTTCCATGTATCTCTCCTGAGAAAGAACATACCTGATCCTTCACATGTACTCAGCTCAGAAGTTGTACCGCTGGAGCAAGATCTTTCTTATGAAGAACAACCGATAGAGATTCTGTATCATAGCGAAAAAGTCCTACGAAACAAGACCACTCGATTGGTGAATGTTTTATGGAGGAACCAACAATTAGAAGAAGCTACATGGGATCTTGAGGATATGATGAGGGAGAGGTATCCTCATCTTTTTGTTACAAAGTGACGAATTTCGAGGGCGAAATTCATTTTAAGGGGGGTAGAATGTAACACCCAAGACTTTTATGAGAAATATTTTGTTTTTATGTTATATAAATCATCAAAGAAATCTTTGACTACACACAACACTAGCTTGGCTTTCTTTACACGCAACTGCGGACTTCCTCAATAGGTTGCGTCATAAGCAATACCGAGTTTCACTAAACAACGATATGCTATTAAACTTTTATTAAAACTAGCTGTTATGAATAGTGATAACAACTTTTTGAAATTTTGTAAATTTTATTTTTCAAAATGGAATTCATTTTTGGATTTGGAATATTGAATTTAGCTTAGGGTGAAATTTTGGTACTTTTCAGATAACTTTCATATTCTGATGAATAGTGAAAATTACTAAATTTTAATTAAAAACAACTTTTTTAATCGAAATAATTAATAGTGATAAATTATTAATTTGAGTGGTTTTAAAGTATATTTAGAATATATTTTTACAATTTAATATAATTTTGTTCATTATATGTAATTTCACATTTAAACCAGACATAAACAAGTGTCAATCTTTTGATAGTTATTATCTTTTAAAAACACCCTATTTGTTTTGACGACGGGAATTAATTTTTAAATTAGTTAATGTAACTGATATGTTTTGAATTTGGTAAAATAAAAATCATTTTTGAATTCATATTATCAAATATATCTTAGGCCTAATTTTTGGTATTTTCTGGAAACTTTCATTTTTTGATGAATAATGAAACCACTAAGTGGTAGTTAAAAAACTGAATTTTTCATAAAACATAATTTTACCACTTCTGTGAGTAGAATTTTGAAAATCTGAGAGACATGGTTAATATCAAGGACTAAAATGTGGTTCAATGAGATGAAAATAATTTTTGGTGAACAGTAACTTTTTACTTTTTTTTACCACGGTTAAAAGTAAATAGGGTAGTTAAGGGTAAAAATGATATTATTATTACCCTAAAATATGTCCTAATTCTATTGGATAAGTGTAATTCGACCAAAAACAACCTTAGGAATAAAATAAGACCATTTAGGCCCACTTGGATTAGATTAGGACATTTATTATCAATTTATTTAAAGAAGGGTTAAAATAGTTAAAATCAATGTTTAATAACTAAATAATTTTTAATATAGGGTTATACATAAGATAAATTCGACTATAAATATTCATTAGAAAGATAAAAATATGTCGTACATAATTATATTTTATTTGTAATTTTTATACTTTAATTAGGTTAATTTATTTATGACACAAAGATGATGTAGTGATTATCTTATTAATGAAATATTGACATAATATATGTTATAAATACCCAAATAAATGTAATTTGAGACTTTTTATGAATTAAAATAATTTTATAGGATAATATGAAATGTTAGTATTGATTTAATTAACTTTTTTGGAATTAATAATTCTGTTATGATTTTAAAAAAAATCAATTACTAAATAGTGTCAAAATTGACATAAAATAGTTTTTAAAACAAATATTATATTATTAATTGTTATTTTATTCCTAAAAATCTAAGGTTAGGCCAAATGACTTATATAATGTTATATATATTAATAATAAACAACTTGGGGTTCGTTTGGCTTGTTATATTAAGTTTATTAACCTTATAGTGTAATAACAAAAAAAGACATGGTAAAAGTAAAATTATCTAACTTAATGTTAAATATAAATGATAAGGTTAAAATAGGAACCTAAACTTGTCTAAATTCTATTGGATGAGAGGAGTGCGACCCATCCCCACCTTAGCATCGAAATAAATCAATTTGGAGCTATTTAGAACCGAATTTGGGTTTATAATAAAATAATATTTTTAGTTTTTCCAAAGGAGCCCCTCTCCTCCCTTATAAAAGGGCACCTTCTCCCCCTCTTCCTCACACCACTTTGAGCCTTAAAACTCGGCCAAACCCTGCCAATTTATTCTCTCCACTTCCCTAGAGACATCCTAGAGGTCCCGATCGTCTTCAAAGACCAATTTTAGTGTCCTAAAAGGAGGTCTCCAAGAAGCGCTTCAAAGAAGAGGTAATGTCCGTTACCGATTCTTTCATCTTTATTTCTTCTTCCACTTCTTCTTATTTAGTTGTTTCATTATGAAGTAATAACATCCGTATCACTCATATACTGATATGTTATTATAATTATGAAACAACCCTATTTCACCATCTATCCATCCTACGGAAAATGAAATCACCACACGTGTGTACGTACGAAATACATTCTCCACGCCGTGGTGTAATATATTTTCCACCACCACATTACTTGGATGGGTATAATGGTGTAAATAATAACTTTATATGATTATTGTAAAGTTATATTGATTCTGAAATTGTATATATACACTCCATTACAATTTCACGATCATGGGAACGATATCATCGCTCGTGCGTACGTACGGAATACCGTCTCCACGATGTGATGCGACTCGTTCTACATGATCTTCATTGCATAATGATTATATAAATTAATTGAATAAATGTATATATTACACTAATACCAATCTTTAAATGAGGTATCTATAACCTAAAAAGAAGAATAAGAATTTATTCGACAAAACACGCATAAGAACAAAAAGTAATAAACACCCGAATAACAAGTAGTAATGAAATATTACTAATAAGAAGCTAAGAATATGACCATATATGATATCATAAAAATAAGTATGATTCTGGAATAAGTCAATAACATTATTTAAATCATTATACAGGAGGTTCAGACACTTAAGAAGCAAATCAGACCTAAGGTAAGGGAAATATCACAATCTCATTTTTATCCGATATTGTTTATACTTTGGTATTTACTGAGGTGTATTTTATCATCCACATCCATGTTTCCTCAATATGTAATATTATTTCCATACACCTACAATTGTTTAAATCCATTTTTACCCTTCGGAGAGTTTTTAGTAAAATATATGAAAGGAATGATTTGTCGTTTTTCGTACGAGGTACTTTTTGACTTTTCCGACAAAAGTACGAGAAGAATGTTTTCTTTTAACTTATACGGCATGAATAGATTTTTAAAACATTATTTCCAAGAATCTTCCCTCACAAGTTTTCAAGTTTAATTTTAATCAACTTCTTTTAGATTAGAATTGTATGACATGTTAAGAAAGGAAAAGTGTTTTTGAAGTAGAAAGGATATTTTCCTCAAGAATGGAGTTCAAGTTTTTTATCAAAATTATTTTCCATATAAGATAATAAAGGGTTTTGTTTCTATCCCTATTATTACATTGATTTAATTATATTGTGATGGAATTATTTTTATGAATTCCTTTATCTTATATGAATTATTTTATGATGTCATGTTGTTTAAGAATCCCATTTTTATTACATGGGTTATGCAATGATGTATGATTTATGATTTTGTGGCACACATATGAATGGTATCCTTATGAGATGGGTGAGACCTATATCACCCTCCAATGCATTGGGTAAATATTTTATATCTCATGAGATAAACATGGATGGAACGGAAGGTTAAACCAGTTCAGTGAAACAGGACTGAAACGAGGAATGAACTCGGTTCAGAAATGGGCTTTTTCCACTAAGATAGTCTTGGCAATGAGTCTTGACTAATAAGAAATGATTATATATGATTATGTGTGTATGCCACAAAGTTTCATGTTTTATGTTATGATTATTGGGATTACATTTCACTACTATGATTTATCCCATGTTATGAAATTATGATCTCTTTTGCAGGTTAAGATTTCCAAAAGATATGTTCTTATGAATATGATGTGATTAATATTTCTTTTGTTTACCCTTACTGAGAATTTGAGCTCAGCCTTTTGTATGTTTTTTCCCCAGGTCAGGAAGAAGGTTATTAAGTAAGATATGCCAAAGAGGACTATAGATATGATGAAATAAATGGGAGACAGTGTAGACGCTTTATGAACCAGTTGTTTATGTTTCCCAGTTTCTAAAGACACTATACCTATACGATCCTTTCATGCTTTTATTATATGTTGTAATAATTATGCTTCAATTTTGAAGTAATAACAATGTATGTAAAGTATGGGTCATTATATTACAGTCTCCCAATCTTCTCATGAGTGGTTCACATCACACTAAACCACCACATCACCTAACCACTCCCAAACACCCTCAATCCAATCTCCAAACCATTTCTGAACACTCTTCATAGAGTACCATACATTGATCAAGACCTAGATCTCAATCCCAATCCTATGAATACAATCCAATGTTCCAAATACCGAATTCACAACAAGGTATTTTCAATGTCACGAACCAGGCCGGGTTGCCATCTGACCGGGCGCCCGACCCGGTCCACGACATGGCCCGAAGGGCGTTCCCGATCCCCACGGGCTGACACAAGTTCCCGGGTATCATAAACAAACTTGGGAACGATTTACCCAGATGAATAAATATAAAACAGACAACAAGACGATTAAATTGAAACTAAAAACTGACAACCAAACAGACCCTTATACCAAGTTCAGATTTAATGTTTACAACTTGAACCAAAAACCCAAAAAGAGACTACATCCAAGGAAACCAAAACTCCAACACAAACCTCTGTGCGACATGAGGAGTCACATTCCCAAGTAACCGTCATCAAACCAACACGATGATGCCACTGAAAACCCGAACCACCAATGCTAAGCCTGATGCCTCAACCTGGAAAGAAAAAGAAACAGAATCTACATACACCCAAAGGTGTATGTAGGGTGTGAGCTAAAAGCCCAGTAAGATGCCACTGAGAAAAGGTTCCACACACAATTATTAAATGACAAATACATTTGCAATTTTAATTAAAGAAAAGAACTAAAATCTTGAACAACTTTAGAGAAAACAGGTTTAGAGAAAGCAATTTTTTTTTAAAAAAAGAAACAATTTGAATTAAAACACACACACACACACTTACTTTTAAAATAACCAAAGTGTCACACTGATGAGCCTAAATTAACCAATTATCACTAATATGGGAGAGGCCGCATGGGTGTTAGCTAGCTCGGGTTCCTAGATCTTCGTGTCTCGGTAAAACATGGATTAGATGGCCACGAACCTCAGAAAACGTGGATTAGATGGCCACGACCCTCAGAAAACGTGGTTTAGAAGACCACGACCCTTAGAATAGCAAATGTTTAGTTAGTGTTTCAATCGTCAGTCCTGCTAGTGAAACCGGGTCGAGTCACCTCCAGAACACTAGCCCACTAGTCTAGTCTACCCTCCTAGCTACCCGGGCTTCCCAGTTTGTGCTCAAACTAATTTCATGTTCATGTCACATTTCATAACAATATACTCAAACCAGAAAAAGTCCTACACACACCAAAACCACCATTTTCACACCCAAAATCCATTTTAAATAAGCACACTAAAAATATCTCAAAGATAAATCTGCAGCAGTTTACACAACTAATTAAAACAACTACACAATCAAATAGATCACTTTCATTATCATACACGCCACTAATAGAATTGATTAAAAAAATTTTCACACACGTCACGTGACTTTAAACACCGAAAATATTCACACAATTTAACTAAAGAAAATTTTCACTCCTAATAACTATTTGATAAAACAACCGAAACATTTCATAAATAAATTTTTGAGAGAAAAACAATGTTTTACACACTAGACCGACCCAAAATCCTCTCACATAACCAAACGCACACAACGCCACCTAGGGAACTCAATCTTAATCACACATGTGATTAAAGAAACCGCACACATAGTTAAAAATACTAATACAATAGTTAAACAACCCTCCAGAAAAACATTTCATGCCATTTAAAATTACGCCGCACGACTAAAACACCAAAACCCCACTAAGATACTCATTTAAGACCAAACGCATACCGGTGCTACACCAAAATATCAATTACATCCTTTGCACTTCCAAAAAAAAGAGACTAACAATTAACCAGAGATAAGATTTCAGCATCAAGTACACTTATTATGACGACACCCTACTAAACAATTCAAGGCATGTCAAACTTAAATGAAAATCAACTTTGCACCAAAACTTCAAGGAAAATAAACTTCAGACCACACACATTAATTAAATAACTCTCTAAACAAATTAACCGTGCAAATTAATTAATAAAATAATAATTGGACGTGGAACCACTTACCTCAACGTAGACCAACTTCACAGTTCAGCGCGAAACTCCTGCGGGATGACAATCACACTAAGAGCAACCTCAATTTGACTCTAATTTAAACATTTTAACCAGAAACATCAATCTAGACCCCAAAAAAACAAACACTGCATAATTGCATCATCAATTATACCAAAAGTAATATAAACCCTAACCGCAGCTTAATCAAATTGAACAAACAACACCCGAGGTAAAACGAACCTGTGACGACAAGTCCGAGAGGCTGGCCGGCGAGAGAGGTGAAGGAGGATAGGGGTCGCAGCTTGGTGCGCAGCAGCAAGGAGGGCGTTGGAAAAATGCAGAGCTGACTTGCCCCTCCGAAGAGGGATGATGAGGAGGTGTCGGCGCGAGGAAAAATCAGAAAGGAGGGGGGGGGATCAGTGTCGGATGGGAGGCCCACGAGAGGAGGAGCACACCGCTTAAAGGTGGTTTGTCCAGGAGGCTGGGCAGCGTGGGTTCGGCGCGAGGCAGCGACGGCGTGGGGCTACTCTTCGTAGGAGGAGAGGAGGGCTCCAGTTCGTGTGCAGCTGGAGGGGCATGCTGGGGTTTGAAGGGGAGGGGCGTTTCTGCGCAAAACAGAAGGGGGAAGAAAGGAGATCCGCAAAGGGAGTGGAGAAGCATAGAGAGAGGGAGAACAGGGTAGACAGAAAAGAGGGAAAAAATATAAAGGAATAAAAATAAATAAATAATAATAATGAAATAAAAAGAAATAATAATAGGGATAAAATAAAACCTAAAATAAAACTCTAACTAATATAGAATATTATTATTGATAATAATAATAGTAATATTAGTGTTAACAAACATAATGTAAAATAAAATCATAACAATAACATAATATATATATATATATATATACACATATATAACAATAGTTACAACCTAATTAAAACCTTAACAAAATTAATAATAATAGTAACAACACAAGTGACATGCCGGAAATTTTATAACCATTAAAATATTTTAATATTATCTATATAATTAAAATAATAACTGAAATAATAATAAGAAGAAGAATAATCCCCAATAATGACAATAATAATAATAATAATATTAATATTAAAACAACTCTTAAATTAATTAATAATTTTTCATATTTTATTTTGCACTTAATGTATTATTAAACTCGCCAATTAAATGAATACTCGCGCACTGAGTAGGCCGCACGAACATCTGACGAAGCCATGCGGCTTCGCCCATTCCTTTCCAATGCGCCGGAAACTACCAAGCCAAAACACTCATTTATCCACAAAACACAAAAACCCAAGTCGGGTCTGGCAATGTGCACGGTCGTGTGCACGGTCGCACACCAAAATAATAACACATTTAATAATAACACATCATCCAATTATTATTGGGATCTACACACGGTGGCGCGTACAGGCGCACACCCGTATAAGATCACAAAACCCTTTTAAATTAGAATCAATTCAAACTGAAACTCAAAGAAAGACCTAAAAATAATTAAATTAAAATGAAGTGTCGTTCGGGGTGTGACAATTCTCCCCACCATGACACTTTCTGCCCCCCAGAAAGTCCCAAAAGACCCGGTCAACCAAGGGTTCCAAGAGAGACCATGAAGATGCTTAAAACCAAACCTCAATCACCCAAAAACCGAGCATTCAAAACGTCGATGACCTGAAGCATCAAACATCTCAAAACTAGAATGATAAAAATGACCAACAACTAGGAATTCACCTCGAAACAGAACTACAACATGGAACACCCCGACCCCTAATGTAGGGATCACCAAGGCCGCTCGAGATCTCCAAGAATGCTCGTCAAGCGACACACTACTCAAGCTATTCAATTAGCATGGTCGAGGTCGGGCGGAGCAAAAGTAAGGGGGTTGCTCCACCAAGTGAACTTTGAAAACATAGCCTTCCACAATCCCATCCTATGGTGGTATCCCCACCATATTAGGGTTCTTGTCAAACTTTGGTTCCCCAAATCAAAACGACTCACAACTCATACAACCTCTAACACTAGCTTGACCATAAAAGTTCTCTATGATTAACCAATACAAGAAGGGACATCGGTGAGACCCGCACAGGGTCTCCCCACCATATTAAAAATTTCCTAACACCACGAAACCCGCGCGGGCATTCCCAGTTTACCTTGAGCAATACTAACTGAACCCTTCATCGCGAACCCACCACACGGGCTGACCTGCACTGTTTATTCCTACAGTGGACAACACTCTGTCACATGAGATAGATTTTATACCAGAAACCCCTAACCCAGAGGCGAACCAGACAGGCACACAACAATTTCATAGGACATGAGCATCTCCGACCACAAGGAGGTTCACGGAGCACTCCTACTGGCTTTAAAGGAATACAGATTTTCTAAACCTCTTTAAGGCCCAAGAGGAACTCCCATAAATAAGACAATGACAAGTAGAATAGGGCTCCATTCCCCTCACAACAAGAATGAAGACTCAGAGAGGGTACTGTAATAGGGAAATTTAAGTTTTCCTCATCCAGACATTATGGACTAAAGTCAGACCAAGCTCGTCCCACGTCCGATGAGTTTTAACTACGCGCAAGCTTCATCCCGAGACCTATGGCTGTGACATTGATGTCTGAAGCATCTCCAGCCTCACAGTCACATGCTGACCACTTCTAACTGGAACTTCCTCCGTTGGAAAAGCAGTCTGCATACTTCTCCTCGTGACTCGCACGACCATTCTATTAACATACCAACTAAGAATTGCAGCGAACAACTTAGAGTGTTTGACTGACCACAATTGAGATAGGAGGTTGAATGGTATGTCCGATACGCAACACGAACTGATGGAAGGAGCACTCCATGAACAAGTCCCTTTGGTTCACACTCTTCATCAGATGAGGGACCTGCTCTTACCACAATATAAATAGGTCCAACAACTTGTACAAATTTTTTTTAGACCGACGATTCCACACTACTTCTGGGGCACATGGAACTAGCTCATCAGAAAGGTCAACACACCTCCTTCGCCGCATGTGGACTGGTCGATCGCCTACGAGATCAACCACCTTCCTTGCCTTATCTTATTTAGGTACAACCGTGGAATGAGACTAGTCTTGAGGGTTTCTCACAGCATTGCTATTCGTAAAGAAAACGGAACTATCACCGTTTGCTGGTTTAGTCTCGCTCCTCCAAACATACTCGAGACAACTTATGCATACACGAAATCTAGAGTTCCTCCAAAACCAGAGACACTTCCAACTTTCCCAAAGAACTCAACAACATCCAACTCACATCGACGTCTACGAACAGTCGACACCACCAAGAAAAACCTAACTTTGCCACTCCACTGTGAGTCTGAGCCGAGCCAAGAAATGATAGAGACCTGCTGGAACCCATGGAATGTTTCTAGGGGGCATATCCCAAACAAGAAACACGAAACAACATTCCACAAATCTAAACACATCATAATATAAGCATCAACATTCCAGAAACAAATCCAATAATTCCAATTTAAAACATCAATTCATTTGCAAAGAAAAACACTCACTTGAAAAACCAAGCACTGCACAACAAGTCCCAAAGCTATTTTGAAAATCCATCTTTACTCTAATCGAAATGTCATTTTTTTCCGTTTTCAAAACCATTTGTGCACAAAAACCCATTTAAGAAAAAGGCCCACTTTTTAGGAAACAAGAGGCAACCATAGAAATCAATCAACCACAACTGATATTCCATGGTGCCTCGCAAATATGCATTTTCTTGCCACTCAGGCACCCGTCCACACGATTCATCAACTAGATATTAATCAAGTCCACACGCACATGTGAGCACCCGTAGGAATACCACTAGAAAGAAACAAGGTTACTCTGCTTTCAAAACAAATTATTATCATTATCCGAAAATAACTTTTTTTTTTCAAACCATTTCAAAAATTCAAGACATATTTTAAAAATGCTTCCCATTTCAAAAATAACTCACTTTAATTTCAAATAACCCAAAAAGTTCTTTTATAAAATCAACTTCGACAAATCAACGCCAAATTCTAAAAACAAGGTCCAAGAGAAAAGTACCCCAAAAATCATGTAAAACACACACCAAAATAAAATAACAGCAACACCAAAGTCCGCTTCCCTTTTTAAAGGAAAACAATCTCATGCCAATCCCAAAATTGGAACAAGATATCACAAACATTAAAACACATGGGCGGAGGACTAGTGGTCATGTCTAACCTGGATACATGGTTTAGTATACCATGCCCTAGGCAAGCACCAACCACTAGGAGTGTCGAACCATACTCTCAGGCATCACATGGGTTGCTACTCCATGTGAAACCGCATGCAGTACCAGTTTGCTCCTATTTTAATTTCCCATCCACAAAGACCAAAGCCAAAACTTAAATCCCGGACTACCCCTGGTTACTTGAGGATCGTAATGAGTAAGAGTTCGCGACGCTCTTCCCGTACCTACCACTCGAGTACCGACCGTCCTATCTCCGATCTACCTGACACCCCAAATAACAAGAACAAAACCTGCCTCTGATACCATTTTGTCACGAACCAGGCCGGGTTGTCATCCAACCCGGCGCCCGACCCGGTCCGCGACATGGCCCGAAGGGCATTACCGATCCCCACGGGCTGGCACAAGTGCCTGGGTATCATAAACAAACTTGGGAACGATTTACCCAGATAAATAAATATAAAACAGACAACAAGATGATTAAATTGAAAATAAAAACTGACAACCAAACAGACTCTTATACCAAGTTCAGATTTAAAGTTTACAACTTGAACCAAAAACCCAAAAGAGAATACATCCAAGGAAACCAAAATTCCAACACAAACCTCTGTGCGACATGAGGAGTCACATTCCCAAGACACCTTCATCAAACCAACACGATGATGCCACTGACAACCCGAACCACCAATGCTAAGCCCGATGCCTCAGCCTGGAAAGAAAAAGAAACAGAATCTACATACACCCAAAGGTGTATGTAGGGTGTGAGCTAAAAGCCCAGTAAGATGCCACCGAGAAAAGGTTCCACACACAATTATTAAATGACAAATACATTTGCAATTTTAATTAAAGAAAAGAACTAAAATCTTGAACAACTTTAGAGAAAACAGGTTTAGAGAAAGTAGTTTTTTTTAAAAAGAAACAATTTGAATTAAATCACACACACACACTTACTTTTAAAATAACCAAAGTGTCACACTGATGAGCCTAAATTAACCAATGAGCACTAATATGGGAGAGGCCGCATGGCTATTAGCTAGCTCGGGTTCCTAGAACTTTGTGTCTCGGTGAATCGTGGCTTAGAAGGCCACGGACCTCAGAAAACGTGGCTTAGATGGCCACAACCCTCATAAAACGTGGTTTAGAAGACCACGACCCTAAGAATAGCACATGTTTAGTTAGTGTTGCAATCGTCAGTCCTGCTAGTGAAACAAGGTCGAGTCACCTCCAGAACACTATCCCACTTGTCTAGTCTACCCTCCTAGCTACCCGGACTTCCCAGTTTGTGCTCAAACCAATTTCAAGTTCATGTCACATGTCATAACAATATACTCAAACCAGAAAAAGTCCTACACACACCAAAAACACCATTTTCACACTCAAAATCCATTTGAAATAAGAACACTAAAAATATCTCAAAGATAAATCTGCAGCAGTTTACACAACTAATTAAAACAACTGCACAATCAAAGAGATCACTTTCATTATCATACACGCCACTAATAGAATTGATTAAACAAATTTTCACACACGTCACATGACTTTAAACACTGAAAATATTCACACAATTTAACTAAAGCAAATTTTCACTCCTAATAACTATTTGATAAAACAACCCAAACATTTCATAAATAAAATTTTGAGAGAAAAACAATGTTTTAAACACTAGATCGACCCAAACTCCTCTCACATAACCAAACGCACGCAACACCACCCCAGGAACTCAATCTGCATCACACATGTTATTAAAGAAACCACACACATAGTTAAAAAGACTATTACAATAGTTAAACAACCCTCCAGGAAAACATTTCATGCCATTTAAAATTACGCCGCATGACTAAAACACCAAAACCCCACTAAGATACTCATTTAAGACCAAACACATACCGGTGCTACACCAAAATATCCATTACATCCTTTGAACTTCCAAAAAAAGAGACTAACAATTAACCAGAGATAATATTTCAGCATCAAGTACACGTATTATGATGACACCCTACTAAACAATTCAAGGCATGTCAAACTTAAATGAAAATCAACTTTGCACCAAAACCTCAATGAAAATAAACTTCACACCACACAAATTAATTAAATAACACTCTAAACAAATTAACATTGCAAATTAATTAATCAAATAATAATTGGATGTGGAACCACTTACCTCAACGTAGACCAACTTCGCAGTTCGGCGCGAAACTCCTGCGGCATGAAAATCGCACTACTAGTAACATCACTTTGACTCTAATTAAAAAA
Organism: Viscum album; assembly: GCA_963277665.1. Lineage (NCBI taxonomy): Eukaryota > Viridiplantae > Streptophyta > Magnoliopsida > Santalales > Viscaceae > Viscum > Viscum album. Next base: position 176,696,494 of record OY728164.1, read on the forward strand.
TTTTAACCAGAAACATCAATCTAGACCCCAATAAAAAACAAACACAGCATAATTGCATCAATAATTATACCAAAAGTAATATAAACCCTACCTGTAGGTTAATCAAATTGACTAAACAACACCCGAGGTAAAAAGAACCTGTGACGACAAGTCCGAGAGGCTGGATGGCGAGAGCGGTGAAGGAGGATAGGGGTCGCAGCTTGGTGCGCAGCAGCAAGGAGGGCGTTGGAAAAATGGGGAGCCGACTTTCCCCGCCAAAGAGGGATGCTGAGGAGGTGTCAGTGCGAGGAAAAATCAGAAAGGAAGGGGGGGATCAGCGTCGGATGGGAGGCCCATGAGAGGAAGAGCGCACCGCTTGAAGGTGGTTCAGTCGAGAGGCTAGGCGGTGCGGGTTCGGCGTGACGCAGCGACGGCGTGGGGCTGCTATTCGTAGGAGGAGAGGAGGGCTCCAGTTCGTGTGCAGCTGGAGGGGCGCGCTAGGGTTTGAAGGGGAGGGGGGTTGCTGCAAAAAACAGAAGGGGGAAGAAAGGAGATCCGCACGGGGAGTGGATAAGCGTAGAGAGAGGGAGAAAAGGGTAGTGCGAAAAGAGGGGAAAAAAGATAAAGGAATAAAAATGAATAAATAATAATAATGAAATAAAAATAAATAATAATAGGGATAAAATAAAACCTAAAATAAAACTCTAACTAATATAGAATATTATTATTGATAATAATAATAGTAATATTAGTGTTAACAAACATAATGTAAAATAAAATCATAACAATAACTTAATATATATCACTACTGGAAAATGGACCTATCCCCACGGTTTTCCCAAACCGTGGGGATAGGTCCCGAAAAGTGACCTATACCCACGGTTTTGGGGAAAACCATGGGGATAGGTCTGGGCTAAAATTCCTATACCCATGGTTATTAAAAACCGTGGGTATAGGTCACTTTTGTGTGCGCGGGAATTTTTTTTTCCGCGGGAAAGAAATTTTTTTTGGCGGGAACCCTATACCCACGGTTCTTCCCTCTATACCCACAATTTTTATAAATATATTTAGCTATATATATATATATATACATATAGGTGATGTTAGGGTAGTGGTTAGACACGATGTTTGCAGCGGAGAGGTTGCGAGATCGAAACTCAGTGCCTGCATTATTTTAGGACCTATACCCATGGTTTTGAAACCGTGGGTAAAAGCCGTTGACACTGTGACAATTGGATATGTTTCGGTGACATGGTGTCAGGACACCTATACCCACAGTTTTGGAAAACCGTGGGTATAGCCTGGGGACCTATCCCGACGCCGTTCCATCCCACGGTTCCCAAAACCGTGGGTATAGGCTATACCCACGGTTTTGGGGGCTATACCCATGGTTTTGAACCGTGGGTATAGGCTGTTTTTCCAATAGTGTGTATATATATACACACACATGTATAATAATAGTTACAACCTAATTAAAACCTTAACAAAATTAATAATAATAGTAACGACACAAGTGACATGCCAAAAATTTTATAACCATTAAAATATTTTAATATTATCTATATAATTAAAATAATAACTGAAATAATAATAAGAATAAGAATAATACCCAAAAATAATAATAATAATAGTAATAATAATAATATTAAAACAACTCTTAAATTAATTAATCATTTTTCATATTTTATTTTTCACTTAATGTATTATTAAACTCACCAATTAAATGATTACTGGCGCACTGAGTAAGCCGCAAAAACATCGGACGAAGCCATGCGGCTTCGCCCATTCCTTACCAACGCACCAAAAACTACCGTGCCAAAACACTCATTTATCCTCAAAATGCAACAACCCAAGTCGAGTCCAGCAATGTGCACAGTCGTGTGCAAGGTCGCGCACCAAAATAATAACACATTTAATAATAACACATCGCCCAATTATGATTGGGCTCTACACACGGTGGCGCGTACAGGCGCACACCCGTATAAGATCAAAAACCCTTTAAATTAGAATCAATTCAAACTGCAACTCAAAGAAAGACCTAAAAATAATTAAATTAAAATGAAGTGTCAGTCAGGGTGTGACAGTCAAACCACCAATCAAATGAGACATCGATGATGAATAAATGAAGAATTATGGGATAAAGGCATAAAAAGAAAACGAGGAAGAAAAATTTGTAATTTTTTTAGGTTTTCCTCAATTCTTTTATATTATAACAATTAATAGAAAATGGTTACATAAATTCCCAAACCAAGTAAGATAAACCAAAACACATAAATCACCGGTTGACCCACGAATAAAATTGTTAATTTATTTGATTCATGTTAAAAAATGGACAATAAAATTTTGATAAATACACATAAAAATGCCATACCTATAGTTTGGATTGATCCTTTATCAAGAACGATTCCACATAGATATCATTAGTGAGATCTACGAACTTGATAGATAATGGTAATATTCATGGTACATCAGTCGGAGATCCATGATTTTTTTTCATTTGTACAAGAATATACTCCAATAGCACTCACCAAATACCTATTTTTATGCGGTAACCCTAGGGATTTTCCATGGTAGGGATTTTATAAGAGTGGATTTGGTTTCAGAATTTCAATAATATTTTTTATTTTATTATTTGCACCTGTGACTGAAACTTAAAAAACAACTGATTCCATCATAGGTTATATCATGACTAGGGTGAAACACGCATTCTATATTTAATTTCATTCTAAAATTTGATATTAGAGATCCCATTTAGGATTTATTCCACTATTTATAAAAAATTTCATGAATTTGGTACTATATATTTAATATTTTTAATATCACTACATTAAGGATCTCTCAAATCTGAAATTCTATACCTACTCTATATCTAACTCTAGAAATATTAACTATAATATTCTTAATACTTACATGAAATAAATTGAGTCATCACATTCTCCCCACTATCAAGGATTTTCATCCTAAAAGTGAAAATATAATCATAAGTGAGGATACCAAGATCTCAATTAGGTTTCCCACTCACAAAAGTTCTCCTTATGGGTTTTTTACTATTAAAAAACTATAAAAAAGGGAAGGACTTTCCCACAATGGGTATTCTCTGTTTGGTTCTCAAATGATACTGTGCTACTCAAACTCCTCTAAAAGGTAACTTCATCCCCAATGTCTAACTCATCCTAATCAACATCATGTAATGATTTGTTCACATGTTTTATCAACCATGGAATGTAAAAAACATGAAGCACTTAGTATAACTATGGTCAAAGGGTGAATTTGTAAACCACCTCAGCAACCCTACTGTAGTGACTGAAAATATCCCACAAACCTCAAATATAGCCTATCATCCCATATAATTTCCCATAATCCTCTATGAGGTGAGATATCTTAGAACACATGATCTACTTATAGAACTCCAAATTTCGATGTTGTTGGTCCAAAAATGACCTGTGACATTTTTAGATAGTCCACATATTATTCTGGATTATTTTTACCTTTTACAACCATCACTAGAACCAAATTGTGGCCCAAAACAACAATCTCCCCTAGCTCAGACTAGTACAGTGGTGACCAAAAGGATCTTTGAAACATGGCCTCAAATTATATTTCACCAATGGTGGAGTGATAAATACGAAGATATGAAAAATTCACCAATAATAGATGATCCACGCAACTATTACCCAAAGCTAACATGAAATCCCAAAGCAAGTTTTCTAACATATGAATGATACAATTTACCTGCCCATCTATTTGGGGTAGAAAAACTATGCTCAACAGAAACTGAGTCCCAAAGTCTTTTGGAATCCTCTATATAATCATTATGTAATGTAAGCATCAAGTTTTAAAATGATCATCGAGGGAATTTCATTAATTAAGTCCACCATCTTCCAAAATAGGTATCCCAAACTCTCTACTGTGATCTACACTGAGATGGTTAGGAAGTGGAACATCATGGAGAGACAATCCATGATCACTCAAAGAGTATCATGAACTATCAAAAATAGTTAAACCTATAGCAACAAAACCATAAATATACCACCCCATTTTCACTTCTATATGGGAACAACAATCTATAATTATTGGTAGGTGATACAACAAGAGTTAAACTCAATAAAATGATACAACATCCTTGGACACCAAAATCGATGCCAAAGGATACCTATATATAATGATATCCTCTAGATTTATTACTAAGGTAAAGAAACCACATCATCACCTCATCTCAATATATTAATTGTGTCATCATCTATCCTTGAAAAAGGATTAAGAACTCACCAGCTTCATAAAATCCATCAAAAACATGTCTAGTAGATATCTGGTCACAGAAGACCTCACAATCAATATCCCCAAGTTGTGCCTGCCTAGTTTGGTGAATAAGCTGAGGGATAAATACAATTGACTGGATATAAGCTACACCATCCTCACCCTCAAGGGATAACAAAAAATAGGTCAACTACTTCGTTAATTTTCTCAACAATAGTAGATAGAAAAATTACTTGTTAGAATCTTATAATATAGTCACGTCCTTGGTTGGATCTCAAGACCACCATTACTCATCTTTTTCTAGGTCCACTGTCACTCCCATTTCTGGGAAAACATATCCTAATAAGTAGACCTCTTGAATCTAGAACCGATACTTTGAGAGCTTCCCATAAAGCCGGTAATCTTGGAATATTTCTAGAACCATCCTCAAGTTTCTCATGTACTCCTTCTCTGACACTGAGAATACTTGGATGTCATCAAAGAATACTACCATAAAACAATCTAAAGAGTGTTTGAAGGACCCATTTCACAAGTCTCACAAACACCTTTGGGGAATCCAACATTCCAAAAGTTATCACTCTGAAATCAAACAAACTATAGAGATTTTAGGATGTCAACTTAATTATATCCTCCTCTCAAACTCAGAACTAGTGATAACTTGTTCTGATGTTAAAATCTAAGAACAAATTTTAATCTATTTTTTTTAAAGAGTTCATTAATTCTCGGTGTTGGATACTCCTCTAGGATATTTAATTGGTTCTGGTGATTTCAATCCACACATAACCTAACTATTTCCTCCACAAACTATGTGAACTACACCATGATTCCAAAGAAACAAATTTGTCTTAAAAATCACTTCCTATTCAGATCCTACAACTTCACCTTATGCTCTTGTATCTCTATAGATTTATTTTATATGCTAGTACAAATATCAATTTGTCCCTAGGTGAAGGTCTATACTAAATATAAAACTTCAATAGGTATGTAATCCTGGTACATACTCAGGCAAGATGATGATGTATCCTTCCAATACTGTTGGAAACTGAAATATCATAGAATCTAATTCTCTAAGGGTCATACTATTCAATAGAAAATAAATTAGTTGTATCCTTTATCAGATGAGAATATTTTTCTCTTCCTGTGATTCCTTCTCACCAAATAAGGAATATTCCACCCCACTAACTCAGAAGTACTATATAACACCCTATTATTTTAAAAGAATAAAATTATATTTGATAACATAAAGGGTATGAAATTACTATTTTATCTTATGATACATTTAGTTGTGGGTTTCTTTAATAGCTCGTGTTACACGTAAGACTGTGTTTTACCGAACACAAATATACTATTAATATTAATATTTAATTTGATAGTTATCACCTAGCTGTTGGAATGGAGGGTATGAATAAAACGAACTAACTTATTAAAATATATATTACACAATCTTATTAGTTAAAAATTAATGTTTTCTGAAAACAATTTTCTTCTTCTTCTAAAAGATGGGTTAATCATTCTTGGTGCACATAATTTAAAATTAAATTTTATAAATGTTAAAAAATTTATTTTACAAAATAAATTTTATTTTTTATATTATAATATCAAAATTATCTTAGGATAAACTTTTTTTTTAATTTTTGAGAAGTTTCATTTTTTGATGAATAGTGAAAAATATCGAATTTTAATAAAAAATAATTTTTTTCCAAATAATTTGTAAAGTTAAATTGTATTTTAAATTTGTTTGAAAGTAAAAATAGTCTATTTATACATATATTAATACAATTTAGGTAATTTGAATAATTTTCATGTTGAATTAAAAAAAATGTAAACTTTTAATCATTTTCACTTTAAAAATTCGCTTTCTCATAACATCTACAGGATTAATTTTAAATTATATTATTCCAATTATGTGATTTGAATTTGTCCAAATGGATTCCATAATTGTAATAATAACTATTTATATTATCTAATAAGTTAAACTTAATTTTTGATCGTAATGATTAGTGAAAACTGTTAAAATTAATTATCACGATTAAGGTAAAAACGAGTTTACATAGTTCTAAAACATAGAATATAAGGCGTAAAATGACCTACCAACTTGTCCAATACTATTTATTTGTACATATTTTTACCTTTATCAGATTAGAATTTATGTTTATGAGTTTTTGGGACAATTTTTCATGAAATTGACCTATATAATAATTTAAGTAGAGGAAAAGACAAAAAGGAACCTTTTTTCCTTTTAATTATTATAATGCTTTGGGATGTGGATAAAAACAATATAGGTTTGGTTATAATTATTATTTATAAAGATAAATTATTTTTTTATCATAATAATTTATATTTTTTTTGTGATGAAATAATATAGTAGCCTAGGATTAACATTAATGGATATTACATCATTTTAAATAAATATTATGCATATTACAATAATACATGCCAAAGGATTGTAATAGTTTAATGTCTTTAGAAACATGGATCAAAATATTCCAACTTGGTGAAATATCTTCAATTTTTTCCAAAAATATATTCCCATTTAGTAATTATACTTAAAACCTTTCTTCATAACTTGAGGAAAGGAAAAATAAGAAAGGTGAGCTCATATGACCATTAAGGGTAAATAAAGGAGATACATAAGAATAACATGAGAATAAGGGTATAAGAACCTGATAATAACATTAAAAGATCATACCATATATATCAATGATCATATACATGGTTCATGTCATAAAAATTGGTATTTCATAAAACAATAATCATCAGGGAATCAAGAGCATAAGGCGTGAGAGCATAACATAGGAATAAGATATGGAATTGTGGCATATAAAAAATCATAAAAATCATATTTCAAGTATTTCTACTAATAGCTTCATAACATTTTATTCATGGGATAATCACTAGTGTACCTACTTCGGGCTTGGGATGCCATCCTATATACCCTATTGTTTCAAGCTTGGGATGCCCTCCCATGTACCCTCTTTATTTAGGTTTAGGATTCCCTCCCATATACCCTCTAATTTTGGGCTTGGGATGCCCTCCCGTGTACCCTCTTGTTTCGAGATTGGGATTACCTCCCATGTTCACTCTTTTTTTGGGCTTGGGATATACTGCCCTAACCCAAGTACCACACACTAGTGCCTCGATCCGGTTAGTCTCATGACCTCAAGTGCATCTCCCCATATGCCAAAAGCTACCTAATAGTAGTAATGGTCTAGTAATAAGATCATAGAGAGACTATACCCTTTTTTATTATAACAATAAACTAGCAGAGATAAATAATCAATAACAGAATAACATATAACAATAAACAGTGCTAATATCTTAAGATAATTAAAGCAGGAGATACAATATCCAAAATAATGCGAAAAAAACATTCCATTCTACAGTATGTGTCAAGTTTATAAAATGAAACACAAAAGAAAGACACCGAAAACTCCCAAATGGGTCTCACACCAAGTTTGATTCCCTCAACCATGCTCTATCCCAACTCAACCATATGACACAGGGAATTTTTCCATAACATGTCCCACATCCATGAAATATATTTGATTTGTGACCGGGTATCTTGAGTAGGGTGTGAGTACAACTTAGTAGGCCACCACCAATGATGTCTAAAACAAATAAAATAAATAAAAATTTTATGCAGTTGTATAAAGAAATAATTACAATTCATAAGTAAATAGTTATCTCATTATTAATTAATCTTTATTAAACCACATATGCCACCGTGTTCTTGAGGAAACCTATACCTCAATACCTACTTTGGATCACAGTGGCTCTAAAATATATTACATATTCAATTTAAATTTCATTATATCACATGGGATTACATTATCCATGTCACTTGAATTTCATTATTATAGCCACTTCGAACCATAGTCTAATGATAATATTTTTTTGAGTAAAACACCATGTCTAGCACCCCATGAGTATTTTGGAGCATCATTCCCTGTATCACACCATTTATCATGCTTTGGAGTAGAACTCCATGTCTAGAACCACATCTATCAATCCTGATTATATATATCATGGGAATAGAACGTCATTTCTGGGACTCTATTTGCAATATTTCATATATGTAATGGGTGTAAAACATCTGGTTCAACACCCCATTTCTCAATCCTACATATATGTCATGAGAATAGAACAACATGTCTATCACCCCACTTCTCAATCATACATATATGTCATGGGTGTAGAACATCATGTCTAGAACCCCATTTCTCAATCATAGAAATATGTCATAAAATATCACATTGACACATGTATCTCATTATCACATGTTTCAACATTTCCAAGTCAAACCTAGATGAATCAACATTAATATTCTTATCACAATTAACCACCACAAACTTTCATTAATTAATTCACTAATTAATTAATCCAAGTTCATTAATTAATTAAATAATTAATTAACCATATCTATCCCTTTAATTATCTCACCAATTAATTAATCATATCTATTTTGTTAATTAATTAAACAATTAATTAATCACACTAATCCCATTAATTAATTCAACAATTAATTAATCCTGTCAAAATCTTAACATCCAAGAATTAATTCACCAATTAAGTTTTCTCAATTCAAAATTCAATAATTCAAGAATGTAATAATCAACTCAAAATTAATTATCATCATTTCCCTAATTCAACACCTTGATAATTAATTCATAAATTAATTATCCTTAATTAAAAATTCTATACCTTGATAATTAATCAATAAATTAATTATCCAAATTCCACAATTCCATTATTCAATGAAATACCCAATTCATCAATTCATTAATTAACCATATTAATTAGTAAAATTTAATAATTCCAATTAATAAACGAACCCTAGAAATTCTACAATCATATACATCATCATCATCATTCATTTATTTATTGAAAAGAGAGAAAAGTTAAAAAATAGAAGGCACGAGATAGCTAGAAAACAAGAGTCATGGAGCCCAAAATAGTAGAGATCATGTATGTCCCCTCTAACCAGGTTCACCCCTTCAGCGGGTAATGAGGATGTACTATGGAAGAAATTAGTGGTGTTATTAGGGATGGACATGGATTATAAATAATCCATGACTTTATTTACCTCTCAACAAGTGTGCAAGACATGCATATTATTGTCGATGTTCTTCTTGAATATTCTAATAATACAGGATATTTCCCTTGGAGTGTTACCTATTCCATGTAGAGATTTGTGTAAAATCATGGAATCCATTTCTACTACTGCCAGGTTAATATGCCTCTTCCCACAGAGTTTATGTATTATTAACATTATTATATATTTCTTCTGGAGGGGATGTCCATAGACAAAGTGGGTATAAAAGTCAAGAATGACAGAGCCCCTCTCATCGAGAACCAAGTCACCTCCTCGAATGGAAGCTCTGTTGCACAAGAAATCAATATTAAGATTATACCCCTCAAAATAGGGGTACCAATGAACCCAGTGGAACTACTTGTTGGTGGTGATCAAATGGTTTGGAAAATAAATACCTCACAATATACTAAGGGAGGGTGTGTTTTCATAATTGTTGAACATACGTATTATATCGATCAAAATAAACAATCTTTGGAAAATTAGATAATTCCTTGAGGTGATGATCCCTTCCCTGTGGGTTTAATTTCTTGCCTTTCATATGGTCCAATAGATTAGTAGCATCATCGTGACCATATCCTTCCTCTCCACCACAGAAAACCCTAATCCATAAAACCATCAATCCAGGAAAGTTAAACCATGAAGATTCTGAAGAGATAAACCTGTGAATTCATTGAAAATATGATATATTGAGTAGGCCCAATCTCTTTAAAAAATAGATGATCCACAATCTCCTCATGATGGATCTTATAGAACATGCACATGGAGGCTAACTTAATACCTGCGCATTTTATGATATCATAAGTGGGTAATTCCTGATTTCTTATTCTCTAAATGAGGAAGTTATACTTTGAAGGATATTCATTACGCCAAATATTTTCACCCCAACAATCAATGTAGTTTGGGGAGGTCTTCGAATATTGAAGATCCTTCATTTAGAAGGTTCCTAAAGAAGACTTCATGAAGATTTATTTTCTCGTAATGATGGTGAATTAGATGTGATCAAATATGTGAGGATGATTTTTTTCTAGAACTACATTGATAAAACATGGTTGCATACTAGCTTTCCTGAAAGATATATCAATAATTGGACTGCTAAGGAATTTGGGTTTAGTGCCTACTCAGTTGTGATTCCAAAAGGATATGTTGCCCCTCCCTACTAACCAGTGACTATGGTATTAAAGAGTGGGGATATAAGTGTATATCATGGATTATATTGAACCTAAACTCCCTCCCACAATACCAACCTCCCGAATGCTTTTTTCAACCATGAATCTACCCTAGAGGGTATGTTCCTCAACAAATTACCATGTTAGTTTGGCATGAATACCATGTATTATGTCAGAGTTATTACTCATGTTGATTCCTCCCACTTTCATAGGTCTTTCCATTCTAGAAAAGGTAGCCCAATGGGGTTTTCCTTCCTCATGTGCATCCCAAATAATCATGGAAAAAAATTTCCCGATGTTGAAAATAACATTTTTGGAACCTTGATAAATGAGAGTGCATGAATAGGCCTGGAGGAAAGCACACTATTAACCAAATAAATTCTACCACCAAAAGAGAGGTATCTATTTTTGTAGTTAATAATATGACCCATGATCCTACCAGTAATATGATCAAAATGAGAGATATGAGGTATTTCCGAGGATATTGGGGCTCCTAGATACTCTATAAGGAAGGATCTATGATGTGTATCTAAGCTAGAAATCAATAAACTAGCATGCATATCTAGACACCTGCTATATATAAAGAGGTTTATCTTTGCTCGATTGATTCATTTCCTACTCCATTTTCAATAGTATTCAAGAATATTTTTAAGGATATGAATTTATATTTTACCAGAATTCATGAATATAATGGTTTTATCTTCAAACATGATATGCGAGATAGAGTAGGAGTGCCATATACAATGATTGAGGATAATGTTACTCATTAAAATGATCCCATTGATGAGACAATTAAGAATATCTTGTGTGAGAATGAAGAATTTTGGGGAGAGTGTAATGCCTTGTTTGAGGCCCCACATTTCTTTAAAAAAACCATAAAATTTCCCTAAGATAAATATATACAACCATGAGGAGCTGCAACACCTGAAAATTAAATTAACTTTCCTTGAGGAGAGACTCATATTGGACATTAATTTGATCATTAAGCCCCATTTTACCCCATCATAATCCTTTTCCATGTATGGTTTGATATCCATGTAGGAATCTAAAACCTTCTGATTAATATCGCTTACCATTTCCTGGGATAAAGTAATTGCACCTTGGATTGAACTTCCTTTCCCAAACCTATGATCTCCTCATAGATCAAATAGGGGAGAAAACTGGAGAGACTTCTATTGATAACACCTGACAAGATCTTTTATAGATAGTTGAATATGCTAATCAGATGGTATTGTTGAATATATGAAGGATCTTTGATTTTGGTAATAAACACCAAGGAAGTGTAAACATCAACTTAGACAATTCTACCACCTTGAAGAATTCCTTAATAACCACCATGATGTCTGCCTTGACTAGATTCCAAGAATCCTTGTAGTAAAATCCTCAGAAACTGTATGGATATTGAGTACTCTCCAGACTAATAGCATGTACGGCCTCATAAATATCCTTGTCTTCATGTACTATTTCAAAGGCCGTATTGTAACTGCTGGACACCAATTATGGGACCACATCAAAGATCACAAAATTTACCCTAGGATAAACATCATGTATCCAATGATTGGGGATTATAAGTAGATATTTAAAATGGTATTCTATTAGAGAACCTACAAAATCCTAATCATTGGAGTAAGTTCCAATCTCATGTAAAATATTGGGCCTACAGATACGATGTTCCTTGTTAATTAAAGAATGGAATAAGGTAGTGTTACAATCACATCCATGGAACCATTTTATCCTTACCTACTCGTTATCCAAGAATTCTTGTATCATAATCATATACTCTAGGATGTATATCTTTTAGGTTAGTTCACTAAGAACAGTATCACTCCAATCATCTTCCAAGATAGATTCCATTCACTCAATATTCATTTTGACTGCATCCATATCCTGGGGATGGTAAGGTTGGTTACTAACCCATGATTTAATATCACATTTGAGACGTCTAATTTTTCTATATAGGTTAATCTATGTACTCCCATGAACTAGATTGTTCCAAGAATTGCTCAATGCTTGGGTAAAACCAGGAGCATCGACCCATATATGAGAGATAAAATTTTCCACCTCCCTCTTGTATAGAAATAAATAAAACCATGAACAGAGAGTGATCTGAATGTCTTCATATAAGATTGGTTAATTTTTGATTTGGATAGGTAGAAAGAGTGTTGTCATTATAAAGACATCTATCCCAGTGGTACCAGGTGTAGAGGTTCCTTTTCTGATTGTTGCACCATGTGGATAAGTTCCCCATGTATCCCATCTCCATGAGACCATTTTGTACCATTAACTGAACAAAATACCTGATGGATTTCCAAGGGAATGGTCCTATCCCTTTCTTTTCATGAGGAGTAAAAATAACATTGAAGTCCCCACCCACAATCCATGTAGAATTCTCCGTATCAAAGGATGCCAAGTCTCTCCATAGCGATTTCCTAATACAAGGATCATAATTACCATAACAAAAGGAAAAAATACTGTGGGTGAATCTAATTACCTTCATGGTGATAAAATGATCTAATGTAGATATAATATACACTGAGTTGTTGAGGTGCCGTAAGATCCAAATATGGTGGTTTTGAGGATTAGAATTCATAAACACTTTCATATTTATCCTGCGTGCAAACTCAACTATTCTGGAGAAGCACTATTTTAGTTGTAGCATGACCACCAGAGATGATTTTTTTTCTAAATCATGGATTATATAAAGTCTATTTGATCTGAGAACACAAGCCTCAGGAGTTATAAATGATGAAATAAAACATTAAACTAGGTGATGCCTAGATTTGGACCCAGGAAGCTTGGTGATCTTGGTGTGAGATGGGGAATGGTCCGACTACATTTGGATTATGATCGAGGGAAAACTCCACTATGAATTGGTGAAGAAAAGATTGTATGAGGATATTTAATCATCTGAAATCATCCCCTAAACCCCTCGGCATACTGGATACTATTTTTGAAGGACAATCTGGTGAAGCATGACTAGTGGGGTATCTATTATGTAAATATATGAGAGGGTAAGAAAAAGTAACCTTCTAAGATGCAAGCTCCATTTGTCCAGTTTGAGAAGGTGGGAAATCCAGAGAAACCTAGAGATTAGGAATATGTGATGATCTATTGTACTCCATTGAAGGAAGGAAGCACACCTAATATGAGGGGCCTAGATCACGATGGAGAGATATTCGAATAGGAGTGTTGCAAGAAACACCTTTTCCTTGAGCCTTTCAGAGAGAAAAATCAAGATCACTCCTAGATGATGAAACAATAATGAAATACAAAACCTATTCCTGATATAGAACCATAGCCAGAAAAGGGGAATCATCTCTATCAGAGATGCTGGGGGCAAGAAGAGATGGCCTATAGAGACCGGTAATGTCCTGTTTAGGAAGACCCGATCCAAAAAACACATATTCAGAACAAGCCTCCCCTATCATGGAAACATTTTCTATATTTCCTATCATTGCAAGGAGATCATAACATTTCTTGGATAATCCTACTTCTGGACACCCTATGCACCCACACATCTTTTCTTATAGACTAGTAAATAATGGCCATGAAGATTACAGAACAAACAAAACTTGAGAATCATCAGGTAGAAAAGTTCCCACCTTCAATCTAAAGCTTCCTGCACATGAATATAGATTTGGGTTAGGAGAGGAAGAGAAATATCCATTTCAATGTAAATTTAGGAAAACAAAATTTCTTTGAGATATAGGTTGTGCTCATCAGTACATAGAAAAATACCAATTGAATCACAAATGTCCTTCACAAAAGATAAGTTCTGGAATGGAAAGGGTAGGCCTAGGATAGAATCCCACACTACTAATTGAGAGGATTCCCGACCATTGTGAGATTCCATAATCCAATGATAATGACATAAATTCCACCTAACCATAGACTTGAGAGCCTTGCTCCATGATAGTGAAAAGTTCTACTTCAAGCCCAGAACCACACAGAAGGATTTCCAGTTCAAGATCGAGATCCAGGCCAAATGTTCCAATCCCAGGAGTCCACAAAGCAGTGAAACAAAGGGAGAGTTGTCTTAGTAACACCAAATCATGCCACTAGGGTGAACTTGAGGCAATCCAATGCTTCTGGAAATTATAAATTAGGGACCTCTAGCACCAGGCAGTGGACATCTTGAACTATGGTTGGAACCTTTTGGAAAATCTCCATAAAATAAAGGGAATTATCTCTATGAGTAGGATGGTAGTGGGTGCCTTTGAATGAGAAACCAAAGAACAACTCTGGAGAAAAGTGATGAGAGATTAAGAATATCTATGGTGAGAAACCATCAGGAGGTGGAGTAGGATCAAAAGTTTCTATAGGATCAAGCAGCAATGGAGGAGCAGCCAATAAGGGGGGAACATTCAGTTTTTTTTAAAATTTTCTAGAACGTGGGGAGAATTATGTTGAGCATCCAAACCCATTTTTATTCTAAAATCACATACACATAATTAAAATAAATACTATGGGATTTGAATAATAGAATACCTATATAAATTCATTGATGAATGATTTACCAATAGAAATAATCAAAACTGAGTAGCACAACAACGTAGATCATGATCTGAATCTAAAACTTTAAATAAAGATTAACCAAAAAAAGATCTATTAACTATTAATATCGATCCACAATAATAATCTAGATTCACCAAATCAAGATCTAGATCTATCAAAATAGAAATAAATTCATACCAAAATAATGAGATAATGGAGGAAGATGAACGAGAATGAAATGGGATAAAATCCACTTACTGGGAGAGGAGAAGATCTTTGATCAGGGCTTCAAATCATGAAGAATAGAGGTAAGAAAGGATTAGAATTCGTCCAGAGGGATAAAAATCATGAAATACCACCTAGAGTCTAATGGGGGTTGATTTTGGGTTAATTAGGGGGTTCAGGAATTTTTAAAATTAATTTTTGGGAGATTCTAATTCCAATGCATAATTAGCTAGGTTAGGGGGCACTGTTTTCCCTAAATTTACTCTTAAGACATGTGACTCTTTTATATGGGTGCATGGTTACTTCTTTTTGTGTGCAAGATGAATATTTTTTGGGTGGAAGGTTTTCCAAACCATGTGTCATCCATGAAAATTCTATTTGTCTGGGTTTTCACAGTTAGCTAGGATGGGGTGCACAGTTAGGGGAAACCGTGTGCCAACCATGCACTACACTATAATTCCCATTTTTTTCAAAATTACACAAAAAAACCACAAATCATAAACCAAAAAAACAATTAATCAAATAACAACAAATAGTATCTGAAATAAATCCTAAGTAAACTCCAGAAAAGGTTGGGATCTTACAATATCCCCACCTTATAACAACTCATCCTCGAGCTTAACTTCCTAGCATCTACAAGATTAAGAGAAAAAAAGATTAGGCTATTGAACCCTCATATATTCTTCCCTTTCCCACATTTCTTCCTACACATGCCCATGTTTCCATAATACATGAACTTTTGGCATGGTCTTTTCCAATAACACTTTCTCACTGCGATCTAGCACACGTATAAAATCCTCCTAAAAGGATGCATCTATATCCAGGTCAAACTTATCCACATATATCACATGAAAAGGGTCATTGTGATAACACAATAGTTATGATACATGAAAAATATCATTCACAAACTCTTATTTATGTGGAAGATCTAATCGGTATTCAACCAACCCGATTCTCTCCACAACCTCTAAAGGTCCAACAAACTTGGGCACCTACTTTCCCTATCTACATATCATGAGGTGAACCAACCTAAGTGACACCTAAAGGAATACATGATCAGCATTTGAAAAATATAGGGGTAATTTACATCCATCAGTATATGAATTCTATATAATTTTATCTATAGTGATAGATTTATAAATTAGTTGTACCTGATCCCAAGTCTCCTGCATGAGACTTGGTCAAAACAGATCAGTCTCACCTGCCTCTATCCAATATAAATGTGATCTACATGGACTACCCTAAAGTAAATTTTATTGTTTCATATGTATTGTTTCCTAAAAACTTTTTTATAAGAAAACTCCAAAAAATCTTTATGATGCTCCCAATATCCTCCAAATTTTGGTACACAAGCTCACAACATATCCTCAATCACCTCTATGGTATGCTCTACTGCTCATTTTATGTGGGTGGAATGTCGTACCCAATAAAAACTAGGTACCATGTGTCTTCTGTAAGCCCTTCCAGATGTATGATGTAAAACGTGAGTCATAATTTGAAACAATAGTCCATGGAACCCTGTGAAAATGGACTACCTTTTAAACATAAAAAAATTCCAGCTACTCCACTAATAAAATCTCCCATATAGTTAAGAAATGTGCTACTTTAATATGCCAATTCACATTAACCCAAACATCATCATTCTTTCAAGGAATTCTTGGGATATCCACTACAATTTCCATGGTCACTTCATCAGACTTCCATTCCAGAATGGATATTGGTTTAAGTAATCCAAAAGGTCATTGATGCTCTGCCTTCACCTGCCAAAAGGTGAAGCATCGTATCAAAAACCCTATTATCTAATTTTTCATGCCCAACCAACAAAACTCTTGTCATAGTTCACTGTACATTTTGGTCACTCTTGGATGTACCACCCACTTTGAGGCATGAAACTAATGCATCAAATCCTATTGAATGCTTTTAGGAACAACAAACCATTTCTTTACATAAATGATCCCATCCTTATCTATGCTCTAATCAGAAGGTGAATACCCACCTTCAAGTATTTACCTCAAGTTCAAACACTCTGGACCATCATACTACCTATCTCGGATCTGGATCAAAATATTAGACTCCACTGAAACTAATAAAAGAGTCATCTGATCCTTACTCTCTTGAACCACCTCAGGAATTTTATCCAGCAATGTTGTCATCTTCCACTTAGTACTAGACTCCTGAACTTCCTAAGTTATATTTTTCCTACTCAAATAAATAAACACACTATTCCCATTTCCATTTGTATATGATAGTTCAAAATCAAATGACTGTATATAATGAACCCATCTCTGCTGCTGAAGATTCAAGTCCCACTATGAAAAGATATACTTCAAGATATTATGATCCATATACATTGTAAATTTATCACCCAAAATATAGATATTGTAACACTTCAACCCATAAAAAACATCTAACTCAAGGTTGTGTGTAGGGTATTTCTAATCATGAATCCTAAACTACTGAGACCCATACACCAAAACTCGATCTTCCTGTATCAACACTACTCCGAGTCCAATCCTAGAAGCATCACAATACACTATATACTCCTTACATGTGTCAGGTATGATCAATATTAGCGTCTATGTCAAGTTTTTCTTCAACCCTTTGAAGGAAATATCACATGCTTATGACCATTAAAACTTTATCCTTTTTTTTCAAGCCTGAGAGTGTCATTTCCATTCAGGAAAAGTCCTGGATGAATCTCTTATAATATCTAGATAACCCCAAAAATATTTGAATATCAAGAAAATTCTCGGGCTGCTGCCAAGATACAACTGTCTATAACTTTTTAGTGTCCATTGATACACCTTCCTCTAAGATGACGTGACCTAAGAAGTGTACGTGATCAATCTAAAATAGGAACACAGATAGATTTGAGTATAGACGATGCTCCCTTAGTATACTAAATGTTATGTAAAGATGTTTTTCATGACCATCAATCGTCTTGGGGTACAACAAGATGTCATCCAAAAATACTAAAACAAACTGATCCAAGTATGGGTGGAATATTCAGTTGATCAAGTCCATGAAAGCTGCTAGTGCATTCATCAACCCAAATGACATTATGAAAAACTCATAAAGGCCATAAATGATTTTTAAAGTAGTCCTTGGTATATCCTAAGTCCAAAATCTCATATGATGACAACCTAATCTCAAGTAAATCATTGAGAACACACAATCTCCCCTAAACTAATCAATAAGATCATCAATACATGGAATGGGATACTGGTTCTTCACAATCATCCAATTCTTTTTCTGGTAATCAACACACAAGTGGAAAATCCCACCATCCTTATTAGAAAAAATCAATGGGGAACCCCCTGACAACATACTCAAATAGATAAACCCCTTCTCCTCCAACTCCTCCATCTAATTCTTGAGCTCTTGAATCTATGTAGGTTATATTGTATACTGTGGAATAGAAACTGATTAAATCCCAAACATGAGCTCAATTGTAAATTACACATATCTCTCGAGTGGTATTCCTAATAAGTATTAAGAAAATACATCCTGAAACTATTACACTACTGGTGGAAAGATATCATGCTTTACACAACCATTATCTAGTAATAAAATAGATACCTAGTCTATGATCTCTCCTACTTGCTGAGTAATTAGCCCTGATCGACCTACCTTCATATCCCAATCTCCATGGTGAATATAGTTTTCAACATTTAGAGATGTAAAGGTCACTATCCTCCTATAACAATCAATGTGGGAATAGTATGTGACTATCCAGTCCATACCCATAATTAGGTTGAAGTCTAAAATATAGAGAACATAAATATCCCCGAGAAAATGATACTCCCTGATATAAAGAGATCATCCCTTGTATAAAAGGACGTCTCTAAAATATACTCCAAATGGTATATATATCATCATTGTACCACTCAAAAACTTTAATACCATGCTCAAACCATTAACAACTTCTAAAGATATAAAGGAATGAGAGGCACCAATATCTAACAAGGCACTAGCTAATATAGAAACTACAGGAATAATACCTCTCACTGTCGATGGTACTGCCTCACTATCCACAAATGTAGGATGAATAAAAAGTAATTATGCTACCCCTATTTCTTATACCATAGTCTAATTACCCTGATCTATTCCACTATTCTGATATGGGAACTCTTTCCCAGAATCCCCACATCCACTAACTCTACCTTCTTGACTAGTAGAAATCCAACTACTGGACCGATTTGGTGTAGAAGAACCTCTTTCCATACTCTGGTTCTATCTAGCTCCTCTATCACTAATTGTTTGTCTCGGGTTCTTGAAGAACATTTATAGATTTCCCAAATTTTTATAATCTTGACACTCCACTGTTGGTTAGGAAAAATGTTTATGAAATTGTCTCGGCTTACTACACTGGTGGAAAAGCACTTGGATAAGATCCTAAGTAACTGATCCCCCTGATTGGTCACTTTGCTTCCCATTTCTCTAGATAAAGTTCACATAATGACACTTCATCTCTCAGAAGGAATACCTTCATCTCTTCTAGAAAAAACCACCTGTCCTCCACTGGAATCCTACTTCAGGTTCCCCTATGAGATGAGAGCCTGATTTACCAATTATAAAGACTTCTTTAGTGTAAACATATTAACCTGAGACTTAATTTCACACATAAGTCCATATTAAAATTGTTTTTCTGAAGTGGCCTCATCCTCTTCAAATGTTGGAGGAAAGCACTACAAATCTATAAAGCATCCTACATAGCCCATCATGAACTTGATCCCCTAAGTCAACAAGCGGTTGTTCTCTCCTGCCTCAACGTTAATGGATAGAAGTGGTCTAGGAAGTTTTCCAATAATTCCTTCCGTAGAATATGACCATCTTATCTAGTATTTTTTTGAACGTTCCACCATCACTTTTCTTGACTACGTAACATATAATCACTTATCTTGACTCTATACTCAGTAGGAGTCTCCAAGTGATCAATTATAATCTGAACAGACTCAATCTAGAACTTAGCTACCTCATGCCCACCCTTTCTAGTAAATGCAAGAGGGTGATGCAGCTAGAAATATCTTGTCAGTTTAGACATGCTCTTGACAACCCACATTGGGTATCTTTCCATGAATTTCATGAAGCGAGCGATGTTATATTGAAACTGATCCCCTACTTTTTCAACCAGCACTATCGGTGTCTTAGGTTCCACCATGGGTGGAACATCTCTAGTCATACCCTATTATCATCCTCTCAATATGGGTCATCATGGAGGCATAACTCTACAATAACAAACACACATATCAGGAATCATAATGATAGTTAATCACATTTACGTAAGAGGAAAAAACAAAAGGACACAACCAGCCTTTTCCCTAAACCTCGCCACATGATCAAAACCATGGTGTTATCACTACCCTTAACCATCCCACACCTAGGCCCTAGTTAATAAGGCTAAACACATCTCATTTTTCAAGTTTATCATTTAGAAACCCATTTGATCACATTTTATATCATTTTACAGTTTTAAAATTTCAACTTCACATTAAGAATCATTTTCATTTCAATTTGACAAAAGTAAGGAAAACAATTCAAGTTAAAAAACATACCCCAAAATCATTTTCCTGTACATGCCTAAAATGATGCATGTCGCAAAATAATCTTGAGTGCCCAGAATAATTCTTCCATACTTAACTATCATGCCATATCGGGCCAAAAGTCAATTCTTAAACAATATCTGAAGCAACAATCCTAGCACACAACATGTGCGTCAGACCAGGTGAAATAATATTCAACTTTAACAACACAAATAAAAAATAGAAATCCCACCCTGGGTACTTAGGTTTTCCTCTGTACATGGGTTTGAAACTCCCATGCATGATTCAATAGTAATTATCTACTCTTCCTAGTGTTATGTATTTGTTTCCTTAAATAGTAATACAAAAGAAAAAGAAAAGAAAAATCCTCTAACACTGCTTTGTAACATCCCATCCTGGGTTCCACACATCGGTGCCCTGAGCCAGTTGGTCACATAACCTCAAGCACACCTCCCTGTATGCCAGAGGCTTCCGAATAGTAGTGAGTGTATTGTAAGTCTATCGTAAAGAGACTGTACCATATTTTATCAGAGTAATACACCCATGGAAATAAATAATGAACAAGGAATAACATATAACCATAAACAATTATAATATCTCAATAAAATCAAAGAAGGAGATGAAATGTCGAAATGAAAGGAAAAAAATTCCATGCTAGAGTACATGTCAAGTGTCTAAGATGAAACTCAAAAGAAAGACACCGATGACTCCCAAGCATGTCCCAAACCACATCTGTTTCCCTCAACCATGCTCTGTCTTGACTTATCCATCTAACATAGGGCCTTTTCCCTTAACCTATCCTGCATCCATGAAATCTATTTGGTTACCGATCAGGCAACATGAGTAAAATGTGAGTACAACTCAGTAGGCCACCACCAATGATGTCTAAAATAAATCCTATCAATAACAAGTGTATGTAATTTTATAAAGAAATAATTACAATACATAATTAAAAAATTATCACATTATCAAATAATATTTGTTAAACCACATAGACCATCGAGTTCCCGAGGACACATTTACCTCATAACCTTTTTCAACCCGCATTGGGTCTGAACCATGTTACATATTCAATTCAAATTTCATCATAGCACAAGGGATTAAATTATCCATGTAACTTAAATTTCATTATTATGGATACTTGGAACCATAGTACATTGCCAATATTTTGGGAGTATAATTCATTTTCTATAACCACATGACTATTTAGAACATCAGTCTATATCACACACCATTTATATTTCTTTGGAGTAGAAATCCATTTCTAGAACCCCGTTTATCAATCATGCATATATATATCATGGGTGTAGAACATCATGCACAAAACTACATTTCTCAATCATAAATATATTTCATAGGAAAAGAACGTCATTTCCAACACCCCATTTCTCAATCTTACATATATTTCATCAGCGTAGAAAGTCATGTATGCACCCAACTTCTCAATGATACATATATGTTATGGGTGTAGAACGTCATGTTGGGCACTCCATTTATCAATCATACATATATGTCATAAAATATCACATAGACATGTGTATCTCATTATCACATGTTTTTACATTGCCACATCAACCAATATTATTCAAAATTAATCTTTTTATAACAATTAAACACCACAAACATCCATTCATTAATTCACCAATTAATTAATCCAGGTTCATTAATTAATTTAACAATTAATTAACCATATATATCCCATTAATTAATTCAAAAATTAATTAATCATCTCTTTAATTAATTATTTCAATAATTATTTAACCACACTAAGTCCATTAATTAATTCAAAAATTAATTAATCCTCTCATTATCTTAACATACAATAACTAATTCATGAATTAATTATTCTCAATTCAAAATTCTAAAATTAATGAATTTAATCATTCACTCAATAATTAATTATCCCTAATTCTCCAATTCAACACCTTGATAATTAATTCATCAATTAATTATCCTCAATTCACAATTCTATACCTTGATAATTAATCCATCAATTAATTATCCTACTTCCTCAGTTCCATTATTCAATCAAATCCCCAGTTCCTCAATTCATTAATAGACACATTAATTAATCAAATTTATGAATTTGAGTTTCTAAACAAAAACTATAAATTCTACAATCATATACACATAATTAAAATCTTGACTATGAGAGTTGAATAATATACCACCTAACTAAATTCTCTAACGAATGATTTACCAATGAAAATCCACAAAATTGAGCAGCACAACGACATAGATCAAGATCCGGATCTAAAACCCTAAAACAAGATGAATCAAAATAAGATCTCTTTATTATATATCTAGATCCACAAGCCTTGATCTTGATTCAACAAATCAAGATCTAGAACTAGAAAAATATAAGATAACTTTCTACTAAAATAATGAGATAAGGAAGGAAGATGAATGATAAAGCAATGAGATAAGATTCATTTACCGAGAGAGGATAAAACTGTTGATTTGGGCTTCAAATCACAAAGAACAGAGATTGGGAAGGATTGTAATTCATCTATAGAGCTCCAAAATCATGAAATTACACCCAAGGTCAAATTGGGATTGACTTGGGGTTAATTTGGGGTTCATGAATTTTTAAAATTAATTTTCAGGAGATTTTAATTCCCATGCACTATTTGTTGGGCTGGGGCCGATGGTTTTCCCTAACCGTGCACCCATGATGTGCACCTCTTTTATAGGGGTTCATGGTTAATCCTATGGGGGCACATGATTTTCCAAACCACTTTCTAACCATGTGAGTACCCTCTATTTGGGTTCACATAGTTAGTAGGGCTAGGGCACATGACTAGGAAAAACCATGCACTAACCATGAAAATGCCTATAATTTTCATTTTTCTCAAAATTCCACCAAAACACACCCCAAGTCATAACCCAAAAAAATTTCTCCAATAAGGAAAAAATAGTACCATAAATCTAACCCAAGTTAACTCTATAAATTTTTAGGATCTTACATGGTATGACCTCCCGTGTACCCTCTTGTTTTGGGCTTGGGATTCCCTCTAGTGTACCCTCTTGTTTTGGTCTTGGGATTCCCTCCCGTGTACCCTTTGAGCTCAAATTTTTTTTATCATTACATAACTAATTACTGATGTATATAGGTTCCACCCATCACATAATTAAATCACACCATCATGTTCCGAAAGACAACAAAACTTTCATTATATCCCAATCCATAATAAGAGATGGGTTTCATAAACATCATATCAGAACCTATGAAATGAAATCGGTATTATAAAAATTTCATAATATTATAACTTCGGTAAAAGAGATAGGTTTTTTAATACTTTTATCATAGAATAACCCATGAAAGGAAGCAAGTTTCATAATAATTTTATCATTGTATAACCCATGGACGATAAACTTATTTCATAAAAAACTTGTCATGTTTTTATAAACCATTCAAAGAAAGAATAATAATGGTGTCCTTTTATCATACCCCCATTAAAGAATAAACTACATTGAACAATTTAAACATATATGAGGAAGGATTTTGAAAGATCACATGAATCATTTCTTAAATAAAATAACATTTCTTTTAAAGTCAATTTTTATGAAAAAAATCATTTTCAAAATCCTTTTCCTTAAAGAAACCACTTGAAAACATATAAAATAATCTTTTAAAAATCTATTAAACAATTTCATGAGGAAAATATCCTTTAAACTTTAAAAAATGATTTTAAAATCATAACACATTTTCAAAACCTTTTTATTTTAAAATATCCATGAAAACACATAAATAAAGACTTGTAAACATTTTTAAAATATTTTATTTCAAAATAACTTTGAAAACATATAAAGAAGTGTTTTAAAACATTTTGAAAACAATTTATTTGAAAATAATTTTTAAAACTTATAAAGGAAGGTTGAAATTATTTTAAAAACCATTTTATTGAAAATAACTTTTAAAACTTATAAATGAAGCATTGAAAACATTTTTAAGACATTTTATTTGAAAATTACTTTGAAATATTATAAAGGAACCTTTGAAAAAATCTTGAAAACCTTTTCATTGGAAATAAATTTGAAAAATTATAAAGGAAGATTGAGTTTTTTTTAAATTAATTTTTTTGAAAATAAATTTGAAAAATTTTAAATTAATATTTGAATACATTCTTAGAAACATTTTTTTTGGAAAAATATACATTTGAAAATGAAAAGATAAATAAAGTTAGATTTTCTTAGAAACAATTTTTTAATTATCTTAAGTTCCAATGAGTAGAAAAATGGCACTATTATGTGAATATATCATGAATAACTAGAGGAGAATAAAATAAATTAGGGTTCTTGAGTTATGGATTATAATATTTCATCAATGGAATCATAATCATAAATAATCATGACAAATAATGAGACTATAGTAATAAAATGTTAAAACATTGGTAACATTGAATCACAATCTCCATGAAAGAATAAAATTACATAAAGCATAAAATATCATGAAAATAAATATATTCCATAAATTACATGTAAAAGGCTATTATATTCACCTCCTAGAAGAATATAGTTACATAACATGACATGTGTCTCAAAAAAGGAAAATTGATACAAAATTTCTTTACCAATTTGGTAACATTTGCACCATAAACACCTTAAAATAAATATTATAAAATGGATATGTAAATAACCATTAATTTAGTTATAATAATAATAGAATAAATTCATGGTTAGTATATACACCACAAAAAATAAATGAGTGGTGAATAAGGGATAAGTCTCACAGAAATAAAAGTGAGACGAGAAAACCCTTACATTAAGTTTTGACTTTCTTCGTACATGTTCAAAACTCATGTATAATAAATATAAGTTTATTAAAATCTAAAAAAGAACTAAATTATTATATCTAATACCATATATTATTTTATTATGGATTTATATCACCCATTTATTAAAAACTCCATGTTAATGTTACATTTCTGGTAATATTCGCTTTATTTTTCATATATGTTTTGACTTTTTTATTCTTGATCCTCCTACTTAGATCATGATTTAATTATTTAGAGAATATAAATCATGATATAAATATCATCTATATTAATTATATAAATATTTATAATAATCTATAATATATATAAATATTAAATGGAATACACCATTCATGGAGACCGTTGGTCGTACGCAGGCCTGAACATTGTTTCCATTTTCCTGTTATATTGAAAGAAATAAAGTAAATGAAATATATGTATATATATATATATTATTAAAGTTGAATTATTATTTCATACATATCATATAAATATCATAAATCCATCATTAATACATTACATACAGTGTGTGAATGAATCACATCGCTTTGAGGAGGCGGCAATCCACACGTCCACAAACAAAGTATTCATATTTACACAAAATGGAAAGCATGAAGGTATATTTTATATAATAATTATAGAATAAAAAAGAAATAATAAATTTAATATTTATCATATAAAAATATTATTTCCATCATAATGACCAACCATGATAGGTGGTAATGGAGAAACAAACAACATTGTTTCGTGAGGTGGTAGTCCGTCGTACACACAAATGATAATTTTGTTGCCATTTGAAAGAAGTTTGTGTAGGTGCAAGTCAAAACCTTAGAATGAAAAAACATAATTATATTTAGGATATTGAGATTATTATATAATCTTATAATAAGAATAATTTAGTGGGTGGAGAATGAAAATAAAACAAAAGAGCTTGTGGAAAGATGTTACCTCTTCTTTAGGTCACTCCTCTTGTTTTTCACCAAAGTGATTCTGTGGTTGTATTTCTGCCCAAAGGGAGGCTTCTAAGATGAATTGATGAAAATTGGGAGGATATTTGTTCAGGGTTTTTCCAATAATTGTCCATTTTTTATCCAAGAGGGTAATTGGTCCAAATATGTCCATAAAATGTATTTTGTACATGTTTTTAGGTTATTTGGACCCTTAAATTAAATTTTAACTACTATATAATCTTATTTTACCTTAATCATTGTAATTCATTTTATTTAATTTCAATAATATTTTTGGTCAAAAACTATGTTTACTTTATTAGAAGTTATAAATTAAGATGCTTCAAAATATGGAATCCATTATTTCTAAATTCCAATCCCATTAGTGGTAGAAATTAATTTAAAATTAATCTTGCAGATTGTATGAAACAACATATTTTTTAAAGTCAAAATGTTTAAAAGTTTGAATTGTTTTTATATCCAATTTCAAGGTGAAATTGATCCCAATAACATAAATTAGATTAATTAATGTAAAATTTATCGAAATTAATTTTAAAACCAATTCAAAATATAATTTAACTATATAGTAAAATTATATGAAAATGCAATTTTCCATTAAAATTCTATGTTTTTCATTATTCATCAATAATCAAAACCTCTCAGAAAAATACAAAAAATTAACCTAAAGTAAATTTTGATATTATTAATTCAAAAGTGAAGATTATTTTTTCAAATAAAAATTATAAAAAACTAAAAAACTATATTTAAAATAGGTGTGCCATTAAATGATGATAAAATTATCTTTTAGTGAAATACATATTTTTATTCATAATATTAGATTTATTATTTTTTCTTTTATAGAAAAAATATAAGATGAAAATTAAATAGTTTAAGTAATATAATATATATATTTCATTAAAATAATTTATCAAAAGTGTTTTAATCAATTTATTAAGGTAAAATGTGTTTGATTTTATAAATATAGATTTCTAGAAAATGATTTATTATATATTTAAAACGGTTTTATTTTTTTTATAGTTCATTGATCACTAAATAATTCATAATATATACATGTGTAAACCATATATTTATGATTTAATTAATCTTTTTCAAAACTGAGATTCAAATGGCTTGGTGACAACTATGATAATATTCTAATAACAAGATTAATAGTACATTATAGTTTGGTAAAACTAGGTCTTGTGTTTATCCCAAGTTTTCGAGGGAATGTGGAATTGTGTGTAACACAATCCAACCATAGTGTTACGTCTAAATTAAGCTAATCTAAGTGTTTCATGTAGTGCAAGATTGACTTGATATTGCGTATAAATCCAGAATATCTTGGTGATTTCATAAATCATAATATATATTCATTGTTGTGTGAAGTGAAAAATACTAAAAAAAAGTAAACTAATTAGAAAAACAAAATTTTACAAAATTGTGGGGTTTTAAAAATAATTACATAAAATTATCAAGAGATTCCAACACAGTAGTTATTTGATTAATAATTAACTAAAATAAATGATACTAAAAATATTCAATGTGAAGTAAATTGAATGTATTATTATCTTCCCTTAATTTCCTAGATTAATATATCAAGTTACATAGGTTTAAAATTAACAAATACAAATTTCATTATTGTATTTATAGTTTTTTTAATAATTAAATTAAATAAATAATATAAAAATTAATATTAATGTTACTTTATAATAGATGATATTTTATTAAATGATTTAAAATTACTAAAAAAACCTATCATCTTCCAATAGATTTTTAAATTCAAGTAAATATAAAATATGGTCAATTCATGGACTAATTTATATTTTATAATGAACATATTGGCCTCTAAATAGTAAAAAACAATTAGTCTAGTTTGGGTTAAAACAACGTTTTTATACATTACATGTGTTTCTAAAAAAATTAATTTCCAACACACATGTGTTTTTTTATTTTATAAATTATATATAATATTTATAAACAGTGGGTCTAGTTTTTTTAATAATTCTAAATTTAATTTATAATTAATAGATAAATTACCTAGGGTTGACAAGCAAGTGACCATGGTAAAAAAAGACAACAATTTATTAAACACAAAGACTAAGGAATAAAATAATAAAAATGAATTATTTTTTTTCTGATGGATGTGTTTATTTTCCAAATAAACCCTACCATATATATTTTTCAATTTTTGATCCATATAAGGTAAGGGGGACCTTACAATAGTGAATAATTTTGGGTATCTATAAGAATGCCACTCCTCCAATATAAAAGGGATCTCACTCCACTCACTTCGTCACACCTCTGAAGCCATTTGGATCATCCAAGACCTACCCAAATCGCTTCCCAACTACCCTAACCTCATAAAATAATTCTTGTTTAGGTCATATATATAGATTCTCAAGGTTTTAGTGAAAACATAAAATGGATACCTGAAGAAGAGATAACGTTCTTCAATGACTGTCTTAATTTTACTTTTTTCTCCACCTCCATTGAATCTTCTTATACAATGATTTTATAATAAAATTAGTATCTTAAATATATTGAGATGTTGTTAAGTTAATTTTTTGATGTAAAACCTCACACGCTTCCATAAAATTGGTTATGAAATCATCATTCCTGTGTACGGTGGACTATTACCTCATGAAAAAATGACATATTTATCATTTTTAAATATAATATATCATTTTATATTTACCTTTTCACACACTAAAAAATGATAATGTAGTTTGAGGATGTGTGGACTATCGCCTCCTGGAAGCAATGTTTTTAATTTTTTGACAACCACATCACAAAGATGATATATATAAGTATATATATAATTATATAATATTTTATTTATTATATTATGATAATTTTTTGAATATAAAATTTTCTTACTTTATTTTCATAATGATCATTGAAAAATAGAAACATTAAATCTACATACATACAACCTTCCGTCTCCAGGATCGTAAAATTAGTTTGTTTTTCATAATCATCTTTCATGATTGGTTTTAAAATTATTATTTATGTAAATATATTATAATTATATCATGATTATTTTTCCCTATAAATTTAAATAATGAACTCTTTTACCATAGACATCATCATTTTTGACACATAAGCTGAATATGTTTAAAACATATGACATAAACTTAATTGATTATGAAATTAAATATAATTTTTTTATAAATGAAATAAAAATAATAACATACTTGAAAAATGATCCTAGTAAATTTAATAATTAAAATATGTTTATTATTCTAGAATATAGAGAACCAGTGTGGGGAATTGAACATCAAGGTAATGGTTTTATCGACTTCCATTTATTTCTGTGAGTTATATGCCACTTCAGCACTAATTTTTATTGTGTGGTGTATATACTACCCATGAATGTATTTTATGATTATTATAATTAGATTCATGTGGATTTTCATGTACATTTTTTGATCTATATTTCATATGTTTTACAGATTCAATGTTACAGAATTTGTAAGATTATTTTGTTATAATATCATTGTTTATCAGGATTGTGTATGATTATCTTAAAATTATCAGGAATTATATTTTAATATGGTTATTCATGAAATTTTAAATTAATTTTACAATTATTCCACTATTTGTTACTTAGAATGTTTGAGAAAGTGTTTTTAATAAAATCTAACTTCATTTATCTCTTCGGTTGGAAATCTGTTTTCTTTTAAAATAATGTTTTCTAAAAAACATTTTCAAAAACATTTTTAAAATTTTATTTTCAAATCTGATAGGATATTATCGTAAATAAAGTTTTAAATAATTTTTCAAAAGTTTCCTTATTATTTTTTCATTGTTCAAAGATAAGGTTATTAAAAATGAGTTATGTTTTAAAAAGTGTTTTTCAAAATAGAAATCATTTTTTCTCAAGATTCTTTTAATGATATTTTAATGGTATTTATATTAATAAACAGTGATAAAAAATTTATTCTTACTCCAATGGATATATATTGTATTGATACCATATTTATTATTTCTTTCTTTTGATTAAGATGTTTTAATTATATTGATATAAATCCCAAATATTTTCCATGGGTTAATGTGGCTATAAAATACTAATGATTGTTTCAATGAGTTTTATGGTAAAAGATCTATGTAATTTATTAATGTTTTTTTATCTTTTAAATATTATAAGATGGGGTGGCACATATAGTATTGGGTGATCTCTTTATATATTATATGATGTGGAGGCCCAGATAGCACTGGGTAAGCCCACTACTGTTCACATAATGATGTGGCCAAGATAACACCATGTGATCCTATTATATATTATATGATGGGGCAACCCAAATAGTATTAACTGATCCTGTTAGAGGTTAAATGATGGGTGCTCCCAAATATTTCTCAAATAAATTGGGTAATTATTATATTGGAAGTTGGTTGTATAATTATTTTAATTAAAAGGGTTTTATGAATATGATGCCCTAAGTTACTAAAAAGGTTTGTAATTGCTTTATATGGGTTTATAATGTTTCATATGGTAAAGATTGACATCACATGGCTTATGATTATTGATTCTAATGACTATTTATTTTTCCATGCTTTAATATTTGATGAACCATGTATTCATGGGTATGAGTCATTTTTTTATTGAATCATGCACTCTAATTATGTATTCAAACCCTTATGCACTTCTTATGCTCATTGATGACATTCAATTAATAATTCTTATTCTTACCCTTACTGATCATTTGAGCTTAGAATTCTTATGTTTCTTTTTTTCCTAGGTTATAAATAATGTGGTTGAGAGAGTTATGTTTATAAGGGATATAA
The DNA here is from genome assembly GCA_963277665.1 of Viscum album. Taxonomy (NCBI): domain Eukaryota; kingdom Viridiplantae; phylum Streptophyta; class Magnoliopsida; order Santalales; family Viscaceae; genus Viscum; species Viscum album. The sequence goes on from OY728164.1 coordinate 176,727,739, forward strand.
TATTAATGATTATGATATCCTAGTGTAAAATAAGAAAATCTCGGTATAATAGAATATTGTGTCCATATTTATCAACTAGTTTTTTAGGAATTCAAGTTGATATGAGTTGGTCCTAATTCTATAAAACTCTAGACCTAAAAGGTACATGGGAGGAATAATTTGTTATCCCTTTTATATTTATGTGGTCCTTAAATTTTGTTTTATTTAGGCATGAAAAATTCATCATGAATACACATCATTGGAGGAAAATGTTATATTTTAGTGGAAATTGATTAATGGATGAAATTCTACACATCCAGTAGGTATATATCCATATTATCTTAGTATATATGGTAATAAAATTCCTAAAATTGAGGGAAAGGATATTGAAACAAAGATTTTATATTAGCACCTTAAATTCTGGTGAAATAATGTTCTTTTCTATCACAACATATTTATATTTTGAGGCCCATAATATTCCATTGATCAGTTACTTGATTGTGATCAATGACCTCAGTCACTCTCTTTATTTATTTAAAAATTTCTTATATTCCAACCTATGTTAACCTATTTGTAAACCCAGTTATGTGTTATTATAGATGATATTAATATATAATTTTCTCTCTTATCATGACGATGTCTTATTAAACCTTGTTACAATGTGGGTTTACAAGAAGTATTTTAAAATATCTTTCCATTGATTACCAAGATAAAGTTCATATTACGGGGACACGATTTATTTGGGGGGAGGATGTAACCCACTGGAATTTTAAATGAATAAAAATATATTTGATAAATTAAATGGTATGAAACACTAATTTAATATTATGATACATGAAATAATGTGTTTATTCAATAGTTACATTATATATAAGACAAAGTTTTACCGAACAACAATATATTATTAATATTAATATTTAATATGATAGTTACCGCATAGCCATTGGAATGGAGGATATGAATATTATTATATGAAATATTAAACTATATATTAAAAATGTTTTTTAGTCATATATTTATTAAAAATAGAATAAAAATTATTTAATAAAAAAAGAAGTGTTTTTTGAAAAATAGTTTTTTTCTAAGACTATTTAATCGTGCTTGGAAAAAATAATTTTAATTTTAATTTTAAAAATATTATAAATTAATTATCTAAAATAAAATTCAATTTTTATATTATAATATCATAATTTTTTTGGGGGTTAATATTTGGTATTTTTCTAAGAAGTTTCATTTTTTGATGAATAGTGAAAAATACTTAATTTTAATCAAGAACTACATTTCTGTCTAAATAATTTGTAATTTTAAATTATAATTTGAATTTTTTTTAAAGTAAAAATTGTTAAATTATAAATATATTAATCATATTTAGTTCATTTTAATCATTTTTATATTTAACTTTGATATAAAAAAATTGTAAACATTTGATCATTTTCACTTTAAAAATCCACTTTCTCATCACGTATGTGGGATTAATTTTATATTAAATTTTTATAATTATGTGAGTTTAATTTGTCCAAATGGATTATATATTTGAAAAAATAATATTTTATATAATATAATAAGGTAAAATTAATTTTTGACCATAATGATTAGTGAAAACTGTTAAAATTAATTGTAGTGATTAAGGTAAAAAAAAGTTTTCTTAATTGTTAAACGTATAATATAATGTGTAAAATGGCTTACCAACTTATACAACACCCATTTTATGAAAATATTTATAACATTACCACCTTAGAATCTATTTTTATGTTTTTTTTGGATACTTTTTCAGGAAAGTGACCTATATAATATGTTAAGTAAAGGAAAAGAAAAAAATAAACTTTTTTCCCTTTCAATAGCTATAAAGATTTGGGATAGAGGAAAAAATGTAGGTTAAGTTATAAATATTATTTTTAAATAAATTTTTAATCATAATAATTTATATTTCATTTTTAGAGATTAAATAATTACTTAAAATTCTTAAGAAATTCTTACTCAATAATTATTTAGTTAATAATTAGCTAAAATAAATGATACTAAAAATATTAAAAGTGAAGTGAATTAAATTAATTGTTATATTATATTAATTTAATATATGAATATATTATTTTGAATTTTTTTACCATAATATATTAAAATTACATCGTTTTTATTTTTAATTTTTAATTAAATAAATAATGACAAAATTAACATTAATGTTACTTTATAAAAAATGACATTTTATTAAATGATTTAAAATTACTATAAAATTTTTATACTCTTCAAATTTATTTTTAAAATGTTAATTAATATCTAATATGGTATATTAATGGACCAATTTACCTTTTATAATGACCATATTGACCCCAAAATAGTAAAAACACTGTTAGAGCAATTTGGGTTAAAGGAGTGTTTTTGAACATTACAAGTGTTTCTATTAAAATTAACTTCCAATAGACATGAAAGTTTTATTTTATAAATTAGATATCATATTTAGAATCTATTGGAATAAATTTTATAATATTTATCACTTTAATTTAGTTTTATGGACAATTTATCTATGGTAGAAAATCAAGTTATCGTGGTAAAAAAAGATAAAATTGAGTAAACATAGAGACTAAGGAATAAAATGAAAAAAATGAATTAATTTTTCTATGTTAGAGGTGTTTATAAACCAAATAAACCCAACCCTAAATTTTAATCACTTTTTTGAGCCACATGAGGTAAGGGAGATCTCCCAATGGTGAATACTTTTGGGTATTTAAAAGAATTCCACTCACCCTCCATTATAAAAGGGCCCTTATTCCCATCACTTATTCACGCACTTCCATCCATTTGGATTATACAAATATTGCCCAAATAAAATCCCAAATTCTATACCCACATTCCAGAAGCTGTAGTTTGGGCATAAATCTAGCCTCTAAATGATTTAGTGTAAACTTAAGGAGGATGCCCGAAGAATTGGTAATTTTCTTCAACAAACATATTAATTTTATTGCTTTATCCACCTCATTCAATTATTATTATATCATGATAATATAATAACCTCAGTATATTCAATATAATGAGATTTTTGTTATGTCATGGTTAATACCTATAACCTCCAAACTTCCATTAACTGAGTTACAAAATCATAATTCTTGTGTATGGTGGTCTACCGCCCCGCGAAATGATATCATTATTTTTTCCATTACAACCTATTATGGTTCAATATAATGATGTGACTATTGGTTATATATGATATTTATAACATAATTATACCTCTTTAGTTATTTTATCTTATATACCATTTAACTTTCCATTTCTTAAGGGATATAATAACATCTCTCATATGTACGATGCACTACCGCCTCGAGAAGAGATGCGATTTCTTTTTCAATAATATGTTACATGGAATGTAATAAGGGTAAAATTAAAAATATATTTGATATAAATGAAATTTTTATAATATTTATGACATATTTATCATTATAACAATACAATAATATTTTTTTTATTTTTTTATTCATTGAAAAAATGATAACATCGTTCGACGACTTATGGAATACCACCTCCTTGAAGCAATGTTATTCTTTTTTTATCACTAAATTACTATAATGATATATATATATATATAAGTATATATATAATTAAATAATATGGTATTTGTGATATTATTATCATTATGGGAAGATAAATTTCTCTTACCTTCTATTCATAATGATCATTTAAAAATGGAAACATTACTCATGCGTATGTACAACCTACCATCTCCATGATCGTAACATTAGTTCATTTATGATACATAAGCCCAATATTATCAAAAAATCCAACATAAACTTAAATTATTAAGTAATTAAATATTACTTGTTTTTAAGTGAAATAAAAGTAATAATAAACTTGAAAAAATTTCTCATTAAATTAAATAATTAACATAATATTATTTTTCAGGAAGATAAATAACAATCGTGGAAAATTGAACTCGAGTTAAGGGGTTTTCTCATCCCACTTTTATTTCTGTGAGATTTATGCCATATTCATCACTTTTTTTTGTGTGGTGTATATAATACCCATGAATGTATTTTATGATTATTTTAATTTAATTTATGGGGATTTATATACCATTTTAGTATATCGATTTTAAAGGTTTTACAGTTTCAATTTTACTAAAGTGGTAAGAGTTTTTTGTTACAATCCCATAGTTTATCAAGATTGTATATTATTATATTATAATTATCATTAATTATCTTATATTATGTTTATTAATTATATTTTAATGTAATTTTACAATTTTTTCTCTTTTTTACTTAAAATGTTTGAGAATATTTTTTCATAAAATGCAACATCATTTTTCTCTTCGGTCAGAAATCTATTTTCCTCTAAAATAATGTTTTCTAAAAAATGTTTTCAAAAAATGTTTAAAAATTAGATTTCAAAAACTAAAAGTATTTTTCCCCAAGAAAAATTTTAGATGCTTTTTTAAAGTTTCCTTTCTATGTTTTCAGGGTTATTTTTAGAGAAAATTATTTTAAAAATGTTTTTCAAAATAGAAAAAATACTTTCTACAAGAAATGTTTTAATGATATTTTAATGGTATTTCCATTGATCAACAAAAAAACCACTTTATTCTTACTGCAATGGGTATATTTTTTATTTATAAAATCTTTCTTATTTATCTAGATGGATTAATTTGTTTCAATTTGATTGAAATAAACACATTTCTTTTTTGTGGGTTAATCTGGTTGTAAAATTATAAAAATTATTCCTATGAGTTTCTTTATGAAAGATCTACGTACTCTATTCAAGTTTTGGTTCCTATACATATTATATATTGGGGTGGCTTGGATATCCTTGGGTGATCTCATTATAACTTATATAATGGGTTGGACCAGATAGTATCAGGTGAGCCTATTACATATTATATGATTGGGTGGCCCAAAATTCACTGGGTGGGCCCGTTACATCTTATATGATGGGGAATCTTAGATAGTGTCGGGTGATCCTATTATAGCTTAGTTAATGGCTTCACCTAAAGAGTGCTAAAATTCATTGGGTAATTATTATATTGGAAGTTATCTATATGGTTATTCTAATTAAAATATTTATGAAAGGGTTTTATGAATATGATGATCCAAGTTACCAAAAAAGGGTTTTAATTTCCTTCGATGGATTTATAATGTTTCTTATGGTCAAGATTGATATCACATGGCTTATGATTATTGATTTTGATGACTCCTTCCTTTTTTATGTTTTTTTATTTTATGATACATGTATTAATGGTTATGAGTTATGTTATGATTCTCTCATGTACTTTGATTATTTCATCACACCCTTATACACTTCTTATGCTCATTGATGACATTCAAATACTAATTTTTATATTGACCCTTATTGATAATTTAATCTCACCCTTATTATGTATCCTTTTATTCAGGTTATAAATAATAATGTTGAAAAAAATATGTCTATAATCGATTTTATATGGATGATTTTGATTACCTAATGTGAAATAAGAAAATATGGGTATAATTGGAGATGATGTTCATCTTTATCAGCCAGTTGTTTTGGAATCCAAGTTGATATGAGTTGGTTCTAATTCTCTAATAATCTGAACTTAAAATTTCTATTGGTATGTAAGTTAACCAATATTTATTTTTGATTTTGTAAGTTTTTATTGGAAAAAATTGGTTCACATTCTTCAGTATCAAAACTGAAAATGTAATGTTTATGAATTTAGAACTAGATCCTAGAGTATGGGTTCTGGGCTGTTATACATTACAACCCTCACTGGTAACAATTAGCAAAGAATGGTTGGTAGAAAAATAGTCCATAATAAGGAAAAAATAATAGGGCCTCAATACCTCTATAAAAATATTCAACATGAGGCTCTCTCTCCTCCCAGATTTAGGTCACACTGTTGGTATAAGTGTGTGATCCCTGATCATCTCTATAGGAGCCTCCAAACACAAGGTTTGATCTCAAAGGGATTCCATTGTATTTCTAGTCCTTAAATAAGGGTTATGTTCTGGTAAATTTGGATTTTGACTATTTACTAAAATGTAGTTAGAGAAGAGAAAAAATACTTTGTACCACAAACCACACTCAAAGACTCCAGGTCACAAAATCTTATTTTATGGAGCTATACTTTTCCGTTCCATTCTATTCACTACAAAAAGGTATTTCTCTAACACCTTAATATGTCAATAAACCACAAGCACAAAAATATAAGGAAATAATCTTCCACACCTTGATATTATCGACTTTGGGAAACACTGACTCACCCATGGTTTTGGATCATGTCATAAGAGTTCATCTTGGTGGGAGAAGTTTACCTATTCATTGCATGATGAAATACATGTCAAACATCACTAACATATAGATATTATGACTCATTGAGTTACCCGGGAGATGTATCAACACTTTAAAAAACTTTAATAGGGGCCTTATCTAAGTGGGACTTCCAAACAATAAGCTCGTGCTGGTCTGCTACTGCCTGAGAAGGGTGTATGGCTCACCACGAAACATGGAAAATCTCTTTCTATAAATTTCACAAAGCACACTCAGCACAAGTGTGTCATTTTCCAATAATGAAAAACCAACTGATGCTAAAATATATTTGGAGTTTACACCTGAACCAATTAATATGGGTCAGTATACTACTGAATGGGTGGTGATATCATAGTCTATGCAACCAGGGGAAACACATCCTACACATGTCTACAAATTACAACCTCATTTCCAAGTGGATCATAACCATGATCTATTTATAAAACCCTAGATGTATATTATTATGGAAGTATCCAGTGATAGTCGTGACACACCACATTCAAGAATGCATATCTTGGGTGTTGACTCAAGGAGGAAATGGAACCACAACCCATTCCTATATTATAAATATAACAATTTTTTCCCTACAAATAGTTCCTATATGTTCCAAGTCAATAAAAAGGTTATAAAAGTCCAGGTGAATGTATACATCAAACTCTATACAAACCCTGGGTTCCTTCTCTCGAAAGATAAACTTGAGTCCCTTTTACACTATTTCCATAGTTCCCAAACCAAACCTCATTACAAGAAAATATCCAAACTTTGGTCTTAATATGACCCTATTTGTTACCACTATATCATGGTCTGACCCACTAGGGCCTGGCTAGATAGAAGTAGGCCTATAATAACACTCAAAACCTACCTCTAATTAGTCAGGGGCTAGATACTATCACTGAGTAGGCATATCACAAATATGTGAGGCCATATCACAAGTTACATGTACACAGACATGCATCTCCATATACCATTATAATGAAGGAAGGTAAAAAATCATACTATAAATGCATGAATAAAATTTATCCAACATTATAGTATAACAATAAGTATAACAAATATAAAAGGGTCAAATACAAGCCTAAAAAAACTAGAAAAGGATCCCAACCTGTTGACAACATGGGGTAAACTACCCAAAAGAATATCCAAGATCCATCTGTGGTTATTCCAACACAAATGACCTCCAATTAATCTACACATACTTCTAGATCACCTTGGACTCCAATGAAAATCCTACCGTCTGCAAAATAAATGACATGTGTAGGTAGATCCCATACATGGGGGAGTATATAAATACTCAGCAGGACACCCCAAAATCACCCATCTCATAAAAAAGGTATATAAATTAAGATATGTGACCAAAAAATATATAACCAAAAAACCTAGATATGCTCCTGATATACATTATGTCTTAAGGTGAGGTCATGACCTCACTACCGCACTAAGATTCTACATGTTTTTCAATGGTTGCACCTGTCTGGAAGAACTCAATCCATAAGAAATTTCATCCTTGGTGGAACTCATCTAAGAGGTCTTACTCATCATGTATTACTATATTGGGGGAATTCATCCAATAGATCACACTCGTTGGGTTTTTCCATGAAGAAGCATAAAATAAACTAGGAGGGATCTTCCATGATAGACAGTCGATCAGACTGAAAACCCCATAGAAGATGATAGAAGTTGATACATAGATAGAGGATCACACAAAAGGCTATAGGGGACACCAAAAACCCCAACTGGATTAACCCACTAAGTAGGGGGTCAATTTCCAAGTATTTTGGTCACAACAATTCAGAAAAAAAACACAACTAGAGTAGAATAATATAGGATTAGCCTCTTGGTATCACTGAGGGATTCTATAACTCCCATAGAGATAAATCCAGTATAGGGGATCAAATCCTTGGCTCAATATTTTATGCTTAATTGTATACTTATGGGGATGGATAGAGTAAACATACCCTAGATAAATAGGTCCATGTTGAAATAGTTTGATGGAACTCACCCAATATCTTACCTAAGTTGAACTGAAAATAAAAAGGGACCCAAATTTCCCTTTAAGAGATACATGGTGTGCACCATATAAGTACAAGGTGTGTATCACTAATCCTGGTGATTTTCATGTCATGTGATCACATGGAAATCATATCTTTAAAAAATACTTGGCCTGTACCTAGGGTTACACGATGTGCAAATGGTCGGTATAAAAGTTGGAATGACATCAAATCTATCATGTTTATAAAAACTAGTTCATGTGTACTTAGGTTCTACCCATGTTAGAGTAGTTTTTCTAAGTACATAGGGTTTACTCTGCATCACATGACATGTTGGGGATGAGCCGACACTCAACATGTGTCGTCTACCCATGCCTGTGTACCTCCCAAAGTACACAACATGTGCCCTACCATACATGGTGTGTGAGTCCACATAGACTCCTAGGAATGTAATCCCTGTACATGCTGATCTTTTCATCAAGGGTCACAAAACATATGACATGTCTCACATGGTGTGTATCACTTCAAGTATTCTAGGGTATGTGCTCCGTGTACACACTGAGCTAACTAACTAGGTGTCACATAGTATGTGATAGGTCCACATGATATTTGATATTTATCTCAATATGAAACTCTAGATTCCATTCCGAGAGGACTACATGATTTGTGTTCTTTAGACTACATGCTGCGTAGTTCATTTTTTTTTATAAAATATAGACTCTATTATGTGTATATTAATGTGATAATTTTTCTATTGATATATCCAGGAAAACCTCTATGGAATTTGGATCCATTTTTAACCAATCCTAATTCATCTCTGGTGGATGGATTCTAGCAATACTATCTACTCAGGAACACTTCACATCATACAACATCACCACATTTCCAAACCATACATGAACACCATCAATCCAGTCTCTAATCCATATCCAAACACTTTCCACATAGAACCTTAAATTGATCATGCCCTCAATCTCAATCCTGATCCTACAAATACAATTTATTATACCAAATATTAAATGTGAAATCATTTCTTTCCAGGTATGGTTTAAGTGATAGTCAAACAATACATCGATGATGAACACATGATGAATTTGGTGATAAAGGAAAAATAAAAAAAAATATGAAACATAAAATGGCCATTTTCTTAGGTTGGACATAATTAGTTTCCATTGGAATGATGAAAAAAATAACTATAAAATCAATTCCCAAACCATGGATGGCAAATCCAAACAAATAAATATATGGTCAACCCATGAATCAAATTGTTAGGAGGTTTGATTCACATTCAATAATAGCTAATCAAATGCAGATAAATACACATAAAAACACACTACCTTGAGTTTAGCTCAATCAATGATGAAGAATAATTCCGTACCATTATTTTTGGTGATATCCATAGAAATTATTTGATAAAAATGATCCCCATGGAACTCCTATTATTAATCCATGATTCAGTTTCATTTATCCACGAACTATCCCACAACAACCCTTTATCAATACATAGGGTTATACAGCTAACATGAGGGATTTTCTATAGCATTTATTTTATAATATAGGATTAGGTCACATCATTTAAAAAATAAATAAATAAATTTATTTTATTATTATCTACTATAACTACTCTTTAACAAAACACCTGATTCCAAAAAAGATTATATCACACCTAGGGTAAAACCCATATTCCAGATTTAATGGAGGTATTATATTTCCAATTAAAGACCTCATTCAGGAGTTATTCTACTATTTCTAAATACTATACATGCATTATATTATATATATAATATTTATAATATCACCGCACCAGGGCTCTCGGGTATTCTAAATTCCTCACCGACATCGCACCCAACTCTAGAAACATTCCATAGTATTACACAAAAAAACATAGTCATTACATGAGAGAAACCCAAACCCATAGGCTAGGGAGCATTTTTACCAACTCCTCCTCCCAAGGGGTCATCAACCCCTTGATGAACATAGAAAATATAAGTGGAGACACTAAATCAACCCCAACCCACTGGGGTGGGGGAATTTTTACCATGATCACCATGCTTGTGTCATTATGTCCTCAAGAGGAATTGAAATTATTAGTGGAAACCCCATATCATCTCCATCCCTCAGGGCTAGGGGAATTATTTCCTTCTCTTCCAAGGTGACTAGTCTTCTCCAGATTGGGTAGTGGTTTACAAAAACCAACACACATCCATTCCTACCACTACATAACACACCCCTATAATTTGGATCATGGTGGAAATGAATGGATGGATATTCCATCAGGATTACTATTCATAGTTTTAAATCATGAGAATATATGATGGAGAATATCAATCCATACAAAAGGAAAAAATTAAAGAATCCCATCGAGACAAGGGACTTGGAGGATGACCATGATGTGAGTCTTTATGAGGAAGAGGGAAGTTAAATATCACTATATTACTCAAAGGATGAATAGAAGATTCCAACAACCATATATTCCATGAAGAACATTATCATTGTTGACTACATTGTCGAGCATGTCAAATTAGATGTTTAGTTTTACCATAATGCTTTCCGTATAGTAGGAACCCAAGGTCGTCTCTCAAAAGAACCTTAAATAATTAGTTCAAAAAGATGATTTTGTTTAGAAAATAGAATGGGAATGGGGTTTTGGAAAACTTGGGTTTTTATGATTTAAGAATACAGTAGGAAAAGTAATGTGATAAAACATAGTATAAATAAACTAAATTAGTTAAACATGATCAACCTAAGGAATTATTTTGATGCTCATCCTTCATCACTTAAAGAGAAAAGGTATAGATACTTTGATATCTAGTTTATAACACCTGGAACCATAATTCTATATAGTTTAAACTTGGATACCTACCGGGGTTCATTCATAAACACACAATGATTCAATGGATATGATCGTTGATTGGGTGATTTGTGTTTGACTTCATAACTGAAACTTACAAAGGAAACAAAAAAAGAACTGCATGCACTGTCTAGGTTTGTATGTTATTTATTTTTGATACCATGAAATAAATTCAAATGGCCTTTAAAGTTTTTATAAGAGTTCAATTTATTAATATGAACCACAAAATCACTATAATTAAAAGAGGGAAGAAGAAAGGGTGAATAGTGTGTAAAACATCACATAAAAGGGTACCCCCAAACATGATCATATGAGTTGAGTATGACATATAAGTACACAAATAAATTAAATAATAATTTAGGATGATTAAAAACAATATGAAAACCTGGAATTAAAAATATCATTCAAATATTACAAACATAAATCTTGGGATTTACATCACGTTCCTCCACGGGTGATCCCAAGGAGTTTAGAACTCCATGGGAAGGGATGAAGCCATAGATGTTGAAGTAGAACTTCCTATAGCCTGTATAACTTCTAGGAATAAGGATATGATTACTTTGGTAGTCCAAAATGGCAGCACCTTTCCTCCTAGTCTAACTCGAAAATGAGTTTCCCAAGGTGACTTATTAAACCCAAAATGGGATGTGGTTTTGGGAACACGAATTTAGATATACCACTTGGTCATTTGTTTTCGAATAGTAAACTACCTTATAAAGACTCGTAAAAAAGAAAAAACTAGTTCAAAGACCTCCAATATATCTTCATGTCTAATTTGGAGGCCATATATAATATAAAGTGGTATATATTTTCAAACTGTAGAACAAACCTTATGACTTCATGTATATTATTTTTCCCAGACAAATCACTTTGTTTGGGGACCTCAATGGATGAATTGGGTTTAGGTTACATCAAAATAGTTTTATCTCATTGAATTTTTGACATGATTACAAATCCTAATCCCAATTGGATGCACTAATTAGTTTTATTGTTTAGTTAAGTCCACTGGTATACATGTATTCCTATACAGTTTGACCCAATTTTCTTCAACTTCATCGTGGGCCATCCAAATCACCTACACCTATAATGAAAACATCAAAAAAGTGAAATTAATATTTCTAATAGTGATAAAAATAAGTTAATAAACCAAAAATGAAGTGATTTTTTTATTATATTTGTAAATTTCAATACAAAACAGTTTAATACAGTGGTGTGATGGTGAAATAAAACAGTGAATCGTAGTGTGATCACACCCCCATACCTAAACATTTTCACTCCTGGGAAAAGTCACATATCAGAATCAAGTACCATTCCTAAAAAAGATGATAAAACATCCAAAAATTGTATTTAAATTAAATCCATCATGTGTCATTTATGAATTCAATTTTTCTATAATTCTTCTTCTCTCACATTTTAATTTTTTATCTTTATCTGTTCACCAATGCAACATGTCACAACCTACCTCACCTAGAAATTTTATATGTTCATTAAAGAAACATATGAAAGTGGTGTTATTATCTTTTCATAGAGTTCATGTGATATTACTATATACTAGAAAATATTCTAAGTTCTCTATTGGTAGAAACTAGTGTGATACTCAAGAGGACTTCCAACAGGTTATTCTGAGGTTCAAGAGTTGGTGGGATTTAATGTTTAAAAATATGAGGCAGAAGAGGAGTATTTAATCTATTAAGTAAAAACATTATCATAATTCAGTATGTTTTCATAATGAATGTACACACTCAACCCCTCAAAAGAGAATCACTCCCCACACACTATCCATATTGTCGACTTTTGTGGGTCCCAACTAGGTAGGGAATAATAATGAGTAAAAATAATCTTTTCTATATTTTTTCTTTTCTTTTATTCTTTTTGATGTACATAAGTATATTTTTTATATACATCTTATTAGAGATAAAGAGGGAAACATGTATAAAAAATGATATAATATGGTTTGTGGACTCACTGCCCAAAAATTGTTGGAACCCATTATATCAACACAAAATAATGATTATTTCCTAAAAATTCCTAGAGAAACACCGTCTCCCCCAAAATTTCTGAAAATAAAATAGTTATGTACATAATAGATGGGTATATTCTGAAAAATTAGCTTTTAATTTAGATACCTAATAGGAATTTCATGGTCTCTATGTCTTAAGAAGGGAAAAATTTCAAGGTTTCCAAAAATAGAGGTTAATTTAATAAAGGTTCTATCATTAAATGATAGACTCTATCATGTGTATAGACCACTTTGAATATTATGGATTTAAAAAAAACAAGGCATGTTCTAGTTTTTATACCTGACTCAAGACTCTCAATAAAGTTATTAAAATGAATAACAAGCAATAAATGGCTTAGAAAGTATCTTGGGTAAGGGGTTATAATATTGGTCTTTAATAATGTGGAATGGGTTTCAAAAATGCATTTAACTGCTAAGAATTATTTTGAAATAGAAATTCTAAAAAAATATTCCATATAAATATTCATTTGGAAAACATTTTTCCAAAAATAAAGGAATTTTCCACACAATTGACTCAAGCATGAAAAACAATTTTGGATATTATTTTTATGATAAATGTTTTTCTAAAAACACAAAATAAAGAAAAATAAATTGAAAATAAAAACACATTTTTTTTTTGTTTTTTTGTTTTTTAATCTTAAATATGACATGTCACTTTCCCCACGACTAAAAATTACATTTTCCTCAATTAAATAAGCATAAATAAATTGACAAATAAATAAGGTATGGAGAAGGGACAACCTACCAAGTGGTGTCATATACAACATCCATCAACTATATTTTCTATACCAGATGATTTGGAAAATCTTCATTAAAATATTTGATGCTCTACCCATTTATAGTAAACCTATTTCCACTATGTTCATGAAAAACCTATATATCACCAAAAGGATAAACATTTTCTATTGTATAAGGACCGAGCCATAGGGAATGAAGCTTACGTGGGGGAAGATTTAGCCTGAAATTATACATGAGGACAGTCTATCTAATATGAAACTTCCTATGATGAGTCATCTCTTCATGGATAACCTTTTTTTTTCTCTTCATAGATTTTGGAGATCTCATATGTATCACATTGAATTTATTCCAACTCTTGAATCTATAGCTTCCTATGCACACAAAAATCTTAATGATTCGTATAACATTGTTTAATAGCCCAATGCGAATGCACTAATACCTCCATTAGGAGGTGAAAATCCTTTAGAAACACAATACTATAGTGACATTATGATCGTGGTTTTAAAAGTTGTATGATACACCCAAAGTACATCAACCAAGTAAAAACTCCAATCTTTCCAATTGGGTTGTACCTTTTTTCCAAGATTTTCTTAACTTATCTATTTGATATTACTACTTTTTATTTAGTTTGGGGGTGATATGAAGTGAATAATTTATGAATAACCCCATAATTATAGATAAAGTTAATCATGTTGAAGTTTCAAAAGTGTGAACCCTGATTACTAATGATGAATCTTGGAAAACCAAACCTAATGAAAATGTGGGACCTCAGAAAATCAATAACCACTTGAGAGTCATCAGTCATGGTAGCCTTTAATTATACCAATTTAGAGACATATTAAACAACTAATAATATGTAGAAAAATCCAAAGGAATTTGGAAAATTCCCTATTAAGCTAATTTCTCATGCATCAAATATTTTATAGAATAACATGGGTTTTTGGGGAATTTCATTCCTCCTATAGATATTCCCTATGAATTGACATTGAGTACATGCCTTACAAAACTAATATTCATATCTATATAATTTTTTTCCAGTAAATTAGTGATTCAGGGACCTTTTTTATAGTTTTTTGAGAGCCAAAGTGGCCCCTACATTCCAAAGTGTGGCAGAAGGTCAAAATAGAGATAAATTAATGGTTAGTGACACACCAATGATAATCTTGGTCACTAAAAATTATCCACAAGTAAGGGTAATCCCAAATATACCTTTGTGAATCATGATTAAGTCTATGGTATTGTGAAGTGATGAAATTATTTGGGACCCTAAATGTTTCTAGAAAATTCACATTGTCTGCATACTAGGGGTAAGGTCTACAACATCACAAAGGTTCTCATGAGGAAATAATTCTCCAATGTGGAGGGATGAGTCAAAATAGTGGTCTAATGGTTGGGGAATCCTACTAATGTGGGAAGATAAAACTTTTTCCACTCTTATATTATCTCAAATCTCAAGGTCAAAATACTATAGGAGGAGCATCCACCGAATGAGGTGGGGATTAGCTTCAGCTTTCTTGAGGAGAAATCGAAGAGTATCATGATCAGAAAACACAATGATTTTTTACCCAATAATATATGAATAGAATTTTTTGAAGGAAAAAATAATTCAAAAGAAGTTATTTTTTAGTGGTTTTGTAGTTTTCTTGGGTTGGGTAAAGGGTATGAGAGTCATACAAAATGACATGAGGTGACTTCTCAACCCTTTGTGATAAAATTTCAACAAATGAAAGGTTAGAGGCACCACACATAAGTTTAAGGGGGGATCCAACCATGGTGTTTGGATGATGGGTGGTGATGCGAGACTCCATTTTAGTGAATTGAAGTAATCCTCACAATTCTTAAAAAATATAAACTCAAAATATTTTTGTAATAACTGGGACAAGGGAAGTGTGATATTATTAAAGTATTTAATGAATCAGTGGTAAAAGGCAGCATGATCCCAGAAAGTATGCACCTCATGAACAAATTTTGGATATGGAAGGGATGAAATTAATTTATTTTTTGATTTATTCACTTGAATTCCCTCACTTGAAATAACATTCCCAAAATCTATCCCTCTCTCAACCATGATATGGAATTTATGATAGTTTTATATGATATATTCTTCATTGAAACAGTGGAGGAAAGAACCTATTTCTGTTAAATAGTCATAAAATGAAGATCCATAAATAGTGAAATAATCTATGAAATCTTCCATTCAATTCTTAAGGTACTCAGAAAAAATACTCAACAAACATCACTAAAATGTACTAGGAGCATTACAGAGACAAAAAGGAATCCTTCTGTTTGAAAATGTGCCGAATGGATAGATAAATCTTGTCTTTTCTGGTTCCTCAAAGGCTATATGGATTTGGAAATAATCCAAATAGCCATCAAGGAAATAATAATGGGACTTACCAGCCAATATTTCTAACATTTGGTCAATGAGATGTAGAGGAATGTGGTCCTTTCACATGGCATGATTCTGTCAATGGTAGTCAATACATACATTCAAACTATTTTTCACATGTGTTAAAACCAATTCATTCTGTTCATTTGAAACAACCATTATTCCAGTTTTTTATGCACAATTTTCACTATGAAAACCGATTTACTATCAGATATATGATAAATGATCCCAATAGAAAGTGATTTAATGAATCCCAATTCTATCACTTCAAGGAGAGTGTGGTTTAATTGGTGATGAGCCTACCTTACGGGTTTATCCACATCATCTAAAAGTATATGGTGTATACAAAAAAATTGGCTAATCCAAGGAATATTAGCCAATTTCAATCCTGTATCCTTTTTACACTATATCAAAAGGTGTATTAATTTGGATTCCTTATGTGGAGAGAGGTTATTGACTACAATTATGGGAAATTAGTCACTACCCTCATGATAGGAATATTTAAAATTATATGGTAGTGGTTTTAATTAAAACACCAGTGGTTTTTGTATTAAGGGAGGGGATTTAGTGGGAGTGAGGTCCATGAAATGATCTATCTACTCATGTTTATTATCTAAAGAAATAGAGTCAATGTAAATGAGATTTTTAGAATCATCGACAGTTTTGAGTTCCTTATAATGAACATACTCTTCTATTAATGAACAAATTTTAAAATTTTATGAACCCACACAACACTCAAAACATGAATCAAAACTAAAATAATACAAGGGTGAATAAGAGGAAAATTAATTAGAGTATGGGTCTAGGAGAGTATTTCATGTGTGTGAGTTGTTAGAGATAACTTCCATCAAATATACAGGAAGATTGGAGTTCTCTTCAATGGGGTGTTTCATGGAATCATGGATATTAAAACATACATTTTCACCACCAAACCCCATGAAAAATATATTGTTGTGAATGTTGATGATCATCTTTGCTATTTTGAGGATTTTACTCCCAAGTATGAGAGGAGCATGTTATTGGGTTCAGGTATCTTCTATCTCAAGAATGTAGAAGTTTACCAGGAATATGAGATTCTTCACTCTTATAAGGATGTTCTAGATCACTCCAGAAGGGTGTGTTGTGATCCAATTAAAATTTTTCTTGAATATTCCCATTGTTCAAAGCTCTAAAAACATAATATATGTATACATAGAGTGAGGAATTAGATTAATTAAGGCACCTAAATCAAGAATTGTATGATAAAATACAGTCTCCAATATAGTGAATGGTATCATCAATGTTTTTAGATCCTTGAATTTGGTTGGAATTTCTGGAAGGATAAAATCTGAGACATTTCTTCCAAGGTTGACTCTCTCATTCCCCTTAAGTATTTATCTATGGGTACAAATCTTTTTAAGAAATTTGGAATAGAGAGGGATTTTTTTAACTGAACCCAATAAAGAAATTTTAACTTGAACCTTTTTAAATGTATCCATTATTTCTTTATAAATATCATTATAAAATTTTTTATCAGGTTTATAAAGTATTTGGGGGAAAGTAAGAGGAATTAATTATTTAGGGGAATCCTCAATAATAACTTTTTTACCATTTTTTCTATTTTTTCATTAGAATATTTTATGGGTATAGAAAGTGAGTTTTAAATTGGGGGAATTACTTTTTTTGTAGAATCAGTGGAAGAAAGAAATTTTTTAACACTAAGAAGTGTGTTTCAAAAATATTAACTTTTTATTTTGGATTAGAAATAGGTTGGGATAGTAGTTTTCCATAACCTTGAATCTTTATCTCCCAAATGGTGTTCTTCAATTTTCCCACTTGAGTTCATAGGTCTTGAATAGATGATTATGTGGTCCATTAGAACTGGAGGTTTTGGGTTTCCATTTTATTCACCATATCCTCAAGTATTGGTTTATATTTGGGAGGATGATGATTGTTTAAAAAAGGTAAAGGATAAGAAGATTTCATATCTTCTCCCTGTTGATAACAATTATGTTTAGGGTAGCTCGACTTGCTTTATTGTTTGTACTATGGTTGTGCTTTACAAAAGGGGTTTGGATTTGGCCTGAATGGTTCTTTCTTGAAGGGTGGTGCTTTTGGAAATGGACCCCTAGAAAATTCTACTATTAAGGACTCAAAATAATCTAGAAGTTGGGGACACTGTTCATAAAAATGAGGATTATTAGAGAAAATTTCACAATGAAATGGAATGGGAGGAGAGTGTGAATTACCTTGAGCTTGAGAAAATTTTCTTATAAGGGTATGAATCTCATAAAGTTTATTATCCAAATTTTGTTATAATGATTAATGAATTAACTCATGAACTCCTTGAGTTGGTTCAATATCCCATGTACCAATTTGTTTTGTGAATTTTGAGCCATGTTGGCTATTAAGTAATGAGAAGTGGAAAGAGTTTTATCAATTAGGGAACCACAAGATGAAACATTTTCCATTACATGATATATGAGGACAGTTACCTCATATAAGTATTTAATTATCCATTTTTTACTTATTTGGGGGTGAGGGAAACTTGAGATAAGTCTTTTTAATATATCCTAATATTCATGAAGGGTCTCTCCTTGTAATTTCCAAATTCCCCAAATTTATTTTCTAATTTATGAATTATGGGAGGAAGGAAAAAACTTATTTAAAAAGATTTATTTAAGGTCTCTCTAGCCCCCAATTTTGGTAGGAAGATATTATAGCTATTCTTTGACTACAAAATTAATGGAGAAAGGCAAGGCCCTAAACATAATAATATCCTCACACACATTTTGGGGTTTAATGGTGGACCACATTATTTGAAACTCCTTGAGATGTTTTTGAGGGAACTCACTATAAAACACATTGAATTTTGGAATTAAGTGTATAAGGCCTGATCTCAGCTCAATTTTGGATTCCTACTTAGGATATTGGATGTGTGTAGGTTGGTAATCTATATCTGGGGTGGTTAGTTCTTTCAAGGTTCAATTATTTTCATCCATAATTTCTGGGGTTCAATTTGGTTTAATTTTTGATTGGTTTGGGACCAATTGAGGTTAAAAAAGGTGTTTCTCAATGTTACTTTAATGTCCTACTCTAAATGAACTAATTTTTTATTGAAGTTTCTTTTTAATTTCTTGGTCACATTCAAATAGTATTTCTTGGTCACATCTTTTAATGCAACAATGATGTCCAGTTTGATTGATTTTTTTTATTGTTTAGTTTTATTTTCATTTCTTAAAAATATAATATGAATAAAATAAAATAACTTAGGATGAATTATTGGATAAAATTAAATATATTTCTGTATTACATAATTAGATAGAGGGATATAGAGAGAAAAGTATAGAGAGGGCTAGAGAGAAGAAACACAAAAAACAAACAAAAATCAAAACAAAAAATATCAAAAGGAAAGGGGTGATATTCAAAGGATTAATAAATAAAAATACAATAAAATAAATAAAATAAAATAAAGAGAAAAAATGATCTTGTATCCTCATAAATGGCACCAAAATATGATTGCACTGTTGAGAAAGTCAAATTAGATTTTTAGTTTTACCAGAATATCTACAGTATAGCACCCTAGGTCATCGCTCTAGGGATCCTTAAATAATTGATTAAAAAATATTGTTTTTATAAATAAAATAAAATGGGAATTTTTTTTTCAAAACATGGGGTTTTATGATTTAATAATTAAATAGGAAAAGGGCGGTGATAAAATAAAGAAGAAATGAACAGAATTAATTAACCATGATCAAACCGGGGAATTCTCAGGATGGTCATACTTCATCGCTTTAAGAGAAAGGGTATATATATTTTAATATATGGTTTTTAACACATATAAGAATAATTTTATAGATTTTATTCTAGGATTCCTGCTAGGGTTCAGTCGCAAACAAAAAATGATTCACCAGATACCACCAAAGATTGGGTGATTTGTGTTCGACTTCATAATAGAAATTCACCAAGGAAACACATGAAGAAATCAATGAACAATATTGGTTTGTATGGTATTTATTTGTGATACTACGAAATAAATTCACATGACCTTCATAGTGTTTATGCTTGTTCAGTTGACCAATATGAACCATACAAACACATCAATTAAATGAGGGAATATAAATAGAGAATGGTGTGTAAAACATCACATGAAAGGGTACCCCAAAACATGATCATATGAGTTTAGTATGACATAACCATAAATAAATAAATTAAATAATAATATATTATGACTAAAAACAAAATAATAAAATATAATTAAAAATATCATTAAAATATTACAATATAAAGCTTAGAACTTACGTCACGTTCCCCCCTGGGTGATCACAAGGAGTTTAGAACTCCATGGGAAGGGAGGAAGCCATATATGTTGAAGTAGAAATCACCATAGCCTCTATAAATTTTAGGAATGAGGAGAGGAATCATTTGGGACTCCAAAATGGCAGCACCTTTCCACCTGGTTGAACTCCCAAATGAGGTGCCCAAGGTGCCTTTTTATAGAAAAAATGGGATGTGGTTTTGGAAAGAGATATTTAGAGATACCACATAGACCATGGTTTTTGGATAGTAAACTTCCTTATAAATACATTTATAAAAGAAAAAACTTCGTTTTCTACCTCCCCTATGTATCAATGTAAAATTTGGACATAATATATTTTAAATAGTTGGAGATATTTGCAAAATACTTAACATAACATCTAACTTAATGTAGATTATTTTTCCTGGACAGATCGGTTTGTTTGAGACTATTAATGAATGATTTGGGATTGAGTTACTTCATAATAGTTTTAGATATGTTTATTTTGGAATTTCTCAAAAAAAATTGTCCTAAATGGATGCACAAATTAGTTTCAGTTTTTAGTTTTTTGCACTGGTATTCATGGATTCCTGTGTATTTTGGCCCATTTTTCTTCAACTTCATCTTAGGCGCTCCAAATCACCTCCACCTATAATGAAAAAAATAAAAAAAAGGGAAATTAACCTTTTTAAAAGTGATAATGATAAAATTATTAATCCAAATATGAAGTGAAATTTGTTTTTATATTTTAAAATCTGAATACAAAACCAATTTAATACATTGGTGTAACGGTGAAATAAAGTAGTGAATCATGGTGCGATCATTTTTCAATCCATAAAATGAAACATATTGTAACATATATTCCATTTTAAACAATTTATAATTAATACCCCATGATGAGGGATACATTTATATATATGAAAAGGCCATAGATACCTGAAATTATAGTAGGAACCAATGTTTAGAACCTACAAATGAGGATTTTCCACCCCTTAATTCTATTATGTAAGGAATAAAGGGAAAGGCATGGACACATCCCACTCACCAACAAGAAAGGAAGAATCTCCCCCTAGAAAATATAATCTATCATAATATGAGGTCAAGATAATCAATATTAGATAGCTTAATTAGAAATTTCTAAGGGAAAATATTCCCACCACATCTCTCCTTGAAATAGAATAATATATTTCTTCTCCCACTCACCAGGAAAAAGTTAATCTTCCTGTAAGAGTGGGGTATGAA
The DNA here is from genome assembly GCA_963277665.1 of Viscum album. Classification (NCBI taxonomy): domain Eukaryota; kingdom Viridiplantae; phylum Streptophyta; class Magnoliopsida; order Santalales; family Viscaceae; genus Viscum; species Viscum album. Next base: position 176,749,489 of record OY728164.1, read on the forward strand.
CATTAATTTGGATATGGATCTAGAGAGAAATATTATTATAATATGATAATTGTGGAATACTTGTAATTTTCTCCATTATGGAGAAAACTATCCCCATAATGAGATAACCACCCATTCCCAATGTGAATTGGAAATCAGTAACTATTGAATATTGGGTGATCATGTCAAGATTCATTCACTACTTGCTCTCTGGGTGTAGATTAGATAGTGGTACCCCCAAAACTCTTCAACTCCATCGAGTTCCTCACAACTCGAATGGTATTTGTGATAGGTTGGTATGCTCCCATATAGCCCAAAAGGAATCTATATCCTCAGTGGTTGGATTCCACTTTTCCTCCACCCAATTTTGGGAAACCCTCCATATCAACCTTCAAGGACATAGGTGATCCATGAAAACATTTCTCACACTTTATTTCCCCATGTTTCCCCATGACAGGCACAAAATACCAATAAGAGGAATTGAAATTGAGATGTTTCATGGAAATTATGGTGGGGACATCTTTGTTTTGGCATAGTAGCCTCCCAAACGGAATTTCTGTAGGATAGGAAAACTTAATCATTAATTCACCTATCAATTCATATTCATTCAATGTAAAATAATAATTTCTAACCTCATGAACTGAAAACACCATTAAGATGGGAGATAATCTAAAATTATCTCAATGTATAATGGTACAACATACTCACTCAGTATTAAACTCTAGATCAGTTTTTGAAACTCTATACTTCAAACCCTAGTGATGAGCTACTAATATCGTTGATCCTAATGAAATATCTTAGCAAATTTTGGGATTTTATAGACATGACAATGCTTGGAGATTTCCATTTAGGTTACGAGTGCCAAATCTGGGCACATGCCCACAACACACGAGAAACAATATGGAAAGATAGAAATTATTGCTATCAAACTGAATCTGACACTATTTCCTTTTAGAGAACATAGGAATGGTCTGAAATGCCTAATGCCTCCCAACAAGTGATCGTAATAGAAATACCTCCCATATCTAGAGGAAATAAATATGGTCAATCTTTATTTGAGTAATTAATGAACAAAATATATTCCTTCAAAAAGGAATAGATTACTTATTATTTTCTCATAACCATAGAGAACAACCTCCTCAAGATGCCTATTCTGAAGATATGCAAAGAGTTCCACCTCTGTGATCATCCTAACTACTAAATTTATCATTTATGGTTGGGACACACTATCAATGAATACTTTGTATTCATAGACATTCTTCATGAAGTAGTCTATTTTGAGCAATTGATACTATGAAATACCTCAACATAAATAGCCAATGTAACCACCACCCAATAATAAGTAGAATGTGACCCAAAAGTGGTTTTATCTAGGTGTGAGAAAACTATCAATAACTGGATAACATGAATGATATCCAACCAATATCATGCCATTCCTAGAGAGAATATTCATTAGAAAATCACAGCTTTAGTTCCTCCTACATCATTCAAATGTGGATAATTATACTCATCCTATGGCGACATAAGTAATCATTAGAAGAAGAATAGTCTACAAGAGGAAGAGTCTCATCTGACTCCAAAGATGACCTTGAATCACAGTTTTCTTACCCTAATCAATAGATCATGGGAACAACCCAACCAAATAAAATCCTCATCAGATGAAGAGATATTATTTGTACCCATAATCATAATTCACTTATTGTAACAATTCTCTAATGATGGATACATGCATTAACCAGATTCCATCATTCTTGACCAGAGACCTAGAGGAAGAATCTATAGAATATGAGGTAACATGAGAAGAAATAGTCATGAATGTGCCCAATATGCCAACCACATCCCCAATAAATCCATATATGAAGCCAAGACCCATGTTAAATCACTTTATCAATCCAAAAAGAAGCATAGGGACACCACAGAGTTGTACGAGAGTTGTCAAAACCCATTTATTTTGGGTGATTGACTGGAAGGTGTGAAGTATTCTAGTCAGCCTAGGTGAGTGGGAAGACTAATTTTACCCATCATAAATATGTATTACTTGAACATATACTAAAGTTATCAATATATCCACCTTGATCAGCTTATCCCTTATGGATAAAGCCAAGGATCATCTCCATATTGGGAAGAAAGAGCCACTAGGGTAAAAGTTTGACATTTTGAAACAGTTGGAGGCTATCCTGACCAATATTTAAATCATGTATTCTCTTTATCTTCTAAGAGAACATGAAGAGGTTCTTTTTATGTCCCTATATATCACCCATAATTTCAATAAAAAAGTTAGTGTAATAGAGCTTAATAGAGAAAAATACACTTCATCATAATGTCATACAACTATCTCATTCAAAGAGAAATATTGAGAAGAATCCATTTAGGGGAATATCAAAACTTTTTATGTTATAGGAAATCTAAACAATTTCAACATATGATGGGAACTATTTAATAATATCTATGGGATTGATCTCATCCTTATCCAGACTCTCCGATTCTTGAGATGGAGTGATGAAGATTTAACTCCCTTGAAACTAACCATTAAAGGGTATAATAATAGTAAGGGAAATACCCTTGAAAAGATCAAGATCAAATACAAAATCATGGAAATGGTGTCTAATGTAAAACTCATGGTCATCTAGAAAGAAAAACATATAATGTTCTACTTATAATACCTTGGATATATATCCATGCGATAGATCTATCACCCCATCATCAATGCCTAATCTAATCCATCAATAAAAAGGTTATAATTATATGTGATGATAATGACCCCTTCAAATATTGTGAATCATATTATAATAATGTGGGTTTCTAAAATATATAATAAAATAAACAAATTATAAAACATGACATACTAGTCACCACTCCCAATGATTTGGGGACCGCTCCTATAAGCCCCTAAATCTTTCTTGATGATGACTAAATATTGCTTGTAAATATAATAAATGTGGTAGAATCAGATCTAACTATAAAGTTTAACTCAAATACCTCCCTTACCTATGTTAATGAAATAATGGGCATGCCAACTGAAGTAGGACTATCAAAATATGTGCAGATCAATTCCCCATATGGATTGGAGAATTTTTATGAAACCTTAATGGAAATTAAAAATCCCCATATGTTATTTCTTATAACTCAGGATATCTATACTTCTCGTACCCTTAAATACAATAAAGATGAAATTGAGCCTCTCTAAAATGACCCTAATTATAAAACCTATGCATTTTAACTCCCTATTCCAAACCATGGATTGTTATCCTTTACAAGTGTCAAAGATTCTCCTAGACCATTTACCAGCCCCAAAGATTCTTCCACTAAAGCTAAGACTGAATATAAAGAGGATGAGCTTAGATAAACCCTTAAATATTTTACAAAGTCATATCTATAATCATTTATGAGATTAGGAAGGTAAATATAAGAACATAAGAGGATTCATGTCCCACATTGATCAACACAGTAATGACTTTGGAATTACGAGCGATGTATATCTCCTTCATGAAGTAGAATTTATATGTTTTCTCCTTGATTTTAATAGAGATACTATGATTGGACCTCAATATGGATACCCTTTACATGGGTCTTCCAAATGATTATTGAGGTTTGAAATAGGAAACTAGGAGAATGCATCCCTCATATGCTTCCTAGGTGGAGTCTGTAGTTGAAAACATTATCAAATAAAACTTTATTCATGAGGTTCAATAGCTAAAATGACTTTCCAACATCATCTATTTTAATAAAAATACTTATTATATTAAGATCTATACCGATTTCAATGACCACAATCGATATTTAAGGAAGGATGATTTCTTAATTTTGATTATGAAACTCTTGATCAATGAAACTACAATATCAAAATACATTTCCTATATGTAGATATACTTAGGGTAAATTTGGATCGATATGGACCCTAAATATGATGAAGACACTAATTTTAGAGCACCCAAAGGGATTATCTACTACTAGGTAATGTCCTTCAGTTTGAAGAATGGTTGGGCACTTACCAACACTCTATGGATCACAACTTCAAGCCCTTTCTGAGTATAATTATAGACTTTTTTGTCAATAACCTAATGGTTAAGTCTCAAAACCACTATGATCATCTCACTAAACATCGAAAAATCTTTGAAAAGTTATAGTAGGAAAACTTGAAGATGAATCATCTAATGTGATTTTTTGGGTTACATCTGGAATGTTCCTTGGCTTTTTGGTATGCCACCAAAACATTGAAGTCAACCTTGAAAAGACCTTTACAATCCTCATAATACCACCTCCCCGAAACCATAAAGAGTTGAGAGGGATTTAGGGATGTGTCACTTATATTATGTATTTCTTATTCATCCTAGACAAAAATTCCTCCCCTTTATAATGTTAATGAATAAGATAGTTTTGTATTGATGGGTTGAAGATTTCCAATAATCCTTCTAGAACCCCAAGAAATATTTTTTTTCACTCACAGATCTTGATTCCACAAGTAGAATAGAAGCCACTTATCCTATTTGTGTCCACCATTAAGCAATCACTCGGTGTCCTTATAACGTAGAAAAATTACATAGGGAAATAAAATAGTTTCTACGATCATAGTAATACAATGACATATATTGAGACCAGATATTCCAATATTAGGAAGAACTACCTTACACTCTTATCTACAGTAAAAAATCCATGTCATTACTTACACCAACCTGAAGTCCAACTAGTCTTTCATGTCTACTTGATAAACTACATTCTCAGCCACCCTATATTGATTGGGTTTCTAACCCATTGGGTAGTCATCCGAAAATAATAATATATATAATTCATATCACATAAGGAAATAAAAGTGTAGGTATTAGTCGATTTTCTTACAGTGCATGCTACCCCAAAAAAACTACTGGTAGAGAATGAGCTCCTAGAAGAAGATGTTTTTTGAATCCATGAAACTCAAAAAATGTGGGAGATATATTTTTATGGAACATTTCAAATTCCAACTAGGAAAATAATGGAAATCCTGATGTTTAACTATCTTGGTCTGGGGATTGTCATTGTTTTCCCGACCAAGGAGGTTCTTCCCTATTCTTTTTTTCTATCTAAAAGATACACCAATAAAAAGGATGAATACCAATCCCTAATTGTATATCTATAAATATCCTTATATATAAATATTTATCATATGACCATTAAGGGTGATTAAAATATTAGGATTAAGTAGATGAAGGATGAATATACCATCAAGAAGGAAGAGACAACCCCTCTCATCAGCTATGTGATGGGACTGATACTGGAATTCAATTTTGAACTAACACTGAATCACATACACCATTAAAAAAATTCCAATACTTATTCACTGGATAATTCAACCAAAAGCTGGTCTAATCCAAACATTTATGTGATAGTTTATTACATCATACACTAAAGGTTAGTTTCCCTATTCATCATTTGTGACATAGAGAGGATCAATACGATTAGTGATTACTTGGGGGGAGACAAGATAACATATATTATTATATGGATGAATAACATAATCAAACACCTCTAAAATGGTACCCACCCTCTTTTCTGAGCCAAAATGGAATAGATCTGATGCCGAGAAAATTGGTTTTCCATTTTTGATGTAACAATTGAAAAGAAAGTTCTTTATAAGCGAGGATTTGATGGATTACTCTTCATATTCATCGTATGAGAGACCCCAAACATAATGTGGGAAGTCCATGTAGGCTCTTGGTGTGCCCATTAGTAAAGAAAGATTCCCTCCCCTTAAATTAATACCATTGGTTATTTCTGAAAAAAGATCATACACGAAATTTTGGAGTTCACCAAGAAGTGTCATTTCTAACATACAATATTCATCCTTTAGACCGGATAACTATTGCATATCACTAAATAGGCCTAGAAATTTTCCATATGAAGAATGGATTTCATCAGTCCATATCCCATAGTTATAACCAAGTTGTTTAAGTACCACTCTACTTACATTGAATTATTTTCGAAACAGGATAAGGGCACACCCTTTCAGGAATTTAAGAGGTAGAAAATCATCAACTTCCTAATGTCCAACATCATCACCAGGTTTGGTTTCCCTCATAAAATATTGATAGAAAATGACACTAACTTCTATTCTTCTAAATTGAAACGACTATGCCAAGGGTAACATTAAGTTTAACCATTCATGTCACATCAATTCTATGGAAAATGGGGAAATAGTGGATTTTAATAAGAATATATGAAATATAATTCAAAAAATGGTTGACATTGACAATAAATATTACTCAGAAAAATTATTTTATTCCCAGTGGGCCTATCATACCATGACCTATAGTATCACACAAGTGACCCCATATTCTATTGTCTATGGAATAGAGGCAGTTCTTCCTATCCCATTCTATTTTCGATCACTTAGAATTACTATATATGGTCAAATATTAAAATATGGAAAATCACTGAAGAGACATGATGAATTAGAATGACTCAATGATAAGAGGTTTCATACATTTCACAGCTAGGAAGAGTTTAATTGTGTGATCATTTAACAAGAAAGGATACCTTTACTCATTCTTACCAGGAGAGTTGGTATTGCTTCTCAAAACCCTGATGATACCCTTGAATAAACCTCTAAAGATAAAAAAAAATGTGTTGTGATACTTACATTATACACAATTATATTCAAATGGAAATTATACATTAGTGATGATGGATGAGGAATACATCACCCCACCACTATTTTATGTTTTCTCAAGAAATTATTTGCATAAATATCATTTGAGAATCTATGTGTTGGAAGAAATGATTTTAACTATTCAATATATGAGTCCCAGAAGCATGAATTTAAACTGAAAAAAATCCAATTCCTAACAATAATAATTTAAACTACACAACTTTTAAGAACTATCAGTAAGACTATAAAATTCAAATCATCCATGTTTTGGAAGTAAGACTATAAACTTTACAACATCCAACTCCTAGAAGAAATAATTTAAAATGAACAACACCAAATACTAGAAGAAATATATTAAAATATAGAAAAACCAAGTATTTTCAACAAGAATTTAAAATACACATCATCCATGTCTTCGTGGTAAGATAATAAAATTCACAACAGCCACATACTTACCATATGATGTTGAACTATCGGGTAACAATACCCAAAGAATGACGTCAAAAAATCAGATGTGAGTCCTTTTAGTATGGATATAAAATTATTAGATTTTTCCATTAATTTTGTTGTCTTCCCCCTGTACATGAGTTCTTGATCAATATATAAGTATTTAGAGCATGGTAGGCCTATGACCTGGAGTATTAATTCCCATTATTCCTCACATATGAGTAAGATCAATGTAAGGAATTATCCATTGAAAGAACTATGTGAAAGCTTGATTTCTATATCTATTGGAGATTTAGTGACATATAGGTACTCTACCATGGACCCATACACCATTCCCTCAATACAAATATTAAAATTCCCCCCTCATAAGAATGTTCCATATATTTACAGGAGATTTTGACATGGGTTCTCTTGTTTAGGAACTTTTAATCAAAATAAAATACCCCTTCTTCTACATACGATTCAAATTTATATAGGGCCCCTTATTTTCAATAAATAGATGTAGATTTATTCCTATATATAAAGGATACATAGTGAATCCTAGATCTTAGATCATGGGACCAACTTCAATGTCACCCCCGATACAGGATTCAGATTTTTTATGGAGACCCAGGCTAAAGATGCCTTTATATTATATCCCTTACATGATTTAAAACATTAAATTCCATAAATAATAATATATTAAGGATGAATAGGTTCAGTGTATTGGGTGACTAGAAAAATAATCATCATATTTTACAATATTTGGGAATATTTCTCCTTAAAGGCACTATACTAGACCATATTCTAGATATCTCATTAGTAACACTCATACTAAAAATATAGGGAATGAAAAATAATTAATGATTAACCTAAAATAATTAGTAATGGGTGAAAAAAAAAATTCATCAAGGATGAGGTCATTAGAGTAAGTAAAATCATGAACATAAGAGAAATATTAGAACATATGGAGTGATAACCATAAAACATAAGTGATATTCATTGTACCTAGAATAATAACATAATACACAATATATCAAAATGGAAACAAAATATCCATGAAATGTCTTAGAAGGATTTAAAATAAACCTTAATCCATGATAGTATAAGATCATAATGAATAACATCATTTAATTTTGGTAGAAACATTAACATAGGGAAACATTACTTTAACAATCCACACAATCATTGACCAAGATTACAAGGAACTAAAATGTACATAAGAATACCTATCTCATGAGATATAAACTCTTAACCAATGTATTTGAGGGTAATATATGACCCCACCTTTCATTTATCCATAGTTATGTGAATCACATAAAAAATAATTCACTTTTCGAATAATAATTAATCTAAGGAAATAAAAATTTGTTTTAAAACATTTCCAAATAATATAATAACATGAAATAAATCAAGGGACATCGAAAACATGATCACCCAAAAATAATCGCATATTAATAGAAGAATGGAGGGTGAAAATGGGACATAATTTCATTGGTGGTATATATTTTAGAATATAGAGAGTAAAAAAACAAATCATAAAAGATATTTATTGATTTTTTTTGAAATCACCGACATTCATGTGTATTTTTTAAAAAAGACTTCATTGTTTTCTTAAAAACCAATTAAAATAAAACACTTCATGAAAGTGGATTTGAATTAAAAACTCTTTTTAGAATGAAATAAAAGATAACATAATTTAAAATTAAAATTCTTGGAGAATTAAATTCAATAATAAATTGTATAACTAAAATAAATGAGTTTGAGTTACAATATACCTTACCTTTTACTTTGACTTTCAAAGAAGTTCTTTAACCTTATCAATGACTTGAATTTTCCTAAGTAATTATCCTTTAAAATGAAGGCTTTATGCTAACTGATATTGTCTATAAGAGTTTTTCATGGGATAAGTTTCTGGGGGGATAAAATTAGATTATTTTAAAGGTTATATTCAAAGGTAAGGTGTGTTTTGAAGTGGTGGAAGTGTTTTATATTTATAATTGAATAGAAGGGTAGTTTATGAAGTAAACCTTACATTTTCAATAATATAGAGTTACTATTTAATGGTAAATGGATAAAAAATGGAAACATAGTGGAGGTTAAAGTGGCTATGGGTGAAAACTTACCTTAAACAATCATATTAAAACATGTTTTAATCATGTTTTTCCCCTGTACCATTAGTAAAAGACTTTTTACCATTTTTAATTTTGATCAGGGTAACTATTAATTTACCTTAGCTATTAATTTTGATATCCAAAATTAAAATTGACCTTATTACCTAATTAGATCCCTCTTAATTAAAAATTTAAAATCATTTTATCATATAAAAATTCTAAATGTTTGAAAATATGATTTAAAAATTAACATGAGTAATCATGTAAAAATATTTTTTAGGAAAATAATGGTTTTCAAATTTTAATTTATATATAAGATAAGATTATAATTATTTTTAATATTAATGAAATAAATTAATTTATGATAAATAAAATTAAATGTAAGAGGCTTTCCATGCCTCAAGTGAATATCACCTTAAAAATAACCCATTCAAATAAAATACCAGAAGATGTTTCTAATAAACTAACATTTTAATTTAGTTATAAAAATATTGGACAGAGGATTTATAAAGTCAATTAATATATTAGAATGAATAATAATATTCCTTAAATAACTAATTTATAACCTAAATGGTTTTTTAAATTTCAATAATATTATTACATAATTATAAAATCCTAAAAATTAAAATTTTCAAAAATCTATTAATTTTTGACTAAAATTCAATATTTTCCGAAAAAATTAAAAAAATCAAACTAAGTGAGTATAATTATTTTTTTTCGTTTTATCAAATTTACATTCTAAAACATTCAAATTTAGTTTTAAAAAGAAAAAAACATAATATAAAGAAAATAAATTTTATAGAAAATTACCTTTTTCAATGTTAACTCATATTAATTATTTATTTTCTAAAGGAAATAGATTTTAATGGTTTACCATATTAGTATTTATTATATATTTATTAATAATTTTTCCAATATTTTGTTGTTTATTTATGTTGGGTGTCATATGTAACACCAGTAATCAAACACAATATTTATTTTTGGATGAAAAAACTCTGGTCGGTACATTGATGTATGGGGATTTATTGACATTATTTATAAGAAATATGTGTCGATTTATTCATGAACATTCATGATATGTACAGAAACCGGGGTATATTTCACTGGGCCCAACCTCAGTTCAATCACCATTATAACCTTACTCAGTGCCTGGTTTGTATCAAAACAGTCACCCCTATTTGGTTACAATATTTTTAAAATACCCCCAAAATTGAAAGAGTCTCCAAATATGATATCCATTTTCCTTAAAAATGCATACAATAGTTAGAGATCATGCACTCACATTATTGATTATTGGAGAAACATACCCATTTCGTTGATATATAATATATATCTATGCATGGTAATATTCAATTAATAACTTTGAGTGACTTGATTACTATCAATATAGGATACATAGTAATGAACATATTCTCCGCCTCAGGCTAGATCACAATCCTTAAAATAATAACACCCCCCTTCATTCCTACACATAATCTATACTTTTACAACATAGCATGACATGATTTCTATAATCACACATATCATCATAAAAAATGAGGCAATAAAATTACCCTTTTTTCTTTAATTCATTGAACTCTATATATTTATTGAATTGCCATGCACAAGGGTAAAATCCATTTTCATTTCCCCTTCCCGTGAACTCGATATGTACAGGGAAAATTTTCTTCAAAATTATGTATATTTTGATTCCTATTATCAAATTATATATAATGCTTATTTGTTGAATCTCTTATCCCAGGTCTAGTAAAAAATCTCCACAAAGTTCCCCATCCAACCATAGTGTTCTACCTTTACGGGGGTACTTTATTTCCCTGATGAAACTACACAAAATTGGGGATTAATTATTATTCCCTATACATGATCTTAATCTTTTCAATGGGAGCCCCACAAATCTTGTGTACTAATTTACAGATGTTCCACTATCCCTATTTATGAATTCAATATATGTAGGTATCCATACAAGAATAATGTGTGGTTTGATTTCATTTATCATAAGATATGAAGTGATGCTCATACCTCCTATCTTAGGACTAACCATAAAATCCAAATTAAATTCCCCAATTCCTCTATATACAAGTCAGATCATTATAGGAGACCATCCATATTAGAACTACTTTTTGATTTATTCCTTTATCTATATGATATATAGGGACACCAAAATCTCTTATCCTAGGACCGTCCACAATTTCCTAAAAAATGACCATTTTCCATCTATGTTTTAGCTATATTTACATAGGGGTTTTCATTAAAAATGAATCCCATGGAATTATTTCTTCCCATACACCATGGACAATGACACATAGATGACCTTATTCATAGAAGTCTTAAATTCCCCCAACTCATCATAGTGCTCGATCAAATTTCCCATTTTCCACAAAAGACACACCAGTTTCCAGTAATAAGATAAGTTTCTTATGCCTCATTGTGAATCAAATCTATGAAGATGTAGAACCTAGAAAATAGATTCCTTTTATATATGATCTAGATCTACATAGGAATACTTATCATGGCTATTTTCATTTTTAGACCTATTATATGGTAATATGTCCCAAATATTTCTTATCCCTCTTTATCATGCACCACTAACCAACCTAGTATGGCTTATTCTTTGATCACATATTATTTCAAACACCAAACATGAATCACCAAAGCTTTGAGGTATGGGTGTAAACCCATTTGGAATATCTTGGGGTATTATGACTAAATATAGGATAAAAAATGTCCCACTTCACAAGACTGTAAACTGATCAGGAGTGGACTAATTTTAGAGACTCACTTTTCTTATGTACGAGTCAGATCTACATTCGGGCCGCCGATATGTGGATATTTATCCATAACCTTACAAAAGGTTAAAAATTCCCCTATATATTATCTTGGATATGTGATGTTATACTTTGTATCATAAGATCCTTGTTAGATGACCCTAAACTGCAAAACAACCGAATCCTTTTTTTTTATTTTGAACTTCACTATAGGTGCATCCTTACAGCCTGACATTAAACTACAATAACCATCATCCTTTATCAATCCTTATCAGAGGAACAAAACAAACTAACTATGGTCATCAAAGGAATGTAATACATCCATCATATTTTTTGAACATCTTAGTTAATGAATTATAATTCATGTCATGGGTGTCTTGAGTTTTCAAAAACCATCCACTACCCTTAGAAAGAAGTGTATCGAGCTTCAAGGGACCCATATTCTTGACTATTCACGAGTTTCATTTTCATATGAGACCCTTTCCTATCAAATATTGGTGTATTTTCCTTAAAAAAAATTCCTATTATCCTCAGGATCCCTAAGAACATGATAGTAGAGTCCGTCATCCTAGAGTGATTAATTTCCATCTCCGGTAGTTTTATCCCATACCCTTACTCATGATATGAGAAAAATGATCCTTTATTTTCAAAATCTTCATCCTAATTCAAAAAGGGTGTCCGATTATTCTTCACCTTGGGAAGCCTCAGTGAAATATTTTCTAAACACCCCTTTTTCTTCATAATCCACACGTATTGACTTTAAATTGTGCAAGCTTTTTTCAAACCTGTACGACTTTAAACTCAAGAATTTTATGGTCCAAATCAATATACCCCAAACTAATAGGGAAGGAGGCATAAAACATGCCAGGATAAAAACTCAAAAAATCTTCCTGAGAAAATTCTAATTTTACTCTCACTTATATTTACTCTTCAAGAGCTTATAAAAAAATTAGAGCAAAAATAAAAGAGGTATAAAGATCATAGTGTCTATCCCATGAAAATTTAAAAATATAATCCATTCTTAATAGACCCTTATGGTCTAGGTAAAAACTAGATGAATTATTTACCACATCTTTCTGCCTTGATAATGTGTTTAGTATATGGAATCACAACCATTAGGGTGTCAACAACCCCATTGGATATCCCTCTTCCCAATAACCTAATTCACCAATAAAGTGTTCAAATATTCAAAAATATTTCATGGACCTCAGTGAGGATCTTGCCTTACTTCAATTGGCCCCTCTTCCTTTCAATTCATGAGTAGGATCTACATAAGGGACCCTATGTTTTCAACAAGAGGCATATTTTCCATGAAAAAAGTTTATATGATCACTATGTTACTTGGAAACATTGAAACATATCTTGTCACTATATATTAATTTATGTGCATCCCACACATCTCTATACCATCACATATTTCACGATTCAAACTCCTCAATTCATGATTTATATAACTCATAATTAAACAATTCAAGTTGATTAAACATCCCTGATGGTACCCCACCATTCATCATACCCATTCTCAAGGCAAGAATGTGGTATCTCATTCATGATATGGGATTCATGACTATAAACTGAAAATAACTTTTTCTTGTGTATTATATACTAGAAATTGAACCTCCATTCATGATAGGTTTCAACCCCTAGTCATATGAATTATATCTAGGTTTCCAGAACCCTCCTTAGAGAGCATTTTCTCCAAACCATATTTTATCATATAATTGTTTAAATATTTGTAAATCTTCCATGGTTTTTGGTAATGAGTGTTTATATCTTTAAGTAATCCTTCTTCTTAACTATGCATGAATTGGATCTGTTTCCCCTAATATTTAATTATTTTCAATAAGAAAATCAATATGTGTAGGAGTTATAAGAAAAGATGAAGTGAAGATATATTGAAAATTTATATTCACCAAATATTAATGCGATAATTATTTATTCTGATCTTCAAGGAAAATAATTACACCAAGATTGAGAATTCCTTGAAAATAAAAATTTTCAAGAAGATTTAAAAGAAAGCATTGAAAACTGAATATTTTCATAAGGTGTATTTGAAGAGTATTTCAGGATGGCTTGGAGTTTATATATATATATATAAATAATTATATTTAATATTTGGTGTCCTTATCAAGAAAATATGCTAACCATGGTCACCCCAGGAGGCCATCTCAACAACATATGGGAGTTAGGCTCAACGACGTGGGAAAAACCCACACATGGGCATTCACAGTGGAATATTATGTTTGGACCATGTATAGGTCCTCATTATCTTTCTAATAGTTGCGCAATTGGAGATCTAGGGCACCACAAGGGTGGAATAATTGTGATGAAATGTGTCTAGGAGTGTACCTTATACCTACATTTGGATGAAAAAGGAAATGAATTTCCTTATAAATAGGAGAGAAGCTATGTGAGAGATTCAACATTGGATGTAGAGAATATGATATTGTTCCTCCATGTTTAAAATATATTGAAATATTGAATCTTTCATATATAAATTTATCCAATGAATCCCTATCCTTCAAGTATTCATCAGAAAACTATGATCATCTGATGCACTTAAGGGCTCCCTGAAGACACTGGTTCAATACCATTTTTACCTTCGATGTCTGGGCATGTCCGGTGATCCATACCAGCAAGGAAAACATAGATAATGATTCATATATATATCATGAAATTAATATATCTATTTAATGCATGTTATATCTTAATAAAAAGGATTTGGACAAATGAAATAAAATTTGTAGAGTCCGTTTTAAAATATGGAGGACTTGGAGCTTTAATGATATATGCAATTCTTACCACATGAATTATTGATGAATGAAAACATGAACTCATATAAGAAAATAATACTTTATTATCTATGTATATTTAATATTAAACACATAATTTGGTGATATTAATATAAGTGAAACGATATAACTTTTTGATTCCTTGATGATGATTGAAAAGCATATAAATGAGGTGGTTCAATGCATTGATACCCTGCCCAGAAATACCGAAGCATGAAGCTAAGAGTTATCTAATATAGATATTGAGAGTTATAAATTTTACAAAAAAAGGGTGACACCATAGATATGATTTCATAAATATATTTCATGAGACTCTATGTTTGTTAGGAATTGGAGAACCCCGCGAGAATTCGACTTGTGATAATAACTCTCGAATAACATTATGAAGAACATGTTCCAAAAAGACATTAATAAGTTCATGATATCATTATTCTTGACTTCACTTGTTTACATGAATGTATTGAGAAACCATGATAAATTAATTATCCCCATTGTGTCTCATGAAGGATAAAGGAATAACCCACCCACTTGATCACTATAATTTTTCAAAGAAGTGATTAGCACTCGGGTTCTCTTTGATTAGGCTGTGTATACTATTGCATGAATAAGTGGTCATTGTGTGTGTTAAAGTTGTGTGATAGAATAGTGAATACACATGAATGAATATAGGAAGAAGGAGTCACTTTAATAACATATACATACCCATTCAGGTTTGTCTATAGGAAAATGGACATTGCATATATGATCTCATGATAATATATTAAATAATTTTAAGATACAATCAAGACAACACATAAAAAATGATAAAAATAAAATTTTTATTCTAGGTTTTAAGCTTGATAATACCATTCATTCTTGATATATGAATGAATAATTGAGAATTAAATAAGGAATCTTCATTGAGAGAGAGCACGATTAATTGTTACATTAAATAATAATAAAGAAATTATGTGCATTACCTTCTCACATTCAAGTGAGGATAGGTATTTATCAATAAGAATAAATAATTATTTCCAATTCAATTGATAATAATGAGGATGGTGATTTATATACTATGATCAGTAGTTTTTTATAAATACCAACATCTAGGAAAAATAAAATTGAATTGTACATGAGAAAGTGTGATCCAGAAATATCATGGAGGAGGATCATCACAAATATATTTCTTTAATGGATCTTACCAAATCAAGCGGAAGGTTTCATTTGTGGGGTATAACCATTTATTAGAATATTTTGATGGGGATGTATAACCAATCAATAGATAATAAGGTGCAGTTTGGGGGTATAACCAACTGCTGAAGGTTAATTGGGGATAGGGGGTATAACCAGTTAACATTTGTGATTATCTTTTGCTATAAGGGAGAATCTATGTTGGGGGGGTAATAACTAACATTGAAATGATTAGTTATTTGTACTGAACCCTATAAATCCTTATGTTCTATGACATTTATTCACAACATTATTCCAGGTAAGGCATAGAGTCACAAGAAGAGTCGATCAAGGATTTAACCAACCTTAGAGGTTGAATTTAAAAAAGAATTATTTGTAAAAACAAAAAGGGATAATTTATTCACTCCCTCCCCCTATCAGTTATCTCACACTAATCCAAGAGCTAAAAGTGGTATTAGAGGAAAGGTTACCTCTAAAAGATCTAGAATACTCTTGAGGATGAAGAATATGAATTTAGTTAATAGAAGGGGTGTTCATATTTTTAGGGGTGTGAACTGTCAATGTTAGGGGAATAGGATAATATTATATCTCCTATCACTTGGGATAAAAGTAAGAGATGTAGATGCAATGGGATTTCCAACATATGATGTGAAAGATCCTATAAATTTTTTAAATAAGAGGAACTTAGAGATAAGTTAATAGGCCCAAAATTGAATCTTTATGACTCAATTAGAAAACGTATACACTAAATTGGTGGGTCTATATACTACTAACGAGATCTAGGATAAACTGAGAAGCCGTTATAAATGAAATCTTAATGTCAAAGAATCTAAGTTGAAAATATGGAGAGGTAGGGTTGAAGATATTAAAATGAGTGATGATAATAGTGTTGATGACTAGTCTACAAGAATAAATTAAATTTTTAGTAGTAGTATAAGTTTTGTGGATAAGTTGGATGACTTAACCATTGTGAAATATTGATTTTTTAGATAGATTTGATCTAATGGTTTCAGATCTAAAAGAATGAGAAGATCCATAATTGGATGAACTTCATAATATTCTCAAAACATATAAAATGATAAAATGACCTATATTTGACAATAATGAAAGTGAAGATATGTAATTTGAATCCATGATAAAAGGTAAATATAGAATCAAATAAGAACTAGAATTAAGTAATTCAATGTATGAGGAAGTTTAATAGGATCTCAATCAAATGTTATCATTATTTTTAAGAATGTTAAAAAGTGGAAGATAGAAAGGAAAATGAAAAAAAATCACTCATATGTTGGAATTTCCAAAATGAAGGTCATTTTATTGGTGATTTTACAAATAAGAAGTCTATTGAAACTAAATCAGATGAAGAAGATAAGAACTCACAGAAAATGAAGTGAAAGAAGAATAAGAATAGGTTTTATTCCAAGATGATAAATATGATGAGCATATAAATGGATGAATTTTAATAAAAAATTAGTGATTCAGAAGATGGATGATCTTCTATGAATCGTATGTGTTTTATGGGTAAATCCAAGAAATCCAAAAACTTATTTGAAGATGATAAATGTGATGAGTGAAATAAACTAGAATTTACATTAAAAGAAAATATTGAAGATAACCTTATTGCCTATATGAAACAAAAGAAGGAAAATAAAAGGATAAATAAAAAAGTTGGTAATTTCAACTTTTAAAATAATGAATGTAACAAGAAAGAGAATACACATCTTAGAGAAATAAGTACATATAAGATGAAGATATTTGAGTTATAATAAAATCTAAAAACTACTAAAGAAATAACAGTTGAAAATGAAGATATTAAACAGAAATAATCAGAAATTTTTGAAGGGAATAAACAATAAAAATTGAAGATAAATGAATATTATAAGATGGTGAATGATCTAATTGAAAATATTTCTATTAAAGTGGATGAATTATCTGGTACACTGACAATGTTCCTTTACACTCAAAATGAGTTAAGAAAACAAAATAACACTTCACTAAAGTAGTTGAACTTAAAGGTGAATAGTCAAAAGCTACTGAGAAGAAGGGTCAACTAATACATGTTGTTTCTACACAAAATTAGTGTCAATATATATTTTTAATCTCTTACAGAGTAGTTTTAAGAGGTAAAACTAAAAAAATCAGGACCAATGTAATAAATGAGTAAACATCTTTCACAAAAAATGAGTGGACTAATTTAGAAAGAAGGTTTATTCCCAGGAAGAAACATCCACAGTGTGTGAAATGACAACAACAATAATCTTTAGAGAATAAAAAATATTAGTATTAAAGGTCAAGGTTTCGAGGCTACTCATGGTGTTGAATAGTTTTTTTCTCAAAAATATTTTTCATGCTAGTATAACATGAAAATATGAGGAATGATTCATGAACCAAGTGGAAGAAATGTTAAGTAGATGAGAACATATTTTTATAAGGATAAGACTATGACCAAGACACCATCTAAACTATCAATACAAAAAATTGAACGATTGAATGAATTTTGTGGTAGATGTTTTCAATGGGGTCTCAATGTAGAGAAATATAGAGATAACATATTATGATATTCCTCACAATTTAAATGAAAATATAAGTACGACAGTTAAGATAATTACAATCACCAGTGAATTGTGTTAGAATCTCAAACAAATAGAGAAAGATCAGAATATTCATAAGTCAAAAGGAAAGAAAGTGGTGATTTTTAAAGATGTTAAAGTTGATGATAAATCATCTAAAAATTGTAAGTTAATAATTTTGAAGTGTGAAATTTGTGAACAGACTGGGCATTGTACAAAATATTTTATGATAATACCCCTAGATCATGAAGAGATCATGATGAATTGGTTGCAAGCACAAAGAAGTGCTTATGATACTGAAGAGGAAAATACATCCATATTAAAAGTGTTAGATGATGAGAAAAAACCAACCACATATTCCAAGAAATATAAGAAGAAGAAACAAAAATTGAGAGAAATAACTCAATCTTAATATTGTTTTTTAAAAACCATGATGTTCTTCCTTATTCCAAAACACTTTTTATATGAACAAACATACAACGAATTGAAGGAGAATAATTTTTCATCATATAGAGGATATATTTCCATGATGATGTATGAAGTGTATCCCTTTAGAGTGATAACACTGAAGTTGATATATCATCATCACATTTTAAACATATTCCTTGATTATGTCAAACTACTTCCCAAGGGGGATTGGTAGATCATGAGAAAAATGTGTAACAACCTAGATTTTTTGAATGATATTTGTTTCCTAAGAAAATGTGTGTTATATTATTTTGTACTCAAAAAAAATACATCTCTTTAATAATTAGGTGAAAATAATTTAATATATGACCATAGAGTTTCTATCATTATATGACCATTGTTTAATACATCCGTTGTAAATAATACTCTTAATAATAGTTTTGATGTTATAATTAGTGTTTGTAAGTAGAAATGAAAAAGGGTGATTAATGCAGAAAGGAGAAAAGATGGCTTAAAAAATAGAGTCATATCATATGAATCCCATTTGTCTAATCGTGGGAGAGAGGTATCATCACTAGGATTCACTCTTGACCAAGCCCAAGCTGAGCTTCAACAAGTGATGTTTGAATGAAATCGCCTACAGGAGAAGTTCTAGTTAGTGGAAATTATCACTCGGGTGATGTTAGCAGAGCCACCCATGAATCAATCATAGTCGAAGACCTTAACATTAGGTCATAGATTTTTTTATAAAGGGGTTATGTGTCAAGGCCTTAGTTATTTAATGTATAATCCATTTGTATAAATAAAATTTTGTTCCATCAATTCTTTTTTGAGATTAGTTTTTCTAAAAAATATGACGAATGTGAAAAATTGATTTTTTGGATAGAAATTGTACTTTTTTGAAAATATATAATTATTATAATTAACTAAGATATTTTGAATAATGTTTATTTTAATGAATTATTATTACAAAACACTATTCATTTAATATAAATGACAAAATAATTTTTTATTGTGAAATTTCACTATGCATTTTCAATCCACTATTTTTTTGATAAATAAGGAATTTTTCTTTTTAAAAGTTCAAATTTTCATATTATTAGAATTAATATGACAAAATAAATATCATTTTTTTATTCATCATGTCAAAATTAGCTTACGGTAATTTTTTTAAAATTGTCTAAAATGCCATATTTTATCGTGAATAGTAAAAATACAGTTTGAGTTTTTCAGTATGTGTAATGATATCATAGTTATGTCATTATGATGTAATAATTAATATAAAATTATGGTTGAATCTTGTGGATTAAAATATCATAATAGGTTTCCCAATTATCCAATACCATGAGTAATCCCATGGTTTTGAATTAACCACTACCTAGGTGTCCAAGGAAATTAATAAACAAATCCTCCTCTTTACTTATAAATACCCAGCCATTTCTCCGTTTTATTTCATTATAAATTATTTCTACATGAATATCTAATATTTGTACCTCCCAAGGGGTCCTACCAAGGTTCCCTCAATCCCCCAAGGTCACGATTCTCAATTTTTAGGAACTACTGTTCAAGGTAAGGGAAATATCAACCTCTCTTTTCCATTTGAGTTTCTTATTTATGTGGTTTATCTTTCAAATTTCCAAAAAACTTTATTCTATAAAATTTATTTTTACCCTTTAATATATTAATATTATTTTATCAATGGTATCAACATCTCCCCTAGATTTTTACCCTTTTTTAACACCACATTTTATACCTGTTATACTACTGATTTTGCTTCTCAAATTTTCTCTCTTCTCCTCAAGAAATTACATTTTGTTTTCTTTATGTGAAAACACAAACCTATTTATTTTTCTAAGGTAATAAGAAAATTTTAAAAATTATTTATTTGATTCTGGAATTTACATACATAATACGCCCATTCCCTTTCCGATAGAGGGTTATAAATAATATAAATATCTTTTCTTTCAGCAGTTTTTAAAATGACATGATTTTTATATAAAACTTATTTCTTCTATCATCCACGAGTTATTTTGGATTTTTTTTATTATGATCTATGTGGATCAAATTAATTAATACATTTTAAGGTTTCTCCATGATAGCGCTTCAATGCATTGGGTAAATAATTTAATCTCTATAGATGACATGTTTTACTATACCTTGGTGAATAACCTTATTAATTTTTATGACACCTCAGTGACATACATTGGTGATATTATTATGAATGTTTTATTTAAATGTTTTATCCAAATTTCCATGTTGTGATTCAATTTCTTATTATGATATTCCAAGGAAATATATCCCTTTCTGGATACGAACAAGTGGATGTGGTTCTGGAATATATATGCCTTAGGTTAACAACTCCGACAAGGTGTGTTGGGACTGATTCAACATATCCTAGTACATGAAAACGGGCCTTACTATGCACCTGGTTTTTCACTCCCAGGTTATATTTTTGGTTAATTATAATATTTCTACGAACCATTATAAAGGATATGTAGAAAATGTAATTGTTATTAATGAATAACATACTTTAGTTTTAAGACATAAATTTATTCTACAATTATATGATCATTAAAAGAAACAAGTTTCTCACTGTGGTTTTCTTCTCTTATAAAATTGTGATAAATAAGAGGAACCACATAAATAGTGAACTCAATGAACCAAGTGCTGAAGACCCTTCAATAGAAGTCGGAATGGAAAAATTCATGAGAATTATGAATCAACTGAATGAGTTATAAGCAATAATTAGAATCAAAATGAGGGATAAGATTATCCATGAAGGGAATAACATGTTGTTGAGTCCTTTATGAATCAATAACCACCTGATTTCAGTATATCTGCTGACCCATTGATTTTTGAAAAATGGATAATCTCTATAGAAAAGATCTTTTCTATACTTTGTTGTTCTGAACAAGAGAAAGTAACCCTGGAAGTGTATTGCTTAAAGGTAGAAGCTGATATGTGGTGGGAACTAAATAAAAACATGAAACCAGGAGGAGAGATTAATTTTATGGATTGGAAATATTTTAGGAGAATTTTTTTCAATAAGTATTTCCCTTGTTTAAAGTAAATGAAAATGGAGAAGGAATTCCTAGTGCAAAAAAGAAGGAAAATGAATATGTGGGAAGCTATGAGATGAAATTCACAAGACTTTACCATTATACCTATAGCTTTTTCATGGGTTCTAATGAAAAGGTTAATAGATTATTCAGTGTACTAAGACATCATAAATGGAATAATCTAGCCAGTCAAGACTATAAAAATAATGAGTAGATACTGAGAAGTATTATGAAGGTAGAATTGGAGTTTGATGAGGCACAATAATCTCAAAAATAAAATGAAAAGAAGAAATCATTAGATCCAAACATGGGTAGGAACTTTGATCATGGAAGAGGGTGAAAGCAAGTGCAACTTCCCATGTGAAAAAAATGGGGGAAGATGCATTAATGGAGCTACATTCTAGGGAGTGGGAAATGTTACAAGTGTTTAAGAGATAGATATATTTCTTAGAAATATCATAGTGAGGTGAAGGCCCAAATCCTCAATGCTAACAACAAAGGAAATATTGTGCAGTACCAACCTTAAGTCTAATGATTTAAGTTTGGACAACTTCGAAAATTTTCCAATCACTATCCAAATCCAATGACAGTGGATTGGAATCACTATCATCCTCATCATAGGACAAGTGAGTATGGTCATTATTTTTCTATCGTGGTGGATGATGTTGAAGCTCCAAATGATGTGGTGGTAGGTTCTCTCATTGTTCTCTCAAAGATAGAAAGTACTTTGTTTGATTCTAGTTCTACACATTCCTTTATTTTCTCCAAGTTTTCAAAGAATATAGAATCTATCCCCAAATTTCTAGAAGTAGAGATATTGATCAAGACTCATGGAGAGATTATATAATAATCAATAGTGTATAGAAACTATATTATTTACTTTGGTGACCATAATCTCATTGAAAATATAGTAGTTATTACCAAGATGGAATTTGACATTATACTCGATATGTAATGTCTCTAAAACTAAATATTCTAAGATCAAATGCATAAGTAATAAAATCTCAGTAGTCTTGAATGGACAACCTACATTTGTTTTCAAAGGATATCTTGACCTAAGATTTGTTTATAAAAGCCTATGATAGCCTTCTTTATGAAAATGATAAAATAACATGAAGAAGGAAATAAAAGTATTTGAATAGAAAATGCCCCCATAAATATAGAACACATTGATGTATTTCTTGAAGAGTTACCTAGAAATCCCCCAAAAGGAGAGGTAGTGTTATCCATGTAACTCATTCCTAGATCAAATCCAATATCATAGAACCTGTATAGAATTAAAAATGTAGATCTAGAGGAATTAAAGAAACAACTCCAATATATTTTGAAAAAGGGGTTTATCCAACCAAGTGTGCCTCCTTAGGTATAACCTGTTCTCTTTTTAAATAAGAAGGATGGATCAATGCAGCTATGTATTGATTATAGAGAACTTAATTGGATCATAGTGAAGAACAAGTACCATCTTCCAAGAATTTATGATTTATTTGACCAGATTTGTGGGGATCAATTATTCTCCAATATTGATCTTCGATATGGTTATCATATATTGAGGGAAAAGAATAAGGTTATTCCAAAGACCGCCTTCCGGTCAAGATATGGTAATTATGATCTTTTTATTCCATTCTAATTGAGTAATGCACATGCTATATTGATGGATTTGATGAATAGAGTATTTAAAGACTACTTTGATAAAGTTTTATTAGTTTTTATTGATGATATAATAATATATTTGAAAATTTTATAGGAGAATGAGGAACATCTAAGGGTTATATTTCAAACTTTGAGGAAGGAAATTCTATTTGGAAAGTTTAGAAAATGTGAATTTTGGTTACAAAAAGTTTCTTTATTATGGAAGATTATAACGAATGAAGGAATCTCAATTGATCATGCCAAGAAAAAGGTTATGGAGGATCAGACTCATCCTACAATAGTAAATGAGATTCATAGTTTCCTTGGATTAGTAGGTTATTATAGGAGGTTTGCGAAAAACTTTTCATGAATTTTTAATCCACTAACATAGATAACTCAAAAAGGGGTTAAGTTCATTTAAATAATGGACTGTGAAGAATGTTTCCAGGATCTAAAGAAGAGATTGGTTAGTACACTCATGTTATATCTACCCTCTATCTGATAAGGATTCATTATTTTTAGCGATTCATCTTTGAAAGGGCTTGGGTGCGTCCTCATACAAAATAACAAGGTGATTACTTATTCATCTTGACCGTTAAAGACTAATGTGTAGAATTATCCGATGTATGATCAGGAGCTATCTATGATTGTTTTTGCACTAAATATATGGAGGCACTATCTTTATGGATAGAAATGTGATATATACACAGACCAAAAAAGTTTGAGGTATATTTTCATGTAAAATTAATTGAACATGATACAGACGATATGGTTATAACTTCTTAAAGACTATGATTTTTTTAATTCATTATCACCATAGAAGATAAAAAAAAGTTATTGATTCATTAAGTAGGAAAGAACCTGTTGTTTTGGTAATGATGAGGATTCAAGGAGATGCATTGATTAATGACATAGGAAGGTTGGACATGGGAATCATGTGGTAAGGGACATCATAAATCCTATTCCAAATGATTTCTCAATCATCATCACTATAGAAGATCAAGAAATCTCAAAGAGAAGACCCTTTGTTACAAAATAAGATAGAGGATGTGAAGAATGAGAAATTTTTTGTGTTCAATATTGATCAATAAGGTTTACGGAAATTTCATACAAGGCTATGTGTTCTATCTATTATGGAAATAAAGAAGGAGAAGATGGATGAAGATCATATCTCTACATTCTTTATATATTCTGGTGACACTAAAAATTATAGGGACCTTCATGATCATTATTGGTGGGATAACACAAAAAGGGAGATTTTTGACTAAACTACAAGGTTCCTGGTGTGTCAACAAGTGAAGTAATAGAGAAAAATTCCTAATGTGGTATTACAACCACTACCCATACCAACATGAAAGTGGGACAATATCACTATGAAATTTTTCACTAGTATCCTGATAACATCCAAAGGAAACAATGTGATATGAGTTATATTAGACTGTCTCTCCAAGAATTCTCATTTTATCTATATTAGAGAAGATTTTTTTCTTGACACACTTTCTAAGATATACATAAAATAAAGTTGTAATGTTGCATGGGGTACCACACTCTATCATTTAGGATCGTGATCCAAGGTTCACATCAAAATTTTGCAGTAGCTATAAATATTATCTTAATAATGAATTGAATTTCAGTATGAACTATCACTTGTAAAATGATTTCCAATATAAAATGACTATTCGTACACTTGAGGACTTGCTGAGAACATGCCTAATGAAATTTAAATGTGGATGAGATCAAAATATCCCGTTAGTTGAGTTCTCATACATAAATAGATTCCATTCGTGTATTCAAATGGCACCCTATGAAGCTCTATATGGTAAGTGATGTAGAAATCTTACTTGATGGGATGAATTTGGTGATATAAATATTATTGGGCCTAATCATCTGTAGGATATGCAGGAAAATGATCATTCTATCTAAAAAAACATAAAGTCTTCTCAGAGTTGGCAGAAGTGCTATTATGACAACCGTCTAAGGGACTTGGAATTTGATATTGGTAATAAAGTATTCCTTTGAATTTTACCTTGGAAGAGATTCATTTGGTTTAGTAATAAAGGGAAGATTATCTCCAGGTACATTGGCCTCTATGAAATCCTTGATCACATAGGAGTAGTGGAATATTGGATTTTAATTCCTCCAAATATTGCTCAAGTTCAAGATTTATTACACATATCCATCTTGAGGAAGTACATAACTGGCCCTTTACATGTACTGAGTCCTGAGGTGGTATAACTGGAACATGACCTCTGTTATGAGTAGCATATGATGGAGATCTTGTACTATAGAGACAAGGTTCTACACAAAGAGAATACCCACCTCCTCAAAGTGTTATAGAGGAACTATAAATATGAAGAAGCGAAGTGGGAACCAGAAGAGATAATGAGTCAAAAGTGTCCACACATTTTCTCAACTAAGAATATAATCTAAAATTTCAGAGATGAAATTTATTAATGGGGGAA
Source organism: Viscum album (assembly GCA_963277665.1). Classification (NCBI taxonomy): domain Eukaryota; kingdom Viridiplantae; phylum Streptophyta; class Magnoliopsida; order Santalales; family Viscaceae; genus Viscum; species Viscum album. Next base: position 176,775,485 of record OY728164.1, read on the forward strand.
GAATGTAATGACCCATTTTTTTTGAAGGATATTTGTTTCCTAAGAAAATATGTGTTTATTATTTTATACTGAATAAAAATATATCTGTTTAATAATGAAGTGAATATAATTTGAAATATGACCATTGATTTTAGAATATTATATGACCATTGGTAAATATGACCATTGGTCTATACGACCATTGGAAACAATACCATTTATTATATTTTTACTAATATAATTAGTGTTTGTAAGTAGAAATGACAAAGGATAATTAATGTATGATGGAGAAATGATGGCCTCAACCTGTTGAGTTTTGTATTATGAAATCCAATTTTCAGATCTTGGGAGGGAGGTAGCATCACTGAACTAATATATTGACCAATCCCAATCTGAACTCCAACAATTGAAACTTGGATGAAATCTCCCATTATATAATTTCAAGTTAGTGGAAATTACCACTTGGTCGATGTTAGTCGAGCCCCCCCAAGAATTTATCACCATAGCACACCTTACCCTTAGGTTGTATGTAGGTGTTATAAGTGGTTATTCTTAATGGTATTTTTTACTTAATGTATAATCCCTTTGTATAAATAAATTTTTTTCCATCAATTCTAATTTGAGATTAGTTTTTCATAAAAATTTGAAAAATGTGATAAATTGATTTTTGGGAAAGCAATTGAAATTTTTAGAAAAGATATAATTATTAAAAAAACTAAGGTATTGTGAATAATATTTATTTTAATGAATATATTTTATAAAAACACTCTTCTTTCAATATAAATGATAAAATAATTTTATTTTTTTCAAGTGTGAGAAATTTAACTATGCATTTTCTATCCACTTTTTTAATAAATAAGGATTTTTTATATTTAAATGTTAAAAATATCATATTTAAAGAACTAATATAATAAAATAAATATAATCTTTGAAATCATCACATAGAAGTTATTTAAGGGTGAATTTATGAGAATTTCTTAAAATGCATTATTTTATCATGAATAGTTAAAATATAGTTTGAGTTTTTTGGTATGTTTAATGACATTATAATTATGTCATAATGATTTAATAAGTAATATAAAATTTTGTTAGACTCTTGTAGATAAAAATATAATAATAGGTTCCCCACGTGTCCAATACCATGGGAAATCCCGTGGTTTTGCATTTACCTCTTCCAAGGAGTCCAAGGAAATTAATAAACAAATCCTCCTCATTTGTTATAAATACCCACCCATTTATCCATTTTATTTCAATCCCAATTCTCCCTACAAAAAGATATTATATTTTTACCCCCAAGGAGACCTCCCAAGGTGACCTCAAGCCCCCAAGGTGTCAATCGTCTTTTTTTAGGAACTACTCTTTATGGTAAGAAAAATATCATCTTCTCTTTTCCTTTCAAGTTTCCCCTTTATGTGGTATGTATTTTAAATTTACAAAATAATTTATTTTTTCCACTTTAGTTTATACCTTTACTATATTAATATTATTTTATCAATGTGATACCCTTTTACCATCTATTCTTACCATTTTTTAAAACCACATTTTATAACTGTTATGCTACCGATTTTACTTCTCAAAATGTTTCTCTTCTCCTCAAGAAACTACCTTTTATTTTCTCTATGTGAATAACCAAACCTATTTATTTTCCAGGTTTATTCTCCAAGATATGAAAATAATTTATTTTATTTTATAATTTACATACATAATACCCTCATTCCCTTTCCTATGGTTATAATTGACATGAAGATATTCTCTCTAAGCACTTTATAAAAATCTGTGATTTTTATATGAAACCCATTTCTTCTATTCTCCATGGGTTATTTATGAAATGTTTTATTATGATATATGTAGATTTAATTAATTAATAAATATTAATGGTGAACCTAGATAGTGCCCTAATGCATTGGGAAAAAAATTTAATCTCTATAGATGACATGTTTTACAATACCTTAGTGAATAACCTTAGTAAGTTTTGTGACAGCTCAATGATAAACCCTTGTAATATGCTTATTAATGTCTCATTTAATTGTTGTAGCCACATTTACATGTTATGATATAAGTTATTATTATTATTATATGCCTCTTTCTCATTACTTTATGATATTTCACATGTTCTTATTGATATTTCTCAAGATCACATGTAAAATGTTTCCCTTGTTTTCCCTTTTGGGCCTTATGCTCACCCTTTACTTTGATGTATGTCTCTAGGTTATGAGATATAGTAATTGTACTAGGATGAACTTATTATAAGCCTTTAATGTGTAATAGAATTATTTTTTAATTTTCCATGTATTATGTACCTTATTTCCATGAAACTAAAATTTAAAAGATCCTATGTTTTTACAATGTAATTAAAGGATATGTAACAAAAAAGAGGGATTCCGTAAAATGATTTATAAGAGTAATATTGTATGCAAAAAAAAATTTTGATGTGTTTTTTAAGATGTATGTAAGTTATATCTTGAATAACTTTCTCTGATTGCCCCTAAAATTAAGAATATTAATGAGTTTAAATTTGGTATCATAGATAAAAATTATTTAAGATATATTTGATGCTTTGAAAATAACACTCTTGTTTTTTATATCAGGTTATCCAATGTAGACTTAGAGTTGAATTACTAAAAGATAATTTCTTTGAGAAATAATGTGGTTTCATTCTTTAAATTGAGATAAACCCTATTTATCCTTTTCATTTATTTTTAAACAATGGAGAGAATGTTTTTGATCACGCAAATTTATTTCTAAAGATGAGAAGTGATATTGACAACAAAACTACAAAGTGGGAGTTTGTTTGGCCTAGTGTTCCATCTTCTTCAATAATCTAGTTAATATGTGTTGGATCTATAATATTATTTTAAGTGAATAAGGATGGATAATTTCTCTTCTACATACTTTAATGTAATTATTTTTTTGGGATGTTATTCAAATAAAACAATTACTCCAAGATGAAAAATACCTTAAAATAAAATTTTTCTAGAAGATTTAGAATTAGGTAATGAAAATGAATATTTTCATGTGGTGTATTTGAATATTATTTTGGGATGGCTTGGAATTTTTTTCTAGACCTATAAATGATTTAAATTATTTATTTTTGTCCTTAATAAAAAATATGGACCACCATGGCCATCCAAGGAGCCCAGCTCAACCACATTTGGGAGTTAGGATCAACCACATGAGATCCAGTCCATGCATGGGAGTCTATAGTGATAGAGTATGTCAAGAACATGTATAGACCTTCATTTAATCGCTCATGGGTGCGTAAAGTGAGATCTAGGATGCATATCATGGGCGGTAGAGTGGTAAGGAAAGGTGTATTGGATTAGACCCCATGTGTGCTTTTGGATGGAAATGGAAACAAATTTTACTAGAAATTGGAGCTAAACCACATGAGTGATTCAATGTGGGATGCATATAATTTTTTACTATTCCTCCATGTTTAAAATATACATGCATGTCATTTATATCATATCTGGAAGGATCTAATGAATCCTCATCCTCCATGTAGTCATGATCAACATATGATCATCTATTAAACTTGTGACCTCCTCGACAACACTAATTCGACACTATTTTCTACACCTGAAATCCGACCATCTTCAGTGATCAATACTAATGTGGAAAATAGAGATAATGAATCATATTTTTATCATGTATACAATATATGTCTTTCATGGTTGTTTTATATTAAGGATCAAGATTCATCCAAATGCAAATTTAATTTGTATTAGCCATTTTTAGACATGAAGGATCTTGGGATTTAATGATATATGTTATCCTTATCGCTTGAATGCCTGAGGAATGGAAAAATGAACTCATGTAAGAAAAACACCATTATTCTTGATGTATATTTGAGATGAATTGAATACTTTAGTGATTTTAATATATTTTTCATGATGTATCTTTAGAATGCCTTGACATGACATGAAAAGTAGAGAGATGAGTTGGTTAAATGCATTGATACTCTACTTATAAATACTGAAGCATGACACAAAGAGTTATGTAATGCCAAAATTGTCGGATCTAGGTATTCTAATGAATAAATATCCACAACAAACACTGTTTTATAAAGAGTTTCTATGATACTATCTAGTCATAATTAAGAAGATAATGTAATAAGCATTCAACTTGTTCCAAATAATCTCGAATAGCTTCATGAAGAACATTTTCTGCGAAGCCATTCGTAGGTGTGTGATATCCTTGCCCATGAATTAATTGTTTTGAACAAACTTCTTATGACACAATGAGATAGTGTTTTTTCTGAGTGTTTCTTATGAATGAGAAAGAATTAACCCACACACTTGATCACTATACGTGCACAAATAAGTGATTAACTTGAAGGTTCTGTTTAAGAAGGCCATGTATACTCTTGAATGAAGAAGTGGTCATTGTGTGTTCTTATTTTGAGAGAGAATAGTGTATACACATTCATTGATATGATAATAAGTAAGAAATTTCATGAAATATGTACATTAATTCAGGTTTGTTCACAGGACATTGAAAAGTTCATATATGTGCTTGTGAGAAGAAACTCAAATAATTTATGTTATAATCAATAATTCACATAAAATAAAAATAAAAATAAAAATAAAATATAGGTTCTAGGATTTAATCTTGATTGGATCATGATTTTTGTATACATTCATGAAGAATTTAGAATTCAATAAGGAAGTTTCATTGAGATTGGGGGGTTTCACCAACAACTAGAGAAGAAGGGCTAGTTAGGGGGTATAATCAATTGCTAAAGGTTTATTGGATCTACGGTAATAAAGACCATTCGATTAGGGGGTATAAACATTTTTTTATAATAACCTTCTGATATAGTGGAGAATCCATGTTGGGGGTAACAACCAGCATGGAAAGAAGTAGGACTTTTCACCTAACCTTATAAATACTTTTGTACTATTTCTTTGATTTATAGCATCATTAGAGGTAATTTTGAGAGACATAAAAAGAGTGGATTAAGGATTTAATTAGAAATAAAACTTTAATTAAAAAAATAACAATTTTTAAATAGAAAAATGAATCTCTGATTCACCCTCTCCCTATCTCAATGATCACACACTAATTCTAGCACTACAGGATCGCTATATAAGCCTCTGGCCTGTTAACAAGAGGCGTATTTTCTAGGAAAAAAGGGCCTTTGATCTATGTGAGCCCGAGATTCACTGTATCTGAACTCACCACACTATAATGATTCATGATTATCCTAGAAATGTATGTCCCATCTCATCATCCCTGATGAGAAACCCTTAAGGCAATATTTATGTATCCCATAATCCAATTATTCAAGCGGAATCGACATTCTTGATGTCACACCAACATTTACCAAACCCATCCTCATGGAAAGGATGTGGTACCTCATTCTCGATACGAACTTCATCCCCATAAACCAAATACCCATTTTTTATAAGGAAGTATATAATATAAATTGACCCTCTATTCATGCTGGGGTTTCACCCATTTCCATATTAACTATCTCTAGGGTTCCATGACCCTCCTTTGATAACCTTTTCTTCTTACCCTAGAGTTATTCATTAGTATCCTCAACTAGTCTATCTTATCTAATCACAGCAGTTCACACTCTTTGGAACATTATTCCCCTTTCCCATGAATCTATAATTCAAGAAACTATATTTTTCTCTCAACATAAGGTCTATGGTATATGAACTTATTTTAAAACAACATAAGGTCTAGCTATATGACTTTAAACTATATCATCATAAGGTCCAAGATATATGAAATTAAACTAAAACAACATAATTTCCAAGATATATGACATTAGAATATGGAAATATAAGATCCAAGCTATATGAACTTAAACTACAACAAAATAAGGTCGATGATATATGACTATAAACTACAGTAACATGAGGTCCAATCAATATTAACTTAAATTACTACAATATAAAGTTCATGATATGTGATCTTAAAATAAAAAAAATATAAGTTATAAACTATATGACCTTAAAATAAAATAACACAAGGTCCATGATATATAAACTTAAACTAATTAAACATAATTTACAATCTATTTTACCTTAAACTACAAAAACATATAATCCAAACTACATAAACTTAAACTAAAACAACATAAGGTCAAAGATATACGACCATAAAATACAAGAACATAAGGTCCAAGATACATGAAATTAAACTAAAACACCATAAAATCCAAGAAATGTGACTTAAAACTTCAAAAATAGAAGGTCTAAGCTATATGAACTTAAACTAAAACAACAAATGGTTCAAGCTATAAGTCCTTAAACTAAAACAACATACAGTAAAATATATAAAACCTAAAACTTCATTATTTTTTGATCAAATCTATCCTATTTTAAAAACTAGTTATATTAGTTTGACGTATATAACCTCAAACTACCTAAGAAAATATTTATAGTACTCGTTAGGCTAATAATAACAATGGGAATTATGGGAAAATTCAAGCCTCTTTTTGATAAACACATGTATTGCATGATCTCAGAAAAACTGAGTGTTATACAAAATGAAAAAAGAAATAAACATTATTAGGTTGAAAACCCATAAAGGGGGGCCTATGAAAAATCACATTCCCTATCATTTAATCCTTTATTTTAAGAAACATATAGAAAATCAAGAAAAATAAAAGAAAGAGATAGAAAGATTGTGGGGCCCACCAAATAACCCCAATAATACTCAAGCAAGTCTCATTAGGCCCCTGGACCAGGAAAAAGTTTTAGATGAAATTAGAGAAATTTGGAAGTCTAATGTAAGTGGGAATACAACCCCTTACCCATCTATTTATAGAGAGATTCATGGAATACCAAGATTTACTTGGAAGACCAAAATACAAATGGAAGCCCAAGGGAATTAGGTGAGAATTCACTTCCACAAAAAATCGGTCCTATTTTATTTTTACAAAGTTTGTTTTTGAGGGTTAGAGAATTTATTAATTCCCTCCTGTTGAACGTTATCAAAATAAAGTGGTGAAAATACCCAAAACATAAGTACCATTTTTGGTGCAAAGGCATTTAAAGAACACACTCTAAGCTTAAATAACATGAGCAATTGAATGTTATGTGATCGTGTTATAAAATCATGTAATCCTCATGGATTCATATGATACCATGAAGATAGGAGAAAGTAGATTCAATGATAACCTATTTACTTGGTTACTATTCTTTACCCGAAACCCTACATACATGATTTCCAAACCCCGAATGAATCTTGTGACCATAGATTCCTGTAAAGGGAAGATCTTATAATTAATGTTCATTATGTGATGCCCCCCAAAGTCATATAATATCCCAACATAAAACTGTTCATGTGGTCAACTCTAGTGAGATATTTTCTGTGATGAACCACTTTTGTGATCATTTTTTATCATGCCATGTACCGAGGGGATTTCATTGATGACAAGCCACTTTTTCGCATGCATTTCACGAGAAAAAATTGAATTAAGAGGACATAACTAACCTCCTTATACCAACATATGTGGATAAACTACCTTAAAAATTATCATAGACATAGGATACCAATATCTATAAAGTCCCTTGATAAGATGATATACTGTTACCATACAGAATAAATAATCGATATGCAAGGAGATCTAAATAGAGTTTGGTGATTTCAAAGATTACTATTTGGTTATTTGGTTAATAAATTTGAAATAAGTTAACTTTATAGAATGGGAGACCATTTTCTAATCATTTAAACTATCCATAAAAGACATGGAAACATCACATGATGACCCCTCAATCATGTTATAGAATGATGACCTATTGGTCATGTGATTAAATGATGATATCTTGGTCATGAGACTATTTTATACAATCCTCTAACCTAATTTTAGTTATGTTTTCTTGTGAAAATATTTTCAACATATGATAGCATGACCCCCTTTCGCTTATATGAGCGCATGACCCCTAGCTCCTTTATATGATCACATGAACCTATAACCTTCATGCAATATCCCAAATCCCAAGGGTGAGACTTCAACCCTCTTAAGTATGTATTATCTCCTTCTCCCATGTTGGAATCCACATTGGTGTAAGTCTCTAATATTTCAATATTTTCTAAACTACGAGGAAATAATACCCATGAGTTCAATAATCTCTCCTTACCTGTTAGTGGGCAAGGAACTTGTAAACTATGAGGGCTCTGATTATATTTTTAATCTGGATATATAGGACACCAATTTAAATCTCCAACTCCATATCCAATATATTTCCCTTGGTATTTTCGTATTTCTATATTTTTCTGTGGATACCATGATTCCCCATATAGCTTTCACATTATAATAATCCTTGTGAAATATTGTGTCTTCTATCATGGGTCCATTTTCACTACTTGACTCAAAATCATATTTCTATTAGGACAGACTCAGTGGGAAATCCCCATAAAACATAAATATTATGCTCTCATGAAATATTTTTCATCTTTTACAGTCTCTTGTATCTCACACTGAGCATGAATCACATGAACATAGAGACTTGTAATGATCATGATATTACCATGATGAATATGCATCCAACATGGGCCTCCTCTTTAGGTGTAAGTCTCAACTACATCTTCCTTCCCTTCAAAGGGACATTCCGCTAATGGAATGCATCAGGTTCACCTCATAATGCATAATCCCTACACAAAGCCTATGTTATTTCACCTTTAATGAAAAACATTCTCTATACATTATAACAATGTGGACTATGATTCCTATATTCACCTGATACATAGGACACCTCTTTAAGGATAGATCCCCCACATATAATATTTAAATGTACCCACATATTACATTACAACAAGATGATAAAATACATGGTAAAATCATCTCATATGATCTTAAAGCATGTCACTAGAACTATTTGGGATTTAATTATTTACTTGATGGGATACATAGTAAACCTCCCAAAGTTTCAACCCAAACATCATTTACCTTCCACTTTTTTTATCATCTAGACCTACTCATTATGATATTTTCTACATCATCTCCTTTCCTAGTTATACCCCAGTGAGTCTATATATCCCATTCATTTGGGCCAAATTACCCATGGACCATATTTTATTAGTCTATATTCCTAAATATAAAATCTCCCCCACCTAAAGAGTTATATCCCTTTCAAGTCCAATCAAACCATTCAATGGGTCATAGCCCCTATGGAGGACATATCCATGGGTCCATACTCCTTATAACATAAATTAATCCTCATATGGACACATTACCTATGATAGAAACCATAACAGGATGCTGATCTGAAAGTACCACATCAACCATTTCTAGGGACCCTTTTCCTAGTAATCCTTACAATATGATGTTAAACTGCACGAATTGGTCCGTGTCACACAAACTTAAAATGTACATTGTGTCTTGTTAAGTGAAACTGAACTACAGAGGTTTTGATTACTTCTTAAACGATAAATAGGAATCCCTTTTATAGGGTTTATCCAAACCCCATAAATACCTATCACATTTCAATATGGATATAAAATCAACTAGCTATATGAATTTAAAACACATCAGTCCCTAAACTGGGATCACTAAGTAAAGATAAGTATCAAGATGAAAAACCTTGGATACATATAGATGGTTTTAATGATTGGGAACCTCTGATACTTTCATCTATTCACATCAATTTGAAACCTTTTATATGTACATAGACTCTCATCTCTAGTCAACAATCATTTATAAATTTTATGGTAACCATTACCATGTTAGTATTTGGGAAGGATTCATGAACATATCTTAAATCTATAAGATGGTCCACAAGTAGGTAATAATACATCTAATGGGGTGTGATGATCCCAAACACCCATATTCATGACTAATGTGATTTTATTAGAATCATTTTAATAGAATCCCAATGATCGTATTCCATTGGAAATTAGGTCTGTAGCTCGTTACAATTTTGGGATCCATTGGGTGTTTTTGGTTTTATGGATAAACCCCTTTGGAAACCATCCAAGATATGAGAAGTGACCCAAATACTAAGCCACCCATCCTAGTTTTTAAAAAACGTAATTAAATAATTATAAAATAATAATATGAGAAAATATGAGTATGGGAGAAATATCTTATTAAAAAGAACATGAAAAAACAAGCGTTATCTATAGGGCATGATAGAAGGATATATAAAATTAAATGAAAAAATATACAATGAAATAATAGTGTGATACTTGAGATGATAATAATGATCCATGGAGAATAATATACATAATTCACATAGAAATTTGGTATAAGAATAAACAATATAAAATATGACATAGTGAATATATCCATTCGTAATTTCGACCACGTGCATTATTTGTGAGCATAGCTAACTAAAAATACACACACTTTATATGAGAATATATAACCATAACTATAATCAAAAAGAGTATATGGGAACATAAATAACTAAAAATAAACTCATACATACTCATTGTGAGCAAGGATAACTAAAAATGCACTCATGCACAATCCTTGTGAACACAGCTAGCCACAAATACACTCTCACACATTATTTGTGAGCATAGAAAACTGAAAATACACTCACACACAATTTCATAATATTTTGTGATAGAAATAAAAAGCAAAAACATTATAGTGAGATACAAGACCCCAAAAATCATAATAATAACCATCCATGCATATTATTTCCATTAGAACATGAACAAATTCATACTTCAAACATCAATAAATTAACAAGTGGAAAGGAGGTGGGGTTCAAACATTCCAACAACATTCCTTAAGACATCTATAGAAACAAATTTAATAGTGACTTAAAAATATCCTGAGGGTATGATAAGGAGCACTAAGGATATTGAAATAATTTAAAAAAACTTTTTATGATCATGGAATAAATCACTTTGAAAATTAAATGGGCTACCACTTTTTTATAGCATTGGATTCTCATTTAAAATGCTTTCTTTAAAATGAAATACTTTGAGATTAACAAAAAAGATTAAAAATAAACCTTAAAAAATCAAATAAGGTTTTTAGAAAACAATTTTTATCAAAATAAATGTTTTCAAAACATTCATAGATACGCTGAAGAATTATTTCATAAAAAAATCCTTTAAAACCCCTTCTTAAAATCATTAATTCATTTTTAAATTAAAACATTTTATTTTAAAAAATATTAAATATTTCCATTTTATTTTTAGAATCACAAAGAGTTAAAATCATTTAAAAAACAATTTTAAAACTTGTAAATGTATCTATGTAATGAAAAATTATCATACAATGGGATAAACATTAAAATATTTTCTTAAAAATGTTATTTCTATACTAATAAGTAAAAAAATTTGGGACACATTCAAGAGAAATTTTTAGAAAGTTGAAGTGATTTTTTTGAAAACATTTTCTTTTAAAATAGACCTTCAATAGTAAATCCTAAAAACATATAAATTGTTTTAGAGAAAATTTTGGGAGGATAATAAAACAGTTATCATTAATGGAAAACCATTTTAATATTTTAAAATACTTTTACTAAAATACCACATTTTAAAAAGGGATAATAAAATTTCTCGTTGAAAATAGGAGAAGGGAAATATGATGTTAACATGTGATAAAATATAATTAATTTTCAAATTATAAAGGAGAAAATTCTTGGGAAGTGGAAAATATATACTTGGAAGGGAAACTATTGTTAAAGAGGATGTGATTTATTCTTAACAATGATATAATTATTTGAAATAAAATTAGTTAAGGTAAAATATTTGAATATAAAATTGATTTTTCTTCAAGGAGGAAGATAATTCACCATGAAAAAAAATAATAGGGTGGAAGGAACTAAACTTGGAGGAAATAAGTTCAAAAAGAAGCATTCTAACTCAAACAATGGAGTTAAGTTAAGAAAGAACAGTACAACCTTAGCATCCACTGAATCAATATCCATTTAAAGAATGAACATGTTATGGTTCTAAAAACCCCATGAGTTAAATTAATATGATTAAATACATTAATTTTAATATAATCAAACAATATTAAAAATGTAATGGCGCAAAATAATAAATGCGTATTAAGAAATTAATTTTTAGAAAAATAACCCCATTACCTTCATTACTGATTTCCACTAAAAAATGAACATCTGGTACAAAAAAATAACCATCATTATAAAATATTTAAAAACCTTATAAAAATATATAACCATTTACAATCATCAATTAAAATTATTATGTACATGGATATTAATTAATTATGATATATATTCAACATCAAGTGTGAGTTATATTGATCGTTTGAAAATATTTCATAATTGTGGTGTTTTTATTCATTCTTCTCCAAATTTTCATTATTAAAAAAATCAAAAAAGTAAATATAGTTTATGTTTTATAATAGTTTTCAATGTTATATGTTCATTCTATGATATTTTTAGTTATGGTTCTTGTATAAAAAATTAGAGATAATAAATTTTAAGTGTTTAAAAAAAAATTAAAAGTGTCATTATAATTAATGATTTTAATATTAAATTTACCATTAAAACACCAAAATAAAAAAATTATTTACTTATTTTTATCATATATCATTAGTAATTAATTTCCCACATTCATACATGATATTTTTATATCATTTTTCAAGTAAGTGGTTAGGCTGACCCAAATATGAACATGTCATAATTAATGGGTGTGTTTTGGAAAGCGGTTTAATTTGGAATAATATAATTATTATAGAATATTAATTATATTAATTAAATATTTTAAGGTTGTGAATCATAATTTAGAATATTTTAATAAATAATAAATAAAATAGGTGAGAAAATGAGATATATTACTTCATGGGGTAGGAAAGATGCACAACACAGAGTTAACATTTACATTTTACAATGAACTATAGGAAAAGAAGGTGAAGTATAATTTCCTCTTCATGATAATAGTTTTGTTATATATTTTACATTTAATCTTTAATTCCATCCTCATTACCAAAAAAGAGTGGAAGTTGTGGATATTTGAAGATGACATTTCATGTATGAGGTAGGCTATATAAACACATGATCAACGTCATTTTGTTTTTCCAAGTGGGTGGGATGGAATAAATAAAATTTTATATTAATATAATAACAAATTAGTATAATTATTATATTTATTTAATTATATTAATATTTTTAGAATATTTTTTTAAGATAAATTTTAATAAGAAAAGTTTAAGTATTAATTAATACTCACATTGGTACCTCAGAATTTGTCTTGAAAGTTTTCTTGGAAATGAATGGAATAGGATAAATAATTGTGAATAGAATCATATGATCCTAAGAGATGATCATAGGAGGAGAAAATTATAATATTTTCAAGATGAAATTCAAAATTATTGGTGATTCATGAAGTGGAGGAAGTGTTCCCCTTTTATAAGTGATGAAAAGGGAACTTTCCCGATATAACGTCCCAACCTGACTGACCACTAAACTAGTAGCCGAACCAGTCACTTCATGATCTCAAGTGTGCCTCCCCATACACCAAAGTCCATATAATAGTATTGAAGGTCTAATGGTGGTATTATGGTGAGAATATACCCTCAAAATTGAGTTAGTACAAAGGTATATCAGAATATAAATAACATAAAATAGAAAAAGCTGTAATAAAAAAATGGAAACAGAGCAGTAGTAGACTAATATCAACTGAATGAATTAAAGTAAATGTCAAATTCCAATAAATATGATGATACATGCATGTACATATGATGATAAAAGATAAAATAAAGAAAAATAGGAATTATAATATAATAAAATAAAAATATCCTAAGGGATAACTCCATGAGTATCCTAAGTACTAGCTTAGTCACATTATCTCTAGATCCAAAGTACATATAACAACATAAGAAATAAATACAAGGACTTGAAAACATGTAGAAATGTTGGGTACCCCAGTTCAATGGTGGTCCAAGCAGGGTGTGAGATTTAATCCCAGTAGGTTACCACCCACAATGTCTAGCTCAAACTAGTTCTTTCACTTTACAATAAATAGTGTTCTAACAAAAGTGAATATAAGGTGACAAATAAATTAATATATAACACTTTAGTTCATGTTCCTAAATGGATAATCGACCAATTTTACATAATTTGGCTTAAGATGGATGTCAGAACCAAGAAAAACCTGTAGAAGTAAATTGGTAATATACAAGATAACATATATAAAGCAAAAAAGCGAGTCAGCCCCAAGAATGTGATTCGGCTTGGAGGTTACACCACTAAAAATCATTCAAGAATTTTGATATCACTTTGTAATCATAATAGTGATAATAATATTAGGGTACAATAATTAATCCATGTAAAGAATCTATCAAATCCAGTAATGGAAACCTAACAACATCTAAGGGGATCCCTAAAGGAATCCCATGGGTTGCTACAAGATCCCTTATAATAACCAATACCACTGAGTCCTTATAAGGAGACCTATTTTTGGTGTCTATAGTATCAATCATGGTATGGTAAACTTTGAGTCTATACCAAGTATCTCATATAGGTTACTAAGTATCACCTAAGGCATGGTGTAGCCATATGTCCAATAAGTCTATCCAAAGTTTCTCCCCTAGGGTACCAATTTCACTCACAAGTATAAATAAACTGCCCAATGTTATCATATAAGGAAAGAAAAATTATCACTCATAGTGCATAAATTAGATCCAATCTAGGCACAACAAGTTCAATCAATAAATCCTTAAGTCGGGACCCATGTTCTATCCTATCCCACAAGCAGTCAAGGCATAAGAACCAATATCATAGATCAAAAGGAATAACATATATAACTAGATAATTAGAATATCCAAACATTTAATTAAATCCAAAATCTATGGAATAAAGTAATAGGCACAAGGCATTAAGCACAAACACAATCACTAGGCTACAAGTCAATAAGAAAAAACAAAATCACTAGGCTACAAGGCATTCCCACAAGGCCATGAGTAATGAGACATGACGAATTATCCCAAAGTAGTATATATATGGAGTATATAACTAGAAAAAAGATATAAGTAAGGCCTAAGGACCAATTTATATGAAATTAATAACATGTGTGTATATATATATATATATACATGGAATAAGCAGTAAGTGAGAAATGAAGCATAAGCATAAAGAAAAGATATGGGATTTGTTTCATTTAACCAATTTAATCATATTTATTTCATTCAAAGAGTACGACCGTGGCATGGGGAATGGGTATTAAGGATAAGGGTTTAACTCATTACCATCAATTTATCTTGATTCAATTATTTACATAAATAATTTATTAAAAGTGAAAATCACCCTTAAGGGTGTTCACCTAACATGAGTAATTGGGAATTAAGTATAAAAGTGAAAAAAACATCCATCAAGGTGGCTAGAGTGAATTATATCTACCAAGGTTTGATTATTCACACACTAGGGCCATACCAAACAAGGTAATGGGTTAAATTTAGTTAATTTGATAAAAAAGAGGCTTCATCAGAGGAGTCTAGAATGCGACACAATAAAAAACCATAGAAAGCACAAAAAAAATTTAGAAATAACTATAAAGCCTAAATTATATCTAGGATGACCCACATGTATGATATCTAGGATTTATTTGGTCTAATTTTAGAGAAAATGATGAAATGGAAGAATGTCCTGAAAATAGGGTGAATTAACTCACAACATGATAACTTCCTTGATAGAGGGATAAACATAAAAAATATCCAGAGGAATGTAGAGCTTACTCAGTGGAATCCATAGGAAGTGATGACACTGGAATCTAACATTAGATAAAAGATATCGATCAAATCCTAGGTTAGGCTTTAGAGAAGCCTCACATGTGAGGGAGGAGAAGATATCCACTGGAAGGAGGAGAGGAGGGAGGAGGAATTTAGAAATTAGGTTTATTAAGGAGAAAAAGTTAATTTCACCCTCAAAACTGGTCACACAGTTTGGCCATACAGTTGGACAAACCATGCACCAATTGTGCAACACACACTGCTTTGGAACCATTACCCATCACGGTTGTCTACACAATTTTTATCAAATCGTGTACCAATCATGTGCTGAATGCACACCCACAACTTTAGTGGTACTAAGCATGTGGGATCAACACACTATTTGGGAAATAATGTAAATCCAATGTGTACCCTCTTCTAAAAACAATAGAAACATTCACGCCATGTAGACCCTTTTGAATGGTATGAAAAACCATACCCAATGCTACTGGAGGGTCACACTATTACTCATAGGAGGCTGGATGGTTTCAGAAAAACCATGTGACTCTTCCATATTCTCCCATTTTGGAGTTTTTGGAGCCGGACGCTAACAGAACTTGATGGAGAACCCAAGGCACCTCTCAGGCCTTTAACAAACTCTAAAAAACAACAATTTTAAGTATTCAAAAACTCAGATTTACCAATTGAGGCTTGGTTTAAAAAACATACCATCCACTAAACAAAAAAAAATTCAAAATCCCTTATAATTTCATCTAATCCAAAAACACGGGACACTAAAATATCCCCACCATAAAACTTCTCATCCCCAAAAAACCTTTGGTAAATAAAGATAATGTCACTCAACATACTTGGGTTGTGAGGTCTTACTAAATCTAAAGGTAATTGTCATGCAATAAAACCCTCAAAAGATAGGATTTTAAATTTTTCAACCGATGATCGACATGAACTCATTAACATTGGTGAATTGCTGTCTGTTTTAAGCTAAGTATCTCAGGTGATGAATATTAAGAACAAAAATAAGACCGTAAAAAACCTGTTTTAGATTCTAAACCACTCTCGATGTTTTCTCATCATTAGTGATTGATTCTCGAATAATTCAAAACCAAATTCCAGTAGATCTTCCACACACACATTAGAAAACTAGGAGAGCGCAGATCATCAAAATCCGGGTGCTAGTGTGAAATTCTAACAACACCTTTGATGTTCCAATGATCACCACATCACTATATTTAAAATTCTTGAGAGAGGGCTTGATCCATGATTCTGGATCCATATCCTCTCTATCTAGAATATATGAGAGAGGATTAGAGAGAGAGGCTATGAATACTCCATAGAAAACTCCTCTACTCGTCTATTTATAGTGTGTTAGAAAAATATCAGGAATTGCCTCTCTCACCCCGAATAATTAACACACTATATAATTAATATTTTGATTACTAAACAAAGTTATAAATATTATTTATTATTATTTTCAATTTTATATAATATAATAAATATATTATGTGATAATACATGAGCCATTAACTCGGCTCATACTTCCCGTAAATATTAAATGAACTAATTTTTGTTCAATTAATGTTTTCATGGATTTACTTTAAACATGGAAATACATTTAATAAATAAAATCAATGCCAGTTATTCTTAACTGGAATAATGTGATTTTTTTTATTTCTTTAATGATCATATCCCTTTGAAAAAAACCCAAACCCCAGTAGTGGGTCCCACCACGTCCAAAACTCTAATTCAAATGAATGGAGAAGATTATCGAATATGCTACTTTGTGTGACCCTCTAGGACCTTATCTCTATAGTAGTGAATAGTATTCATAGACCAAGAGTGGGATCTAGTAACCAATCATAGCCCCTAAAAAGATAGGTATTGCCACAATAATGACAACCAAGAAAAACTACACACTATGTTATATAATTTCTTTGTCTTTAATATCTCACAAAGAAGGATGCACACATGTGTCATCACCATTTTTGAGATTTATTATTTTTTGATCTAACTAGTCGGATTTACCTTGGATGATCATGGCCATGGATTTATCAAGGTACTACCATCCTGATCAATATGGACTGAGATATATAACTTATTTAACCTGGAAGAGGAAAATCCTTTCTTGACTATTAAACCAATGTTATACCACCAATGATGCACCCAACACAAACTACCTCACCACAATTTCATTCTAATGGTTTCTTCCTTGAATATAAGTACATGATCAAATGGAACAAATTAGTAATGATATCAAGTTAGGAGATCTATACACATGTCCTTAAATAGGATCATCCAATAATACCCAAAATATGCGTTGTTCCTATTGGTGAGTCTATCCTCATAATCACACTACTAGAGATCATCAAGTATGAACTTCATGAGAAATGTCTCAAGGACTATGATCCCCCAGAACCTGATAGTCAAACATCTACCATTTCCATTCAGTAAGATGTATCTAGACCATATCACATTTATTTAAGATTAATATCATAATATTTCGAGGTTCCCATTATAGCACGAAAACTACAATAACATTTTGAAATGATAATTATTCTTTGTAAATTACCATTTAAATAGAGGATATAGAAATTTATACACTATAATGTTAGAGTACATCATGTATATCTAACTTCTATACATGATATGATAATAAAAAAAACTATATAGTTGGGTCTAGGGAACCCACAATTTCAACATCTCCCACTTGCACTAGAGATAACTTGATAACAATACTTGTTAGATCTCACATGATTAAAATCATGTTTCTACTAAATCATGACTTTAAATATTGGGTCTTCCACATTTTCTATACATAGAAATTCCACCATTTGTGACCTCATCTCCTTGAGTAAAGATTCTCAAGATATGGTTACCCTAAGTATATCCCTTTTTTCCACTTTCATAACTTGAAATCTTGGCTAGTAAAAATATCATAATTTACATTATGATAATACATTACTTACTAGGTTTGATTCCAAGAACTAGAACAAAAACATTGAATATAACAACTTCTTAGCTGCCTTAGAAGCTGCAACGTACTTGGTATTTTTAGGTATGGCTTCCGTGGGCTTATATGAGATTTTATCTCTCAACATTTAATCCTAACTATGATACTATATCACATGTATCTACGGAATACTAGTTTGTATCACTAGAAAACTAGTTTCCTTATTCCCCATAATCCAAGGTATATATCTTTTGTACTTGCTGAAGTACAAATAGAAAGTTTGGAATGCTTCAATTTCAGTTCTCCTGAATATAAATTATATTTTCCTACTATAAATTATATCCTAGAAAATCAGTTTTTGTTCATATCATGTCATTTGTGATTAATCCATCGCTTATACGTATGGATTTAAAATCACCATGTTAATCTCCTCCCATTTCCCAGACATTTCAACTTAGAGAGATTATGCCATGTGTCACTGGCAACAATTCTTCCCTTGAATTTTTTCATCTTGTATTATTCAATACCATAACACTATATATATGATTTACTAGGTCCATGAGACCTATAGACCTACCTCAATGGATCTTGTTCCCTATAATAAAGTTTTTTACTTTAATTCAATCACTGGAGAATAGATTCTTTCATTTTGGTCTTAATTAACATGATAACCAAGAGATGTTTTCCATATGATTTCAAACATATTTACTTGGAAAAAATTTGTGCTCCCAATAAAGTTTGGTCGAAATATGGAAAACATTCATTCCAAATGAATAATCTATGATCTTGATGCTTATTTCAATCTAAAACTAGATTTAAGTAACTTGCAACCTTTATTAAAATTATATGACATGACTATCCGTTTCTGGTTGTGTCGTATAGACACCTTTCCTTATTAGTGATCATGACATTCAATGCTCAATATAATTATTATAGAAATTAGCTATGATAAGTAATATTCTAATACACCTAGGAATACCAACTTCATATAACCAATCGAGACTTATTGGTACTACCCTTTTACCACCCAAGTATCAGCACACATGAATACCCACCTTAGTATTCATAATAATAATAATCACTTTTTCATTTTGATACATGGAATCCATTATTGAATTTTAGTTGTTATTTCCAGTCTTAGCTAATTTCCTTACATTAGTTACTTGTAGGAAATATTTTTTGTAATGAATAACAGATCCCCGACCACGATGAATACAAAAACCTTCACCATGGTTTTCTCCTTCATATACAATATGTGTCTCTGAAACATTAATGTTCCACATGAACTTGTGGAACAAGTTCCTATTCTGACTACATGTACATCTCTAGAATTGACTAAACCCATGTCAATCTTACTCCCACTATCTAAAATAGATATGTGTACCCATTTATATAAATGTAGTCCATCACGTGACTACCACTTTTCTATCTTAGGGATTTGTGTAACATCTTATTCCACCATTAGGATAATTATTTAGATGGAAAATGTTCTTAGTTTTATGCACGTTTTTTTATTTACTAACAAACTATTTCATACAAACACATGTCTAATGAAATAATGAATTTCCATCATACTATGACTCATATGATATTTAGTAGTCATTATAGTTGGCATATAGTTTTGGGATATCACCTTTATTTACAAACAACATCATAAAATATGATAGAGGTTTATGCAAGTTGAAAAAGTGATACTACTTACATCATATCTCAATTGTATGGAATTCATGTTTAGGAATTACTCCACACTACATTTTTCTGATCAATGTTAACATGTATGACTTTATCATCGATCATAATCATTAACATCAATGGTGTAATGTAGATAATGTAATTTTAATTTAGGAATAATTCCACACTACATTATCATAATTGATGAATTTTTGGTCAATATATTCTCTCGAATGCTAGCCTGAAGCAACTCATATATTCTAACCATGCATATATTATACTTCACATTACCAATCCTTAATTACTTAAAGAAATATTATGAATTATATATACCTCTAGCTTACCCTTAGAATAGTTCATTCTCACTTGTTGAACTAATTCCAAAAGCCTTATGGCTTACCTTTAGTTCTAAAAGTTTCTTTGTCCAAACTAAAGACGTCGATAATACCAATTTTTTTTAGATTTACTAAGTCTAAATAGAAAACTAGGTAAAAAATTGATGTCCAATTTTTTTTACTTGACAAAGAATTATCTTTCCAAAAATGGGTATATAAGTCTTACATGTTATATTCATCAAGATATTGATATGATTCATGGACCACTAAACTATTAAAAGAGTATTACTCACCACAAATAACATTCATTCTGGAACCTAGAATAATGTCACCTTGTGTAAAAAGGACACATGAGATAAATGTTTTGGTAATACTCAATAATAGTTTTACAATAATTGTTCACTTGGAAAAAAGAAGTCTTATACTTCTCAACACTAACCTAGGTATCACACTTTCTCAACCACTTAGATAATACAAACTACTTCTAGTTATATTTTTATACTTACTTTGTTATCATATTTTGATACACATATGTGATGGGAATATTGTATTTAATACGCAATTAGTAAAATGTAAAAATTATATTGATGAATATTACCGAAGAAGAAGCGATAACTTGTTTTTGTAATTCTGTTTATTACAATTAAACATCCATTATTTTATTTCATGTTATGTGATTATAATAACCTTTTGTTAATTCTAATTCATTGAATGAAATTGAAAATGAATCTTTTGTGTTACTTTCTATTGGTCTTTTCATCTTTTATTTCAATTTTTTTTCTATAAGAATTAATGATTCATTTGTATTTTATATACTTATTTACTTAAAGAACCTTACCTAAATAGGTAATGAATCATTTAGTCAATACTATTTGTTTTGTAACTTATAATGAAACATGATTAAATGGGTGAAAATCATAATAGAAAACAATGTATTAAGATATCATGATCCATATTTCACTTTACACATGATGGTGTAATCATCACCTTCTTCATATCTTACTTCAATTTCTCCTCACAAACATCTCAGAGATGAGACTTCATGTTAAAAGACACTTTTCTGTATGAAATGACCATAACTAACATTGAACATTTATGAAACCATAATGACATAACCATCATATGGTTTTTAAATGATTATCAAGTAATCAATTTACACCCTTTCTCTATGAGGTGTCATAATAGGTATATGGACACTAGCACCCCCAGTTTCCAATATAATAGTATTGTTCGCAAGCACCTGTACTATTCTTGGATACTCTTCCAGTGAAGATATTTACTTTTTCCATTATATATAGTAGGGTTTATTACTATATAACATTCCATTTTTCAACAAAAAATAAAATTTATTAGATTGGTACTTTTTATCATGATTACCAATTTATACATTTTGATTAATTATTTAATTAAATGTCTCCCATTATTTTATTGAATTCTAAGAACCCTCTGTTCTATAATTGGAATAGTATATCGCTAGAGTATTCAAATAGGAAGGATACCGGAACCTCCCCTAATAGTCTACAAGCTTTGACCATGCCACTACTCAGAGGGTTCAAGGTAGGCATTTGACTGGTCAACCGCAGTAACTCGTGGTTCCTTGAACTGTTGAGTGAAGTCCCAACTTCAAAAATCACAAATTGTTTTACCAATGATTTCCTTTAAAATTATATAAAGTTATATTTATATAATAATTACTAACAAATTAGTTAATTCAACCCACCACTCTCATAATAACTCCTCGATAGTAAGAGGCAACCTCATCTTTGGCATGAAGAGCGCCCCAAACACTTGATTTTGTCCAAATTTGAATGATGGAAGGTGGTTATGACATAATATGTCTTTGAGGGGTTTTGTTATTTTTAATGTAAAAATAATAATTTTCTATTTTTAAATCTTGTTCTCTGTGATTTCACTCATAAATGATAATGAAATAAATAAAAATATCTATCATTTTCCAAGTTCATTTTATCTGTGCATGATTATTTTTTATTCTATGTGATCACACACAAACAACACATTCACAAAATAATAAACCATGAAAAAATAAAAGGATGACCTGATCATGAGCCAATATTGTTGGGTGATCCATTAAGTGATTAATGGATCAACCTAGACCCAAAAGGTATTACCTTAAGTCACTATTGTAGTTGGTGTCCTAGAACCAACTTTTTGAACATTGATTACATAAATATTTAATTTATTTAAATATTAAACATCTTATTACTTATTTTTCATTGTTCTGCATGACTAAAATGTAATAATGTCATAGAGTATTTGTTGCATTAATAGGGTCATAGCAGTTCCTCACTCTGATGAGAACCTTGAAGTGCTATGAAAATATTCTTAAATATAGTTCTGCGGTTAGATGGAATACTACGATGGGACACATAGTATACAGACCATCAGGTTTGAGTAATCATAAGCAGATGAGTCTTATTCTCATGAAGTTCGCACCTGGTAATCTCCAAGATGGGATATTATGAGAACATACTTGCCAGAAGGAATTCTGCATGTCTTGGTGTCATTAGATATTCCTATCTACGAGCATGTGTAATGGTCCTTAGACTATAATATTATCATTAATATGTGTCATGACTTGCACACTTAGATTTTATGATGAAAATCATCATGTCATTTGTTGGTAGGAAGTAGGGTACTTTGGGTGCATCACGAATCACATGTTATTAATGGAGAAGTCAAGGAATTATTTATCCCTTCCAATAATGGAAGTTGATATATTGTCCCTTTGATTGAAATAGAACTGATTAACTAAATTCCATGACCATGGTGTAACAAGGAGTTTATTTTAGGTAGTCAAATAATGGAGTATCAAGCATATAGGTTGATGACAGTATCATGAAACCTGCTTGATGAGATATTGTGAAAAAGGGATTATATTTCACAGTGAGCATTTGTATGTGGATTTCATCATTAAGAATTTAAGTTATTTTTCATTGGTTCCTTGACCCATTACTAGACAATAATATTATATTTTAGGAAATCCCACCTAATGCCAGTGAGAAAGAATCCAAGAGGTTCAGACAAAAATGGTTTCTTGTGATCTCGATTAAATTCTATTTGAATTTAATTAATGGAATAAATATTATTCTCAAGATAGAGGAACAGTTTTATTCAAATTAAAATGATCAAATAAGTTAAATAAATATGTATTTGTCGTATTGTGAATAAAATATATATATTTATTTTATTTAAAATTTAATAAATATTTATTTACTAGTTTATAAATAAAAATATTTATTTAAGAGAATAAAATATTTTTATTTGGATGTTAAATAAATGAAGAAGATTTTAAACAGACCAAGATCATGTTAGTTGACAAATTAATTATTTACAAGTCAGTAAATAATGTTTATCCAGTTGGCGCATGAAATAATAATAATACTATTATCATTATGTGGCATGAGATTTCATTTATGGTTCCGTTTTTCACAATTTGGTGCACCCCAAATAATGGTATTATTATTGTTATTATGTGGAATTATTTTTCTATAAAAGTTATAATTACATTTAATTGTTGTTTTGCAATTAAATATTGTAACTGAAACCCCATGTCGATTAATAGGAATGTACTTCTATTGTTCCAAACCCTAGTAAATTGAGAAGTGTATAGACAAACATTTTCTCTCTCAACTCCTCTCATCTCTCCCTCTTTAGAGCAAGAAAAGTTCTTCAAGATCGAAGAATGAGCGGTCAAGAACGATCGACACAAGACATTCCTTCCGCTGCACCAACAACTCGAGAACGAGTGTCATTTTTTGGAGACAATTGGAGCACATGTGGATCACCGCTAGAGGGATTCTACATTGGATCCTCACAAGCCCAATGAAGGAAATATGGAAGGGTTATTCCGGATGATCAACGATCATCAATGAAGAATGTATCGAAGACCGAGATATTTTATTTCTTTATAGATTATTAAATTAACTATAAACATGATGTGTAAGATCCTCTTTATCAGATTTGGTGCTATTATTTTCATTACATAAATCTTTTATTTAAATCTGTGGATACTAGTTTTCATCATCGTATTGATCCTGGATTGGTCATCGATTACAGAAAAATCAAAGTTGGGACCTCCCAACCGGCATGCTTCTGCTACATCCAGATCATACAAGTGGTATCCGAGTGGGATTATCATCATTTATAATTATTTAAATAATTAATTTATGATTTACACTTTAATAATTTAGTTTTTCTATTCTTGTTTAACCATTCTTGTAATCTGAATTTCAATATTTGTTCTTCCCCTTTTCATTTCTCAGAAATCTAACAGAAATGAATAGTTTTTTGATTAAAATTAAATTAAGGATCTTATCAGGAGGCACTGAAAATTCTAACTCAGTAACATGACAGTACACGTCATGTATTCAGAGTTACACACCGTGTAATCTACCATACACATCGTTTAATCTGAATTGCACACCCTGTAGTTGTTTTCAGTGCATCAAGTCTAATTTGGAAATGGATCAAGGCATGTGCATTAATGAAATGCAGTTAGTTAATTCTTACACCGCATGTTGACCAAGATAGACTAGTACATGATCAGCCGTATTACACACCATGTGGACCACTGGACATGGCGTGTAGTCCCTTTAGGTTAGGGGTCAAACTATGTATCTCATACACAGCATAGATGACTGGTAACCACGTAACACAGAGATAACATGGTGTGTGGACCACTAGACACTCCATGTACTCCAAGATTTTTGAAGTATACCTCACACACTGAGTCCTGAGGCTTGTACATTGGAAAAGACAATAAAGGCAGTACACACCGTGTAGTCAGAATTACACGATGTGTACTTTACCAAATTACAGAGAATTAAAACTTTAATGTTTGTGTATGGTTCAGAATTGCATATCATGTAGATTCAAATGGGTATTCACGGTGTTACCTCCAAATTTATGGCTGAGAATATCAGGGAAATTCATAATAGGATTAAGATAAAAGGATTTATTAATTTAAGATAATAATTAATAGATTTAAGCATAATTTATCTGAATAAGAAAAATTAAATAATTTAATTATAGTTTTATTAAATGCCCAATCCATTGCATGTATTTGGATGATCATGAGGTAGAATATAACTTTTTATGTGATTGGTTTCTTTTTAATTTATTTTAAATTAAATTTTTGGGTTGTATTCCATCTCTCGTCATTAATATATGTGGCCCATGTGCCCATGGTTTCTTTTATGTAAACCCCCTTTTTACACCTCACTTGTGTGTGAGATAAAAACATATGTAATTCATAGATATAGAAATGTTGTGTAGGTGGTTCTAGTAAGGAGTCGAGGCGAAACCAATCCAAGGAGATACAAAGGTGGACAGGTGGAAAGATGTAGACACAAACAATAAATGGTTCAAGGTGTTTATCCCTTCGGTCAGCAGGTAGTTTATCAAATTCTTGATAAACTAACCATTTGAAGATCTCATTATCATTCCCTTTATCTTATTTCTGTTAGTTGCTTGGTTTTTCCTTATGGATGTATTTTTGTGACTACATAATTAATGAATTAATAAGAATGCAAGATGGAACTAAAATAAATCGTACTTATGTGTAAATATTATTAGGACCTAGTTAATCACATATGTTCATTCTGATTAATATTAACAACCATGTGATAAAGATTATAAGGAAATTTACGCATAAGAGATAAAAATACCTCAATAAAATATTAAGTCATACTAAGTCTTCCATCACTTGATTAATAGAAAGACTCAATAAAACTATGTGTTCGACCAACCCTTTTTGGGACACTTACTTTTATATAGGAATCTCTTATAAAAGTTTCAGGTTGACTAAAACAATTTATATGAAGAGGAGTAAACCTTTATTGAATTTGTGTAAATTTCGAGGCAAGTGTTGAGGAAATCTCAGTCGGGATTTCAGGATTAGTGAGTCCACTCAATGGATCAAGGAGCTGCAAGTCCATAATTGGAAAATACCTGCCTATATAAATTCCTTCAAATAGCTTGATCAACCCTTGTTGGGGTAATGAAAAGGGGAATATGAATCCTTTCTACTAGAATGTTGAAGAAACTGGACATTATGAGTTCAATAGTGAGGTTCATTAAGACTTGATAAAATAGTGGGAGACTTAATAATATTAATTTATTATCTCTCATAAACTGTAATCAAGAAAGTTCTAATAATGTGCTCTTTTAATTGTAAAATAAAAATGACGCACATGTCAAACACACTATCTCTGTGATCAATACTGGATAAAGACAACATCCTTACCAGAAGTAACTCATAGGAATGGTTTAAACACCTTTGGGTCATTCTATTCCATGAATGGAAATCTTACGTGCTAGAGTCCTCATTACTTGATCCACTTTCCTAAGAGGTGAGTGATGAAGAGTTCCTGTTTTATGAAAAACATATGAACGATGTGATCAATATTCAATGTTTGATGTAAGCATCAATATCTAGTGAACTCATGAAGTCTCACAAAAACATGGATTCCTATAGCATGATTGAGCACCTCTATGGTTTTACCAGGAGAGAGCAAGACAATAATGGTTTGATATCTCCAACATGCTATTTTAGAGTAAGCCTGGAGAGGGTGGCCCTGCTGGGCCTCACGTAGTCAAGGTCATTGGCTATATTGAACATATGTAGGTTGTAGGGTTTAAACTCCCCAATGAACTGGGTACTGATCTCATTATCGCATTACTCTCTCAGATATTCTCTAGTTTTGTGGTGAATTTCAACATGAACAACATTGAGATATCTTTACCAGATCTTCTTATCCTCCTTCACCATGTTGAAAAAGACATTAAGTGAAAAAATACTTCCGTCCTTATGGTAAATAAGAGGAATGTGAAGGTGAGGATATTTAACCCCAAAGCTTCTACACAACCTTCCAATAAAAGGAAGATCAATGGGGACATGAGGGAATAAGAAGATATTTATTTTATATGTGGTATGAAGGGACACTGGAAGAAAAATTGAACCCAACTAAATAAGCAAGGGTCAGCTTCAGGTGAACTTTTTATCGAGTACAATTTATCTATTTCTACAAATTGGGTATTAGATATAGCCTGCGGTGCTCAAATTTGTATCAAAATACAAGAACCCATTAGATTTAAGGAAATTGGTTGAGGGGAGGTAGATCTATGAGGATCCAATAGAGCTAGACTTGCTGTTATAACTATTGGGTACTACCACCTCATGTTGTCGATTGAGATGATATTGGTATTAAAAGGATGTTATTATGTGGCTTATGTAACCAAAAACATTATTTATGTATCCATACTAGATACAAATGAATTTATTTTCATGTTCATAAATGAATGTTTCTTATTTTAGAAATATAGCATTTGTTTTGGTAAGGAATATTTATATAACGGTCTTTACATTTTGGACTATACAAACCAAGTAATGGAAATCAATAATGAAACTACTTTACACCACTCATACCACACCCAACATTGGCATCATCGGCTAGGTCATGTAAATGAGAAATGCCTGACAAAGTTACATCAAGATGGATATTTAGTTTCTTTCAAAATAAAACCACTTGGTGTATGTCTTGCATGTTTACAAGGCAAAATAACCAAATCCCCATTCAGTGGGAATGGTGAAAGAGACAAAGAGATTCTTGAATTTGTTCATACCAATGTGTGTAGACTACTTTCAGTTGAAGTAAGGGGTGGTTACTCATACTTCATAACTTTTACTGATGATTTTAGTAGATATGGATATATCTACTTAATGAGGTATAAGTTATATCCTTTTAATAAGTTTAAGAAATACAAGAATGAAGTTGAGAACCTAATTGGTAAGAATATTAAGAAACTACGCTCAGACCAAGGTGGAGAATATCTTAATCAAGACTTCACTGATTACTTATGGGAATTTTAGATACTATCCCAACAAACTCCTATTTACATGCCCCAGTGGAATGGTGAAAGAGAAAGGAGGAACCACACTTTGTTGGACATGGTGAGATCAACGATGATTCATGCAAGTCTTCCATTATCCTTTTGGGGATATGTGTTATAAAAAAAACACACATACTAAACCAAGTAACAACTAAATAAATAAATGGTATTTCATATGAGCTTTGGAGTGGAAGAAAATCCATGTTATCGAATTTACATGTGTGGGGAAGCGAAGAGTATGTTAAGGCCTATTCATGTAACAAACTCTCACCTCGAGGAACAATGTGTACCTTTATAGTATTCCCTAAGGAAACAAGGGGATATTACATGTACAAACCATTAGATAAAAATGTTTCAGCATTAAGACATGCCATATTCCATGAGGGGGAGCACATATCCAAAAGAGATAGTGAGTGCGATACAGACTTCGATGAAGTCGAGGATCAAGGTAGAAAATATTTGGTATAGAATCATATTACACAAAGCCCCGTGGAAGAAAGATATGTTCTAGAGACACAAGTTCTGTGTAGGATTAAAAGAGGTTAGAGAACTAAAACTTTATGGTTTTCTAGTTACTAAGCATGTTAACTCATTATCAGTTGATAATAATGATCCTCTAACCTACAAGGAAGCCGTAAGTGGCACATATGTTTCCAAGTGGAAAGAATCCATGAATTTTGAAATGGATTCCATATACCAAAACTAAGTCTAGATTTTGGTAGATAATCTAGTAGATGTAAAGCAAGTTGGTTTCAAATGGGTATTCAAGAAGAAAATAGACATAAGAGGAAAAGTCAGTACCTATAAGGAATGGCTGGTTGCAAAAGGGTTTAAACAACGTCAAGGCATTGACTACGATGAAACCACTTCACAAGTTGCAATGCTGAAATCTATCATAATTTTTCTGGCCATTTCCATTAACATGACTATGAGATTTTGAATATGGATGTCAAAAAAACCTTCCTTAATGAGAAAATTTCTGAAGATGTCTATATGACACAACCTGGAGGTTTTGTGACTCCAAATGATAACAATAATATATGAAAGTTGAAAAAAATCCATTTATGGATTAAAGAAATCATCTAGGTCATGAAACATTTATTTTGAGGAATCCATAACCGAATTTGGTTTTATAAATAATTAATGTGATCCTTGTGTCTACAAACGGTTTAGTGGGAGGTCATTCATTTTCCTAATAGTATATGTTGATGACATATTACTTATTGGAAACAAAATACCACTTTTATAGTTTATTAAGGAATGGTTGAATAAATGCTTCTACATGAAGGACTTGGGCGAGACAACATATATTCATGGGATCAAGATCCATCGTGATAGATTCAAGAGATTGATGGGCCTATGTCAAAGTACATACATTGAAAAAATATTGAAGAGATTTAGTATGGTACAATCCAAGATGGGATTGTTGATATCACCACATGGCATTCATATTTTCAAGAAAATGTGTCCTTGGACACAAGGGTATAGAAAGGGAATGGAAAAAAATTCCATTCTCATCAACGATTGGGTTAGTCATGTAAGTTATGTTATGTACTAAGCTAGATTCCGTCTATGCATTGAGTGTGGTAGGAAGATATCAAGATGATCCAAGTGACCATTATTGGACGATAGTCAAGAATATCATTTAGTATCTGAGGCATACTAAGAATATGCCCCTTGTTTTTTGGAGGATATGAGGAAGTAGTCATCAGAGGATATGCATATTCTAGTATTCGGACTGATCAAAATGACATGAAGTTGAAAACGGGATACATCTTCACAACTGAATAGAGGTGAGGTGAGCTGGAAGATCATAAAGTAAGGTGTGGTCATAGATTCTATAGTAGATTCCGAGTATATCAAAGCTTTTGAGAAAGCTAACGAAGAATTTTGGATGTGGATCTTTGTCCAAGATATGGATATGGTACCTAGAATTAAATATCCAATCACACATTATTGTGATAATACTACAACATTGGATCTTGAAAAAGTGCTAAGGTCACATCAGTGGACAAAGCATATACTACGAAAGTGTCATCTCTTGAGGGATTTTTCTTAGAGAAGTGAAGTTGCAGTGAGAAGTGTTTACATGGAAGACAATGTGGCAGTCCCCTTGACTTAAGCCTGGACTCAGTAGAAACATGATCATCATGTGAGGTCTATCAGACTGAAAGTTGTAGGCATTTAGATATAGTCCAAGTGGGAGTTTGTTGGAGTTTGTGTCATAGACCCAACTTTTTGTACATTGATTACAAGAATATTTAATGTATTTACATATAAAACATCTTATACAAATTGTTCATTGTTCTACATGACTATAATGTAGTAATTTCCTAGAGTATTTTCCGCATTAATAAGGTCATAGAAGTTCCCCGCTATGATGAGACCCTTGAAGTGATGTGACAATATTCTTAAATATCGTTATGCAGTTGGATGACATAGTATGATGGGACACACAGTATACAGACCGTGTGGTGTGAGTGATCGTAAGCAGATGAGACTTCTTCTCATGAAGTTCTCATATGGTAATCTCCATGATGAGAGATTATGAGAACAAATAAACCAGTAAAAATTTTGCATGTTTTTGTGTCATTGAATATTCCTACCTGCGAGCATGTGTAATTGTCTTTAGACTTTAAGATTATAATTAATACGTGTCATGACTCGCGCACTTATTTTTGATGACGAAAACCATCACGACATATGTTGGAGGTAAGTAGGGTACGTTGGGTGTGTCATTAATGACATCTTATTAATGGATAACTTGAGGAAGGATTTTTCTCTTACATTTATGGAAGTTGATATCTTGGCCCTTTGATTGAAATAAATCCATCCCCCTAAATTCCATGACCACGGTGTAATAATGAGTTTATTTTAGGTAGTCAAAGAATGGAGTATCAAGCATATAGGTTGATGACACTATCATTGAACCTGCTTGGTGATATATTATGTCAAAGGGATTATATTATACAGTGGGTGTTCATAGGTGGATGACATCATTGCGGCTTTAAGTTCTTTTTCTTGGGTTCCTTGACCCATTGCTAGACAATAATCTTGGACTCTAGGAAGGCTCGCCTAATGCCATTGCGAAATAATCTTAGAGGGTCACACACTAAGTGTTTCTAATGGTCTCGATTAAATTCTATTTGAATTTAATTAATGGAATAAATATTATTCTCAAGATCAAGGAATAATTTATTCAAGTTAAAATGATCTCATAAATTAAATAAAAATTTATTCACATGATTCTGAATAAAATATTTTTATTTTATTGTTGACCATTTAATAAATATTTATTTACTAGTTCGTAAATAAAAATATTTATTTAAGAGAATAAAATATTTTTATTTGGGTGTTCTATAAATGGAAAAGGAGTTTGAATGGACCAAGACCATGTCTGTTGATAAATTAATTTTTTACAAGTTGGTAAATAATATTTATCCATATGGTTTAATAAATAATAATAATACTATTATTATTATGTGGCATGAGATTTAAATTATGGTTTTGTTTTATGCAAGTTGGTGCACCACCAATAATGGGGTTGTTATTGTTATTATCTGGCATAGGTTTTAACTAATAGTTTTAATTGAATTTAATTGTTGTTTCACAATTAAATATTGTAACTAAAACCCCATGACGATTAATAGGTAGGTTCGTCTATTGTGCCAAACCCCAGTGAATTGATAATTGTTGAGCCAGACATTTTCTCTCTCTAATCCTCTCATCTCTCCCTCTCAAGAACGAGAGAAGTTCTTCAAGACCGAATAATGAGCGACCAAGAATGATCATTGCAAGACATTCGTTGCACTGTGGTAGCACCCGGAGAATGAGTAACATTGATCAGAGACCATTGTAGCACATGTGGATCACCACTAGAGGGATTATACTTCATATCCTTGCAAGCGCATTAAAGGATATCTGGAAGGGTCGTTCTTGATGATCAACAATCTTCAATGAATAATGTACCGAAGACCCAAGTATTTAATTTTTTCAGAAAATATTAAATTAATTATAAACATGATGTGCATGATCCTCTTTCTCAAATCCGATGTTATTCTTATATTTTTCTAAATATTTGATTTCATTCCATGGATACTGGTGTTCATCATCATATTGATCCTTGATTGGTCATTGATTACAGAAAAATCAAAGTTGGGCCCTCCCAACTACCACACTTCCACTGTGTCCAGATCCTACAGTCACATCGCTTGCGACTTGAGTTGTTGTGTCAGCCCATCTAAAGCATCTATCTCTTGTTTGGCGTGTAGCCATAACTTCGTGTGATGTACGTCTCTGTTTGTCTCATCATTATACAACAATACTCACTCGTAGGTGAGGGGAACCAGGGAGTATAAAATACAACTATGATAAAATGGGCACTCTGGCCCTTATAAATTTAATGACGCATATGATTCACAGATCACCATTTAAAATAAAATTAATTATTATAGAACCGTTGGAATAATTAAATTAAATAAAATTCACCAAACATGCATTGGTCAGTCCAAGGATTCATGATCAGTCTAAATAAGCTTTAAAATTGTGTATTTAAAATAAATGCATAATTAAAATTAAATTGCATTAAATATTAATCTAAGGGGATTTTTTATTGAATTATAATTAACTCTTATTTTAAATAAATATTTATCATCATTCGTTCCAATTATTAATTTAATTTAAAAAAAATAAAAAAATTAATTAATTAATTTAACAAAAAATTAAATTAATTTAACCCCCAGATTAAAATTAATTTTAAACAAGAAATTAAAAATTAATTAATTTAGTTTAGAACCAAAATTAAATTAACTAATATAAATAATTTTTTATTATTTAAATTACCCTAGTCTGGAAAACCTCAGATGGGGAATGTGCGGGTCGGGCCAAACCCTCACAAGCCCATTCCAGGCAATTTTGGCCCTGTGCAGAGGTATCTTGGGTAAGATAGTTTTTTTAGATCTGTTCTGGTTATGCCAGCCCGCGAATCCTGTTTTGGGGTGAAGCAGACTAGATAGGGTTACCTTCCATATATGTTTAATAATTTAATAATCTATTAAATGATTAATCCATGTTTTATCTTTAAATTATATCGATCTTATAGTTTATATTTTATAGTATTTTAAATCCACATACTTGAATCATTTTTAAGTTTCAAGTATGTGGTTTTGAAATGTTATAAATTATTTTTCATGAACATTTTTTATGAAATTGTTTTTATTTTCAACTATTTTTTATATGTTTAATCCATGTTTTAAGTTTCATTTATACCGGTTTTATAGTTTATATTTTATATGCTTTTAAAGTCACGTGATTGAAAAAATTTTAAGATTCATGTAGGTGTCTTTGAAAACTTATATATTATTTTCCATCAAAACTTTTTAAGAAATTATGTTTATTCTCAATAATTTGTTATATGTTTAATCCATGTATTAAGATTTATTTATATTGGCCTTATAGTTTATATTTTATAGGCTTTTAAAAGCAGGTACTTGAAACTTTTTAAGTTTCAAGTATGTGGTTTTGAAAGCTTATAAATTAATTTTTATCCTAATTTTTTTTGAAATTCTTTTTGTCTTCAACTATTTTTAATATGTTTAATTCATGTTTTATTTTTCATTTATATTGGTCTTATAGTCTATATTTTATAGTCTTTCAAAGTCACGTACTTGGAATGGAATCCCAAATTGGAAATACAGAATGTTCTCCAGAAGAGATGGAGAACAAGAATACCACATCAGAAATGAAGAATGATTTCCAGGGTAAGATCTCTTATAAAAGGGAGCTATCGCTGAGATCTTCTATCAGAATCCAGATTGCTATAATGGAAATTGCCACCTTTAAAGGTTTTTTTTAAAAAAAATTAACCTAACTATTATTTATAATTTTGTTTTTATAAAAAACGTATTTTAAAAAAATCCGAACCCTGGAAGGCAACAGTGGTGGCCTGCCGGTCTTGTTAGCTTCACAGATGCCCGACTACTAGCCCATGATATAGGTTGGTCGCAACGCCTGGATGAAAGGATGATGGAACATGGCGAGGTAGACAAGTCTTGGCTGAGGAGGAGGAGTTTCTAGGGGGTAGTGTACAGTGGGTGCAGGTGGTGGCCGAACAAAGAACCGGGGTCCAGATCTCGGAAAGGAGGCATGAAGGTAGTGGCTGCTATTGAGTGTGTCAGACGTAGTCTCTAGAAGAATAGGATGGGGGTAGTGGTTTTCTAATCCTTAAATGTGGACAACAACTGGTTCGTTCAACATAGGCCGTGAGGAGGTGGGTGCGCCGATTCTTGCCGGCGTGACACTCGAACAGGGAGGCCGCGCAGAGGGTCTCACTGGTTTGATTTGAATGAGGGCGGCCACAGGATCTAGGTGAGGTCATCAGCCATGGGGAGATCATCTCAAAAGAGAGGAGTGCACTGGCTCAGGTTCGTGGTTGGTGCAGGTGGCCACGTGGTTAGGCCAAGAAGGACACGATCGGTGAGGCATGGCCGTAAGAGGTCCTCACGGCCTAGGGAGCTGGATGTGAGTAGGTGGGGCCACCATGTGTGGACGAGGGGGGGGGGGGGTGACTCAGCCCCGAAAATTTGTTTTTTTAAATAAAAGTCACACGACCAATATGCTTTCTTTACCTTTTTTGTTGTTTTATATGCTTTATCAAACTAAACCCTATAGACCAGCCATTTAAGTTTTTTTAAAGCCTATCACTTAGTCTTATTAACAATAAATAAATAAATAAATTAATTACATTATTATTGAAATTTTTTGGTGGAATTATTGTATTATCAGAAAATATTATTCCGAATGATGATAAAATCACCGAAAAACAGATTCATTTGATTTTAAAACTTCGGATGACCATAGAATGAACATCCAATATCGGATTCATAATAATTCTACGGAGTTGGGAAGAAAATGATTCCCTTCTAATATTTAATGAAAATTTAATTCTTATTTGGCTTAAAATCTTTATTTACCAATCTGATACAAATTAAAGGTATCAGACACACAACGGATGCCCCAAAAGGTGGGATTTTAAATTTTTCAACTGAAGATCGAGATGAACTCATTGATGTCGGTGAATTGCTATCCGGGTTAAGATGATGATATCTTTTTGATGAATATTAATCAAAAAAATAAATCCATAAAATACATTGTTTAGATCTGAAACCAAACTCGATGTCTTCTCATCATTTGTTATCCCTGCTCGAAGAATCTGACGTTGAATTCTAATAGATCGTCCACACTTGCGTTAGGAAACTCAGAGAACATCGATCGTTGAAATCCGGGTGCTAGTGTGGAATTTCAATGACACCTTTGATGCTCTGACAATCACCACATTGCGTTCATTATGATGATTGAGAGAGAGCTTGATCTGTGATCCTAGATATAGAGCCCCTCTCTCTAGAATGTAGGAGAGAGGAGTAGAGCGAGAGAGAGGCTATTAATAGTCCATGGATAACTCCTCTCCTCCTATATTTTTAGAGTGTTAGAAAAATATCTGGAATTGCCTCACTGGCCTTGAATAATTAACACACTATATAAATAGTATTTTTACTACAATACTGAGTCATAAATATTATTTATTATTATTATCTCTTTCTCATAATATAATAAATATATTATTTGATAATACCTAATCCATTAAATTGGATCATACTTCCCTCAAATATTATATTAACTGATATTCGTTCAATTAGTATTTTCATGTATTTACTTTATACTTGTAAATACATTTAATAAATAAAATCAGTTCCAATTATCCTAAACTTGAATAATATGAATTTATTTATTACCTTACTGATCGTATCCCATTAGACAAAACCCGAACCCTAGTGGTGGGGTCCACCATGTCCAAAACTCCTATTCAACTGAATAGGGTAAATATTCTTGAGTACTTTATTGTCACGAACCAAGCCGGGTCGCCATCTGACCCGGTGCCTGACCCGGTCCGCAACTTGGCCCGAAAGGTGTTCCCAAACCCCATGGGATGGCACAAGTGCCCGGGTATCATAACATTACATGGGAACGATTTACCCAAAATAAAAGATAGAAATAAAACCAACAAAATAAACAAGCAGAAACTAGAAACAGACAACCGAACACGCCTTTGAACTATAAACAGGTTTAAAGTCTACAATTCAAATAAAACCCAAAATGAAAAACAAGAAAGATAGAGAACTAAAACTCTAATACCAACCTCCAAGTGAAGACCATCAAAAATCTGAACCACTATCACTAAGCACGATGCCTCAACCAAGAATACACAGAGAACAAGGTCTAACTACACCCAAAGGTGTATGTTGGGTGTGAGCCAAGAGCCCAGTAGGACATCACCCAATAAAAAGGTTCCATACCACAAAATCAAAAAGATAATTTAACATTCTTATTTAAGACCATACTTTTAAAATGATTTTAAAGAAAACATTTAAAGGCTGAAAGTAAAAAAAGAAAAGAGCACTGGAAGAAAAATCATTTCACAAATACTAATTTAAAATGGAAAAGAAAATTCATAAAGAACATGCACATACTCAAGTGGTCCTCTGTATGCTGAAAAAAGGCACCACATCATGAATAGTAGAGCATTGTAGGTAAATCCCCTAAGGTTTATCTAGCTCGAATGGGAACCTAGAACCTCATGTCTCAGTGAAACGTGGATTAGAAACCATGACTCTCTGTAAACGTGGCTTAGAAACCACAAACCTCAGTAAACATGGCTTAGAAACCATGACCCTCAATCATTCATATGTTTAGTTAGTTTTTCAATTGCCAATATAGATAAGTGAAACAAGGGCGATACCACTCCAGATCACTAGCACAGTAGTTCTATTCTACCCACCTAGATACCTGGGGTTTTCCCTTATTCTCAACCATGTTCCACATTCACATAGTATTTCACTTTCTCATATCACAGACCACACGAGACATTATACACAAAATCCACCACTTGTATACCCAAAAACCATTTTAAAAACAGATGCACACCAAAACCATTTGGAAACATAATTCACATTACTTTCATGACTTGATAAATCATTTAAACAATTTAAAGAATATTTCTAAATAGTACAACAAGGCTTTGCACATTAAAAAAATTGCCTAGCATCATATATAAGAGTTACAAAAAAACTTAATGCACATTTAATCCTATCAAATACAACTCCCGCACTCCACATATAATTAAATAAATTCAAGTAAACAGTTTATAAAACATTTAAAATTAGCACACGACAGTTTACACTAAAAACATACTTGGTCTCATGCAAAAACACCACTTTAAGCCAAATGTACAGTACAACCATTCCAAAACTTGTTTCCCGTAAATAAAATTATTTATAATTTAAATTAAATGGTGTAAAATAAGTTTAACAAGCCAAAATAAACTATTCCTCCTTCAAACATTTTTTTACAATCGCACCTTAAGTGCTTTAGAAAATATCTTACATTTTGAAGAGAGGACCCAAAACTCTTTTCAAAAAAAAAAACTCTGTGATATGATATGCATGAAAAACCCAATTATTTTAAATAAAAAAACATTTCTAACTCAAATTAGTATTAAACTAAAACCAAATCATGGTTTTCACACCTAAAATACTTAATTGAATGTTTCCAAGAACTCCCACAACAAGACCCATATGAAAGGTACGACCATTTCAGAGGTAAGACCCAATTCCACCGCATGTGCATGTCAAAAACATTTATAAAAACATTTCACACCACCTCAAACAATTCATCAAACACTACCATGCATTTATAAAACCACACACAAATAAACGACAATACTATATTATTCAAAAAATCCAATCTCTTCTGGCGAGTATGCAGAACATTTTTAACATAATTCGCACCATGTAATTAAAACATAGAACATATTAAAATCAACTAAACAAACAAAATTAAATTATCTAAAGGATTCAAAGGCATAGAATCACCTACCTACGACTTTCGAAATTTTTTTGTGTGAATCCAATTGCTGATAAAACGCACCACAAAAAATTCAAAATGGACTTATGGTGGAGATATGGGAGGCTAGCTGGAGCTTAAAGGAGGCCATCAGGGGTGGTTCGTTCCGGAGAATAAAAAAAAAAGCTGGAAGGAATGGAGGGAAGGGGGAAGATAGCGAGCGGGGAGGCTCTGTGCACTGGAAGAAACCTCCGGCTAGAGGGAGGTCAGCAATGGGGAGCAGGGCAGAGCTGTGGCTGCTTGAGGAGAGGGAGGATGGTCTGGCAGGTGTCCCTAGGTGTGGCATGATGGGATGGGTCCGGGGAAGAGATTCACACTTGAGAGAAGGGAGTTCCATCAAGGGTGAAGGCGGGATGGATCGGCGGAGAGACCAGGGGAAAATGGCGCAAGTAGGAGGGCACGGTAGGGCATTCTACAGAGCAGGGCAGCGCGATGTGAGGGTCTCAAGGGGGAAGCAGGGGCGCTA
This sequence comes from Viscum album, assembly GCA_963277665.1. Lineage (NCBI taxonomy): Eukaryota > Viridiplantae > Streptophyta > Magnoliopsida > Santalales > Viscaceae > Viscum > Viscum album. The sequence continues at coordinate 176,814,364 of OY728164.1, forward strand.
CGGGTAAGAGGGGCTGGCCGAAGGGGGGGGGGGGGGGGGGTGTGGCGACGCCAGTAGGCCGGCCGAGAGGAGCAGCACGCAGGGGGTGGAGCACCAACCAGGGGGAAGCATGCTAGGTTTAGAGAAGGGGTGCGATGGGGAAGAGATAAGAGAGAGTTTTTTTTTACATTTTTTCAAAAAAATATTTTTAAAATACTACCAGAGTAAAAAAATTATTTTTTTACCTCCCAAAGGCGGCACCTGGTGTGCCGCCTTTGGGGGGTTTTCCACCCAGGGCAAGGCGGCACATGGTGTGCTGCCTTTGCCCAAAAATTAACCGCCAAGGCAGCACAGCTGAATTTTATTTTTATTTTCATTTTTTTGTTTTGTTTTTATATATATATATATATATAACAAAACTTTTTAGCAGAATTTTTCTGCTATTTAATATCCTGCAGTTTTGCCATTACAGCAGCCTGGATTCTGACTGATACTCTCACCCAGGACTCCCTTTTATAAGGGGGTTTTCCCTGAAAATCAAACTGCATTTCTGATTTGGGATTCTGGTTCTTCTTTTCCTGCGCAGTACATTCTGCGTTTCCGATGTGTGATTCTGTTTCAAGTACGCGACTTTGAAAGACTATAAAACATAAATTATAAGACCAATATAAATGAAACTTTAAACACTGATTAAACTTATAAGAAATAGTTGAAAACAAAAATAATTTCATAAAAAATGTTGATACAAATTAATTTATAAGCTTTCAAAACCACCTACTTGAAACTTAAACATATTTCAAGTACGTGACTTTGAATGCTTAAAAAAGATAAACTATAACACCAATATAAATTAAACTTTAAACAGTGATTAAACATATAAGAAATAGTTGAAACCAAAAATAATTTCATTAAAAATGTTGACCAAAAATAATTTATAAGCTTTGAAAACCATCAACTTGAAACTTAAAAATGTTTCATGTTCCCGACTTTGAAAGACTATAAAACATAAACTATAAGACCAATACAAATGAAACGTTAAACATTGATTAAAAATATAAGAAATATATCATTTAGGGATCAAATTTTTATTCAAATGTTTTAAATAAGTATATTTAGAAATATTTCCAGAGGAGTGGTGGATTTTCGAGCTGCCAATGGCGCGGGGCTGGCTGCGTTGGCCATTGGTGATTACCATCTCTCATTGCCAACTGGAATGCTTCTGGTTTTACATAACTATTATTATGTACCTAGTGTTACCAAGAACATAATTTCTGTATCATGTTTCGATATGGATGGATTTATTTTCACGTTTGGAAATAAGGGTTGTTTCTTTTATAAGAACAACGTATGTTATGATATGACACATTTAAATAACAGTTTGTATGTATTAAATTATGAAAAAAAAGTTTTGAAAATTGATTAAGAAACCAACTCAACCCACTCATACAACACCCAGTTGTGGAATCACCATCTCAGTCATGTAAATGGGAAGCATTTGACAAAGCAATCACTACTACAAAAACGGGCAAGGGAAGCACCACTTTATATCACCGCTAAGCAAAAAATGATGATAAAGAAGCCATGTATCAGTGCTAAAATTTTAGCACTGATGTAGGGTAATCTTTATCATCACTGAAAAAGCACTCATAAAAAGCCCCATTATCTATGAAAAAAAAAGTGCTGATAAAGAAGGCATGTATCAATGCTAAAATGTTAGCGCTGATACACAAAGGATTTATGAGCGATTTTTTAGCACTGATAAAACCGTAGTCCCATATTTTATAAAATTGGTCGCACAGTGTCCTTGATTAATCACACCCTAAAGCTCTCATTGTACTATAACCCTGCGACTTCTCCTCCTCTAAGGTGAATTTCATTTCTCTTGTTCTTGATTATCTTCATGAACTTTATTCTTAGGAAGGATGTGAAAACAATGCTTATTCGGTTTTTGTGTTTCTTTGTTATGGTTTTAATGGTTAAATTTCATACATAGGAATTTTAGTGTGAATTTATTATATGTTTTCCCTTTCATGCTACTATGTATGGGGTATTTATCACTATGATTATAAGGGTGATCATTGATTGATGTGGTTGGGAGCATGTGGTGTGGTAATTAATACAGTAGTAATGGATGGATTACTGTGTGGTTATGATAGCAATGATATGGCTATTTAGGCCAAAAAAGTGGTTTTATGGATTTTATAATGTATTTAGTTTTATATTATGTCCTGAAAATTTAGTTGTTATTGGGTGGTGTTATAGTTTCCTTTTAGCGTGGAATATGGTTGGAATAAATGAAAATAGTAATGGGTGATTTGTTGGAAATGATAAACGATGGTTTGTTAAATGATTAATGATAATGATTTGAATAACTATGTTTAATAAATGTTTAATGATATAATAAATGTTATTAATGATTAATGAATGGATTATAGTGGGTAGTGATTTAATGATTGGTTTTACATTAAAATGGTTAACAATTGAAATGCATATGGTAATAAAAATCCAAGAAATTATAATGTTAAATACAATAAGAAGTTGGTAATGTTGATATGGATGCTTATGTGATTTGTTGGGGATTATTTTTGTCATTATAATGGAATTGGTTTTAAGAGGGTGGTAGTAACAAGGTAATGGTTGACGAGGGTGTTTGGAGTGTTAGTTTGGTGTAAACCCTTAGGAAATATTTATGTGTGACTATATACTTATTATATTTTCTTATTATTTCTTACACACCACCACTGGAGTCGAGAAACCTGATTTAAATCCATATGGGTACTTTGGTTTTGAGTGTTTTTCTCAATATCTAGGTTATAGAGGGAACACAAATAGAACCACTCCCTATTCCCTTTCCCCCTTCACACTTAATATGCATTGTAATGGATCACAGTGGGTGTATATATACAACCTATAATGATTTTAGGTTTTGGTGTATATATATTCTTTTTTACATGATTATGTGTATTTGGTGTGGATACAAAGTATGGGTTGTGCATTGTAGAAGGAGAGTATGATTTTTATGTCCTTCATGTTCACGATATCATACTGTGATTTGGATTTGATGTGTCGTTGTTATGTGGATATGGTTTTTTATGTGTTTGTGACATGTGTATGTGTGGATATATGGTTATGGGATTATATAGAAGGGGTTTAAGTATAATAAATATTCCATTAGATTGTGAGAATGACCATATTAGTGGGGAAGTGGATGTAGGGTAATTTACTAATATATACTCATTTGATATTACACTTAAGATGGAGTTTGGAATTAGACACTAATGAGGCTAGAATGGGATGATAAGTAAATAATATTTGTTAAAATTTTCATATGGAATAACATGGGAGACCATCTATGACACAAGTGATTACCCCCCCTATGATTTAAATTAAGTAACTTGAGCTTACCAAAAATATTAGGCATGATTATATTGAATGTAGGGCAGAGACCTAGGAGGGGTAGATTTATCATTCTTGATTATTCTTGTGTTTGGACTAGGGTGATTTGAGGAAACTATAATGAATCTAAATTAATTATATTTTCTGAATTCCATATTATAGAGATTATGATAATCCTTTCTTTACATATAGAGTTGGCTACTGGTTTTCATCCATATGTATTTTAGGTTTGGGAGGTATAAAAGGATGGACTATTTGATCATAGATGGGTTGACCCAATATAGGAGGATTAGTCATAGAGGATGATGATGTGTGAGTTTTACCATCTATGACACAAGTGATTATCCCCATGAACCACTTTGTGTTTGGAAACTGTGTTGATTTTGATGGGGGGTCTATCCTGGCTCTGTTGATTTCCAAATCATTATTAGAAATGGTTAGGCACAATTAATCTCTATTTTTGTAAGGAAGTGGTTCTCTTCTACTATATTTGGAAGTCTTGTTTTGTGTATTTGAACCATAAATACTAACATTTTAGATTCAAATAGGATGGAGATGAATAATGATTTGATGGATGCTAATCGTTTGACAATAGTGTATGAGAACGAAGTGGAAGAGTTCATAATGTTTTCAAAGGATCACACAAAAGATCCTTCTCAAATCCATTGTCCATGTTTACATTGTTTTTATTCTAGACTACTTACTCCATAGGAGTTGGAAGAATATTTTATATTTCACAGAATAGATCAGAGTTATAAATGTTGGAATAAACATGGAGAAAAAGAGAATATAGTTACTAGCTGGGATAAAACTACGTTTTATCTATCATCAGATATGAATACAAATACGGATAATGAAGAAGACAGTATGGAGGATGTGATTATAGATGTGAATGATGATGACGATCGTATTGAGGAAATGACAAAGAAAATTGAAGATAAACTCTGTGATTTCCAAAAATTGTTTGAGAAGTTAAAGAGTTGTGAAAAGACTCCATTGTATGTTGGTTACACTAAATATTCAGCATTGTCAACTATACTGATGTTGTATAAATTGAAAGTATGCAATAGATGGAGTGATATCAGTTTTACGGAACTACTTGCTCTCTTGAATGACATGCTCCTGGAAGAAAATGAGCTCCCATGCTGGGAATATGAAGCTAAAAGAAATAAATATGGGAAATTATATCATCTGGATGACTCTCCAGCACTCATAGTACATGGTCTGTTATGTTGGTAAATTATAACTTTCCACCCTGGTTATGCATGAAGCGGAAATTCATCATGTTATATATGCTTATATCTTGACCAAAATAACCAGGTAATGATATTGATGTTTATCTGGCTCCTTTGATTGTGGATTTGATATTATTTTTGGATTTAGGTGTTATGATGTATGATGCTTATAAAAGTTAATACTTCATGTTAAGAGTGATGTTGTATGGGAAAATAAATGATTTCCCTTCTTATGGAAAATTTTTAGACTATAACATTAAATGAACTCAAGGGTGTCCCATGTGCGAAGAAAATAAAGAATCAATTAGTTCGAAACATTCATCTAAATCTGTGTTTCTAGGACATCGTAGATTTCTACCTCATCGGCATAAGTACTGATCTTGGACAACATCATTCAATGGATGTTCAGAACAACATGAAACATTGTCTCCACTACCAAGTGATCAGCTGTTTGAGAATGTAAAATATTTGAACACTCTTGTTGGTAATCCATTTTTAAAAAACCTTACAAAAATCGGTTGAAAAAGGAGACCAGTTTTTTTTTGAATTACCACACTGGAATTGTTTTGTATGTCAAACATTTTCTTGATGTGATGCATGTGTAAAAAAATGTATGTGACAGTGTTATAGGAACTTTGCTAAATTCTCCTGAAAAAACAAAGGATGGAATTGAGGCAAGGTTAGACGTGTTTGACATGGGAATATGAGAAGAGTTGGCTCCTGTGAAGGGTGAAAATCCAATGTTTCTTCCTCATGTTGCTTATAATATTTCTAGGTAAGAGAGATATTTTTGTTTTTCAACATGTTCAATGATTTAAAGGTTCTCGAGGGGTATTCATCAAATATCAATAACATTGTGTCAATGAATTATATGAATTTAAAAGGATTCAATTCACATGACTGCCATGTTTTGATACAAAATCTAATTCCTACAGATTTACGATGCATTTTTCCCAAGAATTTTCATCATATGTTAACCAAACATTGTTTCTTTTTCAAAGCTATATATAGCAATGTTTCTTTTTCAAAGATATATGTAGCAATGTTTTAATTAGTGTTTAATGTTTCATTTATGTTGTTCTTATATTTTATGTTTTATAGTCTTTCAAATTCGCATACTTGAAACATTTTTAAGTTTCAAGTAGACGGTTTTGAAAGATTATACATTAATTTTTATGGACATTTTTTAGGAAGTTTTTTTTTGTTTTCGACTATTTCTTATATGTTTAATTAATTTTTAATGTTTCATTTCTATTGGTATTATAGTTTATGTTTTATAGTCTTTCAAAGTAGGGAACTTGAAATATTTTTAAGTTTCATGTTGATGGTTTTGAAAGCTTATAAATTGTTTTTGGTCAACATTTTTTGTGAAATTATTCTCGTTTTCAACTATTTCTTATATTTTTAATCAATTTTTAAAGTTTCATTTGTATTGGTCTAATATTTTATCTTTTATAAGATTTCAATTCACGTACTTCAAATATGTTTAAGTATTAAGTAGGTGGTTTTGAAAGCATATAAATTAATCTGTATCAACATTTTTTGTGAAATTATTTTTGTTTTCAAATATTTCTTATATGTTTAATCAGTGTTTAAAGTTTCATTTATATTGGTCTTATAGTTTATGTTATATAGTCTTTCAAAGTCGCGTACTTGAAACAGAATCACACATTGGAAATGCAGAATGTACTGCACCGGAAAAGGAGAACCATAATCTCACATCGGAAATGTAGTATTGTTTTCAAGGAAAACCCCCTTATAAAAGGGTGTCCTGGGTGAGGGTATCAGTCAGAATCCAGACTTTTGTAATGTCATAACAGCTGGATATTAAATAGCAGAAAAATTCTGCTGAAAAGTTTTGTTATATATATATATATAAATATATAAAACAAAACAAAACAAAAATTAACATTAAATTAAAATTTTTTAAAAATAAATTTATGCAAAGGTGGCACCTGGTGTGTCGCCTTTGCGGTTAATTTTTGGGAAAAGGCAGCACACCATGTGCCGCCTTGCCCTAGGCGGAAAAACCCCAAAGGCGGCACACCAGGTGCTGCCTTTGGGGGGTAAATTTTTTTTTTTTTAATGTAGATGTATTTTCCAAATTATTTTTTTGAAAAAATGTATATAAAAAAAACTCAATAAGGGAGGAAGAGAGGAAGAGGGAAAAAAGAAAAGAGAAAATAAAAGTAAAATAGAAAATGGGGATGAAAAAATAATATAAATAAATAAATAAAAACCTAAATCCTGAATATATATATAACAATTAATTTTTGGATTAATAAAATAAAGAAAAAAGATATAAAAATTATAATAATAATGTTAATAATAACAATATCCTCAAATTATAATATATTTATTGTTATCATTAAAACAATCTATTAATTCTTATTAAACTTTTTATTTTTATTTTGTTTCTTTATTAATTCATTTTATTTAATTAGTTGACATTAGCAGGTCACCCAGTGGCTCATGCGAAGCCGTGCGGTCTCCAAATCTTGCTTTGCCAGAGCGTCAGACGTTGTGAAGCCGCAAATACTCATTTATCGAGAAAAACTCAAAATTCAACCAGGACTCATCCCGTATCCCAACAGAATATTTTAAAGCCAAATAAAATAATAAAGTGACTGTAATTTATTATTATATTAATAGGAATATTAATAACAACAAAATACAATTTATATTCTTAACACTAATAATAATAATAATAATAATATCTTCAAACAATATTATTGTTATTATTATCATAAAATAAATCATTAAATTTTTATTACAGTCTTATTTTATTTTTATTTTTATTTTACCACTCATTTAATTTTATTTCATCATTATTAATCCATTTCATTTATTTTTCTGAACATTAGGAAGGCGTACGAGGAACCGGGCGAGGTCATGGATACCTAGATGAGGTCGCACGACTTTGACAGCGGCACACTGAACGTTGTCAAGGCCAAAACTCTCATTTATCAGCGCAAAAGCACAAAACCACAGTCGGGCTCGACCCGCATTTCATATATGTATATATAATAAAAAATTAATAATAATAAATAGAAGAAGATATAATTATAATATAAAAATAAAAATTATAAACCTGACGCAACGTGATGTCCAGGTGTGACAATTCTCCCCACCATAAAACTTTCCATTTCCGAAAATCCACAACTAGGATCGAACCCCAAAGTAGAATTTGAAACCCCCTTATGGTTCAAAGAGGATACAAAAAAATAATTTGAAAGGAAGCAAACACGTCATGCTTAGAGAAAGTCACTTAAATGACGACCCCAAGAAACCCATAAAAGACTTTCCACTATGTGTCACCCACCCCAAAGAGCTAGAACACCCCTAGTTGATTAATTTCAGAAGGGAACTCTTGCACCCACAGATACCATCTTCACAAGACAAAATACTACAAGCACCATTGAATGAAAACCACGTCGTTTGACTGGAACATGCAAACAATACCAACCACGCATAAGGAATACTCTTATCACCTACCACCAAGTCATATCTATAAACAAAACTAAAAGGCCAACAAGGGAAAGACCAAAGGGGCTCCCCACCATTAGAAACATGCCGACACCCGAGAAAAAAAAAGAAAATCAACACAAGTAGGCCCGGTCAGACTCCCCACCATTGTGAAAAAGGCCAACACTGACTCATTCCAGAGACTTTTGAGCAAGACTCGTTATGGGTCTCCCCACCATTAGAATTGACAAGAGATACAAAACATTTAGAATTTCCTGACAGTGACCAAACACCCCACCACAAGGGGAGGGGAGGGAGGGGCCCAACCATCGGGTGTTAAAACCACAACCTATGAACAACCAGCATCTCCACGTCCTCGGATGAGCACTATTCATCTTTGCAACTGATTTACCAACAGACCCCATAAATACCACTATGAGCGAGTTCATCCAGTGGTACAAAAACCCAGGACCTTAATGTAATGATTCGACCATGCCTCCTCCTAGACACATGAAACCTCATGCACCCAGATGAGTTGTCGGAATGGAACAACCACATAAAACAATTTAAATTGCTTTTACATTCAACATCAGTGACCGAAATAAAGTCAGAATCCCATACACTCTCAGGGTTCTTGACCATGCACCATCTTCACTCCGAGGTCTATGGATGGAGCCCTGATGTTTGAACCATCTCCTGCCTTGTAGCTAGGTATTGAAGGCTCCTAAACCGAGCTTCTCCTTTTTTTGCCACACGCAATCACATCGCGGCCGAAACAACACCAACAATCTCAATTCACCGCGACATCCAACTACTTCCACTCTAAGAATCTACCAACACATGGGTTTTGATGATGCACATGCATCACCTCCTCACCTTAACTAAGAAACTTAAAAATTAAAGATGCATAAAAACACTCCTCTTTCAACAGAAAAATCAAAACTTTCCAATAGGAGGATGCACTCTTACGAAAATAGGGATTCTCGAAGGGTTCTACGAAACCCACCTTTACTCATCAAGAGAACTCATGCTACATGACATCACCAAACATGACCCTTGTAGCTGATGAAAGCACTAAAAACCTTTCAAACCATTGATCGACACCGATAAATACTAACCGCCTTCACCGTTCCCCGCTGGAATTTCTTTCACTGCTTTCAGGGGAACCTTCAGACACAATGATGTCAAACATCATACCTGACAACCAAGACAACTCAAAGAGACCAAAAATCTCCTCAAATCCACTCTCATTTTTCATCACTCTTATAGAGGATCCTCTTAACCAAAAAGGAAAAAAGGATAGATATAGCACCATCAATCAAAAGGGAGAGTCCTTGCTTTAATTAAATGGAGGGTCGAACAACGATGAATTACCCGTTGCCTCACTTCAAACACATGTTAACGCTCTATGGGGGGCGTGCAATAGTCAATAAAAAAACCATGGAACTAGTCAAACTGGTCCAATGGTGAAGACATATCGCATGCGAACACTAAACGTGCAGGGGGAACCACTACAAGGGCTTCCCGAAGCCCCTTTCAAAAGAATTCACAAACCACACGCTTTCATACCAACTTACAAATAAAAATTAAAACTAATGACACAAATCATTCAAAAAGGATTCTCGGTTCAAAATGCCTCAAATACAACATTTCAGAAACACAAGGACACACCACTCAATCACCGGTTATTAACACACCGAATTCTCATTTAACCAATCTTTTTAAAATCAGAAAACCTGGTGGGTTGAACAAACACCAATGGTGTCCCTTGGGCCTCGCACATGCATGTTCCCATGCAACATCGACACCCACCTCATATCCATCTAGGAATTCATCTGCTCGTGCCATTGACCACTTCTCTTTCCATATAATCTCATGCATGTGGTTTCCCATGAGAACACCAAGGATCAAAACAAAACCTTTCCATTTTTCAAAACCAAAACATTCAACCCACACCTTTCAAACCTCATGCATCATTTTATTTTTAATGTGCTTCATTTGAATATTTTTTTAAAACAAAATAATTTTTACTTAAAAATCAGATTTTCCTGAATCCAAAACAACGATGTGCGGAGCGATGCAAGAGGAGACTAGTGTCAGTGGGTGATTGGAACATATGGTTGGCGGCCATACGCCAATCACGCTACTGCCACTGAGAGTATTCTAGGACAATGTCCCCAGCTCCACATGGCTTTCCAGACCATTCGAGCTCACTGGGACCACTGACCCCACTCCCTTTTCATTTCCACTAAACAAGATTAACCACAAGAACCAATGACTTAGACAAACCTCAACTTACTTTTGTAACTCGAGTCCCTCCATGAGGTGTGTTGGACAGGCACCTTACTTGTAGCTAGAACATTGACTTCCAACACACTTAACTTTGATCTACCCTTACTCTATCCCAAAAGAGCATGACCGAAAAGAGAAAACCTCCTCTGATACCATTTTTTCACAAACCAAGCTGGGTCACCATCTGACCCGATCCGCGACATGGCCCGAAGGGCATTTCCGATCCCCACAGGTTGGAACAAGTGCCTAGGTATCAAAACATTTCATGGTAATGATTTACCTGAAATAAAAGACAAAAAGACAACAAACAAAATAAACAAGCTGAAACTCGAAACAGACAACCGAACATGCCTTTAAACTATAAATAGGTTTAAAGTCTACAATTCAACTAAAACCCAAAATGAAAAACAAAAAAGATAGAGAACTAAAACTCCCATAAAAACTTCCAAGTGAAGACCATAAAAAATTAGAAAAACCATCACTAAGCATGACGCCTCAACCTGGAATACACATAGAATAAGGTCTACATACACCCAATGGTGTATGTTGTGTGTGAGCCAAGATCCCATTAGGACGTCACCCAATAAAAAGGTTCCATGACACAAAATCAAAAATATAATTTAACATGCTCAGGTGAAGCTGCACAGTCTCCAAATGTTGTTTCGCCTGAGCGTCGGAAGTTGTCAAGCCGCAGAGAGTCATTTATCGAAAAAAACTAAAAAATCAACTGGGACTCATCCCGTATCCCGACATAATATTTTAAATCAAAATAAAATAATAAAGTGATAGTAACTTATTATTATATTAACAGTAATATTAATAATAACATAATACATTTTATATTATTTACACTATTATTAATAACAATAATATCTTCACACAATATTATTATTAATATTATCATTAAAATAATTCCCTAAATTTTTATTACAGTTCTTATTTTCTTTTTATGTTTATTTTACAACGCATTTAATTTTATTTCATCATTATTAATTCATTTAATTTATTTTTCAGAACATCGGGAAGGTGTGCGGGGAACTGGGCGAGGCCGAGCAGTTACCTAGGCGAGGTCGCGCGGCTTCGACAACATCACACTGAATGATATCAAGGCCAAAATTCTCATTTATCAGCGCAAAAATGAAAAACCCCACTCAGGATCAACCCACATTTCATATATATATATATTAAAAAAATTAATAATAATAATTATAAGTAGATATAATTATAATATAAAAATAAATATTATAAATCTTACGCAGTGCGAAGTCCGTGTGTGACAGTTATTGTGTATGACCCTCTCGGTCCTTACCTAAATAATAGTAAATATTATTCATAGTCTAAGAGAGAGATTCTGTAACCCATCATTTCACCTAAAGAGATAAGTATTGTCATAGTAGTGAAAAAACCTATGAACACGCACTGTGTAATATAATCTCTTTGTCTTTAATATCTCCTAAAGTAGTGGACACACACGTTTCATCTCCATTTTATTACTTTATTATTTGTTGATATAATTGGTTGGATTTACCCTAGATGACCAGGTCCATGGATTTGTCAAGGTACTACCATCATGACCTGCATGACCTGTGATATATAACTTCCTTAACCTGGAAGTGACAAATATTTTCTTGACAATAAAACCAATGCCATTCCACCAATGATGCACCCAACACAAAATACATCTCCATGATTTCGTTATCTTAGTTGTTTCCTTGCATAAATTACATGATCAAATGGCACACATTGGTTATGATCTCAAGTCTGGAAACAAATTCACATGTCCATAGATAGGAACATCCAATGACACAAAAAACATGCGGTGTTTCTATTGGCGGGTCTATTTTCATTATCTCACTACTAGAGATCACCATGTGAGAACTTATTGAGAAGAAGTCTCAGTGCTTATGATCCACGAACACCTGATATCCAAACATCTACTACGTCCATCCAGTAAGATGTAACTAGAAAATGTGACCTATATTTAGGATTAATTTCATTGTATCTCAAGGTTCTCCTTATAATCTAAGATATTTTATAACCTTTTGAAACAAAAATTAATCTATAGAAATTACAATTGCAATAGTGGACGCAGAAATGTATACACTACAATGGTAAGAGTAAATCATGTACATCAAACTTGAATACATGATGTGGTAATCAAAAGCACTATATAGTTGGGTCTTGGTCCCCCGATATTTAAACACAAACGGCCTGATTGTGTTTCCAAATGCCCAACACACCTCCAAGGGCCTCCTTAACACATGGTACACAAGCTATAGAAACTCAAACCATCACTTTTTTTTCAAAACTGAAACACTGATACGGTGCCTTCCCAAGCTCGTCTTACTAAATACATGATTACATTGTCGTCACCTTCACAACTAGTCCATGAAATCTTCCTCCATTGGTTTCACAATTCAAATCCAACACTGAGTCATAGTACCCCACCAATGGAATTACCGATTTAAGCATACCCTTAGTGCTCCAACGATGATCTTGGAATGATTCACAGCTTAAAAGGTCAATTGAATCTCAAATAATATCAAAGGTTTTTTCGAGTTGACTTTTCATGAAAAGTCTCATCCGATATTAACCACATTTTCCTCAACTGGCAACATTCCCTTTGGAAGTTCCCCATCGATCACATACTATATGAGAGGGAGATATACATACCCAGTCATAAAATCCCTAATCAACAACCCTCAAAGCTCTCAGCATGGATGGTCATTGCTTTTTAAAAGCTAATCTCGGTGCCTATAGATGAAGGCACCTCTAGGATTTTCCGAGAATGATCATTGAAGCCAGTAATCGACTTCTGGTGACATCTCTAGCCCAAACATCCATTTAAACCATTGTGCCTTATCATGAACATAGGAAAATTATCGATCCAGTATGTTTAGATCATCAATAATTAAACACCCCTTCCGAGCCTGACTGAAGTCTGAGGTATCCTCAGAGTCAACAACTGGAGTCCAAGGAGCTCATCCAAGGAAGTCTATATTTGGTTTTCACAAGTATGATAGTGGTACAAAGTTGAACGTCCACATAAAAAGAACATTGACTGACCCTAAGTAGTATATTCCTGATGATCAAGTCAAAGGGAAACAACTGGTGTCCACGAGTCTGACCATAGCGTTCCTACTTGAACGACTACAAAACAGACCTTTAATAGCACTGGTGTTTATCAGTGCTAGAAAAATAATTATTAAAGGTCACTTTTATCAGTGTTAAAAAGAGAACACATAAAGGTTACCTTTTATCAGTGCTAAAAGAAAGTGCTAATAAAAGGTACCGTTTATCAGCACATTTTTTAGCGCTAATAAATGGTATCCTTTATCAACACTTTTATATAGCACTAATAACAAGTACCCTTTATCAGTGCTAAAAATAATGTACTGATAAAGGATAAACTTTATCATCACTTTTTATCCCTCATAAAGGTCAAGAATAAAATGAAACAATTAAACAAATATTTTAAAAAAAACACTAATTTTTTTAATTAAATAATTATTAATAAAAATGAATAAACAGAATATACATATATATTAATTATAAAAATTAACAAATCGTATATATTAAATATGTAGACATGTAAAATGAATAAAACGAAAAAAACAAATAAAAATTTAAAAAGAGTAAATTAAGAAAAATAGTAAACATTTTATTAATTAAATAGTTATTTATAAAAATATATAAATTTAATATACATATATATAGATTATAAATATTAATAAATAATATATATTAAATGTGGATATATAAAATTAATAAATTTTAATAAATAAACAAAAAAATTTAAAATGAATAAATTATAAAATTATTTAAAAATTTAATAATGATACAATTATTAATAAAAATTAATAATTATAAAATATATATATTTATTATAAATAGTAATATATAATATATATTACACATAAATATATAGAAAATGAATAAAATGTAATAATTAAAAACATATTAATGTCTTATTAATTTTTAATGTTGTTTGATTTTTATATTTAACATATATCAAACACGTGTTACAATGATTTAACATAAATATACATAATTAATTTATTTTTATATACAACACACACACATAAATATTTATACAATTAATGAAATATTATAAAGAAACACATTCACCAAATATATATGTAATTTATTCAATTTTTTGTATATTTTAAATTTTCATTATAAAATGATACATTTAACATATTATGTTTTTAAAATTTCAATTTTATTTATTTAATTTTAATATCATTACATATATGTATTATTTATTCATTTTTAATATTTTTTATTTTTTATTTTATTTTTGAATTTAATCTTTTTTTATTATTTATTTATATTTATTTATTTACTAGGTTTGGGTATTTTCAATTTGTTTTCATATTTACTTCCATATATATATATTTATATGTAATGTCTTGTATTTTCAGTGTATTATTTTTTAAATATTATATGGAATGATTTCGAGACCAGACCTTTCGACAACGTGTGATTGCAAGGCCCGGAGTGCACAGAATAAATGTTTGGAAGAAATTTAAATTTTAAAGAGCGCGCGTGAGTGGTTTTCCTGTAAAAGTGGAATATCTTCTAAATGGGTGCCCAGATCAGAAATCTGAGGGCACCGTTGCGTTCAGGGCAACTACTTTCCCTTAGGCGAGGCCTAACATCGATCGGTGTGGGTTAGCTGCGAGAGTTAGTTTTTGGACGTTTAATGAAAATAAAATAAAATAAAAATTTATTTTATTTAAAAGTTTCCTTTTTTTCACAACGAATTAATTCCTCCCTTTTTAAATACCTTCTTATGGAAAGTTCGCAGGGTTAGCCTCATAACCCTACGAATTGAGAGAGAGACTCTTGGAGCTTTGGAGGATAACTCGTTGGCGGACGACGACGACGCATCTCGGATCTGACGAACCTCGTCAACAAATGCGACACGGTGATAATTCTTCAATCGGATCGAGGTAGGGGTTGTTATTTCGATTCTTCTTTCCTCGTTTTGGGATTTTATGATGAGCGCGGATCAACCACGAACATTTTGATCTGCGAATCATGCGTTCTTGCAGGAGGGTGTTATTTTCCATTTTTTTGGGGTTTGATTTAGGAATTTTAATTGTAATAATTGTTGGACTATTGTTTTGAATTACCTTGTTTAATCCTTCTAACGGGATCGGATCAACGTCGTGACGAATGAAGGCGAAGTTTCATTCCTCCTTTTGGTTTATTGAATTTTTATTTCCTATTTTCTTGGTGTTCTTCGTGTTCTTTGTGGGGTGACAAAAAACAGATCGTTGTGCATCTGTTTTGTGATGCAACAATCCCAAATTAGAGATTTGACATCGAGGAGACCTAGCGGAGGTGTGACAGAAATGGAAACAGATGAATCAGCACGGTTTGGGAATTATCGTTCTTCGAACGTTCTTCGAGCGAATGATCAAAATGCATTTTTGGTGCTGATCAGAGGCCCGAAACTGATGGAATAGACTTCGTGATGTCGGGGTGACCTCAGATCTGGAGTTTCGTTATGATCAAACCGTCGGATCGAAGACTGGAGGAGAGACTGGGGCGTGGCGGGGACGAGTGTCGTTTCTATAATTTTAAATATTGTTTTTAATCGCCTTGTTTTGCGAGGCACGAAGCGTTGACATGGTGTGTCCCCTAAGAACATGGTGTGTGGGTCCTTATGCAGGACTCGGTGTGTATCTCAAGTGATACATGGACCCAGAATGGAGTACACGGCCGTGTACTCTACCACAAGGCTAGACCAGGCCGACTACATGGGTAACCTCATGTAACAGTTACACGGGATGGTGCACATGGGATAAAGAAATATACGGGAACATGGCCGCGTACATGGAGAGGACCCCGGCTACTCAGACATGGCGCGTGATCTGTACTACATACTGTGTATTGACTTTCCTACACGACCAGCCTTGCGACATGGGCCGTAGTACATGGGCAGTACCCAGGGTCAGAAGATATGGCGTGCGACACTTCTACATGTCATGTACTTTTCAGTACATGGAATAATATTCTTGTCCACCGTATCTTGGACATGTTTCGTTTGGGTTTGTTGCCCCTTTTCTCATTCCCCTAAAGGTCATGTATCGTTTCCTACTACAAGAGTATGATCCCTTCAGCAGGACTTTCAGAGATAGAGTCAGGTATCCCTCCTAAAGGCCCGGAGTGAGATCCTATATCCATTATTGACCCTAGGTAGAGTCAGGTATCGATGTGACTACTTCCACATGGCGTCGATCCTCTACCTAGCACGTGAATTTCAGATGAGTCGCAGTATCTTCCAAGGCCCTGACAGTGATCCTCATATGTGTATTGTGATTTTTCCCCTTTCAAAAGTGTGTTCTCCTAGAATGAGTGCATCCATCTCTCGTGACCTTTCCCGACGAACATTAATTCTTAGAAAAAATCATCAAAGCTATCAGACTCATGGAGTGATTTCTCTTAGGTGAGTACTTCATGGAACCTTCGAACTGAATCCCTAGTGGGGGTATGTTGTTGCGTGACTTGTCTCTAGACTGCGGGTTTGGGATTTGAGTATATCTAGATAGTGTTCTCCTATTATATGTTCAGTATACATATACTGTGTAGATATGACTATGCCTTTCCTTTGTGTATTGCCTTGTAGTTTTTTGGGTCCTATATTGAGTAGTGTTATACTCACCCCTGCACGGCCTTTTCCCGCACGTGTCGTGTCCTATACAGGCAAGCAGCCTTTTGACAGAGTCTAGGGCAGACCAGAACATGACCAAGATTTCTGAGTTCCCTACAGGCCGAGGTGTTCCTATGGCTACGAGCATGTCACAACCCGTCCTCGGGGCCCGTACCGTGACTGCCCCAAGCCCGCCTTCCATAGGCCAGGGGCTGGCGACTAGCACCAAGGCGTAAATCCCGGTAAAAAGGGAAGGCATTACATTTGTAAAGTAAACAAACACCACAGATCAAGAAAATAGTAGAAGTAAACACTAAGTAAAAACTGAGTACAACAGTAAGTGCAGAAAATTAAGTGGGCCAGAATTCAAACCCAAAATGAATAGTAAAATACAACTTGAAAGGGAAAAAAAGCAACTGAAAAGTAAAGCCGCAACGCTGAGCTATGCACTAGAAATCCCAACTTAAGGGTGGGTACAGATAGCCTCCACTGCTCCTCGGGTCCAGCCGACCACTCCGAGTACGTCCCGCCTAGTGGTCCACCTCCAGGTACCGTCCTGCTCCGCAAGCCTCAACCACGATCAGCGATGTCCGTCGTCTGCAACCAACACAACGTAGTGCGGGCATAGCCCGTGCAGGGGTGAGTATAAGCTACTCAGTAGGGACCCCGAGACCCCCGAAGGTCTCCCAGAATCCACAAAGGATAAATCAAAAAGGAAAGATATAATCACGAAGTAACATCCGACACTGCTTAAGTATATGCCCATACATATACCTAAGTCATCAATTCTCGTTCGGCTCCAACATCCGAGCCCACGTACGACCTAGTCCGCACAGGAAAGCAAAACGTAAATCCACACCGGATAGCACAACACAATCCACATAGCAAAACAAAACAGTAATCAACTCACACCGGTATGCATCTTCGTATGATGATAGAGATGATCAGATATATCCACTGATTCATCTATGCCATCGGACCCACAAAGGATCGATAGGTACTAACTCCTACAAAGACCCACATAGGACCGGACCCACACAAGATCTATAGGTGCTAGACCACACAGGACCGCTAAGGGCGGACCCACACAGGATCGGACCCACACAAGATCTGTAGCACTGATCCACGTAGGATCGCTGAGTGTTGTAGTCGTCGCCGTCGAATCCACTGAGGATCTCTGCACAGTCATCATTGTCGTCGTAGTCATAGCTAGCTCTTGGGTTCCCACACACAGAAAGCTCATTCGGGAGGGTCCGATCCACGAGCCAAGAGGCTGATACATCAACTGACACATAGTACAGAGTTGATGTATCCAAAAGTTCCGTATCATCAACAGGAACTCAACGTCGTAGAGGGTGTGTCAATCGGACGCCCGGTCTGAGAGTTATTTTCTTTTTCGTCCCAGGGGCCCGGTTGGTTTTTAAGTCAAAACCAACCCGACCGTACTCCACCTGCGTCCAAACCTCGGGTTGAGTAAGCCAAAAGATCCGTCTCACTTAGAGGAATCCATCAAAGTCGACTACATGTCAATCGGACGTCCGGAGCTCAAGTTATAAGCGTTTCCGCTCCGAAGGCCCAGTTGGTTTCATGTATGAACCCACCCGGCCGAACCCAAAGTAATCCGAAACCTTGTGTGTAATATGTCAAAATGACCATCTCGATCCAAAGATCACATCGTCGCTGACGGTGCATCGATCGAAGGTCCGTAGCCCAAGATATGGGCAAAAGACCGAAAAGGGGTCCTAAAACGGGGGGTCTGGCCCCGGACCGACCCGGCCCAACCGCCCCTGGGTCGGCCCGAACTGGGTTCGACTCATATGGCACGATCCGGCCCGGCCGGGGTGACCTGGCCCGGCCTGGGCGCGACCCGGCCCAACCGGCGGGTCGGCCCGGCCGGTTACGGCCGAGTGGAGCGGGTGGTGTGCTGCCCCCTCGAGATGGAGCCGCGGCCCCACGTGGGGCTGCCCTTGCCAGCGGATGTGGCAGCTAGCCATGTCCCGTCCTTCGCCGGTCCCATGCGGTCGCAGAATGGCCGGCTCGCCACCGCTGCTTCAGCCGTGGTGGTTCTCCACGGCGGCGCGCCGGGCGCCGCCGCCTTCCACCGCCGGTGCCGCCGTGCCAGCGTGGCGCGCCGGGGGGTTGCTCCGTGGACCAATGGATGAGTTCCAGTGGTCTGAAATTCACGCCGTCTTCGCCAAAAGCCCTCCCGGGGTCCTTCTTTCATTGCGAGGACCTCACATCGCCCGCGCGGCTTGTTTTGTCGACGTCCGCCATTTCGCACACCAAGAACGAAAGGGGCAGTGGGTTCGAACTTGTTCATTGGTCCGCACCCACCGTGTTAGCAGTTTAAAATATCTCACAACAATTTTAATCATACGTCGTGGGTATAAATTACAATGATTTAAAAGAATCAACCCCTACCTCGTCGTTGTCGGTGAACGTGAGTTCATCATGGAATTGACCGTCACGGAAGAAGAGGATCGTCGCGTCGCGGAAGGGACGTCGCGTCGTCGCGGTACATGGCGTCGTGTTTACGATCTCCGAGGGTTCGGTGTTCTTCGCGTTCTTCACATTTTTCGCGTTCTTCGTGTTCTTCGTGTTATTCGCGTTCTTCACGGAAGTGGATGAAGAACTTAGAGTTTCTCCAAAACCTCTCAACAAGACACCCACATGTGTGGGTCTTATTTTATTCTTATGCCAACAAACGAAAAAAAAAGTTAAGAAACGAACCATTAATTCGATGAATTAATGGTAACGACATAACTGTCCAATTAATAGGGGCGTTACGAATTTAAGAAAATGCACCGGTTGACTTTCAATTAAAAGGGTTTTTTGCAGGTGCGTTACTTAGAGGAAATGAAACAGTGGGGCTCGTGCGGGCCCCACCTCACAAATATCCTACCAAGAGGGTATGGTATTTTGAGTTCCACCCTATCCACTTCAACTTAGCTTAAGTGGTTTTAAGTGCCTTTAAGTGAAATAAAATAAAGTTGTCGCACCGCTTTATTTTATTTCTTAACTTAACCCAAAAATTAAAAACCACACCCGAGCAAACGCAACTCCAGAAATGGAGTTTCTAGGAAAATACCGGCGATGCGATTCCATCGGTGCCCTCAGAATTCAATTTCAAGCACCGGTTCAAAAGATAGAAAAACCGGCTTGTTCGTTCACTTAACGTACCCGAGCCAAACTTCGGAAAATGATTCTGGGAACACCGGGCCTCGGAATTAGGTGCCGTTAGAAACTACGTTCAAATAAATCCCAAAGAAAATTAAGAAAAAAAATTTACTTGAATTTTACGGGTCTTTACATTACTCCCACCTCAGGGCTTTACGTCCCCGTAAAGATACATCATAAGCTAGGGAAATAAAAGTGGGCACTGAGCACGAATCTGAGCCTCCCGCTCCCAAGTGCTCTCCTGGAGGTTCCCGTGTTGCCATCTTTTGCGCACAAGAGGAATCGCCCGTCCACGTAGGACCTGCTCCTATCGATCCTCGACCTCCACCAAGACCTCCGCAAAATTCGCCCCGTCATCAATGTATAGCTCCCCATGGTCAATGATATGCATCGGGTCGTGCACGTATATCCTCAGTTGGGATACGTGGAAGACGTCATGCACCCGGTGCAACTGAGGTGGTAGAGCCAGGCGATAAGCCACCTCGCCAATCCTGCTGAGGACCTGGAATGGTCCGATGAAGCGTGGAGACAACTTTCGGCCTTGGCCAAATCTCCGTAATCCACGTCAAGGTGAGACACGCAAGAAGACGTGGTCGCCATCCTTGAACTCTAGTGGCCTCCGCCTCCTGTCAGCATAAGACTTCTGCCGGCTCTGAGCTATCCTCATCCGCTCCTGGATGACCTGGACCTTCTCTGTCGTGGCCTGGACCATCTCCGGTCCCACAAGTGCTGACTCCCCAGGGTCTTTCCAGCACAAAGGAGATCTGCATGGTCGGCCGTACAACGCCTCATATGGTTCTATCCCGATGGTGGAGTGGTAGCTGTTGTTGTACGCAAACTCCACCAAGTGTCGGTGGTCCTCCCAACTACGACCAAAGTCGAGGACGCATGCGCGAAGCATGTCCTCGAGAGTCTGTATGGTCTTCTTTGTCTGACCATCCGTCTGAGGGTGAAAGACGGTGATCAGACGTAGCTGTGTCCCGAATGCCTCCTGCAACCTCTTGCAAAGCCGGGAAGTGAAGTGAGCATCTTGACCGGGGACGATATGAAGCCATACAATCTCCTGAATGTAGAGACGTCCCAAGCTCTCTACTGAGCCCTGCTCTCTGATGGGTAATAAGTGAGCCGACTTGGTGAGTCAGTTGAAAATCACCCAAATTGAGTCATGACCTCTGGAAGTGCGTGGAAGTCCAGTCACGAAGTCCATAGATATCCCGTCCCACATCCACTCCGGGACCTCCAAGGGCTGTACCAAGACTGCTGGCACCTGATGCTCTGCCTTCTCCTGCTGGCAGGTGAGGCATCGAGGAAATAACTCTGCCACAACCTTCTTCATGCACGGCCACTAGTGCTGTCGTATGAGGTCCTTGTACATCATTGCCACTCCAGGATGTACCGCCAAGGGAGAAGTGTGAAACTCTCTCAGCACCTCCTCCCACAAAGAAACTGGTACCAAGGTATGTCCTCGGAAAAAGACGTCGTGCTCTGCTCCAAAGAAGAAACCATCAGGTGTCTGTCCTGAGGATATTTGCGCACGCCGCGTCTCACAGTAAGCGTCCCCACACTACGCCTCTCTGACCCGCTGCAGTAGTGGAGGGGTGACTGTGAGAGACTGAAGGAAGGCTGCTTCATCTCTATCCATGAAGGATATCTGCAAAGCGGCTAGCTGCTCTGTCGCCTCCTCAAGTAGTTGAATGCCCGTCCTCCTACTGAGAGCATCGACTACTATGTTCCCCTTCCCTGGAGTATAGACTATCTCAAAGTTATATTCCTAGAGGAACTCGAGCCATCGCCGCTGTCTCAGGTTCAGGTCCCTCGGAGAGAAGATGTACTTGAGACTCTGATGGTCAGAAAAGACAGTAAAGCACTCGCCCATCAGGTAGTATCGCCAAGTCTTCAGAGCGAAGACCACTGATGCTAACTCTAGGTCATGGGTAGCGTAGTTATGCTCATGTGGCCTCAACTGAAGTGATCCATAGGCGATCACCGCCCGCTCCTGCATCAGGACACATCCGAGTACGGTCCCTGATGCATCGTAGTAGACTACGTACCCTAATCCTTCCTCAGGAAACCTCAAGATAGGGGCGCTGGTCAATATCTGTCTTAGCTCCTGGAAGCTCTGCTGACATCTGTCTGACCAGATAAAGGGTTTCCCCTTCTTCATAAGATCTGAATGTGGTGCCGCAACTCTGGAGAAGTCAGGCACAAATCTCCAATAGTATCCAGCTAATCCCAAGAAACTCTGCACCTCAGTCACACTCTGGGGTGGCTCCCAAGCTAGCACTGCCTCGATCTTCGCAGGATCCACTGCAACTCCCGCCTCAGAGATGACGTGTCCCAAGAAGTGGACCTCACGTATCCAGAACTGACACTTCGAGAGCTTTCCAAAAATATGGTGCTCTCGGACTGTGTCCAGTACAAATCGCAAGTGGTAGGCGTGCTCCTCCTCAGTCGTCGAGTATATCAAAATGTCACCGATGAAGAACACGCCGAATGGAATAACCAAGAACTCATAGTGGCCATACTGACATCTGAAGGTCATCTTCTGCACGTCCTCGTCCCGAACTCTGAGTTGATGATATCCTGACATGAGGTCTATCTTTGAGAACCACCATGATCTCTTGAGTTGATCGAAGAGGTCATAAATCCTAGGTAGTGGATACTTGTTCCTCACCATCACCTGGTTCAAGCGACGATAGTCAACACAAAGTTGCAAGCTCTAGTCTGCCTTCTTGGCGAACAATATCAGGGAAGCCCAGGGTGAAACACTGGGTCGGATGAAACCCTTGCCTTGCAAGTCCTCCAAATGTACCCGTAGCTCTCGAAGCTCAGTGGGGGCCATCCGATATACTGGAGTGGATATCGGGGGTTTCCCCAGGTACAGATCAATATAAAAGTCTACCTCTCTGCGAGGGGGTAGTTCTGGAACGTCGTCGGGAAAGACGTACGCATACTGATCCACAACTGCAGGAAAACTAGGACTCCGCACGTCAACTGCTCCTAGGATGAGGCTAGCCAACTGATGAGTGATGGGCTGTCCTCTCCTCTGCGGAAGTCCATCCTGTGCTGCGAAGGCTCCCTTCTTGCCGGTGAAGGTGACCTTGCTCCCGTCGGTGCGTACACATCGCACCTTGCGCCTAATACAGTCGATCTGAGCATGGACTGTAGATAACCAATCCATGCCCAAGATGACGTCGTAAGGCCTTGACGCTGCTACAAGAAGATCCCAGCCGAAGCTCTCGCCTCCTAGATTAATCTCACACTACCAACACCAGTGCGTAATCGTCGAGTCTGCTCCTGTAGGAGTCTCTAGCCGCAAAGATCGATCCAACGACTCTGTCGGAATCTCCGAGCTCCGAAAAAGGGTAGCGACTATGAAAAAATGAATCACTCCTGTGTCTATAAGAACTGCAATAAGGGTGGAATAGACACAGATAGTACCTCGAATCATCTCGGGCACACCGTGGTCGTAGGACTCTGCTGCTTGGAGATGTGCCTGTCTCTGCCCGCCAGCTCCCTGTGGCCGGGGTGGACCTCCTGGTGGTTGTGGTGGTAGAGCCTCAAAGCGTCACCCCCACATGCTGCTCGGCCAGCTCCTCTGCCTCATCCGCCTACTCCCTGCAGACCGCCACGGTCGACCCTCTGCCTCTGTCTCGGTGGCCCCTCAACCGTCTGCTGCTCCTCGGCACGACGGGTCGGGCAGTCACGGGCCATGTGGCCCTGCCTGCCGCATGCGTAGCACTGTCTGCCTATTGAAAGACTGGCTCCGCGCTGTGTGCCCCGAACTACTGACCCAGTGTCCTGAGGTCGTCTGTGTGAGGGTCTGGTCTGCCTGGACCCATGAGTCATCCGTCGACTGCCTGCTACAGAAGACTCTGCTACCTGCCGCCCTGCGGTAGGTCTCGCTGCTGAAGAAGGATCAGCAAGAAAGCTCTCGATCAAAAGGGCTCACTCCAGTACTCCTGCCTTGGTTGGAATGATGAGGGAGATCAATGATGCCTTGATCTCATGTCTCAGTCCCTGCTCGAAGGTCCAGTCCCGGAAGAATGGGTCCCGTACCATGTCTGCAGAGTAGTGCGAGAGATTGGTAAATCTCGCTGAGTACTGGGAAACCGTCAATCTACCCTGCCGCAACTGAAGAAGCTCCTGGATGCGCACCACACGGAGGGTGTCCGGGATGAACTCTGAGCGGAAGAGGCTCTCAAAGTCTGTCCAGAGGAGAGATGCCTCATCGTGCACCTGGAGCATCAAGCTCCACAATCGGCCCACAGCTGCGTGCAGTAGGCTCGCTGTGAGGATCACCATGAGGTCTTCTGGTTCCCTCACTAACCAGAAAACTTGTAAGACTGCCTCCAGTCAGTCCTCAACTGCCTGGGGGTCCATCTCCCCGCGGAACCTGGGTGGTCGCTGGCGTTAGAACACATGTAGTGCACTAAGGCATCATGCATCGTCAGCGGCTGGGGCTGGAAGCATCGGTGGCTCGGTGGGTAGAGGTGCTGCCGGTGCCTCAGCTGTCAAAGGGCCCTGTACCGAGGCGTCATCGCTCGGTGGGCTGTCGTCATGCACAACTCTCGGAACCCTAGCTGGCTACTGTCGTGGGGCCATTCTGAAAAGAAACAGGTGCACCACGGTCAAAACAGTATACCTGGTGAGCTAACATAAAGTAATCACAAAGAAAACTTTAAACACACATGCAATCGATGTTTTTGTGCATTAAGTCGGAAATCAGAAGTCAGGGTCCTAGTGTACGGATACGTCGGCCGCCGCACCAACACTGGACTCCCTAGACTGATAACCACACTCAATACGCTTAACACTATTTCTTCACTTAGAAAAAAGATCAGAGTCCAATGTTCTGCGGTAGAACCGAACTCCTTTGATACCAATTTGTCACAACCTATCCTCGGGGCCCATGCCGTGACTACCCCAAGCCCGCCTTCCATAGGCCAGGGGCTGGCAACTAGCACCAAGACATAAATCCCGGTAAAAAGGGCAGTCATTACCTTTTTAAAGTAAACAAACACCATAGATCAAGCAAGCAGTAGAAGTAAACACTATGTAAAAACTGAGTATAACAGTAAGTGCGGAAAAGTAAGTGGGCTAGAATACAAACCCAAACTGAATAGTAAAGTACAACTGGAAAGGGAAAAACATCAACTAAAAAGTAAAGCCGCAATACTGAGCTGTCCACTAGAAATCCCACCTGAAGGGTGGGTACAGATAGCCTCCACTGCTCCTCGGGTCCAGCCGACCGCTCCGAGTACGTCCTGCCTAGTGGTCCACCTCCAGGTACCGTCCTGCTCTGCATGCCTCAACCACGATCAGCGCTTTCCGTCGTCTGCAACCAACACAACGTAGTACGGGCATAGCCCGTGCATGGATGAGTATAAGCTACTCAGTAGGGAACCCGAGACCCCCGAAGGTCTCCCAGAATCCACAAAGCATAAACCACAAAGGAAAGATACAATCACGAAGTAACATCCGACACTACTTAGGTATATTCCCATACATATACCTAAGTCATCAATTCTCGTTCGGCTCCAACATCCGAGCCCACGTACAACCCAGTCCTCACAGGAAAGAAAAACGTAAATCCACACAGGATAGCACAACACAATCCAAATAGGAATGAAAAACAGGAATCAGCTCACACAGGTATGCATCTTCGTATGATGATAGAGATGATCAGATATATCCATTGATTCATCTATGCCATCGGACCCACAAAGGATCGATAGGTACTAACCCCCGCAAAGACCCACACAGGATCAGACCCAAACAGGATCTATAGGCGCTGGCCCACACAGGACCGCTGAGCACTGACCCTGTAACGCCCCGACCCCAGCTACCCAGATTCGGTGCATTACTTCGTAACATTAGCATGATCACAAAATATCAAGTCTCAAAAGACCGATTAGTTTAGTAGCCTTGGAAACACTAGATACATTCATAAGTCTTACATTACATCATAAAACAAAACAAAAATAAAACATCTTCTCTTCATATCCCCTTATATTATCCCTGAAAGTCATTCATAATATACTTCTTCACATCCTGGAAAAATTAAAACATTGAAAGGGGTGAGCTCAGATGGTCAGTAAGGATAACAATATAGCGGAAGATTTTATCAATAAACATAAACATTTAAGAAAATTTATAACTAAAACAAAAGCCTTTTAAACTTGAACATAAACATAATATGGCAAAAGTAAAATGAGTTAATTCCATTTACTTATTCACATGGATATTCTATTGGTCGAATAATCACATGCAATATCAATAACCACTTTCATAATGATGGAATGCATAATGCCAGACTATCATAACCACGTAGGCAAGGCCTCGTGCCAAGACCACAAATAAGATTTTGTCAAGGCCTCGTACCAAGACACTAGTTTGTCTCATGAGACCTACCGATGCATCGAGGAGCTATAGTGGGCTCCACCCGTCACTTATTAAGTCCAATGCATTCCTCATATGAATAGGTTTAAACATATCATAAACCATAACATAATCGTATCACATAAAACATGCATAAAGGAAACATAAAATTTCCACATTTCAATCACAAGATATCAATAAAACACATTGATATAATAAAAACACTTTCAAAACCATTTTCAATACCAAAATAAAAGAAAAGTAAAACATGGTATTTATTTTTCTTTTAAAAAAAGGTGTGGCTTGTCGAGGAAGCCGAAACTCAAAAAATGGTCACGGCGGTGGAGAAGTCATTGTCGCCGCATACGTACGACAAAAACATCCCCTTTTTCATTTATTAAATGCTTCGTATAAAAATATTCCTTTTGAATAAATGTAAAAGTCAAAGGGGTTTATACAACGTATAAAAGAAGGTTGTGTTTAAAACAAAATATGCCTCAAAGAAAGAAGATTGAGACGAAGTCCCATAAAAAGATCATTTTGTTAAATAAAGTAGATCTATTATGTGTATTCACTATAATTACACATAAAGAAAGTAAAAATACAAGATAGGATATAATAATATCATGACGTAATTTTAAAGTAGGAGATTAACCCAAAGAATGGAAATTGGGTTAAGAAATTCCCTTACCTCGTGTCCGACTTGACTCAACCGTTCTTTAACCTCATGAATAATAAACTAGAGTTAATATCTACCTTATTAAGAACCATTTTCAATTTCATTATCCTTTTTATATCACTTATTACAATGTTATGAACATTATGTAATTATTTAAGTTAATAATGGTCGTTTTGTCGATCTTTGGTACTTCAGTCAACAATAAACTTCTTATAATTACAAGTTGTTCATGTGGTGAAATATCCATTATATCCAGAATTATATTCATGATTTAGATATGATATATATGATATATATCCTGTATATAAATTCATTCATAATATTACGTAACATTTAGAGGTAAGAAATGAAATGCACCGTTCATGGAGACGGTAAGCCGTACGTACGCATGAATGCTACTTTCATTTCTATTTCATATTTAATGGAATGAAATCATAATGATATAAATGTATAATATAATTCCAGTATAATATATCATATAATACCATTTACTCCATCCTTTATACATCCCACATATGGTATTAACGATTCAAATCACTTCGAGGGGGCGGTAGTCCGCACTTCCTAAAATGAAAATATCGCGTTTACCCATAATGGAAACCATAAAGGTATGCCATAAATAAAAAATACAAAATCATAAGGAAAATAAAAACATAATATATATCATATATAAAAATAGTGTCATCATAATGGCCACCATTAGAGGTGTTATATGAGTGTTGAACAATCATCGTTTCGTGAGGCAAAAATTCACCATCCACAGAAACAGTATGTTCTTTAACCATTATATGTAGGTGTGTGTAAGTGTAGCTTGAATCCTTCTTATAAAAACATACTAGTATATTGAGGATACTGGTGTTGTTACAAAAGAAATGAATAAAAAGTGTTTAGGGGGTTGGAGAAGAAAAATAAAACAAAACAACATTAGAGAAGACATTACCTTAAAATCGGGTAACTCTTTTTGATTTGAGCCAAACGCTTCCTTGGGAAGAGTTCTGCCCAAAGTGAGGCTTCTAGGAGTAAGAGGGGGAAGTTGGGAGAGTATTTGGGTAGAGTTTGGCCGAGCCAAATGGCTTGAAAGTGTGAATGAGGTGGTAGAGTTGGGGGACTTTTATAAGTGGAGAGGAGGGGCACTCTTGGAAAGTAAAGAAAAGTCACTTTATTATAAAATGAGTTTCGGATTTTAGAGGTCCCAAAATTATATAATTCTAGGATAAGGTGATAAGGGTTCGAAATATACTCATCCAATAGGTTTTTGACAAGTGTATGCCTTGGATTTTATATTATCTTTTTATTTTATTTAAATCGTTAAATAATGAGGTCATCGCTGCATCATCATGATGTCATAAATAATTTAATTTATTTAATGTCTCAAAATTATTAAAAAAATACTATGATGTAGGAAATATTTTTATATTTCCAATGACTCTTTATATTCAAAAAGATGACTTGTATAACCCCATGTAAAAATTGTTTTAGTAAAACATTTCATGTTTGTGTCATTTTTTACTTTAACATTAAATAAAATGTATTTATGTCATTTTCAAACTAAAGTGGCTCCATGGGGTCCCCAAGTTGACCCATGGATTGTCTTGGTCGGCCATGGTACATCCAATGAGGGTAGGACATGTGGAAAGCTCATCTCATATTATTAAAACATTATTTTTACCTTAAACTACACTAATTACCTCTAATCGCGATTAAGAACTTAAAAGTTACTATTCACCAAAAATTATTTTAATCTCATTGAACCACATTTTACTTCTTAATGACAACCATGTATGTCGGATTTTTGAAATTCAAAACACAGAAGTGGTAAAATTTCATTTAAATGAAAAATCAATTATTTAACTTCCACTTAGTGGTTTCACTATTCATCAAAAATTGAAGTTTTTCAGAACAAGGCCAAAATTTCACCCTAAGATATAATTGATATTCTGAATTCAAAAATGATTTCTATTTTAAAAAATTTCAAAAATATAAGTTGCTTTAATTAATTTTATAATTAATTCCCGCTATCACAACAAATAGCGTGTTTTTTAAGAAACAATTTATATCAAAAGATTGACAATTGTTTATGTCCAATTTCAATGTTAAATTAATTCTAATGACCACAATTGGATAAAATGGTAAAAATATATTCTAATTATCATTTAAAACCACTCAATAGTATAACTTATCACTATAAATTATTTTTATTAAAAAAGTTGTTTTAAGTATTTTTCACTATTCATAAAAAATTGGAAGTTCTCAGAAAATTACAAAAAATTCAACTTTGGATAATTTCGATATTCCAAATCCAAAAATGAAGTTCATTTTGAAATATAAAATATATATAATTTCAAAAAGTGGGTATTACTATTCATAACAGCTACATTGATTGGTTGTGGTGTGTGTTAGAACTCGAAGTTGCGTACAACACTCACTACTGCATTATTGAAAGAGAAGCGTATCATGGAATCTTGGGGTGTTACATTCTCCACTCCTTCAATAAATTGCGTCCTCGAAATTTGAAATTTTTCTTTGAAGATAAAAGGTTGAAAATAGAAAATACCTTTGTGGAAAACCCACATCGGAAATAAGGTTAATAAAATTTAGCCTTAATAAGAGGGAAAGGGAAATGAAAAAGTCACCACCCAATTATGATCTCGATTAGGAGAACATTGGTGGAAATTAGAGACATATAATTGGAGAAAAAACTTAATTATCTGTAGGGAGTGATTGTGGTCATCAATCACAAACAAGTGTAAAATTACGGGCCTCAAAGCCTTCAATCTATGTTGATTTAAAATATTATCAGTTCAACAAGACATAAGGTATTAGGATAACACATTTTTTTGTTTTAATATCCCTTTACTAAAGTTTAAGAATTAATTTATTCATAGAATAAGAGATAGGTATATATATATTTATTATTAACAAGTAGAGTTTCAGCCTTCAACTAATTTCTACCACAAACTCATCTTTCACTCAAAAAGATAATAAAACTCAAAAATATTATATTTATCCTAATTGTATAAGGTTATAAATATTACCACATACCATATAGATTAGGAAAAAATATTTTGTAATAATCAGGGACATCCTATAGACTAGTGGTAGGTAATAAAGGCCCATCGCACTATGGTTGTGGGTTCGATTCCTGCAGCTTTGTCCGACGCGACGGGTTATGCCCCACCCTGCATGTTGTCCTTTTCCTAAAAATATAGTATTATAATATTCCAAAAATAATCTTCAGAAATGTTTTAACCTTAAACAATACTATTCAAAGTTCAACTTAATCCATTCCATCCTTTATAGTTATCCAAAATACCTCTGTCCAGACATTCTCTAAAGGGTCCTTAAATTCCAAAATCAATTGTATCATCAGATTCCCCAAACAAAGTAAAGTTTCTCTTATTGTCACATACTAAAAATATGACTACCTTCATCATATTAAATCCTTAATGAAAACAACATGTACGGCAGTACAATCCTTATATATATCACATTATTCTTATAACCATAATCTAGTTCTTGAGTCCAAAAACACAAATACAATAATTATTCAACTTCATCTGTAGTAACAGCATAAGCTTGTCCTTGATCCCTTGGCCTTTTCTGAGGTAAGTTTCCCTGACGCTTAGGATATTCATTTGCATAATGACCCATTTCTCTACAATTATAGCATTCAACATTTATAGCCTCTTTCTTTCCCTTACAATCACGCGCCTGGTGACCTTTTTCTCCACATTTATAACAAAATCCCATTCCTTTAAGACAAGTACCAAGGTGATTCTTCCCACAATTATCACATAATGGAAAATCCTTCTTTCCCTTTTTCCCTTTATCTGTCTCTTGTTCCACCATTCTCTTCTTCTCTTGCTTTACTTTGTTGTCATAATACTTAGAGAATTCCTTTTCTGTCTTGATAGCACACGAGACTATATCCTCGTATGTAGAGAAAGATTGTGATACTAAAGCTCGACGGAGAAATGGTTTTAACCCATCAAAGAAACGATCAATATTACTTATTGGGTTACATATATAATCTGCAGCATGCCTCGCTAACCTTGTAAAGTTAGCCTCATACTTTGCAATATTCTCATCCTCCTTCTGCCTCAAACTCAGAAATTGTCTTTTCATATCTGCTCGATGGTCATGAGGAAAGTATTTTTCTAAGAAAAGCTCTTTGAACTCCCTCCATTCCATATTCGATACGTCATCATCTTCCTTTGTGTTTAGAATCAGCGACCACCACTGATCGACATCTCCAGTGAGGCGGTAAACTACCATGATAACCTTCTCCCTTTCGCTACTCCCCAAGGCGTGGAATATTTTTTCTAAGGAGTTTATACATTGCTTAGATACTAATGGATTTGTACCCCCATTAAATGTTGGTGGTTGTTGCCTCATGAAGCGGTCTAACATTGATCCTCCACGTTGCGGATCAGGGTGCTCCATACGAGTAAGGTTATTGTTCATAACCTAAGTGAGTTGTCCCAGTATGGTAATAAGTTGATCAGCACAAGTTGTATCTCCAGATCCACAATAATTTTCTTGAGCAGGAGGGAAATCCCTACACGGAGTGCGTGCATTGATATGATTTTCATTCCTTCCACTAGGCGCCATTTCTATACAATGGCATAAACTAGATTAGTTTATGAATCAAAATACATAATTCCATACTTATAAAATACTTAACATAAATTGAACTATTTATGGATATAACCCATAATCATAAAAAAGTTTTCTTTGAGGAAGTATATACTCATAACCCTTCATAGTGGTTTGTAAAGAAAATGAGAATTATCCTAAGCATATCCCCCGGGAGTGTCGTAACCAAGAGTGCAGCAAGACCCGTCGTCGTGCACCAGTTCCCGTTAGAGTCTAGCTCAAAGCGGTGTTTTCGGGTTTTACCCCTAGGTACATCTGTGCCAGAGCCGCCTCTACTTGCTCGTATCCAGACAGGGATGTATTGCTCAGAAAACTCACAAAATCTCAATAATACCAAATTCTACGAAGTTCTTTTCTACTAATCCTCAAAGTCTATCTTTGGGCTATGTGCTCTAATCAGAGTTTATCTAAATCTAGCTTCCAAGGTTAGTACTAAACTGCCTCTGATACCAACTGTAATGCCCCGACCCCAGCTATCCAGAGTCGGTGCATTACTTCATAACATTGGCATGATCACAAAAGATCAAGTCTCGAAAGACCGATTAGTTTAGTAGCATTGGAAACACTAGATACATTCATAAGTCTTACATTACATCATAAAACAAAACAAAATTACAACATATTCTCTTCATATCCCCTTATATTATCCCTGCAGGTCATTCATAATATACTTCTTCACATCCTGGAAAAATTAAAACATTGAAAGGGGTGAGCTCAGATGCTCAGTAAGGATAACAATATAGCGGAAGCTTTCATCAATAAACATAAACATTTAAGGCAATGTATAACTAAAACAAAAGCCTTTTAAACTTGAACATCAATATAATATGGCAAAAGTAAAATGAGATAA
Organism: Viscum album; assembly: GCA_963277665.1. Lineage (NCBI taxonomy): Eukaryota > Viridiplantae > Streptophyta > Magnoliopsida > Santalales > Viscaceae > Viscum > Viscum album. The sequence goes on from OY728164.1 coordinate 176,847,135, forward strand.
TGCCACTTACTTCTTCACCTGGATATTCTACTGGTCGAATAATCACATACAATATCAATAACCACTTTCATAATGATGGAATGCATAATGCCAGACTATCATAACCACGTAGCCAAGGCCTCGTGCCAAGACCACAATAAGATGTTGTCAAGGCCTCGTGCCAAGACACTAGTTTGTCTCATGAGACCGGCCGATGCATCGAGGAGCTATAGTGGGCTCCACCTGTCACTTATTAAGTCCAATGCATTCCTCATATGAATAGGTTTAAACATATCATAAACCATAACATAATCGTATCACATAAAACATGCATAAAGGAAACATATCATTTCCACATTTCAATCACAAGATATCAATAAAACACATTGATATAATAAAAACACTTTCAAAACCATTTTCAATACCAAAATAAAAGAAAAGTAAAACATGGTATTTATTTTTCTTTTAAAAAAAGGTATGGCTTTTAGAGGAATCCGAAACTCAAATAATGGTCACGACGATGGAGAAGTCATTGTCGCCGCATACGTACAACAAAAACATCCCCTTTTGTCGTTTAGTAAACGCTTCGTATAAAAATATTCCTTTTGAATAAACGTAAAAGTCAAAGGGGTTTATACACAGTATAAAAGAAGGTTGTGTATAAAACAAAATATGCCTCAAAGAAAGGAGATTGAGACGAAGTCCCATACAAAGATCTTTTTTTAAATAAAATAGATCTATTATGTGTATTCACTATAATTACACATAAATAAATTACAAATACAAGATAGGACATAATAATATCATGACGTAATTTTAATGTTGGATATTAACCCAAAGAATGGAAATTGGGTTAAGAAATTCCCTTACCTCGTGTCCGACTTGACTCAACCATTCTTTAACCTCCTGAATAATAAAATAGAGTTAATATCTACCTTATTAAGAACCATTTTCAATTTCATTATCCTTTTTATATCACTTATCACAATGTTATGAACATTATGTAATTATTTAAGTTAATAACGGTCGTTTTGTCGATCTTTGGTACTTGAGTCAACAATAAACTTCTTATAATTACAAGTTGTTCATGTGGTGAAATATCCATTATATCCAGAATTATATTCATGACTTAGATATCATATATATCATATATATCCTGTATATACATTCATTCATAATATTACGTAACATTTAGAGGTAAGAAATGAAATGCACTGTTCATGGAGACGGTAAGCCGTACGTACGCATAAATGCTACTTTCATTTATATTTCATATTTAATGGAATGAAATAATAATGATATAAATGTATAATATAATTCCAGTATAATATAGCATATAATACCATTTACTCCATCATTTATACATCCCACATATGGTATTAACGATTCAAATCACTTTGAGGGGGCGGTAGTCCGCACTTCCTAAAATGAAAATTTTGCTTTTACCCATAATGGAAACCATAAAGGTATGCCATAAATGAAAAATAAAAAATCATAAGGAAAACAAAAACATAATATATATCATATATAAAAATAGTGTCATCATAATGGCCACCATTAGAGGTGTTATATGAGTGTTGAACAATCATCGTTTCGTGAGGCAAAAATTCGCCATCCATAGAAACAGTATGTTCTTTAACCATTAGATGTAGGTGTGTGTAAGTGTAGCTCGAATCCTTATTATAAAAAAATCCTAGTATATTTAGGATACTGGTGTTTTTACAAATGAAATGAATAAAAAGTGTTTATGGGGTTGGAGAAGAAAAATAAAACAAAACAACATTAGAGAAGACATTACCTTAAAATCGGGTAACTCTTTTTGATTTGAGCCAAAGGCTTCCTTGGGAAGAGTTCTGCCCAAAGTGAGGCTTCTAGGAGTAATAGGGGGAAGTTGGGAGAGTATTTGGGTAGAGGTTGGCCGAGCCAAATGGCTTGAAAGTGTGAATGAGGTGGTAGAGGTGAGGGCCTTTTATAAGTGGAGAGGAGGGGCACTCTTGGAAAGTAAAGAAAAGTCACTTTATTATAAAATGAGTTTCGGATTTTAGAGGTCACACAATTATATTATTCAAGGATAAGGTGATAAGGGTTCAAAATATACTCATCCAATAGGTTTTTGACAAGTTTAAGCCTTAGATTTTACATTATCTTTTTATTTTATTTAAATCGTTAAATAATGCGGTCATCGCTACATCATCATGATGTCATAAATAATTTAATTTAATTAATTTATAAATATTTATAAAAAAACTACTATGATGTAGGAAACATTTTTATCTTTCCAATGACTATTTATAGTCAAAAATATGACTTGTATAACCCCATGTGAAAATTGTTTTAGTAAAACATTTCATGTTTGTGTCATTTTTTACTTTAACATTAAATAAAAGGTATTTATGTCATCTTCCAACTAAAGTGGCTCCATGGGGTCCCCAAGTTGACCCATGGATTGTCTTGGTTGGACATGGCACATACAATGAGGGTAGGACATGTGTCAAGCTCATCTCATATTATTAAAAAATTATTTTTACCTTAAACTACACTAATTACCTCTAATCGCGATTAAGAAGTTAAAAGTTACTATTCACCAAAAATTATTTTAATCTCATTGAACCACATTTTACTTCTTAATGACAACCATGTATGTTGGATTTTTGAAATTCAATACACAGAAGTGGTAAAATTTCATTTAAACGAAAAATCAGTTATTTAACTTCCACTTAGTGGTTTCACTATTCATCAAAAATTGAAGTTTTCAGAACAATGCCAAAATTTAACCCTAAGCTATAATTGATATTCTGAATTCAAAAATGATGACTATTTTATAAAATTACAAACATATAAGTTTCATTAATTAATTTTATAATTAATTCCCGCTGTCACAACAAATAGCGTGTTTTTTAAGAAACAATTTATATCAAAAGATTTGCAATTGTTTATGTCCAATTTCAATGTAAAATTAATTCTAATGACCACCATTGGATAAAATGGTAAAAAAATATTCTAATTATACTTTAAAACCACTCAATAGTATAACTTATCACTATAAATTATTTTGATTTAAAAAGTTGTTTTAAGTATTTTTCACTATTCATAAAAAATTGGATGTTCTCAGAAAATTACAAAAAATTCAACTTTGGATAATTTCGATATTCCGAATCCAAAAATGAAGTTCATTTTGAAATATAAAATATATATAATTTCAAAAATTGGGTATTACTATTCATAACGGCTACTTTTATTGGTTGTGGTGTGTGTTAGAACTCGAAGTTGCGTACAACACACGCTACTGCATTATTGAAAGAGAAGCGTATCATGGAAGCTCGGGGTGTTACGGACCCACACAGGATCAGACCCACACAGGATCTATAGCACTGATCCACGTAGGATCACTGAGTACTATAGTCGTCACCGTCGAATCCACTGAGGATCTCCGCACAGTCGTCGTCGTCATCGTAGTCGCAGCCAGCTCTAGGGTTCCCGCACACAGCAAGCTCGTTCGGGAGGGTCCGCTCCATGAGCCGAGAGGCTGATACATCAACTGACACATAGTTCAGAGTTGATGTATCCAAAAGTTCCGTATCGTCAACTGGAACTCCACGTCGTAGACGGCGCGTCAATCGGACGCCCGGTCTGAGAGTTATTTGCTTTTTCGTCCCAGGGGCCCGGTTGGTTTTTAAGTCAAAACCAACCCGACCGTACTCCACCTGCATTCAAACCTCGGGTGGAGTAAGCCAAAAGATCCGTCTCAATAGAGGAATCCATCAAAGTCGACGACACGTCAATCGGACGTCCGAAGCTCAAGTTATAAGCGTTTCCGCTCCGAGGGCCCGGTTGGTTTCGTGTACGAACCAACCCGGCCGAACCCAAAGTATTCCGACACCTTGAGTGTAATATGTCAAAACGACCATCTCAATCCAAGGATCACATCGCCGCTGGCGGTGCATCGATCGAAGGTCCGTAGCACAAGATATGGGCAAAAGACCGAAAAGGGGTCCGAAAACGGGGGGTCTGGGCCCGGACCGACCTGACCCAACCCCCCCGGGTCGGCCCGAACCAGGTCTGACCCGGATGGCATGACCCGGACCGTCCAGGGTGATCTGACCCGGCCTGGGCGTGACCCGGCCCGGCCGGCGGGTCGGCTCGGCCAGTTACGGCCGAGCGGAGCGGGGGGCGTGCTGCCCCCAAGAGATGGAGTCGCGGCCCCGGGTGGGGCCTCCCTTGCCAGCGGATGCGGCAGCCAGCCGCGTCCCGTCCTTCTTCAGTTCCGCGTGGTCATGGGATGGCGGGCCCGCCACCGCGGCTTCAGCCACGGCGGCTCACCGGGCGCTGCCGCCTTCCACCGCCTGCGCCGCTGTGCCGGCACGGCGCGCCGTCGGGTTGCTCCGCGGACCACCGGATGAGTTCCGATGGTCGGAAATTCATGCCGTCTTCGACAAAGGCCCTCCCGGGGTCCATCCTTCACTGAGAGGAGCTCACATCGCCCGCGTGGCTTGTTTTGTCGACATCCGCCGTTTCGCACACCAAGAATGAAAGGGGCGGTGGGTTCAGACTTATTCATTGGTCTGCACCCACCACATTAGCTGTTTAAAATATCTCACAACAATTTTAATCATATGCCGCGGGTATAAATCACAAAGATTTAAAATAATCAACCCCTACCTCGTCGTTGTCGGCGAACGTGAGTTATTCGCGGAATTGACCGTCACGGAAGAATAGGATCGTCTCGTCGCGGAAGGGATGTCGCGTCGTCGCGGTACACGGCATCGCGTCGACGATCTCCGAGGGTTCGGCGTTCTTCGCGTTCTTCGCAGAGGAGGTTGAAGAACTTAGAGTTTCTTCAAAACCTCTCAACAAGCCACCCACATGTGTTGGCCTTATTTTATTCTTATGCCAACAAACGAGAAAAAAAGTTAAGAAATGAACCATTAATTCGATGAATTAATGGTAATGACTTAACTTCCCAATTAATAGGGGTCTTAAAAATTTACGAAAACGCACCGGTTGATTTTCAATTAAAAGGGGTTTTTGCGGGTGTGTTACTTAGAGGAAAAGAAACGGTGGGGCTTGTGTGGGCCCCACCTCACAAATATCCTACCAAGAGGGTAGGATATTTTGAGTTCCACCATATCTGCTTCAACATAGCTTAAGTTGTTTTAAGTGGCTTTAAGTGAAATAAAATAAAGTTGTCACACCACTTTATTTTATTTCTTAACTTAACCCCAAAAATTAAAAACCACACCCGAGCAAACGCAACTCCGAAAATAGCGTTTCTGAGAAAATACCGGGGCTGCGATTCCATCGGTGCCCTCAGAATTCGATTCCGAGCACCGGTTCAAAATTTAGAAAAACTGGATCGTTCGTTCACTGAACGTACCCAAGCCAAACTTCAGAAAATGATTCCGGTCACACCGGGCCTCAGAATCAGGTGCCGTTAGAAACTGCATTCAAGTAAAATCCCAAAGAAAATTAAGAAAAAAAATTTCCTTGAATTTTACAGGTCTTTACAGAGCAGCAGTCCTAGTACCTCTTTGTGTTTACATGTTGGGCTTTGTAGTTTTCAGAGTCTTGTTTTTGGTGGGCTTGTATTCTGGCCCTGTTTACTTTCAGAACATTACTTTAAGTTGTACACTGTTGGTTTGGTTTAGATGTATGCATGCATTTTTGTTCCCTATTGTTTTTTTCATTTCAGCATTGTGGGCTTGGAGAAGTGTGTATGTGTACATGTACTTAGGAAATGTCTCCCATGTTAGTAATATGCCTACTCGGTGCTAGTCACCAGCCCCTAGCCTATTAGATGAGGGCTTGGTTAGTCGTGGCGCGGGCCCTGTTGGGACGGGTCGTGAAAAAGTGGTATTAGAGGGGTCAGTTCTACCTTAGGACCAAGAGTCTGTGAGGTTGGTTTGGAGCAACAATGTTAAGTGTTTCAAGCTCAGCTCTCAGGACAGTGACTCCATTGTTGGTGTGGGAGGCCGATGTATCCATACACAGGGACTCTGATAACCTTCTTTTCGACTCGGTACATGAAAACACTAGTTGCGAGGAAATAAAGGAATGATACATGCATCATATAGGAATGGGTTGTGTTTTCCATATCCTTTGTGTCAGCTATCTAGATATACTAGTTAACCAATGTACATCTTATTTTCTTACAGGATGCCTCCACGACACATACCCGCTAGGATTCAAAAGCGTGATCACGGGGATGACCCCCTCATTGATGAAACTTTGATACAGGGACTAGTTCCCCAGGCATTGCCACCAGGTGGTGCACCTACTATACCACCACCAGTGGAGCAGCCTGTGGTATTTGCAGTACCGAACGACAAGAAGTGCAGGCTGAGCGTGCTCCATGAGTTCCAGAGACCTAGACCCCTCAGGTTCTGAGGCAAGCCCAACCCTCAGGCTGATGCAGACTGGCTTGAGGTGGTGACCAGAGTTTTCCATCTAGTGAGGACAGCAGTGAACCAGATGGTGATCCTAGGAGTGAGCCATCTTCAGGGTTCGGTGGGGCGATGGTGGAGTCTAACCACATAGACTCACGACAAGGAGACACTTTCATGGATGGAGTTTGTGAGACTCTTCAGGGAGGATTTCTCTCTGGTTATGCTGAGATAAGTGTGCATCTAGGAGCTTCTTCTGCTCCAGTAGGGTAGTTTAACAGTAGCGAACTATTCATCGGGGTTCACCAACCTCACCAAGTACTCGATGGATATGGTCAGGGATCATTACTTTAGAGCTTGGACATTTGAGATAGTTCTACTAAGGGACATTAGAGCTAGGGTCGTGCTTCTATGCATTTCGACTTATGATGGAGTGCTCGAGAGAGCCTTGGTGATCGAGAGCTTCTCGGGAGAGTAGAGACAGCTGACGACAATCATCAGTAGGCAGATAGGCATGGAGACCTCATCAGTAGTGAGCCGACATTAGGCACAAGGATCAGGATGTGGGAGACTTCATAGGAGGACCCTAGACAGGGGATCGATAGTCTATGGCTCTAAGGATGGATCCAGTCAGCCTAGGGAGAGGTGATGCTACTTGTGAGACGGTAGGGGACAAACCTCTAGAGATTTTTCGACATGTCGAGCTACTAACAGGGAGGTGGTGGATGGAGCACCGAGGCAGAGGAAGAGAGTGGAGCAGATTGACCCGATAGGTGGTGGATGTGGTAGAGGAGCAGGGAGAGCTACAGGTGGTGGAGGATTCTTCGATCTACTTCCATCACCACCCACAGGAGGTTCGCACTAGGCTCAAGGAGCTGGGGGACAAGTGCGGTGACAACTGCATGCAGTTCAGGCATACGACCCTAGGACTCCAGAGATGATTCGAGGTACAATATGTGTCTTCTCCACCTTATCTACCATACTTATAAACATAGGTTCCAGTCATTCCTTCATCACCACATGTCTTGTGAAAAACCTTGAGAATCTGGTAGAGACGTTGACTTGATCCTTATGCTTGGAGACACCTACGAGAGGAGACTTGATGATCACGCACCTTTGAAGACACTATGATCTTACAATTGGAGGTGAGAGTTTCAGTTGGAACCTTTTGGTGGTAGCGTCGAGGCCTTGCTACATTATTCTCGGTATGGATTGGTTATCTTCGGTCCATGCCTATATTGACACCTTCAGGTGAAGGGTGCGGTGTGTCGGCAGTGATTTGACGAGGTTTTCTTTTGTTAGAGAAAAGGAGACCCATGCTTCACATAATGGGCTCATGCATAGGAGGGTGCAGCCGATCACTCATGAATTGGCTAGCCTTTCCCTTGGAGCAGTAGATGTTACAAGCTCCTAGTTTCCAATTGTAGTGGAAGAGTACGATGACGTATTTCCTGAAGATGTTCCAGGACTACCTCCCTGATAGGAAATCGACTTTTGCATCGACTTACACCCCGGGATGACACTGATTTCCACATCAACATATCAGATGGATCCCACAGAGCTTCGCGAGCTGAGGGTACAGTTGGAGAATTTGCAGAGCAAGGGTTTCGTATAACCCAGTGTTTCACCATGGGCATCCCCAGTCTTGTTTTCTGAGAAGGTATACGGGAGTTTGAGGTTGCGCATGGATTAAAGGCACCTGAATCAGGTAACAGTGAAGAAAAAGTATCCACTGCCAAGAATCGACGACCTCTTCGATCAGCTAAGAGGGGCACAATGTTTCTTGAAGGTTGACATTCGATCATGTTATCACCAGTTACGAGTACAGGATGATGATATACCAAAGACGACTTTCAGATGCCGCTACGACCACTATAATTACTTTGTGATGCCTTTCGGTGTGACAAACACCCCCACAGTGTTCATGGGACCGATGAACCAAATCTTCCAGCCGTACCTAGACCGGTTCATAGTGGTCTTCATTGACAACATCCTTGTGTACTTAGCGTTAGAGGAGGAGAACGTGGGACACCTGCAAGTGGTTCTAGACGTACTTCGAGAGAATCGGCTTTATGGGAAGCTCTCGAAGTGCCATTTCTGGATTCAAGAGGTCAACTTTCGGGGATATTTAATCTCAAAATATGGTGTAGGTGTAGACCCATCCAAGGTGGAGGCAGTGTTAGCTTGGGAGCCACCTCAGAGCGTGATGGAGGTGCGGAACTTCCTTGGGTTGGTTGGATACTACCAGAGATTCATTCCTGATTTCTCATGAATATCAATACCGGTGAGAGCCTTGACCAAGAAGGGACGACCCTTCATATGGATGGACAAGTGCCATCAGGATTTCGAGTAGTTGATATAGAGTTTTAAGAGCACCCCGATCTTGAGATTATCGGAGGAGGGTGTTGAGTACATCATTTTCTGTGATGCATCAGAGACCGGGCATGGTTGTGTCCAAATGAATAGACAGACAGTGATTGCCTATGGTTCACGCAAGCTTAGGCCACACGAGGAGAACTGTGCGACCCACGATCTCAAGTTGGCAGCAGTAGTCCTCACATTGAAAATTTGGTGACACTACCTTATGGGCGACCGATTCATCGTCTACTCTAACCACAAGAGCCTCGTGTACATTTTCTTGCAGAAGGATCTAAATATAATGCATAATAATTGGCTAGAGTTCCTCCAGGATTATGATTTTGAGATCATATATACTCCTAGGAAGGGGGGAAAGGTGGAAGATTCTCTTAATAGAAGGTTGAGCTCACAGCTTTTGAGTGAGGCGACAAAGCAGTTAGTCATGTTGCATCTATCCTTCATGGACAGTGCAGATACAGCTTACCTTCAGTATATGGTTGTGACCCCTCCACTCTTACAGCGAGTTAGGAAGGCATAGCTTGGGGATGTCGACTGTGAGGTTTTACATGCTTAGTTATCCACAATACATGCTTTTGATAGATATTCACAAGGTGGAGAGCACATACTTCTTTTCAAGGGATGCCCTATTGTACCAGTGGAATTGTGGGAAGAGGTACTGAGGGAGTTTCATAAAACCCCTTTGGAAGTATATCCTAGAGTGGTGAATATGTACCTAGATTTCTGAATATAGTTCTGGTGGTCAGGCATGAAGAAGGTAGTAGCAGAGTTCGTTTCTCAATGCCTTACATGCCAACAAGTGAAGGCTGAGCACCAGGTTCTAGGGGGATTAGCTCACCCCTGGAAGTTCTAGAGTGGAAGTGGGATGGAATATCGGTGGACTTTGTGACAGGATTACCACAGACATCCAAGGGGCATGATTCCATCTAGGTGATCATTGACCGATTCACCAAGTCGACCCACTTCATAGCTATTAGGGATCAGAGTTCCGTAGAGAGCTTGGGCCTCTAATTTCAAGAGATAGTTTGGCTTCATGGAGTCCCTTTGATAGAAATCTCAGATCAAGATGCCTGTTTCACATCCCAGTTGTGGAAGGGATTGCAGGAGGCTTTTGGGACTCTGCTACACTTAAGAACAACATTACATCCCTTGAACGATGGTTAGATGGAGAGGACCATCCAGGTTCTGGAGGATATGTTGTGGGCCTGTATCTTGGTCATTGTTCATAGTTGGGAGGACCACCTACCACTAGTGGAGTTTTTGTACAACAATAGATACCACTGCATCATTGGTATGTATCCTTTCAAGGCTTTATATGGGAGACCCTGTCAGTCACCGCTTTACTAGACCGACCCCTGAGAGTCAGCACTCATGGGTCCAGAGTTGGTATGAGCTACCACAGAGAAGGTGTAGATCATCTGGGAGTGGATGAAGACTAAAAATATCCAATAGAAGTTTTATGCTGATAGCCAACGGAGACCTCTGGAGTTTGAGGAGGGAGACCACGTCTTTCTTCAGGTCTCACCTTGACGGGGGTTACATAGATTTGGAAAGGGCGGCACTATCTCTGAGGTTCATCGAACCTTTCTAGATACAGTTTAGAGTTGGGGAGGTGGCATACCGCCTAGCTCTACTTCCACAGTTTAATAGGGTACATGATGTCCTCCACGTGTCGTAGCTGAGGTGGTACGTGCATGACCCATCGCACGTCATCGACTGGGGCGAGCTGGGCATCGAGGATAGAGTGACCTTTGCTGAGTACCTAGTAGAGATCGAGGATTGATAAAAGAGGATCCTTTGTGGGCGATTAATTCCCTTGGTGTGCATTCGGTGGTAGCATGAGAATCTTCTAGAGAGCACATGGGAGCGTAAGACTCAGATCCGTGCCCAGTACCCGCATCTTTTTGAGTAGCCTTTCTTTTGACTTTTTGGGGATGCAAAGCTGCAAGGTGTGGAGAATTTAATGTCTTATATTTTCCATGTATTATTTTTTAAATATTATTTGGAATTATATCAAGACCATACCTTTTGACGAAGTGTGATTCCGAGGCCCGGAGTCCCTGGAATAAATGTTTTAAATAAATTAAAATTTTAAACAGTGCGCATGAGCGGTTTTCCTATAAAAGTGGAATATCTTCTAAACAGGTGCCCAGATCAGAAATATGAGGGAACCATTGTGTTTAGAGAAGATACTTTACCTTAGGCGAGGCCTAACATCGGTCTTCACGGGTCAGCCGTGAGAGTTAGTTTTTGAAATTTTAATAAAAATAAAATAAAATTATAATTTATTTTATTTAGAAGTTTCCTTTTTGCGCAGCGACCTAATTCCTAACTTTTTAAATACCTACTTATGGAATTTTCATAGGGTTATCCTCATAACCCTGTGATTTGAGAGAGAGGATCTTGGAGCTTTGGAGGAGAACCCGTTGGCGGACGATGACGACGCATCTCGGATCCGACGAACCTCGCCAACAAATGCGACACGATGATCGTTCTTCAACCAGAGCAAGGTAGGGGTTGTTATTTTGATTCTTCTTTCTCTGTTTTTGGATTTAACGATGAACACGAAACAACCATGAACATGTTGATATGATGATCATGCATTCTTGCAAGAGGGTGTTATTTTTTGTTTCTTTCGGGGTTTGATTTTGGAATTTTAATTGTGATAATTATTGTATTATTGTTTTTATTATCTTTATTTAATAATTCTAACTAGATCAGATCAACGTCGTTATGAATGATGGTGAAGGTTCATTCCTCCTTTTGGTTTATTGATTTTTTTCTTCCACTTTTCATGGTGTTCTTCGCATTCTTCATGGGGCGATGAACAACGGATCGTTGCACATCCGTTTTGTGATGCAACGATCCCAAATTGGAGATCCAAAATCATGGAGACCTAGAAGAGGTGTGATGGGGATGGCGGTGGACGAATCAACACGGTTCAGGAATTATCTGTCTTTGACTGTTCTTCGAGCGAATGATCAAAACGAGTTTTTGGGGCCGATCAGAGGCCCAAAACTGATGAAATCAAATTCATGATATCGGGGTGACCTCGGATCTGGTGTTTCATTGTGATCAGACAACCAGATCGAATAATGGAAGAGACACTGGGGTGCGGCAATGACAAGTGTCCTTTCTAGAATTTTTCCAAAGAATACGACGTTTATCCCTGAATAACACACAGTGTGGTACTAGCTCAGCAGTGGCTAGGGTTTCGTGAGGTATGAAGCGATGACACAACTTTCCCTCGAAGAACATGGAATGTGGGTCCTTATGTAGAACGCAGTGTGTATCTCGGGTGATACACGAACATGGGATGGAGTACATGACTGTGTACTCCACCACACGGCCAGACCAGGCCGGATACATGGGTTACCCCATGTACTAGTTACATGATATGGTTTACATGGGATAAATTCATGTACAAGAACACAATCACGTACATGGAGCTGACCCCAGCTACTCAAACACAGCGTGTGATCTGTAATACACGCCATGTAATAACTTTCCTACACAACTAGCCTTGCAACATAGGCTGTAGTACACATTCAGTACCCAGGTAGATTCAGGTATCGACATGACTACTTCCACAGGGCTCCAATCCTCTACCTAGAAGTTGAAGTCTTGATGAGTCACAGTATCTGCCAAGGCCCTGGCAGTGATCCTCATATGTGTATTGTGATCTTTTCCCTACCCAGGAGTGTGTTCTACAAGAATGAGTGCATCTATCTCTTGTGACCTTTATCGATGGGCAATACTTATTGAACGGATTTCATCAGAGCTATCAGACTCATGGAGTGAGTTCTCCCATGAGATTGCTTCGTGGAACCTCCGAACTGAATCCCTAGTGGGGGTATGCTATTGCGTGACTTGCCTCTAGACTACGCGTTTGGGATTTGAGTATATCTAGAATGTGTTCTCCTATTATACGTTCAATAGACATATACTATGTAGAGCTGACTGTGCCTTTATTTTGTGTATTGCCTTGTGGTTTTCAGGGTCCTCTATTGAGTAGTGTTATACTCACCCCTGCACGGGCTTTGCCTGCATGTTTCATGTCTTGTACAGACGAGCTTCCTTTTAAAAGAGTCCAGGGCGGACCAGGACAAGACCGAGCTTTCTGAGTTCACTACAGGCCGAGGTTTTCCTACGGCTACGAGCAATAGTCCAAGTACCTATTTGTGTATACAGGTTGGACTTTGTAGTTTTCAGACTCTTATTTTTGGTGGTCTTGTATTCTGGCCCAATTTACTTTTAGTACTTTACTTTCCATCGTACTCTATTGGTTGGGTTTAGTTGTATACAAGCATTTTTGTTCCCTAGTGTTTTTTCCATTTCAGAATTGTGGGATTGGAGATGTGTGTGTGTGTATAGGTACTTAGGAAATGCCTCCCATGTTAGTAATATGCCTACTCGGTGCTAGTCACCAGCCCCTGGCCTATTGGAGGCGGGCTTGGGGAGTCATGGCGCGGGACCCACTGGGATGGGTCATGACAATATCCATATTTTTTTAATAATTTAAATTTATTGAATTAAACTTATCCATTTTTTCAATATTTTTAGTGTAGTCATTTTTAATTTTTTAATTTTACTCCTATTTAAGATGCATGTATTTAAGAATATATATTCATTAATAGTGTTAAAATTATTTTTTAAAATAAATATATTTATAAATTCATATTATCTATATTTATGAATTATATTTCGATAATAGTTATAAATAGATAAATATTTTTTTAAAAGTATTTATATAAATATAATTAAATAATTATATATATTTAAATAATTATATATATTTAAATAATTATAAAAATATAATAAATGTATTTAAATAATGAATATACTATATTTATATTTATAATATATATATATATATATATATTTATATATAAATTTTTAAAAATTATTATTCATATATTTATAAATAAATAATTATATATTTAAATTAACAAAAATGTATAGTAAATATATTTAAATAATGAATATATTTATATTTATATATATTTATTAAATATATATATGTAATTATATAAATATATATAATGATATTAATATATTTATATTTATATAACTATAATAAATATATTTAAATAATGAATATACTATATTTGTATTTACAATATATATATATATATACACTATTTTTTTAAAATTATTTTTCATATATTTATAAATAAATAATTATATATTTAAATGATTAAAAATTTATAATTAATATATTTAAATAATAAATATATTTCTTATATATATTTATTAAATATATAAATACATATATATAAATATATATGATGATATAAATATATTTATAAGTATAAAATTATAATAAATATATTTAAATAATGAATATATTTACTATATTTACATTTATATATATTTATTAAATATATATAATTATATAAATACATATATTGATATAAATATATTTATTATTATACATAAATAAAAAATTATAAATAAAAAATAAAAAATAAATAATTAAAAATATATTTATATTTTACTATATTTATAAAATTTTATATTTATAATTATAATTAAAAATATATTTTTAAAATGGTATTAATTTAATTATCGATAAATAATTATGTATTTAAATAATTATAAAATTATAATAAACAAATATATAATTATATAGACGTGTTTAGTTTTCTATTTATAATTATAATTATAAATACTTTATTAATGTTTTTTTAGTGTTGATAAAGTTGAATCTTTATGTGTGCTAAAAAAGAAATGATAAATATTCCTTTTATCAATGCTTTTCAATTTATCACTGATAAAAGGCATATTTATCAGCAATATTTTGAAAGTGTTGATAAAAGTGTCCCCAATCTATTTAAAAGAACTCTAACTATGACTTATTCAGTCATGATTCTCAAGCTCTCGTGGAACTCCCCTGTTGCCAGTGTTACTCCTCTCTGTTATCTCATACGAATCAAGGCTAGAATCCAAGGTATGTGATTTTATATGTTTTCTCTCTCATTGTTTTATTTTTTGGGTCCCACAGTTGTCATTTTGCACTGTTCTTAACCATGACGAATCCTACATCTCATCTCTCTCTCTCTCTCACTTACCTATACCCACACAATTCCACCCCTACTTTAGAAACACATTCAAACTTCATACGAGACCACTGTGAACTACATCTCCATCTATTGTTGTAATTGATAGTGATTTTATTGATGTTTCCATTATATTATTTCGTTTTAACTTTTAGATAGTGTGGATTGTCATTGTTTGAATCAAGTTTCCACAATATTTGATGCACACGAAGATGAAAAAAAGTTTAAGACAATAAGAAGAATCATGAATATATGTGTATTTATTGATCAAATCATCTTTATAAAATTTCATAAAATGATAGGTGGATATTTTCTCTAAAATAATATTAGATGATTAGTGTCTCATAGGTGATGTAGTAGAAAGAACAAATGAATTTTTTTATGTCATAAAATTATAAAATCTTATGGTGGTTCCTATATATTTTCTTTCATTTGATTATTTTTTTGTTCATACAAAACATGAATATATATCTGAATATAATTTCACATGTTGAATATATTATTGAATAATGATATGATGATATACCAAATGAAATAATTATTAAAGTTGTTAAATTAAACTTGTGTGAAATATTATAAAATTTAGTACTACTTAGAACTTTTATATTATATTAAGTATTTCTATAATTTTTACCATAAATGAATTGATAAATTCAATCTGGTTAAATGGAAACGTGTTTGCTGGGATTACATTGTGTTTGGTGGTATGTTGTTATGTAAAGTGAATTATATTTTTTGATATATGTCAAACAACCTTTATGATGTAATAAAAATGATGTGTTGTTTCATAGTATAATTTGATTATGATTATGGATTAAGAATTCATAATCATTGTTAATACTAAAATGGACCACGAGTTTCACAAATAAGGTTGTATAAATAAGGATTAATTTTGGTAAGATAGATATAAAATATAATACACCTAGTGCATAAAGGTCTACATTTGCATGAATCTTACAGGACTATTGTTACTATCTTGAACATAGATATAATATATCAATAATCTAGTAAAAATAACCTTCAATAACTTTATTTAATCCGTCCTTAGATGCTAGTTTTCCTTCCTTATCTTGATGATGGATTGGTATCCATCTTTCAAACTAGCCTTCCTCCCATCAGTATGGTTCCAAAGTTCCTTGATGACATACCTCACACTCATATTGTATTCATTAATCTCTGTCAAAGTTACTTCCATGACTTGGAATAGAAAATCTCCCAAAAAATTCTTCAACTCTTTGATACTTTCATCCTCCTCATTTACTACTTCTTGAGAATACCAAAAATGACACCTAAAAATTAATCAAAACACAATCAATTAATTCATTTAGTTTCTTGATATGTATTTTCTTATGTGAATTTATCCATTTCTTTTTATAATATTTTAAGAAATTATTCACTATAATTGGTTTCTTTGAAGAAAAATAAAGTTTAATGCATTTTCATCAACTTTCTTTTGCTCCAATTTCACCAATTGGTGTAAACAATGTAGTCAAAATGGCTAATGGAAGCTATATTTAGGCTATGTTTAGAGGAAAAAAATAGTGATTTAGAAAAATTAATGGATTAGGGAATATAAAATTTTATAGATTAAGGGAATAAGAATTAATTTAAATTTGTATTTGAATGTTCGTACTTTCATTTTTAAAATTTAATATGTTAGAAGTCCTAATTCAAATACCATTTAGGTTATTTTTGAACATGAGTGGGTTTAGAATATAAATGAGATAAACATATTTATAAAAAATAATATGTGATAAGTTTTATGTGAGGGATAGGTATGGTATGTTAGAATGTGAGTTAATATATACATGATATTGATTCATCGAGGTATAGGGTGAGGGTGATGTTACATTTGTGTTGTTGTTTGTTCTTCTTCATGGTTTTTCAGATGTTAGGTTTAAGTAATATATTGTGGCGCCCATTGTGTGGTTCTTTCCTAAGGGAACCAATTATTTTAAGACCTTTTCATGTTTTAAATGTAATTCCTAAGAAAAATGGCTATGTTCTAACCATTTCATTATTTGGATGAAATAAGTACATGTGATGGTTATCTATGATGGATAGTCTTGAATTCTAGGGGTTTGAGGTTGAATCTCATGGTATATGTGATGTGGTTATTTCCAGAAGGAGATAAATAATTCTTGACCCTCTTATAATTCCAATGTTAACCTCTTATATGTGAAATTATTTGAATTTGAAAGAATAACCATGGTATAAGATTATGATATGATTATTATAATTCACTGTTATGAAATAAAGTTGGTACATTTTATTATCATGGTGTCCTAGTTAGTATACAATGACTTGAATGACATGTTTATTTTGAGTGTTACTACTTTTAACATATACTCAAACATATTTGTTGTATATTTTAGGGGCCCTTTAAGTATTTACTTGTTTAATTTTATACTCACACACTACACATGAACATTAGTGTATTTAGAGCTCTTATATTTGAGATATAGGTGAGGGAAAAGAAAAAGTAACATAGATTAGATTCGGTGCATATCACTGGGGATGAGTGGATATTATCATGGTAGTGTTAGGGATATTTTATCATATTGAGATGAGATTTGAAATTTTAAATTTAGATGTGAAAATTTAAAAAGTTTTAAGGAGACAAATTTCATCCTCACTAGCTTCATCTCCCAAATTGTTATTATTTCATTTTGTTACTGAGACTCATCCCACTTCTCTTTTATGTTGCTTAAACCACTCCTAGTAGCAGAATCCAAAATGACTACTATTTTATAATATGGGATAAATTTTGGTTAGATTAGTTCAGTAAACATAGGTGGATGTCCGCAAGATATGGGGAGTGAGTATCAAGAAACAAAATTCAATACTAAGTTTTCAGAAGATGAAGCTATTTAAGAAGAAAGTTTTCTATAAATTTCACTTTCAGATGAATTCATAGGACACCTACTATAGTGGGGTAATTTTTTTCTTAAATTCAACTACCCATTTACCTAAAAATGGATGCATGCTAATCATTTTGCAAAAGAGTGTGAATATAGAGTTAAAGAGTTTATAAAATTTTCAATAGATCATGCATGGAAACCTTCTCAAATGATTTTCCATGTTTATGTTATTGTTATTAAAAACAAATTAAATGTTTTTCTACTCATGTAGACAATGCCTTCTGCACATGATGATGTTACCAATCTTGCGGAAGAAAAAACTGTTAGTTATTAACCTACAAAATTATTAGAGGATCAAAAATATGTTGATGAAATAAAGGATAATGACGTATCATCACCGTGATGAATAAAATTACCAAGGTAAGTAGTTAGGGTATAAAATTTAAGGTTGGTTGGAATCAATTAATCCAAACTATTGACCCCAAAAATTCAATGTTAATTAATTATATTGTGGTGATAATAAGGATGAATGTGCTAATTGATAATTATTCATGGTGCAACGTCCAACCAGTAATGAAGGAAATACTTTGAAAATATATAATGGTAATGTTACTATCTACTTCCTCTATTTTATTGAAAAATTATATAATGAAACGTTGATTGAATTTTCATTATTCCTTTCAGAGTTAATGTAGAGACCCGAAGCTTATCATACATGGACATTACATTACTTTTGCGGAATACTTAGTACATAACAAAAACACACACACAAGGATCGTAATAGTTTAGTGTCTTTGGAAACTCGGAATATAATCTTCTAATTGTGGTGAAAGATCTTCAAAATCTCCCATAAAGATCTTCCTTTTTTTTACCTAAAACCTTTCTTTATATCCTGGGGAAAAGAAAACATAAAAGGGTGAGCTCAAATTCTCAGTAAGGGTATACAAAAGAAATAAAAATCATATCATATTTTTTTGAAAATCATAACCTGCAAAAGAGATCATAATATCTTAACATGGAACAAATCATAGAAGTGAAAATGAGATCCCCATAATCATAACATAAAACTTGAAACTTTGTGGCCTGCACACATAATCATGGAAAATTATTTCTTGTTAGTCATGACTCATTGCCAAGACTATCTTAGTGGACAAAGTCCCTTTCTAAATCGAGTAACCCTCGTTTCAGTCCTGTTTCACTGAACCGGTATAACCTACCATTTCAGCCATGTCTATCTCATGAGATATAAAATCTTTACCCAATGCATTGGAGGGAGATATAGGTCCCACCCATCTTATAATGAATCCTTTCTTATGCGTGCCACATAATCATAAAACATACATCATCGCATAACACATGTAACAAAAATGGGATTCTTGAAACATCATGACATCATAAATCAATTCATATAAGATAAAGGACTTCATAAAAATAATTCCATCACAACATGATCAAATCAACTTAATAATAGGGATAAAAACAGAACCCTTTATTATCTTAGATGGAAAATAATTTTGATAAAACACTTGAACTCCATTCTTGAGGAAAATATCCTTTCTTCTTCAAAAACAATTTTCTTTTCTTAACATGTCATACAATTATAAACTAAAAGAAGTTGATTAAAAATAAACTTGAAAAATTGTAAAGGAAGCTTCTTGGGAATAATGTTTTAAAAATCCATTCATGTTGTATAAGTTAAAAAAAACATTCTTCGTACTTTTGTCGGAAAAGTCAAAAAGTACCTCGTACGAAAAAAACGACAAAAGATTCCTTTCTTATTCTTTACTAAAAACTCACCGAAGGGTAAAATTGGATTTAAACTATTGTAAGTGGATGGAAACAATATTACATATTGAGGAAACATGGATGTGGATGATAAAATACACCCCAGTAAATACTTACGGATAAAAAATCTCAGATAAAAATGAGATTGTGATATTTCCCTTACCTTATGTCCGACTTGCCTTGTAAGTGTCCGAACCTCCTCTTCTTTGAAGCGCCTCTTTGAGACCTCCTCTTAGGGCACTAAAATTGGTCTTTGAGGAAGACCAGAACCTCTAGGATGTTTCTAGGGAAGTGGAGAAGAGATTTTGGCAGGGGTTGGCCGGGCTTGAGTGCTCAAATTGGTGTGAGGAGGAGGGGGAGGAGGTGTCCTTTTATAAGGGAGGAGAGGGGCACCTTAGGAATACCTCAAAATATTATTTTATATTAATGTCAAAATCGGTTTATAATGGTTCCAAATGGTCTTATTTCGAAGCTAAAGTGGGGATGGGTCGAAATCCTATCAACCAATAGGATTTAGACAAGTTTAGGTTATTATTTTAACCATATCAATTAGATTTAACTCTAAGTTAAATAATTTAACTTTTACCGTGTCTTTTTGTTTTCTTTCACTATATGGTTAATACACTTACTATAACATGCCAAACGAACCCCAAATTGTATATTATTAATAAATATATCCTTATCTAAGTCATTTGGACGAACCTTAGATTTTTAGGAATAAAATAACAATTAATAATATAATATTTTATTTAAAAACTATTTTGTGTCAATTTTGACACTATTTGATATATGATTTTTTTGAAAGTCATAACAGAATTATATGTTCTAACCAAGTTGATTAAATCAACAATAATAAATCATAGTAACCTAAAAAATTAGTTTAATTCATAAAAAGTCTTAAATTACATTCATTTGAGCATTTATAACATCAATTATGTTAATATTTCCTTAAAAGGGTAATTACTGCATCATCGTTGTGTCAAAAATAAATTAATTTATTTAAAGTCTAAAAATTATAAATAAAATATCATTATGTAGGAAATCTGTTTAGCTTTATAATGAATATTTATAGTCGAATTTATCTTATGTATAACCCCATATTAAAAATGTTTTAGTAAATAAACTTTGATTTTAACTCTTTTAACTCTTCTTTGAATTAAATAATAATAAATGTCCTAATCTAATCCAAGTGGGCCTAAATGGTCATATTATATTCATAAGGTTGTTTTTGGCCGAATTACACTTATCCAATAGAATTAGGACATGTGTTAGGGTAATAGTAATATCATATTTACCCTTAGTTACCCTATTTACTATTAACCGTGGTAAAAAAAAGTAAAAAGTTACTATTCACCAAAAATTATTTTCATCTCATTGAACCACATTTTAGTCCTTGATATTAACCGTGTCTGTCGGATTTTCGAAATTCCATTCACAGAAGTGGTAAAATTAAGTTTTATGCAAAATTCAGTTTTTAACCTACCACTTAGTAGTTTCACTATTCATCAAAAATTGATGTTTTTCAGAACAATGCCAAAATTTCATCCTAAGCTATATTTCATATTCCGAATTCAAAAATGAAGTCTATTTTACCATATTCATAACATAGATGTTGCATTAATTAATTTTATAATTAAATCCCGCTATTAAAACAAATAGCGTGTTTTTAAGAAACAATATCTATCAAAAGATTGACACTTGTTTATGTCTGGTTTAAATGTGAAATTACATCCAATGACCAACATTGTATTAAATTGTAAAAATATATTCTAAATATATTTTAAAACCACTCAAATTAATGTTTTATCACTATTAATTATTTCGATTAAAAAAAGTTGTTTTTAATTATAATGTAGTAATTTTCACTATTCATCAGAATATGAAAGTTATCTGAAAAGTACCAAAATTTCACCTTAGGCTAAATTCGATACTCCGAATCCAAAAATGAAGTTCATTTTGAAAAATAAGATTTACAGAATTTCAAAAAGTGGTTATTACTATTCATAACGACTAGTTTTAATAATATTTTAATAGAATATCGTTGTTTAGTGAAACTCAGTATTGCGTACTATACACGCTATCGAGGAAGGTTGTGATTGCGTGTAATGCAAGGCAAGTCAAGGATGCGCGTTGTGCAAGCTCCTTTTGTTGTAGCGTACAACACAAGACATTAGTGAAATAAAAAGAATATTTTTCATAAAATCTCGGGCTGTTACATTCTACCCCCCTTAAAATGAATTTCGCCCTCGAAATTCGTCGGGGTTATAAATGGTTTACTATTCTAAAGTTTCTTTAATAGAATCCCACATCGTAAAAAGGAATACCAAAACTTGGCTTTAAAAACTAAAGTATGGAATGTAACGATTACCCAAATAAACTAATCGCTGGGTTTCCACATAGGTAAAAATATGGATATGGAAGAGAAATCTAACCATCATGTTCTGATGGAGAGTGGTAGAGAACATGGCTATGGAAAATCCAGTAATCACAAATCCATAGATTTGTGATGATATAAGGTACCATATGATTCATCAGGTATAAGATCACTAGGACAACATTTTTGGTTTTCAAGATCATTTCCCTAAAGTTGAAAATTTGAATTAGAATAAATACTTAATTTATTTTGGTACAATCTCACTGTTGTTCGTGTCTTGAACAATTTCCACTTCATCTCTTAAATAAATGAAGTTGAATTTGTTATTCGTGAAGTGTTAGCAGATTATGTGATAGAACGACGGGTCATTCCATCTGTCTCAAACAAAAGGTTAGCAAAAATTATATGCATAAGTCGATCTATAGTGAGATTAATCATATATGGTTCCTAAAATGGACTTATAATTCATATATCATACTGCTTAATATAATAAAACTAGTTTCTACTAAACAGGGACTTCCTGTAGGCCAGTGGTAGGCGATAAAGGCCAGTCGCACTTCGGTTGTGGGTTCGATTCCCACAGCCTTGTCCGAAGCGATGGGCTGTCGCCCGTCCTGCAGGTTGTCCTTTTTCCAAAACTATATAACATCCCATCAATAATATCAAAAAAACAAACAATACTAACTTATGTCCAACATAATTCATTCCAATCTTTAGGCTTATCCATAATACTGCAGTCGACTCTCATAATATAGTGAAAACGATTACCAGAGATTTAACACCATCGTCGATCCCATATATCATAAGATATGTTTTGTTGGTCACATTCCAAACATTCAAAGTCCGTAATCGTGTATTCTCTTGAATACCTTAGTGAAAACATGAATGCAGTTAAAAGTTAACACTTTTCACATACCAAAATCCTCAAAATTCTATATACTCAAACTTAGTCCTTATATCAATCATGAGCTCATGAATACTGTTAAACATTTCATTTTCTCGTTTTCCCTTCATTATGCGCATAATATCTCAATCACTTTGAATACCACATTAGACCAATACATAAATATTCCAATATTTCATGATACAACATTATTTTGGAATCCCATTACATAAACACTTAATCATACCACCACATCGTAGTCATATTCAACATTGCCAATAGTGATCGCATGTGACTTCCCTTTGTCCTTTGCCTTTAGTGGTTGCTCAGGTTGATCATCACTAACCCTTGGATTAGGGCATTTATTAGCATAATGCCCCATTTCCTTGAACTTGAAGCATTGAAGTGTTGGTTGTACGTTCTCTGCAGTGTTTGATTTATTCACTTCATTAGAATCCCTTTTTCCATTACTTCGACACTCAACTGCTCGATGACCTTCTTTTCCACACTTAAAACATTTTCTAGTCCCTTTAAGACAATCTCCACCATGCTTCTTTCCACACTTTGTGCATAAGGAAACATTCATCTTCTTTTCACCATTATTCTGATATTTCTTTTTGAACTCTATCTTTCGTTTCTTGTCAAACCCATGAGATGGATATGTAACACCAACTTCCATTTCTACCTTGATAGCACAACGCACAATTTCTTCATAGCTACTGAAGTCTCTTATAGCTAATGCCCTTCAAAGACTTGGTTTTAAGCCACTGAAAAATCGATCAACTTTACTTTCAGGTTGGATGATAATACCAGAAGCGTACCTTGCAAGTCTTGTAAAACTTGCTTCATAGGTACCAACAGATTCATCATCCCTTTGCTTCAGTTCAAGAAACTCTTTCTCCATCTTTGTTCGGAGAATACGAGGGAAGTACTTATTGAAAAATAAGTTCTTGAACTCGTCCCATTCCATAGACTCAATTTCATCCCTTTGCCTCGTATTCTTAATAAGATTCCACCATTGATCAGCATCTCCTTCCAAACGATACACTGCTAGGATGACTTTATCATGTTCAGAACATTGAAGAACTGAAAATATATTTTCAGTAGTACTAATCCATTGTTCAGCAACTAATGGATCAGTAGACCCACTGAAAGAAGGTGGACGCTGCCTCATGAAGGATTCAACAGAATGTTGCTCCTTCCTTTGCTCGTTTGGAAGTCCTGCATGATTCATAGCTTGAGAAAGTTGTGTGAGCATGGCTACAAGATTTTGCATTCCAGCTCCCATATCGTTTGGTTGCTCAGGGGGACAATCATTGCATTGCCCATCACATTCCGCATTAACACGGTTCCTTCGGGTTCCACCCATCGTCTAAAACCCCAAAAGAATAGTATGAGAGGCAAAAATCATGCTAGGGAAAACAACATAATAAAGGGGTAGTACCCTCAATATCTAACATCTTAGGTTAAATTCGAATATCGTTAGCGCAATTCTAGGACTATAACCTATACGTATACTTAACCTTAGAGACATCCCTAGACATACCTTAGAAATATCTCTAGGGATCTCACTAACGTTTTCGCATCCTAGTTTCCAAAGGTTGACTAAACCTTTCCTCTGATACCAACTGTAGAGACCCGAAGCTTATCATACATGGACATTACATTACTTTTGAGGAATACTTAGTACATAACAAAAACACACACACAAGGATCGTAATAGTTTAGTGTCTTTGGAAACTCGGAATATAATCTTCTAATTGTGGTGAAAGATCTTCAAAATCTCCCATAAAGATCTTCCTCTTTTTTTTTTACCTAAAACCTTTCTTTATATCCTGGGGAAAAGAAAACATAAAAGGGTGAGCTCAAATGCTCAGTTAGGGTATACAAAAGAAATAAAAATCATATCATATTTTTTTGAAAATCATAACCTGCAAAAGAGATCATAATATCTTAACATGGAACAAATCATAGAAGTGAAAATGAGATCCCCATAATCATAACATAAAACTTGAAACTTTGTGGCCTGCACACATAATCATGGAAAATCATTTCTTGTTAGTCATGACTCATTGCCAAGACTATCTTAGTGGACAAAGTCCCTTTCTGAATCAAGTAACCCTCGTTTCAGTCCTGTTTCACTGAACCGGTATAACCTACCATTTCAGCCATGTCTATCTCATGAGATATAAAATCTTTACCCAATGCATTGGAGGGAGATATAGGTCCCATCCATCTTATAATGAATCCTTTCTTATGAGTTCCACATAATCATAAAACATATATCATCGCATAACACATGTAACAAAAATGGGATTCTTGAAACATCATGACATCATAAATCAATTCATATAAGATAAAGGACTTCATAAAAATAATTCCATCACAACATGATCAAATCAACTTAATAATAGGGATAAAAACATAACCCTTTATTATCTTAGATGGAAAATAATTTTTATAAAACACTTGAACTCCATTCTTGAGGAAAATATCCTTTCTTTTTCAAAAACACTTTTCTTTTCTTAACATGTCATACAATTATAAACTAAAAGAAGTTGATTAAAAATAAACTTGAAAACTTGTAAAGGAAGATTCTTGGGAATAATGTTTTAAAAATCCATTCATGTCGTATAAGTTAAAAAAAACATTCTTCGTACTTTTGTCGGAAAAGTCAAAAAGTACCTCGTACGAAAAAAACGACAAAAGATTCCTTTCTTATTCTTTACTAAAAACTCACCGAAGGGTAAAATTGGATTTAAATTATTGTAAGTGGATGGAAACAATATTACATACTGAGGAAACATGGATGTGGATGATAAAATACACCCCAGTAAATACTTACGGATAAACAATCTCGGATAAAAATGAGATTGTGATATTTCCCTTACCTTATGTCCGACTTGCCTTGTAAGTGTCCGAACCTCCTCTTCTTTGAAGCGCCTCTTTGAGACCTACTCTTAGGGCACTAAAATTGGTCTTTGAGGAAGACCAGAACCTCTTGGATGTTTCTAGGGAAGTGGAGAAGAGATTTTGGCAGGGGTTGGCCGAGCTTGAGTGCTCAAATTGGTGTGAGGAGGAGGGGGATGAGGTGTCCTTTTATAAGGGAGGAGAGGGGCACCTTAGGAATACCTCAAAATATTATTTTATATTAATGTCAAAATCGGTTTATAATGGTTCCAAATGGTCTTATTTCTAAGCTAAAGTGGGGATGGGTCGAAATCCTATCAACTAATAGGATTTAGACAAGTTTAGGTTATTATTTTAACCTTATCAATTAGATTTAACTCTAAGTTAAATAATTTAACTTTTACGGTGTCTTTTTCTTTTCTTTCACTATATGGTTAATACACTTACTATAACATGCCAAACGAACCCCAAATTGTATATTATTAATAAATATATCCTTATCTAAGTCATTTGGCCAAACCTTAGATTTTTAGGAATAAAATAACAATTAATAATATAATATTTTATTTAAAAACTATTTTGTGTCAATTTTGACACTATTTGATATATGATTTTTTTGAAAGTCATAACAGAATTATATGTTCGAACCAAGTTGATTAAATCAACACTAATACATCATAGTAACCTAGAAAATTAGTTTAATTCATAAACAGTCTTAAATTACATTCATTTGAGCATTTATAACATCAATTATGTTAATATTTCCTTAAAAGGGTAATTACTGCATCATCGTTGTGTCAAAAATAAATTAATTTATTTAAAGTCTAAAAATTATAAATAAAATATCATTATGTAGAAAATCTTTTTAGATTTATAATGAATATTTATAGTCGAATTTATCTTATGTATAACCCCATATTAAAAATGTTTTAGTAAATAAACTTTGATTTTAACTCTTTTAACTCTTCTTTGAATTAAATAATAATAAATGTCCTAATCTAATCCAAGTGGGCCTAAATGGTCATATTATATTCATAAGGTTGTTTTTGGCCGAATTACACTTATCCAATAAAATTAGGACATGTGTTAGGGTAATAGTAATATCATATTTACCCTTAGTTACCCTATTTACTATTAACCGTGGTAAAAAAAAGTAAAAAGTTACTATTCACCAAAAATTATTTTCATCTCATTGAACCACATTTTAGTCCTTGATATTAACCGTGTCTGTCGGATTTTCGAAATTCCATTCACAGAAGTGGTAAAATTAAGTTTTATGCAAAATTCAGTTTTTAACCTACCACTTAGTAGTTTCACTATTCATCAAAAATTGATGTTTTTCAGAACAATGCCAAAATTTCATCCTAAGATATATTTCATATTCCGAATTCAAAAATGAAGTCTATTTTACCATATTCATAACATAGATGTTGCATTAATTAATTTTATAATTAAATCCCGCTGTTAAAACAAATAGCGTGTTTTTAAGAAACAATATCTATCAAAAGATTGACACTTGTTTATGTCTGGTTTAAATGTGAAATTACATCCAATGACCAACATTGTATTAAATTGTAAAAATATATTCTAAATATATTTTAAAACCACTCAAATTAATGTTTTATCACTATTAATTATTTCGATTAAAAAAAGTTGTTTTTAATTATAATGTAGTAATTTTCACTATTCATCAGAATATGAAAGTTATCTGAAAAGTACCAAAATTTCACCTTAGGCTAAATTCGATACTCCGAATCCAAAAATGAAGTTCATTTTGAAAAATAAGATTTACAGAATTTCAAAAATTGGTTATTACTATTCATAACGACTAGTTTTAATAATATTTTAATAGAATATCGTTGTTTAGTGAAACTCAGTATTGCGTACTATACACGCTATCGAGGAAGGTTGTGATTGCGTGTAATGCAAGGCAAGTCAAGGATGCGTGTTGTGCATGCTCCTTTTGGTGTAGCGTACAACACAAGACATTAGTGAAATAAAAAGAATATTTTTCATAAAATCTCGGGCTGTTACAGTTAATTTATTTTAGTATATTTTTGTAATAAAATTTTCTTAATAGCCGTTAGGAAATCCCATAGATGTTTCCAACTCTTCTTATGAAGTTTCATCTTAGGGATTCTGAGGGGGAAGTAAATACCTACCCATGAGTTAGTTATGCACACATTATAAATCATGAAACATGGATTGATTTCATCAATTGTCATAATGAGAAATAATTTCAGGTGCATTGTAGTCGATAATATATTTTTTGACATTATTTCTTTTATCCATATGGATTCAAAACTCTTAATTTATGAAACAACAAAAGAGTTTTGAAAATAAAGAACGTACATCAAAACCAACGTACCCCTATCACAAAGCTAAGATGGGGTATAATTCATTAGAGAAGAACTTGGTATGTTTTTTAAATCAACAATAAAATTTTAATTATTTTATATGAAACAACATATGTTCATTTTTATATATTTAGATTGATGAATCAAAATCTGAATCCACTTCCATCCCATATCATGAGCTATTGAATGAGACTCGTGTAAATAAAGAGGGTAACCTAGTTGATGAAAACACAAAAACAGTATGGAAAACATGTTTAAGTATGAAATAATTTAATTTATTCTGATTTATAATAGTATTAGGTAAAAACATATATTTATGTTTATATTTTTTATACAGTGTAGACACAAGAATAGACAATGATCGTATTGAAAGAAAAGATTTATTCAATAGATTTGAAGAGACCTGAACAATATGGTTGCATTAAAGGATTTGTTTTTGGAGCATATCCTCGAACATATTTTGGGAAGATAAAACCAAATGAAGATACATATAATATGGTGATATGATTTTATAAAGAAATAGACTAACTGCAAGATATTATTGTTCAGTCTGGTTTGGTAGACCAACGTATGAGAAAAGATCAATGTGAACCAGAGGTGGAACAAAGATCCACAAATGAACCAAATGATCCCACTAGATTTCGTGCTAGTCATTCACCCAACTACATTCCTTAACCAAGTTAACTAATTTTTTCATTACTCTTTCTCCTAAATATGAATCAAGAAACATCTGAAAATATTATTTTGATAAATTTCTACAGGGTTCAGTTGTATGTGATTTGAATCTATCAACACCCATGAACCACCTTATTATGATGGGTAAATTGTATAATATCCTATGAGACAATATACACAATAATTTCTTCCTAAAATATCATATGGGAGTGTGGATTGAGGTAGATCACGATTCAACTCCTTATTTTCTTATTCCACTTAATGATTCAGATGTTACAATAGTGAATAATGCTATTGGAACTTTCATAACTTGGCCATGTAATATTATAAAGATATATGAGGCATTCCTATAAAAAAAAATTTATATAAAAAACATTTAATGGTTTATGATAATAGGTCTTAAGTGAGGTATGATATTATAGATTGATAAAGTAGCAGGGAAACAAAAGTTCAGATCAAGAAAACCTAGTGAATCGACCAAGAAATAAAAACAAAATTTTGAGAGTACCTTCTCCCCAATTGTTCCATGGAAACATTTATTATCATTAAAACATCATGTTGAGAGCACATTTAAATATGTAAACATGTATTACATTACATATGAAAAATTAAATTATAGATCTTCCATGAAAGATGTAATTGGTCTTGAGACTATAAATGAGATTCTCAAGCATGAAGGGATGGGAATCTCAGTTGTGAATACATACATAAGGTAAATTTTCATAATTCATATATAAAAATAGTGAGATAATATGATTAATAAAATAAATAACCATTCATATATTCTATAGGAATTTATATTACAACTATATAAAGGGAAAATCATGGGAAGTACGATTTGGATTCATTAATCCATGTATCATTTCCACATCAAAACATACTTTGTATGATACATAAATTTAGAGGAAAAGAAATGGTTTTCCAAGAGATTTATACAAAGAAAACATCAAATGGAAGACAATTTTTGATGATTACAATACAAAAGTAAAACTCTACACTCTAATCATATAAAAAATATTTTTATTTTTTTATTAATTATTTGTTTTTGTTCTTTAGGTAGTACTGGATATCGATCTCAGTCAATCTGGATATACCAAATATTTATTTTTCAGATCCAATGTATGGATATCCAACCAACCAACCAAATGTGATGTTTATTGTGAATTTTTAATAAACAACAATAAATTTTTTATGGATAAATTTTGAATTGTATTTTTTTAGTATATATTTTAAGAAGGATTTTGTTATGATAGGGAGGCCAGTAAATATAAGATAAATCATGGAATTAATTCAGTTTCTAAATAGATAATTCCAATTGATTACTAAAAATATAATAAAATTAGATTATATATATATAAATATTTAACTATCAAAATTTTTCAAAACAATATACTTATTTTGGTCATTGTTTGTGTATTTTCCGAAGCAAGATAATGACATCGATTGTGGATATTATCTTTGAAAATTTATAATATAAATCATAATACACGAAAAGGATTGCATACCCCTATTCATAATTTATAAAGGTAATTATAATTTTATTAAATATATTTCATAATCATTTTTTTGTGTATATTTTCTTTGTACTATCAATATTTATGAAAACCTTTATACTAAAAAGAAGAAATAAATTCATTTAGAGATGAGTGGGCATCATAATTATTGTGAGAATGTATGTCAACAATAAATTTAGGTGATTAACTTATATTTTTTTATATAGTATGAGTTATGAAATTATAAATATATTTGGGGAGTGAAACATTAGTTTCATAATTCTTATATATTATTTTTGATATTTTTCCCAAGGAGAAGTATGATGGAGGAAATAATTTTTTTAGAAGTGATGACATGAAAATAATAAATTTTTTGGGAAATAATAGAGTTGGAGGTGGAGGCATAGGTGGAGGTGAAAAAAGATTTGGAGTCAGAGACCGAGGTAGAGGAGGAGGTATTGGAGATGATAGGGGGTGACATCGAGGTGGTGACCGAGTCGGAGGAGGATATAAAGCGCTATCTTGAAAACAATAAAATTATTGGGAAATGGATTATAATAAGTATCATACAAATATTGTGTTTGAGAATTTTATTTGAAAAGTGTGTACAATAATTTTTACTTAATACAAGATCCATTGTGAAAGTGATTCAGGTGGCTTATTGGAAAAATGTTTTTCACCACATGTTTGAGTGATTTTATATAGGAATTTAAGTGGAGGTATTTTTTTCAGAAACAAAACAAACACCACTTATATTTTTAAATTGACTATCATAAACTGCAATTTATATTAGAAAATTCAAAGTACAATAAAATATTAATAAAGTGTGAAAGAAACCCCTCACTATGAACAAACTGAACAATAATAAAAAAATAGATGTAGTTTCTTGACCATGACTTCTCTACACGACAAAGAAAGGTTCTTAGTAGTGAATCCAATAGTCACTTGAGAGTCATACAACACCAATCCAATCATCAAACAGGTATATAATCCACCTTAAATGATTTAAAAAATATGTTTGTAATCAACCATAGAATCTATCAGGTGTATGATAGAACTATTGGAGGATAACCAGCATTGGGAGATCATGGTCATCAATCATGGATGGTGTCAAAGGAAACATGACAGAAAATGAAAAGAAACCACCTTATGAATAAATCCCAAAAAATAAAAAACTTTATTCAAATGAAATCATGATCATTGAAATTTGGTAATTTTTTGAGACTTTGGGAGATGTATAAATAATCCACACCTCAATATGACGCACAGTATGACTAGTATGACTCTAAGTATGTCTTTTTATTTAAAATTAACATCAGTTTTAGTAAAAAAGAAAACTTACCTACTGAAAATGGATCAAATATAATTTCATTATTTTTATACTTTCAAAAAACAATACATAAGTCATTTCTGATGTGTGGGAATCAGTCACACCTCAATCTGATACAAAATGTTCTTGGTATGACTCAAATTGTCCGCTATCGGTTTAAAATCAACATTTTAGTTAAAAATATTTAAATCCCTGAAATTTGAGAAATATATTCATATTATCTTGATAATTTAGGAAAATTATTCATAAATCATTTGTGACATGTATGAATAGGTCTCACATCAATTTGATACGCTATGTGACCGGTATGAGTCAAAGTGTGTGTTTCAAGTTTAAAATGACATTTTTGTATAAAACAAAAGTGACATACTAAAAAATAATAAAATGCATCAATATTATTTTTATACTTTAGTAAAATTATCCATAATTCATTTGAGATGTGTTTGAATCATCCACATGACAATCCGATGCACAATGTGATCAGTATGACTCCATGTGTGTATATTTATTTAAAATTGATATCAATTTTAGTAAAAAAGACAACTAAACTACTCAAAATTGAGAAAATGAAGACTATTTTCATAATTTAGTAAAATGATACATAAGTAATTTTTTATGAGTAAGAATTATCCATACCTCAATCAAATACACAATGTTCCCAGTATGACTCAATGTGTCCGTTATCAGTTTAAAATTGATATTTAAGTTCAAAAAGAGCCACTTACTAAAAACTCATAAAACTCACTTATATTGTATTTATAATTTAAGAAAATGATCAATCCATAATTTTTTACATGTATAAATTGGTCTCACATCAAGATGATAGAATTTATGACCTGTACGAGTTAAAGTGTGCGTTTCTAGTATAAAATGACATTTTAGTAAAAAAGACATGTAACATACTCAAAACTGATCAGACACATTAATATTATTTTTATACATTATGAAAATGATCCATAATCTATTGGAGAGGTGTAAGAGTCATCTGAACCTCAATAGGATGCATGGTGTGACCGTTATGACTCATAGTGCATCGTTTTATATAAAATAGATATCCATTTTAGTAAAAAGGAAATTGAGCTACACAAAACTAAGTAAAAACAATCATATTTGTTTAAAATTTAGGAAAATGATCTGTATGTTATTTGTGACTTGTAGTAATCAGCCACACCTCAATTTGATACATGATGTGTTGGGTATGTCTCAAAGTATCTGTTTTAGAGTTTAAAATCGATAATTTAGTTCAAATAGTGTCACTCACTGAAAACATAGAAAAAAACATAGATTGTTTTGATAAATTAGGAGAATGATTTATAAATTGTTTTTGACTTGTAAGAATCACTCTCACATTAAACTGATATAGGAAGTGACTAGTATGAGTAAAAATGTGTGTTTCTAGTATAAAATGAGATATTTTGTAAAAAAGACATGTGAAATTCTCAAAACTAATAAAATTCATTTTCATTGTTTTGATACTTTTGGAAAAAAATCCATAAGTCATTTTAGATGTTCAAAAATCATCCTCACATCAATCCGATGCACGGTGTGACCGATATGACTTCAAGTGTGTCTTTTTTATTTAAAATTGACATCAATTTTAGTAAAAAAGGCAACTGACCTACTCAAAACCATGAAAATTATTGCATTTTGTTTTGATACTTCCTAAAAAAACCCATAAGTCATTTGTGACATGTGAGATTAATCCACACATAAATCCGATGTACGATGTACCAGGTATGACTCAAAGTGTCTGTTATCAGTTTAAAATCTATATTTTAGATAAAAAAGTGTCACTCATTGAAAACTAAGAAAACATTCTTGGATTATCTTGATAATTTATTAAAATGATTCATAAATCGTTTTTTACATGTAGGAATTAGTATCACATAAAAACGATACATGATGTGACTAATATGAGTTAAAGTTCATATTTCCTATTTAAAATGAAATTTTAGTAAAAAATACAAGCGATATCTTGAAAAAAAATAAAACACATCTGAATTATTTTGATACTTTAGGAAGAAAATCCATATGTCATTTTAGATATGTAAATATCATACACATCTCAATCAGATGCCTGGTGTGATCGGTATGACTCTAAGTGCATCTTTCTAATTAAAATTGACATCATTTTTAGTAGAAACAACAACTGTCCTACTCAAAACCAATGAAACGAATTAATATTATTTTAATACTTTATGAAAATGATCCCTAAGTTATTTTTGACATGTAGGTACAATCTTTATCTCAATATGATACATGATGTTCCGGATATGACTCAAAGTGTTCGTTATTAGTTTAAAATCATCATTTTTGTTCAAAAAGTGTTATTCACTAAAAACTATGCAAACATGCTCAAATTATCTTGATAATTTAGGAAAAAAATTCATAAATCATTTTTTATGTGTATGAATTAGTCTCACATCAAAGTGACACATGATGTGACCAGTATGAATCAAAGATATACACGATGTGATCAGTCTGAGTCAAAGTGCATTCTTTAGCTCGAATAGGGGTGGTTTGTTCGACAATAGCATGAGTCGAGGTTAGGATCAAAATAAAAAGGAATATTGATATTTTGGAATGTATGTAATAATTTTTTCTTATGTAATTGTATAAACTAATGATTGAAATGTCAATAATATACTGTTTTTTCTTGTATTTGTGATATAAATTTCATTTCATTTAAATTCTGTATTGTTACTTAATTTTTTTGATATCTGGGGGTGTTTCTGGTGCAATTGTGGGCTGTTCCCAAACACTACACTGATGCTTTAGTGTGTTGTTACTGCACACTATAGTAATCACCATTATTAGTGCTTTTATTTAGCGCTGATATAGGGTATCTTTATTAACAGGTTTATTTAGCAGTGATAAAGGGGTCCTATATCAGTGATTTTACAAATGCTGATAAAGGTACCCATTAGCAGTGTTTGTAAAAGCCGTGATAAAGTAACCCTTTATCAGTTATTTTTTTAGAGATGATGAAGGACCCATTTATTAGTGATTTTTTAGCAGTGATGAAATCCTAGGGATTTTAATCCCTCTTCGGTATCCATCTCTTCTATAGCATCGATAAATGCCATTTTTAGTACTGTTAAATGCCTACTGTGTAGTAGTGTTGGGAACCGAGATATTACTCTAGAGAAAACTAAGGATAACCATGCTTCCAAAGAACACTCCGATTGAAACCCCTAAACAAGACCAATAACTTTTAAAACTTAGCACGATGTACACTCAACACTCCCTCAGTGCACCCAGACAACATTAAGATAGGGTAAAAAATCATCTTTTAGGAAAGAGTACACTAGTGGTATTTGAACGGTCTCAATAGAGGACCCTATAAACTTACTCTACATCAAAACAAAGTGCCTGATATGATTTCCACTCAACTATAACCTACTATTAAAGGTGGAGCAGTCAAACCACTAATGGACAATTTATTTTGGAAAAAGACCGACTTCACTTGCCAATGAATCAACAACCTAACCATGATCCCTTCACCACCTGAGGCATCTCACAATCACTAATGTATAGCCACCATAGTCCATTATTGGATAATGGAGTCTTCAAGGGTTGTGTACACAACCAACCACTGCATCATCGTGCTAACTCATAAGAACCAAATTAAATGAGATATTTCTAGACACAAGGAAATTCCAAATGAGTCAAGAAATTTTCCAAACTATCCAAGGTTGTTCCTTATACCTGGAAGGAAATGATTAACACGTTCGATACTATGCTCCCCACCTTAAGAGTTTTTTGGTCATCCTTCACTGAAAAAGGGAACTCAAAATGTTTTTTAGCAAGCGTTAAACTATAAAGAAAGGTATAATGGCCTCTTAAAAAAATAGTAGGATAGATTTACTCTAGGAATACACATGGAACTTCTCTCTTGTTATGAATATGTGAGCCAAGGAATGAGATATTTGGCATAAATTCCCAACCGAACCGATCAACATTTCATCACCCGATATTCTATAGAACGTCATCCAAAACACTGTGAAAACTCAACATGTCAGAGCAAACTTATTCTATCCCAGAGATGACTAGTGATAAATTAGTCATAGATCAAGGTTTACATGAGTAATAATTAATATAAACAGCTTGTTGTCCCATTTAAATAACTCGACTTGTACTATGTGTAACAACACCTACTACCCTAAGTGAAATGATACGTCCTTTATATTACACATAGGCTCATCAACCCTATGTATTCAAGTATTTGATGCCCTGCACAAAAGTAATAAACCATAGTGGAATTACCTGTATAGCTAAAAATAGGTTGATGA
The DNA here is from genome assembly GCA_963277665.1 of Viscum album. Classification (NCBI taxonomy): domain Eukaryota; kingdom Viridiplantae; phylum Streptophyta; class Magnoliopsida; order Santalales; family Viscaceae; genus Viscum; species Viscum album. The sequence continues at coordinate 176,882,889 of OY728164.1, forward strand.
CCTCCCGAGACATCCATCACTAAAAAATTGAATAAGGGATGCATGAGCATTACACGATACTTATCCCCATAAGAAGTGATCAACTTATCGAATAACCACCTGTACAAGAAAGGGTTTCACTTTAAAATCAAATTATCCTACGATGAAAAATATTACCTGAATGACAATTCACATTAATAAATTCTCCCAAATAATTACAAGGGATCTAAATATTGGATACAATTGCCTACAATAGGCTATCCCCTTAACAAGGCCGGAAACATCGATCCTATAACCGGATCACATTGTAAGATAAGTCACTAGTCTTAAGATCCCATCATTTATGTTCAAGTGATAAGGATAGGGGTTTACAGTAAAGATCACATTCCTATTTCAAGGAAGCTACTAAAGGAAAAACACAGAAAGGATTTAAAATACCCCTACAGAAGGGTTAAGGCTAAAACCAAACAGTAAGGTTTCATTGATTAAGTTCATTTACTCACATTTGAACTCAATCATTTTAAAGGCTCATTTTTAAGACACGATAAATTTGTCATAATTCTATGTGAGTTGGTACTATGATTAGATAAGGCCACAAATAAAAACATGTGAGTTATATTAGATTCCTTTTAAACACTATCATTTATTTTCATCCCATTATAATCAAGTCATTGATTACATAGAACCCATTTTAATAAACATTGATTTATTTATAAGGCCTCAAAGTTGGTTTAGTTAAATAAAATTTCAATTTCATTCTATAGAGGAAAACAACCTTTAGGTTGTAGATGTTATTTTAATTTACTAATTCCTCATATAAATAAAGATCAAAAGTAGACGGAATGTATTTTGTTAATTAAGAGGCATGTTCAGAAAGGATACGACCTTATGTTTTCATGAAAAAACCATTGATTTGGACACAATCACTTTAAAAGTACCTCAATACATAGCATAAAAACACCCATGTGGGGTTAAACACTAAGTAAGAATAAAATAAAAGGCAACCTATGTGGGCCCCATTAATCAATTTTGGGTTTAACTAAAAGAAACCAAAAAATTTAAAACATTAATTACTTAAAACAACCTTATCGGTTTAGTTCTTAAGTAATGTGCCCCAACTGACCAACTTGAGTCTAGTTGTGCATTTATAATTTTTTAACCATAATGGTCATTAATCCCAAGCAATAGAGCTATAATCCTGAATAAGGAAACAAAAATATATAAGCTTAAAATTTAAAAACATTTATATTTACAACAATTTCTAAAAATAAGTCTCATAACTTATGGTTTGGTTATATGGGTTACCACCCTCAATTTATAAAGCACCCATACACTTTACAAGTTGCAAGAAGATCCTATTTAACTGCAACCATTTATCCAGGGTTTAATATAAATTGAAAATCCTTAACATTGATTCAATATACTTCATGTATATAAATCACATCAATACTGGTTTGATTATATGGGTCTTTGGTTTCCAATTTTTAAAGCACCCATACACCCTACAAATTGAAAATTGACTCCCATTTAATTGAAACCACCATGTTTTAACCCATGTTTAACATGCATAAAAATAAGGATATTAGGAATAATAAAATTAATTAGTCATCTAAACATGGAAATAAATCAAAGATGCTAAAAGAATCATTACGCATGAAAAATAAGCATGGATTACTACTATATAGGTAGGAAGAACTCAACCATGGAGTATAGGAAAATCATGATAGTCAAATCATAGAAGCATTTCATACTAGTAAATAAGCTAAGTCATATAAAAATCACGTTATATAAAAAAGAAGGATAATAAATACATGGGTAGGCATAAATATAAACACATTACTAAAAATACCTAACAAGGAATATAACAGGAAAGAAAACAACACCCAAGGTGCATCATGAATTTTTCAAATAGCCTAGCAATGAAGTCTACATGGAATGGAATATACATGGCATGTGAATAACTATATTCCTATAATGATTCATGTAATGCTGCTCCCTTGACACTTTGGGATAAGGGTAAAATACCAAAAATCTCATAAATCAGTAGCAGTGTAAAGTACATCATTCTCCCAAGGTGAAATCAAAATCAACTATAATGACTAATAGGATGAACAAAAATCCCATCCCTGGCCACTAAATGTTTTCCCCATACAGGTGTTAATCAATCCCATCCAAGAATATTTTATAAGAACTAACAAATTCCTAGTATCATGTCTACTTGAAAAAAATATAAAGATAATGGGAAATGAATCTCTGATACAACATTTTAATATCCCTTCTTGAATGACCATAAACTGGTAGTCAAACCAGTCACCACATGACCTCAAGTGCACCTCCCTATACACCAGAAGATTTTGACTAGCAGTGATGGTCTAATGATGGTTATATGGGGATACTATAACATCAAAATTACAGTATTAAAATGTAATATTAGAACATAAATGACATACAATAGTGTAAGTAGTAGTAAATGAATGAAAATAGAGAAACCAAAGACTAATATTAGATAACTAAATAAAAGAAAATGGACAATTCCAATACATATGATGATACATGCATCTCCGGATGATGCTACAAGATAAAATAAAGGTATAATAGGTTGTATAATATAATAAAATAAAAAGATACCAAAGGATAACTCCATGATCATCCTGAGTAATAGCTCAATCTTATAGGACCTTAGGCATGTGCCTTGGCATGATGATCACACCACTAAGAAATCGTTCAAGCATTTTGATATCACTTTGTAATATTAACAACAATAATAATAACAAGGTACCACAAGTAATCCACATAAATCATCTATCAAATTTAGTAATGGAATCCTGATCCCATCCAAGGAAATCCATAAAGGAATCCCATGGGTCACTATAGGATCCCTAATAATAAACAATACCATTGATTCCATTTGAGGTGACCCATGATGATGTCCCTCTTATCACTCATGGTATGGTAAACCCTGAGTCCATACCAAGTATCTCAGAGAGGGGATCAAGTATCACTCAAGGAATAGAATAACCATCTTGATAATGATTCTGTCCACGATTTCTCACACAGGGAACTAGTGTCACTCAAGAGTATAAATAAACTACCATAAGATCCGGTATTATGCATGATAAAGTATCACTCCCAACATGTATTGTAGATCCAAGAAAAGAACAGTGAGTCCTTCAATGGAGTCGTTAAGTCAGTACTCGTGTTCTCTCATGGCCTGCAAGTAGTCAAGGCATAACTACAAATATTATAGATCACAAGGCATAGCTTATAAAACTCGATAAGAAGGATTTCCAAAAATTTAATCAAATCCAAAAACTATGGCATAAAGCAATAGGAACAAGACATTAAGCACAAACACAAGCACTAGGATATAAGGAATTACGCACAAACATAAGTACTCACCTACAAGGCATTCACACATGTTATTGAAAAATGAGACAAAAATCATAATCCCAAAGCAATAAGTACATTGAGTATGGTACTAAAAAAAGATATAAGAAAGGAATAAATAAAAAAATAAGTAATTTATAACATGGATATGATAAATAGAATAATAAGTAAGTGAGAGAAATGTAGAAAAATCATATGGAAAATGTATAAGATTAGTGTCATTCAACCAATTTAATGAAATTAATTCCATTCAAAGAGTAAAATAATGGCATATTTTATAAGCATTAATTATAAGGGCCTAACCCATGGAATTTTTTTTACCTTGATTCAATTATTTAATTAAAATATTTATTAAAAGTTAAAATCAACATTAAGAGTGTTCATCCAACTTGAGTAATTGGGTATTAGGCTTAAAAAGGTGAAAACACCTCCTTTAATGTGGTCAAAGTCAATGATATCAACCAAGGGTTGATTTTCCTCACACTAGGGTTGTAATAAAAATGGTAATGAGATAAATTTAATTTATTTGAAAAAAAAGTGGCATCGTTGGAAGATTATGGCACACAACACAAAGGCACACCATAGAAAATAGAATGAAACTTTTGGGAAAGAACTATAACACTTAATTTATACCAAGGATGACCCACATTTCCGATAATGAGGGTTTATATGGTCTAGTTTGGAGATAAAATCTAAAGAAACAGATAAAAAACCTAAAAATATGGAGAATTAGCTTGCACCAAGATAACTTCTTCAAGAGAGGGATAAACAGAAAAAATATCAAGAGGAACATAGAGCTTACCAAGAGGAATCCAAAGGGATCGATGGTTCTCGAATCTGACATCGGGTGACGAGATCAATAAAATCCTATGTTAGTCCTAGGAGAAGCCTCAAAAGTGAGGGAGGAGGAGACACACACTGGAATGAGTTATGGACAAAGGCAGAATTTTGAAATTCGGGTTATTAAGGGAAAATAAAATTTCACCAACTAACTGAGTCACATGGTTTGGCCGCATGGTTGGCCAAACCATTCTCCAAACGTGCAGTTCCCACTACATAGAAACCATTAACCCACATAGTTTAATAAAATAATGCACCAACAATGTATTCAATAGCATTCACCCATTAACTAAGTGGTATTATGCATGCAATCCATGTGCACATTTTTGAAAAACCATGCCCAAACTCATACGCACCATATGGGAAAAACTACAGAACCTTGCACGACTGTGCACCCCTCCGACACAGTTTGACAAACCATGCCATTTGATAATGTAGGGTCACATGGTTACTCCTAGGAGGCCACATAGTTTCCAAAAAACCATGTGCCTCTACCACCTTCTCCCATTTTGGAGTTTTTGGAGATCAACACTCCCAAAACTCAACGGAGCACCCGGGACACCCCTCAGGCCATTAACAAAGTCTAAAACAACACTTTTTAGTTTTCCCAAACTTAGATTTACCAACCAAGTCTTGATTTACAACACATACCATACAACAAATAAAATAATCAAAATCCATAGTAATTTCACCTGGTCCAAAAACATGGGATGCTACAGCTAAATATCTATTACTACTCAATAATGAAATAAAATTATTCAAGGGTAAATGGTTGTAAAAGTGAAAAATAATGGATTTTGAAGTTATTTTTGGTTGACAAATCATCCAGAAATAATTTTTAAACATGTTTTAAAGATGGTTTATGTTAATTAGAATTATATTATTACATCTCATTTTCTTTTGTTTTTACCTAGTTTACTAATTTTTACAAAAAGTAAATTTTTTTAATAAAAATATTAAATAAACCTTTTTACAAAATTTGAGTGGTACAAACCTAAATATAATATCCATTTAATCTAATTTAGTTTCTAAATAAGATAAAATAAAGTTTTAAATTAAAACCATTAATATATAGAAAACTATTTTTGTAGAAAAGTATTGTCTTCACCATTATGTGTTCTTAATCATACCTAATATTCATCACCAATTAAAATTGAATTAATATATATATAGTTTTAAAAATTACATTCGAATCATTTTTTATAAGAGATTAATTTGGTTGACTAGTAAAAAATTACGTAATCTTAAAAAAAATTAATTGAAAATAACAGTTTTACCACTATCATGGTAATTAACTTTAATCCCAGTAATTAAACATTTAAATTAAAATTCACATTTTTAAATAATATGAACATATTGAAATAAAATATTAAATCCAATTATTTATATTTAATTTCTAAAAGTGATAATTTTTTTTGTTTTTTAATATAAGTGAATAACAAGATTTTTTATAATAAAAAATTACCTAATTTTCCAAAAATGATAACATGGTTTTTATAAATAAAACATAGTAATTTAAATGATTTATTTTAATTTTTAAATATATATTTTATATAAAATGGTTTTAAAACACATTAGTTATTCATTTATTATGATAATGTCATAAAAGTGGAGGTCTAGAAAAATCAGTATCTTTTCAATTTTCAACTAAAAATTAATTATTTCATAAAAATACCACTAAATAATAATAGCTTGATTATGATATGTGTAATTAAAAAAATTATATTCATTTTATCATATAAAAGTTTTAGAATTTATAAATTTTTGTTTTAAATGAAATACAGTATATAAAAAATTTCTTTTACTGAAAAATGACCTTTTAAAACCTTAAGTGTTATTAATTTTATTTTTATGCATTTTAAATAGATTAATATATTTTTTATTACTATAGGTTTTATTATTCTTTAATTTACATAGATGAAAAATAACTCTTTATGATCATTGAATAAATCACTTGAAAAATGAGCGGAACTACCCCCTTTTGGAAGTCTTGGAAACTACTTAAAAATGATTTATTTAAAATAAAATATCTTAATCTTAATAAAAATTTATACAAATTAACCTTTAAAATCATGAATGGTTTTCGGGAAATAATTTTCATAAAAATAAATTATTTAATAATTTCATTGAAATTATGAACAATTCTTTCTTAAAAACATAAGCTTTTAAAATACCATTTTAAAACCAAGAATTATTTTTTAAAATAAAAATTTTATCTTTTGAAAAAATAGAAACATTCCATTTTCTTTTAAAAATAATAATGTGTTAAAATAATTTTTAAAATCATTTTAAATCATTCAAAGGAATCTACATAAATAATAATTCTCAAACAATTTTATAAAACATAAAAGACTTTTTAGAAAATATATTTTCAATACTTTTAATAAACAATGTAACAATTCTCATTCAAAAGAAATTTTAAAAAATATGAAGATATTTTTTTAAAAAAAAATTTAATTTTAAAAAGGACATTCAATAATAATGACTTGGAAATTATATAATGGTATTGTAGGGAATTTTGAGTGGAAGATAAAACAACAGTAATTCAAGGAAAACCATTTTTTATATTTTGAAATACGTTAATTGAAACCCCACATCATAAAAATTTATAAGAATACTTCATTTTGAAAAGAATATAAGGGAAATAATAATTTCACCTGAGATAACACATAAATGGGTTTTTAATTATATTGGAGAAATTTGGTAGGAAGGGGAATATATAGACAATGAGAATAAACCATCTTTAGAGAGGATGTGAATTATTCTTAATAATAATAAATTTTGTGATAATGAAAATATATAAGATAAAATCTTTGAATCTAAAATTCATTTTCCTTTAGGGGTGATATAAGGTACCATGAAATAAAATCTTATGGTAGAATGAACCAAACTTCAGAGAATGAAATACAAGTAGAAGAATTCTAATTTATTGAATGAGGTTGAGTTAAAAAAAACATTACTAAATTAGAATCCTTTAAATAGAAATACATTTAAATAAAACACATAATAAATATCTTCAAACCCTAGTACTTATATGAATATGGTAAAATATATTAATTATTTAGTAATCAGACCATATCAAAGATGTCATGGTTCATAATAAGAAATACATTTAAAGAAAATAAATATGAGAAAAATAACCCCATTAAATTTATTCCTAACCTCTACTAAATTGATTTAATCTACTACAATCCATGTTTTATGATAGTTTAAAAATTAATATTATCATTCTATGTGAGTTTTAGTAAGGTTTATTGTAAAAAAATTGGCAAAACAATAATTTTTTTAGATTTTTAACAAATTAACAGTGGAATATTAATCTGTGAGTTTAACATTAAAGTTACTATAAGAACACCCAAATAAAATCATTATTTAATTATTTATACCACATATCATCAGTAATTACATTCTAAAACTTATCCATGATGTTATTTTATAGCATTGTTCAGGTAAGTGATTATACCGACCCAAACATGAACATACCATAATTAATGGATGAGTAAGGTTATAAAAGTGGTTTATTTTTGAATAATATAATATTTACAGAGGAATAATGATATTATTTAGAAATTTTTATTTCGAAAAATCATTTTTAAGAGAGTTCAATAAATAAGAAATAAATTAGATGAAAAAAGAGATACATTACATCATAGAGGCTGTAGTCCGCACAACATACAATTAATGCCTTCATTTCTCAATATTTGATAGGGTAATAATTGGGACTATAATTTTTCTCTTAATAATGTAAGTTATATTATATATTCCTAAATTATTGTTAAACTACATCCTTTCAACTAGTTTAAATAAGTGGTAGTGAAAAATGAAAGATGTCACTTTGTGGAGGTGGTAGTCTGCAGAAATGAACAATCGATGATATTTTATATTTATAATTAGATGGGAATTGATAAATAATGGCTATTAAATTTATATTATAAAAGTTTTGTATATTAATGATATTTTTATCATTATATTACAATTTTATGTTTTATTTTAAAGTGAAAAATAAATAATAAATGGTTAAAGATTAAGTAATACTCATATTGGGTTCTTGAACTTTATATTGATAGTCTCAATAAAAATGAAGGTATTAGGATAAATAATTGAGTCCATAGATTCATAAACATTATAGATGGATTGGTATGTGCATCACAACACATCTAATTTTATTTTTTTAAAACCAATTGGATACTATAAAAGTGGAAAGCAGAGTCAAATCACAGAGAGCCAGAGAACTAGATCACTAAAAATATATCCTTGGAAAATTTTTAGAAATACAATCAATTGAGGGAATTCAGATTTTTTATATTTTTATTATTATTTTATGGAAATAAAAATTGATAAATTGAAAGAAATAAAGTAAGTTGAGATTAAATAAATGATGATTAATTCTGATCTAGTAAATTGTGTCTGAGATGGTGATGTCTTAATCAAATTACTATGCAGCCATGCAAAATATTTTCTTCTATGATTAAAAATTTATCTAACTCAATTATCACTGGTTCATAAGCATATTTTTTTTTTCAGATTCTCATTTTATATATCCTAATTTATTTAATGGTCTTTTCTTTGGTGTTATAAATAAATTAGGAGACACATTTGAGCACCAAACAAATTTGTGAAATGGCATAACTCATTTCTCAAAAAGTTGTGAAACTAATTTTCACTACAATCGATCAACACATTTGAAATTCTCAGGAAAACCAATCCACTAATAGTTAAAATGTACAGTTTCAATTTTAGAAATTATTTCATAAGAAAAATATTTTTTGAAGATAAAAATTCAAATAGAAATAAATTCAATTGAAAATTGACCAAAAAATAGAAATACCAGCCTCACATGTGAAAAAAATTTAATTACTCGATCAACCACCCGAAACATAGAAATTTACCCTAATATTCAGATAAAAAATGTACATGTAGTAATAAAATGATAAAACATTAAAATTGTACCTTCTTTATCTAAAAATAAATTTTTTTTGGTCTTCACTCTCACCATGCACTACACTCATCGATCTCTGAATGAAAGCGAATATCCATGAATGTGATGACCTCATGCTAGAATGATCCCTACGCACTCAGAATGAAGGAGGTGTGGTCTGAAAAGTGTTCTTCGACTAGAGGATGGTTTACTGCACCAAAGAGGATGGGCATGGCTTGACCTAACCTCCTGGCATAATTCTATGGGATGTGCATAGGGGATGTGGATCCAAACATATTTTGTTGTGTAAGGTTATAGCGGATTCATATAGGGGGTTCGTTGGGATGGAGTGTTGCTCCTGGATGGTTCATGTTGCAGCATGAGGGCAGGGGGCCAATTGGAGAAGGGGGAGTAGAAGGGGTGAGGGTATTGGGGGGGGGGGGGGTAAAGGAGGTGGATATGTGAGAGGTGCTCGAGGTGGGGGGGGAAGGTATCAGTGGGATGATAGAGTGGAGAGTATCCAAGTTGGATTAAAATATAAATTTAACATTTAAAGAGAATGAGAAAAATGTAATTAAAAAGAAGACAATTGAAAATAAAAATAGAAAACCAATTAATGAGAGTTAAAAAATAGAATGCATTTAAGTAAAATAAAAATTGAAAACAATTAAAGAATTTTAAAAACATTAATGTTATGAAATGTTAGATTAAAATAATAAAAATAAAAATAATATAAATTTATGTAAAAAATCAGCAAACTAAAATTAATTAGAATACATGAATAAATATAGGTACATAAAATAAAATAGAATAAATTGTTCGATAAAAAATAATATATATACATAATAATAATAATAATATAAAACATTAATTGAATTTAATAAGAAAATTTACTAAAATAAAAATAAAACTAATGTTAGTGAAACTAATAATAATAAAAATATAGTTCTAAATATATTAATTAATATAAATAGTAAAAATTAAACTACTAAAAATAAAAAGTGTTATAAATTAAATGTTAATAATTTATTAACATAAACTAAAAGTAATAAAAAACAAATAAAGTTAAAGAGATTGAAATAAATAAGTAAATATATAGTTAAATAAACTTTGGTTAAAAGTTAAATTAATTTAATAATTATGCACATAATAATAAATAATAAAATATAAAATTAAATAAAATAATAAAATACTAAATTACTAATATTACTATAAAAATTAACAAAAAATTATCTAAATATATAAAATATAACAAAACTATAAAAACAACCTAAAAATGAAAAAATTGGATAGAAAAAAAGATAATTATTTAAAATTCATGTGAAATCCATGTGCATTAAATCCCCCACACTTATGCATCTTCACTTTTGAAAAAAAAATCAGAAAGAAAATAGAATTGGACTTGTGGAAAAATAAACGCATCATAATTACAAGTTCAAAAATTTTCAATCCCTTTTTCCCACAAAATATCATGCTTTATTAAAAATTCAAATTTTCAAAAATAGTTCCCCTTTCACTGACATCCTTTCCAAAACAAAATATACACTCACACATTATGTGACCGCACTCACTATCACACTCATCAATCAAACAATTTGATCAAAACAATTACTTAATAATCACACTCATGCATGTTTAAAATAGTATTTCCATTAATTTCACATATCTAATGTTGTAATTAAAAAGAATGCACCAATATCAAGGGATTAACATTAGGTTTATATGTATCTGAGGTTATAGGAAGGTGGACCACAAAAAAATGACATTATGTTTCAAAAAGAGGGATGAGTCCTGAAATAGATGCACGATGAATTTCAATCCAAATGACTTCCAAAAAAGTACACCCACATTTAAAACTTTGTTTTTCCATAAGAATATGATAATACAATGTTACACCATGTTTTTTATAATATTTTTCATCTTATTCTTATTCTTTTCTATAGATTTGTTAGGGACAAAACTCACTCAAATAAGATGGGAAAAAATAGGTGAGTATCCATTATAAACACCATGAAATATATGAAATAAAAAAATATCAAATAAAGGTAGATAAATAGAATGTATTCTATATCATCTTAGTGAAATTAGGTCATATATAAAACATTCTATCTCTTGGAGTAATGAACACAGATGTACTCTTTGTTTGAACAATAAAGAATCTATATTCCCATATCAAAATACATGTAATGAATGTGGCTATTGTAAAAAATAATGGGTTAAAGTCAATCAATGTGTGTCTAATGACTCACTTCCCATCAAACAACCCTCTCCATGAATAGATCTCCCCCACACTTCGATTGAAAATAACCATTAAAAGATTCAAGAAATAGATAGGGAAGGGTATCTGATGTGGGATAATCTTACAAAGGTTTCTTCATGGATTCTAAGGGCTATATGATGGAAAAATCGAAAGGGTGGATCAGTTGGTTAAAGGGGCTAAAAATCTAAAAACATTCCTCGGTCATTTTAGTGTAACTTTTAAAAATCCGTTCGTTTTGATGAATAAACATGGAAATTCCTAGAAGACATAACATGGTCAATATTCTCTCAAGAAAAAGAGAAACAAGATATGATTTAAAAATAGGTCAGAATCCTCATAGGTATGGAAACAAAATGCTGGACAACATAGATGAGCATGAGTACAAAAAAGTGTCTAAAAATTATTTTAAAGAAAACATTTTCAAATCATGGGGTGATATCTGAAATCATTTAAAAAAAGTTTATAGAGAATAAAATCATGTCGAACAAGAATCATGTACTTGAACTCCCAAGGGAGACAAGTGGTATGCCTTTGACCATGTTACAAAAAAATAAAATAGCTTTCATGTGGGTTCAATAAATGATAGATATATTATTATTTTTACATTTTTAAATTTTGTAAAAAAAATTATGTTTTTCTCTTCATTTTTTTGTTAGTAGTTTGACATGGTGTTTTTTTAGAAGAAAAATATATATCAGAAAATAAAACACTTTCTTGATTATTAGAATATAGAGATAGAAAGGTGGTCTGTTTCTGATGATGCTCTAGAAAATTATGTACATGTAAAATCTACATATATACAACACATAACCACATCATATCATAAAGATAAAACCAAATATCATAAAAATAAATGAAGATATATGGGAGAATAATATTTTCACAAAAACATCTGGAGTAGCTGAAAATGTTTCACACATGCCATGTTTATTTCCTAAAAAAACTATAACAAATAAATCAAAAATAAGGAAAACAGATAAAAATGGGTTTCCTCCAAAGAAGTGCTTTGTTTTATGTATTTATCCAGACAGATAGATAAAGGTTAATAATCTTGTTCAATCAGATCAGAATCCCTCATCCAATTACAACAAATGGTGGCTATGTCATCAAGCTCACGTGAAATATTGGCGGGATTAACCTACTTAAGAGCCTACATAGCATGAATCCATGGTCGAAGGAATAAAATATGTGCTCATCATGGTGGTGATGGTTGGTGAGAATATATCTCTAATGAAAGCTCCTCAAGTTGGTGATCAACATCAACCATATTTTTAGTCAACCATAGTACGAGGGAAGATAGTGATGGAATAGGTGCATCAACGACCATAGAATAGGCATAAGAGCTAGACATGGATACTATTATAGTGTAATGAAAAAAAAATACAATAAATAGTGAAGAAAAAGTTATATCCCTTGTATAAAATAAGTGAAATGATTTATCATTGAGATATAAAGTATGTAAATAGAGACCAAGGAAAGTAAAAGTAGTCGTTTTTCCTCCCGATTAGCGCTAATTTTACATCTTTAGTAAGATGGATAAAATATCATTGTAATTAGAATTCTTCAATCAAATATATTATATTAGAAGTGTGATAAAGTATGAGGTGTTTACCATTAAAATTAAATGGATGAATCTTCTCATCAAGTATTTCAACAACACCATGCGGATAAACAATTCAAATAATGCAAGGACCCGACCACATTGATTTGAGATTTCCCACCCTGATCTGAAGTGTTGAGTTAAAGAGTATAACTTTTTCACTTGGTTAAAAATTTCATTTTTGGATAAATTTATCATGCTAGTGTTGAGTTTTATCTTTATAGATCAAATCATTATTATACGATTCTCTTATCATCTCGTCTAATTCATGCTTCTGCAAAAAAAGTTTCTCTTGGGTAGTTTTGAAATCAAAATTCAGATTCTTCATATCCAAATATGTTTTTTGTTACAGTTCTACAGGGATGTGGTAGGGTTTTCCAAAGTCCAAGTGATATAGGGACATTTTTACGTAGTCCTGTAATCCCAACGAGTGTTTTAATCTTTCATGGCATATTATTTTTGAGATGTACTCATAGTTTTCTCAAAAATTTCCTTAATATCTCTATTTTAAGCCTCATCTTGGCCATTGGTCAGTGGATGTTATGGGGTTCACATGTAGTGGTGAAACCCTTGGAGAGTCATTAGATTATAAAATAGAGAATTAATGATTTGGGTACCACAATCACTGATGATGGGCCTTGGAATTCTAATCTATGTAAAAATGTGCTGCTTTAAAATTTAAATGAATACTTGAGTAGTATTTTTTGAAAACACTTCATCTTCCTCCCACTTTGATACATAGTCAACATATTAAAATATATACAAATTTCTAAAAGATTTAGGAAAAGGACACATGAATTCAACTCTCCATATGCCAAAAATTTCAACACCCATGACTGAATGTCTTCGAATCACATGATTTAAGCTTATACCCCTAGTTATTATTGAATTTATCACAATTCAAGATGAAATCACAAATATCATGATTCATGGTAGGCCAGTACCAGAAAAATTGTAACACTTCACTGATTGTTTGATGAATTCCATGGTGTCATAGGACTACTATAGCATGGAAAAAGTTAAAAAAACTATCAAATTATTCTTCTAGGATGCATCCGCTAATAATTTTATCTGTATAGTCCTTGAAATGTAAAGGATCATCCCAATTGAAATGGAGTGTTAATTCACAAATTTTTTTCTCTCACACTATGATTAATCTTTGTGTAGTACACCTGAAGCTATGTAATTCTTGAAATAGGCATACCAAGGCGTGATTGTCTTAGTGGTATATAGTTTTTCATTAGAAAAAGTTTTATTTATTAGTTCCATATTGATTACACTTATTTCATTATCTAGTAATGATAAATTATCAAAAACAAAATTATCAGTTCCCTTCTTTTCCTTGACTTCAATATCAAATTCTTAAAGTGAAAATATCCATAAAATGAGTCTGGGATTCACATCATTCTTGGTCATCAGATAAAATACGACGGAGTGATCCATATAGACAGCGACTTTAGAGAATAGCAGGTGAGATCAGAATTTATTGAAAGTTAATATAACTGCTAGAAACCCATTTTTAGTTGCTGTGTAACTATGTTGAGCCTCATTGAAATTGAAGATAGCATAATATATTTGTCTAAAGACCATTTCTTTCCTTTTACCCATGGAAGTACTAAATACCAAGTCACTTAAATCACACATTAACTAAAATGGATGCTCCAAGTTTGGTGAAATCATTTTTGGGGCCTCAACCATGCATTTCTTTAATAATTTAAATACTTCCTGAAATTTAGTTCCAATGTGGAATGTGACATATTTTCCCAATAGGGTGGTAAGGGGACATACAATAATAGAGAAATAATTAATGAAACATTAGTAGAATCCAACTTTCCTAAGAAAAAATCAAATTGAATGAAATGAATTAGGCATTGGTAGCTCAAAGATTGTACTAATATTGGAAGAATCAAATTAAATTCATTTAATCAAACTTGGATGACCTAAAAATATCCCACTTTGTACAATGAAGTTAAATTTTTCCTAATTGATCACCATATTCTTTTATTCACATCTTTCCAATACCTTATCCATGTGATTTAGACATTCTTAAAAATAATTCTCATGAACAGAGAATTCATCCATGAATATTTCCAACAACTCTTCAATCATTTCCTGGAATATTTCCATCATGTTTATTTGAAATGTGGCTGGCGCATTAGAAATCCCGAAAGGCATTCTCTAATAAGAGAATGTATCATACATACAAGTGAATATAATTTTATATTGATCTTATAGTGTCACCAATATTTGATTATTGCATGAGTATCCATCAGAAAAATAAGTGTAATCTCTTACAACCATTAATTCATGTATTTGATCAATAAAGGGTAAAGGAAAGTTATCATTTCTGGTGGAATCATTAAATTTTTGATAATTGACGCAAACTCTCCATCCAGTCACTATTCTAGTGGGTGTCAATTCTCTTTTATCATTCTCAACCACTATTGTCCCACCCTTTTTAGGCACCACTTACAATGGGGAGACCCACTGAATATCAGTGATAAGAAAAAATAAACAAGCATCGAGTAGTTTAATTACTTTTTTCTTGAACACTTCTTTTATTAAAGGTGTTAAGCATATTTGTGGTTTCCTAAAAGGTTTTTAATTTTATTCTATATGTATTCTATGAGTTCAGATGGTAGGAATTATAACTTTTAAGTTAGAAATCATCTATCATGTTTCTAGATTCCTTTGTGGGGGGGACATTGGGAATTTTACTTTCTTTATCACTCGAAATATTAGAATTTATGATGACTGGAAATGTGTTAACATCCCTTAAGTAGCTATATCTCAGATTTGGTAGAAGTAGTTTAAGATCATGTGTTAGAGGATTTTCAAGTGATGGAGTCAATGAGGTGACCACCTATCTATCCAAAGTCTTGGTGATGATTCTAATGAATTATACTTCCTCAATTCATTCAATAAACTCCTCATTTTCATTATGAAAATCCTCATAATTCATCGAATCCCTTGATTACTCATCCCATTGTTCAATCGTATCCAATAAATTATAGTCTTCTATATAGAGGTTTCCCCTGGATTTCAAGAGATCAAATGGTATGTTTTCATCCCCAATTCTAAAAATTATTTTTCCCTCTTGGACATTGACTAGTGCCCTGCAAGTTTCTAAGAAATGTCTCCCAATAATGAGAAGGACATCATTATCTTATTCTATATTAAGGACAATGAAATCAGTAGGGAAGTAATATTTTATCAACCATGATGAGAGTGTCCTTTAGAATTCCTCAAGGATGCTTCACTGATCAGTCCTCTATTTTCAAGGCAACCCTTGTTGGATTTAATTATGTGATTCCCAGTTCCTCAATAACACTAGATATAATTTAGTTTACTCTAACTCTGAGGTCACATAGATCTCTCCCAAATTTAAATCCTCTAATATTTAAATGAATTGTGTAACATATAGGGTCTATTAGTTTAGGATGAATATATATGGGTATGACTATAGAATATTCCTCACGCATTAGGATTATTCCCACATCATCAATTTTTCTTCTTTTTAATAAAATATCATTTATAAATATAGAACAATGGGGAATTTGTGTGATGGATTCTGAAAAAGGGATATTTATGTGTATATTTTTGAAAATTTCCTTGATTTTAAATAAATGACCATCCAACTTCCTTTTCTTTATTATTTTTGGAAATTGTGAGGGGTGGTGTGTTAGACTTTACTATTTCATTGAGTGCCACATTTTACTTCTCATTTATTTCCTTTTCAATTTTTGAAAGTTCATTTTGATCTTAATTATATTTATCTTCAAGTTGGATTACTTTTTTTGTTGATTCACCATTCTCAGTGGAAAGTGAAGATGTCTCATATTTTTGTTGAGCATCATGCATTTGGTACTTTGTAAATTTGTTGCCACTATGTAATGTAATAGATTTTTCTTCTTCCCTTGGGTTGACTCTTGTGTTACCCAGTAGAGTTCCATGTTTTTAGTCTTGCATTTTTGTATCTAATTGACCGACCTGATTTTCAATGTTTCTCATGGATTCCTATAATTTTTAGGGTATTTATGTTAGTTTTGGGTTGTATTCTATAAGTTTTGGGTTTCTATCTCTTGTTATTCAAACCATGATTTATTATACATCATTAATTTATCTTTAGTTCCTCCCAAATTTGGTTGAGCTTGGTTTGTAGGAGGGAAAAGGTTTTTTGTTTTCTTTTTCTCTTTCTATTATTGTTGTTGATGAAATGGTGGTTTTTTTGTTGAGATCCTTGCTATTGTGATTGCATGTTGGTCTAAAAGATTATTTACCAAGGATACTTAGTGGACCCATGTTCCGATTCATTATCTGAGTAGCCACTGGTTCATTCCAAACTTGATTCCGGTTATTGATTTTCTAGTTTTTCTTGTATTAATTTCCATAATTTCATCTATTATAGCTCAAAAAGTTAACTTCAAAAATATATTTATCAGATGTTTTATATGGGAACAAGAGATAACCATGAGGACCAATATAGTGTTGGTAGTGTTCATCTTGAAATATATGGATTATCATAAGTGAACTCTGTGACATGTTGTCAATCCTCTTGTTGATATCTTCAAATTGTGTCGCCATGATCATGTGGGAATATACTTTAAACACTCCTACTTTTGTTTTTAAAAAATCTTCCAGCCACTAGAAAATGTGTTCTATCACGTTTTGAATTAATGAGTATAGATCTTCAGGATCCATTTCCATAAGCTCATTTCCTGTAGCTGTATTGATTTCAGACTTACTCTTAGGTTGAAGTCTATAGTATAATTCTTGAAACCGGTTTCCAAATTCATCCCCTGATGAGAAAAACACCTTAACATGGACTTAAATATTTCCCAAGATTCCTTCAGAAATTTATAATCATTTTAGAAAAAATGATTCGATGCCACTCTTATTTTTTTTACAGATTTTGATGTTGTGTAATATTGATCCCGAAATTTTCTTCTCAGCACTTTCTAAATGAATAAGGTATCCGAGTAAAGACTTTCCTACCACTCATTCACTTTACTATGAAATGAGAATGGAAACAATCTTAGGATCAACACATCATCAGTCAAACGATTATATTTAAATGTGTCACAGAATTTGATAAATCTATTCACATTCATATAAGTGTCTCTACTACGTAATCTATGAAATTTGGCATATTGTTGGAGTAGGTCAATTGTCAACCTCTTCACCTAAAAATGTGTATCTTGAATTATGGGTCTTGTTGTGCCTAAGTTGACTATGAATGTGTTGCGTCTTAACTACAGTCTCATAGTAGTTCAAGGCCTTTGATAATCCACATGGTTTGGAAGAGGGGGTTGACTTGTCTACTGGGATGGGTTGGAATATGAGTTTCAATGATTTCTTATGGTTGATTCATTAGATTTTCAGTAGAGGTTCCAATTATAGTTTTCCATTTTCTTTTATTTTCTTGTTCTTGATCAAGAGTTGGGTCTTTTTTTGATGGATCTGAATTACAAGTTTCCACTATTTAAGAAAAAATTATTTAATGAAATTTTTTACTTGCTCTTTTATTAATGCTAAAAGTGCGTGACTTCCCCGAAAATGACACCCTAAATTAGGTACGTGTGTCACATCGAATCTAATTTAAATTTTTTTAAAACCAATTGGATATTGTAAAAGTGGAGAGCTTGATTTAACCAAATAGAGCACAAGAACTAATTTACAAAAAATATATCTTTGTACAATTTTTAGACGGACAACCAATTGAGGGAATTCCTATTTTTTATATTTTTATTATTATTTTATGGAACTAAAAATTGATAAAGAAAAAGAAATAAATTAAATTGAAATTAAATAAATTATGATTAAATTTGTATCAAAAAATTGTTCCTAGGATGCTGACATTGTAATCATACTACCACATAACCGAAAAAATATTCTTATATGTATAAAAATTTATCGAACTCAATTATCACTAGTTCAAAAGAATATCCATTTTTTAGATGATCATTTTATACGTCCTAATTTATTTAAAGTCCCATTATCTGGTGTTATAAAAAAATTAGGAGATGCATTCGAGCATTAAACTAATTAGTGAAATGGCACAACCCATTACTCAAAAAGTTGTGCCACTAATTTTCACTTCAATTGATCAACATGGTTTTCCTACTTAGACCGCCGAATCAACTAATTGTTAAAATGGATAGTTTCAATTTTAGAAGTTATTTTACTGAAAAGATAAATTATAGAGATAAAAATTTGAATGAAAATAAATTAAATTTAAAATTAACCATAGAATAAAAATTTCATTCTGACATGAAAAGAAAATTTAATTACTCGGTCAACAACCCGAAACAAAAAATTACCTCTACATTCCGATAAAAAATGTTTTATTAATAATAAAACGAATCTATTAAAATTATACCCACTTTATCTTAAAAAATGTTCATGTCGGTCTGAAATCTTGTCATTCATTTCACTCATCGATCTCAGAATGTAACATAATCTTCATGCATGTGCTGACCTCACGCCTAAACTACTGCTACACACCCAGAATAAAGGAGGGATGGTCTGAAAAAAGTTCTTCGACTGGAGGCTAGTTTGCTGCACTAGAGAGGATAAGCGTAGCTTGACCTGGCCTCATGGTGTGGTTCCATGTATGCGCCAAGGGGAGATGGAGCCTTGTCAGATTTGGTGTGGAGGGTTGTAGTGGAGGAACATAGGGGCTCTGCTGGGATGGAGTGCTACACCTAGATGGTATGTTCTCTAGTATGACGGTAGGGGGGGATTTTGGGAGGGTGGGAGGGTGGGGGAGAGGGGGGGGGGGGGATGGGGGGTACTACAAAAAATATTACATTAGGGGTGGTTATGAACAACACCCTCAAAATTCATATTCTTTATAATTAGAGGGGGTTCTGGATAACCCCCTCTAATCATTGAATTTATAAGGGGTTATGAACCACCTATAAATTCATTTTCTATAAAAATTTTAGGGGGTTTATGTACAAAACTCACTAATCATAGAATTTAGAGTGTGTTATGAAACCCCCTATAATTTTTTAACATTTTTTTAATAACCATTTGGATTTTGAAGGTGGTTCAAAACCCCCACTAATGTCTCAAATAGGAGGGGGTTCAAAACCCACCTCTAATGTATTAAATTAGGGGGGATAGAAAACCCCCTATAATGTCTTAAATTAGAGGGGGTTCAAAACAACCTATAATGTATTAAATTAGAGGGTGTTCAAAACCATCCTCCAATGTCTTTAAATTAAAGGGGGGGGGGGGGTTCCAAACCCCCTCTAATGTCTTAAAATTAAAGGGGGTTGAAAACACCCTCTAATTTAAGAGATTATAGGGGTTCTGAATCCCACTAATGTTTTAAAATTAAATATATATATATATATATAACACAATATATAAATGTTTTTAAATACATTATATGAAGATATTATACAAAATATTTATTTGATTGTATTTAATTGTATTTATATATATACATAAATATAATTGTATAATATTAAGTACATTAATGTATATTTATTTTTATGAGTTGTATTTCATATAATATTAATTATTTATAATATAAAAGCATAAAAATATTATATAAATAGATATATAAATATACTTTATTTTAAAAATATATCATATAAAAACCCAATCTTGTAGTTTTTATAATTTATATTACAATAATAACAAATAAGTTTTTAAATAATATGTTTATGCTTTTATATTCAATATAATTAATATTATATGAAAGAGAATTTATATAAATAAATAAATATTAATCTACTAAATATTATACAATTATATTTATTGAAATACATCTATATTAATGTACATGATAATAAATATATGTTTTGAAATACATAATATAAATATTTGTATAAATTGTATTTCATATATTATTAATTATGTATTTGTTTAAATCGTATTTCATATAATATTGATTATATATAATATAAATATTAATTATATATAACATAAAATTGTTTTTCAAATATTATTATATAAATATTTGTATACGTATTTGTATAAATTGTATTTCATAGAGTAATATATTTATATATAATTATATATTAATTATATATATAATATTATAATATTTGTACATATAAATATATATATTAATATAAATAATAATAAATATATGTACTAAAATATATTATATAAATATATTTTTAAATACCTTATATAAACATATGAAGTATATATATATATTATTTAAATAAACATGTATACAATATATAAATTTTTATTTATGTATATAAATAATTTAGATAAATATATATAATATAAATGCATTTAATATAATATATGTATGATATAAATCATAAAATAAATGTATATTATTTATAAAATCAATATATAATTTTTATAGTTAAAAAAACCGGAATAATAACAATAATAATAATTAATTATATATATATATTATAATTATATTATATGTATAAATATTATATAAGTACCTAAAGAGACACACAACAATATAAATGTATTTATAAATGTATATTTATATATATGAATATAATTATTTATATATATTATATGAATAAACATGTATATAACATATAAATATGTTTTTATATTTATAAATAATTTATATGAATACATTTATAAATATATAATTATATGAGTGTATAAATATATATAATTATTATATATTTAAATTAATTTAAATATATTACCTAAAAAATATCTACTTGAATAGAAAATAAATTATATATAAATATATTGATTCCAATAAAAAATATAAAAATGAGATATTAGAGTGGTAGCTCGGGTTGACATTCATGCGTAGGGGACCAATAGGTCTAGGTTTGAATCCCTGAACCTGAAAATTTTTACACCTTAGGGGACTTGCGATGCAGGTCGTGAGAGAGAGGGTGGTATGGGGGCTTGCGGCGCGGGGTGTGGGTCGTGGGAGAGAGGGAGAGTTGGGTGACATGCGGTGCAAGTCGTGGGAGAGGGGGAACCAGAGGTGAAGGGGAGGGGCGGGGAATAAGAGGAGAAAGAGAACTGGAGGGAAGCCCACCCAGGAGAACGGGAGTGATGTGGGGTGGGGGTGAGGGGTGGGTGAGGCAGATTATTGTGTGATAAGGGTTTAAAAAAAACTAAAGCCTTAGGGGTGGTTCTCAAAACTACTTTCAAAGTAATCACAATTCGGGGTGGTTAAAACCACCCCTAAAGCCTCTCCATTAGAGGCGGTTGTGGTTGTAAGATCTTCCAATGGAGGAGGTTTTTGGGAAATTTTTGTCAAAATTAGAGGGGGTTTAAACCCCCTATAATGTTACTACCGCTAAAGTCAGACTGATTTTTCTAGCGGTTCCTCAAAACCACCGTAATAACAGTTGGTAGGGGCATTATCAAACATTACTCATAACTTCCACTAATGTCTTTATAAGGGGTTATAACCCCTTCTAAATTCAGTAATAAACCCCCTCAAAACACATCATTTTTTGTAGTGAGGTGAGGGGTGAGGGGGAGGGGGAGTGGTGGGGGTAATGGGACATGTGTGGGGGAGAGGGAGGAAGAAAGGTGGGGGAAATACAAGAGGTGTAGGGGGAGGTGTCAGTGGGAGGATGGAGTGAAGAGTGTCTAGGTAGGGTTTCATCACATATGAAATATTTAAAGAGGATGAGTGGCCTCCAATTAGAAATAAAATGAAAAATGAAAATAAATAAAGAAAATAAATTAATGAGATGTAAAAAAATACTAAATTTCAATAAAATAAAAAATAGAAATCTGTTAAATAAATATAAAAATGTAAATATTAAAAAAATTGTTAGATTAAAATATTAAAAATAAAAAATAAATAAATTTATGTAAAAAATTACTCAACTAGATTTAATTAGAATACATAAATAAATTTTAGTACATAACATAAAATAATTCTAATAGATAGATAAAAAATAATCTATATACATAATAATAATAATATAAAATGTTAATATACTTTAATAAAATATATTAAAAAACTAATAATAAAATTAATGTTAATGAAACAAATAATAATAAAAATATAGTGTTAAATATATAAAATTAATATAACAAACAAAAATTAAACTACTAAAAATAAAATTTTTATACAGTAAATGTTATTAATGTATTAATATAAAATAAAACTAATAAATATAATAATAAAGTTAAATAGATAAAAATATATATATTAATATATAATTTAATAAACTATGCTTAAATGTTAAATTAAATTAATAATTATACACATAATAATAAATAATAAAATATAAAATTAAAATAAACTATGAAAATACTAAATTACTAATATTTATATAAAAATTAACAAAAAATTATCAAAATATCCAAAATACTACAAAACTGAAAAAACAACCCAAAAACACTAAAACTGGTTACAAAAATAAACAAAACTATATTAAAAAATTATTAAAAATGCATGTAGGAGGATACAAATGAAATATTTTCTGAATTAAATTTGAAATTATTGGCGTGGCATGAAGTGGTGAAAGTGTTCCTCTTTTATAAGTGAAGAAAATGGAACTTTTTTGAACACATTGTTTTTCAGTAATGGAAGGGCACTATTCATGTCTAAAAGACTCTAAAATTGTGAAATAATGAATTTTTGGGTGATAATGGGTCAATAAATCCTACACCAAGAAATTACACACAAGTTTTAAACATGTTTTAAGTCTTTTAATCTTACATTTTTACCTTTACCATTTTGTTTTTTACTAGGGAAACTAGTTTCTACCCAAGTTACTAATGTTTCACTAAAAATATAAAATAATCCTATTTAGAAAATTTTGGTGTGATGAAACTATTATTAATATCCATTTATTTAAGTCAATTTATAAATAATAGAAAATTAACTTTTAAAATAAAACATTTAGTATATAGAAAACTATTTTTGTAGAAGAATGTTGTTTTATTCGTTAAGTGTTCATAATCTTATTTAATATTTTTTTACTAATTAAAATATTTTTAATATATATATATGTGTGTGTGTGTGTGTGTGTGTTCATTTAAAATTTATATTAGATTCATTTTTTAAGATATTAATTTATTTTATTTGATAAAATTACACAATGATAAAAAAATAATTCTTTGAAAATAACATTTTTACCATTTTTATAGTATTTAACTTTAATCATAGCAATAATAATTTTGAAACTAAAATTTATTTTATTAAGTAATATGAAAATTATGATCTCAAATATGAAATCATTTTTTATATTTAATTTCTCAATGTGATAGAAAATTCATTTTTAATAGATGTGATTAATTTTTTTAGAGTAAAATATTAACTAAGTTTCTAAAATAATAAACATGGGTTAAATCATCTTAGCATACTAGGATTGCATGGGAGTTAGGTCAGGTACAATCCACACCTAATATTTTTGAATATGTAAAACCCATTTAAGATAACACTGATTGATCTAAATGCAAATCTAGGAAAATCTGGGTCGTGAATTTTTTTATAAGAAGTATTCGACATCTAAGGAAACTATAAGTGATCAGATGAAGAAAGATTTTTCAAACAAATATGAGAAAGAATACTGATTTTTTTGGTGTACAATGAGAATATTTTCAACTATAGAGTCATTAATTTTACGGAAGAAATAGTTTTATGGGATACTTATAGTTTTGTGTTTCATATTGGCATTAAGATTATATTTATTGGTACAATATGACTCTCCCTTGGAATTATTGAATTCAAGAATATAAGGGGGGATACTAATTAAACATAAATGATAAATGTTTGAGAAAATTGAAAGATAATTACGAATAATCTATGATGGATATCAAAAATAGGTTTTATTTCCATGAAGATATTTTTAAAATACTTGATCAACAAGGTCGATGTGAAGAGAAATTCCTGGTTATGATTCCGGGTCAATAAAAATAAATGAATAAGGAATTAAATAAGTAGGAAGAAGTTAAGGATGAAAAGTGTAAGAACTCGAGTTTTTCCCAAGGTATGAAATCTTTTACGGTCCATAAATTTTGGATTAAATGCTTATTTATGGTCTAATATGAATATTTTTGAGGTCATGTAGGTAACAGGGGTGTGTGAGACTTATTTAGAGCCAGGAACCGACCTTTTTGAAAAAATCATATAGGCCGCATAATCTGACTAATCATACGAGACCTAGGTTGAGAAAAAAATGAGCCCGCGCGATTGTGGATAAATGAACATTCCGACGAGGGAGTACCAGAAACTTTTAGAAGAGGTGTTTTTCAAGGTTTTAACATGATTAGTCAAACTCTGTGGGTTCCCCCTTTACGCAGCATATGGTGCATGGTTGGTGCATAGTTTGGAAAACTGTGCAACCAAATAGTGAGACCTAGTATTTTGAGTTAAAATGGCCATTTTACCTTAATTACTATCGTAATATAAATTCTATTCTCATTTCTTCCTACCCACAACATTTAACCCATTGGTACTCCTCTTGAATCCAAAACAGTGGCATTAATCATGTTATTACACCTGGACTATGAATCAAGCACCATTTGCCTCATTGGATCCACACCAGTGAATACTCAATTCATTTTGTTCCGTTCTTTATTATTCTTGTAGTGGATGCACTATTTAGGTGCAAGATAATTTTCCCTATTTTTGGGGTTTTTATTTGTTCTTCATTTTTCACCTGATCTGAGTCGAATCAAGAGATGATACTCTATGAACACTCTACCACAGACCTACGGTAGGTGGTCTATTGATTTTCCCTTAAATTCTAGTTGTTTATATATATTACTTTGTTCCACACACCCTATTTTTTAAGTGAAACCCCGAAAATGGAATTTATTTCATGATTAAAATAGACAGGTATGACCAATGTAATTAATGAGACCCATTGATAAATGATTAAAAGTTATGAGCCTTGAATTGGAACCACCCTTTGGCTGCGTTGTTTAATTAAATAGACCACCATGTGTGGTATATGAACTGGTCACTTTTATGTGTACCATTTACCCCTTTCTATAAGATATTAAATTATGAATTGAATTTCTAATTTTAATTGATTATACTAAGGGAATAAAAGACCACATACCTAGGTTATGGACATGTAATTGATTACTTAAGAATGAGTTTATTATTATAATGAGATTCCCACATGTGATAATTAAGAGACTACACCTTCTAAGATTATCCCATTCTTTGAGATACCTTCTAAACAAAGGCTTAAATTAAATGATCATAGTGATGAAAATTTGAATTAATTAAATGACTTTAATTGAATGTTTTTCATACACCTTGGGTGAAAAATCTGTTCTTATATGAACACCATGGATGGAATAATTTGGATAATACCTTTATTATGACGAAGTGACACTTGGAATCCCTAGTGTATAGCCAAGGACATACTCATGGGGGTAGTGATATAAAATAGGTATGTGGCTCATGGGATTCATTGGTATAGGGAATATAAAGGGTAGGGCGAGCCTAAAAGTTTTTACCGTTTAGTGTGCGGGCCAATGCAAGTTGAGCCTGTGTGGGTGTGAGCCAATGTGGGTTGAGACCACGTGGGTGAAAGCTTACCCTCATACCTGAGTTAAAAAAATATTTTTTTACAATATATGAATCTTTATCATTTAGTTTTTTTAATAAAAAATAATGATTAAACCATGACATATGATTTATCACCGCAATGGTCATAATAATTCACAATTAATTCCCATGTGAATTTTAAATAGGTTTATAATTATTATTTTAATATGATATTATAATATTTATATTGTAATTATTAATAAAATTCACATTGTGTGTCATCCCATATCTAAAAAAATGGATCTCATCTCCCCTGAAAATGGTTTTAATTCTTAAAGAGTTATTATAATCATAATATTTTTTAGGTCAATTTAATTTTGTAATTATTTAATTTTATTTTTTTATTAGGAAAATGGGATAGAACCTCATGGAATCCATAATGTCCTCCAATAAACCTGGTCGTCACCTAGAGTGTCTTTGTGCATTCACAGGTTCATCCATTCACATTACTACACAACTAACAACATTATTCATCACCCCAAAATGATCACTCAAATAGTTTGCATCAAAATAATTCACCACCACATTAGTGTTTCCACATGGCACCATTAAACCATATAAAAATGTTCCATCACACCCCTTAAATCTTTATCTATTTTCAATAAATAATTTTCCATGAAACTACCATCAATAATGGGAAAAAATATTTTAATGATTATAGATAATATATTTTTTGTAAATGCGGGTAAGACGGTGGGCTACCAGTGGGCTACCCTTAGGCTTATGTGAGGTGAGGTGGGGTTGAAATTTAATTTTCACATTATATGAGGGATTTTGAGGACAAAACCATACAGGATCAAACTTTCATGGGCTTGGCCCAACCAACCTTGGACCATCCATTTCACATTACTACATGGGGGAAGATTGTCATATGCCCGAGTGAAATTTGGACTCTTTATGGATTGACAAGGATAGAATTAGAAGGATAATTATCTATACAAATTAGTGATACATGAACTCGCTATGGATAACTAAGGATATACCTGGAGGGCAGTTGATTATATATGACATGGTTGACACTTGTGCTTCTTTACTGGACTAGAAAGGACAAACTCAGTGGGCGATGATGTTATACCACACCTAGAGCGATACCTAATTTCCCATGAGGATCTCCATGGATGAGCTTGAAGGTTATTTTTATTTATTTTATGCCTAGAATGATACCTAGATTCAAAATAAGGAATTATATCAGTTAGATCAAATTATTAATTGAATAATTAATGAAATGATTTATTTTTCACATATACCAAACCAAAGCACAAGCTTGGATTCGGTTAGAGTTTTATTCCTTATATCGTGGCCTGTTTAGGAAAATTTTGTTGACATATAATTGTGGGTGACGCTGGGCTATGCACCATGTTTTGATACTTATTTATAAATTGAAAATGACTAACTATTTATTCAGATACTTTCTAGCTAATGACGAAGCAGGAAGTAGAGGGCATGTGTCCATGGTAACCCAGACCTTTATGGGTTATTTAATTTTAGCACTCCCTTTACATATTCTATTTCTTCTTACACACTGTTATTATTATATATTCACTGACTAGATAGCATTAGAAACCATTGGTGGTGTTCTACTAATATTTTATCTGACACCCTCCTCGAGTTGCCTTTAGTACCCATGAAGATTATATGACTACATGTATGTATAAGGATAATCACACTACTACATGTTTTTATTGCTGTTTAGGAGTAGAGGAGTTCGAGACTGAGTTGAGGCTTGTAATGCTAGACCGTTTTTTTTTGTCTTTTTGGTATTTTGATACATGCAATATATTGAACACCTACCATGTATACTTGTTTTTGGATGCTTTAAAAATACATGACATGATCATCATTGTATAGGAGATTACTTCTGGCATTGTTATATATACCTTTCTTTTGATATTTATATTTTGTATGATAGATTTATAGCTTCTTATATTGATTGTATGTTATCTTCCAATATATTACCATCTAAAAAGAGGGAATAATATCCCTATAGACACACCATATACCCTCACTGCTAGTTGGAATCCTCTAGCATTTGGAAAGATGAGCTTAAGGCCATGTGACCAACCGGGCTCGAGGAACCATTCAGTGCAATCTTGGTCCAAGATGTTAAAAAGTGGTATCAGATCCCTTTTATAGTTTACATTGATATTTTGAGACAATTATACATGATATGAAGAAATATGAATTTGGTAATGAGCTGTTCCTTGGTGTAGCTAACCTGCGTATAGGAAAAATCCAAATTGCCTCGAATGAAAATTTTTGTTTTCTAGATTTTGTAAATTATAGTAACATTATGTGATACACATGAATTTTTATTTTATCAATCATCTGATTGTGGGTTCTATTTTTTTACAACCTGATGAGATGAGAATATTCCATCTCATGCATCATTTATGCACTTATATGAATCACATGCAATGCATTATGCCCTGACATATAAGATTATTTCTTGTTTTCATGATATTATGATAGGTGAAATGATAGATATACCTATTAATTTGATTGATGATATATGGAGTGGATTGAGAAACATGGTTGGTACTTAGAGAGTACTTATCATAACCTAAGTATTGTTTTTCTAATTAGGCTATTATAGACATCCTAGGAAGCCAATTGGCGCATGTTGAGTCATAGACCATGAGTCACATGGACTGGAACGTGTTATGGTGTGGATTATGTAGATGCAATATTTTACTTAATTAGGAGTATGGGTATAACAACCCAATATTTGATGGTATGTTTCTTCTTAAATAATTTCAATTCATTAGATATATTTTATTGCACACAACACCGAGTCACAACGAAACAACACTCTATTTTTACAATTATGTTATAACCTAGACATTAAACTTAATTTTTCCACTTCTTTGAATTCAATTTTAAAAATTTAACATACACGGTTATGATTAGTAAGATATTTAGAGCTAGATTGGAACAACTTAATTTTTTTGGTGAATAGTAACTTGACCCTTTTGAATTGTAATGTTACCCTTATGAATAGTTATATGACCCTTATGAATAATTTACATGAAAAATGAATAGTAACATCACCCATGAGTGTAAAAAAAAATTTAGGCATCTTATAAATGAAAGTGAGATATAATTATATTGTATTATAAGTAAATACATATTTTAGAAATTGCTAATTATGTGATGATATTTTTGTATGGAATAAATATTTAATTATATAATTAATTTAATAATTTGAAAGAAATTTTATTTCTATAAAATATATTAATATGTTAATATTTATTTATATTGAATATAGGATAATTTTGTTATACCTCAGTTAATTTTTGAAAGTGTCATAAAAACTGTTATAATATTAATATCGATGTTTTTCAAGTAAATGATGATTTTAATTAAAAATTAAATTTCTGATATTTTAAAAATTATTTTCATAAAATGGAGTTTATTTTTAGATTCTACATGTCAAAAATGGTTAGGCTTATTTTTTTGGTATTTTTCACAAATACTTGAATTTTCATTGAATAGTAAAATATGGTAATTTATGGTATATATACATTATAAGTTCAATACACTATTCAAAGAGTAATGGATGATTTAAATACCATTGGTTTGATCTCACATGTACTAATTAATGTATTTAGTCACAAGAATCAATATTATTTCATTTCTCAAGCAAAAAAAATAAAATAATGAATTAAAAAATGAGAAATCATCACTCTCCTCCACTATAAAAACCACCCCTCACATCCTCTTATCCTCACTCCTATAAGCCTTTAATCTTGTCAAAGTACTTCCCAAATAATATAACCTAGTATATACCCACATTCATGAGCACTTTCCTTTCCAAAAGACCAAAACTTTTTTCCTTAAGGAGGTTCTCAAGGAGGAGTATTCTAGAGGTAAAATCCTCTTCCTTTTCCTTCTATTTTCTTTTCAAGTTATTTCCTTTATTATAATCTCCTAAACTCATCTGTCCAAATGATAATGATAAATCTAGTATCATCTATATACTATAAAGAGATCATGTTTATTGAATATCCTTCATCAAAATCCTTACACTCTCTCTTTTATTTTAAAAATGAAATCATCATCCGAGAGGTGCCGAAATAAAACCTTTGTGGATGATGATCATTCATCCTTCAATTTATCCTTCAAGTTTAGTCATGAACCCATTTTTATGGTTGGAACTGATTATAAAATATGTAATATATATTATTTAATGTTCTGGAAAAATTATATATACATGATATTAAATAATATAATCAAACTAGTTTTTTGTGATGAAAAAACTACTAAAACCAAGCTAAACGATTCTCATTAACATGTTATCTAATGATTCATACTCACACATGGGAAAAAATAATTAAAAATACCAATTAAACTTATGGTTGCTAATTAATAATATTTAATTCCAATTCTACCGAATTTTACCCATTTTACATGAACTCCATTACATATAGTCAAGCGAATCGATCATGAAAATCAAGTAAATGAACACTTAGGAATGACAGACTTAAATATAACAACTTATTAAAAAAGTAATAAATGAACTTAATAAAATTTTAATAAATAAAATAATTGTATTAAATGTTTTTAATAAATTAATTAATGGATTTAATCTGATTATCTAGGATATTAAGATCAAGTTCAGAACACATTCGTACATAAGGTACGAGGTTTCTCATCTCAGTTTTATTTCTATGAGATTTCCTTTATTAATCACTTATTTCTTGTATGTGGTGTATGTATAATTCCATTTGATATATAATATCATTATTATCTTTATATTCATGGTATTCAATGATTTATTTAAGGATTCTTAATTTTTGGTCATACGATTCGATTGATTACAATGTGTTAAGGGACTTTGTCTCAATTTCCATTTCATTGAGATTTACTTGGTATTGTGAACCCAATAATTATTATGTGGTATATATCTGCACACATGATATGAATTTTATTTTGAAATTATATATATATTAAATATCCATATTCTTGTATCATGGATATGATTGTTTTCTTAGTCATATACCATTTTATATATAGTGTTTATTTTGAATGTTATTTTGACTGGGGAAATATTGATTAATCTGTATCCTCAACTCAATACAAGTATTTATAAGGCATATTTTTATTGAATTAAATATATGTATGAAGAATTATTTTGAATTTCAGTGACAGGAGGGGCCTGTTATATCCTCTTGAGGCATTGATAGGTCTCATGAGATAAAACTGTTGGCGACAAACTGTTCGTGTTTGTTTCTAAATAGAATGAGACTGGTAACTACACACAGACTTAATCCATCTTGACTATATGATGGTTAATGCTCTAGATACATGACATCCAAATAATAATAATTCTCTTAATTTAGTATTTAGTTATAATTTTTTTTTGTTTTTCACTATGATAAAATCTATGGATGCTCTTTCATTCCCAGTTTATTGATGACATGTGTTTTTCAATTATTCACCATGTCATATTAATTATGTCTAATTGGTTATTATTCACTTATTATTTATTCATGATTTATATCTATGTAACACTTATTGATCATTTTATCTCACCGTTTCACTTATTTTCCCTCCCTAGTTTATGAAGAAGAGATCATTTATTGAGTTTTCAAGGATGCAGTTTATTTGCTTTTGTTATGTATTATATTTTTTGCATTCCCAATATAAAATGGGTTCCATGTATGTATCTAGTTTCTTAAATACTACTAAACTAATCAATACTTTATGATTTTATTCTTTTTAATCATGACAATGAAGTAAAATAATGCACCGAATCCAAGCTTTTGGTGCTGGGGCATTACAATTGGTTTCAGAGGATGTTTAGTATAAAATTTGGGAACTGGATTTAGAAAACATAGTTTAGGGAACATAACCATATGATAGGATTTGAGGATAAGCATAGAATAACATCATAGAATTTTTCTAAGGTTGATATTTTGTGGCTATTCCTATAATGACATCCCTGTCTAGATACTACAAGTGGACGTGGCTCTAGAACAGATGTACCTAGGGTTAACAACTCCAACATGGTGTCTTGGGACTGACTAGGGGTGACCTAGTACCCAAAAATGGATCTTACTATTCACATGGTTTGACACTCCCATGGGATATCATTAAGATAATTCACATTTTATTTATAAACTATTATGAAGGGTTTAAAAGTAAATAAAATCCATGGTGATGATTATGAGATTAGCTATGATTTTTTTTTTCAATTTATGTTAAGTGTTTTTCTGGTTCGAAATTATGCATTATGATTCATAACCTAATTTAGTGTATTACATTTTATAGTGAGGGTGCATAATGTTAGAAAGGTAATAAATACCCATGAAAAATATAGGGCTTTACCCACTAATCAAATTCATTATAGTTAGTGTTGGATATGAACAGATCATGATCATATTAGGAAAAATTACACTAGTTGTGATGAGTTACCATACTACACCTATGTTGGATCATTTTATGTGACATAAGCCCCCATATTTTCATTGTAATACTAATCTAGTTATATATGAGAAGTGGGTCAAGTCCATTTAAAATATGTTTCTAGCATTAAGATGCATTAAAAATGTAAAGTTAGTACTGGAAGTGTATTGTCTCAAGGGTGTTGTTGATCAATGGTGGCATTTGATCCAGAATACTAAGAAGGAAGAAGAATTATAAGATATAAAATGGATAAATTTTAATGAATTAGTGTTCGAAAAATATTTCCCTTGTGAGTGACAGATTGAAATGAAGAGAAAATTCCTTAGCTTAAAGTAGAGGGAAGAAGATATTATTACAGATTATGAGGCTACCTTCACAAGACAAGCTAGGTATGCAATAGATTACATAAGTTTTTTTGGAAGATAAAATTGATCATTTTTATTTTAAGGCATTAATTCAAGTCTCTAAATGAAGTTGTATTTAAAAACATTTTCATCATATGATGAAATAGTATTAAGTGCCATAAAAACAGAGAAAGAATTTTCTAGATCCATTTTTTGAAGGGAAATAAAGATAAAAAGAAGTATTCTGATAACCATGGAATGGGTGAAGAATCAAATAACAATATGGGAATTAAGTAATTTCCATTATGTGAAAATTTTGGAAAGGATCATCTGGGTACGTGCTTGAAAGGCTTGGGAGTTTTTTATAAGTGTGGAGAAAAGGGACATTGAGCTAATGAATGCAAGGGAAAATAACAAATGAATGTTATTAAATGATTCAAATGCAATGAAATGGGGAATTATTCAAATAAGTGTCCCAATCATCAGGGGAATTTACCATGTAAGTGGATAAGGGGAGATGACCCAACTTATGTGATGATAACTATGGAGGTTGAAGTTCCTAATATTGTGGTGGAAGGTACTTTTATAATATCTTCAAATTTAGTCAATGATTTATTTGATTATGGACCATATCATTCTTTAATATGTTCCTATCTTTCTAAGAAAATTATACATTTCCATCTTGATTTAATAAAATATTTATCAGTTAAAACTCCTAAGAGAAGTACCATTGAAACAAAGATGTGCCAGACAGTCCCATTCATGACACATAAATGTACTTTAGTTGCAAACCTTATCATCATAACTATGATTGAATTGATATAATCCTCTATATGAACTAGCTTTCAAACTACAATAGGAAAATTTATTGCAAGAAAATGGAAGTAACAATTTCTAAGAAAGGTGTAGAATCCCTTATCATCCTAGAAAAAACCTCATCATCTAATTATTATTTAGATCCACATCCAGTAGCTATAATAAATTAAATTCTTAGGGTGGAAGAGAAAAAACATATAGGGATAATAAAAGTTATCTTTGAATTGAGGATTTGCCAATTGCACAAGAATATATTGAGGTATTTCCAGAGGATTTACCTTGAAATAATCTAGAGTGGGAAGTTGAGTTCTCCATTGTCTTAATTCTGAGTGCAAAAACCTATATCAAAGAATCTATATAGAATAACCTCTATTGAATTAGTTTTACTGAAGAAACAACTAGAGGAATTGAGTGACAAAGGATTTATTCAACCTAGTGTTTCTCCATGGGGAGCCTCTATTATATTTTTCAAGAAGAAAATTCGATCCACGAGGGTCTGCATTTACTATTGATAATTCAATTCTATTACAATAAAGAACAAGCATCTTATGCCTCTCATTGATGACCTCTTTGTTAAACTACACTAAGATAAATATTTTTTAAAGATTGACCTTTGAACTGGATATCATCAATTGCATGTGAAAAAATATGATATTGTAAATACAACATTTTGAACTAGGTATATACATTACAAGTTTATAGTAATTCCATTTGGATTGACTAATACACCCTCTATTTTCATGGTTCTAATGAAAAGAGTTTTCAAGGAACATATTGGTGATTTTATTTATTTATTTATGACATATTGATATATTCCAAAATCTATGAGGACCATGATAACCACATACGGGTTCTTCTGGAGACTCTTAGAATAATATAACTTAATGGGAATTTTATAAATGTGAATTTTGGATTTAAAAAGTTTCTTTTATTGGCCATATTTTCTATAAGGATGGAATATTAGTTGACCCTATGAAGACAAAGGAAATCCAATAATGACCTATGCCAATGAACATAATTGAGGTACATAGTTTTATTTTCTTAGTTTTTTACTATCGGTGTTTTTTACAGAATTTCGACCGACTGGATAAACTGATAACCAAGATCACACATAAAGGCGTTAAGTTTGTATAGAAAAAATAAAGTACAAAATTGTTTGAGGAATTGAAAAAAAATATTTTTAATTCTCCAATTTTTAATCTTCCATTTTAAAATGATGGGTTTGTGATATATAGTTGTGAATAAAATAATGGGATGGGTTGTGTTATTATGAAAAATTATAAAGTTATTACTTATGAATCAAGGTAGTTGAAGACAAATGAATGAAATTATCCAACTCATGACCTTGAGTTAACAGCCATAATCTTTTCTATGAAAATATGGGTACACTATTTGTATGGTGAAAGATGTGAGATATATGCAGATAAAAAGAGTTTAAAATAATTTTTTACACAGAAATAAATCAACAAAAGGAAAATTTTATGGCTCAAGTGATTAAAATATTATGATTGTTCAATACACTACCAACCAGGAAATAAAAATAACGTAGTAGATGAATTAATTAAGAAAGATCGTGGACTTCTGACCCAAATGAGGATTGAGAGAGATTCTATGTTTATGGATCTAGTAAAGACGGATATGGGGATTGTTAAGGCATATGAAACAACATTCCCTTTTCAAATGATTTCTAAACCATATTTATTAGAGAAGATAAAAATATCTCCATCTGTCGATGATAATTTTCAAAAAAAAAATTAAATCCATTAAGGATTTGAGATTGGAAGACTTTGCATATAAGGATGGAATTCTAAAAATTTTCAAAAGGTTATTTCTTCCATCAATACTAAAGAAAAAAAGGGAACTATTATATGAAACTTGTAGCACAAATTTATCCATACACCTCAGTAGCACAAAGATGTAGAAATATTTAAAGAAACTTTTTTGGTGGGATAACATGAAGTGGGAAATTGATGACTATGTGTCAAGGTGTCTAGTTTGTCAATAAGTGAAGGCTAAGAGAGAACATCCTAGCGAAGTCATGAAACCTATACCTATTCTTATGTGGAATTGGGATGAAATTTTGATGTAATTTTTCAGAGGATTTCCAATTACACCTATAAGGAATGAAGCTATATGGGTAATTATTGATTGTATTACAAAATCAGCACATTTTCTTACTATGAGAGAATATATGACATTTGAGAACATAGAAAGGATCTATATTAAGGAAGTTATAAGACTTCATGGTTCACCTATATCGATTTTGTCTGATCAAGATCCCGGATTTACATCCAAATTCTATAATAGTCTTCTAAAGTCTTTGGATACCAAGATTCATATGAGTACTGCTTATGACCCTCAAACTGATGGAAAATCTGAAAGGAATATTCAAACACTGGAAGACATGTTGAGATCATTATCACTTGACTTTCAAGATATGTGGGATCAATACTTATCTTTGGCGGAGTTTGAATAAAATAATAGTTTCCATTATAGTATTCAATTGGGTCCATAAAAAGCATTATATGGAAAGAGATTTTGAACTCCAACTTGTTGGGAAGAAGTTATTTAGAGGAAACTTATAGGCCCAAAACTTATTGAATAGAGAACTGCAAAGTTAAAGATAATTCATGACCATATTATAGCAGGTCAAAGTGGGAAAAAGAGTTATGGTGAAAACTAGATAGAGGATTTGGAATTTTAAGTTGAAGATCATGGATTTCTAAAAGTATCTCGATGTAAGGGTGTCTTAAGATTTAGTAAGAAAGGGAAACTAAGCCCCATGTACATCATATCATTTAAAATGATAGAAATAATTGGAGCTATGGCTTACCATTTATCTATACCACCATATATCTCCAAAGTTCATGATGTGTTCCTTATTTCATTATTAAATAAGTATATTCCATAACTAAAAAATGTACTCAAATATGTGGAAACAGAACTGAAAAATGATTTATATTACTGCAAAGTGCCAATCAAGATTTTTGACACTAGATAGATAATATTGAGAAATCAGACAACTTGTCTGGTAAAAGTTCTTTGGACAGACCATAAAATAGAGGAACCAACACGAGAACCAAATGATGTTATGAAGAAGAACCACCAACATCTTTTTAGAGGGAATTATATATAAACAATTTCAAGGAAAAATTTTCTGAAGGAGGGAAGAATATAACACCCCAATATTTTATGGAATGTTTCTTTATAAATAATTTCAATTCATTATATATCTTTTATTGCACACAACACTGATTCACTTTGAGACAACACTCTGTTTATACAATTATGTTATAAACTAGACATTAAAAATAATGTTTCCAATTCCGTGAATTGAATTTCAAAAAACCAGACATACACGGTTGCAATCAGAATGTTATTTAGAGTCTGATAGGATCAACTTAATTTTCTTGTGAATAGTAACTTGACCCTTTTGAATAGTAATGTTTCCCTTATGAATAGTAATATGACCCTTATGAATAGAAAAATATCCAAATGAAATGTAAACTCACCCATGAGTGTATAATTAATATTTAGGCATCTTATAAATGAAATTATGAAATAATTATAAAATTGTATAAGTAAATAAATATTTTAAAAATTATTAATTAGGTGTTGGTTTTTTATATGGAATAAATATTTAATTACATTATTAATGCAATAATTTAAAATAAAATTCATTTTCATGAAATATATTAATATATTAATATTTTATTGTCTCATTATTATATGATAATTTTGAGATACCTTATTTAATTTTTGAAAGCGTCATAAAAAGAAATACAATATTAAAATTGATGTTTTTTGAGTAAATGATGATTTTAACTAAAAATTAAATTTCTCAAATTTAGAAATTTATTATCATAAAATTTTGTTCATTTTAGGACTCTACACATCAAAACATGTTTAGAGTGAATTTTTTGGATTTTTTTGAAATACTTGATTTTTTGGTGAAAAGTTAAATACGGTAATTTATGGTATATATACATTATAAGTTAAATAAACTATTAATTGATTAATGACTGATGTAATCACCATTTTGTTTAACTCACATGAAATGATTACTTTATTTTTTCATAAAAATCAAAAATATTTCTTTTATTGAGTAAAATAAAAAAATAATGAATTAAAAAACCAAAAATCCCCCCTCTCATCCACTATAAAAACCACCATTAACTTCCTCTTATCCTCAATCCTCTAAGCCTTGATCCTTTTTAAAGTTCTACCCAAATCTACTACCCTATTATCTCTCTACATTCATGAGCTCTTCTTATTACCAAAATACAAAAACCACTTTTCATAAAGAGGTTCTCAATAAGGAGTATTCAAGAGGCAAAATAATCTTCCTTTTCCTTTTATTTTCTTTTCAAGTTCGTTATTTTATTATACTATCCTCACACCCTCTGTAAAAATGAAAATTATAAATCTATTATTTTCTATATACTATAATTATATCATTTTAATGAAATATCCTACATCAAACTCCTTACTCTCTCTCTTTTATTTTAAAAATGAAATCATTGTCCAGGAGGAGTTGAATTCTAACCTTCATGGATGACAAACTTTTGTTCTTCAAATTATCCTTTAAGGCTGGTCATGAAACCATTTTTATGTTTGAAAAAAATTATAAAATATGTATTATATATTACTTAATTTTTGGTAACCATTATATATACTGGATATTAAATAATAGAACAAACCAATTTGTTGTGATAAAAAACTCCTAAAATAAAGCTAAAAGATTATCATTAATATGTTATCTAATGATTCATCCTCATACATGTAAAAGAATAATACATAATACCAATTAAACTTCTATTTTTTCATTAATAATATTTAACTACCATTATGTATAATTATACCAATTTTACATGAACTCCATTACTTATAGTCAAGTGAACCAATCATGAAAATCAAGTAAATGAACACTCTGAAATGACAGAATTAAATATGATAACTTATAAAAAAGGCCATAAAAAATGAATAAAATTATAATAAATAAAATAAAATTATTAAAGGTTTTTAAATAATTAGTTAATGTATTTAATATGATTATATAGGATATTAAGATCACATTAATAACACATTCAGAAACAAGTTAAGGGGTTTCACATCTCACTTTTATTTTCGTGAGATTTCCATTATTCACCACTTATTTATTATATGTGGTTTATGTATTCCTCCATTTGATATATAATATCATTATTATATTTATATTCATGGTATTCGATGATTCATTTAAGGATTTTTATTTTTTGGTCATATGATTTGATTGATTACAATGCGGTAAGGGACTTTGTCTCAATTTCCATTTCATTGAGACTTACTTGGTATTGTGCACCTAATAGTTATTATGTGGTGTGTATAATACCCATTTGATATCAATTTTATTTTTCAATTATAATTATATAAAAATAACTAAATTCTTGTATCATGGATATGATTTTTTTCATAGCCGTATACCATTTTAGAAACAGTGTTTATATTAAATGTTGTTTTAAAAAGGGAAATATTGGCAAATCTTTATCCTCTAATCAATAAGGATATTTATAAGGCATATTTTTATTGAATTAAATCTATTTATAAAGAATTATTCAGACTTTAAGTGATGTGTGGGGCCTATTATATCCCCTCTATGCATCAACAGGTCTCATGAGACAAAACAGTGGGTGATAAAAACTTCATGTTTGTTTCCAAACAGAATCATATGGGTTTATACCCAAAAACTTAATGTGTCTTGATGGTATGATGGTTTATGTTACAGATACATCACATCCAAATAATAATCATTTTCTTTATTCAATATTCAGTTATTAATTTCCATGAGGTTTTCACTATAACAAAATATATGGAAGCTCTTTCATTATTAGTTTGTTAATGGCATGAGTTTTTAAATTATTCACCATGATATATTAGTTATGTATACCTAATTATGATTCAATTTTTATTGATTCATTATTACACTCTATGTAACCCTTGCTGAGCATTTAACCTCACCCTTTCATTTATTTTCCTTCCTCAGGTTATGAATAAGAGGTAATTTATTGAGTTTTCAAGGATGTAGTTTATTAGCCTTTGTTATGTATTATATTTTGTTTTATTTTCCAATATAAAATGGGTTATATGTATTTGTCTAATTTCTTCAAGACTGCTAAACTAATTGGTCATTTTGGATTTTATTCCTGGTAATCATGCTAACATAGTAAAATAATGCACCGGATCTAGGCTTCTAGGGTTAGGGAATTATAATGAGCCCTTATGGATTATAAATTGGTGAACCATTTGGTTAAACCATTTAAATGAATAGTTATATTACAAAAATGAAAATAAAAATGAAATGGAAATTTAAATTTTTGAATGGAGAGCTTGACCCTAACCTGACCTTCATAGTGAGAATTTGGTTGTATCTCTTGTTTTTTTATGATTTGTATGTCACCTAGATCTGAATCAAGGAGTAAACAGAGGGGTATGGTTGTTATATAAGAAGTCTTTCACCTATCCTATTTCAATATCACTGATTTTAGCTGTGAAATTTGATAGCATTATTTTCCAAGGCATGTGTTTGGAATTGTAAAGACATGCCACCACAACAAACTCTAGTCATACATCTGAAGGGTGGTGAAGAAAAAACTATGGAGGTATTGGGCCATGGACTATTGGTGGATCCTGATACAGTTCCAACTATGACACCATTAGTTTTATCAGAAACAGGTGCTAATGCACTATTCCATGAGGAGTTTTTACACTTTATGTAGACTCTTCATGGAGTACCACAACCTACCTCATCTATGGATGAGAAGATGTGTGTGTTCATACACCAGTATATGCCCATTTTTTCAGGGGAAGGAGGACCTTTGGATTTAGAGTTGTGGATAGTGCCTCTGATATCTATCTTTGAGAATCTCTAGACACCTCTTGCGAGGAGGGTAAATCTTGCTACTTATATACTGCACTATTCAACCAAGATATGGTGGGATGTTATTAATCATATGGATCATCATTAGTATACATATTGGGTGTAGTTTCATATAAACTTATATGATTATATCTATCTAGAGACATTTAGGATCAATAGAACCTAAGAGTTCATACTATTTGAGAAGGTCATGTTATCATTTATGGATTTTTCTGCCCATTTTACTGAACTCTAATGCATTGCACCTATTAATATGGGAGATGAGTTATCTAAAGATAGAAAATTCAAGTATGGTCTCAATTACTAAATGAAATCATAGGTGAATGTATTTTGGTTAACTACCATTTATATAATAGTTAATCAAGAACTTATCACAAAGAGTAACATGAGAGAGGTAGGGGGTACGATTCTGGGTGGTTTGACACCTAGATCTGGTATTGCATTAACAAGTAGTAGGAAGAATCATCTCGAGCTTCCACATGGTGAAAT
This sequence comes from Viscum album, assembly GCA_963277665.1. NCBI lineage: Eukaryota > Viridiplantae > Streptophyta > Magnoliopsida > Santalales > Viscaceae > Viscum > Viscum album. The sequence goes on from OY728164.1 coordinate 176,924,326, forward strand.
TAGTAGCTAGATCAAATACTCAGGTTTCCAGGTGAAGTTTCATATGTGTGGTAGACCAGGACATATGAGACCTCAGTGCATGAGAGAGCCTATTGAGTGTTGATCCTTTAGTAAAATGGGTCATCTATAATGGTTTTATAGAAATGTTCCTCTGGAATCTACTAAGAGTGGGTATTAATTGATTCCACATGTAGAAGTGGGGTTAGTATCATGTCATCATATAGGGATTTGGAGTTCAACCAGCTTATCAGGCTGAGGTGGTGGTTATGGTCGTGCTATTTTGACCCAAATTTGCAGCGACAATAGAGAAAATATGCCCTGGGTAGCTTGGATGGATCATAGGGTTTCAGATCAGGCCAGATATATTTAGTGTAATCAAAACCTAAGGAGTATAATCCAAGGAATTCTACTATGAGAATTACTATTCTTGAAGCCTATACTTTAGCATATTTTCTTTTTGATACAAGTAATTTACATAGCTTTATATCTGTGCCCATAGTAGAGATCCTTGGGCTCAATTTTCACTGTTATGATGGATTTATGATGCTTGATACACCATTGGGTATTCAAATAGATGATTTAAGTTAGTACTATGAGTGACCCCATGAGATTGGTAGGTGTCAATTTGTATGGGACCTCTTTGTCCTTGAGGTGAAATTTTTTGGCATCATTCTTAGGATGGGATGGATGCTTCCATTTCATTATTTCATTGATTTCTATCATCAAAGAGCGACCTTCACATCAATAGAGGGTGGATATTTTATTCACAAGGGTGAATGGGATGTCTTTGTGAGCTAAGTTGGACCCTAGTATCTTGTTCTAGATAGAATGACAATTGAGATTGCTTGTTTATATCTAGATGATTGGGGAATGCATCAATAAAATTTCCCTCTAGTGGTTGATTATTTCAGGGACATTTTCCTGAATGAATTTTTAGCAATAAATCTAGTGAGAGAGGTATATTTATCTATCAAGTTAGTGCCAGGAGATTGACCAATATACATTCCTCCGTACATGATGTTTACTTCTGAGATGCAGGAGCTCCAGTGGTAACTAGTGGATTTAAAGGCAAGGGGGTTTATTTGAAACAATACTTATCCATGGGTTTCACCAGTCCTTTTTTCAAAAAATTCATATGATAACCACAAGCTATGTGTGTATTAAATGAAATTAAAACAATATATAGTTAAGAAACAATATCCTTTTCTGTAGATAGATGATCTCTTCGACAAGCTCTCAGGAGATTGAGTGTTCTTGAAATTCATTTGAGAACGAGATATCATCTGGTCAGTGTTAGATCATTAATCATACCTCACACAACATTTTTCCACAGGTATGGTCTATATGTGTACATAGTTATGTCATTCAGTCTTATGATTGCACCAATAGTTTTCAAGGAAATGATGAATTCAATTTTCCATCCATATCAGGATTCATTTGTCGTTGTATTTGTAGATAATAACATGGTTTATTTTCATTCTATAAATGACCATGCCAAACATTTTGAGATCATATTTTATACACTTATAGGGAATCAATTATATGATATACTTGTAAATTGACACTTCTAGATGGATCAGATTCACCTTTTGGGTCACATTATCGTAGAAAAAGGAGTCTCATTAGACCTATAGAAAGAGAGAGCTATAGTTTCCTAGGAGTATACTAAGAATTTACTATAGTTATAGAGTTACTTGGGGCTGGTGGGATATTATTGTAATTTCATATTGGACTTATGATTCCTATAAGACCCACTCACTTGATTGAATATGAAGGTTGCAGTATTTTTATAGTCAGATACATATGATTCATCCATTCAGGTGCTGAAAGGGATAATGAATTCAAAATTGATACTAATTCTTCGAGAACAAGGTATGAGTTACACTCTTTACTGTGATGCATTAGGTATTGGTAATGTAGCTATCCTAATGTAGGAGGATAGAGTTGTGGTGTGTGGGTCTCAACAGTTGAAGCCACATGAGAGGAATTTCTCAACTCATGATATTGAGTTAGCTTAATTTGTTCATGCTTTGCACTATTAGAGACACTATTTACCATGAGAGCATTTTGTGGTCTTCATGGACCAAAAAATCCCAAATTATATTTTTACAAAACATGATTTGAATTTGAGGTAGTGTAGGTGGTTTGAGTACCAACATTATTTTGAATTTGAGCTTTTCTATACGCTTGGTAATGGAAATACAGTGGTTGATGCAGGGATCATGAGGAATTAGATAAAGGATGTTTAGGAGGCCAATAGTGGGTGGAATCTTATAGATTTGTTCTCCAAGATGCACTTGAGGGTGCAAGACAGCCATAGGAAGACTTTTATTTCATCCTTAACTATTTGCTCTACCCTTATTTATAGAGTTAGTATGCGACAACTATCTGATTTTGAGGGCATATTCCTATGAGAGAGTGTAGTAGGTGAGGACCCTCATCCTGGTTGGACTATAAGAGAGGGTGAAATTCTTTGTATACATGGTTTCATATGGGTTTCAATATACATGAATGAGAAGATGATGAAATATTTTAATGTTTAATCTTGAGTAGTGCATCTCGGTTTCTCCACGATGTATTGGGATTTACGTAAACAATAATGGTGTTCGGGTATGAAAACATATGTACTAGTTTTTTATGAGGTGATCCACTTGTCATTAGGTGAATGAAGAACACCAGAAACTAGATAGACTTTCATTGCAGCTTCCCCTTCCAGAGTAAAAATGAGATGACATTATGACATATTTTATGATCGGGTTACCGAGGTCACTATGAAGAAATTCTATAATTTGGTTTGTTTTGGACAAGATCATAAAGGTTTCTCATTTCTTACCTATCTAGGATACCTTCAAATTAGATGAGTTTAGAAGATTATATATTTGTGAGATAGTACGACTACATGGGTCCCCTCATATTATCATTTTAGATAGGGAAACTTGGTTCACTTCATGATTCTGTAAAGGGTTGTAGAGGGTGTTGGGTACACATTTTCTTTAGAACACAACATACCACCCTTAGACCAATTTCTAGTGAGAGGGAACACTATATTTGATTGAGGAAATGTTTTGGTCATGCATCCTATATTTCAAGGTCTCTTGGTAGAGACACAGACCCATAGTTGAATTCTCTTACAATAATATATTTCAGGATTCAATACATATGGAAACTTATGAGTATTTTTATGTTAGGACATATCGATCACCCTTATGCTGGTTAGAGTTAGGAGAGGCAACTCTTATTGGACCTCACCTTGTACTGAAGAATACTGGTTAGGTTCAGTTGATTTAGAAATAGATGACTATTTCATAGTCTTGATAGAAATATTACATCGATCTCCATCGACAACCTCTAGATTTCAAGGTCAGGGATCATGTTTATGTGTCTCACCATGCATGGGACACATGAGGATCATGAGATAGGGTAATATTTCACCGTGATATGTCAGGCCGTTGGAGATTCAAGAGGGAGTTTCGACGATAGCCTATTAGTTGAAGTTAACTCATAGGTACCAATCCATGCATGAAATTTTCAATATATCTTAACTACGCCATTATCATTCAGACCTATCTCATGCTTTTCTTCCTGAGAAGTTTGAGTTATATATAGATCCTTCATTTGAGGAGAATCCTATTTGTATTATAGATCATAGCACAAATGTTCTCTAAGGCTAGTTAGTTCCTCTAGTATGGGTACTATGGAAGCATGAATATATACTGGATGAGACACGGAACCAGGAGACCAATGTACAAGCACAGTGGACAGAGTTGTTCACAGATGATGCTTCACCACCATTAGAAGGGAAATTTAAGGATGGATTGATTTAAGGGGGGAAGATTGTAAGAACTCAGGTCTTTATTGGGGAATAAAATCATTTATATTCCATAAATTTTTATTTTAAATTCTTAATTATGCCCTAGTGTGAATTCCTTTTGAGGTCATGGAGGTAACAAGGGTGTATGGGTCTAGTTCAGAGCTTGGAATCCTTATTTTTGGGAAAAAATAGGCTGACCACATGATTTGACTAACCTAGAGAGACCTAGGAAGAGAGAAAAAGGAGCCTGTATAATTTTTCAAACCATGCAGATGGAGGTGCACACCTAGGAAAGAGCACCTGAAACTTTTAAGAGAGGTTTTTTTTTTGTGGTTTGTACCTGGTTAGTCCAACCATGTACAATGAACATGATGGTGCCCATCTTATCACAACAGATGGTGCACAATTTGGGAAACCATTCAGACAAACCATGTAGCACATTTTTTTGAGGCAAAATGACAATTTTATATTTTTTTGGTATTATAACCTAAATTTTATTCTCATTTATTCCTTTATTCTACATTGACCCCATTGGAGATCCTCTTGAAGCCAAAACATAAGCATAGATCTTGTTCTTCCATATGAAATCAGAATCGAGCACTTTTCATCTAATCAGATCCGTGATGGTGAGTAATCAATTCCTTTCTTTCAGTTCTTCAATTTTCTTAGTATCAGCTGTGTTATTTATGTGCAAGCTAATTTTCTCAATTTTATGATTTTTTATCCATTATTTATTTTTCTCCAGATATGATTCAAATCAGGAGTTGATATTGGATGATCACTCTACTAAAGACTTATGGTAGGTGTTGTCAAGATTTTACCTTAAAGTATGGGAATTTATATATCTGTTGTTGTGTCTCAAACATGATTTTAAGAGTAATTCACTTGAAATGTAATTTATTCCATGATTAAAATGGATAGGGTATAACCTATGTAATTAATGAGACATGTTGATGAATGATTAATGGTTATTAATCTTGGATTGGAACCACCCCTTGTGTTTGTTGTTTAATTACATAGACCACCATAGGTGGATATTAATTGGTCACTTTTAAGTGAGATATTTAATTCATGTTATTAATTGTTAAATGATGAATTGTAAATTTTAATTTGAATTGACTAAAGTAAGGTAATGGAAGATGATGTACCTAGGATATGGACATGTAATTTATTTCTTAAGAAATAGTTTCTTATTATAATGAGATTCCCTTGAGATATAATAAAGAGACTAATCTTTTAAAGCTTATCCCTTGCTTTGATCCACCTTTTGAGGCGAGGTTTAAATGAAATGATCATGATGATGAACTTTTGAATTAATTAAATGAGTTTGATTGAATTTTTATCATACACCTTTGATGAAACATGGGTTATCATATGAATACCATAGAAGAACTAATTTGGATAGTAGCTTTTTTATTCCTGGGTGACATTTGTATTCCCTAGTGGACCTCTAAGGAAAAACTCTTGAGGGATAATTGTCATATCCTCAAGTGATACATAGACTCCTTATAGATCTCCAAGGATGTAATTAGAGGGATTATTATTTATATTCCCAAGTGATACTTGGAATACCTATGGATATAATAGGGTAGAGTCAGAGGGAAGTTGATTATATATGAAATGGGTGACACTTGGGCTTCCTTAGCGGACCACCAAGGATGAAATTAGTGAAATGTGCCTTCATACCACACCTAGATCGATACCTAGCTTCTGATGAGGATTTCCATAGTTAGACTTGTAGGGTGTTTAGTTCATGTTATTCTTAGAGTGATACCTGGATTCAAAATAATGAATTCCAAGGATGGTCTCAGGTTATTAATTGAATAATTAATGAAATGAGCCATACGATGTGTTCTCCAAGATAAAGAATAAACTTGAATTCTGTCAGATTTTTATACCTTATATGATGTCCTCATTTAGAAATTTTTGATCACATATCATCATGGGGGACATTTGGCTACGATTAAGGTATAGATACTTATCTATAAATTGATAAAGGGATTCCAATTTATTCAGAGAATTTCTAGCTAAGTCCAATGCAGGTTGCAGAGGAAGGGTGTCCCTGGGAATCTGGACCTTTATGGGTTGTTTACTTTTAGTACCCCTTTACATATTCTATTACCATCTTCACACTGTTATTACTATATATTCACTGACATGATGGAATTAGACACCATTTGAGGTGGTGTACTAAGATTTTATCTCACACCGTACTCAAGAAGCCATTGGTACCTTATAAGATTTTATGATTCTACATATGGATAAGGTCAAGAATCTTGATATAGGTTTTTTATTGTTATTTAGGAGTAAAGGAGAAAAGAACTGAGATGAGGCTCATGATGCTAGCTAGGATAGTTTTTTGTCCTTTGGGTATTTTGTTACATGTAATGTATTGAATACCTTATATGTATAATTTTTTTGGATAAATTATAGATACCTGACAAGATCATCATTGTATATGATATTACTTCTTACATTGTTATATATACCTGTAGTTTGAGGTTTATCTATTGTTTGATTGATTTACTACTTCTGTTATTTATTGTATGTTTACCTCCACTATGTTGCACTCTGACAAGAGGGAAAATTCTTTCCATAGAGATACCCTAGGACCTCACTCCTAGTTTACAACCTTTGGAATTTGGTGAGATGCCATTGAGGCCATATGGCCTACCGGTCTTAGGGAACCATTCGATTGATTTTTAGTTTGGGACATTACAAAAAGTTACTCTTTGTAGAACTTTCTCTCAAAGATAGTAAATACAGAAATAAATGCATCCTCTAATGTGTCATCTCATCACATGTGACTTGAGATGAAATATCCTGAAAAATATTTAAAAAACATGACCAGTGGTGTAGTAAACTTCGGTAATGAAATCTCTTTAATGATAAAATACATTAGAACAACTAAAATATAGGCTAAAAATTGATATAAAAAGTTTTCTTAATTGTCTATTATCTAAAAAAATCTATTAAATATGATTCATCCATGTGATGATGTAAATTAGTATTTTTTTGAGAAACATTTATCTCATCAAGAGAATATGGGATGGGAATATTACCACTTAAGGTGAGGGAATGATTGAAAATATTTTTCAGATTGTAAAATAAAAAAATTATATCTATTTGAGTTAAGAAATGAAAATAAATTATTCCATATAATGTTATTTTATTACATTTAGAGAATATTGAGAAATATTTAAAAGGGTAATATGGTTAGGGACTCAACTCTCATCAAAATAGAATGATTAGAAGTTTACGAGACATTTCATAAAAGAAAATCACTCATAGAAGGCATCAAAGAGTTTAAATTCAAACCACTAAGCCTATTGAGTTGATAAAATATGATTTATATAGACCGATGAGAAATGATTCTACTTAAGGTGGTATTTATTTTTTTCACACTTATTGATGACTACACTATAATAACCAATGTGATGTTTATGATAAATAATTTTGTGGTAGTGGATATATCTAAGACATTCAGAAAAATGGTTTAGAAAGAGTTGGGTATGTGCATCAATGAATTAATATATGATATTTGGAATGAATTCATTAGTATATAATTTTCATCTTATCTTAAAAAAACATTGTATAAAACACCATTAAAACAATTCATATACTGCACAACAAAATGTATTTTTTAATAGAAATAATTGGATCATGGTTGAGATGAGATGAACATTATTAGCATAATACGGTCTCACAAATTTTTATTTGAGAGAAGATATGTAAACAATGTCCCTATTTATAGTATTTGTTTGATAAAACTAGATTCAAAAATTAATTCATATGAAATTTGGTATAAAATAAATCCCACTGTGGACTATTTTAAATGTTTAGTAGTCTTGATTTTATAAAATTTTAAAATTCAAAATTATGAATGTTTGATGATAAGGATGATGAGGGTATATTTTTGGGATACTTATCATGTGGTATATTATAAATATAATGGAAAAAAAGGATACACAATTTTTTTTAATCTTATAATATGGATATTATTGAAATTAATACTATAATTAATGCTTCATATGAAATAGTTCTTGATATTGAGGATGAAAAAACAATCATAATTTTGGAGAAGAAGGTGCCATACATACTGAATATGATCTAAAAGTAAATGAAGTTATGTTGAATCTGACCAATGATGAAGATAAGGTTTCTAAAAATGAAGAATGTAATTAAAAATGGTTTATAAAACATGTAGATAAATATAAAAGCATTAGATAATAGTTTTCACGAGTATAGATTGAAAAAAATTGAGTTATAGATAGCACACATCATATCCAACTTGAAGAAGGTTGATGTCTGAAAATAAAACCTCACTTATCTCTCAAGTTAATTATAAATTAGTGAGATATGGATTTGAAAATGACGACTGTATTAATTCTATAGATATAATGTTGATAAAAATTGAAAAGAGTTCCACATGGGATTCTGTTCCAAGACATGATGCTAAGAACATCATTGGGACCAAGTAGGTTTTCAAGAACATGATGAATAACCAAGGAGATTTTGTTAGGACCAAAAATAGTCTTGTATTCTAGGGATACTCTCAAATATAAAATGTTGATTTTAAAGAGACATTTACTATAGTTTCATGGATAGAATCTATTATAATAGTTATTTATTTGGCAGTGTACATGTAGTATAAAATTTATCAAATGGATGTCAAATCATCCCTTTTTAAATAGAGATCATGAATAAAAGGTTCATATTGAGAAACACGATGGGTTTATACTTTATAATGAAGAAAAAAGATCATTAAAAGTTATGAATGATAATTTGGGCTTAAAAAGTCCTTAAGGGACTGTTATTTAGGGATGCATATCATTTTTATGCAGTTAAACTTCATTAAAGGTAAATTGGATAACAACCTATATATCAAAAACATTATGATAGGTGAACTTATTATAATTGTATATGTTGATGATATAATTTTTATGAATGATCATAATAATTATTGGTAATAACATTATAATCAAATGAAGCAACACTTTGAGATGTTTATACTAGGTGAATTGAGATACTTATTCAGGTTACAAGTCACATAAAGGGAAAAATTTATTTTCTTATCCTAATCAATTTATTATAGATAGTTTTTGAATAAGTTTGAAATATTGGAATAAGATATAGTGTATAATACCATTCAAATGGGATGAAAGTTTTCTAATTGTGATGAATGTGAGAGCATAATCCATAGATAATTAAGAATACAAGTTTTGAGTCTATTTATCTCAATGATTCCAATCTAGATATTGTAATTTCCTATAGTCTCTATACTAGATATCTAAATGAACCAAATAAGTCACATATTATTTTTACAAAAAGAGTTATCTGATATATTAGTGGTTATATAGGTTATGGTCAAATTTATAAGAAGAGAATGAATTTGAATTTTTTTGGCTTATAGATTATGACAAGGTAGGTGATTTTTTATGATAGTAAGTCCACTGGAGGTGAACGTTTTCTCTTGGGATATAGGCATGAAATTTGGAATTGTAAGAAAAAAAATAATCCATATTGATTAATACTGATGCCAAATATGTTATGGCTACTAGTGTTTTCACTCAAAATGTTTTAGATTAAGGAACATATTGTATATTTGAGGGTGAAATTTGAAATAACTCTCAGGATTCATCATTATAATCAAAGTTATTTTTATCTTTACAAAAATATTATTCAATACTCATGATCCAGTAATATAGAGATTAGATTTCATTTTATTAAACAAAGGGCGGAAAATGCAGACATAAATCATGAATTTATTACCACTCAAGACCAGTTGGATAATTTTTTTACGAAGTATATCCCTAAGGATTAATTTGAGACTTTGAGGATGAACATGTGTGTTCATCCCTCATATCATCATTGAAAAATATTGAGAGTATACACCCACACTAAGCCTCAGATTTTGATATCAGTTGGAGAGAATTAAGCAAGGTACTATTTTCGTAAAAATCTATTATATGTACATCTATATCCACATCTTTTTTTGTAGTATTTATTGTTAAATGGGGGAGTTCAGTCGAAGTGGTGATTTTATATATTGAGGGTGAGAACACTTTATCACTTAGATATAATATTTATTATTATCAAGAGATGGATTTATCTCAAAAAATACTCTTACCTATAGTGTGGTGTTAATATGTTTGTATTTTGTGAAGATCTATGATTTGGTTTCTCTTGAATTAAAGGTAAAATTTTTAAGATGATGTTGAGAAAGTGTTGAATGGGTTGAAGAAAAATCAAAAGGGAGAGATTGAAGTGACCTTAAATTTATTGAATAATTTTTTTTCATCTTATATGAGTTATATATATTGTTCCTTGATAATTGTTTTTTTCATGATTAGAAGTTGATTGAGAGGTTTTTGGAAGGTTTTAGATATATTTGAAACAATTTTGGAATTAAAATTAAGGAGTTAATGTTTGGAGAAATTTTAAAGGAATTAGTTACATGTGTAAGATATTTTATCACAGAATAAGAAATTTAATATATCTAGAATAAATTCTAGCTAACGAGTATGATAATTCACCTGAATAAGAAATTTGGGAACAAAATAAAAATGAATTTATCTATGCATAAATGAATTTTATAGTGAATAAGATAATTCCTATATGTGGAAAATAATTAACACACATAAAACCTTTTTGAGTTGTTATATGATATTTGAGTTTACTATGATTTTTAAAATTAAAAAATCAGATATCTTACGACATTGATGCCAATATATTCATTTTTATAAATCATAAGTATTCATCATAGAAGTTTTTTATAGTGCATGAATTCAAAATTAGACTATGAGTTTCTAGGTGTTGAAATTTAGTATAGAACATATGAATTTGAGCTTTCATATAACTGGATGTTTTGATATCAGTTTATAAAAATTCCATGTATTATTTCTTGAGAAAGTGTTCAAATTCTAAATTTAAAAGTAATTATCTTCTAGGCTATGGATATTGATTCACAGATCATATGATTTTAAAAGTCAAATAATAATCCAAAATAATACTTAGTTTATATAATTTTGAATTAAGAAGAAAAAGAAATGTATTTAGATGATGTTTATCTATTATTAAGTTTAAAAATATCCTTGGATATTAATTACATCCATGATTCAAGATGATATTCATGGGATATTGATTGAGATGTAACGATTAGGATCACATGTGATTTTCAATCAATTTAAATTCAATATTTCAAATTATGTATCACAATAAAATATATTATTATCTTGGAAATTTTTACACATCCAAGAATCATGGGAAATTACATAAATAATTATAGAAATATTATTCATAACTTTATGTGAATATAAAAAAGTGAATAGTTTTAGAAAATAGGGTTCATAAATTTTTGAGAGAGGCCTGTACACTGTCGTAATGAAGAGTGAGAATTTTAAAAATTTAAAACTATACCAAATTATTGTTTCTGAAGAGTTAAATCTAGGATAATTATATTACTATTTATTCATATACAAATTAATTATAAATAAGACCATTTTATGAATTTATTCTCTCAAACATGGTATATTCATTCCAAATGGGTTAGAAGATGGTTGATTTGCTGCTACTTCACTCCATTTTTTCTAGTAGTCAAATACCTTTTCAAATAAGTTATTATATTTGATACAAAAATAATCTTGAAAAAAATTTAATATATGATTCATTAAATATAGATGATTTTATATTCAAAAGATGGTGGTACTAGTATTAGTAGTGTCATTTATAAACTATTGAGGTATAAGCCTAAGGATGTCACCTTACCTTATATTTTACTATCAATTTAGAAACTTGTCAAGAGTTATGGATGTAAATAATCCCTATCTTATAATAACTATTAAATAAATGATAATACATGTCTTGTAACTTGAACCAAACCCCTAAATTATTTTTCTCTCACATTAAGGAAAGAAATTATAAATATTATAGTGTGATACAGGATTCTTCTTATTTTTTCATATTATTGAGTAAGAGTTATTGAGAGTGGATCAAGGATCTAATAATTCTTAGGTATTTAATTTAAAAAATTAATTAATTAATTAAAAATATCACCACTGATTCACACCCCCTCAATGGTATACCCACTTATATGGATACTAAATAAGAGTTAAAAAATATAAAATAAATATGTATACAGTCAAAATGTTAACCTTTTTCAATTCCCATGTTCACTTATTCTTTGGATTCTATAATATAAGGATATTATATGGTAGGTATTTACTCATGATTTTTCTTTTTCTTCGATGCACATGATATATATAAGAAATATTAACACCTAATTAACCTCCTCCTCCTCTAATTCATGATTCACCCTATATTTCTTTCTTTATGCTCAAGATTTACCTATACTCTATATCATTTGTCTCTCACACTATGTACTTATATCCCTTAGTTTTATTCTTCTTCTCATCCTTCTTTATATTCAACCTCTCAACTGATGACATGAATATTTTTCATATCCTAAACATGGAAATTCATTTATATTTAGAATTGTGTTGTTTTAAATATATTCAAGAAAATCATTTAGGAATATTTCACATGATCTATTATTTATTTAACTTTTAGTTCCTTCCTAAATCGTAGACTATAATTTTTCTAATAGGTCATGTCAACTAATTTTACACAAATACTAGAAGTCCTCACATAAATCATCGAACAAATTTATCCCAATAATAATTTAGTTTTGATCTCTATTATTGATTTCAAGTAATTTTATTTTAAATCCCATAGTTATCACACTATGATTTTCTTAATTTTTACTTTTTTATTATTCCTTATTTCTTCATATTACATATATTGAATCATGGTTGAATCTTGTAGCAACCTAAAAATATAATTACATTTAAATAAGTCAATTTGTGTGATTACTTAACCTTCACAAAATACCCAATATTAATAAACCACAACATATTAATAATAAAATATTAATAAATATATAATAAACACTATGATGGAAAAACATTAATATTTATTAACTTTAGAAGGATAATAAATAATGTGAGTTAATATTAAAAAAGGTTATCTTTTAATAGAATCAACTTTTTTATATCATATATTTCCATTTAAAAAGATAAAATTACAAATTTTAGAATTTTAATTTGATAAATTTAAAACCATTCTTGAATTCCTCACCAAAAAATCCGTTTACGATATACTTTTGATTTTTTTTCTAAAATAATCTGTTTTTAAATAAATAGTTAAAAATACCAATATTTCTAATACAATCACTTTTATATGACATACATGTTTTTGAAACCATTTTTATATAATAATTCTTACCTCAATAAAAAAATAAATAATTTATAAATATTATATCAATATATAAAACCCAATAATATCATTTTAGAAAATCAAGTAATATTTTAGGTAAATTATTTTTAATCATTTTCATTAATTAGGTTTAAACATAGGGAAAATTTGGTTACAGATTTGTTTCACATTAAAATAAATCTTATTTTATAAATAATAATTTTTTTTAATATCATTATAATTAATTAAAATGATAGTTTTTTTCAATATATTAACCTTATGCTTAAAAATACAATTTTCTAAAAAATATGTTTTTACATTTCACATACACTAATGTTAATATTAATTACCCTAAAAAAAGTTAATATGATAAAATTATTATAATTTTTGAGATAATGATTTTAATATTATTTAATATGTCCAATTTAATTTTTACATATAAAATTTTCACTATTAGTCTCAATGATAATTACCACGATAATGGTGAAAAAAATTATTTTAAAATTACTATTTGATTAATATTAAATAATTAATATAAAATCAATTAAATTTATATCCTTCAAATAATGAATCCAATATTTTTTATAAACACATAAATAAATATATTAAGACTTATTTATTTGGTAATCAATAATCAAAAATATTAAGAATCAATTATAGTCAAAATTTCATTTTTTCTACTTAAATAATTTTTATGCACATTATTCATTTTAAATTAAAAGTTATTTTTTTAATATTTAGAAATTAAATTAGATTAAAAAGAGGTAAAATTTGGTTCCTTCACACCTAAATATTTTTATAATTCCTATGTTATAATTTCAATAAAACATTAAATAACTTATGAAAAAACTAGTTACCTAGTTAAAAAGTAAAAGAGTAAAATGTTAAAACATAATGTTGTAAACCCTATAATAGTTTTAAAACATGTGTATAAAGATATATTTGAGAATTTATAGATATTAAAAACCCAAAATTAATTATTTTAAATATTTTGAGCCATTGAACTTGAATAGTGTCATAGAATTATTATAATAGAAATGGTGTGCCCAAAAGTGCCCTTTTTCCTCTTTAGTAAAAGGGGTCCACTTACACCATTTAAAAAATGAACCTACCATTTAAAATTTATTTAAACCTATACCCAAATATAATATCCTATAAGTCTTCAAAACTATCTTAGGACCCTTTCCACACTATTTAATCATAGTCCCTTCATTTTGAAAGAGTGTTCCAAGGAAAGATCATGTCCCCAACATAAGTATTATCTCCTACTTATGTTTTTCACTTTGAAATTATTTAGATACCTAGAAAATGATAATTTAGTTTTTATAACTATATATTTATATATATTTAATTATCATAATTTATTCCTATATATATTCTAATAAAAATAATAATGACATTATTACATTGCGTGGACTACCGCCTCCCCAATGTGACGTCTTATATTTTTCAAAAAATCCACTAATGTATGAAAAAAGGATTTAATGGATGAATAAATATGAAATATAAAATATAAATATGATTATAAAATTTCAAACTATCATTTACAGTCTTTCCCTATCACTTTTTGAGAAATGGAAACATTAATCATGTGTACGTGTAAGCTATCTCCTCCATGAGAAATGAGTTTAATTTGTCATCACCGATATTCATGGTTGGATGTAAAAAAATATTTAATAAATAGAAATTATCTCCAAAAATAAGTAATATTATGGATATTATGAATATATTTTATGGTAATTCCTATAATGGTCAGCATACACGATGAGTTATGAAAAAATAACCAAAGAACAACAAGTAACTAACATAGAAAAGAATAACATCTAACAAATAAATAATATATGATAGTTAAAGGAACTTTTAATATGAAATTTAAATGAATAATTATATTGGTTAAGTATTTAATGAACTTTATTTAATTATTCAGGATGTATGGTGCAGGTGCTATTGGTATGAGGACAATGTAAGAGTTTAATCTTAAAACATTATTATTGGTGACACATATTATTTTATACACATATTTTCATTTATGTGGGATATATAATTCCTATTTGAGATATAATATCATGAATTACTATTTAATTTTTTTATAAAAAAATTCAATTACAATATTAATGTATCATTGGGTTTTTATTAATGTCTTACTCTAGTTACAAGTGTTTTCATGGTCTCAATTCTGATTCTTTGAGGTGTAATACATTTTGTACAACCTGTTTTATTTGAATGGTGTATTCAATTCACATGGGTTTATTTATATCATACTCCTTGAAATTAATTTTATTTACTATCCAAATCATTTTTTCAATTGGTTATTGATATAGGTGTTTCCCCATTATTGAGGATTTTTTGTAACTGAAATACCATTACTTGAGTAATTGAATTTTATATTGAACATTATTCTTATAGGTATTGGTTTTAATTCCATAATATTTTATGATATTTAATAATATAGTTTTGGGATATTATATTTTAGTACAAATAATGTTTTATTACGCTTTTTACAATTTTAAATTTGAACAAGGTATTTTTTAAAATATTAAAAAGTGTTTTTTCCTTTCATTTTTCAAATTATTTATCTCTATACCTATATCTCTCCAAGGAAAAAATTTTATATTTTCAAGGCCATATTATCAAAAATTATTTTTTAATTTTTTTAGTTTTAAAATATTTTTCACTTTACCTTTTGAAAAATATTTTTTAAGTGACTCATAACTTCATTATTTACATCAATGTTAAAAATGTTTTCTAAAAGCCATATTAAGTTTTCAATTCCATTTCCATTTTCATTTTCAAAAAGGTTTACCCAAATAAGTTTTATATTTTACTATTTATACTATAATATATTTTAATCATTTTTGATAATTAACCCATGGAACCAAACAATAAAATTTCAAACCCCTTATTTTGTGATATCATTTAATAATTTTTTTGTAATTAGGTTTTTCTTCTATGTCAACATCATTCTATATTGCCTTTGTTAACCTGGGGTTATGTTCTTTTGAAACCATCCAAATTATTTCTTTGGGTGGATTATGATCATTCTACTCTAAACATCATATATTCATATACCAATTTATCTATACAGTGTGAATAATTTATTTTATTCAATTTATATTGGATGATTTTTATATTGAAAGTATGATATTCTATTGAAATGGGGAAAAGTATTAGCATTCTTCATGTTATTATTCCAATACATGTGAATATTTTCAACTTGTATATTTATTCTCTAACCATCCAAATTCCTCATATGTATGGGGCGTGATAATTTTATTCATTTCATTGGAATAGTGAAAAGTAACGGTGCACTGTATATTATTTTTCCCATATAGATAATTATTTGAAAGTCATCTAAGTATTTTTTGACATTTCACCTTCTTTCATAGGATGACTTATGATCATATTATCCATTTTGTTTACATTGGGAAAGTTATTGAATTTCTTGATGATTATTGACTATTAATACATATTGATAATGTATTGATATTCTATATTTCTAATTATATAGATAACCAAGATTTATTCAATGAGAGGTTATTTAGTGAATGGTATGAAAATTCTTGATGAAATGCACTAGGCTTAATCAGTTTATGGGTGGGGCCCAGATTTATTTAACCCCTTGAGACATAAAGAGGTATAATTTGAGAGAACATGTTGTGTTTTAGTGTATGAACTTTCCCATAACTATATATTGTCTTGGAACAATTCCTTGACAACAATATGTCTAGAAGGTGGTCTTAATTAAATGTAATGTATTTTTGGAACAAGGCTTTGACAATAAGTTTTTTATGTCCAATAATATGCATTCAATCAGTATGAGATAATTGTTATTGATATCCATGTTTTAATTTATTATCATGTATATATCATTCTCCCTATTTCATGTTGATTATGTATTAATGTTGTTTTCCAATTCCTACCGTAATGTTTATGCCATGTTTATGTCATTCTTGTTTTAGTTATTTGTTTCCTATACTAAGTGTTTGTGCTCCCACCTTCTTAATTTTTCCACTTAACTTAGTTATAGAGAAAAATTTTACATGTGACATGTTTATAAGTACAACACATATGAAAGAATATATGTGGGACAGTGAGGACTTTTCCTAAATTAATTACTTTTTCATATAGTTAGAAAATTTTACATTAGATACAAATAACATGTGATTTATCAGTTTATGTTGTGTCCTAGTTATCCAATGATCTAAAATAGAAAATTTTCTTAATATGAAATATATGAAATAATAATTATTTATATTTTAATTATATGGCTATATCTATGATTTTATAGCTTGTAACAAAACAAGTTTGTAATGCTTGTTTCCATTGAACCAAATTATGGGGGTACAGGTCCGCTACACTAAATCGGTGTAAAAGGGGAGGTTCAGATAAATTTTGAGTTTAGGATGTTTTATGATAATAACATAAGATTTAATAAGTTAGGTTTCATCATAATTTTAATGTTATATATAACAATTGGGTCAAGTATATGATTTAATGTTAAGGTGATAACACACATTTTATTTGGGGATTAGGATGAGAAAACTTCAGTGAAAACCCTATGAATTATTATAAGTAATAGACACCATCTTCATGTTTTTGTAATTTTGATATTATATTTTTTCCTTGAAATAAATCTTAGTATATATATTGGATTGTGGAGGCGGCTATGGTATAGATACACCTATTGGTAATCACCCTCAAAAGGGTTGGTTGAGCATTGGCACAATTATCACACTGATGAACGATGAGTGGTGTTAATATTATAGACATGGAAAGACACTCCCAGGAGATATTATTTTGTAAATATAATTCTATTTATAAATCATTATTAAGGTTTTATGTAACAACTCACTTTTAAAAAAGAAACAAAGTTATGGTCGACAACGTATGAAAAACAAAACAACAAGTTTTAACGAACCACAATATACTATTAATATAAATATTTAAACATTATTTATATAACCAAGAAATTAAATTTAGTTGTATGAATATGAATATACACATTTAGACAATTAATTATGATTTTAATAGAAAAATATCTACAAATAATTACTTAATTATTTTTAATTTCTTTATAGGATTTAGAAATAGTTTTTTCTCAAAAAAATGTTTTTTATTACCTTTTATGAGTAAATAATAAAATTAATTTTTTCCTATTTTAGAAAATTTATCTGAAAAAATAATTTAATTTTTAAATTAATATTCCAAAATTATCTTCTGATGAATATTTGGTTTTTTTTAAAAGATTATTTTTTAATAATTAGTCAAAAATACTAGTATCTATTGAAAAATGAATTTCTATTTAAATCATTTAAAAAGTTATATTTTTGTTTTAAAATTGTTTAAAAGTATCCATATTGATTTTATTATTATTTTATCTAATTTATGTCATTGTAATCATTTTAATTTTTAATTTTGATATGAAAACATTGTATACTTAAGAAAACATTTTCTTTGGAAACTGATTTTTTCATCACATTTGCGGGTTTAATTTTAAATTAAAATTTTCCACTTACATAAAATGAATAAGTAATAATGGATTTAATATTTGGAATCATAACAATTAATATTAAATAATATATTTCACTTTTTTTTTGGTCATAATGAATTGTAAAAACTATAATAATTGATTACACAATTATGGTTAGAACGGGTTTATTAGTTGGTTAAAGGAAAAGGATAAGGGATAAAATGACCTAAAAACTTGTCAAATTACTATTTTATGGAAATATCTTACTTTATATCATATAAGGTTCGTCAATGAGACATTTGGAGACTTTTTCATGTGAATAACCTTGGAATTTTTTATTCACTTCAAAAATTACTATTGTGTCCTCTCCCCCTCTTATAAAAGGGCACCCCAACCCTCTCCAATTTACATAATAAAAGACCCGTGGTTTGGAAAATAACTTCCAAAATACATTATTTAATTCCATTAATATGTTTTATAATCATTTTTTTGATAAAACATTCAATTTATCGAGGCTTTAGGTATAATCCTAAAAAGGTGGCCTAAAGAAGAGGTATTGTTCTTAAACAAACATCTTTATTTTATTTACTCTTACACATACCGCAAATAATAAAAAAAATGATATAATAACATAATTTTCTCCCATATATTAATATTTTATTATGTTAGTGGAATAACTTATATCAATCTCCACTTCCATCAAATGGCAAACAATACAATCTTTCATGTGTATAGAAAACTACCGCCTTGCAAACCGATGCAATTTGTTTTCCATAATCAAATCTTATGGATGTTAATTAAAATGGATTTAATTTTTATATATTTTATTCATGACATATTTATCAATGTTGATAATTAATATATCATATATATTATTACCTTAACATCCATTGAATAATGACTACATCATTCATGTGTAGGGAAGACTACTGCCTCATGAGGCGATGTGATTCATTTCATACAACCACATCACATGGATTATAAAGTTAAGTGTATTTAAAGAAATAATATGATATTTATGATATAATTATAATTATATAAAGATAAAAAAACACTTAACATATTTCCATAATGATCATTAGAAAATGGAAAAGTTATAAATGCGTATATACAACCCACTATCTTCAAGATTGTAATGTAGTCCATTTTTCAAAACCATAACTCATGGTTATTTTTTTATTAAAAGTAACAATTTATTTCAAACAATCCTATGTATTTAATTATTATTATTATATATATGATTAAGTAATAATCACTCTGATGTTCTTCATCTTTCTAAGGTTATGTTGGACATATTAGCCGAATATCATCAAAATGTTCGAATCGAACTTATTGAGTAAGTAATTGAATATAACATAATAATAAATTAAATAAAAGTAATAATAAATTTGAAATTTTTTATTAAGAAATATAATAATTAACATAATTTTATTATTTAAGAAGATAAATATTGCACATGAAGAATCATGCTCGAGGTAAGGGATCTATTTAAACCACCCTTTTCTTTGTTTTATAACCATTCTCTCTCAAACTCTGTTTATATAGCCCTATAAATTTATGGTATTATTTTAAATTATTTATATATGTATCACATATTTATTCCTAACTTATTATACATTTCTTTTATGGTTTAATACATGCCATGTGTTCATTTCTCAAATGCCTTCATTATGAAATTTCATTTTATTAAGATATGATTAAAGATTATGATACCTATTTTCTTATCTTGGGAAGTTATTATGTTATGAATTAAAATTTAAATCCTTTATGTGGAACACATAAATCATGAACATTTTATGATGGGTTCACCTTGATAGTGATACAATGAATTGGGTAATGTTTTAGTCTCATGAAAATTCATGTATGAGATTTGGGAGTAAACTTAATATGTTATGGGACTTTTTATATCACGTGAAATTGTCTAAGAAGTGAGACATAACTCATGTCTATGTCATGATTTATGTTTCTTACACATTTTCAATGCTACCATGATCTTATGATACCATGTTAATTATGCTATTATCCCATGTGATTACTCACAAACCTTTTCTCTCATGAAACAAACTCAGTCGACCTTGAACCAGTCACCTGAGTCGGCCTGATACAGAGATCAATAGGAATTACCAATCCCCTCGGGCTAAAAACTTGTTCCAGGAATCAACATAGAAACAAATTGAATTATTTCACAAAATAAAATAAATTTAACAATAGAAAGAAATTTCATAACCCAATATAGATAAATATGAAAACTGAACATCATTTATACATAAAGTGAAAATACTACCAAAGCCAAACAACAAAACCAAAATGATCCTAACAACCACAATGTTTCCATGTTACCCTGAGGTTCACTTTATAATTCCAATACCAACCATCAACCATAGTGATAGAAACCATGTTAGAACCTACACCAAAATCTAAAAACAAGAAGGAACTATAGGTATGATTATTAAAACTCAATAGGCATGCCTGGACAAATCTATTATCAATTCACTCCCTTTTAAATAAAAGAAACATAAACTTTAGGTTTGTAATATATATGTAAGTCTCTCTTCCAAAAACTTTACTTCCAGAAAAAATATGGTCCATTTCCCTTTTACCATTTTAAACCACATACTCTTTTCAATAAGGATCCATAAGCATTTTAAAAGATAACGGATGACGTTTTCATTCTAAAAAGGGAGTAAAAAAGTGAAACATATTTCCCAAAATAGTTTATATAAAACCTTTGAAAAACCTAGATATCAATTTTAAGAAATAATATCACCAAACAAGAGAACAAAAAAAATAATCACATCACAAGTTCAATGGAATATAGCACCAAAGAGAAAACAACCAACAAGAATCTCAATCATCCTATATAGAAAACTAAGTTCCAAAGGACATGGGAGAACCTAGGATCTTAGGGGAATAGTATAGAGCAGACTATATATCTTGAATCATCCCAATGGAATTCCACACCCGATGAAATCATTATCTACTACACGCTCAATCACACCCTACCTGGTCTGACTGAGGGGAACTTTCCCGTAGAAAAAAAGAAAAAAAACAAAACCCCTAAAATGGGAACCTGAAAAAGTGAAATCCTACACTAGTGAAAAAACCATTCGAAAAAAATATTCTAGCTATATCAGGTTCCCTTGTCTAGAATAAATTGGTTGTGAGTGAAACAATTCCAAATAAGAAACCAAATAGATGCACAAACATCACACACAAGCAACTTACACCACAAGTCACCCCCCCGAGCCACCCAAGGAACAATACATTTCCTTTAAAGATTTTCAACACAAGGGAGTATCTCTGCATGGACCTCCCACAACATTCAGCAAAACCAAATTAAGACGATTATCCATGGAGAGTTTTCAAGGCAACCATTTCCACAAAATCTTCAAATGGACCTCAAACACGCTTTAAGAAACCATAGTTTTTAAAGAAACCAATCCAAATTTCTAAAAAAGTTGAAAAAATACTATATGAAATTTCAAAACCATTTTATAAAATTATATTTAATCACTCAACCCACATTTTCAATCCAAAACCACTTTCAAGAAAATGATAAATGGGCCACACACCATCATCACATGCCAAACCATTTTCCAAACCATCAAACATAAATAACTTTCAAATCTTGAACCATTTTGGAAAAAACCATTCAAGAAACCCAAACCATTATTTTAGAATCCAAGTACCTTTACTAAGACAAACCCATGCTTCAGAAATCACAAATCACTTAAAAAATCCAAGTGGGCATTTTATGAATCACTTCGCGTGCATAACATGACAAAACAATTCCATATACTTCCAAAAAATTAAGAAAACCACTTTATTTCTCATTAAAAATTATTATAAAAACCATAAATCATTATTTAATATCCTAGTATGGTTTTAAAATTAATAAACCAACTATTATTAAATTTAAAGTACATGTTCAAAGGGAAACCTAACTCAAACTCATGAAGCTTCAACAATTCCCACCTGAAACAAATCCATGAAGATTATAAGAGGCAATAACATCCAAGATAGACGTAAAAAAATAAAACCCAAAAATAAAACCCTAAGATACATGCTACCTATATCTAATTTTATGTGGAAGAATAAGAACTCAAGAGAAAATTGAACAAGGAGTACGAGGGAGGAGAGGAGAGAATATTACATTAAAGATTTAGCCCCAAAACATTAAGAATCCACTAGATCCAACTCATGGGAAATGAGGGTAGGCTTGGAGAAAAAGGTAGTAGCTACCTTTAGGCCACAAAAACTAGGAGAGGAGAGAAATGAGAAATCTAGGGTTAAAATATAAAGAGTGTAGAAAGGAAAATTTCACTTTTAATGACCTAGAAATGTTTCATGGTTAGCCCACATAATTTTCCAAACCATGCGTCAACTATGCATTCCTCACTTTCCAAGAGGAAAAGGCCACATGGTTAGCCTGAATGGTTTACCAAACCGTGTGAAAACGATGTAGTTTCCACTATCCAAAATGGAAATTTGTTTCATGGTTTCCTGGGTGAGGGCGCATTGTTTTCTCTAACAATGTTCTAACCATGTGCAACATGATATGAAGCCTAAAATATGTAATTTTTACCAAAAACGCAAAGGAAAACCCAAGGATAAATGAAATACTAAAAATTAAATTGAATAATACCTCAAAAAACCAATCATGAATTTGAAAATTCTCCCCACCATTATTCTTTTTCCCCTAAGAAATCCACAACACCGCTAGTTGCTCGATTCGAAGGATAAGGGTTCACATACTTGTATGATTCAATTTTCCAAACCAGAATGTACATCATCAACCACCAAAGCAAAAAAATATGTCTCTTACCCAGAATGATCCAATGATCTAAAAACACTTCCCAGAAAACAATAGAAAACTCATGCT
Source organism: Viscum album (assembly GCA_963277665.1). Lineage (NCBI taxonomy): Eukaryota > Viridiplantae > Streptophyta > Magnoliopsida > Santalales > Viscaceae > Viscum > Viscum album. Next base: position 176,947,741 of record OY728164.1, read on the forward strand.
ATAACTTCTACAACATTGCCTCAATCAAGACCATTGGGCATACTCTGAAGAACCCAAAATTCAGTTTAAAGGCAAAACTCAAAAAACCACCCAAAATGAGAGTACCCAATAGCAAGATACACTATAGAATAAACCATATTTCTAACATAGAAGGCCATAATGAACTCGCCACCATTAAAAACTGGCTGGCACTAGTCGACATGGGTAACCCAATAGTAAATAACATGGGAACTCCCCACATAGACCAAATTGGGAATCTATACAAAAACCAACCCCCTACAAGTGGGGACTAGACAAAATAAAATCCAAACTACATAGAAACCAAATCACAATTAAACTTATTCACAAGCCACAACCATCCACAAATGAGCACAAACCAAAATCAAAACTAACTCATAAAGGCTAACTTTACAAGGAAAACCAATCATTGATTCACATTTGAAAAGGCACAACTACTAGAATTTAAAGAACATGAGACCACCATGAATTCTTACAAAAAAATAGGAACTTTCAAACCATAATGACCAAAATGATGAGGAAAGTCCTCTTTTCCTTTTATAACATAATGGGACCTTGAAAGATGAAGAATCTACAATAGAGAAGATTTAACTATCCCCATTACAAGACTGAAGAGAAAAGATAGACCAAGGTCATCCATTCCCCTTTGATTCCTGACTACGTACAAGATTCAATATGGTTTTTGTGGATAGAGACCTTATGTCTTGAAGCATCAAATTCCAGGCAGTGATGAGCTAATAATACCCAATCAAAACTCTCTCTTTTGGTGTCAAGAGTGGCCATATAGCACCCCAAGTGGAATAGAAATAACACGACACACCTATAGACTCACTTTTCTCTAAAAAGACACCTTCACTAAGACAAGGATATAGAATATTCACCATCATCCTCTTTTATACAAAATTATAGGTAGTAAAAACCAGACATCCAAAAGAACACACATCCACTTGAGACAAAAAAATTATAATTCCAACAGTTTCACACTTTCATTAAAAAATGAGTTTGCAAGAGATCCAAAAAATTCACTTTTACAATCCAAATAAGATACAACACCAAAAAACAGCACTACACACAACAATTAAAATATAAATATCCATTACAATAGAATGGGACATTAAATTAATCCCAAAATAGCTACATACTCCTGCAATCGGGGAGGGGGGATCTTTTGAAGGGGTGGATATGGTGCCACGTCGCTTCCTAGGAACACCCTAACTGAACTATTTCAAGTGACTAGGGTATCCACATTTATGAAAGGTATTTAGAGCATTCAGACACAATGGATTTTTATGACCAGGCTTGCTATACTGATGACACAACATGATCCTATGCTTAAAAGATGCTGATGAAAGATCTTGAGGACTTTTAATTCTGTGACTAACACGAAAAAATTTAGGATGATTCCATATATCTTTGCTATAATTTCTTTCAATGCTTCCAGATACTAAAGGAAGGTTGGATGCCTCAAGCACTCCCGCTAGCACATCTTCAACATGAATAGATTTCATCACTACATTAGAAAAAGTGGTCAGACCGAACTCAATCACCTTTAACTGTAATTTAGGACAAATACCATTATCAAAAGGTCAAACTTTAAGGGAATCATCCACAACCCACTTCGTAAGGTAAGGAAATAGATCCAAAAAAGGTTGAAAGAACTCCAAAATTGATCTGTCACCTTTCTGTAGATAGCACATCTCCATTCCCTTCCTCACCTTCACTGCCTTAGAGAAATAATTAGAGATGAATGAAGCCTTGAAGAACTCCCAGGTAAGATATTCTCGAGGCTTGGTTCGAGAGACAAAATTATACAATATCCAGGTCTAACCTTCAAGCATAAAGGTATAAAACTTCACCTTTAATGTCTTATGAAACTCAAGGAAACTGAAGATTCTATTAGTTTTCCACATCCACTCTTCTACTTCAAGGGGATCCAATTGGCCATAAAACAGAGAAGGGTTCAACATTAAAAACTAAAGTATAAATTCATTAGGTTGATCAGATAGTGGGTCCTCTCATGGTGAACCACTCATATCTTGACCTCAAATATCCATCGAATCTTTTTTCGGGGCATACACTAAATAACAATAATACAAATATCTCAATCAAAACCCATTCATCGATAAGAATTATCAAACTTAGAACACAGTAGAAAAAACCTTCCCAAATCACAAGAAAATAAACCACACAATCACAGGTTATTAAAACATCACATATATTCTTCTTAAGAAAACTTTTGAAAAAAAACAAACTTGGGAAGTGTCACCCTCACCAATGATATTCCCTGGATCCTCACAAACATGTATTACCATGAAAATTTAGACACCAATAAACTTGTTACATCAACCAACCAAATTATCAAACACATCCTCATATTTGAGTGCTTATAAGAATGCCAATGTTCAAAACAAAACTTGTCTACTTTCCAAAACAAAACATACAACCCATGTTTTCAAAGTTAAAATTTACATCCCATTTCACCTGTCAAAAAACATGTTGAAATATCACTAAATGATAAATCAAAAACAATTTTCAAACATTACACTTCATTTAATTTTATTCAATTAATAAATAAAAATATCATGAATTCAATCCAAAAACCAAATTCATTCCATTCAAAACATTTCCATAAATTCATAAAATTTCATTTCATCAAAAATTATTTGATGAAAACTCATTTTATCAAAAACAATCCTTCTCATTTAAAAAATATTTTAAAAACACTCTTTAAATTAATTTTTTGTTTTTCAAACAAAAAAATTCAATAAACCCTAGGTTTTGATTATTGAAATACATACTCATTAAACCCAACCCCCATTTAAAAAGCAACCATTTTATAAAAATCCATTTTTCTAAAGCTTCCTTCAAAATAAATCTTAAAATATATTTTTTATATTTTAAAAATAAAAACCATTACCACTTAATATCGACTTTTCACAATTTCAAAACACGGCTTTCCAAAGTAATTTCAGAATCAAGTGTTACAAAAAAAACTCAAAAAGGGAAAATAGTATTGACAAGTAACTTGACTATATGGTTGGTAGCCATATACCAATCACGCCACCATCAAAGAGATTATTTAATAACCATGTACCTATCTCTACATAGCCTGTCTAGCACTGCGATCTAATCGAGACCATTGGACTAACTCTCTTTTCATTTTCCCAAACACAAACACCTCATAAGAAACAAAAAAACAAATGAAACCCAACTTCCCAAGGTAACTGGAGGTGCAGTCAATAAAGTGTTGTCTAGACACTTACCCAAACCTATACTCTATGCTCCGACAGTCCTACCAAATCTACCTTGACGTAGCATATAATAGGGATTATATAAAATATAGGTACTCTAAAGAACCTACATCCTATGATACCATTTTTTGATGAACCAACCCAAGTCCACCTTGAACTGGTCTCCCGATTTAGCTCAAGATAAGGTCTCAGGGGCATTCCTAATCCTCCTTGGATGAAAACTAGTGAAAGGATTCAATAGATAAAAAAGGGAAAAATTTTACGTAACAAAATAAACTGAACAATGGAATGAAACATAGGAAACCAATATTAATAAATATGAAAATTGAACTTAGTTTATACATAAACAGAAAATAATACCAAATCTGAACAATAAAACCCATATTGAACCTGACAACCAAATAGTATCCCTATGACCCTAAGGTTCACTCTCCAATTCCAATAATAACCATCACCCATGAGTATTGATACCAATCTTGAACCTACACGAATATCTAAAAACAAGAAAGAATTATAGGCTTGAGTATTAAAACTCCGTAAGAATTCCCAAACAAATATATTTCTTATGCACTTAATTTTAAATAAAAGAAACATAAACTTTAGGTTTGAAAAATATATATAAAAGAATCTCTTACACACATTTTCCTTCTAGGAAAAAATGTTCCATTTCCCTTTTACCATATAAAACTACATTCTCTTTCTAAGAAGGAACCATTAGCATTTAAAAAGAGAAAGGATTCTGTTTTCATTCTGAAAGGGTGTAAAAGAGTGAAAAGCATTTCCCAAAACATATCCATAAACCTTTGAGAAACCTACACATTAATTTTAATAAATAATATCACCAAATGAGATAACAACAATAATAATCAAATCACAAGGTAAATTGAATATATCACAATAGAGAAAAGAACCAACAAGAATATCAATCATCCATCACTGAAAAATAAGTTCCAAAAGACATGGGAGAACCTAGGAGTTGAGGGGAATAATCTATATTATAATATATATCTTGACTTGTCCTAAAGGCATGCCTCACCTGATGAAATCATTGTCTCCCACATCCTCGATTTCACCCTACCTGGTCTGATCAAGGGATACTTTTCCATAGAAAAAAACCCATGTTATGTGGCACTAACTGTAGTGAAATCATATGCTAGTGTGGAAACCATTAACCAAAAATCCAATTGCCATGAAAGGTTACCATATTAAGAGTAAAGTGGTGGTGTTACAAATAATTCAAAATAATGATAAAATCACATGAACATACATTATACACAAGCAACTCAAACAATAAGTCACCCCTGAGCCAACCCATGGGAAAATATTTTCCATTTCAATAGTTTGAACATGAGGGAGCCTCTTAGAGTGGTCCTCCCACTACATTTTACATAACCATGGTAAGACCATTATCTATAGAGAGTTTTCAAGACATTACTTTTCAAAAAATTTCCAAAATGACCACAAACACCCTTTAATAAACCCTCTTTTTCAAGAACCAAATCCAATTTTCCAAAAATGTGAAAACACCCCATTTTATAGAGACCCAAACTTGACATGCATAGATATTACTTAAAAATTGAATAATATTAATTAAAAAATATAACAAAGTCACGACATGATTATATAAGTATAGTGTCTTTAGAAACTTTGAAACATAAACAACGGGATCATAATACATCTACATTGTCTCCCGATTTTTCCTTTATGACTAGACCCCGTTTTGACATATCTTACATAATACCCTTCTTCATGACCTGGGGAAAACTAACAAAATAACGGCTGATATAAGATGCTCAGTAATAGTAATAAGGGAGATATCAATCATATCACAATCATAACACATAAGAACATAACATTTTAAAATATTATCCTCCATAAGAAAGATCACGATTTCATGCCATGAAATAATTCATAATAGTTCATAAGAATCAGTGATCATAATTCTAAAAGTCAGAAAATAAGATATGAAATTTTTTGGCATACACATGAGAATATAAAAATATTTCATATTAGTTAAGGCTCATTTCCAATACCATATTAGTGGACAAAGTCCATTACTGAACTGAGCTCACTCTTCATTCTAGCCCTATATTACTAAGCCGAGATCATTTCCCATTAATTCCCTTTCAATCTAATTAGATATAAATCATTACCCAATACATTCAAGGGAGATATATGTCCTACCCATCTCATAATTAAATCATTAATATGTGTTCCATGACATAAATAATTCATCATAGAAAAACCTAAAGAATAAAAATGGGTTTCTCAAACATCATTCCATCATAAAAAAACTAAATAAAAAATGGATTTCATAAATAGAATTCCATCATAAATACAATCAAATAATAGTTTTATTAGGGATATAACCATAACCCAATTTAAATAATTTCAACTTATATGTAAAATAGTTTCGATAAAATACTTGAAATTAATTCTTGAGGAAAATATCCTTTCTTATTCAAAAATGTTTTTTTTTCAAAATGACACACAACTTTAAAAGATAATAATTTATTTGAAAATGAAATTGAAATATTTTAATGTAATATGCATGGAAATAAGGTGCTATGAAATCCTAAAATATCTATTCATGCCATATAAGTTAAAAGAAAACATTCCTCTCATACTTTTATCTGAAAGTCAAAAAGTACGTCGTATTAAAATTGAAAAAATATTCTTCTCAAACAAATACGTAAAAATTCACCAATGGGTAAAATTGAAATCAAAAAATTGAATAATAATATAAATAATGGTTTATAATACATATGTATAAAACATGTACATGGATGATAAATATTCCCCAATAAATACTTATGTGTAAACAATCTCAGATAAAAATGAGATTGAAAAATTATCCATTTCCTTATCCGTAATATACTTTTTATGTATCCAAGAATCCTGTATAATGATTTAAATAATGTCATTGAATTATTCAAGAATCATATTAATTTTTATGGTATCATATATGATCATATTATAATTCGTTTTTAATAACATTGTTACTCATCCATCGAGTATTAACTGGTTTATTTTTTTACTAATGTTTTGTCAGATAAGTTCTTGTTAGTATTCTTAGGTTATAGTTATACCATTTAATTTTTTTATTAGTATAATATATATCATATTTATTCATTAAATTCATTTATATAATCATTATTTAATGAAGATTATGTATAATTAATCACTTCACATCGTGGAGATTGTAGGTTGTTCGTACGTAAGAACAATGATATAGTTCCCATAATTGTTGAATGATATTTAAGTGGATAATGTATAATATTTAATAACCAATATAATGTTATAAAAATCATATATATTTATTATTTACATCATTATACCCATCCAAGTAATGTGATAGTGAAAAACAAATTACACCACAGCGTGGAGATGGTAAGTTGTACGTATGCACGCGTGATAATTTCATTTTTTATAGGATGGATTGAAGGTGGAATATAGTTGTCTCATAATCATAATAACATATAAGTATATAAGTGATACTTGATTTAATAATTTATAATGAAATAAATCTTGAAGATGAAGTAGGAGAATAAGGAAGTTTGAAAGAATGGGTATAGGAGATTACCTCTTCCTCAACATGCTCCCTCTACATATCCTCTTAAACACTACAATAGAATCACCGTTTAGTGGCAGTTTGTTTTGCGTTTAGCGGCGGTTTAAACTTCTGCTAAACTGTTTGGTGACGGTTTATAGAAACCTCCGCCTAATAGGGCGTCGACAATCTATTAGCGCCAGTTTTTAACGTTTAGCGGCGGTTTCAGGAAAGCGTCGTACGTGCCTCATTTCGCGGCGGTTTTTCTGAATTTAGCGGCGTTTTTACGAGCCCTGGATATCGCTTTATTCGCGGAGGTTATAACCACTGCGAATAAACTCCATTTCCAGTGGCAGTAAAACCTCTGCTAAATTCATGTAAACCGCCGCAGAATGAGGCAACCACGATGCTCCTTTTTAGCGGCGGTTATAACCGCCGCTAAAAGTAAATTTTATTTTACATTTAGCGGTGGTTTAAACCACCGCCAGTATACATTTTGCGGCGGTTAAAACCACCGCGAAAATCTGCCCAGAATAAAAAAAAAATTCTTGGATTCTGCTACACCACTTCCCTGAAAAACAAATAAAACCACAAAAAACAATCAAAGGTTCCAACACATTCTTCATACTCAAGTATACAATATCCTAAATAGTAAATACTAGGAAGATAAAACTCCATTGATACAATATTGTAACATCCCAAACTAGATTCCACTAAATCTTATAACTTCACTTTATTAGGATAGATCATCCATAGCAATTCCACTCTACTTATAAAAATTGATAATTGATGAATTAGTAGTTATATTAGTACCAAACCATTTATATAATGATTTTTTTTGGTTTTGTGGCCTAGAAACCATCCTTAATACTTATAATAAATTTGAACTGATGAAATATCTTAAATAACACTTTAGAAATATATTGTTATAAAAAATACTATTGTGGGAATAGTTTTAGAGTTAAATTGGGATATAGATTTTATAGGAATGTGGATATTTCAAGTGAGTCTTAGTTGAAATCTTTTTAGGTTGGAATATAGGTTAGGTGGGAGATTCTAGTGACCTTTTAGGAAAAACCTATAATTAGAGTTGATTCCTCGTGTTATGTGAGTGGTTAACCTAGTTTTTCTAGTATCCTTGGAGATATTAAGCATAATTGGATGCATCTTTTTAGTTTTTGGTCATAGAATGTGTTTTCAGGTATTTTGGGATTGAGTAGGACCCTAGTTGTGGAATGATTCCCCAAGTTGGTAGGCGATCATGAGATAAGTAAAACTTCTAGGTGTTATGAGCATCTTTAATGCTTGATATTAGTGGGACTGATATTCCAATCTAATTTTATTTAGTTTAGTTAGTTGTGTGAGTATAATTTCAAAGGTGTATGACTCAAGAAGTCATCATCCATGTTAAATGGTTATGTAGGATAACGTGACCCTTGGGTTTGATTTTCGGAGTAGGCTAGAAAATACCAAGAATGCACAGTGTCATTGGTCCTATGAATTATATGAAATGGGTGTTCCCATTTCATTGATGTAACATCAATTTAGTATTCATTATAATATAAATTTCCTATTTAACTAAGGTTTGGTGGAGAGAGTTGTGTGGTGTTTTGTGAAAAAATTTCTAGTCTCTGAGAGTTTGAGGGATGAAATCACAGGTAACACCTTGAGGGGTATGAACACATAACTACATGGTTTAGGGTTGTGGGATCTAAAAAGGTTGAGTTAACCGATCACTCCCTGAGTGAGGTTACCTAGGTATTAACTACGTTGTGGTGAGTGATGTAGACCATAGTTTTTAGTAGAAAAGCTACGTTATCCTAGTTCTATGGATGTCTATGTAAGAGGATCGAGTTTTATAACATCATCAATCTGGGTTAAAGTACAAGATGTAGTTATTGATGTTGATTGAATGTGCGTGCATGGAATGAGGATTGCATAATACATGTGATTATGAATAGACCATTTCTATTTATTATTAAGTGGATGATGTAAATCTATGTGGTAGGAAGTGAACCAACCATAGGTTGTTCAAGGATGGAATATTATTTCTCGATGAGGCTTCAACGTATGACAAGGATGGATTGTCGTGATGGAACATGGTATAATTATGTTGACTCACATCCAGAAACCTTTTTTAGTGGTGGACAGAGTGTTTTTCATGGGAATTAGATTCCAATTTTTATTAAAATGATGAATATTAAAATCCTATGGTGGGGATAATCACACAGGTCATGGAAAATGTAACCTTTGGGAGAGTTTTTGTAGAAATAATAGTCATGAATGGTAAAGAAGAATGTTCTAGAATTATAGTAATTAAAGTTTCATGACTGGATAGCTTGTAATGAATCCAAAAATGGAATTAAGAATCGTAATATAAATAATTTAGGGATATAATGATAGGTAATAATTACCAGACAGACCATGATTAAGTGGAAATTGTGTTGGGAATGCAGTTCAAGTCATGCAGTAATAGTTCAGTGATCAAAACAGTTATGGTTGGAAATGGTCCATTGTAACCATCCTAATATTGAAGTATTTGGTAGAAGTTCATTTCTTAACATTCATGTTTTTATAAGACATATCAATTGTGCATCAATTCGACATCCATCTTAGAGATTATATTTTAATTTATGAAGTATTATTGCCTATATTCGTGGACTTATTCTAATTTATCACCCCTATGTCACACCTATATCATAGTGAACCAACCTTGATTTAGAACATTCTCGTGACATTTTAGAAGATCTAGAGAATGTTTAGATACTTTTGACGCTTAAATCAAAAATTCTCAACAATGGGCCTCACCAAAGTGTCCACAACACTATCCCCTTGATCACTATGAAATGACCCAATTTGTTCAACACATCAACAATGGGTTTAACTCCTAGTCATCCAAAATCTCGACTACCAATTCAAACACAGACCTAAATGGAATGATGTATACCACACTCGAAAAATTAAGACATAAAAACAAAAATCAGAAATCAATAAAATGCATAAAAAGAAACCTGAGAAATCAATGAAATTTTAGGACATGAAAATGTGTGGTGGAAACATTGTGCCACAAATGTTACATATACAAACCAACTGTTTTCATTTTTGTTCAACACATCAACAGTAAAACTACTGAGGGTCTAATGATGCATCGTCACCCTCTCCACCTTCATTTCCACTTTGTGCTGTCGCCTGTAAGAACATTATATTGAAAATTAAATACGGTTACATATTTATATTAAAACTTAAAACAAAACAAAGTTAGAAAACTAAATGATTCTGATTTTCTGTGATTTACCTACATACCAACAATCGATGCACTCCCACCAGAGGCATATCTTCTCATCTACTGACATAGTTCAGTCAACTCTTTCTACAATCTAGATATCTGATCCCCCTGCTGGTGAAATGTGTTTTGTAAAGAAAAAATCTCTTTCTTAGCATCTCCGGGATGACTAAAGTCAGGAGTAGATGCAGTAGCTATCCTCGGTGGCCTGCTAAAAACCTCAGATGGCACGGGTCCCAAACACATCCCGCACACTCTCCCAGGATGCTCCTTCCGATGGAATTTAGCAACCGGGTCATCCTGGGAGACATAGTAGGAATGCGCAGGATTGGCATCCCATAGTTTTTTAATTTTGACCTATAAATCAAATGTCAATATATATGAAAACAGAAAAAATTGATAAGAAGTTATATGATAAAAAAATGACTTCATACCCCAACTTATTTAGCAGGCTCATTAACAAAACATCCATCCGATTTCATGTGAACATCCAACCACAGTTCAGTTCTGGATGCTTCATGGCCTAAACTCTGTGACTGCATTAATCAAAGATAAATCAAAAATTCAATATATTAAACAGATAATATTGTCATATAAATATTTAAACTAATTAAAATATTACCAATGAACTTCGATTTCTAGAAAAACTTTTTGAGCCCGCAGTGTGTGGGATGACTTTCTTTGCTCGGTTTGACGCATTCTATCTTAATAGATCCTAAAATAAATAAAATGCAATTTAATACTGATGTATTGAATGTCATTTCTTTTTCATATAAATGTATAAATGTAAAATTAGGATAATATAATAATATATATATTTCAATACCATCCACTTCAGATCCCGATGCCTGTCAACAAACACTTTCCACTACTCTTTTGGTACCCCACTAGGTAGCTTCTCATAAATTTGCTGCATGGTCAACAAAGCATCGTTGAAATCACACCACAATCTCCATTTAAAATCTTTCCACTTTCTACCTAGATTTTTCAATGTCCACTTCCATACTATCACATCATCAATGGTAAAGTGGAGGAACATATGTATACAGAAATTAATTTTGAACATATTAGTAACATGACATTAAATTAAACCATAATGTAATAAATTTACCTTGATTTTAGAATAAAACACTTCATTTTTCCAGCTTGGAGGAATATGTCTCCAATCGTCATATGAAATGGGAAGGGAAACGGGCTCTGCTGCCAGCTGGCCTAGAATCTGGCCAAGCAACCCCACGACATCATCCGTAGGGACCCCATAAGAATCAAATGACACACCAATATTCTCTGTATTCATATTCCAAACATATGAACTTTTTATTTTTTTCTCCACGGTTTCATTTTTGTTATCTTCAATGAGAAAAATATTAGTATAAAAAAAATGAAATAAATTTATTTAATTAAAATTTGTCCCTATGATAGTGACACTCCAGTATGTCCGAGATGAACTGGAAGGGGCGCGTCGCTTCCCCACTGTTGAGGCTCTTGAAGGGGGAGCCGACGACTCAGCCTCTACTGAGACATCCATAGATGGTGTGAGAGATGGTGTAGGGGGAGATGGTGCAGGGGTGTTGGCAGCTGGTGCATCAGATGTCATGGGGAGGGGGCCAGATGGATTGTCATCTGTCGCAGAACTGGATGAAATAATGTAACGCTTCTTCCTTGGAATTCCTGTCATTTAATCAAATAAAATTAAGTTCAGAATATATATTTCAAAAAAATTATGCAAAAAATAAAAATTAAAAATGATAATAGATGGAGTACTAACAGACAATATATATATAACAATGATAATGAATGACTGCAGAAATGAAACAAGTGGTTGCTGAATAATTAAATAATTGTACATACAATCATTTCCCCCTTCAATCATGTCGGTTTCCTACTCCATTGCTTCACTAACTTCATTCATCCTTGCTAGACTAATATTTTCAATATCGTAATGGAAAAATAATTCTACTTCCTGTTGCTGATTAAATTCAATTTCAGAGGTCAAATTTTCCACTTCATCACCCATATCATACAATTCTCTTTGTATTACGTGAGAAACTACACTCCACCCTTCATCGGAAACATCATTCAAAAAATATACCATTTTTTCTTGCGATTCTAAGATATATGGATCATGCAGTTCATGATCACCAACATCCATCAAGCGAGAGAAGTTCACAGAAGTAAATTGCAAGGATTTTCTTTTAATGCCTCTGATAATATCGACCCATTTTCATTTGAATAAAACAACCGAAAAATGTCCGCGGTAGTTTAATTCAATAATATCATGCATCTTTCCATAGTATCCCACTTTAGCAAATGTAAATATACCAATATTCTGTGTTCTCAAACCCACTTCTCGATCGACTGTACGAAATCTAAAGCCATTCACATTATAAGTGTCGAACTTTCTAACCTCTTTTAGAGGACCTCTAGAAAGAAACTTCAAATATTCTGATACCTCTGATCGAGTATCAGTATTCATGATCTGAAAAAATAAATATACTTTATTAGATTTACAAAATGTATGTGTCAAACTAATATTCATATTTATTGCAATATTTATGAACTTACACATCGTGCAAACCACTCTACAAGCTCTTTATTAACAGCTTTCGTTATATCTTTATCATTTGTGTTCGGCCTCTCATTGATCTCTTTATTTGTATCTTCAACTCTTCAATAAATGGATATGCAATTTCACTATTCAGCAGCACATATCTATGTGCCTGTAAAAATTCCAATTCAGTTAGTGTCACATTTGAGGTCCTCCCAACTGATCGGCCAATAGCAGGAAATATTTTGGATTTCTGTTGTATTTGAGATTGAGTCGATGTGTCATCAACCCGTCCAAATCGATTAAATATTGTCTCAATATCATCCAAGTATTGAGAACAAAAGGTAAGACACTCTTCAGCCACATAGCCTTCAGCAATTGAGCCTTCTGGTTTGGATTTATTTCCCATGTATGATTTCAAATGCCCAAGATATCTGTAAAATAAAACAAACATAATTATGCCTTTAATTAAGTACCAAAAATTGTTTACTTAACTGTAAAACATTTAAATAAAGTACCTATCAATTGGATACATCCATCGATAATTAACGGGGCCTCCTAATTTAGTTTCCTCAACCAAATGCACAGTTAAATGCATCATTACAGTAAAAGAGGATGGAGGAAAGATCATCTACATTGCGAAAAGGGTCAATACAAACCACTCCTAGAGGTTGTCAAGCTGAAATGGATGTAGAGATTTCTCACATAGTTTTCTGAAAAATGTGCAGAACTAGAGTACAACAGCAGTAATTTTTCAGGTAATAATGTACGCAATGCCAATGATAGTAACTATTGTAACAAAATATTTGAATCGTGGATTTTCAATCCATGTGACTTACGATTATTCAAGTCAACACACCTTGAGATGTTACTTGAATACCCATCAGATACCTTAACATTCTTTAAAATTCAAAAGAATGTATCTTTATCCCTATTTTTCATTGAACAAATTGCCGGAGGATACTTTCCATTCTCATCTGGCCAGAAATCGCATTTTATGTTCATTTCTTGTAAGTCTTTGCGAGCATTGAGATGGTCCTTCAACTTTCCATGCTCATTAAGCAATGTGAAAATCAAATTGTCACAGAAATTCTTATCAATATGAATCACATCAAGATTATGCCGCAACAAATTAAATTCCCAATACGGAAGTTTGAATAATATACTTTTTTTCTTCCATTGTTGTGTTCCAGTTTCGCTTGACGATACACTTCGGACCCTTCTTCTGCTATCATTCAAATGATGAACCTTCCCAAATTCTGTTTCAACATTTTCAAGCTGTGCCAATATTTTAAAACCATTTAACAACTTTGGAGTTGGTCTACGATCAATGGAACCATTAAATTTGGATCTGTTCAGCTGAAATCTATGAGATGCATCGAGAAATCTTCGATGAAACAAGAAGCACCGTTTTCTACTGTGAGGTAGCCGTTTGAGCTCAAAATCATAGTTACAAATGGGACAAGCCAAACCCGTATAAGTGTTCCAACCAGATAAATTCCCAAGCCTAGGGAAGTCACTAATGGTCCAAATTAAAGTAACATGCATTTTAAACATTGTTTTAGAAGAAGCATCAAATGTCTCAACACCGTTGCTCCATAACTCCTGCAATTGTTCAATAAAAGGCTACAAGTATACATCAATATCACTTCCAAGAATTTGTTTTCCAGGAATAATCATCGAAAGGATAAAAGATTATTGTTTCATACACATCTACAGATGCAGATTAAAAGGGATGAAAACAACTGGCCAAATGCTATAATTGGTACTCAAAGTCCCAAATGGGTTGAATCCATCGACAACCAATACCAATCGAAAATTCCTAGGATCAGCTGAGAAATTGAGATGTAATGAATCAAATGTCTTCCATGATTGGGAATCTCGTGGATGTCTCATTAACCAATCATTGTTATTATCTACAGAATGACACTTCATGTGTTCGGTGGTTTTCGATGACGTGAATAATCTTTTCAATCGAGGATTCAAAGGAAAGTAATGCAAAACCTTTGCAGATGTGCTTATTTTCTTCTTCTCCATGAAATTATGTTCATTCAGACTTCCAACATCACCCTTTTCCTTCCATCTAGAAGAATAACATTTCTTGAAATTCTATCTACTTGAATACTCTTCCCAATAAAGCATACAATCATTGGGACACGCATGCATTTTTGTATAATTCAGACCAAGCTTGTTAACAAATTTTTTCACATCACAAAAAGATTCTGAGATTTTTTCTTCAGGAAATGCATCACGAATAAATTTCAATATCAGGGACATTGCCTTATTTGTAATTCCACATAGAAATTTGATATGGTACAACTTCAGAAAAAATGAAATATTTGAATATTTCAAACACCCACTATACTACTCTTGATTTCCATCATCAACTAAATCATGAAACACATTTTCCTCAGTGAAGTTTTCTCTTACATTTGGCTCCACAGAATCAAGAGGAGGATCCAATGGTATGTGACAATCGTGATCTGTCTGTGTTACAGTCTCAAAAACATCACTTGTCACGTTGCAATTTGTAGAACCCTCTTCTGGTTGTTCTGATATGTTTTGATGTTGATAGTGGTGTCTTGCAGTGCCGAATGCATCATTTATTAGGTTTTTCATTTCATTTTCCATTGTTGACGAACTTGGGACCTCATTATGAGGATTAACATCAGTGCTCAATCTTTCTGTAACGTTCGATTCTCCATGGCAAATCCAACACAAATATTGAGCAGGGAATTGCTTCAGTATTAAATGTTCATAAACCTCATATCTCTTCAACCATGTTCTAAATTTACATTTAGGACATGGACATTTTATTCTCCCTTCAACGGATCTATTAGAAATTGAAAAATCTAAAAACTCATTCAAACCCTTAACATACTGAGGTGTGTTCCTCGGTAATGTGATCCAGCTTTTATCAATATATATCACAATGCACCTACACAAAAAAAAAGGAATCAAACATGATACATCTTCTATAACCCCATCCTCAAAAACAAATAATGATGAAAAAAATTTCCATAATAGAGAAAAATTCAATGATATATCAAGAAATGGGTCTCAAAATTCTTCAAAGTCCCTAAACTGGAAGCACAAAATAGATGAACTATTTCTATAAGAATGGGCCTTTTCATTATGTTATGGTTCATCCTGCCTCCACTCCCTGCACATTGGATTCTCTTCATTTCCACTATTAATTGTTTGCATCACTGATAAAACTATGGAATGAACAACCATCGATTTCAAAGAATATTTAGCTTCCATTCACATGTCCCTAGTGACAACCTCCAAAATGGATGTTATGCCCAAAGAAAGTAGAGATGTACCAAGGTCTGGGTGAAGACCATCACCAAAGAAATGATCTTTCTCATAATTGATGACCCCTATCATTGTAGAATATATAACAAACCTTGAAAGGTTATTGACATACACCCATACTGACCTGACACCAACAAAAAGTCTCATGAGCTCAGTCTATTTCTCTACATTCATTCCCTTAGGAAACAACCATTAAAAAATAAATCTTGATGAGATTCCAATTCATACATCCATGAAGTTAAGAAGGTACCACTGACTCCCACAAGACTCTACAGAAACTATAAATCCAGTTCTAAAAAATTCTCACACACAAAGTATCAGGTTCCCTAAGATAATTGAGGATCACCTCAATTTGTTCCAACTACCTAACTGCTTCCACTGACCCTTGAAAAACACTTAATGAAGGAAGATAGTGATTCAGGAATCCTATGATGGTGTCTGAGATTGAAAATGATTTAACACAAACAAATCAACACATATTCTAGTTCGGAATAAGAACTAAATAATCCTTTTTGAAAATTACAGTGGACAACAATAACATCTAAATGAACTATATCAATTAAATACTTAAATTAGATTTATAGGTTGATACAAGATAGGATATCTAGATTTCTCTATGTATACTATAAGATTAGGAATCATGCTCTTTTTAGTTCTGATAAAGGGACTACTATATAGATAATGCTCAATCATTAAAGGAATAAATTTTAAATATAAGTACATTGATGAATAATCCTATTGTAAAATATATCATATTGAAATATATCCTATATATGATAGGGGACATCATTAACATACCATGGATTCATGGGCAGGGGAACATGTTTATATTGAGATATTCTATTTATCTGACTCTCATGTACATATTTATAGCTAATAAAGTTATTATACACTAACCAGATTGAGGTCATGTAGAATTTACCATAACTCAAGCAATTTTTCCCATGCAATGAGGAAACAGTACCCTTAGGTTTTTCATGAGTATAAAATTTGTGATCTAACACTATCCATGTTTGAGTAGCCTAGTGACTATATCCCTATTTTTTCTATGGTTGAATGGTTGTCCCTATGTGATTTTTATTATTTATTTTCATCATAATTATTTCATAAGACATTAAATGTGGGTTCTAGTGGGAACAAAAACGAATTTATAGAAAGAAACACTTTTTAGGGGTTTAACTTGAAACTTTTTATGGATTTACCATTTTTATTAAATTATCATACTTTTCATATGTTTTTCAATGTGCATTCATAGAAGGGGGACTCAAATATTTCCCTAGGTTATTATTGAATTTTTCTAACATAGTCGGTGCTATGTATCTTTTAATTAGTATTTTAAATTATTGAATGTTAGTCCAATTTTTATATTTTTATAGAAATTCATTTTTAATCGAATGTGAGGTGGTTGGAATTTTGAAATGTGTTGAATAAAATGAAGTGAGTTCGGTGCCTAATTTCATTATTTCAGAAAACCATGAGGTGTTGTGCACATATTTTAATGTAAAAAAATAAAAATATTTTTAATCTATTTTAGGATCAGATGTATTGAAAAAATATTACTGTCTTTTAATATCATATATCATGGATCTAATAGGCGGGTGTGGAATATTATAATATAATGGAAATGAGAGAATTACATGAATTGTGATCCCAATGATCATATAAATAATCTCATGGATATTCACACTATGTTTCATTTCATTATTCATAAACCAATCTATGTATAGAGTTTAAGGGAATGTATCTTTGAAAAAAATTATGTGATATATATAGCGATATAAGAGAGGAATAAAAATATGATACAGATGTAGATCTTAAAACACATATGCATATATCCTTAGGGGATGACTCAGATATTATATGGTCATGCTTCTCAGACCTGTAGCTGCTAACATTTTTATATATAAAAACATAGAACCAATGATTGGTTAGTCTTCATAGATATTCCAAAACACAACCTGATGTGAATTAAGGATTATTATTATCATATAATACCTTGGAGGGGGATATTAATTTTATGGTCATGATGTTTAGACCATTGTGTCACAAAGTTTAATATCCTATGAAAAGGACCATGGTTTTGATAAGACATTATAAAAGGAGAATCTAATGTTATGTATTTGGGGTATCCAAAAGATATTCATACCCAAATTGGAAGGTGCATAAGAATATAATTTCATAATTTATTTAACTGTTAAAATTTTTCTCAAATGTTTAAACATCAGGGTACAAAAATCACATTGAATAGAATGATTTTGGAAGGTATAAAACATACATTATGAATGCCTGAGTCAATAAGAAATAGAGACCAACTGGTAAAGAATGACCATTAAAAATAGTGGAATACTAATACCATTCTCATTAAATAGAATCTAATGGTAGTAGGTTGGATATTTTCTCAATCAGTCCATTGATTGATTATGTGGTTTAGGTGGAACTATCTTCCATGACTGAAATATCCCATAGGGATAACTTTATATTCTTCAAGGAAAGGTGTGATATTCAGTATAAAATCCTAATAGGTTATCTCCAAATAAATCAACATCCACAACCAATTTTTAGAATATCCCTACAGACCCACTATATAAAAATATCCCCCAAGGCCTCATTACACCTTTACATACCGCCCTATAATGAAAAAACCAGTAAAATAATCATTTAAGTGTAATTCAATATAAAATATGTTAAAACAAGAGTGAGAGGGGCTATAGGGTGTGAACAAAACTCAACACAAAGAAATGGTTTAAAATAGTGCATGGAGTATCCATTGGTTAATGAGAGACCATCCAAAAGGTGGAATGTGGTAGAGGATGGAACCATTCATTAAATTGTAATTGTGGAGGCTATCATTAACCATCCCCACCAATCATAATGAAAACCTTATACTATAAATATCATGGTCTTGGAAACACAGGATCAGTTCAAATTATCTAGCATAGTTTCACTTCAAGCCACCATGATTGGGTTTTGTAGTCTGAATCCATAATCGAATTAAAGTACATGATTGGTATAGGGAACTTAGATAACTTTCATGGGTTCTTCAATATCCATTTCAATGGCTACTCTGGTGTCCCTTTACTTATTTTAAATGAATACATTAATGACAGATTCTAATCATTCTTTTCAGACCACATTGTCACCTCTATTCACCATTAGAACACCCCTTCTTGGGACTTTCTTGGTCTTAATAGATGTCTTTCTCATAGTGACAAATAGAATTCATGGAATCTTCATCAAGACTATGGGACAATTTTCATGGAATGGATTGGTACGTAGGGGAAATTACAAAATTATGTTCTATTATAAAATGAAATATAGTGATAGTACATTCCACACCTCCATGATGTAGTTCCATCATACTACAATGAGGGTAGGGATTACTGATATGGGACATGCAGATATTCCTTAGACTTGGTTCTGAGGGAACATGATCAACACCTTTATTGCTAAACAACTAGACCATTTCTTGGGTTTGAGTGAATGGACTAATTTATTCCAACTTTCCATATCTCTCACTTGAGACATACTACCTTAGATATTACCCCATTATTTTCGAAACTACCAATGGTTTAAAGAGACCAAAAAATGTTAAATACTCAACATTTTAGATATTTGTTGACAAATAAAATTAATGTGATGATGTGAATCGAGATAGCCGGATGGTCGATTACCCTGATACAGGAGGATATTCCCCATGTGGCATGAAAACATTAAATGTTGAGAGATTCCAAATTTTATCATCCTAATAAAAAGTGTTTTATCATTGAAATAAAATTGAAGGTGCTCGAATCTCACACTCCTTTTGATATTAACCTATCAAAAATATATGAAATTGATGAAGATATGGATGAATCAATCCACAATAAGAAAGGATTATAGGATACACATGCATATGAATCCCATATTAAACTATATACTAAAAACCTACCTACTGGATACCCAAAAAACCTAAGGAAGGAGAAACAAAACCCTACCTATAGGGGAAGACGGTGCAGCTTCCAGGGTCGCGGGGGGTCGGGGGTCGTGGGGTCGCGGGGTTGCCGGGGTTGTGCGGGGTCGCCGGGGTCGGGGTCGCGGGGTCGCCGGGGGAAGCGGGGGGCCGGGGTCGCGGGGGAAGGGGTCGGGGTCGTGGGGGAAGGAGTGTCGGGTGTTAAAAAAAAACCAACATTTCGCTTTAGTTTATTATAAACCGCCGCTAAACAACCGCTGCTAAACAACAGTTTTGTTGTAGTGAAAGCACTATAGTTGGTCTTTAAAGAAGATAAGAACCTCTAGAATGTTACTTTAGAAGTTTATAATGTAAAAGTTTAGGGTATATTCAATATTTAATACTCAATGAGTTATAAATAAATGAGGGAGGATATGACCCTTTATAATTGAGGTGAGGGTCACTTTTGGAGACTCTAAAAAATATTAATTTATAATAAAAGAAATCCACATCAAAAAAACTAAAAAATGTACCAATTTACAAGATTAGATGATACAGAGTTATAATATAATCAAACAATGAATTTTAGATATGTTTTTATTTAAATTTAAACCTTATCATGTTTATTAACACCTCGTTATTCTATTTAATTTTTTACTAGGGTAATAAATATTTCAATATAAAAAGGGTGAAATATTTACTCATTTGATGTAAATGAGACAATAAATAAATATACTTGGACATTTTAGACCATATATTAATCATTATATATTTTTAAACATGTTTTATATTTTTAAATAATTTAATAAAAAAATTGTTTTGATAAACAAAAGATAGTGGCAATTTAGAAACTATTCAATTCAACGATTTTCCAAAATATTAAGATAACAAGTTAACTTCAAAAAAAATATTTTATTATATATAAAAGAGTTAAAATTAATCTATAAATTTAATTTTACAAATTAATTAGTTGAAATTATATTTATTTTAATATTTTCATTAATATTTATTTAATATTTCTGTTAATAAAATAATTACTACAATAGTTTTGTGTAATTATTTAAAATTCATATTTTTTAAATAAAAATTAAAAATAAAATATTATGAAAAAGATAATTCCACTATATTTCAGAATAATACTTATAATAGAGTATATATTTTGTATAATCCTACATTAAAAATGTCATATTAATTTAAACATTAATGTGACAACTTTAACATCACTTTATATAAAATATTATAAGTGTCATAATCATTCCTATATGGATCCAAATGGTCAATAACTCATCCTTTGTATGATTATGGTAGATATATACACAACTAATAATATTTGATCTTGTTTTTTTATTTTAATGGTAATTATCATTATAATAAAAATTATTTTATTGATTTTTCATCAATAAAATAATTTATACATTATCAATATATAAATGTATAAGGTAATTAGTTATTTCATAAAAATAATTAATACATTACCATGATAAATGAAAACATTTTATATTTAAACTGAGTATTTATAATCTAATTTATATTGTGTATAAAAATATATTAAAAATTAATAGGTTATTACAACTTGAGTAGGACATATTTAAATTTTCTTAAAATAAAATAAATTAAATGATCTGATCTCATACAAGTGGCTTCCAAAGGATACCATTCATACCCAAGGATAGTTTAGGTTAAAAAAACTCATCCAATTATATTAGTACAATTCTTAGGGTAATTTTATAAAATTAGTTTGACCCTTAATTACTCGATATAATCTTTTACTATATTAGTAAAAACTACCGAAGTCACTATTCAAAATGCCCAAAAATAAAAGAAATGTATTTACATAATTTGGACCTACTGATTACAAATATGGAATAAATTTTTAAAAATTCAAAACATATAAGTTTATGTAATTAATTTAATATTAATCACATTGTCAGAAAGAGAGAATGATTTTTAAAAGTTAAAACACTACAAAAGATTGAAATATTTTTACATATGAATTTGATGTAAAATTAATGTCGATGACATAAATTAAATTAACTAATAAAAATATATTCAATTTATACTTTTAAACTATTAATTAATATAATTTAAATATATAAATTATTTCAATGAAAAAATTTATTTTCAATTAAAATTTAGTGATTTGTTACTATTCATCAAAACTTGAAAGTTATCAGAAAAATATCAAAAATTAAACCAAAGTAAATTTTTATATCCTGATTTGAAAGAAGAGTTCTATGTTTTTATGGAAAAAGTATTAATATGTAAAAAAAATTCATTTAAAGGGGTTCTTCATTAAAAGGCAGTAAAATTACCCTTTTAAAAAATATAGGTTTTTATACATAAAATAGGGGTTATTAATATCCAATTACAAAAATAACTAATGGATGAATATCAAAAATATTTTTTGAATTTTATAAAATATTAATTTCATTTACTAATAATAATTAACTCAATTTATTCATAAAAAAATACAAATATATAATTTATTTACATTTTCATAAATAATTGGTGTCCAAAGAATTCACTATACATTTTCATAAGTTAGATATATTTATTACTTCTAAGCTAATATCTATGTTATAATAGTTGTTTTATAGTAAGACATCCTGTGGATCATTTAGACTCATGATTGTGTGCAATTAAATCTATGGAATAATTAAAATTATTTAAAGGAAATATTTCATAAAAACATCCAGGTGTTATATTCTACCCCCTTAAAATGAATTTATCCCTCAAAAGTTGTCACTTGGATACAAACAGATGAGGATTACTCTGCCTTATCACATCCTCAAGCTTCCATGTAGCTTCCTAAAATTTGTGGTTCCACCGTAATACTTTTAGAAAGAGAGTGGTGTTATTTCTGAGAACTTTTTAAATACAATCCAGAATCTCTATCAGTTGTTCTTCATAAGAAAGATATTTCTCCATTGGTAAAACTTTTGAGTTTAGTACATGTGAACGATGAGGTATGTACTTTTTCAGGAGAGATTCATAGAATGGATCGTAAAAATGATAGAGATTCGGTGGAAGAACCTATCGGTATGTTACCTTCGCAACATGATCTAGAATTTCAAAATAACCAATATACCTAGTGCTTAGTTTTCCCTTATTTCTAAATATCATTACTCTCTTCTTGGGAGATATCTGTAGAAACACCTTTCCATCCACTTCAAACACTAGGTCTTTTCTTCCGTTATCAATTTTTTTTTCTACACTAAGACGATCTTATGTGTTTTTGAATAGATCTGACACTTTCTTCCATTTCATCGACAAGATCATGTCCTAATAGTTTTAATTCCCCAACTTCATCTCAACAAGTTGGAGTTGTACACTTCTTTCCATAGAGGGATTCAAGGGGAGCCATCTGAATACTAGAGTGAAATCTATTATTGTATGAAAATTACACCAAAGGTAGGTGTTGATCCCAACCACCATTCAAGTCCATAGATCAGGATCTCAACATGTCTTCTAATGTTTGAATTGTCCTCTCAGACTGACCATCTATCTGAGGATGATAAGAAATTTTGAAACATATCTCTGTATTGAGATCCTATTGAAGACATTGCTAGAACATCGAGGTAAACCTCAGATCCCAACTGGATATAATGAAATGTGGTAATCCCAGGAATCTTACCACTTCAATTATATATATCATGGCGAGATGATCAAGGGATAAATACTCTCTTATAGAAATGAAGTGTTTCAACTTCGTAAGGCGATAAACTATAACCCATATAGAATTATCACCTTTATAGGTTTTAGAATGTCCGACAAAAAAGTTTCTAGTGATGTTTTCCCATTTCCATTATGGTATTGGTAATGGTTGTAACATCACTTTAGACTTCTGTCTCTCAGCCTTTACTTGCTAACAGACCAAGCACTAAGAGGCATATCCATCAACATCTCTTTTCATTCCATCCCACCAGAAATACTATTGCAGGTCCCATTATATATTTGTGATTCCATGGTGAATAAATAATGAAGAACTATCACTAATACAAAAATGGGATCTATCAGAACTCAAAACGGGCTTTAACAGCACTAAAAAGCGATGTAAAGATTAGAACTGATAATGGTAGCCTTTAGCAGCGCTAAAAATGCTCTGATAAAGGGATCCTTTATCAGTGCTAAAATGGCATCGATAAAGGGATCCTTTATCAAAACTTATTTATTGCTGATAAAGGATCCCTTTATCAACACAAAAAAGAGCTGATAAATTCCCTACCTACTGTAACATAAAATTCTACAGCAGCACACCAAGACTAGACCTACAAAAAAATCAGCTTATCAACAAGTATACCCATACAAAATTACCACATAATTCATAAGGTAATTACAAAAAGTATACACACACAACAATTATACCCATACAAAAAGTATACCCACACAACAAGTATACCCATGCACCATTAACACAAAATTCATAAGTTACTTAAACACATAAAGAATTCAATTCAGAATTCAAGGGGTTGGGGGTGTTTAAGAGTTTGGGGTGGGTGTCCAAGGGGGTAGTGGGTGTCTAGGGGGTGGGGGTGTCCCGGGGGATGGGGGTCTTCATGGGGGGTGGGGGGTGTCTAGTGTGGTGGTGGGGGGGGGGGGTGGGCTATCCATGGTGGTGTCCAGGGGGGTGGGGTGGTGTCCATGGGGTTGGGGGGGGGGCTTTCCAGGGGTGGGGGTGTCCAGTGGGTGGGGGGTGTCCAGGGGGTGGGGTGGTGTCCAGGGGGGTGGGGGAGGGGGTTCACGAGGTTGGGGTTGTCCAAGGGAGGTGGGGTGGTGTCCAGGGTGTGGGGGTGGTGGTCCATGGGGGTGGGGGTGTCAAGGGGGTGGGGGTGTCTAGGTGGTGGGGTGGTGTCTAGGAGGGGTGGGGGCCATCCAGGGGGTGTGGGCCTGACCATGGGTTGGGAGGGCATCCAGGGGGTGGGGGGATGTTCAGGGTGGTGGTGGGGGGGGGGGGGGGGTTGTCCATGGGGGTGCCTAGG
Source organism: Viscum album (assembly GCA_963277665.1). Classification (NCBI taxonomy): domain Eukaryota; kingdom Viridiplantae; phylum Streptophyta; class Magnoliopsida; order Santalales; family Viscaceae; genus Viscum; species Viscum album. The sequence continues at coordinate 176,972,616 of OY728164.1, forward strand.
GGGTGGGGTAGTGTCTGGGGGGTGGTGTGGTGTCCAGGGGGTGGGGGCTTTAATGGTTTTATTGGAATGAATTTCATGAATTTTAAGATCATTGGTATTTTTAAAATGGTTTTTTAATAGTGTTCATTTCTATAGTATGTGTTTATTTTGGAAAAAATGAATGATTTTGGTGTGTATGGTATGAAGGGGGTTTTCTGTATGTTAGTTGTCATTTTCGCTTAAAATTATGTCAATTTTAAACAAAAGAGAGGCACTTTGAGTGATACCGGCCACACCACACCTCATATAGAGATAGTGTCGACTCGTACATGTCATAAATGACCCAAGGATTGTTCTCCTAATGTATAAACAAAATACAAATTCATTTGGTAGATTTTTGTACGTCAGTTGTTGTTTTCACCTAAAATTCTGTCCATTTTAAACAAAAGAGAGGTACTAACCACACCATGCCTCAAATTGAGGCGGGGTTGACTTTTGCACCGCAGAAAAAACACATGGATAATTATCCTAAAGTATAAACACAATAAAAAAGATTTTTTTTTGGTTTTCGATATGTCATTTGTTGTTTTCACTTAAAATTCTATCCATTCTAAACAAAAGAGAGACACTTTGGGTGATACTGGCCACACCGTGCCTCATATAGAGGCGGGGTTGACTCGTACACGTCAGAAATGACCCATAGATCTTTCTACTAAAGTATCAACACAATATGAATGCATTTGGTTGGTTTTCTGTATGTCAGTTGTTGTTTTCACTTAAAATTCTGTCCATTTTAAACAAAAGAGAGACACTTTGAGTGATACCGGCCATATCGTGCCTCAGATTGAGGTGAGGTTGACTCGTACATGTCAAAAATGGACCATGGATCATTCTCCTAAAGTATCAACACAATATGAATGTCCTTGGTCAGATATTAAGGTATTTTGGCAATTTTACTGGTTTTTCTTATCCAAAGGGAAAAGAAAAGTGGTTCATCATTCTTGCAAGTTGCTGGTGCATTTCATCTGTTAAAATGAAAAAATGACTCATTGTATAAATGATGTTTTATTTAGTAACAAATAAAATTTTCCTATGAACATTAACATAAAATAATGTTTCATCTTCTGATCTCTTTAACCCCTCTCAAAAAATGGCCGCCAATTGTACACGTCCCCAAGTTAGATCTTCATGCAATTTTTGTACATTCTTCCATCAGGTATGTGACCCACTCATTTCTGAACAAATCTATATCATCTTGTGAATGTATGGTTTTTTGACAGTTAGAGTAGTACTTCAATATATATAAATAAACAATTAATATATAATTTATATTAAATAGTAGTTGTTTTTGAAAATACCTCATTAGGGATGCAAGTTTGTTCATGGAAAACGATCTCTCTCATAAATTTACAAACATAATAACCAAAATCATTATATTTTGTTTGTTTTGGACACTACAAAAACATTGATCATTATGAGAATAAGTAACTTGTTTTGATTTGTGTTTGGATAGTGAAATTTTATTATATATACCCTAACATTTGTCCAGACGTAGTACTTGCTCGCCTCCTTATGCTTAGCCCCTGTCCTCATTACTTTTTTAGATGATACTGATATACCACCTTATAAAAACAGAATCCTCAGTGACAGATATTATAAATTATATTACATGATGTTTAGACCTAAAATGTAGGATGTAGTGCCTTACAGAATCACAAACTCCATCATGTGTGGTCAATTTTTATGATATCTTTGCATTGAATCGAGAAAATAAATCTTTAGAGTATCCAAGCTCAATGCAATTAGCATCCAATGTTGCCTAAAAATAAAAAAAGGAATAATTAATAAAAAAAGTTAAAATATAATTGATATGCTTTAATCGTAGAGTTTTACCCCTACTTGGTTTGTATTTGGAAGAGTATGTCATCCGTAATCTTGTTTTACGATAGGGGTATGTTGGTTTTGATGCACATTCCTTATTTTCAGTACTGAGTTGTTGTTTCATAAATGAAATTTTGGCAATCCAAGTGATGAATACACATATCCTCAGACAATGTATTATCAGCCACAATGTACCTGAAACTTCTCATCCCCACGGTGGCCAATAAATGCATCTCATGCTTCTGGGGATATCCGGTGAGCATAGAAAAGGGGTGGGTGTGGGTTCATTTTACCTTTGGAATCTTTCTATTGTCATTTTGTTAAAATAGTGCGAAAACATCAATGAATCCTTCCTGAAAGACTTAGTACATAATTCTTGTGGAAATCATATACTATAAATGTACTCTATAAAATATTGAGAAGAGTAAGACACTATTTCATTATTTTATTTTCTATTAAATTAAGGAAATAATATCATAATGTTACCATAATTTCTTCCCAGATCACAGCCTTCAGCCCGGACACAACATGGTTCCATGAATCTATGTCAATCAGTATGCATTACTGATTGAAAATTCCAATGTAACTACTAAACATAGCCTTGTTGGGATTCACATGTTGGCCTCGTTCATTCCATTTGACATCAAATTTTACACCTTTGATTTTCTCCTTATGAACATTGGCTAACACCGTCAAACTATGACCGACCTATGTTTTCTACGACATCAATACTTTATCCCCGACCATTTCATAAATATCAACATCATATATATGTTCATCTGAAATGGTAGCAATGGCATATGTTGATGGTTGTTGGACCTCAACACTAGGAGCATCAATAAGTTCAGAAACTTTTTGTTGCTCTACACTGTGAGCAGCAGTAGCAGCAATAGTAGCTTGAGAGACTTGTTCGTCCTCGAGGTTAGGAGAACCACAATATGCAGAAGTCGTTATCTACAAAAGTGGTTGAACAGTTAATTTAGATTACATAAATTCAGTAATGATAAGATAATAACGTGAGATAAAAAGATCTATATTACAAAAAAAATATAACCTATTTATTTAATTCTCTTTATTTTTTTTCAAAGTCTGAATGGATTTTACACCTCTATCGAATATCCAAATCCCTTCATTGTGGTCTCCTCTAACATACAAAATATCATCTACATTGGGACTACTACGAAATGATTGTAATGTACCACTGAAAGGATAATCCTAAACTGAATTTTCCTCAGACCAATTAGTAGTTTTGGACAATAATAGAACAATCGACCACTTTCGGTTTGCGGGATCTAGAACAAAAAATTCTTGTACTGCTTGTGATTCCATTATAAACTATTCATCTTTGTACCCTTCTTTACTAAAATAAACTTTCACAAATCCCAATTTATATATTTTAACACCACTATTGGTATCAACCCATTTTCATTGAAAAATAGGCATTTGGAATGTCGTATAATCCAACTCCCATATTTTTCTGATAATGCCAAAGTGTGACATATTCACATAAATTGAATTTTTGTCCTTACTACCAGAAATATGAATCGCTTCAGCCACAAGTGTAACTCAACTATTTTTCATGGTACTATCTTCATCATGTTCATACATATATAATATATAACCATTAATTACATAACCATTTTAAGATAATACATACACACTTGGTCCGACAGCTAGCCATCGAAGTCGTTCTAAAATTAGATTCGGATTTTCAGCTAACTCCTTAAAAATATGGCCCCAAAACCATCCTATAAACTGGTGGTTATGTGTATTTGATTTCCATTTTCATCCCTTGATGGATTCAACTGCCTAAGAATTTTTTTGTGGGTTTCAATATATGGAGAAACCTACCAACAGTTATGAAAAACATAAAGGTGGGCTTGCTCTTGATCTGTAATATTTATTGTCACAACACCTCTTCCAAAAATTCCCTCACCCTCAATGCATCGAGTGTGACAAGATTTTGAGAGGCCAATGCTTTCTACATCAGATAAGTATTAGGTACAGAATTCAATGGATTCCTCAACAATATATCGCTCCATAATACAACCCTCTGGTCAACTTTGATTTTTGACATACTCTTTCAAAATATTCATATACCGTTTAATGGGGTACATCCATCTATAGTGCACAGGACGACATAGTCGAATCTCTCTCACCATGTGAACCATAAAATGAACCATCATAACAAAGAATGATGGTGGGAATAACCTTTATAATTAACATAATATGATGACAATTTCTCTTTCCATAGCTGGAAATTTCACCAGGTCCTAAAATTCGCTTCATATCTTTGAAAAAGAAACAAAGTTTGGTTAACATATGATGAAAATTGTTGGGGAAAATGCAACATAAAGATATAGGAAGTAAATATTGCATCAAAAATATGGAATTCATGTGATTTCAAACCTCTTAACTTAAAATAATTAATTGACACAATGTTCTTGATATTTGATGAATACCCCTCTAGAACCTTTACATCATTGAAGAAGTTGCAAAACAGATATCTCTCCTCCCTAGAAATAGTGTAAGCAGCTGGAGGAAGAAACAATCTATTTTCACCCTTCATGGGAGCCATATCTTCTCGTATTCCCATATCAGCCATGTCCAACCTTTCCTTAATTCCATCTTTTTTTGCCAGAGGAATTTAGCAACGTTCCGATAACACTATCACATACATTTTTTTCCACATGCGTCACATCAAGAAAATGTCTAACATATAGAAAATTCCGGTATGGTAATTCAAAAAAAGTTGATCTCGTTTTTCCAACCAATTTTTGTAAGGTTTTTTGAAAATGGTTTACCAAAAACAATGTTCACATCTTTTAATTTCTCAAATAGCTGATCACCTGTTAGTGGAGATGGTGTTGTGCATTGTTCTGAACTTCCCTTGAATGATGTTGTCCAAGATCAGTACTTATGCGGACAAGGTAGAAATCTACGAGGTATTAGAAACACTTATTTTGATGAATGTTTCAACCTAATTGATTTTTTATCTTCTTCGCACATTGGACACCCTTGAGTTACTTTAATTCTATAGCCTGAAAAATTTCTATAAGAAAGAAAATAATTTATCATCCCATACAACATCATTCTCAACATGAAGTATTCACTTTTATAATCATCATACAACATAACACCTGAATCCCACAATAACTTCAAATCCTCAATCAAAGGATCCAAATAAACATCAATATTGTTACCTAGTTATTTTAGTCTTGATTTAGGCTTAGATAACATGATTAATTTCCGTTTCATGCATAACCAGGGTGGAAGTTTATAATTTACCAACATAACTAGCCATGTACTATGAGTGCTGGTTTGAAAACAAAAAGGATTCTCTCCATCTATAGATAATGAAAGACAAAGGTTTCTTATCTCATTTAAAAATTAAGGATACTCATGATCAATTCTCTTCCATTGAGGATAGTCGGCTGGGTGATGTAATTTCTCATCTTTATTTCTTTTCTATGCATGCCGTGACAATTGTTGTGCAGTGTCTTCACTTCCATATAGACGCCTAAACCTTGGAATGATTATAAATTACAATAAAACTTTTGTAGGACTGGATTCATATTTCTTGTATCTAGAAGCCCCACACTTTGGGCATCCTGTAAGTGATTTTTTCTCCTTTTGAAACAATATATATTCTTTCGGGTAGGAATGTATTATTTCAGAAATCATACCCATCGAGTGTAGAATTTGTTAAGCTTCATATGTCCATATTGGGAGCTCATTATCTTCTGGGATCATGTCATTCAAGAGAGAAAGTAGTTCCATAAAACTGACATCACTCCATCTGTTTCCTGATTTCAATTTATACAAATTTAGTATAGCTAAAAATGATATATATTTAGTGCAACCAGTATACAATGATGTCTATGCAGAACTCTTTAACTTCTCACACAATTTTGGGCAATCACAGAGTTCATCTTCAACTGCCCTTGTCATTTCCTCAATAAGATCTTCATCTTCATTGAAATCTGTAATCACATCCTCCATAAGGTATTCTTCATTATCCATATTTGTAATCATTGATGATCCATAAATCGTAGTTTTATCCCAACTAGTAGCTACATTCACTTTTTTTTGTGTTTATTCCAACATTTATTACTCCAATCTATTCAATGACATATCAAATGTTCTTCTAACTCCACTGGAGTAATTAGTCTAGAATAACAACAATGTTAACATGAAAAAAGTATTTGGGAAGGATCATTTGTGTGATCCTTTTCAAACATGATGAACTCTTTCACTCCATTCTTATACTCTATTATCAAACGATTAACATCCATCCAATAATTATTCATCTCCATACTATTTGAATCTCAAATATTATTATTTATGATTAAAATACACAAAAATAGACTTTCAAATACAGTAGAAGATAACCACTTATAAAAAGAGAGATTAATAGAGCCTAACCATTTTCAATAAATATTTGGAAATAAATTGAACCATAATAGACCCCCATCAAAATCAACACACTTTCCAGCCCCCTTACCAATAGTTCTAGAACCCACCACCCTTGCAACAAATAATTAAACATCATTTTAACTACCCTAATATCCAACTCATTCATAATAAAATAATCACATTAAATATCCCCAAACTAGTGACTAAACTGAAATAAAATTAAAACAAGAATACAATTTTGATGAGAAAACTAATAGAGTAGATACATTTCCAAACACAAAGGGGTTTGCGAGGGAGACAAATAACCTAGGTTTATCCAAAATTACTATGTAATATCAAAGGTTTTGTTACCCAAATTAACATAAGAAATAGAAAATTGATTTTAGTGAACATAAATTCTATCATGAACATTTAAAGGATATGCAATAAATCTCCCTCACCTTCCCCAAACTTGTAACTAATAGCCATAGACATGTCTTACATCCGTTCTATAAAAAATAACATTCCCATACAATGGGATAAACAACAATCCCTTAGTGTTAAAAAACTCACACATGAGGGAGAAGGACCACATCGACCATCCCTATCCAAAACTCAAACCTCCTCTCAAAACTCCTCTCACTAACTGTTAACACCTTCCATAATATTGATACCTAACATAAATAAATTATTTCCCAAAATCATGAAATTTTGATTAGAAAAATTCCCATCTATTTAGGTGAAATATAAATATGCTTCATTTTTTTATTATGAGTCATTAAATTTGGAGAAACACACTAACCAACTCTATAAAATTTATATTTTCACAAGCATTTGAAGGTAAAGAGAGATAAATAATTCCATTGAAAATTATTCAACTGAATCTTTTAGTATCAATTGAAAAAGGGTATTGGTTAAAAAAGGGATGAGGTCAATAAATTAGGACATGATCATGCCTAGACTCTCAAACAAAACTAACCACATCCCAAAACTTTAACAACTAAAACATGACCATCCGACTAAATAAAACTACACCATAATGAATATTAGTTTAAGAACAAAAGGAAACATATGAGGATGAGCAGAGAAATCACCAAAGATCAAATATGGGAATATGAGAATCTAACCTCGTCTAAAGGAATCCCAAACACTTGAAGTAGGGTTTGTGGGGAGTAGGGTCCATCAGGGAGGAGGAGAAGTAGGGTTCATGGGGAGGAGGATATATGGAAGCGGTTCAAGGGGGAGGATAAGGAGTAGGGATAGCGGTGGCGGTGGCGAATTAGGTAAGCGACAGAGGAGTAGGGTAGCGGCGGCATAGAAGGGCTAGCGGCAGCGGAGTAAGGTAGTGGCAGCGGAGAAGGGCTAGCGGTGGAGTAGGGTAGCAGCGGCGGAGTAGGGAAGAGGTGAAAGAGTAGCATCTAACAAAGAGAAGATCAAGGGGGAGGTAGGGAAGTTATTGTAGGGGTACAATCCTGCAAGATCTCGAGGGCATGATAAACAGAGGTCATTGTGCACCCTATTTTATAAAATGGGACTATGGTTTTATCAGTTCTAGAAAAGCGCTGATAAAGGATCCCTTTATCAGTGCTAGAAAAATGATGATAAAGATTACCCTTTATCAGCACTACAAAATCAATCTAAAGTGACCCTTTATCAACACTTTTTATTAGCACTGATAAATAGTTACCTTTATCAGTGCTTTTTGCTTAGCGCTGATAAAAGGTGGCACTTCCCTTGCCCATTTTTGTAGTAGTGTATGAGCCTTATCCTATAGATTATTCTTTAATTCTAGTATGGGAGGAATACAAACCTAATTCCTAAACCATATTTTTCCATCATAATCAAGGTTGAATTCAGAATCATTTCTCACATTCTTTTGTAGTTCTACATCTTCCTTCTGTGCCTCCTTCATATTCCCTTATATATATAGTTGAACATTCATTTTAGAAAGATAATATTTCTCCCCTTACATTAAAATTTCAAGATCTATCTTTTTAAAATCCATAAATATTGGATATTTTGTGATCCTCATCATGGATAGGCTAGCATGGTCCTTTCAACATAAAGAATCTTCCATATTGTTCGCTTTCCTAGGGTGGTAACGTATTGAGCAGTCGTAGTCTTTAATCAACTATAACCATCTTATTTGATGCATATTCAACTCATTTTGTGTGAAAATATACTTTAAATTTTTATGATCAATATAGATATCACCCCTTTCACCACAAAGATAATTCCTCCATTTTTTAGTTCAAAGATTACCGCAACTAACTCCAAATCAAGAGTTAGTTAATTTTTCTTTTGTATTTTCAGTTATCATGAGGCATAAGATATCACCACATTATTTTTCATGAGAACACAATCCAACCACTTATTGTATGTATCAATGTAAATAAAAAACTTTTCTCCACTACAAGGAAGTGTGAGAAAAGGAGCACTGGATAACATTATTTTTATCCCTTTGAAATTCTCTTCACATTCCTCCATCTACACGAACTCAACTCATTTCCAAGTCAACATGGTCAGTGGATTAGATAGTCATGGAAAATCTTTCACAAGACATCAGTAATATCCATATAAATTAAGTAAAATTTGTATCTCATTTACCACTGTTAGTATCGAACAATTTTCAATAACTTCTATTTGTGATGGATCCATAGATATCCCCAATCTTGAGATTATGTGACCCAAAAATGAAATTTTCTGAAGCCAAAATTCAGACTTGGAAATTTTTCCATAGAGCTTCTCCTTTCCTAGTGTCTTCAGAACAATTATCAAGTGACCTTCATGCTCTTTCTTTCTCTTAGAATAGTCAAGAATATCATCTATAAAGACTACAAAAAATTGATCAATATAGTCTCTAAAGACTCTATTCCTCAGATCCATGAAGATATAAGGGGAATTAATAAGACCAATAGGCATCACTATAATTTCATAGTGTCTATAACATATAGGGAATTATTCTTAGGTATATCCCCCTTCTTGACCCTTCATTGATGATATACAGATTGAAGATCAATATTGAAAAGGTATTTAGCTTCGTATAGTAGGCTGGATAATTCATCAATGTAGGGAATAAGATATTTGTTCTTGATAGTGAACTTTCTAAGTTCTCAAATATCAATGTAGAGTCTCATTGATCCATCTTTTTTCTTAACAAGCCAAACAGGTGCTCCCCAATGTGACACACTAGGGAATATGAATCCCTTGTCAAGATTCTCTTAATGTTTCTTCTTCAATTACTAAAACTCAGATGGGTCCATTATATAATGGGTCTTTGAAATAGAAATAGCACCTGATATGAGTTATATTGAAAAATCAACTTCACAATTTCGTGGAAGGCCTGGAAATTATTTCAAAAAGTAATGAAAAAATAATCTTACAATGGGTGTATTCTTAATTGTGAGTTTCTACCAAACCATTTGAGATAGGTAACCTTCATTTGTAGGAATAAATACCCATAATATGGAAAAAATTTCTATTAGAAGTTCATATTCATCCTTTCATTGATAGATGATCATAGATTGACTAAGAATATGAAATATGACTACCCTTCCTTGTAAATTGATATGATCTCCATATAGAGAAAGAAAATCCATGCCAATAATCACACAAAATTCTTCTATAGGAAGGATCACAAGATTTTTAGGATGTAATTTTCCAATAACTTCAACTGGAGAAGAATTATAAACTTTTTATGCGACTGTTATTCCATTAAGAGTTTTCAAAACTAACTCAACATATAATTGGAGAGGTAATATAAATATACCCTTAAAAACACTTTACAAATAAAAGAGTGGGTGGATCTAGAATCAAATAAAGCATTTTTTACTTTAGAGTGGATGGTAAGTGTACTTTTCACCACATCATTATCATAGTCCACATCACCAATAGTGATCGAATGTGACTTTCCTTTGTCTTTTTCCTTAAGAGTTTTCTAACTACCATCATCATCAATAAAACTAGGATTAGGGAATTAATTGGAATTCCCTTTTTCCTTTCAATTGTAACATTTAATTGTAGGATGTTGGATCGTACTATATATGAAGATGGAAAAATGAAAGAGGAAGGGGTGAATTGTAGGTTTAGTTTTTTTTCATTTTTATCCTTAAAAGAAATGTATATTAAAATAATTAAACTAATTCAATTCACAAAACCTTTTAATGTTTTAGAACATTTTTCAGACAGGCCCCTGTGTCTGATGGACAAAGTATCATGATCAGTATGTTATGATAAGTATTTCATAGGTCGTATTTGAAATAAACCGTATTCACAATAATGAAATGATCTAATCAGTGTATTGTGATATATATCACAATCATAATGGTTTCGATAAACGAAGTAAAAAATTTAATGATTTGATAATAAAGTGTATATAATCGTATTGGGTAAATGAATTGATCATAATCACTAAAATCATAATTAAAAAGATCATAATCACTAAATAGGGAATAGAAATATGAATATATAAAATGATTTAATTTCTATTAAAAATTAGTTGAAATGTAAACAATTAAAGGAATAAAATTATTTTAACTCAAAGAGAAGGGTATCTAATAACCTTGGATAAAGGTCCCTTGATTTATACTTTCAATCAATTCTACATTACACACACCAAGGTAATCCCTCAATATGATGATCATATTATGTATTTCTATCCCCAGAATCCTTCAGTAAAGAAGGTGATCAATGAAGGTTCCGGTCACAATGGAAATGTGGTTGGGCCAAAACCGAACATTAATTTTTACCATGATCAATGATTATTCTGGGATCAAAACGAAGATGCATGCCTGTCTCCCTGGAATAGAATCAAAGATTTATAAAAAGAAGGAAGAGGTCTGAAACATTTAGGGAGGATCTTGTACATCATGTTTATAATTAATTTAATTAATTTTATAAAGAAAATAATACCTATATCTTTGGTATTTTCTTCATTGATGATGTTGATCATTCTAAATGACCCTTCTAGATTATCTTTTTATGTTTGAGAGGATCTAAACTAGAATCTCTCTAGAGGTGATCCACATGTGCTCTGATGGCCTTCGATTGACACCACTCGTTCTCTGGGTGCAAGCGTAGAAAAGTGAGTGTCATGTGTCAGTCGTTATTGATCGCTTGTTCTTCGGCCTTGAAGAACATCTCTCATCCTTGAGAGGGGAGGGAAGAGAATATGAGAGATAAATTTTTTAGCTCAAAAATTATCAATTCACCAAGAGTACGGTGTGTTCACTATGGCACAATATATGTACTTGTCTATTTATATGCATGGAACTTTAGTTACAATATTTAATTGCATAATAGCAATTAAATAAATTCATGAACTTAGAGAAAACCAATGATCATAATAATAATACCGTGTCATTATTTATCGTGCGCCAACTTTTGCAAAACGAAATTATAAATAAAATTTCACGTCACAAAATAATAGTTGTGTCATTATTATTTTAACTTATGCCAACAAGTTAAATATTTATTTACAGTTTGGTAAATAATTATTTTACTACCGGACCAGCCTTGGTCTGCTCAGACTCAACTTCCATTTATTGAACACCCAAATAAATAAATGAATAATTTATTCTCTTAAAAAAATATTTTGTTTACAAAATAGTAAATAAATATTTATTAAATGTTAAATAAAATAAATAAATAAATTTTATTTAATTTATACGATCATTTTAACTTGAATAAAATTATTTCATGGTCTTGAGAATAATATTTATTTCATTAGTTAAATTCCAATAGAATTTAACTAGGACCACCAAAAACACTTAGTGTGTGATCCTCTAGGATTCATTCCCATTGGCATTAGGCAGACTTGTCTAAAGATCAAGAGTAATCTCTAGTAATGGGTCAAGGAACCCAAAAGAAACAGTGTAAATTTGTAACAACGACATCCACATACGAACGTTCACTGTGTAATATATTTCCTTTGTCTCAATATCTCGTCAAGTAGTTTTCATAGTAGTGTCATCAAAATTTATGCTTGATACATCATTATTTTACAACATGAAATAAACAAGACGTTACACCAAGGACATGGAATTTTGTGTGACAGTTCTATTTCAATCAAAGGGCTGAGATATCAACTTTCATAAATGTAAGGGAAAAATGCTTCCTTGACTTATCCATTAATATCATGCCACTCGTGACACACCCAACGTACCCTAATTTATGCCAACTGTCTACATGTAGGTTTTTATATGTAAATCAAAGTACATGAGTCATGACACATAATAATGATAGTATTAAAGTCTAAGGATCATTAAACACGCTCGCAGATAGAAATATCTGATGACAACAAAACATGCAGAATTCATACTGGCGGGTCTGTTCTCATAATCTCCTATCTTGGAGATTACCAAGTGCGAACTTCATGAGAGGAAGTCTCATCTACTTATGAGTAATCACACCCGACGGTCTTTATGATATGTTTCCCATCATAGTTTTTCATCTAATCATAGAACTATATTTAAGAATATTGTTATAGCATTTCAAGGTTCTCATCATAGTGGGGGACTTCCATGACCTTTTAAATGCAACAAATACACTAGGATAATGTTATATCATAGTCATGCTGAACAATGAACAATATGTAATAAGATATTTAATATTTAAATAAATTAAATGTATATGTAATCAAATTACAAAAAAATTGTTCTAGTACAATAACTCTTACAAACTTCCACTCATACTAGAGCCAACTACCTATGACTTTCAGTCCGCTAGACCTCACATGGTGATCATGTTTCTGCTGAGTCAAGACATTTGTCAAGGGCTCTACCACATTTTATTCCATGGAAAAACTTCTCACTGCAACTTCTCCTCTCTTAGAAAAAAACCTCAAGATATGATACTTCTGAAGTATGTGATTCGTCTGCTGATGTGACATTGGCTCTTTTGCAAGAGCCACCACTACAGTGTTATCACAATATAGTGTGATGAGATCTTTACTACTAGGTATCACATCCATCTCCTGGATGAAGCTTCACATCCAAACTGCTTCAATAGCTACCTCATAAGCAGTGATATACTAGGAATCTACTGTAGAATCTGCAACCACACCCTATTTTAAGCTCTTCCAGCTCATTGTACCTCCATTCAATGTGAATATGTATCCTATTTGTGAATTCATGTCATCTTGATTAGTATGGAAACTGTAATCTACATATCCTTTGATGACTAGTTCCTCATCTCCTTCATAAACCAAGAACACATCCTTAGTACACCTCAGATACTTTAGGATAGTCTTGACTTCCATCCAATGGTGGTCACCTGGGTCAACTTGATATCTTCGTACCACAATCAATGTGTAAGAGACATCTAGCCTAGTATATAGCATGATATAGATGAATGACCAAATCTTTGATACATTTGGATTACTTTCAATTATCTTTCTTTCCTTATGTTCTTGAGGACTCATTTTCTTGGAAATATGAATTTTATGTGATACTGGAAACAACCCCATCTTGGCTTGTTCCATATTGAATCTCTTAAGTATCCTATCAATTTATATACTTTGACATAGGCCCAAAAATCTCTTGGATCTATCATGATTGATCTTTATCCCAAGAATATATGCTACCTTTACCAAGTCCTTCATGGAGAAGCATTGATTTGACCATGCCTTAACAGAATGTAATACTGATATCTAATTTCCAATAAGTAATATGTCTCCAATAGATACTATTAAAAAATGACTGCACTCCCACTACACCATTTGTAGACACAAGTCTCACATTCATTCTTGATAAAACCAAATTCTGTTATGGCTTCATCAAGATGAATGTTTCATGACATGAATTCGTTCTTTAATACATAAATGGATTTCTACAACTTGAATACCTTATTGGCATCATTTGGAGTCACAAACCCTTCAGGTTGTGTCATGTAGATATCTTCCTAAAGGTTCCCATTAAGGACCATTGTTTTGAAATCCATTTTCCAAATCTCATAGTCACGGTAAGCTGCTATGGAAATTAGAATTCAGATGTATTTCAGCATTGAAATTGGTGAAAATGATTCAAACTAGTCAATTCCTTGACGTTGTTTAAACACTTTTGCAACCAGTTGTGACTTATATGTATTGACTTGTCCTTCTATGTCCATTTTTTTGAATTCCCATTTTCAATCAAAGGTATTTAAATCAATTGGAGCATCTAAAAAAATACAAACTTGGTTTTGGTACATGGAATCCATTTCAGAATTCATGTCTTTTTACCACTTGGCAACATCTATGCCACTTACTGCTTCCATGTAGGTTAGAGGATAATTATTATCAACTGATAATGAGTCCCCATCCTCGATAACTATAAAACCATATCATTCCAGTTCTATAACCTCTCTTGTACTCCAATGCAGTACTTGTGTCTCTGGAAAAGATTTTTCTTCCATGGGGATTTGTGGAATATGTTCATGTATCAACTCTTGTGTACCTTGATCCTCGACTTCATCGAAGTTTATCTCGATCCCACTATCTATTTTGGAGATGTGGTCCCTCTCAAGGAATATGGAATGTCTTTCCACTATAACCTTTTTGTATGAGGGGTTCTATAGGTAATATTCCCTTGTTTCCTTGGGGAATCCTATAAAGTTACACTTTGTGCCTTGGGGTACGAGTTTGTTACCTGAAGATTCCTTAACAAACTCTTTTTTACCCCATACATGTGAATTCGATAACATGGATTTTCTTCCACTATATAACTCATATGGAATACCATTTATCGATTTAGTTGGTTCTTGGTTTAGTATGTGTGCCCCTGTTTGTAACGCATATCCCCGAAAAAACAATAGAAGACTCACCTGAATCATCATTGATCTCACCATGTCCAATAGGGTGTGGTTCTTTCTTTTAGTCCGAATATTACACTGGGGTGTGTATGGAGAAGTGAGTTGGGATAGGATCACAAACTCCCGTAAGTAATCAATTAAGTCTTTATTAAGATATTCTACACCCCTTTCTGAGTAGTGTTTCTTAATATTCTTACCAA
Organism: Viscum album; assembly: GCA_963277665.1. NCBI lineage: Eukaryota > Viridiplantae > Streptophyta > Magnoliopsida > Santalales > Viscaceae > Viscum > Viscum album. Next base: position 176,987,858 of record OY728164.1, read on the forward strand.
ACTGGTTCTCAACGTCATTTTTGTATTATTTGAACTTATCAAAAGAATCCAAATTATACCTCATTAAGTATATATATCCATATCTACCAAAATCATCAGTAAAAGTTATGAAGTATGATTACCCTCCCCTTTCTTTAACTAGAAATGGTCCACACATATCAGTATGAACCAATTCAAGAAGCTCTTTAGCCCTTTCACCTTTCCCACTAAATGGGGATTTGGTCATTTTGCCTTGTAAACGTGCATGACATACGCCAAGTGGTTTTTGTTTGAAAGAATCTAAATATCCATCTTGATATAAATTTTTCAAGCGTTTCTCATTTACACGACCTAACTTGTGATTCCAAAGTTGTGTGTGGTATGAGTCACGTGAAGTATCTTTTTTATCGATTTCCATTACTTGGTTTGTGTAATCCAACACGTAAAGAAAATTGTATAAATGTGCCCTAACAAAAAAATGATATCTTTGTTGAAGAAGAAACATTCATTTACAAACCTGAAAACAAATCCATCTATATGTAATATGGATACAGAAATAATTTTTTTAGTAATAGACAACACATAATAATAAACCGTTAATACCAAGATCATTCTAGTTGGAAATGTGAGGTGGTAGTCCCCGATAGCTAAAACAGCAAGTCTGGCTCAGTTGGTTACTCGTAGATCTACCTCCCCTCATTAAATATTTTTGAATATAATTTGTTCCCATATTTGGATACAAAGGTGAGCACCACAAGCTGTATCTAATACCAAATTTTTAGAAATAGATAGATTTCATTCAATAATAAACACACTTGAAGCATTCCCTTGCTTCTTAGGTTGGGTGAAGTTCTTCTTCCAGTGGACCTTCTTGCCACATCCGAAACAAATATCCACCTATTCCTTTGCCTCCCCTTTGATCTTACTTTTCTTGGAAGGCTATGAAGAGTCTTTGGGCTTAAATCTCTTTGCATTCCCTTTCATATTATTCACCATAAGAACACACGACTTTTCACGCTTCATATCTTTGTCCACTTGGCGAATGAGGATAAGAAGATCAGATAGATACTTTTCAATGTTGTTCATATTGAAATTGACAACAAAGTTAGAGAATCTCTAAGGGAGTTATGTGAGAATGATATCGGTGCCTAGTTCTTCCAAGAGTTTAAACCCTAGAACCTCCAGGCACTCAATGTAGCCAATGATCTTGACTGCATGAGGCCCATCTAGGAAACCTTCTCCAAGATTACTCTAAAAGAGTAACTTAGAGATCTCAAAAGTTTCCTATATTTCTCTCTCCTGGTAAAGACTACAAAGTTTATCGATAAATATATAAGAGTCCATGTTTTCATGAGACTTCATGAGGTCACTAGACATTGATGATAACATCAAACATTGAACATCAACCACATCTTTCACATGTTTATCATAGACTAAGAAATCCTCATCACTCACCTCTTTGGTAGGTGAATCAGTTAATGTTGACTCCATTATGTAAGACTTACATTGATGATGTAGGATAACCCAAAGGCATCTAAACATTTCTTGGAAGTTATTACCGGTTAGGATGTTGTCTTTATCCAAAATTGATCACAGGGATAGTGTGGTTGACGAGCTTGCCATTTTTATTCTATAATTAAAAGAGTAGATCATTAGTAATTTCTTGATTACATTTTATGAGAAATAATAAATTTTATTAAGTCTCCCACTATTTTATCAAGTCCCAATGGCCCTCACCATTGAACTCGAAATGCCCAGTATCCATGACATTCTAGTGGAAATGATCCATATTCCCCTTCACATAACCCCAACAAGGGTAGTTCAAGATATTAGAAGGCATTTAGGTAGGCCGGTCTTTGCCAACTATGGGCTTTCAGCTCCTTGATCTGTTGAGTGGACTCCCCAATCCTAAAATCATGACTTTTCGATTTCCACAACTCTTGCCTCCAATATTACACCATGTCTAGCAAGAGATACTCTTCTTGATGTAATATTGTTAATTCATCCCGAAACCTTTCAAAAGTGATTCTTCTATAAAAGACAGTGTCCCAAAAAGGGTTGGTCAAACATATAGTTTTATTGAGTTTTTCCATTAATCAAGTAATGGAAGGCTTCATCTAACTTGATATTTTATTTGAGGGAATTTAATCGCTTATGCGTAAATTTCTTATTATCATTATCAAATGATTTTTAATATTAAGTGGAACTTAATTAAGTGATTAAAGAGGTCTTGATAATATTTACTCATAAGTATGGTTTATTTTAGTTCCATCTTGCATGCTTGTTTAATTCATTAATTATGTGATTGTTGATATGAAATCTATAACAATAAACCATGAAACTAAATGAAATAAAATAAAGGTCATGATCATGATCTTTTCTAATGGCTTGTTTATCTAGTGGTTAATAAACTAACCTTGATCTAGGGGAGAAATATCTTGAACCTTTGGGGTTCATGTTTACCACTTTACACCTGTTAAACTTTGTATCTCATGGGATTGGTTTCGTCTTAGCTCCAGCTTGAACCACCTCCACTAGCTTGGGAGTTCCATCCATTAAAAATTAATTTTTTTAAACAAACATGTAGGTGAGGGGTAAAAAAGGGGTTTTACATAAATGAAACCTTGGGACCCAAGCCCTACGTATTAATGAGGAGAAGGCTGGCATGCAAACCAATTTAATTTAAATAAATAAATTAAAAGAAACCATCCACATACAAAGGTCTTGGTCTAGCTCATGATCATCCATAAATTCAATGATATTTATGCATAAATAAAACTAGAATTCAATTCTGTAATAGTTCTTGTTTAAGATAAATCACGCTCGAATCAATCAATTATTATCTTTAATTAAACAATCCTTTTATCTTAAACCCTTTTCTAAATTTCCTTGAGATTCCCATTCATCGTAATTGTATACAAATAAATTAATTTAAAATTATCTTTGTACATAACTTGTACCTTGGAGGAAACCCAATGAATTCCTATTCATAACTACCTAATGAATAGAAATTAACATTACACAGATGTTAAATTGAACACACACACACACACAGATATATATATATATATATATATATATATATATATATATCACACATATTACATGTTGTGCCTTAGCTTTACACCTACACAATGGTACACGTCTCAAGGTTTTGTATAATATAATAATAAATTTTAACAAATCTGCATAATTTGGATGATTACCTGGCATGTAGTTCCAACTACACAGTGTGTACTATTTTTCACTGTCCATCCTAAGTACACACCTGAGGAAATAGAGTGTGAGTGTTCTTTAAAAATCTTCAGAGTACACGGTGTGTCTAGTGGGCCACACACCGTGTAGTTCCTCATTACACGATCTATAGTAGGTAAAGTTTTGTACGGGGTACACAGACCAACCCTAACCCGAAAGGACTACATGTCATGTCCATTTGGCCACATGGAATGTAATTTGGAAACAACATTCCACCTATTCCTGGTCAACACACCGATTTTTTAGGACTTAGAAAAAATCCAATGACATAGCTTGGTTTGGAAAACCAGACCCGCTGCATTGAACCTTGGCTACACGACGTGTATTTTTGAATACACTTAGTGTGTTCTAGTGTTGTATGGCCAGGAACCTTTGGCTCCTTCGGATTAGATCCTCTATTTTATTTTAATCAAAATTAAAAGGAAATATAGTTTCTATTAGGTGAATTAGAAACTAAAGAGGAGGAATAGATATCAAGATTCATATTTTTAGAACGATTAACTTGAATTGAAACAACTAAATTAGTAAATGCGTAAATCATGAAAGTTGCATTTAAATAATTATAAACTATGGTGTAACCGCTCTAATACCACTTGAAGGTTCTAGGCATAGCAGAAGCGTGGTTGGGACGACACCCAAATTTAATTTTTACCCTGATCAAATATTATTCAAGGATCAATACGACTATGAACATCAGTCTCCATGGAATAAAATCAAGGATTTAGATAAAGTTGGAAGAGGCCCGAAACATTTAGAGAGGATCTTGCACATCATGTTTATAATTAATGAAATTAATTTCCTAAAAAAATAATACCTGGATATTTGCTATTTTATTCATTGATGATGTTGATCATTTGTAATGACCATTACAGATTTTCTTGTTGTGCTTGTGTGGATCCAAACTAGAATCCCTCTAGCGGTGATCCACATGTGCTTCAATGGCCTCTGATCGACACCACTCGTTCTATAGGTGCTAGCGCGGAAAATAGAGTGTCTTGTGTCACTCTTTCTTGATTTATTATTCTTTGGAATTGAAGAACATTTCTCGTTATTGAGAGGGGTGGGAAGAGAATTTGAGAGAGAAATTTTTTAGCTCAACAATTATCAATTCACCAATCGTGCGGTGTGTTCACTATAGCACAATAGATGTACTTGTGTATTTATATGCATGGAACTTTAGTTACAATATTTAATTGAATAATAGAAATTAAATATATTCATGAACATAGAGAAAACCCACTACTGGAAAATAAACCTATACCCACGGTTCAAAGCCGTGGGTATAGCCCCCAAAACCGTGGGTATAGGTTATACCCACGGTTCTGGGAACCGTGCGACTGAATGGAATCGGTATAGGTCCCTGAACTATACCCACGGTTTTGGTCAAACCGTGGGTATAGGTTTTTGCCACCGTGTCAATACTCTATACCCACAGTTTGAAAACCGTGGGTATAGGTTTTATAAAATAGCGGGTGTCCGGATTCGATCCCGTGACCTCTTCGCCGCTAACGAACCACCTTACCACTGCCCCAATGTCGACTTTACGTATATGTATATATATTTTGTTAAATATATTTATTTAAACCGTGGGTATATAGGGAAGTACCGTGGGTATAGAACTCCCGCAAAAAAAAAAATTCCCGCGGAAAAAAAAAATTCTCGTGCAAACGCCGAAGACCTATACCCACGGTTTCTCAAAACCGTGGGTATAGGTTTTTAACAAAAGGCTATCCCCATGGTTTTGGGCAAACTGTGGGGATAGAGCTCACCTATACCCACGGTTTATGGCCAAACCGTTGGTATAGGCATGTTTTTCAGACCCTATACCCACGGTTTTCTTAAACCGTGGGTATAGGTTCTAGAAAACTACCTATCCCCGCAGTTTTTGAAAGCCGTGGGGATAGGGTGACCTATACCCACGGTTTTTTCCAAAACCGTGGGTATAGGTCCTTTTTCCAGTAGTGACCCATGCACATAATAATAATATTGTGTCATTATTTTTGGTGAGCCCACTTCCACAAAATAGAATTATAAATAAAATTAGGTGTTACAAAATAATAGCGGAGTCATTATTATTTTAACTTGTGTCAACTAGTTAAATAATTATTTACCGTGTTGCAAATAATTATTTTTTTAACGGACTGACCTTGGTCCACTCAAACTCCAATTCCATTTTTTGAACACCCGAGTAAATAAATAAATATTTTATTTACAAACTAGTAAATAAATATTTATTTAATGTTCAATAAAATAAATGAATATATTTTATTTAATTTATGTGATCATTTTAACTTCAATAAAATTATTTCATAGTCTTGAGAATAGTATTTATTTCATTAATTAAATAAAAATAGAATTTAACGGAGACCACCAAAAACACTTAGTGTGTGACCCTATAGGATTCATTCCCATTGGCATTAGGCGGGCATGCCTAAAGTCCAAGAGTACTGTCTAGCAATGAGTCAAGTAACCCAAGAGAAAGAACATAAAGTCACAAAAACGACATGTACATACAAATACTCATTGTGTAATATAATCCCTTCATCTCAATATCTCATCAAGAAGGTTTCATGATAGTGTCATCAACCTTTATGCTTGATACATTTTTATTTGACTACCTGAAATAAACTCAACATTACACCATGGACATGGAATTTCGTGCGACGGTTCTATTTCAATCAAAGGGATGAGATATCAAATTTCATAAATGGAAGGGACAAATCCTTCCTCAACTTATCCATTAATATCATTCCACTCATGACGCACCCAACATACCCTACTTTTCGCCAATTGTATACATGACGATTTTGGTCAGTAAATCAAAGTACGCGATTCATGACACATATTAATGATAATCTTAAAGTCTAAGGATCATTACACACTCTCATAGATATAAATATCTGATGACACAAAAACATGCAGAATTCTTACTGGAGGGTTTGTTATCATAATCTCTTGTATTGGATATTACCTAGTGCAAACATTAGGAGAGGAAGTATCATCTACTTACGAATACTCTCACATGATGGTCTTCATGCTATGTGTCCCATAATAGTATGTTATCTAACCAGATAAATATATTTAAGTATATTTTTATAGAATTTCAAGGATCTCATCACAGTGGGGAACTACCATGACCTCATCAATGAAAGAAATACTCTAGGACATTATTACATCATAGTCACGCAGAACAATGAACAATATGTAATAAGATATTTAATATTTAAATCTATTAAATATACATGTAATAAAAGTACAACTATTTTTTTCTAGGACACCAAATCATACAATCAACACCTCTATCTTCTTATCCTCAAAAGCCCTTGCTCCGCAAAAGATCGACACAACTGTTTTCCTCTCCATGGAAGCACTAAATCGTAATCACCAACGATCAGTGTCACACTATGAAAAACAAAACTCTTTGAAATTAACAAGTATGTAGAATGAGTTGTTCACAGTTTAAACTATTTAGAGTCTTTTGCACAAAGAAGTAATTTGATAGAGCCCTCTAAGAACATCTCGTATTCGTCAAAAAGTTCTGAGCTCGTTCAAATGACCTGGTATTTATAGGCCAACATCCAATGGTTATCTTGGATTCCAATAGTGGGATTTTCTCCTAAAAATTCAGAGGGAATTAGACCCATGACACTAAAATGATCATCTTATAACTGAAATAACGACATCATTTTATATATCATATTGAAATAGAATACACAAAATCATTTTAATTGAAAGATATTTCAGTTCATTTCGATATTGTTTTTTGGTTACAATAAAATGAGTTTAAATGTATCCAATGATTCTCTTTATATGTGTGAGTAGGATTTTTATCATTATGAAAATAATGTTAGTACAAAATTTGGACAATCTGTATGATGAAGATCATATTCAACGTGTTCAATAACAATGGTATCTAGGCTCATTACGATAATCATGTAATGTCTTATTTATGAAAAACACATGAGTATGGTTCTTTTCGTTTGTATATGGAAAATTTTAATAAAGAAAATAAAAACAAAATCCATAAAGTAAGTATGATAGAAAAAATAATAATTTATTTAAAAGAAGCGAGTATGTGATTTACAAAACGAAAAGGATTGAAAAAGTCAAAAGAAGACTTTTGACTCAACAATCTACTCCTTTTTGGAAAGAAAAACCCACAAGTTGAAACATATAGAGGATTAAAAAAGAATATAAACTTCAGATTCAAAAGTGAATACTTATACTTTTCTCCCTTTGAGTTTTAAAACACTTCTAAATATGATTTGAATATGACTTACCTCCCCCTTAGGATAAAAAAATCCCTAACGATTGTATTCTAAAAAAATTCTCCCCCTTACTAACGATATTCTCCTTATATAATTATTATTCTCCCATTATCTCTTTTATGATAATTTATCCCCCTATCGAATAAATTCCCCCTATATAAAACATTCTCTAACTTCCTCATTTTCCAAAAGGAATAGAGAAAGTCTTTTTATATCAGAAAGAAGGGTTTAAGAAATAAGAAATACAAGGTGATAAGTAATTAGACCACGTTATAATAAAAGAAAGAATGATCATCCAAGAAATGGAAAACATTCAATAAAACTATATATATATTTCAAAGTGTTTCATTAATATTTTAAAAACAATAATACTATAAGACTTCATGAAATTCATTTATTTTCATTTACCTTATCTGTGTCTTTCATTATGAATTCTAAGAAACAAGTTTTAATTTTCTTGAAATATTTCCTATCCTCCATCAGCTTATCATAAATTTTTTTGAGACTGGAATTTCTATGCTTGATCATCAAAAAATTGGTCCTGGGTACAAATCACTTCTTCCTAGGATTTCAGCTTCTCTTCAAGAGTAATTTTTTTTTCTTCTAATGACTTATTGACTTGTTCATGAACTTTAATTATATTGGTTAGATTTTTTTTTGATTTTTTAGGTCAATAATATAATCCTTATAAGACATCAAATTTTCAACCACATATTTAATGTCATTCAACTTATTTTCAATGACATTGAAATATTTGTATTTACTTTCACCTGGGACTCTAAATATTTTTAATTTTTGAGTAGTATCACTTTACAACATGTTGAATGCAGCTGAGACTTCATTGATGAGCTTCCTGATATCTTCTATTTTGTTTTCATGAATCTTGGTACATTCATTAGACTTATGTGAAAATTTCACCACTTAATTAAAAAAACTTCTATGTTTTATGGTTCTTTTCATCCAATATTTTTAATTTATCCTCAAGTTTCATAAGTGCTTTTATTTGAAGCTTGATAGAGTCTGAAATTTTGTTTTGATTTTCTGCAAAAAAATCAATCTTCAATTCAATTCATGGTAAATATCCAATTTCCATTTTAATTATTTTTAGTTATTGAAAAAAATACTCATCTATTTTCAATGAGATGATTTTCTTTGAATTAGTGTTTTCCTAATAATTAAGAAGATCAGCTGAATGAATTCTGATAGAATCATCATCATCATCATCATCATCATTCTGATTTTGATTGTCATCATATCTAGTTTCTACTTAATTTATTGGAATATGAATGAATTTTTAGACTTTTAATTTCTTATCAACTTTCTTCGAAGGTTGTACTTAAGGGTTTGGAAATTATCTTGATGTGCCTTGGGATGATCTTATTGGAATTTTATCGGACTGAGACTTTTGATCCTAGCCTGTTTCTTTTTCACCTTTCTCCTTTTCTCCTTCTCACTTTTCTTTATTTTATTCACTTTTCTCTACTCTTTTATATTCCCCTTGATAAATATATTCATCTATATGATTCAATTTAGTGTCCTATTGATCTCTTGAATCTTTTTCTTTAATGAATTCTGGTGGTGCCGATTCTTCTCGCACTTTTTTGTTTTTTCTTTCACTTGTCTTGGACAGAGGGAGTCACCAGTTTTTTATGAACTATTTCTTTGTAATCAATTATTGCACTAGGTTATTCAACACATTTTAACAAATTATTGATATAAAAAATATCAAACTTTGTCTTCATCAACTTCTTTTTATTTTGAACACCTAAAATAATTTCATCAGTTTGGGTCTTTTCAGCTAAGGATTCTATGGGGTTGAGACCAAATTTGGGATCTACTTATTTCTTTTATAAATTATATTTTCTCCATTTAACAGTAATTTCATCTATTTCTTTCCATTACCATTTATTATTTAAGGAAGATTCAGACTTGGTTTTCTTTTATTTTTCTAAAACAATTGACACTGACTATTTTGATATTCCATAGCTTCCTCCAATTACTTATTTTGAGATTTTATAATTATAATATTTAATAAATTTCATTTGTTTAGGATCAAAAGAAAATTTCAATATCTTAATTTTATCATCACTTATCTATGGAAATTTTATATTTCTCATCACTAACTTGAGTGGGATATTACAGAACATAAAACTTTCTACAATGATCTTTCTAATGATTTCTAGAAACATGATAAGATGAGATTTAATTGAATGGGAAATAAAATTGTTGATGGTTATGAAGATGTAAAATATTGTATTTAAATTCCTCATGTTCACCAAATAATAAGGAATGAATACATCTAAGACATTGAGATTTTTCCTATCACCTCTCATTGTAATTAAGAAACCTAGAATTTAGAGTGCCTTAAGTCTATTGTCTATTGAAAGATGAGTCACTTTTCTTTTGGGCTCATAAACATCAAAAAGTGATTGTTCATCTTTATTCTTAATTAAAGAACCCTTTTGTTTTGGAAAATTATATGCGGGACAAAAGGAATATCCCTCATATGGATCATTTAGAAAGTTATCAGCTTGATTTTTAGAAATAATTATCTCTCTATCATATATAGAAAAAGTTACTTTCAAGTTTTCATCATCAACTTTGAATATATTATAAAACTTCCTTACTTCAAAAACAATGATTGGATCTAAAAAAGTGTTGAATTTTTCTACACATACTGACTCCCACGCATGGAATTGAATTATTATTTTGAGAAAATATTCATTGTTATCATAGAAATATCTTTTTACTAACCTTTTTTGGAATAAATTCATGTTTTTGAATCATTTGGAGGCATTGTCTTTGGAGAAGTTTCTGAAGAATCATTCATGAGTACGATAAAAACCATTGAGTATGAAAACTATCAGACTCGACCATTTGAGGAGAATCAGCACTAAAACATGTAGAAGGAGACAACCTATGTAGGATAGGGAGGGGTTCATTTTATATAGGTTAAGGAAATATGACCATTGAGATTCTATGGCACAGATTTGATCAAGGTGATCTAATGGTTAAAATAATTAAAATTTCAAGGTTTTAAAATTAAAAAAAATTATTATATTAAAGATGAATCCTATAAAGATTTTAAAATAAAATTAAATAACAATAAATATAAAATAATTGAAATAGTGTAGGGTAAGAAATTGTACATTTTAAAATCTCATGATATATTTTTTGGTTTAACTATATTGTTTTTCAAAACAGAAAAATGAGAATGATAAAATTTTGAGTACAAAAATATTTGAGTATGAAATAATTTCAAGTATGAATAGAATTTGGAGTACAAAAATAATTTTACATGTATGATAATAAATTTATGTGAACAATAAAATTTTGAGTATGAAAAAAATGTTGAGTAAGAGAAAAAAAAATTGGGTATGAGAAAATATTTGGGTAGAAAATTTTTTTTCTACCAAACATAGGTACTCCCCCTTTGGAAAGAAGTATCCTAATATTAGGAGGTGGTTTAAACAAGATGTATATATGAATTATTACTTTATAGTGATAATTCAAAGCTTTTAATTATTGTATTCAAATCAATCTGATGGTAACTATTTTGTAAATATATTATTAAGTTTCTCTTGCATTTTGATAAATTAAAAAATAATATATATTTTAAGCATGTGACCCCTAAGAAAGTGATACCTAATATCTATGTGTTTTTCACGTGAGTGATGTTAAGGGTTATTGATTAAATCTATGGAACTAGTGTTATTGCATAGTATTTGAGTTTTAGTAAAACTCAAGCCATAATCAGTGATTGTGTGTTGTATCCACAACACATGAGCACAATAACTTCCAACTGCCACATTTTCGGCTTTAGTAGTGGAAAGTGATACTTAGTGTTGTTTCTTAAAATACCAAGAAACTAATTAATCACCTAAGAAATTACATGTTCAATATATGCTTTTTATATTCATTATATGACCACCAAAGTAAACATCCATAAAAATTTTCGATTCAAATTCATTCCGAAAAAAAATAAAAAAGTCCCAAATGCACAGTTCCCTTTAAATAATGAAAAATTATTTTAACTACATATAAATGGGATTACATTTTTATTTTCTCGATACCTTGCACATAAGAATACTAAAGGCATTAGTTCATGAGGACTAGCGGTAAACTACAGTAGAATTTCTATCATCCCTCTAAAAGTTGGTTGATTTACTAGTTGTCCAACTTCATTAATTTCAAGAGTATTTGATGTACTGATTGGAGTACAAACACATTTAGTGTTTCCATATCCATACTTTTTAAGAAGATATTTAATATACTTATGTTGGGATATATAAGTCCCTTTTGGTTTTTTAGAAATTTGAAAAATAAGAAAGAATTTTAATTCACCCATCATAATCATCTCAAACTCAGATTTCATAATATTCATAAAGGAATATATTAAATATTTCTATGTTGATTTAAATATAATGTCATATTTTTTTTTGAATTATCATTTTTTTAATTATTTATAAAAAGAGTTGGATTAGAAGTTCCCTTAATGAAATTCTTTTGTAACAAAAAACATGTTAATTTATTATACCATGCTCTAGGGAATTATTTAAGGTGATATAAATCTTTGGTAAGATTGAAAAATATTCATGATGTTGTGTATATTCAAAAAAAGGATGTTGTTCAATAAAAATTTCCTCTTGGACATATCCATTATTAAAAGAACACATCACATCTATTGAAAAATTTTGAAATCAAAAAATGTTGCAAAGTCTAATAATATTTGAATAGATTCCAGTATAGCTACAAGAGAATAGGTTTCTTCATATTCTATTATATTTTTCTGATTATCATTATCAACAAGTATTTATTTATTTCTAATAATTATTCTATTTTCATCACATTTGTTTATAAAGACCCATTTTACTCCAATTACAGAGGTTTCATAAGGTCTTTTAACCAAGATATAGACTTTATTCCTTTAGAATTAATTTTGTTCATATTGTATTTTTGTAATCCAATCATCATCACCTAAATCCTCGTAAGGAATTTTAGGCTCAAATTGAGAATGATATGCTAGATGTTCTAATTCATTTCTAAAATAACTTATAGTCCTTATAATTTGATTTATATCACCAATGATACTATCACTGGGATGATTATTAAGAAGCAACTGACTTGGGTTTTTTAAAACTTGTTCATCAACATAAGATAGAAATTATTTTAGAGTAAAAACTTCAAAAATAATTTCTTGAGTATTTTCTTTATTAGAAGGATCTTATATGAAATTTTGATAATAAATTTTGTAAATACCATCCAAATATATAGGTTGATATAGTTTAAAAAACAAAAGGATCAATTTCATCAAATTTAACATATACTGTTTAAAATAATTAAACTAATTCAATTCAAAATACCTCTTAATGTATGGGAACAATAATTAGTTGCAGCCCTGGTTCTAAAAGAAATTGTATCATAATAAGTAGGTTATGATAAGTATTCCATATTTCATATTTTAAATTCACTATATTCACAATAATGAAACATTTTAATCAGAGTAGAAAGATATATATTTTTATCACAATGGTTACAATAAACACTGTGAATAAATTAGTGATTCTATCATAAAGCGTATAAAATCATATTGGATAAATGCACTGATCATAATCAGTAAAATCATACTTATAAAGATCATAATCACTAAATAGGGAATAGAAAGATGAATATATAAAATGATTCATTTTCTATTACAAATAACTAAAAATATAAAAAATTAAAAGAATAGAATTATTTTAACCCAAATAGATGGGTATCCAATAACCTTGGATAAAGGTTCCTTCATTTATATTTTCAAGAAATTATACCATACCCACAATAGGGTAATCCATCAATACAATGATCAGATTCTATCTTTATATCTCCGCAAGACCTCGATCAAGAAGTTGATCGACACCTCTATCTTATTAGCCCCGAAATACCTAACTCTACAAAAGATCAGAATAAATATCTTCCTATCTATGAAATAACTCAATCATAATCACCAAAAATCAGTGTCTCATAATAAAAAAACAACTCTTTGAAAGTCACCAGTATGTGGAATGAGAAGTTCACAACTTGAACTCTTTAGAGTCTTTCAAATAAAGAAAGAATTTGACAAAGCTCTCGTACAATGTCTCAAATTTCACAAAAATTTATGAGCTTGTTCAAATGACAAGGTTTTTTTAGGCCAAACTCCCAAAAATCATCTTGGATTCCTACATTCAGATTTTTTACTAAAAATTCAAAGGGGAGTTGACACATGTCACTCCAACAGTTATCTTATAACTTAAACAATGACATCATTTTATAAATCATATCAAAATAGAATAATTTCCATCATTTTAATTGATTTTTTTTTCAATTCATTTCAATATAGTTTTTTGATTATGATTAAATGAGTTTTAATGGATTTAAGGATTCACTTTATAAGATTCGTTATAGTTTTTATCGTTATGAAAATAATGTTAGTACGAAAACTGGACAATGTGTATGATAAAGATAATATTCAGTGTGTATGATAAAAATTGTATCTGGGATTATTACTGTAATCTTGGAATGTTTTGTTTCTATGAAACTCATTAGTATATTTTTTTATCACATGTATATGGAAAAATGTAATGATGAAAAGTAAAACACAATCCATAAAGAGAGTATGATAAAAACAATATGAATTTATTTAAAAAAAATGGAGTTTTTCATTTACAAAACAAAAAGGAATGGAAAAGTCAAAAGAAGACATTTGACTCAAAATAAGAGGTGTATTTTTTGTAAAACATTCACTATTCACATCATTAGACTTATTTTTCCCATCACTTCAGCATTCAACTACTCTATGATATTCTCTCCCACACTTAAAACATTTTCTTGTCCCCTTAAGACAATTTCCTCCATGTTTCTTTCTACAGTTTGAGCATAAGGGAAAACACATCCTCTATTTAGTGTGGTCTTTTGATTCTCACTTGAATTAAATTTTTATATTCTTATATAACCTATTGTATTGATGGGTTACTCCAATATCTATCTCAACCTTATGATAAAATCAAACTATTTCCTCATTTCTTTTTAAGTCCCTTGTGAAAAATTATCTTCAGAGACTTGGTTTTAAGCCACTAAATATTCGATCAATTTTTCTATCAAGTTGGATAATAATTATAGAAGAATACCTTGAAAATCTTGTAAAATTTTCTTCATAGTTACCAATAGATTCAACATTCTTTTTCTTAAGTTCAAAGAACTCCTTCTCTATCATTGTTCGAAGAATATGAGGAAAGTACTTATTTAAAAATAAGTTCTCAAAATCATCTCATTCCATGGATTCGATTTCACATATTTGAATCATATTCTTGATAAGATTCTACCATTTATCATCTTAAACATCCAAATGATAGACTGCCAAGATGACTCTATCCTATATAAAACATGGATATGGATGATAAATATACCCCTGTAAATAATAACGTATAAACTATCTCGGATAAAAATGAGATTGCGAAATTATCCATCACATTAGTTAGGATATCCTTTGAATATATCTGAACCTCATGTATAATTATTTGAATAATGTAATAGAATTATTCCATAATCATATTCATTTTTATTATAGCATTGATGATCAAATTATCATCCATTTTTTAGTAACATTATTACTCATCCATCTGGTATTAACTTCTTTATTTTCTTACGCTTTTTTGACGGATAAGTTCTTGTTCCTATTCTTAGATTATAATTATACAATTTAAAAAATTATATTAGTTTAATATATATCATATTTATTCATTAAATACATTTATATAATCATACTTTAAGTAATATCATGTATAATGAATCACATCTCACCATGGAGATGGTAGGTCGTACGTACGCCTGAGAGATGATATCATTCCCATAATTGTTGAATGGTATTGAAGTGGATGATATATAATATTTTAGAAGAAATATTATGTCATACAAATCATATATAGTTATTATTTTCATCATTACACCCATCCATGTATGGTGGTACTGAAAAACAGATGACACCATGATGTGGAGACGGTAAACCGTACAAACACACATACGGTGATTTCATTTTTCAAAGGATGGATAGAAGGTGGAATATGTTTGATTCACAATCACAATAAAATAAGAGTAAATAAGTGATACTAGAGCTATTAAATTATAATGAAACTACTCATGAAGAGGAAGTAAATGAAGAAATAAGTTTGAAAGAATTGGTAGAGGAGATTACCTCTTCTTCGACGTGCTCCCTCTAAATATCCTCTTAAAGCACTAGAGTTGGACTTTGAAGAAGAAAGGAACCTATATAATTTTAATAGAAAATTTTATAATGGAAAAGGGTATGGGATATCTGAGCTTTAAATATCAATTAGTTGTGAATAAATGAAGGAGGAATCTCCTTTTTATAATTGAGGCGAGGGGCACTTTTGGAAACTCCAAAAAATATTAATTTATAATAAAATAAAACCATATAAAAAACCTCCATAATATCCCAATTTAGAATATGATATGTGATAGGGTTGTAATATCATCAAAAAATAAATTTTTGACAATTTTCTATTTTAATTTAAACATTATCATTTTAATGAACACTTAGTTGTTTTATTTTTTTTAACCAGGGTAAAAAATATTTCAATATAAAAATGGTTAAATCTTTACTTATTTATGTTAATTAGACTATAAATAAATAAATTTGAAAATTTTATACCATATAAGAATTATAATATATTTTAAAAAATGTCTTGTGATTTTAAATAATTCAATAAAACATTATTTTGATAACCAATCAATAATGTCAATTCTAACACTATTGAATTCATTGATTTAAAAAAAATGTTAAGATAATAAGTAAACTTCAAACAAAATATTTTATTATATTAATAAAAGGTCAAGGAAATCTATAAAATTAATTTTACAAATTAATTAGTCTAAATTATATTTATTATAATATTTTTAATTATAATTATTTGATATTTCCCGTAATAAAATAAATACTACAATAGTTTGAGTAATTATTTTAATATGCTTATATATTGAATAAAAATTAAAAATAAAATATTATAACAAATATAAATCTTCTAGATTTATGAAAGATACATATAATCTAATATTTCTTCTATAAAATAAAACATAAAAAATGTCATATTAATTAAAACAATAATGTGACCACTTTAAAATCACTTTAAATAAAATATTATAAGTGTCATAATATTTCCCATATGGATCCAAATGGTCAATAAATCGACCCTTTGATGATTAGGGTTGATGTATACCCACAAAATAATATTTGGCCAAGTTTTTTTTGTGTATTTTAATGTTCATTATCATTTAAAAATAATAATTTATTGACGTTTCATCAAGTAAATAATTTCAACATCATCAATATATAAACCTATAAGGTAATAATTTTTTTCTTAAAAATTAAAAATAAATTACCATGAAAAAGAAAAAAAATTTATTTTTAAAATTATTATTTATAATCAAACTTATCTTCTATATAAACTTATATTAAAAAATTATTTAATTATTAAAATTTGAGTGAGCCATTTTTACCTTTTTTTAAATAAAATTAATTAATGTCATAATCTCATCCAAGTGGCTTCCAAAGGATACTATTTCCTTGAAATTATGGTTTAGGTAAAAAACACATCTAATGATATTAGGAAAAATATTATGGTAATTTTATAACATTAGTTTTACTCATAATTACCTAATTTTCCCTTTTATGATATTAATATAAATTACATAATTAACTATTTAAAATGCCAAAAAATAAAAAAAAATATTTAAATAATTTTGAAATAATTATTCCAAATATGTAATCTATTTTTAGAAATTCAAAACATATAAGTTTTAGTAATTAATTTAAAATTAATCCCATTATTGGAAAGAGAGAATGAGTTTTAAAAGTTCAAACATTGCAAAAGATTGAATGTTTTTACATCTGAATTCAATGTAAAATTAATTCCAATGAATTAAATTATATTAAATTATAAAAATAAATTCTATTTATAATTTAAAACAATTAAATAATATAATTAATCAATATAAATTATTTCGATGAAAAAAGTTATTTTCAATTAAAACTTCGTGTATTTTTACTATTCCTTAAAACTTTAATATTATTAGAAGAATATCAGACATTCATCCAAAGTAAATTTTTATATCTCTCTTAAAAATAATAGTTTAATGTTGTCATGTAAAAATTATTAATGTGTCAAAATTTCACTTTAAAAAGGGTTCTCCATTAAAAGGCGTTAAATTACCCTTTTGAAAAATATAGGTTTTTATAGTTAAAATAGGTTTTATTCATAACCAATGACAAAAATATATATTGGATGAATATAATTTTTTTATTATGTATATAAAATACTAATTTCATATACTAATATAAATTCACTCAATTTATTCATACAAAAATGAAAATATATAATTGATTTATATTTTTCATAAATAATTGGTAGCCAAAGAATTCCCCATACATTTTCATAAGTTAGTTATATTTATTCATGATAACCTAAATTCTAGGTTATAATGGTCATTTTATACTAAGGGAGTCTCGTGGTTCGTTTAAACTTACGATTGTGTGTAATTCAATCTATTAAAGAATAAAAAATATTTAAATAAAATATTTCATAAAAACATCTGTGTGTTACATTCTACCCCCTTAAACTGAATTTCTCCCTCAAAATTCATAACTTGGATACAAAAAGATGAGGATGCCTCTGCATCATCACATCCTCAAGTTCCCACATAGCTTCCTCAAATTATTGGTTCTTTCATAAAACTTTATCCAAGCGAGTTTCCTTGTTTCGTAGAAATTTTTCATTATGATCCCGAATCTCTATTGGTTGTTATTAATTAGAAAGATATTTCTCTAGTAGTATAACATCTATTTTTAGTACATTTGAAGGACCATGTATGTAAATTATCATGAGAGATACATGGAACCGATCTTGAACTTGAGAGATATTTTTTGAAAGCGCCATTCGATAAGCTACATTCCCAACGTGATCCAGAATTTCAAAAGGACCAATATACCTAGTGCTCAATTTTCCATTATTTCCAAATGTTAATACTCTATTATAGGGTGATATTTATAGAAACCCATTGTCACACACTTCAAACTCTAGGTCTTTTCATCGTTTCCCAGCATAAATTCTTATTCAATTTGAGCTTCCCTTATTTGTTGTTGAATAGATATAACCTTTTATTCTATTTGATCAACAAGATCAGGTCCTAATATCTTTCCTTCCCAATCTTAAACCAAGAATGTTGGTGTCCTGCACTTCTTTTCATAGAGGGATTCATAAGGAGTCATCTGAATAGTTGAATAAAATATATTGTTGTAATAAAATTCCACCAAAGGTAGGTGTTGATCCCAACCAACTTTTAAGTTCAAAGAGCAAGCTCTCAATATGTCTTCTAGAGTTATAATTTATCTCTCAGACTGACCATCATTCTGATGACGATAAGTAGTGTTGAAACATATATCTGTATATGGATCCTTCTGAAGAATTTTCCAAAACATTGGGGTAAACCTTAGATCCCGATCATATATAATTGAAAGTGGTACTCCATGTAATATTACAACTTCCTTTAATCCTAGAAAGCTGATCAAGAGAGAAATTCTCTAGAAAAGCAATGAAGTGTGACTAATTCATAAGTATATCAACTATAAACCATATCGCATTATGTAATTTAGCTGTTTTGGGAAGTATGATGAAAAAGTCCATAGTTATGTTTTTAGATTTCTATTTTGGTATGGGTAATGGTTGTAACATCTCCATAGGCTTCAATCCCTAAGCATTAAATTTTTGAAAAACCTAGAATCAAGAGACATATTATGAAACATATCTTTTCATGGAATCCCACCAGAAATACTATTTCAGGTACCTGAACATATTTATACTTCTAGAATGAATATATAATGAAGAACTATGATCCCCATCCAAAAGATCCTTCTTTAATTCTGGTATGTGAGGAACACAAACCTGGTTCCTGAACCTTATTATTCCATCACAATCAAGGTCAAATTCAGGAATATTTATCACCTTCTTTTATAGATCTACATCTTCCTTCTGCACCTCCTTAATCTTCACTTGTATAGATGGTTGATCATTAATTTTGAGAAATATTACATTTCTCCCCTTTATTTAAAATTTAAAGATCCATGTTTTAAAAATCAATAAATATTGGATTTTTTTATCCTCATCGTGGCTTGGTTATCATGGTCCTTTCGACTCAAAGAATCTTACACCATGTTCACTTTCCCAGGGTGGTAATTTATTGATCATTTTTAATGTTTAATCAACCCCAAACATCTTCTTTGATGCATATTCATATCCTTTTCTATGAAAGTACGCTTTAAACTCTTATAATTAGTATAAATATCACACCTTTCATCATAAATATAATGCCTCTATCACTTTAGTGTAAATATTACCACAATTAACTCCAAAACATGAGTTGGATAATTTTGAACATGGATTTTCAATGCTCGTGAGGCATAAACTATCACCATATAAAATTTCAGGAGAACACAACCCAACCCCTTATTGGATGTATCACTGTGGATCACGAAACTTTCTCCACTATAAGTCTGGGTGAGCCCAGGTGCACCGACTAACCTTCTTTTTATTTCTATGAAATTCTCTTCACATTCATACATCCAATCAAGCTTTACTCATTTCGGAGTCAACTTGGTGAGTGGATTAGATTTTGGTGAATTTTATTTCACAAAATATTGATAATATCCAGCAAATCCAAGAAAAATTAGTATCCTAGTTAACATTATTGGTCTCAACCAACATTCAATAAATTCTATTTTTCCTTGGTCCACAGATATCCCCTATATTGGGATTATGTGACCCAAAGAAGACACTTTATGAAGCCAAAATGCACAGTTGGAAATTTTTTCATAAATATTCTCTTTTCCCAGGGTCTTCAGTACAATTTTCAAGTGATCTTCATGCTATTAATTGAACTTATAATAGAAAATAATACCATCTATAAATACTACCAAAAAATTATAAATATATTCTATAAATACTTTATTCATTAGATCAATGAAGATAGTCGGGGAATTAGTTAGACCAAAATACATCACTATAAATTCAGTTTTCATACTTTATATAGAAAGATGTCTTTGGTATATCCTCTTTCTTGACCCTTAATTGATGATATCCTAAATGAAGATCAATCTTGGAAAAGTATTGAGCTCTATATAGTTGGTCAAATAAGGCATCAATGCAGGGATGAGGATATTTGTTCTTGATAGTGATTTTTTAAGTTCTCGATAATCAATATAGAGTCTCATTGATCTATATTTCTTCTTAACAAAGATAAAAGGTTCTCTCTAAAGAGACACACTATGGTGTATGAATACCTTTTCAAGATTCTATGGGAATTGTTTCTTCAATTCCTAGACCTCAATTTGGGATATTCTATAAGGTGTCATTCAAATAGGAATAACATCATGTATGAAATATATTGAAAACTCTACTTCACGATTCAGTGGATGACCTATAAATTCTTCCAAAAAGAACTCAAAAAATTCCCATAAAGTGGGTGTATTATTAATTGTGATTTTCTTGTTATGTCTTGGTTCCAGGTGCCACCCAGAGGTGCCCTGTACTTTGTTGGTCACATATTATCAAGTGAATTTACCCGAACAACAGAGGCTTCTGACTAGTAGTGAAGGCCTTGGGCATGATAGTGAGAAAACTATTCCCTTATTGTCAGAGTAACACAATGGAAATAAATAGATAATAGTAGTGGAAGCAGTAATAATAACATACAATAGTAAACATCGAAATACTACAAGTAGATAAAAAATTAGAAAAAATATATAAATTATGCAGGTCACATATGTCTAGAAAGTATCCAAAAAAGTCACAATGATGGAATATAGTAATAAAAAAAAGTACAAAGGAATACAAGTAAATATATTCATCAGCATCACAAGCGTCATCTTGGTCCCATGCTCTCCATCTCCACAGCAATCAATCACTTGAAGTAGAAGGGCGCTTGACCTTATCTATACCTACAAAAATATAATCTGTTTGGGCCCAAAGCATTACCCAAATAGGGTGTGAGACAGATCCTAGTAGGAAACCACCCAAATATTTGTGCCTAACTTTCAGTGAATATGTATATGGTAGGCAATATAAAAAACGAAGTAATAAACAAGGAATTACTCAAAATTAAACAATCCTACAGTTTCAACTACATTCATTTACATTTATTAAATAAACAACCAAACAGTCTCAAGAAACCCTCTGGGAAGTTCTCACAGTCTAACCCATCTAGTTCAACTTAACAAAGACTCTCTGAGGAAGCACTCACCGTCAATTCTCCTTGTGGTCTAGTAGCGGTGAACTACAAACACTCGGGGGAAGCACTAAATGTCCAATTTCCCCTGTGGTCTCTCAACGTAGAACTATAGACATTCCAAGGGAGAACTTACATCCACCCCCCTATGGTCTTGCAACGTTAAAGTATAACATACACTCTGGAAAATCCCTCAACATTCATTTCCCCTATGGTCAAATTAACCAGGTTCCCATAGCCCTGTGTAAAGTAATCATGCACAAACCATGTTCCACAACCTAAGTAAACCTCATGAAATACTTGGATAAATAGCTACAAAGCATATCACATCATCCGATAAATCACTCCATCGCAATAACACTAGGCATGGAAAGTAAGTATCCTAATAGAAAAAACTAGACCAAACGGTCAATACCGAAACAAACATGGGAAAACACCTCCATATCCTGGGAATATAACCCTATTTAAAAATAGGAATCCTAACCCAAGCAAACAAGCATAGAAGGCATCAATAGGGTTAAAATCCCAAAACATGTAATACACAGAACTAGGGTATTGGGAAATTTTTCACATATAATTCAATGAAAAACTACGGAAAGGCACAAAACACCTAACTCAGTATTGTACGATCGATATACTCTGACGTCAGAACTTGAATCATCCTATAATGAAATAAATCTATAAAAACATCTAAAACTTTAAACCAAGGATATCTCATGAAATAGATGAAATCAAGGAAAAAGGTTCTCGAATAAGGAATAACACACCTTGGAGATTCCAATGCAATTGATGATTAATGATTCAGAGAACGAATGCTCGATTGGGGGTTTAGAGAAGAATTGCTCCCTATGGTCACTCCTGGATGAGACGAGTCGAGAAGAAGGCATTTATACAAATTAGACGTGACTCTAGTACAATTTAAAAAATAAAAAGAGAAGTACACAGAGTGTTCATTTAATGCACACTCTGTGTACATGTCTTAATTGGCCTCCACTTTAGGCGGTCTCCATTTCACCCCACACGAACATGCACTCAGTCATTACATGGACAGTACACAGTCACCTGCGGAAATCGGGTACATGGCTTGTACTCCTATGTACATAGCGCGTACTACTTAAATTTCTAGATTCTCCTATTTTTCTCAAAAACACCATAAATGAAAATATCATACCTAAAAAGAAGGTTCGAGTTCTTACAAACTTCCCCCCTTAAAAGAAATTCATCCTCAAATTTCCTTATAAATGCGGTGTAGAAGAAGAATCCTCCAAAATCTCTAGCCACTACGATCATACATTAGCCTCCCTCTCCCAAGTCTCATCCTGTACTCACTTGTGATACCATAGCACTCGTACCATAGGAATAGACCAACCATGGAGAACCTTTGCACTGCGATCAAAAATCCAGATAGGATGCTCCTTGAATTATGTGTCCACGTCCAGCTCAACCTTCTTAGGTTGAAAAACATGAGACAGGTCTAAGAAGTAACAGTGTAGATGAGAAACATGGAAGTCATCGTGCATAACCTGGTACCTCTGAGGTAACTGCAACCGATAGGCCACCAGCCCAACTCTCTCCAAAACCTCAAACTATCTAAAATATCTCAGCAGATGCTTTCCCTATCTCCTAATCCTTTTGTGTTCCAACCAGGATGTGACACATAGGGAAACCTGATCTCCAACCTCAAACTCTAGAGGTCATCTCTTTTAATCAACATAAGACTTCTGTCATGATTATGCATTAGCCATCATCTTCTGAACTAACTCTATCTGCTTTGTGGTCTCCTGGACAAGATGAGGTCCTAGCATAGTTTCCTCTCCAAATTCTAGCCAACATAGGGGTGATTGGAATGACCTACCATACAAAGCCTCATAAGGTGACATCTAAATAGTTTATTGAAAACTATTATTGTAGGAAAAATCTAGAAGTGGTATGTGTTTCTTCCGAGAACTTCCAAAATCTAGGATGCATGCTCCAAGCATGTCCACTAGCACCTGAATAGTATGCTCAGACTAACCATCTATATGTGGGTGGTAAGCTGTACTCAGAAGTACATGTGTACCCAAATCCCTCTGTAATCCCTTCCAAACCCAAGAAGTAAAACATGCATCCCTATCTGAAATGATGGAGTGCGGAACCCCATTTAAATGTACAATATCTCAGATGTACAACCTTCCGAGCTCATAAACAATGAAGGTCTCCTCGATCAGAAAGAAGTGTGAAACCTTAGTGAGTCTATCAATGAAAACCCAAGCTGCATTGTTCCCTCAAAGAGACCTTGGAAAACCTATCACTAAATCCATCTCAACATCATTCCACATCCAATCAGTAACGGGTAACTGTTGTAAAAGCCCAGCTGGTCGGTGATGCTTCTCCTTCACTGGCTGACAGGTGGAACACCTCATGAAAAAACCAGTGACTTCTCTCTTCATTCCTGGCCACCAATATTTCAGATGTAGGTCTCTATACATCTTGGTTATTCCAGGACAAACTGCCGAAATTGAAGGGTGGAAATCTCACATCACCTCCTCATATATTTTTGTTGACACCCATACACGCCCATGAAAATGAAAGATCTCATCTTGACCTACAGTCCATCAAGGAATGTGGTCCTCTCCTGACACACTCTCCCATAGAACTTGGACATCAAAATCTGATAGTTTCCTCATTCACACTTGATCAAGAAGAGTAGGGGTAATAGTTACAGATGAGAGAAATGCCTTCCCCTATATATCATGCACCTCCAAATGCATATCAGAGACTAGATCCATAAGATAATACTCAGTACTAGATTCCTAAACTGCCTTTATTTGAGTCCTGCTACTAAATGAATCAGCCAGTGTGTTGCATTTCCCATGTGTGTAGGTAAGCTCAAAATCAAAGAACTGAAGGTACTCAACCCACCTTCGCTGTCTCAAATTCAGATTGCACTGAGTGAAGATGTACGTGAGACTTTTGTAGTCGGTGAAAACCACAAAATTATCTCCAAATAGATAATGTCTCCAACATCATAAATCACGAACATCTGCAGCTAAATTGATATTTTTCATCGAGTAATTTCTCTCAAGTGGCCTCAAATGTCGATACCCAAATGCAATGACTCCTTCCCCCTTCATAAGCACTGCTCCTAGCTTGATACCTGATGCATCATAGTAAACAGTATAGCTCTTTCTTGGCTCTATAAATACTAGTATTGGTGCTGAAGTCAATATCCCTTTCAGCTCCTGAAAGGCTGACTCAAAATAATCTGACCACAGGAACATTACACCATTCTTAGTCAGGCCCATTAGTGGTAGTGCTAAGCATGAAAATTAGGGTATGAAACTTCTGTAGTAACCATCCAGCCCGAGAAAACATCATACCTCAAAGAAATTATTCAGATTCTCCCAGGAAACTACTGCCCTAACTTTCTATAGGTCCACTGATACTCTTATCTCTGAGGTAACATAACCCAAGAAGTGAATCTGGTCCATCCAAAAGTGGAATTTTGAGAGCATGGCATATAACTAATGTTCTCTCAGTGTACTCAAAAATTATCTCAAGATGTGTGTCATGGTCGTGTCGAGTGTGAGAGTATAGGAAGATATATTCTACGAATACTACCAAGAAAGAATCTAAGTATGAATGGAACACTCGATTCATCAGTTCCATGAAAACTGCAGCCGTGTTTGTGAGACCGAATGACATAACCATATACTTGTATTGACCATAACAACTCTGAAAGGTTTTACGAGGTATATGTGATGGTCTAATGTTAAAATAATGATAATCAGATCTAAATTCAGTCTTCTATAACACCTGGGATCCTCAAATATGGTCAATGATATCATCAATCCCCAACAAGAGATATCAGTTCTTGACTGTCAACTGGTTCAACTTCTGATAATCCACAAAAAGTCTGATAGTATGGTCCTCCTTCTTCGCAAATAGGACAGGAGAACCCTAAGGAGAAGTGAGGGGTCAAATGAATCCCTTCGTATGTAACTCCACTAACTGCTTCTTGAGATCCTGTAACTCCAGTGTATCCATCATATAAGGAGGAATGGAAACTGGTGCCACTCCTAGAATAAGCTCAATAGAAAAGTCCACCTGTTGCTCCAGAGGTAAACCTAACACGTCCTCTGGAGAGACATCCTGAAAAGATCCACCACTAGAGAAAAGTGAAACTGTGAAGTCCCATGGTCATCTAGATATAGACTAGAAATCTAGGCTGTAACTCATCCCAACCCATGGTGCTTGGGTCCCTCTCTACTCGCTTGGGCACCCCATTCTCCCTTATGTAGAAACAAACCACCCTCTAGGGATGTGAAACTCACCATATGATGATAACAGTTGAGATTATAATGGAAGGGAACTAACCAATCCATTCTGAGAATGACATCATAGCATGTCATCTCTAAGACATAGAGATCACATAATAAGTGACACCCACTAACCTCAATAGGGAACTCCTTGAAATTTCGTACACTAGCCGTTCTAATTCCCAATGAAGTGTCTAGCGTCAAGATATTAGAATAAGTAAAGATACAGAGCCGAAGGATCTCCACAACAGTGACATATATGAAACTGTGGGAATCCCTTATATCGAAAAGTGCATAAGCTAAAACTAAGGCAACTAGAATCGTACCTCTAACTGTAGAGGGTTTGTGATCCTTCTCTGACTAGATCTGCTCTATTACAAAAGCCTGACCTGCACCACGACCCTCTGAAGCTGATTGAGATATATTTCCTGATCCACCTTGCAGTTGTCAAAAGCCCCGTGTTGGACCAATTTGGCCATGACCTCCACCTTGGCCTTAATGTCTTGACGAACTCTAACCCCCAGTTTGATGTGGGACTAGTGGTCTTGCTCCGTCATGAGGAGTCGAAATAGAACTCCTATCACCAGCTGATGGTGAGAAAAACTGGCAGAAACGCTAAAGATGACCCATCTTGCTTCAAGATCGAAAATCCACTGGGTATCTTAGGCAATGTGGCCTTGTATGACTACTCTTCCTACACTGGTATCACACCACTTGGCTACGAGATTAAGTATCCTGCTTCCTCGAATCTTCGAGTGTAGACTCTCTATTGCGCTTCCTACTGTCAGTTGGAGGGGTAAAAACTCTGAATGCTGAACTGCCCTGGATCAATGCTCCAGAATACCGTATATTTTTCTCTCTAATTAGCACCCAATTGACTATAGAAGTGATGGAAGTCAACCTGAAGATGTTCACCTGAGATCAGATGTCATACCTGAGACCATCCTCAAACTTCTTTTCCAAGAAATAACTCCTCACCCCCTGGAATGGGCATGAAGCATTGCAGCTCTTTGAAGAGAGAAGAGTACTCCATGAGTGAGAGAGTACCTTGTTCCAGAATCATGAACTCTTAGTCTCGATCGGCCCACAATGTCTGTGGGCATAAGTAAACATAGAAGGAACACTGTAACTCATCCCAAATCATTACCTACTGGCGTCTAGCCTTTGAGATCACATTCGACCATCTCATTGCGGAATCCCTAATCATGTAGGTAGTGAGATTCACCCTCCTCTCTGGGGGAGTCTCCAGATGATTAAAGATCAACAACATGGATTCTAACCAGGACTATACAGCCTGAGGTCCTCCATCCACTAAAAAAGTGGGAGGATGCTGCTACTAAAAAACCCATATCAATTATTCCATAGACGGGGAAGAATGCGGTGCTCCCTGGAAAGTTCATATAAACCTCATGAATCCTTCTCAAAATTGTGCATCAGCACCTATATCCGAAATGACAGCTGGTGAAAAGAAAAGAACGTTCGGAGGATCTACTGGTAGTCCTTGATCTACCATGCCGGATGTCTGTTCGCTACCCTAAACCAGGCGTACAACTTGAGGATGCTGTGATGGCATGAATCATCAAGGTCAAGAGAACACTTTAGATCAAGACTACCAAGGACATAAACTTAAAAAATCAAGAAAGGAATAGGAGAAATAAAGCATTCATGTTCTTCAAAACATGGATACATGACATGTATAACCCCTACACAACGTGTTTCCTTAAGATTTTACATGGGAGTGTTCTCTTGTTATCACTGTTCATGTGTCACACCATACACACGACGTGTTCATACTCATACAAAGTGTGTACTTGAATCCTTTCCCCCTACCTGAGTTCCTATACACGGCTAAACCACATGGTTCTCCCAGGACAAGAATACAAGGCGTGCTTGTGCCAGACACAATGTGCACTAGAAGGAATCCACCGACCCGTTTCATTAGTCACACGACCAGTTGCACAATCAACTCCACACAACGTGTTCAAGATGAAAACAATGTATAATACCTAATTTACAACCGCCCATGTCGTTAGTCACACGATCAGAGACACAATTGACACCATACGACGTGTTTTTACCAGACACGATTTGTACTAGATTGTTTTCATCCACCCTCTATCATTAGTCACACGGACGAACACATGGTCTCTACAACACGGTGTGTACGTTAGGAACAGAGTCTGTTCCACCAAAGGTTTTCCAACTCCATGTTTCTACTCACTCATCTAGTCATGCAGTTAAAGGATTACATGACATGTACTTAATAAAAACAGTTCCTTCTCGAACGGAAGTATACATGGAATGTATTCATCAATACACATCGTGTATTCTGTGTTTCTCTGGATAGTAAGTCTCAGAAACTACTCTAGAACCCATAAAAAAAACTAAATCGAACATTAATGTGAAAGATTCTAATAATTGAGGGACCATACTCCCCACGGCTCAAATATTGGCATCATATTCTTGTCACATAACAAGTATAATAGTGCAAGAAACACATGATCCAGCAAATTCTGATCCATGAGGGACCATAACACCACAGGGACGAAATTTTGGAACCCATTAAAACAAATACTTACACAAACCAATAACCTATCAAATAGCAGGTATTCTATCAAGGAATCTATAAAAAAAACATGCATATCTAGCATACCATCTATCAAAATAACACGAAATTGGTAATGTACCCTAAATGGAATGACAAGAATTCATGAAATGTGATTTCTAGAAAGTTCCTATATGATGCATGAGAAGTCATACCCTCATCTCATCGGGTTGAAACAGAAATAGAACCTCAATAACATCAATGATAACGGTAAAAAAATGTGAATCCCCCAATGGTGAAATCAAATCAACTATAATAATTGAAAAAAAACAAAATTAAAACAATCAAGGTAAATTAGCTTTTTCATATACAGGGGTTAGCTACCACTGGGCAGAGCTTATTAACAACTACATATTCCTTCCTATCCCTCACTATAGGCTCCAAAATATAAGTAAAAGATTAAAAAATTACTCTAATACTACTTTGTAACATACCAGTTCTGGGTTCCACCCCAAGGTGTCCCATACCCAATTGGTAACATGACCTCAAGCACATTTCCCAGAATACCAGAGGTTTCTGACTAGCAGCGATGGCCTTGAGAATTATAGTAGGGAAACTATGCCCTCATTTGAATAGTAACACAATGAAAATAAATAGATTACAATAGTGGAAGCAGTAATAATAACATACAATAATAGACAACAGAATACTTCAAGTGGATAAACAACTAGAGCACATATATAAATGATGCATGTCACATATGTCTAGGAAAGTAGCCAAATAAGTCATAATTCTTGAATAAAATACTAAACCAAAGTACAAAGGAAAAAAACTAAATCACTCTAGTAGTATCGCAAGCCTCAGCTTGGTCCCATGCTCTCCATCTCCACAACAGTCAAGTACCTGAAGTAGAAGGGGGATTGACCTTATCTATACCTACAAAAATATAATTTTTGGGGCCCAAAGAATGACCCAAATAGGGTGTGAGATGAATCTCAGTAGGAAAACACCCAAATATTTATTTCTAACTATCAATTAATGTATATATATAGCAGACAATTTTCAAAAAAATTAATAAAAAAGTAAGTACTCAAAAGTAAATAATCTTATAGTTTCAACTACATTCATTTAAATTTATTAAATAAACAACCAAACAATATCAAGAAACCCTCTGGGAATTTCTGATAGTCTAACCCATCTGGTTTAGATTAACAAAGACTCTATGAGGAAGCACTCACCGTCAATTCCACCTATAGTCTCGTAACGGTAAACTACAAACACTTTAGGGAAGCACTCAACATCCAATTCCCCCATATGGTCTTATAATGTGGATCTAAAGAATCTCCGAGGGAGTACTTACGTCCATACCCCCTATGTTGTCACAACGTGAAGGTATAACAGACACTTTGGGAAAGCCCTCAACATTCATTTCCCCTATGGTCTAACTACACTAGGTTCCCACATCCCTGTGTAAAGCAATCATGCACAAATTATGTTCTGTAGCTAAACTAAACCTTAAGAACCACTTGGCTAAACAGATACAAAGCATATCACAACATTAGATAAATCGCCCCATCCTAACAATACTAGGCATGGAAATCAAGCATCCTAACAGGAAAAACTAGACCAAACGGTCAAAACCTAAACAAACATGAGAAAACACCTCTATAACATGGAAAAATAACCCTATTTACAAACATGAGTCCTAACTCAAGAAAACAAGCATATCAGGAATCAAAAAGGTTAAAATCCCTAAACACGCAATACCCCAAACTAGGGTATTGGAAAAATTTTCACATACAATTCAAAGAAAAACTACAAAAAGGAACAAACCACCTACCTCGACGTTGTACAACTGATATACTCCGACTTCAGCCCTTGAATCGGCCTAGAATGACGTAGATCTACAAAAACATCTAAAACATTCAACCAAGGATATCTCATGAAAGAATAGAATTTAATAAATGAGGATCTTTAAGAAGGAAGAACCCACAGTGGCGATTCCAATGCAATCGACGATGGTTGATTTGGAGAACAGACAGTTGATTGGGGGATTTGAGACAAATCACACCCTAAGGTCACTCATGGATGAGACTAGTCGAGAATAAGGAGTTTCTACTAATTAGATATGACCTCGGTTGATTAAACTAATAAAAATAAATGTACATGACCTGTTCATTTAATTTAAATGCTTTGTACATGCCTTAACCAGCCTCTTCTTTAGGTGGTCTCCAAGTCACGCCACATGGAAATGTAATCGGTCATTACATGGCTAGTACACAGTCACCTGTAGCAACCGGGTATACGGTGTGTAATCCTAAGTACATGGCGTGTACTCCTTAAATTTCTATATTCTCCTCTTTTTCTCAAAAACACCAAAAAAAGAAAATATCATACCTGAAAATAAGTTTTGGGTTCTTACATTTCTCTCCAACCATTTGAGATAGATAACCATCATTTATAGTATTTAAGGCCCATAGGATGGAATAAATCTCTATTGGATGTTCATATTCATCCTTGCATTGATTGATGATAAAAAATTGATCCAGAATATGAAATGTGACTTCCCTTCCTTAGTAATTGATATGACCTCTATATAGAGAAATCCAATCCATGCAAATAATTACATAAAATTTCACTATAGGGAGGATCACAATATTTTTAGGAATCACTTTCCCATAATCATAAACTGAAGAATAATTATAAACCTTTGATGTGACTATTGTGCCATTAAGAGTTGTCATAACTAACTCAACATTTACCTGTTGAGGTAATACAGAGATATCCTTAGATAATTATTCATAAATAAAAGAGTGGGTGGATCTAGATTCAAATAAAACATTTTGAACTTTAGAGTGGATGGTAAGTGTACCTTTCACAGCTTCATTATCATACTCCACATCACCGACAATGATCACATGTGAATTTCATTTTTCTTTGGATTTAAGAGTTTACTGAAATCAATTATCATCAATAACTATTAGATTAGGGCATTGATTTTCATAATACCCCATTTCCTTTCACTTGTAATGTTAATGTGTATGAGGTGAATTCTATGTATCCTTTTCTCTATTCATATCATTAGACTTCTTTTTCCCATCACTTCGGCATTCAACTACCCGATGACCTTCACTCCCACCCTTAAAAAAAATTAGTCCCTTTAAGAAAATTTCTTCCATGTTTATATCCACACATTGAGGATAATGTAAAACTCATAGTTTTTTCAGTGTGGTCTTCATATTTTCCCTCTAATTCCATTTTCTCTTCTTATAAAACCCATAAAACCGATGGGTTACTACAATATCCATATCATCCTTGAGAGCACATTGAATGATTTTCTTATAGCTATTGAAGTCTCTTATGGATAATGCCCTTCAGAGACTCGGTTTTAATCCACTAAAGAATCGATAAATTTTAATTTCAAGCTAGATAATAATTAAATAATTGTACATTGAAAGTCTTGTAAAATTTTATTTGGAGGTACCAAAAGATTCATTATCCGTTTTCTTAAGTTTGAAGAAATCCTTCTCCAAATTTGTTCAAAGAATATGAGGAAATTACTTATTGAAAAATAATTTCTTGAACTCATCCAATTCCATGGATTCAATTACATATATTTTTATTTTATTCTTGGTAATATTCCATCATCGATCAGCTTTACCTTCTAAATGATAGACAACCAAGATGACTTTATCATGTTCTGAATATTGGGGAAATGAAAATATCATTTCAGTGGTACTAATTCATTGACCATCCATTAGTAGATTAGAAGACCCACTAAAAGAATATGGAAACTACCTCACGAAAGAATAAATAGTATGTTGTTCCCTCCTTTTCTAATATTGGAGTCCTGTTTGATTTATATCTTGAGAAAACTTTTGCGAGCATAGAAATATGGTTTTTTATTCTAGCTACCATAACATTCAGTTTCTCTAGTGGAAAATCATTGCATTTCCCATCATATTCAGCATTAAGGTGGTACCTCAAGGTTCCATCCATCAACTAAACGGACAAATCATATTATGTGCAACAATTACCATAATGGAAAAAACACATAATAAAGAATAAAATTTCAATTTGAGACATTTTAGGTTTTATCTGAGGTTATTCATGATCAATTATAAATGAATAGGATTGTAACGTATAATTCAGAATATCCTTAGGTTTTTTCTTATGGTTTTCTCATGCTAGTTTCCAAGTCTTAACTATACCATTCCTCTAATACCAACTATAGAGAACCATATTTTACATACATAGATATTACTTCAAATTTGATGAATACTCGTTATAAAATATAATAATGTAACGACATGACCATATATATAGAGACGAAGCCTTTTTATTACATTAATATTACATAATTTTATAGATAAAAAAAATAATAGTATTACACATAGAGGATCAAAAGGTTTAGTTCCTTGAGAAAACTAGGACCATATATAACAATTACAACATCAATCATAAACATTTATTTAATTCCTTCTTCTCTAGCTTCTTATTGGAACTTGACCTCTCCGTAGTACATGTAGTCACATGAGGATATAAATCAATAGTGGGTGTGATAAAATCATAGTAATATGATAGATTAGAAAAATATAAAAATGGGTGAGCATAACCATAATGTAGGAAAATAATCCTAAACATGAGAGGAATCATTAATAAGAGACTTTAAAGTGGAAATGCATAAAAAAGAAACATCACGTCTTAGTGGTTAACTACCAAAAATACTTGTGAAAAAAACTAGAATCATTTTCACACATCATTTCACATTAACTCATGAGATTCATCACTTTACCCAATTCATTGGGGCACTGTATAATTTTGGGTGCACCCATCACATTGAAACATTCTTGTTACGCTATATAATTCCGGGCGTACCCGTCACATCATAACATTATCATTTATAATTCATTACATAATGAACATATATAAAAAATGAACATAACTAACCCATGTAGAGGAATTCGTTTCATCTCATAAGAACACATTAACGAACATTGGGTTACCAAAATTAAATGCGAATAACATACTTGATACGACAACCATCAACCTTGAGTGAGAAGTAAAAGGTGTGTTTTTGAAAGAAGAGTTATTTTGGAAAACATGTATCTATCATAAACATTAGTATAAAACATTTATATCCCATAAAATGTAATATAATTATGAAAAAATGATTTTTAAGGAGTGAACATACAAAAAATTGAGTGAAATAGGGATAACCCAAAGAAAGAAAGTTGGGTTCGAGATTTTCCCCTTACATAGTATCTGAATTCTTTATTCACTTTAATGTCATATATAACCATATTATATTCATTAATTTAAAATTAAAGAACCTTGTGTACATGAATATGGCTCATTATAGGATCATTAAGGTATTCTATGGGCCTTTTGATGAATTATAGAGTATAAAAACATTGTTCGGGAATGCTCATTTTTATAGTTTTCTTGAGCACTTCACATGTATTCATAAATGGAAGTTCACGTAGCAAATGGGTAATCATATAGAACTGATATTTCATGTTATTAATGATATTCAATAATTTTAATTGATCTTATAATTAATTATATTATATACCATGTGGAAGAATCATTAGATAAGAATTAAATGATGATTGTTTGAGTTAATTTGGGCGGTTTTTGGACCACAACGAACTTGTTTTGTTTAATCATTTAGTAATATGCACCTGAGTTAGTTCCAGAACCTGAAATATGATATAATACATATAATATAATCAATTTCAACCAAAAAAATGCTTTCATGACTAGATCTGAAATCTTTAATGAAAACATGTCATTCTTGAAGGTGATAGATTAACACCTCATGAACAATGTTTTCTTTTGTAAAATAAAAGGAATAGGAGAAGGGGGTTGGATGGTATAATATCCCATTAGTATAAAAAAAGTCCAGTATATTTATGATAATGGAGTTACTGTACCATTTAGACAAAGATAAGTGGGGAGAGAATAAGAGGAGAACTTGAAATTGAAAGGAAATTAATGGAAAAGAGGGAGAGAAATTACCTCTTGAATCCTCCTCTTGAGATCCTCTTTAAGGGACCTAGGCTTGGAATTTTGTGAGACCAGAAGCTCTTGGACGTGGGGGATGGGCTATGAAAGATTCTTGGGCCGATTTTAGAAATGTCTTGAATCTTGAGAGGTGTGAGGAAATTAGGGTGTGAAGGGTGGTATTTATAGTGGATGGGAGAGAGGATTTCTCAAATATAAAATTCATTATTTTATTATTTCCCCAAAAGACAAGGAATAGTGAGTCTTCAAGGGCCACAAATAGTAATTTTATCATGTGAACCCGAACCAATTGGTTTTACATCATAAGAACATCATGGATGACTCTGTAATTAACTTATTTAGCTTATTTTGTAAATTATGGTATTTCACTATTCATCAAAAATTCATGTATTTTAGAAAAATCCCAAAAATTCTCCCCAACCATTTTTTACATGTAAAATCCAAAATTGAATTCCATTTTTCAAAAATAATTTTCTAAATATGATTAATTGAATTTTTAATTAAAATCATAATTTACTTGAAAAAATACAGTTTTTAAAATTAAAACTGATTTTATAATGCTTTCAAAAAGTACGTAAGGTATTATAAAATTATATTAAAACAAGAAGAAATAAAATTGTTAATTTATGAATTTTTTTTTAACAAAATACACTTTCTTTTAAATTAATTAATTAATTATAATTATTTAATTATGACTTACAAAAAAAATACCAATACTTTTACTATGGTCAAATTGTCACTTTCTAAGATGCCTAAATTTTATTTAATTATTCATGGGTAAGGTTATTCTTGTTTTGGACGATTTACTATTCATAAGTGTCATATTATTATTCATAAGGGAAGGTTAATATTCATAAGGTTAGGTTACTATTCACCAAAAATTATGTTTTTCCTATCTGACTCCAAACATCTTACTAATCACAACCGTGTATGTCAAATTTTCCAAATTGAAACCATAGAAGTGGAAAAATAATGTTTAATGGTCAAATAGAATTTAGTATCATGATATTTTATTGTGCTTCCTAATAGGATTATACTATAATGCATAAATATATGTTTCGCACGGAATCCGGGGATGACCTCCTGGATGGGAGATTCAAACGTTCCGATCGGTTTCTAGCGGGTTTGTTCGTAGAACCGGAAAAATCCAATGATTCCACATTCGTTTGGACCTACTTTCCAAAGGTAGGCGCTCATTAGCTTGTGGGCTAATGAGGCTTAGGAATTTTCATTGGTCGAGAGGATGAGAGGTCGGACTCATCACACCTTTTTGAGGGGAATTATTGTCTACTTCGGGACTCTCTTTATAGATTTAAGTTATGTTCGTGAATCCTTATTACATTACCAAGTATAAAATGAGATTTCCTTAAGTTTTAACAATCAATGATTAAATATGCAAGAAATTTAGAGAATATTTTATATGTATTCGAGGTTCTTCATCAATAGAGAATCATCTATATCTGTTTAGAGATTCTTGGTCAATGGTATCCTTCAAAACATTTATATAAAAGTCTCTTGGTCATTATGATGACCAGGCTGGTTTTAAAGCCACTCAGTGGGGCACTTGAAGTTTATCGTCATTCAGAAGGACATGGATTAGTTCAAAGTTGGGATCGAACCCATAAATGGGCTACCTACGTACCCTTTGTTTTGGAAAAGGAATCAGAACCCACGTAGTTCGAGTAATGGAGTATGGTGTTTATGATTGATGGCTCAAAGAAGAATGTCATAATTACTTTTACACTCTAAGCTCACGTGAGTCATGCTCGGTGTGAGAAACAAGAGGTATTGGTAAAAATTAGACAATTGTGCCATGAAAGATGCAATCATAAGAAATTGTTTGGGGCTTATGTATGTATGACTGCCCAAATAGATGACGGTTTGGGATT
The DNA here is from genome assembly GCA_963277665.1 of Viscum album. Classification (NCBI taxonomy): domain Eukaryota; kingdom Viridiplantae; phylum Streptophyta; class Magnoliopsida; order Santalales; family Viscaceae; genus Viscum; species Viscum album. Next base: position 177,024,432 of record OY728164.1, read on the forward strand.
TACTTTTAGGGAGAAAATCCATGAACAGGGTCCATAAAGGTATATGTGCTTCATGGAGATTTGAGTACTCTAACTTGGGACTTATTCCTAAAAAGGAAACCCAAATTAGGAGATGATTGATAATTGGGTTTTACTCCTGAGAAGGAACCACATATCAACCGTAATTTAGGACTGGTTAAGAGAAATTAAGGGGCTTGGGGTTTACTCCTGAAAAGGAAGCCCAAGATTATGACTGGGACTTACTCCTAAAAAGGAGGACCAGGTTAGGAATTAAGGTTTGGGGCTTACTCCTGAGGAGGATGCCCATGTTTGGGAACTTTAAGAATTTGGGGCTAACTCCTGAGGAAGATGCCCAGATTAAAGGATTTATAACTGGGGATTATTCCTGAAAAGGAGACCCAGGTTAAGGATTCTCTCATATTAAAGGATGAGGTTGAATGAACTAACTCTCAATCTTTGGTGACAAAAAGATGTTTAAATCACTAGGTTTTGAGAGATATTCCACCGAATTCCTTTCAGATAAAGAAGTCAAATCAAGAAATCATGCCATAAATGGCTTTGAAGAGTATCTTGAAGACTGAATCTTGAATAGGAAAGGTGAAATGGCTTAAGAGGGGTAAAATGGGCAAGATGGGCACCCAGAAAGATAGGGGCGCGCAAGTTTTGAAAGGCGCGCAAGTCTTGCGTGGGCGCGCAAGTATTGGTCGCGCAGGTGTACCTTGCGCGACACATGGTGTACTTGCGTGATTTTCAATCAGAATTGAAATACTTGAGCGACTCCTTTTTAAACCCTTTAGAATCCCCTTGAGGTTCTTCCAGAAAAGGGACACGCAAATTCTATTGAAGGAATAAGGCGGCTCGCAAGTATGACCAGTTCCCTTAAGGGCTGGCCATTCAGGCGCGCAAGTGTTGATGAGTTTCAACACTTAGGCCTTCCTCCCTCTCTTTAGATCTTCCGTTCTAGGTAAGAAATTACCTTAGAAGTGTTCCGGAAGCTTTGAGAAGAGACTTGGGCGTCGGGAGCTTCAATCCGAGTTTCTGGAAAAAGATCCTTTCGAATGGGGGGCCCGCAGGTTCTATTTATAGGCAGGAGAAGACCCCGGGCGGTTATAGGGCGGTTACCACTTAGGTCGCGCAAGTTACTTGCACGACCATGGTCGTCGCGCAAGTGTACTTGCGCGATAGTGAGATAACTTGCGCGGTGCAGTTGCTTTTGATCCTGTGTTCATGCCTTTGTCGATTTTTGATGTTTTCTTCAAAGGATGAATCACTTTGAGCTCAGATATTCCCCTTTTCCTATCTTTAGATTCTGTGACAAAAGGAGCGTCAACAAAAGTCCCCCCTTAGAGTTGGATCTAGAAAGAAATGAGGATTTGACTCTGAGGAAATTGAATACATTCAAAGGAAAAGGGGGCGCGCAAGTCTTCAGGGCACAGAGGGCAGCGCACAAGTGTGCTGGAACTTGACTTTTATTTAGAGTTCCTTTGTCTTTTGTGGGCAGTTTAAAGTCATGCATGCCGGACATAAAGGGGCTAATGTTTAAGGTCTAAATTGCTTTGACCAAAAATGGGTTAAAATTGATTCAATTCCTTGACAATTTATCTGAAAACATATTACCATACTCAAGTATGAGGAAAAATATCTAAACTATGACTTAAGAATATTTGAATCTGAGGAATGATATGAAAAAGAGCTAAAATGCATTAGAATAAGTAGTTTCCAAGAATGAAGTTACTATTATTTAACAAAACCCGTTAGGGGGTTGAAATATGCAGGGCCACCTAATGGCATTGGCTGCATGGTCAAATAAATAGTATCTTTCGGCTGACAAGTCTGTTATGTGGACTGTTTATGCAAGGCCACCTATGGGCACGTGCTGCATAGTCAGGCGAAAGAACTCTCAAAAATTTACTTTCCTAGTGCTAAAAGCCAGTGAAAGTTTATGGAGATTCAAATTTTCTAAATTATAGAGTTTGTTGTATGGAAAGAGGTACTTGAATATGGAGAAGATATTTCCGAACAAGAATATCGAAGAACTGGATAAATATCAATCCTACGAAGGTCTGACCCAAACATAGGGAAGAAGAATAAACCATAGACTTGAATACTTTCAGATCATGAAAAAGGATATGGGACAAATATGTTAAGGATGGCTATTTTTTTGCGGATCCCTACATACTGTCGTTTAAGACAAATAAGGACAAAAGAGGCACTCTTCCTAAGAATAAAGTTACTATCATTTAACAAACCTGTTAGGGGGTTGAAATATGTAGGTCCACCTAAGGGCATTGGCTGCATGGTCAAATAAATAGCATCTTTTAGCTGACAAGTCTGTTATGTGGACTGTTTATGCAAGGCCACCTATGGGCACGTGCTGCATAGTCAGGCAAAAGAATTCTCAGATGTTTGAAATTTTTGTGACTAGAAGTCATGAAAAGTGTTATGAAGATCTGAAAATATTTAAGGTCAGGATTATAACACATAAAGATGGGTATTGTCTAATGTATATAGAGATACATAGGTCAATGATAACCATAATCATGTTGTGGCTGGGTCCTGAATTGAAATTTTGGACTTCACTACGTATCTCATAAGAACGAGAATCAAGCCATACGTAGTTCTTGAAATGCAGTTTAACGTCGTGCAGGATGAAAGTATGAGTGATCTTAGTTTAGGGTCATAGAATTCGAACCATAATAATGAATACACAGTGTGTGTTTTCATGAGGACTTTTCATCCAAGGGACTGAAAGTGAAATTTGGGGTTAGGCCCAAAAGACTTGGGGCTGGATTCGAGGGATACTCGAACGTTCCTACGTATCCCATAAGGATGGGAATCAAGCCTACGTAGTTCTATAACTACCCTTTGTACAAATTTGGTTCGTACATGTGAAGGGTGAAAGGGGACTTTAGTGCAATGATGGTTTAACCTGAGATAAAAAATTTAGGCATTACCATGTATGCACGTAGTCTTTTTGAAAATGAAACATGATTGAAAAAAATCAATGTCAATAATAATTCTCTCTCAAATGAGGAAATCAAAGAATATTGTAGTTTATTGTCGTACCGGACAAAAGTGTTGCATAGTTTAACGTCATATAACAAGGACGAAAGTGAATCAATGTAAAGATATTGATTCTAGGTGTGGTTTCACAAATCAACATCATATGAGATGGTGGTGAACCGATGTGAAGAGATTGTTTTTGGGCTTGAACCCTGGGAGGTTGCCTACATACCCAGCCTGGAGGGCAAGTATCAAAGTCCGTGTAGTTCAATTAAAGAATGAATTAATGATCAAGTTGTTCTTAGGGACAATGATCGAATAAAAAATTTTGTTGGGACTTACACATGGTTAGGGGCCCAAAGAGAGTGTTATGGTTGAGGTTTGCTCTAAGCTCACGTGAGTCATACTCGGTTTGAGAAACAAGAGGTAATAACAACCTTAACGATGCACAGTTTAATGTCATGTAGGGCATATTCTGGGACTATGCAGTTTAAAGTCTTGCAGTTAGGACTATTGGTGCTGCATAGTTTAGTGTCATGTAGCAGGGACAAAATAACAGTTTAATGTCATGTAGGACAAAAAAGGGGGATTGTGCAGTTTAATGTCATGCAGTAAGGACAAAAGAGTGTACCATTTTAACGTCATGTCGGACGAAAGTGCAAATAGTTTAAGGTCATATACATGGACCGTGAATGGTGCAGTTTAATGTCATGCTGGACCTTTGAGATTATATAGTTTAACGTATTTCCAGACGTGAGGGACTTTTATACAGTTTAGCGTCATGTAGTTAGGACGTCACAGTTTAACGTCTTGCTGGATGGTTTAGGGAACTTTTTCACAGTTTAATGTCGTGTAGGACGAAGTTGCAGTTTAAAGTCATACTGGACCATTGCTGTATAGTTTAACGTCATATAACAAGGATGAACTGGTGCTGTACAGTTTAAATTCATGTAGCTAGGACTAAGGTGAACCAATATGAGGATATCAGTTCTGGGGACTTTTTACAGTTTATCGTCATGCTGGACGTTGGAAGTGCCACACAGTTTAATGTCATGTTTCTAGGACATAATATAGTTTAACACAATACAGTTTGATGTCATGTAGGACATAATAGTAACCAATGTGATAGTTTAACGTCATGTTGGACGATAAGGGAACTGACACAGTTTAACGTCATGCTGGACGATGAAAGTGCCACACAGTTTAATGTCATGTTTCTAGGACACAATATAGTTTAATGTCATCTCGGACAAAATATAGTTTAATGTCATCTCGGACAAATAAGGAACTTCTGTACAGTTTAATGTCATGTAGATAGGACATAATACAGTTTAGTGTCATGTAGGACATAATACAGTTTAGTGTCATGTAGGACATAATACAGTTTAGTGTCATGTAGGACATAATACAGTTTAGTGTCATGTAGGACTTAATACAGTTTAGTGTCATGTAGGACATAATACAGTTTAGTGTCATGTAGGACATAATACAGTTTAGTGTCATGTAGGACATAATACAGTTTAGTGTCATGTTGGACATAATACAGTTTAGTGTCATGTAGGACATAATACAGTTTAGTGTCATGTAGGACATAATACAGTTTAGTGTCATGTAGGACATAATACAGTTTAGTGTCATGTCGGACATAATACAGTTTAGTGTCATGTAGGACATAATATAGTTTAGTGTCATGTAGGACATAATACAGTTTAGTGTCATGTAGGACATAATACAGTTTAGTGTCATGTAGGACATAATACAGTTTAGTGTCATGTAGGACATAATACAGTTTAGTGTCATGTAGGACATAATACAGTTTAGTGTCATGTAGGACATAATACAGTTTAGTGTCATGTAGGACATAATATAGTTTAGTGTCATGTAGGACATTATATGAACCAATGTGACTGTTTTGGCTCTGGGAACAATATTTTGTGTTTATAAAAAATACTTCTTCAGAAATCTAGCATTAGTTGGAGTCGTGATGTGTTCTCCATCCATTGAGATTAGAGAATACGCTCCGTTGGAGTAGACCTTATGTATTGAATAAGGTCCTTCCCATTTTGGTTCAAGCTTGGGAGGCTTCTTTCCTGGTATCATTGGTGCTCTGAGAACCAATACCAATTCTCCCTGAATGAATGAACTAAGAAGAACTTTTTTGTTAAAAGCTCGTTCTCTTCGATTCTGATAGATTTCCAAGTGGTGCAAAGTGCACAATCGTTTCTCGTCCAATCGTTCCAACTCATCCAACCGCTTCTGAGATTGTTCATCTGTAGATGACTGATCACAAATAGCAACTCTGAGCGAAGTTAACTGAACCTCAATGGGAAAAACTACTTCTGTTCCATATATTAGTGAATATGGAGTTGACCGCGTTGCTGTGCGGGTGGTGGTCCGATATGCCCATAAATCAAGAAAGAGTTTGTCAGGCCATGATTTCTTATCTTTATCCACCATCTTTTGCAGTATATTTGAAAGAGTATTGTTGAAGGCTTCTATCTGGACATTAGCCGCCACATGATATCGAGTTGAATGATTGGACTTAATGTTGTATTCTTGATACAATTTCTTTACCTCTGAAGAACAGAAGTTGGTGCCGTTGTCCGTCAATATGGTATGAGGGACACCAAATCTAGTAATGATGTTATACTTGATGAAGCTAAAAATGCATTTAGATCTGACTTCTTTGAGAGGTACTACCTCTGCCCATTTGGAAAAGAAATCAGTAGCAGTAAGAATGTACTTAAACTGCTTAGTCGTAGCTGAAGGGTAAGGTCCCACCACATCCATTCCCCATGTGGAAAATGGCCATGAGTATTTAGCTGTATGAAGCAACTCTGGAGGTTGATGAATGAAGTTGGCATATACTTGGCATGAATGACACTTCTTTGTGAAATTAACACAATCTTGTATCATTGAAGGCCAAAAGTATCCAAGCCTTCGAATTTGATCAGACAGTCTATGTCCAGACTGGTGGGCACTACAGACTCCTGCATGAACTTCTTTTATGACAGCCATTGTCTCTTCACCATCAATGCATCTGAAGAGAACTCCATCAAAACCACGTTTGTAGAGAATTTTCTCTAGGTGGTTTGGGCTATCATAAAGAGTAAAATTGACCACACGTCGCCGGATTTGTTCTTTCTCGGCTCTATCGGGTGGAAGTGTTCCATTTTGAAGGTATTCCTTGATAAGTGACATCCATCCTGTAGTATGACCATACAGTTCAGGAATGGGACTAATTTCATTAATTTCCTCTGTTCTGATTTGAACATAAGGTGAAATTGCACGATGGTGGGCAATACAGATGGTTGTCTCATCCCGATTTGGATCTGCTAAAGCCGTGGCTATATTAGCCAGTGCATCAGCTTGAGCATTTTGTGATCTTCAGACATAAGAAAATGTCGGTTCTGAAGGGAATTCCGATATTAACTCTCTGACGTAATCATACAAAGGGTTTAATTCTTCTTTTCTGATGGCATAATCCCCATTGAATTTTTTGATTACCAGGTCTGAATCACCTTTCACCTTTAAGTGATTCACTTGTGCTTGAAGCGCTAACTCCAAGACTGTAATGAGAGCTTGGTATTCAGCTTCATTATTGGTACCACCTTCCCACAATAAAAAGGAATAAGGTAACACTACCTTATCTGGAGAAATGAGCACAATTCCTAAACCAACTTTGTTGAATTTAGGATTTTCCATTTTCTTCCCTGTTGGACTTCTCGAAGCACCATCAAAATACATTTCCCATGTTTGAGGACTCTCTTGAATAGAGAAAACTTCCTCATCAGGGAGTTCGATATCTGAATACGTGTCTTCCACTGAAGGATGTTCAGCCAGGAAATCAGCCAGAGCTTGGCCCTTAATTGCCTTTTGAGACACATACTGAATGTCGAACTGCTGTAGAATAACCGCCCACCTTTCCAGACGTCCTGTAAGCATTGGACGACTAAGGATGAATTTGAGCAGATTATTACGAGATACCAACTGGACCTCGTGATGTTGCAGGTAGTGTCTCAGTTTCTGAACTGCAAAGATTAATGCTAGGCAGCACTTTTCAATACTTGAATACCGGGTTTCTGCTTCAATCATAGTTCTACTGAGATAGTAGAGACTATTTTCATTCTCAGCATCATTCTTTTGATCGAGAAAGGCACCCAATGATCGCTCTAAAGCTGTCACATAGAGGATAAGCGGTCTACCCTCAACAGGTGGCATGAGTACTGGTGGACTCAAGAGGTATTTCTTGAGAACATCAAATTCTTCTTGACATTCTTCAGTCCACTGGTAAGTGACTCCTTTCTTCAATAATTTGGTAAAGGGTAAACTTTTGCCTGCCAAATTGGCGATGAAACGCCGAATATAGGCCAAGTGTCCTTGAAGTCCTCTCAATTCTTTCAAATTCTGAGGAGGTGACATACCAAGGATTGTTTTGGTCTTCTCAGGATTGACTTCAATACCACGATGGCGTACAACAAAGCTGAGGAATTTTCCTGAGGTTACCCCAAAAGAACATTTTAAGGGGTTCATTTTCAAATTATGTTGTCGAAGCTTGTGGAATATGACTTCCAAATCATCCAATTGATTAGAACGTTGTTTGGATTTAACCACCAAATCATCTACATAGCATTCAACAAACTTCCCTAAAAGATGTTTGAAGATACGATGCATGGCGCGTTGATATGTTGCACCTGCATTCTTTAAACCCAAGGGCATCACCCAGTAACAAAACACACCTTGAGGAGCTCTAAAGGCTATATATTCCTCATCTTCTAGGGCCATTCGTATCTGATTATATCCAGAATATCCATCCACGAAAGAAAGTACTTCATAGCCAGCCGTCGCATCAATTAAGAGTTCTGTAATCGGAACTGGGAAATCATATTTAGGACAATACCGATTAAGATCTCTGAAATCGATGCAAACCCTAATTTGTCCGTTCTTCTTCTTTACAGGGACAATATTAGCCAACCACTTGGGATATTGAACTTCTCTGACGAAGTTGGCTTTGATCAGCTTATCCACTTCAGCTTCAATTTTGGAAGCATAGGTTGAGTGTGTTCTTCTCGCGGCTTGCTTAAAACCTCGATGTTCTTGTGGTAAACCCAAATGATGAGTAGCAACATCAGGATCAAGCCCAGGCATTTCTGTATAATTCCAAGCAAAAATATCTTTATTTTTCTTTAGAAAATAAATATAGATCTCTTTCTCTTCATGGGTCATGGCCGCACTAATTAAAGTGGGGCGTGGATCTTTCTCTGTACCCAGATTTACTTCTCTGAGTTCATCCACAGTGGTAGAGATACCCTCTTCAAATGCTGGAGGAGCATCTCTAAGATCTTCCTCTTCCTCTTCATCATGTGTTATTTCTTCCGTTTCTACTTGAAAATTAGATGAAAAAACGAAATTCTCATGATCATAAGAGATGTCAAAATTTTCACATTTTGAAGAAGAAGCTTCCATTTCCGACCCTATTGATGATAAAGGGTCTTCTTTGGGAAATAAAGAGGAGATGATGGATTGAGAATCGACATCATTATTCACCTCTGGTGTTGCTATAACTTCTTCTGGCCCGATTAGCGAAGTATAGACTTGTTGGACTTCAGCAGATGAAATGAAAACGTCACCACTTATGCTTTCATCACTGCTTGGTAGGTTACCAATTTCTCCCATGTTGTCTGGCTCGATCGCCGTAATTGACATTATGGATCTTTCTATAAGAGTATTTTGATTTGGTCATATTTTGTCAATTTTACTAATAGGTAACACATAATTTGTACTCATAAGTGAAAATGGATTTATTGGAATTTTCTCCAAACCACATGGAGAATTAACTTTGGTAATTTCCTTCATTGTAGATTTTTCTCTTCCCTTCATGTGATAAAATTCTGCCTCAATGTATTGAGACTCACATGTCTTGAACGGGGCCTTATCACCATACAATGTTCCAACTTGACCATCGAAATAGTATTTGATACATTGATGGTATGATGAAGGAATAACTGCATGCTGATGTAGCCAGGGTCTTCCAAGAAAGATATTGAAAGCTGAGTCTTGATCAACAATAATGAAATCCGAATTGGATACAAGATCTACAAACTGAGTTCTGAGTGTAACTTCTCCCAGTGGTTCTTGTTCATTTTTATCATATCCTTGCAACATCATGGTAGAAGGAGATAAATCAGATTCTGTGAGGCCCAATCGACGAAGTGTACGAATGGGCATGAGGTTGACTCCTGAACCATTGTCAATGAAAGCTCTTCGAACATGTACACCATTGAATTTTCCAGACAAGTACAAAGGTTTTATGTGCCCATGCACAACATCATCTTCATCTTTATCAGTAAAAGATATCATTTCATGGCATTCTGCAGGATTATTCTCTATGTGATAGATTTCAGCTGCAACAATTTTAGCTTCAAACTCTTGAGGACGTGACAAAGCTTCGATGAGTGCTTCCCGAAGATCTTTTGACAGATTCAAAGCATCCAAAATTGATAAATTGACTGGTACTTGGGCCAAGTGTTTCAATATATCATACTTTTGATCTAGAGGTCTGCGTTTCCCAATAGGAATATGCGGTTTAGCAGGTACCTTGGAAGCAGATGCTTTGGATGCTGATGCATCTTTTATTGAAGCTGGCAACATCCTTGGTTTTGGCAGATTAGACTGATTAGATCCATTTACTTGCTGAGATAAAGAAGATGGAACCTTTAATAGGTCTTCCAAAATAATTGTACCAAAACTGAGTTGGCCATTGGCAGAAGAACTTGATTGTTCTTTTTGAGCTCGTTGAGGGGCTCTACCACGAGTTTCTGCTGCATATACAGTGCTAGCAGGGGTAGAATTAGAGTAGTGGCTTCGGAAAGATCCACGCCTTCCCCTATATCCTGAACCTCTAGAACCTCCTCAGATTCCCTTATTTGATACAGGGAATTCAGGCTCATCAAGACTGGAATATGGATCTGTTAATTGAATCATATTAACAGAACCAAAGACTAACTCTTCGTCTGATAAAGACTCTGCCTGGTTAGCCTGTTTAGGCTGTGCCGTTTGATGGGGCGGTGCCCGTGGCTTTGAAGTAGATGGCATGAAATCTGCCAGAGTCAAAGACAATTTAGGCTTTGATACATACTCATCTTCTCCTGATTCCTCTTTCTTCTTTGAATTGGGCTTCCCTTTTGAGGATTTGTCTTTTGATGGAGGCTTTACTGCAGCTTTTGTAGGAGACACAATTGGCTTTTTCAATAGTGTTCGCAAAATGGAATGGGTCTGATTGTTTGTCTTTCTGACCATCCAATCATCATATTTTTTCGCAGTTTTGCTTTTGACTTCCTGCCACTCGCCTCCTTCCACTGGATCTGTAGCAGTAACACACGCTACATGAGCTGAAGAACCCTTCAATTTGACTTGTCCCAAGTCGACCATCTTCTGCAGGAGGTCTTTAAAAACAAAACACTCCTGGATGGGATGCCCCAACATTTGATGAAAGGGACAATAATTGGGACGGTCTTCATTTCCTTCCTCATTTGGCCTCTTGGGCACTGGTAATTGAACCAAATTATTTTCCAGAGCTGAAATGAAGTAACCAAGAACTTGCTCACTTCAGAAAGAGTATGTTTTACTCTTCAAATCCTCAAATTGTTTTCGTCGTTGATCTCTTTGATCATTTGGACGAAACAGCCTTTGTTGTTGGCGTTCAGGAGGTGGAGACCTTCGAGAAGATGAAGGCTTTGAAGTAGAAATAGGTACAGGTGCTTGTTTAAGCATAACTGTAGCAGTTTCCGCTTTACCCATTCTCCTTCCTGGAGCTGATGGAATTATACGAGATTTAACCTTAGCCTGTATAAGGGAATCTTCAATCTGTTGAGCGATTGAAGTAAGGTCTCTAAACCCTCCTGTGTATTTCACAGGGATCAATGGCGTGCGCAATTCGTCACACAAATTTTCCACACAGATTGGCAACAATTCCTCCTGAGGGAGTGCTAAACTCAGGGAATACGTTAATCCCTTCCAACGAGCAATGAAATCAGAGACTCTTTCATTCTCCCTTTGCTTGCTGTTTGTAAGATCGAAAACTGTCGTTTTTAGAAAAGTTGAGCTAAACTGAAGAATGAATTTTTGATGAAGATCCTCCCATCCGATGATTGACCGGGATTGCAAGCTTGTATACCAGACAAAAGCTGGTCCTTGCAAGGTTCGCACGAAGCATCTGAGTTTCACTGCTTCTTGCTGCTCTGGAGTTCCCATCATAGGATCACAACAAGACACATAATGCGTCAAATGTTGTTCAGGGTTGCCTGATCCATTGAAAGTAGGGAAAACAGGGTTTCCAAAACTGGATGGAGGAGAAATTGAATCTACCCATTCAGGGTAAACTTTCTTTTCAGGTTGAACTTGCGCCCGTTTCCCTTCTATAGTTTCTAACCAAGCTGTTAATAACTCAATAGTAGTTATTAACTTTTGAGAAACATCAGGTTGAACTTGGTTTTGGGTAGGTGCAATGAATGGAGCTTGGACAGACATGGTGGTTGGTGCTGCAACTGATGGTAGTGCTGCCATCCGTTGTTGCGTTTGACCCATAGGATTAGACCTATGAGGGTGTACTGATAAAGGAGGATATTCCTGATCCATCTCAGTAGTTACAACAAATTCCTTCAGCTGTCGGACTTCAACATTCTTAAGAAGAATACTACTCTGAAGTAGTTCTGCATTCAACCTTCTTAATTCTTTCATTTCTTCCTCATATTGTGGAAACCTTTGCTCTAATGAGAGTGATTGACCTCCTTCAGAGGAAGGGTGAGAAGTAACCTGATTCATTCCTTTCCCCTTATTGGATCCTTTTCAGAGAGGGGGAAGTGGGTTACTTGAAGGAATATCCAGATTTTGGGTAAGCCTTTGATTACGTGTGCGCACACCTTCTTCATTTAGGTCTGTGTGCGCAACTTCTTGAGCGAGAACCTCTTCGTCTGATCCCTCGGATTGAGCTTCATCTGGTGAATCAGCAGCAACGGCATTGATGACATTAATGGATGCATATTGCATGGAATCCTTTCTATTAGCATTTCTGTGATATTGTCTTCTTCCATGTCCATGATGAGACATGGCATTCCGTTGACTTGATCCCTCAGGAATTTCTTGGAGAACCTTCACTTGGAGAGAATCTCCTGATAGCTTGGATCTTCATTCCTCTTGAGGCTTATTCCCTAATCGAGAGAATACTGAATTTCTCTGAGGGAGGGATTGAGGATTTGAAAAAGTCCCCAGTCCGGTGGACTAGGGATGTTCCTGCTGCTTCCGCTCAACTCCTCGAATCCCATTTTTTGACTCTGAGGGTTGGTTTAGAGAAGTCCCCAGTCTGACAAGCTGGGGTGTCTCTTGACATGCTATGTCTGAGATCTTCTTAAAATCTCTCTTGATCTTGCGAATCTTAGTTTGGAAATTAGCGGGATGCATTAACCTGTATCCACTTTTATCACCTGGTTCAACAGACCGTTGAATGATTTCCGAAACTTCTGTCATTTGATGACGTGTTTGCTCCAGATGAGAGGATTGTGCAATATTCTCGCCTGCTTGATGTAGGAGCAATTCAATAACTTGTTCTCTATATACTTGATTTTGAGAGGAACTAGTTGAAGCCTGTTCTTGAGAAAGCTTTTGATTATGAACAAAGCCCATTGACTGTGGCCGGCCATGGGCAATAACATTGCATGAAACCATTTTCGGCAGGCTTTGCTGACTAGAAAGCACTGTGAAATGTAGTGCTCTGTGAACACCCCATCCTCTGATATGAACACCAGATGGAGCATTGGCAATTAACTGACGCAATTTTCTTAGTGCGCCAAGGCATGAACGTTGAAGGGTTCTCTGTTGGTTTTCAGCCTTCGGATACCGAGAGACTGATAGAGATGCCAAATCAATCTGACGTTGTAGACCTTCTATTATCTTAAGATTATTTTCATATTCATCATAAGATAATACCTTCTTCTTTAATTGACATAGAGTTTTCCATATGTTGAGATGAATATCATGGATTCCATCATCCGTCAACATATTTGGAATGTCGTACTGGGAGTCAGCCAAAGGCCAAAACATGACTGGTACTTCACCTTTTGCCAGTTTTTTCCTCATGTTCAACATTTCCTCTTTATCATTAAATGAAAATTCTTCTACCTGTTTTGACCAGAGTTGGGGTTTCCATGTTGCTTCATCGGATTCAACAAGATTGGTAGAGAGATCATTAATCAAACTATAAGATGCATGACTTAGGGGTGGTTTGGAGAATGACCTACAACCTGGGCTATCTTCTGATTGAGAAAGTATTTCACTTGTTAGCGATAAAGCATCAGACATGACTGGTTTCGCATTTGCAAGTGCCTCAAGATAAGAGGGCTTTCTTGGCACTACATTATCCACTGGAGTATTTTCCAGGCAATGTGAATCACTACTGCGGAGAGGACTTTCGCAGCGAAGTTCATCATCATGGGGAGGACCACCATAATGGGTTACAGAAAAATATGAAATCTCTTGCTCCTTGGTCTTCTGACCACACAGAGGGTTCTTGTGGATCTCATCTGAAGAAGAAACTTCAAGATTGACCGAACTTTCATGATGCAAGCCTTCATGAGGAAGTGTCTGTTGAATACTTTCAAAATTAATGTTCCCATTATTGGGAACTGAGGGAGTAGAATCTTGAATTCTGACAGATAAATGTCTGAGGGCTTCAAGAACTCCATCATCGAGCAAGGCCTTGTTGCAGATTGGCCTTTGATCTCATGACTGTGCTGGGCAGATCTTTTTCTTAGATGCCTTCTTACTCACTTTAGAAACCACTTGTTGACGAAAGTGGTTACTCTGAGCAGGTGTATGTGCCTGATCAGGAAATATGGTCAGGTTAGGCTGACGATCTCCACTCAAATCAGGTGTATGTGACTGACTTGGTTGTCCGTATGATATGGGGGAGTATGCCCCATAACCCTCTTGGACTAGAACATATGTGTGTGTCTGTTCCAGAGTGAATTGTTGATGTGTCACTCCACTGCTAGGGATAGATTTATGTGTCTTTCCCTGAGATGATACTGAAGCTGTTATGATATCTTGGAAAGCATCCAGAATATGAGCAGGAATTTGCTTCTGCTCTTTCACCATTGACAAAAAATGTTTGGTGACTTCAGCCGCCGGAACGGGGATATACGTCCATTCCGGGCTTGGAGTAGGTGTATATGCCTGCTCCTGTCCCCCTTTTCCTGTCAGTGAATCCTAACAGTACTCAAGTGTGGAGGCAGAGAGTTGAGTCTGCCTCCTGTTTGTCGTCGGGACTTTCCGACTGACTTCTCCGTGCGCTACCAAGCGAGACTGTTGGTCAGCTTGATTAGTATTAGCAGGTGTATGTGCCTGCTGATTACACTTCATCAAACGAGGTTGACGAGATCCATCATATGTAGTCAGACGAGACTGCTGACTAACTGGTGATGTATAAGAAGGTGTATGTTCCTGCCTATAGTACTCCGCCGGAATTGCCTGGCAGGATTGGCTTGATGCTGCCAGATGAGTCTCCTGGACAACGGAATTAAAACGGGAAGGTGTGTATGCCTGCTCGTTTTTCTCCACTAAGTTAGGTTGGTGGACTCCATCATATGTAGTCAAGCGAGCCTGTTGACTAACTGGTGATGTATAAGCAGGTGCATGTTCCTGCCTATGGTACTCCGCCGGAATTGCCTGGCGGGATTGGCGTGATGCTGCCAGACGAGTCTGCTGGACAGCGGAATTAAAACGGACAGGTGATTGTGCCTGCTCGTTATTTTCCACCAAGTTAGGTTGGTGGACTTCTCCGGAGATGGCAGGGATGACAAACTGCCCATTGTTAACCGGATTCCATCTCTGGCAGTTCATCTTGCCTGCTCGGGTTCGAGGAACCTAAGCTGAATGCCTGGAGTCGGTACGCTCATCATGTTGAGGGCGCACTACCGCACGAGTCTGGCGGCGATTGTTGATGGGAGCCCTCGAGAAGGACTCCTGTCTTTTTGAATTAAGGCCCTGCGGGACCTTCTCATTCACTTCCTCAGAGTAAGGGAGTGAATGGAAATTGTGTTCCGGGGATAACAACCCGAAATGTTTGGAGACGGTAGTCAGCACCGTCTGCTTCTTGATCGCTGGCCGCCGTTGTCCAGACGACCAGGTAGAGTTGTTAAATTGGAGGGCTTCACGAGCAGCCTCCAGAGTTGGGATAGTACCGTTGCGACGGTACTCCTTAACCAGTGCATTAGAAACCCATTGTTGAAGACGCTGAGTTGGTGATGTCATCCTGAGAGCGGACGATGTTCCAGCAGGAGTAGCAGCATTGGTTTTCACAGTAGTAGACCTCATAGTAGAGGTGTTCACAACAGTAGTATTCACAGGGGTGAATTTAAGAAAAGCCATTTTGCAGAAGATCTTGAGAAAAGAGTGCTTGTTCCATATAACGGAAATAATCAAGATGAATCTGGCCACTGCATCTTTTGGATGAGCACATGTCAATGATTGATTTGTTGGCCCAAGGGGCCTAACAAATAAGAAGAACATCACTTTAACTTGGTTAAGGATTCACGTCGGGTTCACCATTTTTTGTTTCGCACGGAATCCGGGGATGACCTCCTGGATGGGAGATTCAAACGTTCCGATCGGTTTCTAGCGGGTTTCTTCGTAGAACTGGAAACATCCAATGATTCCACATCTATTTGGACCTACTTTCCAAAGGTAGGTGCTCATTAGCTTGTGGGCTAATGAGGCTTAGGAATTTTCATTGGTCGAGAGAATGGGAGGTCGGACTCATCACACCTTTTTGAGGGGAATTATTGTCTACTCCGAGACTCTCTTTATAGATTTAAGTTATGTTCGTGAATCCTTATTACATTACCAAGTATAAAACGAGCTTTCCTTTAGTTTTAACAATCAATGATTAAATATGTAAGAAATTTAGAGAATCTTTTATATGTATTCGAGGTTCTTCATCAATAGAGAATCATCTGTATCTATTTAGAGATTCTTGGTCAATGGTATCCTTCGAAACTTTTATAAAAGTCTCTTGGTCATTATGATGACCAGGCTGGTATTAAAGCCACTCAGTGGGGCACTTGAAGTTTATCTTCATTCAGAAGGACATGGATTATTTCAAAGTTGGGATCGAACACATAAATGGGCTACCGACGTATCCTTTGTTTTGGAAAAGGAATCAGAACCCACGTAGTTCGAGTAATGGAGTATGATGTTTATGATTGATGGCTCAAAGAAGAATGTCATAATTACTTTTACACTCTAAGCTCACGTGAGTCATGCTCGGTGTGAGAAACAAGAGGTATTGGTAAAAATTAGACAATTGTGCCATGAAAGATGCAATCATAAGAAATTGTTTGGGGCTTATGTATGTATGACTGCCCAGATAGATGAAGGTTTGGGATTTCCTTTTAGGGAGAAAATCCATGAAAATGGTCCATAAAGGTATATGTGCTTCATGGAGATTTGAATACTCTAACTTGGGACTTATTCCTGAAAAGGAAACCCAAATTAGGAGAGGATTGATAATTGGGTTTTACTCCTGAGAAGGAACCCCATATCAAACGTAATTTAGGACTGGTTAAGAGAAATTAAGGTGCTTGGGGTTTACTCCTGAAAAGGAAGCCCAAGATTATGACTGGGACTTACTCAAAAAAAGGAGGCCCAGGTTAGGAATTAAGGTTTAGGGCTTACTCCTGAGGAGGATGCCCATGTTTGGGAACTTTAAGAATTTGGGGCTAACTCCTGAGGAAGATGCCCAGATTAAAGGATTTATAACTGGGGATTATTCGTGAAAAGGAGACCCAGGTTAAGGATTCTCTCATATTAAAGGATGAGGTTGAATGAACAAACTCTCAATCTTTGGTGACATAAAGATGTATAAATCACTAGGTTTTGAGAGATATTCCACCGAATTCCTTTGAGATAAGGAAGTCAAATCAAGAAATCATGCCATAAATGGCTTTGAAGAGTATCTTGAAGACTGAATCTTGAATAGGAAAGGTGAAATGGCTTAAGAGGGGTAAAATGGGCAAGATGGGCACCCAGAAAGATAGGGGCGTGCAAGTCTTGAAAGGCGCGCAAGTCTTGCGTGAGCGTGCAAGTATTGGTCGCGCAGGTATACCTTGCGTGACACATGGTGTACTTGCGCGATTTTCAATCGGAATTGAAATACTTGAGCGACTCCTTTTTAAACCCTTTAGAATCCCCTAGAGGTTCTTCCAGAAAAGGGACGCGCAAATTCTATTGAAGGAATAAGGCGGCACGCAAGTATGACCAGTTCCCTTAAGGGCTGGCCATTCAGGCGCGCAAGTGTTGATGAGTTTCAACACTTAGGTCTTCCTCCCTCTCTTTAGATCTTCCGTTCTAGGTAAGAAATTACCTTATAAGTGTTCCGGAAGCTTTGAGAAGAGACTTGGGCGTCGGGAGCTTCAATCCGAGTTTCTGGAAAAAGATCCTCTCGAATTGGGGGCCCACAGGGTCTATTTATAGGCAGGAGAAGACCCTGGGCGGTTACCGGGCGGTTTCCACTTAGGTCGTGCTAGTCACTTGCACGACCATGAGCGTCGCGCAAGTGTACTTGCGCGACAGTGATATAACTTGCGCGGTGTAGTTGATGTTGATCCTTTGTTCATGCCTTTGTCGATTTTTGATGTTTCTTCAAATGATGAATCACTTTGGACTATGGTATTTCCTTTTTTTTTCAGTCGTTAGACTCTGTGACGGAAAGGAGCGTCAACAAAAGTCCCCCCTCAAAGTTGGATCCAGAGAGAAAAGAGGATTTGACTCTGAGGTGAAAAGAAAAAACAAGAAATCTGGCAGTTTAAAGTCATGCATGTCGGACATACAAAGGCTAATGTTTAAGGTCGAAATAGCTTTGACCAAAATGGATTAGAATTGACTCAATTCCTTGACAACTCATCTGAAAACATAGTACCATACTCAAGTATGAGAGAAAATATGTAAACTATGGCTTAAGAATATTTGAATATGAGGAATGATATGAAAAAGAGCTAAAAGGCATTAGAAGAAGTAGTTTCCAAGAATGAAGTTACTATTATTTAACAAAACCCGTTAGGGGTTGAAATATGCAGGGCCACCTAAGGGAATTGGCTGTATGGTCAAATAAATAGTATCTTTCGGCTGACAAGTCTGTTATGTGGACTGTTTATGCAAGGCCACCTATGGGCACGTGCTGCATAGTCAGGCAAAAGAACTCCGAGAAATTTACTTTCCTAGTGCTAAAAGCGAGTGAAAGTTAATGGAGATTCAAATTTTCTAAAGTATAGAGTTTGTTGTATGGAAATAGGTACTTGAATATGGAGAAGATATTTCCGAAAAAGAATATCGAAGAACTGGATGAATATCACTCCTACGAAGGTCTGACCCAAACGTAGGGAAGAAGAATAAACCATAGACTTGAATACTTTCAGATCATGAAAAAGGATATGGGACAAATATGTTAAGGATGGCTATTTTTTTGCGGATCCCTACATACTGTCGTTTAAGACAAATAAGGAAAAAATAGGCATTCCTCCCAAGAATGAAGTTACCATTATTTAACAAACCCGTTAGGGGGTTGAAATATGCAGGGCCACCTAAGGGCATTGGCTTCATGGTCAAATAAATAGTATCTTTTGGATAACAAGTTTGTTATGTGGACTGTTTATGCAGGGCCACCTATGGGCACGTGCTGCATAGTCAGGCAAAAGAATTCTCAGAAGTTTGACATTTTTGTGATTAGAAGTCATGAAAAGGGTTATGAAGATCTGAAAATATTTAAGGTTAGGATTATAACACATAAAGATGGGTATTGTCCAATGTATATAGAGATACATAGGTCAATGAAAACCATAATCATGTTGTGGCTGGGTCCTGAATTGAAATTTGGACTTCACTATGTATCTCATAAGAATGAGAATCAATCCATACGTAGTCTCTTGAAATGCAGTTTAACGTCGTGCAGGACGAAAGTATGAGAAATCTTAGTTTAGGGTCATAGAATTCAGACCATAATAATGAATACATAGTGTGTGTTTTCATGAGGACTTTTCAGCTAAGGGACTGAAAGTGAAATTTGGGGTTAGGCCCAAAAGACTTGGGACTGGATTCGAGGGACACTCGAATGTTCCTACGTATCCCATAGGGATGGGAATCAAGTCCACGTAGTTCTAGAACTACCCTTTGTACAAATTTGGTTCGTACATGTGAAGGGTGAAAGGGGACTTTAGTGCAATGATGGTTTAACCTGAGATAAAAAATTTAGGCATTACCATGTATGCACGTAGTCTTTTTAAAAATGAAACATGATTGAAAAATATCAATGTCAATAATAATTCTCTCTCAAATGAGGAAATCAAAGAATATTGTAGTTTATTGTCATACCGGACAAAAGTGTTCCATAGTTTAACGTCATATAACAAGGATGAAAGTGAATCAATGTAAAGATATTGATTCTAGGTGTGGTTTCACAAATCAACATCATATGAGATGGTGGTGAACCGATGTGAAGAGATTGTTTTTGGGATTGAACCCTGAGAGGTTGCCTACATACCCAGCCTGGAGGGCAAGGATCAATGTCCGTGTAGTTCAATTAAAGAATGAATTAATGATCAAGTTGTTCTTAGGGACAATTATCTAATAAAAAATGTTGTTGGGACTTACACATGGTTAGGGGCCCAAAGAGAGTGTTATGGTTGAGGTTTGCTCTAAGCTCATGTGAGTCATACTCGGTGTGAGAAACAAGAGGTAATAACAACCTTAACGATTCACAGTTTAATGTCATGTAGGACATATTCAGGGACTATGCAGTTTAATGTCTTGCAGTTAGGACTATCGGTGCTGCATAGTTTAGTGTCATGTAGCAGGGACAAAATAACAGGGTCCATAAAGGTATATGTGCTTCATGGAGATTTGAATACTCTAACTTGGGACTTATTCCTGAAAAGGAAACCCAAATTAGGAGAGGATTGATAATTGGGTTTTAGTCCTGAGAAGGAACCCCATATCAAACGTAATTTAAG
The DNA here is from genome assembly GCA_963277665.1 of Viscum album. Classification (NCBI taxonomy): domain Eukaryota; kingdom Viridiplantae; phylum Streptophyta; class Magnoliopsida; order Santalales; family Viscaceae; genus Viscum; species Viscum album. The sequence continues at coordinate 177,044,492 of OY728164.1, forward strand.
ACTGGTTAAGAGAAATTAAGGGGCTTGGGGTTTACTCCTGAAAAGGAAGCCCAAGATTATGACTGGGACTTACTCCTAAAAAGGAGGCCCAGGTTAGGAATTAAGGTTTGGGGCTTACTTCTGAGGAGGATGCCCATGTTTGGGAACTTTAAGAATTTGGGGCTAACTCCTGAGGAAGATGCCCAGATTAAAGGATTTATAATTAGGGATTATTCCTGAAAAGGAGACCCAGGTTAAGGATTCTCTCATCTTAAAGGATGAGGTTGAATGAACGAACTCTCAATCTTTGGTGACATAAAGATGTATAAATCACTAGGTTTTGAGAGATATTCCACCAAATTCCTTTCAGATAAGGAAGTCAAATCAAGAAATCATGCCATAAATGGCTTTGAAGAGTATCTTGAAGACTGAATCTTGAATAAGAAAGGTGAAATGGCTTAAGAGGGGTAAAATGGGCAAGATGGGCACCCAAAAAGATAGGGGCGCGCATGTCTTGAAAGGCGCGCAAGTCTTGCGTGGGTGTGCAAGTATTGGTCGCGCATGTATACCTTGCGCGACACATGGTGTACTTGTGCAATTTTCAATCGGAATTGAAATAATTGAGAGACTCCTTTTTAAACCCTTTATAATCCCCTTGAGGTTCTTCCAGAAAAGGGACGCACAAATTCAATTGAAGGAATAAGGCAGCGCGCAAGTATGACGAGTTCCATTAAGGGCTGGCCATTCAGGTGCGCAAGTGTTGATGAGTTTCAACACTTAGGCCTTCCTCCCTCTCTTTAGATCTTCCGTTCTAGGTAAGAAATTACCTTAGAAGTGTTCCGAAATCTTTGAGAAGAGACTTGGGAATCAGGAGCTTCAATCCGAGTTTCTGGAAAAAGATCCTTTCGAATGGGGGGCCTACAGGGTCTATTTATAGGCAGGAGAAGACCCCGAGCGGTTACAGGGCGGTTACCACTTAGGTCGCGCAAGTCACTTGCACGACCAGGGTCGTCGCGCAAGTGTACTTGCGCGACAGTGAGATAACTTGCGCGGTGCAGTTGCTTTTGATCCTGTGTTCATGCCTTTGTTGATTTTTGATGTTTTCTTCCAAGGATGAATCACTTTGAGCTCAGATATTCCCCTTTTCCTATCTTTAGATTCTGTGACAAAAGGAGCGTCAACAATATAAGAATGGAATTCCATTGATAAAACTTTGGGTCGTTACATTCTTCCCCCCTTATAAAATTTCGCCCTCAAAATTTTTTTTTACATAAAAAGGTGAGGGTACCTCTCCTTCATCACCTCATCTGATTACCAAGTAGCTTTTTAAAACTTATGGTTCCTCCACAACACTTTGACAAGGTGGGTTGCCTTGTTTCGTAGAACCTTATCTCTCTTGTTCAAAATCTTCACTGGTTGTTCGTCATAGGAGAGAACATATTCCTGCTATACCACCTCTGAGTTCAGTACATGTGAGGGATCAAGTATGTACTTCCTCAAGAGTAATATGTGTAACAAATCAGGAACTTGTGCCATATTTGGTGGAAGTCCAAGCCGATAGGCCACATATCCTATGCAGTGAAGGATCTCAAAGGGGCCAATGTCCCTAAGGCTTAGCTTTCCTTTCTTTCTAAAACGAATGACTATATTCCCTTGTGATATTTGAAGGAAGAATTTATCTCTAACATCGAACTCCAATTCCCTTTGATGGTTGTCAGAATAGCTCATTTTCCGACTCTGGGTATCTTTGATGTGTTTCTAGATGACTTGAACCTTCTCTGTCATCTCTTGCAAAAGATCGGGACCAAGTAGCTTCCTTTCTCCAACTTTATCCCAACTGGTTGGAGTTCTACATCACTTTCCATACAAATATTCACAAAGATCCATCTGAATACTCTAGTGGAAGCTATTGTTGTATGGGAACTCATCCAATGGGAGATGCTTATCCCATCTACCTTTGAGTTCTAGAGAGCTATCTCTTAGCATATCTTCAACCATCAGAATAGTCCTTTCAGATTGGCCATCAGTTTAGGGGTGATAGGCCATCCTTAAATTTAATTAAGTACTCAAAACATGTGGAAGACTCCTCCATAATTTATATGTGATCTTAGGATCATGATCAGAGACAATCGAGAGTGGAACTCTATGAAGTCTCACCACTTCCTTCACATATATCTTTTCAAGTTGTTCAAGTGAGAGGTCTTCCCGAATAGTGATAAAATGGGAAGTCTTGGTGAGTTAGTAAACCACCACTCATATCGCATTATTTCCCTTAGACGTCTTTTGGAGACCTATGACAAAGTCCATAGTTACTTTTACCCATTTCCTACTGGGTATAAGCAATGACTGCATCAACCCTTTAGAATTTTGTCACTCTGCTTTAACTTGCTGACATACCAAGAACCTTCATATATATTCTGAAATCTCCATCTTCAGGTTATCTAACCAGAAGTGTTATCAGAGATCACGGTACATCTTGGTACTCTGAGGAAGGATAGAGAAAGTTGAGCTATGTGAATTTTCCAATAGCTCTTTCTTTATCCTTGGTGATGAAGGTACACAAAGCCGTGTACCAAACCAAATCAGACCTTCACCATCGATATGAAACTCTTGTATCATCGCTTCCTTTACTGCATTCACCCTCTATTTTATCTCCACATCAACCCTTTCTTCTTCCTTAATATTATTTGGGATGGATGGTTATGCAATCATTTGGGAAAGGTAGGATTTATCCTGTGACCTTATGATTTCTAAATCCATCCTTTGCATATCCATGATGATAGGGTCTTTCTCAATCCGTAACATGGATAGAGTAGCAGGTTCTTTTTTTGCTTAGAGCATTAGCTACCTCCTTCCTCTTTCAAGGATGATGGTGAATAGAGCAATAGTAATCCTTGATTAGCTCTAACCATCTACTTTGACATCTATTGAGCTACTTTTATGTGAATATATAATTCATTCTCTTGTGGTTGGTTTATATGCCACACATCTCACTATAAAGTTAGTGCCTCTATATTTTCAAGAAAAAAATCACAGTTTCCGGCTCTAGATCATGTGTAAGTTAGTTCTTCTCATGGATCTTCAAATGCTATGAAGAATAGGCTATCACATTTTCATTTTTCATGAGTACACAACCCAATCATTTCTTTGAAGCATCACTGTATATCACGAAACATTCTCCATTTTTTGGTAGTGTGAGTACAGGTGTAGTGATAAGCCTTATCTTTAGCTCCTTGAAGCTTCCATCACATTCTCCCGTCCAAATATACATTGCCCCTTTCCTTTTTAACTTAGTTCGTAGGCTTGAAAATCATGAGGAATTTCTCACAGAACTCTGGTAGTACCCAGTTAATCTAAGAAAACTACAGATTTCTATGACATTAGAGGGCCTTGGCCATTCCTCAATCTCCTTTGTTTTTGAAGGGTCCACATAAATTCCATCACTTGTGATCACATGTACCAAGAACGGGACTTTCTTCATCTAAAATTCACACTTGCTAAACTTGGTGTACAACTTTACCTTTCTCAATGTCGCCAACACAAGTGATGATGTTCTTCATGTTTCTCCTTTGTCTTAGAGTAGATGATAATATCATCAATAAATACTACCAAAAATTTGTCAATGTAATGGTTAAATACTCTATTGATAAAATCCATAAAGATTTTAGGGGCATTAGTAAGTCCGAAGGGCACCACCATAAACTCATAGTTCTCATACCTTGTATGGAAGGCAGTTTTCTGAATATCTTCCTTCTTTACCTTTAGATGATGGTATCTAGAATGAAGATCCACCTTTTGGAAGTGTTGAGCTCCTCCTAATTGATCGAACAAGTATTCAATCCATGGAATATGACACTTGTTCTTTATGGTGATCTTGTTGAGTTCTCAATAATCGACACACATCCACATTGTTCCATCCTTCTTCACAAAGAGCACTAGCACACCTCAAGGTGATACGCTAGGTCGTATGAACCCTTTTTCTTGATTCTCTTGTAGCTAATTCTTTAACTCCTCTAGTTCGATAGGAGTCATCTGGTAGGAACACTTTGAGATAGGACTAGCTCCGCGTATGAGTTCTATTGAGAATTCTACCTCACGATCTAGGGTAATTCTTGGTAACTCTTCAGGAAATACAACACCATATTCACTCACGATGGGCATTCCCGCTAGGCTGGTACTATCCTTTGACTCAACCATTTGGGCGAGGTATGATTATTCATAGAGAATCATCACACACACCATTGAAGTATTTTTCAAAGTAGATTTATTATCTTCCTTGCATTTATAGAGGAGAATTAGATGGCTGGGAATATGAAAAGATATTTCCTTTTCCCGACATTTGATACATGCTCTATATATTGAGTGAAAATCCATTCCATTATAGAGTCAAATTCAACAAACATAAATATTAAGTGATTCGTAGGAAGAATGTTCCTACATATGCCAACAGGATAAGAGTCAAACACTTGGGTTGCAATGATTTCACCACTTAGTGTTTTTATATATACCTATACTTCAAGGTTTTGGGGATTCAATTCTATAGTTCTAGCAGACTTTCAAGATACAAAGGAATGCGTAAAAACAAAATCAAATAAGAATTTTTCCATTCTTTAGTGAATAGGAAGTGTACCTTGTATGACTTTATTATCTTTCTCTACTTCCGCAATAGTGATTACATAAGACTTTCCTTGTTCCTTTGGCTTTGGTGGATGCTGACTCTTATTATCCTCGAGAACCTGAGGTTTAGTGCACTATCTTGCATAGTGCCCTAGCTCCCTACAGTTGTATCATTGAACCATAGGTGGTTCTTGTTGGAGTTGGTGGCATAGGACCAACTATATTTTAATTTATTCATTAATAAATACCTTATCACATCTTGATTGTTATTCTGTGTGACAATGCATGTTATAATAACCTAAGGATCGTTGTTGCATTAAAGGGTCAAAGATGATCCCTACTATGATGAGAACCCTGAAGTGCCATAACACTGTTCTTGAATATATGTTCTGTAGCCGGATGATGTTATTTTAGGGACACAAATAATACAGGCCATTAGGGGTGAGGACTCATAAAACATTGAGACACCTTCTCACGGTGTGCGCCCTTGGTTATATTCAGGAGGATATTATGAGAATGAGACCCACCAGATGGAAATCCACATGTTATAGTGTCATTGGATGTTCCTATATAAGGATTTGTGTATTGGTCCCTAGACATTAATATTATTATTAATGGGTATTACAACTCACGAACTTAGATTTATTGAAGAAAAATGTGACAACACACTGTTCTCAGTGAGGTAGGATACGTTGGATGTTTCACGAGTGATACTGCATTAATAGATAATGCTAGAAATGATTTGTCCCTTCTGTTCCATAATCTAAGTAGTTATCTTAGGCCCTTTGATGGAATTTATATATCCTAAATAAATCCATGTCCATGGTGAGTAATTGAAAAGTTCAATTCTAGAAAGTAAATTAAATAATAATCAAGCACATGGGTTGATGGCACTAGCATGAAACCCTCTTGATTCAAGATATTGAGACAAGGGATTATATTACACGGTAAGCATTTGTAGGTGGTGACATGTCATTGTGGTGTTAAATTCTTTCTCTATGGGTGACTTGGTGTGTTCCTATACTCTAACCTTGGACTTTAGGTAGGCTCCACCTAATTCCACTGAGAAAGAGGCCTAGAGGGTCACACACTAAGTGTGTCTAAGTATCTTAGTTAAATATTAATTTAACAAGTTGAATAAATATTTTTCCCGACTATGGTTTAATAATTTTTCAAGAATTCCTGATCACCTTTATTTCAAATCTAGTTATTTGATAGAATATATTGTGGGTGAAATAATATATTTATTAGCGAGTAATGTACTGATATTTATTTTATAAATACATAGCCATTATACAAGGTTTAATAAATTTCATGGAGGAAATAAAGAAAAATGGAAAAACAAAAGTACTGGTCCTGTATATTAAATATACACGCCATGTATTTTTTTCTTGGAATTTATGATAAATAATATTATTGATTTATTTAATTAATATTAGGTGTAATTCTCTAGGAGCATGCCAGGTAATAATAATAGTAAACTATTATTATTAGACATGGGGTATTACTAAGAATTATATGAAATGAATAAATATTTTCGGGTAATTAATTCATTTTATTATTCTATGTAATTAAAAATCCAAATTATATATTTCTCATTAGCCTAGCTGTTTTTTGTGGTTGTGCACAACAGATCTAGAGAAATCCGTCAAGCCAAGAGATAATCTTTTTATTCTGTGAACACTCTTAGGCTACAAGAGAGAGATCCTCCTCCACCGGATCAAGGCGATCGAAGGCGAACATCGCAAGTGAAGGCTCTTCCATAACAGAACCTAGAGATCCCTTTGGCGACATCCAGAGATACGTGGAGCATGTGTGGATCACTTCTAGAGGAATCTTATACTTTGATTCTACGACGCAACGATGGATCACATTGGATCGTGACCAGAAACATAAATGAAGAAAGAATTTAATCATGGTAATTCTTGTCAATTAATTAAATTATTTATAACTAAAATATGATGATCCTATATATTGTTCTGGGACTCCCCTCTTTTCTGTTTCCTTCTTCGTTCTATTCCGAAGATCCAACATTTTATTATCTTGACAGATCTCGGATGGATCATTGTTAACAGTAAAATTAATGTTTGGTACACCCACCAACACACTTCCACTATGTCCATAACCTAAAATTGGTATCAAAGGGGTCGTATCATTGATTATAATTATTTATTTTTTTCATTAGTGATTTACTTATTTAATAATTTAGTTGTTTCAATTCAAGTTAATCGTTCTTTAAATCTGAATCTTGAGATCTGTTCTTCCTCTCTCGTTTCTCTTTCACCTTATAGAAACAAATTTTATTTTAATTTTGATTAAAATAAAATAGATTAGGAGGTTCCAAACATTCCTGGATGTACAAAACCAGAATACACGACATGTATTCGGCAGTACAGGTCGTGTAGTATAGGTTCAATGCATTAGACTAGTCTGCCTAATCAGGTCTTTTATTGGAATATTTCTAAGTCTTAAATGAAACTATGTGTTGACCAACAACAAGTGGCACACAGTTTCCAGATTACACACCATGTGGTCCACTGAAAACAGCATGTATTCCCTTCGGGTTAGGGTTAGACCATGTACCCCGTACATGGCTTGCCTGGCTGGAAACCGTGTAACATAGATACTACACGGCATGTGTCCCACTAAACATGCTGTGTACTCTGAAAAATTTCCAAAGTACATCTACACACCCTGTCCCCGGGCATATACTTCTGATGGAAGATGATCAAAAGTACACGCCGTGTATTCAGAACTACACACCGTGTATTCATCCAAATTATGCAGATTTAATAAAATTTATTATTATATTATACAAAACCTTGAGACCTATACTATAGTGCAGGCGTAAAGCTGATTCACAACATGTGATACGTGTTATATATATATGTGTTTAATTTATTATCTGTGTAATGCCCATTTCTACTCATTGGGTAGTTATGAATGGGAATTCACCAGGTTTCCTACAACCTACAAGTTACATAAAAAGATAATTTTAAATGAATTTATTTGTTTTAAATTATGATGGATGAGAATCTCAAGGAAATTAAAAAGAAGAGTTTTAGATAAAATGATTTATTAATTAAAGATAATTAATTGATTGAAGTGTGATTATCATAAACAATAATGATTAAAGAATTGAATTCTTGTTTTACTTATGTGTAAATATTGTTTCATGCATGGATGATCCGGAGATAGACCAAGACCTTTGTATGTGAATGGTTTTTTATAATTTATTTATTTAAATTAAATTTATTGTCCCGTGAGTGTTCTCCTCATTAATATGTAGGGCCTGCACGCCCAAGGTTTCTTTTATATAAAACCCCATTTTACCCCTCACCTACATGTGAGATAAAAGCATATGTAATGGATGGAGCTCCCAAGCTAGTGAAGGTGGCTCAGGTTAGGATCCATGTTGAAACCAATCCAAGGAGATACAAAGGTGGACAGGTGGAAAGCTGTTAACATGAACCCAAAAGGTTCAAGGTGTTTCTCCCCTAGGTCTTGGGATAGTTTATCAACCACTAGATAAACTAACCAATAGAACAAGCTCATGATCATACCATTTATTTTATTTCTTTCAGTTGCATGGTTTATTTATTTAGGGTGTTTTTTCACGATCACACAATTAATGAATTAAACAAGCATGCAATATGGAACTAAAATAAGACTGGATTATGTATAAATTATTAACTTAGACATTGTTAATCACTTAAGTATATACCACTTAATATTAACAACCATGTAATCAAAGATAATAAAATGGAAATTTATGTATAACGATAAAATCCCTCAAATAAATATTAAGTCGGTATAGCCCTCCATAATCTTGGATAGAATCGAACCATAGTTCATAGTGCTTGACCAAACCTAGTTGGGGTGATTTCCATTATTAGGGAATTATAATTCATGGTTTTTGGTTGACTTGACTTGGTTCACATCAAGGGTTGATTGCCATAGTATGACATGGTGTTACCAAGAGGAAAAGGTTGAGGAAATAAAAAATAAAAGGATTTCAGGATTAGGGATTCTACTCAGTGGATCAATGAGCTGGTAGTTAATGCAGTTGGAATTTGGAATTCCTACCTAAAACCCTTCAAGTTTCATGACCAACCATAGTTGGGGTAATGTGAAGGGAAATATGGATCCTTTCCACTAGAATATTTAGGAAACATAATATTCTGAAGTCAATGGTGAGGGATATTGTATTTCAATAAAATAGTGGGAGATTAATAAGTATTAATTTATTTATTTGTCTCAGTTTTATCATAATACTAAATCTTTTCTCATCTTAATTGGTAGAAATGGAAAGAAAAATGACTTCAAACATATCATTGCGAACCATACTCAAGAAGTAAAAACTTCTCACCAACAGCAATTTCCAAGAGTGTCAGAGGCGTTTACGCTCCACAAGAGGAAATTGTATGTGTTGGAAGAGCATGTTTCAGTTGTGCCTGGGAAAGAGGCCAGTGATGAGGAACTATCTCTCTATATGAAACATATGGATGATCCCATAAATTTCCATTGTTTCATGCTATCGTACATGTATAATGAGCTCTTGAAGCAACATGAGAACATGGACGTGTATAGCATGATGTCTCGCCTTAAGGATCTCTACCAAGAGAAGGTGAGATAGGAGAGATATGGGATCTCCAATGCTTAGTTTACAACTAATCTTGGAAAGTCTGCACCAGTAGAGCCTCATGTGGTCAAGCGTTTTTTCTTCATTGAATGCCTGAAAATCTCAGGATTATATTCCTGGATGAGTTGCATATAGATCTCATCCTATCATCACTTCCCAACACCTTCTCTTGCTTTATTGTCAAATATAACCTGAGAAACAATGAGAAGAGTATATCAGAACTTATTACCTTAATTATCCAAGTAGATAAGGACATGGGGTGTGAAAAAATCACCGTCCTTATGGGGAATAAGAAAAGTAAGGACAAGGAAAAGGGGCCCAGGACTTATAAATGGTCTGAAGCCCCCAAACATCATCCCTTGAAGAAGGGGAAGATCCAAAGGTAGTGCAAGGAACGAGATGAAGTATGTTTTCCATGTGGAAATCCATGCCATTGTAAGAGGAATTTCACCCAGAACCATGGGGAAGCTAAAGGTGCATTCGTTATCGAGTGTAATCTTTCCATTTATACATATTGGGTATTAGATACAGCTTGTGGGGATCACATCTGTATTCAAATGAATGAACCAATTAGATTTATAAAGATTTCCATAGGAGAGGTGGATCTTCGAGCTTCCAATGGAATGAGACTGGCTGCGTTGTCCATTGGTGATTACCACCTCTCATTGCCAACTGGGATGATTCTAGTTTTACATAATTGTTATTATGTGCCTAGTGTTACCAAAAACATAATTTATGTATCATGTTTGGATATGGATGGATTTATTTTCAAGTTTGGAAATAAGGGTTGCTTGTTTTATAAGAACAACATATGTTATGGTATGGAGCATTTAAATAATGGTTTGTATGTATTAAATTACGAACACCGAGTGTTGGAAATCGATAAGGAAACAAACTTAAATGACTCATACATCACCCAGTTTTGGCATCATCATCTCAGTCATGCAAATGAGAAGCTCTTGACAAAGATCTTCCAAGATGGATATTTAGACTCTATTGATCTAAAACCACTTGATAGATTTCACTCTTGTTTACAAGTTAAAATGACCAATCCACCTTTCGGTGGACAGGGTGAGAGGGCCACATAGCTTCTAGGATTGTTTCACACAGATGTGTGTGGACCATTTACAATAAAAGCTAGAGGTGGATATTTTTACTTCATTCCTTCTACTGTTGATTTGAGTAGATATGGATATGTCTACTTAATGAGGTATAAGTCAAAATACTTAGATAAATTTAAGGAATTCAAGAATGAAGTAAAAAATCAGCTTGGTAAGAAGATAAAGAAATTTCGATCGGATTGAGGTGGAGAATATCTGAACCAAGAGTTCATCGATCTTCTATGGGATTCTGAGATTATATCTCAGCTCACTCCTCCTTATAAACCATAGTGGAATTGTGTTAGTGAAAGGAGGAACCACACCTTGTTGTACATGGTGAGGTCGATGATGAGTCATACAGATCATCTATTATCCTTTGGGGGATATGCATTACAGACTGCCACATACACATTAAACTGAGTACTAACTAAGGTGACAAAAGGAATTCCCTCTATGTTATGGAATAGAAAGAAACCCATTTTGTCACACACATGTTTATGTGGATGTGAGTCATTTGTTAAGGCCTTATGGGAAACAAACTAGCACACCGGGTCATGAAGTGTATCTTTATAGGATATACAAAGGAAATGAAATGATATTACCTATATAACCCTTCAAAAAAGAAAGTGATTGTCACCAGAAAATCCATCTTTCTTGAGAGGGGGAAAATCATAAAAAAGGATAAAGGGGGTAAGATTTACATCGATGAAGTTGATGCTCAAGATAAACAGGAGTTAGTACAGGAAGAAGTTCCACAGGTCCCCGTGGAAGAGGTTCCGGAAACACAAGTACTGGGTAGAAGCTCAAGAGAGGTAAGAGAACTAAAGAGATTTGGTTTCCTAGTCCCTGAGAATGGGGAATCATTATTGTTGTAAAATGATGATCCTCTATCCTATAAAGAAGTAGTTTAAATCTCAGAAGCTACATGATGGAAAGAAGCTATGAATTCTGAGATGGATACCATGTATTAGAACCATGTCTAGGTTTTTGTCGATGAGCCATTTGATGTAAATCATGATGGATATAAATGGATATTCAAGAAAAAACAAGACATGGAAGGTCAATTTAGAACCTATAAAGAAAGGCTAGTGGCTAAAGGATTCAGACAACATCAAGGAATTGAATATGACGAAATCTTCTCACCAGTTTCCATGTTTAAATCCATAAGAATTATAATTTCCACAGCAGCTTACCATGACTACGATATTTTGAAAATGGATTTCAAAATATCATTCCTTAACAGGAACCATTAGAAAGATGTCTATATAATACAACCAGAAGGGTTTGTGACACCAGGTGAAGCCAAACGGGTTTTCAAGTTGAAGAAATACATTTATGTATTAAAGTAAGCATCTAGGTCGTGGAACATTTGATTTCATGAAGCCATAAAGTAATTTGGTTTCATTAAGAATGAATGTGAGACATGTTTAGAAGCAGTTTAATGGTAATGCAGTCATTATCCTAGTAGTATGTGTTAATGACATATTTATTTTTGGAAATGATGTACCAGTATTACAGTGAGTTAAGGATTGGTTGAATGACTATTTCTCTATAAAGGACTTGGGTGAAGCAGCCAAAATTCTAGGGATCAAGATCATTCGTGATAGATCCAAGAGGATGCTTGGACTAAGTCTTGGTACATATATTGACCAGATACTGAAGAGATTTAGTACGGAACAATCCACGAAGGGATTATTTCCACTGTCACATAGCCTACATCTTTATAAGAAAATGTGTCCTCAGACACAACAAGAGAAATATAGAATGAGTAAGATCCAATATGTTTCGGCTATAGGATCCATCATGTATGCCATGTTTTTTACCAGGCTTGATGTTGCCTATGCACTGAGCATGGTAGGTAGATATCAAGAAGATCCAGGAGAACAACATTTGACTGCTGTAAAGACTATCCTTAAGTATTTGGAAAAAACATAGGATATGTTCTTTGTGTATAGAGGAGACTAGAAGCTTGTCATCAGAGGGTATGCTAATGTAAGTTTTCAGACAGATCAGAACGATTTGAAGTCACAATATAGATATTTTTTCTGTCTCAATGGAGGAGGTGTGAGCTGGAAGAGTTCAGAGAAACCAGTTGTTTCCAATTCTATAGTGGAGTCCAAATATATAGCAGCTTCTAAAGTAGACAAGGAATCCATCTAGATTCGACACTTTGTCCAAGAGAATGATGTGGTGGCTTGAAGTAAAGATCCAATCACATTTTATTGTGATAATACTACAACGGTGGCTTTTGAAAAAGAACCAAGGTCACATCAATGGACAACGAACATACTCTGGAAGTATCACCTCTTGAGGGATTTCTATCAAAGGGGTGAAGTTTAAATGAGCAGAGTGTACATGGAAGAGAATGTGGGAGACACCATGGATAAAGGCCTATCTTAGAAGAAGCATGAATATCATGTGAGAGATATCAGGTTAAAAGTTATTTGCAGTTGGGTCTAGTTTGAGTGGGAGTCTATTGGAGTTGGTGGCCTAGAACCAACTACTTTGTACTTTATTCATTAATAAATACCTGATCACATCTTGGTTGTTCTTCTGTGTGAAGATGCATGTGATAAATTTCTAAGGATAGCTATTTCATTAAAGGGTCATAGCGGATCCCTACTATGATGAAAACCCAGAAGTGCCATAACTCTATTCTTTAAATATATATTCTATGACCGGATGATGTTATTTGAGGGACAAAAATAATACAGGAGATTAGGGGTGAGTAATCATAAAAATTTGAGACACCTTCTCATGGTGTGTGCCCTTGGTAATATCCAAGTGGATATTATGAGAACGAGACGCACCAGTAGGAAATCCACAGTTCATAGTGTCGTTGTATGTTTCGATCTTCGGATGTGTGTATTGGTCCTTAGACATTAATATTATTATTAATGAGTATTACAACTCATGCAATTAGATTTATTGATGAAAACTCTGATAACACACTGCTCACAGCGAGGTAGGATACGTTGGGTGCGTCACGAGTTATACTGCATTAATAGATAAAGCGAGAAAGGATTTTTCCATTTTGTTTCATAAAGGAAGTAGATATCTCATGCCCTTTGATGGAAATGATATAGCCTAAATAAATCCATGGCCATGGTTCGGAATGGGAAAGTTCAATTCTAGAAAGTCAAGGAAATAATAATTGAGCATGTGGGTTGATGGCACTAGCATGCAACCCGCTTGATTCGAGATATCGAGACAAAGAGATTACATTACACAGTAAGCGTCTGTAGGAGGTGACTCATCATTGCAGCATTAACATCTATCTCTATAGGTGTCTTGGCGTGTTGCTAGATGCTAACCTTGGACTTTAGACAAGATCTGACTAATTCCACTGAGAAAGAGGCCTAGAGGGTCACACACAAAGTGTGTCTAAGTATCTCAGTTAAATATTAATTTAATAAGTTGAATAAATATTTTTCCTAACAGTGGTTTAATAATTATTCAAGAATTCTTGATGACATTTATTTTGACACTAGTTATTCAAGAGAATATATTGTGGGTGAAATAATATATTTATTAGAATGTAATGTAGTGATATTTATTTTATAAATAAATAGCCATTATTCAAGGTCTAATAAATGTCGTGGAGGAAATAAAGAAAGATGGAAAAACAAAAGTACACGTTGTGTATATTAAATATACATGCCGTGTATTTTTTATGGGAATTTATGAGAAATAATATTACTTATTTAATTAAATAATATAATGTGAAATTCGCTAGGTGCATGTCAGGTAATATTAATAGTCAATTGTTATTATTAGACATGGGGTATTACTAAGAATTAAATGATATGAATAAATGATTTCAGATAATTAATTCATTTAATTATTCTATGTAATTAAAAATCCCAATTATATATTTCTCATTATCCTAAACATTTTTTGTGGTTGTGAAAAACATATATAGAGAAAGTTCTCAATCCAATAGAGAATCTTTTTCTTTCAAGAACACTCTCAAGATACGAGAGAGAGAGAGAGAGATCCTCCTCCACTAGATCAAGGCGATCGTAGGTGGACATCGCAAGTGAAGGCTCTTCCATGATAGCACCCAGAGATCCCTTCAGTGATGTCTAGAGATATGTGGATCTTGTTTGGATCACCGCTAGAGTAATCCTATACTTGGATTCTACAACGCAACGACAGATCACATCAGATCGTGACCAGAAACATCAACGATGAAAGAATTTCATCAATGTAATTCTTGTAAATTAATTAAATTAATTATAACCAACATATGATGATCCTATATATGGTTCTAGGACTCCCCTATTTTATTTTATTTTCTTCATTCTATTCTTAATATCTAGAATTTTATTATCGTTACAGATCACGAATTGATCATTGTTAACGCTAAAATTAAAGTTCGGTACACCCACCAACACGCTTTCACTATGCCCGGAACCGACAATTCTCTCCTTTAACCCACTAAATTCTCATTCCATATCATATCTTTTCCACACTCTTGAGCATGGTGTCATTATTTACCACACTTTAAGCACTTTATCGTCTCTTTGAGGTAGTTCCCATGGCGTGACTTCCCAAATTTTTGGCATCTGGGTCTTTGATTTTTCATCCCACCTTTGTCATTAGATCCACCAACTGGATACTCCATATTTTTTTTCTTGTCACCATAGACATTGAAATATTCTCCAAACTCAATCTCCACATTGAGAGAACATCAAAAAACTTCTTCATAACTCCCAAAGTCTCGAATCGATAGAGCCATTCAAATGTGTGGATTTAATCCAATATAGAATCTATCAATTTTTCTATCATCATTGATAACTAAACCTGAATCATACCATTCAAGCCTTGTGAAATTCACTTCGTAGGTTGTGATGGATTCTCCTTCTTTTTTCTTGAGCTCAATGAGTTCTTTCCCCATCATTGTGTGAAGAGTTATTTGGAAATACTTATTAAGAAACATTATCTTAAAGTCTTCCTATTTCATCTCTTCAATTTCCTTCCTTGGTTTGGTGTTCTTAATCAAATCCCACCATTGATCGGCCTCTCAAGGTAGATGATAAAATACTAGTGTCACCTTCTCCATCTCAGAATAGTGAAGCACAAAAAATATCTTCTCTATGGAGTTGGCCTACTATTCCACAACTAATGGGTCAGAAAATCCACTAAACGCCAGTGGTCGTTGCCACCTAAAATATTCTATATCCAGTTTCTCCTTCTTTAGTGAAGGAGGATGTTCCCCATTATTATGGTTATTATTCATAACCTGAGATAGTTGGGTAAGTATCACCATGTATTTTTTAATTCCACATCCCAAATCATTTGGGATGTCATTCAGTCAATCGTTGCATTGGCCCTCACACAAGTTGTTGGCCTCGTTTCTCCTAGTTCCCATCATTTTCTAAAATAGAAAAGGATAGAACAAAACCTAAGTCAACAAGTCATGAAAAACTTAATCATTTGTACGATTTATACTAAAATCATTACATATGGGATCCTTATTTAATGATTCTTCTTTGCATATTTTTACTTGGTCTCATGCTAGTGGTTTTCTCTAGGGTTCACAAATCCTAATTCCGAAATTAACTAAGCCTTCCCTCTGATACAAACTATAGTGACCCAACTTTTTTCTTAAATTACTATTACATAATTTTAAAGATAAAAAATAATATTACCCATAGATGATCCAAAGGTTTGGTGTATTTGGAAAACTATGACCATACATAACAATTACAACATCAAGCATAAACATTTATTTAATTCCTTCTTCTCTAGCTTCTTATTGGAACTTGAAATCTCCTTAGTACATGTAGTTACCAGAGGAAATACATCAAAAGGGGGTGAGATAAAACACAGTATGAGGATAGATAAGAAGAATATAAAAATGGCTGAGTATAACCATAACATAGGCAAATAATCATGAATGTGAGAGGAAACATTAATAAGAGACTTTAAATGTGGCAATGCATAAAAATGAAACGTCATGTCTTAGTGGTTAAATACCACAATTAATTGTGAACAAATCTAGAATCTTGTTCACACATCATTTCTAATTAACTCATGAGATTCATCACTTTACCCAATGCATTTGAGTACTGTATAATTCCGGGCGCACCCATCATATTGAAACATTTATATTGCGCTATATAATTTAAGGCGCACCCGTCACATCATAACATGATCATTTATCATGCATGCCACAATGAACATATATAAAAAATGAAAATAACTAAACCATTTAAAGTAATGGGTTTCATCTCATAATAACACATTCATTAACATTAGGTTCCCAAAATTAAGTGGGAATAACATACATGATACAATAGCCATGAACCTCAAGTGAGAAATAAAAGGAATGTTTTTGAAAGAAGAGTTATTTTGGAAAACATTTGTTTGTCACAAAATTCTATAGAAAACATTTATATCCCATTATAGGTAATATAATGATGAAATAATTATTTTTAAGGAGTTACCATTCAAAAAATGGAGTGAAATAGGGAGAACCCAAAGAAAGAAAGTTGGGTTTGAGATTTTCCCATTACCTTGTATCAGGACGCTTTCTTCAATTTAATATCCTATATAACCACATTAGATTCAATAATTGTCTACTAAATAACATTGTGTACATAAAAATGGTTTATTATGGTTTCATTAAGTTATTTAATGGGCATTTGTATGAGTTATCGAGTGTAAACATATTGTTTGGGAATGTTCATTTTTGCGGTTGTCTTGGGCGGTTCACATGTATTCATAAATGGAAGTTCATATAGAAAATGGGTAAACATATAAAACTGATATTTCATGTTATTAATTATATAATAGAAGCTTAAATGATATTATAATTAATTATATTATATACCATGTGGATGAATCATTAGACACAAATTAAATGATGATTGTTTGAGTTAATTTGGGCGGTTTTTTGACCAAAAGGAACTTGTTTTATTTAATCATTTAGTAAAATGTACCTAAGTTAGTTACAGAACATGAAATAAGACATAATACATATAATATAATATGGTTTAACAATAAATATGGTTTCATGACCAGATCTGAATGCTTTAAAGAAAACATGTCATTCTTGAAGGTGATAGATTAACACCTCATGAACAATGTTTTCTTTTATAAAATAAAATGAAGAAGAGAAGGGGTTTGGATAGTATAATATCCCATTAGTATCATAGAATTAAATTGTATGTATGATACTGAAGTTACCATACCATTTGGAAGAAGATAGGTGGGGATATAAAAATAGGAGAACTTGAAATTGAAAGGAAATTAAAGGAAAAGAGGGAGAGAAATTACCTCTTGAATCCTCCTCTTGAGATCCTCTTTAAGAGAACTAGGATTGGTATTTTGATGAGACCAGAAGCTCTTGGAAGTGGGGGAGTTTCTAGGAAAGATGATTTCGTAGAATTTAGTCAAGTATTGAAGTTTTATTGGTGTTAGGAAATGAGAGTGTGAAGGGTGGTTTTTATAGTGGAGGGGAGAGGGGATTTCTTAATATAAAATTCATTAATTTATTATTTCCCCAAAAGACAAGGAATAGTGAGTATTCAAAGACCAATAATAGTAACCATATCATGTGAACCTGAAACAATTGGTCTTACATCAGCATAACATCATGCATGACTCTATAATTAGCTTATTTATCTTATTTTGTGAATTATGGTATTTCACTATTCAAAAAAATTCAAGTGTTCCAGAAAAATCCCAAAACTTCACCCTAACAATTTTTTGACATGTAGAATCCAAAAATGAATTCTATTTTTCCAAAATAATTTTCTAAATATTATTAATTTAATTTTTAATTAAAATTATAATTTACTTGAAAAATACAGTTTTTAAAATTGAAACTCATTTTATAATATTTTAAAAAATTATATACAGTCTTATAAAATTATATTAAAACTAGAAGACATAGAATTGTTAATTTATGAAAATTTTTTAAGAAAATACATTTCATTTTAAATTAATTAATTAATTATTATTTATTATTTATGACATGCAAAAAAATAACAATACTTTTACTATGGTCAAATTGTCACTTTCTAAGATGCCTAAATTTTATTTAATTATTCACGGGTATGATTACTCTTATTTTGGAAGATTTAATTTTCTTAAGGGTCATATTACTATTCATATGGGAAGGTTACTATTCATAAGGGTGGGTTACTATTTACCAAAAATGAAGTTTTTCTATCATACTCCAAACATCTTACTGATCACAGCCATGTATGTCAAATTTCAAAATTCAAACCATAGAAGTGAAAAAATTATGTTTAATGGTCACATAGTATTTATTATCATGATATTTTATTTTTCATACTAATGGGATTATACTGTAAGTCATAAATATAGGAAGGTAATTCCATTGATAAAACATTGGGTCGTTACATTCTTCCCCCCTTATGAAATTTCACCCTCGAATTTTCATTTTACATAAACCGGTGAGGGTACCTCTCCTTCATCGCCTCCTCCAGTTCCCAAGTAGCTTCTTCAAGCTTATGGTTACTCCACAACACTTTGAAAAGGTGGGTTGTCTATTTCATAGAACCTTATCTCTCCTGTCAAAAATCTTCACTGGATGCTTCTCATAGGAGAGATCATCTTCCAGCTGTACCACCTCTGAGTTCAGCACATGTGAGGGATTAGGTATATACTTCCTCAAGAGTTATATGTGAAACACATCATGAAATTGAGCTATATTTGGTGTAAGTGCATGCTGATAGGCCACATATCCTATGGGGTCAAGGATCTCAAAGGGGCCAATGTACCTAGGGCTTATCATCCCTTTCTTTCCAAACCGCATGACTCTCTTCTATGATGATATTCAAAGGAAGACTTTATCTCAAACGTTGAACTCCAATTCCCATTTAAAGTTGTCAGTGTAGCTCTTTTTCTGACTCTGATCAGCTGTCATGTGTTTTTGGATAACATGATCCTTCTCTATTATCTCTTACACAAGATCAGGTCCAAGTAGCTTTCTTTCTCTAAATTCATCCCAATAAGTTGGAGTTATACATCGATTTCCATAAAAAGCTTCATACGGAGCCATCTGAATACTTGAGTGGAATTAATTGTTGTATGAGAAATCAACCAATGAGAGATTCTGATCCCATCCACCTTTGAGTTCTAGAGATTTCGATCATAGCATATTATCAACCGTCTAAATAGTCCTTTCAGATTGGCCATCAGTTTGGGGGTGACAGGCCGTGATGAAATTTAATTTAGTACTCAAATCATGTTGAAGACTCCTCCCAAATTTAGATGTGAACCTTGGATCATGATCAGAGAGAATCGAGATGGGAACTCCATACAGTCTCCCCACTTCCTTCACATATATCTTTGCAAGTTGTTCAAGTGAGAGGAATTCCTAAATAGCGATAAATTGGCCAGTCATGGTGAGTCGATCAACCACCACCCATATCATATTATGTCCCTTTGATGTCTTCGGGAGACCTATGACAAAGTCTATAGTTACATTCTCCTATTTCCACATGGGTATAGGGAAAGACTACATCATCCCCTTAACCTTTTTTCACTCTGGTTTAACTTGCTAACATACCAAGCACCTCGATATATATTCTGAAATCTCCTTCTTCATGTTATCCCACTAGAAGTGTTCTTGGAGATCATAGTATATCTTGGTACTCCTAGGATGGATAGATAAATTTAATCTATGTGCATTGTCTAATAGATCCTTCTTTATCCTAGGTGATGAAGGCACACAAAGCCACGTTCCAAAATGAATCACACCTTTATCATTGATATGTAACTCTTTCATCTTCCCTTTCTTTACTAAATTCACCCTCTTTTGAATCTCCACATAATCCCTTTGTGCTTCCTTAATCTTCTATTGGATGGATGGTTACACAATCATTTGGGCAAGTTAGTATATATCTCCCGCCCTTCTGATTTCTAAATCTATCATTTGCATATCCAAGTAGATAGGGTCTTTCTCAATCCATAACATGGATAGAGTAGCAAGTTCTTTTCTACTTAGAGAATCAGCTACCTTGTTCTCCTTTCCAGGATGATAGTGAATAGAGAAATTGTAATCCTTGATTTTCTCTAACCATATCCTTGGACGTATGTTGAGCTCCTTTTGTGTGAATATATACATTTGGCTCTTATGGTCGGTAGATATTCCATAAAATTTTCAATAAAGGTAGTGATGCCAGATTTTTTGGGAAAAAATCAAGGCTACCATCTCTAGATCATGTTTCGGGTCATTCTGCTCATGGATCTTCAACTGTCGTGAGGTTTAGGCAATCACATTATCATTTTGCATGAGTACGCAACCCAATCCTTTCTTTGAAGAATCACTGTATATCCTAAAACTTTCTCCATTTTTGGGTAGTGTGAGTATAGGTGCAGTGATAAGCCTTCTCTTTAGCTCCTTGAAGCTTATCTCACATTCTTCCATCCAGACATACTTTACCCCATTCCTTGTTAACGTAGTTAGCGAGCTTGACAATCATGAGAAATTTCTCACAAAATGTTGGTAGTACCCAGCTAAACCAAGAAAACTATGGATTTCTGTGACCCTAAAGGGATTGGTCCATTCCTCAATAGCCTTTGTTTTTGAAGGGTCCACATAAATTCCCTCACTTGTGATCACATGTCCCTAGAACGTGACTTGGTTCATCCAAAATTCACACTTGCTAAATATGGCGTACAACTTATCTTTTCTCAATGTCGCCAACACAAGTCTTAGATATTCTTCATGTTCCTCCATTCCCTTGTATTAGATGAGACTATCATCAATAAACACTACCACAAAATTTTCGAGGTAATTTATAAAGACTACATTCATTAAATCCATGAAGATTGCAGGGGAATTAGAAAGTCTGAAGGGCATCACCAGAAACTCATAGTGCCCATACCTTGTACGGAAAAATGTTTTCTAAATATCTTCCTTATTCACCTTTAGATGATGATATCTAGAATAAAGATCCACCTTTGAGAAGTATTGATATCCTCTTAACTGATCGAACAACTCGTCACACCTTTGAATAGGATAATTGTTTTTTATGGTGATCTGGTTGAGTTCCCGACAATCGATACAAAGCCGCATTGTTCCATCCTTCTTCTTCATAAAGAGCACTACCACACACCAAGGAGATTCACTTGGGCGTATGAACCCTTTTTCTAGATGCTCTTGCATCTACTTCTTTAACTCCTCCAGTTCGATAGGATCCATCCTATAGGAACACTTTGATATATGAGTAGCATCAAGTATGAGTTCTATTGAGAACACTACCTCAGGATCTGTGAGAATTCTGAGTAACTCTTTGGGAAATACATCACCGTATTCACTCATGATGGTAATTCCCACAAGGTTGGTACTATCCTTTGACTCAACCATTTGGGAGACATATGCTTAGTCATAGGGAATAAACACCCACACCATTGAAGTATTTTTCAATGGAGATTCATGATCTTCCTTGAATTTTTAGATGAGCATGGGATGGTTCAGAGTATGAAAAGATATTTTTTTTTCAACAGTTGATACGTAACAAAAGCTAATCCATTCCATTATAGTTTCGAATTCCACCAAGGGAAGTATTATGAGATTCACTAGAAGAATCTTCCCACATACTCCAAAAGGAGAAGACTCAAAAACTTGGGTTGCAATGATTGAACCACTTGGTGTTTTTTCAAATATCTCTACTTTAAAGTTTTTTGGATTCAATTCTATTAGTATTAGAAAACTTGTAAGATATAAATGAATGCGTATAACTAGAATCAAATAAGTATTTTTCATTCTATAGTGAATAGGAATTGTACCTTGTATGACTTCATTATCTTGATCCACTTCCATAGTAGTGATGGCATAAGCCTTTCCTTGTTCCTTTGGATTTGGTGGCAGCTGATACTGATTAACCTTGAGAACTCGAGGTTCAGTGCACTGTCTTGAAGAGTACCCTCGCTCCCTATAGTTGTAGCATTGAACCATGGGTGGTTCTCTCCTTTCATCCGCTAAATTCTCCTTTCTTTTACTATCTTTTTGATACTCTTGATCATGGTTTCCTACTTTCCCACACTTGAAGCACTTACCCATCCCTTTGATGTAGTTCCCATCCCACATTTTTGGCATGTGGGTTATTGATTTTTCTTCCCCCCTTTATCATTAGATCCACCAACTTGAAACTCCATCTTTCATTTCTTATCACCATATCCATGGGACCATTATCCAAACTCCATATCCACCTTGAGAGCACATCGAACAACTTCTTCCGAACTCCCAAAGTCTCAAATTGAAAGATCCATTTGAAGGTGTTATTTTAATCCACTAATGAATATATCAATTTTTCTATAATTGTTGATAACAAAACCCAAAGCATACCTTTAAATCCTTGTGAAATTAAATTATTAGGTTGTGAAAGATTTTCCTTATTTTTTTTCTGCTCTATGAATTCTCTCTCCATAATTTTTCAAAGAGTTCTTGGGATATACTTGTTAGGAAACATTATATTAAAGTCTTCCATTATATATCTTAAATTTCCTCCCTTAGATTGGTGTTATTAATCAAATCCAACCGTTGATTTCCATCTCCATCTAGACGATAAACGGCTAGTGTCACCATATCTGTCTCAGAACAATGAAGCATAGAAAATATCATATCCATGGATTTGATCCACTTTTCCAAAACTAGTGGGTTGGAAGATCCACCAAACGTCGGTGGTCGTTGGGGCATAAAACATTTGATATCCAGTTTCTCCATCTTTGGTGAAGTAAATTCCCCATTATTATGGTTATTGTTCATAACCTAAGATAATTGGGTAAGCATCGCCATGAAGTTTAGAAATACACCTCCAAAATCATTGGGGATGTCATTCATGCAATCATTTCATTGGCCCTCACACGATTTATTGGCCTGGTTTCTCCTAATTCCCACCATTTTCTAAAATAGAAAAGATTAAAACAAAACATAAGTCAACAATTCATTAATAATTTATTCATTTGTACAATTTATACTAAAATCATAACATATGGGATACCTATGTAAAGATTCTTGTGTGAATATTTGTACTTAGTCTCTTGCTAGAGGTTTTTTGTAGGGTTCACTAATCATAATTCCAAAATTAACTAAACCTTGCCTCTGATACCAACTATAGAGACCCCTCATTTTTATTAAATTACTATTTCATCATTTTAAAGCTGAACAAAATAATATTATTACACATATAGGATCCAAAGGTTTAGTGTCTTGGGAAAACTTGGACTATATATAACAATTACAACATCAAGCATAAACATTTATTTAATTCATTCTTATCTAGCTTCTTATTGGCAGTTGACCTCTCCTTAGTATATGTAGTCACCTGAGGATATAAATAAAAAGGGGGTGAGATAAAATCCTAGTAAGAGGATAGATAAGAACAATTTAACAATGGGTGATCATAACCATAACATAGGAAAAGTATCATGAGCATGAGAAGAAGCATTAATGAGATACTTGAAATGTGGAAATGCATAAAAATGAAACATCATGTATTAGTGGTTAACCACCACACATACTTGTGAAAAAAGCTATAATATTATTCACACATCATTTCACATTAACTCTTGAGATTCATCACTTTACCCAGTGCATTGGAGCACTATATAATTCCAGGCACACCCATCACATTGAAACATTCATATTGCGCTATATAATTCTAGGCGCACACTTCCTATCCTAACATTATCATTTATCATGCATGAAACAATGAACATATATAAAAAATGAACATAAATAAACCATTTAAAAGAATTATTTTCATCTCATAAGAACACATTCATGAATATTGGGTTCCCAAAATTAAGTGGGAATAACATACTTGATACAACAACCATCAACCTTGAGTGAGAAGTAAAAGGTTTGTTTTTGAAAGAAGTGTTATTTTGGAAAACATTTGTTTGTAATAAACTTCAGTAGAAAGAATTTATATCCCAGAGTAGGTAATATAATGATGAAAAAATTATTTTTAAGGAGTTACCATACCAAAAATGGAGTGAAAGAGGGAGAACCCAAAGAAAGAAGGTTGGGGTTGAGATTTTCCCCTTACCCAGTATCCGAATGATTTATTCACTTTGATGTCCTATATAACCACATTAAATTAATTAATTGAAAATTACAGAACCTTTTTTAAATTAATATGGTTTATTATGGTTTCATTAAGTTATTTTATGGTCATTTGGATGAGTTATAGAGTATAAAAACATTGTTCGGGAATGTTCATTTTTACTGTTTTCTTGAGCGGCTCACATCAATTCATAAATGGAAGTTCGTGTAGAACATGGGTAAAAATATAGAACTGATAAGTCATTTCATTAATGATATTACAGAATTTTAAATGATATTATAATTAATTATATTATATACCATGTGGATGAATCATTAGAAAAGAATTAAATAATGATTGTTTGAGTTAATTTGGACGGTTTTTTGACCACAAAGAACTTTTTTGTTTAATCATTTAATAAAATGTACCTAAGATAGTTACAGAACATGAAATAGGATATAATACATATAATATAATCTGATTCAACCATAAAAATGTTTTCATGACAAGATCTTAAATCTTTAAAGAAAACATGTCGTTCTCGAAGGTGATAGATTAACACCTCAGGAACAACTTTTTCTTTTATAATATAAAAGGAATAGGAGAGGGGGTTGAATGGTATAATATCCCATTAGTATCATAGAATTACAGTATATGTATTATAGTAGAGTTACCATACCATTTGGATGAAGATAGTTGGGGAGATAATAAGAGGAGAACTTGAAATTGAAAGGAAATTAAAGGAAAAGAGGGAGATAAATTACCTATTGAATCCTCCTCTTGAGATCCTCCTTAAGGGAGCTAGGCTTGGGATTTTGATGATACCAGAAGATCTTGGACGTGGGGTAGGGGATAGGGAAGATTCTTGGGCAGATTTTAGATAATTATTGAATCTTGAGAGGTGTTAGTAAATGAGGGTGTGAAGGGTCGTATTTATAGTGTAGTGGAGAGGGGATTTATCAATATAAAATTCATTAATTTATTATTTCCCCACAAGACAAGGAATAGTGAGTCTTACAGGACCAAGAATAGTAATTTTATCATGTGAACCCGAACCAATTGGGCTTTCATCAGTAGGAAATCCTACATGACTCTATAATTAGCTTATTTTTCTTATTTTGTAAATTATGTTATTTCACTATTCATAAACAATTCAAGTATTTCAGAAAAATACAAAAAAATTACCCCAAACATATTTCAAAGTGTAGAATCAATTAATGAATTCCATTTTTTAAAAATAATTTTCTAAATATGATTAATTTTTTTTAATTAAAATCATAATTTACTTAAAAAATACAGTTTTTAAAATTAAAACTGATTTTATAATGATTTCAAAAATTATGTAAGTTCTTATAAAATTATCTTAAAACTAAAATAAATATAATTGTTAATTTATGAAAAAATTTTAATAAAATAAATTTTCATTTAAATTAATTAATTAATTATAATTAATTATTTATGACTCACAAAAAAATACCAATACTTTTACTGTGGTCAAATTGTCACTTTGTAAGATGCCTAAATTTTATTTAATAATTCATGGGTATGGTTACTCTTATTTTGGATGATTTACTATTCATAAGGGTCATATTACTATTCATAAGGGTAGGTTACGATAGATAAGAGTATATTACTATTCACCAAAAATTATGTTTTTCCTATCGGACTCCAAACAACTTATTGATCACAACCGTGTATATCAGATTTTTGAAATTCAAACCATAGAACTGAAAAAATTATGTTTCATGGTCACATAGTATTTAGTATGATGATATTTCATTGTGGTTCCTAATGGGATTAAACTATAAGGAAAAAATATAAGAAGGTAATTCCATTGATAAAACATTGGGTCGTTACAATATAGGTATAATGTCTTTATAAACTGGGAAATATAAACAACTAGTTCATAATACATCTACATTGTCTCCCACATATTCCTTCGTAACTAGATACCTTTTTGACATGTCTTATATAATACCCTTATTTGTGACCTAGGGAAAAGAAAGATAAGAAAGGGTGAGCTTAGATGCTCAATAATGGTTAATATAGAGATATCAATCATAATATTTAAGAACATAACATTTGAAAATCATATCCTTCGTGTGAAAGATTGGGATATCATGCCATGAGATAGTTCATAAAAGTTCATAAGAATCAATAAACATAATCCCAAAATTCATAACATAGGATATGAAGTTTTACAGTATACACATAATAATATAAAATCATCTCATATTATTTACAGATCATTACCATGACCATCATAGCTGACAAACTCCATTATTGAACTGATCTCACTCTTCGTTTTGAACCAGTATTACTGAACCGAGATCATTTAACATTCCAAACCTGTCTATCTAATGAAATATAAGTCATTACCCAATTCATTGGAGTGAGATATAGGTCCCACCCTTCTAATAATGAAATCATTCTAATGTGTTCCAAAACATAAATAATTCACCATAGCATTACCAATGGAATAAAATGGGTTTCTCAAACATCATTCCATCATAACATAATCCATATAAAACAAATGAATTTAACAAATATAATTTCATCATATATACAATCGAATAATAGTGATAATAGGGATATTAACATAACCATATTTAAATAACGTCTTCTTAGATGGAAAATAATTTTGAAAAAATAGTTGAAATTAATTCCTGAGAAAAATATCCTTTTTTCTTCAAAAACATTTTCTTTTCTTAAAATTGCACTCAATTTTAAAAGAAAAGAAATTATTTTAAAATAAAAAAGAAATATTATAAATTAAGATTCATGGAAATAAGGTGTTATGAATGTTTAAATAATCTGTTCATTCCATATAAGTTAAAAGAAAACATTCTTCTCATACTTTTGACAAAAAGTTAAAAAGTACCTCGTATCGAAAATGAAAAATGATTCCTTTCATATCATTTCATAAAAATTCAACAATGGGTAAAATTTATTTTAAAAAGCATCTGAAAAATATTATGAATATTTTATAATAAATATGTATAAAACATAGACAGAGATGATAAATATACTCCAGTAAATACTTACATGTAAACAATCTCCGAGAAAAATGAAATTGAAAAACTATCCATTACCTTAGGTACGATTTCGTTTTTAAGTATCCAAACCACTTGTATAATGATTTAAATAATGTGATTGAATTATTATATAATCCTAGTAATTTTTATTATGTCATATATAATCATATTATCATCCATTTTTAGTAACATTATTACTTGTCCATCGGGTATTAACTTCTTTATTTTATTACGCATGTTTTGTTAGATAAGTTCTTGTTCCTATTTTTATGTTATAGTTATAACATTTAAAAAATGATATTTGTATAATACATATCATATTTATTTGTTAAATTCATTTATATAATCATGATTTAATGAAGATCATGTATAATGGATCACATCGTATCGTGGAGACGGTAGGCCGGCCTTTGCATGAGCACCGATATCATTCTCATAATTGTTGAATGGTATTGAAGTGGATGGTTTATAATATTTCATAATAAATATCATGTTATATCAATCATATATAGTTATTATTTATATCCTTATACCCATCCAAGTAAGTTGGTAGTGAAAAATAGATTACACCACAGCGTGGAGATGCTAAGTCATACGTACACACGCATGGTGATTTTTTTCATAGGATAGATAGATGGTTGAATAAGATTGTTTCATAATAAAAAAACATATCAGTATATAAGTGATACTGGATTTATTACTTTATAATGAAACAAATCATTAACAGGAAGTAGAGGAAGAAGAAATTTTGAAGGAACCGGTAGAGGAGATTACCTCTTCTTCGACGTGTTCCCTCTAAATGTCCTCTTGAAGCACTAGAGGTGGTATATGAAGAAGGCAAGAACCTATAAAATGTTACTATAAAATTTTATAATAAAATATTTTAGGTTATACCCAAGCATTAAGGGTCAATTATTTTTTAATAAATGGGGGAGGATGTTTCTTTTTATAATTGAGGTTAGGGGAACTTTTGGAAACTCCCAAAAATATTAATTTATAATAAAATTAAAACACATCAAAAAACCCCAAAATTGAAAAATTTATAATATTATATGATATATGGTTGTATTTTCATCAACCATTAAATTTTAGATAGGTTTTCCTATCAATTTAATCATTATCATTTTAAAAAACACTTAGTTATTCTATTTAATTTTCAACTAGGGAAACAAATATTTCAATATAAAAAGGGTGAAATATTTAATTATTTGATATAAATTAGACCATAAATAAATAAATTTTAATATTTTAGAACATATAATAATTATTATATATTTTTAAAAATGTTTTATGGATTTTAAATAATTGAGTAAGACATTATTTTGATAAACAATCAATAGTGTCAATTTTGACACTATTCAATTCATTGATTTTTTAAAATAATAATACAGTAAGTTAACTTACAAAAAAGTATTTTATTATACTCCTAAGAGGTAAATGTCATCTATAAAATTCAATTTATATATTAATTAGTATAAATTATATTTATTTTAATATTTTTTATAATATTTATTTGATAGTTCCCTTAATAAAATATTTACTACGATAGTTTTGTGTAAATATTTTTTATGCTTATCTGTTGAATATAAATTAAAAATGAAATAATATGAAAATTTTAATCCTCTATATTTTATAATAATACTTATAATACAATATATATTATGTAAAATCCTACATTAAAAATGTTTTATTAATTAAAACATAAATGTGACAACTTTAACATCACTTTGGATAAAATACTATAAGTTTCATAATCATTCCCATATGGATCCCAATGGTAAATAACTCGACCCATGGATGATTATAGTCTATATATACTCACAAAATAATATTTTTGCTTGTTTTTTAGTTTTTAAATTGTTATTATAATTTTAATAAAAATTAGTTCATTGATTTTTCATCAGTTAAATATTTTTTGCATCATCAATATATAAAAATTTATGGTAATTATTTATTCAAATAAATTAAAAATATATTACCATGAAAAAGAAAAAAAATTAGACTTAAAATGAGTATTTATAATTGAATTTATATTCTGTATAACCTTATATTAAAAAATATTTTTGTTATTGAAATTTGAGTGAGGCATATTTAACTTTTGTTTAAATAAAATAATTTCAAGGTACTAATTTCATCCAAGTGGATTATAAACGATAAAATTTTGATCCAAGTATTATATAGGTCAAACCACACTCTTCCAATGATATTATTACAAGTGTGAGGGTAATTTTATAACATTAGTTTTATGCTTTATTACCCAATTTACCCTTTTAATATATTAATAGAAATTACATAAATTACTATTCAAAGTGCCCAACAATTAATGAAATATATGTACATAATTTGGACCTATTGATTAAAAATGAGGAAATTTTTTTTCAAAATTCAAAACCCAAAAGTTTTAGTAATTAGGTTGAAATTAATCACGTGGTAAGAAAGAGAGAATGAGTTTTAAAAATTAAAACATTGCAAAATATTAAAAAAAATTCACATCTGAATTCAATGTAAAATTAATGTCAATGAAGTAAATTATTTTAAATGAAAAAATATATTCTATTTATACATTAAAACCTTTCAATAATATAATTTTTCCATATAAATTATTTTGATTAAAAAAGTTGTTTTCAATTACAATTTTGTGTGTTTTTACTATTCATCAATATATAAAAGTTATCAGAAAAATATCAAAAATTCAACCAATGTAAATTTTTATATCCCACTTATAAATAATAGTTTTATGGTTTAATATAAAAATTATTAATTTTTCAAAATTTTATTTTTAAAAGGGTTCACCATTAAAAGGAGGTAAAATTTCCCTTTTAAAAAATGATGGTTTTTATACATAATATATCGTTTATTCAAACCCAATGAAAAAAATATATATTTGATGAATATAATTTTTTTAATAATTATATAAAATATAAATTTCATTTGGAAATAGTAATTCGCTCAATTTATTCATACAAAAATGAAAATATATAATTGATTTAATTAAACTCATGATTATGTGCAATGCAATCTATTGAAGAATTAAAATTATTTAAAGAATATATTTTATATAAATATAAAGGTGTTACAATTTTAAATTTCACAAACATTTTATAATGTTTCATTTAAACACTCACACCACATTTAAAAACCAAATCTACTTTCATCAAAATGCTAAACTGGCCACACATAATCATCACTTCCAAAACCATTAGAAATACACCACTTTCAAATCGAGAACCATTTAGGAAAAAAAGGTTAAAGAAACTAAAGACATTATTTTATAAGAATAATACCTTTACCAAACCAAACCATGCTTTAAAAATAAAAAATAACATAAAAAATATAATTAGGCATTTTATCAAACATTGGGTGTACATAACATAACAAAATGACACCACATACTTCAAAAAAATTAATAAAGACACTTCATTTATCATCAAATAATTATTTAAAAATAATACATCCGTGTTAAATATCCAAGGAAGTTGTGAAATGAAAGAAACTAATAATTCGTAATTTTATGGACAAGTTCAATGGGAAACCCCCCTCTGACTCAGAACGCTACAAAAACGAAAACCTGAAACCACTCCAAAAAGGTTTCAAATGGAAAGAAAATACAAGAGAAAACTTGAAAATAAAAAACCCCAATTAAAACTCAAAGATACATGAAAATTTTATCCTATAGACCGATGAAGTATAATAACTTAAGAGAAAATGTAAGAAGGTGGTTGTGGAAGAAGAGAGGATACGATTACCTTGATGATTTCCCTTAAAACATGAAGAAACCATTAGATCCAACCCACGAGAGAGAACGAGAGTCATGGATAATAAGGGAAGAGATCCATTTAGTTCTCACAAACAATAAGTGGGGATAAATGGTCATTTTGGATTTAAATTCTAAAAGGTGAGGATGGAAAATTCAAACTTTTATTTACCTCGATAGGTCACATGGTTAGGCCGCATGGTTTTCCAAACTGTGTGGCAACTGTGTATCACTCAATCTCCAAGAGCAACAATATACATAGTTTTTATACATAGTTTACCAAACCATGAAACAACTGTGTAGTCACCACTGTCCAAAATGGAAATTGGTTGCATGGTTTCACTATAGGGAAATTGCAGCACAGTAGAGAGCTTTTTTGGAAATGGTGGTGGTTTAAACCACCGCCATATGATTCTGTCATGATTTCTAAAAACTTATACTAAATTTTGTGTCACCATACAATACACAATAGTTTCTTCAACTTGGCGGTGGTTTCTAGTAACTGTCGTTGAGATCACATTTCGCGGCTGTTGGTGGTGGGTTTAGCGGCAGTTTACCGGACAAAAATGTTTCTTTTTTTAGCATCGGTTTAAACCGCTATTAAAAAACAATACTTTTGTCAAGGAAAACTACCCCTAAACCCAAGACCAACTTCTTGGAAATGGTAAAAAAATTAAAACTATCTTGTGGCAGTTTTAATCACCTCTAAATTTTTGTATGTAGTAGTGGTTTTAACCACCACAAGTAGTTATATACCAAATTACAGTGGTGGTTAAAACCACCACTAAAAAACATCAATTTACAAAGAGGTAGATTAAACCACCGCTAATGGTATATTTATAAAAAATTATATGATTCTATAGCCCTAGTACCAGTGCCCTAAAAAAAGTGCCAATTTCAAATGCACATACATCGTATATCCAAAAGAATACAAGGAAACTAGCATTTTCATAAGAAAAGAACTTTCAAATCCACACGCTTATTAAATTTGGAAACTCATAATAGAGATAAATAATATGGTGGGGTAATGAAATATGATTTTATAGGATACCACATTTTGGTCTAAATATTACAATATAAGAGTTCTAAAAGAAGAATATCATTCTATGGAGAGAGTTACCATGCCATTTCAATCATAAATTAGTAAGGGGCATGTACAAATAAAGCCATAACTCATGCCATATCTTCCTATGAAAAATTTACCAATTTGTTGGGATCCTAATTCATGGTGTGATATATGATCAGTTCCGCCCTATAGATAATGTGTGGGTAGACCAAGAGAAAATTACAACTCCTTTTTGGCCATTTCTATATTTGGTGAAAGGGACCAGTGCAACAATATATGAGTAAAGGACATCCCATTCAAGAAGTAGTTGAACTAATTCTTAAATGAGCTAGATGAAAATATATTAAGGGGGTAGAACATATTCCATTGTGTATTCGAATGGGGAAGGAGAAAATATATATAAATATTCTATTGAAGAGATAGTGAATGTTGTGGGGCTATAAAATAATGTATAATTCTCCCATAATCGGGCTTACAAGGTTAATTTCCATGCTGATCTATAGCTAGATTCTTCATATGAGGGATGCACACATGGGGTGTGGTCAAGGACCATCATTAAGGTGGTGATGTGTGATACGTGGTAGCCCATAAATCTAGATTTTCATATATTAGAGGAGTTATACAATGTGATAAACTAGATCAGCCAAGGGAAGACTCTGCTCCATGTATAAAGGCCCTTAATCTTCTTATATTTCTATGTAGTATCAGCCATGGGGGGATATGATTATTGAGAGCACATCTCTCCACCCTGGACCAATTTTAATCCAACAATTTGGAACATCTCCTGAAGCTTCTCGCTCATGTCAGAACCTATGGATGTGCTTAAAATGGTCAGGTCAAGGGAATGAATCATGTTCCACCCATTCCCCCTCCTAATAGGGATGGTGACTGATGAGGGAGTAAAATTTGATATAGAATATACAGGTGAATCTTTTAGTTGAACCTTCTATAGTTGAATATGTAATCCATACAATTCAAACTCTGGGTCAAGTGGGTGTTGGTAAATTGGGACAAGCAGTGTATCATGGATCAAAATTTAGTAAAAAGAACCCACCCGTCTTCCATGGTGACAAGGAAACCTTGAAATATGAGGAATAGTTTGATCAGATTGAGAGTATCCTCAATTTCCTGAATACTCATAAGGACTTCAGGTGGGTTTCTCTATGTATATTCTTGAAGGACCAGGTAGGAGATGATGGGACTACATCGTGCAAGCTATGTTTCATGAAGAAATTACCTGGACTTATTTCATGAAAATATTCAGCCAATAGTTTTACCTTGAGGAATTATGTTTAGAAATTATTAGTAGTTTCTAAACTTATAGAAGGGAAAGTGTACCTTTATGGAGTATTCCCCCCATTTGTCTGAGTTTGTGCATCTAGCACCAGAGCTATTCACCAATGAGTTGCTAAAGTCTAAATGGTTTGAGTAAGGATTGAGTCCAAATATTCAATAAATGTTGACTATCATGTGTATTCTAACCTTCATAGATATGGTCTAAAAATAAGGTCTAGATTAGGCAGATATATTTAGAATGACAGGTTTTGGTGGAGCTTCAGTTAGAGGGGTTGTTACCCAAGGTGTATTTTTTTGGATAGAAAAGAGTACACAAGGGGGATTAGTTTTATTTAGGATTTGTTTAAGGGGATTTATCAGGGTAGAACAATGTTTTATTATAATAGTGTGGAAGGTGTGTTCATACAAAGCCTAATTGTGAGGATGATCCTAATAATTGCCATCATTGTGGACAATTTGGTCATGTAAAGTGTTTTTTAATGGATATCCTAGGGCAGTAAGAAAGGATCCAATTTCACCGAGGGTTCAAAGGTTCATAACTATGATTCCATGGGTGGTGGGTCTAATATTTAGGCCAAGGGGCATTTTTATTTGGCTAATACTAGATGGATTTACATGGAAGAGTATGTGATAAATGAATCTGAAGAGGGTTTAACTACTATTAGAGGTACAATGTTTATTTAATGTATTATTGTTCTAGATTTTTTTGATATATGTGCTAATCATTTCTTTATATTGTTAAAGTTAGTTGACATGTTGGAATTAATTTTAGAACTTATGTCGTTCTTATTTTATATTTCCACACCTTCGGAAAAGAGGTCTGAACATGATTCCAATTGTCCCACGTGTCAGGTGATGATAGATGACTTCAAGGTGGTGTGTGAATTTTTAGTTCTTGATGTTGACATCAAAAAATTGATAACAGGAATAGATTAAATGATCAACAGTAAGGCCAACATAGAATTTTATCTTCATTCAGTACAGTTTTTATCGTCTAATGGGGTCACTCATGATGTTTACTGTGAGTGGGATTCTAGATCATGAATGGTGGGGATTATTATTCCTCATAATTGGGTAAAATCATTCTAGTTGTCAAAGATTTATCTTGATTTCAATGAACCTTGTTTGGGATGTTAACTTCTTGCTATGGTATGTACATACCCCAAAGTCTTTTAGGAAGATTTTTCTGGTTTACCACCATAGAGAGAGGTCAAATTTACTATCAACATTTTCTCTATTATGATGTCCATTTCTATTCTATCTTATCAAATGAAACCTAATGTGTTGGTGGAACATAAAGTTCAGCTTCTAGGCCTTAAGGTGAAATGATTTATTCATCCTAGCCTGTCACTGTTTTCTTTTCCTATGCTCTTTCTTAGAAGAAAGATGAAAGTATTAGACTTTTTTGTGGATTATTAAAAGGGAATGTGGTTTTAAATTCATTGAGGATAAAATTACTAACACAAGCCATGAAGGAATCATTTATGGAGTGGTCTCTTATGAGTTTGTTTGCTAAGATGATATTGGGAGTGGAAGAAATTGGTGGAATGAAGTTCTTGGATTTGTAGTGGGTGATGGGTTCCTAGAGAAAATTGAGTATGTATTATCAACCATAGATGAATTGATTGATAAAGAGAGTTATCTAGTTTCTTGAGAATATGATTCATAAATATAAATATTCATTAATATAATATTAGGATCATAAATTCCTAGCATATTTGGAAGACTAGGTTAATTATACATAAAAAGAAACATGATAAATCAAGAAAATGTTAGGTCATGAAAATGTTAAGTGACAATTATGCTCCACACATGATACATATAAAAACCAACTGTTACAATATTTTTCCAACATATCAACAATACCACTAATCACTGTCTGATGATGAACACAACTCCTCACTCTCTCCACCTCCATCTCTACTTCCTGCTACCACCTATAAGAACATTATATTAAAAATTAAATATTGTTGTATATTTATATTTAAACTTAAAACCATGAAATGATTGAAATAAATGATTTTGAATTTGTTTGATTTACCTACTCACTACCAGTCGATGCTATACCACCAGGGATAGATCCAGTCATCTTCTAAAATAAACCAATCCCCAATTTCTGCAAAGTGGATATCTGAGTCCCCTGTTCCTGAACTATGTTTTGTAGAGAAAAAATATATATCTGAGTATCTCATGTTATGGAATGAATACAACCAGGAGTATATGAATCTGTAATCCCCATTGTTCAACTAAAGACTTTAGATGGTACAGGTCCCAAACCCATCCCGTGCACTCGACCATGATGCTCCTTCCCAAGAACTTTAGCAGCTGGGTCATCCTGGGAGATAGAGTATGACTGTGCAGGATTTACATCCCATATTTCTTTATTTTTTACCTATAAATAAAATATCAGTCATATTAGAAGAAATATATATTAACATAGTGACAACTAATAATAAGTTATTATAATGGAAAATGAGTTCATACACCAACTTCTTTGGGAGGCTTATTAACAAAAATTCCATCCAATTTGTTATGAACATTCAACCACACAACTGTTCGGGATGCTCAGTGTCCTAAACTATGTGACTACATTAAACAAAGATAAATCAATAATTTAATATATTAAATAGATAATATTGTCTTATAAATATTTAAACAAATGAAAATATTTCCTGTCCCGATCGACTTCTAGAAAAACTCTTTGACCCCATAGTATGAAGGATGGCTTTCCTAGCCCAGATTGATGCATTATTCCTTGAAAGATCCATAAATAAATAAAATTTAATTTAATAGTAATGTATTCAATGTAATTTCCTCTTCATATACATGTATAAATGTAAAATTATATTAATATAATAACATATATTTGAAGACTATCTACTTCTCATCATGATTTCAGTCAATAAAAACTTTACATTTCCCTTTGGGTACCCCATCAGGTAGCTTGTCATAAATCTGTTGGGAGGTCAATGAAGTATCGTTGAAATTACTCCACAATCTCTATTTAAAGTCTTTCCTTTTCTTTTCTAGATTCTTCTATGTCCACTTTTGTGCTTGCACATCAGCAATAATAAAGTGAAATAACGTATGTACTCATAAATTAATTTTGAAAATATTATAATTTAATAACATAATGACATTAAATTATAATGTAATGTTTTAAAATTACCTTTATTTGGGAATCAAAAACTTTATTTTTCCAAGTTAAATGCATATTCCTCCAATAGTCATATTAAATAGGAAGGGAAACCAGCTCTGTGGCTAGCTGGCCAAGAAATCCTACGACATTATCAGTAGGGACTCCATATGAATTAAATGGGACAATGATATTCTCTTCGGTAAATTCCATACATCTTCACATTTTATATTTTTATCTATAGTTTCATTGTTTCCATCTTTAATAAACAAAAAGTTAGTATAAAAAAATTACAATAAATTTATTCATATTTAAATTTGTACCTATGATAGTCACCCCACTATATCCCCAGTAAGAACTAGAAGTGGTGCGCTGCTCTCTCACAACCGAGGCTCATAAAGGGGGAGGAGATGACTGAGATGCTAAAGGGACACTCATAGAGGGTGTAAGAGATGGTGTAGGGGGATATGGTGCATAGCGGCAAGCAGATGGTGGCTTAGATGCCATAGGGAGGGAGACAGATGGATCGTCATCTGTCGGTGTGGTCAATGAAATATTATTACGCTTCCTCCTTAGCATTCTTACCATTTAATAAAATTAAATTATGTTCAGAACATATATTTCAAAAAAATATGCATAAAAAAATTTAAAAATGATAACATATGCATAATACTAACAAAAAAATACATAACAATGAGAATGAACGACTTTAGAAATGAAATAATTGGTTTCTAAATGAATGCATAATTGTACGTACAATCATTTTACCCTTTAATCATGTCAGTATCTTGATCCATTACTTCATCCACTTCATCCATCCTTACTAGAATAATATTTTCAATATCAGGATGAAAAAATAGGTCTTCTTCTTGCTGTTGATGAGATTCAATGTCAAAGGTCAAATTTTCCAATTCATCAGCCTTATCATACAAATCTCTTTGTTTTACATGAGAAACTACACTCCACCCTTCATCCACAACATCATTCACATAATATACCATTTTCTCTTATGATGATAATATATATAGATTAGGAAGTACATGATCATCAAAATCCATCAAGTGAGAGAAGTTCACATAAGTAAATTGCAAGGAATCTCTTTTAACACCTCTCATAATATCGATCCAATTACATTTGAATCAAACAACTGAAGGATTCCCATGTTAGGTTAATTCAATAATATTAGTCAGCTTTCCATAGTAGTCTACTTTATCAAATGTAAATATACAACTATTCTATGTTTTCAAACCCTCTTCTCGATCGACTGTACGAAATCTAAATCCATTCACACTGTAAGCGTCGAACTTTCTAACATGTTTTAGAGGACCTCAAGCAAGAAACATGAAATATTCTAAAAACTCATCTCGATTATCAGTATTCATTATCTAAAAAAATAAAACATTATTAGATTTATAAAATATATGTTTCAACCAAATATCCATATTTATTGTAATATTTAAGAACTTACATGTCGCACAAACCGTTCTATAATCTCTTTATTAACAAAATTTTTTATATCTTTCTCATTTAATGTTCAACATCTCATTCATCTCATTATTTTTATCTTCAACTCTTAAATAAATGGATTTTCAATTTTACTATTCAGAAAAACATTTCTATGTGCCTGTAATAATTCCATTTCTGTCAGTGTAACATTTGAGGTCCTCCCAACTGATCGGCCAATAGCAGGAAATATTTTTTATTTTCCATGTATTTGAGATCCATTAGATGTGTTGTCAACATGTCCAACTCAATTAAATCTTGTCTCAATATCATCCATGTATCTAGAATAAAAGGTAGGACACTCCTCTGCCAAATATCCTTCAACAATAGAGCCTTCAGGTTGAGCTTTATTTCTCATATATAACTTTAAATGCCCAAGATATCTATGAAATAAAATAAACAAACATAATTATGCATTTAATGAATTTCCAAAAATTGTTTACTAAACTGAAAACATATAAATATAATACCACTTAAATGGATATATCCATTCATAATGTATGGACCCTCATAATTTAGCTTCCTCAACCAAATGCACAGTTAAATGCATCATGACAGTAAAAATGACAGAGGAAATATCATATCCATTTCACAAAGTGTCACTAAAAACCTCCCCTTGAGGTTGTCAAGACCAAATGGATGTAGAGATTTATCAAATAGTGGTCTGAAAAATGTGTAGAATTGCCGTACAATAACAATAACTTTTTTAGGTAATAATTTATGCAATCTCAATGGTAGTAACTGTTGTAAAAAAATATGTGAATCACAAATTTTCAATCCATGTAACCTATGATGAATTAAGTCAACACAACTTGATAGGATACTTTAATACCCATCATATACCTTCACATGCTTTAAAATTTGAAGGAATGTATCTATATCCCTATTTTTCATTGAAAAAATTGTCGGAGCATACTTTTCATTCTCATCTGGACAAAGATCACATTTTATGTTTATTACTTGTTACTATTTCCGAGCATTAAGATGATCCATCGACTTTCAATGCTCATTAGGTAATGTAAAGATCAAATTTTCACAAACATTCTTCTCAATATGGATCACATCATGATTATTCTGTAACAAATTAAATTCCCAATAGGGACGTTTGAAGAATATACATTTTTTCTTCTATTATTGTGTTCCTATTTAACTTGATGATGCACTTAAAACTCATTTACCACTATCATTAAATTGTTGAACCTTCCCAAATTCTATTTCAGCATTTCCAAGATGTTCCAAAATTTTAAAACCGGTTAACAACTTTGGAACTGGTCTACAATCAATGAAACCATGGAATTTTTTTTCTGTTCACCCGAAATCTATGAGATGCATCGAGAAATCTATGATGGAATAAGAAGCAACAATTTCTACTGTGGGGTAGCTGTTTGGGCTCAAAATAAAAGTAAAAAATAGGAAAATCGAAACCCATGTAAGTGTTCCAACTAGATAAATTCCCAAGTCTAGGTTAGTCACTAATGGTCCACATTAGAGCATCATGCATTTTGACCTTTGTTTTAGAATAAGCATCATAAGTCTCAATACCGTTGCTTCATAACTCCTGTATTTATTCAATTAAATGATTCAAGTATACACCAATGTCATTTATAGGCATTTGTTTTACAGGAATAATCATTGAAATGATAAAATATGTTTTTTGTATACACATCCACTGAGGCAGATTGTAAGGGATCAAAACAATTGGCCAAATGCTCTAACTAGTACTCAAAGTCCCAAATGGGTTGAATCCATCGACAGCCAATCCTAATAGAAAATTCTTAGGATTGGCTGAGAAATCTGTATGTAATGAATCAAATGTCTTCTGTGATTGTGAATCTAGTGGATGTCGCATTAACCCATCATTTTTATTATCTACATAATTCTGCTTCATGTGTTCAAC
This sequence comes from Viscum album, assembly GCA_963277665.1. NCBI lineage: Eukaryota > Viridiplantae > Streptophyta > Magnoliopsida > Santalales > Viscaceae > Viscum > Viscum album. The sequence continues at coordinate 177,084,550 of OY728164.1, forward strand.
GGTTTTCGATGACATGAATAATCTTTGCAATCAAGGCATTAAAGGAAAGTAACAGAAAACCTTTGTAGGTGTGTTACCTTTCTTCTTCTTTATGGTAGTATGTTGATTCAAACTTCCAACATCACCCATAGACTACCATCTATAAGAAGAACATTTTTTACAATCTTGTCTAATTGAATCCTCTCGCCAATAATGCATACAATCATTGGGACACACATGTATTTTTTTTTATAATTTAGGCCAATCCTGTTAACATCATTTTTCATATCATAAAAATACTCAAGGATGTTTTCTTCAGGAAATGCAACACACAACAATTCCAATATCACGAACATTACCTTATTTGTAATTCCACATAGGAATGTGATATGGCACAACTTCAGCATAAAAGAAAGTTTTGAATATTTTGAACATCCACTATACAAATCTTGATTTACATCATCTACTAAACCATGAAAAGTATTTTCCTTAGTGAAGTTTTCTATTACATTATTCTCCACATAATCAAGAGTAGGATCCAATGATATGTTACAATCTTGATCTGGTCAAATAAATCCATACAAATAATCACAAAAGAATTAAAATTAATCACGAGTATTCTACTAGTAGAATAATCACATGGATTATCAATAACTAATATCATAATGAGGCAATTTATAATGTGGCATATAATAAACATACCATCAAGGATTCACTGAAGACACTATAAATAATCAGGTAAGACATCACCTAATACCCAAAGTAGTTTTCTTAATGAGACCTAATAATGGATCTTTGGGATTTTTTAGCCCTTCCCACAATATACTAAGTCAAATTAATTCCTCATTTGAAAGGGGTAAAACATAATGAGTATATAAATTCATATTGAAACTATCATATGAAATAACATTCCCCAAACAATTAACATAATCATAAACAATCCAATATAATATGATGAATGGTATCAATGTAGCACATCTAAAGTCAAACTATTAATAAAATATTCAATAAATAATGTAAGATGTTATCCTAGAATATCAACATTAATTAATCACAATATCCAACAAATGGTGTTGACATAAATGAAAATAATCTGATAAAATCATTGATAAATTCTTGAGAGAAATACTAATTGACGTTGAAATCATTTAATTAAAAAGATGAAAAATTATAAAAGAATTTTTTTTATTTGAAAATAAAACTAAAAAATTATAAAGGATTCCAAAAGATATTAATTAATTATGAAATCAAGAAAATCCCCTGATTCCATATAAGTTTAAAAAAAATTCCTTTTAAATTTTGAAAAAGAGACTTTTAAAAGAGTATTTTTTAAAACGTGCGAGCATTAACCAAATAAATTGATTAAGTGTATCAAATTTAAATATACATAATACAAGTTTGAATAAAAAATATGATAATAAAATGTAATTTCACACTTAATCATATCATTACATGATAAATGGAGTATAAGTTTAACCCAAATAATGGAAATTGGGTTAATAATTCCCTTACCACTTTGTAATCAATAGAATTGTATTCCCCATAAAATTAATGATCATAAAATGAAATATTGATTTAAATAAAGATAAATACATTAATGGTATGATATATTAAAGGTATTTATGTACTCCAAACATAATAAAAAAGTTTTGAATAAGGAATATATCTCACATAAGGGATAGTGAGATGAGAAACCCTTACCTTATGTCCAAAAACATTCTGCACTTGTACTTAATGTAATGGATAATCAAATTATATTGATTGATTAATTAATTAATAACTTATTAAACATATATTTATTTTTTATAATTTTATTAAGTTCATTTTTTCCATTTCAATGAGTTATAATGTTTAATTTCATTGTTTTGGGTGAATTCATTGCGTGGTTTTATAGTTGGTTCTTTTGAGTATAAATAAGAGAGTTATTTTCAAACGGGAATAAATTATTTTTAAGTGAAATTATTTAGTTTTATATGAAATTTCATAAGTTTAGATGATATCATATATCATTTTGTTATATGGTATGAGGATGATTCATTATTTAAAATGTTGATGAAAATATCTAAATTTATTTTGGCAGTTTTTTAAGACCATTATGAACTTGTTCCTTTTTATTTAATATTATGTCTATGTTTTGGTTAAATAACATGATATAACTTATAATATGTATATTAAAACAATATTTAACCATAATAATGGTTTTATGATAAGCCTTTAAGGCGGTAATGGAAGATGAAAACTCATCTTCCATGACAGTGGTGAATCGACACATTACGAATAATGTTTTAATTTTTAAAATAAAAAGAGAGTAGAATGAATTTGATGTTGTATATTCTAATAGCACAATAAAATTATTTTATATATGATACTGTACTTACCATTACACTTTTGATAGGGTAGGTGAGGGGAATATAATAAAAGAAAAGAAATTAATAGAGAAAGTTTGAGTATTTTTTCTCTTGAATATCATCTCCTAGGGAACCTCCTTAACACACTTGGATTTGGTATTTTGGTCAGAACAGAACTTCTTGGACGTGAGGAGAAGGCCTATAAAGGGAATTAGGTATATTTTTTAAAATATTAAATAATTATAATTTGTGCGGTTAAGGAGTGGTATATATCTTAAAGGAGAGTGGTGTGTTTTTTATTATTTTATTCAATTATTTATTATTTTTGATCAATATAATCAATAGTTTTGATTCCTATTAATAAATATAGTAAATAGAGAATGTGATAAATAAATAATGGGGTTTTACCCCATACATACACCATCCATTACTTAATTAATTATTTATTTACTTATAATGTTTAATATCGTAAATTACTGTAATTCACTATTCACAAAAAATTCAACTATTTTATAAACTTATAATTTTTTCACCATAATAATTTTTTGAAGTTTACTTTTTAAAAATGGACTCCATTTTATGAATATAATTTTCCAAATATGAGAAATTTATTTTTTATTTAAAATCATCATTTATTTCAAAAATACCGATTTTAATATTACAACTGATTTTGTGAATCTTTGAAAAATTAATGAAAATGCCACACGCGCCTCCTCTCCTTTCAATTTTACTTACCGATAATCTGGATCTGGATGATCCTTCAATAACGGCGTCATCGTTCCCTGTCACCTTTGATCCTAGTTCGTCTTCAGCTGCTTCTGCTTCTTTTCACCCGGAGAAGGTTGTGGGCTTGTTCCCTGCTCAAAAGGGCTTCTTTTTCAGGGATGCCTTATGTGGTGAGTGTCAGCCAAGTCTCACTCCATACTTCCTAGAGACCTCCCACGTTGCGTTGGTCTCTCAGTTGTAGGGTCTCGACCCCTCCCTATTCATGCCTCCAGAAGCCTTTGCTGCGGCCTTAGAGTGCCTCCACTGGACCCTAGTAGCTAGGTTTGGCGCAAATCGGCCTCCACTCTCCTCCAGTTGTCAACGATCCCCCTTGCATGGACTTGGTTCCTTTTAAGACATTAGGGTCTCCTATCTCATATGGTACCAACCAGTCATACCTCAACTTCTCGTGAATTTATTTATGTATGGATTTTCTTAGCCTCCCTTCAAAACCCCCTTCCCCCCTTGGTATAGGGATTGTCGTCAGGTTCAAGGCCGAGAAGGAATCTTTGGACTGGCCCTCTAGTGAACCCCCTAGTATGAGGAGTTTCTCAATCATGTATCTTACTTTTCCATCCCCGAGTCTATGCCATCTTGGTAGTATCCCTTAGGCGGATCCTTTTATTCCTCCTATGGACTCTCCCCTCTACCTGCACTCTCCTCCCGATCATTCCTCCTCCGATCCTCTTATTTCCATAGCCTTAAACTCCCCCCTCTTTCTCCTCCTCTTCTTGTGGACTCTATTGGTGTGTGAACCAGATCCCACTTGAGACAACATAGCCAGTTTTCTCTTCCATGCAAAAAGATGAACCTGTCTGGGGAAAAAATATGGCTTTCCATCTCCAAATGTTAACCCTTCTTATCTCGAATGCCTGTGGCTTGGGGGGCCAGGTAAAAATTGATTTCATTTTCAATGAGTTTCGGTCTAAGAAAATTTCTCTTGTCGCTCTGTTGGAACCCAAAAAAGTCAGGTGAAAAATAATTGAGTTCTCTTATAGGATCAAGATGTCCAGTTTCCTGCAAGAGAACTCCCAATGGCCCTCTAACTAGATATTCTGGAACTTTGCTATCAGCGTGGATCTAGTCTAGTCCTCAGATCAGTGCATTAATACAGAGATTAAGACTAGGTTGATTTCCTGATTCTTCTCCTTTGTGTATGGAAGTTGTGACATCTGTGTCTGTGCTCTGCTATGGGGGGAGCTTGAGGCCATCGACCGTGGGATCTCTCCATGGTTTTTAGGGGGATAATTTAATATAATTGTGGATCCTGGTGAGAATAAGGGTAGGGGATATTTCCCTCCATGTGATAGTCTGGAGTGTAATAGATTTCTATTTCGTAAATGGTTGATGGATATGGGCTTATCAAGGAGACATTTCACCTAGTGCAACAATCATAGGGGCACCCACCGCACCTGGTGGAGGATGGATCGATGCCTCGCAAATATATATATCTCTTATACTTTTCAAGAGTCCTAGGTGTCTCATTTGGGTCGTAATATTTCTGACCACTCCCCCCTTATTATTGAGATCTCTCTAAGCTAGGACATAAGGTTTGGTGTGGGCTCCTCTCCCTTGTGGACTGGGCAACCAGATTTTCAGAATACTATCTCAACCTTGTGGAATAGACTTATGCATGGGAATGAATGGGAGCATCTTCATAACAAACTAATATTACTTAGTGACGATCTTCAGGTGTGGGTTGGCAACCTCCCCCAATGTCATGTGACTTGGATGGGATCAAAGTTGAGATTGAGAGGCTTGAGTCCAGTTTGTAACTGGAATGGAATAAAGAAATGTTTGGGGAGATGTCTATTGAGAAGGATAAGATGGATGAAATTATACCAAGGGAGGAATGTATGGCCCATGACGCTTTGCGGGATAGATGACTCTGTGAGGGGGATCACAATACTGCTTATTTCCATGCATTCATTAAGGAAAATCGTAGGTACTCTCGGACAAAAATCCAGTTGGAGGATGGATCCTTAATGAATGATTAGGAAGTGGTTGGAGGTTTAGAAGATGCCTTATTTAAGAACCTTCATGCTTCACCCAACCCTCGGATGGAGACGGGATACCCTAGTGGCCATGAATCTTTCATAGTCTATTCCTAGAGTGGTGTCTGGAAAAGATAATATTGCAATTGAATCCATGCTGCTTGAGGAGGAAATCTTAGGTGATGTGATCTCACTGAAGCCGAACAGCTCTCTAGAACCAGATGAGTTTCTGGAGTCCTTCTTCTGGGATTCTAGGAGCACGATTAAGGATGATATGGTGTGGGCCATTCATAACTTTTTTCGAGGTTGGTGTCTCCCTCGTGTTGCCAGTGCCACAACGGTGGTTCTTGTCCCAAGAAATAAGAACCCCTCTCTATTTCGACACTATCTACCATTGAGTATGCGAAACTTCACATATAAGATTCTCTCCACAATCCTCAACAATAGGATAAGTCCCCACCTGGACCAGTGGATTGCTCTCGAGTAACATGGTTTTGTGAAGCACCAGTCCATTCAAGGGGCCATTGCTTTGTCCCAATAACTCATTGACAGTATGAAATCTTGAGTCCATGGAGGTAATATTATGGTTAAAATTGATATAAACAAAGCATATGAACAATTGGAATGGGCGTTTATCATCAAGGTATTAAGAGGTATGGTATTTTCCGCTTGGGATATTGATTTTCTTTTTCACTACTTTTTCTCTCTGTGGCTAGAAATTCATTTTATGGGAAAAAAAATATGGGGTTTTCAAGGCTGTGCATGTACTGACGCAGGGGGATCCCCTCTCCCGAAGTTTGCTTATTATATCCTAGGATTTCTTTAGTCACCTCCTCAACAGGGGCTTCATGAATGGCTCCATCGTGTTGTACCATTGCAATCCCATGGCATACAATATTACCCATTTTATGTTTCCAGATGAATCCATTTTTTTATTAATGTTGACCGGAGGTCCGTCCATGGGTTCAAAAATTTCCTTGATGAGTATAGTCACTAGAGAGGATAAGTGGTGAACCTTAGAAAGGTCACTTTTTATGTCCCTCGGCACTTCATTGATTGTATGGTGGCCTCCTTGCATAGGATCCTTGGCATGCAGCATGACTCTTTTCCCATGGAGTACTTGGGTGCCTAAGTGTCCCTTGGTAGAGAGTGCATCCAACATTTTGATTCCATTATGGAGAAAATCATAGGGTGCATCCATAATTAGAAGAAACGATTCTTATCGTTGGGGGGTAGGATCACCCAGGCCAATAACGTCATATCCTCCATCCCATGCCATGCTCCCTCTGCCTCCAAGGTCCCAAAGGGGGTGATTACCAAACTTGATTCCATCCTATCATCTTTTATTAGGGATGATCACAAGGAGGGCCAGAAGCATTGGGTTTGGTTGAATAGGCTTGTAAGTCCGGTCCAAGAGGGTGGTATTATGGTGAAGAGTATATCGGAGGATCTACACAGCATACAGGTGAAGCTGGAGTGGGAGGTTATTGGGGGTCAATATCTAAGGGATAGGTTCATGTCTGTGCGGCTGAATGGTGTGTGTGTGTGTGGGGGGGGGGGTCCAATGTGTGGAAATATTTGTTTCATGCTTCTGTTGGCTCCCACATCCACTCTCTCCATTCACACTCGAGGTGAATTTGGGTGGCGGGGAACATATCTTTTTGGCATCACAATTGGTTGGGCACCATCCTCAAGTTTCAGTGCTGTCTGGTTACACACATCACCTTCAACCATGTGAGTAGATTCCCATCATTTATCAATGATGTCCTAGATAGAGATCAATGGTTGGCCTTCGACATGATCGATATCATAGAGGAACCAGACCAATGTATCTTTTCTGTGTCTCCTTTAGGTTATTTCTCAGCCAAGGACTACAAGAGGGTGTCTTCTGGTGCAGTTCATTAGGACTCATTGGGATTGTCTCTACGGGTTAAGGAGGTTCCTCCAAAAATCAAATTTCTTCTATGGCATATCAGGAATAAAGATTTATCAATGGATTAGAACATGAGGCAATCCGGTATTTTCATTGCTTCATGCGGCCTATGCTGTAGTGACCTCAGGGTGGACAGATCGACCCACCTTTTATTCGATAGAGAGTGGGAACACCATGTGTGGAAGGATTTTAGTGACTTCACAGGTGTTTTGGTCACATCACTGAGGGACCTTCCCTTTCTGGATTGATGGTTCCATGGTGCTAGGGATGTTGGGCCAGAGAGGAAAGCTTGTGGCATCGTCCTTGCATTGGGTTTCTGGTGCATTTGGATGGCTATGAAGAAAGCTAGGTATGAGGGTTCACTTTCCACAATAATGTCCTTGGTGACTAGAACCAAATTCCTACTTATAGACAAGGTTCGTGCTTTCAACAAGTGGCTCGAGGCCCCCTACTTCAGATCCCTACATGTGGGCTCTCCAGTGGTCCATCCCACTCTTTCTGGTCATTTGGTTCGATGGTCACACCATCCATATGGTTTGAAGTTCAACGTTGATGGCTCATATTCGATGAATGAGATGAAGGGAGGTGGTGTTGTCGGCCATTGGGATGTGTGGTCCCTGCTTTCTTTATTCACCTTGGTAGAGGCCACACTCTTTTGGACGAGGATATGGAAATTTTTATGGCCCTCTAACTCTGCAAATGTCGTAATATTGCTCTTGCGGTGGTTGAGACAGACTCCCTCATCTTGCATGACATCATGCATGGCTAGCTGAGTGTTTTCTGGTCCCTTCACTACATCCTGAGAAGGTCCAAGAGGCTTTGGATCTATCCTCTCACACACGTTAAGGGAGGTTAATAAGGTTTCTAATCATCATGAAACCACGGATTCTCAAGGACTTATGTTAGGACCAATAGGGGCCTATATACCCTGAGAGGGGGGGCGAGGGTGAATCAGGGTATGGATATTCTTTTCTAAATTCTTCCTTGCCCACTGGATCTTGACCTCTTTATTACAAGGGTCACTTTATTTTCACTTGTGCATTTATTATGACCACTTATATTCTTCTTTATCAGATGATGATGTTTTAAATGCAATTCGGGGAAGCAAGCAGGAAGACACAAAGAATTTTTCTTGGTTCACCCTCACTGGGCTACGTACAAGGAGCATACAACATCAATGTGTCGTTGTATTAAATCCACTAAAGCTCACTCCCAATAATGTTCGGGCTAGATCACTTTTATTCTCAGGCTCAATGGATTTAAAATTTTTAGGGCCAGATCACTACTTTACCAAGGGTTAACCCCTATTTCTTTCTCACTGGATCACTACTAGTAGAAAGGATAATCTTCTTCCTCTTCCTTTGCTCACTTCACTTAGAAGGGATCCACTCACAGTTTATAGACCTCTAGGTCTCTTCATTACCACTAATGAATGAATCCACCACCGTATGTAAATGCTCTATTGAAGTTCAATGTTCATCCACTAATGAATATCCATTTTCCCCTGAACACCGGGAAACTCACTTTGGAAACACCTCTGCAAAGCACCCTACTTCATGAGGCTCTCAATTTCGCGAATCTCAAACAAGCCTTCGCGAAGATCCTTCCTTTTAGCGAAGCACTCTCACGAAGCACTCTCGTGAAGCACTCTCGCGAATCTCACGTCAACATAGAGTGACTTACCTCATGAATCTCACTGAGCCAATGCAGAGTTCGCAACTTTCATGGAGCTAGATTAGCCGCCATGAAGCTCTTCTTTCGCGAAGCACACTACCTTCACGAACAACCTTCACGAACCAAGAGAAAAATATTCTCTCTGAAAACTCTCTACTTATCTCTACTTCACTTGAGGTGGTCGAGGTCTATTTATAGGTGATTCCACTGACCCTCAAACATTCCTCATGAAGTCATCACCACATCATCTCAAATCGTGAAGCTTCGAAGTTCCCGCTGAAATTATCTCAAAATCGTGAAGCACTACAACAATTTTTCTAATCATGGATATCGTCAAAATTGTGGATCACCCTATCAATGTTTTCGCACCTTAACCACGAATCTCCACTCTTAATGCTCTTCACCTTTTCAATTCTCCTCAACTCTACCGTTTGCGAAGGTTCACATAATCATGAAGCATCACCGTCAACATTCTTCTGGTCTTCGCGAAATCAAAACCATGAAGCCTATCTTTGATAAATTCATGCCTTTTCCATATTTTGATGAGATATTCAAGGATATCCACTTTTCGTGATGCTCACCAAACTCAAAAATTTAAACCCCAAAAATTTGGCCAACACTGGAAAATGGTACCACCTTGTATCTGTTTTTTTGTACCGCCTCCAGATTGTCCATTCCTTTTTCATGGTTCTTTGTCAACATGGATTGTCAACAACATCTATGTAACTCAAAAATTCACCATTGAAACCAGCATTGTCATCAAACACAATCAACCCAAAAATACTACAATGACACCATGAGGGATTTTTTCCCAACAACTTCAGGTCTTCCTCCCTAAGGATGTTCTCTCCTTCCCAATTGAAGCAAAAAACCTGATCAGAGGCGACTCCCTAGGTCTGCACTAATTTACCCCTCCACAGCTTCCTTTAGGTTTTCCCCAGCTCTCCTAGTGTTTTATCTACCTCTGATGTTTTCCTATCTTGGGGATTATTTATAATAATTATGATGATGATGATAAAAAATTAATAATGGGCTCATAAAATTATCTTATAATTATAATGAAACAAAATAATAATTTATGAATCTATTTTACAAAAATAAATTTTCATTTAATCAATTATATTAATTATAAAATTTTAATTAAACATTTACATTTTACAAAGAAATAACAACACTTGCTTTATCATTTTTAAAACATTTATTTACTTATTCCTTGATATAAGTATATCAAATTTTGATTTATGAGATACCTAAAATTTATTTTTTACTTTAATAGGTGATGTTATTATTCTAATTTCCAGATAAATATTCCTTATGGTCACATTACTATTCCAATGGTCATGCTAATATTTAATAGTATATCACGGTTCGTTTAAGCTCAATTTTTTGTGCAACATAAACTATTAAAAAAATTGAGTTTATTTAAGAAGATACATATGGAAAAATATTGGTGTATTATTTTCTTCCCTACTTCAAAAAATTTCAACCTTGAAAATTTCATGAGTATTACCATATAAACAGATGAGGGTGTTTCTTATTCATTGCATCCTCAAGTTCCCATGTTATTTATTCAATTTTATGGTTTCTCCAAAAAAAACATTAAACATTTTATTCATCCAATTTCTCAATTCTTTCTCTCTGGTGTCAATAATCTCGATAGTATCTTCACAGTACATAAAATTATGTTTTTTTTATATTTTTTCATAGGTTATTACATGAATTGGTTCTGGCATGTAGTACCTTAACAAAAAGATATAGAACACATTTTGTACTTTAGAAAGGATAGGTGGAGTCATTAAATGATAATCCATAGCTCCAATTATTTCAATAATTTCAAATTGTCCAATGTACTTAGGGCTTAATGTGCCTTTATTATTGAACCTTATGACATCCTTCCATGGAGATACCTTCAAAAAAACATGATCTCCCACATGAAACTCGAAATGTTTCGTTCAGTTATCAGCATAACTCTTTTGAAAACTTTGATATGATCTAATATGAGAATGAATAGTCATTACCTTTGTCATTCTCTCTTCAATAAGTTTTAATCCTATAAGTTTCTACTCACTAAATCATAAAAACATGTTGATGTATTACATATATTTCCACATAATGCTTCATATGTAAAAATTTGATTTCTATAATAGAAACTATTATTATAAGAAAAATCCACCAAAGGAATATACTGATATCATATACCATGAAATTCAAGTGATCATGATCTGAACATGTATTCTAATGTTTGAATATTTCTTCCAGACTTTCCATCAGTTTGAGGGTGATAAGTAGTAATCAAATGAAGTTCAGTATCCAAATCCTTTTGAAGACTCTTCTAGAATTGTCATGTAAAACAAGGATCTCGATCATAGTTGATTGATAGAGGTGCACCATAAAGTATTACAAATTAATTAATATACAATCTTTTAATAAAATCCAATATATAATCATAACTTAAAGTGATGAAATGTTAAGATTTATAAATTCGATCAATAATAAGAATATTGAATCATTATTTATTGAAGTATTTGGTAATCCAGTGATAAAATCTATAGTAATGTCATTCCATTTTCATATAGGAATATGTAGAGGTTTCATGACTCATATAGGATGTTTTATTTCAGCCTCCATTTATTGACAAACTAAACATCTTGATACATAATCAACAATTTCTAACTTAATATTACCCCACCAAAAATTTCCCTTCAAATATCTATACATTTTAGTGAAATCGGTGTGTATATAGAAATTCAAGCTATGAGAATCATACAATAATTACCTTTTTAACTTAGGTATATAGGGAACACAAGGCCTCTTCCAAAATTTTAAAACTCCATCTTCATATCTTAATTCTACCAATTTACTATCATTCACAATTTTATTTTTCATTTTAAAATTACCATCATCACAATAATAACTTTATATCTTTTCCAATAAATGTGGTTTGACAACCATTTGAAAATGTAGTGATGTTTTAACTTCCGGGATAAACCCCATATCCATCATTACTAGACCCATGTACATTGGATCCCTATTAATCCTCATTTTGTTCAGAACTCCATGATCCTTCCTGATCAATGCATTTGCTTGCTTATTTTCCTTCCATGGTTGGTTGTGTATTGAACAATAACAATCCTTGAGGAGCTAGAGCCATCGCCTTTTCCTCATGTTGAGTTCTTTTTGTGAGAATATATATTCCAAACTATTGTAATCTATATATATCTCACATATTTCACTGTTGATACAGTGTCTCCATATCATCAAAGAAAACATTAAAGCTGTAAAATCAAGATCATGAGTGGTATAGTTGTGTTCATGAGTTTTTAACTTTCTTGATGGATACACAATAACTCTATCATTCTGCATAAGGATACAACCAAGTACTTTCTTTGATGCATCAACATAAATCAAAAATACACTATTTCACGAAGGTAGAGTCAAGATTGAAGAATTAAATAATCTCATATTAAATTCTTAAAATAATTCTTCACATTCATTTTTCCAAATAAACTTAACCCATTTACAAGTAAACTTAGTTAATGAGTTAGATAATTGGAAAAAAATTATGAATAAAATTCCATTTGTAACCTGCTAAACCAATGAAACTTCATACCTTATTTATGTTTGTTAGTGTAGGACATTCCTATTCTTCCTTTGTCTTCACGGTATCAACTAATATTCCATCCTTAGAGACAATATGTCCAATAAAAGAAAATGTTTGATTCCATAATTCATACTTTCTAAACTTCCCATATAAATATTTTCTTCTAAGAGTCTAAGAATAATCCCCAAGTGGTTATCATGGTCCTCATAGATTTTAGAGTACACCCAAATAACCTCAATAAATACCACAACAAAATTATAAAGATATTTCTTGAATACTCAATTCATTAGATCCATAAAAAGTGAGGGTGTATTATTCATTCCAAATAGAATTATTGTAAAATCTTAATGGCCATACCATGTTCAAAACACTATCTATGGAATCTATTTCTTCTTTACATGAAATTTATGATATCTAAAATGAATATAAATATTTTAAAAATAATGAGATATGTGAAGTTAGTCAAATAAGTCATCAATTAGAGGAAAATGATACTTTTCTTATCATAATAGCATTGATCTCCTAATATTCAATGCACAGCCTCAAAGATCCATCTTTTTTCTTATCAGAAAAAAGAGGATCCACTCAATGTGAAACACTTGGGCATATAAATCCCATACCACTCAATTCCTCTAGTTTTTTATTTTACACTATTAACTCCAACATGTCTATTTATATATAGTATTTGATATGGGGCTTGCATCAAGGATTAAATCAAATGAAAACTCAAATTCTTTCTCTAGAGGATGTCCAGGGAATTTCTATGGTTATACATCAATGTATTATTTTATAATAAGTACATCCTCAATTTGATGATCATTTTTTTCATTAGTTGGTTTTATCTTCTCCTCTCCTTAAATAATCTCATTTATAAGATCTAATTGAGGTCTATCTAGATATAAACTAGGTGATTAAGTATCCCCTATAAAGGTAAGAAATTTCATATCTTCATCATAAATCATAATTTTCTTCTCTTTGAAATAATTTTTTTTCATTATATATTGAAATCAAATCCATACCAAGGATTGTTTTAGAATCAATAATAGGTATGGTGGTAATTAAATCACATTTATCTGTAATAATAGGAATCGATTGACACATTATTTTCAATAAGGTTTCTACTAGGAGTTTTTATTGAAAACTCCATTGTTAAGGTGAGTTGTAAATATCTAATTTTTATAGAAAGATGGTATGATATAAAACAATTCGATGATCCATAATCAAATAGAGGTTTAGATAAATTTTACGAGATTATTAAAGTACATGCCACCACATCACCAGGAACTTAAACGTCTTTTTTGTGACTACATAAGCATAGACTTGTTCCATTAACCTTTTATTGGGAATTTTTTCTTGTTTTCTAGGACAATCCTGAGTATAGTGTCTCATATCCTTACAACTAAATCATTTTAAGTTGTTGAATTATTTATTTTATTTAAAATCCTAGGCCTGGTGGCCTTTTTCTTCACTCTAGTAACAACCTCCCATTCCTAATAGGCATGTTCCATGATATTTCTTTCCACATTTATTGATAGTTGGACATTTTATTTTTACCTTCTTCCCTTTTCCTTATTTACTTTTACAGAGTACTTAACATCACTCTTCTTATCTTGATTCCCTTGGAATAAATATGTCTTGGAAAATTCTTTCTCCATGGTGATGGAACATGATACTATATCCCCATGTGATGGGAATGCTTGGGAGACTAGTGGATTTTGTAGAATTTTGTTAATACTGTTATGTAAATGGTCAATATTTATCTTTGGATTATGTTGGTAGTGCATGAAATGCATTTATAACCTCGTAAATATAGATTCCTTCTTAGTAATTTTTTCATAGGAATTATATCTCAGACTTATGAATTGCCTCTCCATATCAACTCACTGTCCATGAGGGAAACTTTTTTCCAAAAAAATATCCTTAAAATCCTTCCATTCTATATTTTCAATTTTTCCTCCAGCTTTGTGTTTTAGATTAATGACCACCATTGATCTACATCTCACGAGAGATGATAAACTACCATGATAAACTTCTCCCACTAATACAAAAAATGGGAAAGGGAAGTGCCCCCTTATATCAGCGCTAAGCAAAACCGCTGATAAAGGTTACCCTGTTTCAGTGCTAAAATTTTAGCGCTAATAAAGGGATTCTTTATCAGCGCTTTTCTAGATATGATAGAGGGCCTCTTTATCAGCACTAGAAGAGAGCTAATAAAGAAACCCTATATCAGCGCTAAAATTTTAGCGCTGATACATTGATTCTTTATGAGTTCTTTTCTAGCACTGATAAAGAGGCCCCTATCAATGCTAAAATTTTAGTGCTGATACAGGGTAACCATTATCAGCACTAAACAAAGCGATGATAAAACGACCCTTTCGCAGTGCTAGAAAAGAGCTGATAAAAAATCTATGTATCAGCTCTAAAATTTTAGTGCTGATATAGGAAGGATTTATCAGTGCTTTTGTAGCCCTGATAAAACCTTAGTCCATTTTTTTTATAAATTCAATCACACAGTGCCATCGTTTTATCACGACCTAAAGCTCTCACAGCACTAGAACCCTGCGACTCCCCTCTACCACACGCTGATTCCATGTTCCCGGACCTCCACCTTCCTCTGTTCTCATTCACAGACCTCCTCCGCCCTCTGAGTTCGTGTTGCCAGACCTCTGCCGCCCTCGAGCTTCAGTTTGCTAGACCTCCGCCGCCTGCAACGCCCTCGAGCTTCGGTTTGCTGGACCTCCCTTTAAGGCATGTTTTACTTCAATTGTTGTCTTCTTTGGGTGGGTGTTCGATACCATTAAGGTGGTTATTATTACTTATTGTCATTTGATTCAAAACTTCTTGGTTAGAGCTCAATCTTGATGTGTTAGATGGTCTATATTTTAAGAGATTAGTTTGCCATATTTGTGAAAAAACCATTTTATATGATCTATTTATGGTTGTACATAGATATGATTTTGGTTTGTACTCAAATGACTAGGATTATGAAGTCTCTTGATGGACCAGGCACTGGGAGGTGTTGGTGTCTACATCAATGAGATCGTTGATGGGTGACACTCTATAGTGGGAATTCAAGGTTTCCATCGAGTACTTGATAGAGGAATAAATCTATTTTAGTTTTTTTACTTTCTTGTTGTTGGTTGAATAATTGATGAATATTGATTGTGTTATTTCATTTGGATTCATTGGTATGTTTTGGGTGTACCTTTCCTTAGGTTTCGAATTATGCTCTTAGTGGTTCTTCATGGTTAGTGGTTGTAGTCTCTTATTTGGGTGAATGGATGTGTTCTTAGTTTATTTCCATCTTATGTCCCACCATTTTAGTGAAAATTTAAATGGTTGGGTGACCTATGCTAGGTCTCTGGTCATTATTGGGATTTTCTCTCTTCTTAGTGGTGTAGACGTGTCATTTGGAGATGTATGATGTTCTTGGAGGATATACATTAAGGGTTCTTGGGAATATTGGTTATCTGTTCATTTTAATTTTTTCGTAGTGGTCCTATATTCAGTGAATCTTCCTATATTTTGTGAATTGTCCACACAATAATTATTGTGTGGAATTTATTTTTGTCTCATCATTTTCTATCCTTCGTACTAGAATATTTATTCGGATAAAAAGTTGAACGATGGCGAGAATTGTAACATCTCAGTATCTCTTTCATCAAAGCAATGCTCTTTGAGTTTTTCTAGGTTTCTTGAGGGATCATAGGATGTACCAGACTGTCATAGAAGGTGTGTACATGAACATGTAGGTTGAAAATATTCATGTGGTCCACCGAATGGCCGATGAGGGTAATTGGCTAGGAAATGGGATTCACAATGGATACAAAAAAAATCTATAGCAATCAGCTAGCTGGTGGGTCTGTAGTGACTAGCTAGTGGGATAACCTATGGTTATAAAATTTATACTATAACCATTGTCTAGTTGGTGAGGAAAACTATATAGACAGTGGTGTTGTTGTATATGAGGAAGCATGGAGGTAGTAGGGTAATTGCACCCCGATACCCCCATTTATTTATATTATATTCTCCCTCAAGTTTAACTCAACCCACACAAGCCTTGGTAGCCCCTTCAGATAGTTTTCCTCTTCTATCCTCATCACATGGTGGATTGAATTTTCCTTCAAAATGGTGATCCTCTTTTGGTATTTATTTCTTTTCTTGAACTTCAATATCTCTCCATCACTTGATTCTTTATTCCTGGAGGCTATAGAAGGCTTGGTATTTACTAGACCTATAATTTTTATATGGAATTATGGTTATATTATCTCTTTAACCTTTTATCAATATCCCTTTTATTTGATTAAATGTTCTTCATTTGAGTAGACTCATTCAGATTCATTGTGTTTTGATCACAAATTTTACAAGCAGGTGTTTCTATACTAGATATTCTTTTTGGGATTCATGTGTTTCATGAATTCGTATTTTATCCATTTGAAGTTGGTTAGACATGTTTTGATCATTTTGAAGCACAAAATAACCCTATTAATGAAAATAATATATGTAATGTATGGTATTTTATTGTGAATTAACCTTTTCCATTGAAATAAATTAGGTTTCCTTCTACTATTGGTGGATTTGATATTATAAATGAAAATAATGGTTTGAAATAAAGATAAGTTGATTCTTTAAATAAAATTACAAATGGTTTGGAATGTGTTTTTTTATTGAATTTTTTTGGGAATGATTTCCAAAATAAATTAAAATGCCTTGTTTTTAAATGGTTTATGGTATTGGTATTTTAAAAAATTAAGGGGGATTGATTGTACTTTTGAACGAAATACCTTCAATCCTGGACACCATCCATTGTTTTTTGGGGGTGACTTTAATTTCATTTCCAACCCAAAGGAATGGAAAGATATAAGCCCATTCCAGAGGAAGGACATCATGGTTTTTGTTCAGTTCATGGCTGGGAAGGGCCTCATTGATCTCAGATTCTATGGTGACAGTTTCACCTGGTGCAATAGCTGCAGGGGCCATCACCGCTTGTGAAGTTTATTGGATAGGTGTATAGCCAACATGAAAGCCACTAACCTATTCTTAAATACCATGTTTTTTCGTCTTTCTTGAGGTATTTTGATTCACTCCCCCCTCTTGGTTTCCATTTCTTCTTGGCATGATCATCAAGAATGGTTTCACTTCAACCAGCAGTGGGTTAACATCCTAGGGTACCAGGACTTGGTTTGTGAAATATAGAATTAACCCTTGTAGGAGTATTGGGCCACCTTCAACCTCAGTGACCTGACCTCAAACCCCGATAGGTGCGTGTTCACCCCTTCCTCCTTAGGAACCTTCACCACATGGGACTACTATTTCATATGATGTCTTTCAGAGTATTTTGATAGATGGAATGATACCTTTGGTTCATTCGATTATTAACACCAGTTTGAGATTTATGTGTGACTATATACTCATTATATTTTCTTATTATTTCTTACACACCACCACTTGAGTCGAGTAAACTGATTGAAATCCATATTGGTACTTTGGTTCTGATGTGGATAAGGTTTTTTATGTGTTTGTGACATGTGTATGTGTGGATATATGGGTATTTAGGAATGACGATATTGAATTTAGGGTAGAGACCTAGGAGTGGTAGATGTATCATTCCTGATTATTCTTGTGTTTGGTCTGGGGTGATTTAAGGAAACTATAATGAATCTAAAGTAATTATATTTAATAAAGATGAATAAATACTAATGGTTAGGCTCTGTTAATCTCTATTTTTATAAGGAAGTGGTTCTATTATACTGTATATGGAAGTATTTTTTTGTGTAATTGAACCATAAATACAAATATTTGAGATTCAAATAGGACGAAGATGAATAAAGATTGGATGGATGATAATCGTTTGACAATAGAGTACGAGAATAGAGTGAAAGAGTTCATCAAGTTTGAAAAGGATCACACAAAGGATCCTTCTCAAATATTTTTTCTGTGTTTATGTTGTTGTTATTCTATAATACTTACTCCAGATAAGTTGGAACAACATTTGATATGTCACGGAATAGATCAGAGTTATAAATGTTGGAATAAACAAGGAGAAAAAGAGAATGTAACTACTGGCTGGGATAAAACTGTGTTTTATGGATCATCATATATGAATACAAATATGGATAATGAAGAAGACCGTATGGAGGATGTGATTACATATGTCAATGATGATGAATATCGTATTGAGGAAATGATAAAGACAATTGAAGATGAACTCCATGATTGCCCAAAATGATTTAAGAAGTTAAAGAGTTGTGCAAAGATGCCATTGTATGCTGCTTGCACTAAGTATACAACATTTTCAGCTGTACTATAGTTGTATAAATTTAAACCAGGAAACGGATGGGGTGATGTCAGTTTTATGGAACTACTTGCTCTCTTGAATGACATGCTCCCGGAAGATAATGTGCTCCCAAGACGGACATATGAAGTTAGACAAATGTTATGCTCGATGTGTATGATTTATGAAAGAATAAATGACTTCACGAAAGACTGTATATTGTTATCAAGGAGAAAAAATCACTTACAGAATGCCCAAAGTGTGGTGGTTCTCGATACAAGAAAGATAAATACAATCCTATGAAAGTTATATGGTACTTTCCAATCATTCTATGGTTTAGGCGTCTATATAGAAGTGAAAAAACTGCAATACAATTGTCGTGGCATGCAGATAAAAGAAATAAAGATGGGAAATTATATAATCTGGCCAACTCTCCTCAATGGAAGAAAATTGATCATGAGTATCTTGAATTTGGAAAAGAGCCGAGAAACCTTCGTCTTACGTTATCTATAGATGGAGTGAATCCTTTTGGTTTTCAAACCAGCACACATAGTACATGGACTGTTATGTTGGTAAATTATAACTTTCCACCCTGGTTATGCATGAAGTAGAAATTCATCATGTTATCTATGCTTATATTAGGATGAAAACTACCAGGTAACGATATTGATGTTTATCTGGCTCTTTTGATCGAGGATTTGAAGTTATTGTGGGATTCAGGTGTAATGTTGTATGATGCTTATAAAAGTGAATACTTCACGTTGAGAGCAATGTTGTATGGGAAAATAAATGATTTCCCTGCTTATGGAAATTTTTCAGGCTATAACATTAAAGTAACTCAAGGGTGTCCCATGTGAGAAGAAGATACATAATCAATTAGGTTGAAACATTCATCGAAATCTGTGTTTCTAGGACATCGTAGATTTCTACCTCGTCGACATAAGTACCGATCTTGGACGACATCATTGAATGGAAGTTCAGAACAATGCACAACACCATCTCCACTAACAAGTGATCAGCTGTTTGAGAAAGTAAAATATTTGAACACTATATTTGGTAAACCATTTTAAAAAAACCTTACGAAAATCGGTTGGAAAAAGAGATCAGTTTTTTTGGAATTACCATACTGGAATTTTTTGTACGTCAGACATTTTCTTGATGTGATGCATGTGGAAAAAAATTTATGTCACTGTGTTATCAAAACGTTACTAAATTCCCCTGGGAAACCAAAAGATGGAATTAAGGCAAGGTTGGACATGGTTGACATGGGAATACGAGAAGATTTGGCTCTTGTGAAGGGTGAAAATCGAATGTTTCTTCCTCCAGCTGCTTATACTCTTTCTAGGGAGGAGAGATATCAGTTTTGCAACTTCTTCAATGATGTAAAGTTTCTAGAGGAGTACTCATCAAAAATCAAGAACGTTGTGTCAATGAATGAATTGAAGTAAAAAGGTTTGAAATCACATGATTTCCATGTTTTGTTGCAAGATCTAATTCCTATAGCTTTACGTTCATTTTTCCCTGGAAGGTTCGTCATATGTTAACCAAATATTGTTTCTTTTTCAAAGATATATGTAGCAAAGTATTAGACCTAGAAAAATTGCCAGCTATGGAAAAAAGAAATTGTCATCATATTATGTGAATTAGAAATTATCTTCCTGCCAACATTATTTGATATGATGGTTCATTTTATGATTCATTTTGTGAGAGAGATTTGACTTTGTGGTCCAATGCACTATAGATGGATGTATCCTGTTGAACGATATATGAAGATTTTGAAAGGGTATGTCAAAAATCGAAGTCGGCCAGAGGGTTGTATAGTGGAGTGATATATTTTTGAGGAAGCCATTGAATTTTGTATTGAATACCTATCTGACGTGGAAAGCATTGGTCTCCCGAAATCTCGTCACACTGGACGCATTGATGGTGAGGGAATTTCTGGAAGAGAATTTGTGATAATCAGTAATAAAGATCAGGAGCAGACCCATCTTTATGTTTTTCATAACAGTTGGGAGGTTTATCCATATATTGAAACTCACAAACAAATTCTTAGGAAGTTGAATCCATCAAGGGATGAAAAATGGTAATCAGATACACATAATCACCAGTTTATAGGATGGTTTCAGGACCATATTTTTAAGCAGTTGGATGAAAATCCGAATTTAATGTCAGAAAGACTTCGATGGCTAGTTGTTGAACCAAGTGGGTATGTATTATCTTAAAGTGGTTATGTAATTAATGGATATACATTCTATACATATGAACATGATGAATATAGTACCATGAAAAATAGTGGAGTTACACTAGTGGATGAAGTGATGCATGTTTCTGGTAGTAAGGACAGAAATCCAATTTATGCAAATATGTCATACTTTGGCATTATCAAACTAATATGAGAGTTGGATTATACGATATTCCAATTGCCAATTTTTCAATGAAAATTGGTTAATAACAAAAGTTGTGTTAAAATAGATGAAGGAGGATTTGTCAAAGTTGATTTTAGTAAAGAATGGTACAAAGATAAACAGTTTATAATGGATTCACAAGCGGTACAAGTTTTTTATGTTCCAAATTCCGCAAAATGAATGTGGTAGATTGTTCTATTATCGTCCAAAACTACTGAAGGTTCCGATGAAAATTCAGTTGAGGACGATCCTTTTAGTGGTACATCGCAATAATTTTGGAGTGGTCCCAATGCAGATGGTGTTTTGTATGTTAGAGGAGACCACAATGAAGGGATTTGGATAATCGATAGAGGTGTCAAATTCCTTCAACCTTTGAAAAAAAGAAATAGAGTTCTATAAATGGGTTATATTTTTTTGTAATATAGATCTTGTTATCTCATATTATTATCTTATCATTACTGAATTTATGTAATATAAATTAACTGTTCAACCACTTTTTCAGATAATGACTTATGCACATTCTGGTGCTCCTAACCTTGAGGCTGAACAAGTCTCTCAAGCTGCTGCTGCTGCGGCTGCTGCTGCTCCTGCTGCTCTTGCTGCTCCAGCAGCTCCTGCTACTGCTCCTATTGCGGCTCCTGTTGCTCCTACTCCTCTTACTGCTGCGACTCCTGCTGCTCATACTACTCCTGCTGCGGCTGCTGCTGCTCCTGCTGCTGCGGCTCCTGCTGCTCCTAGTGTTGAGGTCCAACAACCATAAGCACATGCCGTTGATACCATTTTAGATGAACATGTAGATGATGTTGATATCGATTAAATGGTCGGTAATGAAGGACAGACGTCATAGAAAACATAGGTGTGTTGTAGTTTGACGGTGTTAGCCAAAATTCTTAAGGCAAAAAGCAAAGGCATCAAATTTGAAGTCGGATGGAATGCATGAGGACAACATGTGAATCCCAACAAGGATATGTTTAGCAGCTACATTGGAGTTGTCACTCGACAACATGTGCTGATTGACATAGATTCATGGCACCATGTTGTGTCTGGGCTGAAGGCTGTGATCTGGGAAGAAATTATGGTATCATTATGAATTTATTTTTTTAATTTACTAGAAAATAAAATAATGAAACAATGTCTTACTCTTCTCAATCTCTTGAACAGTACATTTATAGTAGACAATTCACACAAGGATTATGTACTACGGCTTGTAGTAAGGATTCATCGAGGTTTTCACACTATTTTAACAAGATGTCACCTGAAAGATTCCAAAGGTAAAATAAACATGCACCCACCCACTGTCTACGGTCACCTGATATCCCAATAAGCGTGGGATGCATTTATTAGCCACCGTGGGGATGAGAAGTTTCAGGTACATTATGGGTGATAATACGTTGTTTGAGGATACCTGTATTCATCATTTTGATTGTCAATATTTCATTTATGAAACAGAAACTGTTTACTGAAAATAAGGAACGTGTATCAAAACCAACATACCCCTATCGTAAAGAAAGTATGTGGTACACTTCATTAGAAAAGAAAATGGTACGTATTTTAAATTTTCAGTAATATTGTTAGGTGAAAATTAACAAGATCATAATTATCTTTCAATGTTTATATGTAGATTGATGAGTCTAAAACAAAATTCACTTCCATCCCACATCATCTGCTATGGAAGGAGGCACATGTGAACAAAGAAGGGAAGTTAGTAGATTAGAACACACAGAAAGTGTGGGAAATATGTGTAAGTATTACACGATGATAAAAATATTTGTTTTACATTGCTATTATATAAAAATAATTAGTTATTTTCCTATATCTGATTGTCATAGGAATCAAATGAGAAGAAGAAAAAATAGATGATACAGATGAAAAATTGGATCAAATGAGCAAAAAATAGCAACCCTTGAAGAACGATTTCAATGGCAGAGAGAGTTGCTAGCAACTTTTATGGGAGGGAAGAAAAGAGAAGACACAACTCAGGAACAACCAGTGCGTGAACATCCCGCCCCACCCCCCACCATCTTTGAGGTGAGCCATTCGCCTCAAAGAACTATCTTAGCCATGGCAATCAATATTCTAATAATTGTTCCCATGAAATGTGAATCAGAAAAATACTGCTAATTTTTATGAACTGATCTTCTACCGGGTGATAATGAATTTGATTTATATCTTTCAACATCCACCTATCACCTTGTAGAGAGGGATAAAGTTTTCAATATCCCAGATGCCACACTGCATAATTGACCACTTTCGAAAGATCATCTGAAAGTGGTGATTACTATAGCTCATGATCCAAATGCAAAGCTACCTATTCCGCTTGTTGATGATGATATTCATACGGTTGAAAAGGCTATTGGGTCATTCATTTCATGGCCATCACAACTTGTAAGAGTACATGCGAAAAAATAGGTATTTATTTCCTTTTTTTCAAGCTAATCCCTTAAAAATTAATGAAAAAGGGTCTAGACCAATGATTGTTGTTATAGATGGAGAAAGGGAAGGGCGTGAAAAAGGTTAGCTCAAAACCATCTAAAGGATCGACCAACTGATCCCAAGGAGCTAATGAAAGCACAATAACCCCACATATTCTCTATCCACATAAACTAGCATTGAGGACTCATATGGATATGATGCTAAAATATGGTAATAGTCATATAGTGGTTTCGAAGAGAATATATACAGAGAAGAAATTCAAGATTTCGTTGCTGATGAAAGTGTAAATGAGATCCTTGAAAACGGTTGGCTAGGCATCACAGTTGTAAATGTATATATGAGGTATGTTTCCATGAATTGATTTTCTAAAAGCTGATCTAATGTGCAAATTATGACTATAAGAATTTTATATTGTTGACAGACGCATTTATGTAAAAAAGTTGAAGGAATTTTCCCATGAGCCAAGATTTGGACTCGTTAGTCTTCATATCAAATCAACACACCTAACAAAAATAGATACATCAAAAAGGGATGCAATAGTGAACGGCTTGCTGAAAACATTTGAAAGCAAGATTACAGATGACCAACTTTTCCTAATACCAACCATGCAGGGGTAATACTCTACGATTAAAACATATCAATTATATTTTCATATATTTTATTACTTATTCCTTTTTGTGTTTTTAGGAAACATTGGTTGCTAATTGCGGTGAACTTGGATACTCAAAGATTTATTTTCTGGATTCAAAGTAGGGATATCCATCAAACTGACCACATATGATGGAGTTTGTGAATATATAAGACACTACATCTTATGTTTTAGGTCTTAAAATCAAGTAATATAATTTAAATTATCTTTTAATGAGGATTATTTTATGATAGGGCAGTGTATCATTGTCGTCTAAAAAAAGGAATGTGGAAAGGGGCTAAGCATAAAGAGGCAAACAAGTACTACGTTTGGACAAATATCAGGGTATATATAATAAAATTTCACTATCCAAACACATCTCAACACAGGTTTGTTATTCTCCTAATGATAAATGTTTTTGCAGTGTCTAAAACAAACAAACGATAATGATTTCAATTATTGTGTTTTTACATTTATGAAAGAGATCGTTTTTCATCAACAAACTAGCATCCCTAAAGAGGTATTTTAAAAAACAACTACTAGTTCATTTAAGTTATTTAATAATTCTTTATTTTTATATTTTGTAGTACAACTCTGACTACCGAAAATCATCATACTCACAAGATGATATAGATGTGTTCAGAAACAAGTGGGCCGCATACCTGATGGCATATTGTACACAAATACAATAAATATCTAACTTGGGGACATGTACAATTGGTGGTCATTTTGGAGAGGGGTTAAGGTGATCAAAAGATGAAACATTTTTGTATGTAAATGTTCGTAGGAAAATTTTAATTTTTATTAAATAAAACATCCTTTCTCCAATGAGTCATTTTCCCATTTTAATAGATGATATGCCCCAGCAACATGCAAGAATTCTGAACCACTCAAAGGTTCTCTATTTTGTTTAAAATGGACACGATTTTAAGTGAAAACAACAACTAACCTATGGAAATCTGACCAAACACATTTAGATTGTATTTATCCTTTAGGATAACGATCCATGGGTCCTTTGTGATGTGTAAGAGTCATCCCATCCTCAATCCGAGGCATGGTGTGGCGGCTAGCACTCAAAGGGTCTCTCTTTTGTTTAAAATGGGCACAATTTTAATTTAAAACAACAACTTACCTACGGAAATCAAACCAAATGCATTCTGATTGCCTTGATCTTTTATGATAATGATCCAAGGGTCCTTGGTGACATGTAAGAGTCATCCCCGCCTCAATCCGAGGCATGGTGTGGCTGCTAGCACTCATAGGGTCTCTCTTTTGTTTAAAATGGACACAATTTTAATTGAAAACAACAACTGACCTACGCAAATCCGACCAAACACATTAATATTACCATGATATTTTATGAGAACTATCCAAGGGTCCTTAGTGACGTGTAAGAGTAAACCCCTCCTCAATCTAAGGCACGGTGTGGCCGGTACCACTCAAAGGGTCTCTATTTTGTTTAAAATGGACACGATTTTAAGTGAAAACAAAAATTGACCTACGAAAATCCAACCAAACTCATTCAGATCGCCTTGATCTTTTAGGATAACTATCCATGGGTCCTTTGTGACATGTATGAGTCAAACCCGGCTCAATTCGTGGCACGGTGTGGCCTCTAGCACTCAAAGGGTCTCTCTTTTGTTTAAAATGGACACGATTTTAAGTGAAAACAACAACTGACCTACAGAAATCCAACCAAACACATTCGGATTTCCATGATCCATTAGTGGAAAGATACACAAGTATTTTATGATGTGTAAGAGTCATCCCCACCTCAATCTGAGGCATCATGTGGCCACTAGCACTCAAAGGGTATCTCTTTTGTTTAAAATGGACACCATTTTAAGTGAAAACAATAACTGACGTATGAAAATCTGACCAAACGCATTTAGATTGTCTTGATCCTTTAGGAGAACGATACACGAGTTCTTTGTGACATGTAAGAGTCAACCCCGCCTCCATCTGAGGCACGGTGTGGCCGCTAACACTCAAAGGGTCTCTCTTTTGTTTAAAATGGACACAATTTTAATTGAAAACAACAACTGACCTACGGAAATCAGACCAAACGCATTTGGATTTCCTTGATATTTTATGAGAATCATACAAGGGTATTTGGTGACGTGTACGAGTCAACTCTTCCTCAATATGAGGCATGGTGTGGCCGCTATCACTCCAAGGGTCTCTCATTTGTTTAAAATGGATATGATTTTAATTGGAAACAAGAACTGACCTACATAAATCCAACCAAACGCATTCGGATTGTGTAGATATTTTAGGAGAACTATACAAGCATCCTTTGTGATGTGTACGAGTCATCCCCACCTCAATACAAGACATGGTGTGGCCGCTAACACTCAAAGGGTCTCTCTTTTGTTTAAAATGAACACAATTTTAATTGAAAACAACAACTGACCTATGAAAATCTGACCAAACGCATTCGGATTGCCTTGATATTTTATGAGAATGATCCAAGGATCCTTGGTGAAATGTAAGAATATTAATTAAGTCTTTTATATATTTTTTGGTATGTAATTTTTCCAACCCATGTTATCCCCAAACCGAAAGGGTTCAAGCCACATAGAGAATACATTAGGGTTATGGGGCATTAAATTTCATAAAGGGTATCCAAAATGGATGGATTGTGGAAGAAAAACTATTTAATAGTGAACGTAGAGGTAGGTCGATGAGTATAAGAGAATATAGGGTCATTAGAATATTATGTGCACTAATGGATGAGGGACATCACTTGTGTGGGTCGTATTGTGAGGCTGTATGATTCCACTAACTATAATATGACATGATTATAAATATAAAGTCAGGGGAACAAGTATATGGAAGTGGGATCCCATGTAATTATCATATGTTGGATTAGGTGATATTAGGGGATTGTAAATTACAAAAAAATACTTTCAACACTCACCAATCCTGTTCCCTTAATCATACATTCCATTGATGCAACTCTCGTAGCCTACCACCCTCCAAATCACTATGCCACCAGGGTATCTCAGTTTAGTTTTACATAGATTCTAATGTGATAGATCATCATCTAGCCAAAATTATATTATCAATGTCAGGAGATGTCGTGGATGACATCTAAAGACTAGGATGACCCCCATGAATTTCATATATTGTGAAAAAGCCATGAATGATAACAGGAACTAAATTATACAACTATGATGTACAAATAAATAAACAAAAGTGGCATATCCATGGTGACACCATTTCTGGTTTTGTTGTGTCATAGTATCACTATGAAATCCTTAGAGAAGAATATGTGGCATTGGATAATTAACACCCACTACATCGTGGGCTTGACCATTGTGTCATTAAAATCATGGGGCTTGAACCGAAGGTTGTGGATGCACTATATAAATTACATAAAACATTATGGATAATTTTAACCAGAGTTTCTGATAATAATATCTGATATATTGTTTGAATTTTTCCACAGAGGTTACAAATGTGGTAGTGTTGCGTTTTTAAAGGATAAGGGGTATACTTGGTCTTATTAGCTTATGATTTATATGTTAATTTTGTATGGGTATACATGCTTTAATTAGCTTATTGAGATGCTGATTTTTTTGCAGGTGTTCGGGTGTGCTACTACAGATTATTTCATAGCAGCAGACTGGGCATTTATCAAAGCTTTTTTAGCGCTGATAAAGGATCAGTTTATTAGGGATAAAGGAGTGCTGATAAAACATTCATTTATCAGCGCTCGTTTAGCACTGTTAATGGACTATTTTTTCAGCGCTCTTTTTGCGCTGATAAAGTCTACCTTTATCAGTGCGTTTTTAGTGCTGATAAAGGTTTCCTTTATTAGTTATTTTTTAGTGCTGATAAAGTACCCCTTTATCAGCGCTCAGTAAGCACTGATAAGGGGTACCCCCCTTTACCATCTCCAAGCTTTACAGTGCTTTTTTAGCGCTGTTAAATCCCGTTTTTAGCACTGTTAAAGATCGTTTTTGTTTTAGTGTCCCTTTCATTACTTCCCAATGAAAAAATATCTTCTCTATGGAACTTATTCATTTCTCAGCTACAAATTAATCTTTAGTCCCATTGATTGATAGAGGTTTTTGACACATAAACCAGTCTAACATTATTACAATAAGATGTGGATCAGTTTTGTCCATGCAAGTAAGGTTATTGATCATAACCTAATTAAGTTGTCCTAGTATAGTTATAATTTGTTTATCTCTAGTCATAACTCCATATTTAACATCATTAACTTTCCTAGGATGTAAAACCCTACATGGAATTCATGTATTGATATAGTTTCCATTACTTCCACAAGGCACCATTTCTAATCAATTGCATACACTACATTAGATAATGGAAATTTAAAACTAGTGAAAAACATAAAAAATTTATGTATAACTAATATCAAAATCATAAGCTTGGTTACCTTTGGAATATTATCAAAATCAATTATAGGGTTATATTTCCCTAATGTACGTCTTCTTAAATCTAGTTTCCAAATATTATACTAAACATGCTCTGATATGAACTGTAAAGACCCCATCCCCAATTGCCCAGAGTTGGTGGCTAATTTATTACATAGACACTATGTAATAGATATCACATCACAAAGGAATGAATAACATATTAGTTTTGGATAACTATAAATAAATATAAATATTACATTACAACTTGAAATAAAATACAAAATTTTAACCCCATTAGAAACACTCGTATTCTCCTCGATTATCCCTCCATGTCAATCATAATATACATCATCGAATAATGGGGAAAAATACATCATAATAAATGGGTGTGATCAAATTTTTAGTAAGGGTAAGCGTACAACAAAAGCTATTCGAAATAAACATAAACAACAAGGAAAGGTGAATAACTAAAAACAAATCCCATTAAAATATAATCTTGAATGTAATATAGAAAGAATAAAATATGATCAAATAATTCCATAAAAATAATCAAATGGGAAGGAAAATTTACCATAGATATTCTAATAGTATAATAGTCACATGGATTATCAAAAACTAATATTATAATGAGGGAATGAAAAATGTGATACATCATAAAATTACCATCATGTATTCGGCCAAGACACTATACATAATCGGGTAAGACATTAGCCAATACCCATACTAGTTTTTGTGACGAGACCTATCAATGCATCATGGGTTTATAGCGGTAACCACACATATCTTACTAACTCTAATGTATTTCCCATTTGAAAGGGGTGAAGCATAATCAAAATAGACACCCATATTGAAACTATCACATGAAATAACGTTCCCCAATAAAAAACATAACGATAAACCATCCTGTGTGAAATACTGAATAGTATTGAAATAGCACATCCATAGACAAACTGATCAAAATAAATTAATTATAATATGTTATATGGTATAAAAAGATGTCAAACTCAATTAATCATAACATCCAACAAAGGGTGTTGAAATATATGAAAATACTCTAATAAAATCATTGATAAATTCTTGAGAGAAATATCACTTTACATAGAAAACATTTTTTTTCAAAACCTGCACAATTATTAAAGAAAAAATTTTCTTTGAAAAAAAAATTTAATACATAAAAATTATTCATAAATACATTAAGGTGTTAGTAAAGTGAAAAAATATAATTATTTTTATATATGTTAAAAAAATATTCCATTTATATTTTGAAAAAGAAACATTTAAAAGAGTATTTTTTTAAAAAGTGTGGGTGGAAACCCAATGAAAGGATTATATTTATAATATTTAAATACACATAAAATAAGTGTAAATAAAAAAAATAAGATAATAAAACATAATTTCACACAACATAATATAATTTTATAATCAATGGAGTAGAAGTTTAACCCCGATAATGAAAATTAGGTTAAGAATTCCCTTACCATATTGTAAACAGTCGAACCGTATTCCCCATAAAGTTAAGGATCATCAAATTAAAAATTGGATGAAATGAATATAAATATATTAATGATATTATATATTAAATTAATGTATGTACACCACACATAACATATAAGGATTGAATAAGTAATATATCTCACATAAGTGAAAGTGAAACAAGAAACCCTTACCTTATGTCTGAAAGAGTTCTACACTTATAATTAATGTCTTGGATAATAAAATTACATTAATTAATTACTCTATTAATAATATATTAAACATATATTTTATTTATTATAATTTTTTAAGTTAATTTATGTACATCTCCTTGAGTTATAATGTTTAATTTCACTCTTTTAGAAGCATTTATTTCATGGTTTTATGGTAGCTTCCCTTGAGTATAAATATATGAGTTCTTATTAAATGGGAATAACTTATCTAGACATGAAATTATTTTTTATTAGTGAATTTATATAAGTTTAATTTATATAATATATAATTTGGTCATATGGTATGTGGATTATTCATTAGTTAAATTGTTGATGAAAATGTCTTAATTTATTATGGTGGTTTTTAGGACCATCAGGAACATATGTCAATTTATTTAATATTATGTTGACATATTGGTTCAAGAACATGATATAATATATAATATTTATATTTAAATCTTATTTAAACATAATAATGGTTTCATGACCAACATTGAATGTGGTAATGGAAAATGAAAACTCGTCGTCCACGTAGGTGGTGAATCAGCACATCCTAGATGATGTTTTCTTTTTAAAAATAAATGTAGAGGAGAAGGGATTTGATAATGGATATTATATTATAAATATATAATTATAGTATATATTTTACTGAAGTTAAAATTACAATTTGGATAAGGGAGTTTATGATAGGATAAGAAAATAAAATAAATTAAAACAGAATGGAGGATTTTACTTCTTGAATATCATCTCATTAGGAACCTCCTTAAGACACTTAGATTTGTTCTTTGGGAAAGAATAGGTGCTCTTGTACATGGGGATGAGTCTTTGGAAGGTAATTGGGACTAATTATGATTAATTTTAAATCTTATAATATGTGAGGAGAAGTGGTGGTGATGGGTGGTATTTATAAGGGCGGAGAGGGGTGTTTCTGATTATTTTATTCATTTATTTATTATTTTGGATCAAGACTATTAATAGCATTGATTATCATGAATAAATATAGTAATTAGAGAATTTTATTTCTTAATAATGTGTTCTTACCTCATCTATACATCATACTTGACTCAATAATTCATTTATTTTTTTATAATGTTAAATATCATAAATTATTGTGTTTCACTATTCACGAAACTTCAACTACTTTAGAAAAATCCAAAAAATTTACCTTAGGAATTTTTCAATGTATATATTTAATAAATGGACCCCATTAAATGAAAATAATTTTCTAAATATTATAAATTTCATTTTTAATTAAAATCATCATTTAGTTGAAAAATACTGATTTTATTATTATATTCGATTTTACGACACCTTGAAAAATTTATTATGGTCTCATAAAAGTATATTACAATTATAATGAAAAAAAATATCAATTTATAAATATATTTTATGAAAATAAATTTTATTTTAAATCATTATTTTAATTATAAAATTGTATATAAATATTTATGTTTTATAAAAAATACAAACACTTAATTTATCATTTTTAAAACATTTATTTACTTATTTCATGATATAAATATACCATATATTAATTTATGAGAAAGATAAATTTTATTTATAACTTCATAGGTGAGGTTATTATTCTAATGGACATGTTATTATTTTGAACGGTCACATTATTATTAAGACAATCATGATAATATTTAATTGTATATCATGGATCATTTAAACTCAGTGTTGCTTACAACATAAGATATAAAATAAATTGAATTTATTTTAGAATTTACATACCATAAAATTTTGGGGTGTTATAAATTTTATGTTATGTATTTATTAGGTTATACTATAATGTTTTAGGAGATTAAAAGGATTTAGGAGCTCGTAATGGAGAATTGGACAAGGTTGTATTGCTTTATTATATTTTTTATATAATATGAACCAAGTAATCCTAGGATACTAGGCATCATGATCTTTGGGATTTAATTATTGGATATATTTATTTAAAATTCATGTACTAATATTTGGAAAAGTATTATGAAGATATAGATGGTATAAAATAAAGGTGTAGTTATTTTGTGGGATCTGGACTAGAATAATATTGTGAGAACACTTGGGACAAGTATAAGGATAATTCTGTGCATAGAGAAATATCATGGAATTTGATGAATTATATATTGAGAGTGTTCTAATAAATTAAATAACTATTTGGATACTACATATAATAACCCAATATTAATTTAAGTAGACATTGCATCATTTTTTCAGAATACACAAACACATTCCCAAAGACCATATTAGTTCAGTGCCTTTGGAAACTAGGAACACAAACTGAAAGTTTGGTAATAGATCATAAATATTTCCTATAAATATATTACCATTTAGTACCCCTACCTAAAACCATTATTTATAATAAGTGGAAAAGAAAACACCAGAAAATGGTGATATTAGTTGCTCAGTAAAGGTAATAAAGGGAGTTATATAAGCATAATCATAAACATAAAGGTACAAAACATAATCTTGAACACTAGGGTACGCGAACATGGACACAACATTAGAACATTATAATAGTAATATCAAAGATCATAAAAATGAATCATGGAATAAATATTGGACGTTCATAAATTATGAATCATAAGGTAATCAAGGAAATAATACATGAAATCATAACATATGAATAATACATGAAATTGTGGTAGACACATAAACATGTAATAGAATTCCCTATAAGTAGAGGTGCATTGCCAAAAATTATAAGGAATATTTATGGGGGATGAACCTATTTGGTGAGACACACAACCATCCCTAGTTTTATTTGTTTCCTTGTAAGGGACCAAGTTTCCCCATCTTCCCATAGTGGATCAAGCATGTTGACTTTTTACCCATCATTATCTCATGAGGTATACATCTTCAACCAATGAATTGGAGGGAGACATATGTCTGACCAATCAAATAATTAAAACCATATATATGTGTTCCATAATAAAATAAATCATTTATCATATTAGATCCCATGTAAAGAAATAGGCTTTATAAACATTTTATCATATTATAACCCATAAAATAGAAATGAGTTTCATGAATATAATTCCATAAAAAACATAAAATAACCATATGAATATTAGTGATATTATTTTTGAAACATATACCTATTAAAGAATAAGTAACATCAAATAATGTTATATTAGACTTAAACTAATTTTTAGAGACCATTTGAAAATAATTATTGAGGAAAATATCCTTTCTTATTTGAAAACAAATTATTTTTAAAATGCCATAAAATTTTGACATAAAAAATTCTCGCTGAAAATAACCTCATAGAATTTCAAAGGAATATTCAAGACATTAAGCTTTCATGAATGTGTAAAAATGAATTCCTACTGTATAAGTCAAAATAACATTCCTTTTGTTGGAAAAGTCACAACAAGCCTTGTTTAGAAAATGGTGAAAACATTCTTTTCAAATTTTTTTTAGAAAGTCAAACATAGGTAAAAAGAACACTAAATATTAATAGAAGCATATAAAAAAGAATTAATTTTCTTAGGACACATGTATCTGGAGGATAAATATATCCCAATATATATTTAAAATGAAATAATCCCAAATATTGAATAAATTGTGGAATTAATACTTATCTATTTATAATATGTAGAATCATATGAACCATGAAATAAGGAAAATTATATGGATATTAAAATACCATAATATTCAAAATAATACTCATAAAATACACTCATGGGTGTTATATACACCAAACAAAAGAAATAAGTTGTGTATAAGGCATGTGCCCAACAAAAATAAATGTGAGAAAAAATCCCTTAATACTTGACTAACTTATGAAACATGAGATAAATTAAATTATAACATAAATTTAAACTTATAATATCCTTAAATTAATAAAATTCATGATATAATATTTCATACGTTAGTATATACACCACATAAAATAAATGAGCGGGGAATATGGCATATATCTCACAAATATAAAAAGCGAGATGAAATTACCTTACCTTAAGTATTGAATTCTTTTTTATAAGTTAACAGCTTCTGTATAATGAATATAACTTTTTTATAAATCTACCAAAAAACCATATTCATGTATCTAATACCATATATGGTTTAGTTTTGACTTTATATTACTCACTTTTTAACAATTCAAAGTTAATGTTATGTTTTAGGAAATGACTGCTTTATTGTTTGTACTTGTTTTGACTTGTTATACATGGTAATATTACATAGATCATGATTGAATAATATTCATAATTATAAAAATGATATAAATATAATATATATTTTCAGTATATATTTATTCATTGAGATTCATAAAAGTTAGAGTTAGAAAATAAAATACACTGTTCATAGAGATAGTAGGCCCTATGAACGCATGAAAATTATTTTTATTTTCTATTCATATTAATTTTTTTAATGATATACTATAATTAAAGAATAATTTTTATGCTATATATATCATATATATTCATTAAATTTATCCTTATTACCACCCATGTTAAAAATATATGAAAAACTAATCTCATCGCATCATAGATATGGTAATCCATACATACGCATGAGCGACATTATTATTTCACAAAATATTAGGTAATAATATGTTAGATATGATAATTTAATTCCATAAGTATAATAATTTTATCATATATAAATATTAAACCCCTCATAATTCCCAGTCATAAAATATGGTGATGGAAAATGAACAGTATCGCTATGTGGTGATGGTAAGCCATTCATATGCATGAGCGATACCTTTACTTCTTAGATGGGAAAGACGCTGTATAATAGTGTTTTAGAAATCATAATAAAATTTCATAATATTGATGATTATGAAGTTATTATATTATGATATATTTTATAGATCTATAGGAGGTATATAAGAGTAGAAAAAAAGAGTGATCAGTTAGAGCGATTACCACTTTGAAACAGAACCCCTAGATCTCCTCTAAAGGATAATATAATTGGAGTTTTCGAAAGAAAAAAACCTTGACAATGTGTATAGAGAAGTGTATAAGATAATTTAGTAGAGTTTGGTCATGCTATAAGACTCAAAGTGGTTAAATGAGGTGAGGTTGCAGGTGTCCTTTTATAATGAAGGTGAGGGGGAATTTTAGGATTTCTCAAAAGATTAAATTATAACAAATAAAATATCGATAAAAATACCTAAAAAAGACATGTTATTAGAATATAATTTTGTATAGGGTGGTATTAACATCAACCAATATATTTTATATTGGTTCTGGTGTAATTTTATTCATTATCTTTTTTATTAACCTTTGGTTAACCTATTTTTACATTAACTTTGGTGAAAAATTGTTTAATATTAAAAGGTTGATAGTCTTACTTTTATGGAGTAAATTGAATAATAAAAGGTAAAAATAAGAAATTTTAGATCATATTTTTTTTCTATTTTTCATTATTTATGATTTTTATGATTTTAAAATAATTTAATAAAATATTATTTTCATAAAATATCAATAGTGTCAATTTTTACACTATTCATAATATTGAACTTACGAAAATAAATAAAAAAGATAATTGCTAAAATGTTTATTTAATAAAGCCCTACAATTTCATACTCTCCTATTAAATTCTTTTATCAGTTTAATTAAGTACAATTATATTTATTTTATTATTTATATAATCATTTAATTGGTTAATTCATATATTGAATAATTACTACATCATCATTGGGTAGTTATTTATGAAAATTATTTATTCACTAAAATTAAAAAAATTACCATGATGTATAAAATCATTTTATATTTCTGAGTAATATACATAGTACAACATATATTTTATTTAACCATAAATTAAAAATTTTATACTTATTAAAAGTAAGAGTGTGACATTTTTTCACTCTTTAATTTTAATAATATCCCAATCATTTTCATGGAAACGTTTCCATTAAATTAGTAAATTTCTATAATTATGTGATAAGGGTTAAATTAAATTCATCAAATAACATTTGGGAAAGGTTTAGTACAGTTTTATAATATTTATAATATATTTTTTACCCTCAATTACCTGATTTACCATTAACCATGGTGTTAACAATTACAAAAGTTACTATTCATATTGTCCAAAAATAAAAGGGACATATTTAATAAATTTTTACCTTATGGATAAAAATATAGAATCCATTTTTTCCAAATTAAATTAATTTAATTTTCAGAAATTAATTAAAAATTAATCTCATAGATGAGATGAAAGAATGCGTTTTCAAAGTAAAAATGTTTTTTAATTTGGAATGTTTATATCCAATTTGAATGTGAAATTGATTAAAATGACTTAAATTAAATTAAATGAAAAAAATTAGATCAAAATATAATTTAATAATAATTAAAAATAAAATTTAAAACTATAAATTATTTGTATGAAAAAACTATTTTTGAATTCAAATGTAATAATTTTTACTATTCATCAAAACATGAAACTTAACTGAAAAATACCAAAAAATAAAACAATGTAAATTTTTATATTCTATCCTTCAAATAAGATGTTTATTTTGTAAAATATAATTCATAAAAGTGAAAAAATAATATTTTTAACAATTTCTCCATCAAAAGGCGACAAATCCGTCTTTCTAGAAAAATACTTCTTTTATGCATAAAATTGGATTTGTTCTTATATCATGTTTAGAAAACACATAAGTTGAATGTTAAAAATTGTATTGAATATATTATATATAGATATATATTTCATTTATTTATTTCAAAACGATCTATTTTTTTATTTATTACTATAAAACTCACTTGTGCATATTTAAATAGTTTTTCAAAAAAACATTTACTGTTATTTTAAAAAGGGTTTTACATTAATATAAAATTATTTAATAAAATAATTATATAGACATGTGTAAACCATAATTTCATAATTTAGTTAATCCTATTAATATCCACCATTATAATGAATAGGTTATAATTTTCTTGTTTAAATATTTACAATAATAAAAATAAATTTCATAAAAACTCAGTGTTGCATGTAACACAAACTAATCCATTGTAGCATGTAACAAAATCATAACATTGTGTATAATGAAATGAAATATATCAAATAAATCAAAATATATAAAAATATACTTCATAATAATATTATGGGGTTACATTCTACCCTCACAAAATGATTTTTCCCTCTAAATTCATCGGGGTT
This sequence comes from Viscum album, assembly GCA_963277665.1. Classification (NCBI taxonomy): domain Eukaryota; kingdom Viridiplantae; phylum Streptophyta; class Magnoliopsida; order Santalales; family Viscaceae; genus Viscum; species Viscum album. The sequence goes on from OY728164.1 coordinate 177,121,755, forward strand.
ATAAAAGGTTTAATACTTGAAAGTTACTTTTATAGAAACATACATTGTAAAAAAGAATAATAAAAAATTATTTAAAAAATAATTTTGGGACATAATAGTTACCCAAAGTAACTCATAACTAGTTTTACACATAGTAGAACATTTGTGGAATGTAAAAACATAGACCTGGAAGAGAAATATAATTAACGTGTTCTAATGGAGAGTGAGAGAGAACATGATTATGAGAAAGCTAATGATCACAAAGCCATAACTGAAAGTTTCTAGAAAAAGGCAACTGATATCATCAGAAATGATGATAATGGAGGAAAATTTTATTTAATGATCCTTTGTCCTAATTTTTCAAGAAGATATACTTACTTTATTTCGGCATAATATCTCCCATCGTTCTGCCTCGATCAATTTCAACTTCATATACTATTCAATGAAATAAGGGTGAATTTTTCATTCCTAAAGTTTTAGCAGATCATGAGACACATAAATAGAATGAATTTTTATTCCATATGTTTTTATAAAAAAAAATTGTTAGCATAAGTTATCCAATATTAATAAATCCTCATATGGTGAGATAATACATTAATATTTAATACCTCATTCAAAGTTTAACATAAATAATGTCATAAATGGTTAGCCTTATAACCCTTTTGAAACATGAATGTTAAAAAATTTAGAAATAAGGTCATTAAATTTCTCAAAATCATATTAACACTTATCCCCCCATATATCATAAATTATATCTTGTTTGTCACATATTGAACATGTGAATACATTCGTCAAGTACTCTGTTGAAACATGATAATAACTTGAATTTCTATAAATACTTATTGAAGACTCACATGCTTACTAATTCTGAAGATTATGGGATGTATTCCTTAAATATTAAAATTATGTAAACTTCATTAACAATATAATAATCCTCTTTTTCAACATCTTGTTAATCAATTCCAAGGTAATTAGTAATATTCAATTTACTTTATGAAAAAATAATTATCTTAATAATAGGAACACATTAAGGGTTATATTTACATTAATAATTTGTTTCCTACGAATATCACATTTTTATAAAATTGATTTTCTAGTCTAACAGAATCATTGAATATTTTGTTGTAAATCAATAGTGAAAAACATAAACTGAACAATCCTTATATATTTCACATATTTATTGAATCAAAACACATAAACACTTTGATAATTTCACATCATCCTTAAGCCATTAACATGGCTACCTCATCCTATCACTTAATAAATATTTCCTTTGACATTTCATATATAATGTCATCGTCATCAGTAATATGACCATTACTTGTACCACCTTTCAAATTATCTTTGGGAGATTTCCACTTAGGACATCGATCTAAAAAATTCTCATTATATCCAAATTTAAAGCATTAATCAATTTAAAGTACCTTATATAGGACAATATTCCCATACATTGTGTTAACTAAACCTTTTATTTTCCCTTTGTAGTTACTTTCTTTGTGTCCTTTTCCACAGTCATAACATCTTCTTGTTCCTCTTAGACATCCATTTAGGTTTTTTCCACATTCTTGGTACAATGGAAACTGAATCTTCTTTCCTTCATGGTATCCATTAGTAGAATTTTTTGAAAAATCTTTCCTTCCATTCCTAGCTGAGTCTGAGATTTGGTTAAGGTACACATTTTTTATCATGTTCTATGAAAAATTATTAGGCATGATCACAATGTCCTCAACTCAACTGATCATTCTATTTATATTCTCATCATGGAATTTTTCATCACATTCAACGTTAACCTATTTCTTTCTGGTTCCCACCATTGAATTAAACCAGAAATCATAGAGTGAACAAAACTTAACATAGTAGAAAACTGAATAACTCTAAAAATTCACTTATACGATGTCTAAATTATGACACCATTTATAATTTATGAAACTTTATGATTATCCTCAGAGACATCCCTATACATATCCTTAGAAATATCCCTTGGGATCTCAAAAAAAATTTCTCATCTGAGTTTCCAATGGTTGACAAAACCTTTACTTGGATACCAACTATAACGACCCAAGATTAATTTACATAGACATTACATAATTGTTTTAGAATAAAAAAACACACGCCCAAAGACTGTATTAGTTTAGTGAATTTGGAAACTAGGAACAACAAATTATATTCTGGTAATAGATCTTAAATATTTCCCACAAAGTGTTTTTCCTTTAGTACCCATACATAAACATTTTCTCTATTACCTATGGAAGAGAGAACATAAGAAAAGGGTGATCCCAGATGCTCAGTAAGGGAAAGCAAGGGAGTTGTGTAAGAATAATAATAACTGTAAGGGTATGAGAACAAGTGCATAACATTTGAAGATCATACCTTGCATATCAATGATCATAAACATGAATCATCGTATAAATATCAGTAGTTCATAAGACCTAAACTATAAGGGAATCAAGAACACAATCCATGAAATTATAATTTAGAAATAAGACATGAAATTGTGGGAGATACATAAACTTGTAATATCATTCTCTATAAGTCAAGGATTATTTCCAAAACATATCAAGTCACTTCATGGGTGTGACACCTACTGGTTGGGACACACCACCATACCTACTTGTAGTCCTTTCCTTGCATGGAATCAGGTTTTCCCATCTTTCCATAGTGGATTGGGTTTCCCCATCTTCCAACTGTGGATCGAGATCATTGACTAGTTTCCCATCATTATCCAGGAAATATATCCTCATTAAATATTAAGTAACTTCAAATAATGTTATCATAGATTTAAAATAAATTTTAGAGATAATTTGAAAATAATTCATGGGTAAAATCTCTTTTCTTCTTTGGAAACATTTCTTTATAAAATGCCACACAATTTTAAAATAAAAAATTTTCTTTGAAAATAAATTTTTTAGATTGTAAAGGAAGCTCAAATATATTAAGGCATCATGAATGTGGGAAAATCCATTCATGTGGTGTACGTTTTAAAAAAAATTCATTTTGTTAGAAAATTCACAAAGAACCTTGTTTAGAAAATGAAAAAATATTATATTCAAATCATTTTGTAAAAATTAAAACATAATTAAAAATAAAATAAAATTTTCCCCGGATAATAGTAAAATCCTTTTGGAAAACTTTTTTATAAAATATGGATGTGGAGGATAAATATTCCATAATAGAGATTTAAAACGAAATAATCCCAAATATTGATGAAATTATGGAATAAATACTTATCAATTTTTAATCAGTGAAATCATATGAACCATGAAAGAATGAAAATTATATAGATATTAAAATACCATAATATTAAGAATAATACTCAAAAAATAAACTTATGGGTGGTATATACACCACCAAAAAAATCTAGTAGTATATAAGGAATGTGTCCCCCAGAAATAAAAGTGAGGCAAAAATCCATTACTGTATGAGTAACTTTTGAATCATGATATCCATGAAATCATAAAATCAATTTAAACTTAGAATATAATTAAATAAAGGAAATTTGTGATATAACATTTCATTGTTCAGAATAGAAAACACATAATATAAATGATTGGGGAATATGGCATATATCTCATGGATATAAAATTTGAGATGAAATTCTCTTACTTTAAGTATTGACTTCCTTTGTATATGTTCAAACTATAAAGACCCATATTTTCCAGGTAATTGTTTTTAATTATATGGATTTATAACAAGTCTGCAAAAATTAACGGTGTGTGATTCCGAGGCCTGGTGTGCCCAAAATGAATTTCTGATCTTTTTTTAAGATATGTTCAGTAAATGCATAAGAAAAATTTTCTAACTTTTAAATCAGTGCTCAGATTAAAAATCCAAGGGCACCATTGAATCCGTAGTGCTGAGATTAGCTTAAGGGAGGCTTCACTTCGACCATATTAGGTCGGGAGAAAAAGATCGATTTTGGGACTTTTAAAAGAATAATAAAATAACTTAGCTATTTTATTTTCTTTTTATCTTTTCCTCCAACAGACAAGAGGATGCATGGGACCAGCGATGTGTCAAGCCATTAAATGGATTAATCCTTCAAATCCTAAGTAACCACGTTGTTGGGAATTAGGAAGTTTCCTAATTAATGAACTCTCGTAAATCACACCAATGTTAGACACCCTCCCCCACTCCTATTTACATGGAGCTAAAAGAGAGGTATCAGCACTCCTTCACTAATCAACAAAGTGATGAAAAAGTGCCGCAAATCCAAACCCTTGGAGAATGGAGCCAGTTCGAGTGAGTGGTGATGGGTGACACCGAAGCACGAACTGAAGGACAACATATGAGAGGTGTCGTTGGAATCTTGTTGTGGTAATGATGAACACCGACCCACCTTCAAGATCGGACGTTCTACAACCAATTTTTGAGGTATGGATTTGATTTTTGTTTAATTCAAGTTATTATTGAATCCTTTAATCCTCCCTCGTGATTACAATCTAACGCGGAGGGCACAGGCCTAACGAACCCGGCCCGGACCCTCCGCTACCTTGCTACCCTTGCATTCTCTGTGGGAGACCGCCGACACAATGACACCGACCGGATACAGTGGAGGAGGAAAAACATTGTGAGCCGCAAGAGGAGTCCGTGACATTATGCCACGGTGGGTCAACGAAGCAACCAACACCGGTCAACAACGGAAGAGGTGAGGCGTGCCGTCGCGTGCTGCCGCAGAGCAAGGGGTCGCGGCTCGTCAGCCACGATGGTCAGAGGAGGCATCCGGCACATTGGCTGGACATGGAAGTGGAAGATGGCATGACCAGCACACCGACAGTGAGCACGGGACTGCTGTTGACGACGTGGCAGAGGAGTAACCCGCGCCTCCTGCGGGTTCCATAGTGACTGGGCGACGCCCACGTGGCGTCGCCACTTCACAAGCCGAATGGCCTCTGGGCCATTCAAGAGATCGGGGGTATCACACCCCATACCAGCTTGGGTGAACCCCACTTCAGGCGAGGCCGGCAGGACACACCCCCCTTGCGGGCCGGACTGCCCCCCTGTGGGTCGGGCCACCCCCTTGTGGGTTGGGCCGCCCCCTTGTGGGCCAAGCCGCCCCTTGCAGGATAGGTCGCCCCTTACTAGTCGGGCCTCCCCCATGAGGGCTGAGTCAAACCTCAGCCCAGCGGGCCAAGCCCGCCACGGCCCCACCCAGGCCGGGTTGGGTCAGTCGGTCCGACCGGGTCAGACTGGACCCGGGCCCAACCGGACCCAGAAACACTTAAAGGGCCATATCTTGAGAACCAGACGTCTGTTTCACGAACCATCTACACCGCTGAGATCCTTGCATCGATATGGTACATTTGGTATAATCCACTAGAGGTTTGGAGAAAGTTGGAGTACATCTGGGTTGGATGAAACCTGAATCCAACCGGGCCCTCGGAACTAAAATGCTTATAACTCATAGACCAGGTGTCCAATTGACGCACCGTCTGTCGCATTAGAACCTTACGATTGGAAAAATCTTTGGGTAAATACTTTGTGGATCTTAGTGGTTTTCAAGGTATGATCTATATCTCAAGGAGAAGATTCTACGGAACTCGAGCACACTGGGTGCAAGGAATCCTATGGAAGGCTGAAACATGAATAAAGAACATCGATCCTAAGTGGGTCAGTGTCTATCAATCCTGTGCGGGTCAGTATCTATCAGATCCTATGTGGGTCAGTACTCAACAATCCTGTGTGGGTCAACACACACCATTCCTGTGTTGGTCAGTGGGGGTTATTACCTATTGATCCTGTGTGGGTCATAAGTAGTGCCTCTTAACAGAATAAGATGATCTAGCTTACGACTAATCATCTATATTTATGTAGTTATACCTGATTGTGAGCTGTGTCTTTTACCAATGCGGTATGACTATCTTCATGGTGTTACCTGTATGGTACTTCTACCTTCATGGTGTTGTCTTCATGGTGTTACCGGTGTGGTACTTCTACCTTCGTGGTGTTGTCTTCGTGGTGTTAACTGTGTTGAAATTCTACCTTCTTGGTATTGTCTTCATGGTCTTACCTGTGTGGTACTTCTACCTTCGTGGTGTTTTCTTCATGGTGTTACCTGTGTGGTACTTCTAGCTTCGTGGTGTCACATGTGTGGTACTTCTACCTTCATGGTGCTACCTTGGCGGTATTCACCCCTTATGTATGGGATGAGTATATCTTGATAACTTATGTATATGTATGGGCATATACCTAATTAGCGTTGATGACTACCGCTTCATGATTTGAGTTGTGGTCTTTCCTTGTGGTATTTCCTTTGTGGAACTCAGGGAGACCTTCAGGGGTCTTGGGGTCCCTACTGAGTATCGTTATACTAACCCCTCCATGGGCTTTCCCCGCACCTTGTTGTGTCTTGTGCAGACAACCGACAACATTGATCAAGGCTGAGGGAGCCAAGACTGGATGGTTATTGAAGGTGGACCACTTGGTGTGACATGACACAGGGACTACCATTCATGAGATGTACTTACCCATCAGGTAGGATCCTCGATAGATGATACAAGAGTTGTTTCTAACTTTTCAGTTGTATTTGTACTTTTCAGTTGTAATTTTACTTTTCAGTTGGGCTTATATTCCGACCCCTTTACTTTTAGCACACTTTTACTACAGCAGTTTACATTGTGGTTGCTTCTTGTTGTGTTCTTGGACTGTGTTTCTATATAGGTTAGAAGGCAGTGCCTTCCCATTTTTAGGGATACGTCTTTCCAGTGCTAGTTGCCAGCCCCCGGCCTATGGATGGCGGGCTTGGGGTAGTCCAAGCATAGACCCCGGGGGACAGGTTTTGACAAAGTGGTATCAGAGGTTTCGGTTCTACCAATGAACTAGGACTCTGATATTTTCTATGTGGCAATAGTGTTAGTTGTTATGAGTGTGGTTTTCAGTTTGGGGAATCCAGTGTTGGTACAGCGGCCGACATATCCATACACCGGGACTCTAAATTCTGATTTTCGACTATGTTCATGTAATCACTGATTGAGTTTGTTTTGAAAATTTTTTCTTATGATATCTTGAAGTCAGCTCACCAGGTATAACTTATTGACCATGGCACACCTGTCTTCGTTCAGGATGTCGTTATGTATGACAGACAGCCGGGATTCCTGAGAGAGTATGTGATGACAACACATAGTGTGATGAGGCCTCATTGGAGGGCCCTCTTACGATGTTATCACCTTCAGGTGGTGTACCAGAAGCACCACTACCCATTGGGAAGCCATTTCCACCAGCCCCACCAGCAGAGACTACACGCCGATGGAGCACATTGCATGAGTTTTAGTGGCAGAGGCCTCCGAGGTTCCGAGGTGAGACGGACCCGCAGGCGGCTGAGGACTCGCTGAAGGCTGTAGTCTGGTTTTTCTGCCTCATTGAGACACCAGCTCACCTTATGGTGATCTTAGCTACCATAATTTTTTAGGAAGAAGGAGGGAGATGGTGTAGCTTTATGCTCCAGATACACAAAGAGGTTACCCTCGTCTAGGAAGAATTCGAGGGCCTTTTAAGGTAGAGTTCGTCCCAATGACTCTATGCTCAGTGCATATACATGAGCTGCTACTCATACAAAAGGGAAACATGACTGTGGCCTAGTACTCGGCGGGGTTCACTAATCTCTCCTACTACTCCACTGACATGGTACGATACCATTTCTTCAGGGATCAAACCTTTGAGAAGGGTCTCCGATTGGAGATCAGAGCATCGATGATATCGCTCCACATACCGTCCTAGTCTAGGGTGCTAGAGCGAGCACTTTTGGTGGAGATTTTCCTAGATGAGCAGGAACCCACAGTGAGAGTCATCCACAGTAGGCAGTAGATGAATGAAGCAGGGGCCCAAGTAGGCCAGACCCTTGGGTGTTCGACCTCAAGATATGGGTTCAGTGGTGTGGGGCTCACGGGACAGAGGAAGACAGATTAGGAGTAGGCAGTGCTACTCGTGCGGTGGGTAGGGACACATGGAATGAGACTGCCCGACCCATCGTACGGATGACCATCAGACAGTCGAGGGAACGTCGAGGCAGAGGAATAGATTCAATCAGGGAGGTCCACAAGTATTAAGAAGATATGACAGAGGAGTTTTCCATGCATTATGTGGTGGACGACGATTTAAGGTTCTACCACCACCATCTCCAGGTGGTCCACCCTGGCCACAGAGAGTAGGTTGGTAGGGATGAGCTCAGCTCCAATCAGCTGAGGCCTACGACCATAGTGTTGTGGAGATGATTAGAGTTATGATTTGTGTCTACTATTCCTTAGCTATAGTACTTATAAACACAGGTTCTAGTCACTCTTTTATTTCCACAACTCTCGTTCGGAGCTCAGAGATTCCATTAGAGCCGTTGGCTCGATCTTTATGGATATAGACTCCTATGGGAGAGTATTCAATGATTACACACTGGTGACAGTAGTGTGAGCTTACTCTAGGAGGTGAGAGCTTCGCCTGTGATCTTTTAGTAGTGGCATCGAGGTCTTACAACGTCATCTTGGGTATGGACTAGTTATCCATAGTCCATGCCTGGATTGAATGTATTAGGTGCAAAGTGCGGTGTGTCCATGATAATGAGACCAAGTTTTCCTTGACCAGCAAGAAGGGAACCTTTGCATAACAGGATGGACATACCCATAGGAGGGTTTATCCAATCACACATAAGTTGGCTATCTTTACCCTTGGAGCAATAGATATTGAGAGTCTGAGCTATCCTGTAGTGGTGGACAAGAATGCCGATGTCTTTCCTAATGATGTTCCGGGACTACCTCCACGTTGAGAGGTAGACTTTTACCTCGACCTATACCTCAGGAAGAGACCGATATCTACTCCAGCATATCGGATGGCTCCCACAGAGCTTCGTGAGTTATGGGTACAATTAGAGGAATAAAAGAGAAAGGGGTTCATAAGGTCCAGTGTTTCTCCATGGGAAACCCCAATTGTTTTTGCCAAAAAGGAATACGGGAGTTTGAGACTTTGTGTGGACTATCGGCGCTTGAACCAGGTAACCGTGATGAAAAAGTATCCACTTCCTAGGATTACTGATCTTTTCGATTAGCTGAAGGGAGCTTGTTGGTTTTTGAAGATTGAACTTAGATCAGGCTATCATCAACTAAGAGTATGTGATGAGGATGTGGAGAAGATGACCTTCAGATGTCGGTATGTCCACTATGAGTTCTTGGTTATGTAGTTCAGTGTAACCAATGCCCCAGCAGTGTTCATGGGACTCATGAACATGATCGTACAGCCATACCTCAATCATTTTGTGGTGGATTTCATTGAAGACATCTTGATATACACAGTGATTGAGGAGAAGCATACCTATCATTTTCAGATAGTTTTGGATACACTCTAAGAGCACCAGCTTTATGGTAAGATCTCAAAGTTCCAGTTTTGGATACGAGAGGTCCACTTTCTGGTACACATTATCTCGGAGGCTGGAGTTTCAGTGGATCCAGCAAAGATAGAGGTTTCACTTTCTTGGGATCCACCCAAGAGTGTGACTAAGGTGCGAAGTTTCATGGGGTTGGTTGGATATCAGAGATTCATGCCTAAATTTTCTAGAGCTTTGGAACCCTTATCAACTTTTATGAAGAAGGGACAACCCTTTGTGTGTACGGAGAGATGCCAACATATTTTTCAAGAGTTGAGGCAGAGACTGACGAGTGCCCCCCTCTTGAGGATACCAGAAGAGGGAGTTGGGTCTGTAGTCTATTGTGATGTATCAGGGACTGGTCATGGATGTGTCTTTATGTAAGAGCAACTAGTGACCGCTTATGGTTCATGAGAGCTGAGACAACATGAGCAGAACTATGCTACCCATGACCTAGAGTTAACAACAGTGGTCTTTTCCTTGGATATGTGGCAACATTACTTGATGGGAGAACATTTTATAGTCTACTCTGATCACAAGAGTCCCAGGTATATCTTCTCTTAGAAGGACCTGAACCTGAGATAACGAAGATGGCTAGATTTCTTCTAGGACTATGACTTTGAGATAGTCTATAATCTTGGGAAGGGGAATGTAGTAGTATATGCACTCAGTAGGAGGTCTGTTTTGAAGTTTCTATGTGAGGTGGCAGAGTAGCTAGCTGCATTGCAGATATCCTTAGTGGATAGAGATGGAGCAGCTTACCTCCAGTCTATGACAGTCACTCTCCCACTCCTTCAGCGAGTCAGGGAGGCGTAGCTTGGGGACACAGACCGCGAGGCCCGATGTGCTCAGATATCCTCAGGACAAGCACCCAATGGATTTTATGAAGGTGGGGAGAAAGTCATCCTCTTCAGAGGATGTAACATGGTACCAGTGGCACTACGGGGGGAGGCGTGGAGGGACTTCCAAACGTCCCCTCTGGTGGTACATCCTGGTGTGGAGAAGATGTCCAAGACCTCTAGCATCAGCACAGGTGGCCAGGGATGAAGAAAACAGTGTTAGAGTTTGCTTTACAATGCCTCACTTGTCAGAAAGTGAAGGTGAAGCATTAGGTTCCAGCAGGCTTAGCGCAGCTACTAGAGGTGCCGGAGTGGAAGTGGGATGGAATCTCCATGTATTTTGGGAAAATAATTCCACGTATGTCCTGGTGGAATGATTCTATCAGGCTGATCTTTTACCAACTCACTATGTTGTCCCACTTCATACCTATCCGAGAGTTGGGATCAGTAGATGGCTTGGGACACCTCTATGTATAAAATATTATGAGAATTCAGGTGGTTCCATCGATGATTGTCTCTGAAAGTGACACAGGTTTCACAACCCAATTTTGGAAGGGATTACAAGTGGAGTTCAAGACTCAACTATGTTTGAGCACTTCCTTTTATCCTTAGATGGATGGTCAGACAGAGTGGACCATACAGATGTTTTAGGACATTCTATGAGCATGCATCCTAGATTTTGGCCGCAGTTGGTAGGATCACTTTCCCTTGGTGGAGTTCTCCTACAACAACAGTTATCACTCCACCATTGGTATGGAACAATTTGATCCCTTTTATGGTCAACAATTCACATCACCTCTATGCTAGACAGACCCAGGGGAGTCAGCACTTATGGGTCCATAGTTGGTATTGGATACCACTGAGAAGGTGTAGATTATCTAGGAGCGGATGAAGACTACACAGAGTAGATATAAGTCTTATGTTGACAGGTGGTGGAGACCATTGGAGTTCGAGGAGGGAGAACGTGTCTTTATATGGGTCTCACCTCGATGAGGTTTACAGAGATTTGGCCGAGGCGGCAAACTCTCACCGAGGTTTATCAGACCATTTATGATTCTTTAGAGGATTAGCGAGGTGGCATACTGATTGGAACTCCCACCATATTTGGAGAGGGTTCACGGCATCTTCCACGTATCCCAGCTAAGGAGATACGTGCATGAACAATCTCACATCATTGACCACGACAAGATAGACTTCGATGATGGGGTGATGTTTACAGAGGTTCTAATAGATATTGAGGATCGATAGGAGAAGGTTTTTCATGGATGATCGATACCTCTTCTGTGTGTTTTCTGGTAGCACGAGAACCTCTAGGAGAGCAGATAGAAACAGGAGGCTCATATTCGTGCTTAGTACCCCCATTTGTTTTTTTAGTCTACGTTGTGGATTTCAGGGATGAAAATCCCTATGGTTGGGAGAATGTAATGACCCAAATGTTCCATGTATTTTTTAATTATATGGTATTATTATGAATCAATAAAAATTTACGGTGCCTGATTCCAAGGCCCGATGTTCCTAGAATTAATTTCTAAACATTTTTGAAGGTATAATCAGTAAATGCACGAGTGGCGTTTTCTAAATTTTGAACTGGTGATCGAATTAAAAATATAAGTGAACCTTTGAATCCATACTACTGAGAATCGCTTAAGAGAGGCTTCACTTTGACTGAAGCAGTTCAGGAGAAGAAGATAGATTTTTGGACTTTTAAAAGAATAATAAAATAACTTATCTATTTTATTTTCTTTCTATATTTTCCTCCAAAAAACAAGAGGTAGCGTGAGACCATCGATGTTTCAAGCCATTAAATGTCTTGACCCTTCAAATACTAAGTAACCACGTCATGTGGAATTAGTAAGGTTCCTAATTAATGTACCCTTATAAATGCCATGAATGTTAGACACAATCCCCCTCTCCTATTTATATGGAGCTTGGGGAGAGGTATCAGCTCTGCTTCACCAAGAAATGAAGTGCTGAAAAAGTTCCACAATGACAAACCCTTGGAAGATGGATCCAATTCCAATGAGGAGTGATGGGTGGTGACACCAAACCAAGAACCATAGGACGACGTACAAGCGGCATCATTGGAAGCTTGTTGCGAGAACGATGAACACCGACCCACTTTCAAGTACGGACGTTCTTCAACAGATTTGAGAGGTAGGGATTTGATTTTTGTTTAGTTCAAGTGATTATTAAATCCTTTAATCCTCCCTCTTTATTACAAGATAATGAGGACGGTACATTCCTAATGAACTCGGCCCAGACCCTCCGCTACCTTGCTACCCTTGCATTCTCAATGGAAGACCGCTGGTGCGGTGGCACCGATCGACTACGATGGAGGTGGTGAGCCATCACACACCGAAAGACGAGGCCATGAAACTAAGCCATAATAGGTCAACAGAGCGGCCGACACTGGCCAGCTACAAAGGTGGTGCGGTGCGCCACTGTGCACCGGTGATGAGCAAGGGGCTGCAGATCGTCAGCCACGACGGTCGGAGGAGGCGGTAGGAACATCAGCTGACCACGAAAGTGGAGGGTGGCGCGACCAGCACGTCTCCGGTGAGCAAGGGGCCACAATTGAAGCCACGGAGGAGGAGGAACCCGCGCTTCCGGTGGGATCTGTGGAAACCAAAAGACACCCACGTGGCGCCACCACTTCACAAGATGAATGATCTTCAGGCCGTTTGGGAGACCGGGGGTCTCACCCCCCATGCCGGCTAGGGCGGACCCCAAAGTGGGCCGTACTAGAGGTCCATGCCCCCATTTTGGTCCAGGTTTCTCCCCCCTTGTGGGTCGGGCCGGACCTTGTCCCAGCGGCCAATCTCTCCACGACTTAGCCCAGACCGGGACAGGTTGGGTCAGTCAGACCGGGTCGGACCAGACCCGGGCCCAACCAGACCTAGAAACACTTAAAAGGTGATATATTAAGAATTAGATCTCCATTTAATGAACTGTATTCAGCACTGGTATCCTTGGATCAAGATGGTCCTTTTGGTATACTCCACTTGAGTTTTGTAAAAGTTTGGAGTAGGGCTAGGTTGGATCAAACCCGAATCCAACGGGGCCCTTAGAATTAAAACGCTTATAACTCATAGACTGGGTGTCCAATTGACGCACCGTATATCACCTTGGAAACCTTATGACATGGTGGTCCTTTGGGTTACTCGTTTGTGGATATTTTTGGTGGTATAGGTATGAATGATATCTCGATGGGTAGATTCTATGGAACTCGAGCGCACCGGGTGCGAGGAATCCTATGGCCGGCTGTAACGTGAAGAAAGAACATCGATCCTGAGTGGGTTAGTGTATATCAATATTATGAGGGTCAACATCTATTAGATCCCATGTGGGTTATCACTCAATGATCCTATGTGGGTTAACTCACACCGATCATGTGTGGGTCAGATCCTATGTGGGTCAGCGTGGGTTATTACCTATCAATCCTGTGTGGGTCAGAATTAGTGTCTCTTAACAGAATATGATGATCTTGCTTACGAATAATCATCTATACTTTTGTACTTAAGTTATACCTGATTGTGAGAAGATTCTTTTATCTATGTGGTACGACTATCTTTGTGGTGTTACCTATGTGGTACTTCTACCTTCATGGTGTTGTCTTTGTGGTGTGACCTGTGTGGAACTTCTACCTTCGCGGTGTTGTCTTCGTGGTGTTACCTGTGTGGTACTTAGACCTTCATGGTATTGTCTTCGTGGTGTTACATGTGTTATAAGTCTACCTTGGTTGTGTTGTCTTCGTGGTGTTACCTGTGTGGTACTTCTAGCTTCGTGGTGTTACCTGTGTGGTACTTCTTCATTCGTGGTGTCACCTTTGTGGTATTCTTACCTTATCTATGAGATGATTATATATTGATAAATTAGGTATATATATGGTCATATACCTCAGTAGAGTTGATGAATATCACTTTGTGATTTGAGTTGTGGTCTTTCCTTGTGGTATTTCCTTTTTGGAACTTTGGGAGACCTTCGGGGGACTTGGGGTCCCTACTGAGTATTATTATACTCACCCATGCTTGGGCTTCTCCCGCACCTTGTTGTGTTTAGTGCAGACGACAGACATCATTGATCGAGGCTGATGGAGCCAGGACTAGATGGTGCTTAGAGGTGGACTACTTGGAATGAAGTGACACAAGGAATACCATTCGTGAGATGTGCCTACCCTTCAGTTAGGATCCATGGTGGATGATCCATGAGTTGTTTCCCACTTTTCAGTTGTATTTATACTTTTCAGTTGTACTTGTAATTTTCAGTTGGGATTATATTCCAACCCCTTTACTTTCAGCACACTTTTACTATAGTAGTTTACTTCATGGTTTCTTCTTGTTGTGTTCTTGGACTATGTGTCTGTATAGGTTAAGAGGAAATACCTTCCTGTTTTTAGGGACACACCTTTCCGGTGCTAGTCGCCAGCCCCTGTCCTATGGAAGGCGGGCTTGGGGTAGTCACGACACGGACCCCAGGGGACGGGTCATTACATCCTTTTAATAAATATGAGCTTATTATAAATATAATAAAAACCGTATTCATATATATATATATATTACCATATTTGACTTAATTATGACTTTATATCACTCAGTTGTTAACAATTCTATGTTAATGTTATTATTTCGGGTAATAACCGCTTTGTTTTTTGTACTTGTTTTGACTTTTTTTCTTTGGTCCTCTTACATATATATTGATTTAATAATATACAGAATTATAAACCTAATATAAATTTCATATATATGTTCATAATATATACATTAATAGAGATTCATAAAATTTAGAGGTAGAAAATAAAGTACATCGTTCATGGAGATGTTAGGCCATACGTACACATGAACGCTGTTTTAATTTTCCTGTAATATTAAAATAAATAAACCTTTATAATATATTATCATTAAAGAATAATTGTGATGTTATATATATCATATATATTCCTAAAATCCATCCTTATTACCACTCACATGAAATATATATGGAAAACTAATCACAAAACATCATAGAGATGGGAAATCGTGCGTACGCACGAGCAACATTATCATTTCTCAAAAGATTAGGTGTTAAAAAGGTAGATATAATATTATTATTAAATAAGTATAGTAATTTTATAAATATAATGAATAAATATTAAACCCTTCATAATTACCACTCAAAATATATGTCAATATAAAATGAATTGTATCATTACTTGGAGACGACAAGCTATACGTACGCATGGGTGGTACTTTCACTTCTTGTTTGATGGGAAATGGGATGTATAATTCCATGTTAACAATAATAATAAAATTTATGAATATTTATTATGATTAATTAATTATTTTATCATATATATATATATATATGAGGTATAAAAGTGTAAAAAAATAGAGTGATCGGTTAGAGCGATTTCCTCATCTTCGAAATGGATCCTTTAAATCTCCTCTAAAAGACTGTAGAGATGGTTTTTGGGAGGAAAAAACCCTCTATAATATGGATAGAAAAGTGGAGAAGAAAATAAATTAGATTTCAGTCATTTTATACGAGTCAAAGTGGTGAAATGAGATGAGGGAGGAGGTGTCCTTTTATAATGAAAGTGAGAGGAAATTTTTGAATTTCTCAAATGATTAAATTAATTTAAATTAAATATCAATCCAAAAACCTTCCAAATTCAAGGTATCTAAAGTTAATGTGGTAAAGGATGGTAATAAAATAAAATAATATATTTTATAAATATTTTTTTGTAATTTGAAACCTTATCTTTATTATTAACCTTTAGTCAACCTATTTTAAATCTAACTACGGTAACAAATTTTTCAACATTGAAAGGTTAAGAGTATTATTTTTAAGGTGAAAATTGAACCATAAAATGTAAATTCATATTATTTTTATCATAATTTATCCTATTTGTTTTTATTAAAGATTTTTATGGTTTTTAAATAATTTAATGAAATATTATTTTCATAAAATATCATTAGTGTCAATTTTGACACTATTCATAATATTTACTTGAAAAAAATCAATACAAAAAGATAACTTCAATTTTTTTATTACAACCCTAACATGTCATATTATACTAATAATTTATTTTATCACCTTAATTAATTCAAATTATATTTCATTCCATATTTGTAATATCATTTAATTGATTTTTTTATTAATTGAATAATTACTACATCATCATTGTGTAATTATTTAAGAAACTAATTTCTTCACTAAAATATAAAAATAAAATACCAAGATGTATAAAAACCTTTTATATTTCAAAATAATATAAATAGTGGAACATATATTTTCTTTTTCCAAATATTAAAAATATTCTACTAATTAAAAGTAAGTGTCTGACATTTTGTCACTCTTTAATTTTAATAATATAGATGTAATTTTCAAAGAACATTACATTTTAATTTATTAAATTTATATAATTATGTGTTAATGGTATAATTAAATTCATCCATTTTCATTTTTTCATGTTTTAGTGTAGTTTTATAACATTTAAAATATTATTTTTACCCTTAATTACCTGATTTAGCCTTAACCTTGGTAAAAAAAGTATAAAAGTTTCTATTCATATTGTAAAAAAATAAAAGAGACCAATTTAATAAATTTCAAACATTTGATTCAAAATATAGAATTCATTTTTCTAAATTAAATTAATATAATTTGTTTAAATTAATTAAAAATTAATCCTGCAGATAGGAAAAAACAACATGGTTTTAAAGTAAAAATATTCAAATGTTTGGAATGTTTTTATATCCAATTTCAATGTGAAATTATTTTTATTGAAATAAATTGGATTAAATGATAAAAATTTGATCTAAACAAAATTCAAAACCAATGAAAAATATAATTTAATGCCATAAATTATTTAGATGAAAATGTTTTTTTCAATTAAAATATAGTATTTGTTTACTATTCATCAAAACATAAACTTATAAAAATACCAATAATTAAACCAAAGTATATTTTGATATTATTATTTAAAATTAATGTTTATTTTTTTCAAATATAATTTATAAAAGTGTATCAAAATAAGCTTTTAACAAGTTTTCCATTAACCTTTATAGAAAAATACTTATTTTATGCATAAAATTTGATTTGTTCTTATTTCATATCTAGAAAACACATAATATGAATATTTAAAATTGTATTGAATATATATATATATATATTTCACTAATATAATCCAACAATATTTATTTCGTTATTTTTTGGTATAAAACACACTCGTTAATATTTAAATATTTTTCTAGAAAAACATTTACATTTATTTTAAAAAGGGTTTTACATTCATTTATAATTATTTGGCAAAACATATATATATAATTTTATAAAAAACAATTTCATTATTTTTTTAATACCATTTATACCTTCCATTCTAATGGCTAGGTTATAATAGTTTTGTTTAAATAATTACTATAATAAAAATATGTTTCATAGAAACTCAGTGTTGCGTGTAACACAAGTTATGCTGAGGTTGCATATAACGTAAGCATAATATGGTGTAATGTGCTATTAAATCAATCAAAGAAATCAAATTATTGAAAAATATATTTCCTAAAAATATCAGTGTATTACACTATAAATTGATGTGGCTCTGGTATATTTGTACCTAGGGAAAATAACTCCAAAAATTGTGCATTAAGTTTGACTCGATCATCACATGGTGCAGAAAAATATACATATTTATACACATTGTTTTAAAATCTTGGGGGATATGTTTTGTAAATTAACACTCTTTATGAACCCTTATGAAGGACATGAATAAATTATTAGGTTAAAAAACATAATTGATAAATTACTATGGATATCCTTGATTGAATCAAAGAGACTAATAACTTAGGATACACTTATCATTTATAATTTATTCCTACGAAATTGGCATGTTTCCATTTTTACATAAATTAGTTATATCATTCTCATATGGTTTTTATTTTTTTATTTAATGGATTTAAATAATAGAAAACATTCCAAAAACCAACATGATATGAAATGTGATGATTTCCATAATGATATACCTAATGTTATGGGAGTGAGAGTTGAAAATTTCTTGATAGTAATGGATCAAAGAGTTCAATATACGAATAAGAAAATGAATCATATGAAACCCCTACCCATCCTATGAAAGATAATGTTTTATTTTATTTTTTTCTGAGACGAAGGCCTCTTACCTACAGTGGATCTTCTGATCCCCTCATCATGGAATAATGGATTAAATTCATTGAGAAGATATTCTATGTCTTCCAATGATAAGAAAAAGAGAAAGTTTTGCTATTAATTTATCATGTAGAGGTAAAATATGATAAGTGGTGGAAATTGATCAAGAATAAAAATGTCAAATACGATATTGATTCTAGGTAATGAGAAAAATCAAGAAAATATTTTGTAACAAATATTTTCCATAATAACTCCATATTAAAATATAGTGGGGGTTTATTAGTATGAAACAAAATAAAGATGACTCTATCGTGATGTATAAGTAATACTTTAAAAGGCTTGAATGATACTCTAATTATTTTTTCTTTAACCCCGAATGTAAGGTGGACCACTTATTTAGTCTATTAAATCCAAATATATGGAAATATTTGGAAATTTTAGACTTTTATTGTTATGAAAATATTGTTATCTATTCCTTTAATGTTAAGATAAAGATAATTGAATCTCATTGGTATTATGGGATTGGAGAAAAAATAATAAATTGGAGTTTTATTCAGGTGTAACTATAGATAAATTCCATGAAGTAAATAAAAATAAACATCCCACCTATAAAATATGTTGTATGAAGCATCCTAGAAACAATTTTATGGGAACATGGTGATAATTTAAATGTGGAAAAGAGGGGCATCAAGATAATCAATGATGAATGGATACAAAGAAACCCACTTTTGTGGAATAATAGAAGCAGGTTTAGGTCAACACTCAACCTACGCTGCAGTGCTTCAACTGTAAGAAATGGGGATATTATGAAATAAAATTCTCTAAGACATGGGTTTTCTATGAAAATCAATACTAAAAACCTCCAAGGCCAAATGAGTAATTAAGAGAATATGCTATCACTACTACTTAGGTGGATTCTAACAATGATGTGTTTATAAATATGCTATTTATTCAGTCAATAATAGATAACATAAAACTTCAATATGGTTCTATGCATTCTTTCATATCTTTCATGTTTAGTAGAACTATTCACAGACCACCCTAAAACACGGGGGTTGAGCTATCTATGAGAACACAAAATTGAGTAATAGTTGCATTCCAAGTATATAACACCTCTCTAATAAATTTTTGTGGAATTAATCTTTGATATAATCTAATTTTACTTCCTTTATAAGAGTTTGATGATATATTGGTCATGGATTGGATTCCCTTATATAAATCCAACATCAACTGGAATGTTCGGGAGATCAATCTTCATATTGTGAGACATATTATTATTTTTTAAAAGTGTAAGGAGGAGGATAAATCTCCCTTGGAATATTCTATTCATGAATGGATATTATTGACTTATGAGAAATCATATCTAACCCAAATTTTTAAGACAAATAATAGAGTCATTATATTAGAAAATACGAGATTATACTAATGTATTTTGAAAGTACATCCTTGGACATTGTCTTGATCGATAGGCTAATTTATCAATTTAACTTATATCTGTATCTCTCCCCATATCAGAGAATCCTTATAGGATTTCTGTCATTGAGTTGGAAGATATGGAGAAGAAGTTACAAGAAAATATGTAAAAGCATTTTAAATTCCCAAGTGCTTTACTATGGGGTGTGACAGTCCTCTTCTACAATAAGAAGGATTGGTCAATGGGCCTCTGTATTGATTATCATGAACTAAAAAAAATCATGATAATGAAAAATCATCCCCTCCCATGGAAATATAAAATTTTCTATCAACTATGTGGAGCATCGTAATTATTAAGGAGGTCCTTTTATCAGGATATCACCAATTAACGGTGAATAAGGAAGGTCACCATAGATTTTCCAATCAAACAAGGTATGAAAACAATGAGTTCAGAGTGATGACATTCAAAATGCATAATTATATTTAAATATTTATGGACTTAATGAATAGAGTCTCAATATATTACCTTGAATTTTTTTTGTACTTATATATGATATTCTGATTTACTCTAAAAGTAAGGAGGAGCATGAGAATCATTTGAATATTGCATGAAAATATTTGAGAAAGGAGGTAATATAAGTAATGTATAATAAATTTTAGTTCATCATGAAGGATGCTTCATTTTTGGGGAATATTACCACCATAAAATGGATATATATGGATCCTCATAAGAAAAAGGAAATTAAGGACTAGCCTAGTCCAGTATACGTAACATAGATCTGTAGTTTCCTTAGACTATTTGTATATTATCGATGATTTGTGAGAAAATTATCACAATTTTATAATACACTAAACATGCTAACATAGAATGGAGTAATGTTTTTCTAGAACAGTGAATGTGAATAGATATTTAAAGAGATAAAAAATAGGTTTATCATAACACCAGTCCTCACACTATCCTTTAGTGGAGAACATTTCATGCTATACAATGATGATTCGAAGAAGGGATTAGGTTGTGTGCTAATAAACAATGATAATGTGATTCCCTACACCTTAAGGAAGTTGAAATCTCCTAATCATAACCATCCCATACATTATTTAGTCTTGGATAACATTATCTTTTCATTGAAAATATGGAGATATTATCTATATGGGAAGAAGTTTGAAATACATACAGACCAAAAGATCCTCAAATATATATTCAAAAAGAAGTAGCTTAATATTCACCAATGAAGATGGTAGGATATAATCAAGGACTATGAATGCTCAATCCATTACTATCATGGGAATTATAACAAAGTCGTAGATTCTCTATGTAGAAAGGATCCATAAATTTTATCAATTATGAGAATTGATAAGGTTCTAATATTCTTAGAATTTCAATAGATGGACATGGGAATTTGAAGGAAGGAACATCATCATTCCTTTTACCGGAACCTCCTAATTTTAATACTCACACAAATCATGATTCCTAGGTTTCTAATGTGTATTATGTTTTATGATAGTATATTATTTTATAAAGTAAATCTGGAAATGTATAGAAAATATGTTACCCTTAGTAAAAATGTGTTATTTTTAGTAAAAATGTGTGACTGTTTTTATAATTGTGCGACCATATGTTCAATATTTTTATTTCCAAATTTTCTACCATCAGACTCATGCCACAATTAGTTTAAATATTGATAAATATAAGAACTTTCTATTTCCAGGAACTTACTACTGCTTGGAAATTTCTATCATTAGTTTAACTAGCAACCTCCAGTTGTGATACCATTGGTTTGTGCTAATGTTGAGTTATTCTACCAATGGACTATTCGACAATTAACTTGCTAATATTTGTATTTTTTTCCATTAGAGATGATCTATGGTTTCAACAACCTGGATTTTTGAAGCATGTCACATCTGTGTCTACTTGTTCATTTATTTATCCAGTTTATTTTGATCCCATGTTTTCCCAAGAGTTGTGCTAGGTTTTTTCTATGAAAAATGGACGTTTTGGGATTGAAAACATGTGGTGTATAATTGGTGCATGATTTTTCAACCCATGTTCCCTTTAATAGGAAACCATGCAGACAAGTAACATTTTTGGACACTAGATAACAACACAATTTTCACAATGTTTATAAACCATTCGGGCTAACCATTAAGTGTTTCCTTCTTGGAATGTGAGTCTTGTATAGTTTCCAATTGGTTTGGAAAACTATGTTGAAAAACCATGTGACTTGTCTAGGTCAATAAAAAGTTGAAAATTGCATTTGTGTCTTCTAAGTATTTAACCCAAAACCACACCATTCCGCACCATATGGGATTTTCATCCATTGGAGCTCCCTCCAAGCTTCCTTGGACCACATGGGAATAATTCCTTGAGTGGTTTTGAACATTTAACATCAAGGAATATTCACATAAGTGGTTTATCTCTTGATTATACTCTCTTTCTAGAGTTTTATTTTATTTTATTTTGGGTTCTTGGTTTCTAGAATATGATTGACCTGGGGGGTAGATCTTGTGATATTGGGGAAGTATTGATGTTTGTTGGCTGATATTTCCTTTATAGGGCCTTGTGGAGTTTCAGTTATGGTTTTAAACTGATTTATGGAAGTTTCAAAGTGTCGGGTAGGTGGTTCCATAATCTAACATTCTTAGATTCTATTGATATGATTGTTTATCTCTATAAATGTTTTCTAAGAATTGTTTTTGTGGTGAGAAATATGTTTTGGAAAGATTTTGACATTCATATGTGATGAAAATTTAATTTTCAAAGGAAATTTGTTATTATTTGTAGGTTCTTTATTGTGGTGCTTCTTGGAACTATTATTTTCTAATTATGTGAAATGAGGAAAATATGTTTTAAGGGTACATGAGGTGAAATTTTTTTAATGTGTTTTTTAAAGGAAAATCGACGATTTTGGAATGTTGTATTATCTTATGCACCTTTAAATGTGATTTTTGAAATTGTGTAAAGCATGAAAATCATGTTGTGAATTGAACTTTATTTATGTATAGAGATAAAGAGGGGACTATCCAATGGGAAATTTTTAGATTAATTGTGTTATTTCATTGTAATGTAACAAATGGTTTTGATGAGTGATGTATGTGATTTTTACATTGTTTTCAAATGGTTTTGGTGAGGGTAAAATGGAACATGGATTGTTTATGGAAAATGGTTGTTTTCATGTGACAGATTTTAAAAGTTATGATTTCTTTATGTGCTTGTGATAGTTCTAATCTGTGTATGAATGTGGTGATTTTTGTGATATGTGAAATGGGGTTTGAGCATAAAGGTAATCCCATGTATATAGGTGGGAAATTTAGAACTATTACACAATGCTAACTAAACATGTGACCTGATCGAAGATGACTTGGCCATTGGGATAGATCCGTCATAGTAGCTCATTCACGGGAAAAATGTTGGTATTGTATCATTATATGGAGACCAATAGGCCTATGGGATGGACCCCTCCCAGTGGATCATGGATAGGAAGGTTGTTGGTAATTGAGTTGGATGATATTGACCACTGAGGTCTGAGGTTCCTAGTGAATCACTTTTTCAAGCTACCCTTAGAGATTTACCTATGGTTCTCTCTTGTTACATGATGTTGTAATATGGTTCTGACCATTGGTATACATTTTCACTTATGTATGTTGTTTCATTTAACATATTTTTATTATTGAGAAATATTTTAATAGAAATGTTTTACTTTCAATGTTTTTTTCTAATTTTTTTCCCTTTGGAATGTATTTTGATAATGTTTTTCAATTTTTTTTAATTTTTATGTTGATTTTTTATTTTAATGTTATATCATGGAATATATTATTTTGGTTGTATCCTATTGAGAGTTGGATGATACCCTACATATAGCCTTTGGTGTATTTAGACTTTGTTATGTATGAACCATCCATATAAAGGTAAGATGTTTTATGGTGATGGAGAATTCATGTGTTAGAGTTATTCCTATTAAAGGTGTCGGTAGTGATGTCTTGAGAGTGATTCCCCTCATGCTGCACGATGGTATTTGGGTTGTTTGTGGTTTCCCTTCCTTCATAGTATTTTGGTTCTTGGTTAGTGTTATAAAACCTTGATTCTAGAATTTATTGTAACTTGTTTGGTTATGTTATCAGTTGTGGGTTTGTTCTATTTTTTTTGAATGATTATGGTTATAATCATGGGTGAAATTCTTCCCAATGTATGTTTTGGATACCCAAGAACTACTTTATATCCCATGGGGTTTAGGAATTTCCTTCGGGTCATGTCTAAGAATCGTCCAGGCATCAGGTTGGATGGCATACTATCTTGGTTCATGAAAAATGGTATCATCGGAGGTTTTCCTATTTTTGTGTAATGATATTTGGGAGGAGTATGTATAGGATAGTTCTAGGATTTTTTGGGCTTGAGATTATGATTGTGAATAAGGTGTCTAGATTACACACCTCGTGATGGGACTCAAGTCGCCATGGGATTTTGGGGTTTGATTTTTACTTATCCTCTAGGGGAGACATACATGATACAGACAGTATAAGGGCACTGGGTTGGGGTGGAGTAGTTTAGTTCTTTTGTATTGCTATTGTGATGGACTTGGTTATGTATTGATTTATTTATTTTTTTAATATTCTTTGTTGTTACTGTTGAAAATTTTCATAATATGAATAGATGGTTTTGCTGATTGTCTTCATGTAAATGTTTCTTGTTATATTAAATACCACCTTAGAGAGTCCTTGTACAACCATGAGATGAGGAAAGATAGGAAGATCTCCCTCTCCATTTTACTAGAATCTTATGGAGGTAGTGCTTCAGGCTATCCATGATTTGGGACAAGGGGAAGGATCTAGTCTTTCTCAAGTTAAGAAAGCAGAACCAGGTCCTAGAAAGGAAAAAGCTCAAGGTTTTCTCAAGAGAAAGCCTCCCTAATAACATGTCAATAGGGAACCTCAGGAAGCAGATGAGTGACTTGTGAAGATAGGGAAGATGTTTTAATTTCATAACACTCTTGAGGCTATCGGAGGGAAATGTGCTTCATTCCTATTAGAAGGTCCCAATTTGAAGTGGTGGTAATGAATAGTGAAAGCTATAAATCATGAGCAGATGGGTTAGAGAGATTCAAAGATCTCAATCAAAAACTAGTATTGTGCCGAGGTTTTGGATTACTGCATGTCCCAATAAATCATGTATTTTACCCAAGGAGACTGGAAAATGATGGTGTATTCCAACCACTTCACATAGTTGGTATAGTACACACCCGAGATCGTTTCTTGTGAGAATATTAAAGATCAGAGGTTCGAGATAAGTTTTTTGCCATAAATTTATTCTTAAGTATTTCTATTTAAGATTAAAATTCATTTTGAGGTGGTTAACCATGCTTTTATAGTGGCGACTAATCATAAGGGAAAGTATGGTTCTTTTGGGGTTGGTTCAATAGCAGGTAGTGGTAGTTCTATTATGAAGAAAAAGAAGTGCCGGGGGGGGAGAAGATGGGTGGTGGTGATTATGGCCATGGTTATCGGTTGTATTCAGCTATGGCTTCATGTGTAGGGTCAGTCGTGTGTCATCAATGTGTAGAAGTGGGAAGTAATAATTTAATTTTTTCATCACCACCTAGACCTTTCAATTAGTGTGGACCATTGAGACACTTGTATCAATTTTTTAAGGTGCCTCCCCCATACGAGGGTGGTGATGGATCTATAGATTTTAGGGGGATGTCAACTCGGCCAGAACCTTCAAAGACAATGAGATCTCAGTTTAGTGGTTGTGGTGGGGGGGGGCTGGATCTTCTTTTTGGCAGAGTGTGTTAAAGGAATATTTATAGGTTAGTGTATGCTCTTATGTTCAATCTGAGATGATGCATCTCCATGTGGTGGATATAGTTCAAGTGGAATAATAAGCATGTCCTATGGTAGTTAAAGGTATTTTTCTTATTAAATCATCATCATATATTGTTATATTTGATACTGGTGCATTTGTGTACTTTATTTCTTCTAACATTCTTGACGTGTTGAAGTTTCCAACCGAGCCTATTTCATTTGAAATGGAGCTGGTAACGCTGCTTAGTAAGAAGTGAGAAAGGGGTTTTAGGTATCCATCTTGTGAACTCACCATGTTAGGGGTTGATTTGAAATTGTATTTCCTTTCTTTAGGAATGGACCTCTTCAATTTAATCCTCATTATGAATTAGATGGTGCATCTTTAGGTGGATATCAATTATTATAGGCAACGAGTGAGGTTTGGGGAACTTGATGGAAGTACCTAGGTTTTTCATTGTGAATTAGATCCCCAGTCTGGTTTTGATGGGCCTACAATTTTAGAGTTTGGTAATCTTATAGATAAATTCTCATCGCTCATATTGGAGGATGGTGGTGTAAGTTATAGAGATACATTATCTTCTGTGGTGGATGAGATCCCAGAGGTTTTTTCAGAGCATTTGTTAGGTTTTCCTATGGAGTGGGATGTGGAGTTCACTTTTTATATGGAACTGGGAACACAATCGATATCTCTTCCCTCATTCCATATGCCCCCACTGATTTGAGGGAATTAAAAATACAACCAGATGATTTGAAATCCAAAGGATTCATTTTCCTGAATATTTGTCCTTGGACTACCGCTGTCCAATTTGCAAATAAGGCTGATGGATCTCTTCAGTTGTGTATATATTACTTGATATTGAATAAGGTGATGATTAATAACAAGTATCCCTTGCCTCTAATTGATGACTTGTTTGATAAATTAAATAGGGAAATGTGATTTTCTAATATGTACATGTGTTCGATTTATCATCAAGTTAGATTTAGAGAGGCAGATGTCCCAAAAATAGCTTTCCAATGTAGGTACAACCATATAGGGTACTTGTTCATTCCCTTATATTTAAAAAAAATACTCTAGAGGTCTTTATGTGACATAGGAATAAGGTGTTTCAATAGTATCTCTAATCCTTTGTTGTGGTGTTCGTGGATGACATCCTGGTTTACAATGGATATGAGGAGGAGCGTGAGTAGCATTTGAGAATTGTTTTGGTCACACTTTGGGATCATCCCCTCTATGTAATGTTTTCAAAGTGAACCATTTGTACTATGTATGTGAAATTTCTATTCTATTTGATCTCAGAGAGAGGGGTTTCATTGGACCTCAAGAAGATCAGTGTAGTTAAATCATGGGAGAATCAGGGGAATGTTTTTGAGATCAAAAGCTTTTTGTTTTTAGTAGGATGTTACATGTGGTTCACTCGAGATTTTTGTCAGATTACTTCATCCAACATGGAGCTCACCCAAAATGGGGTGAATTTGGAATGGAATTATGAATTTCAATAATCCTTTAAGGAGATAAAGTGGTGCTTGACCACCACCCCTATTTTAATCTTACCGGAAACTGGAAATGGTTTTATGGTTTATATTGATTTTGTAGGTATGGGTCTTAGGTGTATGTTAATGGAGTGTGTTCTTGTGGTGGCTTATGGTTCTCTCCAATTCTGACCACATGAAACAAATTACACAAATCATGACCTAGAGTTAGTATCAATGATGCATGCCTTGAAGTTGTGGCACCATTATCTTTTTTAGGATATTTTTTTTCTTATTCTGATCATAAGAGCATGGAAAACATTCTCCAAGAAAGATCTAAATTTGAGGTAGCGTCATTGGGTTGAGAACCTTAAGGGGTTTGAATTTAATATAATTTATACCCCAGGAAAAGATAACGTGGTTGAAGATTACTTGATTTGGAGGGTTCCAGTTGAAGCATTGAAGGACTCATGTGATGAGTAGAATTTTATGGGGATCATTACTAAGATGCACTTGGAGACCAGGGAGAATAGTGGAGGTGCTTTCTTAGTTAGTGTTCAACTGAATCATTATCTTATGGAATTTATTCTGTGGGATTATCCTAGTGATGAGTTATTCCAGTAGTATATGAAGATTATTAATGATGGGGGGAAACCTTGTTAATGGTCATTGTCTCCCGAGGGAGTTTTGTGATTCACATGTAACTTAGTGGTGCCATTATCTATAAGGAAGGTGGTGATTTAGGATAGCAACCAATCTCAGTGGACCATTAATCCTAGTGCTCCCAAGCTGTTCTATGATGTGCGTTGGCAGTCCTGGTGGCCAGATATGAAGTGCAATATAGATGACTTTGTATCATGGTGTTATACATGTTAGTAGGTTAAATCAGAGAACAAATGGCCCTCCGGTTTCTTCAAACACTGCCCATTCCTACCAAAAGTGGGATTATATCACCATTTATTTCATGGGATTACATCGTATACCCTAGTAGAGGAATGCTATTTGGGTAGTGATATAATCTAATCAAATCATTCAATTTAATTCTAATTAGATATTCAAGAAAGGTGGATGAGTTGGGCCGGCTATATACCAAATAGATAGTGAGGATTCATGGTGTTCCATTAGAACTCGTTTCTGATAGGGACCCTTGTTTTACCACATGGTTTTGTCAAGGAATTAATAAGGAAATGGTGTCATATGTCAGGTTGATTATGATATACCACCCTCAAACAGACGGTCAGACGGAGTAAGGAATCATATTTTTTAAGACATGCATTGGGAATGTGTTTTGGACTGTGGAGGATCATGATATAACTATTTAAAATTAGTTGAGTTTTCCTATAATAATAGTTACCAATCTTTTATTTAAATGGATATCTTTGATGCACTTTATGGTCTGATATTTCAGTCTCCTTTGTTTTGGGATTAGGTGGGAGAGACCTCATTATTATGATTGAGCCTTCTGCATGAAACTGCTAATAAATCAAAATTGATCTAGAAAAATTTGTTGGAAGTTTATAGTCTTTATAAATCTTATGATGATCAGTGACATCATGATTTATAATTTTCTATTGGTGACCAGGTATTCCTCAAGGTAGCACCTCACTTGGATCATCACCGTTTGGGTATGGTAGGGAAGAATACAGAAAGGATTTTTTAGCCTTTTGAGATTACCGAGATAGTTAGTAAGGTGGATTAATATTTGGATTTTATTACATAGTTGAACTTAATTTATGATATGTATCATGTATTTTAGTTTAAAAAGTATAATCCAAATCTATCCTATGTGTTGAGAAGAGTGGAATTATAGTTGGAGCCTTATCAATTTGTGTTTGAGCATCCAGTGTGGATTATAGATTCCCATGAGGGATTTCCTTATGGGAATTATATTATCCTTGTGTTATTTATTTGGAATAATGATTGTGAATAATATGAGACATGGGAGATAAAGGAATGGGTTGAAAAGGTGTACCCATTTATATTTTCTGTTCAATATTTGGAGTGCCTTTCTAGTGGTTGAAAGTTTTCATGGTGGGTATAATTTTCACATATGTGTCTTCATATTCAGGCATATATCCACTTTATTTCAATACCAAGTTTTCCATAAAGTTTACTTGGGCATTTTTAGTGAAAAATAGAGGTTCTGTGAGCAATAGTAGGTGGGGCATGATTTATCAAATAGTGCACCCTTTCCAGGATACCATGTAGCCAAGTGACATTTTTGGATAGTGGATAATTGCGTGGTTAGTGAATGGTTTGTAAAATGTGTGGTATAATTGTGTGATATGTTCTTATTAAAGAGTGAGGGTCACATGGTTTCTGTGCAATTGGGGAAACCATGCGACTTTTTTAAGTCATTAAAAATTAGAAAATATCATCAGGGTCCTCTTAGGATTTAAACCTAAAACCATCTCCCATTCTGACCCATAAATTATTTTATCCATTGGAGTTCCATCCAAGTTTCATTGGTCCCCTTGGGAATCATTCCTTGGGTGGTTTGGACCCCATAAATTCATGGAATCATTAATTAAGTGGTTTCCCTCTTAATTATTCTCTCTTTATAGGGGTTTATTTCCATTTCTGTTGGGTTCTTGTATTACAGTAGATGTTTGACCAAGCCGGTGGATCGATCATGTGATATTGGGGAAGAAATTTATGCTTATTGGTTGATCTTTCATTTAGAAGGTCTTGTAGAGGTTTGGTTGTGGTTTTACACCATTTTCTGAAAGTCTTCAAGTGTGAGGTAGGTGGTTTAATGCTCTATCATTTTTATATATTTTTGGTATGGTTTTTTGGATCTATAAATGTGTTCTATGAATTTATTGTTTGGTGTGAAATATGTTTTGGAAAGAGTTCGGCATGCATATTTGATGGAAATGTTATTTTCAAATGAAAATGGTTATTATTTGTATGTTCTTAATTATGATGCATATTTTAAGTGTTTTAATTATGATACTAAAGTTGTGAAATGTGTTTTTATGGTCCCTTGAGGTGAAAATGTGTTTAATGTGGAGTTTTAATGAAAATGGACCTTTTTGGCTTGTTGGACTTTGTTGTGCACCATTAAATGTGATTTTTGATATTTTATAATTAATGGGAATCATTTTTTGAAATGAACATGACTTATATGTGGTATTAAAAAGGGACTTAGCCCATGGGAAATTGTTGGATTTATTTTTTCCTTTTCATGTAATTTAACAAATTGAGTTCATATGCTTTGAAAGTGGTATGGAAGGTGTTTTTAATTTTTTTTTGTGTGTAAAATTGAACATGGGTAATTTAAGGAAAATTGGGGTTTTCATGTGATGGTTCGTGAAAGAGATGATTTCATTGTGTGATTGCGATGCTTGGCATATTTTTATTAATGTAGTGATTTTTGGGATACGTGGAATGGGGTTTGAGCCCAAATGGAATCGTGATTATATAAGTGGTAAATCTAGAACTAATATTCTAGTGACTAAGAAGTACAAAAGACCAGATTCACATTGTAGGTTTCACACTTGTAATGATAAATATACATGTGATATTATTGGAGTCCAATATGACCTTCAGATTGATCCATAATAGTGTATCATTTAGGGGAACACTGTTAGTATTGTCTCATTATTCAGAGACCACTATGCCCGTGGTATATATCTCTTTTTGTGATTCATGCATGAGAAAGATATTGTTAGTTTCATTAGAGGATATTTATCATTGAGGTATGAGGTACCTAGTGACTCACTTATTCTAGATACCCTTTGGGATTTACCCATGGTGATCTCTTGTATCGCGATATTATAATATGGTGTCGACTATCATTATATGGGGGAGCATGTAAATGTAGTGGAATTTAAATTAAATTTTATTTATTGAGAAATATTTTAATATAAATGTTTTCCTTTCATATTGTTTTTCTAAAAATGTTTCATTTCAAATGTATTTTGAAATTTCATTTCAAATATGTTTTGAGAATATGCATGTTGATTTGTTTTATAATGATATAGCATGGAATATTTTCTTTGTGTGGAATCCTAATGGGCTTTAGATCATACCATATATACAAATTTTGGTGTATGCAGACTTTGTTATGTATGACCTAGGTAAAATCAATATGTGCCGTGGTGGAGGAGGAAACTAGTTTCTAGAGTTCATCCTGTAGCAGGTTTTGATGGTGGTGGCTTGAGGACTTTGCCCCTCATGTTGCACAAATTTATTTGGGTCATTCATTGTTTTCTTTATAGTATTTTTGGTTTTTGGTTAGTGTTTTAACATATTGATTCTATAATTTTTTGTACCCTGTTTCGTTATGTTATTAGTTGTGTTTTTTGTTCTATTTTGTTGGTTGGTTATAATTATACTAATGGGTGAAATCATTCCCAATGTATGTTTTGGATACCTAGGAACTATTTTCCAGCCTGTGGGGATCCGGAAAACCCTTCGGGCCATGTCTAAGAATGGGTCGGGTGTTGGGTTGTATAGAATAATGACTTGGTTCATGAAAGAGCGGGTCCAATTCCTCACCAATTTTGACTTTTTGATGTTTGGTGGGTATAAAAATATATTTATAATTTAACATGACTTAATTTTGAGTTTTTTGACTTAATTACTTGTATTTAGTCAATTTTTAAGGAATGAAAAGTGTTCTGGGGTTTCGGTTGGGTTTCGGGTCTTTCAGAGGCCAAAATACCATGTTTTCTAAGTGCACACACTGAGGTGCACAGTTTGGGTAAATCGCGCAACATCTAAGGAGAAACCATGGAGACCCCAAATGCACTGAGCATGGTTTGAGAAACCATGTTGAATGGGGTGCATGACGATGAATTTCCTCTATATTTTTAGTAGAGTTCGTTCTCATGGTTTGTGCACGGTTTGGAAAAACCATGTGTATGTTGCATGCTTAGTGCCAAACGGGCAATAGCTATGCACTATATCATACATAGTTTGCTCACGGTTGGACCTAACCATGTTGGATAACCACGAAGGGCTTGGCTCTTAAGTAGTAAGATCCACATAGTTGGTGCATGGTTTTCAAAACCATTCTATCTAATATTTCAGCCTATTAAAAGTATGAAATTGTGATTTTCCATTGCTTATATTTATTTATTTTCTTCCTTTATTTTTTTCTCATGTGGAATTCTTCCTCTAGGCACAGTGGTATCTCCTCCTCCTCCTCTAGGGTGTGAGAAAAAATCTCTATTCGAACTCTGTTTTGATTATCATCAATTTCATTTGATGTGTCTTAATAAGGGTTATCATCCCATTTATTCTATCTTATATTCCATATCCACACAATTCACTAAATTTTTGTGATTGGTTTTACCTTATTCTTATGGCATTCATCTAAAATAACGATTTCTTCCAAATCAGCTCGATTTGGAGGCTAAGATCAGAAAAGTGGATATATATGACTACAAGGTAGGTGGTGTGTACATTTATTTATGATTTCAAAAGTGTTAAGGGGTTGAAGATTTTATCTGGCCATTGTGTTGTCCGAGAAAGACCTAATTAAATTATTTGTTTTTTTATGTTAATTTAATTTTACATATAGGATTTGTTTGGGCATACAATTTCCATGATGAATGTGTGAGGCTAGGTTAGAGGCCTTCGAAAACTTGTGTAGTTATTCTAGGTGTGTTATTTATAATAAATTAATTTATTTTAATTTTAATTCAATTATATATGAATTACTTGGTAGGAGATCCATGGATCCTGATGAGATTAGCCTAAGGATTGAGATGGTGTTTTCCATCTGGATTGAGGAGATGCGATCATCAAGACATGATTTTCCCTAGGTATTTGGGTGATATGGATCACTTGTTGGGGGAATTTGTTATTAGATTGAGGAAACGATGCAATCATATTATGGGTGAGGCTCATGTGATATGGGATTGCATGCCCATTAAGTTTAGTGACATCGTCAAATGGTAATGGGGTTCTAGAATAGCGTGTCTTAAATTTTATTTGGTGATTTATGCTCACCCATGTTGGACAATGTTTTGTTTAGAGTCTTAGGCACACATGATGATTTAGATATTGAGGTGGTATTGCCCAATCATGTGGGTAGAGGCTTTCGATAGTTGTGTCTTAGGATTTGGTTTTAGGTGATTCAATATAAATTCATGAGAACGGTAAGGAGCCATCGAATAACTGTGTTGAGGCTGTAAGTTGGGGGTTGAGGCTTTTTGTACTTGAGGACGTTGCTCTGGGACTCATTTTGGAGGATGGACTTCATCATTCCTCAGGAAGTTGGATATGAGATGATGGAAATATTATTTGGAGGATAGGCATCATTGTGCCTTGGTATGTCGAGCTTCGAGATGATGGGTGCTTTTAAGAAGTGGTCCAAGGTAAAAGGTTCTTATTTCTTGGGTGTTCCTTTTGGATGTCAATGACTTAACTTGGATAGGAGGTGTGGGTTAGAACGTGGAACCATGTAACTTTACTAGAGGTATAACTTGAGGGTTCACCTAGGTTATTTTATATCAAAGAATTCCTTTGGCTATGAGATAAGCATCCTATCCTCTATAGTTATTCAAGCATTACCTGAAGAAGGTGATATATTCCTAGCCTCTATTGAGCATTAGGGAGACTT
Organism: Viscum album; assembly: GCA_963277665.1. NCBI lineage: Eukaryota > Viridiplantae > Streptophyta > Magnoliopsida > Santalales > Viscaceae > Viscum > Viscum album. The sequence continues at coordinate 177,155,302 of OY728164.1, forward strand.
TTTTTATTTAAATACATGAAATTCCATTATTTAATTTTATTACACACCTTATATCAAAAATATAATGTAATCACACATTGGTGGTGGCATACCGGGACTCGTTCACAAACCCTACATAGGCCCTTCGGGACATGTGTATATTTAATGATTTTTCATTAAGGTAAGGGTTTAGGATATGGAGATTGACCCTGGTGATTGAGTTAGCATGGGATAAATTTAAAGTGAATTTGATGTTCCATCATTAGCTGGAGTTCAATTTTGTTTTTCTTTTATATCATTATGCTAATACTTTTTTTATACTGAGGTCTTCCACAAGTGACCCTCATTCGTGGTTATTATATTATATGACATTTATTGGATGCATTATCTATGAAGTTTATGATAAGATTTTTTTTCCACTGTTTTTGTTAACTTATGATTCCTCTATTGCATGATATTACTGGTCTTAAGTTTTTCTTTATTATCTATTGTTTTATATTTATATAGAATATTACTATATCATAACTCGAGTGTATAGTATCCCATATATTACCCCTTTACACCATCTCATCTAGTCTATACCCATTGGTGTTTAGAGAGTCATGCCTAAGGCTAGTGGCACTCGACTTGAAGCACTATTCATGTGGCTTATTGGGTCAGGGTGCAACCAGTGGCATCAAAGTCATTCTTGACTGGGAATTAGCAATAGCGTTCAACTAGAAACTAATGATATCGAATTATTTTCCTTTTGTTGTTTGATATTAATATTTTGGATATGGTATACTGGAGATTAGGATTTTTTTGGAATTATTTTTAAAACTTGTTCTTGGGTTCCTAAAACCCCTTACACGAGAGATGAACCATGTTTCTAGGGGTGGGAATTGTTATTTTTTTTATGTTTAACAATTTTTTGGATTTCCACCTAGAGTGGTATTCTTTAATGTGACAATTACCTATTATGGAATGAGATCCTTTGATTGGTATATAAGGGAAATATATTGGGATCCTTGGACCGATATTACAGGGGGGATTATCTGTTATGCAAGTATGATTTTTTTAGGAACATAGGATGATTAAAATTATATATATGTGTTCCTATGATATAAAATGATTTTGATAGTTATTGGGGACCTAGATTACACTAAGAGGGTTAAGGTTGTCTAAAGTGTCCACAAAGGACGCTAAGCAGTGGTTTTATGACTAGATTCTATTTGGTGGAATATTACTCAACCAGACTATGCAAGTAGAGCCAATGAAGTCTATTTGTGATATGTGATATATATATTTATGGGAATGAATCCTATAGGAAAAATGAAGAAGAATGATTAGGTTGATGTTGATCACCATTTTGGGTGATGTGGTTATCATATTGAGGCAACATGGTTCATCAGGACAGGCATTCCCCGAGGAATATTTGATACTTGGTTTTTATATGGGCTAGTAAGGAGGCCATGAGGTCAGTATTTCTTGTGATATGTTTTTGACCATGGAGAGTAAGTGTAGTGAGGTTGAACTTCCTATTACTACATTCCCTATCTCCGATACATATTTATATATGTTATATGGGTAGTCTAACCATGTACTACTATTCATCAGGATTCCACCTAGACAGGATCCAATGGAACATCAGGTAGGTGGTGACGTGGTGCCACAAAAGCACACATAGGTTTAGAAACCTGAGGGGTTTGTTGAGGCCTTGGAGGGTCATGAAATGCATGATCTGTAGGTTCATGCTTAGCTATAGGCTCAGGTATAGGTGGGGTAGCCTCCAGATTTGATAGCCTTTGGGCTTTGGATTGATGAGCATCTCAGGGCTAGTCTAGTACCTGTTATCTAGAGTATTGAAAGGCGAGCTCAGGGAGAATACCCTTCCATGTATTTTTTGATATAGGAGTCCCAGTCACAACACCCACTACTATTTCATGGTGAGGGTGGGATACAGTCAGATGAGAACTGGATTTAGGTGGTGCATCTGATCTTTGAGTAACAAGAGATTCCTCTAGGGTAGAGGGTGAAGCTGGATACATACATGCTTTGAGTAATAGATAATCACTGGTGTAACTTACATGTTCAGGTGTGCATACATGAAGGACTATCCTGGAAGGAATTTTAGTCTTGATTCTTCGATCACTTATTTCTGGAGACATTTATGGAGGGGAGATCTCAGGAGTCATTGATCCTTTAATATAGTGACATATCCATCATAGACTATAAAACATGTAATACATTTACCCTTTTTGAATATGTATCAATATTTTATTCAATTATTGTTTTGTCTTGTTTTGATTATAATGTGTTTTTGTTTTACCATATTGAGTTTTTGGGTGAAATTGGAAAATGTTGGAAGGGTTTTGGGAAGTGCACTATTGGTAGATGGTTTTCCCAAACCAAATACCCCACCCTAGAAAACTATGCAACCCCAAGAAGAGGGAAATGTCCTAGTTGGTGCAAGGTATGAAAAAATGTATGCCCTCCAAGTAGTATCCATGTCCCCCCCTACGAGGAGATCCATGGTTAGGGGAAACTATGCACTATGAGTAGGAAACTATGCATGTGAAATTTTAATCCCTAGAAAATTATTAATAAGTTCCTCTAACCTTCGTCATATATCACTAAACCCACTAGATTGACCCTAATGCGATTTATCTTATTTTTTAAGCTCCTAGATGGATTCCAAGTCCTTATATCCTTTGTTTTTTATGATTCAAAGCCTAGATTAATGATCTTCACCTCTCCTAGTAAGAGATTCTTATCCCGATTGGTTTTCTTTCTCAACCATATTTTTATCATCATTTTAATGGATGTTTTCCTATGATTGTATTGTATCTATATCTAGGTTTTTTGGGTCTTAATTTTTTTGATCTTGAGTCTAGGTTTTAGATCTAGATCTTATTCTTCATCGTGATATTGGTTTCTATACTTTAGTTTGAGTATTTTCATTATTGAGCATTCATCATTAAATTTAAGATATGTGGTATAAATTGAAAATCTCATAAACTTGATTTAATTTTGTATATGTAATTGTGAAATGGAAATTTCTATGATTGGGAAATTGCAATGTTTATTGAACTAATTTAATTTAATTTACATGTGATAATTAATTTGGAAAAATTAGGGAAATTGAAATTGGGGAATTACATTAATTAATTGGTTAATTAATTAATGAAATATTATGATTGTAAAATTGATGGGATTTTGGGTTTGTGTATTTGTTTAACTAATTTCATCATGAATTAATTGAAAATGTGGATTATGAGATGGGTAGCATAAACTTTATGGGTTAAGGGGTTATATTTTTTTTAAATAATTCAAAATAATTTAATGGTGAATTGTTTATATTATTCAATATGATTAAATTGAGGAAACATGTTGTTTTTATAAATTTTAATGGTATTATATGATGAAATATGGCGATAAAATTGGCATTAATGATTATTAACCTTGAAAATTGTGATAAATGTGAATTGTGTTTTTGTTTGATAAGTGAGGGTGGGACACATAATACTTTTTCAAAAGCCCACCTATGTGATTGATAGAAAAATGAGTTGTGGTTCATGGAATTATGATTCAAATACCCAAGATATTCTAGACATCAAATTCTATACCTAAATTAATTCATGATATAATGAGTGTGGGACACTGACTACTACTCAAAAAACCCACTTGTGTGATTTTTTTTAGAAATAGTTTGTTGGACATGGACTGATTCTTTAAATACCCACAGGGGCCTTGACATGGCTTTATTGGCCCAAATTTTTTTTATTGGACTATGGTTATAATCATCCATTATATGAATAGAAATGATATGATAAATGATAACCATATGATTATGAATTGGACATGTGATACGGTTCAGACTCTGAAACATGCCAAAGAAAGTATTTAGAGTTCATGTGTCCTCAGGAACTTGGGGGTTTAGGTGGTTAAGTAAAGAATAATTTAATATATGTAAACTATTTAATTTTTTCCTTGTATTTTATTATTTATACAACTAAATACACTGCTATTTATTGGATATTTTTTAGACGTTGTTGGTTGTGGGATACTAGGTTATACTCACACCTTTCTCAAGATGCCTAATCGGTACTCAAATAAACGTCATGTTTGTATGAAAATATAAGGGTAAGAGTCCTATGTTAGACGGTTGAATTCAGAGAAAGCATGGATGAGGGAACCGAATAGGATTCGAGACCCGCTTAGGTATTGTCAATTACATTATTTATTTTTGGTTTCTCATATTGACATTTGAACCATATTTTGGCATGATATATCTACTGTTTATTTTTGGATCACATATTTTCTGTTTTTGCCATCATGTGATACTAGTTTGGTGTGGTTATTGGTTATATCATTTGGTGATTCTCATTTAATTAATCTTTTGTATTAATCAGATAAAGAGGGTATATTCTCCACATGTTTTATATTAGACCCTCACTTCTAGTTGGTAGCATCTAGCATATGGGGAGGCATGATTGAGGTCATGTGACTAACTAGATCAGGGAACGGGTGTGTGTCCCCAAGGTTAGGATATTAGAAAGTGGTATTATTAACCAATTTTATTTTATTTTATTTTTTATTATCATTTCAGAAAGGTATATAGGAGAATATGAAGAGTTGAGCCTTGGACATGAGCACTTTTATGGGAGTAACTAAACCATGTATGGAGGAAAACCCAAGTACCCATGGTGGGATTTATTTTATTCATGTTTATTGTAGTATTTAATCGTCATTTAATCTTGAGTGAGGAACTTGTTGTGTGATTTGATTGTTTTTTTGGAAATTTTATGGGAAGTAATTCGTGTCCCGGTATGGAACTAGAGCGCAACATGAATTAATCATTCTAGGAACTTAGGAAGTATGGTGGCATGCATCATTTTTAGGCATTCATGGGGAAATAAGTTTTGTACAATCTATTAAAACTGAAATGTTTTTCCTTACCCATGTAATTGATATGAAATAGCCAACTAAGATGAATTTAAAAGTTATAAAAAGATGTAAAATGCGAATACATGGGATTCTAATGAGAAAATTGAATATAATAATTAGTTTACCATTGTTAACCATGACTAATATGTACGATGGTTAAGGGGAATTGTTAGCACCTTGGTTTTGACCACGTGGTAGGAAATGGGGGATGAGTTGTTATTGATTTATGTGAATACCTCTGGTTAATTATTCTATTTTGTGTAATGTGTTGTAAGTATTTTTTTGTTATTATAGAGGTATGACTCCATAAAAATGCTTGTTAATAGGAAAACATGAAGACATAGATGGGAATGTTCCTCCAGTGGTGGAACCTGAGTCACCGATATTACAGGGTGAGGAACAAAGAGAGAAGTCCCATGAGAACTTTTCTCAGATTAAGCAATTTAATGAAAGAGACCTAGGGTGTGTTGTGAAAATATTGTATGATTTGACATGGGAGATTTTGTTACAGTGCCCACCGATGTTTACCAAAGAGGGTGGACCTAATGTAGTCGAGATCAAGATTGAGTCCATCAAGATTATACCTGACCAATTCGAGACTCCTATATAGAAGAGAGTAAAATTGGATGCCAACAAGTCACATGTTGACGAAAATAATTGGTTGTAAATCCATTATCAGGATGGGAAACTAGATAATATGGAGGAAACATATTTTAGGAGAAGTTCTTGGAGATATATACCCTGAGACACCTAGACAGCAAAGGGTAGGTAATTTCCTGATATTTAATTAGGGAAGCATGTATGGGATGATCTATTCTGGTTTCTTTATATATATGTAGTGATTTTACCTAAAATTATAAATATATGAGTCTAAGGCGATGAAACAATTTCAGGATGGTCTTAAATTTTAAATTATGTCTATGTGAATATCTTTAGGCTGATGAAGTTTTTTGAAGTGGTAAATTAGGATATCATTTTTGAGGGGAATGTGAAGGAGGCTTCCAGTGGTGTAAAAGTGGTTTCTATTAGATGACTAGGCGGTACTTTTTCTAAGATTATGAATCATCTCCATGAGAATTTTAGATATGGAGATAACAAGATGAGTGACTAGGGGGGAGGGTTAGTTACTCAGGACCCTGCCCGATTGACATGTCACCAATGATGTAGGACGGGTCACATTCGTAGACATTGTCCGTGAAATCTCATGGAGTTCTGAGCTTGCAGTAGTATGGGAAATCTACATAGGTTTTAAAAGAACCATGATATTTGGGTAACTATGGAGTAGCTTAAAAAACTAGAGTTTTGAAAGGGGATCTTCTATACCATGCCAATATGGTAGTTATAGTTATAATAGCCATGGCGTTTGAGATAGTGGATGAGGTGAGTTTGAGAAGGGGAACCCATATTAATAGATTGGTGCAACTTAGTGGACTCAGACTACATCACAGGTAATAGGAGAAGTATAATTACATTCATTTCAGCTTATACTAGTGGAAAGTAAGTCTGGACCATTTACATCTAGAGCTACTATTCTTGTATCTTATACGCATGCTAGTGCCTTATTTTATATTGGTGCTTCGCATTATTTTATATCTTCATAACTTATGAAAGGTTTTATCCTAACATTGGAGTTTTTTTGTGGGGTTACGATGATAGATACACCATTGGGAGTAATATTGAAGGACATCTACTTGTTCAAAGGGGTGTTCCCTTGAGGTTGGGGAGTATCATTTCAGTTGGGATATCTACATCCTTGATATGTTAGGATTTGGCCTAATTATAGGTATGGACCGGTTCGTAGTATACTGAGCCCAAATATATTGTTACCAAAGGAGAGTGACTTCTACGTCTCATAATGGTGACAAATATATTCACCATGGAGAGTGGGATATCCCAGAAGACTGTGCGGGGCCAATTCAATTGAAACTAGGGAAGATCACCTCCCATATTTCTAGTATGTTTCTAGATGATGGTGGAGTAAAACATGATGTACTTCTACCCATAGTGAATTATTTTTCAAAATTTTTATCTGAATACTTCTTAGGTATTCTACCTGAGAGAGATGTAGAATTTTCAATTAAGCTCATTTAAGGGGCATATCCGGTTTCTATTTTACCATATAGAATGTTACCAACGAAGCTTTATGATCCTAAGACTAAAATATAATATTTGATAGATAAGTTTTTTATCCATATGAGTACTTCACCTTTGGGGTTTCCTATCTTATATTCTAAGTAGGTTAACAGGAATCTACGCATATGTGTTTTTTACCAGAAGTTGAACAAAATTACTCTGAAAAACCTTTACCCTCTTCCACATATAAATGATATTTTTGACTAGTTGAGGTGAGTTTGTGATTTCTCAATAAAGAAATAGAGAATATTGTGTCATCAATTGAGATTTCCACCTTCGGATATAATGTTGATTTCTTTCAGAATAAGGTATGGCCTTTTCGAGTTTGGTGTGATGTCGTTTGGGAAGATAAACGTACTGGCTGTATTTATGGCCCGGATGAATCAAATCTTCCATCCTACCTAGATCATTTTGTTGTTGTATGTGTGGATTAAATTTTGGTGTATGATTCTTGATGATCATTCCCAACATATTGATATCGTTCTGTGTAGACTGAGATATCATCAGTTATACTCTATACTATATAAGTTTCAGTTTTGGATTGATCAGGTACACTTCCTGGGTCAAATTGTCTCCGAGGAAGGAGTATCAATGGAACCTAGTGAAGTTATACACAATTGTTTCTTAAGATCATACCAAAAATTTATTTGATATAAATAGATTTATGGGGTTAGCGGGATATTATCAAAGGCTCATCCCAGACCTTTACCGTTTGGAAACACCACATCCATGCTTGATCTGGATGGGCGTAATGTTTGAATGGTCTAATGTATATGGGAATGCATTCAATGAGTTTAAGAAGAACTTTAAAATGAAACTGATCTTGATCCTACCCGATTTAGGTGTGGATTATATAGTGTTTTGTGATGCTTTTTGGATTTTTCTTGGAGCATTGTTGATGCAGCGAGAACAAGTTGTGGCATATGAGTCTTGGAACATGAGGCCAAATGAAAGGAATTAACATACAGATGACCATGAGTTAGCTATAGAGGTTTATGAATTAGAGTGTTGGAGATATTACCCATTGGGGAAAAAGTATACTGTGTATACTAACTAAAATAGAATAAAGTATATCTTTTCATTGTGAGATTTCTATCTTTGACAGTGGAAGTGGTTTGTGTATATGAAGTCATTTGATTTTGAGTTCGAATATGAACTTATAAATGGAAACTATGTCTCTGAATATTAAATCAGGAAAACATAGACTTAGGAAGTTCCGGTGTAACACCCCAAGATTTCATAGTTTGTTATCTCTTCAAATAAATTCAATAACTTGTAATACATGCAACACAGAGTTCGAGCGCACCGTAACTTGTCAAACTAGCCGTTAAAAAAGAGGTTATGAATAGTATTAACTGAATTTTGAATTTTATATACTCCATATAATTTTAGGATCCATATTATGTTTTTCTTAGAAAGAATATAAGAATAAATTCATTTTTTAGATAAAATAATTTTTTTTCAAAAAATGCAATTTTAAAGCATTTTAATGGAGAACCTTTTTTAAAAAACCAATATTCGAAACTTTTTAATATTAAATTTATATTGTTAAATTATAAATTTGAGTGGTTTTAAAGTATAATTAGATTATATTTTATCATTTAAATATAATTTAGTTCATTTTTTTGTAATTTCACATTTAAATTGGATGTAAACAATTATCAATCTTTTGATAGTTATTATTTCTTAAAAACATGCTTTTTGTTTTGACAATGGGAATTAATTTTAAATTAATTTCATCCACTTCTGTGTTTTTACTTTAGAAAAATGGATTCCATATTTGGAATCCGGAGGTCCAAATTGTGTAAATAGGTATCTCTTATTTTTAGACATTATGAATATTTACTTTAATAAATACTGTATTTACCATGGTTAAAGGGAAAATCTGGTAAATAAGTGTAAACAAATAATATTATAATAATATTAAATTACCCAAAAATGTGTCCTAATCCTAATGGTTGATACATTTCCGACAATGGTAATCCTTGGGTCTATTTTGGGACCACATGGAGCCACTTGAGAGTGATAATGACACTTTATATTAATTAATTTAAATTAAAGATAAAAATGACATAAACAAAGATCTTTTAGTAAAACTATTTTTACAAGAGGTTATATAAGTTATCTTTTCATATATAACTATTAATTTTGATGCTAAATATATTTGATACATCATTGTATTTTTTTATAATTTTTAGACATCTAATAAATAAAATTATTTATGACACAATGATGATGAAGTTTTTACCTCATTAATGAATGATTTAAATAAATGAGATTATCAAAATTAAAACAATATACAAAACCTAACCAATTGTTATTTTATGATTTTATTTAGAACATGAGTCAACTTATCTTGGACTTCAATGAGTTATGGACCTTTAGAAACTGAAAATATTTATATAATAAAATAATATTTTCAAACTATCCTAAAGAGCCCATCCCCCCCCCCCCCCTTATAAAAAGCCTTCATCTCTAACCCATTTATCACACCTCTAAGGCCCCTTGTATCGTCCAAAATCTATCCAATTAAGCTCCCTAAATCCCTCCCTTTCTCATATAAGATTTATCTTAGGAATAAGGCATGTCAAGGAAGCCTTTTGGTTCAAACGAAAGGGAGTTACCCGATTTAAAGGCAACATCTTCTCTTAAGTTCTTTTCTTTTATTTTACTTCTCCAACCCCCTAAACTCTCTTTATTCATTTATTTAAAACAAAATCAGTATTCTAAATATACTAGGTTGTTTTATGTGACTTATTTGAACTAAAGTTATGCACACCTCCATCTAATAGGTATATAACATAATGTTTCTGTTGGACGACAAACTACTGCCTCACGAAACAATTATTTTTCAATCTTTTACTACCACCTCTTACGGTGACCATTACGATGGAACTGTAATTATATATGATATTTATGATATTTGTTTTATCTATATGTTTTTTTAATTATCTTTTATAGCATACCTTTATTATTTTCATGTTGCATATATATGATAATATTTTTTGAGGAAGTGCGGACTACTGCCCCCTCAAAGTGATTTGACTCATTCATACCATACATGGAATGTATAAATGATGGTATTAATTAAATTAATAGACATATATAAAATATTATATTATACTGGAATAATAATATACCTATGTATTATTTGGTTTTATTTTCCTTTAAAAAAATTGGAGTAGCGCTCGTGCATACGTACGGATTACCGTCTCCACGAACGTGATGAGATTCATTCCCCATCATAACCATTCAAGAATAATATTCATTTGATTATTAAAAATAATATTTAAGAACATAATATCATTCTAGATATGAATCAAATACATCCTATCCATAACAAACTTGGCTTACGTAACCAATCATATAAAGAAAAAAGAATTTGTTAACACCCGAAACGATGATACTACAAAAGTATTATTAACAAAGAAAGATTATAGGATCATATATGATATCATATTTATATATAAGGTTCTTGTATAATTTAATAACAATGATTTAACTATTATACAAGAGGTTAACGTACCCTCTATCAAGGCAAAGTACAAGTTAAGGGGTAATTTTTCAATCTCATTATTATCCGAGATTGTTTATGTGTAAGTATTTCCTAGAAATATTTATTATCCATGTCAATGTTTTATAAAATACATTTCAAGAGGATTATTTTAAGGTACTCTTTAATTAAAAAAATAATTTTTAAATTTTTAAATATTAATTCTTCTAATTCTTTGTCATTAATGTCCATGTTTTCAAAATGGTTTGAGGATTTATTTATATGGACATGATTGTTTAAAAATGTTAATTCCTTTAAAAAGTCTCGAAGTGGTATGGGACACTTTGATTCAAAAATATCTTTTAAATTACTTCCTTATAAATTGTGTGACTTTTAAATGATTTCATGAAAAAAGGATTAGTTGGGAGATATGTATATTCCGTAAATAGTCTATCTACATAGTGTTCCATGGAGTTTTTTCCATACCATGGATCACACTTTACTTTCAACTTCTGGCAGAGACTTCATATGACACTTGGTATACAGGGTTTATTTAGTATAACATTCCACATGTAGATAGATAGGAAATCATAGTGTTATATAAAGGTTCTTGAAAAAATGCTTCGAGCATATTTTCTTTACATTGGTGTTTATTGGGAGAATCACTTAGAACTCATTAAGTTCACCTATAACAATAGTAATTATGAAACTATTCATATGGAACCATATTAGGATCTTTAAGGTAGTCTATTCCGGTCACCTCTATGTTGGATGAAGTCTAGTGAGTCAGAGTTTTTTGTATCGAGTCACATGTAGGATACATGAGAGTAGGGTTAAATTATTTTGAAGCATATGTCTATAAAACAATGTAGAAAAAATTCATCTGATTATAGATGTCGATGAACCCTAGATTTTACATAGGTTGATCATTTTTCCTTCATGTTTTTCCTAGATTGGGTCACTATAGGATTCAGATATAGGGCAAGCTGGCTCCCAGTTTTGTCAAGATGCTTGAGGATGTAGAGAGAATTGTGTTGGTGGTTTACTGATTGGATCTTCCATATAGGTACAATGATATGCCTGATTTCTTTCATGTTTCCTAATTTTTGTGGTATCACCCTGAACCTTCTCATGTTAATTTTGTGGATGATTTTGAACTTCAGACCGATGTGTCTATTGAGGATCATCCGATATGTGTATTAGATCACTGTGAGAAATATTTTATAGTAAATATCATACAGAAAGTTCATGTATTGTGGTATCATGACCATGTGTGGGAGTAAACATGGGAGAGAGGAGTGGATATGTGAGCTCATTAGCCCAATATTTTTACCTTGGAATCTTATAAATTCTTGGGGGTACAACTCGAGGATGAGCTGTTATAAGGTGGGGATATTGTAAGATCTTGATATTTTTTGGAGATGTATCAATATCATTTTTAGGTATTTTTTTCTTTATTTTCAGAATATTTTCTTTGGGTTTACCTTTAAGAGTTTTTGAGTAATTTTGGGAAATGATGGATGGGTTTTGGGTAATAACCAGTTGGTGCATGGTTTTTCCAAACCATGATCTCTTCAACACCAAACTATATAACCCCAGACTGAGTGGAATTTCATAGTTGGAATATGGTTTTGAAAACCATGTTCTCTACTAGTAGTAACTGTGTGTCCCTATGGGAGGGGGCACATAGTTAGGTTCATAGTTAGGGGAAAAAGTGCACCCTGAGCAGGTAACTGTGAACATGGGATTTTAATCCCTTAAAATTTATTAGAAAAATTCACGAACTACCATATTATATTCATAATCCACCTAGCTTAGCACTAAATTTATTTCTCTCATTTTTTGAGGCTCCCAGATGGATTCCAAGGCCTTATGACCTCCATTTTTGATGACTCAAACCCAGTATTGAAGATCTACACCTCTCCAGTTAAGAGATTCTCATCTCGATTGATTTTTTTTCACTCCCATCCTCTCATCATTTTAATGATTTTTACTACAGTTGATTTGGATCTAGATCTTGGATTGTTGGATATTTATTTTTTTGTTCTGGGATCTAGGTTTGGGATCAAAATATCATTCTTGTTCGTGATCTTGGTTGTTCTTCTTCAATTAGAAATTTTCATTGGTGACAGCTCATCCTCAATTTTATAGTGGGTTGTCTAAATTGAGAATCCAATAGTCTTGATTTAATTATGTGTATGTAATTTTGAAATGGAAATTTTCATGATTGGGAAATTTCAATGATAGTTGAAATAATTTAATTTAATTGTGATGTGATAATGAATTGGTTCAAATTATGGAAATTGATATTGGTGGAACTAAATTAATTAATTGGTGAATTAATAAGTGGAATATTGTGATTGTGAAATTGATGGGATTTTGGGTCTGTGTTATTGATTAATTAATGTCATTATGAATTACTTAACAATGGGGAATATGAGATGGATGTCTTATCCTTGATGGGTTAATGAGTTTTATGGTTTAAATAATTCAAAATGGATTAATGGTGAATAATTCATATTATTCCATTTGATTAAATTGATGAACCATGTTGTTATAAGAAATTATAATGGTATTCCTTGATGAAAAGGGGGATAAATGGGGGTTAACAATGATTAATCTTGAGAATTGTGATGTATGTGAATTGTGTGATTGTTTGAAAAATGAGTGTGGGTCATAGACCACTAATTCAAAATCCTACTTGTGTTATTGATTGATAAACATGTTGTGGTACAAATATTGATGCTTCAAATATCCACGGGGTGCTATACATGGAATTCTAGACCCAAATTCATGAATGTGATAATTAGTGTGGGATATGGACTGTTTCTTTATAATCTGACATATTTTATTATTTGATAAATGAGTTGTGAGACCTCGACTGATTTTTATAATACCCACAGGGTCCAAACCATATCGTTCTAGGCCCAAACTGTTGGAATTGGAAAATGATTATAATGAGAAATAATATAAAATTAAATGAAATGATAAATAAAAACCATGGCATTGTGAATTTAATAGGTGATATAGTTCAACCACTGGCATGGTCCAAAGTAGTTATTGAGGGTTCACGTCTCCTTGGGAACCCAGGGGTTTATGTGGTTAAATAAAGAGTAATTGAATATATTTAAACTATTTAATTCATTTCTTGTATTTTATTCTATATAAAACTGTATACAATATTATTGAATGGATATTTTTTAAGATGTTGTTGGTGGTGGGATACTAGGTTTTAATCACACCCTACTGAAGATGCCTGATCGGTACCTGAATAGACATCAAGTTTGTATAATGGGATATGGGAAATAGTCCTATGTTAGATGGATGAGTTGGGATGGATCATTGATGAGGGAACCAGATGGGATTCATGACCTGCTTAGGTATTATCAGTTTACTTGTTTATTTTTGGTTTTTCATATTAACAATTGACATGTATTTTCGTATAACATATGTACTATTTAGTTTTGGATATTATATTTCCAATTTTGGCTATCATGTGATATTGTTTTAGTGTGGTCATTGGTTATATAATTTGATGATTCTCAATTCACTATGATTTTGTATTACTCTAATAAAGAGGGTATAGTCACCCCATGATTTATATTACACACTCACTGCTATTAGGAATCCACTAATGTACAAGGAGGTGCGCTTGATGTCATGTGAACCACTTGCTTAGGGATCCGGTGTGTGGCACCAATGTCGAGATGTCACACAATGATGTTCATCGAGTTGTCTCAGTTAGCAGTTGACATGGTGTGCGACAACACCTCGAGGGTGAGGCAATTCAAGGGTGGTATACAACACACCATTTGTGTGAAAGTAAACATATTTAGGTTGGAATAATACTCAAAGGTTGTGAATCAGACACTCATAGCTCAGGAAAAATTGACGGACCAATCACACTCTATCTAGGTGATGACATCAGACGATTTCAGTGGAAATGATTCAGATAGAAGGAAGCAGGGATGAGAGGATTTCTAATGGGGTAGTTAGGAAAATGACTTGAGCAGACCACATCATAGTGGATCATTGATAGTATTATTCTAGTGTGGTATCAAGGGAATTTCCATACTTGGTGTGAGTGACCTCCAAAGTAGTTCTGGGCATGTGGACCGGTCAAAAATCTTGAGAGGTTCTCCAGGGAGACTCCTTGTGTAGTTGGTAGTCTGATACCAATGCATACTCAAGGTTCTAGGATGAAACTTTGTGCAATACCAGGTAATGGTATCCAAGTTTCAACTGCATGTGGAGGTTAAGGAAGAGCCGATGGGGCCTATCAGTGGAGTTAGTTCCTAGCGGGTAGGGAAACACCATAGGGAGGAAATCTTTGGGTAGTTGAGCATCCAGATAGGTGCCTGTCATGGAGCTTCTAGGGTTAGAGAAGGATGGTAAATCAATTATGGTTAGAGGTACTCCATGGGAATAGCTATATACATTTCACTTTCTCTGACATATATGTTCTTGAAACTTTCCTATTTTGGGTGCACAAAATGTATTTATGGACTAACTAGACACTGGTCAGTAGGTTTGAATCAACTCTAATTGATTATATATATATATATATATATATGAGGTTTTTGGAGTATGCATTACATGATATTTTTTTACATCTGGTAATCGAGTATATGCAAGTTACTTGAGATGTGTTGCCATTAGGGAATCAAGGAAATGTGGGTCACTTGAGGTGCATTGGTATATGGGAATCGTTATGATGCAATACTTGTTTGAAGTATGAGAAACCATGACTAATTTGAGAATATTTTGAGATGCATGACATCATAGGTTCAATGTAAGATATGGTAATGAGGAGGGAATTAGTGCATTGTGTGATTTTAATGGGTTTTGGGTATGAAACAGGATCACATGTTGAGTTGTTTGAGTGACTTTGCATCATAATAGGATTTTTGAGTCTAGGAATTGTTGATGGACCATTGGTATCCTTTTGAGTTTTGGTTCAGGATGCAACCAAGGTAGGTAACTTCTAAGGTAGGGAGACCCTTTAGATATATATCATGTGCCCTTTTTACCCAGGTAGTTTGGGTTAATTATAATGATATGGGTTTGTTTGGTACTATCTCCAGTGTTTATTTAATATCATGGGGTTGAGTAATTTTAATGTGGAGAGGTTATAAAATCCCATATTTTTTGAGTGGGTCAAATTACTCAACAATTTTAAATTTTCAATGTTTGGTAGGTAGACCAACTTGTTTCTTGTTTAACGAAACTTAATTCCATGTATTACATTGACCCAATGTCTTTTTTTAGTCTAGGTTTAATGCTTGATAAGTGGAATGGGGGTTCAGTTGGGTTTTAGATTTGTCAGAGGCCAAAAACGCCAGTTTTTTAAATGCATCGAATGAGGCGCATGGTTTGGGTAAACTGTGGAGCTGCCTAGGATAAACCATGCATCCCACAAATGAATTGATCATGGTTTTTGAATCATTGTTGGATGGGGGTGCATGGTCGGATGAGAGATTGACTATTTTTTAGCAGAGGTAATCTTAATGGTTTGCACACCATTTTGGAAATCCATGCACAAGAAACACTATAATGTCCTAGATTTTTCCATGTATTGTTTTTAAATATTATATGGTATTAATTCGAGACCAGGCATTGAGACATTTTGAAATTAGGAGGCCCAATATTCCCAAAAAAATTGCTTTAAAATATTAAAATATTAAATAGCCCACATACACAATTTTACTTAAATGGGGAATAAATTATAAATAGGTACCCAAATCAGAAATCAAATGGCACCACTACATTCAAATTAACGAATTTACCCGATATAAGGCCTAACATAAGACAGTGTGGGTTGGTTCTAGAAATTAGTTTTTAGAAGTTTTAATGATTAAAATAAATTACGAATTTATTTTTATTTCATTCTATTTAAACGATGTAATGTCTATTTTTTTCAGGCCAACCTAGAGGCTAGGATTTATGGTTATAATCATAACCCTATTATTCCTTAGAGGCTATAGAGAGGAACTTGGAGAATTCCCACGGTAGAAAACGATGATGTAACTTGGATCAGAGATCCAAGAACACTGTTATTGATGGACCTTTCGAATGAGGATGACACAAAAACGGATCTTCTTCAACAATCGATCAAATTCAAATGTATGATGTGTTATTTTGGATTTCCTTCCCCATTCTTGAATTCAATGATGAATGTAAACCAACAAAAGAATGATTTGATATGCGGTTTGATTGTTCTTGCAGGATGGGAATGATTTTGGGGTTTTTATCAGGGTTTTTTTAATAGAGATTTGATTTTTATTTCATGATCGTTCTTATGGGAATAGATTAAGTCTGAAATGAACAACGGATGAGGTTCATTCCTTGGGTTGTTCATTGTGCTTTTTCTCCCGCAATATTATATGCATTCTTTGTTCTTCATGGGTTATGAATGATTTAACATTGTGCCTTCTTTTAATGGATCAAAGATATAAAATGGAATATCTAACATTAGGATGATTTAGTGGAGGTTTCACAGTGACGACGATAGACGAATCAAAGCGATTCGGGAGATATCGTTCTTTGGGAAATTTATATGCGGGTGATCATAATCAGATTTCAGAGCCGATTGAAGGCCTGAAACTCACCAATTCCTTATTTCGATATTAAGGAGACTACATATTTTCTATTTTGAGGAACATAGGTGAATAAAAAAATTTCATATCATCAACTAAGGTGCACAGAGGATGAACAATAAATTCTGGAAAATCACGATGAGCATGGCATGTAACCCGAGGTTACACAGTGTGTTTCCCCCACTAATTGGAAGATAGGATTTTGGGATTTAGTTAAATTAAATACGATGTGTGACTATATCACATGGTATATAGGCCCTTCTTGGAGACTCTACATGTATCTCAAGAGATACACAGACACATGGTGGAGAACAGGATTTTCCTACATGGTGTGTACCGCACCACATGACTTGGCCTGGACCAAGAACACAAACTACCCCATGTATTGGTACACAGGAAGAGCTACATGAGTTCACACCATGTACCAGAACATTTCTAGAGTATATGGGTGGATCATGTATGGAAGGTAATGATGTGTAAGTGTTTTTACATGTCTTGTACTCTCTTTTTATACAACATGTACTTTTGACACGGGTCGTTGTACACGAGTAGTACCCTAGATCAAGGGACATGGCATGTGATACTACTACACAATGTTTAATATCTTATACATGGATTGAGACACTAGTAAACCACATATTGGATAGGTTTTGTTAAGGGTTCATTCCCATATCATTCTCTTGATGTTTAGTTGGTATCATTTCCTACTCGTAGGGATATGATCCCTTCAATAGGTCTTTTTGGATAGAGTTATTGGAATCCCCTTCTAGAGGCCTAGAGTAGAATCCTATATTAATTATTCATTCCCTAGGTAGAGTCCTTGGTATTTATGCAACCAACGTCACCATGAGTCTATTCTATACTTAGTAGGTTAATCTATATGGAGTTGTTGGTATCACCTCATGGCCCTAGCTGTGACTATCATCTGTGTATCATATATATCTTCATATCTATCAGTTTATCTCTCTCATGACAATTGATGACGAATAGTAATTCTTAGTCGGATTTCATTAGTATTATCAGACGTAGGTGTGTGTTCTCCCAGATGAGTGATTTATGGAATATTCAGACTGAATACCCAGTGTCGGTATATGGTAGTTGTGCCTTTCCTATCGATTGTGTGTCATGGATTGAATGTACCTGGATATTCTTGTTATATTAATTGTAGAAATATACATGTGTAGACTTGAATTTAATTTTTATTTGTGTATTTCTTTGTGATTTCATGGTGTCCTAGTGATTATTTTTATACTCACCCCTTCACGGGCTTTTCCCACACATGTCACATCCTGATAAGATGAGCGACCTTTTGACGAAGTCCAGGGTGGACCTGGACTGGACAAAGATTTGAGAGTTGAGGAAGACCAAGGTGTTCCTACAGCTTCAAGCATGATTCCCAATACATATTTTTTTACACGTTAGACTTTGTAGTATAGAGACTCTTTCTTTTTAGTGGGTTTGTATTCTGGTTCAATTTACTTTATAGCACTTTAATTTCCTGTCGTACTCTAATCATTGGTATAGTGGTATGCATGAATTTGTTTCTTAGTGTTATTTCTACATTTCATCATTTGTGGGCTTGGAGATATGTGTGTGTGTACAAGTACATAGGAAATTTGTCCCATGATAGTGACATGTCTACATGGTTCTAGTCAGTAGCCCATATCCTGTTGGAGGCAATCTCCGGGAGTCACGACATGGGCCCCACTTGGGTGGTTATTTATAGAGTATAATGAGAGGTGTTGGGTTCTACCTAAGTAATAGAAGACTATGATATTGGTTTGTGGAAATAGTGTTAGTGTTTTTATTTCATCTTTCAGGCCAAGGACTCTACTGTTGGAGCAGGCAGCTGACATATCCATACAGCAGGACTGTGATGACCTTTTTTTCTCAGTACTTGAGAACACCGGTCGCAGGGAAAAAATAATGGTACATGAATCATATATAAATGGGTTGGGTTTTACACTTACCTCTTGTGTCATCTCTCCATATATACTCATTGACCATGGTACATCTTGTTTTCTTATAGGATGCCTCCACGATGCATAACAGAAAGGATTTGTTATCTCGATTATGAGAATGAACTCCTTAGTTAACAAGTTTTGATATTGGGGCCAGTTCCTTAGATGTTTCCTCTAGATGGTGCACTAGTTATACCACCACTAGTTGAGCAACACGTGGTACCTGTAGTACCAGCAGACGAGGAGTGCATGTTGAGCATGATCCATGAGTTTCAGAGATAGAGACACCTTAGGATATGAGGCTATCTCGATCCTCAAGAAGCTGGGGACTGGATTGAGGTTGTGACTAGATTTTTCCGTATATTCAAGACAATGGTGCACCAGATGGTGATCTTTCTGGTGATCCTTGCTCAAGGTTTTCCAGGGCGATGGTGGAGTTTGGCCATGTGGACTCATGACGAGAAAAATCATTCATAGATGGAGTTATACAATCTCTTTAGAGAGTATTTATCACTTGTTACTCTAAGATAAGTTCACATACAAGAGATTATTCAGCTCTAGTAATATAATTTTATGGTGGATGAATATTTATCGAGGTTCACCAAAATTTCCAGGTACACGACGGATATGTTTAGAGATCAATTCTTCAGACCTATAACCTTTTAGTGAGGTGTTTGTAGAGATATCCAAGCTAGAATTATCCCTCTATGCATTATGACTAATTATGGAGTGCTCAAGCGATATTTGGTGGTTGAAAGCTTCTTGGTAGTAATGATGCAGCCAGTGACAGTCTTTAGTAGGCAGGCAGGTGCAGAGACATTAGGAATAGGGATCCAATGTCCGAATTAGGGATTTGGATATGAGAGATGTTTTAGGAAGTCCAAAGATAGGGGATCTGTGGTTCAGGGATCCTAGGATGGATCAAGTCAGGCTGGAAAGAGGCAATGCTACACATGTTATGGAATGGTACATGTCGCTCAAGATTTTCAAACCCATTGAACTTCTAATACAAAGATGGTGGATAGACCACCAATGTAGTGGTAACAACATGAGCCAGCAGATATGCTAGGTGGTGGATGTCAAAAAGAAGCCTGGAGAGCAATGGGAGGTGGTAGACATTTTGATATATTACTACCACCACCCATAGGAGGTCCACTTCAGGCTCAGTGAGCTAGAGGACATGGGTGGGGACAACAATATGTGGTCGAGGCATATGACACAGGGGCATCAAGGATGATTTGAGGTATGATATAATTCTTTTCAACCTTATATTTTGTATTTATAGACACATGTTCCTTTCATTCCCTTCTTACTCCATACCTTGTATGAGACCTTGAGACTTCAGTAGAACCATTGAATCAACCCTTACACTTGAAGACACCTACGAGAGAAGAATTGATGATCATAAACTTATGCATGTAGTTTTACTTGACCCTTGTAAGCGAGAGTATTGGTTGGAACCTATTTTTGGTAGGGTCGAGGCCTTATGACATCATTCTTGGTATGGATTGGTTATCTTTTGTCCATTCCCATATTGACTGTTTTTTGTGAAGTTTTTGGTTTTTTTATAGCGATGGAACAAGGTTTTTCTTTATTGGAAAAAGGGAAACCCAGGAATCATAGGATGGACTCATGCATAGGAGGGTGTAGTCGATTAATTATGAGTTGGCTAGCCTGACCCTCAAAGCAGTAGATGTTATGAGTTCTCAGTTCCCTGTAGTAGTGGTGGAGTACGAGGATGTCTTTCTAGTAGATGTTCCAGGTTTACCTCCCAGTTAGAATATAGACTTATGCATTGACTTAAACCTTGGGATGAAACATTTATCACCACCAACATATCGTATGGCTCTTGCAAAGCTTCATGAGCTGAGGGTGTAGTTGGAGGACTTTTAGCGGAAGGGATTTGGGAGACCCAGTGTTTCAGAATGGGCAACAACAATTTTGTTTTCCAAAAAGGAAGACGAGAGATTGAGGTTGTGTGTGGACTATCGATGCTTGAACCAAGTGAACTCTTTGATCAGTTAAGAGGGGAACGATGGTTCTTGACGGTTGACCTTCAACTAGGCTATCACCAGTTTCAAGTACGGGATGAGGATATACCGAAGACGACTTTCAAATGCTTCTATGATCACTATGTGTACTTGGTGATTCCCTTTGCCGTGGTGACCTACCCCATACTAATCATGGGACTCATGAACTGGATATTTCATCCTTACTTTGACTGGTTTGTGGTAGTCTTCATTGATGATATCCTTGTGTACTCAATATCTGAGGTGGAGCACGCATGACACTTAGTGATGGTTTCTGATGTACTACAAGAGAACCAGGTGTATGGAAAAATCTCTAACTATTATTTATGTATTTAGGCCATCCACTTTATGGGGAAAGTTATCTGAAAAGATGGAGTGGTAGTGGACTCATCTGTTATGGAGGTAGTGTTAGCATGGGAGCCAACTAGGATCATGATGGCAGTGCAAATCTTCCTTGGGCTAGTAAGATATTAGCATAGATTCATACATGATTTATCTTTGATATCCACACGTATGAAAAATTTGAAATAATAGGGGTATCCTTTCATGTGGATAGAGTTGTGCCACCAGGCTTTATAGAAATTGAGGTAGAGTTTGATGAGTTCTCTGGTCTTGAGATTTCCAGAGGATGGGGTCAAGTACATACTGTTTTGTGATGCATTAGGGACCAAACTTGGTTGTGTCCTGATGTCGAGGAAAGTGGTGATTTCCTATGTTTCAGTTCGTTGGAGGATACCTGAATAGAACTATGTGACCCACAATCTTGAGTTGGGAGCAGTAGTCTTCACATTGAAGATGTGGCTATACTACCAGAAGGGAAAACGATTTATCACTTACTCCAATCACAAGAGTCTCAAATATATCTTCTTTTAGAAGGATCTGAACTTGGGATAGGGGCGATGCCTAGAGTTCCTACTAGACTGTAACTTTGAGACTATCTATAATTTTGAGAAGGGGAATGTGATGGCAGATGCTCTCAGTAGGATATATAGTTCTTATTTGCTGAACGAGGCATCAGAGAAGTTAGACTCATCATATTTATAATTTTTGGATAGAGAGAGAGAATATTACCTGCAGTAGATGGTTGTCACACATCCACTCTTACAACGATTCTGAGAGTCACAACTTGGGGATACTAACTATGAGACCCTATGTGATCATATGTCTACAGGACATGCGCCTAATGGATATTCACAAGTTGGGGATAACGTCATCCTTTTTGAAGGACACACATTTTTACTCATGGAATGTTAGTATGAGGTTTTGTGGGAGTTTCATATGTCCCTTTTGGTGGTACACCCTAGATTGGTGATGATGTACCTGGACCTTTGATGATAGTATTGGTGGACAAGGCTGAAGAAGGCAGTGACAGAGTTCATTTCTCAATGACTTACATGCCAATTGGTGAAGTATGAGAACTAGGTTCCAGCAGGTTTAGCTCAACACTTTGAGGTTTCAGAATGGAAGTGGGATGGGATATCAATGGGCTTCATAATAAGTTTACCACATATGTCCAGGGGATATGATTCCATCTGGGTGACTATTTAATAACTCAGTAAGTCATCCTACTTCATATCTATATGGGAGAAGAGTTCATTAAAAATATTAGGACAACTCAACGTGTAGGAGATATTTCGACACCATGGAGTCCCATCAATGATAGTTTCTTATCACGATGATCACTTTACATCCCAGTTGTGGAAGGGATTATATAAGATATTTGAGACTCAGTTACACTTAAGCATGGTGTTTCACCCCCAGACAGATGACCATACAGAGTGGACCATTAAGGTCATGGTGGACATGGTACATGCTTGAATGTTGGACTTGAACAGTCGTTGGGAGGATCATATAACTCTAGTGGAGTTTTCATAAAACAACAAATATCATTCCACAATTGGTATAACACCATTCTATACTTCGTATGGGTGACCCTTACAATCACCAATTTGCTGGATTAACCCAGGAGAGCCTGCAATGATGGGACCAAAGTTGGTGTGAGATACTACATCGAAGGTGAAGTTCATCCAGGAGTGGATAAAGACTAAACAAATTCATCATAAATCTTATGTTGATTGTTGTAAGAGGCCTTTGGATTTTGATGAAGGAGAAAATGTGTTCCTTTGAGTTTCACCTCCATCGGTATTGCAGAGATTTGGATGGGGTGAGAAGTTATCTCCAAGGTTTATCAACTCATTTCAAATACTATGTAGAGTTGGTGAGGTGGAGTACCACTTATATCTACCCCCACTGTTCGACCAGGTACATGATGTATTCCATGTGGCGTATCTGGGGAGGTACACACATGATCCATTGCATGCCATCAACTTGGGAACGTCGGACATTGATGATGGATCAAATTTTGATATGTACCTAGTGGAGATCAAGGATTGGTAGATGGGGACACTTCTTGGGTCATAAATTCCTTTTGTTCATTTCTGGTGGTAGCACTGGAATCTCTAGAAGAGCACATGTGAGTAGGAGTCTCATATTCACGCACAATACCCAAATATTTTTGTATAGAAATTTTTTTTTGTCTTTTTAGAGACATAAATCATTAAGGTGGGGAGAATGTAATGTACTGGATTTTTCTATGTATTATTTTTAAATATTATATGGAATTAATTCAAGGCCAGGCACTGCGACAACATGCGATTCCGATGCCCAGTGTGCCCAAAAAAATAACATGAAAAATATTAATTTATTAAATATCAGTCACACACAGTTTTCCTAGAAAATATGAATAACTTCTAAATGGGGTTCTATATAAAAAATATGAGGGCATAGTTGCATTTAAAATAGCAACTTTACCCTAGGAGAGGTCTAACATTAGCCAGTGCGGGTCGGCAGTGAAAATTAGTTTTCATGCATTTTAATGAATAAAATAAATTAATAATTTATTTTATTTCTCACTATTTAATTAATGAAATTATGGGGTTTCTAAAAAAACCTAGAATCCTGGATACCGAGGTTAGACTGATAACCCTAGAATTCCTTGGAGGATTTAGAGAGAAACCTAGAGAATTCCCTCAATGGAAAACGACGACATAACATGGATCAGAGATCAGCATATGTCATTCCTGAAGGATATCACCTATGGTGATGACGTGACAACTAGTATTCTTAAAAGTGTGATCCAAATCCCATGCAGGATGAGTTATTATAGGTTTCCATCCCCATTCTTGAATTCAATGACAAACGCAGACCATCCAATGAACAGGTTGATCTGTGTTTTGATCTTTCTTGCGGGATGGGATTGATTTTGGGTTTTTTTATTGGGGTTTGTTGAATGATATTTTATTTTTATTTCATTATCATTATTACAAGAATTGACCAAGGCCAATAATTAAAAATGGTCATGGTTCATTCCTTGGGTCTTCCATTATTATTTTTCTCCTCCGATATTCTATGTGTTTCTCACTATTCATGGGTTATGAATGATTTAACGTTGTTCCTTCATTTAATGGAGCAATGATCTAAAACTGAATATCCAATATTGAGATGACCTATTGAAGGTGTGATGATGATGACGATGGATGAATTGAAGAAATTGAATAGATACCATTCTTCGTGCAATTTAAGTGTGGGTGGTCTGACATGGATTTCAGAGATGATTGAAGGTTTGAAACTCATCGATTAATTCTTGGGATGATAGGAAACATTGGATTTGCGTTTTCAAGGGGAAGAAATCGCCTAAATGATATTATATAATCAACTGATGTGTGTGGAGGAAGAACATCATATTCTAGAAAATTACGATGAAGATGACCTGTAACCCGGGGTTACACGACTTGTGGCCCCCACTGAGCGGCAGCTAGGGGATTAGGATTTAGTTAAACTATACATTGAATGTAACCCTATCACATGGAATATATTCTCTTCCCAGAGACTTGGAATGTATCTTTGTAGATACACAGACATGGGGTGGAGTATATAGGTTTATTACACGATGTGTACCCCTCCACACGACTTGGAATGGACCAAATACATGAACTACCCGATGAACTAGTACACAGGTAGAGCTACACGGGTTGATACCGTGTACTGGAACATGACCAAAGTACATAGTTGGAGGCCGAATTAAAGGGAATAGTGTGTAAGTATTTCTATACGCCGTGTAATCGCTTTTTACAAGACATGTACTTTTGACACATGACTTTGTACACGGGCAGTACCCAGAGTCAGGGGAAACTGAGTGTGACCCTACTAAATAACTTGTAATCTCTTCTACATGGCTTTATCAAATTCTCCATTATATCAAGGATATGTTTTTTTAGGGTTTGTTCCCATATCCTTACCCTGAAGTTTAGTTGGTATCGTTTCCTACTCATAGTAGTATGATCTCTTCAGTAGGAATTTTTGGATATAGTTGTTGGAATCCCCTCTGAGAGGACCGGAGCAGGATCCTATATTCATTCTTCATTCCCTAGGTATATTCCTTGTTATTCACCTGAACAACTTCACTTGGCATCAATCCTTTACATAGAAGGTTAATCCAGATGGAGTTGTTTGTGTCACCCCATGGCCTTAGATGTGAACCTCAAATGTTTATCCTATCTCTCTTCAGATCTATGAGAGTATCTCTATAATGATAGTTATGAACAAATAGTATTTCTCAGATGGACGTCATTTGTACTATCATACTTAGGAGTGTGTTATTCTAGATGAGTGTTTTGTGGAATCGTCAGACTGAATCCCTGGTGTTTGTATATAGTACTAGTGACTTACCTCTTAAATGCATATCATAGATTGAGTATATATGGATATTTGTTTTATATGTATTGTAGACGTATACTTGTGTAGATAATACTATACATTTCTTTTGTGTACTAATTAATGGTTTTAGGGTTTCATAATAAGAATTGTTATATTCACCCTTGTATAGGCTTTGCCAGCATGGGTCATGTCTTTCATAAGTGAACTTTTGATAGAGTCTAGGGAGGACCAGGACCAGACAGATCATTGGGAGTTTAGGTAAGATGATGTGTTCTTATAGATTTGAGCAATAGTCCCAGTACCTATTTTGATTATTGTAAGGACTTTGTAGTTTATAGACTCTTTCTTTTTGGCGGGCTTGTATTCTAGCCCAGTTTACTTTAATTCACTATACTTTCATATCGTACTCTTTTGGTTGGTATAGTGGTATGCATGATTTTTTTCATATTGGTTTTCACATTTCAGCATTTGTGGTATTGGAGATGTGTGTGTTCATATAGATACATAGGAAATACCACCTATGTTAGTGATATTCCTACCCAGTGATAGTTTGAAGTCCCTGCCTTATTAGAGGCAGACTTGGAGAGTCATGGCATGGGCCCCACTAGGATAGGTCATGACACACACTCTTAGTTCCAAATGGGAAGTACCTAAACATTATAGCACACACAATTTAATCATATTTGGGCCTAACTGTGCAGTCTAACCATGTGAGTATTGACTCTTAAGAAGCATGAGTCCCACGATTGGCACATAGTTATCCAAACCATGACAACTAACCATGATGCTTGATAAAATGGACATGTTAAGATTTTCTCTTCCCTCTATTTCATTATTTTCTTCCTATCTTCTCCACTTGTATTGCATTCTTCCTCCAAGCATGATTGGTTCTCCTCCTCCTCTCACAGTATGTAAACTATAATCTCTGTCTAGACTCCATTTTGATCGTCATCAGTTGCGTTGGACCCGTCTCTATAAGACTTTTCAACCTCTTTCTTATATTCTTCTTTTCCCTCATTATATAGTGATCTAAATCTTTGTGATCCCCCCTATTTTTAGTGGGTTTATCTAAAACACCAATTTCTTCCAAACTAGATCACGTTAGAGGGTAAGATTGGATGAGTGGATGTCTATGACATTGAGGTTGCTGGTGCATACTTTTCTTGGTGATTTCATGAGTGTTTGTGGGGTATGAATTTTAGTGTATCATTTTTTTATCGAGTGAAACCTAATTAAATAAACGGGTTTCTTTAAATTAATTAATTTTTTAGGGATTATCATTGGGAATGCCCATGTTATATATGAGAGTCCAGGTTAGAGGTTGCTAACCACTTGGGTAGTGATTCCGAATGTGTTATTTATATTATGTTGAGTTGATGCGATCATTAGTATGGGATTAGCCTAAGGAACATGGGTGATGATGATCATCAATTAGATGACTTGGTCATTGGATTGAGGTGATGTGGCCATCTGGTTGCGGGAGAGTCTCTTGTGACATGGTATGGTGTGGCCATCATTCTAAGAGACATGATCATAGGGAAATGAGGTTTTAGAATGTTATGTCATAGGTTCTATTTAGTGATTTTAGCTCCCCTGTGTTTTCCAATTCTCTATTTGGAGTCATGTGCACAAAACATGACTCAGATGTTGTGGTTTTATTGACCACTCCCCTAGGTAGATGCTTTCAGTAGTTGCAGCTTAAGGAATTTTTTGGAGGTACTTACCATATAAATCCATGGGAATGGTGAGGATCCATTAGATGAAAGAACTGAGGCTATCGGTTGGGAGATGATTTTCACTGTTCCTGAAACCATTATTCTAAGACTTATTTGGGAGGAAGGAAATCTCCATTTCCTGAAACATTGGTTATGAGCCAAAATCAATATTATTTAGAGGACAAACATCACTATGAATTAGGACATCGAGCTTCGAGCCGACAGGTGCTTTAGAGGAGGGGTCTAATGGTTGAAGTTCTTATTGCATGGGTGTGCCTTTAAGATGTTAGTGTCATGACTTGGAAATGAGGTGTGGGTTGGAACATGGTTCCTGTTAACTTTACTAGAGGTGGATCCTGAGGGTTCACCTTGGATATTTTATATCAGGGGATGCCTTGGGCCATGAGCTAAGGATCATATACTCTAAATTGTTTTCGGCATTGATGAAAGATGTGATAACTTCTTGGTGGATGTTGAGCCACAAGAAAGCTTGTGTTTATTTAAATTCATATGTTTTCCTTCTTTAATTTTATTAAACACCTTATAAATCAAAATTGTAAGGTAGTCACACAATGGTGGGGGCCTACTGAGACTCGTTCTCTCACCTTAGCCAGGCCCTTTGAGTTACACGTATATTTTTTACTTTTGAATTCATGTAAGGGTCTGGGATCTCGAGCTAGGCCCTGGTGATTGAGTTAGCATAGGATGGATGGAAGTGTAATTTTAGGTTCTTGTACCATCTATATTTCTCTTTTATTTTCATTTTGTATCTACATGATACTTATTCATATATATTGAGGTCAACCATGAGGTGACCCACCTTTCTAGAGATTTTTTTATATGACCTGTATTTGGTAAAATATCTAAAAATGGTAAATTTTTCTTATTTATTTTATTCCACTATGGGTGTTTTTTTATGATTTTACAATTTTATGTTGTTTTTGATATTTTTTTGGTGTTTCATTTCAATTACTTTATATTTATATGGAAAATTTTTATATCATCACCAGATTGTACAATATCCCCACTATGAACCCTTAACACCCTCACTGCTAGTCGTAAACTTTTGGAATTCAATGAGGCATGCCTAAGGCTAGTGGAACTCTAACCAATTCACTGTTCAGGTGTCTAATCAGGTCGAGTACTACAACTTTCAGTTCTGTTACTGTTGCTGTTTTTATTTACCCAAATTTAATTCTTCCAACAACCAGTTTACATAGTTAACGTAGCTAGCATAATGTTGATTTATTTAATGATTAATCATAAAATTTTTCCTGAATACATTGTAGACCTAGTTTGTGACTTCTTCATTTTCTTCTATGCATGGGGATCAAGTAATAATTATTATTTATCTTCACCAGATATTTGAGGCTACAATTATTTATATTTCATAAGATCTCCCTTATGTGTGAGAGTTTGTTGATGTTGTAGAGAAATATATTACATTCTAAATTTATGTGACATTGAAATAGTGTAATTCATATAATATCACATTCATTTATTACATTGAATCAAGATAATATTTTCAGATCTTATTCGTACAGAAAAGGGAACTCTGTGACACTATTTTTTTCTTGAAACCTTTGGAGAACTTATTCGAGCTCCTCAATTAGTCAAATATGAGGACTCTCAATCATATGGAGTATTATAGACTAAGAAGAACTATATATTCCATATATTCTTAATTTATCTATCTATTTTTTTTATTTTCAATAATTTTTATTGTTTATATCAGTATATTTACACACACTTACTCCTATGCTTAAACTAGAGAATACCAAATATTATCTGAAACCCTTTTTATCTATTTACCCATGAAAGCTGTAGAAGAGGTACTATATGAACCGTGTAATATTTCTTCCAATATATAACTATGGAAGCATCTTTAATCCTGGATAGCTTATGATGTTGTTTGTATACTCAATTTAGGTTGTGGATTAGATTATTGGTTATAATATACTTCTTTGTAATGGCTGATTTCTAGGTGGAGGGGATTAGGTATTGTCTTGAGACTGAACCCCTTGTTTATTCCGTTGTGTGTTTTTGTTTTGTTTTCATCATTTAAAATCTTAAACTACATTTTTTTTAAATTGTAAAAAAACTTATAATTTTATAGTTAATCTTATCCATTGTTTATATAAGTTATTTTATTAAGAAAATTGACTTCAAAGGCTAAAATATTTTAAATATTGTTTTAATTGAGTAGTAATCATGTTTTGAAAAATATTTTAAAAGATAAAAATTATATTAAACTAATATTTTTATTAATTGGTATTTTTTTAAATTGTGGGATTATTATTTTACATTTTCTTAATAGAAATATTTAATGTGAACTCAATTCATACCCTCTTAAGCTACTCACTCTGACCAAAATTTTGTTTCGAAGTTTTTTCAAATATCTTTTGAACTATGATTTATTTTTTCTTCAAAGGACTTAAACATTTATTATTTATAATTTTAGTTCTTTATCTATAATAATGGAAAAGAGGTATCTACTACTAATATACCACCTTATTTTAATGGAAAAAACAATGAGTAGTAGAAAACAAAAATGAAAATTCATTTATAATGTATGGGTTTTGATATCTAGACAATATTTGAAGATCAATAGAAGAACCCTCAAACTTCCAAAGACACATGGAGTAATGATACTAAAACTACATATGTTAACAATGTCAAATACATGAATGATATTTTCTATACATTGGGTCATGAAGAATTTAATTGGATATCTTCATATATATTTTCTTTTGATATTTGGGACATATTACTTATTTCTAAAGAGGGATCATGTAATGTCAATGAAATGTTCTTAAATAGATATACTATAAAATATGATACATTTAAAATGAATCTCAATGTGCCTATTTTTTACATGTATCTCAACTTTAGGGAGTTCGTGAACATAATTCACTCACTAGGGATACCTTTTTTGGAAAGGAATAAGTGTGGTGACAGTTGAGGTGTCTACCAGATAGTGGGAGAGTAACCTTAATTTTAATTAGACAATCATGTTATTTAATCAAGTTACACATTAAAAAGATTATAGGAAAACTAATGTTTTATGGGGAAGAACTGAAAGTCAATATATAAGAGGAGGATGAACCAAAAATAGAATATATAGCTATAAAATATACAACTTCTAAACCAAAAGGGCAAATCCAAGTTTATATTTAAAGTGATGAGGAGTCACCTGATGACAGTGATGAAGAAATGGACCATTTTTCCAAAATTTTCCAAAATTAATAAAATAAAGAGAATTTATTTTGGAAACTGAGTTACAAATTGAAAAATAATAATACAGGAAACTTGAGAAAGGATTTGAGGAAATATTATGCTTCAAATGAAATAATTTAATTTCAGTGTAAGAGGAAAGGGATTTCCAAAGACGACTATCCTAAGAGGAAATTTGAGAAGAAATATGATGATAAGGATAAGAGATTCAAGAAAGACATAAAAGAAACACATATTTCTTCTGAAGATAGGTCGAGTGATTCAGAATCAACCCAAGTGGATAAGAATGAAAGAGATAACATGTGTTTTATAAGAATCACATTTGACATATATGATGTTTTTCCTACTTCTCATGTTAATATTTTAAATCATTCAGGAGAATTGAAAATTGATAAGAACATGATTAATGATGAGGTGTTAGAATATTGTAATATTCTAGAAGATACACTTAATGAGATTAAAGATTAATATTACATTTTAAAGAAAAAAACATTCTTTGGATATTAGTTATAATTATAAATTTGTTATTGAGAAAGATAAAAATGTTCAAATATTAAAGGAAATAATGAATTAAAATTATCTAAAAATAAACTATAGAAATATCTGAAAAGATATAAAATTGAAGAAATACTATTACAAAAATTTATGGAAAGAAGACTGCTGCCATGTACACTACTGGTATTGGATATCAACCTAAGCAGATGAAGATTATTAAAAATGTTTTCAATCATAGTTTTAGTTGTAGAAAATATTTTACTAGTTTTTATTCTTCTAGACCCAAAAAAGTTTCTATTTCTATAAGTTTAAAATATCATTATAGAAAAAGTGTTAAGGAATTTTGTTTTACTAATGCTTTGATTAATAAAATTTTTAGATCCCTGAGGATTTGGGTACCAAATACATTTTTGGTGTAATTTTTTTGTAGGAAACCTTCTTTAAAATCTCCAATATGAATTTATTACACTTGGATAGTGGTTTCTCTAGACACATTATTGGTGATTATTCAAGTTTCAATAATTTAATAACGTTTTATGGTGGATATGTCACTTTTGTTCACTATTCCAAATATTAAATCCTTTTTCTTGGTCAAATAGGTAATCCAAAAACCATGTTAATTTCTAATTTTTTATTTATAGATGGTTTAATATAAAATATACTTATCATATTACAATGATTTGATGATGGTTTTCATGTTATTTTTTAAAATAATTCTTGAAATGTTTTTTATTCTAAAATTTATTTGGTTTTTTATAATTTATGAAATGAAAATGTTTTTGTTGTTAATTCAAATTGATTATT
The DNA here is from genome assembly GCA_963277665.1 of Viscum album. Taxonomy (NCBI): domain Eukaryota; kingdom Viridiplantae; phylum Streptophyta; class Magnoliopsida; order Santalales; family Viscaceae; genus Viscum; species Viscum album. The sequence goes on from OY728164.1 coordinate 177,187,384, forward strand.
TTCCAAAAATATTTTCTTATTAAGTGACTTTAAAAATGAATCTTGACTTTGGAATAAGATACTAGTCTATTGCAATATTCAGTCTCTTAGAAATCTAACTAGGAAAGGGTTAGTAAAATATCTACCAAAACTAGAATTCCCAAATGAAAAAGTCCATAACCCATGTCCGAAAGGGGAACATCACAAGATCTCTTTCAAAACAAATAAATAAGATTCAGCTTCTCAACAAGTAGAGTTATTTCACAAGGTCTTTCTTGGACTTCCCAGTGTTTCAATTTTAAATAGGAAACACTATGTTTTTGTTCTTGTTAATGAATTATCAAGGTGTAATTGGGTATTGTTTCTATCCTAAAAAAGTGATGCCTTATTTTATTTTACCATGTATGAAAAATCTATAGAAAATCATAGTGGACATAGGATTAAATCCTTAAGAAGTGATCATGGTTTTGAGTTTACAATTCAAAAATATGTTCTTTTTTTTCTCAAAAAATTTATATAATCATAACTTTTCTACTCCTAGGACCCCGCAAAAAACTTTCTTTATAGAAAAGAGAGGTATAACCCTTCAATAAATTTCACAAACTATACCTAATGAGTATGAATTATCTATTTTTTTGTGGATGCTCTAAATAAAACTTGTTATATATTTAGTAGAGTTTTAATTATAATAATATTAAAGAAAACTATTTATAAAATATGGAATGTCAGAAAACTGAAGGATAATTACTTTATAGTTCTTGATTGGAAAGTATTTATTCTTAATACTAAGGATAATATTAAAAAACTTTATTCAATGAGTGATAATGGAATATTCATTGGTAATTCAAGTTCAAGTAAATCATATATTGTGTTTAATAAAATAACCAATATTGTAGAGGAATCTGTTCATGTAAAATTTGATGAAAGAGATCCAGAAGAGCCTATGATCCCATTAGAAAACCATAACATTGATATGTCAATTCTGAATATCAATGCCAAACCTTCTAGAAATTCAATAAAGAAAACATAAAAATCATCCAGTTCTAAGGAACAAACTGAACTTAATCCTATTGATGAACATGATATTTCTAGCCCTTCTTTTTTTAGAGTTGTTAGGATTCATAGATACCATAATCGAGTTGTTGTAGTTAGAGATCAATATTGAGGTACAAAACCTCTAACTTATCTTATAGATTTGGTTAAACATCAATAATTATTGTTAAATCATGAACCTTAGAACATCAATGATGTAATTTATAAGGAATTATGGGTGATGGAAACATAATAAGAACATAATCAATTTGAAAAGAATAGAGTTGGTAATTTATAGTTAGACTTAATTACACTCTGACTATTGGTACTAAGTGGGTTTTTAAAAACTAAGTTGGTGAGTTTGGAATTATAATAATAAATAAATCAAGGTTAGTTACACAAGGTTATTATCAAGAATAAGGTATTGAATATGAGTAAACCTTTACATCGATGGAAATACTTCAGTCCACTAGAATGCTTATGGACTATGCAACATATTTTTATTTCAAACTACATAAAATGGATGAAAAAAGTCAATTCTTAAATGTTTATATAGTTGAGGTTTTTTTGTGGAACAAATCCCTTGATTTCAAAGTCCAAATTTTCCAAATAATGTTTTTAAATTAAAAAATGGTTTATATGATTTAAAATAGGATCCTAGTTCTTAGTATTATAGGTTAAACAATTTTATGATTTATAAAGGTTTTAGAAAAGGAATAGTGGGTCGTATTATTTAAAAAAATTGTTTCAAAATATGTTTTAGTAGTTCAAATTGATTTTGATGATATTATTTTTTGATCTTCTAAAACCATTATACGTATAGATTTTTCTAAAATGATGCAATGTGAATTTTAATGGAGTTTAATGGGTGATCTTAAATTGTTTAATGGATTTTAGATTTTTTAAAATAAATATGGAATTATTTTAAATCAATGTAAGTACACCAAATATCTATTAAATTTTTTTTGGTTTGAATAACACTAAAATTAGTAATAATCCCTTGAGTACCACCTATAAGTAGGATCTTGATGAAACTAGAAAGCTAGTGGATCCACCCAATTAATTAGTTGTTATTGTAAACTTTCTATATTTAATTTCAAGCTAACAATATTTTTTTACTGCATTTATGTGTCCCCTCTTTCAAGAAAATCCATATGAATCCAATTAACTTATATTTTAAAGAAATTTTAAATACCTAAAATATACAAACAATTTTGGACTTCTCTACTATACGGACAAGAATTTTATTTAATGAGTTATTTAGATGTAAATTTTTTTGTTATAATTTGTATAGAAGAATCACCTTTGGAACATGTCATATTTTGGAAAATTGACTGGCATCTTGGTGTAGTAAAAACGTTCCATTGCACTGTTTACTGATAAAGATGAATACATAGATGCATAAAGTTTATGTACTCAGATTTTGGGGATGAAACACACATTTCTAGATTAGGTATATCAATTCAGATACATCCCTACAAATTGTGGCAACAATGGTGCGATAAATATTTCTAAGAATCTTTTTCCTCATTCTAGGACACAACATATTGATGTAATACATCATTTTTGAGAGATCATTTCTAAAAGGGTGATATAACTCCTGAATTCATAGAAACTGATCATCATCTTGATGATATTTTTACAAATCCTTTGAGTTCATAGAGATTACACTATATCAAAAATGAATTAGGAATGATAAATTTCAGTTAGTATTTAATTTTAGACAAGACATCGTCGAACAATACACCATTTGTGATCCACCGTTGGTGATACTCTTTTGTTGATCCACTATTAGAATTATCCACTATTGGAAGGATCCACCATTGGTGATCCAAAATAGGTGATCCACCTTTGGTGATCCACCATTATAATGATCCATTATTGGAAAGATCCACTGTTGGAATGATATTAGTTGAACCTTTTTTTGCTACTGGACTCTATTTTATGTTTTGATACTGATCCTATTTTTTAGTGTTTAAATTTTCCTTCAATTTATTAATTTATATTTTAATATATTTTCAACTTAAAATCCCTAAATGATATTATTCAGACATAAATTTAATTTCAAGTCACTCTCTTTCTTGCGCCTACCCCTTCAAACCATTCTGACTTCCCTTTATCTCTATACCTTCAAACTTATCCTGACTTTTCATAACATTTAATTTTTTAAAATGGTGAGAATTATGTATCCTTTAGTTTCATATCCATAAGGAATGATGCCTACAAAAAAATATGGATTTTAATCAAGATTATTTTTAATTAAACCGAGAAACCCCCAGTTGTAAATCATGTACTTGTTTCTAAAAAGGAAGTAGATGATGAATTGTTTTTATTAAAACATTCATTGGAGATCAAGGTGATCTAGGGATAGGGATGGATATAATGGTTCTCCATCAAGTAAATAACTTTTTATACAATGTTGGATCATCAGTTCTATCAATATAAAAAGTAAATTTTTTGAGGGAAGAATGATTTTATTCAAAATAATTATTGATGACAAGAGGTTAGTTTTTCTTTAAAATGATGGGATGAGTGTATAAATGTGCATCATCAAGGAGCTTATGATGACTTTAAAGGTTCAATACCGAGTTATAGTTAGGTATTAGTGTAAGAAAATGCATTATTGTAGTTGAATAGTGTTGGTACTATAAGAAGGCATACTACTATTTAATTAAATAGAAAATGAAATATGATATTTATGTTATTAATTACATGTTCTATCCCTTAAATGGGGACTTTAGTACATTAAGATTTCAATAATTTTATATTCAATTACTTTTGAAATGATGGGATAGAATTAATATTTGTAGACATCTTATGGAACTTGTGATAGAGATGTTGAATTCAACTTCCATATTGAACCCATTGATTTTCCCTAAGTTCATTTCATCCTTACTATATTCCAAGGGACTAGTTAATGAGAAAGAAGAGGCTGAGGTAAGGTGTGGTGGGTTTTATTTAAGAAAATATACCTATGAAAAGATAAAACATACTTATAATCCCTAGATAAAGATCTGGGTTGAAGATAATGATAAAATATATTAATAATTCAATCATGTAAATAATCCTACCAAACCCAAGAATATTGTTTACCATAACTTGGTGCCGGATGAGATTTTGGTTTATTCATATGAGGAAGAAGGATTTGATGTTCTTGGGGTTGATGAAGAGAAATTGGATAATTTTTTTAAAAGGAAGTGATCCTGATATTAATATGATCCCAACTATGTTATATGGATCTACTGGTCTACATGTTTATCTCCCAGCCAGAGAGAGTTTGTTAAGTGAAAGAGATTATGGAGAGATTTAAGTCTCTAGAGAAGAACACATTAAGAGTACTTCAGTGAACTCTAAATACGTTGTTGATGTCTTAAATGATTTTTAGAATGGAGATAATGGTGACGATGGAAATGATGATTATGATGATGGAAATGGTTATGTACATGACCATATTGTTGATGATGATGTTGAGAGGACTTAGTCACATCATCCATATCTTATTGGTTCATCTAGGTCTAGAAGCATGAAGTGATATATAAGTGTTAGTGATGATACCTATATTAGACTTGAGTCATGTACATTATATGAGGTGGAAGAATCCCCAGGTTTTGAAAACTAGAGATATGTTCCTAGAGTTGATCCATCTGTTTCAACAGAGGATGAGGTAAAATCCAAGGGGGATCCATCCCCTAGTTCTAAATTACATGGGATTTCATATTCTCACTTAGATAGATATTATAGAAGTGATGTTGACTTTAGCAGTCTAATAGAGCATAGTGTACCTATAGTTTTTTTTGTATTGGGAAATATTCTAATGGATCTCTTTTAGAGGATATTGATGATAATGTTGAAATTCAATATTTTCCAATTGATTTTCCAGTTGATATATCAAATCAATAAAAGGTTTTTATTCCTATTACAGAGAGGTATTCTTTAAATTTTCCTACTTCTACCTCTATGCGTTTAGAGATTATGATCAGATATCACTAGGATGTTTTTTGAGAGAGTTTTAATTTATACTTTATTAATATTTTGAGATCTCAGGAACCTCTAATAAATTATCTTAGTAAATTTGAATCCATACATCTTTTTTGAGTTGGTTGTTTTTCATATCTACCCCAAAATGATCATAAAGATTCAAGAAGTTGAAATTGAGAATAGAAGTATGTTTATTGGTATGGAAGCTATTAATACTATAATTGATGAGATACAGACTTCCTTTTCTACTAGTCAGTATGGTTTTTGGAGAGGATGGAGAGATTGATTGTTGTTTCTTCTAAATTTTCAACTCCACCGCTGACAAAATCAGTTGATAGTGAGATGATCAAATCCATATTTAGGTAGGAGTTTTAATCTATTAGGGGTGATTTTTATTTATATCATCAATAGTATATTTTCTATATTTTAAAAAACAATGATCATGTATATAAACTGGTAAGAGAGTGTTTTAATAAAGCCTGAAGTGATAGGGAAACCATCACCAAGGCTATCAAATACCACCTCTATAGGATATATATGAAGCATGAATTGAATTGTCACTACATGTTTTTAGATTAAAAATTAATAATTCCACTTGTTACAAAGGAATTTAAGGAACAATTAGACTAGATCAAGGTTATGAACCCACTGATAAATTTGTTTATGGAAGAGAATAAGGATTTCTTCAGTGATATAGAGTGGGGTGGAAATATAAATATAGATTTTGTGATCCTCATAGATCCTTTATTATATGTATGTGGTATAATAGTGGTTTCACTAGAGGCCATTCCGATATCATAATTGAACTATGCACCATAAAATAGTCATTTCCTCCTTATTATCAACCATTCAGAATGTCTCTAGCTGAATTAGTTAGGCATCTCAGACCAGTAGTGATCTGAGAGCTACCTCAGAATACCTCAACCTCCTTTTCCCCCACCTTAGTACCTCGTACCTCTATCAAAATAAAATAACCTATTGATCCTACCTCCCAATATGAGGGTGATTTAGATTATAATTTTTCTTTGATATGTATTCTCTTATTTCCATATATTTATTTTCTTCTGTAATTTAATGACTTATATTCTTAATAAAGCTTATCCCTTATTCATTAGGATTTCTATCTTTATCTTTCCTATTTTTTGTCATATATTTTTGATAAAACCAAAAGGGGGAGAATTTATTTTGATATAATTTACATTTCAACTTTCAAATTTATGTTTTAAAACTATATTTTTTTAATTTTATAAATTTAAATTTCTTTTATTTCAAAATTCATTTTCAAAATCTCACATTTGTCACGTTGAAATGCTAAGAAGACCGTTCCTTTTAAAATTAATCTAATTATGCATAATTTTGTTTAAAAATGGTTTATTAAATTCCATTATTGGTTTCTATAAAAAGAGGGAGTATTTTGGAACCTCCTTGTTTTAACGCTCACAAATCATGATTTCTACATTTCCAATGAGTTTAATGTTTATGAATGTATAACATTTTATAAAGTAAATTTGGTAGAGTATAAAAATTATGGTATGATGAATACAAAGTTTCAACAGTAAGTAAGAATATTCCACCATTAGTAAAAATCTGCTATCATTAGTTTGATATTTCTACATCCATATATTCAACCATCCGACTCATTCCACTGTTAGTTTAAATCCTGCTACCTACGGGAACATCCTACTACCCAAAACTTCCTACCACTAGTAACCTTCTACCATTAGTTAAACTTGATACCACTATAAATGATACCATTGTTTTGTGATAGCACTGAGTTGTGCTACCAATAGACCATTCCCCTACTAGTCCATGCCTTCATCAGGTTTCTATAAATGATCTTTTCCACCATTAGAGATGATCTACCATCAACTATGTTGCAATTTCGATTTTCTTTATTTAAATTTAATTATTTCAAGGGATTGTTTATATAGTTAATACAATAATCCTCATGTGGATTTATTTAATGATTATTCATAACCCTTTGCAGGGGTGCATTGGAGACCAAGTCAAAGACTTCAATATTTGATACTCAGTATGAGGACCTATGAAATATTTAATATTATTATTCAATAGATATTTAGAGATACAGTGCTATATATTTTAGAAGATTTCACTTGTGTGTGAAAGTTTTGTGATGTTATGAGAGTTAGCACTTACATGGTAAATAAATGTTATTGTGAAATAGTGGAATACATAGAAGATCACTCTCAGAGAAACTAAATATAAAAAACAAAAATTCATAAAACTATCATTTCCTACAAAAATAAGAGAACTTGTTTGAGCTCTTCACCAAGTAAAATACGAGGACACTAGATCATCTCGATCATTACATACCAATAAGCACGATATCTTCAATATATTCTTAATTTCACTCTCTACTTTTGTATTATTTTTTAGCAGTGTGATTGTTTTGTTCAGTTTATTTACACACACACACACTGAATTCTGTGCTTAAACTAGAAAATACCAAATATTATCTCAAACCCTTTGAATCCTTTTTCCTACAACAACTATGTAAGAGGTCCTACATGACCTCTTTTTTTATTCCCTCATACAGCCATGGGTGAGAATTTTAAAATGGAAATACGGTGTTATTGTTTTAATACCCGATCCAGGTTGTGGATCACATAATTGTTTATCATAAACTACTCGGTAGTTTGTAATTTCCAAGTGTACTAGATTATGCCTTAACTTTATATTGAACCCATTTTTTATTCCATGGTGTGTTTTGGTTATGTTTTGTACATCTCAATTCTTAAACTATATTTATTTTTTAAATGTAAATAAAAATTATAATTGGAATGTTATTCTTAACCACTGTTTATATAAATGATTTTATTAAGTAAATCATTTTCAAAACTTAATATAATTGAAAATAATTTTTTAAGTGATCCCCAATCACACTTTGAGAAATATTTTAAAAGATAAAACTTACATTAATATAGTATTTTGTTTAACTTGTAGTTTTAAATTAAATTTGGGTATTTTATTTTAAATGGTTTTTAATAGAAAATTTTAATTGGAACTAAATTCACCCCCCACTTGAGTTACTAACTCCAATCAACGTCATTAACAAATTATTTACTATCTATACCTTTTGAGGAATCTAATGTAATCACAAAGAGATGTTGTGATAATTTAGAAGAATGTGCAAGCTATAAGAAGAATGGAAATCTTCAGAGTAAAAAATTGTTGAGGAAGGAGTTTTAAGATTTACATAACCACTATGTGTATCTTCAAGTCCTGTTATAAGGATGGAGTTGTTAAATTATGTACATTTCTCAACCATCTTTGTACACCTAGGAAGCCTGAAGATATACCACGATATCCAATGGAACTATTGATTGGTAAATATGAATAAGGATACCATAGAACATACATCAATGTAATAGGTATATTAGTAAGTGAATGTGGAAATTCAAAAGTATATGGTGATAATGCAATAATTGTAACGAACTATTATCTTAATACCTAAATATCACATCTTTTTAGATGAATATTAAATATAATTCATAAAAAAACATGAGGATCATAATTTTTTAGTGTCTTTGGAGACTAGTAGCACAATATTCTTATTTCATGAAATATTTTCAACATTTAACAATACTATCTTTTCACATTGCACTCCTCCTAGGAATATCCTACCTTAACCTTCCTTTATAACCCAAGGATGGAAACATAAGAATTATGAGCTTAGATGCTGAGTAAGGGAAAACATAAGAGATATAAAACTTTGATCATATGAAATAATAAGATAAGAATAAGGGTATGTGATCATGTACATTACATATAAAGTTCATACCCAACCTCTAATAGACCTTAAACAAGAGTCATGGAACAAAACATTATCATTTCAGAAAAAATTCTCCATTAGAGTGAGACATCATCATAAATCAATCTAGAACCCTAAGATCATGTAATAAAACTGTGGCGTAATCATAAATATAGAAAACTAATTCATATTTAAAGGTTATCTACTAAGACCACCAACATAGAAGATCATAAATTATCACATATTTTCCATTGTGGATATAGACACTACTATTTCCATTTGTTTATTTGGATGCACCTATTTCCCATAATAGATCATGATACACTTGTTTCCCATATTAGATCAATCCCATCAACTTGTTTTCTACTTTTTTTTCTCATGAGATATTAATATTCACCAAAATGAATTGGAGGGATATATAGGTCCCACTTATTAAATAATTAAAACTATACATATATTTTCTAGAGGAGCATAAATCATTCATTATATCAAAACCCATGGAAGGAAATGTGTTTCATAAACATTTCATCATTACATAACTCATGTAAAAGAAAAGAGATTCATAAGAGTCATTCTATCATAAACACAAACCATTTATAGAAAGAATAAGGATAGTATTCTTAGATTCTATACCCTGTAAAGAATAATTAATATCCAATAATGGTATCTTAGATTGAAAATGATTTTGGAAGATCACTTAAAAATATTCTTGTGAAAAATATCCTTTCCATTTTGAAATAATTTATTTTAAAACCCATGAAATTTTAAACTGAAAAATTTTCATTGAAAAAAATAGTATAATATTTAAAAGGAATATTTAAATCATTAAGGTGCCATAAATTAAGGAAATTATTTTCATTCTTTATAAGTTATAAAAACAGTACATCTATATTTTTTTTGGCAAAGTCACAAAAAATATCATCTAAAAAATGATAAAAAGAATCCATTCAAACCGTTTTGTAAAAAAATAAAACATAGATAAAATAGATTTTAAGAAATATTACAATCATTTTTAAATTTTTTATAAAACATCGACATGGAAGACAAATATTCCCCAATAGGGACCTAAACATAAACAATCCTAAATGATTAAGGGATTTTGAAATAAAACCTGACCACTTTGGCTACTTTTTAATCATAATACTCACGAAAGAAACAACATTAGATAGATATGTATATCCAATAAATTTAATGATAAGAATAATAAAAGGAAATAATTGTTAGTATATAAACCACCCAAAACAAACATGTAATGTATAATTTATGTGTCTCACATATATGAAAGTGAGATGAAAATAACTTAACTCAAGTATCACATTTCCATGTTCACATTCAAACCTCATATAGAATAAATATGTATTATTTTAAACATTAATTATATAAAATATATATAACACGCCATTTATTACTTATTTAAAATATCTTATCAACCATTTATTAATAATTGTTTATTAAAATAACTATTTTGGGTGATAACTTCTTTTTTTTCCAAGCATGTTTCAGTTCGGTAGTCTTGGTCCTTATACTTTAATCATAGTCCCACTACTTGAATAAGGTAAATCATTATATAAAAATAATATAAAATATTTAAATGCATATTTATAATGATTTCTAAAAATTACATATAGAAAAATTAATTTCCCCTTCCATGGTGATGGTATGTCGTACGTATGCATAAATGTTGTTTCCATATTTCGTCTGATAGAATTAAAGAAAGGTAAATAATAATATTACATTATAGAATCATTATTGTTTAATACATATCATATATATGTATATTCATAAAATTTATCCTTTTTAAAATCCATGTGAAATATAAATTATAAATTAATCACATCACATCATAGAGATGGTAGTCCATACCTAAACATGAGCAACATTATCATCTCCCATAAGATTGGATGATAAGAAGTTAGAAATGATAATATCATTATATAAATATAATTATATTATAAATATCACATATAAAAATTAAAACCATCAGAATTCCCATCCATAAAATAAAGTGATGAAAAATGAATTGTGTCACTACATGGAGATGATTTGCTAGATATACGAAAAACCAATACATTCAAAAATTATTTGATGGGAAAGAAGGTGTATAATGAAATTTTGATATATATAATAACATTTAATCATTTTTAGGGTACTAAAGTTATTATTTTATGATAAATATCATATATTTATAGTTTTCAAACAAGAGTATAAAGAATTATTAGTTAGATCGATTACCACTTCTTTGAAATGACTCATTTAGATATCTTCTAACAATCCCCAGGGTTTCCATTTTGGGAAGTCCATAACCCAAAAAATGTTCCTACAAAATTTTAGAGGAGAATGTTTTAGGTTATGATATATATATAAGGATCCATGAAGCATAAATGAGTGAGGGAGGTGGTTTGTTTTATAATTTAAGCAAGGTGAAATTTTGGAATTTCTCAACAAATTAAAATATATTAAGACTATGATAGGAGAAAATGCTTCAAAATGGATTATAAATTTTACATGAATGAGCGTATTCACCATATATTACCCCATTTTTTCATATTTAATATATATTTGTTTTAAATAATTAAATAAAACATTAATCGCCTAAAATATCTTTATTTTCAATTTTGATAATATTCATTACATTGACATTAAAAACCTATAGAAAACAAATAAAATTCAAAGAAACCATTTTATTATATCCTTAAAATGTCATGTTAGGAATTTTAATTCATGGGTCAACTTAAATATCTCAAATAATATTAATTTTAATATTTTTAATATCATTAATTTGGGTTTTCCATAAGTTGAATAATAACGGCATCTGCGTTATGTAAGAATTTAAAGAAATTATCTATTAAATAATTTTTTAAATATTCATAATGATGAAGATAGATATTTTATATTTAAAAATATTATTTACATTCAAACATTCCCTCTAGATAAACCAATTTTAAAATATTATAGTTATTAAAAACATGAGTGTGACATGTTTGACTTTCCTCTAAATAAAATACTATAAAGGTCATAATCTTATCAAAGCGGATATAAAAGGTAATAAATTAATCACTTGTCTGATTATGGCCTATATATAACTATATAAAAAATTTAGGTATGTGTTCCTGTCATTTAATAGTTATTATCATTTCATTTTGAACCATTAATTACCCGATTAATCTTTTATCGAGGTAAAAAAATTATTATGTTTACAAGTCATATCATCCAAAAATAAATGGTAACTATGTAATAAATTAGAAAATCCTGATTCAAAATATAGAATCCATTTTAAAAAAATCAGAAAATTAATTGGAAGAATTTTCATTAAAATTAAACCAGTAAAACATGATGAAGTATAGTTTTTCAGAAAATTTAAAATGATTTTATGCCAAAACCTAGTATAAAATAAAAAAATGTAATTTAATTATTTTAAATCAATAAGAACTAAGTCAATTTTAATAATAACCCTAAATATAATTTTACTTTGTAAATACACTAAATTAGAAATACAACTTTCCAAAAAAATTATTTTTATTTTACTATTCAATTACAATCAATCTTTTTATAAAATTGTATAAAATTTACCCCAAGTTAATTTTGAATTTATGTTTTAAATAATTTACATTATTTTTTAAAATAAATTTTATAAATGTTTAGAAAATTTTATAAGGCCCCAGCCTTAAAAAATTACTTAATGTTTAGTTAAATCAAGAATTAACATTGAGGATCATTTTAGGTTTAGAGTTTTAGATAATTAGGACATAACTATTACATTACATATCTAATATTACAAAGAAGACACTTCTACTTAGTATCAAAATTTTTCATAAAATAAAAACTCTTAAAAGAAAACAAGATTTTTTTTCTTGATATAAATGTTCTTGAATTCTTCATTTCTCTAACCCTTCCTTATACCCTGTGGAAAACATTTCAAAAACATGGGATGAACATAAAAATCTCAGTAAGGGTTATAAAGTAAAGAAAGAAAACATTAAGCCATCAATAAACACAAAACATAATCCATTTAACATACCTCATGAAATCATAATATTTATAAATAACACATAGAAATCATAAATCATAAAGGTAACTTGTGGAATCCATATCATACTTACATTGTTGCTTTCACAACTACCTAGGGAGTTACGTTTGGAATACTCATCACAGTATATTCCCTGAATCTCTTAGGAGAAACATTATAGTTTACCTCTGTCACATTAACCAAAGCATTGGAGAGCTATCTCGGGCTCACCCACACTAGGTTTATTATAGAACCACCAGTATACATAGACAATTCCCAAGAACCATAACATAATCATAACACATGAACAAGCATTAAGGAGAGATAACATTACCACATTGTAATCACAATATAAAATTTCAATATATTGACATAAATTATCTATTATAAAAACCATTTTCAATAACAAAATACATAAAAAGAGTATATGGTAATTATTTTCCTTTTAAAAATATTATGGCTTGAAAAAGAGGCCAAATATAAAATAATGCTCACGGTAGTAAAAAGGTTATTGTCATCATGTACATTAAAAATATATATTATTTTTTTCATTTAGTAAAATGATTCATAGAGAAAAGATTCCCTTTGAATGAAATTAAATTCGAAAGGGGTTTATACACCATATAAAGGAAATTTATGTATAAAACAGAGTATGCCTCAATGAATGGAGATTGAGACGAAGTCCCTTATCTCAAGTTTGAATTGTCTTTTATGTTCCATTTTCTTCCTGAATAATAAACATAAGTTAATTTATACATGATTCAAAACCTTTTTAAAGTTTATTATTCTTTTTATATCACCTATTACCTTGCTATAACAATTAGTTAATTATTTGAGTTCATATTATAAATTTGGTCGATATTCCGAACTAAAGTAAAAAATGAACTTATTATAATTACAAATTGTCCACGTGGACAAAAGTCAATTATCTCCAGAATTATATTAATGATTTAAATATCATATATATCCAGTATATATGTATTTATAATAGTCCATAACATTTGATTATAAGAAATTAAAATCACTTTTTATGGAGATGGTAAACCATACATACGTAAGAACACTACTTTCATTTATTTTTCATATTTAAAATAATGAAAACTAAATGATACATGGGTAAATTATAATTAAACTATAATATATATGTTATATAAGTTCATTAATTCCATCCTTTATATGTTCCATGTATATCAAGAATGGGTCATATCACTTTGAGGGGGTGGTAGTCCGCGCTTCCTCAAATGAAATTATCGTATTTACCCATTATGAAAACGATAAGGGTAAGATATTAATGAAAAATATAGAAGTATAGAGAAAAAATAAATATAATATATATCACATATAAATATAGTTCCATAATAATGGCCACCATGAGAGGCGATAAGAGATAATTGAACAATCATCGTTTCGTGAGGCAGTAGTTCCCCGTCCACAGAAATAGTATGTTACATAACCATTAGTTGGAGGTGTATGAAGTGTAATTTGAATCCTTATCATAAGAAACCGTTTATATCAATGATAATAGTTTTTTATTTAATGAAATAAAAGTAATATAATAGGGTGTGAATAAGTAGAATAATGGAAAGGAATTTTAGAGAATACTATACCTCTTAAAACTTGTAACTCTCTTTGATTTGAGCCGAAAGTATTTCCTGAATTGCCTTATTCCTAGGATAAATCTTCTAGGAGGAAGAGGGGGATTTTGGGTTATTATTTTATAAGATTTTAGATGATCCAATGGGCTTGAGAGGTGTTTTTAATGAGTTAGAGGTGGTGGTATTTTATAAGACGGAGGAGAGGCTCTTTAAAAAAGATTAAAAGTATTATTTTATTATAATTTTTTTTCTATTTAAAAAGGTTAAAAAACCATTAATGTAGAATATAAGATGAATATAAATATAAATAACCAAATTAAATTTATTTTAACAATTATAACATCATTTATTTGAATCATTTTTTAATGAAGCAATCATTGCATCATCATTGTGTCATAATTAAATTTATTTATTTAATGTTTAAAAATAATAAATAAAATACCATGACGTAGAAAATAATCTTAGATTTCTAATTACTTTTTATAGTCTAATATATCCCTTATATAATTCCATATAAGAATTGATTTACTAAAAGATATATGGTTAGGTTATATTTTCCTTAACTTTAAATTTAAAGTAATTAAATGTCATTTTCACACACAAGTGGCTGCATGGGGTCCTAAAATCGACACAAAGATGATTAGGGTCAGAAATATTTAATAAAATAGGGTTAGGAAATTTTTAGCATAATTTAATATTATTAATATATTATTTTTTACCCTTGTTACATGATTTACCCTTTAACCATGGTAAATAAAATATTTACTAAAGTTACTATTCATAATGTCTAAAAATAAAAGCTACATATTTACAAAATTTGGACCTCCTGATTCCAAATATGGAATTAATTTCTCCAAATTCAATACATAGATGTTTTAGAAATTAATTTAAAATGAATTCCTATTGTCAAAACCAAAAAGCATGTTTTTAGGAAATAATAACTACC
Source organism: Viscum album (assembly GCA_963277665.1). Lineage (NCBI taxonomy): Eukaryota > Viridiplantae > Streptophyta > Magnoliopsida > Santalales > Viscaceae > Viscum > Viscum album. The sequence goes on from OY728164.1 coordinate 177,202,692, forward strand.
AAAAGATTGACATGTGTTTATGTCCAATTTCATATTTAAATTACTTAAAATGACCAAAATTTGATTAAATGATAAAAATATAATCTAATTATACTTTAAACCCAATTAAGAATATTATCTAACCATATAAATAAATCCGATGAAAAGACAGTTTTGACTAAAAATGTAGTATTTTCCACTATTTATTAAAAAAATGAACATTATCAGAAAAAAACAAAAAATTTAACCAAAGTAAAATTTGATATCCTAATTCTAAAGAAGAAGTTTATTGTTTCTAATATAATTTATTAAAGTGACAAAAAACTAGATTTAAAAAGGGTTCTCCCTCAAAGGTCGGTAAAAAGACCTTTTAAAGAATATTAGACTATTTCATGCTTAAAATAGCATTTAATATTATTTTAATCTATAATGTCCTGGAATTTCCATATATATATATTTTAATTATATGGAATTATTTCGAGACAGTGAAATCTAATGGCACGTGATTCCGAGGCCAGGAGTGCCCAGAATGATCCGTCTAAGTTTTGTTAAACTTTAATTAGAGCGCGTAAGTAATTTTCCTAAAAAAGTGGAATAAATTTTTAACTGTTTCCCGAATCAGAAAACATAGGGCACCGTTGTGCTCAATATGGCGGGTTTACCCTAGGTTCATCTTATGTTTAGTCGGTGCGGGCCTCCTGTGAGAAAACCCGAAAATGGAATAACCGTAAATAAAATAATTAAATAAAATTATTTTATTTTTCAAATGAGTATAAATCACGAACTGTAACTCGGATTAAAAATATGATACCACTGTTGAACTTGTAAGGGTATGACTTCTTTAGGAAGAGACTAACATTGGCCAGCATGGGCCACTAGGGAAAGTTAGTTTCTGGCTGTTAATAAAATAATTAAGTGAAAATTATTTTATTGTAAAAACCATAACTTTTAAACAGTTACTCGTATTTGAAATCCAACCATACCGTTGGGTTTGTTGGGGTTTTTTTCACCTAGGAAAAGCCTAACCTTGACCTGCACTAGTCGAGGGTGACTGTTAATAATTGTATGATCTTTTTTTCGGGTACGTTCAGTAAATGCAAGAGTATAATTTTCTAACATTTGAAATGTTGGTTAGCTTAAAAATACAAAGGCACCGTTGAATCTTCAACACCAAGATTCTATTAAGGGAGGATTTACATTTACCGAAGTAGGTCCGGAGAAAATGTAATGATTTGCGACTTTTTTAAATGAAATGAAATGAAATAATTTTATTTTATTATTTTATTTCATATCCTCCAACAGACAAGAAAAGGGGTGGGTCCAGTGATGTGTGAAGCCAATAAATGGAATGACCTGCCAACCCTATGTAATTATGTCGTTGGGGAATTAGGATTCTTTCTAATTGATGAGCCTCATTAAATTCCAACATCTTTACATAAACTCCCCCTCTCTTATATATATGGAGCTTGGGGAGGGGTATCAACAAAAATTCTCCAAATAATGAAGAGCTGAAGGACCACCGCAAAACCGAACCCTTGGAGGATGAAGCCAATCCTAGTAGGAGGTGACGGGTGGGACCGAACCATGAACCAAAGGATGACGTGCGAGTGTCGTCGTTGGGAACCAGTTACGGAAATGAAGAATATGATCTGCCTTCAACCCACAGACTCTCTCCAATGGGTTACGAGGTAGGGGTTATATTATTTTATGCTTTTAAAATAATTTTCCTCTTCCCCGTTCTTGAATAATACGAAGAACGTGGGTCAATCGACTAATGGGTTGACCCGCAATTCAATTGTCTTTGCGGGAGGACGTTGTAGGGTATCTTGTGGGGTTTATCTTGTTGATTAATTCAATAGTTATTAAACCCTTAACCCCCTCATGTTTACAAGCTAACTCTAAGGGTGTGGGCCTAACGAACCCGGCCCGAACCCTCCGCAACTTTGTTACCCTTGCGCCATCCGTGGAAGACAGCTGGCGTGACGATAGAAACCGGCTTTGTAGGCGGTGACTCGCCAAGGTACGCTGCTAGTGGAGGTCGTGGCACGAATCCAGGGTGGAAATCAGAGGGGCCGACCATGGAGGAGGTGCGGTGCATAGTCGCGCACCGCTGGTGTGAAAAGTGTCCATGCCTCGTCAGCCGCGACAGACAGAGAAGGTGGTCGACTCGTTGACTTTAACGTCCAAGATCTGGGTGCCACTCAATGGGTTCCCCAGACCCGGTTGGTTACATGACCTCAAGTTCATTTCCCAAACTCCAGAGGCTACTGACTAGCAGCAAGGGCCCAGGTCTGATAGTTGGGAAACTATTCCCTCATTTGTCAAAGTGTAGTATAGCAGAAAAGATAAAAAACATATAACAGTAGAAGCAGTAAAAAATATACAACTGAAATGGACAACTGAAGTAAAAGTGAGACAATAGTCATATATGTAAAGATGCAGCATGTCACTAATTCTATGAAAGCTGCCAGAACAGGATACATTGAAATACAATACAATACAACTCAAAGTATAATGTACAAAAAAAAAACAAAGTAGAGTAAACAAAAAGCAGCAGCATCACAAGCCAAAGATCGGTCCCATGCTCTCATACTCCTCTACTACAATCATGTACCTGTATAGGGACCCTTTCCCCTATCGACACCTGCAACAATATAATCTGTTTTAGACGAATACATGACCCAAAATGGTTGTGAGAAATATATCCCAGTAGGAAACCACCAAAGTTCCATGCCCAACTATTCGTGAAAAGTACAACAACAATGTGCAATAATATAATGAAATAAACTAGTATGAAATCAAAAGTAACTATCACTACCAGTTTCATTTACATTTTAATATTAATTTAACCATTCAATTCAATAACATTATGTGCTCATCAAAACCAAACCCTCAGGCCAATCAGAACCTTGACCTCAGGATAATATAATAAAACCACACCCTTAGGCTAATATAATAAAACCACACCCTCCGAAAAATATATTAAAACCATGCCCTCAGGCTTGACCTCAGTCTATTTAATATTTCCATAAGGAATATGAGATATTTCCCTTAGGCACAGAAGTCACTTCCCTCAGTCATAAGAAGTGTTTCCCTCACGATAAATAGAACATTTCCCTCAGGCTAAGCAGTACCTTGCCCTCAGGCTAAACAAACAATGCCCTGAGGATAAAAAGAACACTTACCTCAAGCGAAAGTAACGGGGAAGATCCCAAAGCATAAACAATAAATTTATATACAATTACTCTCAAGGAAGTTCAATTCTCATTATAATCATGGAATACCCTCGGGTATCCTGGCCAAACGGCTAAACAGAGGAACGCACCCCTGGGGTGGTCCTGGATCCAAACAGTGATCCCAAAAAGTAGTTTATAATTACATTTAATTACCTATAAAATTACAAGTATTTAAAATAGCCAATCCCTCAGCCACACGACACCCCACCATGGGTTCGTAGCACAATGGTTCACAAAAACACATAGGAGATGGAATTTAGACACCAGACCACCAACCTCGATCGTCTCTGATCACTATATGTGAACTATAAATCCCAAAACAAATGAGAATAGCACAGATATGAGGTGAAAATAATCTCGTTCAAAATCAAATAACTTTCCCTTGGGCAATAATTGGTATGAAAGGATCTAGGAGAAGGAAGAGATAACCCGTGCGGTTCTAAGGAGATCGACGATGTAGGTATCGGGTACCCGGTGTACGGTCAATAGATCCTCCAAAATTTGACTGTCTCACCCACTATCCTATGGAATTATAAGCTTCCTATATGAACATAGAAGTGTACTACCCATTTTGAGTGAAAAAAACTACACGGCGTGTACTCTCAAGTACATGGCATGTACTTATCTTTTTTTACTGTTCCTCTGGCGGCTTCTTTCCACCGTGGCACTATTTATCTATTGACATGAGTACACGTCGTGTTGTCCTGATTACATAGCGTGTACTGTCGATCCGCTGGCAGCTGGCTCCACCACCTTACTGTTCACCTTCTGACTGAATACACGACATGTAAATACCCTATACACGGCGTGTAGTCAGTTTTTACACCTTTCATTGCCGACAGGCCTACATGCCCTGTGTACCCATCTTACACAGACAAAGTACATGGCATGTGGAAAAGTACATGGTGTGTAGTCACAAAAAATTGGGATTTTCCCCAATTTTCCTTATTTTTAATAAAAACTCTTGATGAAAAAGGAAAAGAAGAAACATGTACCTCAAGAATAAGAACCAGGTCCTTGCATTGGCCGACTACGGAAGGGAAGGGTGGCGCACCGTCGCCTGCAGCCAATGAGCAGGAGACCACGACTGGAGCCATGGTAGAGGCCCCGCCCACCTCTGGCGGGTTTTGCGGTGACGGAGCGGTGCCCACGGAGAGCCGCCGCCTCACCAACTGAACGGCCTTTGGGCCATTCAAGAATTCGGGAGACCGGGGGGTTACACCCCCCTTGTCGGACCGATCCGGCCCGCAACCTTGGCACCGGGCCGCTGCCCCCAGCCGGGCTGCAGCCCTCGAGCTGGGCCTCCTCCCTCGTGCCTGGCCGCCTCCCTCGAGCTGGGCCATCGCCCTCATGGCGGGCCACTGCCCTCAGGCCAGGCCCCTGCCGCTGGGCCGAGCAGACGCCCAGTGGGCCCCCGCACCACACAGGCATGGCCGACCTTTGTGGGCCACCCTATTTGGGCCGGGCCGCCCTTGAGGGCCTCCCCTCTTGCAGGTTGGACTAAACATCGGACCAGCAGGCCAAGACCACCTCGGCCCAGCCTAGAGCTAGTCGAGCCAGGTTGGTCTGACCGAGTCGGACCGGACCCAGGCCCAACTAGGCCTAGAAACACTCAAAGGAACTTATCTTGAGAACCAGATGCCCGTTGGGCGAACCGTCTGTGGAGTTGGGACCCTTGGAGCGAGGCGGTCCTATTGACTTAATCCATTAGTGTTTCAGAGAAACATGGAGTTTAGCCAGGTTGGATCGCACCAGAATCCAACTGGGCCCTCAACACTGAAATTCCAATAACGCACAGACCATGCGTCTCACTGACACGCCATCTATTATGTTGGAACGATTATGACATGGACAATCATTGGTTTACTTCTTTATTAGAATTCGTGCTGATTGAGATAAAATTTATGGCTTGGGGAGTGGTTCCCCAAGTGCACTATGTACCGAACCCTACGACTGGATGAGACCTAATGACTGCGGACTTTTTGACTTGGAGTGACTCGACGGTCGTGGTACACGATGGGGAGGAGTACCTTAGCAGACCAAAATGGGGGTGGTTGGTTCTGTGTGACCTTGTGGCCCACAGTGTGCAGTGGCTACGGTATAGGATGGAGAGTAGTACCTTAGTAGACCTCGTTAGGGAGGGACGACTCTGTGTGACCTGAAAAACACATAGTACGTGATGGGGAGGAGTACCTCACCAGTTCAAGGTTAGTGGGAAGCGAGTCGGAATGACCCGAAAGCCCCACTATACTCTATATAGGAGGAGTTCTCCAGCATTCGAGGCATTTTATGTTGTGACTAGGGATGTTACTTTTACTACACCCTAGAATAAATCCTAGTGTGATCTGTCTTTACATTGTGCTTGTGATTGATTTTATGCTATGTGTTACTTTACCTGTGTGGTACTTTACCTTCGTGGTATTACCATGTGGTTTTTATTTGTGGAATTATAGGAGACCTTCAGGTTATTGGGGTCCCTACTTAATATCATTATACTCATCCCTGCACGGGTTTCACCTGCACCTTGTTGTGTCTTATACAGACTACGAGCAGCTGGGCTGAGGTTTGAGGGAGCCAGGACCTGGTGGTATGTGGAGGAGATGAACAGAAATGGATTTCTTGGGAGGTGATCTGTACCTACCCTTCAGGTTGGATCCGAGGTGGACCATTTGGTATGACGCGACGCAGGGACTACTGATAGTGACCTGTACCTACCCTTTAGGTAGGATCTGTGGTGGAAAATCCATGATCTTATTTTCACCTTTTCAGCTATTTTTTTCTTTTCAGTTGTACTTGTACTCTTCCATTTGGTCTTGTATTATGTCCCCTTTACTTTCAACATACTTTTTCTACAATAGTTTACTTCATAGTTGCTTCTTTTTGTGTTCTCGGACCGTGTGTTTTACAGGTTTAAATGAAATGCCTTCCCAAATTTAGGGGATATGCCTTTCAGTGCTAGTCACCAACCTCAGGCCTATGAAAGGAGGGATTGGGGTAATACCGGCAAGGGCCCTGAGGGATGGGTCCTGACAAAGTGGTATCAAAGGAGTTGGGTTCTACCAAAGAACTAGGACTATGATCTTTTCTGTGTGGCAATAGTATTAAGTGTTATGAGTGTGATTTTCGGTTTAGGGAATCCATTGTTGGTGTGGTGGCTGACGTATCCATACACTAGGACCCTGAATTCTGATTTATGACTTAGAACAAAAAAACACTGATTGCGTGTGTTTTTGAAATGTTTTTCTGTTTTTTTCATTGGTGTCAGCTCACTAGGTATAACTTAATGAACGTGGTGCACCTGTTCCTTATCAGGATGCTGATACGAAGACAACCTCCCAAGTTTCCTGAGAGAGTACATGATGATGGCCCACTGAGAGATGAAGCCATGATGCAAGTCCCTATGATGGCATTTGCATCTTTGGGTGGTGTACTAGCAACATCAATACCCATTGGGTAGACGTTGCCACCAGCCCACCAGCAGACGGTGCACACCGACTAAGCGCGTTGCATGAGTTTCAGAGGTAGGGGCCTCCAAGGTTCTGAGGTGAGAGGGACCTACAGGCATCTAAGGACATGATGGATTCTATGGATAGAGTTTTCCACCTAGTTGAGACACCAGTAGAGCTGATGGTGATCCCAGATTCTAGTCTTTTCCATTCAGTGACCATGAGGATGGTTCACATAGTGATGAGGCTTCGGTACGTGAACCGTTTTCCAAGATAGTACCTTCAGTTAGTGTGTCAGCTATATCACTACCTGTTGGTCAGTAGTTACATCCAGCGATATCGGTGGAGGACACATATAAGATTAGTGCCTTACACATATTTCAGCATCAGATACCCCTCAGGTTCCGAGTTGAGCCTGACTCATAGGAGGATAAGGACTGGCATGAAGAGGTGTCTAAGAGTTCCCTAGAACCTCTACAACTTTGGTAGGATGAGATTTCAGTAGTTGAGTATTCATTGAGGCATACCGATCATTCCTAGTACTCGATGAATACGATACGATTAGTACTTCAGGATCGTACTTCCGAGTGAGGTGTGTTTAAGGACATCTGAGCATGCCATATTCCTCTATGAATCTCTACTTATGTTAGGGTTCAAGATAGTACCTTTGTTATAGAATGTTCCTTGGATGAGTGGATGCAACCAGTGAATGTTAGCAGTTGGAAATCCGGAAACTGGTGCCAGTCTCAAAGACTTGGGAGTGTAAAATTTTTCAGGAAGAGGATGTGATAGGGACAGAAAAATCTACAGAGCTACAGAAGTGGAAGCAGAGTTAGGAGAGAATCATGAGGTTGTATACATTTCAACAAATTACAACCACCCCCATTTTTGTCCCACACCAGGCTCAGGGAGCTGGAGGATACGGGAAGTGAGTAGCTGCATGCGGTCAAGGAGTGCGACCCAAGAACTCTAAGAATGATTCGATGTACGGACTGTGACTACTACCACCTGCCGTATTAATAGACATAGTTACCAATCATTCCTTTCTTCCATGAATCTTGTCCAAGACCTAGAGTTTCTGGTTAAACTGTTTACATGACCCTCATGTCTGGAGATACCTTTGGGAGGATACTTGATAATAAAACATACGCTGAGGGTGTGATCTGACCCTTGAGGTGAGAGTTTCGGTTGGAACCTCTTGGTGGTAGCATCGAGGCCTTATGACATTAGTTTGGGTGTGGACTAGAAACCACTATTCATACTTAGATTGAATGTATTATAAAAAAAGGTTGTTGTTTATCTACAACGTTGGAATGAGGTTTTCCTTGGTTGGTGAAAAAGTAAACCTAGGCATCACTGGATAAACTCATGCATAGGAGGGTGCAGCTGATCAATCTTGAGTTGGCCAACCTTACCCTCGTGGAAATGGGAGTTTTGGGTTTTCAGTTCACAACAAGAATAATAGAGTGTGGGGAAATATTTTCAAAAGATGTTTTCATGGTTACATCCCCGAAGGGATAGGGGCTTCTACTTTGGATGGGTACTACCAGAGTTTTGAACTAAACTTCTCCAGGGTGGAGGCACCCTTGTGAGCTTTGACGAAGAAGGAGGATCCTTTCCTGTGGATGGAGAAGGAGTATCCTTTCTAAGGATGGGGACAATGACATAAGATATGATGATACAAACTATCCAAATCGGGTAGATCAATATCAGGTGGGCCCCCAAACATGTGTTCTCACTCGATTTAAAATGAATACACTCAGCCTTATAGAACCCTTTGAATCATTACATGTCAACCGTAATCTCAATAAGGGTAAGGTATAACTCCAAAATCAGATCTGCCTAATGTTTCATAGAGAATAGACAATGATCCCACGATAGATTTTCTACAAAATCATATTGAAGATTGGAATTGGACCATCAATGAGATATTTTACAAGTGGTTCCTAGAATATATATCCCCTTGATATGATCATTATCTTCTTCTATCTGTGTAGTAGGGGAAACCACAAGTTCTTCTTGGCTAGTTTCCCATATTTGATCCTGGAGATCCCATACACCTTGAAATGTTAGAGACTAGGTTATATAGAAATCAACAATGGTATAAATCATATAAACCACCTGAAAAATGTGAGGATCTCCATCGAGACCCAGATCAAGACACTCCATAGGCTATTCTACAGATTACACCTCGAGCTACTGAACCTGCCTATCGTGTTTCTAAACCGATCAATCCCACAGTGGTTTGAAATCCTCAATGAGATTGGAATCCCTACTATGGAGATCTACTATATTCTTTCACTACTTATCTTGAAACCATGGAAACATGATTGGTGGAAATCCCACTCGATGATGAGCCATATTCGGTATGGGTGGATGACATGAGAGAACCCCCAGATTTTAGGAATTCTTCCTTTCCCCCCTTTAAAGGGATGATAGACCCAATGCAACATCTAGCCCACTTCATAACTAGGTGCAGAACCATGTTGGGAACCCCAAAGCAGTAGGAAGAATTAATGTCTTACTGTTTCATTCATGCATTGTAAGTGGATAAATTATTCTAGTATATATAGTTACCCATTAGGTCTATCACAGGTCGGGAAGACCCACATAGGTAGTTTATCTTCAATTTTCACTCTACTATATAATAGAAAAGTATTATAGACCTCTTCAAGTTAAAGAAGAAGTTATATGATCCTGTGAAAGACTTTATTTCTAGGTGTAATGGCCTTACATACTTGGTCGAAATGCTGCTGACTCAAGAGAAGCTGTTGATGATGTGAATCTAGAATGTCAAGACTAAATTGGTTCCCAACCTCATCACTCAAAATTTCCCTATAGGATTCTTGGATTTCTTTGACAAGGATCAGTTCATAGAGGAAATCTTACAGCAATACCAGCAGGTGCGTACCATACCTCTTCCATCTCCTTCAATGAGTGTCAAAAAGGTGGGGAATTTCACTGCAGTACTAGTAGGGGCCCCAGAGTAGATAGAGCTATTTCCCATAGATCCTCTCCAATCACAACCCCATTTAGTACGTCAACCTTAGAAACCTCCACCTTTCCAAACATAGAATCGGAGGGAACCTCATCGATAGGAACCACCACCCAAACTAGATAATGTGGCTCTAAACCCTCATCATCTCCCAGGCCCTCATCAGGGACCAACTCCCGAAGTTCCATTCTACAATAGAGAGACCAAGCCTTCTCATCCCTTGGGTCCAAGGATCGAAGTAATTTCTATAGTGATCTAAAACAAGGGATTTTGATACTTTCATAATGTAGAGAACCATTTGAGGCTGAGTTCACAGATCATCCCAACCACTTCCTTTATGATATGATCCTTTGATATGAAATAAAGAAATGCTATGTGTTCAAGGATTGGATCTAAGAAAAATTGGATAATGTTGTGGTTAGATTAGTTAATGTTTTGGTGAGAGCATCCCACATCTCCACTGATAATTATATTTATCTAGATGGATTTAGTGAGTGGAAATAGGTTTCCAAGCACAATGATCATATGTAAGATGATTGGTTGGCCTAAAGATTAGTTTCTCATCCCTGCGACATCATCCACACCTATTTAGGCCGACCCGAACCTCCTAATGTCACCAAACCTTCTCTAACCACCACTTCTGCATCCACCTCTTAGTCTTCGACATCTCAAATGGGTATGCGTTGATGGTTTAAGGGAAAGAAAATTCCCCCCACCAATGCTGAAGTCGTCTCATACTCTTAGAAATGTCATTCCCCTAGATAAGTAAACCACATCTAGAGTTCATCTAGTTATCAAAGAATCCCATTAACATAACTAAGAGTATACCTCTATAAATATCATTGTTCTAGTAGACCCCTTCATTCTTCCCAATGTTGAGGAATATCAAGTAGTCCTTCAAAATGTCCCTAATTGACACCATCAAAGGAGTTGAGGACATGCCAACTTCCTGGATGATCAGGCCAATGTTTCAATATTATCCATGAATACAACCAAGACTAGACAATAGGATTTTCATAGAGCTCAATAGACACAATCCTTTGATCCCACTCCACCAGATCCACCACCGTCGCTGACTATGCTAACTGACCAGGATGAATAGCCATGATTATACCATGATCATGTGAGTCCATCTAAAACTAGGCCTCAGTCAGTTGGTACTCTTCCAGTATTGGTTATGGGTAGTTTATCTAATGATTAGTAGGATGTTCCAGTACTATATGGAATTTAGTGGTTGATCCAGCTATGCCTTTCAAGCACCTAGCCAAATAGAGACCTCATACAGGAAATAATTTACACCTAATAGGGGTGTAATATGTGTTGAATCACCACTCCAATATTCCCACAAAGCTATCAATCCTTGAGGATCTCCATCTTCCAGAAGAGATATGAGAAGGCCTCATAGAATCTTTGAACACCCCCTACAGTTCGAAACATTGTTAGTAGTAGTCCAGACACTATATACCAAGGAAGTCGATCAGTCATAATTCCAAGTCATCATATCTATCTACATAGAAGATGAGGGCTATCTAATGAAGGGGAACATCCACCGATTGTACATCATTGAACAATTTAATTGAATAGAGGTCCGTCTCTATCATGTTGACGTTGGTTCTAGGATCAATCTCATCCTATCATGGAAACGCAGTTGGGTGGGATTTACTGAAGAACAATTGAGTCCCTATGATATAATGATTTAGTTTTACGATAGTACCAAACGGAGACCGTGTGGTAGGATTTGTTTGAAGAACCAGTTCAGTAGTTTGGTAGCAAACACTGAATTGATGGCTGTCTCAAAGGACACCACTTACAATGTGTTGGTGGCAAGCCCCTGGATTTATCTATGTGATATATTTCCCGAATCATGTAACAAATTACTCAAGTACTCCCTCAATGGTTGAGTAGTCACACTTCAATGTGAAGAGTCTCCCTTCGGCTCTTGTGAGGCCAATTATATAGAAGATTATTATTAATAGTGCAAGGAAAAGAATGTTAAGGCCAATGTGGTTGAGCATGCCTTAATCATGACCAACCCATGAACAAATCTACATTATGTATTTGTCCCACCGATTCACCAGTTAGAGGCTATAATGTTAGATTTGGGGAGTTACATTTTCATTTATGATAGGAATGTTAGTTATTCCCCAAAGTATAATGATTGTCAATATATTATCTCATACAAATACAATGGCAGGGATCTGGTGATATACAAACCCCATAATCCAATCAAGTACCAAGTTATTCGGTTGATGGCTACAACCATATAATAGACCTAATTATTTTTACGAGCTGGGTTAAATCTCCCCAAACCGAACCATCACTATTTCATTGAAATCATCCATAGACCACACGGCCGATGTCTTGTTTGAATTGGCATGAAAAAATCTATTTACACTAATATAAAAGAGAAGGAGTCTTCAGAAAAAGATTATACTACTGTCCATATTGGCATTATTGTTCCCCTAGAATCAATTAGTTTGGATGAATCCTCTCCTCCAACTAATCCCCTTGTCTCAGATGATGAAGAAGACCCGGAATACACTCCTCCTGTATTTGAGGAAAGAATCTTCACCACCATCGATGATTTGGTTCAGGTAAATCTTGGTACCAAGGCAGATCCATGGCTAAAACTGATCAGTGTAGCCATGATTATTGAGGAACGACAATAGTACATGGATTTCCGAAAGATACATCACGATGTGTTTTCTTGGTGCTATGATAAGATTCCTATCCTAGAAACTTAGGTCACCATCAACATTATTTTTCTCCTAGTAATCCATTATGGGTTCAATCAACTTCATAGAAAAATGGACCATTCTCACAGAGCCATGGTTGGGCCTAAATTTGAAAATAATATCAAATACTACTTCTTCAAGGAACTTTAGTACCCCAAGTGGATATCCATCATCATCCCAGTGCAGAATAATAACAAGAAGACCAGATTCTGTATCTACTTTTGAGATCTCAAATATCACTATCTAAAAGATGATATTCCCATTCCAGTGATAGATCTATTAATGGACTCCACAATTGGGATCTAGACTCTTTCCTTTATGGATGGGTATTTTGAGTACAATCAGATATGGATGGCCCTTGAAGACGATGTGTCTACCACCTTCAGGGTTATAAAAGTTACTTGTTGTTATCTCTGAATTCCTTTAAATATGAAGAATTCATGGTCTACTTTTTAGTGATCCATGCTCCTCATATGAAAACCAATCCTAAGGACACTTGTGGAATTCTACATGGAAAATTTGATGGTCAAATCATGCCTTTTTAAGGACCATTCCATAGATCGTGAGAAATTTTTCAGCTTCCTCCATTCCTAGAAGTTGAAGATGAACCCCTTGAAATTTTTTTTTGGGGTTTCCTTAGGGAGGTTCTTTTTTTTGTTAGATACAAAGGAATTTGGATTGAACCATAGAAGATCAAGGGAATTTGCATGATGCCTCCTCTGAGTAACTTCCATGGGATCGAAGGAATTCAAGTACACTTATCCAACATACAATAATTCATCACAAATATAGTTGGAAAGTGTAAGACCATTTCAAGGATCATAAAGAAAGGAACTTTCTACCACTGAGATGAAGAGTGGTATAATGTGTTTGTATAGATTAAGAAATTTCTACTACAACCTTCAGTTCTGATGCCACCCATCTTAGGGAAACCATTGTTCCATTGGGTGACTACATTATAATGATCCATTAGAAATCTTCTCTCTCAGAAGAATAATAATGGGATGGAGAACCATTTATACAATCTGAGTCTCATGCTCCTCGACCTGGAATCTATATATTATCCTATATAGAAGAGTTTCCTCGTGCTAGTTTTCACATTGTAGAAGTTTCTACATTATTTACAGCATCATGAGATACATATGGCATCCCATCTAGATCTGCTAAATTATATCAGAAACCACTTGATTTTGATAGGATGGACAAAAAATTGTCCCATGATTCTTCAGTAGTTTTACATCAGGTTTATTATATAGAAGGAAGTCATGGGTCATGCTCTAGAAGACTTTTCGGGTTACTCATCTAGATCCCAAAGAGGTTCCTTTGGATGTTTATTTCATAAATGAGGCCATCCTCTCCATGGATCAAGCCGTTTCATCCTTGAATATGCATTTAGATGGTGCCTCCTAGAGTCCAACCAGTATAAAGATCAGTGATCCCATGCTCAACAGAGTGGGTATAATAATCTTCTTCATCACCCCAACATAGGTTTTTCTACCATACTCTTTCCTGCTATCAGAAGGATGCACCGAAAATGAGACAGAGTATCTGGATCACAATGCTAGTCTCGAGTTGGCCATTGAGATTGATGTTCCCTACATGCACATAAATGAATACTCGGAGTTAGTCATCAAGAAAATTAATGGTGATTAAATTAGTAGGAATATGAAGATCATGGCCTTGCAACAACATTATCTCCATCTAATGGCCCTATTCCCTTCTCATCAAGTGGTGACTCATGTTCCTTGGTCACAGAATTTTCATGAAGATGCCTTGTCCATTCTAGAAACTTCTCTTGTATATATTGACTAGGAATATCTATTCATTCATGTATTACATCAAAGAATAATATCTCCTTTTATCTCATACATTGACAAAATCAGATAGGTAAACCACAAAACCACTGGTGCTTCCACATCGAGACCTTCATATTTTCCCACAGGGGATGAATCCACTGATTGGAAAACTCCCCTAATTGAGTATCTACAACATGTCACCCACCCAACATATAGGGTAAAACATGAACGAATCCATAGGTACACAACACATTTGAACCTCCAAAGTGGGACCATCAATGGGAAATCTCTCTAAAGATATGGTTTTGATGGAATTATCCTTCACTTCATTCAAGGAAATAAGATTCCTCAGGTCAGGTAGGAAGTTCAAGCTTAGTCTTGTGGTGCTTATCATGCAAGGTTGATGCTCTCCCACTAGATTCAAAGACTATGATACTTCTATCCTATCATTTTACATGATTGTATTGAGTTTTCCAAGATGTTACACATGTTTTAGATCTATAAAAACTTTTTTTCATCAATATCAAAATCCCCTCCATACTAAAAATATTCCTAGACCTTTTTAGTTTGGGGACTTGATGTCATGGAAATATATCCACTAGAAATTTCTTGCGAGTGTATATTCATTATAATGTTGATAAATTTGTTTTCCAAGTGTCTAGAAGAGATTCCTCCCAAGGAATTAAAATCCTTATCAGTGGTTAAATTTATGAGATCCAATATCATACATCGATTTAGAGTCCCTCATGCTATTTTCACCAAAAAAACAACCCCAACTTCTGGGCTGTTGGGCTAGAAAATTTTTATACCAAGTAAAAAATATAGTCAAACCACACTTTCCGCTACCATGCATAGGTGAATGGAAATATAGAGTCATTAAAGAACGCCCTCTAGAAAATTATGTAGAATTTGGGGGTCCATAACATGGAAAGTTGGCTAAACAAGCTCCCCAATTCCCTCTGGGCTTATCAGATGATGAATCAAAATTCCACTCAGATGTACATTATCAATAGACATCAGAAATGATAGCTTAAGTATATCTTGATGAATTGAAATCACTAAGTGAGAACATGATATTGGACTTTTATAATCTATAGAGGCACTAAAACAAGATAGCCATAGCATTCATCAAGAATTTTCTCCTCCACTCTTTCCTCCAAGGTGATGCAGTATTGGTTCTTTAAACACCAATGACACCCGGAAAGAAACCACCAAAGTTGGTACCCAAGTGGGAAGGAACATACATCATTTATAAGGTCAATCAAATTTTCTCATAATATTTAGTCACCATGGAGAGGGAAAATATCACTCCTCTGACTAATGACAAGTTCCTTAAGAAGTACTTTGAATGAATAATCATCATCTTCACTATATGATGTTAAACCGCATGTATATTGTCCTAGTTATATGATGTTAAAATGCATAAGAACCATTGTATTAGCTGCATGATGTTAAACTACATAACATTTTCAGTATTTTTTTCAAGACCATAAAATGAAAATTCCCAACACCCTAGGAATACAATGTTAAACAAGGAACCTGAGTCCAAGCATTATGAATTTAAACTATGTCTAGGTTTTTCCGTAGAAATTTTGTCATGTGGTGTGGGCCTCCTTTATCCCTCATTTATGTTGGGTTGTTTATACAACACTACACATGTCCCCTTTATTTGATACCCCCTCTCTTATAGTCAAAGGTGTAGGACATTAAACTAAATAGCCATAGTCCAAGCATCATGACTTTAAATTGTGTGTGAGTTCTTATTAGGAATGTATTTTGTGGTGTTGGGCCTTTTCCCCCTTATCTACATCAGGTTATTCATGAATCCACACTATATACTTACCCCATAAAAGCAGCATCTTTTTTTTCAATACTCTATCACATTAAACTGAGTTCCCATATAGTCCATGACGTGTGACTTCAAACTGCGTAACAATCATTGCCCTAGTCGCATGATAATAAACTGTGTGAAAATCATCGACTTTTCCATATGATGAAAAAATTCATAGTGAAATAATTTTCTCACCTAAGAGGACATTTCCACTCATATTGGTTATCCACCATGCTACATTTAAGAACTTCATTCTACTTGATTCCCATCCATACATGATAATTAGCGATGCCTGGATTCTATATCCTTGTCCAACCACTGCAAACCTAATTCCCCCTCTCTATATATGTGTGATACCTATATTGGTAGATTTCATGTTCTCCAGAACTACTTGTGGCTTGATTCCCATCCTCATGGGATACGTAGTGAAACCAAAATATTTCATATTTGGGCCCGAACATAGATCCTTTTAGCTTTTGTCCCCTATGACTCATCTTAGTGTACAATAAACACCTTTAAACATTATATTTGATATCTTATGGGATCCATAGTGTGGTGATATGACTCATTGGTCCCCATTCATTCTAGGTTTTAGATTCCACATCATACAGATTCTTCTTGAGACATCTCCCCACCAACATCTTGGCCACACGATATTAAACTACATGGACTGGTTCTATAACTTGACCTTAAAATATAACATCATAGTCTAAGTATATGAATTTAAATTTTGTGTTATTTTTCTTCAGGAAGTGTTGTGTAGTAGCAAGCCTCCTTGGTTCTCATTCCCATCAGGTTTATCAAGACACCACACAATAGATTTCCATTTGAGATATTCTTATAGTTGGTCCAAACTATATGACCCAAAACTAATAGGCAACATCCTCAATGCACGATGTTAAATTGAAACCATTCCCAGAAAATCTTTTGGATTTTCCATGATAAGTATGGGATGCCTTATTTCACTAACTAGAGAGGATATACCCAAAAATTTCGATCTCCTACCACACTTTTTTAGAACTACACAAGACTTGATTACCACCCTCATGGGACATCTATCAACACTCATAAATGTCGTCTTAGGGCCCATCCAAAAGATCCTTTGATCCTTTGGACCTGTGGCCTTGATTATGGTCTAAACCATATGACTTTAAACTATGCAAAATTATTTTTAGGGTCATTTCATATGGTGAAGGGACTCCTTGGCCTCATTCATATTGGGTCATTAACTCTCAAACTATGTTAATGTATTTAAACAACCCTATTATTCGTGGTCCCGACATTATGAATGTAAGATATTTTCATACCATACAGTCAGAGAAAAATGACTTTAAACTACCTGTATTATTTGGGTTCTCCCATTAAAAAATTAAAGTAATTCTTGATTTATATTTCCCGAAAATTCTACATCTATATGTACCCATTAACATCCTAGAACCTTGTCATTTTGGACTCAACTCCCATTTTGGGTGAACATCCTAATTGATTGTCAGTAGCAATCAACATATACTATGTTTCAAACTTGGTCAATAGTTGATCCTATATTTTCTATCTCCACTCTTGATTAGTCTGGTCATGTTCCCTGTGTTTTGAACATGGTCAAAATTCTTCTCTTACATAAAAATATCTCCTTTCATATAGACCTTAAATGTCTTTACTAACATTATTTCCATGTTCTTATATAATGGGGGGATTATACCATTGGTATTTCCTCTAGTGTGTGTTCCCACATACCCCCTGTACCATTCCTTGTTTATCGCAATGATCATGACTCATGTGGGATTAGGAATTCTAGTAGGATGGTTACTGATGTGCTTTATCCTCGCATGATCCATTCATGGTCCAAACTCTATGACATTAAACTATGAGTCCCACTAGAAAATGTGGTGTGGAACAGAGACTCGTTTTTCATCATTCAAATCAAGTTTTTTCTCTCACCACATCACGTATTCCTCTTTCCAATCTATTCCGTGATACTTTTTTGTTGAACAAGATTCTCTTGGATCATTCACGTTAGTTTTATTTCCTTCACGCCTTAAAAATATTATAGGAACATACATTTCTTTAAGCCATGAAACACAAATTTCAACAATTGGATAGGGCCCAGTCAGTGTGGCCTTAAAATATGTTCAACATCCTAATCAAATGACATTAAACTATACCATGAATCCTCTTCACAGTATGATGTTAAAATGTTTGTTCATCATCCTCATTTTCTTGTAGTAAAAATAGAAGGCATCCCTGGCCCTCAATTGAGTGGTCCTCACCCATGATGCTGGTTATCTAATGCATTACTTGCATATTTTTTTGTCACTCAGCATCCATGGAGATTCCACACAGGAAGATGTGTTTGATCTTTTTTCATACTAGTATCCTTACACTAGTGTTATCTAATTCATGTAAACATAAATCCAGGAGTTTTTTAATCCATTCGAATGTTCCATCATTCCAATCTCAGACTTTAAGTTCCCCTTATTCAGATACTCATCCTCTTCCTTGTCTTAAGGGACCCCCTAATGGCCTAGTCCTATGCCACATTTTTCTCACCTTCCATCCCGGTCCAATGTTCCCAATGACTTAGATGACATTTCAAGATAGGTTCAATGTTTAAAACATGGTTAGTGGTCGACCCTCATTTGTTTGTCCCTATTATGGGCTTTTGGTATAGATATTGTGATTCAAACATAGTCAGTAGTCATCCTATACCACCATGACATCCTCCAAATATTATAGATTTTGGGTATTGTGAGTCACACTTCTCATTCCCCATTTTTTGAATGTATTCCAATGTTCCGAGCACTTTGACATTCGTTCAATATAATAAGTTGGGAAAAGAATATTGGATGCTATTGGAGCCCAATTACCAAACCACCACCTCTCCCATCATGAACACAATGGGTGTTCAATCAATAATAATAGAACCCATGTCTTTGATTGTTATCTGAAACTCTAATAAAAATTGAACAATCACATAGTCATGCACTATTTCTCTCACAAGAAATAACCCACGTGAGCTTAGGGATTGATCATTAGTTGTCTCAAAAAAATTATCAAAGTGAAATAATTAATATTGAAAATGTAATGTTTCCATGAACACAAATTTTCAAAGGTAAGAAAATAGACACATCATGGGTCACCCTAATACAGGTGCCTTTCATGAGTTCTAGTTCAATTTCCCCTTTAACTCTACTCAATTTATTGAGCGCATCAACTCTTCTAGCCGTTGGCATGTGGCCCCCAATAATTTTTTCCTCCTATAAAGATTTGAATCATGATTTCTGGTCGATGGATGATGAACATTATCTCTTTTCTATTCTCAAAGCCACTCGCACAAAAGTTCAAAAATCGAAGAAGTCACTCGCTTCATTTGGCTCTCAGCCTCCTATAGTTGAGACATTAGATTTATAATTATTTATAACTGAGTTATGAGGAATTAATTATGATATTTTTCTTGCTTCTCCATATGTTGAATCTCCTTTGTGACTTCTTGAGGTTTTCCATGCTATTGGACTTCCCTTGGAACCAAGAAACTTTCAGATGATAGCTCCCCTACAATATTTTTTCATCAAGGAAATCCAAAATAAGTGCATGGAGGCCTCAAGAATATGCCCCTCAAGAAAATAGGTTACAAAAAAAGTGGTGGAGTGACCCCATCCATCCCACCAATTTTGGTTTGAAGGTATGTTCAAT
Source organism: Viscum album (assembly GCA_963277665.1). Taxonomy (NCBI): domain Eukaryota; kingdom Viridiplantae; phylum Streptophyta; class Magnoliopsida; order Santalales; family Viscaceae; genus Viscum; species Viscum album. The sequence continues at coordinate 177,222,400 of OY728164.1, forward strand.
GAAGCACTGAATGCATCTCCACATTCTATATTGTATGATGCGCTTTCCTTCAGCTGCACCAAGGTCAGAATCATCTAGATCTTTATGGTTAATAGGATTATATTATTAGAAAGTAGAAAGAAGTATGGTAGTAGGGTCTTACTATGGTATCCAATCTTAAGGACTGAGCTTCATATCATGGGTTCGACCATTCTCATTTGATTCTTCTTCGGTGGCCTCAGGTTTTTCCCCACCAATGGCAGCTTATACTGTCGCAACTGCCTATACATCTTGGACCACCAATAATGGATTTCTTCAAATGACTAACTCCTCATAAATTGGTGAGTCCATCAGAAGGTATCTCATAGATTACCCAACCTCGTCTTCTCACTCGTTCACATTCTTCTGAGAACTACATGGAATAAAGCACCTCAATAAATACTCTGAGTAGATTATAGGTATGACTTTGTGAAACTGATTACTTAGGAGAGTTGAGATCCCCTAGGCTGAGCTCTTGAGTCACCAACAAGGTGTACACCATATAAAATCCCTCATCACATGATATTTTAATAATTGTAATTGTCACTCCTTGCATATTTTGAGTGGGATATTCATAATATAGGTACATGTTGATGCTAAATCGACATGGAAACCAGAATATGAAAGGATAATTCAAGATTTTATCTTACCTAGGGGAGGTGGGATTTCATTGATGATTAGTAACATACCTTCCACATAGATAGGTTCCAATTTAGGGATACTTGGGAATGGAACCCCATAGATAGTTGTGGGGACTTGGGGTTCTGAGATTTCCACCCTGACCACCTTGTCTAGCCAACCACTAGCCACCTCGAGCACGATCAACTCCCCACACACCTTAATCTTTGATGATGGCTTCAGCACATTCTTATCTATGCCCATTTCCACATCTTCTTCTCTTGTAGTGTTGGTATTCTAAGAATTTCTATGTTTTTCATGTTCAAGATAGGTTTTGGTTTATGGGACTAAATATAGATATGGTATTGATTGAAAGAAGATGTAAATTATGTCTTACCAAAAGGTACTTGAAAAAATCTTCTTTAGATCCCATGATCTCACTGCTATCTCGGGGGATCCCTCGATGAGCATCTATTTCCCGTGACACCTCATCACCAGATCCTTCTTATTCATCATGTTCTTATTCTTATTCTTTTTCTTATTATTTTTATTCTTGTTCTTCTTGTTATTCTTGTTATTATCCTTCTCTATATTCATCGTCTTCTTATACTTATTCTTCTTCTTCTTTTTCAACTTCTTATTCTTCATCGCTATCATCCCTGAGTGTCATCTCCTCTCGATATAACTCATGGATGATAATTACCTTCACTAGAGTGGGAGGATCCTCATAATTCCCCCTATATAATGTGTAGATATCAATGGATGTCAGGCACACAAGATTAAGATAAAATATAATTCTATCTATCACCTAAATTTTCATAACTTCTAGTAATTAGACCTCGAGACACTTCATCCTCTTCCATAGGTCTTAAAGTGATAGAGATTGTCACAATGTTCTCCAAGAAGACCAAATATCCAAGAAAAACATGCTAGTAACTTGTCTAAAAATATACCTTATTTTATTTTTAGTATCTTTTTTGGTTTTACCTTGAAGAAGCTTTTAGGACCACCCCTCTTCAGGAGGCGAATGTGGGGATGTATCCTCTGAAATCCCTACTACTATGGTTCCATATCATACTACACCACTTTTTTAGCTTCAATGTTGGATTAATCTTAGGTGGCAACCCACCTACCTTCCCACCACTCTATATCCAAGATCATTTGTTCGATCATTCAAATGAATCATCGCAAGATTGCCTCTAGATATGTCATGACCCAATTTTTGCCATATTCTATTTATGGTCTATCATTGAAGTCCTTAGGTGGAATCAAGATAGTTTTTACAAATCCAAAACTCATAAACATATACCAAAGTTGGTAGAGGATACACGGGTATTTCTCTATATAAAAATATGTATAAAATTTATTCGCCACCTGTTGAAGGCATCTGAACTGCCTGGTGAAGTAAGATGACATGTATTGTTCATAGAGGAATATTACATCGATCTGGGACACTAAAACACCACTCTTCGAACAATTTAATTACTCTCTATACTCACATAAAACTCATAGGTTATCAACCATCTGGCCGACTATAGTGAAGAAGGGGTGGATGTTGAATTTTTTTTAATGATATTGTGTATGAATACTTTTTTGCAGAGTGTCAGTGGACAAACCCCAATGATGTTTAGTAGGGATCATCACAAACCGATTCCTAGGGGATGGATAGCATTCGGGGATTAGTATCCACCATGATGACATACAAATACATCAATGTTGGATCTTGAACAACCCATATATTCTCTTGGGAATGATTCAACTTGAGATGCATCCTATAATACTATAGAGCATTAGGAAAACAAACACTCCAAGGATAACAATTTTGAAAGATTCTATGATCCCTGCCACCACCTTGGTCCTCGAGCATATCCCCATCCTTGTGTTCATCACCTGGAAATATCCACCAACTTAGGAAAGTGCTATGAAATGTAGTATAGAGGATCAGTGGGTCCTAGCTATCATCCAGGTTGTACCCCCAACTATGAAATTCTCCGATTTATAGGATCACCCAATATGATCCTGCCTTTCCCTTTTGTGATGTGTTCAGACACTGATTACCTTGTCCTAACATCCTTACCAATGATTCCTTCTTAAAGAATAGGTCAAACAATACCTCTAATGGGATGTACTTTTGGATGAAAATGATTTTTAGCTTCTCCTTCACCACCTGCAAGAGAAGTTATTTTAGAAATAGGGTCCGCCCATGATTTTCCCAGGTATTCTTCGGTGGGAGGAACACATCAAATTGGAATCCTTTCATAGTAATGAAACTGATGTAATAAATGTCCCAAATACTGATGTTGACCTCCCCATGGTGGAGGTGGAATGTTTTTGTGTCTGGATACCATCAACTAAGCAGCTCCAACACCAGATCCTATTGATGATAGATGTGGAACTATGATGTCAATACAACTTCATACAACATGATTTTGTAGATATATTCTCAAAAATCCTCATATGTGTAGAATAATCAGTACATCCATTCCCATTAACATGTGATGTTACCTCTATACCTTATGTCCCAATCCTTCTGCCTGTCTACACAGTCATTCCTCATGCATCTTTTGAAGGTATTGGCATAGTGGGTGGGGTACTCCTCCACCCCCAGCTCTTCTTATGTGATCTTCTTGATCTTTGCATTCAATACATATAAGTCCATTTCATGATTATCTATGCTTGTGTTTCCATGGAAATTGATGTTATATCACTAGAGGCTATCTTCATGAGTGAACCATGATCATGGTGATTCGGTTTAGAATATTGGGATGGCTACTTTTTCTGGTATGCCAAGGTTCCACAAAAGTATACTATCACTTAGAATACAATGCTTCTGTATATGTGATAGTAGGCCAAAGATCATCTTATTTTTCAATATGACCATCCTAGAATGACGTATTTGAGGGTTCCTTGTCATCTTTGATCTTTGTGAAACAAAAGAGGCTTCCCTCTTAGCCGCATTGTGTTGATTTTATATATTGATTGAGTATTGAAATCCAAATAATGGTGTGTGAAAGACCAAATAAGTTGCATGAAAAGGTTGTTCCATTGGAAAAATCAGCCGATGATCATAGAAAAGGATGGAATTTTTGAAAATGTTGATGTATGGAAGATTCAGCAGTTGTGTGTAAAAAAGCAACCGAGAGTTGGTGTTATACGCTAAAAGTTTAGACATATGCAGAAAAGATCATTTTCCTATCATATAAAAAGTCAGTGTACTATACACATACCCCCCTACATATTTATAAGCATGGACTAGCATTTTAGTGCACACACAAGACATCCTCCATGTACTAGACTGATTTCTCATGCATCATTATTGACACACTCCTCTCTTCAGGGTTTCCCTCAGAACCTGACCTTCTAGTCCCCTTTTAGCTTAGATTCCAAGGGGGACTTTGCTGGCACCAAATTCCACACAGATCTATAATGTCCATATTTGGGTAAACTAAAGGCACCCTATGACTCAAAGGAATATTTCGAGGAGCCTAAGTAAGGTGCGCAAAAGTTTCAAAGGGTGTGAAAAAGTATGAATTACACTCTCAAGGCATATTTGCTTCTAATGAGACAGCAAATTGTCCTTTTTTGTATGTTTTCCCACCACGTATCATCAAAAAACTATATGTAAGACCCATTCCAAGCATTAAATCTTGAGTGCTGCCACTGTGGAATTTTCCTATATATTGAAGTTCACCCTCTAGTTTAGGATAATCCTCCGGATGTCAAAGCATCAATTAACTACTGGTATGAAACCTCATTCATTAAAAAATGAAATCCATGGAACCCTCAAGGTAAAATATATTTCACAATAGGTTCCCTAGGAGTCCCCCTTCATGTGGGACATAGTGGGTTAACCCTCTCCCATTTCGTTTTCACTTAAATGAGGTGCGCTCAAAAGAGCCATGTTGTGAAAAACACTTGTATTGGGTACACCATAATCATTATCTCTATTATTCATCTTTCTTGAAGGACTCCAATTTTTCATACACCCTCCATTTCATGATCCATTTTCTTCCTTTACTTCAAATCACCATGTCTAATCCCCTCCTTCACAAAAATCCCATGTATTGGATGTTCCTTCTCTATATAGCCCTCCAGGCTTACAAATAGTGATTTCCTAGTTCCTCACAATGTGTCTCCTATTACAATGGCCTACCTCTTGATTTTCATCATAGGTATGCTAATTGCCCATAATATTTAGCATTGGTATGCTAATTTAGACCTCATGAGTGACCATTCCTCCCTATTATTCAAACATTGAATTGAGAAATCCATCCCCCCTGGGTGTATGTGTGACTATTATGTAATCCCAAGGGGTCGGGAGTGATTCCCAAAATTCTATCTACCTGATGTAAAACTACCTAGCACCAAACTTCCTTGACATATTATGTTAAACTATGGCCTCTTCATGTGCGTAAAATGAAGGATGTCCTATGTATGATTGACATGGAACGGAATCCTCTTCACCCTCCACAACCTCTACACAGGGAATAATATCCTACTAGGAAAGCTTCATGGACTAATCTTTTATACTTTCTTATTGGAGGTAGGACCGTTTCTCCTCCTCTCCCCCTCAGCCAGTAGGTCAGAGAAGGGATGAGCACTAGAGCACCTATTTCTTTTTTCACTCTTTGGGATTTGTCACCATGGGATTCTTCCATAAGTAATCCTGAACCACAGGGAATGATATACTCCTCATATATAATTAGATCCTCCTTAGGAAGATTCCACGTTTAATTCCTACACCATCTCTCATAAACACTTCTTTCAGGACATGAGAATCAGGGCTACTACTTCCTCTTTTTTCTCACATCAAGTAAGATTCATGTGGGATTAGAGTTTAGTAATGTCCATGAAATTCATCCAATCCCGACATGTCTTCTATTTATGCGTAAGCCCCAATAATACTTATGTCCCACGAGAAACTCCTATGTGTAATCCCCACCACATTATCCACTTCAATTGGGCCACCTCCTTAGGTGTAATAACTAATGTCACTTCCAAAACTATACAAAATTTTATTCCAAATCAACTGGGATATGTTGGAAACCTCCTCGAGGTTCAAGCCCAACACCCTAACTATTCATCTATTCCATCCACTTCACCAAACAATTCATCGACACCTATCATAATTTTACCCATGCCACCATATCCTAGTGAAATCATGCCAACCACTTAGGTCGTTTATACACATAATCCACAACGACATCACCACTAGTCCTAAAAGCACCTGGGATGATTCCATGTGGAAATTCCACACACTTCAAAACAATCCAACCTAGATAAATCCTCTTGTGAATGGAAGTTCACATGTGTAAGAACCACTCCATCCAGTAAACATCTTAGTTTTTATCATTGTATTCTAAAAATGGTACTTAAGATGCCTCTTTGAGGTTCAATTTTGAACAATGACAAACCTTGGTGCCCCCTTCTAGGGGAACTCCCATCTAATCCACCTTCATAGGTGTTTTTATTGGCCTTAACGATATGAAATTATCCATTCCCGGGATATGACACCTTAGGTATTATATCACAAGGCATTCTGACGTATCCATCTGGTAAACTTTGGTGTTCCCCTCTCAGTTGTGCACCTCCTTGATCCTCCTCCAGCGGTGTTCAGATCATCCTTCGCGATGTGATATCTCCCCGTTGTGGTATACACCTCCTTGGGTCCTTCTTCATGGGTGTGCTGATCCACCCATATGATAAAACATTTAGGTGCTCACTCCCAAGGATGCACCTTCTTGATATTCCTCCACCGAGAATTTTGATCAACCTATATTTGGCACTTTAAGACATTCAACTCAAGACCTGTCAAACGGATACCTCACGTTGAACATGTTATTCTTGAGGAAAACCTTATAATATAAGCCTTTGGCACCAGGTATATCATGATAGACATGGGATTCCTTGTGTATTTCTCTTGAGATGCCTGCATGAGGTACCATCATATGAGGAAGAAGAAAGGTGACCAATTTCCTAGTGTCCAGACATGTGAGTGATGATCAATGTGTCTGCTCCCCTAACCAAAGGTTTCTACCCTGTTAAGACCCCATGGAATGTCCAAACAAAAGAATCATAATTAACTAACATCTAGAGAGATATGGTTTGAAGAATGAGCTTCACAAACACATATTAATGTATGAGGGAGACCGAGACTAGGCAAAGAGTTACAAGGAAAAATCCATGGAAAGAGGAATCAATATCTCATAAACCCACTTGGAACAAGGAGAAGACATTAATGAGAAAGTGATGAATGTCTTCTGCCTTTGGAATGTAGGAATGTGGGGTACAATAAACTCCATCATACAATAAAATGCAAGGCAGTGCACCCTAGTTAAAGCATTAGAAATAGTTTCAAAGGTCCATACAAGCATTTCTATGACCATCAATCCTCCTCCCATCATCGTGAGGTGCAAACATAGTAAAAGTATCCCAGATAATTAATTAAAATGTATTATAATTAATTATAATCAATTATAATGAATTATTTAGTTTTAGAACAACATGTTATCACTGAATAAATCACTGGGGCACCAAATCACACTGATACTCATCCCATCCAGTCACTAGTGGTATAAATTAAAATCTCATTACCCATCCATCCCCAAGCCCTAAGTAGAGAACCATTTCAAAACATAGTTTACTTTAATTGAAAATGTAAAAGTAAAATAATTCTTTTTTTTCAACATTCATATGCTGAAATAAAAAAAAGTTATTTGTGGATATTGTATCATGATATCCTCTTACTATGATGCATCAAATCCCCATTGAAAATGGGAAACTTCGATATCCTTTGATGAAATCACTATTTTTATTTAAACCAAACAACATTATGATCCGTGGAGAATTAGGGAAAGAAGATAAATGGAAGATGAGAATAAGGACTTACCTAGAAATTCCCTCTGATCTCCCATGGAATCACCTCAAATTATGTATGAAGAAGGAAAGTGTGGATCTAACTATAAACATCTTTTGCACTGCATTTATCTAGAGAATAAAGGGGTTTGATCCCCCTTTCAATGAAAACATATTTTATGTAATTCAAAAAAAGATGGTAGCCACCACACTAATAAATTTTGGGGTAATACCCATGACACCATTTTTTAGTGTCTAAATTTATCATTAACACCACTTAAATGCAAATAATTTCATGAATTCCCTATTCATGATGACAATAGTCTACTGCTATAGTTTGAAGAATCTTTGATCCCCCCGAACCCACTTAAAACAGCCTCTTGAACCACTGGTTCATCACCCAATCCTTGAAAATCTTCCTAAGAAACCATTTTAGGATTATGAAACCCTCAAAATCTTAATTTGAGCCTTGGTTCTCAACAAGAAATGTCTTCCAAATTCAAATTTCCAATGAATCTTTCATAAATTTAGGGAAAATCAGTATTAAAATCTCTCCACCAAAACACTTCCCATCCTTGAGAAGTCTCATAAATATAAAAATAACCCACAAGACCTACATGGGTCACTAATCCATGTCTACTTCATCATGTTCTACTCGTAATTTCCAAACGTTCTCCATACTCAACAATATCGAAACTACCATTATAAACTATTCGAAAATACTATAATAGTTCCAAAAATCACATGTCCATACTAATACCCCACAGTGGCATTATCCAAATAAACAACCATTCAAGGATCTAATCTCCATATGGCTCTGATTGTAATGATCGATTCTGAGGCATTGTGGTCCCCACTATCATAATAACCTACTAAAACTTGTTCGTTGTAGTCCCAAGTACCAATAGAAATTTCTTCCATATCGAAAAACAAAAAAAAATAATAAAAAACATCCAACAAATTATGGTACTATATGTAATATTCATTTTTAATCCAAGAGAGATGAGTATCAATCACCCATAAATAGGTCCCACATACGCTGACCTCTCCTTGAAAGGACATAAGAAAACCTTGAAGTACCTTTTTAATATCCAATATGATGTAATCAAATAACGGTGCTAGATTCCCATGATTTACATATCTTTTACCTCATATGATACCTTTATTATGTTCCATAACATTATTTACCCCTAAGGCATGTGATAAAACTGGGTTTCAAAACTGAAACATGTCATGAAACTGTTTCACCCGAAGAAAGATGTCACGAAATAGGTTGACCCCCTAAACCTTGTCACAAAAAATGTTTTACCCTTGTATAATGTATCAAATGAGGGTTCACCTTATTAATTACCTTTATATTACAAAATAAAAATACTTAGCTCAATGACCATGATCGGACTATACCCATTACCTCATTTTAATATCAATCTGTCATTTTCCTCAAAACTAGATAAACCAAATTTAATAGCTATCTAGGGTCCAATTTCCATATTAACCATTTAATAACTGGTCCTATCACTACCATGAAATCAGAAACATGTGATTTTTCCACCATATCTCACACCTTATCCATTATTACACAAAATTAAGGGATGAAACTGTCTCACACATAGTTGATATCCCTCATGAAACCTAAATTTTCACCCATTCATAAGTTATGAAGATGTCATATTTCGAATCCTCAAGATTATAATAACAATTAGGGTTATTACCCCAAAATTAAAATGGTGATATTTCCATAATATATATTAGCTTATACTACTCCTCTAGCACATTCTTAAAAGATCCACAATCAGACGAGTGTCACTTATCCCAAGATACACTCATCTCATCCATTCAATAACTAACCGACATTCACCCAGATCGGTTGCACCACTACGACTGATCTAATATTAGTGTCTAATATACCATATATGGACATATCTAATTTCATAAAACCTTATCCTCCCATGATTTCATGTTTTTTTTTTCAAAACTCCTCTTTCCAAAGTAGTAGGTGTACACTCCTATTCTACCCAATCACATCATCCAACTAATACTCCTACAAGTTGTACATCATCAAAAAAAGCATGTCATGGATAAAACATAAACTGAACACAATCCATGGTCGGATAATATCAAAAAAATCCTTATCTACCACATAAATCCAATACAATCATGATGTTCCACCCACACTCTGACCACACCACTAAAAGTGCATCCAAAACACATTGGGATAGACATCGACTAAATATATCCCATTAACGCCAGCCTTAATACCAAAAAACCTCGGTTTTCACCTCTATATTTCTATAATTAAGGGTAAAACTCATATAAAACAATATCATAACCATCCTGATTTTGTAAACTTTGTTTCACCCCTCATGTATCAATCTTAAACAAAAGGACCTACCTGAGGTAACCTCCCACTAGGTTACCCTAGGAGAAACACCATAAATTGTCCCACTAAATTCTGATCCATGTCTAAAGGTCTCTAAGTCTCCACCTAGATTAATAAGAAATGTATCTCACAAGATCAAAACCCAAGGGTCTTTATCCACGTATCCATCTCAAACATAATGTGGAATCCAAAAATCTGAACCCAATTACCCACTTGGTACCAGTTCTCAGGAGAATCCACACACTGGATTGTCCCTATAGAATCCCAATTCAACATTCACCACAACCATACCGAATAAAATTATATAGAATTATATATATCTAGCTAATAAATTCCCCATTATTTTGTGAAGTATAATTATATTCCAAGATATATGGGAAAATAAAAAATAATTTGTCATGAGAACATTAAATAACTGAACCTAAACAACCTATACCCAAAATGGGTCCACTTCAAATTCATCATGTCTATATACCAACCTATCTAAGGTCATTTTACCTCCTGTTCCCATGGATTTCATCACTATCATCATTGTCAAGTATCTCAACTTGGATTCACATGACATTCCTTAAGAAGGAAATGAATATACAAGTTGGGCTAATTGTGTATAATTACACTATATACTTATAAGATAATACCCTGTATGAGTATTTTTTGACACTTTAAACAACTAAGCCTCATTAATTAGTGAAAACATGCAAACTTTTCAACTAATACATGTCATGTGAGTCATACTTTCTTGATATAATGCATGAGATGCCTCTTACCTCTGTAGGGAAATAGTCAAAATCAAATCATTTGCATCTTTCCAATGGGAAAAAACCATAGACCAATTATAAATCAAGAACCAATAATATCCATGTGAGTCACCATAATTGAAATCAAAACAACCATAACAACATAATCAAAAAAATTAATTCTATATTAAATTCAACCTATAATTTCTCTCAGAATAGGTGTTCCCAACACACATGTCCAATATTCATCACGTGCTCTTTCACATTTATGTATCACACATATACCAAACACAAATATAGTAAAAAAACAAAAATATCTCTAGTAACACTTTTATAGGTCCCGACCTTCCTAGACTATGACCCTAGCCCTCTAACCCCATGGGTCTCCTGTAATTCCTTGGATTCCTTCTGAATAAAAAAAATCTATTAGCCACAAAGGTAACATATAAAACAAATGAATGTTCCCACATTAAAAAAAATATTCTTTTAAATTTATTTTTTCTCAGTCACACACACCATGTGAGAATTACTAGGAGGTCTCCCATCTTAACACTACCTTATAACAAGCCCACATAACTATCGAGTTCAAATTTTCTTGTTTACACAAAAGAATGATGAACCTTATTGACATGTGTATTATCATTTAACCCTTGAATTATCACTTTTCTAGAGGTTTTACACTCCCTACCAATATAATGGAAAATTCCCTTATTGTGGACTTAACACCTCAACCCTAAGTAGTGGCTTACCACTTCATGGTGGGTGTTAGATCTGATACCATTTTTGATTACTTGAAATTATCAGGCTATTAACCTAATCAGTTGAACCCATGCTTCTCCCATAACACCTTGGTTTTCATATCATCAAAACATTGTATACTACCCAATAGGGTAATTTGTCAGATAAATGAAAGTCACCACATGACAACACAAGTTCTTATAGTATGACCCTTCCTCACTAATACACACATCAGATCTCTTCATTAGATGTTACCCATCCTAAAACTACTCCAATCCAAGCATTCATAACTGTATAGTTCAATTAAAGTAGTCTTTAGAAATGAAATGCACACCTTATTAACATGGATTTAATATTTATCCTTTTATGTCTCACCCTTATAGGGGTTTTACAAATACAACCATCTATTAATAGTTTCTTGTTATTTGTTAGTGTTCTAGTATCTCACCAAAAAATGGGGGAGGGATGGGTTAGTATTTGACCAATGGAGTTATAAATATATTTGGTGAATTTTTATTCTCTTTGTGTCCTTTATATAACCTAAATCCTTTATATATAAACAGATACAAATTTTTTAGATTATTTATAAATTTTTAATAAATAAAGGAATGGTTTTTATGTATTTTTTATAATGTACAATACCATATTAATTCAAGACTTTTAATCAGTATAATATTTGTTTTTTTAAAGAAACATACTTTTAACTAAACTAGATACATTATGAAATATTTTTTAAATTGTTTAAATGATAAATTATATAGATAAATAGGTATACTAATGAAAAAATGTAATTAAAAATATTGTACTTTATGACTAAAAACATGTCAATCAATATTATGTATAACTTAAAAACTGTTTTACCCCAATATATTTATAGAATATCTATTAAAATATTCCTCTTTAAATAAATAAACATAAAAATTATGAATATTTATCATATATAAAAACAGAACCATACATGCATATTTATCACCTTTTTATTGTGTACCTAAATAATTTACATGAATATCATGTTTTAATTAAACAAGTTGTTTCATTAATTGATTATCTATATTATCAATTATAGTTACATTAATGTTTTGAATATTTATCCTGTAAATAATCTTAATTAAAATATACTATATAAAAAGTAATTTTTTATGAATCAAATTAAAATTAGATTCCATGACATGAGAAATATTCATTTTGTTTTCATAAAAGATAAACATAGATTTTTTTCATTGAACTATCACAAAAAAAATAATGATATTCCTTATTTAAAAGTCTTATTATACCACTTTTATTGATTTAATATTGGGATCAGATTAATTAATCATTAATATTTAATATTACACTAGTTAATTAAATTCTAAATAGATTGTCATCCTTTATTATAAAGATTTTTTCATTATATTTATATTTATTATTCATCAAAAAAAAATATTAAATATGGGAAATTCATTTCCTTTGGTATTTTTATAGTAGTGTAGTGTATCATCATATATTAGAATTAAAAGACTCACCAATTTTATAGAGAAACTATACCCTATTAGAATCATATTAATAAATGATCAACACTAAGTAGGGGATGGGGGTATTAGTGTTGATAAAATTTTCTTCTTCGAGGACAATCATCCTCAATATGGTATGGTAATGACATATGAACCACAATTCATGTAGACAAAAAATTTATAGAATAATATATTTTATCAAGGATCATTCCCAATGAGGGTTTTTTATTCCTTTATGTATGGGGTTTTTTATTCCACTAACACATGACTGGTATCTCATTATCAAAACCAACTAAGGGAAAGATAATTTCCTTAAACCCTTGGTAGTATCCCACATAATAGGTTTTTCAAGTACCAACTTGATATAATGAAAATGATGATAAAAACTAAATTGTTAGATAATTATTCAGAAGAAAATATTTTATATAATTTATAATTGATGGATATGATCTTATCGCATGTTTCCCAACAATATCCTAACAGCCATCAAATTGGATTCCTTTTAACAATTCCTTTACAAATAATAATCATATTAAGTTTCCTTGATATTTTTTTATATGTTCCTTACTATACCATGTAATAAAATTATCATGAAATTTAATAGGGTCTTACCGATCTAAACTCCAATGAAATTATATAGTGTCAACCATTGAGTAGGAACAAAAATAACCCACAAAAGTAATGCAATTACTACTATGTATCATTCCAAAATCTCCCATTTTAAAATACATTTGAATATGTATAATATTTTGAAATTTGATTCATTATGGAGAGACCACCGTAATTAAAAAGTTATATAAATTAACAAAAAACATCATCAATGAACAATAACGTATGTTGCAGTGGAATAAACTCATTTGTGATGTGACATCCTTTAATCACCAAATCATTGAAAAAATAATAATATTCATTGTATCATGACTAACATCATCATGAAATAAAAATTCTAGCATCATATATGTAACTACACCAAAACCTTACTATGTCAAGGGTAATCCCCAAAACCTTATGTATTTTCCTTTTTTTAATTTCATGCTCTTAAGATACTCATTAATATTGAAATACCATACTATTAGGTGTTATTTTCAATCCATATATTTTCACTTTCAATTTTCATACCTTACTTCCATTTATAAGAATAAAATCCTAAGGTTATTCAATATACACCTATCTATTCGTATCAATATTCAAGAAGAAGGATTTAACATACATTTGATGGGTTTTGCAGTTTCTTTATACTATATTGGAAAGAAAGATATTGATGATCTCAAGTTAGGATATAGGAAAAAATGTTTCATAACATACTTTTCCACTAATTTGGGAATTTTTTTCATTCAAACCAATATGCATTTATTTCTTACAACCTAAATTTTTTCATTAAACTTGTTTCAGAAAACCTATTTTTTATAAAAAAATTTTATTCTCTTCACGTTTGTGTGAAATATTAAATGTCTTAGTCTTTTTAGTAAAATTATATTATTTAATCATTCATTATTCTCTTACGTTTAATCAATTGTTTTTTATTAAAAATTTTAATGTACAATAGTTTGACTAACTATTATGTTTTTTTCTTATTTACATCACATTATTATGATCTCCAGAGATATTCTCAATATCAAAACATTTTATCATTATCAAATTTATTCAAATTTTCCTAAAACATTCAATGACTTCACTAGAATAGGAAAACAATACACATAAAACATGTATATTTTTATTCTCTTCATTTTATATAACATATTTATTATTGATTATTTAGTATAATTATAATTAATGACTAATTTTATTTTATCATAATTTTCATTATTATTTTCAAATCATGATAAGAAACCAAATCCTATGTTTTATTGTTGTAGTGTCAATAATAAATTTAATTTTAAATGTAGAAAATAAATATTTCATATCCATTTTTCTCATAAAATATTCCACAATTTTTTCCATTGCTATTGATTAAGTGTGTAGTTCCAATCACTATTAAATTTTTCTAATATGGATTCCTCTTTAAATATATTTCATTCAAATTAATATCTAAATTAAACTAATATAAACTCATGTTTTTAATGATTGTAAAATTTATAATATCTTTCTTGAAAATATAACTTATGGTATCATGCTGAATGAGTATTATTATATCCATATCATCAAGTATATATTTATTATATTCAGAATCTCCATTTTGTTGTGGAGTGTATGATGAATTTAAATCATGACTTATACAATGTTTTCAAGATATTTTAATAACGTTATATTGGTATATTCACTCCCACTTTCAGACCTTTTTAGAGGAAAACATTTTTTTCTCGTCTAGTTGTCTAAATCATTTAAATATGTTTATGGATAAAGATTATGATACATAATCACAAAATAATTAATATATTAAAATAATTTATGAATGTGATGATATACTTATCTCATATTAAAAACATTATACTCTTGGGAACACATAAAAAAAGTGGATACACTTGAGTGGGTTTCATGTTTCAATCTCAATCCATTTATAGATTCTATTTACCATTTTATACTTTTGACATGTTTTGTAAATAGTGGTTTTGAATTTCTTTTATGTAGGTATATTATTTTGTTCGTCAGCATTAATCAACCATATAAAGTTATTTTCTGTTATATGGATAATTATTTTATGACATGAATATCTTTATGATCACATAAACATGAAATAATCAGTTTTAGATTATCCATGTAAATATATTAGCATTAGTTATCATTCCTCTTAAAGCCAATGATCCATATTTAAACCATTTCTTGATTAAGCCTTTTTTTATTGAATCTCACCACATTTACATCATCACACATCTATTGCAAGCTTATCAAAAAGAATCACCTCTCATAAATGAATATGAGTTTTTTAAATTTTCTTGATTTTCCGCAATATTTGATGCTCAAACCTCATTGATAAGAAGTTAACTATCATTAAAATAGTAAAAAACTATACCTTCATAATTTTAATTAGTGTTTTTGTTATTAAGATCACATAGAATGTGTGATGAGAAACCAATATTTACGGTCTATCAGTTCTTAGTTTTGTATAACTTGTTTGATAACTCAATAATAATTGATTTATGTGTGGATTTATTATTATTTTTGAATATTTTTTAAACTAAAATTCAGTTTTTATTATGAAATATATATTTTAAGACATTAAGCTAAAAACCTTTCTTTGTAGTCACATCGTTAACAAACTCATTTCAGCTTTTAAAATATATTTTTTCTATTTCAACTTTTTTATCTAGAAGTTATAGAATCAAGTTGGTATTTATTTTGTCTCCCCATTATCTCATGCTCTCACATTTGTATGGGTAGAAACATATTATACCAACACATGAATGTTTTTGAAGAAAAATTTATTACACCAACAATAACTCTAAAATATCATTCATTACTAAAAAATCTTCTCATGAAAGGGTTAATTCCCTAATTCTATTTTCCATATCAGATCTGATGATTTCAACAAACCCTTTTTATAGACACTTACTTGGGTAATTAAATATGGCTCATATTTTTTTATAATTTTTTACCCTATATATATTAGAATGTTTCAATTTATATTGAATTTTTCTACTATGAAAACAACATGATATTTACTAGACACACTCACAATTATGATCCCAATTTAGTTATTTTAATATTAATCTTTATTTATTCATATCCAATAACATATATATAAATAAATATTTGTCATTAATTATTTAAAAATATATCTAACTATTACAATGCCTTGATTTTCTTATCATATGTCTTGGAACATTCACCAATTTTATGATATCATTTATATAATTGAACCTGAATTTATTCATGTACATAAAACATTTAACAATTATCACCTTTTGACTGTCATTATGTTCATATTTAATAATGATTGTATAAGAAATATCATTAATTATATTCTTTCTCTTAGTATTTTTATGCAATATCCTCTCAAATTCCTTGACTATATTATCATTCTCAATATTTTTTTGAATGTTTCAAGTATTTCATAGAGATTTGAATTTCCATCTATATATTCTACAATCTCTTTTAATAACATCTTTATGAAAACCATGATTGTATTATATTTATAATATTAACCTTATTTAGTAGAAAAATAATTACAAATTTTAGTATTATATTCCAAGTACGTAATTTATTCATCTTTTTGAGAAATCAATTATTTTTAGTAGTCTCTTTAGAATTTTATTTTATTATAGTTGATCTCCTCAACATCAGAAGAATATTATTTTAGATATAAAAAGTTATTTATGAATAAATTATATTGAAATAACTTCATCCATTATGATTAAAGATGATTTATTTTAAAATACTCTCTATTATTGAATGATCCTTTTAGTCCTTCACATTCATAAGCATAATTAATATTTTAAAAAGGAAACTTTCTATAAATTTATAAATATTACCATAGTTATTAAATTTAAAAAGCTAGTCACCCTGATACTTTTCGTTCCCATTTCGATTTTTCTTTATAAAAATATGAGAATCTCATAAAAGAATTACATGTTCTAATTTTATTCAAGATTATCCTTATAATATTTGATCTTAATATTCTTGATATATTTTAATGAATTAGATTTTTATTTTTTAGACTTTAATTTTTGGTTACCTCCTCTTCTCATCTCATAGGAAAAAATTTTGTTGTGAAGTTTATCAATTTTTAACTAGTCAATATCTCTATATTTAAGAGTTGATATGTTAAACTAAAATATATATGTATGAATTCTCATAAGATTATTCACCACCATGGAGTCTTATAGTGTTTCTCCGTATTCTATGATGGTGCTAACTATCATTTTATCTTCGGTAAATAACTCATCTAGAGATTGTTCTTTTGAATGATCACATCTTCAAAATGACTTATGTATAGTTACAAATTTGTTTCCATGATACATTTTTTATATGATAGATGTTATGATTTTTTCATTATCTAATTAGAATTTTTTCAACCCATTACATTACTTATTTATTTATTAGATAATAAAGAAAATAGTACATTCCTTACCATTCCTTTATTTTTAACATTAATCTAATAATGTGACCTCATACATGCATGCTGATATACTAGAGGTTACTTACGAGAAGAGAGAGTATATAGTGATACCAAGGAGGGAAAAAATAACCATTAATCACCATTGATAGAATATATAATTCAATATAACACACTCAAATAAATATAAGAAACATTATAGATACGTCCAATAAATGGTAAATAACCTATCATATAATCTAATAGAATAATCTATTTAAATACTACATGAATAATGCAGAGACAAAAAAAATTATCATAAGAAGATCATATACCTCTCAGACTACAATAACAATATCGAAAATCAAAAAACACATGGCCCTGAGTCCAAACTAGTCCCATATCTTGACACCTTACAATATATCCATATAAAAATAATCATCATATGTTTTCTACTCTACCCATTCCTACAATTATGAGATCTTATGGGAAATAAGAGTGTCAGGGCCACCCAAGATTATTGTGATTTGAACACAATTTTCTATCAAAAATCAGGTTCATAACATATATATTTTATTAAGTGAATGCAAAAAATAATATTCTTATAAGAAATAAATAATCATATATAAGAATAAATATGACACCCCAATATTTCATAATACGTTATTTATTCAAAGTAATTCAATAACTTGCACTACACACAACACTGAATTAAAGCGAACCACGACTTATAAAACTTTCCGTTCAAAAGTGGTTATGAATAGTATTAACTGAATTTTGAACTTTATATAATATTTATAATTTTAGAATACATATTATGATTTTATTAGACATAATCTAGAACTAATTCATTTTTTTCAGATAAAAGAAGTATTTTTAAAAAATGTAATTTTACCGCCTTTTGATGGAGAACCCTTTTTAAATCCAATATTTGAAAATTTTATATATTCAATTTGACAAATTTATCTTCTTATTTAGAATTTGGACATAATAATTTAGTTTCAATAAATTTTTGGTGTTTTGCTGATAACTTTCATATTTGGGTGAATAGTGGAAAATACTATATTTTAACTAAAAACAAATTTTTTAATCAAAATAATTTATAGTGTTGAATTATACATTTTAATGGTTTCTAATTATAATTAGATTATATTTTTACCATTTAATCCAATGATGGTCATTGTAAGAAATTTCACTTTGAAGTTGGATATAAACAAGTGTCAATATTTTGATAGTTATTATTTCTTAAAAATACGTTTTTTGGTTTTGAAAACGGAAATTAATTTTATTTAATTAATGCAACTTCAATTTTTTGAAATTGGTAAAATAGAATTTATTTTTGAATTAAAATATCAAAATTATCTTAGGGTGAAATTTTGATATTTTTTTGAAAACTTTCAATTTTTTGATGAATAGTAAAAAACACTGAGTTATTGTTTAAAACAAAATTTTTATTTAAATAATTATTTTTTTATGTAAATTTTTTTAGGTCAAAATAGAAACATAATACCTATATAAGTTCAATTTAATTCATTGGAGTCAGTTTATAATAATTTTAGATATATAAAAAGTTTATCGAACATTTTACCATCTTTTACCCACCTCCTCGGAGCATTTGCAAATTTTCATTAAACATAATTTTACAATTTTTGTGAACTAAATTTCAAAAATTAGAGAGACATGGTTGATATTAGTAAGTAAAATTTTGTTCAATATGATGAAGATAATTTTTGGTGAATAGTAATTTATGACTTTTATTTACGACGGTTAAAGGTAAATAGGGTAATTCAAGGTAAAAAAAATATTATAATAATACAAAATTACCTTAACACTTGTCATAACCTTATTGGATGAGTAATTATTGACCATTAGAATCCTTGGGTCTATTATGGGACCCCATGGAGCCACTTATGAAAGGTATGGACACTTTATTTTAATTAACTTAAATTAAAGGAAAAAATGACATAATCAAATATCTTTTAGTAAATAAAATTTTTAAATGGTGTTATATAAGTGATATTTTCGACTAGAAATATTTTCTGGAAAGATACAAAGATTTACTAAATAATAGTATTTTATTTTTATTATTTATACAATAAATAATTTAATTTTTATATGACATAATGATGATGTTGTCATTACCTTATTAATGAAATATTAAAAAAATGATATTATAAATATCCAAATAAATGTAATTTGATACTTTTTATGAATTACACTAATTTTATAGGTTAATATTACATATTAGGGTTGGTTAGATGAATGTTTTTTGAATTAATAATGCTGTTATGAATTTTGAAAAAACAAAATATCAAATAGTGTCAAAATTAACATAAAAGAGTTCTTAAAACAAATATTATATTATTAATTGATGTTCTATTCCTAAAAATATAATGTTCATCCAAAAGACTTATATAATGATATTTGAATCATTAATTATCCACTTGGGGTTAGTTTGAATGTATTTAGTAAGTTTATTAACCATATAATATAAAAATACAAAGAGACATGGTAAATGTCAAACTATTTAACTAAGAGTTAAATCTAAAAGATTAGATTAATATTGTGACCCAAACCTGTCTAAAACCTATTGGTTGAGTGTTTTTCTACTCATACCCACCTTAAACTTTAGATAATCCATTTTTTTCTATTAGAAAACGAAAATTATTTTATTATTAAATAATATTTCTAGGTTTTCCTAAGGTACCCCTCACCTCTCTTATAAAAGGTCACTCCCCCTACTCTCTAATTCACACCTTCAAATCCATTTGGATCGGCCAAACCCTGAAAAAAAAACACTCTCAACTATCATAAATTTATTTTAGAGGCCTTCCTTTAGTCATAAATCCAACCTAAGGAGCCCTTTTGATCAAATCAAAAGGAAGAACTTGAATAAGAGGTAAATATTTCATCACCACTTTCAAGTTCTTTTCTTCCTCCTATTCCTCTTTATTTGTTGTCTCTATTATAAAATAATAACTCCAGTATCTTCTATATACTGTTATGTTATTATAAATATGGTACAACCATATTCATTATTCTATCAATCCTTTGAATGACATGTCACCGTACGTGCGTACGTACGGCTTACCGTCTCCACGACATGGTGTAATTGTTATTCAATACATTATTATTTGGATGGGTATAATAATGATGTGTAATTGATGTAAATAATAAATATAACATGATAATGATTCTGTATATATGATATACCATCCAATTATATATTATTTTAATATCAAAAGAATGATATTGTCACTCGTGCATATATACAAGTGATCGTCTCCACGAATGCGATGGGATTCATTCCCCATTGTATCCATTAAAGACTAATTTTCATTGGATGATTAAAAATAATGTTTAAAAACTTGATATAATTTTGGATATAAATAATATACATCCCATCCATAACAAATATGACTCTCATAAAAAACAATATAAAGGAAAATGAATCCGTTAACACCCGAAACAATGATAATACTAAGATATTGTTAACAAAAAAAGTTAAAAGATCATATATGATATCATATTAATGTATATGATTCTTGTATAATTTAAATACAATTATTTCACCATTATATAGTAGGTTAACCTACCCTCAACCATGGAAAAGTACAAGGTAAGGGTTAATTATACAATATCTTCATTATCTGAGGTTGTTTATACATAATTATCTACTGTGACCTCTTTATAAACCACATCCATGTTTCTTAAAAATGCATTTTAAAACATTCTTAATATTTTATAGACTATGGGTTAAAGTCATTTATACCCTTTTTTTACTTTTATAATATGGTTATAATGGAATATTTCCATCGTTTTCCAAATAAGGTCCTTTATAACCTTTTGAACAAAATTACGGTAAGAACATAATTTTTTTAATTTATACGGTGGGTGCACCTATTTTCCACGATTATAACATCGTCTAAGCTTCCCTTACAAGCTTATAAAAATATTTTCAAAAAAATGTTTTCCTTATACTTATGTGACTCTTAAATGATTTCAAAATATAAAGAGGTATTTATCTAAAAAAAGGTTTTGATTTCATCTATGCCAACATCCTTTGATGGATTTTAAGTTTATTTGATGTTTATTTATTATGATACAAAACTACCATATTGTATTGATGGTTTTGTGATATATTTGAATGTGGATGTGCTATTTTTATACCATTCATGGTTGATGGTTAAATTATTGACATTTCGTATGCTAGTTTTAATACGAATGTTTATGTTATATTTAAACCTTTTCATATGAGGAATATATTGGACTTAGTAAGTGATGGGTGGAGCCTGCTATAGCTCTTATATGCATCGGTAGGTCTCATGAGACAACTTGACGTGGAATTGGATAAGGGATTTACCATTTTGATATATGGTTTTGGCCTAGGCCTTAATCATTTTTAGACCTCTTGGCCGAGGTCTAGACAAAATGTTTCCGAATGTTTGGAATTATACATTCCCTCATTATGAAAATAATATTGATGGTCCATGTGGTCATTCGACTTGTAGAATACCCATGATTATGTTTTATTATGGCATTATTTACTCATCTCATATTCCTTCCATAAATGTATTCATGTTTATTGGTAAGGAAATGTGGTTTCAATTATTCACCATGCTTAATATTTATGTTATCTTCCACTGTATTGCTTAACCTTAATGAGAATTTGAGCTCACAAATTTCTTATGTTTAATTTTCCCAAGATATGAAGAAGTTAGTTATGAGTGACATGGAGGCATAATCTAGGAGGATTGGATGTTTCTAACAGAATAAATTCATGTTTTACTTCTTTTCAGGTTGTAACGTTGAACATATGTATGAATCTTGTTTCAAATAATACTAAACTGATCTCTCTTTTGAGACATGATTTCTTTGTTATCATGCCAATGTTATGTAATAATGCCTCGACTCTGGGTAACTAGGGTTTGGGTGTTACAGTTGGTATCATAGGAAGTTCAGTACAATCCTTGTAAACCTGATTTAGATAAACTCTGATTAGAGCACATTACCCTAAGATAGACATTGAGGATTAGTACAAAAGAACTTCATAGAATTTTGGCACTGTAGAGATTTTGTTAGTTTTCCAAGAAAATACATCCCTGTCAGAATACGAGCAGGTAGAGGTAGCTCTGGAATAGATGTACCTAGGTGTAAAACCACAAAACACTACTTTGAGCTAGACTCGAACGGGAACTGGTGCATGACAACGGTCCTTGCTGCACTCTTGGTTACGACACTTCCAGAGGATATGCTTTGGATAATTCTCATTTTCTTCAAAAGTCAATACGAAATATTTATGAGTATATACCTCCTCAAATGAAATATTTTTATGATTATGGATTATATCCATAAACTGTTCAATTTATGTTTGTTATTTTGCATGTTTAGAATTATTCATTGTAATTCATACACTGACCTAGTGTATGAAATTGTATAGAAATGGCACCCAGTAGAAGGAATGTGAACTCCTGCAATACATATAATCCAAAGAGAAAGAAGGATCATATATTTCATTGTATTAATCCAACATTTAGAAGGAAGATAATCCCCCATGTATTCTCAACATATTAAGAAATAGTATCATGTGTTAATAATATAAGTAAAGAATTCTATGAGTCTTATGGGTTTGAAGGGATGCAAGAGAAGAAAAGGATGGAAGAGAGAAATATGGATAAAGGGAAGAGGGAAAAGAAGCATTTTCTCATATGTGATAACTGTGGAAAGAATCACCTTGGTAAATGCTTGAAGGAATGTGAGTTTGTTATAAGTGTAGAGAAAATGGAAACCAAGTATATGATTTCAAGGGTAAGAAAAAAGTTTCAAATGTACAATGCTTCATCTGCAAGGAGTTGGGGCACTATGTAAATCAATGCCCAAATTATCAGAGTATACCCCAAATGCTGCTATTGGATAATAATAATGTTATGATACTACCGAAGATGAAGAAGAATGATTATATTTCTTACATTGTTATTAAATTATTGAGTCATTTGAGTATATTATTAATGATGTATATTTTATAAGAATTATAGAGTATATAAGGATTGTACTATAGTAATATTTCATTAAGGACTTGATATTGTGTGGAACCATGAAAAGTGACTCAATAGTAGGTAAATTTTTGGAAAATACATGGTTGAAGGAAATATAATCCTTAATATGGTCATGATAATGAGGTAAAGATTTTGGAATAAGAGATTGTTTATTTGGATAAATTATATTGTATATTCTTGACTTCCTTGGAAGTTATTAATAGTTTTTTTTATTACATCATTGTTGGAATATTCAATTTTTTCTGGATATAAGGAATATATCCTGTATGATATAAAAGATAAGTGAGAATGAATTTAATAAATAAGGTTTTATGGTAATTCAGGGTGTTACCATGTTTTAAATAATACCTGATGAAGGTGTTTACATGTTACTACGTGGAAAAATGGATCTTCATTGTATTTAACTTCCTTATAAATTTTGTACTGTGAGTTTGGATAGAAGTATTTTAGATAAGTCTAAATGTTGGAATGGATTAAGTTTGAAATTGGATACTATTATTAAGGTTATTATTGTATTTTTATAAAAATGACAACACAAAGACCATGTGACAACACGTCGTGTCAGACAAAGCTGCGGGAATTGAACCCACAACTATAGTGCGATTCGGATTTACCACCTACCACTGGACTACGTGAAGTCCATGGATTGTATAATGTGGTTTATTTTTTAAAATGGTATGATAGGTGAATTATAAATTCATTTTTTTTGGAACCCTATACGAATAGGATAAATAGAATATATTTTTAAATTCTATTATCTTTTAGAGTGAAAGATGAGTTTGTGGTAGAAATTAGTTAAAGGATGGAACTCTACTCATCAAGTACATATTTTTGTCATCTCTTATTCAATGAAGAAATTAATTCTTAACCATTAGGTAAGTAATCTTAAAACTAAAAATGTGTTATCCTAATACCTTATATTTTGTTGAACTGATGATATTTTAAATCATCATAGATTGATGGCTTTGAGGACCTCAATTCTATAATTGTTTGTGACTTATGACCACAATCACTGCGTATAAATATTTACATTTTACCTCCAATTATGTGTCTATAATTACCACCAATGTTCTTAAAATCAAGATCAAAATTTGATGGTGACTTTATCATTCCTGTTTTTCCTCTTAACAAGACTAAATTTTATTAACCTAATTTCCGATGTGGGTTTTACCACAAAGGTATTTTCACTTTTTAACCTTTTATTTTCGAAGAACAATTTCAAATTTTTAGGGCACAATTTATTGAATTATGGAAGAATGTAACACTCCAAGATTTCATAGTACTTTATTTCTTCAAAGTAATTCAATAACTTTCATTACACACAACACTGAGTTCAAGCGCACCATGAAATACCAAACTAGCCGTTCAAAAGCGGTTATGAATAGTATTGACTGAATTTTTAACGTTATATAATCTTTATAATTTTAGAATCCATATTATGAGTTTCTTAGACATAATGTAAGAAAAAATTCATTTTTTTAGATAAAAGAAGTGTTTTTAAAAAAATGAAATTTTACCACCTTTTAATGGAGAACCCTTTTTAAATCCAATATTTGAAACTTTTATATATTTAATTTTACAAAATAAACTTTTTCTTTAGAATTGGGGCATAATAATATAGTTTCAATAAATTTTTGTCTTTTTCTTATAACCTTCATATTTGGGTGAACTGTGAAAAATACTATATTTTAACTAAAAACAACTTTTTTAATCAAAATAATTTATAGTGTTAAATTATACATTTTAATGGTTTAGAATTATAATAAGTTTATATTTTTACCATTTAATTCAATTATGGTCATTGTAAGTAATTTCACTTTGAAATTGGAGATAAATAAGTGTCAATATTTTGATAGTTATTATTTCTAAAAAATACAACTTTTGGTTTTGAAAACGGGAATTAATTTTAAATTAATTAATGAAAATTATATGTTTTAAAATTGGTAAAATAGAATTCATTTTTGAAGTTTTAATATCAAAATTATCTTAGGGTGAATTTGTGGTATTTTTCTGAAAACGTTCATTTTTTAACGAATAGTGAAAAACACTAAGTTATTGTATAAAACCGACTTTTTATTTAAATAATTATTATTTTTATTTAAATTTATTTCAGGTAAAAATAGATACATAATACCTATATAATTTCAATTTAATTCATTAGAGTTAGTATATAATAATTTTATATATATAGAAATTATATCGAACTTTTTACCGTCTTTTACCCACCTCCTAGGAGCATTTGCAAATTTGAATAAAAATTAATTTTACCACTTCTGTGAATTGAATTTCAAAAATCTGAGAGACATGGTTGATATCAGTAAGTAAAATGTGGTTCAATAAGATGAAAATATTTTTTGATGAATAGTAACTTTTGACTTTTATTTACCACGGTTAAAGGAAAATAGGGTAATTCAAGGTAATGAGAATATTATAATACTAAAAAATAAACTTAGAACTTCTCCTAACCTTATTGGATGAGTAATGGATGACCATAGAAATCCTGGGGTCGATTTTGGGACCCCTTGGAGCCACTTATTAATGATAATGACTCTTTATTTCAATTTACTTAAAGTAAAGGCAAAAATGACAAAAACAAATATCTTTTAGTAAATCGAATTTTTACATGGGGTTATAAAAGTGATATTTTCGACTATTAATACTAATTATAAAGATAAAATGATTTAATACATATTGGTATTTTTTTTATATTTTTTAGACATTGAATTATTTAATTTTTATATGACACAATGAGGATGGAGTAATTACCTTATTAATGAAATATTAAAATAATTGATATTATAAATATCCTAATAAATGTAATTTGAGAATTTTTATGAATTAAAATAATTTAATAGGTTAATATTACATATTATGGTTGGTTAGATGAGTTTTTTTCGAAGAAATAATGTTGTTTTGAATTTAGAAAAAAATACCAAATAGTGTCAAAATTGACATAAAAGAGTTTCTAAAAAAATATTATATTATTAAAATATAATCTATTTCTAAAAATCTAAGGTTCGTCCAAAAGAATTATATAATGATATTTGTATCATTAATGAACCACCTGGGGTTTTCTTGGAAGTATATAGTAAGTTTATGAACCATATAATATTAAAATACAAAGAGATATGGTAAATGACATACTATTTAACTAAGAGTTAAATCGAAAAGATAAGGTTAATATAGTGACCCAAACCTAGATAAAACATATTGGTTGAGTGTTTTTTGACCCATCCCCACCTTATAATTTAAATAATCCATTTTGATCCATTGGAGACAAAAAAAGATTTTATTATAAAATAATATTTCTAGCTTCTCCTAAGGTGCCCCTCACCTCTCTTATAAAAGGCCACTCCCCCCTTCTCTCTAATTCACACATTCAAAACCATTTGTCTTCTCCAAACTCTAACCAAATACCCTATCAACTATCCTCACTTCATCTTATAGGCCGAACGTTAGTTAGAAAGACAACCTAAGGATCCATTTTGATCAAATCAAAAGGAAGAACCCGAAGAAGAGGTAAATATTTAATCACCTCTTTCAATTTAATTTCTTCTTCCACTTCCTCTTTCATTGTGGTTTCCATTCTAAAAGAATAAATCCTGTATCTTCTATATAATATGATTTAATTATAAATATGGCACAACCATACTCATTATTCTATCCATCCTTTGAATTACATGTCAACATACGTGTGTATGTACCACTTACCGTCTCCATACCTTGGTGTAATTGTTATTCAATACATTATTATTTGGATGGGTATAATAATGATGTGTAATTGATGTAAATAATGAATTTAACATTATAATTATTCATTATATGTTATATACCATCCAATTATATATTATTTTAATATCAAAAATGATATTGTCGCTCGTGCGTATGTACGGATTACCGTCTCCACGAACGCGATGTGATTCATTCCCCATCGTATCAATTCAAGATTAATTTTCATTTGATTATGAAAAATAATGTTTAAATACTTGATATCATTCTATATATGAATAATATACATCCCACCCATAACGAATATGACTCAGATAACAAATAATATAAAGGAAAATGAATCCATTAACACCCGAAATGATGATAATACTAAGATATTATTAACAAAGTGATGTTAAAAGATCATATATGATATCATATTAATGTATATTATTCTTGTATAATTTAATAAAAATTATTTCACCATTTTAAAGGAGGTTAATCTTCCCTAGAACAAGGAAAAGTACAAGGTTAGGGTTTATTCTACAATCTCTTCATTATCTGAGGTTGTTTATACGTAATTATCTACTGGGACCTCTTTTTCATCCACATCCATATTTCTTAAAAATGTATTTCAAAATAATCTTACTATTTTTTAGACTATGGGTTAAATCAATTTATACCCTTTTTTTTACTTTTATATGATTTTTTAAAGGAATTTTTCTGTCCTTTTCTAAACAAGGTCCTTTATAACCTTTTCGACATAATTAAGGTAAGAATGTATTTTTTTCAACTTATAAGGCAGGTGCGGCTATTTTCCGCCATTATAACATCATAGATGCTTCCCATACAATCTTATAAGAATATTTTCAAAATAAATGTTTTCTTTATAATTATGTAGGTCTTAAATTATTTCAAAATAGAAAGATACATTTCTCTAAAAAAAGGTTTTGATTTCATCTATGTCAACATCCTTTGATGGATTTTAAGTTTATTTGAAGTTGATTTATTATGATACAAATTTTACATATTTTACTGAAAGTATTGCGATATATTTGACTATAGATGTGCTATTTTTATATCATTCATGGTTTATGGTTAAAGTATAGACATTTTGTGTTCTAGTTTTAATACAAATGTTTATGTTATATTTCAACCTTCTCATATGAGGAATGTATTGGACTTAGTAAGTGATAGGTAGAGCCTGTTATAGCTCCTCAATGCATTGGTAGGTCTTAAGAGACAACTAGACATAGAATTGGACAATTCCTTTCCCATTTTGATATATGGCTTTATCCGAGGACTTAATCATTTTTAGAAGTCTTGGGTGAGGCCTTGAAAAAATGTTTCAGAATGTCCAACATTATAAATTCTATCATTATGAAAATAATATTGATGGTTAATGTGGTCATTCAATAATTAGAATACCCCTTATTATGTTTTATTATGGAATTATTTACTCAAATCATATTCCTACCATAAAAGTATTCATGTTTATTGGTATAGGCATGTGGTTTCAATTATTCACCATGATTAATATTTATGTTATCTTCTGCTGTATTTCTTACCCTGACTGAGCATTTGAGCTCACCCCTTTCTTATGTTTCATTTTCCCAGGATATGAAGATGTTAGTTATTAGTGACTTGCAGGTATAATCTCAGAGGCATGGATGTTTCTAATACAATAAATTTGTGTTGTACTTCTTTTCTTGTTGTAAAGTTGAACTTATATATGAATCTTGTTTCTAAAAATTCTAAACTGATCAGTATTTCGGGACATGATATCTTTGTGATCATTCCAATGTTATGTAATAATACACCGACTCTGGGTAACTAGGGTCAGGGCATTATAATAAATCTTATCCCTACTAAAATTTCTTCTAAATCCACTCTTGTGTGACCACAATTTCCAAAGTATATATAAATATATTAAATACCAAAACAATGGGTCTAATTAGTGATTTATGATATTATTAATTAAATTAATATATAACAATTGTTGGGGTGATTCCTGTCCATAATACAGTGTCATGCAATCAATACGTTGCATCATATTATAAAACACCTGTAACACCATCACATACAATAAATACACCATGTTGGATTGGTACCCCTTCTAGTTCCGTCACATATCACAAATACACTAGAAAGGAATGGATCCCAAAATCTACACCATTACGCATCACCAATATACCATGTTATAATAAAACCCTCCCTTGGTACCCACACATACCAATAATGAATTCAATCAAAATGGATTCTTCCATCAGATCCATCACATATAAATAATACACCAGGTCAGAAGGGTTCCCCCAATTCCATCATATATCAAAAATACACTATACTAGAAGGAAGAAAACATGTTATTTTATCACATATCAGTAATATAATTGGATAGAATGTTTCTAACCTCATGTCCCATCACTTAGAAACAATATACTAGGTCAAAATGGTGCACCACCCCTGGTTTCATCACATAACATCAATAAACCATGTAAAATGTTTCAATTCCCCAACTCCATGGCATAACAACTCTATACTAGGTAAAAATAAAACCTGAACTCAATTACACCACAAACCATCATTAAAATTAGGTCATAATTAAGCCCATTTTTGGTTCCATCACATAAAAAATATTGCGGGTCAGAATGGGGCATGAAATTGGTCCCTTAAAATATCAACAACACACTAGGTCTCAATAGCTCATAACCTTAGTTATATAATATATCATTAATACACTAGGTTAGCATGGTTCCTTACCCCAGTTCCATCAAATATCATCAATACATCAGGTAATAAAAGTGCTCGAACATGATGTATCAAATATAATTGACACACCAAGAAATTAGGAATATAACCCCTATTCCATCACATATAATTACTATTCACGGTTAAAATGTCCCTCAAACCTAGTTCTATATATTTTTGATATAACCCAAGGGTTAATTAAACCAACCCCTTATTCCATCTATTAATGATAGTTGTCTTGGTGACCAACTCATCCCAAATTTCTATCCATATTTAGAATGATCTCCCAAACCATTATATGATTTATAACTATTTAACATATAAATCCAAATAATTCATATAATAAAAATGATATCTTAATTAAACTTGTCAGTAATAAACTGGTCAAAATAGACTCATATATCATGGGGATAACTTTTAAAACTCATCTGAACCTGATATACATTTCCTAGGTTTAACTCTTAAGAACATAACATGTATCCACATTCAACTCATCAATGTCTACCACCATGATTTATATATATTATAATTTTATCTAAATAAAGAAAAAAAAGATTAGTTTACCTATCATGGTCTACAAAGTTACAACATAATTGGGATGCTCCTCATAGGATCCCTTAGTCAAACTCTAAAATACATGTTTAATGTCAATTTCTTAAAGGGAATAACTCCCCCTATATATAATTAAAATCACATTTTTCATTAATATAAGGTTTAGATAGAAAAATAGAATAATGTACAAGACCTCATCCATATACCTATTAAATTCCAACTAGGTTGGTCCTTTAATACCCAACTAGTACATAGCTCAATTTTAGGGGTTTATGTGTTAATGTCAGTTGAACACACACTCCACAAACTACCTAACATTCCATGTTTCTATAAGATAATTCAAAGATTTATAGGGCCTACCCCTAGGCCAATAATTCCAAATATATCTTTTTCCCAACTCCAAGGGGACTAAGGTAACCAATCCCAAGGACCAATTTGTTTTATTTTACAAAGGAAAACAACATGATTCTAGTTAACATGTTCTATATTACTTGTGGTAACCACCATCATGGTCATTGACAATATAGTCACATACTACGACTTTAAAATCCATATGTCGTCCCATATAGGCATATTTATTCTATATTATTAATGAATCAAATCCCATTAATTTAATTAGGATCAATAAACATGGTAGGTTGGACCAAATATCACTTAAAACATGAAAAATGTATAATCCTTACGAATTTATTTATTGAACACCTACCTTGATCAACTTGAATACCACTCATTCAATATATATAAATTATATATCTTTTATCGATATATTTCCTAATGTATCATAATTTCAAATATAATGAATGACACTCAATCCTATTGAAAAACATGTGAGATCTCTTATTTAGAAGATAAAAATTAGAGGTAGGTGTGGTAAACATAGATGTTGATGAAATTAATGAAGGAGACCACATTTCATATATTTATTATTTTAAAATAGTTTAATTTAATTATGTTTTTTTAAAATATCCCTAATATGCTTTTTGTTTGACAATAATGATCTCCATGAAACTCACATGCCCTGATAATTATTGCGACATAACCATACTAGCTAATGTGTAATTCCCTGCACCTAAAAGAACTAGAAAACCCAAGATCTCATGTTTGGATGACACTGTGATGATATCCTTACCATAAAATCATATTGTAATTCCATCAACTAGGTCTCTTATTCAAAACCAATTTCCTCATAGTGCTGCAATCTATCACTAGTTTCCTTTTATGGTTTACCATTTCACTACATCATGGATTTTCATGAATGGTTTGGGTGCAACTGATGTTTTCAGGCCCAAGAACAGTAATCAAAATTCAACAAATTATTTTTATTTCTCCTATGAACATGAAGAATAGAAATATCAAAATCTAAAAGAAAGTATTTTCACATATAATTTTTATTGAATTTATGTAAATAAAAAACCATTTTCTATTAAAATTAATTTTCTATTATTGAATTGAATAAACTATTTCCATTGTATCGTTGTTACTTACATGGATTCAGGGATAGAGTATCTCAAAATATGTATTATACATGCCATTATAACATCTAGAGATCACCACAAATGTAAGACCCTAATATTTCATGACATATTTCTTCTTAAATAAATTCAAACTCTTTAATAGCTTGCGGTACAAGGAACCTATGTTTAAATGAACTGAAATATTATATTCATTTACAACCTAGCCATTGAGTTAGTGGGTATAAATAAAACTAAATAAATTTTGAAAATTATATGGTTTACACATGTAAATAAGAAATTCAATTGGTATATATTGATTAGAAATAAAATAAGAATCATTTTGAATAAAAAATAATGTTTTTTGAAAGCAATATTTTTCTAAAAGGGGGTTTTCACTTTCTTTGAAAAAAAACTCTAAAATCAATTTTTACCAATTTTATAAAATTTATATTAATAAAATAAATTTATTTTTGAAATCAACAAGAAATAATTATCTTAGATGGAATTTTTGAGAATTTCATAAAAAATAAATTTTTTTTAATGAATAGTGAAAAATTATAGTTTTTTTTGGAAACTACATTTACATTTAAATAATTTAAAAGTTTAATTTTGATATATAATTATTTTAAAAGTAAAATTAGATTAATTATATTATCATTGAATCAATTTAGACCATTTTAATAAAATTTATTTTGATTTTTTGTATTATAAATTTATATACTTAGGAGAATTATCTCTTTGGAAAACTACTTTTATTCGTGTTCGTGAGTTTAATTTTAAATAAAAAATTTCTAATTTATGAATGAAATTTGAAAAAATAGATTAAATATTTGGAATTATATTATTTTATATTATATAATAAATGTAACATCCCATGTAATTATAGAATAATACATTTTCATATCAATTAATATTTATGAATAATTTATTAATTTTACATTAAAGGGACGTTATGCCCGATAGTGACCCGACACACAACTATGGGTTTCTACGAAATCATTTGTTGGACAAAATACTGAGTTATATTGAAAAAAATACATTATTAGTATTATTTTTTAAATGGTAGTTATCACATAGCTGTAGTTTTGACAGGAATGAAAAGAAATAACTATATTATATTTATTCATTTCTATTAATTGTTTTTTACTTTCTTCCATTAAATTTTATGGATCTAATATAATAATAAATCTAATTTTAGGCATAAAAGCTCTAATATTTTTAAAAGCTTGTTTTTATGTCTTTTGTGGGAGAACCCATTTTAAATATTGAATTTGACACCTTTATAAGTTCTATTTTACATTATAAACTTTTTTTAGAATATGGGATATTAAAATTTAGTTGTTATTCATTTTTGGAATTTTTATGATAACTTTCTAATTTTAATGAATAGTGAAAAATACTGCATTTTAATTCAAAAATGCTTGTTCATATAATTTTTTTAAATTGTTATATTATAATAAAATATATTTATATCATGTTTTTATAATTTAATCTAATTTGTGTCACTGGATTCAATTTCAAATTGAAATTTGATATAAAAACATTTCAATCTTTTGAACGTTTTACTTTAAAACCCCACTTTATTATTTTGTCTACAGAATTAATTTTAAATGTAATTGTCAAAATTAGGTGAATTGAATTATCTAAAATGGATTCCATATTTGGAACAATAAGATATAAATTATGTTGTAAGGTCATTCTCATTTGTAGGTATATAAAAGATACCATGGTAAAAAAATTACTTACTGTAATAAAAGTAAAAGTTTGACTGCGATTAAAATTAAAAGTTAAAAGCTCAACATACCTAAAAACACCAACATTTAATGGTTGGTTGAGGTGTTCCTCTACCATAAGCATAATATAAAAAATTAATTACAAGAAAATGTTTTTAAATTTAGATCCACCTCTATATGGTTTCCTTATAATATAAAATAATCAATAAATTAATCACTTGAACCCATCTCTCCTCAAGTATAAATACAAACTCTCCACCACACTATTTCAACCAAAAATGATTGTATCTACTAAAATATCTGACCAAACCTCTTATAGTAACTCTCACTACATACAATTTCTTCTGGTCTAGCCAAAATACCAAATCCAAGGTCCTTAAGGATCTTTCAAGGATGGGATATTCCAAAGGTAATTTTATCGAAGTACCTCTCTTAATTTCTTTTATTTTTATACGTTCTTCTAAACTACTTCATAAATAAATGTATGATAAATCTAGAATAATGTACATACTATAGTTTTATGTGTATGACATAATATATCATATCCTTTTCTTTTCTCACAGCCTCTTATTCAAAGAAACTAAATTGTTGTCTAAGTTATGCCGGTTAATCCCCTTCATGAATAATTTTTTGTTTTTTTTCCATCACCACCTTAATTATGGTCCATAAAACTATATTTCAGGTTAAATAATATTTAAATATGTATATTATAACCTATTTCATATTCTTTAAATGGTATCCTAAACAAACCTTCATGCTTTCCATGTTGTTGTTATACGATAACTTAGTTTGGGGACGTTTGGACTAATGCCTCCTCAAAATGATGTGACTCTTTCACACATCCCATGGAATGTATTAAGAGTTTTTTAGCAAAAATATATGATATCAATGAAATATTAAGGTTAATTTAATGATATTATAAATTTATATATATTTATATTCATTTCACTTATTTTTTTCCTTTCAATATGATAAGAAAAACGAAGATAGTGTTAATGCGTACGTACGACCTACCATATCCATGAATGGTGTTTTTAGTTTTCATTAAATAATTATTATAAATATATATAAGGAATATATAATATTTCTATATCATGTTTTATATTCTATTTATAATGGACTTATGACCACATGGACTATTGACATCACGCCAAGTTTATTTTTGACTAAAGTACTGAATATTGACAAAATGTTCGACCTGAACATAAATAATTATGTAACTATTATAACATGGTAATAAGTGATATAAAATTAATTAGAAACCAGAATAAGTTTCTCAAAAAATTATAAATTAATCAACATTTATTATTCAGGAATATAATGAATGTATAAGAGAAGTCAAACTCGAGGTAAGGGAATTTTTTAACCCCATTTCCAATCATGGGGTTGAATTACTACTTCATGATTATGTAGTTCAACTCTTACATGTCAAAGTGATTTTTAATATCTTATATGATATTAATATATATAATTTCATTAAATTTTTATTTTAAAAGTATCATTTTTATTTTGTTTTTGACTATCCACAAAAATGACAAAAAGAATGATTTTTAATGTATATGACGAATATGACTTCTTTTCCCCCGTAACTATTATTTGATATTTGGATTCCTCTATAAGACAAAATGTTATAAATGGTAAATAAATACCATATTCCCTTTTCATGTATTTTTGTATTGAAATTGGCTTTGAGAAGGTATTTTTTATGTCAATATATTCAAATGATATATTTTGATTTGAATGTGGATTTTTTATTTTTTTCCTTTATGTACTATTTATGTCTAATGGTTATGTTATTATTATGGGTAGTTTTTTATGTTTACATGTGGTTCCATGATAAACCAAGTGTGGGTGATTCCATGATATCTCTCCAATGCACTGGTTAATGAGATATAGTTAAACAATAGGGTTTCTCCTATGAGATTTATGGAATATAATTTGATGGGTATTTCTAAAATAACCTTGAAGGTTACTCCCTTTGTAGCTGTGAAAGATACAATGTAAGAAAGATATGGATTCCACAAGTTATCTATATGATTTTTTATTTCTATTATATTTTAAAATAAAATGGATATTATTTTGGTAGTATCCTCTTGTATGATTAGGATTGTTATGTATTAATGATGGCCTAATTCTCTCAAACACTGAACATGAAAAAAACCTCAATGTGAAGGAAAGTAAATTCTTAATTAAACTGAAGATTATATAATGTTTAAGGATGTGGATTTATAGTTGGTATTAGAGGTCAGTTTAGATATCTTTTGATGTTAGTTTACTATTAATAGAATATCCATAAATTATTTTTACTTTATCTTCAAATTGAAATTATATAGAATTTAAAGATTACCATAGAGCTTTATATAATATATGTCTATTTAGAATGGTTTTCTATAGAGTAAAAAGGGTAGTTGTTCTAGGATGTCATCTTGAGGAAAAAACCATCCAAATAAGAAACCTAAGATGGTTGGAATTGGAACTAAACAGTTTTCTGCAGTGATGCCTCAGTTGACTCAAGTGATAAATGGTGGTGGTATCCATGGATGATATCATCCAGATCAACCACATAAGAATATACCTATAGTGGAAAATTTCATGAATAAATATCCTACATCATTTAGAGGATCATTAGACCTTGTTTTAGATAAATGGTCTACTAAATCTCTAGAAAATAAGTTTGATGTAATGGTGTGTTGATACAATCAAAAGGTTAGTCTTTCTATTTATCATTTTAAAGCTGGAGCCGATTAGTGGTGTTCGATGGTTGATAATATCCAGGATAGTGAAGATATTGATGTTTCTGATTGGGATGAATTGAAAAATATATTTCTTGAGAAATATTTTCCTAAGGCTGTTCAATGTAATATGGAAAACCAATTCATTGAATTTAGGAAATATAATAACTCGGTGGCTGCTAATGAAAATAAATACACTCTAGTGTTATGATCTTCTCCAAATTTCATCTGAGATCTTGATATTAAAATCAATAGCTTTCACTAAGGATTAAAGTCAATTCATCAAATTTCATTGGATTCTTGTGAGTTTAAAAATTATGAAAAACATATCTGATCTGCAGAGAATGTGGAAATTGTGTTTGCTGATGATCATGTTTTCTTTGAAAAAACAACATAATAAGAGGTCGAGGTGGTAGGTTAAAGAGAATAATTCATCAAAAAAGTCTGATGTTAATAAAACTAAGTGTACATTTTTGTAAAAATTGTTGTAAAAACACACTAGAGAATTCCTATTGTATTCTTGTTAGTTCTTATGATACAATAAAATGGGGTATAAGGCTCTTAAATACATTGAAAAAGATAATGGTAGTGCTAAGAAAAAAATTTGATTTATTGTCAATAAAATGTTTTAAGCGTATTTAGATAGTTCATTTTACAAATTGGTGTCTAATTACGAACTCAAATGAATGGAAGCATCCATACTATAAGTATAAATGTGTGGTGAAATCCTCTGCAAATAGTTCAACAGATGCTGGGTCATCAAATAAAGTGGTATCTGTTGTATTTTTTGTTCACTCAGATTATACCAATGTGTTTTTTGATTTAATGTACACACATTCTTTTGTTTCTGAAAAAATTTATAGTAAATTGGAAATTCCACCGCAAGAAATGAATCCAAAACTTATGGTAAAAACATATAGGGGTAAATGTTGAGGCAAAAAGATATTATAAGAATCTTCCCATCCTTATCTTGGGAAATAATTTAGCAGAAAACCTTATTGTTTTTACTATAGTACAGTTTGATGTTATTCTATGTATGGATTTGCTTTCTGTTTACCATGATAATATTGAATATAGAGCTAAATAAGTGAATTTTTAGAAATAATTTCAATTTGTGTAAAAAAAGGAACTCTTATGATTCATAACATATCAGGAAGTTGAGAAAATGTGAAAATATTTAAATGACTGTTATCATTCACATATTGTTGCAAAAAAGTAATTGTTCCAATTAATTATGTTTTAGTGGCAAATGAGTATCTTGATGTTTTCCTGATTTGGTTCATAATATTATACATGATCGAGAGTGGAATTTACTATTGAATTAGTTCCTGTTGCAAAGACAATTTCAAAACCCCCTTACAGAGTAGCTCATATTGAACTTTTAGAGTTGAAGAATAAATTACAAGAGTTATTAAATTAAGATTTCATTTGACCTTGCATATCACCATGGGGTTCTCCTATCTTGTTTGTTAAAAATAAATATGGTTTAATGAGACTTTCCCTTGATTATAGATCCTTGAAAAACATCACTGTTAAGAAAAAGTATCATTTTCTTCATATCGATGATTTGTTTGAACTACTCAAGGGGAAAAAATATTCTTAAATAGTTGAATTGAGGTTGGTTTACCATCAGTTTAATGTAAAGGAGGAATACATTCTGAAGACTGTGTTTTGTACTCGATATGGACATTATGAATTTGTAGTCATTCCATTTGTGTTAAGAAATGCTCCAAATATATTCATGGATATTATGAATATAATATTCTATGAGTTCTTAGATAAGTTTTTGGTTCTGTTTGTTGAGTAAATTTATATATATTCTTAAAGTAAATAGGGTTATGAAATTTATATAATTGTTGTCTTCCAAACCTTAAAAGATAAAAAAATATGTGGTAAATTTAGAAAGTGTGAGTTTTAGTAACCCAAAATCCCCTTCCATGGTCACATTGGTTCAAAATATGGAATAACTATTGATTCCAATGATATGAAATTTGATAAAGAATGGCCAAAACCAAAAAATATATCTGAGATTCACAATTTTCTTGGTTTGGTAGGATATCACAGGAGGTTTGTTGAAAATTTTCATGCTTATCTAGCCCACTTACTAGTGAACATGAAAATGTTTTATGTTCATATGGAAAAAAGAATGTGATGACTATTTTTAGGAATTGAAAAGATTGGTGAATGCTCTAATATTTACATTACATTCAAAAAATAGTGAATTTGGTATCTACAGTGATTCTTCATTGAACGGACATGGTTGTGTCCTAATGCCGAATGATCATGTAATTGTTTATGCTTAACATCAGTTGAAAACTCATGAGTTAAATTACCCAACATATGTTTCGGAATTAGATGTTGTCTTTTTGATTTAAAAAATTGGTGGCATCATCTATATGGACTAAAATGTGAACTATATACTAACAACAAAATATTGAAGTATAAATTCAATAAAAAATAATTGAACATGAGATAGAGAATATTGTTGTTTTTAATCAAGGATTATGATTTCATGATTCATTAACATCTATGAAAAGAAAATAATGTGGATGATTCTTTAAGTCTAAAAATTAATGCTACATTTACCTTGTTATGTTTGTATTGTGATCCTTTGGTTAGTGATTTGATGAATTTTGGCTTGAAGTTATTAGTTTAGGAAATTACTCTATTTTGTTTCAAGTGTCACTGCAATCATCTCTATCAGAAAGAATGAAACCAACATATAAGGAAGGTAGTGAATTTCCAAAAAAGGTAGAATTGGTTCATAAGGGAAAGTTTACTAAATTTAACATTGATAAAGATTGTTTTTTTTTTGAGATTTTGGAAGAAGTTATGTGTGCCTTATGATCCATAGTTGAAGAATGTTTCGTTATGTGAAGCTCTTAGTACTCCATTTTCAGTTCATTATGGTAGTAAAAATATTTATAGTGATCATCAAGAGATTTACTGGTGGAATGGAATGAAAAGAGATATTTATGACTTTACAATGACATGTTTGACTTGTCAAGAGGTTAAAGCAGAATGACAATTGGTAAAGGGGAGGCTTAAGACTTTTTTAGTGCCAGAGTGGAAATGGTAAAATATATCCATGTATTTCATAGTGGGATTACCAAATACTTTTCGAGGTAACAATATGCTCTGGGTTATTGGGGATTGATTCACTAAATATTCTCATTTTTTCCAATTAGAGATAATCTATCTCTAGATAAACTTTATCAGTTGTATGATAAATATATAGTATGGTTTCATGGAGTTCCTCTCTTGTTTATATCTAATTGTGATCCCAATTTCACATCTAACTTTTGGAAATTCCATAAGAAGTCATTGGGAAATAAATTAAATTTTATAGAAGTTTTTATACTCAATCAGATGGGAAATCAGAATGAACAATTTAGTTGTTAGAGGATATGTTACATGAATGTTAAATGGATTAATAGGAAAGTTGGGATGAATATAATTCTTTAGTAAAGTTTTCTTAAAATAATAGTTTTCATTCTAGTATACAGATGGAACCATTTGAGGCAATGTATGGAATGTGGGTTCAAACTCCAACTTTTGGGTATAAAGTAGGTGAAAGAAAGTTGATGGGACCAAAATTGGTAGAAGAGATAGTAGAGAAATTTAAGATGATTCAAAATAATATGAGGATACCTTAGAGAAGGAAAACATTTATGTAGATAATCAAAGGAGGGGACTTTTTTGTTGTAGGTGATCATGTCTTTCTCAAAGTTTCTCCATGGAAAAGTGTGATCGTTTTGTTAAGAAGGTAAAACTGAGCCCATGGTTCATTGGTACCTATGAAATCTTAGATAAAGTTGGATCAGTTTCATATCGAGTGTATTTACCTTTTAGTTTATCCAAATTACACACTATTTTTCATCTCTTAAAATTGAATATATATATGCCAGATTCATCTCATGTTTTGTGTCCAGAGGTACATTATTTAGAAGAGAATATTTCTTATGAGAAATAGCCAGTCAAGA
Source organism: Viscum album (assembly GCA_963277665.1). Taxonomy (NCBI): domain Eukaryota; kingdom Viridiplantae; phylum Streptophyta; class Magnoliopsida; order Santalales; family Viscaceae; genus Viscum; species Viscum album. The sequence goes on from OY728164.1 coordinate 177,263,174, forward strand.
TTCTTGACCAAAAAGATCATGTGTTGAGGAATAAGGTGATACATCAGGTTAAGGTTTTTTTTTTGAAAAACCATATGGTTGAAGATGGAATTTGGGAATCTAAAAATTCTGTGAGGGATAAATACCCCCACTTATTTTATAAGTGAATAAATTTACGAGGATGCAATTTCCAAAAGGAGGGAAGGATGTAACATCATAGGTACATATATAATAAATAATTTTCATATCTATTAATATTTAGGAATTATATATCAATTTTACTACAAAGGGGATGCTATTTCAGATAGCGTACCTGACACGCAACAATGAGTTTCTCCAAAATCATATGTTGCACACAAGATTGATTTATACTTAAATATAACACATTATTAATATTATTATTTTAAATTTCAGTTATCTCCTAGAAGTAGTATTGTAGAGAACGAAAAAAACTAGCTATATTATGATTACACATGTTTATTAATTATTTTTACTTTATTCTATTAAATTTTATGGATATAAAATAAGAATTAATCTAATTTTAGTCATAAAATCTCTAATATTTTTAAAAGATAGTTTTACCTTCTTTTGAGGGAGATCCAATTTTAAATCTAGTTTTTTACACCTCTATATGTTCTATTTGAAAAAATAACATTATTCTTTGAAAATGGGATATCAAAATATTGTTTTTATATTTTTTTCTCATAACATTCATATTTTAATGAATAGTGAAAAATACAGTATTTTAATTGAAAAATAATTTTTCATCTAATTTGTTTATATTGATATATTATCCTTTTAATTAGTTTCAAATTATATTTATATTAATATTTTATCAATTAATCCTATTTTATTCATTGTAATCAATATAAAAATTAAATTAGATATAAAAACATTTCAATCATTTAAACATTTTACTTTTAAAACACGCTTTTTTAGTTTTGGCTGCAGAATTAATTTTAAATATAATTTTACCAATTATGTGAATTTAATTTGGTAAAATGGATTCCATATTTGGAATCATATAATAAAAATTACATTTTAAGGCTAATTATGTTTTTAGGTATAAAAAAGTTACCATGGTAAGAAAATTATTTATCGTTGCAAAAGTAAAATTTTGACATGGGTTATCATTAAAAGTTAAAAGCATAACATACCTAAAAACTAAAAAATTTAATGGATGATTGACTTTTTGTCCATCCTAATCTGGATAATAATCATTAATTACAAGAAAAATATGTTTAATTTAATTCCACATTAATATTATTAGCTTTTAATAGAAAATAATCAATAAATTAAGCACTTGAACCCACGTTCCTCAAGTATAAATACCAACTCTTCACCACCCTATTTTGGCCCAAAATTCCTTATCAATCAAAAAATATCTCCCCAGAACTCTTTTAATAACTCTCCACATATCCAAGTGCTACTGTTCCCACAAAAATATAAAATTTAAGGTCTTGAAGGTCCTTTCAAGGATGAGATATTCAAGAGGTAATTTTATTAAGGTACATCTCTTAATTTCTTTTATTTTTCTACGTTCTACCCTCCTCTTTAATACATAAATTCATGATAACTCTAGAATCATGTACATAATTATGTTTTATGTTTCTAATTAAATATATAATATCCATTTCTTTTCTCACATTCTCTTATTTAAAGAAACTAAATTGTTGTCCAATTATGCCGGTAAATCACCTCCATAATTGATGTTTTTGTTACTTTTCCGTTACCTTATTCATGGCTGGTATTGAAAATATTTTCAGGATAAATAATATATAAATATTTATGTTATAATATATTTCATATTATTGAAATATTATATTAATAATAGCTTCATGCTTTCCATATTATTGTTATATAATAACTTTGTTTGGGGACAAGTGGACTACTTCCTCCTCAAAATGATGTGATTCATTCACACATAACATTGAAGTTATTAAATATTGTTTCAATAAAAATTTATAATATAAATGAAATATTAATGATACATAATTATATTATATATTTATACATATTTATATAAATTTCATTTAATTTCACTCATTTAATAATACAGGAAAAACAAAAATAACGTTCATGCGTACATACAATCTACTATCTCCGTGAATGATGTTTTTAGTTTTTATTAAAATAATAATATAAATAATATAAATAAATGTATAATATAATTATATCATGTTTTATATTCTAGAGAAAATTATCTTATAACCACATGCACTATTTATATCATACTACGTTCATTTTCAACTCAAGTACTAAATATCGACAAAACGTCCAACACAAAATTAAATAATTATGTAATTGTTATAACATGGTAAGATTTGATATAAAATGAATAATAAAATTTAAAAGGTTTAACAATAAAGTATAAATTAACCTTTTTTTATCATGCAGGAAGATAAAGAACGTGCAAGACAAGTCAGACTTGAGGTAAGAGAATTTCTTTACACAATTTCCATTCTTTGGGTTAAATTTATACTTCTGGATTATATCGTTCAACTCTTTCATGTGAAATAAATATGGAAAATATTATATATTATTTATATATTTAATTTAATTAAATGTTTTTTTGGAATATTTCTATGGCGTGTTTGAATATCCATATGAAACAATAAAAGGAATCATTTTTAATGTATACGACGACAACAAATTCTTTACCACCGTTACTATTATTTGATAATTGGATGACTCTATATGCCATAATGTTTTTAAAATGAAAATAAATATCATATTAAATATTCATTTATTTTGGTATCAAAAATTCATTTGATAGGGAATTAATTATGTGAATATCTTGAAATGAGATCATGGGATTGCATTGTGGAAATGTTATTTTTCCTTTATTCATAATTTATCTGTTGTGATTTTGTTTTGGTTCTTGGGAATTTATTATTTATATGATTGGGTCAATAATAAACATAGGTAAGGTGAGACTGTTATATCTCTCCAATGAATTGGGTAATGAGACAAATTTAAACAATAGGGTTTCCTCTAAGATATTTATGGAATATACTATGATGGGTCTTCCAAATGTATCAATGAAGGTTCCACCCTATGTAGTTGTGAAATCTACAATGTAATTAAAAAATATATTCCACAAGTTACTTTTATTATTTATTATTTCTAATAAGTATTTTAAGACATCTTATGATTTGATAAGGTATATTTTTATGGGCGAAAAGTATGATTTTGTGAAAATAAAATTAGAGTATTATATATTCAAGGACTAATGGTTTCATTCCTTATTTTATATATCATACCGAGCCTTTTGTTCTCATCCCATGATTTTTTAAATTTTTCCATAGGGTATAAGGATGGTTAAGATAAATTAATAATTCAAGTATATTTTTACCAAAAATGAAATCATTTTTTATTTTAAAATTTTTATATTTTGAAAAAATTGGTACTGTGTTGGTAGTGTCCTCTTTCATGAATATGGGATGTTATGTACTAATGATTTCCCAATTATCTAAAACTATAAACCTAAAAATATCATAAATGTTATATTTAGTAGGTTCTTGAAAAACTCAAGATTATTAAATGTTTAATTGTAGGGCATTACAATAAGGTCCTCATAATTTTTTGTGATTATGAATAGTAAAAATAGAAATAATTAATTATAGCAGTTAATGTTAATATGGATTTATTAGGGTCAGCCTAAAAAATAAAATAGTTAAAATTACCTAAAAATATGCAATTTTTCTATTTTACAGACATATATGGACGTTATATCATCCATGATTTGATAATGAGTCATTTATAAGACTTATAGCATGAGAAAAACATGGGTATCACTTTTTGTTTTCAAAAATTCTAAGTGTGTCCTCTCCCCCACATATAAATATCCACAAATATAATCTGTTATACACACAACTAACACCTTTTTTATTGGAAAATACCTGAAATAATATCTTCCTGAAATCCATCATTAAATATTCAAGTTCTTTTTTGATCGCAAATCCAATATACTAAGGATTTGGGTATAAACCAAATGAGGTTGTTCAGAGAAGAGGTAAAGTCACTAACCATACATTTTCATTTTAAATGTTCTTCTAACTCCATAAAATGTTCCCCAAATATGATAAAACAATAACAAAATTATATAATATATACTTATATGTTACTATATTAATTTTATAAGCTAAAGTTGTATCCTCTTTAATCAAATGGTCAATGAAATCGTCGATCATGTGTATGATGGACTACTACCTCATGAACTGATTTAATTTACTTTCCATCACTACCTATTACCACTAAAAAAAATGTTGTATTTCTGATATATATCTAATATTTTTTTAAAATATTATAGTTAATTAACTATAATATCACACATACATTCCTACCATCAAATATGTTGGAAAATAATAACATCGCTTGTGCATACATGTGAACTACTGTCTCCACATAATGATGTGAAATATTTTTCATTTTATTTTTATATGTATTGAAATGAGGATATATTTAATTAATTTAGTCTAAATATTTGATATAACAATGGTATTTAATGGTGAATCATTATTTACCCATTTTATATTTCAGTAGTTGGAAAAATAGAAACAATGTTCCTGCGTTTGTATGACCAACCGTCTCCATGAATGGTGTAACTCATTTCCCCATATATAAATTTTATGGACTATTATAAATACTTATAAAATGATTACATATGAAATTTATCTAATGTTTAAAATTTTATATATTATTTAACCAAGATGAATGAAAAAGTTCCGAAATTACCGAACCAAAACATACATGAAAAGGGAAGAAATTATCACAAAAAACAGTGAGTTTAACAATGAATTTTTAATAAAAGGGTAATAAAAGAATATAATGAAGTCATATATAATATTAAATATATAAATTTTTAATATAGTTATAATAAATATCTATTTATTATACTAGAGTAATGGACATATATATAGGAAATCAGACCCATGTTAAGGGTTTCTCAGCTCACATTTACTTATGTGAGATGTATTCCATATCCACCACTTAGTTCTTTTATGTGGTGTATATATTTACCCTTTTATATGTTATATAATGCTTCCATTTTCATTAATGGAATTTAAAGTTTCATTTGAATTTGTCTATTTCACAGCGGTCATGAATTCTGAATTTAACAAAATTGTAATGGTTTATGTTACAATCTCATTATTTATCAGGATTGTTCATGATTAGGTTTACAATGATGAAATATTATGATCTATATTTCAAGAAACTCGTGGAATAAGTTCTCCAACATTTATTTCTCTATAATATATGTTCCTATCTTATTTTTTGATATTTAAAAACAAAATAGACCAAAAGTAGGATTTTAAATTAGAACGACATCATTTATATACTCAGTAAAAAACCCTTTTCCATCCATATATATGTTTAATAATTTTTTTTCATGAATTTTTTACCATTATAAAAATTATTTATTGAAAAAAATTACCCATGTATTAATTTTTACAGAATATATTGAAAGGTTTATTCTTTTCATTTTTGGAAGGAAGTGCATTTTAACCTTTCCAAAACAGTATGGAAGGAACGTTTATAACATTTATGAAACTTATTGAATTATCTTTCATCATGAACATGAAATAAACTGATGTCTCCCTTACAATTTTATGAGAATATTTTTAAATAAACTATTTTTATTAATATTCTTTAATGTTTTGTTTTTTTAATGTAAATTTCAACGTGAAAAGTATATTTTCCTCATGAGTGTCTTAAGTTCATTTTTATAATATTTATAGTAAACAATTATAAAAACTCTTATTTTAATTTTTCCACATTGGGAATATGTTCTAATGATACAGTCATTATTATCTATCTAGATGGATTATGATAAGTTTGACTGTGGATGTTCTATTTTGATACCATTCACTATATTACTCTGAATCATTTTTGATCATTTTTATTGTTTATAAAAATTATCAACATTTGGTAATCTAGATATTAAATATGAATATTTATATTTATTATGATTCAGCGCTTTAATATTAATAATTCATTGGGATTAGTAAGGGACCATAATGTATTGCTATAAACTCTGGATGTATCAGAAGGTCTAGTGAGGAAAACTATCTTTATTATTTGGTCGAGGCCTTACCCATTTATATAAGATGTCCTAGAATGATTACATGATGGTAAATTTATGATTTATAGAATTCGAAATTGCCTTGTTGGGATAATATTTATTGATGTTCTATATTTTTATTATATTAGTTATAATATCCAAATTTATGTTTCAATGTTGTGTGGTTATTTATATGGAATTATTTGATCACCATTTATTCCAAACATATTATTCTCAAGTAACTGATTGAATAGAATGCGTTTCATTTATTTATCTTACAATATTGATTATTCCTCATTTATTAATGATATATTCAACTATAAACATACCCATACTAAGCATTAGAGATCAAATATTTCTTTTAATTTCATTTCTCAGGATTTCATGAAGTTTTTTTTATTGATATGCAGGGATATTCTAAAGGGAATAATGTTTTACTAAGAGAAAATATTATGTTAAATTTTATGGTTTCAATTGTAACTTGAGAATAAACAATATATCTATTTAACCAAGACTACTAAAATATTTTTTACTTTAGGAAAATGTTACTTATATCTTATTCCAGTGTAATAAATTAACCACTAACTTTATGCTATAGGGGAATGGGTCTTTACCATTGGTATTAGATAATGTTTAGAAGAAACCTTGGGAACTAGATTTATAAAATCATAGATCAGGGAACATATCTCTATGATATATTTTGAGGATAATTAAATAAGAACATCCTCAATTTTTTATTAGAATGATATTATATATTTATTACTAGCAATAAATCCCTATATGAATACTACAGGTGGAGGTGGATCTCTCACAATTTTACTTAGGGGTAATAACTATAAATAAGGAACATTGGGATTTGACTAGATCATCACTTGTTGTAATAAAATGAGTTTCACTGTACACATGTTATGAAGCTATCATGGAATATTCTTGGGATAATTCACATTTTATTTATGAACCATAGTAAATGTTTTGAGAATACTATTATGATTCTAAAATTTTGTCAATGAGATAATTTTATGATTATGAGATTAAATATGCATAAAAGATTCAATTTATGTTAAATATTTCATGGTTTTGGGATTATAAATTATTTTTATAATGTTTTAATGTAATATAGTGTATTCCATTTTTTATAAATAGTTTCTAGAGGATGGAATGGGAATTATATCAATGCATATACTATATGTAGGGATTTACCTCCCATGAAATATAATAAATCTGGAGCTAGATCTATTTTTGTAACTAATAAAATTATAACTATATGGGTGTATATGAATTTAGTTATAATTAATAACCTTTCAAATAAGTAGAAACCTATTGATCCCCTACACATTTTAATAATGTTATACCACTTCATGCACTAAAATCCTCAATCATTCAATGGGACTACACATCTTTTGTAGTTGAGAAATGGGTAAGTTCCTTAGGATAGATATTTTTCACCATAGGAGGTAGTGAAATGGAGAAGGTTTTCATCGATGTTTATTATCTCTCAGAATATTAAGATCAATGAAGGTTATTTGTTTAAAACACCATGGATTTAGGGGAAATAAGTAGCATGGAGTGGAATTATTTATGGTACTATTCCTAGAAAATTATTATCCAATAATGAAATGAGTAGATATAGAGATACAATTAATTTATCTAAGAAAAAAGGAAGATGAAAATGTTTTTGTGTATAAATCCAATATTAAAGGTAATCAAGGCATATTGTGTAATATATATGTAATCCAAAGAGAAATCCCGATCATTTTTCGTCAGATTAAGACAATAATTATAAGGGAACTAGTATGACAAACATTATCATCATATCAGGACATAATATCATGTGATTTCAAGGAAGATAAATTATTCTCAATGTCTCATGGATTCGAGGTAAATTATGTGAATAAGAGGACACCGTATAATGAAATGGTAAATGGGAATAAGTGAAAGAAGGATTTCTCACATTTGATAATTGTTGACGGAAATGCCGTGGTACTTTCCTAAAGGGAATGTTAGTTTTATTTAAGTGTGGATAAAAAGGACTTTAGGCATGTGAATAAAATAGTAATAAAGATTTAGTTATTGTTCAATGTACCAACTGTAAGGATATAGGGAGATTATGAAAATGAATTCCTCAAGATAAAATGAAATATACCTCAGAATAAGATAAGGTATCATATTAAAGATTATATTATTAATATACATGAATTGGAATGATTAAACATATAATCCTAGAGAAATTTCACCCTTATTCAACTAAACCTTGTGGGCCACATGGTCTCAAGCACACCTCCCCTTATGGAAAATTCTTTCGACAAGAAGTGATGCCCTAAGATGTGTTTGTGGGGAGACAATGCCCTCTTGTCAGAGTGGAGAACAATAGTATATGATAAATGGAAATTATGTGGAGGAAAAATAATAATATGAATCAATGAAAGTATAAATAAATAATCTAGATAAATATTACAAGTGATATATGGAAAAGATTCCATGTCATGATACTGAACCAAAGAAAGGGGAATACTCAGAATATAAGGTCATAGACATTTAAATAAAATAATAAAAAATAAAAAGGCCAAAAGCTATCTCAAATAGAATAATGAGCATATGATTGATCCACTGATTCTATAATTCATTGTTGGGATGACAATTAATCATCCAGAGCTGGACCCTTTACATTATCCCTACTTACAACCAAGAAGTTTGTTTGTGTCCCAAACGGTGGCCCAAATATGGTGTGAGATATACTCAATTTTTTACTATGAATTAAGTATAATATGATATAACCATTCATGTAAAATGGAAGTGTTTAGATCTAATAACATTAATGTTGTAATGTAAATTGTAACCAAGTCTGGTCGGGTTCCTAGAGGACATCCACATGATAGTACATTATTCAAACTATTTCAGTGTATCTCTACACATGTTTCACCACATACATATATATAATCATAATTATATATATATATATTTATGCACTATGTACATAATATCACATATATCCATATATATATATACATTATTCTAGCTAGGACTCAAGGTGTAACTCAAGAAACCATGGATAATCATAAGAGTCTCATGCTTTAGAAAAGGGTACTTGCCCAAACATTCAATTAGGGATAAATATGTCATGATATTTGGTATCCTCATGATAAAATTGAAACATAATGTCCAAAAACTTCTAGGAGAATGTGAAACCTTATATACAACATTCAATAAATGATGTGAGATGTCATGGGAAACATCACACTTCAAGGGGGAACATAGAATCATGTCCAACACTGGACTTTACAGTGTTTCAATGTACATTATACATGGGTGAGTAAGAATAATATTCCAAACATGTATATAATGCTTTATAATAATCCAAGATATGGTTTATAACAATTTATCATTTAATTTACCAAGGTTTTATTCTGTAGTTTATATAAACGGTACATTTTATGGTTGTACCATTCCCTTATATTTAATTTATTCATGGATATCCAATTTAATTATGAAGAGAAACCCACATATAAGATGAACTAGTCACATTAGTATTTAAAAGGTCAAATGTGTTTCATACGCACACCACAAGATATGGAAGTAGTCGAAAGGAAAATACTCTAACAATAGTGAGGGAGGAAAATAGAATTTATATGATGACCAACAATTTAATTAAGATAAATTTATATTTTTAAGGAGATACAAAAAGGTTATGGTGCTACAACATCATGGAACATGATATATTGTGACTATACTTAAGGGATAAATACTAGAACACATACCTTTAGAAATATTTCCATTTAATTTCAGGAGGATGACATCAATTTCCACGACCTATCCATGCCTATATGATACATACATGCAATTTCTCACAATGAAACCATCTAAAGATAATTATTATTACCATAATTAATTAAATAAACATAATATTTTAAAAAATTAAAACTAGCTATAAATGAATAATTTTTGACACCTCACTATTTGATCTCATTGTACTGGTACTATGAATTAATGCTCTCCATCAACCAGAGGTATGTTGTCAACCTTGAACTTGAAAAAATAAATAAGTAATGAAATTATAACAACAAACTTATAAATTTATTTTCAATAATTGAAGCACTATAAATTCTCCATAGTGACATACCTTAATGAAAAAAATGTGATAATGTGAATACAACCTTTTAGGTCACTATATTCTTAGGGAAAGTGAAATATCATTCACCATTATTTGATTCCACCATGATCCTATGGAATCAGAAATAAAATACATAACAAAATATGAGAAGATTAATAAATGAATAAATATATATAATTAGAGTCTAATGGAGTCAGTGTCTTACCTAAACAATTCCAACACATCTAACAGTGTCTAATTAAAGACAAATATGAGGAAGAAATCCCATGTAGAAAGTGATAAATAGTAAGGAGCATGGGGGGAGCTCATTGTGAGTGGAGGGAGATTTGAGGAGGAAATTGATTAAGAGTTGAAAATGAAAAATGGTAATTTTTTCCATTTATTGAAGTGCATGATCTTGAAGCATGGTATAGAAAACCATGTACCAACTGTGTTGTGCTACTTCCCCTTCAAACCTTCACCTCCCACAGTTAAAAAAAATGGTTAGTCAAACCATGTTACAACCATATGAGATGTCTGCAACACATTTTATACCCCATAATGGTTTTGTCGATCCAACCATATTTTTTTCTCATCCCATACACCTATGAAAAACAAGATACATGATTTGGACAGATAGGTACCACTAAATATGTTCCTTCCACGCACCCTATTCCAATTTTTTATAATATATTTTTAGACCTCAAACTTCCAGTATTCCCCTAAAACCTATAAACCATATTTTTAGCCTCGTTCCATGTCTAAAAGCATCATTCTAAGTCATTTAAATCTTCATAATTCCATTCTATATCTCTTATCAAAATTTGACGCATCCATAAAATAAAAAATATAATTTACTTCTAGAAATCCTCAACTCCAAAAACATGGGAAATTACATTGAAGTGATTTTTTTATTTGTAATCTAGAATTATGTTATAGAATTATATTCTTTAATGGTAATTTTTTATAAGAATCATCAATCATCTAACGATTGTGATAATTTTGGAAGCATTTATGTTTTTATCTAATATTAAAATAATTGTTTTGGATAAAATCTTGGATTTATAAGTTTATGGTTGATCATAAGTTACAATTATTGAATTACATTTTTAAGGTTTTTGTGATGATATTTTATTATGATTGTAAATATTTTCGGATACAATTAAGAAAATACGACCCATTTGGTTTAATATATGTCTTTGTGGAAAAGTTATGTATGTTTGAATTCATTTTCATTTTGCAGACATAAGATTTAATATATTGGTAGAATTTACAGTTTAAATTATATTTAATTTTTTAGGTAATTATTTGTTATTATAATTTGGAACACTAAAATAAATATATTAATATAGTATTTGAAAAAGGACAACACACAAACAAGGTGACAACACTTCACATCCAACGAGGTCACTGGGATTGAACACACAACTGAATGGAGATAAGGTAAAAAATCCTACAACTCACCTAAGTGATTTATTTCTTAGTATGGAACAATTTTTACTCATAATATTTGACTGATATATACTTATGTAATGGATTAATTTAAATTTTAATGTTACTAAGAATTTTTATAGTTTAATGAATTATTTTTGATAAATCTTACAAAAAAAAATTTGTAATTTTTTTGGGATATATGGAATGATGTCTCACTATTTAATGAATATAATGAATTATTAAAATTTAATTTTTGTGCTTCAAAAATAAAAAATTCATCTGGGATATTAATTTCATAGAGTAATAAATGAAGTTGAAATTGATCGATGAACAAAAAGGGTTTAAAGAGTGATTATTAAATAAAAATTTATTATATAATTATATAATCTAGTGTTCTCTATCATGACAGTAAAAAAATCCAACAATTATAGGAAAAGGATATTGGAATGAATATTTTACCCTGTTACATTCACTTCCATTACAAATTTATGGTTTTTAGTTGATAATTAACTTTCATGTGATCAATGATTACTATGAATCTCCATTATTTTATACGATGTTTTTCAATGTCGATATTTTTAATTCTTAATAATGTTGTACTAATTGAAGAAATAGTTATAGGTTATTCCATATGACCTTCATAATCCCTATTCCCTCTTTTTAGAGGATGTATTATTTAAAACATTACCATGATGGTGGTTTTCAATAAATATATTTTAAGATGACATACCCTGGTTTATTTAAGTTTAATTTCTTTTAAAATATTATTTTAATTATATCATAATAAATTATATTTCGGTTATGGGATTAAAATTCATTTTTTATTTTGGATATTAAATGTTTCTAAACTTATTAGAATTCTATCTTTGGAAAACAAATTTTTCATCACATTTGCTGGTTTGATTTTAAATTATATATTTCCAATTATATGAATGTAATTTGGATAAATAGATTAAATATTTTGAATTATAAAAATTTAAATTTTATAATATGTTAAACATAATTTTTTGTGATAATTAATTATAAAAATAGTAAAAATTAATTACTTCTATTAAGGTCAAAATAGGTTTACCAGACATTAAAATAAAAGGATAAGGGTTTAAATAACCTATAAAATTGATCAATTTATATTTTATAGCCATATTAGTACAATATATCATCCATGGCTTAATAATGTTTCTTTTTTGATCCCCGTTTCATGTGAAAAATATAGGTATCACTTTTTTTTCAAAAATATGATGTGTTCTCTCTCCTACACTTATAAAAGGAATCACACTACCCTATCCTATTCACACTCCCAAATCCTTTTACTTCATCCAATACCTGAATAAATATATTCCTTTAATACCTTAAATATCACAGAGGCTCTGATTTGACCGTAAATAAAAATTAAGAAGGCTTTTGGTATAAACCTAAAGAGGCTGTCTGAAGAACAGGTAAATTTCCTAACTGTACAATTTTCATTTTACTTATTGTTTTAGATATATAAATTATTATATAATTATGATAAAATATAAATACGAGTATCTATTTTGTACAAATATTTTTTTATGTTAACTTAATATCCAATATCTATCTCCATTTCCATCAAATAGGAAATTGAACCATTGATCGTGTGTACGACTGACTAACGCCTTGTGAACCAGTATAATTTTTTTTCCATCACCAACAATAACAACAAGATATACATATGGATTTAAAATATGTATATTATATTTATGAAATTAATATAATTATTAATTAAAATATTTCATATACCTTGTTACCTTGTAATCCATTTGAAATCAATAACGTTTGTCGTGTGCACATGGGGATTACCGCCTCTACATTGTGATGTGAAATTTTTGTCATTATATTTTGAAATGGATGATAATAATGATATATTTTATTAATTTTAATTAATTATTCAATCTATTAATTTTTCTGGTAAGGTAAAACATTATTAACCATTTTTATGTTACGTCTATTAGAAAAATTGAGACAACCTTCATGCATAAGTATAACCTATTATATCCATTAACAGTGTAACTCATTTTCCCATATCTAATTTTTATAGAATATTATAAATAATTATCAAATTATTATATATTATATTTACATAATCTATAACATTTTTGAGATTATTTAACCATGATCAATATAAAATGATGAAAATCACTAACCAAAACCTACATGAATAACAGAGTAATTATAATTCCAAACAATGATTTTAACAAAAAAATTATTCATAAACAGGCCAAAAAAGACCATAAATAATTAATATATGGTATTAAATATTTTAGTATTGGTTTTTACGATATTTTTAATAAATATATATTATTTAAAAATTTGGCATGGACACATGCAAACTAGATCAGACCTGAGGTAAGGGTTTATCAGCTCACTTTTACTTTCATGAGACTTGTGACATATTCAAAACATAGTTCATTTATGTGGGGAATATATTTCACATTTGATATCATGAATACATTTATGTTCATGGTATTTAATTTTTTTTGTTGATGTTATTTATTTCACGGGGATGATAAATTTCGAATTTAACCAAATAGTAAAGGTTTATGTTACAATTTCATTATTTATTGGGATTGTTATTGATTAAATTTACAATGATAAATTCTGATGATATAAATATAAATAAACACAATAATGTTATTATTATATGGTTATTTTTAGAGAATAAATTGTATCCTCTCATTTTTCTCTCTTTAATAATGAAATACAGAAAAAAAAAATATTTTCAAAGTAATTCGACATCATTTACCTATTAAGTTAGAAAACTTTTTCATCCATTTTATTGTTTTAAAAAAAATTTAATGAATGTTTTAAAATTATATATATTATTTTTTAATATCCACTTAACCCATTTTTCAATTTTTTAAAAATTGTTCTAAAGGAATACAATTTTCATTTTCTGAATGAGGTAGCATTTTACCTTTTTACAGTAGTGTGAAAGGAATTATTTTTAAACATATATTTATTATAAAAAATTACTCACTAGATAAACCCCCATTAATTTGAATCTTACATCAATGGTTTACAAGAATATTTTTTAATAAATTGTTTTCTTATTATTTTGTTAATTTTATGTTTTTTGAAACTAATTTTCAAAGAGAAACAGATATATTCATCAAGAATATTTTTATTAAATTTTTATTACATTTTTTCATTAATGAAATAATCTTATATTACTTATACCACTTTGGTAATATGTTGTAATGATATCATCCTTATTATTTATCTAGGTGGTTTACGGGAATTTTGACACGGGATGTACTATTTTGTTACGATTATCCATATTACTCTGGTATTTTATGATTACTGATTATAGAAAGTATTAACACTTGGTATGATAGTTTTTAAATATGAGTGTTTATGTTGATTATGTTTTACCCCTTTCATTTGTGTAATGCTTTGGTCTTATTAAGTGATGTGTGGGTCCCACTATAGCCCCTTGATGCATTGATAGGTCTCGAGAGATAAACCAGCTTGGTTAATTGGATGATGGTTCACCCATTTATGTAATATATCTTTGAACAAGAAGTTAAAAATATAGTTATGATGTCCAAAAGAATGTATTTTTTCATTATGAGATTATTTATTGACGTTCCAAGTGATTATTAGAATATTTATAATATGCATGGTTAATTTTGAAGATCATTTGATTATGAATTTGTATTATTTGATAACCATGTATTCCTATCATATTATGATAAAGTAATTGATTAAATAACATTTGTTTCAATTATTTAACTTTCATATTAATTGTGGCCTGTTTATTTAGGATATCTTCCATTGTATGCATACCCTTATTGAGAATTAGAGATCAACCCTTTCTTATGATTCCTTTCACTACGATGTGATGACATGAATTATGATTGATTTATAGAGGATAGTAATGATAAAGATAGAGTAATCAAAAGAAATACTATGTTGTATTTTATGTTTTTAATTGTAATATGAGATTGAATTATGTATCGAGTTTAATAATGATAACAACTATTTGGTCCCTTAGGATGAAATTCCTTGTATATTATGCCAATTTTATAAGGTAACCACTGACCCTAGGATACTAGGATAAAGATATTTTCAATATAAATTTCAATGTGCTAGAAAATTCAATCCTAATTTTAAAATTGTTCATATTTGGTGGAAATACAATCCTTTGAGGTGAGAAGGAATTTCTCTATGTTTCTCTAAACATAAGAGGGTGGTAGAGAAATATTAATAAACATTCATAAGAGTATTTTTAGAGAATATTTTCTTGGGATTGAGATGATTTTGTCTATAATTAATTGTACACAATGATTATAATGGAATAACTTGGTAGTTGTATACTTGTGTTTAGAGGATAAACAACTGAACATAAGCCATTATTATTTTAATAATCCCTGGTTAACCCTATCTCTTTATAGAAGTAATGTTCTTATTATTTACCTGAATTGTTCTAAACTCATATAAAAATAAATATTACTTTCCAAAATGAATAAATTAATATTTATTCAAATAATATTAAATATTCCATTTTCTACTAGGCTTTTAAACTATGTTTTCTAACCATTATCAATATTTATCGACCCTTGGACCTTGAATATTTATTTAAATAATGAAATATCACTATATTATTCACTAATAAGTAAATAAATATTATATTCACTGAAATAGTGAATAGGTATTTATTAATTATTCAATATATATATATTCTCCTAGATAACCGATGAATGAATATTTTATATCGACCAAAAATGAATAATTATTAAACTATATACAATAATAATATATATATATTCTTTTAAAACCAAATAGAATTTTACTGATGTTATGGATATACTTACTGTGTGTTCTTCTAGAACCCATTCTTAATGGCATTAGGTAGAAA
The DNA here is from genome assembly GCA_963277665.1 of Viscum album. NCBI lineage: Eukaryota > Viridiplantae > Streptophyta > Magnoliopsida > Santalales > Viscaceae > Viscum > Viscum album. The sequence goes on from OY728164.1 coordinate 177,279,614, forward strand.
TACCTAAATTACAAAGGTAGAATGTTGAATCACACTAAGGTATCCATAGATAAATTAGTTAACATCACAACAAAATATAACCTCCTATGATTATAAAGCAAGCAATATAATACCTCCATCTCAATGTCAGTAATCAATCAGGTTGCATACAAGTCGTATCAACCTATGTGATCATTTTTTCCTTCGTTTAATTTCCAAAAAAAATATTAGGATAGAATTTGATGTATATTGACCTAATAAAGTAGTTTACTTCCCATTAAAGAGGCAATGATATTAAATTTAAATAATTAACAGAGGGGATAAACAATTACTCAACTTATTCATCAATGTTATATAACTTATGACACACTAAACATATCCTACCTATTCATGAGCATATATCATTATAGTTTTCATCAATACATAAAATTACACAACTAATGTTATTGTGATGGCCCATACCCTCATGGTCCACCCCTTTTCCAAAATCTGGATCCTAAGGGTGGCATCTCGGTGGGTGCGACCGATCGGCGTGCGACTGATCAGTGTTCGACCGATCGGCGTGCGACTGATCGGTGTGCGACTGATCGGTGTGCGACCGATCGGTGTACGGCCGATCGGTGGGCGATCGATCAACGAACGACACGATTGGTGGCCCACCCAATGGTGTGACGTGATAGGTGGGTCACCGATAGGTGCCTCGCTGATCGGTGCGACCGATAGGTGTGTGGCACAATCGGTGTGTCACTGATCTGTGCCTCACCGGTCGGTGTGTGGTACGATCGGTGTGTCACTGATTGGTGCCTCATGGATGGGTGCGATCGCTCAGTGCAACCGATCGGTATGACCAACCGGTGCGTGGCACGATCAGTGCCACCCAACCTTGTCGGGTTTTTCTTCTACAGTTTCTCCCGTAACACCACTTTTAGGACATTTTTAACCTTTTGGAAGTGGTTCAAGGCTTTTTTTAAGACATTAATCAATCTTTAAATTCCAAAGGGTTGGGAGAACGTCAACAGACCCAGCTGTGTGTCCGCGTATCGTTCCCTTATGTTTATATAAAAGGCTTTAAAATCACAACTATTAGCGCCTTTTTCCGATAGGAATCATTAAATAACAATTAATCCTGTCATGTGTAACCACCCAACCGTGTGGGGAACCACGATCCAACTTTAAAGCCGTTCAAATCCCAATATCCCGTAGCAATGGGATCTTATCTATATATATCAAATTGTAATTTATTATTCTTCTTCTTACTTTTGGCCGACCTCCTTTTCTTCTAAGTGCGTTTGGAGTCTCCCTTCCTGAGACAAGAGTTATGCCTATGCCGGAACCTTTCTCCTCACCCTTGGAGTCCTTGACGTTCTTGGCGAGTGGAAAACATCAATCCTTGATCAACCAGGTAGGGTTTTTCCTTCGTCTCTCTTTACTATGTATCATGCGGGGTGGGAATTCTATTGTTTCTGTGGGGATTGATGAAACTAAACTTAAGGAAGATAATGAACATACCATTAAAGAATTAAGGCGGGTGTGATTGATGTTCTGTTGTACCCTTTTATATTGTTATGTGTTATGAACTGTATGGGCTTGTGTTCACTAAAAATCATAGCCATTGGTGGTCTTTCTTTGTGTACTAATGAACCGTTGTCTCTGGTGATTACTAAATAAATATAACATGGAAATTGGTTAGTCACCTAAACTTAGTTGGTTTAAATGGATGTTCAGTAAAAAATTATCTGTGTGTGACCACCCCGGTTAACAAATAGAAAGAAGAACCTAATGAATGATGTGATTGAACCTAAAATTTTCCCACTCTGTTTTAGTAGAAGGTATGTTGTTCTGCTAGGTTCCTATGGGAAGATGTGAATGGTGATGGGATCCTCTGTTGTGGCACGGTTGCTGGTTCTGAATCTGAAATGGTGTGGGGCTGTATCTCGAGGCTTGTTTTGGTTCCAGTACTTTGAGAGATCTCACTTATCCCTTTGTTGTTGTGACTTCGCAAGAGAACCAGGTGTGAATTCTTAAATTATTGTTTGGTTGTTTCTCTTTCCCTGGCTTGTGGTTATGCCTGTTACTTGCCAAGTAGTATAGAATTCACCCAAATGGGAACACTTGAACATGAAAACAAGAATTGTTTAAATGGGTAATTGGTTTTGGGGATGAGTTGTGACTTGGAAGTCAGAGATGTGCTATTCTTTTTGAATTAATAGTAACGAGGGTGTTTGTGCTTAGGTTATGTAGCCCCTAGGTTGGGATGAGTGCCTATTACCTATACATATATTGTATTTCTTATGTTTCATATTTGTGCCCAAACCCAGTTGAGCACTTAGTGCCGGACACCCCATTTCATGGGGAGGGTGTTTTTCCAAAAACTCTTTTGAGTGGATGGTTATTAGCTCTTTTTCTGGTCCCTTTACCAAATAGCCCAAGACTCTTCGGGTAGTCTGTGATGTCCTGAGGTCCATTATAGCCCAAGATTCTTCAGGCAGGGTAGTTGTGGTTATTGGCCCAGGTGTGTGCAGTCAGGTTGTTTCCTAAGAGTCTTTGGGATGAGGCCCAGGTGTCTTCGGGTGTGAAAGTAGTTGTTCTGGCCCAAGAGTTTCTAGGCGTGGTTACGTGTGGTGGTTGTGGTCCAGGTGTTTGTGGGCAGGATGGTGGTTGCGGCCCAGGTGTGTGCGGGCGTGGTGTGGCAGTGGGACTGCGGTGAGAATGGTGGTATTGGTACGATGCCTGGGATGTCTTCAATAACCAGTGGGAAAGTGGAACGGGGTACCCAAATATCAATGTTCTATTACTATACATTACTTGACTTGCGTTATTTGTGGTGTGTGCCTTGGTGAGGCATGGGTGGATAGTTTACCTTGCTAGATGTTTTGGTTATCTCTTTTCTCACAGGGCATTAGAATTTCTCTCCACTTGTGCACGAGGGCCTTTGGTTTTCCCTACTGAGTATACTTATATGCTCACCCTACATTTATAAAACTGCTTTCAGGTTTCCAGGAGGACATCAGGGATCATGCATGATCGTACTAGCTCAGACCTTGAGGCAATTGCTATTATCGTTTCCCTTTTTCTTGGTACATTACCCTTGGAGTTCTTGTGGATTGTATCTTTTACTTTTGAACATGCATATGAGAATGGTTCACTTTCATCTTTACCTTTACTTTTAGATTTTGTGTTTTTGGGATTGCTATCTTGTCTCTCGATCCTATAAAAATAAAAAGGGTAATGCCTTTCATTTGTGTGCGATTCTATACCATTGGTGTTGGTCGCCACTCCAGGACATATCGAAGGCGGGTCTCGAGGGTCATTATCTCTCCTTCAACTTAAAGAAGGAAAGGTATAGAAATCTGCTACCCCTTCTCCCCTTTTGGTGAAGGAGGGTCGTGATAGAATGGTATCATAGAGAAGTTGAGAGATATGATGGAGTATGGGGTTAGGCATAGTGAATATTGCATGGGATGGTAGGGCAACAGTGTTTTGTGACATTGGTGCATGAAATAGGCCAGGGAAGACTGGCCAGGACACGAGATTTTAGGGCCCCCCGTGATCTGATGCAAGGACTCTGGACCTACCAAACGACCAAGTAAGGCTGCACTAATTATAGGGTAGAGACCCTAGGGAAGGTACATGCATCATAGTGACTACTGTTTCTTAAGAATTTTGTGGGGTTTAAAATGAATAAGAATCCAATGAAAATTTAAGAAGAATATTCTTAATCACTCAGGCTTAGGCATTCCTAGTTTACCTTATAGCTATGGTACCAGGGAGACGACCATGAGTAGTGCAGACTATTGAGGCCCCCGAGGTTTATGTGGCTGATTGAAAAAGGGCTGACCAAGAGGAGGACGATCAGTGGTAGATGAAACTTTGTGCCTTTCAGTGGAATACCATTGGGAAGTACGAGGGTAGCATCTTAGATGTGGATATAGAGAGCTGGCTCGAGGAGCTATTGATAGATTTCCACTTGATTCAGGCTCTGACAGGGTACTGGGTTCCTCTGGCTGCCAGCCAGATGCAAGGAGCAGTGCTTCAGTGGTGGATGCTTTATCTCAGGAAAAAGAAGGAGGATGAGGTTTCATGGGATGAATTCGAGAGGGAGTTCTAGGTGGAATTCCTCTCTTCCATGATGAAGGCTAAAAAGAGGCAGAAAATTCTATCTCTCGAACAAGGGATCATGCCAGTAAAAGAGATAGGGATCAAGTTCAAGGATCTCCTTTGATTTTCTCCAGACCTCATTCCGGATGAGGATTCTCGAGCGAGACGTTTGGAGGAGGCACTTCGACCTTGTCTTTAGTATGTTGTTACTCCCTTCACCTTACAGAACTACTTAGAGGTCAAGAAGAAAGCTGAAGTGGTGGAAAGGATGTACACGATGGGAGGTGTATCATGAGAGGGGATCCAGTTGGGCTCATCGAAGGGGAAGGCCGTCAGCAGCAGGCCTCCAGCATCAGGATCCTCTAGGTTTCGACTAGTAGGAAGCATGCCTCAGTAGTTCCAGTTCCGATCCCCAGGTCCTCTCACTTTTCTTTCGGTCCCAGGACCAAGGTTCTTCGTATGTGTAATCCATGGACACCTTCAGAATCAGTGCCCAGACAGAGTACAGTACAGCGGGGGTGAGAAGGGTCAGTGCCCACCTCAGCCACAACACTTTCCAGCTAGGCCCCTTCAGCAGCAGCAACATGGACAGTAGGCTGCCGCCCCTCTGAGACCAGACATGGCAAGAGGAGGCCTACCTCAGGTCACTCCTCAGGGACCTCGACCAGGGCGTGGTTGGGGAGGTGGCCGACAACAGAGAGGTAGAGGAGTTGGGCGTGGGCAGTTTCACACCACAGAGGCAGCGGTTCCAGCAGAGCTAGAGGTCGTTCGAGGTACGATCAGCTTATTTAGTACTCATTACTATTCCTTGTTAAATACAGGAGCTTCACACTTCTTTGTTACACCCAGTATGGCCCGTGACCTGGGTTTAAAGATCAAGAGGCTTTCAGCGCCCTTGTTACTGAGCATTCCAGTCAGAGGTCAGACCAACTTTCTTTATGTTTGCCGAGGGTGTAGACTGATGATAGGGCCACATCAATCTATCATGGATCTTCTATTGTTGCAGATAAAACCATACTATGTTATCCTAGGCATTGACTGGCTGTTCTCTGTATGTTCCTCCATTGACTACTTCTGAGGAAGGTTTGTGTTTTCATATTTGGGCGTTCAACGTGTAACATTCATTGGCAAGTGGGGTTTTCAGAAAAGAAGTAGATGAGAGGAGCCCCTTCTTTCCCTGTTGGATGAGCTATCAGTGGAGTCGGTGGATTTAGATATGTTGGAAGTTCCAGGGATCATCAGTGAGTTTATGGATGTATTCCCTGAAGAGGTGGTGACTCTACCCCCTCGACGTGATGTTGATTTCGGGATAGACTTGCAACCTGGGGCCTGTCTGATTTCCATGGATCCCTACTGGATGACACCTTCTGAGTTGCGGGAGTTACAGATCCTGATTGACTATCTGATGAAGAAGGGTTTTGTTAGGTAAAGTGCCTCATTATGGGGTGCTCATGTCTTGTTTGCGAAGAAGGTTGATGGTGGTCTACGACTGTGCATAGATTACATGAGGCTGAATCAGGTGACGGTCAAGAATCGCTACCCTCTCCCGAGGATAGACGATCTCTTTGACTAGCTGAGGGGAGCAGGTTGGTTCTGGATGATCGATATGCGTTCCAGATATCACCAAGTGAGAGTGAAGGAGGGAAATATCTCCAAGATTGCCTTCAGGTGAAGATATGGGCACTTTGTGTTTGTTGTCATGTCGTTCGGTGTTACAAATTCTCCATTTGTGTTCATGGGACTCATGAATTCTGTCTTTTGAGAATACCTAGATCGGTTTATAGTTGTGTATATTGAAGTAATCCTGATCTACTCAAGATCAAAGGAGGATCATGCAGAGAACATGAGAACGGGTTTTGAGGTCCTCTAACGACACCAGCTCTATGGAAAATTGTCCAAGTGCAAGTTATGGATGCAAGAAGTGTATTTCATTGGGCACATAGTGTCTGAGCAGGGGATAACAGTGGACCCATCGAAGGTTGAGGTGGTTGTTTCTTGGGCAGCACCCAAGAGCATGGCATAAGTTCATAGTTTCCTAGGTCTGGCATGTTACTATCGGAGGTTCATGCCCAAATTCTCCCGAGTTGCAGCACCTTTGACAGCCTTGACCTAGAAGGACCAGGCTTTTGTGTGGAATGGGTAGTGTGAGGAGGCCTTCAGTTATCTAAAGGAGAAGTTGGTGAGTTCCCCAGTGCTAATGTTTCCAGAAGAAGGGGCGGCATATGAGGTGTTCTGTGATGCTTCAGTGCAAGGCCTCAGATGTGTGTTGATGCAGTGGCAAGGGGTGATCTCTTATGGGTCTAGGTAGTTACATCTCAATGAGAGTAACTATTCCACCCATGATATGGAGCTTACGGCGGTCGTGTTCGCACTAAAGTTGTGGAATCATTACCTCATTGGGGAGCTCTTTGTGGTCTTCACCGATCAAAAAAGCTTAAAGTATATCTTCTCCCAGTGGGACCTGAACTCGCGATAGCGTTGGTGGGTGGAGTTCCTTCTGGACTACGAGTTCAAGATTTCCTAGACCTCAGGAAAGGGAAATGTGGTGGCCAATTCCTTGAGTAGGAAGTCACAGAAGGAAGCGGTTCAGGGGTCGACAGATACTTGGAGGGTGATGGAGGAGTTGGCTGCCCTGCACCTGGATGCAAGGATGGATGGTGGTAGAGGTTGCCTGTATCAGATGAAAGTGAAGTATTCTCTGTTGAGGCAGGTAGAGGATTCCCAATGGGGAGACTCTGAAAGCGAAGTGATGCGTGACCAGGTTAACCAAGGTGATGCTCCGGAAGGGTGGACGTAGGATGGTCAGAATTAGGTGATTTTCTGAGAAAAGTTGTTTGTTCCATAGGCGATGCGCGACAGAGTTATTAGTGAGTTCCACAACTCACCCCTAGCAGTTCACCCGGGATTTTCCAAGATGTACTGAGGCCTGAGAGGTCATTTCTGGTGTCCTGGGGTGAAGCGGGTTGTGGCAGAGTTCATGGCAACATGCCTAGTGTTTCAGCAGGTGAAGGATGAACACCGTTTTCCAGGCGGTTTGCTGCAGCCGTTGGATGTCCACGAGTGGAAGTTGGATGACATCTTGATGGATTTAATCACATTACTACCCAAGGTTCAAGGAGGCTGCGACACTATCTGTGTAGTGGTGGACCAATTGACGAAATCGGCTCACTTCCTGGCGATCAAGGAGTTGGGTGTAGTGGATGCCTTAACACGAAGGTACGTGGATGAGGTGGTGCAGTTGCATGGAGTCCTGAGATCCATAGTGTCGGATAGAGATGCATGGTATACCTCATGAATCCGGAGAGGATTGTAGTATAATTTTGGAACCCATCTACGTCTTAGCACTACTTTCCATCCCCAGATAGATAGACAGATAGCGCACCATCTAGACCTTGGAGGATGTGCAGTAGGCATGTATACTGGATCTTGGGATATCGTGGGTGAAACACTTGACTCTAGTAGAGTTTTCCTACAATAATAGCTATCACTCTAACATTGGCATGGCTCCATTCGAAGCTCTATATGGAAGGCCGTGTCGCTCACCTGTATGTTGGACTGAGGTTGGGGAAACAAGTGTTCTTGTCCCAAAAGTGGTGAAGAGAACGACGAAGATGGATCAGCTTATATTGGAGAGGATGAAGGCAGAACATGACTGATAGAAGTCATATGCGGATAATAGGAGGAGACCCTTGGAGTTCGGGGTTAGGGACCACGTGTTCTTGAAGGTCTCCCCTTGACATGGACAACAGATTTTTGGTAGGGGGAGTAAGATTTCTCACAGATTCATCGGACCCTTCAAAGTGTTTAGGCGGGTCAGAGAAGTGGCTTATCATCTCGCACTACCACATCCACTAACGAGGATACATGACGTCTTCCATGTGACCAAACTCAGACGTTATCTGCATGACGATTCAAACGTCCTCAACTGGGGAAAGCTGGATATCGAGGACGACGTGACCTTTTAGGAATGACCAGTGTGGATCGAGGATCGTGAGGAGAAGGTTCTCCGAGGACGAACCATCCCTTTTGTTCGTGTGTTGTGGAGGCATGGAAGGCTCGAGGAGAGTACCTGAGAATGGGAGATGCAGATGCGCGCCCAATACCCAGAGCTATTTTGAGTTTTGTTATATTTTGTTCTATGCTTTTTGTGATGTAGTGCTGAACTTGTTAGATTATGAGATGTGTTTTCCCTACCTTAGAAGCGTTGTGAAATGTCCTAACTGTGGGGAAGGTAGGACCCGATCTCTAATCAAGATACACTAATGTGGATGCAGTTAAACCCGTGCGGGCAAGTCAGTATCGCCCAAAGTGGATAGTATCTTGACACAGAGGAAGGAACTCCTTAATCCATATGACTGGATAGTTGACCCTTGGGTGTTTCCTGGTTACTTGAGGGAGAGGTGTTTCTCGATGTCGATGAGGTTCACTCCTGAGAGGTATCTTTTGAGGCGTTGCTCGGACCCCTCCTCTCTTCTTTTAGTTTGGTTTTGATTCTCGAGGGCGAGAATAGTTTGAGAGGTATCTAATGTGGTGGCCCAGACCCTCATGGTCCACCCCTTTGCCAAAATATGGATCCTAAGGGTGGAATCTTGGTGGGTGTGACTAATCGGCGTGCAACCAATTTTTGTGCGACCGATCGTTGTGCGACCGATCGGGGTGCGACCGACCGGTGTGCGACCGACCGGCGTGCGACCGACTAGTGTGCGACCGACCGGCGGGTGACCGACCGACGTGCGACCAATCTCTCTGCGACCGATTAGCGGATGACATGATGGTTGCCCCACCGACCGGTGTGACGCGATTGGTGGGTCACCGATCGGTGTGACCAATTGGTGTGTGGCACGATCGGTGTGTCACCAATTGGTGCCTCACCAATCGATGTGATTGATCAGTTCGACTGATCGGTATGACCGATCGGTGTGTGGCACGATTGCTGCCACCCGGCCTTGTCGAGTTTTTCATTTACAGTTTCTCCCATAACACCACTTTTAAGCCTTTTTTAAACTTTTGGAAGTGGTTCAAGGCCTTTTTTAAGCCCATAATCAATGTTTAAATTCCTAAGGGTGGGGAGACCATCAACGGACCGAGCTATGTGTCCGTGAATTGTGCCCCTCCATTTATAAAAAATACTTTAATGTACCAGTTTTTACCACCTTTTTTCCGATAGGAATCATTAAATAACAATTAATCCCGTCGTGTGTAACCACCCAACTGCATGGGGAACCACGATCTGAATTTAAATCCGTTCAAATCCCCATATCCCATAACAACGATATCTTATCTATATATATAGCACGAGAATTTCTTCTTCTTCTTCTTCCTTTGGGCCGACCTCCTTTTCTCCCTAGTGCGTTTGGAGTCTCCCTTCGTGAGATAAGGGGTGCGCCTATTCTGGAACCTTTCTGCTCACCATTGTAGTCCCCGACGTTCTTGGAGCATGGAAAACATCAATCCTTGATCAACTCGGTATGGTTTTTCCTTCGTCTCTCTTTACAGTGTATCATGCAGGGTGAGTATGCTATTGTTTCTATGGGTATTGATGAATCCAAACATAATTAATATAATGAATGGACCTTTAAATAATGAAGGGGGGTGTGATCGATGTTCTGTTGTACTCTTTTATGTTGTTATGTGTTGTGAACTGTATGGGCTTATGCTCACTGAAAATCAAGGTCGTTGGTGGTCTTTCTTTGCATCCCAATGAACCCTTGTCTTTGATGATGACTAAATAACTATAACATAGAAATTGGTTATTTACCTAAAATTATTTGGTTTAAATGGATGTCAGTAAAACAAGAATCCCTGTGTGACCACCCAGGTTAACAAACAGAAAGAAGAACCTAATGAATTATGTGCTTAAAACTAGAAATTTCCCACTCTGTTTAGGTAGTAGTTGTGTTGTTCTGTTAGGTGCCTATGACAAGATGTGAATGGGGATGGTATCCTCTGATGTGGCATGATTGTTGGTTGTGAATCTGAAATGGTGTGTGGATGTATCTCGAGGCTTGGTTTGGTTCCAGTACTGTGAGGGATCTCATTTATCCCTTTGTTGTTTTGACTTCACAAGAGAACTGGGTGTGAATTCTTAAATTGATGTTTGGCTGTTTCTCTTTTCCTGGCTTGTGGTTATGCCTGTTAGTTTCCCAGTAGTGTATAATTCACCCAAATGGGATCACTTGAACATGAAAATAAGAATGGTTTAAATGGGGAATTGGTTTTGGGGATGAGTTGTGACTTGGTCGCGAGTGGTGTGCTTTTCCTTATTAATGAATAGTAACGAGGGTGTTTGTGCTTAGGTTTTGGAGCCGCTAGTTTGGGATGAGTTCCTATTGCCAATAAATATATTGTATTTCTTATGTTTCTTATTCTCACCCCACCCAAGATGAGCACTTAGTGCCAGACACCCCATTTCATGGGGAGGGTGATTTTCTTGACACTCATATGAGTGGCTGGTTATTAGCTCCTTTTCTGATCCCTTTCCCTAATAGCCCAAGACTCTTCAGGTAGGCTATGACAGCTTGAGGTCCATTATAGCCCAAGATTTTTCGGGCAGGGTAGTTTTGGTGGTTGGCCCAGCTGTGTGCGGGTAGGTTGTTTCCCAAGAGACTTAGGGATGAGGCCCAAGTGTCTTTGGCCATGGTAGTAGTTGTTCTCGCCCGGGTGTTTGCGGGGGTGTCTAGGCATGGTGGTTGTGGCCCAGGTGTTTGCGGGCGGGATGGTGGTTGGGGCCCAAGTGTTTGCGGGCGGGATGGTGGTTGGGGCCCAGGTGTTTGCAGGCGGGATGGTGGTTGTTGCCCAGGTGTGTGCGGGCAGGGTGCGGCTGTGGGACTGCGGTGAGAATGGCGGGATTGGTACGATGCGTAGGATGGCTTCAATAACCAGTGGGAAAGTGGCACAGGGTACCCAAATATCGATGTTCTATTAATATACATTACTTGACTTGAGTTATTTGGGGAGTGTGCCTTGGTGAGTCTTGTGTGGATAGTTTACCTTGCAAGATGTTTCGGTTATCTCTTTTCTCACAGAGCATTAGAATTCCTCTCCACTTGTGCACAAGGGCCGTTGGTTTTCCCTACTAAGTATACTTATATGCTCACCCTACGTATATGAAACTGCTTTCAGGATTCCAGGAGGACCTCAGGGATTGTGTTGGACCATACTAGCTCGGACCTTTGGGCAGTTGCTGTTGTCATTTTCCTTTTTCTTGGTACTTTACCCTTGGAGTTCTTGTGGATTGTATCATTTACTTTTGAACATGCATATGGGAATGGTTTACTTTCTTCTTTACCTTTACTTTCAACTTTGGTGTTTTTGGGGTTGTTATCTTATCTCCCGATCCTACAAAAATAAAATGTTTAATGCCTTCCATTTGTGTGTGATTATATACCCTTGGTGCTGGTCGCCACTCTGGGACCTATTGAAGGCGGGTCTCGGGGGTCATTATCTCTCCTTCAACTTAAAGAAGGAAGGGTCTGGAAATCAGCTGTCCCTTTTCTCTTTTTGGTGAAGGCGGGTTGTGACAGATATACAGTAAAAATAATCTTATATTTTATGAACCATTATACATTTCCACATATAGGAATATATAGGGACATATATAAATGTGAATATCAAACTGGTGGGTCAAATTCTATTTCCCTTGGATATTATCAAGGGTTAATTTCCCATGATGATGCCTCAAAATTGTATAAGTCACCATCCCCAGATAGCTTTTATCATCAATGTCCCGTAAAATTATATCTTTAATTTATAGATTCTACATTTAATTATTCCATCAAAACAATTCTAGGTTCTCATCATAATAAAGAATTATTATGAATTTTTTGTTTGATAAGTACACATAAAACATTATCACATGCAATTTGATACATAATAATAGTCATTATGTGATAATAATTTTTTAATATTGAAAATCCTGAATAAGGGTAATAAAAATCTTCATAGAAGTTGGTTTTAGTGAACTAAATCTAAAAAAATCATTCTTACACTAGATCTAACTACTAAAATATTTTAGACTTCTAGCTCCGATATGATTTTCATTCCATTCCTAATATAGAGTTTTACTCAAGTTGTTCACAATATTTTCTTCCATGGAATATTTTATCATTTTGACCACACACCTTTGAGGAAAATCCCCCACGATGTGATAATTATACGGTGTATGATTTGTCCATTGGTATAACCTTGTGTTCATCACATGATGTTATTACATGATTTTTTGTGATAAGTTAGGTTGATGAAATGATGAATCTATCATAATTGAGTGTTATTTATTTATTTTCTATATAAAAATATTATTCTTTGTTAAATAAGACAATTCCATGAAGATTTTATTCATTTTTATATAGCATTATTTATTTATCATGATTTGGGCTACCAATATATTTTGTAGAAGGTTAGATAAGGAAGAGACATTCTAGTCAACAACACACCCATTTCATAGTATATATTGATGGTATTAAAGTTAAAAAATGTCAAAAAGTCATAAAAAGGCATGATTATGTTATTACAAATGTTATGGTACATTGGTTTAGTTTCTATGAGTAACAATGAAGTCCAAAATATTCATATGGAAGGGCATGGTTTGAGTTTAATACTACATTCATGATCTTGAGTATAAGAAGGAAAACATGGGCAGTAAAAAGGCTTAATGAATTCATTTCAGATGTCATGGTGAAGGAATGAAGTGCCTATGTGAAATGACTAAAATATAACCGGTTATTGTGGTTGCTATGTTGTTAAAAGAGTCTACCTATTCTAAATAACCTGAAGTGGTGACCAATCCCATGGTTCTTCAAGACATGGTCGATAAAAAATGGTTTATTAAAAAAGATCTAGTAGGGACATATCAATGTGGTTTCCATTTTGGAGGTAAAACAAATTATTATCGAGAAACATGCTATAATGCAAACTATGTTGAGGGTTTTCATGAATTTATTATTAGTTTTGATGATGTTTCTTATTGGTAGATATTTTGGGTCTCTAAATCAATCACTAATGTAATTTTGGAAGAATAAATGATTTTAAGTTGACCATAAAAGATCCAATGGCATAAATTGAAGGGAAAGTAGTTTAGTTGGGTTAGAGAATGTTGTTGGTTTGAATTCAAATATGAAAATAAGAATTTTTAAAAATATTTTCAATTACTACTATGAATATAATGGAATATATTTTGGAATAATGTGAGAAGAGAGTATGAGAATATGATTGAAGAAAAGAAGAGAAATAAGAATATAAGAAGTAGAATAAGGGGCTATGAAAATTTCCACAGATTTAAGTGATCATACATAAATTTGTCGAGGTTTAAGAGTTTGTGGAGGAGTAACACTTCATTAAAAAATTAATATTATGTTTTTTTAATTATTTCAGTTTCTTGATTTCAATTATTAATCATTGTAATAGTGTAGGAATTAATATCATAGTCTATAGGCTTACTGTAACATGAGTACAAGAATAAAATATTCTTGTCGTACCTACATGTTGAAACTAATTGGTTGTAAGGTCTCAATGAAATCATGATCACAAAAAGGACTAGGATTCTCATTTTGAGAGGTGATACTTGTAAATATAAATATTCCCTTCTTGTGTGTGTAATGGATAGTTATCACGATTCACCTTAACTAGTGATGAGGGTTGTTTCACTATGGAAACATAAAAAATTGAATCAATCATCCACCCATTAATGATTCTTCACTGATCAGGTAGGTGAATTTTCAAGTTGTATTACAATCAAAGGTTCCCCTTATTGGTGATTTTCTATTTGGAGTTTGACGAAGGAGTTTATATCTGTATTTATTATTAGTTACTAAATTTTGGGTGTACATCTTAAACAATCCATCATCAGTGAATAAAAAGTGGATTAAAAAATTTAATGGGAAAAGATATCACGTATGAATATACAACATGATTCCATACCTATTATCAATCAGTTATAATGTAATGGAATTTATAACTAATAATTTTATTCCCCAGACAGAATTTGTTACTATGAGTGTTATATATATATAAAATCTTGAGAATAATGTTCATAAAAAATATTACTCTATCATCGCTATCAAAAAAATATTTTTGGAAATAAAAAGGTCTCAAGACTACTAAAGACATCTGGGATATACATCAAAATATCTATAAAGGAAAGACCTAACTGAATTATTTAAATTACATTTATGGAGACATATGTATAAAGATTTCCAGATAAATGATGATGAAACTATGGATAGTTTCTTCACAAGGGTAAATAAATTTGTGGGAACAATCAGAGGCTATCATGATAAGTAATAATATGATGATATTTTTGAATATATTTTTCACATATTACTTGATAATTTTGGTTCTAAAGTCTTTACCATGTTTTTGAGCGCATCAAATTTGATGTTTATTTTTAACTAGAATTTTTGCAGTATAGCAGCAACCCGAGATCATGTCTCGATAGAGCCATATATCATTAATTTAAAAATGAGGTTCTGATTATGAAAATAAAAAAGGGAAATGGGGTTTCTGAAAACTTGGGGTTTTATGATTTAATAATCCAAGAGAAAGTGGAAAGCGATAAAAACAAAGTGGATGTTAACAAAAGTAGTTAAACATGATCAACCCAGGGAAATCTTTTGATGTTCATACTTCGTCACTTAAAGAGATATGGTCATAATATTTTAATCTATAGTTTGTAGCAAATATAACCATAATGTTACTAGTTTTATACTAGGTTACCTCATATGGTTTAGTCAGAAACACACCATGATTAATCGGATATCGCTAATGATTGGGTGATTTGGGTTCGACTTAATAACCGAAACTCACCGAGGAAACAAAAGAAGAACTCGATACACTATCCAAGTATATATGTTATTTCAATGTGTTACCATGAATATAATGTATGTGGTCATGATAGTGTTAATGCGAGTTCAATTAAACAATATGAACCACACAAACACTATAATTTATAGGTGGAAAGAGAAGTGGGGAATAGTGTGTTAAACATCACATGAATGGGTACCCCCAAACATGATCATATGAGTTGAGTATAACATACCAGTAAATAACACAATAAAATAAGAATAGAGGATGATCAAAAACGACATAAAAACATGTAATTAAAAGGATCATTTAAATATTACAAAAATGAATCTTGGGATTTACATCACTTTACTCCCTGAGTGATCATAAGGGGTTTAGAAATCCATTGGAGGGAAGGAAGAAGAAGGTGTTTAAGTAGAACATCCCATTGAATCGTTAAATTATAGGGATGATGATAAGACCAATTTGGGACCCCAAAATGGAATAACCTTACCTTCTGGTCAAACATACAAATGATGTGCCCATTGTGGGTTTTTATAACCAAAATGAGACATGGTTTTGAGCACCCTGTTTTTGAGATGCCACTTGTGTATGGGTTTTGGAATAGTAGAAAGCCATATAACGACTTTTTCAAAAGCTAATAATTGTTGGTAAGCCTCTTGAATATCTCTATTTCAATTTGGGAAGAAATTGGACATCTGGATTGGGAGATATATTAAAAAGACCAAAATAAACTTTTGAATTCGAGTAGATTCTAACCCCTAGAAAGAATGGTTCAGACATGAAATCAGATGGAAAAATTGGGATTTAGTTCCATGAAAAGAGTTGTATCACAAGATGGTTTGGAGTGGACCAAAAAACTTCAGCCCATTTTTAATGCTTTAATTCTATTAATGATCAAAACAGTGGACATATGTCCATGGGATGCCATGCATTTTCACCCATTTTGCTTCCAGATCATCTCTAGGGCCTCCAAATCACATCTTCCTTCAACATAAACATCAGAACTAATACAATTTCCATATTAAATAGTGATAAAAATTAATTTATTGAATCAATAATGAAGTTAAATTTATTATTATATTTGTAATATTCATTAAAAAACTATCTTAAAACATCAGTGTAAGGGTGGATTTGAAAAGTGAATCACTATGCGATCAGACCCCCACACCTAAACATTTTCACTCCTAGGAAAAGACACAAGTGAAAAATAATAAATATATACATTCCCAACATCATGAAGTTTTAACATTCAAGGAAATTTTAATTCATTAAAGTAATGTGATCAATGAAAAAACCACACCAAGGAATTCTTCCTCGTGAAAAAGGAAAAAGATATATTCTAAATCATATCAGAATCAAATTCAAGGTGATTCGTGAAACGAAATTGAGCAAAGAATTCAAAATCCAACTATGTCAGTAACTATCAATTTGTGTGTCTCTGAAAACCATTCCATGCTATCTTTTCCACTTTCTATCTAATAAATATAATTTAATTTAACATTTTCATCTTAAATTAGTTTTTCCACCGAACCAGCCCTACACCCATTGAAATCATATTTCAAGACCCAGTCACATAAACATTTTTTAAAGTCAAACCATAATCTCTTATCCTATATATCTCTATATGTTGCATATTTCATCACTCCCCTCATTTTTTTTTGTTTTTTAAAGTTGAATTTGGAATAAATCTCACACTCATCTCACCACCCTTGTCTGATATCCTCCCAACACTAGTTGTAAAAATTATAAAGAGATCAAAGGGTCAGGATGAGTGTTTTTTGACCATCCCAAGAGGCAACCCATTTATTTGAGGACATACAATAGTCAGATAATAGGTACACACACATAGGTCAATCCGGTACAGTAATGAAATAGATTGGATAAGGAACGATCATATGTAAATATCATTTTAAGCTGAAAAATATTAACCTAACATATTTTTAACTTCTCGTAAGTAAGAAATATTCACACTTTGTGGTTTGGTGCAAACATTTTTGGAGATATTAGTGACACATTTTTCCCAATAACTACTCACAGAAGGGTCATCAATCATCTCTAACGTTTCAGAAAGATACAACCATTTATATTATTGACATAATTTTTTTTACTAAAAATCACTCCCTGATGTTAAATTCCTACAAATATTCATTCCATAAAAGAGATAGGTTTTCATAAAATGTTAAAATAACATGGAAACAAAAATATTAACATGTATTTTTAGTATTTTCCGTGATTTGGTGACCATAAGGGGGGGGGGGAGTAAAAATACCATAAAGAAGGTGAAAAAAAGAAGAAAAAAGTAAGACAATAAAAATCCAAGTGAACTCAACAAGATGGGTAAAAGTGAATATGATATAAAGAATGAGAATAAACAGAAGAATGTAGAATGAAAATGATAATACTAATGAACTCATGAAAGTATCCACCCACACACTTAGAATGTGCAGTTTCTTTACTATAATAACTGTGAATGTGAGAAGGAAGGATAAAACCTGATGTGTTTCATTGGTATGATGCTTCTAGAAGGTGGATTTCCTCTACTAGATTCTTTGTAAAATACTCATATAAGTGTTTAAGTTTCTTCACATTAACGTTATGACTTCATCCACTCCACTCATGAAAAATATATATCGAATCAAAATGGTAAACATTAATAACAGTATAAGGACCGAGCCATCAGGAACGAAGCATACCTGGGTGGAGCATTAGTCCAGAAATGTATATGAGAAACTTCTCACCAATATGGTACTTCTGCTAATGAATCATGAAATCATGGATAGAATTTTTCTTCCCATTATAGATCACAGAGATCTCATATGAATCATGTCTAATTTCATCCTGGTCTTGAATCTGCAGCTTCCTATGCTCACCTACATATGAAAGGTTCATACTACATTGTTTAAAATCATAATATGCACAGTGTTCTACCTCTACTGGGAGGTAGCAAGCCTTTAAAAACACAATTCTATACGGTGAAATTCCAATTTTGGTTTTGAAATCTATACGGTACGCCCAAAGTGAATCATCCAAATGAAAACTCCAATCTTTCCTGTTGGGTTGTACCATTTTTTCCATGATTCTCTTAACTACCAGATTTGATATTTCTACATTTCGTTTAGTTTGGGGGGTGATATATAGTAAATAATTTCTGATAAAACCTATTCTTATGAAGAAAAAATTTTCATGTTGTTATTGAAAAAATGTGAACCCAACTCACTAATGATGAATATTGGAAAGACAAACCAACTAAAAATCTAGCACCTTAAAAAATCAACAACAACTCGAGGGTCATCGTTTCTAGTAGCCTATGCTTCCACCCATTTAGAAACATAGTCAAAAGCTGAAAATATGTACATGAATCCAAATGAATTTTGAAAATTCCCCATGAAGTCAACTCCCCATTCATTAACGATTTCACAGAATAACATGGACTGTCGGGGAATTTCATTCTTTTTGGAAATATTCCCTATGAATTTACAATGACTACATGAATTGAAAAATCTATGGTAATACCTATAAAATGATGGCAAATAAAGTACTGAGTTAAGGTTCTTTCTAGCTCTAAATTGATATCCAAAGTGGCCCCCACAATATAAAGTATAGCAGAATGTCAAAAAAGAGGTGAAATCCTGGTTATAGACACACCGATGAACAACTTGGTCACCAAAAATTCTCCACAAATACGGGTCATCCCAAATGTACCACTGAGAATCAGGTTTAAGTCTATGGGATTGGGATGTACTAAAATCAGTGGGGACCCTAAATGTTTCTAGAAAATTCACAGTGTCCGCATACCATAAGTTATGGTTCGCAACATCACAAACGTTCTAATGAGGAAATAATTCTTCAATGGGGTGGGATGAGTCAACATGTTGGTCCAGTGGTGATGAAATCCTACTAATGTGGTAATCTATAAAATTTTCCACTCCCCACTAATCTATAATATCAAGGTCAAACTCTTGGAGGAGGAGCATCCACTATATGAGGTGGGGCTTAGCTTCATGTTTATTTAAGATAAATCGAAGGGCATCATGGTCAGAAAAAACAATCATATTTTACCGAAGATGATATGAAAAAAAATTCAAATTAAAACACAATAAAATGTAGTTATTTTTTAAGTGTTTGTAGTTTACCTAGGAAGGGTCAATGGTACGTGATGCATACATAATGACATGAAGAGCCTTCTTAACCCTTTTTGATAAAACTGCCCCAAGTACAAAGTTAGAGGCATCACACATAAGCTCGAAGGGGGGATCCCAAATTGGTGGTTGGATGATGGGAGGGGATGTGATACTCCTTTTAGTGAATTGAATGAATAATCACAATTTTTATGAAACAAGAACTCATAATATTTTTAAAATATTCAGGACAGTGAAAGTGAGATCTTACTAAAGTCTTTAATTAATAAGTGGTAAAAACCCACATGACCCAAGAAAGATGGAACCTCATGAACACATTTTGGATGTGGAAGGGATTAAATTAATTCAATTTTAAATTTAATAACTTTAATTATATTATTTGAAATGACATGCACAAAAAATATACCCCACTCATCCATGAAATTACATTTCTCAAAATTTAAATCAAGATCCTTTTCAAGGAAACGATGGAAGAAAAAACCTAGTTGTTCTAAACAATCATCAAAAGAATAACCATATACTGTGAAATAATCTATAAAAACTTCCATAAAACTCTCAAGGTACTCAGAAAAATAATCAACATACATCAGTGAAAAGTGCCTAGAGAATTTCATAGACTGAAAGGGATCCTTCTGTATGCAAATGTTCCAAATAGATAGTTAAACGTTGTCTTTTCTTGATCCTCGGGGGCTATATGGACTTTAAAATAACCCAAATATCCACCAAGGAAACAATAATGTGACTTACCATCCAATAGTTCTAACATTTTGTTAATAGAAGTTAGACAAAAGTGGTATTTCCGCATGGCTTGATTCATTCGACAATAGTCAATACAGACTCGCCAACTATTTTGCACAGGTGTTGGGAAAAATTAATTCCTATCATTTGACCCTACTATTATTACTATTTTTTGGCACAATTTACAGTGGGTGAACCCATTTACTATCAGATTTAGGATAAATGATCCCCACAACTAGTAATTTACTGATTTAAAATTTTTCCACTTCAAAGAGAGTGGGATTCAACCAGCATTGATATTGTCTAACAATCTTAGCCTCATCATCCAAAAGTATATGGTACATACAAATAGATGGGATAATCATGGTAATATAATCCAATGTCCATTATATCTCCTTTTTATACTCTCTCAAAAGGTTGAGAAATTTTGATTCTTGTTGTGGAGAGAGGTTATTGGTAATAATGATGGGAAGTTGTTCAATACCCTCATGATATGCATATTTTAAATTATAAGTAAGTGGTTTAAGTTCCAACACTAGTGGTTTCTGGATTGATGGAGGAGGTTTAGGGTGAGTGAGGTCCATGAAACTGTCTATATGATCATGTTTATTCTCTACAGATAGAGAATCTATTGAAATGATATTTTCAGAATCATCAACGGTAATTAGTATCTCAGAATGAACACACTCATAAATTAAAAAAATTTAAACTTTTCAGAACCCACAATAAACTCAAAAGATGAAGAAAAACTCAAATCATCCAAGGGTAAAGATGAATAAAATGAGTCAGAGTATGGGTTGATCAGAAAATTGTGTTTGTGTTCATTGTTTGAGATCAATTCCTTTGAATAGATATGAAGAGTGTAGTTCTCTTTAACAGAGTGTTTCATAGCCTCAAGGATGTTAAAACTTACCATTTCTCCACCTAAATCCATCTATAGTGTATCACTATGAACATTAATGATTGTCTATGATGTTTTAAGGGATGACCTCCCAAGTTTGAGAGGAGAATGTCCTAGGGTTCGGGTATCTTTCATCTTAAGAAAGTAGAAATCAGTAGAGAATATGAGATTATTCACTCTAACAAGGACATCCTCAATCACTCCTATTGGTTTCGTAGTACTCCAGTTGGTAGGTTGCATGATAACCTCTGTTGGTTTAAGCTCTCTAACCTGTAGAGAAGTATACACAGAGTGAGGCATTATATTAACGGAAGACCCAAAATCTAGCACAACATTAAAAAATAAAGTCTCCCCTATGGTACAGAGTATTGTTAATGTGCCTAGATCATTGAATTTGGTTGTAATTTTGGGTTGAATCAAGGCCGAGACATTCCTTCATAAATTGACATCCTCATTCCCCTTCAACCTCCTTCTATGGGTAAAAATATCTTTATGAAATTTGAAATATCTAGAAATTTGTTTAACTACATCCAATAAATGAATATTAACCTTAAACTTTTTAAATATATCCATTATTTATTTATTTATATCATTATCAAATTTCTTATTAGATTTATAGAGTCTTTGTGGGAAAGGAAGAGGAATGTATTGTTCATTTTAATCATCGATGATAATTTGATTACACCTTTAGTCTTTTTTTTCATGTACTTGAAAATATTCAGGTTTTGGAAAGAGAGTTTTCAAGAGGGAGACATACCTATTATGAAGAATATGTAGAAGGATAAATTTATTTTCCACTATAATGTGAAACTATATATACATTACCTTTATCTTTTGGAATGAAAATGGGTCGGGAAGGTAATTTCCCAGAACCTTGCATCTTTATCTCACTAACTGTGTTCACCAATTGTCCCACTTGAGTTCGTAGGCCTTGAATTTCCAATTGTGTCGTATGTTGAAACTAGAGGTTCTAGGTTTCCATTTTCTTTACCATATCCTTGAGGGTCGGTTCAGATTTTGGAGGAGGATGATGATTGTTTTGAGAAGTTTAAGAATAAGAAGGTTTCATACCATGGCCTTGTTGATACCAATGCTGCTTGATGTAGCTTGAGTTTCTTCCTTGCTGGTACTGAGATTGTTATTGCCACCCGGGGTTTGGATTTGTCCTGAATGGTTATTGATTAAAGGGAAGTACCTTTTGGAATGGACTCCCTAAGAAAATGGCTACACAAGACTCAGGTAAATCTTGATGTTGTGGGTACTAGTTAGAAAAATGAGTATTGTGAGTACAAATACCACACTGTAATGGAACTGAAGAAGGGTGTGAGTTACCTTGTGCTTGAGAAAATTTCCTTAGAAGGATATTCATCTCATCAAGTTTATTATCCAACTTTTTTTCTAAGGATAAATTAATTACCTCATGAACTCCTTGGGTTGGTGAAATATCATGTGTACCCAATTTCTGTGCATTTTGAGGCATGTTGGCTATTAAATAATGAGTCGCGAATAGAATTTTATATTCTAGGGAACCAGCAGCAGAGGCATAAATAATTCCATGATCCATGGGTATAAGTCCCTCATAGAAGTATTTTATTAACAATTGTTCAATAAATTTTTAGTGGTGGTATCTTGAGCAAAGACTTTTGAATTACTCCTAGTATTCATGGAGGGTCATTCCTTGTGATTGCCTAATGCCACAAATTTCATTCTTAATTGATGTAGTTTGGGAGGCATGGAAGTACTTATCTTAAGAGTCTATTCAGGTCATTCCATACCCCAATTATTGTAGGAAGATAGTATATCCAGTATTTAGCTACACCATCAAGGGATAAAGGGAAGGCCCTAAATTTAATTTGGTCCTCACACACATTTTGGGGTTTCATGGTAGAGTAGACTATGTAAAACTCTTTGAGATGTTTGTAAGGGTAATGACTAGGAAGACCAATGAATATGGGAAATAGGATGATGAGACCTGATATTAGCTTTAAGTTAGATGATTCTTAAGAATCTTTTTTGTACTCTGATTGATAATCCACATTCGGGGTGGTCAGTTCTTTAACGATTCGATTATTTACAGCCAAGTTTTCTTGAGTTTTATTGGGTTTATTTTTTGATTGGTTTGGGACCACTTGAGGTTACAAAAGGGGATAATCAGTGTTAATTGATTGAACTTTTCTAGATTCCATTATTTTTGAGTGATGTGATATTTCAATTTCAGGTTCAAATTCATGTAGTGTTTCTTTACTAGATCTTATCATGCAACTACGATGTCCGGTTTGATTGTTTGATTGTTTTTTTTTTATTTTTTTAAATATTTTTATGGAAGATGAAGGAAATAATAACACTTAATAAATTAAAGGATTAATGAAAAGATTATTTTATACCACAAAGAGAGAGTGAGAAATGAGATAGAGAGATAGAAGACAAAAACAAATAAAAATAAAGAAAAAAACCCAAAAAAATAAAATGGGAGTGTGATATTGAAAGGATTAATAATTAAGAAATAAAATAATTAAATAAAATGATATAAATATGGAAAAATGATCTTGGTTCCTTGGAAATGGCACCAAAATTTTACTGCGTTGTCGAGCATGTCAAATTAGATGTTTCTTTTTAACTTGTTTTTATGCATTATAGCAGAAACCTTAGGTCGGCTCTTGACAGAGGCATAGATCATTAATTAAAAAATGAGGTTCTGATAATGAAATTAAAAATGGGAGTGGGGTTTTTTAAAACATGGGGTTTTATGATTTATTACGCCAAAAGAAAGCAGAAAGCGATAAAAAAAGAGAAAAGTTAACAAAAGTAATTAAACGTGATCAACCCTAGGAAATCATGTGATGTTCATCCTTTATCACATCAAGAGATAGGGTTATGATATTTTAATCCATGATTTGAGACACCTAGAACCATAATGTTACTGATTTTATTCTAGGATACCTACTAGGGTTAATTCGGAAACAAACAATGATTCATCAGATACCGCTGATGATTGGGTGATTTGTGTTCGACTTTTAATAGAAACTCACTGAGGCAAGACACGAAGAACTCGATGCACTATATAGGTTTGTATGTTATTTCGATGTGTTACCATGAATTTAATGTAAATGGTCATGATAGTGTTTATGTGGGTTCAATTAAACAATATGAACCACACAAACACTACAATTTAAAGGGGAAAAGAAGTGGTGAATGGTGTGTGAAACATCACATGAATGGGTACCCCCAAACAAGATCATATGAGTTGAACATGAAATACCAATACAAAACATGATAAAATAAGAATATATTATGATAAAAAACATATCAACCTAGAATTAGAATGATCATTCAAATATTAAAAACATGAAGCTTGGGATTAACATCATGTTCCTCCCCGGGTGATCACGAAGGGTTTAGAATTCCGTAGGAGGGGAGGAAGAATAAGATGTTGAAGTATCACTTCCCATAGCCTCAAGAACATATAGGGATGATGATAAGACCCATTTGGGACTCCAAAATGGCAGAACCCAGCTTCATGGTCGAACTTACAAATGAGGTGACCATAGTGCCTTTTCATATCCAAAATGGGACATGGTTTTGAGCTCCCCGTTTGTGAGATACCACTTGTGTCTCAGTTTTGGAATAGTATAATTCTATATCACGACTTGGAAAAAATGAATAACTATTGGTCAGCCTTTTTACTATCTCCATGAAAAATTTATATGCAATTAGACATCTTGATTAAGAGATATAGAAAAATGAAGGAACAAAACATTTGAATTCGGGTAGATTCTGTCCCCTGGACAGAACGGTTCGGATGGGCCAATAGATGGCCGAATTGGGCTTTGGTTCCTTGAAAAGCGTTGTATCCCATGATGTTGTAGAGCTGAACAGAAATTTACAACCCATTTAGAACCACATAATTCTATTAATTCTCAAAATAGTAGACATATGTCCATGGGATGCCATGCACTTTGGCCCATTTTTCTTCAAGATCATCTACGGGGCCTCCAAATCACCTCGTCCTTCAATGTAAAAATCAAAAAAAGTTAAATTTACATATTAAAAAGTGATAAAAATTAATTAATTGAATCCGTCATGAAGTTCAATTTATTTTTATATTCGGAATATACATTCCAAATCTATTTTAAAACAGTGGTGTAAGGGTGGAGTTGAATAGTGAATCGTTTTGCGATCACTCCCCCACACCTAAAAATTTGCAGTATTGGGAAATGTGACATATCCCAAAAAATGATGCATATATAAATTCCAAAAACCATGAAGTTTTAACATTCAAGGAAATTTTAATTCATTAATGTAATGTGATCAATGGACAAACCACACCAAGGTGTTCTTCCTAGTGACAATGGGGAAATATGTCTCAAAATCATATCAAAATGAAATTAAAAGTGATTCATGATACCAAATTGAGAAAGGAATTAAAAATTCAACCATTTCACTAACTCTCCATGTGTGTGTGTGTGTGAAAACCATTCCATTCTATCCTTTCAAATTTGTATCCAATAAATATTGGTTATTTTAACATATGTAGCTTTAATTATTTTGTCCACCGAACCTTCCCTACATTATTTGAAATCATATTTCAAGACTCACTCAATCATGAAATCCTGGATGTCAAACCATATTCTCATCACATAGATATCCTCATATGTTGCACATTTCATCACTCCCCTTGTTTTTTTTGTTTTTAGAAGTTTCAATTGGAACAAATCTCCCACTCATCTCTCACCCCTTGTTTGATCTCCTCACGACACTAATTATAATAGTTATAATATCATAAATGGTTGAGGAGGAGTGGTTTTTTACCTGAACAAGACACAAACCATTTTTTTAATGGATTACAACTATCAGATGACTGGTACACACGCATAGGTCAATCCATTATAGTAATGAAATAGTTCAGATAAGGAATAATCATATGGAAAAAACATTTCAATCTAATGTTTTTTAACCTAACATATATTAACCTTCTATTAATTAAGAAATATTTACACTTTTTGGTTTTGTGCAAAAATATATGGAGATAATAGTGACACGGTTTTCCCAAAAACTACTCACATAAGGGGAATGAATCATCTCAAAGGATTCACAGAGATACAACTATTTATATCACTAAATGAAAACCAATTTTCTAAAAACCACTCCCTGATGTTGAATTCATACAAATAATCATTCCATAATAGAGACTTGTTTTTATCAAATGTTAAAAAAACATGGAATCAAATATTTTTACATGCATTTTTAGTAAGTTCTGTGATTTAGTGACCATGAGGTAGGGGAAGTAAAAATACCATAATGAATGAAGAGAAGAGAAGAATGATGAAAGTCTATAAAAATCCAAATAAAATCAAAAAGATGCGGAAAAGTGAAAATACCATAAATAAGGTGAAAAAAGAGAAGAAAGAAGAAAGGCAAGGAAAATCTTAATGAACTTAGGAATGTATTCCCCAAACACCTATAATGTACAGTATCCTCACTGTAATAATTGTGAATGTGATAAGGAAGGATAAAACCGAATGGTTCTCACGGGTATTCTGCTTCTAGAAGGTGGATTTATTCTATGTGATTATTTGTAAAATACTCGTAGAACTGTTTAGGTCGCTACCCATATACGGTAAGACTTCTTCAAATCTATTCATGCTAAATCTGTATTGCACCAAAACGTTAAACATTAGTAATAGTATATGTACCGAGCCATCGGGAACGAAGCTTACCTAGGAGTATTTTTAGCCTAGAATTTTACATGAGGACCTTCTCACTAATATGGAACTTCTATTGATGAATCATGATATCATGGATAGTATTTTTCTTCTTTTTATAGATCTCAGAGTTCTCATATGCTTCACATTCAATTTATACATACTCTTGAATCTGTAGCTTTCTATGCTCACATATATCTATAAGGTTCATATTACATTGTTTGACAACCCAATATTCATAGTGTTCTATCTCCATAGGGAGGTGACAATCCTTTCCATATATAATTCTGTATGATGAAATTCTGATTGGGGATTTGGAAGCTGTACGGTATGCCCAAAATGTATCATCCAAGCGCAAACTCCAATATTTCCAGTTGGGTTGTACCATTTTTCGAAGATTCTCTTAACTTCCAGATTTCATATTTCTTCTTGTACATTAGTTTGGAGGTGATATGCAGTAGAGACATTTTGATCAACCCCATACGTACAATGTAATGTTTTCATGTTGAGATTACAAAAATGTGAATCCTGATCACTAATGATGAATCTAGGAAACCCAAACATACTGAAAATATAGTACCTTACAAAATCAACAACAAATCGAGAGTCATCGGTCCTAGTAGACTTTTCTTCCACCCATTTTTTCATGTATTCAACACTTAAAAAGATTTACATGATGCCAAATGAATTTGGAAAAGGTCCCATGAAGTCAATGCACCATGCATCAAATATTTCACAAAAAAACATGAGATGTTTGGGCTTTTCATTCCTCTGGGAGATATTCATTATGAATTGACAATGACTACATGACTTGAAAAATCTAGGGGCATCAGTATAAAATGATGGCCAATAATGTTCTGAGTCAAGGGCCTTTTGACCGGTATGTTGAAATCCAAAGTGGCCCCTACAAGCCAAAGTGTGGCAGAAGGTCAAAATAGAGGTGAACTCCTGGTCACAGATACACTGATGAAAAAATTGGTCACTCCAAATTCTCCACCAATATGGGTCATCCCAAATGTACCACCGAGAATCATGATTAATTCTATGGTATTAGGAAGTGATGAAATCAGTGTGGACCCTTGATGATTCTAGAAAATTCACAATGTCCGCATACCATGTGGTAAGGTTAAAAACATCACAACGGTTCTCACGAGGGAAGAATTATCCATTGGGGGGGGATGAGTCAATATGGTGCTCTTGTGGTGGAGAAATACTTATAATGTGGTCAGCTACAACATTTTACACTCCCCTCTTATCTATAAAATCAAGGTCAAACTCTTGGAGGATGAGCAACCACAGTGTGAGGTGGGGCCTAGCTTCAGGTTTCTTTAAGAGAAATCGAAGGGAAGCATGGTTAGAAAATAGAATCACATTTGACCCAAGAAGACATGAAAAATATTTTTCCAAGGAAAATGCAATAGAAAGTAGTTATTTTTATGTGGTTGTGTAGTTTATCTGGGTAGGGTCAAGGGTATGTGAGAGATACACAATGACATGAAGAGGCTTCTCAACCCTTTGTGATAAAACTGCCCAAATTGTAAAGTTTGAGTCATCACAAATAAGCATGAAGGGGAGATCCCACATTTGTGGTTGGATGATGGGAGGTGATGTGAGAATTATTTTTAGTGAATTGGATGAATCCTCATAATTTTTATCCAACCAAAACTGAGAATCGTTTTGCAATAATCAGGACAATTGAAGTGTGATCTTACTAAAGTCTTTAATGAATTAATGGTAAAAACCAGCATGATCCCAAGAATATTGCACCTCTTGAACACATTTTGGATATGGAAGGGATTAAATTCATTAAATTTTATATTTATAAACTTGAATTACATTATTTTAAATGAAATTTCCAAGAACTATCCCTCACTCAACCATGAAATGACATTTCTCATAATTTAAAGCAATATTTTTTTTCAATGCAATATCCGAGGACAAAACCAAGTTGTTCCAAACAATCATCAAAAGAAGAAACATATACTATGAAATCATCCATAAATACTTCTATACCACTCTCAAGGTACTCGTAAAAAACACTCAACATACATCACTGAAAAGTACTAGGAGCATTACATAGATATAAAGCCATCCATCTGAATGAAAATATGCCAAATGAATAGGTAAATGTTGTCTTTTATTGATCCTCGGGGATTATATGGATTTGAAAATAACTAGAATAACCATCAAGGAAACAATAATGGGACTTACCAGCCAATCAATCTAACATTTGGTCAATGAAATGTAGAAGAAAGTGGTCCTTCTGTGTGGATTGATTCAGTCGATAATAGTCAATATATACTTTCCAACTATTTTTCAAACGTGTTGGGACCAATTCATTCCTTTAATTTGACAGTACTGTTATTATTGTTTTTATTGGCATGATTTTCGCTTGGCTAACCAATTTACTATCAGATATAGGATAAATAATTGCTAAAACAAGTAATTTACTGGCATCCAATTTTACCACTTCAAAAAGAGTGGGAATCAACCGGCGTTGAGTTTATGTTACGCTCTTAGCATCATCAAACAAAAGTATATGGTGCATAATATAGATGGGATAATCCGGGTTATATCAGCCAATATCCATCATATCACCTTTTTAAACTCTTTCAAAAGGTTGAGTAGTTTTGATTCTAGCTGTGGAGAGAGGTTATTGGAAATAATGACGGGAAATTTTTCAATACCCTCAAGATATTCATATTTTAAATTATAAAGAAGTTGTTTAAGATCCTACAATGGTGGTTTTTCGATTGATATAGGTGTTTTAGGGGGATTGAGGTCCATGAAAATTTCTATCTACTCATGTTTATCCAACAAGGATAAGGATTCTATTGAAATGAGATTTGCAGAATCACCAACGGTCATGGGTATCTCATAATGAACACACTCATTAAATAAAGAACAAAATTTACACATTTCATAACCCACAAAACACTCAAAACATGAATCAAAACTCAAATCATCCAAGAGTGAATAAGAGAAAAATGAATTAGAGTATGTGTTGAGGAGATAATTGTGTGTGTGCGCATCATTTGAGATCACTTCCATTGAATAGACATGAATAATGGAGTGCTCTTCAACGTGGTGTTTCATAGCATCAAGGATGTTAAAACATACCTTTTCGCCAACGAAATCTATGAAAAATGTAACATTGTGAACATTAATGACCATCTTTTCTATTTTAAGGAATGACCTATCAAGTATGAGAGGATAATTTCCTTGTGTTTGAGTATCTTCCAACTCAAGAATGTAGAAATTAGTAGGGAAGATGAGATTCTTTACTATTACAATGACATCCTCAATCACTCCTATTGGATGTGTAGTACTCAGATTGGAATGTTTCATTATAATTCTTGTTATTTTAAGCTCTCAAACTTGCAGATAAGTACACAGTACGTGAGGTATTAAATTAATGGAAGCCCCTAAATCTAGCATAGCATTCACTACTACAAAAACTGGCAAGGGAAGCACTACACTTTTATCAGCGCTAAAAAAGCACCGATAAAGGGGACCCCTTTATTAGCATTTTTTTAGTAACACTGATAAAGGGGGCATTTATCAGTGCTTTTTCCTACCAGTGATAAATTTTATGTTACAAAAAAAATCATGACAAATAAATTATTGTTATATATATATATATTTATATTTATATAAGTATAATATATATTTTTTAAATCTGTTTTAGATACGTATAAATAGACTATTAAATTTAATATATAATAAATTTAGTGTAATTGGCTTTAAAATATTTTAAAAAATATTATTAATTAATAATCTTCTAATTATTATCGATTAAAAATCATTTAATAACAATTTGAAGACAAAAAAAAATAAAATAAAATAAAAGATCTAAAATAAGTTAAAAATGTAACTCAAACTTCAAACGGCCATAACTTTTGATCTGGGTATCCTTTTGAGCTCTACAACATATGAAATCAAATCTTGTGATGATCTCTACAGGTTGGTTACCAAAGAAAACCTTCTGTCATATTTTTTGAATCAAAAAATGAACCATAATTCCTCCAAAACTGAGTTTTTAGTCGGGATACACCGTTTTCTTAACATTCAAACATGTATAACTTCTGATCCGGATGTACGCCAGCCCTGTACCAAAAATCATATCGAATATTGTTTCATTTTCTTTGATTTGACGAGTTGTGGAGTTGAAACAGGATTTTGGATTATAATTTATGATCATGATAACATTTTATGGATTTTAAAAAACAAATATATATGTATTTATTCGTAAATATATATGTATTTGTGTGTGTGTGTGTCTTTGTGTGTTTGTGTTGTATATATGTATGTATTTATGTATTTATTTAATTATAAACACACATAAAAAACACATTTCATAAATTTATTTAAAAATAATCTCATAAGTATATATTAATATACAAATAAATATATGGATAAAAAATTATAACTAAAAATATATTTATAAATAAATAAATAAAAATATATATTAATATACGAATGAATATATATATACTAATATATGAATAAATATATTTATATTAATATGAATCTATATCAACATACGAATAAATATAAATATAAATAAAAATATATATATATATAATAGATATATCATTAACTAGAGAAAAAACGTAATAGCATAATGGTAAAGGTGCAACCACGAAAGTGGGAGGCTGTGGGTTCAGGTTAAGGTGGAAGAAAAGGGGTGTGCATGTGTGAGGATACACTGGAAGGGAAACGTATGGGAGACCTCCTTGCACTGATAATGGGTGGGGGGGGGGTCAAGCACTATTAAAATCTCTCCCCCACATTATTTAAATTTTTTTTATTTTTTGTTTAATTTTTTTTGAATTTTATCAGCGCTTTTTTAACGCACTGATGAAGGTCCCTTTTTTCAGCGCTAAAAAAATCACCGATAAAGGGGGATTTTGTCAACACTTTTTTTAGAAATGATAAAAGGGGACTTTATCAACATTTTTTAGAGGGATAATAAAAGGGACCCCCCTATATTAGCACTGAGATTTTAAATGATTTTTTAGCACTATTAAAGCCCTTTTTGAGCACTGATATTGGTCATTTTGTAGTAGTGATTAGAAAAGAAAGTCTTCGCTACGGTACACGGTATCGTGAATGTTCCCATATCCTTCATTAATTTGGAATTTATAGTTTAATCAAGGATGATACATTCCTTCCAAAGTTGACTATCTCATTCCCCTTCAGCCTCCTTCTATGGGTGCAAATCTATTTAAGATATTTGGCATATCGAGGAATTTGTTTGACTACATCCAATATAGGAATGTTAACTAGAACCCCTTTAAATGTTTCCATTATTTCATTATAAATATCATTATCAAAAATCTTCTTAGATTTATAGAGTATTTGGGGGAATGGAAGGGGAATGGATTGTTCATTTGAATCATCAATGATAATTTGATTACCCTTTTTTTCTTGTTTTTCTTTACTTAAAATCTCTGAGGGTTGAGAAAAATATTTTTCAAGAGGGGGAAATTCCAGTTTTTCAGAATCTGTAGAAGGAGAAACCTCTTTACTACTAAGAAGTGTAATTTTACATACATTACCTTTCTATTATGGATTGAAAATGGGTTGGGAAGGTAATTTTCTAGAAACTTGCATCTTTATCTCACCGATGGTGTTGGCCAATTATCCCTCTTGAGTTTGTAGGTATTAAATTTCTGATTGTGTGGTATGTTGGAACTAGAGGTTTTGGGTGGCCATTTTATTCACCATATCCTCGAGGCTTCTATCAAATTTTTTTGGAGGAGGATGATTGTCTTGAGAATATGAAGGATAATAAGGTTGCATACCTCATCCTTGTTGATACCAATTCAGCTTGGGGTAGCTTGAGTTTCACCCTTGTCAGTACTGGGGTTTGGATTTGTCCTGAATGCTTCTTTCCTGAAGGGTGGTACTTATTGTAATGGACACCTTGGGAACACAGCTGGACAAGAATGAGGTAAATCTTGAAGTTGTGGGAACTCGACAGAAAAATGAGCATTGTCATAACAAATACCACAATGTAATGGAACTGAAGAAGAGTCTGAGTTACCTTGTGCATGAGATAATTTCCTTAGAAGGATATGCATGTCATAATGTTTTTTATCTACCTTTTGTTCTTGGGATGAATTACTTACCTCATGAACTACTCGGGTTGGTGCAATAGCCCGTGTACCAAATATGTGGGCATTTTGAGCCATATTTGCTATTAAGTCACGAGTGGTGCAAGTGGTTTTATCAACTAGGGCACCACTAGCTACAACATCAATCATTCCACGATCCATGGGTATACTTACCTCATATATAGAAGTATTGTATTAATGGTTGTTCACTCATTTGGTGGTGTAGTAGATTGAGAAAAGTCTTTTGAATCTCTCCTAGAATTCATGGAGGGTCTCTCCCTGTGATTTCCTAATGCCACAAATTTATTTCCTAACTAATACAACTCAGGAGGAAGGGAAGAACTTCTCTAAAAAGTGTCTTTTCAGGTTATTCCAGACACCAATTCTAGTAGGAATATTGTATAGATAGTCATTAGGTACACCATTAAGGGAGAAAGGGAAGGACCTAAACATAATTAGGCCCTCAGACACATTTTGGGTTTTCATGGTGGAGCAGACTATGTGAGACTCTTTCAGATGATTGTGAGGGTACTCACCAAGAAGACCATGGAATTTGTGAAGTTGGTGTATGAGGCCTGATCTTAGCTCGAAGTTGGCTTCTTCCTCAGGATATTGGGTGTACTCCAGTTGGTACTCCACATCCGAGGTGGTCAGTTCTTTTAAGGTTCGATTATTTGTATCAATGTTTTCTTGGGTCTGATTGGGTTCACTTTTTGATTAGTTTAGGAAAAATTTAGGTTACACAAGGGGTTCCTTATTTTTACTTGATTTACATTCTCTAGATTCATTTTTTTTGTGAGTGATGTTATTTTTCAATTTCAGGCACAAATTCAAGTAGTGTTTCTTTACTAGATCTTGTCAAGAAACAATGATGTCCAGTTTTATTGTTTGTTGATTGTTGTTTGTTTTTTAATTTTGTTTATGGAATATGAATGAAATATAAACAATAATGGAATGGAATTAGGAATTAAAAGATATTGTTATAATACCAAGAGAGAAAAAGAGAGGTAGAGAGAGAAAAAACACACAAAATAAACAAAAATGATGACAAAAACCCAAAAAAAAACAATCAAATGGGCGTGGGATTTTGAAAGGAGTATTAATTTGGAAGAAAAATAAATAAATTAAAAGAAAGAAATAAGAATAAATTACATTTCTTCCTCTGAAATGGTTCCAAAATGTGACCGCATTGTTGATCATGTCAAATTAGATGTTTATTTTTAACTAGAATTTATACAGTATAGCAGCAACCCTAGGTCATCTATCGATGGAGCCTTAGATCATTAATTCCAAAGTGTGGTTCTTATTATGAAAGTAAAAAAGGGTAATGGGGTTTTGGAAAAGTTTGGTTTTATGATTTTGTTTTCCAAAAGAAATAAGAAAGCGATAAAAACAAAGTGGAAGTTGACAGAACTAATTAAACGTGACCAACCTGGGGAAATATTGTGTTGTTCATCCTTCATATATTCAAGAGATATGGTTATGTTCATTTAATACCTGGTTTGGAACACATAGAACCATAATTATATTGAGTTTATTCTATTATAACTCCTAGGGCTTAGTCGTAAACACACAATGATTAATTTTATACCTCCGATGAATAGGTGATTTGT
This sequence comes from Viscum album, assembly GCA_963277665.1. Taxonomy (NCBI): domain Eukaryota; kingdom Viridiplantae; phylum Streptophyta; class Magnoliopsida; order Santalales; family Viscaceae; genus Viscum; species Viscum album. Next base: position 177,313,703 of record OY728164.1, read on the forward strand.
GTTTGACTTCATAACTGAAACTCACCGATGCAACTCATGAAGAAATTGATGCACTATCCATGTTTGTATGTTATTTCAACATGTTACCATTTCATGAATTTACAAGGTCATGATATTGTTTATGTGAGTTCAATTAAAAAATACGAACCACACAAAAACTATAATTTAAAGGGGAAAAAATAAGCGGTGAACGATGTGTGAAACATCACATGAAGGAGTACCCCAAAAATGATCATATGAGTTTATCATGACATAAAAGTATATAACTCAATAAAATATGAATATAGGATTATGAAAAACAACATAACAATCTATAATTGAAACTATCATTCAAATATTACAAACATGAAGCTTTGGATTTACATCGTGTTCCTCCCCGGGTGATCACAAGGGGTTTAGAAATCCATGGGAGAGGAGTAAGAAGAATATGTTGAATCAACACTCACCATAACCTCAAGAACTTATAGGGATGATTAAAGGACCTTTTGGGACTCTAAAATTGTATAAAAATGCCTCATAGTCTAACTTACAAATGAGGTACCCTTGGTTCCTTTTTATAGCCGAAATGGGACATGGTTTTGAGCACCCTGTTTTTGATATACCACTTGTTTCTTGATATTGGAATAGTATATATCCATATCACAACTTGGAAAAAAGAAAATAGTTGTTGGTCAAACTCTATAATGTATAAATGTCAAATTTTCTTGGAATTAGACATCTATATTGGGAGGTATATTTAGATGACCGAAATAGACTTTTGAATTCGGGTAGATTCTATCCCCTAGATAGAATGGTTCATGCAAGACCCCAGATAGATGAATTGGGCTTCAGTTCCTTGAGATTCATTGTAGAACATGATTTTTTGGAGTGAAAAACAAATGTTATCCCATTTTTATGCATGTAATTGTTGTAATTCTCAAAACAGTGGACAAATTTCCATGAGATTCCATGTAGTTTGGACCATTTTTTCTAGATCATCTCTAGGGCCTCGAAATCACCTCCTCCTATAATGAAAACATTGAAACTAGTAAAATTGACCTATTAAATAGTGATAAATATTAATTCATTGAATAAAAAATGAAGTGAAATTTATTATTATATTTAGAATATTCATTACAAAACTAGTTTAAAACACCAGTGTAAGGGTGTAGTTGAACAGTGAATCACTATGCGATCAAGTCTGTACTTTGGGAGAAAATGATCAACTAATATTTCTATTGAGTTTTTTCATTTTATTCTGATATCTTGATAAATAAATATATATTTTTCTATAAATAAGGAGGTAAAGGATGAATAACAAATCTTTTGTCAGATCCACAAAGTAAGACAAGATGAAGAATATGGATACTATTAAAGAAGAATATTGTTTCACTTACTCCGAATATTATTTGGATCAGAAGTTTTATAAGGAGATGCCTCAAATATTAAAAATTACAAGTAGAGGTAAGGGTTTTTTTAAAGGTAATATTACACTAAAATATTTTATTGCGTGGAGAAGATATCCATTTTGCTACAAATTATCCTATGTAAATGGAAGGTAGAGTTAGTGATGAAGAAGAAGATTCCTCAAAGAGAATATTTAAGAAGAAATAATCAATGTTAAAAAAGCTACGGTTTCTTTAAAATAAGATAGATAATTTCTAAAAATTTAAAAATTTAAAAATCTTATCTTAGTGGGGAATTAGTGATAAAAGTATTGAGGAAGAGTAAATATAGATATCAAGATATTTTCATTAAAAAAATTATTATTTCTAGGAAGAATGAAGAATAATTTATTATTAAAATCTTTAGTGGTGTCAAGGGAAATAGAAAAACTAATAAAGAATACATACTAAATAGAGAATTAAATGATCTATATTAAGGATTCATAGAACACATAATAATACCTGAAAATTAAATATTTTATGATGAATATATCTTTGCAAAAATAGAATTCAATATTCCATGATGATGTGAAAGGATTGAGGAAGTTTCTTTATGATTATATGAACCTTAACATCATTTTGTAATATAATTTGAATTATAAGGAAAACATGTTGATAATTTTAAATGAAACATGATCAATATAAAAAAGTATTTGAATATATATAGATCTTAGGTTAATATTAATATTTCATAAATTAGAGAATGTTTGAAAATGTTTGAATTTCAAGATGACCAATGAAATTGATTTCATAAGGATGAAGAAAAATATTGAAAATTTTGGTAATAACTTAGAGATGATTAATAAAATTTAGAAGACACCATTTATTAAAAAATCAAGTGATTTTCTATAATTATGAAATTATGAGTGCATATAATTTAATACAAAAAACTACTTCAAATAATGATTACAAGGTTTAAAAGAATTTTTATGTGAAGATTAATGTGTCAATATTTCATCAATTTTTTGTAAAATGGATCCATGATTAATTGTCGGATGAATGTGGAAAGAGAGGTTCACTGTTCTGGAAAAAATTATCTTTCTATTGGGAAATAGGCTTTTTATTATTATTGTTGGAATTGTGGACGTTTTGGGTATATTGGAAGGATGTGTTAGTTTATTTACAAATACAATTATTAGGTTAGATGTTTTAAAAGGATAAAATTGAGGGGAATTCATGCAATCAAATAAGATTTATTTTTAAATAGTTTGAGAAATATGGATTGAAAATAAAAAATAGATATCAACTATTGCATGATGTTTGTGAAAAAATTGAGTAGACAATAAATAATATAAAAGTGTATTTTTTTATGATACCACACCAAATGTTCTTAATTGGTAATGTGAATAAGTCTCCTAAAAAAATGAGAAATGAAAAGATAAACCACAGTTCGGTGAAGTTTCCTTTAATGCTTCCAAAGGAGAATGTCTATTGATTATGGATAATGGTTTCTCCTCACAAATTATTGGATATATCAATTTTTTCAAGGATATTAAAAATTTTAAAATATCCTATTTCACATTTGGAAATGATGGTTTTGTCAAAATCAAAGGTGTTGGATCAACATATATTGGTAAAAATCAATTAACATAGAAGAGCACATTGTATATTGAAGGATTGAAACACAATTTTCTTTGTGTGTCTTGGTTATGTGATGAAGGAAATAAAGTTATTTTGGTAAAATATTGGTTTTTGTGTGAAGATATATCAATATTGATGTGTCTTTTCTAGAGGATAGTGAACATGAGTTAATTTTTTTTATATTAGCGATACAAGAATTTATTGGTATTTGATCATGAAAGTGGAAAATTAATTTCATCCCAAAGGAATTTCTAATATTTCCCAAAACAATATGTATAATATTATTAATTTAATTTTTTTATGATTTTAATATGCTAAAAAGATAATTTTTTTGGATATGTTTTTTTTTCAAATATAAATATTGTGAATACACTACACAAGATGGTTGAGTTACATTATACTCCTGAAATAATGAGTTTCTAAGAAACAAAATTTTATTATTATAACTATTTAAAAAATAAATTTATTAATAAGACCCTAAACATAGTAATATGAATTGTAATAATTTTTTTTAATATTATCTATAATGTTTTTACATAAAGTAAAAATATAGATAATAAAATACATAATTTTCAGTAAAATCTTTATATGTTTGAAAATACTATTTTATCCAAATAACATCTTTTTATACCATTATGTGAACAATAATAAAATTAATTTTTAAAAATATTAAAAATTTAATATTATAAAAAACATTATTTTTTAATTCATAATGTAAAAATTACCTTAGGGTGATTTTTTGTTGATTTTTTTAAATACTTCATTTTTGGAACAATAGTGACAAATACAGAATTTTAATAGAAAAATGCGTTTACTTTTAATTTAATTTTTTTATTAAAATATATTTTCTATTTTTATATAGTATATATATAAATTATAAATCTATTAATAAAATTTATGCCATTTTAATAAATTTCAAATTAATATTTTATGTAAAAAAGTTTTTAACTTTTGAACATTTTAAATTGAAAAACTCGTTGTCTCATCCCATCAGCGTAATTAATTTCTAGTTAAATTATAGAAATTATGAGAATATAATTTGAAAAAATTTATTACATATTTTTATTTAGCATAATTTATAATTTCTAATAAGTTCAACTTAGTTTTTACCAAAAATATTAGTGAAACCAATTAAAATTTAATACTATGATTAAGGTAAAAAAGAGTTTACTTAGTAGTTAATATTTAATCATAAAATGATAAATGAACTTAAATTTTTTTGAGAATCCATTGTATGGACTTATTTAGAACCTAAAACCTCTTTTATTTAATATGAAATATTATTGGAGGAACATTACGTAAGGGAGACCTCTTAATAGTGTTTATCTTTTTGTTTTTACTAGAATGTCACTCCACCTTCACTGTATAAAGGAACTCACCCCACTCACTTTTTTAAGACCTCTAAATCCTTTTGGATCATCTAAAACCTTCAAAAATAATATCAAATAATCGATACTCTCATCCTAGATGAATAAATTTTAGAATAAATGAAACTAAAGAAGTCTGTTGCTGCACACAATAATGAGTTACCCAAAGAAGAGGTTACATTCTTCAATGAGCACTTTTGTTTTATTTATTTCTTCACCCAATAAATTATTATTATTAAATGATTAAATAATAACCTAGAAATCATAAATATATGAATATGTTTTTATTTTTATTGGTAGACCTACACTTACACACAATTTAAACAAATGGGATAGGTAATCATCGTTCGTGTGAATAATGGACTACCACCACATGAACCAATATTGTTCGTTATTGAATTACCACCTTTAAAGGTTAGGTTTAATGATGGAATTAAACTTATAGGATATTTATGGAATTTATTATTCATTTATTCTTCTTTAATTATTATATAACACATAACTTCATGGATTCCATTTTGTGGGAACATGATAACATCGTTTTTGGATGTATGGACTACCACCTTCTCAAAGTGATGATATTAATTCATGAATTATATGGAATGTATGAAGAATGGTTTTGTTGAAAAATAGGTGATATTTAAGAAATAATAATTAATACGTAAATATAGTTTATGTATATATATATACATCATTTAATTTTTTTGTACAATATGATAAATAAACTGAAACAACATTCATGCGTACTTATGACCTACCATCTCCAAAAATAGTGTATTTCATTTCTTATTCATATATTTCATAGATAATTGTTGAATCATCCAATAAATAGTGGTTTTCATAATCACAAATCAGGTCAATCTACTGACCCTATTAATTCTTATATTAAGTAATAAATAAACATGATCATGTCATGGAATATATCTAAGTAAATAAATTATGACATACTATAAAAATACATTTAAATAAATCAATAAAATATTTATATTTATGCTTTAATATGTTTACTGGTGTATATATTCATGTATTTATGAATTTCACTTAACCTGGAAGTGTTCTGTGTAAGATAGACACTTTATAAGCTTTTCAGAATCTCTAGCACCGATAGTTAAAAAGGAGTTACTGATGGAAATGAATCACTGATGGTCGAATCACCGACAGAAGAGTCAACAATGGACGAGTCACTGATAGAAGAGTCACTGATGGATGACTCACTGATGGAAGAATCACTGATGGTTGAATCACTGATGGACGACACAATGAGGTATGAGTCACCGATGGACAACACATCGATAGTGCAAACACTACTAGAACAATACCCTATACCAACGGTTTGGAACCATTGGTATAGGCATCCAAACCATTATAATAGGCTATAACAATGGTTTGGAGAACCGTTTCCAAGTAAGCCGTAGGGATAGGTCTATACCAATAGTTTTTGGGAAAACAATTGGTATAGACCTATACCAATGGTTTTCAAAACTGTTGGTAAAAGTAATATGATAATCAATACCAATGGTTCGATAAACCCTTGGTATATGTAATTCCAAAAAAAAATCCTTCGGTTGGTTTTGATCCCAGCGCCTCATGTTTGTGATTGAATGACCTAACCACTAACCTAACTTACTTTTGTGAACATAATTTCATAAATATATATATATGTATTATCATAAGTATTTTAAATTTTTCTTTATTTAATGTCCTCTGTAAGAAGATTCCATTAAAAATACATGTACCTATACTAACGATTTTGAGAACCATTGGTATAGGTTCTTTGATTTTGGGACCTATACCAATGGTTTTGGACAAACCATTCCTGTAGGTCCCACCTATACCAACGGTTTGTCAAAAACCATTGGTATAGGTCCATATAAGTGACCTATACCAACGGTTTTGGCCAAACCATTGGTATAGGTCCAAATTAGTGAACTGTACCAACATTTTTCGTAAAAACGTTGGTATAGATAATATTTATAGTAGTTAAAATGAGTCACATATGACAACTCAACGATGCCATGACATACCGATAGCACAAAAGACTCACCAAAACACTGAGTCACCGATACTAATGGAAAGGAATCATCGATACTAGGAGTTACCAATACTAACAGACTGATGATTACAAACCGATGCCAATGAGTCACTAATACTTATGACTCACTAGTAGTCATAAAATCTATCATTAAATTATTTATTCAAATTTCTATCTAACAGTCATATTTAGAAAAGTTAATTTTTTTGACATCATTTAATGTTGTCTATAGGACTATCCATATATAGTATGAGGTACATGCATGTGGGGAGATCTACATACCTACAGGACATAGAAGTATAAATTAATTACAAATAGGATCGTGCAAGTGTGAAAAAATGTAGCAACACTAGGAATGTGCTGAAAGGTGGAAACATTAGAAGAATTATAACCTCGTGCAACTATGGAGCTTTTTCTTCTTAAGAACTCAATGCTATTGCATAAAGAGAGATAATCAAAAACCTGTTGTGCTGACATGAACATCCTAACATCAAGGAGCTGAAATTTTCACACCAGGAATCTAGAGTACAAAGCCCACAATACTTTGTTTTGTAGCCAACTTCTATAAGAGGACTCATATATCATTTTTACTACTTCAATATAGTCCATAGATTCACTTCATAACACACAGAGACTTATAAACTCTATTCTACATCAATATCATTATTTTGTTCTTTTGTTTACATTTTTATGTAGTGTGTGTATCTATCGGTTACACACACACAATCTCCTTTTCATAACTAAAGGATACGCATTATCCTCAAAGTCACTCTCTATTTTACTCTTGTATCTCATGTTGAACAGTAGAATAAGTCAAGTGTGACCTTCTTGTTTTTTTCCCATGAATAACTATGGTAGAGGTCAGGTGTGACCTAGACAGCCTTGTGTGCTTCTGTGAACCCCGATCCAGGGTATGGATCAGATTGTTTATTAAATTAAACTTCTTGGTGGCAGGTGATCACCATGTGGAGAGGACTAAGTCTCAGCTTCTGACTGAAGCTCTTGTTTATATCCACTATACCTTTTCCTTTTAGTTTAATTTGATCTGTGTTTGTTACATTTCACATAAAACTGAATTGAACATTAATAGTTAGTTTAGCAAGTGTTTATCTCCTTTTTGAACCAGTATATTAGTTTCAAAAGATATACTAATTTTTAGATTAGTATATATGAGAACTAATCAATCTTCTATGAAATTAATTGAACATTCACGACTTTTATAAATTCACAACAAACTGATTTTGATTATAATTTAATTGGGAGAATTTTTTTTCAAAGAACCAATTTTAAATTTTTTTTAGAGAGAGTCAATTCACCCCTCTTGAGTAATATACTCTAACCATTATTTGATATCAAAGGCATAATTTTTTTTAGTTTTCAATCCTTTTCAACAGTTTTTAATGCTTTTCAACTGTGATTTTAGTTTTCGTTCAAATATCATAAATTTTTTACTATTTCTAAATTTTTGTCTTTTTGAAATTATTTTTAAATTTATTTCATGTATAATATATTATAAGGAGCTTAAACTAATATATTACCATTTTTTAATAGAACCAACTATGCTCTGTGGAAGCTTAAAATGAAAATACATATAGAAAGCATGGGATTTGAAATATGGAAAGTTATTGAATGTTAATATTCAATTCCTAAAACTATAAGAAACACTTGGGATGAACCTACTGGGACTTCCTATAAAAATAATTGTAAAGCAATGAATGCTCTATATTGTGCACTAGGACATGAAGAGTTTAATCGTATTTTGCCTTGTAAAATTGCACATGATATTTGGGGAACATTGCCTATTTCTCATAAGGGAACATCTAATGTGAAGGAAATGATATTAAATACTAATAATATTAAATATGAAAACATCAAAATGAGGCTTGATGAATCTATTTCTGATATGTATATAAGGTTCAATGAAATTGTGAATACCATGATTTCTTTAGGATGTGAAGTTTCTTCCAAATAGTATATTATGAGGATTCTGTGATGCTTACCAGAGAGATGAAGAGGGACATCTGTATCTATAAGAGAATCATGGGACATTGATAACATTCCAGTGACAGAATTGATTGGAAAATTAATGATGTGCGATGAGGAATTGAAGTTAAAACATGAAGATGATGAACCAAAAAGAAATTCTATAGCCTTCAAGACTACTGCCTCTAAAATAAATGATAAATAGAAAGGTCAAGCTGATATTGAATGCTCACATAGAAAATAATGTTCTTTATTCTGTAACGAATAAATGGACCAACTGGCAGAAGATTCATGAAATTTTATAATAAAAATAAGTTTTTCAAAAATCCCAATTACAAAGGAAAAAAGACATCAAGGGAAATTGTAAAAAGGATTAGAAGATAAATGATAAATCAGAAGAGATACTTTTCTATGAATGTAAAAGGAAAGGGAATGTCAATGCCGACTATTGAAAGATCAATTAATAAAAAAGTACGAGAATTAGGATAGAAAGTATAAGAAAGTAATATAGGCCACCTGGAGTGACTCTGAGGATAGCTCCAATGAATCTTCTTCTTATCATGATGATAAAGATGATATAGCTAATATGTGTTTTATGACAAACACTAATTAGGTAATCTTAAAGATTCCTATTCAAAATCATTATTATTCTAAAAATGAATGTAAGTCTGAGAATATGAAAAATGATGAATTACTTGAGTATTGAAACATGATATAATAAACATATAATGAGTTAAAGGATAAGTAATAATATTTAAAGAAACAACAATATCTTACTGTAATTGTTAAATCTGAACTTATAACTAAAAAGGGAGAAATTCTCAACTACTCAAGGATAAAAATGAATTAAAATTGTCTACTAAGTAATTAAAAAGGATTAGAAAAATTTACCAACATGAAAAATACCCTTACTCAAATTCTTGGTAAACTGATATTTTCTAATGACACTTCTGGGATTGGATATCAACCAAGACAAAGGAAATTATCCAAAACACACTTTATAACCAAATCATGAAAATCAAAAACTTTCTTCAGAAACCATAATTTCATTGCTAGTTCCAATTCCAAGAATTTTTTTACAACATCCAATTCTTCAGGACCAAATAGAGTTTATTTTTTAAATACTCTATATCTTGCATATTGAAATCCTTAAAGACAATTGTGTGTTCCTGAAGCTTTTATCACTAATGTTTGTGGACCTAGACAAATATGATTACCAAAATCATTTCTTGGATAAATTGTTGTTTAGGTAAACTACCAATATAGTTCTTGTAAACATATTTGGTACTTAGACTGTTTATATTCAAGACAGATGATAGGGACTACTCAATATTTAAAACCATTATCAAAATTGATGTAGGACATGTCACATTTGGTGATAATGGTATAGGAAAAATCATCAGCCTTGGCCAGATTGTTAACCCTAATTCTATTTCAATTTCCAAAGTACTTTATGTTGATAGACTAAAGTATAACCTGATTATCATATCTCAATTGTGTGATGATGGATTTAATGTAAAATTTAAAAATGATTCATGCCATGTATTTTATTACAAGAATAACATAGTATTTACTACTTATATAACTGATAATGTATATGATATAATTGTTGACACACTATCATCAAGGAATGATTCTTGTCTAAGTACCCTCCACAAAGAGTCTTAGCTTTGGTAGAGAAGACTAGGACATTTCAATGTACACTATCTTAAGAAGTTAAATAGAAATGGTTTAGTTAATGACCTACCCAAATTATAGTTTCTTGATAATAAGGTGTGAAATCCTTGTGAAAAAGGATAGCAACATAAAATTTATTTCAAACTGAAAAAAGAGGTAACTACTTCTCATCCTCTTGAGTGGGTTCACATAGATTTGTTTGTAATATCTAGAGTTTCAACTCTCAATGGTAAGAACTATGTTAATGTTCTTATAGATGACTTTTCTAGTTATACTTGGACCTTTTTTTATCTCACAAAAGTGAATCTTGCTCTCACTATACCAAGTATGCTAGGACAATAGAAAATCATAGTGGACTTAAGATAAAATCCTAAAGAAGTAACCATGACTATGATTTTGAAAATCAAGACTTTGAATTTTTTTTCTCACAAAATGGTTATAGTCACAACTTCTCTTCCCCTAGGAAAACTCTACAAAATGATGTGGCAGAAAGAAGAAATTGAACCCTATATGAAATTTACCAAACTACGATTAATGAATATAACCTACCAATTTATTTTTGGGCAGGAGTTGTTAATAAAACTTGTTATATAATAATTAGAGTCCTAATAAGACCCATCCTTAAGAAAACTCTTTATGAGTTGTGGAACAATAGGAATTCCAAGGTATGTTATTTTTAAGTGTTTGAATGTAATGATTATATTCTGAACACTAAAGGAAATTTAGATAAATTTTCCTCCAAAATTGATAAAGGAATATTCCTTGGATATTCGGCATCAAGAAAATCTTATAGATTCTTTAATAAGTAAAATAAAATGTGTGGAAGAATCTTTACATGTTAGGTTTGATGAAACAGATCTGCAGGAGCCTAAGAACTCACTAGAAAATATTGAATAGGATATTTCCAATCTGGACATTAATGCTAAATCCTAAAATCATTATGTGAATGATTTTTTGAAAACTTTTGGTTCTGAAATTTATCTAGAATATATCCATAATGAACTAGATCAAAATGATGAAACTGAAATAACTAGTCCCACCTTTACTAGACCAACTAGGACCCTTAAAAACCATCGCTTAGATTCCGTTGCTGGAGATATAGATAGAGAAACACAACTAGATATTGTTTTTGAAACAAGGTTGACCATTAATGGTTTTTTTCACTACCTGAACCTAAAAATATAAATGAGGCAATCAATGATGAATTTTGGGTAATGGATATGCAAGAAGATCTTAACCAGTTTAATAGAAATAAAGTCTGGAAGCTTGTAGATAGGCCAAATGATACATTTACCATAATAACCAGATGGGAGTTTAGGAATAAAGTGGATAAAGCTTGAAATATAGTTACAAACAATGCTAGGTTAGTTGCACAAGGATATAATCAATAAGAAGTAATTGATTATAAAGAGAACTTTACACCAGTATCTAGATTTAAAGCTATTCAAATCTTACTTGTCTATATAGAACACTTGGATTTTAAACATTATCAAATGGATGTAAAAAGTTAATTCAAAAAATGGTTATATAATTGAGTATTTTTTTGTTGAATAACCCCCAAGTTATATAAATCCACATTTTCCAAATCAAGTTCTCAAGTTATCTAAAGATTTATATGATTTGAAACAATCTCCAAGAGATTGGTTTGAAAGATTAAGTAATTTTATTATTTCTAATGGTTTACGAAAGGATTTTCTGATCCTAATGTGTTTATTAAAATAGTTTTAAAACAATTTTTAATAGATGAAGTATTTGTACATAATATTATCTTGCGATCTTCTAAAAATTATCTGTGTAATGATTTTTACCATTGATGTAGAGTGAGTTTGAAATGAGTTTAATGGGAGAACATAAATATTTTCTTGGATTTGAAATATTTCAAAATAAATAAGGTATTATTATAAATAAAAGTAAGTACACTAATGATCTTTTGAAAATATATGGCACTGATAGAATTTATATTAGTGAAACCCCAATGACTTTTATAGGTATTTTAGTTCTTGATGAAAATGGAAAATCAGTTTATCAAACTAATTACAGAGGAATGATTGGGAGTTTACTGTACTTAATAGCTAGTTGGCCAGATATTATTTTTAGTGTGTGTATGTGTGAAAGATTTATTGAGAACCCAAAAAGTCACATTTAAATGCTGTTAAAAGAGTTTTCAAGTACCTCCAATATACAACTAATTTTGGATTGATCTACCCTAAAGGAAAACCTTTTTATTTTGTTGTTTATTCAGATGATGACTTTATTAAATGTAAGTTTGATAGAAAGAGTAATTTTGGAACATTTTAATTTTTGGGAAAGCCTCTAATATCATTCTTTAGTAAAAAAAAATTAGTTTCATTATCAACTACTGAAGAAAAGTACATAGATGTTGGTAGTTGATGTGCATAGATTTTGTGGATGAAACTCACTTTATGAGACTATGGAATTCAATTCAGACATATCCCCATAAACTGTGACAATACAAGTGCTATTTAAATTTATAGAAATTGAATTTCTCATTATTGAAAAAAATATATTGATATAAGACATCACCTTTTGAGAGATCATTTTTAAAAAGGTGATAAATCTCTTTAGCTCATTCGGACTAAGCATCAACGTGATGACATATTCACTAAAAACATAAAATTTGAAAGAATGGACTACATCAGACATGAAATAGGATTGATAAATCTCTAAATTCCTTTCAAACTCTTTCCACTTAGGAAAAATATTGTTTCTATGTTAATGGTATAGCTAAAAACGATCAGGTGAATCTCTATCAGCTAAGCGTAGGAAGGGTGAGTCCAGTGGTACTACAAAAATGGAAATGACGATGTGCATAATGGGAGAGCTGAGTGAATCTCTATCAGCTAAGCATAGGAAGGGTGAGTCTAGTGGTACTGCAAAGCCAGGTTTGGAAGACGAGTTGTTATAGTTGAGAAGGAGGTCTCTGTTGATTGGATTTTATCATGCAAGTTTTTTTGTTGAGAGTGCTGGAATCTCAAGGTTGGCTAAGATGGTTATCGAATGATGAGAGGCCGTTTTATCCCTAACTTATACATGAGTTTTATCGCAACTTGAAGATATCCCTGGATGGAGCATAGGAAGAAAGGGTGAAGTCAGTGGTGAAGGGAAAAGAGAATTTTTTTCATTAAATGAATGTGATTAATGCTTGGAAATGCCTCATGAAGGTATCTATGCTGATTATCAGGGTATCATTACTCCTGCTTATGATTTATTTTCATATGAGGATCCTCTAAAGGAGCTGTATGGAAGTGAATAATCGAGGATAGCTACTGCCTGTGAGTTGGATGGAGAGGTAAGGTTTCTCTTTAAGTTCATTCAACATCAAATATTCCTGAGGAAGAGAGAATTCTCTTTTGCGAAGTATCAAGATGTATTCTTCATTTACCTATTGAAGAATAAGATAACGGTGAATCTGTGTAGGTACTTATTGATACATATTTCTAATATGATAAACCCCTCCAAGAATTAAACATGTTTGTACTATCCTAAGATGATATCTGTTATGCTAAAGAATATGGACTATGTGGAATATAGAGATGAAATGATTAGCACCTGTAATGGTTTGAGCCTTCATAAATAAATCTGATATAGAATGAAGATTTTCTGTAATCCTTAGAAGAATTGATGGGTAGGAGATAAGGAAATACTGTATGAATATTACCATCCTATTGACCATCCTACTAGAGAAAAGGACCAAGCTGATATACACTTAAAACCAGGTTATGTTGTAAAGCCTCAGAATTTCTGTGGATTTTTTTTTCATAAATACATGGGAATTTTACGAGTCCATGAAAACTAATGGCATATGATTCTGAAGCCCGGTGTTCCCAAAATCAATTTATGATGTTATGTTCGGGTAAATTCATTAAACGTAAGAGCAGGATTTTATAACTTTTGAACCGGTGCTCGGAATTGAAATATGGGGGCACTGTTGAACTCGCAGGACCTGTATTTGCTTAAGGAGACTTTCACCTCGACGGTAGTGGGCTAAGAATAAAAGTTAGATTTTAGATTTTCATGGAAAAATAATAAAATTAAGTGAGCTACAATTTATTTTATTTGAGCCTCCATTTTGTGTGTGGTTGTTAAAACCTCCTCATGGATGTTGGAGGTGGGACCATTGCACCTTAACCTCCCATGAGAGGTTATGGTGGTGGGGCCCACCCAAACTCAACCTCCCATGAGAGGATTAATGTGGTGGGGATCACCCGGTCTTTTTACTCCTTGAAACTCCCAATTAAAGTGGAGAAACCCTCAACCTCCAATTAATATAGGGAAGCCTCTTAAACTGCAATTTATTTAATTTGTGTCAACCCTTAAAATTAATTAGGTGGAGCCTATCTAATTAATTTAATTCTCCATTTGAATTTTGTGTTAACATCTAAAATAATAGACAAACTAATATTTTTTTTGGCTTGGAATTTCTCACTTGGGGGAGATTTTGAGAGGAGAGCTTGCCAAAAAAAGGAGTTCTCCAATGAAGAACTCTCCTCTCAATGAAGAACGAAGAATTTCGATCCTCTTCAGACTACTTCCTCGGACACCTATCGACGTGGAGCATCTTCCACACCCGACAAAACTCGGAATTAGAAGCGTGTAGTGGACGCAATGAATGACAATCTTCTTTATCTGATTTCCATGACTCCATCAAATAACAACGACCTAAAATCAATGGTAGGGGGTTTATTACTTGATGATGTTATTCCTCTTCTTATCTTCTTCAAATCTTTAGAAAGGAATAATTTGTGGATATGTTATTATTCAGCTGTTTTTATTGATGAGCCACGTGATACCTCCCTAAATGAGGAGGGTGCGGGCCAACCTAAAACGGCCCGACATCCTCCATCAATTTTCCATCTTGTGGAATTCTTCGGCATGGTGACAACAAAGGCCACACTACCAGCAGCCTTCGCAAATCACCCCCCCGCGGCGCTCCGGTGCTCCCGGCCGAATACCGACGACCCGACCTTCCGGTATTCCGACCTCCTGGCTACCCTACCACTGCAAGCTACCCACTGGCCACCCTAAAGCAGCCACCTCGCCGCCCGCCTGCCTGGCCGCCTGCCTAGCCGCGCCTGAACCGGCCGCTCGCCTGGCAGCGCCTGAACAGGCAGCCCGCCGGCCCTCCTGGCCGCACCCTGCCCGAACCGAGCTGACCCACCTGGCCGCGCCCTGACCAATAGCCTCACAGCCACTCAGCCTTCTGAATCGGCCCATGATCCTCCTCGCGATGCCCTGGCCGAACCGGCCTGGCCGTGCCTTCCGGGTCGAGCCTCACCTTCGCAACAGTTCGGGCCGAACTGGCCCTGAGCCCGGGATAAACCGGCCTCGCGGCCGACTGGGCTGGGGCCAGTGGGCCGAGAAAAACCAAACAAGCTGGCCCACCCAATGGGTCAGGCCAGACCCAACAGGTCTGACCGGGTCGGCCCAGACTGGGTTGGGCCAGGTCGAACAGGACACGGGCCCACTACCGACCCTTTACTTCCTTTGGCCATAACATTGGCACCAGATGTCCGTTTGATGATCCGTCAGTGGCAATGGAAATCTTGGAGCTTAGCCATATCTTTGAGTATACCCCACTAGAGTTTGGGGTTTAGTTGAGATTCGGTTAGGTTGGATCGTACACGAATCCAACTAGGCACCTTGGACTAAAAGGCTAATAACTCAAAGACCGGGCATCTGATTGATGCACCGTCTGTTGCATTGAGACCCATCTGAAAAGGAAGAACTTTGAGAGAATATTTAATGGGACTTAGTGGGAGTTGAAATATCAACACTTTTCTTGAGGAGCAGACTCTTCTGGAATCAAGCATGCTACGTGTGGAACCCTATGGATGGCTGTGCACTGACGACTGTTTGTGGATCCTGTGCGGGTTCGACAGCACTGGAGACTGTTCCAGGTTCCTTTGTGGGTTCAACAGAACTAATGAATGTTCCTGGATCCCGTAAAAGTTCAATAACTCTGACTACTGTTCTTGGATCTTGTGTGGGATTGATAATTCTGACATCTATTGTGGGATCCTGTGTGTGTTCGACAGAAGAACATTTTCTGGATCATGTGTGGGTTTGATAGTTCGGATTTCTGATTCTAGATCCTGTGTGGGTTTGATAGAATAGATGATTCAGTGGCTACATCTGATCATCTCTATCTCTCTTAAACAGTTGTATACCTGAGTGATCTGAGTCAATAACTTTTTTATTTACCTCATGATTGATATGGATTACTTGATAACTTAGATATATGTATTACAATATAAATAAGTTGGATTATATATTGATCTCATATATTTTGTTTTATCCTTGTTGGATTTGTGAGACCTTGAGGGTCTTGGGGTCCCTACTGAGTATCGTTATACTCACCCTTGCATGGGCTATGCCTGCACCTTGTTGTGTTGGTTGCAGACGACAGACAACACTGAATGAGGCCGAGAGTAGCAGGACTGGATAGTACCCGAAGGTGGACCACATGACGTGATAGTACAAGGAGGAGATGTATGGAAGTGGAGCACTGTGGAGTCTATTTGTACCTACCCTTCATGTAGGATTTCCCAGAGGACGTTCCAGTAGTTGTTTTACTTTTCTTCAGTTGTACTTTTTTTTCAGTTGTACTTGTACTTTCCAGTTGGGCTTGTATTTCCAGCCCCATTTACTTTTCATCACTCTGTTGTATACAGCTTTACTCAGTGTTTATATTCTATCTCATACTATGTTGTTTGTATTTTCAAATTATAAAGGCAATGCCTTCCCAGTTTTAGGGAATTACGCCTTTGGTTCTAGTCTCCAGCCCCTGGCCTATGGAGGGCAGGCTTGGGGTAGTAAGGGCACAGACCCTAGGGGACAGGTTGTGACATATGTACCTATTTAATCTGATGAAGAAGTTGATGTTGAGCTGCCAAAAGAAGAAGGGTTTCTTATTGATGATAGGATTGGCCCTGATATTGCTAACAACCCAAAGGACATGTCTTATGGACCTGATTGTCCACCATTGGATCTACCCTCTAGGGAACCATTGTTAGGTAATGAGGAAGAGGAAGATACAGAAGTAATTGGTGTGGAGGGCTATGTAATTAAGACAGATGATGAGTCTAATGATGATGATGATGTTGAGGAAGATAATGATGAGCATGTTTGTGATTCTTTAAAAGTGGTTCAATAAGTGGTTCACAGATCCAGTAAGGAATCTGTACGTGGAAGTACTATTATAGTTGATGGATAGGGTGGTGCTGATCCAGTTGAATATGAGGTTTCTAATCATAGATATTCTAGTAATGAGGATAGGCTTGATGATCCTGATGTTGAAAATGAAGAAATCATTCAGGAGTTGAATGAAATTATGGATAGTTGTCAAGAGGAAGAGGCTGATGACCAATTTTCACAAATGTCTTAGGTTGAGGAAGTTCCTGGAGAGGTTGATGAGGATGGAGTGAAATTAGAACCTCAAGTCAAATTGTTACCTGTGCCCAAAAATATTGTATTGGCTAGAGGATTGGATGATGAATAAGATAAAGCTGAGAGTGTACCTGATCCTCATATAAGAAGAATTAGGATTTCCCTATTAGGTCCCAGAGACTGGACATGTAATGGAGAATGGCAGAGAAATCTAGGGCTCATACCTTTTGGCTTGGATTATTACTTGAATTCAGAGATTCTGGATCCTCCTCTTGCTCTACAAAATCAATATGAAGTAGAACCTATTGAACCTACTTCCCCGGTTGCACCTCCTACTTTTGAGCCAGTAGCACAACCAGTTCCTTATGACTATATCATGAAGGATGATTTAGAGCAATTGAAAGATGTTATTTGTGATTCGGTGATAGCCTCAGTTGGATCCAAAAGTGAATCCTCTACTTCCATGAGTATTTTAGAAGCTGATGCTGCTAAAATTTCCAGGATGTTGATTCATGAGATTCAACCTAATCTCATTACTACAATCGAGACGGTCATTAGAAATAATACTTTGCTGAGAGAAGATGTGATGCGGGGGAGAAATGAGTTGAACTCTCTGAAAACTGATTTCAAGACCTCTTTTAGTGGAGGGATGGAGGTTCTTAGGAACCTAGTGACACATCTAGTAAGTATAGATTTGATGAAATTGAAGGAGGAACTTGGAAAGATGATCATCGATATATCTAGTTCTAGATGTAGCAAGGCTACTGCTACTGATATACAGTCTCTCAGGGCTGTGATGAGGGAAGATCTCAATAATCTTCAGAGTGATTCAGATAAATAAACTCTTGCATAGGTGCATAGAAATACCGACCTTGTTTGCAACATGGTAAGGCATTGCACAAATTAATCCTCTATTTCTCATAAAGAGATTAGAGAGATAGTGGATAAGTATTTTTACATGATCTATATCAAGTATGATCTCATCAATAACATCATGTATTTAGACGAAAATATCAAGATTACACCAGTAACCTAATCTTTCAAGAATAAAGTGGCATAATTGAAGGAGTTTACTCCTCTACTGAATAAATTACTGGGGAATAACGATGATTTAGAGAAGGCTGTGCAATATGGAGTTGAAATCATTAATGACTTCATCAAACTTCTCAAATCGTATTTTAATTTTCAAGAAGATGCCATAGTGGTTCTACCTACTACTTCCATTGGAACTACCTCTCGGCCTCCTACTCAGATGACTGTATCTCATGCTCTCTCTCAGATTTGACTAGTAATTATAGAGCAACCTCAGATCTATGTGTTGTCAGAAAGGAGACATAGCCTTGCATCCAAGTTATCTACAGGTGTTGCCTTGCCTGGTGTTTTCATAATACCACCTTTGACTATAGCCACAAAAACACATCCTACACCTCCAGTTGATCCTTCAAACAAAGGTAAAGCACCTCAAAAGCCAAACCCTTAGTATTGGATTGATTTTTTGATAGGGATTTATTTCTTTTATTTTGTTGATTGTACTCACTTAAACCATAATGAAACTCTTTTTTGTATTCACTATGTTTCCCATTTTATTCATTCTCTTTCTATTATTTCTCTTTATTATTTCTCCTCCTCCTAACCTTTTTTTATAACACCAAAGGGGGGGGGGGGGGAAGGTCAAGGCTGCATAAAAGGTACATGCATAAATTCTTAATCTCAGGGGGGAGAAAATATGGAATAAGACACATAGCATGTACTCAACATAATATATTTATATATATCTCATATCGGATACAAAGAAACCTATGATATACACTTTATAATTTATATTTCCTCTACTACATCATGTTTACGCCATATCAAAAAGTGGTAGATTGTTGGACCCTCTAAAAAATCATGTCAACCTACCGATCCTATTAATTATTATATTATGTAATAAATCAAATTGATCATTTCATTGAATATATCTAAGTAAATAAATTATGTCATATTGTAAAATACATTTCAACAAATCAACAAACAATGTATATTTATGCTTCAATATGTTTACCAGTGTATGTATTCATGTATTTATGAATTTCACTTAATCTATTAGTATGCTGTGTAATAATGACACTTTATAAGTTTTTGAGTGTCTCCAACATCAATAGTTAAAAAGGAGTAACCGATGGAATGGTTTCAAAGATGGTCGACTCACCGATGGACGAGTCACCGATGGTTGACTCACCGATGGACGACTCACCGATGGATGACTCACTGATGGTCGACTCACCGATGGACAACTCATCGATGGATGATTTAATAATAAACTAAAAACCGATAGTAAAAAATGAGTCACCGATGTCAACTCACCGATTCCCTGATAGACCGATAGCACAAACGACTCACTGATACTCCAAGTCACCGATACGGATGGAAAGGACTCATCGATACTCTGTGTCACCAATGATGATAGACCGGTGATGAAAAACGGATACCAATGATTCACTGGTACTTATGTCCAATAGATAGTAATAAATGCTATCTTTAAATTTATTTATTCAAATTTATATCTAAGGGTCATATTTAGACAAATTTATGTTTTAGACATTATTTAATGTTTTCTATAGGAATATATGTAGACATTATAAGGTACATACACATGAGGATATCTTAATACCTATAAGACCTGGAAGTATAAATTAATAACAAATTGGATCATGCAGGTTTAAAAAAAAATCAGTGACACGTGGAATGTTCTAAAAAGTGAAAATTGTAGAATAACTGCAACCTCCTACAACTATATAGATTTTTCTTCACAATTACTCAAATCTAGGGAATATGGAGAGATAAACAAAAACCTACAGTGCTAACTCAAACATCCTAACATAATGGAGCTGAATTTTTCACACCTCGAAGCTAGAGTACAAAGCCTACAATACTCTATTTTAAAGCCAACTTCCTGAAGAGAACTCAAATATCTTTTCCACTACTTTAATCTAGTACATAGCTTGAATTCATAACACAAAGAGAGTTATAAAATATATTCTACATCTATATCTATGTTTTGTTCTTTTCTTTACATTTTTTAGTAGTTTGTGTATCTGTCAGTTATACACACTGTCTCCTATGCATAACTGGAGGATACTCAATATCCTCAACCTCACTCTCTATTGTACTCTTGTATCTCACGTAGAAAAGTGGAAGGGGTCATGTGTGACCTGATTTTCATTTTTTCCCATGAACAACTGTGGTAGAGGTTAGGTGTGACATGGAAAACCTTGTGTACTACTGTGTACCCAGATCTAGGGTGTGATTAGACTTTTTATTAAATTAAAC
Organism: Viscum album; assembly: GCA_963277665.1. Lineage (NCBI taxonomy): Eukaryota > Viridiplantae > Streptophyta > Magnoliopsida > Santalales > Viscaceae > Viscum > Viscum album. The sequence goes on from OY728164.1 coordinate 177,334,486, forward strand.
TGCTTGGTGGTAGGTGATCACCAAGTGGATAAGACTATGTCCTAGCTTGAGAAAGAACCTATTGTTTATATCCACTATGCCTTTTCCTTTTATTTTAATCTGATCTCTATTTATTATATTTCATATAAAACTGAATTTAATTTTGATAGTAAGTTTAGCAAGTGTTTATATCTGTTTTGAACGAGTAGATTAGTTTCAAAATCTCTAATAATATTTAGATTAGTATAGTTGAGAACTAATAAAACTTATGAGAAAATAATAAAACATTCATGACTTTTATAAATTCACTAAAAACTTACTTTGATTATATTTTAATTGGGGTAATTTTTCCATAGAACCAATTTTAACAGAAACTTTTATAGATACTCAATTCAACCCCCTCTTGAGTTATCTACTATGACAAAAAATTATTATAAAACATATATACTGAATATATAGTTTATTTATATAATGGTTTATATTTTTAAAATTATGAAATCATATAAGTAGAAGTACCAAGAATAAAAATTCAAAATATGTACAAAAAATGAAGCGATTATTACTGGAAACATAAATTTAACATGGAATTGTTAACAAATATGAAATATAAAGTCATTAGTGAATAAAATATGGAATTATATATATAAATATGGTTCTTAGGTATATTTATTATAACATTATATTTATTATACATGAGGTTTTAATAATTAAAATGAGATCCAAGACTTAAGGTATGGGGATTTCATCTCACTTTTTATATCCATGAGATACAAGCCTTATTCAAAACTCATTTATTTTATGTGCTGTATATACAAAAATATAAAATTTTATATCATGTATTTAATTTATTCCAGGATATTAATTTGTTAAATTTATTTTATACTTTCATGGGGATGTTGATTCATAATGTTACTCAAGTAGTAAAGGGATTTGTAGTATCAATTTTATTTTTTTGAGACATAACCTTATTCACCACTCGTTTCTTTTGTGTGGTGTGTTTGTTTCCAATGAATATATTATATGATAATTCTCATTAAATTTATTTTTATTTACATATCCATTTAATGAAATCTATTTAATTGGGTTTACATTTTAAATATTTCCAATTCAGAGAGGTAATTTTATCTCTATTATCCTTTTTTGAGAAACATGTTATGTTATCAAACTATTTTATTTTACAAGGTGTATATACTTCTCTTTGAAGTGTTGTATAAATAATATACTTATTTTCATGATATTTTAATCTTATTTTAATTTCATTCCCTCAGGGTAATTATGATTCAAATTTATTAATGTGGAAAGAGATTATTACTAAAATATCTTAGTTTATCGTGATTGTGTAAGATTATGCTTCCATTGATTAAATATTATGACCAATCTCTAAAAAATATTCATGATTTTTGTTCTCTTATGGTTATTCATTATATATTCAAGTAATGTTACCAATTTTCAACTCTTTGGTTCTTAATATAACTATGAAAATATTTTAGAAAAATCTAAATTTATCTCCCTAGTAAATTAGTGGTCTTTCAAAACTATTTTTCATAGTTTTTTTCATAAATGTTCTACTACTATTCTATGATTTTAGAAGACATTATTACCCATTTTTTATTTTTTTTAGTAAAAATGGTTTTAAAATGAATCATTTTCTCGTTTTTCAATTAATACCCTTTTAAAAACATTTTATGGTTTTAAAGGAATTCCAAATATGTACAGATTTACACATCATGATGATCGTCATTTTCATAAAGCGTCCATTAAATGTTTAAAAATTAACTTTTAAATTACTATTTTACTAATATTATTGAAATTATCTTTTTTTAAGTGGTTTTAATATATATATTTTTAATTTTTTTAAAATTTTAAAAAGTGTTTTAAATGATTTTAAAAGATTTATTTATATTTTTCATAGATATTTTAAAATAAAATGGTTTTAAAACATGATTTATATTTAAAAATAATTTAAAATGGTTTTCAAATATTCCATTATACATTTTCAATGATATTTTTAGTGAACATGGTTTTCAAAATTTTTCATGATTTAAAATGAATTATTCAATGAGGAGAGTATATTTTACTCAAGAACTATTTTAGATGATTTTTAAAGAATATTCCATATATTTTTAATGTGGGTTTAAAAGAAATGTATTTTGAAAATGTTTTATGTCTTTAAAATTATTTTCAAAGAATTTTTATTTACCTTAAGAAATGATCGAAGTGGTATTCCACAATCCTTATACATATAAGATGAAATCCTTTAATTTAGATTCTTCATTACTAGTGATATGACCCCAAGAAACAATTATTATTCTATATTTGAATGGTTTATGTTTAAGATAAGAGGTTTCTTATGAAAATCATTTCTTTTCCATGGGTTATACCTTGGTAAAAAGATTATGGCACCCAATTCATTTCCAGAGTTACTCAATGATGAAATTATTATGAAAGCTATCAATTTTCCACATGTTGTGATATGATGAAATATTTATCATACCCATTTCATTTAATGGGTAATGATATGATGTTTATGAAACCCATATATTTTTATGGGCCATGATATGTTGAATGTTTTATTACCATATGGCACATTTTTTATGATTTCATTATGTGATGAGTGGGACCTATATCTCCCTCCAATTAATTAGGTAAAGATTTATGTCTCATTAGCTAAACATGGCTGGAATGAGTAGTGAACTCCATTTAGTAAGGGAAACTGTCTGCTAATATGGCCTTGAGAGTGAACCTTGACTACTAATATGGGTTTGTGAGTGATCCCATTCCACTAAGATGGAATTGAAGGAAATACATGACATTATGGAAATCATTTTATATGTTTATGTGTCTTCTTCAATTCTATTTCTTATTCTTATTCTATGCTTTCATATATTATTCCATTAATTCCCTTATGGTTCTTGTATTATGAACTGCTAAACATTATTCCATGACTCTTTTTTAGGATCTATGATATATATGTAATTATATTATAATAGTATGATCCTATTATCATAACATTATTCTCATGATTACATTTACATATCTCCCTTGTTTACCATTACTGAGCATTTGAGGTGATCATTTATTTTGTTTCCTTTCCATAGGATATGAAGATTTGAATTATGAATTATTTATCTAAGAATATTTCTTTTTCTGAAGAACACGGTGGGAGATGATGTAGTTTAATAATGGACCTTCTTTTATGTTTCCATGTTTCCAAAGGCACTAAACTAATACCATCTTTCTGGCGTATGTTTTTGTAATGTATACAGTATTGTGAAAAATTATGTGATGTATATATATGAGAAGTAAGGTTAGATTTACATCAAAGATTATATCTTACAAAAAATTTGATTATGGTAGTGTTACATTTAAAGATAATTCCAACAATTGAGTAGAAGGTTCTGGAAATGTTGGTATATAAAATTATTCTTTTATTAATAAAGTTTTATATATTATACGATTAAAATATAATTTAATTCGAATATCTAAATTATTTAATACTGTAATGGATTTAATTTTCTAAAAGATAATTTTTTAGTTTCTAGGGGTTATTATTTCTTGTTTTATATAAATCGAAACAAAAATAGAGATACCATTGATTTTGATGAACTAAATCTTTTACAAGTTATAGGTTTCAACGTTGTACAATATGATAACATTATTTGGAATTAATGATTAAGTCATGTGAATTTTATAGTATTAAATAATATCTCTATATGTGAGAATATGTTACAGTTATCGACCTTGAAGAAATAATAAATTCATGTTGTTGGTGCTTTCGTGAAAGGGATACAACACAAAGTTTCATTCATAAATATCAATTAGATAAAAAAATAGACATTTACGGTTCATATATCTTGATATATTTGGTCATACTAAAAATTTTAGACATGTTGAAAGAAATATAATTTAGTTATTATTAATGATAATACTAGATTTATATGGGTTTGTTTTTTAAACAAAAAATCACACTATATCTATTTTTTTTAATATTAATAAAAATGAAAAAGGTTCTATGATTTTTATATTTTTAGTGATAATGGTGGTTTATTTCATTATAATAAATTTATGTTTTTGAAAATAAGGGTTATTTTCATAATTTTTCTGCTGTTAGAAAACCATAAATAATGGTGTTGTGGAATGAAAAAATAGAACCCTTATTAAAATGCACCAAGGTTTCTTAAGTGTTTATATTTTTACAAGATATTTTTAGGATAAAGTAGTTTTTGATACATGTTATATTTTAAATAGAAATATTATTATACCTTTGTTAAAGACTTTTTTATAAACTTTTTAAAGTTAAAAAGCCTGAAGTTGGTTATTTTGAGTTTTTAGTTATATATATATTGTTTTGAATTCAAAGGATAATTCAGATAAATTGGATATAGAAATTGATTAATGGGCTTTTCTTTTTTATTATAATAAAATTAAATCTTATAGTGTTTATAATAAAATAACTATGATTATTAAATAAGCAGTTCATGTTATATTTGATGAAGAAAATGTGAAATTAAATTTTCATTTGGGTATTCTTGATGATGAATTGAGAGATTTAATTTTTAATAAATAAAAAAAAAACAGGATAAGGATGAATCAATTAAGAGGGATCACAATCCTTCTCATCCTAATTCGATATCCTTGACGATTACGAAATATCATCCCATAGACTAATAATGTTTGTTTTGGTATATATACTAAGATCCATATTTTATACTTATGTGATCACTCTGCTTTTTTATTATTATATTCTTATGAAATTCAATGATGTATTTAATGAACTATATTGTATTATTTCTATGTTGGATGAGACTAATAAATTTTTCAGAAATAATATTTAGTGTTTTTTTTGAATTTACTAATGATATGTAGGTTATTTGAACTAAATGGAAATTTAAAAACAATATGGGTGAATCTTGATATATTTTTAAAAATAAATCCGGAATTTTTACCCAAGGATACTCTTAGGAAGAAGATATATAATATGAAGATTTTTTTCACTTGTTTCAGATTTTTTTATATTTTTATTATTTTCAAAGTTTTCTGTTTTATCAAATGTCTTTAATAAGTTATTTCTTAAATGGTTTTATAACTAAACAATTTTATGATAATAAAACCCACGGTTTTGAAAATGAAAAATATCATAATCATGTTTTCAAATTATTTAAATCCTTGTATGGTCTTAAACAAGTACATTATGCTTATTATAAAAATATGTATATGTTTTTATTGAGTAATGGTTTCAAGAAATGGTATGTTGATACTATATATTATATTAAATGAATCAATAATGAGATTCTATTTTTAAAATTTATTTTGATGATTTAGTTTTTGGTTCATCTAGTGAATTTATTTGTAATTATTTCTCTACTTTTACGTCATCTGATTTTGACATGAGATTAATGTGGGAATTAACTATTTTTATTGGATATCAAATTTATCAAATGAGAGATGGGATTTTTATTAATAAATATAAGTATTCTAAAGAGTTGGTAAAAAAGTTTGGTCTCGATTACTTTAAATCTATGAAAACAATAATGATTACTAGTTGAAAATTAGATGATTATGTATATGCTAAATATGTTGGTATTAATTTTCATAGAGGCATGATATGTATAATTATATATTTATCTACATACCAATCCAATATCATGTTTACTATTTATTTATGTGAATTATTTCAAGATGATATAAAGTGAGTTGTATTATGTTTGTGAAAAGAATAATTTGATATGATAGAAGAATTATTAATTATAGATTCATTTTTCTTAAACAAAATTATTTTGATTTAATATCATATTATGATTATTATTTTGGATGTTGTAGAATTGATAGAAAAAGAAGATAATTTAAGTCAAATTTTCTTGAAAAAATATTAATATCTAGGACTTTTGAGAAGAAATTATCTATTTCTCTGTCTATTATCGAAGAAAAGTATATTTATATTAATGGTTTTTATGCTAAAATTTTATATATTAATATAATGTTATGTGATTTTTTATTAATATTGATGAATTTCATATTTATTATTATAATACATCTATAATTAATATATTAAATAATCCATTATAATGTTTTAGAAAAAATAATCTCAATTTTGGGTTTTATTTTATTAGAGATCATGTCAATAAGGGATATTTTTTCTTAGAATTTATCTATACTGAAATTAAAATTTTAGAAATCTATACAAATAATTTATAATTTACAAAGTCTTAAAATATTAAAAATGATCTTGGAATGTTGGAATAGTAATTGTTTTATATTTTCATGTGTTTTGGGGGTGTTTGAATGTATTTTTATACTAAGAGTTTAACATTTATATGAAATCTATAAGATATAGAATAGATTTTTTATATTTCATTAATTTCAATAGATATTTTTGTATTATATGACTATTCTAAGACTTCTGTAATATACTAGGGGATGTTAAATTAGTGTCCAAGCAATAAATTAACATAAAATTATATTTTTTTAAAATACTTATCAAACAATTTTTAAAATTTTTCCCATTGCATTTAATTCAATGTTTTAATAGAGGATGAATTTATAATGGCTCCTTGATAAATGTTTCTAAAAAATATTTTGGATTTATAGTGGATACTTTATATATGTTTAAATAGATTAATATTTAAGAACACTCTAACTCTTTTTAAATTATTTTTAAATAAATAAATTTTCTCTTGAAATGTTATCTTTTAAATAATTTAAAAAATGGGGAGACGTTTTTGAAATTTTTCTTTGGTTTTAAATTATTAATAACATGGAGAATGTTGTATAGATCCTTTAACTACATTTTTTTTGATAATTACAATCATTTATTTGTTTTATTTATATAAATTCATAATTATTTAAATCCAATACCGATTAAAACATGTTTATATTTTTTCACATCATTTTAATTAATTTAATATAATATATGTAGATTTCATGTTTTGAATGGTCATAACATGTTCTAAAAGTTTTATTTTGAGTTCCATGGATAGATATGTCATTTTTGGAATTAAAATATAATTTAGGCATGTTTTATACTATTACTATGCAGAAAAATTTCTATTCAAAATGTTTCCAAATCCTGATCCAAATTCCCAATTTTTAATTCATGTAACCGTTTCAAAATCCACATTGTCTATTTTGTATAATCATATACCCTTTGTATTTTTACCATATGATGAGCCAGAAAAATTAAATTTAAGTGATTATTTTTTCTACATCTAATATGATTATATATATTATATTAGTAGATATAAAATTACGAATTGACCTATATCATGTATGATATTAGGTTACAAGTTATGCAATATTTTCAGTCTCTTTTCAGTAGTTTTTCAGAATAGTTTTTCTACAGTTTTTTAATCATAAGATGAGATATATAAATCTAATTAATGGTATTATTAATTATTCATAAAGATAATGAAATTTTATAAATATAAGTAAAATATACCAAAATTATGTTATACTATTTACATTGTCTATTTTTTGGCTTCAAATTTGAATTGTCTATCAACATATATCTTTCAGGTATTTAGATAAGTGAATTGTCTACCTGATGATTTTTCTTACATGAATACCTCATATGAATCACTTATGATGATACAATTATTTCAATTTTTCATACATGCTCAATTATCTTACATTGAGAAAAATCTTAAGTAAAATAACCTTATGTGAATTTGGTTATGTAGCCTAGTAAATTTCGACAGCATTTCTAAAGTTTGGAAGAATTATCAATTTCATGAAATATTTTTTATCTTAATTTTTTATATGATTATTCCATATATTTAAGTTCTTATAATCAGTTTATATGTCCATATTAATTAGGTAGAACCAGTGCTAAGTGTTTCTCATTATTTTAAACACTTTTTTGTTAATATAAATGTATTTTTTTCACAAATGAAAATTACAGCTTGAAGCTGAAAAATAAATTTTTTATTTTATGATATTTTATTCAATTATACAGATTAAAAATTAATATTAGTTGTTATTAAACACTTTCAAACTTGTTTCAATATATTTAATGAAATTTTATTAATTCTTTATATTATATGTATATACAATGCTTATTTTAAATGGAATATTATTGAATTTTTTATTTTAAGTTCAAACAATCTATCTTTATGTGATGATTCATTATACTGTTATTATGAATGTTTTTTAAACTATTCAAGAAGGTGATTTTAAATTTGCTTAAATTTGTCTTCATTGTTTTAAATTTTGGTTGGTAGTTAAGTGATATTTATACAGTGATAATTTCTCTCTCTCTCCCTCTCTCCAGTAATGCATTATTATTCTGTCTAAATTTTTATTATTTCTAACCATTTTCACAAGTCCAATTTACATGTTTGTGCTTTATAGAGTCTATATATTTGGTTCAAACAATTTTTAGAAGAAACATGTACAAATATTACATGATGAGAAAATACAAATTAAATTGATAAAAAGTGTCCATACTATGTGAAACTTCAAGTGATCTTGTATTATATCTTTACTTTTCATGGATAATCTCTAATGGGATGATAAAAAAATTCTTCAACTTCTATTGCCTATACAAAATGATATGATCTTATACTGAAGAGGCAGTACCTTCACTTGTCTTATTTATGTATCCTATTCACCCTGTTTTCTTATGTCTGTAAAACTTCTTCCCATATTTCACATGCAATATTTTTTTCTATTTATAATATTACATCCAAAATAATTACTCTTATCTATCATCTAATTGTGAATCCCAAATTCTAATTTTTGGACCATATAGTTTGGGAATATTGTATTCTAAAGTTGGTGTGGTAATTGGTTTATGGCCATAAAAAATTAGGTTTCTTTCTTATTATACCACTAAAAAATAGTTTATAATAGTGTTAATATTCGTATTTATAAATTAGATTAATGTAAAACGTGTCTCTCTCCGAGTAGAGAGGTATATGTTTCGACTACTCCCACATTATATAGAACTACTGTAGAAATCATACTTGTGTTCTTTTCTTTATTTTAAATTTTATTCACCTAATGATATATTTTAATTAATATTGATAATTATATTAATAATTAATATATTTCTATAAAATATTTTAATTTGGTGTATTCACCCCCTTTAGACCATCATCCACTACCCTGTTGAGAGTTAACACAAAAAAGAAGCATATCTTGGGTTTTATACTGGATTCAAGTGCCACCACAATATTATACTCATCACACCATTAAAAAATCGAGTAATTATAGACATACATAACACTTAATGGATATGGAATGGCCCCTTGCAAGAGAGGATTGAATAATATAGAAATAACACTAAAATACATGACCCTTTCTTGAAAATCCCCCAATTCTAGAATATAACACAACACTAAACATATGTGGATTGTCCCCCATGTAACTCACAACCACTTCATCAACAATAATCTTTAATGCCTGATCAAATTTTTTAGTATATTGCATGACCTCCCTATTAAATTAGTAGCTCCCACACAAAAATTTATAAATCAACAACTCCATACTCATTAACTATTTTATTCTATATCTTATTATGATGGGATCAAATTTCATTATGGGAAAAATATTTTAGAAATATTTATAAATATTAGTCTATACCAATTTTCAACATAAATAAATTATTAAAAAATTAATTCATAAATTTTAAATAATAACTAACACTTATTTTATAAAAATCCAAAATCATGATATTTACCACTACTCAAAAATTTTCCTAAAAATCTATTCTGAAACAATTCCATAGTTAATCCCCTAGTATTAATAATATTTCATATCCTATTATTATTGAATTATGTATCTCATCCATTTCTATATTTCAATCCCAATATTTACAAAATTTCAAACCAATTTCCCATTTAATAGATATTCTAATTTTAATTAAATCTAATGAATAAATAAACCATCAAATACTTCTTCATATCAACTACTCATCATCTCATATTTAAATTAACATATGATCATTGTACAAAATTATTATTCGTAATATATCCATTGTGAAAAGTGAAATAATGGTGGATTCACATGGATAAGTAATTATATTTTGATTTTTGATCAACCGATATAAATTCCATGATGAAAAAAATCCTCACATCCTATGATTACTTCCATCAAACATTTATCTAGAATCTGTTATTTCTACTCCTATATATTGATCTTACATGCCACATAAATTCTAAGAGTTTCTCTATCTTAAAATAATAAAGAAAATAAATAATATAACATAAAATATATTTAATGGAGAAAATGAATTTACATGAGCTAGTGCACTCTTTTAATCCCCCATAAATTCCATAATTCCACTTACATTCCACCACTGACATTCCATCTCTGTTATAAATTCTCTTATAAAAAAACCTTTCCTTAAGACCACATTAATATTGTTGATAGGGAAATATGTCACATAAAAAATTATACGGCCTCGATATCATTTAATATTTTATGGTATTTCTACCTATTATAAAATATCTTATAATTTCAATATTTATTTTTAAAAAATGATCCATATTAAATTAATTAATTAAATGAATAATTAATTATAAATTTCAACCATCTCTAGATGTTAACTAAAAATTTCAACCACCAGAGAAAATTAGAAATTTACAACATAAAAGTAAACACCAAATAAAAATTCAAATAACATTCTTGAAATTACATTTTTACTCTAGGAAAATTATCATTTTACCCTTTATATATGAAAATAATAAGTGATTATAAAACAAAAATTCAAATTGTGGGGTATCTACATTACACAAACCTTTTTAAATCATTCTTCTTCCAAATATTGTCTACCATAAATATAATAATGTGGAAATGACCAAATTAAAAATTTCAATAAATTTTCATCATTTTAATAAAATTACACTACACAACATACCAATGATATAACACCCCAAGATTTCATAGTACGTTTTATCTTTAATGTAATTCAATAGCTTGCACTACATGCACCATCGAGTACAAATACACCACGATTTACTAAACTCTTTGTTAAAAAAGCATTTATGAACAATATTAATAGCATTTTGAATTTCATATACTCTATAAAATTTTATAATCCATATTATGTGTTTCTTATCCATAATATAAGAACAAATTCATTTTTTAGATAAAAGAAGTATTTTTTTAAAAAAATGAAATTTTACTGACTTTTAATGGAGAACCCTTTTTAAATTCAATATTTGACACTTTTATATATTCAATTTAATGAAATTAAATTATTCTTTAGATGTTGGAAATAAATATTTAGTTTGGATAATTTTTTGATATTTGTTGAAAACTTTCAAATTTTGATAAATAGTTAATAATACTAAATTTTAATTAAAAACATCTTTTTTAATTGAAAACATTTATAGAGGTAAATTATGAATTTGAGTGGCATTAAACTATAAGTATATTATATTTTTATAATTTAATTTAATTTAGGTCACTTGATGTAAATTCATATTTAAATTGGACATAAACACATGTCAATCTTTTGATAGTTTTTACTTCTTAAAAACCCGCTTTCTGGTTTTGACAATAGGAATTAATTTTAAATTAAATAATGTATCTCAAATGCTATGAATTGGGTAAAATAGACTTTATTTTTGGATTCAGAATATCAAAATCAGCTTATGGTGAATTTTTGGTATTTTTTCGAAAACATTCAATTTTTGATGAACTGTGAAAAACATAGTGTTATTGCTTAAAACTGACTTTTATTTAAATAATAAATACTAGTATTTAACTTTATTTTAATGTCAAAATAGATACATAATACCTATATTAGTTCAATTTATTTCATTAGAGTCATTTTATAATAAGATTAGATGTATAAACATTTATTGAATTTTTTAACATCTTTTACTCACCTTCTAGGAACATTTGAAAATTTGCATAAAACGTAATTTTACCGCTTCTGTGGATGGAATTTCAAAAATCCAAGAGACACGGTTGAAATCAGTAAGTAAAATGTGGTTCAATAGGATGAAAATAATTTTTGGTGAATAGTAACTTTTGAATTTTATTTACCACTGTTAAAAGTGAATAGGGTAATTAAAGGTCGAAATGATATTATAATTACCATAAAACATGTCCTAATTCTATTGGATAAGTTTATTTTGACCAAAACCAACATTCTGAATAAAATATGATCCTCTTGGTCCACTTGGATTAGATTAGAACATTTATTATTATTTTTATTTAAATAATAGTTAAAAGTGTTAAATTCAATGTTTAATAAATAAACCATTTTTTATAGAGGGGTATAAATAAGATAAAGTAGACTATAAATATTTAGTAGAAATATAATAAAATTTCCTACATCATGTAATTTTAATTATAATTTTTAGAAATTAAATAATTAAATTTTTTTATGACACAATGATGATTCAATAATTACCTTATTAATGAACGATGAAAACAATTGATGTTATAAATATCTAAATAAATGTAAATTGAGACTTTTGATGAATTAAACAAATTTTATAGGTTAATATGACATGTTAGAGTTGATTTTTTTTGAAGTAATAATGTTTTGATCACTTTCCCATAAACCAAATACTAAATAGTGTCAGAATTGACATAAATGTGTTTTTAAAACAAATACTATATTATTAAATGATATAATATTATTAAAAATATAAGGTTCATACAAAGGACTTATATAGTTATATATATGTCATTAGTGAACCACTTGAGTTTCTATTGTAATTTTATAGTATATTTATTAACCATGTAATATAAAAATACAGGAAGACATTGTAAAAGTAAAACTATTTAACTAAGAGTTAAATAAAAAAAAGATAAGGTTAATATGGTGACATACACTTTTCTAAAACCTATTAGTTGAGAGGATTTATCCCCATAACCACTATATCTTTTAAATAAATTCATTTTGAGCCATTATAAAAGGAAAATGATTTTATAAGAAAATAATATTTCCAGCTTTTGCGAACGTGACTCTCACCTCTCTAATTAAAGGGTACTTCCCCTTATCTCAAAATCACACCTCAAAATCAATTTGGATCATGAATCCCCTTATCAAATATCCTCAAAAATAACCTAAATTCATCCTATACTCCTTAATTTTATCAAAATCTATCTTAAGGAGCCCATTGATTAAATCAAATGGAAGAACCCAAAGAAGAGGTAATTACTTTATGACCTCTTTCAAAATTATTTTTTTCTTCCACTTTCTATTTCTTTGATTTTTTCCATACAAAAATAATTAATCCCGTAACTTCAATATATTTAGATTTTATAATTAATATGGTAAAACCAGTTTTATTTTTATATCCATACTATGAATGAAAAAGTCACCATACGTGCATACGTATGACTTACTGTCTCCACACTGTGGTGTAGTTTACTATTCAATAGTTCATTATTTAGATGGGTATAATAATGAGTAAAATTGATGTAATTAATAAATATAACATGTTTATTATTCTGTATATATAATATTCCATCCAATTATATACTATTTCACCATCAATAGAATGATATCATCGCTCGTGTGTACGTACGGCTTACCGTCTCCACGACGTGATGAGATTCATTTCCACGTTCACCATTCGACGATGATTATAAAAATATATATTATTAATAAGTATGTAATATATGACGTAATAATGACACTAGAAATATTTATATAAATATATTTTATTTACATATATCTCATTCACTTACTTCGGTTCAATACGACATGAAAAAGGAAACAATGTTTATGCGTACGTACGGCCTACCGTCTCCATAAACGGTGTTTTCCATTTAACATATATACCTATTATACATATTTGTACTATGAATACATATCAAACATAAATAATTTTTTATATTCTGGAAGTAATTAAATCATCATAAAAGTGATACGATCAAGAATAACAAGTTTAAACATGTACGATAGAGAAAGCGATTATTACATGAAATATTATTTTAAAATAAAAATTATTATTAAATGGGTAGTATAAAACCATAAATGAATAAATTATTACATAATAAATATTAATATGGTTCTAGTATAATTTAATAACATTGTATGGTCATTATATAAGAGGTTAAATGTACCATCAACCAAAGGAAGTACAATGTAAGTGTTATTTTCTTCACATCATTACTATCCGAGATTGTTTATCTATAAGTGTTTACTTGGACATATTTATCATCCATGTCCATGTTTTATTAAAATGTTTTAATAACTAATATTTTGTATTTTTTAGGGAATTGAATCTTTAACTAGATCATCAATTTAAATGCTTTTGAAGATTTATTTTTCAAAATCTTTTAATTAATGTCCATGTTTTGAAAATGAATTTATGGATTTATTTACGTAGTCATGATTGTTTTAAAGTATTAACTTCTTTAAAAAGTTTCAAAGTTGTATGGGAAACTTTTATTCAAAACTATATTTTAAATTAATTCCTTTATAAATTGGGAAACTTTTAAATGATTTCTAGAAAAGGGGTTTTTCTCTCAAAGAGTTTTATTGATTATTTTCAACTATGTCAACATAATTTATTGGATATTATTCTTGATTGAGGTTGATTTACTATAATAAAATCTTCCATATTGTATTGAATGAGTTATGATATGTTTTCCATGGATGTGCTATTTTTATACCATTTATGGTTTATGGTTAATGTATTAACATTTCATATGCTAGTTTTAATTTGAATGTTTATGCAATATCTCAACCTTTTCATATAAGGAATGCATTGGACTTAGTAAGTGACGAGTAGAGCCCACTATAACTCCTCGATACATCGATAGGTCTCATAAGAAAAACTATTGTCTTAACACAAGGCCTTCACAAAATCTTTATTTGTAGTCTTTTCACAAGGCCTTGACTATGTGGTAATGATGTTCGGCTTTATGAATTCTATCGTTATAAAATAATCTATTGATATTACATGTGACTATTCAACTAGTAGAATATACATGTGAATAAGTAAATGGAATTACTTGATTTAAATTTTCCATATTATGCTGAAGTTTAAGATTTAATGGATTTTATTTTAGACTTATACATTTCCATAAATGATTATGCTTATTTATGATAGTTTCTGCTTTATTGTTATCCTTACTGAGCATCTGAGTTCATCCCTTTCTTATGTTTTTTCCCAGGATTGAAAGAAGTGTGTTATGATTGATTTAAAGGGTTATCCTAGGGGAATAATGGTTATCCCCAAGTATTATTTATGTTGTGTTTCATATTTGAAATTGTAATGTAAATTTCATATATGTAATCTATTTTCCATGACTGCTAAACTGATCGGTCCTTCTAGACATCATTCCTTGTAATCATGTCAATGTGATAAATTTATTCACCCACTCTAGGTATCTGGGGTCAGGGAGTTACGGTTGGTATCAGAGGAATTTTAGCAACAACCTGGGAAATAGATTTAGATAAACTTCGATTTTGAAACATTACACTAAGATTGAATTTAAGGATAAGTATAGAAGAACATACTAGAATTTCAGAAATGTAGATATTTTGTGAATTTTCCAAGCAATAAATCCCTATATGGATATGAGAAGGTAGAGGCGGCTCTGTAAAAAATTTACCTAGGAGTGAAAAATTCGACAAGGAGTTTCGGGCATGTCCCGAGATATCCCTGTACACGACAATGGGTCTTGTAGTACTCTTGGTTATGACACACCTGGGGAATATTCTTAAGATAAATCAAATTTTCTTTCAAACCATTAAGAAGGATTTATGAGTAAATAACTCCTCAAATAAAACATCTTATTATTATTATAGATTATGTGCATAAAATATTCAATTTATGTTAGGTATTTTTTAGGTTTGTAATTATGCATTGCGATTCACAAACTAACCTAGTGTACGCCATTGTTTAGAAATGGTTCCCAGTAAAAGGAATGAGAACTCCAACAATAGTCATGGTCTAAAGAGTAAGAAGGATCATATAATTCATAATCTTAAGCCAACATTTATAAGGGAAATAGTCTCCCATGTATTATCATAATATGAAGAAATAGTATAATGTGTTAATAATATGGTTATTGAATTTTTTGAGTCTTATGGCTTTGAAAAGATGTCCCAGAAAAAAAGGATGGTACAGAGAAATACGGATAAATGGAAGAATGGAAAGAAGGATTTTCCCATATGTGATAACTGTAGAAAGAATCTCCTTGGTAAATACTTGAAGGGAATGTGAGTTTTTTATAAGTGTGGATAAAAAGGTCACCAAGTATGTGATTTCATGGGTAAGAAAAAGGTTTCAAATATACAATTATTCATTTTCATGGAGTTGGGACACTATGCGAATCATTTTACCAATCATCAGAGTATACAACAAATGATGCTGTTGGATAATAATCATGATATGATACTATCGCGGATGAAGAGGAATGACTAGTTTTCTTATGTTGATAATAAATAATTGTTTCATTTGAGTGTTGTAAAAATGATTTAAAGCTTATAAGAATTATAGAGTATATAAGGATTGTACTCCGGTACTATTTCATTAAGGATATGAGATTGTGTGGTACCAATAAAAGTGACTCAATAATAAGTTAATCCTTTTGGAAAATACATAGTTGAAGGATAGATAAAGTTTAATGTGGTCCTGATATTGAGGTATTGATTTTGGAATAAGAGACAATTGATTTGAATAAATTATATTGGATATTATTTACTACCTTGGAACTAATTAATGGTTGGTTTATTGCATCATTGTTAGAGATTACAACATTTTTTGGATTTAAGGAGAATATCCAGTATTCTATGTTTTACAGAAGGAATAAAAAAGTACATACCTATTCAAAAATGGTTTTATGGTAATTCATTTTGTTACAAGATTTTATGAGAATAGACAATGAAGGTATTCACATGTATATTATTTGACCTTTGTTATAAATTTTAGACTATGAGTTCAGAACAAAATTATTCTGGATAAGTCTAAAGGTTGGAATGAATTAAGTTTGACATTGGATAATATTGTTAAGGTTAAATCATTTCTTAATATTATTTTGGATTGTTATAAAAAGGACAACCCGGAGGTCAGGAGACCACCCATTGTGTCCGGTAAGGCTACGAGACTTGAACCCACAACTTAAGGGCAACAAGGTTGCATCACATACCACTAGCCAATGTGATGTCCTGGATTAAATAATGAATTTTTTTATAGGTATGACAGATGAATTATAAATTCATTTTTTGGAACCCAATACAATTAGGATAAATAAAATATTTTTGAGTTCTATTTTCATTAGGGAGTGAAAGATGAGTTTGTGGTAGAAATTAGTTAAAGGATGGAACTCTAATCATGATTTTTTTTCTTATTATATGAAAAAAATAATACTTAAACATTAGGTAAAGGATCATAAAACCAAAAATGTGTTATCCTAATACCTTATTTTTTTATGAACCAATAATATTTCAATTCATCATAGATTTATGGATTTTAGGCGCTCAATTTTATATTTTTTGTTCACTTGTTTGTGATTGATGACCTCAATAAATCCTTATAAATATTAACATTTTTCCTCCAATTATGTGTCTCAAATTTCCACCAATGTTCTCCTATTGAAATCCTTATTTGGTGGTGACTTGTTCATTTCCCTTTCCCTCTTATTAAGAACAAATTTTATTAACCCTATTTCTTATATGGGTTTTCCACAAAGGAGTTTTCTATTTTAAACATTTTATTTACAAAGAAAAATTTCAAATTGCGAGGATGAAATTTATTGAAGGTTGGGAGAATGTAACACCCCAGGATTTCGTAGTACATTATCTCTTTAAAGTAATTCAATAGCTTGCGCTACGCGCAACACCGAGTTCGAGCGCACCACGACTTACCAAACTATATGTTCAAAATGTAGTTATGAATAGAATTTATTGAATTTTGGATTTTATATACTCCATAATATTTTAGAATCAATATTTTTTGTTTCTTAGATATAATATAAGAACATATTAATTTTTGTTCAGATAAAAGAAGTATTTTTCAAAAAATGAAATTTTACCACCTTTTAATGGAGAACCCTTTTTAAATCCTATATTTGACACATTTATATACTTAATTTAATAAAACATAATTCTTATTTATAAGTGGGACATAAAAATTTATTTTTGATAAATTTTTGGTATTTTTTGGTATCTATCATATTTTGATGAATACTGAATAACACAAAATTTTAATTGAAAACAACTTTTTTATTGAAATAATTTATAGTTTTTAATTATGTATTTGAGTGGTTTTAATGTATAAATAGATTATATTTTTATCATTTAATATAATTTATGTCATTGGATGTAAATTCATAGTTAAATATTACATAAAAACATGTCAATCTTTTTATAGTTTTTACTTCTTTAAAACCCACTTTCTAGTTTTGACAACGAGAATCAATATTAAATTAATTAATGTGACTCATGTGTTTTGAATTTGGTAAAATAGTCATAATTATGTTATTATTAATATAAAAATTATCTTAAGGTGAATTTTTGGTATTTTTTTGAAAACTTCACATTTTTGATGAATAGTGAAAAACACTACGTTATTGTTTAAAACCGAATTTTATTTAAATAATTGTTATTTTTATTTAAATTTATTTTAAACTAAAAATATATTCATAATACAAATATTAGTTTAATTTAATTCATTTGAGTCATTTTATAATAATATTATATGTATAAAATTTTATAGAATTTTTAAAGTCTTTTCCCCACCTTCTAGGCACATTTGCACATTTGCATAAAATATAATTTTACCACTTCTATGAATTGAATTTAAAAAATCTGAGAGACATGGTTGACATCAGTAAGTAAAATTTGGTTCAATATGATGAAAATATTTTTTGGTGAATGGTAACTATTAAATTTTATTTACCATAGTTAAAAGTAAATAGGGTAATTAGAGGTGAAAATGATATTATAATTACCATAATACATGTCCTAATTCTACTGGATAAGTTTATTTCTACCAAAATAAACCCTAGTAATAAAATGAGATCCTTTTGGTTCACTAGGATTAGATGAGGACATTTATTATTATTTTATTTAAAGAGAGTTAAAAGTGTTAAATTCAATGTTTAATAACTAAACCATTTTTAATATAGTATTATACATAAGATAAATTTGACAAAAAATATTCATTATAAATCTAATATTATTTCCCACATCATGATATTTTATTTATAATTTTTAGAAATAAAAAATTAAATTAATTTATTAAATAATGATGATGCAGTAATTACCTTATTAATGAAATATTAAAATAATTGATAAAAAAATATCAAAATAAATTTAAATTGAGACTTTTGATGCATTACATGAATTTTATAAGTTAATCAGACATGCTAAGTTTTATTTAATGTATTTTTATCTATGTAATAAATTTTTTTAACTTTCAAAAAAACCAAATACTAAATAGTGTCAAAATTGACATAAATGTGTTTTTAAAACATATACATTATAATTATATGATATAATATTCCTAAAAATATAAGGCTTGGCCAAAGGACTTATATTATTATATATAAGTCATTAACGAGCCACTTGATGTTTTCTTGGAATTTTATAGTAATTTTATTTACCTTAAATATAAAAATACAAGAAGACATTGTAAAAGTTAATCTATTTAAGTAATAGTTAATATAAAATATAAAGTTAATATGAAAACATAAACATGTATAAAACCAATTGGTTGAGATGATTTACACCCATACTGGCCTTATACTTTAATTAAATCCATTTGGAGCCATTATAAACCAAAAATTATTTTATAAAAAAATAATATTTCATGCTTTTCCTTATATGACCGTCACCTCTCTTATAAAAGGGTACTTACCCTTATCTCAAAATCACACCTCCCAAGCCATTTGATCGGCCAAACCCTAATAAAATATCCTCCCAACTAACCTCACTTCAACCTAGAGGCCTTAATTTGATCAAAAGCCAACCTAAGGAGCCCTTTTGATCAAATCAAAAGGAAGAACCCGAAGAATTGGTAATTAATTCATCACCTCATTCAAAGTTATTTTCTTCTTCCACTTCCCCTTTCATTGATTTTTCCACACTAAAATAATAAATACAGTTCCTTCTAAATACAGATATTTTATTATAAATATTTTACAACTGTATTCATTATTCTATCTATCCTATGAATGAAAAGTCACCATACAAGTGTACGTACGACTTACCATCTCCACGCCGTGGTGTAGTTTGTTATTCAACACTTAATTATTTGGATTGGTATAATAATGAGTATAATTTTTGTAAATAATAAAAATAACATGTTAATGATTATTTATATATAATATAAAATCTAATTACATATTATTTCACTATCAATAGAATGATATCGTTGCTCATGCGTATTTACGGCTTACCATCTCCACAACGCGATGAGATTCATTTCAACGTTCACCATTCAATGATGATTATAAAAATATATATTAGTAATAAGTATATAATATATGAAATAATGATGATAATTTATATATATAAATATATCCGTGTGTGTGTGTGTGTGTTTACAGATATCTCATTCACATACTTCTGTTCAATATGATATGAAAACAGAAACAGTGTTTATACGTACGTACGCCCTACCGTCTCTATAAACCGTGTCATACATTTAATATATATCTCTATTATAAATATTTTTATTCTGAATATATATGATACATAAATAATTTTTTATATTCTGGAAGCAATTAAATCATGATATAAGTGATACGATCAAGAACAACAAGTTAAAACATATATGATAGAGAAAGCGATTATTACCTGAAATATTATTTTAACGTTTAAATTATTATTAAATGGGTGGTATAAAGCCATAAATGAATAATTTATGACATCATAAATATGAATATTGTTATGTTATAGTTTAATAACATACCATGGTCATTATACAAGAGTTTAAATGTACCCTCGACCAATGGAATGCACAAGGTAAGAGTTATTTCCTCAATATCTTTATTATCCGAGATTGTTTATCTGTAAGTCTCTACTGGGAAATATTTATCATAAATGTCTATGTTTCATTAAAATGTTTTATAAAGAAATATTTTAAGTTTTTAGGGATGGTTCTCTTTAACTATATCATCATTTTATATGTTTGTAAAGTTTTATTTTTCTAAATATTTTAATTAATGTCCATGTTTTCAAAATTACTTTAAGGATTTATTTACGTAGACAAGATTTTTTAAAGTGATAATTTCATTGAAATTTTTTAAAGTGGTATGAGAAACTTGATTCAAAAAATCAATTTTAATTGAATTCCATTATTAATTGTGAGAGTTTTAAATGATTTCTAGAAAAGGGTTATTTCTCTCAAAGAGTTTTATTGATTTTTTTCAACCATGACAACATCCTTTATTGGATATTATTCTGGATTGTGGTTTATTTACTATAATAAAATCTTCCTTATTGTATTGAATAAGTTATGATATTTTTGAATGTGGATGTTCTATTTTTATACCATTCATGGTTTATGATTAAAGAATTAACATTTCATATTCTAGTTTTAATATGAATGTTTATGTTATGTTTCCACCATTTCATATGAGGAATGCATTAAACATAGTAAGTGATGGGTGGAGCCCTGTATAGCTCCTCTATGCATCTATAGGTCTCATGAGACAAACTAGGGTCTTGGAATGAGGCCTTGAAATAATATTTATATTTAGTCGACCCGTGAGGCCTTTACTATGTGGTTATGATGTTTGAAATTATGCATTTCATCATTATGAAATTAAATATTGATATTACATGTGATTATTCCACTCGTAGAATACCCATGTGAACAAGTAAATGGAATTATTTGATTGATCTTTTCCACATTATAATAAAGTTTATGTTTATAAGGATTTTTTTAGTCTTATAAATTTCCTTAAATATTTATGCTTATTTATGATGGTTTTCACTATGTAGTTATTCGTACTCAGTATTTGAGATCACTAATTTCTTATGTTTTATTTTTACCAGGATGTGAAGTAGTCTATTATGATTGATATGAAGGGTTAAGAAAGGGGAATAATGGCGTTCTCAAAGGATTATTTATGTTTTGTTTTATTTTAGAAATTTTAATGTAACTTTTATATATGTACTCTTTTTTCAAATATTTCTAAAGTGATCGGTCTTTCGGGACATTATTCCTTGTAATCATGACAATGTATAAAAATAATGCACCGACTCTGGGTAACTGGGGTCGAGGAGTTACAAAAGAACAATTGAAAACAATTTTGAATATTATGAATATTCTTGGAATCCCTCTCAGAAGTCATTTTCTTTAACCTGGAACATTTCTGAAGAATTCACAGTGAGGGAATATCTCATACTAGATAGAATATATCTCAATAATCATAAATTTACCCTGTATATTCAATAAAATTTATGTCCTCCCATATATACACAAATCAAAAGTCAATAAAATATAATGGAACAAAATAATACTTTTGATGTAGAGACCCAATGAATACATAACGATCCGTTTCCAATAATTAAGGGATCTCTAACTAAAAATATTTCTCTCTAAGTCACTCAAAAAACTCTATAGAGATACAAAATCTTGAATATAACTTTATTCCCTTTACAAATATTCATTATAAATATCAAGGATACACTCATAAGAATATGTGGTAACCAACCAAGAACTCAAGGGATATCCTTATTTAACCCAAAAAATGATTTCATCTACACTGACCTATCATCATACGATCCAGAGTGACCTAAACACATTCTGCCATATATATAGACATTTCTATCTTAACTACAATGGTTTTAAAAACCTCACCCCAAAATAATAGGGAATGAAATTTTAACCAACACCTAGATTTATATAGTGTTTTACCATTAGAGTAATAATATCCACTAAAAATTACACCAATGTTAAATGATGTATGAATAAACTTTAAAATTATAAAAAATAGGAACTCAACAAATATTATAATGTATAAATATCCTTATATGTTTAAATATAATTTGGGGACCGGATAATGGTGTCAAGGAACAACTAGGTAATAAAGGCACACTAAAATCCTTTCTACATTCATGTTGTGAACCCAAGATCTTGATTAGATATTGTCATCCTTGAAATGCGATGAAGATTTACCCCCACTATGATATAAATATTTTCTAAACTACCTAATGAAATAAATTACTTAATTGGAAATAATGTGGTAAAATGTTTCGATCATTACATGATAAATCAAATGAAATTATACCATTATAATGTACAAGGATTAACCATAACAAAATCCCAAGAAATTACCTTCCTCTTTTCCTAGGTAATTTATAAATGATGATACAACCCTATAAGAATATTATATTCCTATTTCATCCAATATCACATAATATAAAATAATGAAAACTCAAATACAACAATCTTTATCCATGACCCCTAAAAATACCTCTTAATAGCATGATACATATTTGTAACAGTTGGAAGAACCACCAAAGATAAACTATGGAACTCAGGGAAAACCACATCCCACAGATTATATAGAATAAAAACATGACATGGAATAAAACCATATGTTTCTATTTCTAAACCCAACCATTGAAGGCATCACAACACATAATCAGATCACTCCATAATTTTACAATAGGACAGCTTAACACAAAATCATATACCTACCAAAACCATGAAGATTCCATTATCATATTATAGTGAGATAACACCCCTTTGATTTAATTAAATATTGGGTGAAGAGATTCTAACAACTCTACCAATTTCAATTTGTCACTCATCCAATGAGAATATTCACCATAAGTCTTTTGACTTGATGCATCATCCACCACATTACCCATTTAATGAGAACATCTCATCTCAAAATCACATTCATTGAAAAATTAAACTAACTATATTATGAATTAAAATACTTATAAAAAGAGTAACATTTTTATCTCTTATGATATGTGTTAACCTAATATAATTCTAAAATAACATAATTCCTCCAAATATTAAGTGAAAACAACATACTAGTAAGTTTTAAATAACTTGAATCAAAATTAAATTAACAAGGATGCATTAATCTAGACTAATAAGAAATGTTTTTTTGAATCAGTATGCATCTATAACCCTGATAAGTTGTTCCATAATACATTTCATATAGAAACACATCCTAACTTAAAAACATACTTTAGTAGATTACACACTATAATTGACTCATTGGCAACTGTACTGATGTATAAATCATGTTATGAAATAAAGTTACCATAAAGTTTCTTCTTATGAGTATGAAATAGATATTTAGACAAATTTACATATAACTGAATCTCCTTGGGAAAATACAACACTATCTTTTCATCTAAATCTAAATATTATAGGTGATGATAATATCAAATTCATCATGATAAAGATGAAATAACCAAATTATATGCCCAATTAACATGGTATTTGTATAATTAATTTCACAATAAATCATTTTTGTAACACCATGATATTTAATGAAATGTTTTTAAAATAAATATAATATAATCGATAGTTTTCATTACATGAAACATCAAGTTTTAATAAATGATGAAATACTATTAATATTATTATTTAAGAAAGAATGTTATAAGTTAGAAATAAAAATTATAGGTTTGAATAGAATTTTTTTAAAACAATAATCATGAAGGTTAAATATAAATAAATCATATTGATAAATAAGTACTTAATTTTTTGTAATGAGTTTATATGCCCCAAAAATACATTTTTCCCAAATTTTTTTTTTTAATTCTTCTTGTGAATTAATAATAAAATTATTTTTCTCCACTTTTCAAAAAAAATTTAAACAAAATGAATATTTTTTTTGGAATCAAGATGTAAAAATTAGATTTGGGTGATTTTTTTATCTTTTTTCAAAAAAAATAAAATTTTAATGAATGTTGAAACATACTTGATTTGATTGAAAGCTAACTTTTATTTTAAATAATGTAAAAATATATATTTTGTTTAAAAATGGTTTAAAATTATAATTAGTTAAATTATGTTATAATTATTTTAATTAATTTAATTTTAATCATGTAAATTTTGAATTGTTATATTAAAACAGTCAATACATATGAAAACCATTGTTTGGAAAAACAACTTTTTTATCACTTCCGTTGGATTAATTTTAAATTAAATTTTAACAAATATTTAAATTGAATTTTGAAAAATTTATTCCATATTTTTCGTAAGAATAATTAATATTATATAATAATCTCAAATTATTTTTTACATATTGTATAGTAAACTGAGTAAAAGTTAATTACCACAATTATGGTTAATTTTTTTCCTACGAAGTTAAACTGCAATGATAGTTGTTAAAATGACCTAAAAACATGTCCAATTCCTATTTTATTGACCTATATAGATTTTAGGTTATCATAGGTTCTATAATGATCCATTTCGGATCCTTTTTGGAATGTGTAATAGGTGTAACACCCGAGAATTTTATGAGAAATATTTTGTTTTTATGTTATATAAATAATAAAACAAATCTTTAACTACACACAACACTAGCTTGGATTTCTTTACACGCAACCGTGGCCTTCCTCAATAGCTTGTGTCGTACGCAATACCGAGTTCCACTAAACAATGATATGCTCTTAAAATATTATTAAAACAAGCTGTTATGAATAGTGATAACCACTTTTTGAAATTTTATAAATATTATTTTTCAAAATGGACTTCATTTTTGGATTCGGAATATTGAAATTAGCTTAGGGTGAAATTTTGGTACTTTTTGGATAACATTCATATTCTGATGAATAGTGAAAATTACTAAATTTTAATTAAAAACAACTTTTTTAATCGAAATAATTAATAGTGATAAATTATTAATTTGAGTGGTTTTAAAATATATTCAGAATATATTTTTAAAATTTAATACAATGTTGTTCATTGGATGTAATTTCACATTAAAACCAGACATAAACAAGTGTCAATCTTTTGATAGTTATTATCTTTTAAAAACAAGCTATTTGTTTGGATGATGGGAATTAATTTTTAAATTAGTTAATGTAAATGATATGTTTTGAGTTTGGTAAAATAAACATCATTTTTTAAATCATAATATCAAATATATCTTCGGCCTAATTTTTGGTATTTTCGGAAAACTTTCATTTTTTGATGCATAGTGAAACCACTAAGTGGTAGTTAAAAAAACTAAATTTTTCATAAAACATAATATTACCGCTTCTGTGAGTAGAATTTTGAAAACCTGAGAGACACAGTTAATATCAAGGACTTAAATGTGGTTCAATGAGATGAAAATAATTTTTGGTGAATAGTAACTTTTTACTTTTTTTTACCACGGTTAAAAGTAAATAGGGTAGTTAAGGGTAAATATAATATTATTATTACCCTAACACATGTCCTAATTATATTGGATAAGTGTAACTTGACCAAAAACAAACTTTGGAATAAAATATGACCATTTAGGCCCACTTGGATTAGATTAGGTCATTTATTATCAATTTCTTTAAAGAAGGGTTAAAATAGTTAAAATCAAAGTTTAATAACTAAATCGTTTTTAATATAGAGTTATAAATAAGATAAATTCGACTATAAACATTAATTAGAAATATAAATATATATTCCAACATAATGGTATTTTATTTATAATTTTTAGACATTAAATAATTTAATTTATTTTTGACACAATGGTGATGCAGTAATTATCTTATTAATGAAATATTGTCATAATTGATGTTATAAATACCCAAATAAATGTAATTTGAGACTTTTTATGAATTAAAATAATTTTCTATGTTAATATTAGATGTTAGTGTTTATTTGATTTACTTTTTTCGAACTAATCATTCTGTTATGATTTTCACAAAAATCAATTACTAAATAGTGTCAAAATTGACATAAAATAGTTTTTAAAACAATTATTATATTATTAATTGTTATTTTATTCCTAAATATCTATGGTTCGGCCAAATTACTTATATAATGTTATATATATTAATAATAAACAACTTGGTGTTCGTTTGGCTTGATATAGTATGTTTATTAACATTATAGTGTAAGAAAACAAGAAGACACGGTAAAAGTTAAATTATCTAACTTAAAGTTAAATCTAAATGATAAGGTTAAAATGGATACCTAATTTGTCTAAATTCTATTGGATGAGAGGATTTAGACCCATACCCACCTTATATTATAAATATATCAATTTGGAGCTATTAAAAACCGAATTTTACTTTATAATAAAATAATATATTTAGTTATTCGAAAGGTGCCCCTCTCCTCCCTTATAAAAGGGAACCTCCTCCCTCTCTTCCTCACACCACTTTGAGCCTTAAATCTCAGCCAAACCCAGAAAATATGTCCTCTAAACTTCCCTAGAAAAATCCTAGAGGTCATGGTCTTCTTCAAAGACCAATTTTAGTGCCCTAAGAGGAGATCTCAAAGAGCCGCTTCCAAGAAGAGGTAATGTCCGTTACCGATTCTTTCATCTTTATTTCTTGTTCCACTTCTTCTTATTTAGTTGTTTCATTATTAAGTAATAACATCAGTATCACTCATATACTGATATTTTATTATAAGTATGAAACAACCTTATTTCACCATCTATCCATCCTATGGAAAATGAAATTACCACGCGTGCGTACGTACGGAATACCCTCTCCACGACGTGGTGTAATCTATTTTCCACCACCACCTTACTTGGATGTGTATAATGGTGTAAATCATGACTATATATGATTATTTTAAAGTTATATTGATTCTGAAATAGTATATATACACTCTAATACAATACGACGATCATGGGAACGATATCATCGCTTGTGCGTACGTACGGAATACCATCTTTATGATGTGATGCGACTCTTTCTACATAATATTCATTACATAATGATTATATAAATGAATTGAATGAATGAATAGGATATATATTACAATAATACCAATCTGGAAATGAGGTATCTATAACCTAAAAAGAAAAATAAGAATTTATTCAACAAAACACGCATAAGAACAAAAAGTAATAAACACCTGAATAACAAGTAGTAATGAAATATTACTAATAAGAAGCTAAGAATATGACCATATATGACATCATAAAAATAAGTATGATTCTGGAATAAGTCAATAACATTATTTAAATCATTATAAAGTAGGTTCGTACCCTTACGAAGAAAATCAGACCTAAGGTAACGGAAATATCACAATCTCATTTTTATCCGAGATTGTTTATACTTTGGTGTTTACTGGGGTGTATTTTATCATTCAATCCATGTTTCCTCAATATATAATATTATTTCCATCCACCTACAATTGTTTAAATCCATTTTTACCCTTTGCTGAGTTTATAGTAAAAGATATTAAAGGAATCTTTTGTCGTTTTTCGTATGAGGTACTTTTTGACTTTTCCGACAAAAGTACGAGAAGAATGTTTTTTTAACTTATACAGCATGAATGGATTTTTAAAAAATTATTTCCAAGAAGATTCCTTTACAAGTTTTCATGTTTATTTTTAATCTACTTCTTTTAGTTTAAAATTGTATGACAAGTTATGAAAGGAAAATGTTTTTGAAGTAGAAAAGATATTTTCTTCAAGAATGGAGTTCAAGTGTTTTATCAAAATTATTTTCCTTCTAAGATAATAAAGGGTTATGTTTCTATCCCTATTATTACATTGATTTGATTATGTTGTGATGGAATTATTTTTATGAATCCTTTATCTTATATGACTTGTTTTATGATTTCATGATGTTTAAGAAAACCATTTTTATTACATGGGTTGTGCTATGATGTATGGTTTATGATTTTGTGGCACACATAATAATGGTATCATTATGAGATTGGTGGGACCTATATCTCCCTCCAATTCATTGGGTAAAGATTTTATATCTCATGAGATAGACATGGCTGGAACGACAGGTTAAACCGGTTCAGTGAAACAGGACTGGAACGAGGAGTGAACTCGGTTCAGAAATGGACTTTGTCCGCTAAGATAGTCTTGGAAATGAGTCTTGACTACTAAGAAATGAATCTATATGATTATGTGTGTATTACACAAAGTTTCATGTTTTAATTTATGGTTATTGGGATTACATTTCACTACTATGATTTATCCCATGTTATGAAATTATGATTTCTTTTGCAGGTTAAGATTTCCAAAAGTTATGTTCTTATGAATATGATGTGATTGATATTTCTTTTGTTTAACCTTTCTGAGCATTTGAGCTCACTCTTTTTTATGTTTTCTTTCCCCAGATCAGGAAGAAGGGTATTAAGTAAGATATTCCAAAAAAGGACTATAGAAATGATGAAATAAATGGGAGACAGTGTAGTCGCTTTATGAACCAGTTGTTTATGTTTCCCAGTTTCTAAAGACACTATACCTATACGGCCCTTTCCTGGTTTTGTTATATGTTGTAATAAGTGTGCTTCAATTTTGAAGTAATATCAATGTATGTAAAGTACGGGTTATTATAGTTAGTATCAGAGGAAAGGTATAGTCAACCTTTGGAAACTAGGATGTGAAAGACTTAGTAAGAACCCTAAGGATAAGTCTAAGCATAGAACACAATCTCAGTGTTTTAGAAATGGCCATGAATAACCTAGGATAAGACCTTAAGTGTGAAATTTTATTCTTGATTATGTGGTTTTCCTATTATAATTAGTGTTTCTCACACTCTTCTTCTTGGTTTTAGTCAATGGATGGAACCTGAAGGAACCGTGTTAATGAGGAATGCGACGGGAAATGCAATGATTATCCCCATGAGCAACCGAACATTATGGGAGCTGGAATACAAAATCTTGTAGCCATGCTCACACAACTTTCTCAAGATATGAATCATGCAGGACTTCCAAATGAGAAAAGGAAGGAGCAACATTCTGTTGAATCCTTCATGAGGTAGCGTCCACCTTCATTCGGCGGGTCTACTGATTCATTAGTTGCTGAAAAATGGATTAGTACTACTGAAAAGATATTTTCAGTTCTTCAATGTTCTGAACATGATAAAGTCATCTTAGCAGTGTATCGTTTGGAAGGTGATGCTGATCAATGGTGGAATCTTATCAACAATACGAGGAAAGAGATGAAATTGAGTCCCTGGAATGGGACGAGTTCAAGAACTTATTTTTCAATAAGTACTTACCTCGTATTCTCCGAACAAAGATGGAGAAAGAGTTTCTTGAACTCATGAAAAAGGATGATGAATCTGTTGGTACCTATGAAGCAAATTTTACAAGACTTACAAGGTACTCTTCTGGTATTATTATCCAACCTGAGAGTAAGATCGATCGATTCTTTAGTGGATTAAAACCGAGACTTCGAAGGGCCTTATCCATAAGGGACTTCAATAGATACGATGAAATCATTCGATGTGCTCTCAAAGTTAAGATGGAGATTGGAGTAACCCATCAGTCATATGGGTTTGATATGTAGAGGAAAATGGAATTCAAAGGAAAATCTAAAGACCACACTGAAAAGAAGATGTGCTTTCCCTTATGCTCAAGGTGTGGAAAGAAACATGGTGGGATTTGTCTTAAAGGGATTAGTAAATGTTTGAAGTGTGGAAAGGAAAGTCAGCGGGTATTCAAATGCCGCAATGATGGGAAGAAGATGTCTAATGATGAAAATAAATGAAGGTACACATAGAATGAACCTACTACACTTCAATGTTTCATGTGCAAGGAGATGAGGCATTATGCCAATAAATTCCCTAATCCAAGGGTTTTTTATGATGATTGACATCAACAAAATCATATGGCTAAAGACAAAGGAAAGTCACATGCAATTTATATCAGTGATGTGGAGTACGATAGCGATGTGGTGAAAGGTACACTTACCATCCACTCTAAAGTAGAAAATGTTTTATTTGATTCTGGATCCACCCACTCTTTTATTTATGAAGATTTTTCTAAGGGTATCACTGTATTACCTCAACAATTAGATGTTGAGTTAGCTGTGAAAACACCTAATGGCACAACAGTCGCATCAAGAGTTTATAATTCTTCCCCGATTGATGTTTGTGGGAAAGTGCTTCCTGAAAATCTTGTGCTCCTTACTATAGTGGAATTTGATGTGATTCTTGGCATGGATTGGCTTTCTTTATATGGATCTCATAACAATTTACAAAGAAGGGAAGTCACATTTCATATTCCAGATCAATCTATGATCGTCTATCGATGCCAGGATGAACAAAACCTTCTAGTGGACATTTCTTCCATCTTATGGGTCTTGATTCCACTGAATGAAAGTTATTTATCTCAAATGGTTGGTGAGAAACTCACAATTAACAATATGCCCATTGTATGGGAGTTTGACGATGTCTTTCCAGAGGAATTGCCAGGTCTTCCACCAAATCGTGAAGTTGAGTTTTCAATAGAACTTGTACCGGGTGCTTTACCTATTTCAATGACACCTTATATAATGGCCCCAATTGAGTTTTAGGAATTGAAGAAGAAACTCCAAGATAATCTTGATAAGGGGTTCATACGCCCTAGTGTGTCACCTTGGGGAGCACCTATTCTGTTTGTTAAGAAGAAAGATGGATCAATGAGACTCTGCATAGATTATCGAGGACTTAACAAGATCACTATCAAGAACAAATATCCTCTCCCACGCATTGATGACTTATTTGACCAACTACGCAGAGCTCAATAATTTTCCAAGATTGATCTTCCTTCAGGGTATCATAAATTAAGGGTCAAAAGGGAGGATATACCAAAGACGGCTTTCCGTACAAGGTATGGACACTATTAATTTATAGTGATGCCATTTGGTCTTACTAATGCCCCTGCTATCTTCATGGATCTGATGAATAGAGTCTTTAGAAACTATCTTGATCAATTTGTGGTAGTCTTTATAGACGATATTCTTGTATATTCAAAGAGCAAGGAAGAACATGAAGATCACTTGAAAATTATATTGAAGACCCTGAGAAAGGATAAGATTTATGCAAAATTTACCAAGTGTGAATTTTGGCTTCAAAAAGTTTCATTTTTGGGTCACATAATCTCAAAAGAGGGGATATCTGTGGATCCAGCAAAAATAGAGGTTTTCGAAAGATGTTCGAGACCAACAAGAGTGATTGAGATCCGATGTTTTCTCGGTTTGGATGGATATTATCGACGTTTTGTGAAATATTTTTCACGATTATCTAATCCACTCACCAAGTTGACTCGGAAAGGAGTTACGTTTGTTTGGACGGAAGAATGTGAAGAGAATTTGAAGGAGTTGAAAAGAAGGTTATCCAGTGCACCTGTGCTCACACTACCTTGTAGTGGAGAAATGTTTGTGATCTATAGTGATGAATCCAAGAAGGGATTGGGGTGTGTTCTTATGCAAAATGATATGGTGATATCTTATGCCTCATGACAGTTGAAAATCCATGAGCAAAATTACCCAACACATGATTTGGAGTTAGCTTCGGTAATATTTGCATTAAAGATTTGGAGGCATTACCTTTATGGTGAAAGGTGTGATATTTATACTGATCATAAATGTTTAAAGTATATTTTCACACAAAAGGAGCTGAATATGCGCCAAAGAAGATGGTTGGAGATGATTAAGTATTATGACTGGTCAATTCATTACCACCCTAGGAAAGCAAACAAGGTGGCTGATGCATTAAGTTGACAAGACCATGCCAGTTTATCCATGATGAGGATCACAAAAGATCCAATATTTATGGATTTACAAAGGATGGATCTTGTAATTATAATGGAAGGGGGAAAATCGTATCTTTCTCAAATGAATGTTCAACCATCTATACATGTGAAGATTAAAGAGGCACAGAAAGAAGATGTAGAGTTACAAAAGAAGGTGAGAAATATTCCTAAATTCAACCTTTATTTTGACGGGATAATAAAGTTTAGGAATCGGGTTTGTTTTCCTCCCATCCACGAATTAAAGAAGGAGCTGGTGGATGAGGCTCATAGTTCTTCATTCTCTATTCATCCTGGAAGCACAAAGATTTATAGGGATCTGAAAGAGTACTTCTGGTGGGATGGCATGAAAAGAGATGTTGATGAATATGTCTCTCGATGCTTGGTTTGTCAGCAAGTTAAAGCTGAGAGACAGAAGTCTAAGGGGATGTTACATCCATTACCCATACCAGAATGGAATTAGGAAAACGTCACTATGGACTTTTTCACATGAATTCCTAAAACATACAAAGGGAATAATGTTATATGGGTCATATTTGATCATCTTACAAATTCTGCACACTTCATTGCTATTAGAGAGGATTTCTCTTTGGATCGGCTTGCCAGGATATACGTAAAGGAAGTGGTAAGATTACATGGAGAACCAATTTATATTATATCTGATCGGGATCCGAGGTTTACCGCTATGTTCTGGAGAAGTCTTCAGCATACTCTAGATACAAAGTTGAGTTTCAGCACTTCTTATCATCCTCAAACAGACGGTCAGTCTGAGAGAACAATTCAAACTCTAGAAGATATGTTGAGAGCTTGCTCTATAGATTTCAAAGGTGGTTGGGATCAACACCTACCTTTGGTGTAATTTTCATATAATAATAGCTTTCACTCCAGTATTCAGATGGCTCCTTATTAAGATCTCTATGGAAAGAAATGCAGGACTCCACCTTGCTGCGATGAAGTTGGGGAAAGAAAGCTATTAGGACCTGATCTTGTTGATGAGATGGCAGAAAAGGTCCGATCTATTCAACAACATATAAGAACAGCTCAGAGTCGACAAAAAAGATATGTCGACAACCGCAGAAAAGACCTAGAGTTTTAAGTGGGTGATAAAGTGTTCTTACGAATATCTCCCTGGAAGAGGGTCATGAGATTTGGAAAGAAGGGGAAGTTGAGCCCTAGATATATCCGTCATTTCGAAATACTAGATCGTGTGGGAAAGGTAGCTTACCGATTGCTGCTTCCACTGAATCTCTCTCAAGTTCATGATGTGTTCCATGTATCTCTCCTGAGAAAGTACATACCTGATCCTTCACATGTACTCAGCTAAGAAGTTGTACCACTGGAGCAAGATCATTCTTATGAAGAATAGCCGATAGAGATTCTGGATCGTAGCGAAAAAGTCCTACAAAACAAGACCACTCGATTGGTAAAAGTTTTATGGAGGAACCACCAATTAGAAGAAGCTACATGGAAGCTTGAGGATATGATGAGGGAGATGTATCCTCATCTTTTTGTTACAAAATGACAAATTTCAAGGGAGAAATTCATTT
This sequence comes from Viscum album, assembly GCA_963277665.1. NCBI lineage: Eukaryota > Viridiplantae > Streptophyta > Magnoliopsida > Santalales > Viscaceae > Viscum > Viscum album. Next base: position 177,368,546 of record OY728164.1, read on the forward strand.
TAAGGGGGGTAGAATGTAACACCCGAGACTATTATCAGAAATATTTTGTTTTTATGTTATATAAATCATAAAAGGAATCTTTTACTACACACAACACTAGCTTGGCTTGCTTTACACGCAACTGCGGCCTTCCTCAATAGCTTGTGTTGTACGCAATACCGAGTTTCACTAAACAACGATATGCTATTAAAATATTGTTAAAACTAGCCGTTATGAATAGTGATAACCACTTTTTGAAATTTTGTAAATTTTATTTTTCAAAATGGACTTCATTTTTGGATTCGGAATATCAAAATTAGCATAGGGTGAAATTTTGGTACATTTCGGATAACTTTCATATTCTGATGAATAGTGAAAATTACTAAATTTTAATTAAAAACAACTTTTTAATCGAAATAATTAATAGTGATAAATTATTAATTTTAGTGGTTTTAAAGTATATTTAGAATATATTTTTACAATTTAATACAATGTTGTTCATTTGATGTAATTTCACATTTAAACTAGACATAAACAAATGTCAATCTTTTGATAGTTAATATCTTTTAAAAACACGCTATTTGTTTTGACGACGGGAATTAATTTTTGAATTAGTTAAAGTAACTGATATGTTTTGAATTTGGTAAAATAAACATCATTTTTTAATTCATAATATCAAATATAGCTTAGGCCTAATTTTTGGGATTTTTCTGGAAACATTCATTTTTTGATGAATAGTGAAACCACTAAGTGGTAGTTAAAAAAACTTAAATTTTCATTAAACATAATTTTACCGCTTCTGTGAGTAGAATTTTGAAAATCCGAGAGACACGGTTAATATCAAGGACTAAAATGTGGTTCAATGAGATTAAAATAATTTTTGGTGAATAGTAACTTTATACTCTTTTTTTAACAACAGTTAAAAGTAAATAGGGTAGTTAAGGGTTAAAATGATATTATTATTACCCTAACACATGTCCTAATTCTATTGGGTAAGTTTAATTCGAACAAAAACAATCTTAGGAATAAAATATGACCATTTAGGCCCACTTGGATTAGATTAATACATTTATTATCAATTTATTTAAAGAAGGGTTAAAATAGTTAAAATCAAAGTTTAATAACTAAATCATTTTTAATATAGAGTTATACATAAGATAAATTCGACTACAAATATTCATTAGAAATATAAAAATATTTCCAACATAATGGTATTTTATATTTAATTTTTAGACATTAAATAATTTAATTTATTTATGACCCAATGATGATGCAGTAATGTTCTTATTAATGAATTATTGACATAATTGATGTTATAAATACCCAAATAAATGTAATTTTAGACTTTTTATGAATTACAATAATTTTATATGTTAATATTACATGTTAGTGTTGATTTAATTTACTTTTTTTGAACTAAAAATTCTGTTATGATTTTCACAAAAATCAATTACTAAATAGTGTCAAAATTGACATAAAATAGTTTTTTAAAAAATTATTATAATATTAATTGTTATTTTATTCCTAAAAATCTATGGTTCGGAAACATGACTTAGATAAGGTTATATATATTAATAATAAACAACTTGGGGTTCGTTTGGCTTGATATATTAAGTTTATTAACCTTATAGTGAAAGAAAACAAGAAGACACGGTAAAAGTTAAATTATCTAAATTAAAGTTAAATCTAAATGATAAGGTTAAAATTGATACCTAAACTTGTCTAAATTCTATTGGATGAGAGGATTTAGACCCATACCCACCTTAGCTTCTAAATATATCAATTTGGAGCTATTAAAAACCGAATTTGACTTTATAATAAAATAATATTTTTAGTTATTCCAAAGGTGCCCCTCTCCTCCCTTATAAAAGGGCACCTCCTCCCTCTCTTCCTCACACCACATTGAGCATTCAATCTCGGCCAACCCATGACAATATCTCCTCTCCACTTCCCAAGAAACATCCTAGAGGTACTGGACTTCTTCAAAGACCAATTTTAGTGCCCTAAGAGAAGATCTTAAAGAGGCTCTTCAAAGAAGAGGTAATGTCCGTTACCGATTCTTTCATCTTTATTTCTTCTTCCACTTCTTCTTATTTAGTTTTTTCATTATGAAGTAATAACATCAGTTTCACTAATATACCTATATGTTATTATAATTATGAAACAACCCTATTTAACCATATATCCATCCTACAGAAAATGAAATTACCGCGCGTGCGTACATACGGAATACCGTCTCCACGCCGTGGTGTAATCTATTTTCCACCACCACCTTACTTGGATGGGTATAATGGTGTAAATAATGAATATATATGATTATTGTAAAGTTATATTGATTCTGAAATAGTATATATACACTCTAATACAATTCCACGATCATGGGAATGATATCATCGCTCGTGCGTACGTACTGAATACCATCTCCACGATGTGATGCGACTCGTTCTACATAATCATCATTGCATAATGATTATATAAATGAATTGAATTAATTAATATGATATATATTACACTAATAACATTATGGAAATGAGGTATCTATAACCTAAAAAGAAAAATAAGAATTTATTTGACAAAACACGCATAAGAACAAAAAGTAATAAACACCCAAATAACAAGTAGTAATGAAATATTACTAATAAGAAGCTACGAATATGACCATATATGATATCATAAAAATATGTATGATTCTAGAATAAGTCAATAACATTATTTAAATCATTATACAGGAGGTTTAGACACTTACGAAGCAAATCAGACCTAAGGTAAGGGAAATATCACAATCTCATTTTTATCCGAGATTGTTTATACTTTCGTATTTACTGGGGTGTATTTTATCATCCACATCCATGTTTCCTCAAAATTTAATATTATTTCCATCCACCTACAATTTTTTAAATCCATTTTTACCCTTTGGTTAGTTTATAGTAAAAGATATGAAAGGAATCTTTTGTCGTTTTTCGTATGAGGTACTTTTTGACTTTTCCGACCAAAGTACGAGAAAAATGTTTTTTTAACTTATACGGCATGAATAGATTTTTAAAACATTATTTCCAAGAAGCTTCCTTTACAAGTTTTCAAGTTTATTTTTAATCAAATTCTTTGAGTTTCAAATTTTATGACATGTTAAGAAAGGAAAATGTTTTTGAAGTAGAAATGATATTTTCCCCAATAATGGAGTTCAAGTGTTTTATCAAAATTATTTTCCATCTAAGATAATAAAGGGTTCGGTTTCTATCCCTATTATTAAATTGATTTGATTATGTTGTGATGGAATTATTTTTATGTATTCTTTTATCTTATATGAATTGTTTTATGATTTTATGATGTTTAAGAATCCCATTTTTATTACATGGGTTATGCAATGATGTATGGTTTATGATTTTGTGGCACACATAAGAATGGTATCATTATGAGATGGGTGGGACCTATATCTCCCTCCAATGAATTGGGTAAAGATTTTATATCTCATGAGATATACATGGCTGGAATGGCAGGTTAAACCGGTTTAGTGAAACAGGACTGGAAAGAGGAGTGAACTCGGTTCAGAAATGGACTTTGTCCACTAAGATAGTCTTGGCAATGAGTCTTGGCTACTAAGAAATGATTATCTATGATTATGTGTGTATTCCAAAAAGTTTCATGTTTTATGTTATGGTTATTAGGATTACATTTCACTAATATGATTTATCCCATGTTATGAAATTATGATCTCTTTTGCAGGTTAAGATTTCCAAAAGTTATGTTCTTATGAATATGATGTGATTGATATTTCTTTTGTTTAACCTTACTGAGAATTTGAGCTCACACTTTTTTATGTTTTCTTTCCCTAGGTCAGGAAGAAGGGTATTAAGTAAGATATGCCAAAAAAATACTATATATATGATGAAATAAATGGGAGACAATGTAGACGCTTTATGAACCAGTTGTTTATGTATCCCAGTTTCTAAAGACACTATACCTATACGTTCCTTTCATAGTTTTGTTATATTTTGTAATAAGTGTTCTTCAATTTTGATTTAATATCAATGTATGTAAAGTATGGGTCGTTATAAAAGTTGGGTATACCGGTTTCCTTTAAAAAATTCCAAGTGTGTCGTCTCCCCATCATATTAATGGGCACACCCTATTCTTCCCTTTTAACACATAAAAATCATTTTGGATCATCAATTACCTAAAAAATAACTTTTTTAGTCCTGTAACACATAAAAGAGGACATATTATTTTTATAAAACACTCATAATTAGTCTTTAGGTACAGACCTCACATTTTTCTCCGAAGAAGAGGTACTATTCTTATTCGAAATTTATTATTTTATTTCTTCTTCTACTTACTTCAGATATTTTTTCTTATTATTATATAAAAACATACTTATATCCTATATAATTATATATTATTATTTTAATTAAATAAAAATGCTTCATATACTTTTTAATCAAATGGGAAACATAATAGTCAATCATGTGGATAACAGACAACCACCTCACGAACCTATGCAATTCGTTTTCCATCACCACCACTCAATGAGGGATATAATGACGGATTTTAAGTATATATATATATATATATATTATTTTTGAAATAAATATCCTTATGGAGTTATAATATCACAAATACCTTAGTATTTTTCATTATGTGTGGATACGATATCGTTGCTTGTGTTTAAGACAGACTTCCACCCCACGATGCAATGTGGTTTGTTTTTCACTTATGCTTTTCTAAGAGGGTAATATAGATAAAATTAATGATTTTATATTATATATATTATGTAATAATTTTTATATAAAGTATAATTAATATTTTACTTTCTTTCTTTCCATCCACAATGAAAATGGAAACAATGTTCATGCATACGAACAACCTACCATCTCTGTGACTGGTGTAATTCATTTTCTATCTCTATATTTTATGGATTAATTTTAATAAATATATTGTGAAAATTTATGATATTTATATCATCGATAAAATTAAAGATATTATGGAACCATTATCAATGGAAAACCACTAAAAATACAATACAAAAACACACATGTAAAATGAAGGAGTTATTACCCTAAATAGTATTTTAACAAGGAAATCGTTAATAAATGTGTGATAAAAGGTTATAATTAAATGATATATGGTATGATATGTTTGATTATGGTTATTTAATATATTTATAATATTAATATATTTATAATAAAATATTTTTGAATGTTTATAAAGAAATTAGAGACTCGAAGTCAGAGAATTTTTTCTCACATTTTCTTTCTATTGGACACGTTCCTTATTCACCAATTGTTTCATTTGTGGGGTGAATACAATACCCTTGAATTTATTTTAGTACTATTTTCTCTAATTTAATATAATATATCTATCCAAAAAAATTCTTGTCATTCATAGAGATTTAAATTCAAAAGATACTAAAGTGGAAATGGTTTTATGTTTCAATCTTATTGTTTATATTGATAGTTTTGTATTGTGTTTCCGATGAAGAAATATTATGATATACCACTCAATAAATTGATGATATTTTTTATAATCTGGTTGTTTATAGATAATATATTATTTCATTTTATTTTCCTCTCTTTATAAACTAATGATACTAATTTTTTTAAATCAAAATCGACTTTATTTATCTAATTGGTCGAAAATCCTTTTACTTCCATGACATGTTTTTTAATATTTTTAAAGAAGGTTATTAACATTTTCCAATGATATTTTTAAAAAAATACCCATTTTTAAATTTTTAAAAAATATATTAAAATTAATCTTCATGGCATAATTCAAACAAGTCTCTTTTTACTTTTTACTAAAATTTTTAAAGGAATACATGCTTTTATGTGTATGACAAGAATTGAATTTTCCACCATCATTACCACTAAATTATTTGAGGCTTAACTTTCAACTATTTGAGGTCATCTTCAAAGAGGTAAATTTCATTATTTTTTCGAACCTTATTTTAATTAAATAAGTGATTCCAAAATGAGAAGGATAATTTACTCAAATAATGTATTATTGATCTTTTTTATGGAATTTATATTCATAAATAAAAATTAAATTTGGTGTTTCTTATGTTTTTCAAGGGATATGATCTAGTAGAAAAATCCTTATTATTTATCTAGATGGTTTCTATTTATGTTTATGATAATGAAATTCTTATGAAGCCCCTTCATTTTCTCTGGGTTATAATATGATGAAAAGAAGAGATGCTTGTGAAAATTGTTAATTTTCCCCAAGTTATTCCATTATGATATGTTTTTGAAAATAATTTCTTCTCCTAGGAACTAATATGATGAGTTTTAATGATTTTATGTGACAAATTTGTATTATTTTCCTTATTTAATGATTGGTATCTAAATATTTAACTGATTTATTGTGTAAAGATTGGTAACTCCTGATATAAGATGGACTAGAATCGAAAATTAACCCAGTTCAGTAAGGGACTCTATCCACTATGATAGTCATTAGAGTAGATCATGACTAATATTATGGTTTTTGGAGTGAACCCAATCCACTATGATAGTATTGGGAGTTAATATTGAATAATATGTTGTGTTGGGGAGTAAACCAAATTCACTATGATAGTTATAATATAGAATCCATGAATACTAAGGAAACGATTTTTTATACTAATGTGTATACCATAAATTAATGATTCATATCTATGTTATGATCTCATTGTTCATTTTTTTATTACTATATGATTCAACACTGATGAACTTAGAATCCTTATTCAGTGACTCATGGATTTTATTTTTGACATGTAGTGTTTAGTTTTCAAGTGTTATGATGATTTTATCATAACCCTATTTTTTTCCTTCCAAATTAAATTTTTATTAAGACACACTTTTATAGAAAAAAATTCTGTAACATCATAACCCTATTTTAATGTTATTATTATTTTATCATTGATATATCCATTATTTACCATTTATTTGCATCATATATCACCCTTTATTTTGTTTATTTTCCATAGTTTATGGAGAATGTTTTTATGTATGATATCTCTATTAAGGGTGTACGTTACGAAGAACTAGGTGGGAGATAACGTAGTTCACCAATGAACCAGTTATTTATATATCCATGTTTTCAACGGAACACAACCGTTATGGTCCTCAACCGTATTTTTGTAAAATGAAATGAATATTCATACATTGATATGTAATATCAAGATATGAGATGTTTGGGTATCCATAGTTTCTATTAGAGTAAAGGTTTGGTTGTCCTTTGAAGACTAAGATGAAATAACATCAGTGAGATCCCTAGGGATATATTTAAAGGTATATTTAGGATATATCTAATAATAAATATATGGATAAATATTTTTATAGTAAAATATTCAGGAATTTTGGTGAAGGATAGAGAAAGTGGTTTCTATGAAATTATATCCCTATCATGATGTTAATAATGGATGTGGCTCTTGAACAGCTATACCTATGGGTAATAAATCTAAAAAGGGAACATTGGGATAAACTCTATTATATATTGGGGAATGAAAATGATCCTTGATGTGAACCTAGGTTGACACTCCTAGGGGATAATATTTATTTGGTCACAAATTATTGGAAACCATTTGAATAATGATCATGAATGACCTAAGCTCCGCCTATGGGGTTATAAGATTAAAAGAAGGTGTCATGATTTAGACACCATATGAATGATTGATCACTATGATCGAAGATTACTTATGGTCATGCTATCCATTTCAGTTTTATTAAGGTACTGAATATAGAACCGAAATGTTGATGCGGTAATAGGTATCCTCAAATATTGAAGTAGGCTATTTGGGATTTGTTATATGAGTTCATTTATATCATGAAATGTATCTAGGTATGTCCATTGTTACCAGAAATGATTAGATATTAATTGACCAGTGAAAAACCATAACAGAATGATTATTTCATCTCATGTTTATGATTCTTCTCTAGTTGATGATTGTGAGAATATGCATCCAAAAAACCTCATTTTTATCCCTCTCATTGAATATGATATTTTATTAGGAATGGAATGATATTCTTTATATAAATATATCATCAATTACCATATAAAGGAAGAAACATTTGGTGTTTTAAACCAATATATGATTGTCCATCTATGTGATGATAATTATTAACCTCCAATGGAGATCAAATAAATTTTATGGGACTTGATTACATTTCAAAATGGGTCTTTATCTCGGATTGTTGGGGAAAACTCATCATCAATGATATTCCTATTGCATGTGAGTTTTTTGACGCCTTTTCATAATAATTTCCTAGTCTTACACTGAACCATGAAATTATTTTCCAAATAAAACTCATACATATTGGTATACCTAATTCAATGACTCCATATAGAATAGACCCGACTGAGTTGTGAAAATTAAATAAGAAAATAGAGTAGAATTTTGAGGTGGGATTTATTCTCCCAAATGTGTCACTTTGGGGTGCACCAATTCATTTCATTAGAAAGAAGATTGATCGATGAAAATTATTATTGATTATAATGAATTGCATTATATCACAATCAAGAACAAGTATCTTCTTCTATATATTATTGATTTTTTTGGAAAACTATGGAAAGATCAATTAATTTAAAATATTTTCCTCTATTATAGAAATAATTAACCATGAGTAAAGTAGGGTCATGCATCCACGAAAACAATATATATGAGCTATGAACACTATGAATATATAGTGATTCCATTTGGTCTATAAAATTCCCCACTATATTCCTGGATTTAATGATTAAAGTCTTTATAGATTACCTCGATTACTTTCTGGTTGTATTTATAAATGACATTTTAATATATTCAAAGGGAAAGGAAGAGCATAAAGATCACTTAATGATTTTTCTAAAGAGTATAATTTAGAAAAATATGTATGTAAAATTTACTATGTTATAATTTTGCTTGCAAAAATGTTCATTTTTGGGTCATATAATATCATGAAAGGGTATATTAGTGGATCCATCAACAATAGAGACTATGGAAAATTTCCAAAAGATGATCCATGGTGGCTTTGATTCATTATTTTCTTTTTTATGGATATTATCAATAATTTATGGAATATTTATCATGGTTACCCAATTCACTCAACATGTTAACTCTAAATGGAGAGAAGTTACATTGGATTGATAAACATGAGTAAAATTCTTGGTAACTAAATAGATGGTTTGTCTGCACACCTTTTCTTACATTACACTATAGTGATAAGGGTTTATAATCTAGAGTGATGCATAAAATAAGGGTATGTGATAAATTCCAATGAAGAGTGTTATGGTGATATCTTAAACCTAGTGAAAGTTAATGGTTGAGGACAAAAATTAGCCAACTAATTTTTTAGAGTTATACATGCTAATTATTTAATTTAATATATGGTGAAAGAATGTTTATATATAAAGGTTTGAAACATATAATAATCATAATATTTTAATGTAAATATTTACCTAGAAAGAGATGAATATGAACTTGATAATATTTTAATAACTAATTATTAATTATGATTTCTTAATACATTACCACCCGAGAATATTAAACACATTCGACGAGGCTTTGAGTTGAAAGGATCATTATAGATTATCTATAATGAGGATAAAAAAAGATACAATATTTGTGGATTTACAATGGATGTATCTAGAAATTAAGAAGTAATGGGATAAGTATTATCTTTATCAAATTAATGGTCAAGCATCAATATAAGTGAATTTCAAAGAGTAAAACAAGGAATATATAAAGATGTTTAAGAATGTGAGAAATATTTTGGAGTTAACTACTCTTATGTTAGAATGATACGATTCTTCAACCATGTATCTATCCCATCCATACCAAATTTGAAGCATGAGTTTTTTAGTAATCCCATAGATATTCATTTTCTATTCATACCAAAAGTAAAAATATGTATAGACATTTGAAAAAGTATATCTTGTGGGGGTGATATTAAGAGAGATATTGCAAATTTGGTTTCTCGATGACTGGTATTTCATTATGTTATGATTGAGAGTCATATTTATAATGGTATCGCATAAATTTTACCCATACCTGAGTGGAAATGGGAAAACATCCCCATGGATATTTGTTTCGAACTCCCCAAAACATTTAAAGGGAATAATGTTATTTGGGTTATAGTCGGTATGCTTACAAAGTTATAATAATTTATTTCTATTAGTGAAAAGTTTTGTTTGGATAAGATTTCCACAATATACATTAATGAAGTGGTAAGGTTGTGAGTAGTATCACATTTAATTGTCTATGATCAATATTTGAAGATTATATTAAACTTTTGGAAAAGTCTTCATTATCCATTGGATTTAGAGATAAGTTTCAGTAATGTGTATCACCCTAAATAATGGTCAATTTGAGAGAAAAATTCAATCCCTAGAGTGTTTGTTGAGATATTATTCTATGGATTTCAATGGTGGTTATGATAATATATTTCCTATAGATATGTTTCTTAAAACTGTAGATTTCACTCTAGAATTTAGATAGATCCTTATGAATCCCTCTATATAAATAAGTGTACAACTTTGATGTTTTTGGATGAAGTTTGAGAAATAATGCTATTGATACCAGAGAAAGAAAATTAAATAGAATAGAATGTTAGATCAATTCAGAAACACATAAGGATAACACATTATTGAAAGAATATTTATGATGACAATCATCGGTGTGATCTGAAGTTTGAAATTGGTGAGAAGTTTCTTCATTGAATTTATCCCTGAAATAAGGTTATGATATTTATGAATAATGGAATTCTACTAACTAGGTATATTTTTCCTTTTGATATTTTTGATTGATTAGGGTTGGTTTCTTATCACTTTTCTCTTCTATAAAACCACTCCCAAGTCCATGATGTGTTCAATTTATCTCTCATGAGGAAGTACATAACTGATCCTTCATATGTAGTAATCTTAGTAGTTGTAATACATGATCATGATATCACCAATAATTAATAACCAGTGGAGAATCTGGATCACATAGACGAAGTTTTATGAAGCATGTCTACTCACCTGGTCATGGTTTTATGGTGAAACCACCAACTTGAGGAAGCTACATGGGAACCTGAAGATATTATGAGATAGAATCATAGTTAGTTTTTTGTATCAGAGTGATCATATTACATGGAAATAATCATTTTATGTGGGGTATAAGGTAACAAAATATGATTTTATAAAATATTTTTTTTCAAAAACTTATAATTTTTTTGATATCTTGCATTACATGATACATCAAGTTTTAATGAACCATGATATTATATTAAAAATATTTTTTTAAAAAGGATAGTTATAATATATATTTTAAAACCGGGGGTATGAATTGGAATATAAAAATTTTAAAATATAATAATAAACTTTTTATAAAATGAAAATATATTTATGAATAAGTACTTAATTTTTTTAAGTTCTTATATGACTTAGAAATATATTAAAACAAATTATTTTATTGCCTTTGGGAAAATAGTTTTAATATAAATATATTTAATGAATTTATAAAATGTATTTGAAAAAATGAAAAAAAATTGAATATAAATGTTTAAATTATTCAGGGTTGATTTTTTGGGAATTTTTTGAAAATTTTAATTCCAGAATGAATAGTGAAAACATTGTATTTTATTGAAAATAAGATTTCATTTAAATCATATAAAAATAAATATTATTTTATCTAAAATGGAATAAATGTAAAATTAGTAAAAATATTTTATAATTAATAAAATTTAGGTCATCAGAGTAATGTTCATATTCAATTTTGATATTAAAACTTATTATACTTATGAAATTTTTTCTTTGGAAAATATCGTTTTAGTCACTTCTATGAGATTAATTTTAAATTAAATAATTAAAATTATGTGAATTTAATTTTAAAAAATTTATTAAATATTTAGAATCATAAATATTAATATTATATATTAACTTAAACTAATTTTTTGTTCATACTGAATAATTTAAAAATTTAAAAATAAATACTTCAATTAACATTAAAACAAGTATACTAGGGGTCAAAAAAATGATAAAGATTAAAATGAACTAAAACATAATAAAATTAAATTTTTAGCTATATTTATACCTTATATAATTTATTTTTTCTTAATGAGCCATTTTAGGGCCTTTTTTATGTGTACAGTGTGTGTGTACATTTTTCATTTCAAACATTCCAAGTATGTCCTTTCTCCCAATTGTAAAAGAAAACCCTTATCATATCCTATTAATAGTTCATCAAATACCTAAAAATATATAATAATTAATTCCCTCCCATAATATTTTATTCCTTGGTTTTATTTTCAAACCCCCTTCTGAATGCTTTAAGTACACAGATAAAGAGGTTTCTCGAAGAGGACACATTGTTTTTAACCGAGCGGTTTTTTATTTCTTCTTATGAATCAATAAAATCTTATTAAATTATACTGATAGAATATAATATTTATCTCTCACATACTGAGATTTTATTATGGTAATTACATATCCAATATTCATCTCCTATTACATCAAATGTTAAATAAAATAGTCAATTGTGTGTATGGAGGACCACCGACTCGCGAACCCATATAATTCATTTTCCATCATCGCCTATGAATGAAAGATTTAATGGTGTATTTAAAGTATATATATATATTATATATATATATATGATATTATTATACCTGTTGGATTATAATATCACATATACCATAATAATTTCAATTCTGTGGAAGTTTGATAACATCACTACTGTGTACGGAAGACTACCGTCTCACGAAGTGATGCATTTTGTCTCTCCCTTATGCTTTACATAAAAGTTAATAATGATATTTTTAATGGTAAAATGTGATATATGTGAAATAATATTTATTTATAATGGTTATTTAATATTTATCTTCATTTTATTATTTTCTTGTAGAAAAATGAGCAGTTATGCATACATATGACTTACCTTCTCTATGAATAAGGTAATTTATTTTCTATATATAAATTTTATGGATTACTCTAAATACATATAAAAAAAATATATATTATATTTATACCATTACTAAAAATATGTAGATCATGGAACCATGATAAAAGTAAAATGGTCTAAAATACCAAACCAAATCATACATGAAAAACAAAAATGTTATTTCCCATAATTTGATTTTAACATGGAAATTGTTTTTAAATGGGTGATAAAAGTTAAAGTAAATAACATATAGTGTTACATATATGAGTATGGTTACAAAATATAATAATAATAAACCTATATTTATTATATAGTATGTGAGAACATCTACAAAGAATGTCGATACTAGAGGGAAGGGATTTTCGTCTCAGTTTTCGTTTTATAGGACACATGCCATATAAACCAATTGTTTCATTTATGGGATATATTTACAGCCCATGAGTTTATTTAATGATTATTATAATTTAATTTATGATATATAACTATATATATAATATTATATCTTCCAAGGAGTTAATAATCAAAATTTACCAAAGTGGTAATTGATTTATTTTACTATCTCATTTTTTATAATGACTTTTTTATGATTAATTTTCTAATGATGAAATTTTTTGATATAAATCTCAATAAATTAAAATTTTTTATCATAATTTGGTTAATTATGGAGAATACATGTTTATAATTAATTTTCATTTCATTACTCACTTATTATACTAACTGAATATTCTTTTAAAAATAGATTATATTTTAGTACTCATTCAAAAAATCTTTTTCTTTCTTATCCATGTTTTATAAAAATGAATTAAATAATATTTGTACAATTATAAAGTGATTCTATAAATAAAATTTCACTAATGTTTTATCTTTTACAAAAAATTTTAAAATTAATATTTTTTTCATTTTCTGAATAAGCCCCTTTTTAATTATTACCAAAATTGTGAAAGGAATCTTTGTTTTAAAGTCTAAAACCTGAAAAAAAAAATTCCATCATAAAGACCACTCAATTATTTAAATCTTCTGTCATATGTTCTAAAATTTAAATTTAAATAAAAATTTTCTTTATTATTTAAGAATATTATAGACTTTAATTAAGTGGTTTTAAAATAGAAAGTATATTTTCCTCAAAAATATTTTAATGATATGTTTATAGAATTTAAACTCATCAATGAAAAAATAATTTTTCATTTTTTATGTTTTACTTTGGGTATGATACAATGGTACCATACTTATTCATAATTAATATGAATTATGTTTTTTTATTATTATGAAATTTTTTGAAACCCATTACTTTCCAATGAGTTTTACTTTGAAAAAATGTACAAATGCTTATGAAACGTATTTCTTTTTCATGTGATTTACCTGGAGAAAATGTTTTGAAACCAATTTATTTTCAGGGGTTTTTATTTGATGATTTTTTAGGATATGTTTTAACACATATGTATAGTTTACATTATGTGAAGGGAGAGAACTATATATCCCTCCAAATTATTTGGTAATGATTGATATCATACCCGAAAAATCTGATGAGAATGGGGGTGAACCAAGTTGAGTAAGGGACTCTATCCACTTTGATAGTCATGTGAGTGATCCATAACTACAATAATGGTTTTGGGAGTGATACCAATCCACAATGATTGTCTTAGGAGTGAATATCAACTACTAAATGGTTTGGAGACTAAACCCAATCCACAATGATTGATCAGGAACTGAGTCCTTGAATATAATGGATATGATTTCATATACATATGTGTATACCAGAAATCCATTTCTTATACCCATGTCATTATCTCATGGAACATGTTATTTGAAATCTTTATGATTCATTTCTCATGAACTACCCTGATTTCTTTCATAACTCATGGTTTTGATCTTTTATATGAAGGGTATGATTTCAAATTTCATGCTCATGTTCTCATTCCATTATTCTCAGGTTATTATTATGTGATAATTTATATATCCCTTTTTTACCCATACTGATAATCATATATCACCCTTTATTATTTTCCCTTTCCACATGGCGTGATTAAAGGTTTTATATATGACGTTTATATGAAGGGTTATAGTTATGAAGGACTATATTGGAGAATATTTATTCCATATATGAACTATTTTTATCAATATATGTTTTTAAAGACACTAAAACATATATGGTCGTCAAGTGTGTATATAAAAAATGAAATGAACATTCATCAATTAAGTTATAATATATATCTATGATAATTATGGGTATTTACAACTAGAAACATGAAATTATAATATTAAAAATAAAATTATATATTAGGGATGTATTAATCCTCAATACTCATTTAGAAATGTTTACATCATAAATCATTCTTAGAAAACCAACTCCCCCCTTTAATGTTATCAATAAAAAAAAATTTAATAGGAATAGTGTGTTAGTTATTCAATATAACATGACTTTAAGAAGATTAATCTATGCACAATATCTGGATCCCATTATCCTTCTTCACAAAAAACACTAAAGTGGCCTATGTTGATAAACTATGCTGAATAAATCCTAACTACAAAAAAATCCTTAATTTTAATCCCAACTTTTTAAATCTCTATTTTTTATATGATAATTATTAATATATATAATAGAAACATCTAGATATAAATCAATTCAAAAATAAATAGCTCACCATATAAGTAATCCCATAAGAGCCTCTAAGAGAAAACATTAATAATGCCTCACTAATTGAGGAAACATCTCCATCAATAATGTAAACACATAATACAAGAATCTATCAAATAGAGATTTAATAATATACGACTTAATATATCTTATCCGCAAAAAAAATATTTATAAAAATTATAGAACATAATTTCTAACTAATTGAGGGAAAATTACCCTTTGGTAATAAAAATAAACAAAATATTATATTTTTTATAAACAATCCAGCATATAGATAACACCCTAGAATTATATAAATAAAAAAATATATTTATAATTTTATCTATATCTCCCCAAAATTAACTAACATCCATGAAACACATCCTATATCTTTCGACCTCACATAAGATTATTCAATTATATTTCCTTTTATAGGTTTATTAACAAAAATTAAAACCCATAAACCCGAGATGGGAAGATAAATAAATTCTAAGAACCATTATCAATCAATATAGAATCCATCGTAGTGTAAATAAAAATATGTACTTGGACTAAAATATTTCCCTCTTGTTTTTTAAAAATTGTAACCTTGTGTTTCTCTCCTGCAAATCCTCATCCAATCCTTCCCTACTGCTTGTATCTACCTTAACTACAATCAAATCTTTGTTGAGATACTCCTTGTTTTCATATTAATGTACCACCATCTATTGATGTTCCCAATGGACATCTACCTTCCGTTTTAAAAGAAAATACTACTAAGGAGGCTCAAAAAAGTAACAAGTCATCCATTAAAAAAGTAACACTTTACTTGCACCATATTCTACCACTCTAAAAGATGAACATATAGAATAGAAATTACATATATCTTTATAATAGAGACATAAAAATATCTGACTCCCACTATATGGTTACATACTTCCCACAATAGTGAAATGAGATCATGGTGGTACCAAACTCACATGGAGTACCTAAATTATGATTTCATAAAAAACAATAAAATTCACATATAGATCCAGAATTATAATCACCCAATTTATAAATCTATAGGATAGAAACCATCCTGGTTATTAAATTCTCTACTATCTCATCATTTTCTAGTATCTTTATAAAGGAATATAGAGAAAAGATCCCCAACAACCTCTAGGTTTGGGGGCTCAAGGATTTTTAGAAATGAATATCTCTCAAGTTATCATTATTTATAAAATAAATAGAATATCACATCAACTCTATAAACCACAAACATAACTCCTCTAAACAAGAGCAACATTTTTTTATCATTAGTGTATGATACAATCAAAAAAGCCTAAGATTATCAGATAATAATTATTTTATCAATAAATACGGAAAAACAATTAATCTAAACAAAGACACATCATGTTCTACCAATAATAGTGGCCCAAATTGATGTGTTGAACCTTACTATAAAATCACCACAAAATAAATATGGTTCCTATATATTATACGGATGTTCTGAAGATATATTTTAATTTCTTAAAATAAACACTCAATACATTCACTATAAAGAAACTCCCCATACATTGAAAAAATATATCATCTTAAGGATTTATATAAGGGTGATGTTTAAACACCCCACTTTATTGTTCATCCCCATTTGGACAGTCATCCAAAGAACAAAACATATCCAATAATCATGAAATGAAACAATATGATACAATAATCCACATGTCTTAGGGTAACCCTGAATCTATATAATATTGATTATATAATAGTCTATTAGTTTTATATTCAATTTTTAGATCCCCTATTCCATTTTATATCACTACGACATATATAGTTTACTTCATATACAATGTTTAAGAAAAATTAATACATAATTGATAACATATTCTTGACCAGTTCCTATGTTATAATACATAAGAAAAAGAATTATTTGATATAATTATATCATAACATGATCTACCTAAGACACTACAACAAAAAATGTGTTCGAGTGTGACCCATGAAGGCCACCTTCAATAGGTAATTGGTAGGCAGTGAAGACTAAGGGTACATGAATACTTATATATGAAAGGTGTTACTATTTATAACACAAAAATATAAATATAAATTAATAGCATAATATATTTACCATTCATAATATAAAAATAATGTATTTCAATACTATTAAAGTCATTTAAATAAATGGGAAAAGTGGTTAAAAACCAAATTTATGTCGTCTCATATATCCCTTATACAAGGTATAATAATCCAAATCCGCAAAAAAGTGTCATATATCCAATAAAAAGGTCACATGGTAGCACCAATAACACTATAATAATCATATGAAACACAATATATATAAATTATGTGTGATCATATAAATATACTCAAATGGGTTCTCCCTAAAAATAATACATGTGTATATGAAAGAAGAATATTATCACATCCGTATAAGTTATAAATAATACAAAATAACCAATTTACATTTACCCCCTCAATGTAAACCATCCAACCACTTCTATTCCATACCATATAATCAGATCATATTCTAAACTACAAACATCCCCCCATCAAACATGATCCCATTTTGCCAATATAATCATATCCACCATAAATTCACATCCATGAACAAAGTAATTTTCCTTATATAGAGACACCAATATAGTATAGTAAAATTTTTATATGCCCATTATGACCTTACTATAATATCACAAAAACTAAGTAACTATCCACTCATAAGAAACTCTCCATTAATATATTAATATCCACCAGCACATTACTTGATATTATGTCTTCATCGCCAAGTATCGAACCTCTTATAGGGAATTACATATCACATATGCATAAATAAGAACTTATCCAATTGTAGATATTTCACTATAAAATCTACATTAATTAGTTAAATAAGTATCTTGTTATAGTGGAACTCATATGTTTTCAATGTTTCCAACCCTAGGGAGTCACTCCCCCACAACCCCTAATTACTAGGTGCCTATGCCCATCCATGAAATTCATTTTTTCACTAGGTTTCTACCATCATGGACTATACTCTCCTAAAATTTCATCACTATTACCACACATAACACATCTTCTATGGATTTCCATATTATCTACACAATCATAATTACTATCATTTTTATATATAAAAATCCACTTCCACACAATATGTTACAACATTTAAATTATTATAAAATATCAAAAATAGAATCAAACCCCCCAACATCAATTTATTATCTCACATCTGTCCTCGTATATACAATGTTCCTATAGAATATAGTCCCACCACAATCATGCACTGTGCCCCACCTTTGTTAACTATAATTTAAATCCTAAGGAGTAATTCACAACATCACAGAAATTATTTAAATCATGGGAATCCATAATTTTCTATAATAATAAAACTTAATTAATATATAACTAAGACTATTTTCAACCAAGTAACATATTACAATAAACCTTTCCATATTTTCACATTCATTTATTCACTAAATAATTATAATTTATGGGTTTATACTCTATTCATGTGACACTTCCTTAATATACTCATCCAACTCTCAACTCATCCCATGTTATTTGAGTTTCATAGCCTGTGTTGGATATGGATCAATCATCTACCAAGGTTTTAGAACCTATTTAGAAATTACACCACCAAATACAACTATGTGAATTCCAGTCCACTAATTTTAAAATATGGAAGTATTATACACCTTAGTGGCACGAACCCTACTTAACTCACTATCACTTCATCCCCAACATTAATTAACACCATTTTTTTATTTTATGGATTGTCCACCATGAATAATTTTTCTCAATTATTACAAAATTCATAAATTAGACCCTATCGACTCATTAATAAATTTCTTACTATATTTAATTATTCCGAGAAGAAACTTCATTATGGTGACATAAATATTTTTCATGAATATTCATATATGAGAATCAACATAAATTTATACCATAAAAACTTATCAAATAATTCATACATTAATTATAAATAGTAATCAAAATTATTTCATAGAAATCACAAATCATGACATTTTCCCCCATTTTAAAAATTTTGATAAATAAATATAATTCTATAATTCTATTTTAACACTTTTTATTTGTTAATAATTAAAATTATTTCATCTTTGAATAATATTTCTCACCCATCTAAATATTTTGATTCCACATTTATCCAAATTCAACATTAATATTATATCTAATAGTACCTCTTATTTTAATTATTCATCAAGATAAATTACTCCATCAATTACTTATTCATATCCAAATGTCAACATTTTCGCCCAGTAATCCATCACTTTATATATAAATTACCATCAAATCATGATATCAATTTATTACGACTTATTTAACCATCATTTAAAGTAAAATGATGTTATTTTAAAATGAATAAATTACAATATGATAATTTCAAGTCACATACCACTACTCCATGATGAATTTAATTCTTAAATCCTTTGTTGATTAAATGATATTATTAATCCATATTTTAATATTTATCCCCATATATCTTAATCCACTATCCTAGTAACATTCAAAAGAATTACCCCATTTTAAAGAATAAATGGAATATATAATATGATGGAAAATATATTATATGGTTAAAATGGATTCACATGAGTCAATCCACTATTTTCTTCCCCACCAATTTCATAACACTCATTACATTACAAATTTTACTTTTCTTTCATCTCATTAATAATCCCATTCAATCATTTGTTTAACACCACATTGAGATTTATAATATGGAATGATATCATATAAATAAAATAAATTTCCACTATATCCTCTATATTCCGCATCACCGCCACTACATATAAAATCATAAAAAATCTGACTAATTATTCTATGAAAATAATGCATTATTTTATAAACATACTGTAATAAATAATAATTAAATTCCATAAAATATTTACATTAACAAAAAATTATAACCACATTATAAATTTCATAAACTACCAATTGAGGGTAAAAACCATGATCTATATAAAATTGTGCACCCAAAATTACATTGAAAAACTAGGAAAATTACCATATAGAATTATTAACCAAAAAACATAAAATAGTTTACAAACTAGTAAATATAAATTTCCAAGTGTCGAAATAGCAAGAAAAAACATCAAAAATGATCCCATAGTAGGCAATGATTTAGGATTAATGACTATAAATTACTGGATCCTAAAATAAATAAACACACTTGATTTAGTGTGAAAACCAACAATTAACTAATACTATAATTATGATGATAACATTGTTGTGATATCAAATCTCTATAAACTCTTCATAAAATTATATGTTATATATAAAATAAGTATTCACCAAAGAGGTTACATAAAAATTATTAATATATATTATATAATTAATGATGATATGAATTTTGGAATTATGAACCCTCATCAGTTAGATAGATGTAGAGTAATTTTTAAATACATATACTAAACATTAGTTCAACCCGGGGTACAATGGAATTTTTTACCATAGTATAAGATTATGAAAACAATATTAATGGGAGAATCTACTACAATACGAGGTAATATAACAACATGAGGTACCATAGAAACTTGTTTTTAGTTATATGCTCATTCTAATAAAGTTTTTTTGGTTTGAGTTAGAGAATATTTACTTTTTTGGATCATTGATATTATTAATGAATTATTCCTATCCATGCATATAGAATATTCCCAATGTTTATAATATTTTTGTATTTATGTTTCAACATTTTTCATTTGTTTTGATTTTTTCATTTATTTCAAATACTCATTTATTGAATAATATCATTTAGATATTTTATATTTATAAAAAATGTATTAAATCTGGAGTTTTTAAGGTCGTGGATCTATTTATATAGTTATGAAATTGAAAAGAAACACTAATTTTACAAATCTAATATCATCATATAAAGAAATAATGATCAAGGGATATCATTTTCAAAAGAATATGCACTTGACTCTAATTTGAATGAAACCAGCTTAATTATATGTAGTGACTTGTGATTTTACAAAAATAATTATAGGGTTATTAATGGTTTATATTGGGATTTTAAATGGTGAAAACATGTGATTATTTGTTTTTTGGAATTAGATCAAGATATTAATCATTATTAGTGTTTTATAATGTTTATAGTGAGTATATTATTAAGTTATGGTTAAAATATAAGTAAATAATTGAATATATGTTTTTAGATTTTATGTTTTATGGAGGTGGAATAACAAATCCAAAAAGTAAATAGTATAGTTCTGTTGGGTACCTGATTAGATGGAGAATTTTGGTATTTCCACTTGAGTGACGTTAGAATCTAGTGGGAATCCCATGGGTCTTCTATGGTCCATTATTTGGAATAGGAGAGTCCACTAAATACTAGTTGGAAAAAAAGATTTTTAAATGCCTGGAAACATTTATTTTTAATGCCTATAATTTTAACACTAATTATGAGTATCTACAACAAATGTTTCACATAGGCCCTTTAATAAGGATAAATCTACCACTCTTTTTTATCGGCCATCCTCCATGTAACTCCAAATGATTCATAGAGTCAAATTATATCTTGGATTTCCCATTTATGTTAAATCACTTATTCTATTCCCAATTTACCCCTACTGTTCACTCAGTTTAAATTCCTTTTAATTGTGATTGGAATTCCATAAACGATATCAATAAAGCATGGGATAATACATATGAGATAAAAGGGTTTTCATATATCACTACTAGATGAATCTTTGGAAGAGGGATACCATTTTTTAAACTACCATTA
Source organism: Viscum album (assembly GCA_963277665.1). Lineage (NCBI taxonomy): Eukaryota > Viridiplantae > Streptophyta > Magnoliopsida > Santalales > Viscaceae > Viscum > Viscum album. The sequence continues at coordinate 177,390,701 of OY728164.1, forward strand.
TGATTTGATGAGTTGTTTTATAATAACCCTGTCTATTTCATTGATTTTAGTGTACATTCAAATTTTTTACCAAATATTCACTGGGGTTTTTAATGATTATATGTTTTAAATGTCCGTATTGAGTGTTCTATGGGTCTCTTTATTGAGTTTTTATTTGTTTTTGGGTATGATTGGTTATAATATGTTAGTTTTTTATTAATTAAATATTCATTATGGTTGAATAATTATGGAAAACACCTCGCTGGATTGTAATGGAAGGTAGTCTTAACTCCTGTTTGGTTTAATTATGTTATTCAATTTATGATCCTAACACTTGATTTAAAATACATTAACAAAATTAAGCCCTTATTTTGGAAGTATAAATGGGACATGTTTATGAATATTAAAATTTGATGTTCCCATAGAGTTGATATTTGAATTAATTTGTTTTAAATCTTTATTGAGAATCATTGGAGGCTACTGATGTGTCTTCCAAAATTTGAACACTGTTTATGAGATGTTTTCAGATTATTTATGGTAAATTCATGAATTTATATGATTCCTCAATATTTTCTTGAATTACTGGGGTTAATGTTGAATATTTGACAATATATAATATGGAATGAGACTCGTGTATTATATTTTGGTCACAACATATAAAATTTGGGACCCTATAAGAATTTGTTTTCGTATGTTTGATGTTTAGTGCATGTATGAAATTAGGATCACCATCTATGATATTTATATATTATTTTATGAATAATGAGGTTGGGTAGAGATATTGAGTTAAATGTTATATATTTATTTTTTTGTATGAAATTTTATATATATGATATTTTCGATCCACTTGTAAAATTCTTGATCTTTGTAAGAAAATTAAGCTATAAGTTTGATATATGTGTCACACATATCTAATTTTTACAGATGATATTTTTCTTTACAAGAAATCATGTTTCCAAAATTGTGATATTCTAAATAATCAAAACTATTCAATTTCAGGACCATTATTCATTAATTTAAGATTCAAACATACCATAAAGGGGTTTGAAGCCAATAATTATTACATCAAAATAAACTTCATGAAATGGAGAATAAAATTAACAGTTAAATTATATGTATGAGAGTGAATATTCTTGAAGGTGATTATGTGAATGAATAATATCATGATGTTAGATATGGGAAGTTAGTTGGATCATGTTGTGCTATTTTTAAATAAATTTTTGATTCTATTATGGAGTAATTTATGTTTTGTTCCCAAAAAACTGATTGTTTTAACTATTATAATTATTTGAGTTTGGTTGTGAATCTACTCATCAGGTCAAAATATGATTGAATGTAAAAACTATAACATGTTCTTCCATCTGAATCAATGCCAGATCATGTGAACCGATAGCCAAAGTGGTATTCCAAATCCCCATGGGTTAGCGACAAGTTTCTATGTATCAGATAAAATAATGGGATTATTCTATACCTTGCAATAGAGTCAAATCAAAAAATAATTTTTTATAAAATCCTAGAATAAACCATTTTTACGTCCTACATTGGCCAACCGATTTCAAAATAAAATACAAAAATATATAAAAAAATAAAAAAATAAGAAGGTAGAAACAAACAGGTTAAAAAATAAAATATTGACTTTCCCTCAAAACACATTAACCTATAGCAATGTCATGACCCATCCCCCGGAGCCCATGCCATGACTACCCCAAGCCCGCCTTTCATAGGCCGAGGGCTGGCGACTAGCACCGGAAGGCATATTCCCTAAAAACGGGAAGGTATTGACTTTATATCCTTTAAAAACACCCAATCAAGAACACAAAAAGATAAGAACACAAGTAAAATGTATAGTAAATAGAGTGAATACAGTAAAAAAAGGGGCCAGAATACAAGCCCAACTAGAATGTACAAGAAACTGAAAGGTATAAGTAAACTGGAACAGATTCTGTGAAAACCCTCCAAGGATACTAACTGAAGGGTGGGTACAGCTCTCGAATGGTCATCTCGACGGTATGCCTCATCTAAGGTCCACCTCCGAGATACCACTAGTCCTGATACCCTCATCCTCAGTCAACGTTGTCCGTCATCAGCACCAAACACAACAAGGTTCGGGCATAGCCTGTGTAGGGGTAAGTATAACAATACTCAGTAAGGAACCCGAGACCCTCAAGGTCTCACAAAATCTACAAAGGATAAATCAGAAAGAATGAAATCAACTGAGAACCCTACTTAGGTATATGCACATACATATACCTAAGTTATCTTGTATACCCATCTCAATCATGAGGAAACATAGGATACATCTCAGAAGATCAAAGTTCATCTGTTCCCCAAAGGAATAAAATCCATGAATGTAAGTACCACACTGGTACGCCACACAGAAGAAACCCACCAAGGTATTACCACGAAGGAAAATACCACACGGTACAGACTCAGCTCACACTGGGTATATCTTAGGTATAGTAAAAGAGATGATTAGATGTAACTACTAAATCATCTTACTCTGTTAAGAGGAAGACCCATGAAGGATCCAAAATTACAGACCCACACAGGATCCTAGTACATATTCAGACCCACACAGGATCCTAGTACATAGGCAGACTAACAGAAGATCCTAGTACATCGTCAGACTCACACCAGATCTTAGTACATCTCTAGACCCACACAGGATCCTAGTACATCAGTAGACCCACATATGATCCTAGTACATCGTTAGATCCACACAAGAACTTAGTACGTCGTCAGACCCACACATGATCCTAGTACATCGTCAGAACCACACATGATGCTAGTACATCGTGAGAGCCAGATACCGGGTACCTGCGATAAGCTAGCTTGTCTCCAGGAGAGTCTGCTCCTCAAGCGACTGGTCAATAAACAAACTACCATTAATTCCCATGAAGAAGTATCCCAAACGAAATCCATGTAAAAGGGGTCTCAACTCAACAAACGGTGCGTCAATTGGATGTTCGGTCTATAAGTTATTAGCCTTTTTGTCCTGAGGGGCCAGTTGGATTTGTACTCGATCAAACCAGATCATACCCCAACACTATCCATATCTCAAGTGTGGTATACCAAACAGACCATCTCACTCCATGGTTTTCGGTGCCATAAAAGGTTAGTCAAACAAAAGCTCGGTGCCAAAGTTATGGCCTAAATAGAGGAAATTGGTCGAAGCTGGTCGGGGTCTGGTCTGACCCGGTCGGATTGACATGGACCGCTGATTCCTGCCTGACCCACAGGGTTTGGCCCAGACCGCTGGTGCAGCCCAGCCCGCAGGGTCTGTCCAGGCCCACTGGGTCCGGCCTGGCCGCATGAGGGGTGGAGTCGCGCACCCCCCCGCCCTCGATCACTTAATGGTCGAAGCTGTTTGGTCACCAGCAGCACGCGAGGGTCGTCGCAAATCCTGCTCGGTCTATTTCGGCCGGCCGTAACAGCCAACCCCTTTTCCTCCCGGTGGCATGTCGTGCTCCTCCCATCTGCATCCAACCGATTGTCAGCCGCCCTCCCTTTGCCGCCATGGCACAAGCCGTGACCCTTTCTTGCCGAGAGGTGTAGACGTGTGCCGCCGCCCAGTCCTGTGGTCGGCCTTTTCCGGCCGCCTCCCTTGCTCTTCCACGGCTGACGTGCAAGGGACCTTCTCCGAAGGCGCAGTTACGCCGCCGTCATTCCTAAGCCCCACAATTGTTGGTCTCCAACCACTTCCACCACACATAACACAAATAAACCACAATATTTGTAGAGGGGTCGGGCCATTTTTGTTTGTCTGAACCCTCCACGTTAGAGTGGTAGCAAGGGGCTTAAGGGTTGTAATTCAACATTAGAGGAAAATTAATGATGACCAATCGAAAAAACACCCCTACCATGAAGGTTTTTTGACATTGGTGAAGAATGAAGGAAGATCATTGGTTTTTTTTCATTGAAGATGTCCAACATTAGATAATTTCATGAGGAAGAAGTCGAAGATGTTGGAGAACGTTGACCTTCTTTACTAAAGAAGCATTCTTCGTCAGAGAAGCGTACTTCGTTGGAGAATAATTCTTCATTGGATAAGCATTCTTCATTGGATAATCGTTCTTCATTGGATAAGTGTTCTTCATTAGAGAAGATCTTCCACAAGTTTTCCCCTTCTACTTTGCCAACCAATCCTCTCAAGGAAATGAGGTGCCAATATTATATATCATTTTTTGGAACTAATGGAGTTGGAATAATTAATTCGCTCAATTAATTGGGTCAATTAATCTCCTCAATTAAATGGGAGGTTATTGGGGTATTGAGAGGTTTTTCCCCCATCAAGAGGGTTTCGGGTGGTATCCACCACAATGGATTCGAATTAGGGGTTTTTATAGATCAGGTGGTACCCACCACTGAGCATTCAATTTGGAGGATAAAAATAAAATAAAAGTAATTATATATTTTATTTTTATTCCATGAAAAATAAGAAAACAAACTTTCACTGTCGACCAACTGATATCAAGGTGAAATTTTCTTTAACCGAATACCGGCACTATGAGATCAATGGTGCCCTCAGATTTCAATTCCGAGCACTAGTTCAACAGTTACAAAAACCCGCCCGCACATTTAAAAAATGTACCCAAAAAATCCGATATTCATTCCGGGCACACCAGGCCTCAGAATCATGCGCCGTCAGTTTTCACGGTGTAATAATATTCCATATAATTTAAAAAAAATAAACTGGAAAATTTGGTTCTTTACATTCTCCCCACCTTAGGGATTTGCATCCCCATAAGCCAAAACTCAAACTAAGGGAACACGTGGGGGTACTGAGCACGTATCTAGGCCTCTCGCTACCATGTGCTATCCTAGAGGTTCTTGTACTTCTAGAGAAATCACACCAGAGGTATCGACCACCCACAATGGACCCACTCCTGTCGATCCTCAATCTATACTGGAACCTCTGCAAACGGCACACCATTGTCGATATCCAGCTCGCCGTGGTCGATGACATGTGTTGGGTCGTGCACGTATCTCCTCAACTATGATACGTGGAAGACGTCATGAACCTGGTGCAACTAAGGGGGAAGTGCTAGGCGGTAAGCCGCCTCGACAACTCTACTGAGGATAGAAAGGGTCTAATGAACCTTAAAGAAAACTTGATTCCATGACAAAATCTCCACAAACCTCATCAAGATGAGACCCATAGAAAGACGTGGTCGCCATCCCCAAACTCTAGAGGTCTCCATCTCCGGTCGTCATAAGACATCTGCCTGCTATGTGCAGTCTTCATCCACTCTTGGATGATCTGCACTTTCTCTATGGTATCCCATTCCATCTCTGGTCCCACGAGTGCTGACTCCCTTGGGTCAGTCCAACACAAAGGCGATCTATATGGTCAGCCATACAATGCCTCAAAAGGTGTCATCCTAATGGTGGAGTGATGAATGTTGTTGTATGAAAACTCCACCTAGGGAAAGTGATCCTCCCAGCTGTGACCAATGTCAAGGACACAAGTACGCAACATGTCCTCGAGGGTCTGAATGGCCCCCTCAGTCTGGCCATCCATCTGAGGATGGAAGGCGGATCTCAAAAGAAGCCTCGTCCCTAAAGCATCCTACAACATCTTCCATAACCGGGACGTGAAACATGCATCATGATCGGAGAAAATTGTCAAGGTTACTCCATCTATCCGCAAAATCTACTACACATAGAGGTGTACCAAGCTCTGTACTGAACCTTTCCCTCAGATCAGAAGGAAGTGGGATGACTTGGTGAGTCGGTTGACGATCACCCAGATAGAATCATGACCCCTGTATGTATGTGGATATCCTGTCATTAAGTCCTTCGATATCCCATCCCACTTCCACTATGGGTCCTCTAAAGGCTGAACCAAGCCTTCTGGTACTTGATGCTCCACCTTCACCAACTAACAAGTGAGGCACTGAGAGACAAACTCTGCTACTTCTTTCTTCATTCCCAGCCACCAGTGTTGTCGTCGGAGATCTTGGTACATCTTCGCCACTTCTAGATGTACCGCTAGAGGGGATGTGTGGAACTCCGTCAAAACTTCATCCCGAAGTGACACTGGTACCATGGTACACCGTCTAAAGAGGATTACGTGCTCCCCACCTTCAGAAAATCCATTAGGCGTCTGTCCTATGGATATGTGAGCACGTCTAGCCTCGCAGTCATCGTCCCCATGCTGGGCCTCCCGGACTCGCTGAAGAAGTTGGGGAGTGACTATAATGGACTGAATAAAAGCTACTCCATCTCGATCCACAAAGGATATCTGCAAGGTGGCTAGATTCTCCATCACCTCACCTAGTAGTTGTATACCATATCTCATGCTGAGTGCATCTACTACAATGTTCCCCTTCCTAAGAGAATAGTCTATCTCAATGTCATAGTCCTAGAGGAACTCTAGCCAACGTCACTGTCTCAGTTTTAGGTCCTTCTATGAGAAGATATACCTGATAATCTTGTGATCCGAGTAGACTGTAAAAAGCTCTCCCATCAAGTAATGTCACCACATCTTCAAGGTGAATACCACTACTGCTAACTCCTGGTCATGGGTAGCGTAGTTGTGCTAATTCTATCTCAGCTGTCTAGAACCATATGCGATCAGTGCTTGGTCCTACATCAGGACACATTCGAGCCCGGTCCCTGATGCATCGCAGTAGACTACGTACCCTACGCCCTCCTCCGGTAGTCTCAAGATTGGGGCACTAGTCAGTCTATGTATCAGCTCTAGAAAACTCTACTAGCATCACTCCGACCAAATGAATGGTTGCCCCTTCTTTGTCAACGATGATAAAGGGGTTGCATCTCTGGAGAAATATGGCTCCAACCTCCAGTAATATCCATCCAAACCTAGAAAACTCCTTACCTCTATCACACTCTGGGTGGCTCCCAAGCATGTACCATCTCAATCTTCACTGGATCTAACACAACTCCAGCTTATGAGATGACATGTCCCAGAAAGTGAACCTCTAGGTTCAAGAACAGGAACTTCAAGAGATTACCATAAAGCGAGTGCTCTCAGAGTGTATCCAGAACTATCTAAAAATGATAGGCTTGCTCTTCCTTAGTAGCTGAGTAGATCAGAATGTCATTGATGTATAGTACTAAAAAGCGATCAAGGTATGGCTGAAAGATCATGTTCATGAGTACCATGAACACTGATGGGGAATTGGTCAAGATGAACGACATAAAATAAACTCATAATGGTCATACCGACATCTGAAAGATGTTTTCTGCACATCCTCATCCTGTACTCTGAGCTGGTGATAGCCTGATTGGAGGTCTATCTTGGAGAACCACCCTGCTCCCTTCAGCTGATCAAAGAGGCCGTCAATCCTCGGGAGTGGGTACTAGTTATTCACAGTCACCTGGTCCAGGTTCCAATAGTCAACACAAAGCCTCAAGTTCCCATACACCTTCTTGATGAACAAAATTAGGGCTTCCCAAGGAGAAACACTAGGCTGGATGAATCCCTTCCCTTGCAAGTCCAATAGCTAAACTCGCAGCTTATGAAGCTCCATGGGAGCCATCCGATACAATGGTGTGGATATCGATGTCGTCCTGGGGTACAAGTCAATGTAAAAGTCCACCTCTTGGTGAGGATGTAGACACGAAACATCATCAGGGAAGACATCCGCGTACTATTCCACCATTATAAGATAACTTGGACTCTCCACATCAACCGCTCTGAGGGTAAGGCTATCCAAATGATGAGTGATCGACTGTACTCTCTTTCAGGTAAGTCCATCATGTGATGAAAAGGCTCCCTTATCACTGGTGAAGGTATAACTAGTCCCATCAATGTGGACACATCACACTTTGTGCCTAGTATAGTCAATATGAGCATGGACTATAGATAACCAGCCCATACCCAAGATGGCATCATAAGGCCTCGACACAGCTACTATGAGATCACATCCAATGATTTCACCTCATAGAGTAAGATCACACTACCAACACCAGTGCATAATCATCAAATCCACTCCCATAGGATTATTTAGTCGTAAGGATTGAGCCAACAGCTCCGTTAGAATCTCCGAGATCCAAACGAGGGCAGTGGAAATAAAAGAATGACTGGAACCTTGGTCTATAAGTACTGTAGATAAGGTGGAGTAAACACAGTTCGTACCTCGTATCATCTCCGGTGTGCCATGGTTATAGGCCTTAGCTAACTGGAGCTGAGCTTGCCCCTATCCACCTGCTCCCTGTGGTCGGGGTGGACCACCGGGTGGTGGTCGTGGTAGCACCTCGAATCATCTCCTACCACCAGTAACAGGGCATGCTCCTCAACCATGTCCACCTGCACCCTGCGGGCCTCATCGGTCGAACCTATGTCTCAGCCTAGGCGGTCCTTCAACCATATGCTGATCATCCATACAACGGGTTGGGAAGTCACGAGCCATGTGACCCTACCCACTGCATGTGAAACACTGCATGTCCCTCGCATGACAGACTATGTCTCCGGTACCATGCATAACCAATATTGAGTCATGCGATTGTCCACCTATAGGTCTAGTACTCTTGGACCTCTGTAACATCTGTCTGCTTCTAGCTGCAGAATAATTCTCTACGTGAAAACTGGTGGTGGGTCTCGCTACGGGTGACTACTCAGCAAGAGAACTCTCCACAAAGAGGGCTCGCTCTAACACCCCTGCCCGTGTCGAGATGCTGAAAGAAATAATTGAATCCTTGATCACCCGCCTGAGTCCCTACTCAAAGGTTCAGGCCCTAGAGAATGGGTCCTGCACAATATTAGTTGAGTAGTGTGATAGGTCGGTGAAACTTGCTGAGTACTGAGCCACAGTCATGTTGCCCTGCTATAGATGAGGAAGCTCATGCATGCGCATTGCATGAAGAGTCACTGAGAAAAACTCTGCCTGAAACTGGCTCTCAATGTCTACCCAGAGAAGTGTCACCTCATCATGAACCTAGAGCATCAATCTCCATCATCTGCCTACATCAACCTATAGAAGACTAGAAGCAAGGATCTCCATATGATCAGCTGGTGTCCATACTAGTCGGAAGACTCACACCACAACCTCCACCCAATCTTCAACCGCCTGTGGGTCCATCTCTGCCCTGAACCTGGGTGGCCTCTGGCGCTGGAACTCGTGCAACACTCTCATGTAGCATGCACCCTCTGTTTATAGGGTTGGTGGAATCGGTGGCCCAACGGGTAATGGTACCGCTGGTGCCTCCGCTGGTGCCTCTACTGGAAGAGGGCCCCGCACTGAGGCCTCATTGCTCGATAGGCTATCAGTGCATAGTATATCCGGAACCCTAGCTGTAAATCTATGTGGAGGAATATTGAAAAGAAATAGGTTCACGACGGTCAATACGTTATACCTGGTGAGCTGACTCAAAGAGATCTCAAATAAAACTCTTGAAAAAACACACACAATCAGGTTTTTCGTGCACTGAGTCTGAAATCAGAAGTCAGGGTCCTGGTGTATGGATACATCGATTGTCTCACCAACACTGGATTCCCTGAATTGATAACCACACTCATAAAACTTAACACTATATCCATTAAAAATGTCAGAGTCCTAAGTTTTACAGTAGAACTGACTCCTCTAATACCAATTTGTCATGACCCGTCCTCCGGGGCCCTTGTCGTGACTACCCCAAGCCCGCCTTCCATAGGGCATGGGCTGGCGACTAGCACCGAAAGGCATATTTCCTAAAACCAGGATTTAATTTCCTTTATATACTGTAAATAGACGCAACCAATCACACAACAAGATACGAACACAAGTAAACTGTATAGTAAATAGAGTGAGTACAGTAAAAAAAGGGGTCCAGAATACAAGCCCAACTGGAAAGTACAAGAAACTAAAAGGTACAGGTAATCCAGAACAACTCCTATGATCACCTGCCAAGGATCCTACCTGAAGGGTAAGTATATCTCTTGAACGGTTTTCTCTGTAGTACGCCTCATCTAAGGTCCACCTTTGAGCTACCTCCAGTCCTGATACCCTCGTCCTCAGTCAGCACTGTCCATCGTCTGCACCAAACACAACATGGTGCCGGCATAGCCTGTGCAGGGGTGAGTATAACAATAGTCAGTAGGTACCCCGAGACCCTCAAGGTATCAAAAAATCCACAAGCATAAACCACAATGCATGAAATCAATTGAAAACCCTACATATGTATATGCCCATACATATACCTAAGTAATCATGTATAACCAACTCAATCATGAGGAAACACATGGTCCAAATCAAAAGCACAAAGCTCATCTGTTCTACAAAGGAAGGGAAATGATGAAGGTATGTACCACAAAGGTATGCCACACAGATGAAAACCACCAAGGTATTACCACGAATGAAAATACCACAAGGTACAGACTCAGCTCACACAAGGTATATCTTAGGTACAATAGGAGATATGATTATATGTAACTACTGAATCATCTTACTCTATTAAGAGGCAGTCCCCAAGAAGGATCCCAAATTACAGACCCACACAGGATCCTAGTACATCATCAAACCCACACAGGATCCTAGTACATCGTCAGGCCCACACAGGATCCTAGTACATCGTCAGACCCATACAGCATCCTAATACATCATCAGACCCATACAGGATCCTAGTACATCGTCAGACCCACACAGACACACATGATCCTAGTACATCGTCAGACCAACACAGGATCCTAGCACATCGTCAGACCCATACATGATTGTAGTACATTGTTAGAGCTAGCTACAGGGTACCCGCACTAAGCTTGCTCATCTCTGTGAGAGTCCGATCATGAAGCTACTAGTCAATACTACAACTGCCATTAAGTCCCATGAATGAGTATCCTAAAGGACCACTATGTAAAAGGGGTTTCAACGCAACAGACAGTGCATCTATCAGACGCTCGGTCTATAAGTTTTTAGACTTTTAGTCACAAGGGCCTAGTTGGATTCGTGCTCGATCCAACCCTATTGTACCCCCAACATTTTCCAAATCTCAAGTGGGGTATAGCAAAATGACTGACTCAATCCAAGGTTTTTGGCACCATATACGATTTGTCAAATGGACGCCCGATGCCAAAGTTATGGTAAAAACAGTGGAAATGAGCCGATGTTGGCTCGGGTCCGGGCCGACCCAACCCGACCCGTCCTGGCCGACCCAACCCAATTTGGGTCGACCCGGCAGGCTGGTTCCAGCCTGGCCCACTGGGTCTGTCTTGACCCGCTGGCATAGCCCGGCCTGGCCACATGTGGGTGGGGGGGGGGGGGGGGAGTCGTGCGCCCCCCGCCCTCGAACACCGAACGACTGAAACCATTCGGTCACTAGTATCACATGGGACTTGCCGTAGGTCCTTCTCTATCCAGATTGGTTGGCCGTAATGGCCGGCCCTTTTGCCCCCCGGAGGTGCATCGTACGCCGCCACTCCATTGAAGTCCAAGCATCGGCCGCCCTCCCTCCGCCACCTCGGCACAAGCCGCAACCCTTGCTCGCAGGGCGGCGCGGACGCGCGCCACCACCCCGTCATGCGTCCGGCCTTCATGGGCCGCCTCCCTTTATCCACCACGGCCGACAGCTCTGGGTCCTTCTCTGGCAGCATGGTTGCGCTGCTTCCTTCTTCATGTTTGGTGGTGCTGCCGTCTGCCATTCCTGTGCCCCACCGGTGTTATTCTCTATTCTCCTTCACCGCGAAGAACACAAATTAAACACAAGATTTACGGAAGGTTCATGCCATGTTCCTTTGGTCTGAACCCTCCATGTTAGAGTGGTAGAAAGTGGCTCAAGGGAGGTGATTCAACAAGAGAGGAAAATTAACTATGATCAATCGAAAACACACCCCTACCTCGAAGGTTTGTTGACATTGGTGAAGAAGGAAGGGCAGACATCGATTTGTCATAGTTCTAGACATCCCATGTTGGAGAATATCTCGAGGAAGAAGTCTAAGATGTTGGAGAATGTCAGTGTTCTTCATAGGAGAAGTGTTATTCCATGGAGTGGCATTCTTCATTGGAGAAGCGTTCTTCGTTGGAGGTGCATTCTTCATTGGAGAAGCGTTCCTCGTTGGAGAAGATCTTCCACATGTTCTCCCCTTCTCCTTTTCCAACCAATCCTCTAAACGAAATGAAGTGCCAATATAAAATATCATTTGTTGGCATAAATGGTGTTGGCATAATTAATTGGATCAATTAAATGGGAGGATATTGGGGAGTTGAGAGGTCCCCCCCCCATTAAGAGGGGTTCGGGTGGTCCCCACCACCATGGATTTGAATTGGTGGTTTTTCTAGATTGGGTGGTCCCCACCATCGAGAATTACAATGGGAGGATAAAAATAAAATAAATGTTATTCAATATTTTTTTATTCAACAAAAGAACATGAAAACTAACTTTCAACATCGACCAACTTCCGTCGAGGTGAATGTTTTCATAAGCGAATACTGGCTCTGTGAGCTCAACGGTGCCCTCATATTTTAATTCCGAGCATCAGTTCAAAAGTTACAAAAAACTTGCTCGCACGTTTACTGAACGTACCTGAAAAAAAATTCAGAAATTCATTCCGGGCACAGCATGCCTCAGAATCACACACCGTCAATTTTCAGAGTCTCGTAATATTCTATATAATTTTAAAAAAAATACATGGAAAATTCTGGTCTTTATAAGAAAATATACCAACAATTCCCATCCTTAGACATCAAAATAATAGTACACCTCTAACCATAGAAAATAGTAAAATGTTTTCATGGAAATGTTAAATAAAATAATTTCCATACACTAGAAATTATAATAAAGTAAAGTAAGGTCTTATAAAATCATGTAATAAACAGACATGAACAAATAAAATACATAAATATGAACAGAAAAATATTCCAGTCAGCTTAAATCCAATTTTTTTTCAATTATATGAGAGTGGTCAAGAGAAGGGACAAGTCCTATAAATGAAATGAAATTATAGAAATTGGAAAAGGATTTTGATTAGGCAACCAATCACCTTGTCACATAACAGAATTCTAATTATAAAATAATTTCATGTAATTTAGAAATGTAGTAATATAAAAAAGTTTTTAAAAAATAATTTATGAATGACCAAGATCTTTTCCTCTTCAATTTTCAAAATTTCTTTTTAATGTTTATTGAACAAAAAAAATCAATACAAAATCAATTTCTTGGACCATTCCCTATTTTAAAAAACCACACATTAGAAAATATATTTTAAAAAATTATTTAGAAAACCAACAGACATGGTATAAAAAAATACGAAAAGTAACCATGTCATAAAATGTAACGAATATAATTAATAAATGAAAAATCAACCAAGATTCCAAACACATCATGAAATAATGGGATATCATAAATCCAAGGTAACCCCCTAAGAAAATATACCATCTAATGAAATAGTTTCGATGAGCTCTAACATAGGTCCAAAAGTGAGAAAACCCTAGACATTACTCAACAGACCAACCACCTAGCCTACATTACATCACAACATAAGCCATCTGAGTATCTTGAAACAATCCACATTGGAATGGAAATCCCCTGCTATCCCTATAACTAATTAGAGTGAACTATGTTATAATGTGACTTTCTAGTGCAATATATTTGAACGATCTCACTAAGCTACCCTGGTTCCTCTGACCAAGAATAGTTATGGTGAGTTAATAATAATAATAAAATCGTTATAATGAATTATAAATAAAATATTCCACCTTCACCTCATCTCTATTTGGAGAACAACACCCATGATCCATTCAATACCTAATTACAACATACATCAATGACCAACCATGAAAGGGGAATCATTATGGGGTTCATATAGGGTTCCACAACCTTTAAAAATCATTATCTATTCATAATGAGCATTTTTGAAAACCAACAAAAGAATATTTATTTTAAAAAAATTTGGAATAACTTATAAACCACATCTTAAAACACATTACATTAAATCCACCCATGAAATAAATTAAATAAATCACCCCATTGCAATCCATTAATAAATTAACTATTTTCATTTAAAAAATACAAGGGTTGGAACACCTATCACGACTAGACCCAACAACACCTTCTTGATCGGTGGAAGACTAACATGAAACCATCCCAGTCCCATGTCAATAGGATAAGGGTTTATGACAAGTGTTGACAAGGACTATCTAAAATGGGGGGTATTTTCATTGTGTACCTATACACACACACACATCTCCAAGACAATAAAATGATGAAATGAAAAAAAATTGATTACAATGTATGTATAAATCTATAATTCCACAATTAGAATATGAAATAAAGATATTGAAAGAAGAAAATGTGTCCAAATACAAACAAAATAAAAACATTAAAAATAATTTTTGACCTACTCAGAAGGAAAGAAACTACTGTAAATTCCATATCGGTATACACCTCAGTCGGTTGATGCCCAAATTAATCTCCCCTACATCTAGACATCGATGGAATCTTTGAAAATGTTTTTCATCTTGATAATACGTGAAATGTTTGGGATGAGACCACACTGATGTCTGTATAACAATAACCAAAATGAAACCCCAAAAAAACCAAACATGAACCGTGAAGAGTAGATAGATCATCAAACACATTTATTCCAAATATGTTATGGTAAGAAAAGATAACCATGTATATCCCAAATAAACTCATAAAAGGCTTTGAGTAACAAAAGTTCTCAACCACTTCTATCAATAGATCCACTCAATGATTGATGGTAACACATAGGTGGGAGGAACCGCTCCCCTAACTATAATTCCACTAAAAAAACCCATCCCAGAGGCCAACCGTGTTCAAAAGGAACCATTCTCTAAGATATTATACGATTGACAGCTCTCATCCCATATTTCATGCTCATAATATCTATCCAAAAAATTAGAACATTGGAAGCATATAGGGTTTATCTGAGATACACACTCCATCAAACTAATATCCGATCAGAAATATCAAATATCGATACATAGAGAGGGGGACCACACCCATGGATCATAGGGGGAACACCGAACCATACTAAAATCATCCTCCTAAATAGGGGATCAATTCTCATGTAAGTGTTGGTTATGTAAATTCAACAAACCCAACCTAGTTAAAACATGAAAGAGAAAATGATCATCCTTGGCCTCTTAGAAGGACACATGATGTAAACCACTGAAGGGGTTTAATTGAAACAAACTGAGAAAACTCACTCTAGAATAATGGAAGATTCCCACACTACACTGATCAATAAGAAGTTGTAGAGGGGACACCCTCTGTGATGAGAATGAGATGAAACAGTAGAACAATATAGGAATAGTCCAAGGGAACACAATCAACCTACATAGATATAAGGAATCTCACATGAGTTCACAAATATGTTGAACTGATAAGAAAGAGGACTCTAACCTATCCTCAAAGGAGTACACGACATACCCCAATGGGTATAAAACTTATATAAAAACTATTGGAACAAACTATATCCCTCACTCACATTAGATGAACTTTTCCACAATACAGAACATGGACCTTGAGGTATATAGTGTGCATATGTCACCCTACAATTCAACATTTAATTATTCTCGTGATCATGTCACTGGGACACCCACATGTACCTAACCATGTATGGTTACATGAATATACCTATATACTACATACTTCCTGTGTACTTCATAAGTACATGGTGTGTGGGACCATAAGGCCACCAAGGCATCTACCCCTTTTACACAATGATCCATCATCCATGTGGGAAACAACATGTGACATGGCACACATGGAGTCTGGAATGATGTTTCCTCCTAGGAGTTTACCCAATAAACATGTTGAGATATTTTTATAAGGGTCACATGATGTGTGAAACATTTCACACAATGTGTGATACTTAACAATGTTCAGAAATCATAGAGCCACATATAGAGGACTATACAGCATGTGTTCCTAGGACTACACGTAGTGTATTTGGGAAATTCACAGAAATTCCAGAAATTCCTTTCATCTTATCCCAATCATCCATAACCAACTATTTCACTAGAAATAGTTTTATACATCTGGGACCTGGGTTTTACTATTATATCTTACCATCATTGATCAAATTTTTCTCCTATATTATACTCAAGAACTGACCACTACCATGCTTCTTCACCATGACATGAAAAAAATATGAATATCAACTCTTGATACATCCATGGATAAACTTACATCATTGTACACTACAATCATAATGTTATATATCCATCCCAAACCAACTATAGTGATCTATTGTACCAATGATCGAATGATCAAAGATTGTTCGTCAGGAATTTTTTAAATCGTAGGATAAAAGAATACTCTAATTATAAACGATCATAAAATGGGGAGGTAAAATTACAAAAACACAAATCATAGTAACATACGTTGACCAATTTTTATGTTGGACTTGATTCATTTTCATAGGTTGATGAATGAAGAGAAATAAATAGCCCTAAATAATATCAACACCTATTTCATAAGAATATAAATCAACTTTATAAATTAACCAATTAAGACATGAATTAATTTGTCAGATGATTAATTCAGATTGATCTTGGGTAAATCATAATGGGTAAATCCTTAAATAAAGAACAAAATCCATACCTTGATTTTGATCAATCAATGATGAAGAAAAATTTCACATCATTGTTTTTGAGGAGACCCCCTAGAGTAGTTTTCGTTCGTGTTCTTTACAATAATCTAGTTATCGAACCACTATCCCAATGTCTACCAATGTAGCTTTACAATATTCATTCAATTCCCAGTGTTATGAGGCCTACCCTACAAATTGGTCATATAAACATATTTTTAGTGGGTAAACCTGGTCACCATGCCAACATAATACATAAATAAAATAAAATAAACTATTTCTTTATTAATTCCCACACCATCTTTTAACTAAATGATAAACATCAAAATGGCCATGTCATTCCTAATATAAATATTTATTCTTATCTTAATGCTGGTCTCATATTTCTAATCCAAGATTCCGTTTGGGAGTTATTAAACATTTTTCGGAAAACTACATGTTTGTGATATTAATATATTTTATATCTTTAAAATTTGAATTTTGGGCTCCCTAAGATTAAAATCTCACACTATCTCAGTATCTGGCTATAGAAATATTCCTAGAAATATTTCAAAGTGTTAAATTGAGAAAATAAATACATTACATTATTCCCCTCTTTTGGGATTTTCATCCCCAAAAAGGATAATCTAAACAAAAATGTGGAGATAGAAATCCCTAAATGGGGCTCCCAATTCAACAAGATCCCATAAAAATTTCTATTGATATAAAAAACGTGAACCTAGGGAATACACTTACCATGAATCATATTTCTCCCATTAGTCCTGAATTCCACTAGATCCTTGAAAAATGAAAATCCACCCACAAGGACCAACTCACCCAGTTTGATATTGTGCAATAAGTCATGGATATACCTACTCAATAATGAAATATATAGAAAGAAAATAAATAAAAACTACTATGGTTATGAGTTTATGTGGTACACCACCTCTCTAATACTACATAGTAGTAAAAAATGAAAGGGCCTAAAAACACTAGAAATTTCTTATCAACCTTGATAAAACTATGTAAATATCAAACTGTAAAAGACTTCATCACTAGTACATAAATAACCCATAATGTTTACTGGGTAGTCACCATGCACCCCTATATGTACTACACCCTCTCAACTATCACTAGCATAAAAACTAGGTCCCATGTACTCTCATCCACTAGATATGGCCCGTATAATAGTGACCTAAAAATTCCCTCATACATGGTATAAAAATGATGCAAATCTGGTGGTGGATTGGTGGCCATTATGATTCGTAAACTCCATAGATCATAGGTGATCCTCCCAATTATGGCTCAAAAGTGACATGAAAACATAGAGCATGATTACTAGAACCTAATTGTTGTACCTTAACTAGAATGATGCCGCGGAAAAAAAAATATTTTCTCTACTGCAACAAAGTCCCCAAAGACTTCCTATATTCTCTCCCTAATCATTTCATGAAGTAACCATAAAAATATGAAATGATCATAATGAGAATAGGATAAATCTGGGCTACCTCCTACACAGACAAATTTATTGAACTCTCTAGAAATATCTATTTGTCAACATCATCCAACAGGAAATAAAAAAATAGCTAGATTGAATTGTTTATGCAACCCCCTTGGCTTCCCAATAGATACCAAGATATCATATTACATCCTAACCTCCACCAAATGTACAATAAAGGAGAAAACTAATTATCACCACCTTTCCTAGAATGAATGGTATCACCATAAATCCTTGAAAAAGGATGTTGAGATTTTTACCATTGGATAATCCTTTAAAAAAATATACAATGGATATTATCTCACACAACATCTCACAATTGAAATCCATTAGTTATATCTCACTAGCTCTCTAAAGAAGCAGAGGGGTAATAAATATCAATTGGAGGTAAACCATACCATCCTCAGGTGTATCATGTGCTCTAACTTAGAATCTTAGTATAGATTTATTTCATCGAAGAAGTCTAGAGTGAATTGATCCATAAAGCATTATGGATCGTTTCCACACATCTTACAACTATACTAAGGAGTACAAAATTCCAAAGGGTATCACCACAAACTCAAAATATTCATAATTGGTTTAGAAATCCAATTTTGGTATATCATTCTCCTAACCTAGATATAGTGCTATCCAGTGTCAAGGTCAAACAATGAGAACCAATTTTCCACAAACCACTGGTTGAAGAACTCAATGATTATTAGGTGTGGATACTCTTCCTCTCATCACTAGGTTCAAGTCACACAAATTCATAACCAACCTCAAGAACTCATTCAACTAGTAAGACAACAAACCAGGCCCCCCTAGGTGAAGACACTAGATATTGTAAAACCCCTTGATATTAAAATACTAGATTATACATTTAGACTAAAAATCTCAAAAAGTTCCTTATAATATTTTATTTTAAAATTCATGGGTGATACCAAGTTCTAGTCCCAGAAGAAGTGTATCGTTCATTGTGGAGATAAACTAGGAATATCCCTTAGAAAATTTCTTCCAAATACCCCACCACTATAGAAAAAAAATATCAGTGCATCCACTACTCCATTTTAATTACTATCCAACTGATAAGATATTTGTCACAACCTCTTTAACATGAACTCATCCACCTTAACCTAGGATTACTCCTAATCAATGGAAAATACTCAATTCCAATAATCTAAAAACACATTCAAAATCACTGATAAAAAAAGGCATGGATTGTATGAAAGTAGTCCATAACGAAGAAAATACCATAGGGTATTATTGTCACTATGAATAAATTCCATGAGAGGATCTATCTCATCCAGGAGTCAGGTAATACTGTTGGTAGAAGTGTGTGATCACCAATCCTCTTTAAAAAAGCTAGAATCACAAGGGTTTATAAAAAGTACCCCAGTGGTGTTACATTGGTTTCAATATGGTATTTTCCCTGGGATTTGGGTCCCATGAATCCATGTTAGAACTGTAATTGGGGAAGTAAAAAACACACATTATACCTTGAACCGTACTCGATGCATCTATGCACTATAACATCTTGGAACACATCCTTTCTCTTTCCAAATTGTTTGCAGTAATCGAGGCCTAATCAAACATATTATCACATCAAAAGGACCTCAAAAACACAATTAAAAGAAACATACACTATACCACTATAATATCCACTTTGGGTGGAACCAACTCACTCACACTGTTTTTGAATAATGTATCAATTATGTGTATCATTTGAGGAATTACCCATATTACATGCATGTAAAAAGTAACACTTAGAATCACCAACATAATGATATGCTGATCCCAAATATCCCTAGAAATGGCTAAAAAAACTAGGAATATGATTGTCTTATAACCGTGTCTAATTGCACTACAAGAAAAGTAGAAGGGTCATAGATCATACCTCAAAACACCCCCAGTGCATCTGGAAAAGTAATATCCATCACCTACGGTTTCCCATTATTCTATCCAAAACCTTTCTGATCATACATTGGTCTACATAGGGGTGATAGTGGTATCAAAAAACCAAAATTGCCAACCCCCTCCTACTGCTCCCCTCACAGATCCATCATGTCTTCCGCCCTGAAGACCTCCATGATACATACGTTACCTCTATCTATGCGGTCCATCAACCACATCTATGATTGCAGCACAACATTTAAGGAAAACCTATGTGGGATGTCCATACCCATGATGAGCATAGAAACTATCATTCCATGGTGGTCTGATCTATCCCCAAGGTCTTCGTGAATGAATATGCATCCTTCAATGAGTCCTTTGTCGCACACCTACTATCGTTGGGTCTTACTAACACTATATCCAAGCAATTCTCTTGTATAGAAGCTCATGATATGCTCCCAAACTCATCTCATCGTCATCTTGAAACAATATAACCATCCATGACTCAGTTAAATAGGTTTTATCTACCGAAACCATTGGAGGTGGCTCTATTAACTGATCAATGTGAAAAAGTGCCACATACCGAACACCCTAAATGAAGGCCACCTTGTGGCCGATCCCCTTTATGGAAGCCTCACTATTCATCATGTCATACTCTCTACATTACAATAGAAACATCAATATCTATCATTGGGGAAATATCATTAACGTGACAAGATGTACCGTGAATAATGACTATATCCGGTGAATTAATTCAAGGACATGGAAACCCAAAACCATTCCTATATGATTCATGTACAAATTATTTCCCTCTAACAAGTTCCTACATATACCGATTCATTTATTATGTTATTAGAGTCATGATGAATTGATACTACGATCGCCACACCAACATAGGAGTCCCTGGATAGAGATGAACTCGAAAAACTTAACAATGTTTCCATAAATCCCAAACCAAACATGACATATAGAAAATATCTCCAAACTTGAGTCCTAGGATGGAACCACATATGATACAACTCTATAACGACCCAAACAACTAAGGATATCCTGTCCAGTGGAAGGTTGTGCCACAAAAACCCAAATCCAACATCTATTGTTTTGGCATATTCCATAAGAACTAACAAGGCATATAAAAAATGGGAAGCCTTTTCCTAATTTACCAATATGAACACACATATTTCCAATACCATAAAATTATGAAATGAAAAACAATTGATATAAACGTATTCATACATATTTAATCCCACAATTAGAGTACATCATATGGTATTGTAAATCCAAAAAGCGTCCAAATATAGACCCAACAAAAACAAGAAAAATATTATCTGGACTACTCAGAAAGAGGAAACTACTATCCATGTAACATCGATATACACCTTAGTCTATTTGGCCCCAAATTAATCTCTACATACTACTACTACTCCAAGATCATCATGAAAATTTTAGTCAACTTCATAATACATGACATGTTTAGGAAGATCCCATGCAGGGGTGAGTATAACAATACCTAGTATGACACCATGAATACACCAAATATAAAGAATCAACAGTTTTTACCTCATCAAACACAGGTATTCAAAAAAATATGTGAGACATAATGATAACCAATTATATCTATGATTTACTAATAAGTGGATCTAAATCACAAAAGGTGTTATACATTTCTTGACATAGATCCACTCTAGGTTTCTAGTCCATACTCTCCCAGTATGAATCACTACTCAATAAATAAATTCACCGGTATAACTCATCATAGTGTCCACGCTCATCTGAGAAGAACCACTATCCAAGATATATGACCAATGATTACACTAACCCTAGTGGCCACAATCAGCCGGTCCAGCAAAGAAGAAGCACAAAGGAAACTGAGAGGGTTCATCGAAGATACACACTCCGTAAAATATTAGAGCTCGATATATAGACATGGGGTCAACACCAAGTGCTCACTTGGGGGAAACCATACCCTATTAGAAACATCATTCTAAATAGAAGATCAATTCCCATGAATTTTTTGTTCATTAAAATACCACAAAAATTACCTAGGGAAAAAACGAAGGATATGAAGATATGGGCCTCTTAGAGGAATACATGATCCAAGCTGCTAAGGGGTCTAGTCAAAGGAGAGTAAGAAAACTCATTCTAAAAATAGGGAACCCACCCATAGTACACTAATCATAATAATGCCATATAGTTTTTTACCTTTATGAATAGAATGGCATGCCACACTGAACCCACATAAAAATGGACCAAGGTAAAACACATAATCGATAGTTGTCCGAGTAATATCACACTAGCTCACAACAAAGCTAAAATCATAAGAAATAGGGCTATTAATAGTTCTCAAAGTAGTAAACAACATGAATCAAAAACATTGGAAATTACATGGTCTTTTCCTTGCATGATGTGTTATTTTCCACAATATACAGTTTTTACCCTGAGGTATATGGAATGTATATGTCACCTTATCACTCAGTGTTTTGTTCTGTATATTTCCATTTACACTGGGTTGTGCCCATATAATTGGCTATGTCTGAGTATATGGATCCTCCCATACACACCATCCTTCCCATGTACTTACTAAGTACATGGTTTGTGGGACCACATGAACACCTAGGCATGTACCCTCTACACACACCGAGTTGTATTCTACGTGTTACTTGGTGTTTAACTAGAAAAAAATAGCATATAACACTACATGGAATCTTGGTCATGTACCCCTTATACATGCTGAGTTTTCAAGCTAAGGGTTATATGAAATGTGACATGTATCACAAGATGTGTGATTCATATCACACTCTAGAAACCCTAGAGTCTCATAGAGGTGAGTAAATTGAGTGTGTTCAGTGGATTTCATGCAGTATAGTTGATAATTTTTCTAAAATCCCAGAAAGTTCATGCATCTTATCCAGATCCCCCATATCCAAATATTATTCTGAAAATCACAGAATACATCAAATGTTTGTGGTTTATCAAACCCACTATAAATCGTTGGCTATATTCTGTCCATATATACTACTGGAGAAATGGCCGCTATTGTTTCTCCTCAGTGGCACATAATAAAACGGTTACCATAAAATCAAGATTATTCCATAGAACTATTTCTATCTTCTTATAATGAAACCATAATGTTATATCTCCATACCAAACCCACTGTAGTGATCCATCATGCTAAATACCGAATTATCAACAATCATTCACCAAGTTTTCATCAAATCATATGCCAAAAGAAAAGGGCAATGATAAATATGCATAGAACATGGAGTGAAAATACAAAAAAAAAATATTTTAGTAGTAGACCTTAATAATTGTTTTTGTTCACCTCGATTTATTGTATTAGGCTGAGAATGAAGATAAATGAATAACCCAAAATAATTTCAATTCATATACCATAGAAAGATTAATCTTTTAATTGAATTTAACAGTTTATCGTTGAATAAAAATTTTAAATTATTAATTCGTGTCCAATATGAAATAGGATAAATAAATAAAAATTCTCTACCTCGATTTGGATTAGTATCTATTGAATAATGATTGCACATCAGTTTATTTGATGTGATCTATAAGAATTGTTCTTATGGACATTCCTTACGATACTTCAATCATTAATCCATGATACCAATGCCCACCTAATTCCATTCATGTTTTGATCTCAATTCCTAGGGTTATGATACTTACCCTGTGAATTGGTCATAATATTGTATCTGTAGAGGGAAAACATGGTCACTATTTTAATTTAATAAATAAATAAATTTAGATTATTTATATCATTATTTTCATCAGAGAAAACTATTACCCAAACAGCTAACAACTACAATGATTATATCTTGTCTAGGGTAAAAGGAACATTTTAAACTCAATGATGGTATCATATTTCCATCTCGACACACTATTTGGGAGTTATCTAAATTTTTAGAAAAACTGCATCATGTGATATTAACCTATTTGATATCATTAGAATATCAATTCTGAGTTCACTGGTCCTCAAAATATCACATTGTCTTTTTCCATGGCTCTGGAAATAATCTTAAAAATATTCAAAAGTCTTAAATGACAAAAACTGAGACATTGCAACAATACCTATACATTTTATTTTATAACCAAAATGGGGTCAGAACCATTTATAAAAATCACATTTGGTTGAATGTAAACGTTTAAGTAAATATTCATACTTTGAATTTAAATTTTCACCTAAAATTACAAATAAAACTACATGGAAATCCATAGGAAGATCAAAATTATAATTAAAAATTCAAAAAACTATTTTGGAAAATAACATGGGAAATTTATTATACACTCTATAGGATGTTTTTATTAATGTATCTTCAAAAATTCAATTAGAAGTCATAAAAATCAATAGTTTAAAATAGAACCAAAGAAAAACCATATTTTATCATTGTTAAATCAACAAATATAATTTAATAAAATAATTTAATAATTTAAAAAAATTAAACATTGAATAAATCCAAAGTTATAAATTTAATTTTTTGAATATCGGGAAACCCTAAATGAAATTGATGAAATATGGATCGAAACATGTTGCCTTCAATGGAAGAGAAAATTTATGCGACATAGAGGAATAAATCAAAATGAACTAAGGATGCGTTGGAATTATTAGCCATACCTAGGTGAGATAATCCTATATGGAGAATATCAGACCCAAAATAATTATTAATGAATGAAATATTGGTGAGGGAGGAATTCTTGGATATTAGGGAGGGGTTCAGATTGGGGTTTTACACATGAGAATGAGTGTAGACTAGAGTGATGAGGTTGTGTGATGAGGGGTGCTCGACCAAGGGAGGATGTATCAAGGGAGATGTTTTCTTGGCTAAGGGGGGGTGGTGATGTAGAGTTTGGTGGGAGGTGGGTTGGAAGAGTTAAATTAAAATAGAGTAGAAATATATAAAAAACAAATAATAAAAAACACAAATTCTTGAGAAACATATATTGTTTACCTACACAATTTTCTAAACTATTTGGAATCCATGATACATCCACTCAACACTACAAAATTTATGAATTTTTTTTTCTTCGATCCAAAATGGTTTATTAGACCTTGTACTGACCTTACTAAATGATCCTTAATTTTATAGTACCAAATCTCAACATCACTATACAGATGTCCAAACTCCCTTGGATCACTATTCTACCCTTTAAAACTATATTTGTTTTCGGTAATTCCATATTGGATCTCCTGAAAAAACATGATGACATAAAATAAAAGAATAACTTAATTTCACTTAATAAAATAATTAATAATTAATTTGTTACAACATACCCAACATAACTCTTTCTTCCATTAGAAATCCATTATTAAAGGATGGAAAATTAAAAATCACGAGGATTCCAACTCCATGAGAAAGATGTGGGAGTTGAAAAATAAAATATTGAACCAAAATAGGGAGAAACATCAAATGAAAACAATCGTCAAGTACAACATAGTATGTATAGAAAAAATATTCATCATATCCAAGATGATCCAAGCCAACCTGAAAGGGATATATAGAATAACAGTCACAAATACCAATTAGGCCCCCCCTCTATTTATACATCATATAAATTGTTCAGCAAACAATAGACACAATATTGAAATGGAAAACATCAAAACGAACACCTCTAAAAATTCAGAATGTAGATAAAAATTCCTTAAACATCTAAACAACCATAAATGAAATCATCCTCAATCCATCCATGATTAAATTTCAATTAATTGAATAAAAACTAGGACACCTATTCACCCTTAAATAAAGTCATAAAAACAATAGAGATGTAATATAAGTTCCAATAATGAAATGTTCATTAACCATGGGCCACCTTACTTAATGGATAAACTAGCACCTCAAATTTTTGACCCCAACCACATAAAATATGATCAAAAGAATTCATGAACACTCAAGTTCCAAAATAGAGTTAAAATCCAATACTAGTTTATCAAGAGCATACAATATGGTTTCCCATGGACTATTCATGAAAATTATATGTTCATAAAGCACCAACTCAAAAACACAACCCATAAGAAAAAATCACTCCCAAGGAAGAAGCATCCCCATAATGACCAACTTATCATAAACATACATAAAGAATCAGATAAGGCCCTACCAACTTGTAGACACCTAAAATTACAACATATAATCCCAATTCACAAAAATTAGAAGCACCTCATGGAAAAAATATCGACAAAATTTCCATAAAACTAAACTTGGATCATCCCACAAGCTCATGAAGAACCTATAAATCTAAAATATAATTTAGTAATATAATTATATAATTTGAGAACAATATTCCCAAGAAATGTAAAGAATTTAACCTTACCACTTGATTTTGAGTTTGGGTATGGACACTAACTATAGTAAATACACTTAAGATATGAAGATAATCACCTAATGGTTTACCCCTTAAATTAGAAAATCCATAATTTCTCAGAGATTTTCAAAGGGCTAGAATCCAAATAACATGATACTTATGCCCAACTAGTTCTATTCCCATATATTAAAATGATAATTCCAATCTAACTGAGGGAATAGTATAAAACAAAAAACTCAATTGAACATGGCTTGCTATGAACACATAAAAAATCTGTTTTAATATTAATTCCTAAAACCAATCAAAATAATTTGAAATCCAATTTCTATAAAAATACAAACTTGAAATAAATTTTTCTTTTTAAATATTTATTTTACAAAAAATATATAAATTAGTTCTAAAAATAAAGTACCCATATCCGTTTAAGAAACATTTTATCCCAAAACAATAACGAAAGAAGACATTTTATAGAGATAAATTTTGTGAAACCAGAATCCCCCATTCATCTCAAATAAACATTCAATAGAAATATACACAAGAAAGGGAAAACCAAAATCTGGAATGTATGTCATCAAATCACAAGTCCCAACTGTTTATTTTTCCATTTCGGAGTGTCAATCAAGTGTATCCTAATAAATGAATAACGGGATATAGAAGCATTCTTGTGTGATCCATAAGTTTTTATGTACCATATGCTATCCACAAAAAAATTTATAAGGTGTCTCAAGATTGAGAATTTGGTCACTAACTGATTTATCAGGAAGAGAAAACCAACCACAAGCCAGTAACCTAATTTATGTTTGAATTCCAAAATATATCTGAACCCCAAGGTAACAAAACCACTAAAATAATGATAAATTAATGATATACAGTAATAAAAATCATATCCCAAACTCAAAATTAAAATCCCACTTAACTTGGAAATTGAGGCTTGGGTTAGAAAAAAGCTAGCTAGACTCTCCATGCACCAACCTCTTCAGTTCTAACTATAAAATATAACTCGATAATAAAATGGAAAAATAAAATAATAAAGGTATAATTATGATTCAAGGATCAAAAAAGTAAATAATACAGAAAAAATAACATTTGTAAAGAACTACACCATGGAAAAATCTACACCTGCACTGTCCTATTTTGCCTTTGGACCCAGGGGAGTTCCCATTCCCCATAGGCTATAAACAAGTACCAAGTAATCTTATACAACATTGGTAACAATTATTCCCTTGAATTATAGTCAAATAAAAATATACATTCATTTTAAATTAAATTATTTACCTTGAATAATTTGGAAATCCATTCCAACATCATATAATCAAAAATAAAAATACAGGATAGTAGAAATACAATGTTGAAAAAATGAACTCTTTATTCAACCTCCAGACACTCAGCTATAGAAAATACAGCATGGAAAATAATTTTAAGGACCACATGTATAATTTAAATTATTTAATGGGTGAAAAATACATATTCCATATATACGAATTCAATTCATATAAAATCATGTCATCAACACAATTTTTATAATAGGAAAAATTAATCTATACAAAAAAATAAACCAAACCTAAAATCCCCTAAGTCAATCATGGCATTGAGAATAGTCATGAGTAGAGCCAAGTCCTAAATGTGAAATGATAATATAGCCATGATAATAAAATAATCAATAGGTCACCACCAACCTATCCGCAAGAAAAAATTTCTAGTATAAATTTATTTTAAGATAGTTTAAAATACAATACTTTTTTTAAACATAATTTACAAAAAACCAATACCAAGTTATTTTTTAATTTTAAAAATTTATATTTAATTTTTATAAAGTAAAAACAATCACCAAAAAATAATTTATTTACTCAATTCCCCCTTTTACAAAATAACCGATTTTAAAATACATCATAAAGATCCCTTTAAAACACACTTGTTAAATAAACAACTAATAAAAGGCACCATGTCATCAAATATATCAAATACAAGAAATTAAATATAAATCAGCCAAGGTTCCATAGACATCAGGACATTAGATAATATTATATAAGTTAATACAATTATCCTATTTAAATTCACTAACCGAAGGAATAGGTGTCGTGGGATCTACCAAAGTTTTTAAAGTGACAATGTCATAGAATTTAGTTATTGGACTAACCTGATGACCTACATTGTGTCCTAGCACAATATATCTAAGTATCCTACACCCAACATCAGTGTAATAACACATACTATCTTTTCCTATCACTGACTATAGGGAAGTCTAGGATTGTGTGACTATACAGTGTTGTATAAGTATGGACTGCCACTTAGCTACCCGGTTTACCATAAATAAACATATTGAGGGTGAAAAAACAATACTCAAACAATCATCATAAAGCCTCATAAATAAAAGATATATCACACAACAATGGATGCTTCTTAATAATATACCCTAAGATCCATTCAATACTCTATCATGACATTCATGAATAAACACCAATAAAAATGGAGTAATAATGGGGATCAAAGAGGGTTACACATAGTCACTCACTTTGAAAATCATTAAATTTTCAAAACAGACCATATATAAATAAACCCCAAGGATATGCCTTTTAATATTTATGAAAAATATAAACACCATTTCATAAAACACATCACATTAAAACCAACCATGAAATTTATTAAATAATAACACCATTGAAATCCATTTATAAATCACCCAATTTTATTTAAAATTCCTTATGGTCTGAACACCAACCCTTTATTATATTTCAGAACACAAACGTGGTCCAAACCATTTAAAAATAACACCATTAGTTTAGTGTAAATCCTGAAATACTTAAAAAAATTAATTTGATTTTACACTTTTAATTCATTATAAAAACCCATGATAAGCCAACTTAAAAATTCCAAGCATAATTATAAGTGAAAAATAATATTTTTAAAAAACACTTTGAAAATTTCCTAAACACTTAGTGGGGTTGGATTGTTTATGAAATGATAAAAAACCATTTATATTATAAAAATATTATTTTTCTATGATGATCATAGAGAAGAAATGATTTTTTATTAAAATAAAATAAAATAATATTTCATTTCATAATTTAATAAATAATATTTATATTAAATAATCATGAAGTAAAAAACTCTAAATTTAAAAGTCTAGACATACCAAAACCAACATGGAACCACAGATAGATGGATCAGAATGTATCATCTTCATAGGAGGACACACACATGGGTAATAAGTAACCCTAGTTGACATTAGAATCACAAAAACCTCCAAAATCAGTCAATCCTGACAACCCTAGGGTTTGGTGAAACCAAATTTCTATAAAGTGAAGAAGAACTCTTAAGGGAATATGGTTGATAGGGAAACATAGACCATACCTAGGTGATCCATCCCTAAATAATGTATATCACAACAGAAATCATCACAAAGGAAGTATATCCTATAGAAAAAGGCATATATGGTTGAGTGCTTGGCCTGGGGTGTCACGCACAAGTGAGAGGGGAGGCCAAATGTAGGAAACTACATGAGGGTGGAGGCTATGTTAGGTAGGAGGTCACACAACAAGGGAAGAAATACCATCAGAGGATTCTCTAAGGGAGAGGGATACTTAGTCAATGGTGGCCAAACATATAGGGTAGGGGAATAATTGTAGGAATGGAGAATGGGAAAAAAGAAAAAAAATATTTAAATAAATAAATAATCAAAATAGAAACATAAATTCTCAGAAATTTCATATGGTTTACCAATATTGTTTTCCAAACCATGAAATAACTGTGATTAACCTTCTAGGAAGTAAGAATCCCCAGAAGTAGTTACTCAAATGAGCTCACATAGTTCAATATAACATGTACTAACCATGAAAAATGGAACCTCCTTGTTATATAACTATATCGGTTGGTCTCTTTAGGGATTTCCAAACCACCTAGGCTAATAGAGATCTCTTTTAAAAAACATAAAATGTTGAAAATTCCAGTCCAGAACATGAAAAAATGTATGATTGAATAAAATAAAATAAATAAAAATCATTTATATAATTAATTAAAACACATGGTGTTATATAAAATCTTGGTTTTTAAATTGATTCTTGAAAAATAAAATTAATGGAAATCCAAGAATTCAAAAATTCATTTTTGTAAAAATTATTTTCTAATAATTGAGAGGAGGTTTGTTTCCTTATAATTATATTTTGGGTTAATCATAGTGGAATAAATTAATTGTATAAGTGGGTTTTACTATATACATTTATTACTAATTTAATGAATAATAAATAATCACAGTGTATGTTTTAGGAGCTTAATCGAATGAGAGAATATAGGAGGATCACGTTGTAAAATTATATGCAGTGAATTTTCTAGAATCCTAAGAATGAATATATTATTCCAAAATTAATTTAATTTTGACATTTCATAAATTTTTTAGTATGATATTCTTTTGAATTAAGATAAATTTTCTAAGAGTTAGAGAAAACAAAGAATCAAAATAATATGATAAATGAGTTCCTGAAGCCCAATGTTTAGAATACATCATTTACATCTGTTTAATATTAACCTATTAGATAATCTAATATGATATGGAATTTTAAGAAGAATATATACATCAGATTATTCTTGAAGCCAATAATCCATTCATTAATATTCTTTAATTCATGTGGAGGAAGATCATCATCCGCTATTTCTATTTCCAATTTAACCATAAAATAGATATTTTTCATTTTGGTACTACTACATTGTATATAATGTGTATAGCTTCACAGTCTAGTGTGAATCTTGAAAATGATTTTAGGATTCTATGCCTATATATGTAATATTAATTCTTATATTATTATACTGATGGATCAATGGATTGGGAGAGTAATGAACCATAGAAAGGGGTAATAATTCCAAAAAGAATCCAATACTTGTAAAAATAATTATATTCATTTATATTATTTTTATTCATGTTTGAGTGAGGTTGAGAATTAATATTTTAGTGGATAAAACATTAATAGGTGGTAGTTGAAGATTAATAGTGACTTAAACATCTAAAAATTGCTCTCTATTGATTCACCCCACCTTCTCGAGGGAGTAATATAGTATTTGGAACATTAATTTATATCATATCATGGTTCCATTTGTCCAATTCATTCAATTTATTATGATGAATATATTAATTCTATTAATATTAGTTGTGTTCTTACATTTGATGAAAAAAATTATCACTGTTGGAGGAAGAATGTATTTCAACGACCATTATCTCATAGATAAGAAGTTATAGTTGTTGTAGTTATTGGTTTTATGTCTATTGAAAGCTGTAATCTGATGAATTATATAGTTAATAAAAATACATAGGTTTATGATAAGTCAAAAATGACATTTTAATATATTTTTATGAAAAATTATAAACAAAATTGAGGAAAATTAAATCTTCCAATAAATCTAGGAAAATCCCAAATAGATTTATGAAAGAAATATAAAAGTAAATGAGGTAGAGTAATAGATTTAGTGACTCTGATTTTATGACATCATGATTTATATTGAACAAAATATTGGTGATTACTTGATAAGGGTCAGTGAAATTGTTAGCAATATCTGAGGATTTTTTAAAAATATTTAAGATTCCATAATTGTTTAAAATCTTATGAGAAACTATCCTAACATATTTGACATTAAGAACTATTCTCTTTATTATATATAATACCTATCACTTGAAAAATTATAATACATTTTCATATAATGAGATATGGGATAAATTTAATCCTTCAAGAAGAATGTTGAAGATGAAATGCCCTTTGAGGCCATGAGAAATTCAGAAACAAAATAAAATTTTGATAATGTTGATTCACATGAATCTAAAATGAAGAGAATGATATAGAAATCCAAAGACTCATTTCTCTTATATCAAAGTGTTTTAATAAGATAAAGAGAAAGGATAATGGAATATTTCCATTTATATTATACAAATGTAATATAATTTGGAATATTTCTATTACCTATCCAAAAAATAATGGAGTAGATTCTGAATATGAATAAAATGAGAATGATTACAAAAAAATCTAGATAGAATATCAAAATTTGAATCCATTATATGTACAAGAAAGAAAATATTTTCTTTATGTAAGAGAAATAACCCAATGAGAAAAGTATAGGAAGAAAATTAATTATCTATTAGTGAACCAGAGAATGAATAAAGTATGGAAATTTCTAATTTTATGGATTATACGGGGAAAGGACTCAACACATGAAGTAGTTGAGAATATAATTATAAATTATCTAAGTTTTACTACATGTTAGAAGATGATCATGATGTTTTCATGCGATAAATACCATAATCAATAATGGAAAATAATATTTTTTTGAAATAAAGCAAGAATATGGTTGAAGATTAAAATTAATTTGAAAAGAAAGAAGCATAATTTGTTTATGAAATCAAAAAAAATCATGTTGAAAGCAATTGAACATTAGAAAAAAATAAATTATCTTACAGATATATCTTCTTTGAAAAATATATAATTATCTAATACATAGTCTAAGTTTAATGAGGATATAATTTTTCAAAAAAAATTTAATGTGGACACAAATTTTTTTTAAAGTGAAGGTTAAATCCTTTAAGGAAATTGAGAAATCTTATATATGAGTTGAAGTCCAATTTATACCTGATGAATCTTCATATAATTCAATTTTCAGTAATAATACTTGTTCAAATTAAAAATACTATTAATCATTGAAAAATGGAATTTATGGGAATAATTCTATTATATTAATAGAATAAGGAAGGCATTATTAAAACCCATTAACTACAAAATAGAAGAGAATTGAAATTGAAATATTATAAAAAGAATGAAATTTTGGATAACATTTTAAGAAATATATTTTTAATCCTTAATGATTTATATTCCATGGTTTTTGATAATGTTATGGAGTGTTTAGGAACCATTCCTACACATGATGGTATAAAATGTCAATATATATGAAAAAATAATTAATTTAGGGGAATTCAATCAGAATAGTTGAAAGAAAATTTAAAGAAAAACATATTTGTCTAGACAAAAATTTAAAATTGAAATACTCAGAATAGATTTGAATGTATTGATGAAGTGTGTGGAATGTTTCAGAAGTGGGGGCATGGAGGAATGAATTTTATAACATGCATTTTGAAATAGATTTTCTATATTAATAATGAAAATAGTATTCTAAATCCCAAGGAATAAAAATAAGATGTAGTCGAAATTATACTGAAGGATATAAAAATAACTATTAATGAGTTCTCATTAGTGAATAGTCTTCCCACATGATAGGTGATCTAAATTTTTTGAAAAATATTTAGCAAAATTGAGCATGAATATATCCCCTTTGGTAATATTTTTTCTCTAAAAAATAATGGTATTAGATCTACTAAAACTGGAGCTCTAAATATGAAATTGAATGATATTTTTATTATGGAAGGGATGATGTAAAATATTTTGAGTGTCATTTAGATATGTGTTGATGGGTTTGAGGTTATTTTTCAATTAAAACTCAATTATAATTAATAATTAAAAGTATGGAAGGATAATTATTAAGATCTATAAAATTAATTGATTTTTTTTAATTGGAAATCCTTAAAATATTTGTTATCTTAGTGAAAATGATGAGAATATGCGATGAAATAAGAGGTTTTATATTATTAGAAAAAGAAACCTAAGAAAAATTTAGTGGCGGATAGTTTTCATAAATCTCAGAAATTTAGAAACAAAAATTAATGTTTGTTAGGAACATGTCATAAATGGAGAATGAGTCACAAGTCCCAAAAAAGGTATATATTATTTATTAGAGACCACATGAACTCATTCAAACTAATTTATTTGGTTCCCTGAGGTAAGAGTCAATAAGTGGTGATTTATATTTGATTAATTTCATTGATGAATATTATTTAATTACCAATTTGGTTCACATCAATCACATTTAAGAAGCCATTGATATGTTTAAATTTTTCAAGGGGATATGAAATAGAGTTAGGTCTCTTAAAAAAGATAGTAAAATAAAACCATGGAAAGTAATATGCACGTGATTAATTTGAAATATATATTATCAAATAAGAAATAAAACATCAATTCAACACACCATATACTCCCTGAAATAATGGTGTTTTATAGAAGAAAAAATAAAAGAATTATTGGGATGGAAAGAACAATGCTAGCTTTAAATAATGTCTCAATTTTTTTTGCAAAAAATATATGCATATTTGAATTCACATGTATATCTATTGCCTTTTTATTTATATTTCACAATATAATCCTCATGATATGTGTTACAAGAATAAACCAACTGTCAAACAAATCATTGTATTTGTTTTTACAAGGATTATACTAGTCAAATGGTGTAAGCTATGAATTTTTGAAGAGAAACCGATGAAGGGGTATTTTGGGGTAGCTTATAAAATGGAATTGCCTACAGGTGCAATAAAAAAGGTTACATAGGCTTTTATACTCTTATAGTATTAAAGTTATTGATTTTTTTTTGAATATGATGTTTTTATTGAGGATTAAGGTACGTAAACACAAGTTAGTGGTTAAAATAATTTAAAAAATATAATTTAGAATAAGTATAATTTGAGTAGAAAGTTATTTAAACCGAATATTATCAGTCTTCTGATAACGAATATATATCAAACTAGGGTTTAAAACATCAAAGGTTGAGAAACAATGTTTATATAGAGAATATAATAGAAAAACAAATATATAATTTGATGTAAGTAATATTCTCAAATGGAAGTCATAGACCTTGTAGGAACTGTTTTTCTAATAGAAATACTTGTAGTAATGAAGATGTTTTTGGTAGTGGATACAAAATAACACTATAAAGTCTATATAATGGATGTGAAATTATAAATTTTTACAGGGTAATATTTTGGAAGAAGTCATTATTACAAACTATAGGGTTTAACTCTTGATGTTGTTGTGAGTATAATGTGCTAACTAAAAAATAAAATTATATGGGTTAAAACAGGCTCCTAGAGTTAGGTACTCAAATCTTGATGGATTATTGATGAAAATGAATTTCATAAAATGAAAAATTGATATAGGTTTTTATTTTAAGTAAATGTCCATTGGTATACTATTTTTTTAAAATCTACATTGGTGACATAATTTTAAATAGTGACCATGAATAACATAGTGAGGAATTATTTAAGAAAATGAAAAAACTGCTTGAGTGGTTTATGATAGGAGTACCAAATTAAATTTAGTGATAAAAAACTGAGGATAATGTAGATTTTTTATTATTATATCTATAATAATATGCACATGGTTTTTTGAAAAACTTTTACATGGAACAATCAGGAGAGTTTTAAAATCTTATTTTATTTGGAATAAAACCCCGCAAAAAAGAAAAAGGATGTAAGATCGATCCAGAAGATTTTACAAGAGTTATTGGAACTTTTTGAATTTTTGTTCATAAATATCTACCAAATATATAATATTGACCCCATGTGGTAGTTTTTAGAGTGACCTAAAGGAGTCATACATTCATGACTCAAATTGGGTTCTAAGATATGTGAATGAATCATTGAACTGTGTACTATTTTAATGTGCTACTGATTTGAAAATTCAAGAATTCAGTGATATATATTGGAAATTTTATATTATTAATAGTTTAACACCCATATTTTTAATTTCTTAGATTTTTTTAAATATTATTTTGGTTATTAGTTTTCACATGGTTTTCGGGTGTTCTGAGATTAGATTTGGTGTCTTTTGTGTTCATGATCTAAGTCATTAGTCATAGATGTATTGGATTGTATTTGGCCTTTTAATTTATAAATGTGAAGGTGTGAGGATAATGTGTCTTGTAATATAATTTGTGACACTATAATTAAAAACATTTGTGGGTTATGTTGTTGGGGCAGTTTATACAATTGAGTTTTCACTTCGTTTCGGTTCATGATCGTTTTCCACAAAGATAGGCTATGCATGTTTGTAATTTTCGGCATTATTTCCTCCTTTCCATGGACTATGTTTCCTCCATAAGTTCATAATGAATAACCCCTAGGCTCACCTTGAATCCCATAACCACCCTTTAATTTATAGAAAAATGGAATGATTTTGGGTGGCCATAACCGGCCACACGGTTTGGCCATAAGATTAGATAAACCATGCATCCAAATCATGCAGCCCTATCCAGATCATTAAAGAAAATTTTTATTTCACTTTTTTCCACCAATAATAAAACCAAATCCACCCATTTATTCCCAATTTAGACCTTATCATCCATGGGAGGTCTTCAGTATCCCCCCAAGTTCCATTGGAACTCATATTTGAAGGGATATTTAATGGGGAAACATCAAGGATTATTCAAGTAAGTGATTTTCTCTTCATTTTCATCCTTTTCCTTTGGGTTAAATCCATCATCCTTGATGTTACAAATGTCAAGAAATTAGGGTTTCGTACCTAGGGTTTATTTTTGAGTTTCTTGTTCTAATATTGGGGGGTTTAGGTTGGATTTCACTCCCTAGTGGTGCGACGATAGTGCAGTTGAAGTTTAACAAAAGGAATTGGGGTATTTGACACAAATGTTAGGCGATTCCATGTGTAAGAATCCTAAATGGGATATATTTTAATGATTTATATTTTTATTATGATCATCTTCAATTGTTTTTGGTGAGAAAACCACTTTAGGTAGGATTAGTTAAGTGGTTGATTTTAAAGTGGGATTTTTTGTGAAAAAATGAGTGTTTTTCATGTGTATTTTTTGTTATCTCAATTATGGTTATATTATAGTTCATGAAATAATTTTATTAAATGGTTTTAGGGATTAATATTCTGGTTTGGTATCATATTTTTATGAATTTTGTTTCAAATGAGGTTTCTTAGGTGGATTCTATGTGAAAAGTGTTTCCATACTTCTTGGATCTGTTTTATGAAAGTTTTAAATGGTTTATTGATTTATATGAGTGGTACTATCATGTTGGAAAACTGTTTTGGTAGGATAATGTTTTTGAAATGGACCATTTTTCTATAAAAGGGTGGTTATGTTATGTGTACCATCTTTGAAATGTTCTATAAATTTTTTTAATGTATTTATTGAATTGTGAAAGAGATGTGATACATGTTGTGGGCTATTTTGGTGTGAGTATGATGTTAAAAATAATTTTAATTTAAAAGGGGTATTTTGTGAAACATTTGTGGGATGTTTGATGTTTATATGATTTATAAATGGAATATTC
The DNA here is from genome assembly GCA_963277665.1 of Viscum album. Lineage (NCBI taxonomy): Eukaryota > Viridiplantae > Streptophyta > Magnoliopsida > Santalales > Viscaceae > Viscum > Viscum album. The sequence goes on from OY728164.1 coordinate 177,427,976, forward strand.
AAGTGAAAATGGTAGTTTATAAAACCTGGAACTTTATTGAGCACAAAAGGGAAACTTGAGTATCTAGGTGGGTGGACATTTACTAGTACTCTAGTGATCCAGAGTGGTACATCCCAATTTCACATAGCATGTTTGATGATGAAAAAACTAAAAAAATAATGACAATGATGATGTTGGGGACCAATATTTTATGGATTATTATCTATCTAGTGGATCATGTTCATGAGAACAGATATTTATAATGCTTACTTTCACCGAGATATGATGTTCATGGGGCTCACAACTAACTGGTGCCTAGGGGTTTTGAAGTTACTAGTGCTCCTTGAGTATATGATATTCATGATTGGAATTGGGTGTGTTTGGAAATAAAATTCAAAATAATGTGTGTTTTATTTAAAGGTGTCCATTTTTTAAAATATCCCACTTGAAAACTATTTTCATTAAAAGTTGAATCCCTTTGAAATTGTTATTATTTTTTTGGATTATAAAACATGCAAGCTTTTTATCGTTAAATTTTTATCACATGGAATATCTTTTTAGTGGATTAGTCTCACACCCTACTTACACCCTTGGGTGTAATTAGAGTTGATTTTGTTTTTAATAGGTAAGGGCAAGGTCATTCATGAAGGCGGTTCATGTTGTTATCTCATTCCTTGGTGCGGTGTTGTAGAGATAGTTTGGGGCTCGTGTCCCCTCACCATGTGGTGGTTCTAGAGTTTTACTTACTACTATCTTTTTATCATGGACCCCTTGAGTAGTGTTTAAAACATTGTATTTCAATTATTAATTGTATTAAAGGATTGTTTGGATTAAATTTTCAGATTCATTTTTTTGGATTTGTTTTTTGTTTTATGTTTATAAATGTAGGTAAATCTTTCCCAACATTTATTTTATGATTCCCAAGAAATTTTTCCAGCCTACGGGGATCGTAAAACCCCTTTGGGCCTTACCACGGACTGGGCCAGGCGTAGTTTTTATGACGATAAAATTTGGTTCGTGAAAAAATGGTTTCAAAGGATGTTGATCTTTTTGGGTAATGTAATTTGGGGAAGTGTTGGGATAGTCCAAAGGTTGGATTGTCGGGACATGGAATTCTAGTTATAGAAAGTATTCCTAGCTAGTACACCTTGGGATGGAATTCAAGTCACCCTGGAAATTTGGGTTTTGTTCGAATTCTTTAGTTCTTGTGGGTCATTGATGATTGGGGTAAATGAGAATATAGTTGGTTCAATGGTATCAACGAGCTTGCAGAGCCTGACAAGCCATGAGGATCTAAGTATATTACCTAAAACATTCTCTGTGATGGTGAAGTGATTGGATTATGGCTGTAACCATTTTTCAAAGTCACATTCGGACACTAGCATCCTCTTGTATTTCCTTGTGTCTTTTCTTTTTGGAATCGAGGTAATTTGGGTTTAAAGTAAAAATGAAATGGTTTTAAGAAACGTGAAATTATCAGGAAACAATTTTATAATATAGTTTAATTTGATTTATTTCAAAAAGGATAGAAATGAATTTCAAAAGTATTTTGAAATGGTAAATGGAATGTCTTCAAGACTTTTAAAAGTCTGAATTATGTTAATGTGGGTTTTGAAAATCTGTTTCAAATAGAAATTTCTGAACTGTTGAACTGTATTTCGAATGGAAGTAAGTGTTTTGGAATTTCAATGTTGGATTTTAAGGAAAATTTGGATTTGATAATTGGTGGGATTTTGTAAAGTTTCACAATTTTTTGGAAATATTTTTTAAAAGTTCATAAATGAGTTTTTAAATGAGTTGGTATGGGTGAAATAGAGTTTTTGTAAAACATGGCATGTTAAAAGTGAAATGAAATGTTGTGAAACTGTTTTGTATGATTTGAAAGTATGTTTTAAATTAAATAGTTGGTTCTTTTCTAACTATTCTTGTGAGATTAAAATGGTTTTTTGATTATTGTGGATGGAGAATTTGAGAAAATGAATGTTTGTGTTGAATGTTTGTCTTAGGAAGTGGAAAGAAATTTGATATGAAAATTGGTGTTCTCATCGGTGAGAGCATGAATGGGTTATATTCAATAAAATTGGATGATTGTAGGGATGTATATGTTATGGGTTCCTGGTGTGGCATGGAAACATGGATGTGTGAGGACCAGGGGATACCATTCATAAAAGCTCAACCTACCAACCCTATTTTGTTTTAAGAATATTTTGAAGAAAATTGTTGTGATTTAATAATGTGTGTTTGGGAGATGTGGTTTATGTGTTTTTGGGATTTTTTGTGTGATGTTTTGATATCAAAAACTCCTCCTATTTAAATGGTATTTTTTTTCTTACCGGTGAGTTTGGCTTAAGTGTGGGATTTTGAGAAATGTTTTGAGAGGCCATTACGGTTGTTCCTATCATGTGTTTGGTTATAGTTTGTTGTATGATGTGACCAAAATACTATCTTGGATGGGTCCTTGGGTTTTTTTGGATAGGGTATGCCCCCATAAATATTAAATTCATGATTGAAATTTGGCCAATGGTGATTCACCATTGGGAGATCCTCTAGTTTATCAAAATAAGGAATCTATTCTTGAAACTTGGAGATTGAGTCTACCCCTTTCCTTTCCTAGTTTTGCAGAACCTCTTGTAGTGGAAGATAAGTTGTGGAAGGTTGAATTAAACCATAGTATCTTACCCTTCCTAAGTCATTGAAGGTGGACACACTACACAGTTGTTAGTGTAAGATGTTGTCTAAGAGGTCCTATGGGTCTTTTGGCAGTCTCTTTGAAGCAGGGGTTCATTTTAGGCCACCGGGGTGGAAAATCTTTTAGTTAGAGGAAGTTAGGCATTCTTGCCTAAATCACATGCTACATGGGTCATGGTTCAAGGTCCCAATACTTCTAATGTATATATTCATTTCTAGGGTCATGTTTGGGGGTGTCTTATTGTGTTTTCTTATAAGGGGAAAGGTGGATTTTTCAAAACCTTTTGAGTTATTCTGCTTAAATTAACGTGTGTTTCTCTTTCGATAATTTTTTTAATCCTCGTTTTGAGTAAAGTTGTATTCTATTTGTTCCTCATTCTGATGTTTATTATTTTAAGGTGAAAGAGGTGATTAATGTGCATATTCTAAGTCCATGTCTTGGTGAAGGTTTCATGAGAAGGAAAGCAGTTTGTAGGATGTGTTGTTTCCTAGTTATGTTGTTGGATTGGGCTGTAATCATTGTGACCCCAGAGGAAGAAGTTCTATTAGGAGGATTCTAAATCCTGACTGTGAGGTAGAATATCTTTCAATCATCTTATCTCCATCCGTAGGTCCCGAATTAAAGCTGTCATGTAGTCAGGGAAATCCCAAGGTCATGAGAGACTTTTGTCTAATTCACTTCCTCAGTATAAAAGATATGAATAGTTTTAATCTATGATGTCTTCATCGTGCTCATGCTGAGAATTTTTTGAGGTCATACTTTTCCACGTGGGTTTCCTTTTAGTTTTAGAGAAAAGTATGAAATTTGGTCTGGGAAGATTGAATTTCATAGTTTGTGCATGGTTAGTATAAACTATGTGCCAACCCAAGAAACCGTGTGGTAAGAGACATAACCTACAACATGCTCTCCGCACTACCGTGCGTCTCGGCCTTGTAAGTGTGTGGCTAGGGTCAATTTCGTCAGAGGCGACCACACGGCCTCTGCACGGGTTGGGAAACCATGCAGACTTATCATGAAGTCATGAAAACTCTTAAAAATTTGTGGTCTTTTCATGTCGTCACATGCTAGTCAGTTAATATGGATGGTTCTTATGGTGGGGAGACCCACCATGGGTGTCATGCATCTTCTTCTTAAATAATTGTAATGTTAGATTATCTTTAATGGTGGGGAGTTCATTCAGGTCTCCCCATATCAGGGACTCTGTTTTGTCATTGGAATTATCTTGGAGGTTGGTAGTCTCATTCAGAGCTATCAAACCCCCAATATCTTCCTTGGGTACACGTTGGTGTTAGAGCAGGCCCAATAGTTTGTTGAATGATGAATGTGGTAACGTTGTTCAAATTTTTTGATCATTTCAAGTACGTTTCTAGGGCCTCATATAGAAGTGTTCAAGGTGGTTTGTTTTGGGATTTGGTTTGATTATATTAAATTTTTCTGGAAACTGGTGTAGGTTTTGGTTTGTGAGAGTATTGTTTCCCTAATTGATCAAATGGAGGTGTTTTGTCCTTTTGGGGTGGGTGAATCTTGACAAGGGAGTCCATCTTGGTCTGTCAGTTGGGTTTGGTTTTATCATCTGTAATTTTTGTGGCTTTCTGAGTGTGTAAAGCATTATAGTGGGGTGAACTTTCACACAATGGTTTTTAATTTTCACTTAGTTCTGGTTCTTGATCGTTTTCCTCAATGTAGGGTGTGAATTGTTTGTAATTTTGGGGCATAATTTCCTACTTTCCTTGGCCTATAATTCCAATATAGTTTCCTCTTTAATCCCCCTAGGTGTTCCTTTATTTTTTCCATTTTCCCCTTCAATTTGGAGATAAAATTACAAGTTTTGGGTGGCCAGAACTAGCCACACAGTTTGGATGCACAGTTTTCTAAACCATGCAGCCAAACCGTGCAACCATGTCTAGCTCATTAAAAACATTTTTTAATTCCAATTTTCAATTTCATAATAAACCCAAATTTTTCCATTCTTCCCTATTTCGACCCTAGAATCCATGGGAGGTCTCCAAGATCCATCAAGTTCCCTTGGAACTCATTTTTGAAGGGAGATTTGATGGGGAAACATCAAGGATTCTTCAAGTAAGTGATTCTCCCTTCATTTTCTTCCTTTTCCTTTGGGATATTCCCCCTTCATTGAAGTTACAAATTTCTAGAAACCGTGGTTTCGTTCCTAGTGTTTATTTTTTAGTTTCATGGTCTAATATTGTCGGTTTTATGTTGGATTTCACTCCCATGAGGTGAGATAGTTGTGTAGTTGAAGTTTCTCACAAGAAATTTGGGGTCTGACACAAATGGTAGGTGATTCCATGTGTAATAATACTAATATGAGTTAGATTTGACTCATTTATATTTTTATCATGATCCTCTTCCATAATAATTGGTGAAAAACCCATTTTAGGTATCATTCCTTAAGTGGTTGATTTTAAAGTTCCATTTTTGGGAAAAAATGAATGTTTTTAGGTGTATTTTTTGTTTTGTCAATTAAGAATGTTTTATGGTTCATAAAATAATTTTATTAAATGGTTTTAGGACTAAATATTTTGGTTTGGTGTTATATTTTTAGGAATTTGGTTTCAATGGAGGGTTCTTAGGTGGATTTTATGTGCAAATAATGACTATACTTCTTGGAATTGTTTTATGAAATCTTTAAATGGTTTATTTGATTTCTATGAGAGGTGAAATCATGTTGGAAAAATGTTTTGTTAGGACTTTGTTTTTGAAACGGTCCATTTTTATGCAAAAGGGTTGTTAAGTTATCCTTTCCATCCTGGAAATGTTTTATAAACATTTTTAATGGTTTTATTGAATTGTGAAAGAGACATGAAACATGTTGTGGGCTGTTTTGGTGTGAGTATGATGTTAAAAAGAATTAAAATGTAAAAATAGGTGTTTTTTGAAATGTGTCTGGGCTATTTGATGTGTGTATTATTTCTAAATGGAATATTCATGTGAAAATGGTAGTTTATAAAATGTGGAACTTGTTTGAGCACAAAAGGGAAACCTGAGTATCTGGGTGGGCGGATGTGTACTAGTATGATATTGATCTGGAGTGGTTCATACCTAATTCACATATCATGTTTTACAATGAAAACACTAACTAAACTATGATTATGATGGTGTTGGGTACCACTAGGTTATGTATGATTCTCTTACTAGTGGCTCGTGTTCATGAGAAAAAATATTTATTATGGTTACTTTCACCAAGGTATGAGGTTCTTGGGGCTCAAAACTAACTAGTTCTAATGGGTGTTACTGTGACTAGTTCTCATGGAGTATATAAAATTCACCATCAGCATATGGTGTGTTTGGATTTAAGATTTCGTAGAACATGTGTTTTATTTAAAGGTGTTCATTATTTAAAATAGCTCACTTGAAAACTTTTTTCATTTAAAGTTGCATCCCTCTAAAATTATTTCTAGATTTTCTTTATTTATAAAACATGGAATCTTTTTATCTTAAAATTTTCATCACATTGAATATATTTTTGGTGGAATCCTACTTGGATTAGGATCACACCCAACATACACTATTGGGTGTAGGTAGACTATATTATGTTTGTCACAGGTAAGTGCAAGGTCTTTGGTGAAGGAAGTTCGGGTTGTTAGCTCATTCCATGGGAAGGAGTTATGGAGAAGGCTTGGGGTTGATGTCCCATTACCATGTGCGGGTTCTAGAGGTGTACTTTCTGTTACATTTATATAATGGACCTCTTGAGTCTTGTTTAAAACTTTTTATTTCAAATCTTAATTTTATTAATGGATTTTTTGTTTTAAATTTTCAATTTTTTTTGGCTTTGATTGTAGTTTTATGTTTATATATTTAGGTAAATTATTCCCAAATTTTATTTTATGATACCTGAGCACTTGTGCCAGCCCGTGGGGATTGGGAACCTTTGGGAAATTCCACAGACTGGGTAAGGTGCCTATTTTGATGGCAACCGGATTCAGTTCATGACATATATCATATTCAATTTAGGTGTAGCATTATTTATTTGGGAGTGTTGTAAAAGTTGGTACAATAATAATAAAAAATAGTGATACCTAGCACAAAAATGGAGATGTTTTTGGATTCTACCCATGTAAGAACCAAATGTTTTATGGATGACTATTTATTTAATAGATTTGAATATTGATACAATAATTCCAATGAAGATATCATGTAAAAATCACAGAGGAATAAATATATCAAGGGATCATGTTCAAGATATTAAATCCAAAGTCACAAACATGAGTTATACTTTTATGAAGGAATGAATGTCATATATGAATGATCCATAGTTTTTGAAAAGGTAAAAATTATATTATTTTTCAGTTAAACTCTTGATTTAGATATCTTATTTGCATATACCCTAAAGATGGGAATGAGGGTTGGTTGGGTTGTTTTCTAGAAACAAAAAAGCAATAGGGTTTTATGTTTGTTACAATTCAATTGCAAAATGATTAATTGGAGTACACAAAGTGTAATAATTAAACAATGTGCAGTATCCTAAGTAGGCCAATTCACAATGTGTAGATGGGTTTTCCAAGTGGATGGTCCCATGCTTTAAACAACCTTTAAAGGATGAACACAACATTTAAATTTCCAATTTCAATTTTTAAAATAAGGTGTATGGGCCTCATTCTCTAACAAACTACACCCCCTTCCTTTATCTTGCACAGTATCCCCTGAATACTATCTTTGGATTTGGTACTATTTTGCAATACAAACTCTATTTCTTCAACCATGAGTCTCATTTGATCTATACTGGGGACTTAACTATTCCAATTTCGACTTTTTCTAATTCTCTTCTCCTCAGTAGAGTTATTTTGGTGCAATAAAATTTTCCGTATTTCAAGGGTTTTGTGTATATTTCATTTTTTTATGATCTAGAAAAAATTTGAGTTCGATACGAGATAAATTTTTTACCACATGTATATGGTAGGTGGTCTATAGATTTCTCTCATAGTTTGGTTCTTTAAAATATTAGTTTCTATTATGCCACACGATGGAATTTCTAGTATTTAACCTCAAATAAATTTGACACCATTATTAAATTGTTCAAATCCTTTTTGGATGCAATTTGAGTACATTTTTTATGGTTGGTGGTCATTCACCTTAACCTAGGCCGGCCATGGGGTTTTTCCTTGTATCTTGTCCATGTTATAATACCACACTAGGTGAATATGAGCACACAAATTTTAGTGGGAGAATTCATGTGAATTTATTGAATTGTTAAATATTGTGAGAGACTTTAAAAAACTCATCATTTTCAAATGAAATGAATTATTTTCATTGAGTTGATATGAGAAGGGTGTTTCCTCCTTTGGTTGTGATTTCTTTTTAATAGAATGGTTTATTGGTTTATAAGGAGAGAGTAGATTTGAGTTGTTTGACCACTTGGATTGATAATGGTAATGAAATGATTAATTAGTTGAGATGATGATTTTTTATGGAAGATTTTGACTTGGAAGAGATCCTTGGATCCTTATTTTATAGGAAGTTTTGGAAATTTCGACTCCCTTTGGTTTTGATTACGGTAGTGGATGTTGTGGATGTGATTCTCAGAGCCCTATTCTGTAAGATTACAAGGGAATTACTACCGCTTAGATCCAAATTTATTGTACTCACATTGAATATTATTTATTTACATGATCATTGAAAGATACGTAATTATATACTGAGCTTCCTTAAAGATGCTGCTAGGATTTGATGGGGATTCCTTGGTATTCTAGACCATGGAAATTCCCCATCATGGTCTAACACAGGAATAGATAACATAGACTATTATGGATGTTATAAACTAGATTACATGAAATAGGCTATTGGTTTTTTACATGTGATTGCATGGTATGACCAATGTGGATATTTTAATCTATGATTTATATGTAGTCCCGATATTGGTTTTAGAGTTCAGTTGATAGACTAGATATTATCACACATATTTATTTATACTTAAAATTTCCCTTGATTATGGGATCTTGAGTATTGTTCATAGGGATCCATGTTTGGCGGTATAAGATCACCTTTTCATGTGACACCATACATTATTAATTACAATACCTTTGATTTACTACACACTTTATTGTTTATATTACAAATAATGGACTTGTAATTGGCACCATTGGTGGTGGCTTACTGAATGTTATCTCAAAACCTATTCAGGCAACCATTGGGTACCCTGAAAGACTTCATGGATGTTGGTAGTGATTGAGGAAAGATCCCCTTATACGTTATATGATTCATCTATGCTTAGGAGTAGGGGAGAAAATGAACAAGCTAGGATCATGATGATATCTAGAGATAGTAATTTTTATTTTTTGATATATGTATTATACTAGAATCTTGTATACATGTTTAATGCCTTGTAGAGACATGAAATGGTCATCATATTGTATATGACTGCTTTTGTATTTATTATTATTATAGTATTCTAGTTTATTATCTTATATATTGGTTCATATTATTCTTTATCAATAGATGTATATTATTTCTACTTCGGTGTTACACTATAAAATGAGGGGATATTTCTCTACATACACACCATAGTCTATCGCTTCTAGTCTGAAGCCTCTGGCATATCTGGAGGTGAGCTTGAGTCCATGTGACCCACTAACAGAGAGCACAATTTAGTGGCACTCGGGTTAGGATTTTACAAATTGAAATCAATGTTTTCAATTTATAGAAATACAACATTGAGGAAATAGATATAAAATTAAGAATGAGTTTGAATTTGGTATTGAGTTGTACCTGGGAGTAGCTAATCCATGTACAAGAAAAAGGTAAATTTCTAAGAAAGAAATTGATATTTTTTTGGGTTTTCTTATTAATGTTTTTTTGATTCCACTATTGGGTGATATATTTGAGGTTTGATGTTTATTATGATTAATTTTTTTATAATAGACCGTTGAGATGAGTGAATTCGATCTCACGCCTCATTTTGGACCTTACAATATTCTCATGCCAAACATATTCCATTCAATCTGGGATGCATTTATTGAATCCATGATATGTACTATGTGTACCTCGATTGGTATACCTATTGTTTGATAAATAATTTATGCATGAAATTTGAAATATATCTGACACATTGAGTTATTTCCATAACCCAAATAGTTTTTTCCTGCCTAGGCCATAAGAGACACCCTATGTATTTAATTATGGAACATTGATTCACGGACTATTGGCCACATGGAATAGAACATGTTATGGTATCAATTAAGTGGATTTCAAAATTTGGTTGATAAGGTTCATGGGGCCTTATGAATTAGAAGTGGGGACCCATTTAGTTTGATGATACAAAGATAATTTTAAATACATATGAATTTAAATGAAATTGAAATAGCGAAACAGAGAACTTGACCTAGACCTGACTTTAGATTGGGTAGTAAGCAGTGTCTATAGTGCTTTTGTGACGGTTACTTTTTAGCCTGTCCTGGATTTAGGAGAAGTCACTAGGGTGGAACTTGATTATAAGAAGTAATCAACCGATCTTATGCTTTTATATTTGTGGCATGGTCACAACTAAATAATTTTAAGGCATGTGTTTAGTGACCCGGTCTTGATATACATAGATATTACATAACATTTATGGAATAATAAATAAATTATCCAAACAAACACCCAAAGAACTAATTATTTTTAGGACAATAAAAATATTGAAATGAAAAAACTAGTACATAGGTGAGATATATTATCTCTCACTATGTTCTCTATGACAAGAACCCCTATTAGACATATCATATAATAAAAATATGATCATAATATGGGAATTATAAAATGTGTAGAGATTAGATGCTCAATAAGGGTAAACAAGTGAGACATGTAAGCATAAACATGGGCATAGGGGTATGAGAAAATGATCATGAAAATAGAAGATCATACCATTCATATCAAAGATTATACAAATGAATCATGGCATAAATCTTGGTAGTTCATAAGACACGAATCATAAATAAATAATTAATATAATCCATTAAATCACAACATAGGAATAATACATGGAAAAATGGAAGAAACATAAGCGTATATAATGATTTCCATAGTAGTGAAGGCATCACTACTGAGGTCATCTTAGAGGAAAAAGTCCATCACTGAACTGGGTTCACACCCCATGTCAAACTTGTATTACTTAGCTGGTTTCACTCCCCATTCTACCCTTGTCATACTAAATAATGTTCATTTCTCATTCTTGTAATGACTATCTCATGAGATATAAGTCATTACCCAATGCATTGGAAGGACATACATGTCCCACCCATCTCATAATGAAATCATACATACATGTGTCAAAAACTCATAAAAAATCATATCATAACCCCTGAAATGAAATGGGTATCATAAAAATGTAATTATATAATAATCTATGAAAAATACATAGGTTTTGTAATCATTTCATCAAAATCATAACCCGTGAAAGAAGAAACATATTTCTTAAACATACAAACCATGAAAGATAAATAGATTTCATAAACATTTAACCCATGAAATAGAAACAAATTTCATAAATATATATCCAATGAAAGATAAACATGTTTAAAAAAGAAAATGAAATTATGCCTAGACCATTCAGAGAAAGAATATGAATATAACATTTGGTTCATTTCCTAGAAAGGCATGACTTACCTCAAAAGATGTAATCTAAGCCAAAAATTAATTTTTTAATATTTTTTTAAAAAAACAATTCTTTATGAAAATATCATTTCATCTTTGAAAAATTCATTTTAATGAACAAAAACATTTGAAAATAATATTCATTTAAAATACCTTAAAATGTATAAATAAGACTTCAAATCATTTTAAAAACCTTTTTCTGTTGAAAACTTATCGTATAAGCATCAATAAAGTTAAAAATTTTTATTCCTTAAAAAAACATTGAAATTTTTTAATTTAAAATCGAAAATGTTTTTAAAATAGTTTAATCAAAAATAAACTGAAAACATATAATGAAATAATGAAAACATTGTTAAATCCATTAATTTCAAAATAACATTGAAAACTTTTATATAATTATTTAAATCATCATGAAGACAATTTATTTGAAAATAAATTTTAAATTTCATAATTATGGCTTGAAATCATTTTGAAAAACAATTGTTTGAAAATAACATTGAAAACATATAATGAAACTTCAAAATGTTTTAAAAACAATTACATGAAAAATTATAAAAATATTTAAAAAATATTGAAAATAGTTTTATAGGAGAAATACTATTAAATTTTTTTTACTAAATGTTATCCTCTTTAAACATGGAAAATAATTTCATTGAAATGGAGGTGGTTAAATTTTTACATGTTTTATGAGTTAAAGATAATATTTCTTTTGTTTAGTAAAAAGGTAAGAAAATTTAATTATTCTGAAACATACAAGTAGTTTCCATTGAAAAAATTGTTAAAAGATAGAAATGGTAAAAATGACTTTTTTTATATTATAGGAGAATAATATAATATTCTAGTAAACCCTTTTTATAAAACACGGTTAGAAGGAATTAAATATCTGATAAAGAGAGGGTAAAGTCAAGCTTTCTTGAAGACAATGTCTTAAATATATTTCCTATCAATGAGTTAAAAAATTGTCAAAATATATAAATAGATATTTAATAACCACAATATTATAGAATTCAATAATTTTCATGAGAAATGGATTATAAAATTTCATTAAAGGAAGCATAAACATACACAGTCACGAAAAATTATGAGAGTGTTTCTATAAACTGTTACAACATGGTAACATCAAACATTAATCACTATGTAAGAAAATGAAATTAAATGAAGATTTAATTTTCTTTAAAATAAGGATATAAATGATATAACATTTCAATGGAAGTATATACACCTCATGGTAAAATATATGATCATGACTTGGCATGTGACTCAAAGAAGACAAATTGAGACAAAATTACATTACAAATTTGGTAACATTTAAAACATAAGTACCATGAAATAAAGATCATAAAATTTATACATAAATAAACATAATTTTACATATAACAATCATATAAAACATCAATGGGATGTATACACACCACCCAAAAGGAATGTGTAGTGAACAAAGCATGTATCTCACAGAAAAAAAGTGAGATGAAATTCTCTATCCTTGTGTCTTGAATATCATCGTACTCATTAAATAAATTTTGTATAATAAATATAAGTATATTATAAATCTATCACCAAAAAATATTTTTATATCTAATACCTTATATGTTTTTATTATGACCTTATTTTACCTGGTTATTAATAATCATATGCTAAGGTCTCACTTCAAGTAATATTTGATTTCGTTTTTAATGTATCTTAATTTGTTACATATTTTTTACTTATAATAATATCATGAATTTGAGAATAAATAATTATATAAATATCATGTATATTACATATATGTCTGTAATTATAACATATATAATATAGAAGTGTGAAATGTAATACACTATTCATGGAGACGGTAAACTGTGGTTGTTTCCATTTTTATTATCGTATTGAAAGAATGAAGTTAAATGACATAGGTTTATATATATATATATTAAGAATAATTATTATATCATATATATAATTTAATTTCACTAAATTCATAATTGATACATTCCATGTAGTGAGTGAATGAATCACATCACTTTTAGGTGGTGAAAACCCACACTTCCGCAAACAATATTATCATATTTAAAATACAGGGAAAATCTAATGGTACATGTTCTAAAAGGATAAAAGAAGATTAAGGAAATAATATGTTAAATATATAACATATATAGAAATATTTTCCATCATAATTTCCATAGTGATAGGTGGTAATGAATAAAGAACAATCCTCATTTTGTGAGGTTGTAGTTCATCGTACATCGAAACAATATGTTCCCATTAAACGGAGGTGTGTGTAAGTGTAGTTTGAACCATTATTATAAAAATACTATTATATATATTATACTAGTGTCTTCATACAATCCTGGAGTAAATATAGGGTATTGGATGGAGAAAGAAAATAATATAAAAGAGCTTCAGAGAAGTCGTTACCTCTTAATCGGGTAACTCCTTTTGGTTTGTACCAAAATGATTCCTTGGGTTGATTTCATCCCAAGGATAGAAATATATAAATAATTAAGGCATGTCTGTGAGTTTATTTTTTAGATATTTTCTGAACCTACATGGTTTTAGATGTGTTTAAAATAGGGAGAGATGGTAACCATTTATAGGGAAGGGAAATGATAAACTTGTCATTTTTGAAAATAAGTTAGGTATACCCACGTTTTTATATAAAAAAAGTCATAAAACACCAAAACAACTCAATAATTTAAGGTTAATGGCCTAAACATGGACATAAAATGGGTTCTGAGCATGTTTATAAGTCATTTTGGGTCTTAAATTTAAGGTTTTGAAATTCGTTAACCTAATTTTTCTCTTAACTATTTTAATTATTTTCAATCACTATCACTAATATTTTTAGTCAAAATATATGTTAATGTAATTAAAAATTATATATTTTTTATTCTAGATATGTAATCCATTTTTACAAATTCTAATTAGTTAAGTGGAAGAAATTTATTTAAAAATAATTTCACCGACAGGACGACCCTCTGATTTTTTAAAATAAAAACATTCGAAAGTTTGCTATGTTTTTATAACCAATTTCAATATGAAATTGATTCCACTGACCTAAATTATATTAATTTATAAAATATTTATCTAATGAAACATTAAAAAAAATAAAATATAATTTAACCATATAAATTAATTATATGAAAAAGAAATTTTGAATTAAAATTCAGTATTTTTTACTATTCATTAAAAAATTGAAACCATACAGAAAAATTCAAAAAAATTATCCTAACATAATTTTATTGTTTCAATTTCATAGATTAATTTTATTTTGATATATTAAATCTATAAAATTTTAAAAATTTGGATTCAAAATGGGATGACCATTAAAAGGTTGTAAAACTACTTTTCTAAAATTGTAGGGTTATAAGCCTAAAATTGGGTTTGTTTTTATATTATATCTATCGAATATATTTTATAATTATCAAACATATTTTTGGAATATATAACATATAAATTTTATTAATTTCATTCAATACTAGTAATTAATTAAACTTATTAATATAAATCATCTTTTTCACATAAAAATAGACTTTTATAAAGTCAATCCCTTTATATTAATTTGGTTTTTATATTAATTTATAAATATTTGGTAACAAATGAATTAAACTATATATATTCATAAATTAGTTAACCCTATAATAATGAATTTAATGAACATTTTATGTCCTATTAAATAATAATATTTTAATAAAGAATTATTGTCCGGTAACACTCGATCTTTCATGTTATGTAAGCCATTGAGGAAAGTAATTCTTGCATGTAACATAAGCTAACCTCAATATTCTGTGTAGATAAAGATAAAATATATATTGTGTGTAGTGCATGATTAACTTTATATTCCATATAATGCATGCCAGACACAGTTCTTTAATATAACATAAACTATTTTTAGTGTTGCGTGAAATGAAAAATATCTAAAATATTAAATTAATTAAAATAATAATAATACAAAAAAATAACGGGGTGTTAAATTATACCATCTTAAAATCAATTTATCCGTAAAAATTCATGTATGTTATCAAATTTCTAATATTTCAATGTTATTTTCATTGAAACTGACTTTATAAAACTGAATAATAAGACATACATTAAAAAGGGAATGTTGGAAACATAACTATTACCAAAAGTAATGTATAAATAGAGTTCTACATAGAAGAATACAGGTGGTAAGTAAAAACATGGAGTCTAAGGGTATGTGTAAATATTTTTATGGAGTGATTGAGGTCATCAATCACAAATGAGTGAATGATCAATGAAAAATTGAGGACCTCAAATTCATAAATCTATAATGATTGAAAATGATATCAGTTCAACAATAATTATGGTATTAGGACAACACATTTTTTTATCATTATATGATTTTTGAGTAATTATTTTATTGAGCAAAAATGTAATGAAATATACTTTTTATGTTTCAATAAAAAACTTATTCACATTTTGTTCTTTTATATATTTCTAATTCATCCATTACTTTATGAAATGGATGTCCAGAAATTAAATTTGATTTCTGAAGCACTAAAATACAAATTTTGTAGATCTTAATGCCCGTAAAAGAATGAAAATTATAACTATTTTTGTCTAACAATCCTTAAAAATCAATTTGGTTAATACATTAATATCTAACCAGAAAAAGAAACACTAGTATTTCATCATAAATAATTATTCATCAAAAATAATTATATATTACCCAAGACATCATATAGGCCAGTTATAGACGTGAAACCCTTATCATCCTTTGGTCACGTGTTCAAGACTTGCGGCCATGATAGAATTGATTGGTTGTTACCCGACATACGTGATGTCCTTTTCTAAAACCGCACTAATATAATTTTCTTAATAAAAATGATGGAATTCCATGGAATTATGTTAATCACTAAATATCCTATTAACCAATGTTTTCAATACAATCTCAATACATAAATAATTTCAATGATGTTTAACATAATCTTTTCATGAATAGTTATGAACCTTCTAAAAGATTAAAACAAAAAGCTTTATAAATAATTATAACAAACTATTAAAATTTATACCCCTTATATAAAAATGTACCTCTTATTTTTCACATTCTAAACATGTGAATACCTCTATAGTAAATCCATATGAAACATGATAATTACCTGAATTACCATAAATACCTTTTGAAAAAATGAATACTTCCTTATTACAATTATTAATAGGTACATTCATTAAATCTAAGAAGTTTTAAACATCATTCTTGATGACATAGACCACTTTTTCTACAATCAGATATAGGGTAATCTGTACCGTCGTTTTTTACTTATTTATAACCAATATATCTGTATCCGTATATCATTATATGAACGTTAGTCATTAATTATGGGTCACCTTACCTTAATCAAAATATTAACTTTCCATGAAATAACCATTTTACATATCCTTTTTATTCCTTAATGAAATCATATTCTGAAAATATTATATATTTCAGGATTCCTATAACAAAATCATTGAATTCCAAAACAAAAATACTTCATTCATCCAAAATTATTATTAAACCATTACTTATACTTCATAAATTTATTCCTTAATTCCTCATTCTAATAATTTTAAATTTGTATCATGTTTTAAGGTTCATAAACCTAAATCTAATCATTCTTATTTTGTTTTATGTAAAAAATATTGGAAGAAAATTAGACACCTTTCACATGTCTTTTGAGGCATGTTTATCCTTAGAAGTACAAACAATACTGGTTCCACCTTCCTGATTCTTTTTAGGATATTTCAACACAAGAAATCAATTTTCATAATTATCATACATTCCTTATCTGAATCATTCAATTTTAGTCATGTAATTTCTAGTTCTCTCCATTGAATAAAACCAGAAAGCATATGGTGAGAAACAAATATCATAGAACAAAACCTCATAATCAAGAAAAATTTCTTATAAGATATATAAATCATAACAACAACATTTCAATCTATGATACCTAAGGTTTATGATAGGTTTTTCAGAGTCATATTATATTCAAATCCTTTTATAAATTTTCATGATGATTTTTTGAATTTCAAGAGCATATCCCCCAGGAGTGTCAAACTAGGCGTGTAGTAATGCCAATTATCATGAATTAGATTACCCCGAGTCAGGCCCTTGACATATTGGTAGATTTGATAACCTAGGAACATCTATGTAATATCCACATATATTTGTAGTATCTAGACATGGATGTATTTATAGGGAACTAATCAATCTATCCTTTACCAGAATTCAAGGTCATTTTTCTATACATTAACTCATCCTTATAATTCTCCTTAGATACATCCTTCAACATATCCATAGAAATATACATAAGGATCCCACTAATGTTTCTCATCCTAGTTTCCAAATGTCTACTAATACTTTTATCTGATACTGTAATGAACCTGGATATTCATTTTAGGTATGGATCTTTATTTCAGGTTGGTTTTATGGAAAAAGTAAGAATTAGGAAATCATCAAGGTACACTCCCTGTACTCGGTTACTACATGTAGCCATGTACTAGTCATGTAACGGCCAAGTATATGGTCATGTAGGTGACCTGGATGACCACCTAAAGAGGGGGATGGCTGAGTCTTGTACACAGTGTGTACATTAAATTAACACACCACGTACTTTTAATTTTATTTGATTAATCGTAACAGGGTCACGTCTTATCTCCATAACATTCTTCTTCATCACATGTATCATACAAGAGAGCGATGTATGGACGAAGATCTTCAATATCTCCCCATTCCTCCATTCGAGCTCTGATTGAGATGTTGTTGGGAGCGTTAGATTCCCACCGGCGAGTTCTCTCTTCCCCTAGATCCTCCCTTCCTGATTTCTCCCCTCTCTTTAGTTATCTAAGGTTTATCATTTTTAACCTTTTTGTAGATCAACATTGTTCTTTGCTGATTTAAGGGCTGAAATTCAAGAGTGTTGATTGTACCACATCAAGGTAGTTGGTTTTTGCCTTTATTTGGTTGTCTTTGGATTATATATGCTAAAAGGTATGCATACCAATGTTTAGGGTATTGCGTGGTTTGAAATTAATCTCTATTTAATACCTATTATGGGGTTTTTGATTGAGAAAGGGTTATTGCTTAGGCCTAATGTTTAATACCTCGATTATGGATGTGTTTTCCATGTTTGATTTTTTATGGCCATTTGGTTTAGAATTTCCTGTCATGATTTATTCGTTTCTATGCCTCGTGTTGTTAAGATGGATTTACTGTTTATTTTAAATGCATGTGCTTCTCATTGTGAAAGTATGAACATGGGTAATTGACAATGATGGCCTTCAGAAGTAATGTAATTTATGTATAATTGTTGTTATGTTGAACCAGAGATATTGACTATGAGAGCTGGCAGGTGTTCATTGAATAAAGGGGTTAGACTGTGAGAGATACCCAAAGGGTCGTTATTAATTGAATGTTGGACCATAGGGCATTGACTTTGAGAGATGCTCATTAGATATTTTATGATTATTTATGCTATGTTGACCCAGCGGGTAATGACCATGATAGCTACCTTGAGGTCATGTATAAATTATTGATGCCATATGGACCTAGTGGTTTTGACCGTGAGAGCTACCAAGGTTGTCATTTGTATTTGATTAGTGATATGTTAAACAGAAGGGGTTAGACCATGAGAGATTCCCAAAGGGTTTTTATAAACAATTGAATGGTGGTGATGAGTCTGCCAAGCCAAACAACAAGTTGGAATCAAACTTACTTGTTTGTTTAGATATTATTCTGAGAATTATGTTGTTACTATTACTCGGGGGGGTATAGAGCCTAGGATAGATATCAGGATTCATTATTCAATGGATTGAATAAAAAATAATTGTAAATGAATGTAATTGGATACTGTAGGATGGTTTACTTTTGTGTACTTCTTATTTAATCACATCATTTTTCATTTTTCCTTCTATATATATTCACTGAGAGTTAGGCATAGATATTTTGGAAGTTTCATACTATGATTCATCTCACACCCTATTTGGGACATGCTTTTTGACCCAAACAGAATATATGGTTGTAGGAATAGATAAGGTAAACCTCCCTTATTCATCAGGTAATTCAGTTATATTATAGTTGGAGAGCATGGAACCATGTTGAGGCTAGCGATTCTATTAGAGTGTACTATTTTTTGCAATTGGGTTTTAGTATTGTATTTCCTGTACTGTGACTTGTTTGGTTATTTTCCTAGACATATGTGACATGGATCTTATATATATATATATATATATATGTACTCTAGTTGATTTTGTTATCAGTCTTCCTCTATTTACTTCACTTGTATGGTATTACTGCTTCCGCTAAAATTTATTATTTGTTATTCTACTGTGAATACTCTATCAATGAGGGAATTGTTTCCCCATTATCAGACCTTTTCCATCAAAGCTAGTTGGTACCCTATGGAATTTGGGGAAATTATCTTGAGTTCATCTGACCCACCTAGTACGGGGAACCATTGGGAGGCACCTGGAGCATGGAAATTACAAAGTGGTATCAAATCAGGTTCTTTTCCGATTTTCTTACTGTTTGGATCCTATATGCAAGGATATAAAGGAATATTTTGTTGGAAATAAGCTGTTCCTGGGAGTAGCTAACCCGTGAATAGGTAAAATCCATGTAACTTCGAATATTTGAATTTTTTATGGTTATTCAATTGTTACAGTCAATTTGATTTCACCATTGGGTGACTAACTTGTTTGTGCTGTTATCGTTGATATTATTGAGGTCCTATTTATATTGAAACTCATTGAGATTAGGGTATTCCATCTCATGCATCATATAAGAACTTGATACAGATCACATGTCAAGCATTCTTGTCATTCCTTTTATGATTCATCACCGATTGCATGCTATTGTGATAGATATTGTTCTAGATATTCATGATGTTGTGACAGTTGTATTGATAGAATACCTGCTATTTTGATTTGGTATTGGAATATGTAAAGTTTCATTTGGATGGATGCCAAACTTTGGACCTTGAGGTGTTATGGGCACATTTGGATCATAATTTGGTGGATCATGTTTTAACATTAATTTAATTTCTTTGAGTTTTGATATGAATAAGGAATCTAAACACTTATTCATAGGGAGTATGGGCTCCCATTGGTTGGAATTTGTCATTCTTTAGACAAAATTTTCTATTTTTAAGGTTTCTGGAAAATTTTTAGAGGCTTACTATCCAGAAACCCATACAACATGACATGTAGTGTTATGAACATATGCAATATGTTCTTCTGTTCTAGATGAAAAACATTTATTAAGTACACCCTGTGTACTAGGAGTACAAACCACGTAGTGCTTGACCGTGTGACTGATTATGTGAGTAGAGAAACGAGGTTGGGAAATCTTTGGTGGAAAATTGCATGTAGTATACATACACACCATGTTGTAAAGAACCGTGGATCTGGCCATGTAAATGAAATGGGTGGATGGAACATAGTTTATGCACAAAGTGTTATGTTCATGCATGCCGTGGGGATTTGACAATGTAACTGACCGTGTGACTAATGACATAGGTGGTTAGAACATAACTAGTACACATCGTGTCGAGGGTGAACACATTATGTAGTGTTACATGGGAGAGAACCATGTAGTTCTAGCCCTGTAGATGAAATTGGGAAGGGGGAGATTAATGTACACGTTGTGTGTCACGAGGAACACACAGTATGTAGGGGTATTACACGACCAGGATTGGTGGAGGTACACACCCCTGATAAGGCTTAGGAGAACATGTCGTGTGGTGGTTATATATTCCATGTAACCCTGTTTTGTAAACTATTAAAGTTATCATATTTTGTTCCATTATTTCACTACTAGGTTTCAGTCCTAGATAATCATAAACAAAGTTGTGTGCTTTACCTTATTAAGTCATGCCACAAAGATGTCCTCTGCTTGTATTCCAGTTACAAGGCGGTGATTAGACTCTGTAAAGGGTAGATCAGGGAATACCAGCAGATCCTCCCATTGTGCCCATTTTGAAACCAGCTGTTATAATAGACGTAGGTGCTGATACAGAGTTCTGTGAATTCTTTTTGAAGAAGTTACATACTTTTTAGGGAGCACCACATCCCGAACCATCTAAGGAAGAATTTATGATGGTGTTCTAGCTGCACAATCCTCCCAATTTTTCAGGGGATTGAGGACCATAGGCGACAGAGTCATGGTTGGAGACCATGCTTGATATCTTTGAGCATATCTAGATTCCTTCAGTGAGTAGTGTGGATCTCTTGATGTACATTC
The DNA here is from genome assembly GCA_963277665.1 of Viscum album. Classification (NCBI taxonomy): domain Eukaryota; kingdom Viridiplantae; phylum Streptophyta; class Magnoliopsida; order Santalales; family Viscaceae; genus Viscum; species Viscum album. The sequence goes on from OY728164.1 coordinate 177,449,443, forward strand.
TATGTGATTCTTCCAAGATATGGTGGGATGTTATCTCATATCTGGGACGTCATTGAGATATGGATTGTAAATAGTTGTATAGTAACTTCTATGATTAATTCTATCCTGATACGTTGAGGGCCAATCAAGCACAAATGTTCATGCACTTGGAGAAGGCCACTCTTTCAGTGATGGACTAGTCCACTCATTTCATAGAGATTTTGCGCTTCAAACCTGTTCTAGGAGGTGATGAGTTGTATTTATTAAGGGGATTTGAAGATGGTCTCAGGTATGACATCCAATAGTAGGTGAATATCTTCAGGCTGGCTTCAGTGATGACTATAATAAACTAGGTGTTGATTACAAAGTGAAATCTGAGGGAGTTGGGAGTTGTGATCTAGGGTGGTTGAGCATCCAAGTCTAGTACTCCTTCGACATACAAGCTGAAGCGTCACAGGGATCCATCACATGATGTTTAATTAGGTAGTTAGGTTGTATGATACCAGTGTTGGATGTGTGGGAAGATGACACCTCTGTGCCTGAGAGACCCAGTCGAGTGCTGATCTTGTGGAAAGATGTGTCATCTACAGTGTTTTTTATAGTTTTCCTCACCAGAAGCAAGTGACATGGGTTCTGTTATGAATCCCCATTCAGGAGAAGGACCATCAGTTTCTCATTAGTCATGAAATGGTAGCTCGTCAAGCCATTTAGGCCGAGAAGGAGGTCATGGCTGTGGTAGTCATGCTACAATATTTCAGGGATATTCAGGTGGATCAAATCATGGTAGTCAGGCAGGGTCGCAGGGTCACGGTACATGTTAGACTTTTGTTGTGGAGCATCCCCAGAAAGAGGAGGATCTTGAACCCTCAACGTTTAGAGGTACGATTCTAGATGACGTAGATTTAGATTCTAGTATTTTTGATATAGGGGCTTCCCATAGGTTTATATATTTTTCCATTGTGGAGATCCTTTGGCATGGTTTCTTTACATATGATGATATTATGATTCTAGAAACTCCGATGGGAATTAGGATTACTAGTGTATGTTAGTTCAACGAGTTCCCTCTTGAGGATGGAAGGTATCACTTCTTATAGGGCCTCTATGTCTTAGAGATGAAATGTTACAATTTCTCTCTTAGAATGGACTATTTAGTCTATTTTCAGGCCTTTTTTGACTGCTATCACTGTTGGGTGAGTTTTACATCACTAGAGGGGGGTATTTTCTACACAAGGGAGAATGGGATATCTAGGAATGTAGAGCTGGACCCAAGCATCATGGGTTATGATAAATTAAATCCTAGATTTCTATTTTATATCTAGATGACCAGGGAACTTCACAGATAGGATTTCCTCCAGTGGTGGATCATTTCAGAGATGTTTTTCTAGACGATGTTTCAGGTATACCTCTGGAGTGAGAGGTAGATTTCTCTATTGAGCTAATCCCAAGAGTGGCACCAGTGTCCATTTCTCATTGTAGGATGGATATACAAGAGTTACAGGAGCTCAAGAAGTAGTTAGAGAAGTGGTAGGAAAATTGATTCATCTGACCCAATAGTTTTTCTTGGGTTTTTTTATCTTTTTTGAAAAAAAGTTGGATGATACCCTCAGACTTTGTGTGGATTATTGGAAGCTGAACTAGTTAATGGTCAAGAACTGATATCCCTTGCCAAGGATTGATGATCACTTTGATTAGCTTTGAGGATCATGTGTGTTCTCAAAGATTTAATTGAGATCTGGTTATCATCAGTTGCACATTTGACCATCATATATACATATTACAGTATTTTGAAGCAGGTATGGTCTATTTGAGTATTTGGTTATGCTATCTGATCTCACAAACACACCAACAATTTTCATGGAAATGATGAACTTAGTGTTCTATCCTTAATTGGATTCTTCTATGGTAGTATTCCCGGATGATATCTTTGTGTACTCTCACACTCTACATGACCATGCCAACCATATTGAGATCATTATGAGTACTTTGAGAGAGCATCACTTATATGCTTATCTCTCCAAATAAAACTTTTGGATGGACCAGATTAAATTCATGGGTCATGTTATATCAGAGACAATAGTATCAGTGGACCTAATCATTGTGACAGAAGTAGTTTCCTTAGAGCAGCTGAAGAAGTTCTTTGGGTTATGAAGTTTTATAGGGATGGCTAATTACTATAAACTCTTTATTCAGGACTTTTCACACATAGAAGTGCCACTCAAAATCCTGACTATGAAGGGTGAAGGGTATTTGTTGATAGATTTTTATGATTCATCCTTTCAGGAGTTGAAATGGAGATTAACTTCCACACTGATACTGGTTTTCTAGAGGCGAGAAAGAGTTACACCATTTACTATGATGCATCAAGTATTGGGCTCGAAGCAGTGCTTATGCAAGGGGAAGGAGTCATTGCATACGGGTCTCGGTAGTTGAGGACACATGAGAGGAATTACCTAATGCACAATCTCAAGTTGGCTGCAGTTTTTCATGACTTATACCATTGGAGATATTATCTTTTGGGAGTGCATTTTTTATATACACTGACCACAAAAGTCTCAAGTATATCATACATAGTGTGATCTGCATCTGAGATAGCGAAGGTGGGTTGAGTACCTTCAGTCTTTTGACTTCGAGCTTTCCAATGTGCTTGGGAAAGGAAACACAGTGGCTGATCCGTTGAGCAGTAGGACCCAGATACAAGCGGTTCATGAAGATAATGGCGAGTGGAAGCTTATGGCACTGTTCTCTGAGATTCCTTTAGAGGTGCATGACACACAGGGGTAGAAATTTTATTCTACTATAGCTGTTACCCCTACTCTACATGATCAAGTGTGAATGAGGAATCTATCAGATTCTGAAGGTCTGGTCCTATGGGAGAGTGTGTTTGGCATGGAACCTATTCTTGGGTGGACCATAGTCAACGATGAGATCATGAATTTTCATGGGTGAATTGTGTGTCAGGAGAAATACATGAGGATTTGATGTGATATTTTCATTCGTCAGTTTAGGCAGTTCATCCTGGTGTCACCAATAAGTATTGAGATTTACATCGTAAATATATTTTATGGCCTGGACCCCTCTAGTCCATTACTTTGTGAAAATTTGTTGCTTAAGGTGTTCTGGGAGGTCAAGGTGACTAGGGTGTGCGTTTGGGTGGACTTCTAAAGAAGGAAAAAGGGAAATATCTTTCGCACAGTTGGTGAATGGTTTGGCTAAACCGTTCATCCAAGCTGTGCAAGGTTGGTGTTGGAGGCAGTAGCTAACGCACGGTTAGCGCATGGTTTATCTAACCCTGTGAGGAGTGTTTGGCGAGGAAGAAGATAACGCACGGTTAGCGCACGATTTGTTAAACCATGTGAGCACTTATAGGTAGATCCTAAAATTGTGGATCTGAACTCTTTTGCCTATAAATTGTTCGTTTAAGCCTCTAAGTGGCCATATCTCGGGATTACCCTTCCTTGAAGATAAGAGAACCTATCCCAATCTTTTTGTAAGCGATCCAAAGGCTTATCATGGAGAATCGAAGCCGGTTCCTTGAGGTATATGATCTTTCTTGATCTTTCTTGTTCAGTTTCTTAGATCCACTTGGATCTACTCCTCCTATTCCTTCAGTTTCATAGATCTCTGCCCGTTATGGGTAGATCTAAGTGTGTGGATTGAAAAAATGATGAGTTTTGGTCTTGGTTGTGTTACGATAAGGGATATAAGGAGAATTATTGGAGGATCACCCTGGCTTCTTGTGCGTTCTTCGTTTTTTTGGGATTTCATCAAAAATCATTAAGGTAGGGATATTAACTTCATCTCTCTCTCTTTTGTGCATCTTGCAGGGTCAGCATCCTCTTGTTTTTATGAGGTACGGTTGAACCTGTAAATAAATATAATAACAGGTTAATGAACTAGTTTTGGGAAGTTTTGTTGATATCATAGTTCTAATTCCATCAATGCTTATCCTTTTATTATGTTGTGAACTGAATAGGCTTATGCATACTGAAAATCACAGTCGTTGGGGGCCTTTTCATGCACAATTAAATGTTTCCCTATGTTTTTGAATTGGTTTGTGGACGGAATTTCATAGAATGTGGAAATTTGATAATCATGTATAGTTGGATGATTAAATCAATACCTGGAACCCTTGTATAATCACCCCGATTAAATTAAATGAAAGAATTAATTTTGTGGGTGCTGGTTGGGGTTTAATTATGTGTAGGGGTGTTTCGTGGGTTGTTGTGGAATGGGTGAGCAGCGGGTTTGCAGTTGGCTTGGTTTTGGATTGGCGTGTATCATATGGTTGTGATGGGTAGCAGAGCTGCAGTGAATGGTATCGAAGGGATAATGATGCGGTATGGGTATTGTTTCTGAGGTGTTGTGGTTGTGGTAGTTGGAATCAGGGCTGTAGGGATAGGTTGTGCAAATGAATAAAAGTGGAAGAGTTAAATAATGAATTGTTGGGCATGGTAGTTGATTAAATATGGAAAATAAATTCAATTTATTAACAGAATAAAGAAAATAGTATTGTGTTGCTTGCGTTTTACCAAAATTTATTTGTGGTTGGCCGGGATATGTTTCACAAATTATTGATCTACTTTGGTTGTGGTCAGTTGCTCGGTTGTGAAGGAACTGATAAACTAAAGCTATTGAACATGAAAAGCTTAATGGGGTTTGGGGCTATTAATTGTGTGCATTCTTTCGTTATAGCAGTGTCGAGGCATGTGCTCAGATCTTTTGTGAAGAAGACTTAGGATGGGATGAGTGGTTGATATATTTATATAAATCTGTATGTTTTATGTTTCTTTACGCACCCAACCCATGTTGAGCACTACGTGCCAAACACCCGTGGGACAGGGGCTGGGATTATCAAACATCCAAAGGATGGGTGATTATTGTTCTTCCCTGTGCTCCCTCTTCCAGGTTCTATAGCCCAAGATCCTTTGGGCAGGTTATGACAGTTGTTTACCAAGAGTCATCAGAATGAGGATGTGATGTGTTCCCAAGAGTCTTCGGGAGGAGGATGTGATGTGGTTCCGAGGTGTCTTCGGGATGAGATGTTGTTATGGCTGAGGATTGAGTGACGACGGGATATGGGATGAGATGTGGTTATGGCCGAGGATTGTGTGCCGGCGGGATAATATAAGCTTCTTATGGCTAGGTTGCAGCACTAGCTTGAGCTTCGTATGGCCAGGTTGCGGCACTAACTCAAGAAGAGGGGGATGCATCAGAGTGTTAGGCGTGAGGGCTTGAGCAGTATCTAGTGGGAAGGTGGTTAAGGGTACCCATACTTTGATAATATTACTACACTACTCTATTGACTTGCGATATTTGGTGAGTGTGTCTTGTAAGGTTGGGTGGATAGATTCCTTGCTAGGATTTGGTTCCTTCTTTTTTCTCACGGGGCATTAGGATGTCTCCCCACCTATACACGAGGGCATTAGGTTTCCGTACTGAGTATACTTATATGCTCACCCAATGTTTACTTCCATGTTTTCAAGAGGACTTCAAGGATCGTGTGGGACCTTTCTAGTTGGGTGTTGGAGTTTTGCTGGGTGTAGTTTTTGTTTTCTTTTGGTGTGGTACTTTGGAGCTTTTCTTGTACTTGTACTTTTGTTTCAGTATTGTTTAAAACATGCATATGGGTTTGGTTTTGTGTTTATTCAAATTTACTTGTCCCATTTTTTGTGTTTGACTCATCCTATTTCCCGATATTAATTAATAAAAAGGGTAATGCCTTCCATAATTCTGAAAACTCATACCCTTGGTGTTAGTCGCCACTCCGGGGCCTACTGGAGGCGGGACTCGGGGGTCATTATCTCCCTTTCACCATTTCCAGCTCAGGAGGGGCATCTTTTGTGGGAGGGGGTCATGAATGAATGGTATCAGAGGCGGGGTTATTGAGAGATAGGATGGAGTCTGGAGTTAGAAGAGTGAGGATTGCATGGGATGGTAGGGAAACAATGTTGGCTAATCTTGGTGCATGACATAGGCCAGGGAACACTGACTAGGACACGGGATTTTAGGGCCCCTTGTCATCCGATGCAAGGACTCTGAGTTTACCAAAAGACCAAGTAAGACTACACTAATTATAGGGTAGAGAACCTAGGAAAGGAACATGCATCATAATGACTTGTTTTCTTCTGTTTTTGGAGAATTTTGGGGATTTAAAATGAATAATGAGTCTAAGAAAATTTAAGAACAATGTTCTACACTACTCGGGCTTAGGCAGTCCTTATTTACCTTGCAACTATGGAACCTGGGAGACGACCACGAGTATTGCAAGTGATTGAGGCCCAGGAGGTTGACTTGGATAATCGAAAAAGGGATGACTCAGAGGAGGATAATGATCATAGGAAGAAGAAGCTTCGAGCCTTTCAACAGCAGACCCACGGGAAGTACGAGGGAAGCATCTCAGACATGGAGACAGAGAGCTTGCTAGAGGAGCTAGTGAAAGCTTTCAGCTTGATCGAGGCTCCGATAGAGTATTGGGTTCCTCTGGCTGTGATTCAGATATTTGGAGCATCGCATAAGAGGGGGACTCTTTATCTTGGGGAGAAGTGGGAGGCCGAGGTCACATGTGCTGACTTCGAGAAGGAATTCTGAGTGGAATTCCTCTCTTCCACGATGAAGGCTGAGAAGAGGTAAGAACTACTCTCCCTCCAGGAGGGGAGTATGTAAGTGAGAGGGTTGGAGATCAAGTTCATGGATGTCATTCTCTTTGCTCCCGACCTCTTTCCAGATGAAGAGTCTTGGGCGAGAAGTTTGGTGGAGGAACTTCGACATTCTCTCCAATATGCTATTACTCCCTTCACCTTACCGAAATGCTTGGAGTTCCAGAAGAAAGATGATGTGGTGGAGAGGATGCACACACTGAGGGGGTGTGTCGCCAGAAGGAATCTAGTTGGGCTCATCGAAGGGGAAATCCGTCAGCAGCATGCCTCCAGCATTAGGACCCTCGAGGTTCCGACCAGTAGAGAGCAGGAATCAGCAGTTTCAGTTCTGATGTCCCAGTTCCCACCATTTTCCATCAGTCCCATAACCAATGTATTTCATCTATGGCAGTCGTGGACACCTTCGGAACCAGTTCCAGAATGGAGTATAGTACAACGGCGGTGGACCAATACAACACCGCCTCAGCCACAATAGTTTCTAGCCATTCCCTTCCAGTAGTAGCAGCAGGGGCAGCGAGCTCCCGCTCCTCCGAGGGCAGACGTAGCAGGAGGAGGCCGACCTCAGGGCACTCCATAGGGACCTAGACCAGGGCGTGGTCAGGGTGGTGGCCGACAGCCGAGAGGTAGAGGAACTGGGTGTGGGCAGATGCAGGCCACAAAGGCAGCAATTCTAGCAGGGCCAGAAGTCGTTCGAGGTACGATCAGCTTGTTTAGTACCCTTTCTTATGACTTTTTTGATTAAGGAGCTTCACACTCCTTTGTTGTTCCCAGTCTAGCCTGTGCCTTGGGCCTAGACAAAGAGACACTTTCCATACCCCTAGTTTTGAGTACACTAGTCGGAGGTCAGAATAGCTTGTCTTTTTGTTGTCGGGGATGTAGGTTGATGTTGGGGCCACACCAATCTAGTGGATACATCCCTTTACTGCAAATTCAGCCATATGACGTCATTCTAAGCATCGACTGGATATTCTCGGTGTGTTCCATCGTCGATTGTTTCTGAAGAAGGGTTGTGTTTTCAGTCATAGGTGGCCGACGTGTCACATTCATCGGTGAGCGGGGTTTCCAAGAGGGCAGCTAGCATGGGGATCACTTCCTTTCCTTGTTAGCTAAAATGTCAGTGGAATCGAAAGATACAGAAATGGTGGAAGTCCCAGGGATCGTCGGTGATTTTATGGATTTCCCGAAAGAGGTGGGGACTCTACCCCCTCGACGTGATGTTGAGTTCATGATAGACTTGCAACCTGGTGCCCGTCCAATTTCAATGGCTCCCAAGCGGATGACAACTTCTTAGTTGTGGGAGTTGCGGATTCAGATTGATGATCTGATGAAGAAGGGTTTTGTTCGACCGGGTGCACCACCATGGGGTTCTCCAGTCTTATTCGCAAATAAGGAAGATGGTGGTCTCAGGCTATGCATATACTACTGGAGACTGAACCAGGTAACCCTTAAGAACTGTTACCCCATCCCAAGGATAAATGATCTCTTTGACCAGTTGAGGGGAGTTGGTTGGTTCTCTAAGATCGATCTGTGGTCTGGATATCACCAGTTGATGGTGAAGGAGGGTGACATCTCAAAGACTTCCTTCAGGTGTAGATATGGGCACTTTCAGTTTGTAGTCATGCCGTTCGGTGTTACAAATTCACCATATGTGTTCATGGGACTCATGAACTCCGTCTTCCAGAAATACCTGGATCGATTCATAGTCGTGTTTATTGACGACATTATGATATACTAAAGATCAGAGGAGGATCATGCGGAGCACCTGAGAACAGTTTTAGAAGTCCTTCGACAACACAAACTCTATGGGAAATTGTACAAGTTCATGTTATGGATGCAAGAAGTGCACTTCCTTGGGAACGTGGTGTCCAAGTAGGGAATAGCGATGGACCCATCGAAAGTCAAGGCAGTTGTTTCTTGGGAAGCAGCCAAGAACGTGGAAGAGGTTCGTAGTTTCTTTGGATTGGCAGGTTACTACCGGAGGTTCATACCCAACTTCTCAGGAGTTACAGTACCTTTAAAATCCATAACGAAGAAGGATCGAGCTTTCGTGTGGGATGAGCAGTTTGAGGAATCCTTCAGTTGTCTATAGGTAAAGTTGGTTAGTGCCCCAATACTGAGATTACCAGAGGAGGGAGTAATGTTTGAGGTATTTTGTGATTCCTTATGCCAAGGCTTGGGGTGCATACTGATGCAACAAAAAGGGTTGATCTCATATGTGTCTAGGGAGTTATGTCCTCATGAATGTAACTATGCTGCCCATGATCTAGATCATGCGGCGGTTGTGTTCACACTGAAGTTGTGGCGACATTACCTCAATAAGGAGGGATTCATTGTCTTCATGGATCACAAGATTTTGAAGTATATCTTCTCCCAGCGGGACCTGAATTTGTGGCAGAGAAGGTTGATGGAGTTTTTCCAGGACTACTTCTTCGAAATCTCCTACACCGGATGCAAGGGAAATGTGGTGGCTAGCACTTTGAGTAGGAAGAAGGACGAGGTTCAAAAGTCGGTAGATGTCTGGAAAGCGATGGAAGAATTGGTTTCACTACACCTCGATGTATGGGAAGATTGTGGTAGAGGTTTTCTGTTTTAGATGACAGTGCATTTCTCCCTACTAAGGCAGGGGGAGGAGTCTCAGTGGGGAGACATATGGAGTTAAGTGATGCACGATCAGGAAAGCTAGGGCAATGCTTCGGAAGGATGGTCGGAGGATGGTCTAAATCCGATGCTTTTTAGGGGGGAAATTTTTGTTTCAGAGGCAATGCACGAGAGAGTTCTTGGTGAGTTCCACAAATCACCCCTATAAGTACACCCGAGATCTTCCAAGATGTACCAGGTCTTGAGAGGGTAGTTCTAGTGGCCCGGGGTGAAACATGCAGTAGAAGAGTTCGTAGCAAAGTGCCTTATCTTTCAATAGGTGATGGTTGGACACCGCATTCCAGGAGGTCTGTTACAACCTTTTTATTTCATCGAGTGGAAGTGGGTTGACATCTCGATGGATTGCATCATGGGGCTGCCCAGAGTTCAAGGGGGCTGTGACACCATCTTGGTAGTGGTAGACCGACTAACAAAATAACCCCATTTCCTAGAAATCAAGGAGTCATGTACATTTGAGGCCCTAGATCAGAGGTACATGAATGAGGTGCTACGATTTCATAGAGTTCCGAGATCTATAATCTCTGACTGGTATACCCAGTTTACCTCATGGGTATGGAGAGGATTGCAACATGATTTTGGAAACTGGCTATACCTCAGCACTGCTTTCCACCCCCATAAAGATGGGCAGACAGAGCCCACCATCTAGACTTTGGAAGATATGCTACAGGCATGTGTTTTGGGCCTTGAAAGATCATGTTCACAACACTTTCCTTTGATAGAGTTCTCTTAGAACAACAACTATCACTCTACCATTGGCATGGATCCTTTTGAAGTTTTGTAAAGGAGGTCATACTGCTCACCTGTATGTTGGAAAGGGGTAGAAAAGCAGGTGTTCTTGGCCCGGAGGTGGTGCAGAGCATGGCAGAGAAGTTTCAGCTTATGCGAGAGTGGATGAAGGCATCTCAGGACCGGAAGAAGTCATACGCCGATAATAGGAGGAGACCCTTGGAGTTTGAGGTTAGTGACCACATGCTCATGAAGGTCTCTCCTTGACGTGGGCAGTGATGATTCGGAAAGGGAAGCAAGCTTTCTCCCAGGTTCATTGGGTTGTTCGAGGTATTGCGGTGGGTTGGCAAGGTGGCTTATCAACTGGCATTGCCGGCACCGCTGCAAAGGGTGCACGACATCTTCCATGTGTCTCAGATCCATCGGTACCTGCACAACGATTCATACGTCCTCGACTGGGGAGAGCTAAATATCAGGGACGAAGCAACATTTGTGGAGCGACCCGTGATGATCGAATATCGTGAAGAGAAGGTGCTTCGTGGGCAAACCATTCCTTTGGTTCATGTGCTATGGAGGCATGGTGGGATTGAGGAGAGTACTTGGGAACGCGAAGCAAAGATGCATGCCCAATACCCAGAGTTCTTTTTAGTTTATCCTATTTTGTTTTGTACCTGTTTAAGATATAATACTTGACCTAGTTAACTATGAAATGTGTTTCAAGTGCGTAAGGAGTGTCCTGAAATGTGGGGAGGGGAGGACCTGGCCCGTAGTTAAAATTCATTAATGTGGATGCGCCTAAACCCGTGCGGGCAAGTCAGTGTCACCCAAAGATGATAGTATCTTAACATAAAGTAAGGAAAACACCTCACCCACATGACCAAACGGTTTAATCTTTTGCTTTGCATGGTTGCATGGGGGAGAGGAGCGGTATGTTTGTGTTTTTCCAGGAGATAGTTGAGGAAGGGGGGGTGCTCCTTGGTAACACAGATTTTTTCTCTTGAGAGGTATTTTTCAATGGAGGGGGGGGGGGGAGTAGTTCAAACACCTCTTCTTTCTTCAGGTCTGGTTTGAATTATTGAGGGAGAGAATGTTTTGAGAGGTATATGTTGTAATGTCTCGAACCTCTCCAATCCATTACTTTGTGAAAATGTGTTGCTGAAGGTGATCTGGGAGGTCAAGGTGACTTGGGTGTGCATTTGGGTGGACTTTTATGAAATCATAAAGGTCAATATCTTTCGCACGGTTGGCACACGGTTTGGCTAAGCTATGCAGCCAAGACGTGTAAGGTCGGTGTTAGAGGTAGTGGCTAACGCACGGTTAGTGCACAGTTTATCTAACCGTGCAGACTAACCGTGCGAGGAGTGTCTAGAGAGGCAGAAGCTAACACACAGTTAGCGCACGGTTCATTAAACCATGTGCACTAACCATCCGAGCACTTAAAGTTAGATCCTAAAATTTTGGATTTTAACTCTTTTGCCTCTAAATGGTTCGTTTAAGCCTCTAAGCGGCCATAACTCAGGATTACCCTTCATTGAGGATAATAGAACCTCTCCCAGACATTTTGGAAGCAATCCAATGGTTTCTCTTGGCGAATCGAAGCCGGTTACTTGAGGTATGTGATCTTTCTTGATCGTTCTCGTTCAGTTTCTTAGATCCATTTGGATATACTCCTCCTATTCCTTCAGTTTTATAGATCTATGCCCGTTATGGGTAGATCAAATTGTGTGGATGCCAAATATGATGAGTTTTGGTCTTGGTTGTGTTAGGATAAGGGATCTAAGGAGGATTGTTGGAGGATCATCCCGACTTCTTGTGTGTTCTTCATTTGTTGGGGATTTCTTCAAAAACCTTTGAGGTAGGGATCTTACCTTCGTGTCTCTCTCTTTTTTGCATCATGCGGGGTGGTCATCCTCCTATTTTCATGACGTACGGTTGAACCAGTAAATAAAGATAATAACTGGTTAATGAATGGGTTTTGGGAAGTTTTATTGATATCATCGTTCTAATTCCATCAATTATTATCCTTTGATTATGTTGTAACCTGAATAGGCTTATGCCTACTAAAAATCATAGTCTTTGGGGGCCTTTTCTTTCGCAATTAAATGTTTCCCTACTATTCTGTATTGTTTTGTGGATGCAATTTCATAGAATGTGGAAATTGGTTAATCATGTATAGTTGGATGAATAAGTGAATACTTGGAACCCTTGATTGATCACCCCGATTAAATTAAATGAAAGAATGAATTTTTTGGGTGCTGGTTGGAATTTAATTATGTGGAGGGGTGTTTCGGTGGTTTTTCTGGAACAGGTGAGCAGCAGGGAAGCAGTTGTCTTGGTTGTGGATTGGCGTGTATCATATGGTTGTTATGGGCAGCAGAGCTGCGGTGAATGGTATCGAAGGGATAATGAGGCGGTATGGGTATTGTTTCCGAGGTGTTGTGGTTGTGGTGGTTGGCAGCAGGGCTGCAGGGTTGGGTTGTGCATATGAATACAAGTGGAAGAGTTAACTAATTATTTATGGGGCATGGTAGTTGATTAAATACAGAAAATAAATGGGATTTATTGACAGAATGAAGAAAATAGTATTGTGTTGCTTGTGTTTTCCTTAACTTTATTTGTGGTTGGCAGGGATATGTTTTATGAATTATTTATCTGATTTGGTTGTGGTTAGTTTCTTGGTAGTTAAGGAACTGATAAACTAAAACTATTGAACATGAAAAGAATAATGGGGTTTGGGGTTTTTTATTGTGTGCATACTTTTGTGGTAGCAGTGTCGAGTCATGTGCTCCGATATTTTGTGTAGAAGACTTAGGATGGGATGAGTGGTTGATATATTTATATAAATCTGTATGTTTTATGTTTCTTTACTCATCCCACCCATGTTGATTACTATGCGCCAAACACCTGTGGTATCATGGGTTAGATTCTCAAACATCCAAAGGATGACTGGTTATTGTTCTTCCCCATGCTCCCTCTTCCAGGTTCTATAGCCCAAGATCCTTTGGGCAGGTTATGAGAGTTGTTTCCCAAGAGTCTTCGGAATGAGGATGGGATGTGTTCCCAAGAGTCTTTGGGACGAGGATGTGATGTGTTCCCAAGAGTGTTCGGGATGAGGATGTGATGTGGTTCCCAGGTGTCTTTGGGATGAGATGTGGTTATGACTGAGGATTGAGTGTCGGTGGGATACGAGATGAGATGTGGTTATGGCCGAGGATTGTGTGTCGGTGGGATACTCTGAGCTTCGTATGGCCAGGTGGCAGAAATAGCTCGAGCTTCATATGGCCAGGTTGCGGAACTAGCTCAGGAAGAGGGGGAAGGATCAGAGCGTTAGGCATGAGGGATTGAGCAGTATCTAGTGGGAAGGTGGTGTTGGGTACCCATACTTTGATAATATTACTATACTACTCTATTGACTTGCTATATTCGGTGAGTATGGATTGTAAGGTTGGGTGGATAGATTCCTTGCTAGACTTTGGTTTCTTATATTTTCTCACAGGGCATTTGGATGTCTCCCCACCTATGCAGGCGATCTTTAGGTTTCCCTACTGAGTATGCTTGTTTTCTCACCCTACGTTTACTTTTAGGATTTATGGAGAACTTCAGGGACCATGAGGGACCTTGCTAGTTGGGCATTGGAGTATTTCTGGGTGCAATTTTTGTTTTCTTTTGGTATTGTACTTTGGATCTTTTATTGTAGTTGTACTTTTGTATCAGTATTGTTTAAAACACGCATATGGGTTTGGTTTTGGGTTTATTAACATTTACTTGTCCCTTTTCTTTGGTGTTGGACTCATCCTATTTGCTGATCTTATTTAATAAAAAGGGTAATGCTTTCCATAATTGTAAAAACTCATACCCTTGGTGCTAGTCGCCACTCCGGGGCCTACTGAAGGCAAGAATCGGGGGTCATTATCTCCCTTTCACCATTGCTAGCTCAAAAGGGGCATCTTTGGTGGGAGGGGGTCGTGATAGTATTGGTGGCCAGGTGTAAAGTTGGATGTAGCTGGTTTTTTCATGAGATTTTTCACCTGTCAGCAGGTGAAGGTAGAGGATTAGCAACATTCATGTAATTTACAGTAGTTACCCATTTCTAACTGGAAGTGGAATGATGTCGTGATGGATTTCGTGATGGGTTTACTATAGTCGCCTCGAGGGAATGATGCAGTTTGGGTTGTCGTTGACAGACTCATGAAGGATGCACATTTATAACCGATCAAGGAAACCTTTAGTGTTGATGAGTTTGGATCGTTGTAAATTTGAGATATTATACATTTTCATGGGGTTTCACACTATATCATTTCAGATAGGGATGTCTGTTTTACTTCTCATGTCTGGAAGGGACATATGAAGGGATTTTTCTACACAGGTACTTCTGAGTAAAACATACCATCCCTAGAAATATGGTCAGTCCAAGAGTACAATTAAGGTTTTGGAGGACATGCTATAAGCATGCCTACAAGATTTAGAGGGATCATGGGAGAGGCACAAACCCCTATTGTATTTTTCCTATAATATAATTTATCAGGAAATGATTCATATGGATGATTATGAGGCTTTTTACAGTATGCATTGTCAATCACCCATATGTTGGATGAAGGGAAGAGTGGAAGCTATGCTAGCACCTCGTCTTGTCAAGCAGACCATTTTGCAGGTGGAGTAGATTCGTAAGAGGAAGGATACGACACAATATTATTAGAAATGTTATGTTGATTGATATAGATGACCTCTGGAGTTTGAGGTCAGAGATCATGTTTTATTCAATGTCACACCGAGGATGGGACATAGGAGGATTAGGATACAAGGGAAGCATTCATCGAGATATGTCGGGTTGTTAGAGGTTTTGGGCAGAGTTGGGCTAGTTTCCTATCGTTTAAAGTTACCTCATAGGTACTAGGCTATTCACAACATCTTTCATGTTTCTCAGCCATGACGTTACTTTTCATAGTTGTCTCACATTTTCAACCCAAGGAGGTGGAGTTAGAGGGGGATGCATCCTTTGAGAAGATCCATATTCGGATTGTCGTTCACAACACGAAGGTTCTCCATGGTCGGTCTGTTCCCCTGGTATGGGTGCTTTGGTAGCATGATTATGTAAAGGATGGGACTTGGGAGAGGGAGGTCGACATATGATCACAGTGGCTAGATTTGTTTGAAGTGTATTCTTCACCACCCATGGAAGGGAAATTCGAAGAAGAATTTATTTGGGGGGGAATATTTTAAGAACCCACATCTTTATTTCAGGTATGGATCTTTATTTTGGGTTGTTTTTGAGGAAAAATGAATAATTGGGAAAATTTTTATGTACACGCAGTGTACTCTTGAGTACATGATATATACTGAGTTTCCACGTGTATCTGTGTACTTCCTGTGTAATTACCAAGTACATGGCTGTGCAGGTTACCTCAATGACTGCATAAATCAAGGGTCGGTTGAGTCTTGAACAAGGTGTGTATATTAAATAAAAACATGATGTACTTTTTATTGATTAATCAGAATGAGGTCGCATCTCATCTCCAAAATGTTCATCTTGGTTCCTAGTCTTGTATAGGAGAGCATTGTATGACTGATTATATTCGATCTCCTCCAGGTACTCCATCCGAAATCTGATTGAGATGCTGCTGGGTGTGTTGGATTCCCACCCATGATTTCTCTCTTCCACTAGATCCTATATTCATGAATTCTCCTCTATCTTGAGATATCAAGTGTTAATCATTTTTAAAAATTTCACAGATCAACATTGTTCTAGGTTTATTCTAGGGCCGAAGTTCAAGATTGTTCATCGTAAAACATCGAGGTAGGTGGTTTGTGCCTTTCTTTGGTTGTATTTAGATTATATATACTAAATTTTCTGAATACCCATGTTTAGGGTATTGCGTGGTTTGGAATTTAACCCTGTTTGATATAGCTAATGGTTTTTCTGATTGAGAAGGGGTTATTGCCTAAGAATAAGGTTTAATACCTTAATTATGGATGGGTTTCCAATGTTTTATCATTTATGGCCATTTTATCAAGAATTTCCTATTAGGAGTTCTTTGTTTCCATGAATTGTGTTGTTAGGATAGAGTTATTGTTTATTTTAAATGCATGTCTTTCACATTGTGAATGTACGAACAAGGGTAATTGACTGTGATGGATTCCCAAAGTAAGTTCATTAATCTATTATTGTTGTTATGTTGAAATAGAGGCATTGACTGTGAGAGTTTCCAGGTGGTCATTGACCAGAGGGGTTATGCCATGAGAGCTACCCAGAGGGTCATCATTAAATGAATTTTGGATCATAGGGAATTGACTGTGAGAGCTTCTGAGGAGTTCATTAATGATTATTTATTCTATGTTGACCCAAGGGGTGTTGACTGTGAGAGCCACCTAGAGGTCTTGTAAAAATTACTGATTCCATATGGAAACGTGGGTATTGACCGTGAGAGTTTCTCAGGTGGTTTTTTTATTTCATTATTGCTATGTGAAACCAAAGGGGTTAGACCATGAGAGAGTTCCTTGAGGGTTTTTGTGAACAATTGAATGATGATGATGACTCTTCCAAGCCAATGTAAATGCTTGTACTCATACATACTTTTTTGTTTAGATGTTATTCTAAGACGTTTTGTTTTAATATTAATCGGAGGGATAGAGAGATTAGGCTAGATATCAAGATTCATTAATCAACAGATGAAATAATTAAAAATTGTAAATGAATGTAATTGGAAACTGTAAGATTGTTTACATTTACATAATTCCTATTTTATGGATTCATTTTTCATATTGCCTTATATATATATTCACTGACAGTTAGGCACAAATATTTTAGTGGTTAGATACTAGGATTCATCACACACCCTGTTTGGGTCATGCTTCTAGACCCAAACAGATTATATGGTTGTAGGTATAGACAGGAAATAGTGCCCTTTTTCATCAGGTACTTGAGTATTGTTGGAGCTAGAGAGCATGGGACCAAGGTGAGGCTCGCAATGCCGGTGGAGTTTGCAATTTTATATTATTGGGTTTAAGTATTTCATTTCCAGCATTGTGACTTGTTTAAATGATTTCCTAGACATATGTGTCATTCATAATTTTATATATACTCATGTTTTTTATTAGTCTTCTATTGTTTACATCTATTGTGTAGTATTACTGCATCCACTACTATTTATTATATATTTTTATACTATGAATCCTCATCCAACGAGGGTATAATTTCCCCATTATCAGTCTTGGGCCCTCACTGCTAGTCGGTAGCCTCTGGAATTTGGGGAAATTCTCTTTAGGTCATGTGACAAACCAGGTACGGGGCACCTTTAGGCGGCACCTAGAACTGGGACGCTAAAGATACCAACTATAACGACCCTGTATTGACATACATAGACACTACATAACATTTGAAAAATAATAATTACATTATAAATGAAAAACACCCAAATAATGTATTAGTTAGTTCCTATGGATCTAGGAAATGTAAAAAATGGTACATGATCTAGCTATAATATCTCCTACTAGTTTCATCAAGACTAGCACCCCTATTAGACATATCAAATAGGAAATGTATCTTCATATCCTAAGAAGGAAACACAAATATGGATGATATTAGATTACCAGAAAGGTTAAACAAGAGAGACATGTAAGAATAAAAATGAGCATAGGGACATGAGAAAATGATCATGAAAATAAATGATCATACCCTATATATAAAACGTCATATATATGAATTATGTCATAATTATTGGCAGTTAATAAGACATTAATAATAAGGAAATAAATAACATAATCTAGGAATGCATAACATAGTAATAATAAATGTAATTTTTGTGGAAAAAAGGCACATATAATGATTTCCACAGCAGTCAAGGCACAAATTCCATGCCATTTTAGTGGAAAAAGTCCTTTTTAGAACATGGTTCACTCTCTGTTCGAGTCCTGTATTACCGAACTGAGTTAACTCCTCATTCTAGCCTAGTAATGGTCAAATGATTTTTTTTCATTCCATCCACGTCTATCTCATGAAATATAAATCATTATCCAATGCATTGGAGGGAGATATAGGTCCCACCCATCTCATAATGAAACCATACATACATGTTCTAAAAAATAAAAAAAATCATATCATAACCAATGAAATGAATTGGGTACCATAAAAATGTAATCATATCATAACTTATGAAAAGAGATATAGATTTTATAATAATTTAATAAAAATAACTACTCGTGAAAGAGAAATAGATCTCCTAACCATATAACCCATGAAAGAGAAATGGATATCATAAACATTTATCGGAGGAAATGGAAATTGATTTCATAAAAATATTACCTATGAAAGAGAAACATGTATCATAAAGACAATGTTACTAAGAATAACCCATTAAAATAAGTAATATGAATGTAACCTTTAGATAATTTTCTTGAAAGGCATGAGTAAAATAAATGGATGTTATCTTGGATAAAAAATAATTTTGAAATCTATTTCAAAAATTTTACTAAAAACAATATCCTTTCTTCTTTGAAAAATTATTTTAATGAAAAAAACCATTTGAAATTCATTTTCATAAAAAATTTCATTAAAATTAAAAATAGTACTTCAAACAATTTTGAAAACAACATTTCCATGAAAACATATCGAATAAGCTAAAAAAATTTTAAACGCATTTTTCTTTGAAAACAGTTTGAAAAATTTATATGAAATCATGAAATTTTTTTGACAACCATTTTATTTAAAATACTTTGAAAAATTATAAAGAAATATTGAAATTGTTTTGAAAATAATTTCAAGGAAAATAACATTGAAAACATTATAAATAAATCTTTAAAATGTTTTGAAAACCATTTCAATGAAAATAAATTTTAAAACTTGTCATTAAATAATGAAAACATTTTGAATACCATTTCATTGAAAATAAAATTTAAAACTTATAAAGAAACATTGAAAATTTGTTTCGAAACCATTTTACATGAAAAATTATAAAAGAAGATTGAAAAAATTTTGAAAACAGTTTTCCATGAAAAATATTTTTTTAAGAAAAACCTAAAAACAATCCTCTTTAAACATGTAATTTAATTTAATAGAAATGAAAGATGGTAAATCCATATATGTTGTATGTGTTAAAGAGAATATTACATTTATAGGGTAAAATAGTAACGAAATTTCCTTTTTCAGAAATAAGAAAGAGTATTCCATTGAATAAATTGGTAAAAGGAAAAATTGGTAAAAATTACTTTTTAATATTATAGGATAATCGTAGTATATTTGTGGAAACAATTTTTTGAAATAATGGTTTTGAAGGAACATTGATTTCTGACCGATGTGAGGGTAAAGTCGAGGTTTATTAAAAGATATTTATTAACAAAAATATGTACTAAAATTATAAAAAGGGTAAAAATACATAATAAATCATTAATAAACATATGAGAATATAACTCATGAATTTTATTGGGATATGGATGCTAATATTTCATCAAATGAAGCATAAAAATAAATAATCTTGTTAAATGATGAGACTGTTTTAATAAGATTTTTCCAATTAGAAACTTCATACCGTAATACCTGTTTAACAAAATGAAATTACATGAATATTATAATATAATGAAAAAATAATATTTATTATATAACATTTTAATAGATGTATATATACCTCATGGAGAAATATAGGTCCATGACATGGCATGTGTCTCAATGAATGAAAATTGAGACAAATTACTTTAATGATTAGGTAGATTTTGAAACAAAAATACCATGACACGCTGTTAATAAAATCTATATGTAAATTAGTGTAATTTTAATCATAAAATTTTAGAATAAATATATGGGTAGTATACACACCACACAAAATAATTGGGTGGTAAATAAAGAATATATCTTATAGGAATTAAAAGTGATATGAAATTATCTTACCTTGTGTCTTGACTCTCATCGTACTCATTAAAACCTCATGTATAATAAATATAATTCTCTTAAATATATACCAAAATTTTTCGTTCTTATTTATAATAACATATATAGTTTTATTATGACCTTATACTACCCACTTGTAAAAAATCATATGTTAATGTTTTACTTTGGGAAATATTCTCTTTGGTATTAGCATGTCTCTTAATTTGTTTTATATTTGGTCCTTATACATATATAATGATATAACAAATATACACAATGATATGAATATATTTTATATTCATTATTTGTGTTATATAATAATCTATATAATACAAAATTAAGAAATTGAAAACACTTTTCTTGGAGACAGTATGTCGTATGCATGCATGGACACTATTTCTATTTTTATTATCATATTGAAAGGGAAAAGGTAAATGAAATATGTATATATATATATCAGTATTATAGTATAATTATTCTATCATATATAACATATAAGTTTACTAAACCCATCCTTAGTACATTCCATGTAGTGTGTGAATGAATCATATCGCTCTTAGGGGGCGGTGGTCCACACATCCTCAAGTGAAATTATCATATTGACACCAAAGGTAAAGTATAACTCTTTGGTTAGTAAAAAAATTATATAAGAGTTAAGAAATAAAAAATAAAAAATATAACATATATAAAAATATTTTCCATCATAATTTTCAACATGATACACGGGAAGGAAAATCGAACAATGACAATTTTGTGAGGTGGTAGTTTGCCAAACTCCTAAACATTTTGTTTATTAACCATTAGATGGAGGTGTGTGTAAATTTAAGTGAAAAAATAGCACAAACAGACATAGTGTATTTATTATACCAGTTCTATTGTAAAATCATGGAATAGAGAGAGTGGAGGTCGTGGATGAAGAAAAAAAGGATCTAGAGAGAAGTTTTTACCTCTTAATCGGGTAACACCTTTTGGTTTGTTCCAAAAGTATACCTTGGATTGATTTCTACCTAAGGGGATGATTATAGGAGTATGGGACGGATATTGGTAAGTGTATTCAGAATATATTTTCCTATCTTTTTGGGTTTTAGAGTTTTTAGTAAGAGGATGATCTGCTGGCCTTTTATATGGAAGGGAAAAGACACACTTTTTTTTTGAAAACAAGTTAGGTGTACGCACATTTTTTACAAAACAATCATAGAAGAAAAAAGAACCCATTAATTTAAGATAATGTTCGAATAATATCTATAAAAATCTTGTTGTAAAAGTGTATATTTTTTCAGTCTTATTTTTAAGGTTGAGTACTTTGTAAACAAAATTTTTCTCTTAATCACTACAATTAATTTTAATCAATTTCACTAATGTTTTTCATCAATGCTTTTTACCTTATTACAATTATATATTATTATTATTCAAAATATGGAATCCATCTTGAAAAATTATAGTCACAAAAGTGGAAAAAAACTAATTAAAATATAATCTTATTGACAGGACGACACTACGATTTTTTAAAGTAAAAAAGTCCAATGGTTTGGTATGTTTTGATACCCAATTTCAACATGAAATTGATTAGAATTAACTAAATTGAACTAGTTTATAAAAAAATGAAATAATTAAACTTTATAACCAATTTAAAATATAATTTAACCTTATAAATGAATTAGATGAAAAAGATGTTTTGTATTAAAATTCCATATTTTAACTATTCATTAAAAAATGAAACCTTACATAAGAATACAAAAACATTTTCCAAAAATAGTTTTATTGTTTCAAAGTAAATGATCAAGTTTTTTTTACATATTAAATCTATAAAACTTCCCAAAATTGTATTTAAAATTGGTTCTCCATTAAAAGGCCATAAAACTAACTTTATAATGATAAAGGGTTTGATGCATAAAATTGGGTTTGTTCTTATCCTATATCTATTAAATATATTTAATGATTATCGAAAATATTTGTTCAAAAATTGAATATATAAATTTAATAAATATAATTCACTATTTTTAAATAATATGAGTTATTAATATAAATATTATTTTTCACAAAAAATATATTTTTTAATAAAATTAGTTTCTCTATTCATTTTTTTCTATATTTTTTTATAATTATGTTACCAATGAATTAAACTATATATATTCATATGTTATTTAATCCTATAAGATTCAATTTAATGGCCTTGTTATATCCTATTAAAAAATAATATTTTAATAATGAATTATTTTTTGATAACATTAGGTCTTGAGTTTTACGTAAGACGTGAAGGCAATACCCACTTTCATGTAATATAAGCTAGCATCAGTGTTCTGTGGAGAGAAATCTAAAATATTGGTTGATTATAGTGCACCACTAAAATATTGTTTTGTATAATACAAGACAAAGATATTGGTTTTATATAAATTAAACTATTTTCAGTGTTTCATGAAATGAAAAATATCAAAAGGAATAATTTAATAATACAAAAATAATACAAAAAATCTCAAGGTGTTACAATGCATTTTGAAATATAGAGACATGCCACCGTGACGACCGCCAGTCGTGAACCATTATGGTGGTGATGAACATTCTTCATATGTGGTGGGATGAGATGTACCAGTACAACCTATGGTAGTTCCAATAATAAAATCTCTATTTATACTACATATGAGTGTTGAATCCTCGTTCTGCACGGGTTTCTATTCTTGATGCAGAACTTTTAGGGATCCTCATAGCCTTCATCGACACCGGTAGAGATGATGCATGTGTTCCAGCATCAGAATTCTTATCATGACCCATCCCTTGGGCCCATTTCGTGACTACCCCATTCCCACCTCCCATAGGATAAGAATTAGTGACTCGCACCAAGTAGGAATATGCCAAACAAATGGGAGACATTTTCCAAAGTACATGTACACACGAATAGAACTCCAATCCACCGATGCTGGATGGTGAAAACACTAAGTAAACAAACACAAGGTACGAAAGTAGAAACTTTAAGGTAAATGGGGCCAAAATACAAGCTCAACTAAAATAGAAAATTAAAATTACAAGTCCCTAGAACTCATACACATAAAACTCTACCTGAGTGGTATGAACAAAAATAGCTGTCTGAAGCCGTAAAATCAAATCTCATCTGTTGGGTCACTCTTAGCACCGCATTCCCCCTTTCCACCAAGGACTCAATCAAAGCATCTATCTTCTACACAAGACACAACACATGGGAAAAACCCCCATTAATGGGTGAGTAAAACAATAATCAATAAGGACCGCATACTAAAAAGGTATACCACAAATAATTACACAGCAAAGACTACCAAAGAGGTGGACGAAATGTATCCTCTAAGAAGTACAGTCAAGAGAATCCCTAGAGTCAGTTCACACAGGTATGAACTAATGTATGAAAATAAATAATATTAGTCACAAACACTGAAAACCTTGTACTATAGAGACACTCATCCTTGATGAGTCATTTATGCCCATTGGGTCACCTAGACCCACTCGTCACAATCTTCCTATCACAGCCTGCCACATGATTCCCACCTGTTGTGTTCTTGATTCTAGGAGAATATATTCCTAAATACATTGTTCGTATATAATATTTCACTAAAACCAAATTAGAGTATATTAAAAGGATATATGCATCATGAATTTCCAAACTCCACAAATACATCATCAATCAAAAATACAATTTGGATTTTATGAGCCTTTTAGCAAAAATGGGTTTGTTGGGTCTAGGTCTGGCTCTGACCTGACACGACCTGACTAGGCCGTGGGTCTTCTGGGTTGGCCCAGCCCAAACTATATGGGACCATCCTAGTTCGATGTGCTAGCATAGAAGGATGCACTGGGTCGAACCTGGGCAAGGCCCGACCCGCTGTACTAATATAGGCTTGGGGATGGCCCACCTGTCCAACCCATCTTGTTGGAGTGGGAAAATCTAATCCACTGGGGATGTGGTGGGTGCCATGTCCCACCCACAGTCAATTACGCGGGTCACCTCTTCAATACATCAAGACCATGGCCGCTAGCCGCATGAAGTGTCTCTCCTTCCACATCTACTATAACCCACCACCGACAGCCCATCGGCATCCCGTGCTTTCTGTCTGCGGTGTGCCGCCACTGATGGTTTCTTCCACTGGCCATGAAACTCACTATGTTAGTCAATTTAATGATCTGGTAGAACCATCATGATTAGTGGATCATCGAATCCACTATCGGGTGCTCCAAGACATCTTTCTATTGATCTGGGGTTCCAACCATGTTTGGACCCTCTCGGCAAGATTCTGACACAACCATGAGCATCTATCGGCAAAGAACGTAGGAGAGAGAGAGGGATCAGAAAGAAAAACCAAAACAATGAATTCCTTCCTTGTTCGTTTGGAATTCATTCATCACATTATAAAATGGGATACATTCAAACCATCACTAAGATATAGTCCCATTTCATTAATCCCCACATGAAAATTCCCATTTCGCATAAACAATCGATCCTTAGATCAACATGTTAGTGAGTTGATCTGGGTTCGTCATTGATAAAAGAATAATGGGGGATTAATGAAGTCCCATAGAAAAAAAGAAAACCCCTACCTAGAGGAATGGATCAGTTTTTGGTGAAGAACATATTTGCACCACCATCGTGTTCTGATCCTCAATCCTCGGTCTTTGATCTGTGATTCGTGATCCATGGTCCATCGAAATTCATCCCCACTTATCATTAACCCCTGAGAGGATTCTAAAATACATTTTATTTTTCATATCTTCTAGGGAATATATCAAGGAATTTGTATCTGAACTCATGTCCTTATCAAACTGTTAAATGATGAAACACATTTCAACATCTCCATCTCACTGTATTGCAGCATTGAAAAACTGTTTCATTTATGAAACGAAATCACTACTTTGTTATGGAATTTTAGTGTTGTTTCATTTTTGCGAACAATTAAATGAAATAAAATAAAACTTTTCTAAAATTTATTTTATTATCTTTTAAAAGGTCCATAAATTAACTTTTACCCTCTACCCGTTCCAGTCAAAGTTAGGCCCATCTTAATAAAAGAACACAATAATGAGATGAATGTTACTCTTGTATTTCCAATTTGAGTTACCATTTACGAGTTATAAATTTTGAAAATACAATAATATTTATTTAATTATTTTATTTATAGTCACGTCTCATAAACTACTTTCCACAGTTGACCCACGCCATCCAAAGCCAGGATCCACCTAAAGAACACAACCCATTATGAACTCAACGGTGGTCTTAGAATTTATATACGAGTCTTAGTTTATGAGTTATAAGGATTCAAAAAATAAAATAATTTTATTCAATTATTATTTTTACGGTTTTTCCATTTTCAGGTTTTCTCACTAGAGGCCCGCACTGAGTGAAGTTAAGTTATTCCTAAGGTAAAACCGACATCCTAAATGAAATAGTTTCCTCATAATTTTAATCTGAGCATCGATTTATGAGTTATTAATTTTTTTCCAGAAAACCACTCACGTACACTACTTAAAACATAACATTTTTCAACAAACCATTTTGAGCACACCGGGACTCGGAATCACACACCGTCTTAACACCTAGTCTTGGATTTTTCCCAAATATTTTATAGAAATAAAATTCAGAATATATGAGTCATTACATTCTCCACACCTTAGGCTTTACATCCCCAAAATCCAAACCAAGGGATTCCCAAAGATATGAGGGTACCAGCATTATCCAAAGCCTCCGGATCCCACATGCGCTTCTGAAGATTATTGTGATTCCACTAAATGGAAACTAGAGGAATCGATCACCTATGATGTTTCCTCTCTTATTGATCCTTGATCTCCACTGGAAATTTTGTAAAATTATCCCCATCATCAACGTCTAGATATCCCCAGTCAATGACGTGTGTTGGGTTTTGTATGTATCTTCTCAGCTAGGATACGTGGAAGACATTCTGTACCCAATCTAATTGTGGAGAAAAATCCAAGAAGTAAGTCACCTCTCCCACTGTATGGAGTATCTAAAAAGTTTTGATGAACATAATAGATAACTTGACACCCCGACCAAATATCTAGGGCCCATGTCAAGGAGGGACACAAAGGAACCTATGGTATCCCTCATCAAAATCCAAGGGTCTCTATCAGCAATCAAAATATGACTTATGAAGGCTCTATGCAATATTTATCTACTACTAGAAGACCGAAACCTTATCTATAGTAGGTTTCACCAACTCTAGGCCCATGAGCACTGACTCTACAGGGTCATTCCAACAAATTGGTGACTTGTAGGTCACCTGTATAAGACCTCAAATGGTTCTATAACAATGATGGAGTGGTAGTGGTTGTTTTACGCAAACTCCACTAGAGGTAGGTGATCATCCAATTAGGCCAGAATCGAGGATGCAATCACAAAGCATGTTATCTAGGACCTAAATGGCATTATCCATAAGGCCATCTGTCTACAGGTGGAAAGCTATGCTAAAAAATAAGTGATTCCACAATTCCTCCTTCAATACCTCCCATAACCGGGATGTAAATTGTGAATCTTGATTTGATACTGTCATAAATGGGACTCTTTATACTCGAAATGTCTCCTGCACATAGAGGGGTCCTATGCTCTCTACGGGGATCTCTTCTAGAAAAGCTAAGAAGTAGTCAACCTGGTGAGTTAGTCAACAATCACCCAGATGGTACCATGTACCCTAGAAATACATGATAACCCCTCATGAAGTCCATTGATATCCTTTCTAACTCCATTTATGTCAAACCAAATAATAATAGAGAAACCCCCTTCTATGCATAGGGGCTCGACATGGTGTGTTGAAAAACTAAGAAACTGATTAAACAAGTGCTCATCTTTTATATTAATAGGCAATCCCATCTTCAACGAGTTCCTTTATACCCGATGTCTATCTTGACACCCACAAACATACCTCAATAAATCTCGTCACTCTAGGCATCCACTGCTACTATTGTGCATCCTATGAAAGGAATGATGTGCTCCCCACATTTTGAATACCCATCAGGGGTATTCCATGTGGAAAAATGAGAACATAAATACTCATAGTCTGTATCATCAATTTTTTCCTCCCTAATTCAGTTTAAGAGTTGGGGGGTAATAGCCATTGATTGGAGGTAAGCTGTATCATCCCCATCCATGAAGGATAAATGTAATGAGGCTAATTTCTCTATTTCCTCATTAATAAACTATGAATTGGATCTCATAATGAGATAATATGCTACTATATTTAAATTACTAGGATTGTAGACTATTTTGAAGTCATGGTCCTGGATGAACTCCATCCATCATCCCTGTCTCAAATTCAAAAGCTTCTGATATAGGATATAATTGAGACTCTTGTGGTTAGATTATATGATAAATTATTCATCCATAAATTAGTCTCACCACATCATCAATGCGAA
The DNA here is from genome assembly GCA_963277665.1 of Viscum album. Classification (NCBI taxonomy): domain Eukaryota; kingdom Viridiplantae; phylum Streptophyta; class Magnoliopsida; order Santalales; family Viscaceae; genus Viscum; species Viscum album. The sequence goes on from OY728164.1 coordinate 177,476,701, forward strand.
GTCTACCACTTCCAACTCAAGGTTATGGGTTGTAGTGTTATGGTCATGTGGTCTCAACTTTTGAAATCCATATCACTCCATTCATATAATCGAAGAGATCATCGATCCACAATAATGGATACTTATTTTTCACCATCACCAGATTCTTACTCCGAAAGTCAACAAATAACCTCAAGATCCCGTATTCCTACTTTCAAAACAATATTGGGGTTTCCCATGGTGAAACATTGGGTCTCACGAATCCATTCCTTTGCAAGTCATCCATATGTACCTTGAATTCACAAAGCTCTACGGGAGCCATCCAGTATGCCGGTGTAGATATTAGTGTCGCCCTGTGGTACAAGTCAATGCAGAAGTCTACCTCCCTGCAAGGTGGTTGTCCTGGAACATCTTCTAGAAGGATGCCCTTGTACTCTACCACCACTTTATGAAATTAAGGACTTTTGTCATCCACTACAAATAAGGTCATGCTATCCAAATAAAGATTTATTTGTTTCACCCTCTTATACGTGATTCTATCTCGTGCTTCCTGGGTTTTCTATTTCACCAACCATGGAAAACTCAATTCCATCGTTGCAGACATACCACACATTCTTTCCAAAAATATCAAATCTGTGTATAGACTATCGATAACCAATCCATACCAAGATTCACATCATATGGCCTTGATAAAACCAACAAGTGGTTCTAACTGAAACTCTCACTTCAAGGGTTAGGTCACACTATCAACACTAGTGTGAGTATTGAGTCTCCTCCCATTAGTATCCCTTGACATAAGAGTCAAGTCAACAGTTTAACCAGACTCCAGGTCTTGAACAACATTCATGGAAAGGAAGAATGAATATCACTTGTTTCTATTAATACAAAATTTAAGAATAGACATATACTATACCTCGAATCATTCATGGATCCCTTGGGTCATATTCCTTGACTGCATGCAAATTTACCTTCCACTATCCTCTAGCTCCCTGAGTGTGGTATGGACAACGTGGTAGTGGTGGTGCTAACATGTCAAAATGTATACCACATCCTACTACTCTCCCATATCCTCTTCCATGTCTTCCAAACTATAGATTCATCTGGTCCTATCACTGTATCTGCCTCGGTGTCCAACCCATCATTTTTCTACTAGCACGACGGGATGGAAAATATCTTGCGAGATTTCCCCTATGGCCGTTTCAAATGAATTACCTCTTTATAGGCCTAGTGGACTCACCCAATGAGCCTTGAGATGTTTATCCCCAATATTAGGACCTCCTCTCACAACGTCCTAGATGTCCATGTTCCCGAGACTACCATCGGCTTCCTACTCCCAATGTCCTTGCTTCCATTTTACCATTACTGACATCCACTGGTTGTATCTGCTCAGCCAAAGGAAATTCAACAAAAAGGGTTATCTCTAGAACGCTAGCATAAGTAGGAATGCAATGAATAATTGAGTTGACTCGAATGTCCCTAAACACACCTTTCTCTATGGTCTATGCCCTGAAACACTGGTCATATCGTATTCATCAATTACCTTGAAAGGTCGGTATAACTCAATGAATACTTAGTTGCCGACATATCATCCTGACGAAGGTGTAGAAAATCTTAGACTAATATAGACCTTAGCATTTATGGAGAGATCCCATTATCTGGAATGTTTATCAAGCTCTGTCCATTGAAGAGTCACCTCATCGTAAGATCAGGTAATCTAAAACCCACCATCGCTCTACTGAACTAAGTAAGAGGCTCACTTCCAAGACCACCATATGATCTAATGGTGTCCTGAATAGATGGAAAAAATGGTCACCACCTAAATCCTATCCTTAAATTCATGTGAGTCCAGATCACCTCAAAACCAAAGGGTTCTCTGTCGCTAAAACTCATAATGTGTACTCGTCCAAAAAATATCATCTATTGGCACTACGAGTACCATTTGCTAATCCATAGGTGGTGGTATTGCTGGTACACCACCAGAAGGTGCTCTCTCTGGTACAAACCCTTTTACCCATCTTGACACTCCATGGATCATCCTCTTTATCAAGTAGTGTAATCCTTGATCGTTGTCTACATGGAGGCATCTTGAAAGAAAACAAGATATACCATGATCAATAAATTCTACCTGGTGAGATGACTTAAGGACATGAAAAACTAAACCCATTATTATATAATGCATGTACCATCATTTTACCCTGTAACTAGTGTTTTCATGTACTGAGTCGGAAATAATAATTCAATGTCCTAGTGTTTGGATACATTTTCCACCACAAAAATACTCGATTCCCTGGCCTGAAAACCATACATGAAACAATTAACACTGTTTCCCCAAACCATATTCAAAAAATCGGGTTCTTAAGATGTAACAGACCTCCTCTGATGCAACTCAGTCATGACCCATCCCCCGGGACATGGGCTATGACTACCCCAGGCTCGCCTCACATATTCCAGGGGCTAGTGACTTGCACCGAGTAGGAACATCCCAAAAAAATTAAAGGCATTTTCTTAAGGACATATACACATGCAAAAAACTCAAAGCTAAAAATACTAGAGGGTGAAAACCCTTTGTAAACAGACACAAGGTACGATAATAGAAAACTAAAGGTAAATGATGAAATAATAAAATACTAATAGAAATAGAAAAATAAAATTACATGTCTCCGGAACTCCTCTATAAAAAAACCTGCCTAAAGGGTTGGTAAACAATTGTCGTCTGAAGCTGTAGAAACACATCTTGTCTATCAGTTTACTCTAAGAACCCCCTATTACAAATACACCATGGACTCCATCAAAACATCAATTGTCTACAAAAGACACAACACGTGCAGGTGAAGCGAGTGATGGGGTGAGTAAAACACTAATCAGTAGGGACCATAAACAATAAATATATACCTCAAATAAATACACAAAGCAGATTAGAAAATAGGTACATGAAGTGTATCCCTTAAGAAGTAGAGTCAAAGGAGTCATTAGAGTGATCTCACACAGGAATAAACTAATGTATGAAAACCCATACTATCTATTGTACACAATGAACAACTTGTACTGTTGAGGCACTCATCCCCGTTCAGTCACATAGGCCCATTGGGTTACCTATACTTGCTCATCACAAAGGTCTGCTAGGTCACATAGACCCAGTCATCACTTATTCATGCTAGGTCACCTATACCCACTCCTCACTTAGGCATTCTGGTCCCCCTAGTCCTGCCCATCAGAGTCTTCTCGTCATAGCCAGCCATAGTATTCCTGCTCGTAGCGCACTGTATTTCAGAAGAATCTGTAGTCTTATCTCAACATCCACAAAACTTCACTTAGAGTATATCAAAATGGTTGCCTAATCTCTAGGGTTCCAAAACCAAAAACATATCATCAATCAGACGTTCAGTTTGGAAGGTATGTGCCTTTTAGAAAATAGGGATCGGGGGGGCCGCGTCTGGTCCGACCCAATCTGACCTGATCTGGGTTCGACCCGGCCCGACCCACTATCCTGGGCCTAACTTGGGGCTGGCCCACTGGAGTGTCTTGTCTGCATCACCGGGGATGTAATGGGCTCTGCATCCCACCCGCTACTAATGTCGCGGGTCGCCTTCGAGGTCTAGCACAACCGTATCCTCCAACATCATAATGTGGCTCACCTGCCACATCTTTTGTGGCCCTTTATCATCCCTTACCTTACACCATGGCCAGCACATAGATGGTTTCTTTCACGGTCCACCGAACTCACCCCAGTGGTCCGTTTTCCCATCTGGGAGAACCGTCATGATCTTTGGGTTGTCACCTCAACTGACTTGTGGTCCAAGCCATCTCGATATCGATCTGAGGGTGAATCCACATTTGAAATATCCTATAGAAAATCCAACACAACCATGAGGGTCCTTCAATGAAGAACGCTGGGAGAGAGAGGGGGAACACAATGAACATCGAAAATAACCAATGTTGGCCTTGTTTGTTTGGCCTTCATTTTTCATGTTATAAAAAATGGAGACATTCAATCAGTAATATGATATAATCCCCTTTCTTTAATCCCCACATGAAAATTTCCATCCCTCACAGATGACCAATCTTTGGGTTTACTTATTAGTGAGTGGATCTATTTTCATCATTTGGAAAAGAAGAATGGGGGGTTAAGGCCACCACCTAGAAAGAATAAAACCCCTACCTTGAAGAATAGAACGATTGTTGGTTGTAAATACCTGATTATTTATGAATAAAAAACCCTTTCTTTTAATGTCTTGTTGATACAAAAAACATATACACTATTATTATTATTATTATCAGGTTTAAATGACCATTATGTATCATTACCATTGAAAATATAGCCATTGAATAGTGATCATACGACTTATATAAATATAAGGTTTTTAATAAAATCCATTTGACACAAAAAAAGAAGAGGATGACCTCATCCAGTTGACTCAGGCCATACGAAGCTCATTTGTTGGTGCTCAGAAAGGAGGTAATGTCGTTGGGAATCACTGTTGACCAATCCTATGTCGAGATTTAATGCATTAAGCCTAAAAGGTATTCCGTATGGGAGAATATCAAGGTCATAAAGACTACCACACTGACGATGTTATCCAAGCTTCCCCAGGAGTCCTTCACCATAACACATCTTATCCTTAGGTCTCATAAAAGTGTTATAAGAGGTTATTTTACAAGGTATTAGTTACTTATTATGTAATCCCTTTTTATAAATTAATGTCTTATTCCATCGATTCCTTTATGATAATAGTCTTTCTTAAAAAGATTTGATGAATTTTCAAAATTTAATCTTCGGGTAAAAATGGTACTTTTAAAAAATATATATATTATTATATTAAAATAAGGTTTTTTTAATAATATTATGGAAAATTCTTATAAATGATTATTATATCAGTTCCTTATTTGTAAATGATTAGGAAATTTGTTTAATAAGAGATATATTTTAATACGATAAAACTGAAAGTGCATTTCTGTTGAATTTATTTTACAGAATTAATGATTTTTTTAAATAATTAATATTTTAATGAAATACTATTATCAAATTAATTTTATTAATAATAAATCATTACACAATTTTTATGATATCAAATTTAATTTTTATTACGGTTTGAAAAATGTTTCTGTTAAAACCCGTGAATTTTCAACAAATGTAGGTTTTCACTTTTAAATTAAGAATTCACACATTTTAAAAATTATTTATATAAAATGAATATTATTTCTAGATCAGGATTTTCAAATTATCCAATGGTGAATGTTTCATAATTTTTTGATACAATCAAATTTTTGGGTAAACATTAAATACCGTAAAAATAAAAAATGAGTTTTATGACGTAATAATGACCCCAAAATGAAGTAATAAATACTATAAATGGAATTCATGGACCAATATATATTTCCCATTAAAATAATATTGTTTTATATTTGTTTTATTTATTTCATAAAGCCTTATTGAATCCTCCAAAATGTATAATTTATTTTATGATTTTAAATTCATATCTTTAATAATTTGACTCACCTCCACGTAAGCAATGAAAATATTTTGATATGTTCATCCATTTTAAATATAAAATATTGTTTTCTAAATCCTATTTGGAAAAAAATATTGGCCAAAACCAGTGTATGGTCTGTGTTTTTGAATATTTTATTATATATATTCAAAAACCAATGTTTGTGAAATATTAAAGAATTATTCACTCATTTCCTATAAGAAACCCACCCCAGATCCCACTTCTTTTCACTAGAAATCATTGAAACAGATACCTACTCTATTCTACTTTCTATAGAACCATCCCTAGGTGACCCAATATCTCAAGAATCCCCTCTTCATGCTTTTGAAGTCACACACTCAATTAAGGGTTTCCTTCATTTATCATTTTCTATATATGTTTCCTTATATTATTACAACATTATATTTTCAAATAAAAATGATGTGGTATTTTTTTGACCCCCCCATACTTCCCTTATAATGTTTTAATGATGGGATACCTCTTTCTGTCTCATTAATCCCTCCCATTTACACTTGTTACGATGTTGAGATTTCATAACAGTTATTCAATTTCTCCTCTTTCTTCTAGTTTCTTTATTATGTTACACATTATATTTCAATATTCTTTGTTTTGTGACATGTATTTATACTAATCCATTAATATAAATTTCTTGTATATATGATGATATATCACTTTATCTGTCATCAATATTTTTATTAATTTTTTATGTCATGTCGTTAGGCTACCAAAATTGCACCATGATTTCCATGCCAAAATCGTCATGTAGTGAATGCCATAACCATTCCTCTATCAAGGGTATTCAACTTTATGAACATATAGATTTTTTATTGAGGACTCATATGTATGTATTCCACACTCCTTTTTCATGGAATGAATAATGATGAACAATGAATCAACATTTTATGATCTATGTGGCACACTGGAGCATGAGAATGAAATGATTAAGAAGGGTGCACCCTGAGAGGGCTACAATGCATTGGAAAATTTTTAGTATCATTATACATCATGTTGGGACACAATTTTATCAGATTCCTTTTGGAACATTTTTCAACCATGTTGGGACCAAGTTTTACCAGATTCCTTTATATTAATGATGCAGTGTTTTAAGATGTTTCCACGTTTCCATGTTATGATAATCATGTTATATCACGCCTTTAGGTTCATGTTAATCTTGTGCTCCATTTACAATCGTATTGAATAACATGTATTTTATTCTTCATGTTATTCCTTTTTTACTCCCTTATTGAGATTTGCAGTTCACTTTTTTTATTATTTATGTCCTCATGTTATCCCATGCAATTCAAAGAATGAACTAATGTTGTGGTCATGTAAAATAAGTTTTCAATATAGAAATTGTATTTTCTATCTTAAGTTGTGATGCAATGTTCGTAAGCCCAAAAGAAACTAGACCTCTCAATCTTATAAGTTGTATTAAGTGAATTTTTATGTAACAAGTCATGTTTAAATGCGTAATAGAGACCAGTGTTGTTATAGTTGGTATCAAAGGATAAGTTTATTTATTTTTGGGATTTGTATTAGAAAACCCTAGTGAAAGCCTTAGGGATAAGACTAAGCATAAGAAAAACATCACAAAATTTTTGTGAGTATAGAGTAAGTGGTTTATCAATATAATATACCCCTATCTAGATACAAAAAAGTAGAGGTAGACCTAATAAAAATGTATCTAGGGGTAAAACCAAAAAACACAACATTGAGAAAGACTCAGAAGGGAACTTTTTCATGAAAACCTGCCTTATTGTACTCTTGGTTTGACTCTCTTGGGGGATATGTTTTGTAAATTAAGAATCTTAGTACAAACCGGTATTAAAGTAATAAAAAAACACCCCTTAGAATATATTACTGGAAATAAATGATGCATAACTTAGATCAATGACTAAAAATTGAAAAGATAAAGAAATAAATTTAATTTATATGTTATCAGTTATTTTTATTTGATTCCCATTTACGTGGTTAATTATTTAAAATACATACCCCTAATTTTCCTATTATTCTATCCATTGGATAGAAATAGGAGGTCCCGAGCTAACAACCGATGTGAAGATCAATGTGATGACTTTTCTAATGAGATACACAATACTATGAGAGTGAGAAACCCAAACATTGTCATGATAATCTATTAGTTAGATCATGTTTTGAATAGAAACATGGGTCAATAAGAATTTCCACCCCCTAAGAAATAATAAGTGACAATTGAGAGATTCCTAAGACAAATGCCTCCTACTTTCAATGGATTATCTAATCCCTCAATCAACGAAAAATGGATCAACTCAATTGATATGTTCTTATCTATCTATAAATTTTCTGAACTAGAGAAGGTTCTTATTCCCACTAATCATTTAGAGGCTGAAGATAACCAATGGTGGACATTGATAAAAAATACGAATCCTGAGGAAGAGTTCTATAAGTTGGAATGGTAGGATTTTTGGAATTTTTTTTTCAATAAATGTTTTCCCTACACCATCTGACTTAAGATAGAAAGGGACTTCCTTACCCTCAAGAAAAAATATGATGAATCAATCAGAGTGTATGAGTAAAACTTCTCAAGTATTGCATGATACACTTCTGACTTTGTCATTACCCCTAAATTCATGGTTGACCACTTAGTTGGTGGGATAAAACCTATCCTATAGAAATATCTAGTGATCTGTGACTTCGATAGTAGTGAGGATATTGTCCAATGTTCCCTCAATGTCGAGATAGATATTAGTGAATCTATGCAGAATCATTTGGTATAAGAAGCCGAAAATGGAATTTAATTCTAGTAGTATGATAGATAAATCCAATCGTGCTAAGAAATTAGAGCATCCCACTTACCGAAGATGCGGAAAGAAGAACCCCCGATATTGCCTAAAGGGGATGATGAAATGATTTTGGTGTAGAAGAGAAGAGCACCTGACCAATGATGCCGAAAAGAAAAATCTGGTACTGCGACATAGGAAAGGAACTCTCAGGTCAACCCTCAACACATTGTTCATTGGTATATTTACAAAGAACCATGGTACTTTGAAAACCAGTACCCCAAGCCAATGGTTTTTAGAGGAAACCAACAACCTCCAATGTAGAAAGGGTGAGCTTTTTGAGTCACTACCACCAGATAGAATCCTGTAAATGATGTGGTGATAAGTATGCTAGTTATTCATTCAATAATAGCGTACATACTTCTTGATTATGGTTATATTCATTCATTTTTTCCTGAATGTTTATTATAAAAATCCAATCATCACCACATATAATAGAAGTAGATATGTCGACGAGAGAAGAAGATGGGGAAATTATTGGATCCCATGAATATAACTCATCCCCTATCACTATTTGTGTTTTGAACTTCCCAGCAAACCTTGTCCTAATATCTTTGGTGGAATTTGATGCAATTCTTGGCATGGATTATATTTCCCTATAAAGAGCCAACATAAATTTCCATGAGAGGTAAATCAGTCTCCATATGATGAATCAACCCCCACTTCTTTACAAGTTCAAGTAGGAGAATGAATATTTTTTAGAACTGTCATATCAATAATGGTTATTACTTCACTATGATGATGAATATCTTTCTCAGATGATTGAGTATAAGGAAGGAACCATCCTTGAAGACATGGCTATTGTGAGGGAATTCAGTGATTTCTTTCCTAATGAATTTTCTAGTCTTCCTCCTAGAACAGATGTTTAATTCTCGATTGATATTATACCAAGGGCATTGGTATCATCCAAGAATTTTTATGTAATGTATTCTCTAGAGTTTGAGGATCCAAATAAATAACTAAAAGAGAATCTAGATATAGTATTTATATACCAAAGTGCTTCACCATGAGCTACATCGGTCCTTTTCATTAATAAGAAGGATGAGTCAATAATCCATTGTATTGATTATCTTGCAATTAACAAAATCACTTTAAATAACAAGTTTTATTTTCCCTAAATTAATGACTTTTTCGATTAGCTATGTAGAGAACAATACTTCTCCAAGGTGGTTCTATGTTCTGGATATTACCAAGTAATGGTGAAGAAGGAGGATATCCCCAAGGATTCTTTTTATACAAGGTACGACCACTATAAATTCATAGTAATGACTTTTGAACCCAATAATGCTTTAACAATATTCATGGACTTGAGGATTATATTTTTTAGAGATTACATCTAAAAATTTGTGGTAGTATTTAAAGACGATATTCTATTATACTCTAAAACCAGGGAGGATCACAAGGAGCATCTAAGCATTGTACTAGAGACATTGTGAATGGTGATTCTCTATGAAAATTAAAACAAGTGTGACTTCTGGTTGAAGGAAGTATCATTCTTGGGGAATATCATCACATGAAATGGGATATCATTGGATCCACCCCTGAAAAATGAAATTGAGGGATGGGAAAGGCCGATATCCGTTCAATATATCTATAGACTCCTTGGGTTAGCTAGATATTATTACCAATTTTTGAGAACTTTTTCATGATTTTCAAACTCTCATAATAGGATTACTCAGAAATGAGTCTAGTTTTCTTTGAATTGTGAATGTAAAGAAATAATCAAGGAGTTGAAAAGGAAGATTATCACAGCACCCATGCTCACACCACCCATAAGTGGACAACTTTTCTTGGTATTAATTGATGCTTAAAGGAAGTCCATAGGATGTGTTTTGATGAAAAATGATGAAGTCATTGCCTATGTTTTAAGAAAACTAAATGTTTCTGAGAACAACTATCCAACACATGATCTGGGGTTTGCATTAGTAATATTAGATTGGAAAATTTGGTGACATTAACTCTTTGGATAAATGTGTGAAATATATACGGATCAAAAAATCCTCATATATATATATGTTACCACATTAATAATTTAATATACACCACCTAAGATAGATATATCTAATAATTTACTATTACTGGTCAATTCACTTCCATCTGGGGAAATCGAATAAAGTGGTAGACCCTGAAAGTAGAAATGATCCATCAACTCTTTCATTTATAAGAATTGAAAAGGATCAAATATCATTATATTTGATGAATATAGACGTGTGAATCATAAAGAAGGTAACATCATAAATACCTTCACAAATGATTGCTCAACGGTCTCTTTTGTAAAGGTAAAAGGATTCTCAAAAGGATGATATGGGAATTTGGAAGAAAGTGGAAACTATTAGAAAAAGTCAAAACCTCAGAGTTAAATGTTAAATAAGATTGAATTGTGATATATGGGTCAGGACTATGTTTTCCATCAAATTTGGGGTTAAAGAAATATATTTTGGATGATGCATATAGTTCAAATTTCTCCATTAAACCAAGAAACACAATCATGTATTGGGATTTTCGAGAGAATTATTGGTGGGATAAAATGATGAAGTAGATTGCTGAGTATACATCAATGTTCCTGGTATGTATGCATGTGAAGGCTGAGGGGAAGATGTATAAGGGGATGATTCAACTATTACTGATACCAACATGGAAATAGGATAACATCACCATGGACTTTGTCACCAGACTTTTAAAGACATCCAAAGGAAAAAATGCTATATAGGTTGTTTGGGATCATCGTACAAAGACCACACACTTCAATAAAATTTGATAGGTTATCTCATTGGATCAACTAGTAGAAATATACATCAAATAAGTATTAAGTAATCATGGTGTACCACTATCGATTATATCTAATCGAGATTAAAGATTCACCTCAATGTTAGGGAAGATTCTTCGACTCGCTCAGAATACTGAGTTGAACTTCAGTATGAATTATCATCCTCAAAATGATGGACAATCTGTGTGGACTATCCAACCACTTGAGGACATTCTAAGTGAATTTTTAATGGATTTCAAAGGAGGATGGGATCGATATCTTATTCTGGTTGAGTTCTCTTTCTATAAAAGTTTCTACTCAAGTATCCAAATAGACCCCTATGAAACCCTTTATTCTAATAGGTGAAAAACACCAGCATGTTGGGGAGAAAAAATTTATAGGTGAAGAAATTGTTTAAGAAATGGTGGTGAAGGTCAAGACCATCTAGAAGCACATTAATGTTTCGTAGAGTCGAAAAAAGAGCTATTCTAACAATCATCGATGAGACTTGGAGATTGATGTTGGAGACATAGTATTCCTATTCATAACACCATGGAAGAGAGTTATGATATTTTGGAATGAGGGAAAGCCTATTCCAAGGTATATCATCCCTTTTGAGATTTTTATTTCATTAGAGTAGTGGCCTATTAGCTAACACTCCCACTAAACCTATCTCAAGTAAATGATGTTTTCCATGTATCACTATTGAGGAAGTGCATACCTAACCCATCGCATGTACTCAATCTATAGATAATACCATTGGATAATGACATGTCCTATAAAGAGAATCCAGTTAAGATCTTATATCATAGAAAAAAAGTACAGAAAAATAAGATTATTCCCCTCATCATGTTGCTGTGGTGAAACCACAAGTTTGAAGAAGAGACATGGGAACCGAAGGAAGTGATGAGGCAGAGCTACGCTTATCTGTTTTAGTGTGGGAAAATGAAATTTCAAGGGTGAAATTTATTAAGGGTTTAATGTTTAATGACCCAATCATTTATGAATAAAATTACATTTATTTTAATGTCTTATGGATATAGAAAAACATGCACTCTTTTATATTATTATTGTGATTCAATGACCATTAAGTATCATTATCATTGATAATATATCTTTTCAATAGTGGTCAAATGAAATATATAAATATAATGTTTTAAAACATATCCTTTTGACACAGGAAAAGGAGAGGATGACCTCATCAAGTAGACTCGAGCTGTACAAAGTTCATTTGTTGTAGCTCAAAGAGGGGGTATCGTCACTGGGATTCACTCTTTAAAAATCCCAAGTTGAGATTCAAAAAGTTAATCTTGAATGGAACAACCTTTCAGATAAGTACATGTTAATAATGATTACCAGCCAGACGATGTTATTTGAGCCACCCCAAGTGTCTTTCACCATCACACACCTTACCATTAGGTCTTATATGCGTGTTATAAGAGGTTATATAATAAGGTATTAGTTACTTTTTATGTAATCCCTTTTTATAAATAAAAATCATATTTGGTCAATTCCTTTATGAGAATATTCTTTCTTAAAAAAATTATTAATTTGATAAATTGACTCTTTGGGTAAAAATGGTACTTTTTAGAAATATAAATATCATTATTTTAAACTATGTTTATTATTAATAATATTGTTATAAAAATATTATAAATGATTATTATATCAGTTACTTATCTATAAATTATTAGTTAATTACATTATATGATTTATATTTAGGTACCCATTTATAAGAGTTATAAACAATTCTTATATATTATTGGAGTTATATTTTTATATGATAAAATATAATGTGTATTTTTGAAGAATTTATTTTAAGGAATTAATGAATCTTTAAAATAATATATATTTTAATAAAATAATTTCATCAAATTATTTTTATAAATAATAAATGCGTATATAATTTTTATGAAGTCAAATGTAATTTTTATTAAGGTTTGGAAACTATTTTTGACAAAACCCATGAATTTTCAATAAATGATTGTTTTCCTTTTAAGAGTGAAAATTCACATATATAGAAAATTATTTAGATAAAATGAATATTATATTTGGAATCAGGTTATTGAAATTATCCTATGGTGAATTTTTCATAATTTTATGAGATAGTCAAATTTTTGAGTAAAAATTAAATACCATATAAATAAAATATATGTTTTATGACATCATAATTAAACCAAAATTATTTAATAAATACTATAATGGGTATTTTTCCCAATATTTATTTTTAAATTAAAATAATGTGCCTTTATATTTGTTTTACTTATTTCATAAAGCCTTCGTGAATCCTCCAAAATGTATAATATATTTTATGATTTTGAATTCATTTATTTAATAATGTGACACACTTCCACATAATCACAGATAATATTTTAATATTTTCTGCCATTAGCCTTAGAAAATAATTTAGCATAGTCATCTTTTGAAAAAACCATGGAATGGTTTGTGGTATTTAATATTTTATTATATATATTTAAAAACCTATGTTTGCGAAGTATTAAATAATTCCCCTCTCATTTACTATATAAACCCACCCAATCTCTCACTTCACTTCCCCAAAAATCCTTATATCACGTCTCTACTCTATCTTACCATCTCTATAATCCTCCCCAGGCACCCCAGGCTCTCAAGAATCCCCTCTTCGAGATTTTTAAGTCACAAACTCAAGTAAGGGTTTCCTTCTTTTCTAATTTTTTATCCATGTTTCCTTAGATTGTTACAACCTTTTATATTCAATTAAAAATTATGGGGTATGTTACCAAGACTTTCTCATACTTACCCTATTATATTTTAATGATTGGGGACCTCTTTATCTCTCATTAATCCCTCCCATGTACACCAGATAGCTTCACGAAATTTTGTAAGAGTTATTCAATTTCTCCTCTTTCTTCAAGTTTCTTTATTATGTTACACCTTCTATTTTAAAATTAATTATTATTAGACATGTATTTATATGAACCCTTACTATCCATATCATGTATATATCTTGAGTTAACCCTTTATCTTTCATCAACCATATTTATGAATTTTTATGTCACGCTGTCAGGCTACAGAAATTGCTTCATGATTTTCCATGAAAAAATCATTTTGTATTGAATAATATACCCTCAACTCTATCAAGGTTATTCACCTTTGTGCATATATAAAAATTTTATTTATGACTTACATTTATGTATTACACACTATTTGATCATCGAATGAAACATTATCAGAATTATTCCATGTTTTATGATCTATGTGGCACACTTAAGCATGATACTGAAATGATTATGAAGAATGTGCCTTGATAGCACATAATGCATTAGGTAATGTTTAGTATCATGATATGTCATGTTGGGATAGGGGTTTACCTAATTACTTTTTTTAAATTTGGTTCACCATGTCAGAATATGGGTTTACCTAATTCATTTATTCTAATGATGGAGTGTTTTAAGATATTCCCACATTTCCATGTTATGATAATCATGTTATATCATGCCTTTATGTTCATGTTTCTCTTGTGATCTGTGGATATGAATTTTGGATTACATGTATTTTAATCTTCATGTTATGACTTTTTTACACCTTTACAAGGATTTATAGCTTCCACTTTTCTTATATATGTCCTCAGGTTATCCTATGAAATGCTATGTATGAAGGAATGGTTTGGTCATGTAAAAGATGTTTTCAATAAAGATATTGAATTTTATGCCTTAATTCTTCGTTTAATGTTTTTAAGAATCAATGAAAGTAGACATCTTGATCTTACAGTTAGTATTAGGTGTTTTTTTTTTAATAAATCATTTTTAAATGCCTATTAAAGGCTAGGATTGTTATATTGGTGAAGAAAAGAGTTGCATTGATGTCATTCTTCGATCCCTGATCCTTGCTCTCTGATCTGCGATTCATGATCTCTGATCCATATGAATTCATTTCCACTTTTATTTCTCCAATGAGAGGCTTCATGAATACCTTTTCATTTCTAGATATTTTGGGGAATTTATCTAGGATTTTCCGTCTATTCACATATCCCTCTCAACCGGTTAAATAATGAAACTCGTTTAAAAGTCACCATTAAACTGTGTTGGTGCATCGACACACTGTTTCCTTTATAAAAGGAATCATATACTTTGTCGTGGCTCGTAGTGTCACTGTGAAACATGAAAATAAATAAAATAAACCATTTACAAATTTTATTTTAGTAACTTTTAAAACATCAAATAATTAACTTTTACCTTCGACCTGTGATGGTCGAGGTTAGGCCACACCTAAAGAAAACACACCCTTATGAGATCAATGGTACTCTCATATATCCAATCAATGTTACTGATTATGAGTAATAGGATTTGAAATAAAATATTCTTTATTTAATTATTTTATTTATAGTCACATTCTAAAAACATGTTACCATAATTGATCCACGCCGGCCATTGTTAGGATATGCCTAATGATAACACCCCATTACGAACTCAACAATGGTCTTAGATTTTTAATCTGTGTCACTATTCATGAGTTATAAGGATTTGAATAATAAAATAAATTTAATTATTTATTTATTTAATATTTTACCATTTTTGGGTTTTATCACAGGAGGCCCGTGTCGACTAAATTTAAGTCGTGCCTCGGGTAAAACTGCCATCTTAAATGCAACAATGCCACAAAAGTCTGATCCAAGCACATGTTTAAGATTTATTCCAATTTTTTTAGGATAAATACTCACATGTGCTATTTAAAACGTAATATTTTTCGACGTACCATTCCAGGAACACTGGGCCTCAGAATTGCATGTTGTCTCAATGCCTGGTCTTGGAATTTTCCCAAAAATTTTCTGAAAATTAAACTAGAAAAATCTATGACATTACCATTCACCCATATTTTTGGGGGATTTGGGTCTATTGGTTTTATATCTATGGATTTAGACAACTTTTTCCATTTTTGATCATCTAAATACAACTGTAGAGAGGAGACTAAAGCTCAAGACATATATTCTTTGTGGATCAGCTAAACACTAGTGTGATGTGTTGAACTAGACTTATATGCTTTGGGATATGGGTTGGAAGGATTTCCATTCCATGTTTTTTGAATAATTATCTCTCGATATATTAATATATGAATGATTCAATGGTTTTATGTGTCTTGAGTATGGAGTGATGACTATTATAGAACGTTTTACATGATTTATAGAGAATTATCATTTTGCATCCATTTATCTTAATGTCGAGACATCTAGGGAAAGATTCTTTGAGGAAGGTTTCTAGTAAGCCTTTCGATCTTAGGTCAACATGTTTTTGTTGAAAACTTTTACATATATAGTGAATCAGAAACTTATTACTGAGAAGAACCTGAGGGAAGATAGGGATATAGAGCTGGGTATTATAGTCTATCGACCTAGTGGTTCAGCTTCTAGTGTCATGAAGTTCTATTTTGAGGCTTCACATTATAGTAAGATGATCCAAGATGTTAGTGATGGTAGTGATAACATCAATCATCAGTGTGGGAGATGAGGATACATTAAGAATCATTATGATAATGACCTAATCAAGTGTATATCTTGTGGAAGGATGGTCAATGTGAAGAGTTTATGTAGGAAATTTCCTCCAATAGTCATGGGAACAGTATCAGATCTGACTCCATGTTCAAGAAAGGAATTCATGTATCTAGTATAGTCATTGAGATGGATTATTTTTGGACATTCTGGTTGATATGGAAGTCACGACCAAGGAATCTCGAAACCAATTGTACAAAGGAACCAGAGTGGGCTTACTTTGGGTATAGAGGGTTTTCTATAGAGCTGTGGTTTCGACCATATATATTTTATACATCCTATAACAAAGGAATAGATAGTCGTGCTATATATATATCGAGAGGTCAAGTCTTTTTAGCCTCAACTACAGTATCAGTTGTTTTTCTATACAGGTGTGTCTCATTATTTCATATCTATATCTATTTTGGAGAGTCTGGGACTCATTATTCAGTTTTCTAATTTTTTTTATGACATTGGATACTCCATTGGGGATCAGAACAGAGGGTGTATGCTAGTTCAGCGAGTGCCTATTGAGATTTGGGATGTTACTTCAAATGAGATATTTTCCCTTTAAGATGACTAGGTTTGATGTTATACTCTAGATAGACTGAATAGTTTTTTATTGAGTCTATATCGATTTACTTTGCTAGAGAAGGGCATTCAAATCCCCAGAGGTTAGAGTTTTTATTCATATGGTTGAATGGTATGTTGATGTAGGAAGATCCAAACCATAACATTTGGGGAATGAAAGAATGATATCCAAGATTTCTAGTTTATATCTAGATGATCAGGAAAAGTGTTATGCTGATCTTCATCCAGTGGTTGATATTTTCACTGAAGGTTTCCAAGATGATTTTCATGATTATCTCCAGAAAGATAGGGAGTGTCTTCTATTGAGATGTTTCTGGAGTTCTAATAGTATCAATTTCTCTTTACCAGATGAATAATATGGAGTTTTAGGACTCAAGGTATTGATTTAGGACATGGAATTAAAAGAGGTTTATATTTCACAACACTTATATATGGTTTTTTCTAGTGATTGTTTCAAAAAAAAAAGAATATGGAACCCTTCAGATATGTGTGGATTACCAAATAATGACCTAATTACTGGTTAAAAACCAGTATCTATTTCCACGAATATATTATTTATTCAACTATCTCCATGGAGATAAGGTGTTATCTAACATTAACTTAATATTGAGTTATCATCATGTATGTGTTCGACCTAAATACATACCTTGTACAACATTTCATATCACAGATGTTATATTTGAGTATCTGGTTATGCTGCCTAGTCTGATGAACACACCATCAGTTTCATGGAACTGATGAATGAATTATTTCATCTTTACTTGGATTCATTTTTGGTGGTATTCAGGGAATATATCTTGGTGTATTCTCACCATCTAAATTATAATTCCAAATATCATGAGTTCTTTTGGGATACACCAAGAGAGCATTAGTTATCTACTAATATCACTATGTTCCAGTTTTAGATAGATAATATTCCCGTCATGGGTCATATTCTCTCAAATACAGGAGTATTAGTTGACCTAGTAAAGGTGGGAGCAATAGTTTCCTGGGAGAATCCCTAAAATCTATTTGACATATGATTTTATTAGGATTCCTGGTAATTATAGGTGTTTCAAACATGACTTCTTAGTCTTAGAAACACCTATTTCTCGCATGACTAACAATAGTATAAGGGTTTTATGGTTAGATACCTATGAGAGAGACTTTTAGGAGTTAGAAGGGATATTGGCTTCAGTGCCGGTATTGATTCTTACAAAATCTTGTAGAATCTAGATTGTGTATTATGATTAATCAAGTATCATTCTATGAGTAATTTTTGTTCAAGTGGAACAATTTTTGGCATACATTTAACATAAGTTGAGGTTATATAAGAGAAACAACCCAACACATGATCTCAAGTTAGTCATTGTGTTTAATTTCATTTTCTATTCAAGGAATCATTTAACAAGATATTTTTATGGTGTACACGGACAATAGAAGCCTAAAGTACATATTTATATAGCATGAATTTAAATTGAGAATGAAAATATGGGATGGATACATATAATAATTTGACTTTTAGCATTCCAATATTCCTTGAAATACATATACAGTTGCAGATGCACTAAGAGGGAGGAATCAGATATAGGCAGTTCAAGATGCTTGTGGAGAGTGGTAGATTATAGACCTATTTTTAGAGATGCACTCGTAGGTTCAAGATGAATACAAGAATGAAATTCTCACATCCATGGTAGTGACATACCCTCTTCTAGATAGAGTGAGGATGAGATAGTTATATTATGTTGAGGGACGTGTCTTAAATGAGAGTTTGGTAGGTGAGGACCCACCTCCTAGTTGGATCGTATATGAGGATAAAATTATTCATATTCATTTTTATGTTTGGGTTCCATCAAACATGCATGAGGTGATAATTCACGAGTTTTGTGCATCTTCTTGGGTAGTACATCCTATAATTAAAAATATGTATCATGACTTGCACTATCAGTAATGGGGATGAGTATTAAATGTGAGGTAGATGGTTTTTTCACAAGGTGTTATACATTCTAGCATGTGGAGGAGGAACCCGAGTGACTGGTCCTGATATTACCACAGTTTCCCACTCACAATTGGAAATGGGATAATGATGTGATGGATTTTTTGACTAAGTTTCCAAGTTCACCTCAAGGTATAAACTATTTTTGGGATATTAGAGAGAAGATCATGATGGTTTCTGAATTAATATAGATTAGGGAGACATTCTCAAATGAGGAGTTTGGAAGACTTTATATATATGAGAGTATGGACATTTATTAGGTTCCCAAGACCATGGTATCTGATAGGGATTCTATATTTACATCTTGATTTGGAAAGAGATGATAGAGGGGGTTGGGTACACAATTGATTTTTCAGCACATCATAACAACCTGAAACTAATGGACAATTAGAGCATAGTATATAGGTTTTAGAGTACATTATTAGAGAATATATACTCACTTTTGGAGGTTATTGGGTGAGGCATATACCCCTAGTTGAGTTCACATGCAATATTTGATATCAAGTTACTTTACAGATGACACATTATATGGTTTTATATGTTTGGGAACTTCGATCATAAAATTGTTGTTTATAGTAGGAGAGGAAGATTTTATTAATAATAGTCTCATATAGGAGACTTTGGAGTAGGTTCATCTTACCAGAAAGTGGATGGAAACTATACTGTCTACACATAAATCTCACACCATTCACTATCGAAGACCTCTAGAGTATGTGGTCTAGTATCATGTCTTTTTTTGTATCACACTGAGGTTTTGAAATTTATGGATTATGATATAGGGTAATATTTCTATATGATATGTTAGGTCAATCAATATTCTAGAGAGATTCTATCTTGTATCTTATCAGCTGTAGTTATGTCAGAGGTACTGATCCTTGTACAAAATCATGCATGTATCTCTCCTACACCATTATCACTCAGACCCATCTCATACTCTTTATACATACGAGGTTGAACTATAGTTTGAAGCATCATTTTAGGGGCATCCTATTTGTATCAATGAGAGGATCATGATTATTCTTGAAGGCCAATTAGTAAATATAGTATAGGTGTAATGAATGCATGAAATTTTCTGGGTGAGACTTTGGAGAAGGAGTCGAACATACGTACCCAGTGGCTAGAGTTATTCCAAGATAATTATTGACCACCCTAATAAAGGGAATTCCTTAAATAAAATCTTTAGGGGTTAATATTGTTATTTCCCATGTTTTCTAATTAGGTAATAATTTTTTTAATTTTATATTAAACTATTGTTTTTGTTTTAATTTTGTCTTAGAACCTATATTTGGTCCTTATAGAATCTTGGGATATTTTTGTAAGGGGATAAGTTGGAGGGATATAGGTTGGATTATGGACAATTAAACGACATGTAATTAGAGTACAAGATGTATGCTAATTACATGGTTTATAGTGTTATATAAATGATAATTTCAGATGTGAAGAGGGATTTTACTAGGGTAAATAACCCTATCATTAAATTATTTATAATGAATTTACAATTAGTGTAACTTTAAAATCTATGTAAATACCAGAGCTAGTTTTTAAAATAATATGAAGGGGCCTCATTTTTAATAGAACATCAACCCCTCACTTTTATATAATGGAATATCACCACCTTGGATCCTAAAATAGTCTTTGGTTCTATTCCATAGGCTTTAATTCATGTATTCCTATTTTTTTCTCATTGGATCAGCATTGGTGAGTTTGATATTCCTCTTACACCCTTATCTATTTCCCTTTTACACGATAGAGTTATTTGGTTGAAACCTAATTTTCCATATTTCGTGGGTTTTTATCCATTCTTCAATTTCATTCTAGTTTGGATAGAATAAAAATTTGAAATGTGATGAGTTCTATACTACATGTATGTGGTAGGTCATAAATACTATTCCATCAAGTTTTGTGGTTTTTTATGATTAGTTTCCATTATTACTCACACCAAGCCTTCCATGATTGACCGAAAAATTATTTTAATTACTTGATTGAGTTGTTTGAATCCTTCCAGGTTTCCCATTGAAGAGATTTGTGGTTGTTAGAGTACATTCACCTAAACCTAAGAATCCCATGGTGTGTGAACTTATTTCTCCCCCATGTTATATGAACCTACTGGGTGTTTTTAAGCATACCGATTTTATTGGGAACCTTAATGAGAATTTATAGAATTTTTAATGATTGAGAGAACCACGATATACCATTTCATTTGTAAATGAAATGAATGATTTGAATTAATTTGATAGTATAAGGATGTTTCCTTCTTTGAATATGATTACTTATTATTAGAATGGATAAATTGGTTATACGGAATGTGTGGATATGAGTTGAATGAACTCATTGATTGTGAATCGATATGAAATGATTAAAGAAGACAAATGATGAATTGATTATGGTAGTGGATAGATTGGATATGCTCTTTGGATCTTGATTCCATATGATGCCATGGAAATTTCTAATCCAATGGTATTTATTATAGTAGGGGATGGCTTAGGCATGCTCCTTGGATATTAATTTCATAGGATGATAAGGGAATTTCTACCCCTTGAATATGAAATTCTTGTACTCGAATTGGACATGATCTATTGATATGCTCCTTGGACTCCACCCAAGTCTACTATGAGTTTTCAATTAGATGCTATTGATACTTGATGAGGATTACTTGGTCTTATATACCTTGGATTTAACACTTTATGTTTTGGAACTGGATTACATGGAAAAACCAGATATGTACATTATACACTGGATTGCTTAGAATAGTCCATTGGATATTTACACTTGATTACATGTCATGGATAGTTTGGATATTTTTAGATATTCTTTGCAGATTGAATACGTGTTGGTATTAGACATCAGTTTGTAGACTAGATAATATTACACAAATTTACTTATACTTATAATTTACCTTGTTTATGTTAGATTGACTATTTTTAAAAGGGATATATGTTTGGTTGAATATGATAACCTTTTATTGTGACACATTAAATTATATACAATTATACCTTTGATATTCTAAACACTACTTCTATTTAGAATACATTGAATAGGATTGTTATAGACATTTTTGGTGGTGGTCTACAGAGTGTTATCTCACAACCTATTCATACCATTGAAGTGTACCAGAAAATACGTCATTAATACTAGTATGAACCAGGGAAAGCCCTACTATACACGACATGATTTTTCTAGGATTAAGATTAGGGGAGCACATGACCAAGATAGACTCATTATATTATCTGATGATATTCATTTTGGGTGTTTTTTGTAATTTTGATACATGTATTTTATTGGATCCATGTATAATTATATTCCTTATTTGTAGAAACATGACATGATCATAGTTTTTTATATGAATAATTTTGGGTTTATTATTGTTATAGTCTTCTAGATGATCATGTTCTGTCATGGTTCATATTATTCTTCTAATGTTGATCTATATGATAGATACTATTATGTTACACAATTAAATAAGAGAATTGTCTGTGCAAGAAACACACCCTAGTCCCTCTCTTCTAGTTGGCAGACTCTGGCTTACGGGGAGGCGTTCTTGAGACCATGTGACCCACCTGTTTAGGGAACTATTTTGGGACACTTTGGTTATAATTCTATGCAATAGGGATATCAAGATGGAATATATTATAACTTTGAATAATATTTTAGATATACTAAAATGGAACCTTTACAAATATAGTGGTTACTTGAGATAAAGATGAAATTCCATATTCATTACTCCCATTTCACATGATGGTGTGTGAAAAGAACCCCCACATGGATTTGGATTGTGTGGAAAAAATCGGAATTAATAGTTAACCAAATCATTATAAAAGGGGGATAGAATTATTGATAAACATTGGAGTGTATACTAAATTATAATTTGATGTTTGGGATAATGTTTAAATATGGGGGAAATTTGAATTTGAATGATGGTTGTGAGATATAGATATATACATTTAGAGGGATCTCATCTATCCCTATGATATATTCTCTATAAATAGAGGGGTAAAATAAATTAAAAACATTACCTTATCTATTATTTTGGAAAAGGCCACTTCTAATAGGATTAAGGATATTATTTTATGATACTAATTGAGCTTTGATGTATTTAAATAGGTTTTGTTGTATTTTTTCAAGCATTGAGTGTTGTTTCTAACACATCTAATATGGTGGGGTTGAACTAAAATATGATCAGTGGAGGATTTTCATTATTTTAAATCTTTTCTAAGACTAATTAGTAATTTTATAGGTTTTTTGAAGATATGAAGTTTTTTTTAGTTTTTTTGGGAAGATATATGGTTAATTTGAGAAAATATACAAGTGTTTACTTTGTTTTGAAATCACTATGTATCTCATTTAATATTTACCAATCTAAAATATATTAAGAACCTTATGTAATATATTAAGGTCATTAAAAGTGAAATTTGGGACCATGTAAGATGATTTTACTATGTGTATTTTTCTTAGAGTGTGTATAATACTCTGATCACCATGAATGATTTTTGGAGATACGTGTTTAAAGTGTTTAGATGTATAAGAATAATGAAATTCAAGTAAGATATTTATATTTTACATATGATGTTTTTCACACATGATAATTTTATCAATGCTTAAGAATTTTGAGCCACAAGAGAATATTGATATATATATAACATACTTGTGATGTGTGTATGAATATTTCTCAAATAATATATTTTATTGTGAATAATTGGGTTTCCAGAATTAAAATTTTTTAAAGAATAAAATGAGTAATTTCCTCAGACATTCATCACGATTTTAAACAGTGTAAACACCTAATTTTTATTTTAATTCCTGATTTGTTACATTTTGGTGATCTATATTCAGTGGATGATAGATCAACAATGAAATTATCTGTAAGGGAACGGATATTTTGATTTTTATATATGAAAATAATCAATATCTTATGTAAAATATGGGATTCTAATGTGATGTTGTCGAGTTATTATTAAATTTGAATACTCACTTGCAAGTAGTTTAGTGGTGATTTAATAAGTGATTTCCTGAATATGGGTGTTTTAGTTATTATGTTTAAATGTTTTTTAATATAAATCTTTTATTCACAAAAAATGTTGATTCATGTAGGGTTATGAATTTGAGTTTGGAAGAAGAAGAAAATGAGAATTCATGGAAGTCAATTTTTTTTGGATTTTTTTTGGATTTTCAAGAATATGTGTGATTTTCTAGTATTCTGTTTTTGGTCAATTTTAGAGGAAAAATAAAAGATATTAAGTTTTATTTTACCAGATACCCTTTGTTAATTAATGTATATAATATTTATATATTGTGGTTAATATTTATTGAGCCTGACAGAATGAGTAAATGGAGGAATACCATTTTGTACAATTTAGTTGAGTGAATTTTTGATAATAATGAGTAATAATATATTATTATTAAATTAATTTAATTCTATAATTTATTAAATGGATAATATTAAGATATATTTTGTAGATATATAATTTCAAAGAGTTATAAAAAAATAGGGCATCGAAATATTGAGGGAAAAAGAAATCATGAATTCCTATGTTTAGAAGAATTCATTACATCTATTTGAGATCGGGTTATTAGTGAGTCAGATATGTGATTGAGTTTTGATAATAATATATACATGAATTTCTACAAGAAGTGAGTAATCTATTCCCAGATATTATTTAATGCTACTGGAGGAATATGATTATTTACTATATTTGTAGCAACATAACCGTTAATGAGATATTTCTTACTCGAGATGCATTACCTTACATCTGTAGTGTAAATCTATAAAATATAACATGAATTAGGCGTTTCAAAAATTTATAGAGAAACATAGAATCAATTATTTTTATAAAAAGTGATAAATAATGCAAATTATGAATATCATATGACACATTGATTTATAGTGGTTCATGAATAATCTTGAAATTCATAGAGTAGAAGAATGATTTCACTAATTTAGGATCACAATTATAGGATGATTTTAGAGTATCCATAGAACATAACTAAAATTATATCTTAAAAAAATTATGAATAGTAATCCATTTCTCTATAGTGTCTTTGTAGTAAGTCCACTTTTTCAATAGTATCTGGCATTAGTATTTCCATGGTGCCATAATGCCATAATAACCCATGTCCATTCTTCGAGAATAAGAAGTTCCAATAGGTCTGTAGAGTTATAGTTTCACTATCATATGATACTATAATAGATTCAAAATACTATACTACCAACTTGGTTTTCTAGTCATCACTATAATAGTGGTAAAAAAATTTACATTACCACCAAAATAAGGGTTTGTTGTGAAGAATGGGATGCAATTAATTTGTAAAAACATCATCCTAGAGGATCCACCCCATTAGTCTAATGTATTGAATGGGATATGGTGACTCTATTCCCAAAAATGTAATTTGAATTCACATGTTCTTATATTTAAGAATCCATGGATTGGAAGACTAGCATGCTATGACTTGAAGTAAGAAGTTAGAGAATGAAAAAAAACCTCTAAGAATCATTATGTTTATTTCTCTTATTTTATATGTGTGAGTGAGGATTTAAATTAATATATGAGTGCATTAAAAATCATCTGTTTAAAATGTTTTATTAACATCAAATATAAATTTCTAAAATTGATCTCAATTGATTATCCCTCCTCTTCTGAATGGAATAATCTAATCTGAAGAAATTCATGGTTTGTCTATTATATTTTTTTCTTATAATTTTATAGAAATTTGTATATCATAATTGGTTTATCCTTTATTTTTTCCCATTGAACGTTTTTCATGTGGCTTGATGTTAATGGTATATCCTTGGATACTTTTTATTTATGTTTGAATACAAATATATACTTTTGGGTCTTCTTTATTATAAATTTACATAAATTGTTTTATTCATTACTAAATGATTCACTTTACACCATGAAAAACATATAATGTTTCCATGTGAATTTTTTTTCTTATTGGAACTCTTATATTAATATTCTTCATTAATGGTATTACTAGTAAGATGTATAATTGATTATTTGAAAAAAAATATAATTATGTATTTTTATGGTAACATTATCATGTTTACCCATGGTTTTAAATATTTCCCCACACTTGATCATGTATTTGTTCTCCAAATAAACAGTAATTATATAATTGAATTTTTTACTTGTCACACTCTCTGGAAATATTTATTAATATTTACAGATGAATTCATTTTGTCACATTAATAACATAAATGTTTTAGAAGTTAAAAATAATACATAACCTTTTGATAATATTTTCTCATCGATTTATGTTTAGGTTATTGACCAAAATATGGTTAGCTTGAGTGTGATGTTTTGGTGGTAATCAGTTAGGTAATTTACATGGGTGATATTATAGGTTGTTGAAAGTGTATGTCTCCTTAGTATGTTAATTTTTCATGACCATAAATTTTTTCTATTATTTCATAAAAATATAAACAAATGACATGTTGAAGTGATATAATTTTTTTTTATTATATTGAATTTTCAAAACATCGGTTTTCCCAAGTTAATTTTGTAAAAGAA
The DNA here is from genome assembly GCA_963277665.1 of Viscum album. Taxonomy (NCBI): domain Eukaryota; kingdom Viridiplantae; phylum Streptophyta; class Magnoliopsida; order Santalales; family Viscaceae; genus Viscum; species Viscum album. Next base: position 177,503,311 of record OY728164.1, read on the forward strand.
TAACTACATCATTAAAATTGATTTAACCTTTTCTTTTATACCTTTCATCAGTTTTTGACATGTTGTTTACCTATATTCATTCTCAATGAGATTTCGTTTTATTATACATATTTGGTGTTGTTCCCCCTTAAATGAGTAGTAAAAATCCATTTTTTAGTTTATATGATAATATTGTTCAAATTGATTATGTATCCACTCCTATGTATTATTGATTGTTCTTACAGCTTATATTTTTGTTTCTACTATATGTTTTTATTAATTAAATATATATATATATAATAAAAACATAAATAGGTTAACAACATAAACATATGGATATAAATTTATTTCTAAGTCCTTTAGTCCCTCAATGATGAGATATCGAGTTAGAATATATACAATAGTTGTATATGTGGATGAATTAACCATCCATATATGGTTATATAGAATAATGGGAAGGGTACCGTGGGTACCCTAAATCTATTTGGGATGGGATCTTAGGAGCCCAAACCCTACTTCATGGAACAATTCTTCATTTTCCTATGGGATGAGAATTATTATTCCCTAACATTAGTTGATTTTATACTTCCCATTCAAGGTAGACAATTTTATATGAAGACCATCCCTCTTGATGGGGCTTGTGATCAAAAATTCCCATTATGGAAATACATAATTTGACATACGAGTTAAAATATCTAAATTTTGATCATGTATCAGATTTTCTTTGGGTACACATTCTTGTGTGAGATATATCCATTATTATTATTAATGTTTTATTTATTTATCATTATGTCTCATGTAAGATTTTTTTTTGTTTTTAATTTATAAACTAATATATATTTAAATGTCATTGATACATTAACATGTATACACTTCTCTATTGTATGAATGATTAAGGGAACATTATAGTGCCTTTAGAGTTTTCATGTGCTCACATTGAATTTTCACCACAGTAAACATGAAGTTCGAATTAATGATGAAAAATGGGCCCAAAAACCATGGTATTCAAATGTATAGGTGAGATGAGGGGCGAGGAAGGTCTATAAATTTTGACCATTTAGAGTACTGTATGATGAGGGTTGAGCTCACATGGGTACGAGAAAAGGTGGGTTGAGCCCGCACGGGTGTGGGCTTACTCGTGAACCTGATTTGGAAAAAAATAATTAATTTTTACAATACAATATTCTCTAATATTTTATTATTTTTAGTAAAAAATCATTAATACACCACGAAATACAATTTCTAACCATAATTTATATACTAATTCAACACTAATTCAGAAGGTAATTTTAAATAAGTCTACATTTATTGTCTTAATATGATATTATAATATTTATTTTTTAATTATTAAATATTTTCACTTAGTGTGTCATCCCACCTCTCAAAAAATGGAATGCATCTCCCAGAACATGGTTTCAATTCTTGTAGAGTGATTATAATTTAAATATTTTTTTAATCTATTTAATTTTTCTTACTGAATTTCATTTTACTATAAAAAAATATGAAAGGACATAACCTAAACCGTAATGGCCTCCTTTGGAACTATTCATCACATGGGGAGTCTTCATTCATTCACAGGTTCATCTGTTCACATCACCACACAATGAAAATAACCATTAATCACCCTTCACCAATCACTAACATACTCTGAATCACAATAGGTCACCACTACCATGTCATTGCCGCATTCCATCATTAACCCATAGAAAAATGATACATCATATACTATGATACTCTAGCAATTTTCAATCTATACATCTCTCCATAATTACTATTAAAAATGAAAAGAATAAAATATTTAAAATATTATAAATCCTATTTTTTTAAATGCCGAAAAGCCCATGGCCTAGCCGTTGGATTATGTGGGGTTGGGTAGGCTTTGAATTTTTGTCCCCATTATATATAAGATTTTTTCTAACAAACCCAAAATGGGATCAAACCTATACAGGCTTGGATCAACCCACCTTAGCCTACCCATTTTACATTACCAGTTTTACTGTTTGAATTTGTAGATTGTAAAGGTATATAGATAAATTCATGGATGATTATTGGTAATCATGACATTGAATTTTCATTAGAAATTCATGTCTCCACATGGTTATAGATCATTGGAGGCCAAGTATGGTTGGAATCACATTTGAAACATAACTGTGACTCTATAGGTTTACCAATTTAACCTCTAATTATAATTTAATAAGGTTTATGTCTTCTATATGACTTTATATATGGATTATTTTTTATATTTACTACATTATAATATAATTTTTATATCATTATACATTAACAATAAGTAAATCTTGATATATATATTGTAATATTGTTTTAGTAAATTCCTAATACACAGATAGACCATGATGGATTTTCATCACGATACTAAATTGTCCTGGATTAACACTAATGGAGAGTAAATTAATCCCCAATCATTACTATAGAACCTAAATACATGTAACCAACCCCTATATATCGAGGAACATGATTGGAATATGAAAAGGTCTTGTTTGGGTCGATGGATGATCCAAGTTTGGTCATTATAGGGTGGAACAAGAGTTTTTCTTGGGTTTTATAGGATTTTATATACTTGGAATACAAAGGTTTTGAATTTATCAAGTAGCACACAAAAATATATTATCAATCTATTTTTAAAAATGAACCACATTATCATTGATTTATGGGTGTTATATGTAAGAACCTTACGTATGAGTGATTATTTGTTTATTTAATTTGAAGTAAAAAATATTGGGACTCAAGAAATTTCTCATTAATCAATTACGAGTCAATCATTTCATTTTTTCATGCATTATATATATTGTATAGTGACATGAAGGTCACATGCATTCTATTTATTATGTTTTATATATTTGAAAGAAATTAATTAATTTCAAGTATCTAATAAATTATTCGATATTTTATTGAATAACATATTATTGGTGACATAAATAATTATTTATAATCAGATGTTTTTTTCTATAGATTTTATGATTTCTGATTATGGTTATACTGGTTGATTTTTTTAATATTTTTAACTTTATGTATTTAATTGAAATATTTATTTAATTAAAAATTAATAGAATTAGTATCAAAATATTGGGTTTTAAATGAATGGTTTTTAAATTTGTTTTCAATTTTTTTAATTTAAATTACTTTAAATTTATCTAATAATTGTTCTTCTCAATTTATTTATAAAATTTGTTTAGTTTTGGAAAATATAAATTCAAAAGTGAATCTGAATTATTTTTTTAAAAAAGAGGGTTAATTATATAATCAAGGTTCATTTTTAGTTTCACATATTTGTTTATGAAAAAATATAGTAATTTTAATTGTCATGATTTATTAAGTGTGGTTTTTTTAGAAATTATGGTTTTTAAAATAAAAAAATCTATGTTTTTAAAATAATTTATAATTACTAGTTGCACATTTGGATCAATTTTTATTGAATGTTCATAAATGTAATGGTCAAGAAGAAACTGGCGAGTTATAAATGATTTTTAATGTGGAGAGAATAATAAGGCCAATGTTAGCTTTATCATCTTGGTTTTAGAAACCAGAAATACGTTAGGATACATTTCTAATCATGATGCTAAGTACTTGATAGCATGTTTCAGTTCATAGAGTTTCATATTAGAAGCTTAGTGAGAATCATCAAGTATGTTGATAGCATGTTTTATATAGGAATTTTAATAATAAAACATATAATTGTTTTATTTTTTACTTAGATCAATAATTTAGTCATTCCTCATTATTTTAAACGTTTTAATGGAGTATTTAATATCATTAAAAAATCATTTAATTCTTATTTTATTATTATTTTCAGTATATATTTCAAGGAGGTGAAAATTTTAAGCCCCTCTGCACCCAATATAGTTCCACTATGTATAAATTGAATATTTCAATAGGTGTATTGCAACAAAAGTTTCATCAGATGTCTAGTGGTCTTCCATTAAATCAATAATGTGTTATCATATGGCTGGTGGGTGTCCACTTGGTACTTAGTGTACTGAATAGTATTTTGTTAAATGAAAGGGAATATTATCTTTTCCATCCTCTATGTTTAATACCATTCAGTGATCACCATGGCCTTATTTTCTTCAAGGACACTACTCTAGGAGGGATAAAACACTCATTTTCATCCTTAATAATTTATCCAACCATCCTAATTCATGTAGTCCTCAGGCTCCTTAGACCATAGGTTGAGGTTAAATATAATAGTTTATTCCTCATTCATTGTCCTACATCAGATTTTTTATAACCTTGTATGATCTGAGTGGTGATTGTAGACTAAGGGTATCAAATTTTTATTTTTAATTAAATGGATTTTATTCCCATGTTGGTAGGAACTCATTAAAACCACATGATTGCAATATAAATTTTGCAAACACCCAAATGGAGAAATAAAATAAAGCCCACATTTTTTTTACTTGCGTCATGACCAAGAGATAGTCCAATGTGCCTAAGATGAAAACAATTTGGCCGAACTTCAATCCATTCAGATTCAATATATTTTTATATTATAGTTATTTTGACATGGTCACTCCATTAAAGGAACAATATTTTAAAAATAAATTCAGTGATAGTGTAGTAGATCCATCACATCACTTCTATCAAATTCTCCTTGATCACTACTACGGATGAAGTCATCTTCAATATAATAACATTTAGCCCACCAAAATTATTATGAAAATATTATTTTTTTCATCATGGAACCATAAATATGATTATCCAATTCACTACTAAATTACCAAAATGTATTAGAAAAAACATGTGTTGAAAAATTCCATTTCTGATTAGTGCTCTATAGAATACTATCCCCCACATGAAGTGATTTACAATACACTGAAATTTATATATGAATTAATATATTTATCAAGGTAAAAAACATCACAAAATAATTCATGGAGCATGTTTCTTCAGGAAAAAATATACTTCACAGACTTATCCTTCTATGCATGAAGGCCCTATTATGAGTACTCCCTAACTTCGTTATTTTTACAGATAAATATAAGATATTCATTGAACTCATCATCAACCACTAATTATGTGATTAGTAGTTTATTTATAGAAAATAAAATATTGAAAAGTTTCCAGAAACTGTAATCCCATTTAAGCCCTTTCATGAAACAGAATCGTACAAATTCTACTTGAATCCATCCTATGTGTTCCTCCCAAAAAAGCCACCTCCTAATAAAAGGTCATGATTTCCAGTATTTCATAATGAACCATGCTATGTGATATTTTTTTAGTTTTTGTAGTAGTGGAAATTAACCCCTCTTTATCCCAAATGACTCTATTTTTTGGGATACATGAGTGATCCATGCCACATGGTTCACACACCCGCTACATGGTTTACATAATCCTTATACAATGACATACATTCACCATGACCTGCCTTATTATCTCTGAATTATCTAAGATCTACCATAAGTTTTATGAAAAAACAATACCTTTTCCTCTTTGAATTTTCAAAACATCACTAATTAATACAATTTTTCAAATAATTTTATTATAAAACAAATGAAAATGAAACTATATCAATTCCTATTTTAGGTTTCAAATTTTTTTAGAGAACATACCAAATAATTAAAAATCCGTTCTAAAAAAAATGAATTGAAAATAAAAAAACAAAACTCTATCCCAGAACAATTTTTATTCAAAATTACACCCCTTTGGGTATGTGGGTAATCCAAATTAAAATTCAGAACCACTCATCCTTCAGATAACATCAGAATGACTCGTCTCTTTCTCTAAGCCCATGTGAGAAATGCTTGGTGTAGAAAACAATGATTTAGGATAGAATTCAATGACTCATGTCATTCAAAATTTTGAACATTATTCATGAATGATACAAATCATTTTCCCACTTGATTATATAAACAAAACAAAAACAACAAATTAACTTCCATTCATTTAATTACACCAGTCATTCTATCGATTTGAAAATAAACTAAAATAAATTAATTCATATGATATTCTTCCATTATTATAAAACACATGTATTTTATTACCCTATTGATGATGTATCAATTAATAAACATTTAAGAATATTTAAATTTATTTTTATAGGTGTATATCCAAACCTCATTAATCTCATAGAGGTGGCTGAACAGTGGGGTTTAACTATTGATTCTAAAAAACTGGAGTGGAAAATGAATTAATCATGATAACTACCACATTCTCATTACTTATTATAGTTTGATCATTCCTTGATCAAAAGTTTCATTTATAAATTGATACCAAATAGTTATATGTTTTTTTAGAGTGGTATATTGTATTTTTTTTATTTCAATCAAACTCTTATTATCATAATAAATCAACATTTGACACTTCAATTCTACTGCAATGTATTTTAGTATTAGTGAAGTGAATACCTAGGCCATTTAAATATATTCGACATTATTCATACTTATTGATGTGATTTTCTACTTCTAATTTATCCACCCAACACATTTAATTATAATAATTAACGCAATATAATTTCTCGAGTCAAACCACATGGTCCGATCTAGAGAATCAAATAAACTCATGAATTAATTTACATACCCAAGAGACTGGAGACTTTCAATGAGGGTATGGACACCATTAGTGGGGCGAATATACCAACAGTATTATTTCATCACCACAAAAAAATTGTAGTAATATGTAGAAAAATATAAAAAATCCCTACATTTCATAAAAATAAATAACCAAGGCTCCTCATGTGGTAAACAAACCGAGTGTACAATTTCAAGTATATAAATAAAAAATAGGGATTCATCCAGTGTACACAATAGAACATCTCCTATTTCCATTATACTTATCTAAAAAATATCCCAAAGGACCATCTCTACTTTGTGGATCCACATACATGATTTCTACACATGCATCAAGATTCCTGAGTTGAGTGTGGGTAATTTAATTCAGTAGGACACCAAAAAATACATCCTTTAAACTACTACACATGAATAACATTTTAAGTGATGATAATAAATAAATTTTCAAATAAAAAAAATAAACATACTAAGAACTCATACAATATCAAATATTCTAGGAACTCAGAATGTACCTTATTTAACAATATTCCATAGAACAGTTGTACAATCATGGGAATGTCACAATCATTGGAGGAAGAATCAATTATACTCAATAGAAATACATACCATAGCCTAAAGGACATCAATAATAATTCATAATACCCCATTTCTATTTTTCATGTCAGGTAAAATAAATTATCATACCACACTACCACCACATGGGTTAGATCACACTGACCATCATTCTCATAGGTTTGGCCATTATAGGAAATCAGGCCCCATAATCTATCTTGGTCATGTCATTAGGTAATATTTAGTGTCTAAAAATGATCCTCCTTTAGAGCTACCTAGCTATATTGGTTTGAACTAAAACCTTGTTACTATTCTTATAACAATAATACAATAAATACAATGAAAAACATTATGAAATAAGGTATATCAATATAAAGGAAACATAACATACAAACATAAAGAAATAATAGCCAATATATTCATATGTGATAACACTCAACACTCAGTAGGTATTTAGACACGTGACATCATACCATGCTAATTATTATACACATTTACTCGAAAAATTAGGTAACTTACTACCTCATGGTTGTCAATGTAGATATAAAGGATTACTAAGGATCCATCACCTAGAAAAAGTACACATTTCAAAATGATAAAACATATCACCAAATTTTATTAGTTAAAATGAAATATTACTTGGATAAAGTCATGGTGGCTGTCAGGGATGCCAAATCCATCCAAAATGATCTGTGGAACAAAATAATACATGACTTTTATATTCTGTATTTTGGATATTGTATGTAATTATAGACATCCTAACGGAACGTGGGAATTAATTTGGAATTTTCATTTTATTATATTGATCTAATGTAGTTATATCGGTTATTCAAGTGGGAATCCAAGTCTAGTGAAATTATTTTTAGTTTTTAGAGATAATAACGGTAAGATTATGATATCCCTTTTTGACTCATATAAAATTGAATCTTCTATTGAGGCGTTAATACTATGATTGAACAAAATGGTATAGAGAGAAAGATAGTGATGATTTAAAATCTTATGGTTTAAATGATACACTAAGTCTATTTTGTATCTTTTTAGATATGGGAATTATCATTTATCCTAGAAGATGATGGAATACTTTTTGAAATTATAGTATTTTCTCCCAACCATGAATTATTTCATCACCCATGTTTTTTATGAAGAAAATTACATTTCTGTTGGGATTTAGAATAAAAGGGTGAGATGTGAGAATCTAATTTCTTATAATGTGTTATAGTAGGAGTTTATACCTATATTTTAAAGAGGAAATTGTAAAATACCCTCCTTCAGTCTGGTGTAATTTTTTCTTTTTGAATAAAAGTACCTTACCATTAAAAAACATGGCTTATTTACTCTATAAATATTCATTTCACTCCCAGGTATCCTATTGGTTATTTCTATGATACAATAAGAATATAACATGTGCAATCATATTCATCCCAGCACCTTCTCACTCCATTCTACAATCTATAGCATGAACTCATCATAATATGCACTCAGCTCCAACTAAATATTATAAACGTCCATAACATGTGCTGGATCATCCACATACCAAAGATGTAGAGAAAAAAAGAACAGATCAGGAATTCAATGACAATGTGGAAGGTGGTTTAGCTAGTAGACAACTTATTCAATACACTTAGGGATATAAAATGTCCCCACAAATGAAGTTTATAGATTCCCATAATTATAGAAATGATGATTCAATAACGAAGGTGAAACCCTTAAGGAAACATGGTTTCGACCAGAAAACTCCCAAGGTAATCTCCTCCATTCAGTATATGATAATGGCCTTCACTGAGTAATCACCAAAGACATGTTGATCAAATATAAACTCTATGAGTCATCCTACCCCATATTAGTCTGAACCACTTCTACCTCACCTTCCAATTCCCAACACAGTGCTGAGAGGTATGACCATCAATAGGGAGCCTCAAAAGGATCTATCTGGAAAAATCTAGGTAATAATTTCTTTACGAAAAATAAATCAAGGCTAGGTGATTATCCCAAGATCTACTGAAGTGTAGGATGAAATCCAATGAATATCCTATAGTATATAGATCATATGCCTCTACTCTCTATTTGTGTAAGGATTTCACCCAATGCTTAGTATTAGATAATCCTTTGAGGACTTATACTATCCCTAATATAACTACAATATTCAAGGTGGATCTCTATCCAATAAAATTCTAAAATGAAATCCATGTAAGAATATAATCTTATGGATATAAAGCTTTCGCATCTCGTCTACTGAGTGAGTTTCATTGATTGGTAAGAAATTTATAACATAAATAATATGATAAACAATCACCCAGATAACATCAAAACTACTCGGGGTCCTATGTAACCCCATTAGATTGACCATTGTTACATTCTTCAACAACTATATGGTCATATAAAGTGTCTGGGGTAGTCCACCTAGATGTTGGTTCTCGACTATTATCCTATAAATTATATGGTATTGGGAAATGAATCCAATAGTGTCCCTCATTATCCTCAGACACCGAAACTATAAAATGAAGTCCCGATAAATATGTTTCACTCCAGGTTTCACTTCCCCCATAGAGGAATGGAACTCTATCATCAATTATTCCCTAATATAAGTTTGGACGACAACACTTCCATATATAATCATAAGATAATCAACGTCCATCGACCACCTAGTTATTCATTCCTCACCTACAGTTCATTCTCAAATCACATTGTATTCAACGTTAGTCTATGAATATTATTTCACCCAGTCCACTAGAGAATATGTTCTTACTAAATGTTCACACATAATTGGTCCTTGATCATCAAAAGGATCATACCTCTATTTGGCCTACAAGATCATCAGGTTACTCTATTTCTCCAAAGGTTATTCACCAGGCTCTTGATAAACCCTTATTTTAAGGATAAGGGCATTATAATTGATATCAAATTTACTTAGTTCATATTCCATATTAAAGTAGAATATTTTTCAGGTTCACTAACCTATGACACGGGAAAATTGAGGTACCATTTTATGAATGTATGGCAGAGGCTCCAATAGTTAATGTAAAAAATAATTTAATATATGAAGAGATAGTGTTTACAAAATATCAAGGTTAGAACCATGGTTTTCAATTTAATTACTTGGTGGGTCATTTCCTCTCGTGGGGTAACAATTAACAAGATATATATACTTCTAACTTCCACCTATGCATCAGTACTCCTCAAATAACAACACCTGATACATAGTAGTATACAATATATCCATTTACGGGATCTTGAAAGATCAACACTAGAGCTATACTGAACCTCCTCTCCGTCTCAACAAAAAATTCATCACACTATTTTGAACATTAAAACTTCAATCCATTATTTTTTTATCCAAGGGATGTTTCTAGGACATCACCACGCCATTTTTATCATGATAAAATAATATAAATATATCAAATATCTTATTCCCCATGAATTTAATCCTTTGAATACAAAATTTACACTTAAAAGTCCTGGAATAAAGCTATTTCTCTCAAATAATAATCTGAATTATCCTAAGATTTATAGTATTCTACCCTAGGGTCAGGTGGGTATATGTGGATGATTTCAATTAAAAATGTTATGAATGTGTCAAAATAAATGTGTAATATACTATTCATGAAATCCTGGAACACGACGGGTGTATTGCCAAGTTAAAATGACATCGCAAAGTACTTCTATATCACATACATATTATAAAATTTTTTCTTCAAGATATCCACATCTCTAAACATTAAATGGCGATAGAATAACTAAATATCATTTTTGAGAACCACCAATTTTCCCATAACTGATAAAAAAGATCATCAAAAATAGGAAAAGTAAATCTTCTCATCACAATTACTTGGTTTAGCTCTTATTAATATATACGGTTTCAAAGACTACCATCAACCTACTTGGTAAGAAAAATAGGTACAAGCCATGGTCATGTACTTAGCCCAATGAAACCCTATTGATCTAGGTGCTGTAGATATATATTGAACATAATTATATTGACTAGAACCATAGGATTATTGTGTATCAAAATGGGCTCCACACCCAACATGAGCATTAAAAAAAATACCCCCTATCAATGGGAATTCATTTTAATTGGTCCACAGATAAATCATTATAGGGATCTATTTGTGGGGAAAAAATTATTATACCAATACAAATCATAATGGAATATATAGGACCATAATCATTGTTTTCATAATGGAACAATATTGGATTTCTAGAATTACTCCACCTTCACACAATTCCAATTCTTGGGTAATCATGTAATTCTCCCCCTTTGATGAAAACATGAAATCATATATGATTGAAATAAATGTTATCAAATAAAATGGTTACCTTTTCAATGTCATGAATCACAATGAAGCTCACTATTTATAAAATCATGATGTCCCCTAGATGTTCCTAACCATTAATAACTATTATACATTGTGGGAATCATTGAAGAAGGTCCAAATTCATGAAAAATGGTGTACCAAGGGAATGAAACTCATAATAAAACATGATAGGTAAGTCAAATACATGAACTAAAATTAAAAATATAAACGAATATGAAACACAATTTTCAAAATAGAAAATAAATAATGTATAAGTGATTAAGACAATAACTTTTATTATAGATGGTCCCTCATCACCATCTATAAGAGTTTGACCCCCCCAAAAAACATAGCTTGAAATAGATCTATGGACCTAACCCTGATATACATGACTCTCTTGGGCCATCCTCGTTTGAGACTATTATTAAGGACCAAAAACTTTCCCTTAGCTCAATGCTTATGTTTGTCATGAGGCCCCCAAGACCTCATCTGTAATGAAATCATGAAGAGAAATTGTAGATTCCATGTGTTGTTGTATTATTGACACATGATATGAGGTTTTTAGAGTAAATTATGACACTACCCCTAAATATCTGCATTTATAGTATTGAGGTGCTACTTCAACTGTAGATGGTGCTGAACTGATGTTACTCTACTCTAAATGTTTCTCACTACTCTAATATTTGTTATCTACCTTCCTCTTCCAACCTTTAGGGGTATCAGTAGGAAGAACATTAAAGGATAGAAAAATTTCTACAAGTATATCCTCAAACATAACATTTTCAATCATTAGGGACTTGTGAAACACCTTCATAAATATCATTGGGGGAATGTTCCAGATCAGGCATCTTAAATCATATCAAACCCCGATCTGGAGCTTCCTTACATTATACGCTTCATCCACATCCAATATAGGTGTTAATAATTATAACTCCCTGAAACATTTCATGTATGTAGACACCATCATTATCACCTAAAAAAGATCCATGAACTATTATATTTGATCCATCTTCATCGTACTTGAAAATAATTCATCAAAGAAGAGGTCTTTAAATGTCACCCACATGAGAACATATCATTTTACAGCATAAAGAATAATTCATCACCATCATCCACCCAGACATTGAAGCATAAAGGGTTCATGGTTCCCCGTATGATCTAACACTATCTCAAAAAATTATAAGATCTTCTAAAAAAATATATATCTAGTCACTTGCATTGTAAGGTCCACTGGTTCAATAGAAAGATGGATTTTTTGGAGGTTAGTGTCTTGATAATAGTTATATATTGTCTTGATAACTCAAAAATATTATATTTTCACTAGGAAAAAGAATCCTGGATAAAGTGTTCCTTTATCCTAAACCACAAGGATAATATTTGGAAAATTCTTCTGTATTTCTTTGGGTAGAATAGGGACCCCCTCTCTCACAAGATCATTCTATCCTGTAACACCAAGAAATCCAGAAATGAATTTTTGAAGAAGAATATTATAAAACATAAGGATGCATGTTGAGAATTAAATAGAAATCTTATCCTAACAATGGGATCTCAAAGTGGTTCTCCATGGATTTTACAATTAATGAATGTTATTTCCCTTTAAGCACAAACTGTTGTACTTCATCCCAAAATGTTAGTACTAGTATTATATATAACACATAAAAACATGATCAGGTTCTAGTAATTAATTAATTTATTGATATATCACAATGGAAAGAGAAAATGATATATCAATCAATAGAGAATAAAAGTCAATCATGAACATATAATATGAATAATCATGACAATAAGAACTAGTTAGAAGAACAAAAATCATTAAATATAATTAATTTTATCATATGCCCCTAGTCAAGATGCATGGATGCACCCAAAATCCCATAAAATGTAACAAAAATAAAATAAAAGGTATATTGGATGTCCATTAAAAATGATATAGGAACTTGGTAACTCCCCTAATAGAACCCCACGTGACTTTATCCATTAAAACATTATAGTCACAGTTCAATCCAAAATTTCCCATCATGCCCTATTGTTTGTCCTAGTTCTGTCGTTATTTCATATGTAGAATATAAACATGATCCCACTCTAGGGATATCGAGCTATGATATTTTAACCTATAACCATGGTACAATTCATAAAATAATAGTGAAACAAATACCACACATAACATATGGAATCTAATTATATCAATAAGAATATTACAGAACATATTATGAGTATGAAACAATATCCAATATTAACACATGTGTTATCACTCAACATGGACTAAGAATTTAAAAAACAAACATAATATCATTAGAATGGTCATATAGACAATGTCTATATGGTAAGTAACTTCCTATATCATTTTTATATTATTGATGATAGGGTTCTCTAAGGAATCATCACCTGGAGAACATACATGTATCTAAATGTTCAATACTTTCTCCAAGTATTCCATGAACTGATTAAAAATATTTTATTTCCAAATAAAATAAAAATACCACATTTTGTATAACTTATTCTTTCCCCGATAAATTAAAAAATAATGATTTAAGAAAAATCATGTGAAAATAATTAAATTCTCAATGAAAAATTATAAATTAAACAAGAGATGATATTTTATCTATCCCGAATAATTTTGAGATAATTATGATAATTCTATTATTATTATTCTATAAATCTTGGTAATTATCTATAAATGTTTAATCCAAATCTTTTTCCAAAAATCTTTTTAAAAAAAATATATTAAATAAGATATAGAGAAAATATAAATTCAAAATGGAATGTTTTTCTTTTAAGGATTGTACCCATAAATAAGAAAGAGGTGGTTCTACCATTCCTTGTAAATGGATGAAGAACATTTAATAATGGATGAATACATTATAGATCATGGATTAATTGTTATATACAACCTGAAATTCAAGAGAATAACCAAAGTCAATGGAAGTACATGTTTTGGTATTTTATCAAAATACTTAAGAAATATTCTTCACCAAATTTGAAAACCCAAAATTAAATTAACATTTTTTTCATTTGTCATTCAAATAATGAAAGAGCAGTTTTTAAAATCATTAAAAATTTATTAAAAGAACATAATAACTTATTATTAAGAAAATTACATTATTTATGGATTTTAAAGTAGTGAAGAAAAATTTTTGGTTCATTTTTGGAAAGAATTTTTTTTGAAAAGGGTTACAATTTACTTTTTTCCTAAAAGTGAACTACATATTTGTGACATGGAATTACCTTTATGTGTCTTCCAATAGAAAGGTGAGGGTAAAAAGTTTACCCTTATATAGTGGATAAAACATCTTCTAACACTTACACAACTCATATTTATCCTTTCATACACATAGGAATTTGAAGCTACACTTATGTCGTGAGGGAACTAACTTTATATGATATTTTTCAACCAAGATATACCATTAGACAAATCTAATGTTATGCTTACCCAGAATAAAGTAATTTTACATTACCCTTATATAGGTACATATTACACTTAAAAATTTTATAAACAAGGATTTACAATTATGAAACTATTGAAAACAAGGGTTTATCCTTAAGACAACCCATGGGGAAACCACACTACACATATGTAGAGGCATTAAATTTCATCTTACCATTTTTGAACCCTTATAATTCTTAATTTACCTTTATAGAACCTCCAAAATACACGTGTAAGGGAAATATTTACTGATATAATGATATTTTATCTTAAAAATCCTTATAAATTACATTTAAAAAAGTTTTTAAGAATATTTAAAAAATTGAGAATCCTCCTCACAAAATTATTATATACTTTCGATCCATATCATTAATATTATAATCCATATTAAAATAAACTAAAATATTGAGATTTTTCGCAAAATTAATGTGTAAGAAAATATTCAGAGTACGATGGATGTACCTTATGAAATTTCTATAAATTTCATGATGTTCTTCTATCAGATTACATTGGAAATAAGATTCTAAACATGTTTTAAAAACCATAATGAGTTTTTTCATAGTTAAATGCAACAATCTCATAATAATCCTCTTGTATAGAATGAGAACCATATATTTTATGAACTCATACATACCAATCTTGGTTCCAACCATAGTAAGAGTAGATTTTTGTATAGAAACATATAATGAAATTCTCTTTATCCATTATCTTATAAACATTGTTTAAGAGACAAAAAGTATATACAGTTCTCTTAACTAATTAGTGTCCTAGATAATAAGTAAGACAATGAATCAAAGACATTATTAATTTTGATATGACAATCTTAACAAATTTTTTCAGATATTTCATATTTGTTTCCCTAAACATTATAAAATCCATGTTCAAAAGCTCTATATGTTACTCTTATTTACAGGCTTTCACATACTGACCATGGTCAACACTACCCCTTTTTAATTACAAAATCATTAAGTACAAATCCATTTAAGAAAACTGAGCTCTTAGTGTTTATTTTAGACTGTAAAAGGAATTATTTAATTCATGAACTAGGGATTCATCATCACTAATCAATAAACCCACTGGGTTTTCTATATAAACCTCAACATGAAGTAAACCATTAATGATATTTGTTTTTACATCCATTCGATGGACCATGAAACCTCTTAAAAATTATTTACCCTAAATTATATTCATCAAATCCAATTGAGAAACTAGAGAAGTGAATCTTTAATATAAAAGCCTCAAATTTTTTTATACCCTTTGTTTACTAATCATGTATTGTTTATAATCTCTTTTCCATGATCATTTAATTTTTTTTTCTCAAAGATACATTTCAATTCAATAAAATTTTTGTTATATGGATTTTCAAAAATATTCATAGTTTAGAGCTTTTCAATTTTTTTCAAATTCAACATTCATGGATTTAATCCATGACTCAACCTTTTCTTCTTCTTCAAATGAGGCTGGATCATCCATGACTATAGAGATACATGTTGAAGACTCTTTATTCTCTTTATTTTAGTTAGACCAGATCAATCGCAAATATTATTATATTATTATATTTCCATTGTTCTATTTATCCTCTATGGTTTGGGATGAATTTATTCAAGAATAATTATATTTTATGATTCTTCTTATGAGTCATCATCATTTTCAAATGTTTTCACATCTTTTTATTTTGGACCATTTTTTATTTTCTTCATCTTTTTCATCACAAAAATATCATCATTTTGGTTTCTAGAGTTCATCACATCATTCTACTAATTTAATTTTCTATCATTTTATTACAATATTTGATTGATCCTCTTGTAAAATAATTTTTATGCCTTAAAAGTTATTGATTAAACTAAAAAAACCTTCATCACCTATATTTCCTTACATTTTAGGATTAAATTATTTATTTAAAATATAGCTATTTTATTCTGAAGACTAATTTTTTGTAATAGTGATATTCTATCATTTCAATATTCCATACAGTTTTCATTATTCCCCAATAATTTACACATCCCAATCTTGTGTGTTTTCCAAAATTTCACTTCTTCCATATAATAGTGATGATAGATTCCACTTTAAATGTGAAATTTTTTGGCCATGTTATTAACCTCCCAATTTCTTCGTACGATGACTCCATTCTATTTTGGAGTTTCAATGGATGTTTCCTTGTTATTAATTATCTTTTTTTAATTGTAGTTTCTCAGAAATATGGATGTTTATTCTATTCCATTTTAAGAGTTCAATATCTTGACTGTGCATCTAGTATCATTTTCAATTGTTTACCTACAACTCATCATTTATTCCATCACTGCCAACTTTTTCTAAATGTAAATTATTCAATCCATTATACTATAATAATTAATAAAAAAAATTAACTTTATTAACAGTTGTTTGATATATTCATCTGTGTACTGACATCAACAAGTACTGAATCCTAGAGATTTGACTCCATTATCTTCTTCTACAGATATTGATTTTAGAAAATCTGTTCTTATATAAAACCATCACAATTATTTTAATAATATTATTTTATATTTAAAAAATTGAAATCTTCATTTAGAATTAATAAATTATATATGTTTTTTAGCAATTATTTTCTCAGTATACAATGCTACATGCCCTTATCCTCTTCAACTATTTAATAAAAAATGTTTTCATTACTATTAACATGGTAAAGAATTTTGTTATTACTCTAAAAATTCAATAGAAAATTTTATTCGATGCCTCTAAAAAACCCTTATGGTTGAAATTACAATTAATCCCATGGTAAAATAATTTACTGACACTCAGAATTTGTTTTATAGGCCTTCCAAATTGAGTTCTTATTTCATTTACTTCTCATCACATTTCAATTTGTTATTACTGCTTCCTTTGAGTCTAATTTTTTTTGTTTATAAAGTCAATATTCCAATATCAATCTATTTTTACTTATTCAATATGTTCACATTTTAAGTTATTTGAGACAAGGAATCACTATTATGTATCTACTTGTTACTATTATTTATAGATTATAGAGGGAATTCACTCTGATTAAACTTTTCTCTTTTCTACTTTTTCATATACTTGATACTTGGTTGAGTAGAGGCATAATATAACCTCCTATTATTATCTTGAGCATAAAACATATAATTATTGTAATATAATTTTTCCAAATGAAAGAATCTATTACTTAAAATAGTTTTATTTTGATATCTATAATTCTATTTCCTCTAACCCTCATAGTGGAATGAACCACTTCTTCTTTGCCTTAAATCATCAATTTTATTCTCATAATTAGAATATTGAAAAAAATAAGTGGAGATAATTTATTATTTCTTATGAAAGATGTGTCCTCATACTTATTCTACAAATTATGATTTTTTCTCATTCAGATAGATCCTTTACATTTTGGATTATGACTTGGTATGGAAAATGGATCCCTATAATTAGAATTTGATAAGATAAAATATGTTCTCTCATTAGTTCTTACACATATCCCCAATATTCATAAGTCTTTGTGACTATTTTTTGTTGAACAATGATTATTGATGATTATTTTCCCTAGTATTTCATTTGATATAATATGCCTTTTATTGAGAAACATGATTTTTTTATTTTAAAATAGTAATGCCAAATGTTTTCATCCCTTTGTTCTGATACATCACTATTACTACTTTTGTTTCTTAAACGTCACTCCCAATTCCATTTTTACCAAAAAAGTATATCTTGTGTTCAATTAGAATGTTATAATCACTTCATAAGCGTCTCTTGAATCTTTCTGGAAATTCGACATCAATATTCCTTCTAAATTGTTGTTTTTTCTATGGACCACTTGATTTCATTTCTGATTCTAACTTGTTTCTCATATTAACAACCAAATATTCGAGGGAATGTACCTTATTTTTTTTTCTTTTTTTCACATGAATTAAGGTCATATATCATCCTTTTAATCTCTTCAATCGTTATTTCTATATTCACAACTACTCATGAATTCACTCACCCACACAACTAGTTATCGAAATATTCTTCAATTTATTCAATATTTGGTTTGAGTTTATCTACATATTTATAGGATTTATTCAATAGTCTATTAATTTTTTTATATCAATACCTTCGTGTTCTCCACAATCTATACATTAATATCAGCTACACCTTCTTATTGAATGTCATAAATTTTTCTTGGTTGTTCCTTTTCAACTATTGCCGTCATGCATTTATAAAATGATAAATAAAATCTATTTTCACTATATTAAGGTCATATCCATCATCACATTTTCCTTTATATACTATGATGTTCCTTTTTATTTTCAATCGTTAATTATTTCCTCATTTCTAGTAATATTTTAGATGAATCCTCCAATAGGACCTCATTTGATTTAAAATTTTCTGTCTTCATAATCATTTTTTTGAACACCTTCTAGTGATGTTCCAAACTTTAGCACATTGGAAACAATCCAATGGTGGATTACTTTTAAATATACCCTATAATCACTTAAGGTTTCTATCCATAAGTGTGTGAAAATAAATTTCCACATCGTCTTCCCCATAATAATATTTAGATCTATCATGTTTCTCTATCAACTTATATGAAATATCATTGGTTGACTGAATTGATATCCCTACTAAATTAACTCTCAATTCATTTGGTACTAGATTTATTAACAAGATATAAAGAGATAACTTATCCAAATACCTCTCTTCAAGGGATGATACTTTTGGATTATATAGAAGTGGTATCCACAATAAAGTTTTTTATTTATATGTTAATATCCATAATTTATTACCCGTGTCATTGAATAGATCCCACAATCTCATTGAATCAAAAAAATAATTTGGGAAAATTTTATTCAATAAGAATTTTCAAATCATAAATATTTGATGTGAGGAAATTTTATCATTTCTTCCTTCACCTTACTATCTCCTTTTTAAATATAATAAAACTTTTCACATATAGACTAACATAAGTGAAACTCATCACTTTCATATATATCTGATTTCATAGAGATCCAGTTAGAGTATTTTGAGATATTTAATCATTGTATTAAATTTTTCTATAATCTTCAACCATAGTGTATCCTGTCACATCACTGAATTAAACCCTATGAATGGTTATAAGAAAAACTCTAACCCTATTGATCATATAAATGATCTAATACTTTTTTCAAATATTATAATCATTAATTTCAATGGGTAGTAATCCCTTCACATTAACTAAATCATCTATGAGGACATAATTAAAAAACTAATTTAGAACTAGTTAATTTGATTTTATACCACTTATTATAACCTAAAATTCCCAGATAGTGGAGGGGTGAATCTGGTTGTCATATTTTCCTTTTTCATTAACTACATATTTTCACTACATTTTTTGGAACACATTAAACTCATCTAATTGTACTGAAAATTTTCCAAACACATAAATGTAGAAATATAAAATTATAGAATTTTATTATGATTCATCACTATGATATAGTCCAAGGAGAATATGAAAATGATGTATCATTTATAACAAAATCCAATAAAACTCACATGTTTTTCGAATTAAAAATCTTCCTTTATTTTCACTCTATGCCATATGCACTTTCATTATAATCAATTTAGTATTATCATATTACGATCCTCAGATAAATTCTTGCGACTCCTCTCTCCACACATCTCCAGATAATGTTTACTTGATTTAACAACTTGATGTTCACTTCATAATTTTCACAAAAATAATATTTTATTTTCATAACGGTATCAAAAAAATAATTCTTTAATGAACTACTAAATTATTAATAAATGTTTTTGTAAAGTATCATGATGAATTTTTTTTACGCATTTATGCTATGTATAATACTATTCATTGTGTAAAATGCTTCAAAATAAACCCCTTTTTTTAGAGAATGAATATTTTTTTAGTACAATTATTTGTAAATGTATTGAAATAATCCATTGTTTCCCCAATTAATCTGCTTCATGGATTGATATTTATATCATGTAAGGGCTTTATATGAGAACTCCCTATATTTTGTGATTTTCTTACTAAAAAATTAATCTTTTTCGTGATCATAATCGATTCATAGTGATGTTATTAGCAGGTTATTTATAGGAAACTACATAAAAAATATATAATGACTAAAATTAGGTTTTTCTCATTTTTGAACTCATAAAACATAATTATTATATAGATTGATTTTATACAGTCTTTCTAAAAACATAGCCTCCTATTAAAAAAGTCATGTTTTTTAGTGTTTTTGAATGGTCCAGGATATGAGGGATTTTTTTTACATTTTGGAAACTTAGAAACTAATGAATCTCCATTGAAAATGTGTCACATTTATGGGGTTCATTACAAATTAGTGCTATGTGGTAGGCATAGCTACATTGTGTTTCTCACAATCCTGTTCTAATGATGTAGATTCACTATGAGATGCTTTATTTTCTAAGAAGTCAAAGTGAGCTGATTTGATCACTCTATAGGAAAAAAATCCCATTCCTCTTATAATTTATTTATCATCACAGAATAATCCACATCAAATCCACTTACAGGATTCAAAAATCATTAAACTATTTCCTAAAGACATAAAACTCCATGATCATCCCGAAAATTGATTGAAAACAAACACAACAACAAAATCATGACTGTATCAATTTGGTTCTTATAATATTATTTATTTATTTTATTTGGGTCGTATATTTAATAATTTTTTTAAATTTAGTGTGATGAAATCCATCTATGATGAATTTTATTTTCTTGTATCCTTATTAGAGGAGTCTTGGGAAGAAGGAAACCGTGATGATAATCATTTTTATAACATAAATATTTATTTCAATGGATATACATAAAAAATTAATTTTTTAATATAAAATAACTGTTTTTTATTTTATGAAATTTTGGGGTTTTTAGTGATGTTAGAATTCTATATTGAGTTGTATTTGGGTATTTTGACTAATTATTTGGGTTTTTTAGTTTAGGAATTTTTTTTTGATTTTGATTCATATTGGAATTTCATTATTATTATGATGTTTTTTCATGGATGCTTAGTTATGATATACTAGATAAAATATTATAGTGACTGGTAGTTTTAAAACCCAATTGGTTTAATAAGGATTTTTGAATGAAATTCCATCCTCATTATTTTTAAAAAACTAAAAAACATAAATGATTTTTTGATATATAAAACGGGGTTTTTTGAATTGTTTTATATGTAAAATTATTATTTTTTCAATGGAATTACACATGAATTTATATATAATTATTGATTTATTTATATCTTTTATTACCCATTGAAATTATTTATTTTGAAGTGCAGTTATTAGAAAATATATTAATATTATTTATTCATAATTAAATCGATTTTTTTTTGGTCATATGAATCTATAATTTCATAAATAGAATTTTGTTTTTCGAATTTTTATAATTTAAACCATCCAATAATGTTATATGTTTCAATATAAGATATTATTTTACTGATGAGTTTTTATAAATATTATTTATTTTTATAATTACTTTTGAGACACCTATTTTATTACTTTAAAAATTATATTAAGAATTTTTACAATCATATCATCTTGTATATGCTTAGTTATCTATTCCATTTATCAAGTGATCAGAGTATAGTTTTAAAAGAAACATTATATATATATATATTATTAATCAGGATATCTTAAATTCATTCTTACTATTTCATGACTAATTCCTTTTTTCCGATTAGTATGTCTAATGGATTATATGTCAGGGAATAAAACATATCCATTGGTTAATATGTTGTGTGAGGGATGGTGTAATGACTAGATTTAATATAGTGTTAATAAATGATATAATTAATTATTTTACATGGTAACTTCACAAATGAATTAATTTATAAATTGGAATATTTTAATATGAAAGTTTTCTTCTATTTGGTTTATGTTACAAAAAAATAACCTAGATAAAGATCAATGAATTTGGATGATATAAAATTTGTTTACTATGAGTAATTAATTGTGTAAATATCTAACTCCAATAACCTGGAGATGGGGATTATTTTACAATATTTGAATAATATTTTAGTGATCAAATATTGAAGGATAGAATAGTTTTATAGTATTGAAAAATTAGATGCATTCTTAAATCTCACATTAAATTTGAAAACGTAAAAATACAACACTGTATTTTCACTGAGAAATTTATTATTCTTTCCTGAATATCCTTATATATAAATCAGAGTAAAATTACAATAATTATAGTGAATAAAAAAATAAAATGGAGAGCATAGATGCATAGTAAGGGAATGAATACAATGAAAACAATCAAAGAATTAATAACACATGAATTATAGGGAATGGAAAAATATTGATCATGTAATGATATATAAATAATCACATGAGCTTGAATGTTTTCCATGGATGAAATAAGTATTTCAATTATCACATGGGAATCAATATTTGATTTCATAATGATGTCAAATAGAATTTTGTAATTCTCATACTTTTTTTGAGGTCGTATCCCAAAGAATTATATAAAAATAAGAATTTAAGATTCAAAATACCTTACATGTTTTGTATTATGAGCCATGCTGATGCATTAATGACCTATCAATACCTTGTCCTCACCATTAAAAATTCTAATCCATTAATTATACTAATAAATAAAACAACTTAATCAACAAGCCTTAATAATGAATAACTATCCACATTAAAAGAACATGTATATAGATTGACAATACATTCCCCAGTCAAAATGATCATAAGACATCTATATAGATCTAGTGGATGGTATCATTGGAGTATATCCCTCGAAAATTATACTATTCAATCATGAATATTGACATGGATGAAAAGAATTTTATAAGATCACCATAATATTTCTTGAGGAAAATACTCTTTTAATTTTGAAATCACCAACAAAAAAAATTAAAATTTCTAGAATATCTAGAAAGAGGATATATTTGAAAGGAACTATAATCATATATAAATTATGCTTCATGTAGTTTCATATTAATAAAATGGGAAAATATATTATTGTAAAAAGTATTAAATCAATGATTCCATTTACACATGTTATAAAAATGTCCTGTTCAAAAAATTAGAGAAATATTCCTTTAAATTATTTTTATAGTAAGTAAAAAATTTATAAAGATTCCATTAATAAATAATTTTAGTATAATAAAACATTATTGAATAAATTTTGAAGAGAATATGGTCATGGAATAAAAATATTCATAATCGAATAGTGAATCAATGTTGTTTTTCTTAATAAAATTCATTGATAATTTTCAGTAATTATTATGAGTAAAATCAATAGAAGACATCTAATTTCAAGAATTAACAATATGAGTAGAAAATATATGGGATTAATATATAAATATCATATAATTCCCTGATAGGAATCCTAAAAATAACTAATCCTGAATAAGGAGGTGATTATAAGATAACCCATTATCACTTTGGTAACTTTTGAATCGTAATCCACTTGAAAGATATTAATTAAAATGAAACATTAAATACATTAAACAGAAATTGAATCATGATAAAAAGTATCACAAGGGTTGTAACATCCCACACCTCACCCATTGGTTTGGGAGGAGGTGTATGGACGTTACTGGGCCTTAGGTGGCATCCTCAAGATACCAAAGTCTATCAATAAATTACAAGGGATTCATAAAAATTAGTCTATGATTTTACTTAAGAAATATAAACATCCAAACCAGAAGATAGTAACCAAAAATGTATTATATAAATAAAGTGTCAAAAAGTACAACTTTAAACAAAACAAATCCAAAGTAAAAAAAATATCACAGTACAACTGAAAACTAAATGACAAATAAATCTATTGAAACCAAAGAAATCAATCAAGAAACACACAACCCACTCCAAGATTAATATGGAAAAGGCACTCCCATGGCATCAAAAATAATTATTGAGGAACTATAAATCCAAACCCATTCCTTTTTCTAAATATATAACATCTAAACACACAAATTAGTTCCCAAGAAGGGGGTTGAGTCTAAACTCTAGTGGACTTCCTTAATGAATTCACGACTCATTCCACTAGAGAGAAACCTTTTATCATATTTATATAAAACATTTTAAAGAAATTTAAAATAGGTTATGTCAAAGAAAATTAATTTTCCATTGAAATATATCAAAATAATCCATTAATATATTTCTTGAAATTTATATAGAATTCCATGTCTATGATTACACACATCCAAACATCCACACATTCATGCCTAGGTGACAGTTCCATACTCATGAGAAGTATCTCTTCGATCTACCAAGTCATCACAGGGAAACCAATACAAGGTTCCCAAATAGAAAATTTCCCATCCAAATGGTCACATCTAAGGAAATTAATTCATTGCTACCATGGATTCAAAAACCTGTGCCAATATATTTCACATAAAACCTTTCATTCATTAAATATTCCCAATGATAATGTACTTTGAATAAAAACAAAATCATAGTTTCAAAATCATCATTTTCAAATTATCATCAAAGGGGATTTTCTGTAAAACAATCAAATTCCCATAATTTCACTAAACCATTACTAAATATGTTTCAACAAATAATCACCCAATTATTTTAGAATCAATTAAAGAAAAAAATTTATTTCAAGATAATACATCTCATTATAAATAAGTGGAATTGAGAGATAAGACACCATCCTCACAAATATTGGTAGAAATGAAAAATAACACAATGATTATCTAAATCTGATGCTAAACCACCCATACTTCCATATACCTAACTATATAAAATTACCATTCATATTGATTAAAAATGATATATCACCAATATATTAGATCTAAAAATCTTAGAAAGATAATGAGAAGAGTTCAACAGTGAAATCCCAATAATAGAGACATACTAGTAAATATAGATCTTTATGACCCTTTAAATTTCATATGGGTCACTCCTATATCAAAGGGAAATTTCTCTCACACCTTGGGAGATAAATTAATTCATTTTTAGAGATAATTAAATGAAAAAATATGTTTAATTTATTTTATTTCAATTAGATACAAAAAATATTTGAGGACTGATTGTATTCCACACATCTAGGATGGAATGTTTGAAAAAATGTATGCCAACCATGTGGTTTCTACCATCTCAATACAACACCCTACATGGTTGACATGTATGGTTAGAGAAACGATGCACCAACTATGCATGATATACAGTCTTAAGCCATCCCGCACATGTTGGCTAGCATTGTTAGACAATCCATATTCAACTTTTCATTTCCCATTATGTCAAGGTGAACAATTTAAACTAATAATGAAAAACTTCTGGGAATACTATGCACAACCTATCCAACAAACTAGGGACTACTATTTTCCCTTACACAATTTCCTTGAGGTTATTCTAGTTTTTTTCTAACCCTTCTCAAACCATGCATCTCTAGAAAAGTATCCAAAGCAGGCCCAAACTCCTTGAAATCTATCATAATTTAACCTAATGATTATATGTATATAAAACACATAAATAAAGGGTCATTTATATAAAACTATAAATCATGATGGTGTGGTAGGAACACCACATAATGGAGAAAAAAGGTGAATAAGACATATGTCTAACAGAAACAAAAGTGAGTTGAGAAACCATTACAAAGATCATAGCATTAAATTGAGAATTAATCAATGTAGTGATTATGTGTAAAAACTATAAAAAATCATAATAAAGTAGAAATAAAATTTAAAATAATCATATTTTATTACACAAATAATATTTTCATATCATAAACAATGAATAAGTAAAATGACCCATTTAAATGAAATCATGATAAGAAACCCCATACCTGGGGTCTAACTCACCTCATATATACTTTTTATCTTTTATAACAAAAATATACTATTTTTATAATAGGTCAATAAAATTTTCTATATGTATTAAATAATTATTATCCCTTTTATTTCATTTATTAACATGTCATATATATTTGTTAAAAAATAATTTTCGGTTGGATTTTATGAGGTTAGATGGCTTATACTCATAGAAAAACATTAATATGTCAAACATGGTCAAATGGTCATGGTTCCACCATCTCTAGAATATTAATCAGGATATAATAATAATAACAATAATACATTAAATTCAATTTCACAATCACCCATGAATGGTGTACTTTAAAAAAGAATCGTATATCCTCATAGAGGTTGTAGTCCACTTGTATATATGGGTGACATTATCATTTTGTAATTGGTGGAAGTGTATAAAAGAGAGTAATATATAATATTCAGAGAATATTAATAATTTCAAGACTAATATATATACTAATTAATCTATTTATAATTTGAAACCCTAAAATACAGTAATGGAAAATCAGTCATATCATTACTTGGTAGAAGTAGTCCACACGTTCGCATGAGCGATAATTTCTTTTCCTATTTGGTGCAAGTAAGGATGAAAATGGTTTCCAAAAATCATAATAAGATTATAGTATATTTATTATCATTTATTAATTATGTTATGTTTGATATAATATATTTAGAATAAGAATAATAATAAATAAACATTTAAAGATCCAGGTATACTCTTTGAGAGGCCTTATAATTATTAACCCATAATCTGTCATATAATGTGTCTAAGAGAAAGATAAAAAATACAGGGAGTGTGTAATGTATATAGTATTGTATCATGGAATGTATTTTTTGAGTTAAAGTGCCCACACTTTGTAAAAAATGGGGAAGAGGAGGCACCCTTATATAAATGACAGAAATGACACCATTGTAATTAATTGAAATATTTAATGATTATATATAGATTATAGTCATTTAAAGTGGACCAAATAAACAATATTTTATTTTCATGAAATTATATGGAAAAAACAGCTTCAAGAAATAAATATTAGCTATATATAAGTTACATTTTGAACCTTATCTTTTTTAACCCTGGGCAAACCATTTTAAACTTTAACTATAGTAAGATATTTTTTAGACATTAAGGGTTATAAATTTACTTAGATGGAGAAAAGTGGATCGAAAATTTTCCATGAATGAAATTTAAACCATTTATCATCCAATGTATATTTTTTAATTGTTTTTCTATATTTGAAATCATTTAATTAAACAATTATTTATCCTAAAATATCATTAAAGATGTTATTGTGACTATAGATTTAATTTGAATTCAAAGACATCTAGAAAAACATAATTTAAAAAAAATAACATCATTTATAATTTATAATTACCTATGAAATTTTTTAGAATATAAAAATTCATCAATAATATTTTAGTTCTATTTTTTAAAAAATCATTTTTGTCGATTTGTTTAGTACTTTAACAAGAACTCTAATGATGTTCCATAAAATATTAAGGTAGTTTTATCTTAAATAAAAATAAAAAATTAATTAACAACATAAAAATTACATATTAATGCTTTTATTAAACTTTTATATTAAGTCATAACATATCTTTAAAACTATGAATACATTTAAGTGAAATTATAATTGAGAAAGTGACATTTTATATTTATCCATTTCTTAAAATAATATAAATGTTATAATTAAATGAACGTGTCAATAAATATTTATATTTTTATATATAGGAAGGATTGGTTTGAAAAAACCCATAGAATAGGGTCATATAATTTTTCTTATTATTTTATGCCATGGCTAATAGTTTTATAGCAATTTTACCTATTTTACTATTAATGAGGTGACACATATTCACTGTAGTCACTATTCACAATAACAATAAAAATAAATGGGTCATATTTACTGAATATAAAACTCCAAATTCCAAATATTGATCCAATTTTATTATCCAATTTATATAATTTGAAGAAATTAATTATAATATAAATGTGTAAAACATAATGAAAAAAGGTTTTTAGAGAATATGTTATTATACATAAAAATGAACTTATAATAAAAGAAATATAATATTGTTAATATCACATTATTTTTATTATTTTTAATAAAATTTATTTTATGTTACATTATTATGGAATCAAAAATAGAATGATACTTTTAAATTATTTTATGAAATGAAAATAATTGATAGTTTTAAAAAAAATGTTATTTTTAACTATTAACTAAAACACTAGTCTTTTCACTAAGTGACCAAAACTATTCCTATCCCTATTGTTTAATGATTATTCCAGAAATGAATACATTTTTCAAAATCTATAAATATTTCTTTCCTAATCAATTAATGCACATTGTTTATAGAAAACTATGAAACTACCCATATGAGGATATTTTTCTAATTAATTTAGATTGTACATAGTATGTTTTGAAAAATATCACATAGTAGGGTCAAAACCTTGTGCAAAAAAGGAAGAACATTTTAATAAGTGTATCGAGGGATGACCTGCACATGTTTAGTAAAAACCATGTGGTGAGCATGTGAAGGGAATTTGATTCTTAACATCACTCTATTTACCCTCTTTTGTCAATCCTCTCTTCCCAATCTATCAACTCATCTGAGGCGAGTCTTTGACACCTCCACTTCATTCCTCAAAGGATTAATATCTTTAATATTTGATTCTTTTCATATTTAATAATGCTAGAGCCTCATTTCTCATATACTTCTCTTCCTTTCTATAGTTTTCCATTCTTTTCATGTCTTGGAGTCAATATGGCTGAAACCTAGGTGTGGGTTTTATCTAAAACCATTGTTATTCATGATGATTGGGTGTATGAATCATTATTTGGGATGTACCCTTTAAATTTTTTAGGGATTCTTAAAGTACACACATACTTTATGGTAGGTTGTCTCTATAGATAACACTTTACATTTAGAAACTCGATTTCATGGGATTTCAAACATTAGAATCTAACTTTCCAGGACCTTTAGTATTGATGTTTAGTATTTTTGTTAAAATATATTGGTTTTCTTTATATTTCATTTAATGATCTGTGTTTTCATCTTTTTATATAGTTTAAATTTTATTTTTAGTCATTATCAATGTATAGTGTTTCATTAAATGCATGATTAGACTTTTACACATTCTCCTTAACCCATGATGGGTGGTTTTGTTAATGAATTTGTACAATGGGTATATCTTAAAAAATAGTCCAATTTTGATTAAATTTTTATTTTTATGATTTCTTGTTTCTTGATTTGATATTTGATTGATTATGTTATTTGATTTAGAAAAATGGAAATTTAACATATATTTTAAATTTTTTATTGGTTTTTTTATAAAATGTGATTAGGATGGAATTATGTACAATTTTAATTTTAATTTTTTTTTCAAAGATTCTATAAAATTAGTTTTCAGAAAGTGGAATTCTAGTTTTCAAAATTTAATGAGGTATTAAGCCTATACTTTTCCAATATTTTAACATATATATTTCCTTTATATAAATATAATGTGTTTGATAACATTCTTCATTGTAAATACTAAACCAAAATTTAATATGAAACACTTTATTAAATTAATAAAATATGATTTGAAACATGAACAAGAAATTTACAATAATAATAAATCAATAAGTTAAAAATGATAATAAACTACATTATTCTAAAAATTTATATTTTAATTTCCTTAAATATCATTATTATTTTTATGGATTTATTGATGTATTGAATAAATTTATGTGTTAGAAGATAAATAATTAATGAAATGTGATTATAATAATTGAATGATAAAATGTGGTATTTTTCATTGATCTATTCTTATGGTGAAAGAAATTTTATGTGAAAATTTAAATTAATATCATTCTATATATGATTTTTATGATAAATAAAATATAAAACTAATTTTTTTATGAATATATATGACATAAAATAAATAACATTTAATGTATAATGTTTACGTTCTCTATGAAAATCATTTTTCATCATATTTTGTAATTTCATATAAAATAAAAATTTATGCGTTATTATATTAATTTTATAAATTGAAATATATTTTGGAAATTATCATGTTAAAATTATCTTATATTGAATTTTTTAGATTTTTCTGAAAGGGATGAATTTTGGGTTGAATAATGAGAAAATATAACTTTTTAAATATTATCACTTTAATGAAATTTTCATTATAATGAAATTATTTAAATGTGTTTGAAATCATTTTCTTTATAAATATATATATATTTATGAACTAGAATAATTTATTTAATAATAAAAATTTTAATTTATAAAACTAATTTTAGACATTTTCAAAAGTTAATAAATATTTTACTTTAGTAAAAACGAGTTTTTTTATGTTCCTTTTAACTAATCATTCAAAAGGATAGATTCTATTTTTATCTTGTTTTTAAAGGGGTATCAAAATTATTTTGTTAATAATAATGAAATAAATTAGTTATAACTCATCCAAATTGATTATTTTTTTATAATCATAATTTTTATCAAAAAAATACTCATTTTCAAGAAATTGTTTTAATGAGTTTTTGGTACGAACATTAAGATTTTTTCTTCTCACACATTGAAATTTTTTTTTGTAAAATGAACAAGACATTTGGAATCATTAGTAATAAATTATTTGATAAGTATTTTTTTAATTTTTTTTATTAAATATAAATTACTTATGTAAAAATCAGTTATAACCATAAAAATTGTAAAAGTGAAGAATCTAAGAGTAAAAGAATTAATTTTTTTAGACAATTATAATTGAGTATTTATCGACCATAAATATTTCCACACTACATTTTTTAACATTATTTAATCCACTTTCCCATTCAATGGTAAAATTTCTTTTTATATTATTATAAAATACCACTTGTCTCTCTTATAAGATTATTCATCACCACCCCAATTATTTTAGCACCCCAATACTATTTTATTATACAAATATAAAAAGAAAATAAATCCTTAAAAATTGTATATAATTAAAATATGTTTTCTTCTTCTCAAAATACCAACTCTCAAATCCTTAATCCAATTTACAAAGAATCCCTTCCAAAGAGTAAGGTAAAATTATCAAATAATTATTTTTATATCCTTATCCTTTAATTATTTATTTAAATACTCCAAATATAATATAGTCTTGTTTAAATAATTATATAATTATGATAATTATAGTGTAATGTTTTTATATGTATGGAATAACAACTTTTAACCCTCTTCTCGACCACTCAATAAATGAAAATATCACTTGTGTTAGGTATAAAAAACCACCACTATAAGAAACAAGATCAATTTTCAATAAGCCATTAACCTGAATGGTTTAAATGGGGTATTTAATGAATAAAATTAATTCTTAAAAAATATTTATATTTTTAAAATATAAATTAATCATACTATATTTATCTTAGATGGAAAATTATAACGATACCCATTTGTATGTGTGGACTTCCACCTAAATAGAAGTAACATATTTTTTTATTTATCTATATTTTTATTCTTTATCAAACTTTATTTAATTATTATTCAACAATTTTTATGAATCTAAATAGTATATTTATGATTCTATTTTAATGATATTATGCGAAATGAATAACTTTCTTACGTATAATTTCACATTGAGTATAGCTTTTCCATGTTTGGTATAGTTTAACAACCAATACATATAATGAAATAAATATCTAACACACCAAACTATAGAAATATATAAAATTATTTTTTAGTAATTAATTTGAAAGTAGTATATATATTGTATATTTAGAAAGTTTATATTAATATTTATGTTATTTTTAATTTTCCACCCTTGGGTTTGATAAAAATTATCGAATCTAGATCGTCACTAACTACATCATCGTAAATAATAATTAAAATACTTATAAAATTGAAACAAAACGTTATATATCATTATAATAAATTAATTCACATACCTATAATTATATCTAAAATTTTAAATTTAAATATTTATACAAGGATCGTGATCACCATTATGAAACTAGTACTAAATTAACAATCAAAACTAATAACATTCGATAATGAAAATAAAATATAACTGAATAATATATTTTAATGAAAGACTATACATGATTATTTACAAGTATAAATAATTTTACCAAATCAGTGATTAGGTTTTTTAATTTTTTTGTACAAGATTTTTAATCACTTTTATAGAATTCATCAATTATATTTGGGGTATTTGTCTCAATTTCCTTTTTATGAGACATGTTTTGTTTTATGATCCTGAGGTCCATTAATTTGTTTTTTAAATCATATATGATATATAATATCATGAATTATATTTTATTTATGGTATTTTATGTTAAATATTTAAATGTCTCTTTTATGTAGTTTTTATTACATCATTTTTTATCCATAGGGGATTCTCCTCTAAAATTCCATTATATAAAACATATGTAATGTTTACCAATTTTTTAATTTTTTTGGTTTTTATAATGACCTTGTATGTATTCTTATCATGTTTGTAATGAAATTAAATGTTTTTAAAAATCAATCTTATATTATATATTTCATGGGTTTTTTCTTCAAAAGATAATGATATTGTAGGGATATTATTAACTCAAAGCCCCTTTCTTTACATTTTACGGTTTCATCTTGAACTTTTTTTTACATATATACATGTTTTCTTCTACACTATTATTTTATATTGATATTCCTCTTTATCTCTCAGGAAAATGATTTTTTACTCACATCTTTTTACTTATAGAAATTTTCCCCATTAAACTATGACACAGTAATAATTAGTTCCCATTCAATTTAATAATTATTTCTCTTTGATATCCAAATTTTTTATTCTTGAAAATATTTTATTTTTTGGAAACACAATTTTGTGTTATCTAATATGATCTTCATATTTCCATTTTATTTTGTTCAAAATTAATTATTATTATTATTTTAAAGATGTTACCTTCATTAAAATATATTTTAAAATATTAATTTTTTTTACATCCTTTCAAAATCAATTGTTTCCCCTTAAACAACAAATTACCTTTATAGAACCTTTACCTATTTTTAAGGCACTAATTTTGAAGATTATTTAAAAATATGTTTCTCTTCTGTTTTTAATTAACCTTTTCTAAAATTTACATTTAATGTGGCTTGTAAATTTTTCTTTTATGAATATGGTAAAAAAGTTTTATAATAATTTTTTTATAGTTTCATTCATTTTTATGAGTCTCATTATTTAGAAATCTTTATTTAAATGTTTTAAATTATTTTTATCAATGATTCTTACTATGGTTTATTTTGAGAAAAATTGAAATATTATTAAACAATCCAAAAAGTAAAAAGTTTAAAAAAGGAATTATTTTGTTTCAATGGATTTTAATGTATTATATTTATTAAAAAGAATTATCTTGTTTCATATTTATTAATAAATATTAAAAAAAACATATTTCTATTTTGAATTTGTTTTTTGAAACCATTTGTTTTATTTTAATATATAATTTTTATTAATATCAAAGTATTTTATTTTAAGGAAAACATTTTTATGATGTTTTTAAGACTCTCAAAAAAATGGTTATTTACAATCGTTTTACATTTAATTTATCAAATGTTCTTTGAAATTTACTTCCAGTCAATGTCAATGTCTTTAATGCTTCTTATGTTGCACTTAAAATATTTGTTTAGACACAATCTAGATAATTTCATTGGATGGCTAATGTGGTGTTATATGGATGTTTTCATAAAACATTTCTATTTTCAATAGTTTAGTTAAGTTTTTCTTGATGTATGAATTATTTCTTATTTTAATGATAAAAATATGTCTTTATGAATATCATTATGAATGTTGGGGTCATATATCACAATATAATGCATTGAATAAAAATTTAAATCTCAGGATATAATAATGTTAATAATGTTATTATTTACCAACACTTCTCTAAATTACACAATAATACATGATTTATTTATATAAAATTACACTTAATGCAACCCAATATATTGGTAAGTAAATTATCTTTTAGAAATAGGTACATTTCATTACAGATTTAGACATGAATTAGATTATCTTTGTTGAAACATTTCTTGACGTTCTTGAGCAAAAAATTTCATTAGATAACCTGGGGAAATACATAAAAAAGGGGTGGGGAATAAATCCTATTAAGGGATTGAAAATGGTATAAAATAGATATAATAATACAAGTTAGGAAAGGAAAAGAAATTAGTCATAAAGGTACATGAATAATAAGGCATGATATAACATGATGATCATAACATGGGAAACGTGGCAACAACCTAAAACACTACATCATAAACATAGGTCAAGGATAAACTAAAAAGACACCATGGTGGAAAAAGTACCATAAGGGGATCAGGTATACCCCTATCCCAACAGGACGTATCTTGATACTAAACATTACCCAATGAATTGGTTTACTATATAATTCTGGGCACACCTATAATATTCATTTCATTATAATTCTTAAGTGTGCAACATAGATCACAAAACAAGGATTCATTCTTAATTATAATTTATTCCAAAATCTATTAGTGTGTAATACATACATGTAAGACCCCAATAGAAAGGTATATATGAATAAAAGTGAACAAACTATTTAGGAAATTGGTAAGACATTCACTACATAAGTGCTTTGGAATGGGAAATCACTGTGAACATTTAGCAGCGCAACTGCATCCCATGAAAATTCATAAAATGGGGTGATGAGAGAGAAATGGATCCCTCATAATTTTTAAATGAATTGGAAATTAATTTTAACATGAGAGGACATGTCTAAAAATTTATAATTCGAAAAAATAATGCTTGTGATGAAAAATAACCCTGAGAAAATATAGAAAAGAAAAGATTCTTATGAAATTTCGACATGGTAACAGGTGTACATGGGAGGGATTAGTGAGATATAATGGGGTATATCATCATTTAGACCTAATAAGAGAAGTATATTGGATGTGATAATTCATAAAATATCATTAGTAATTGAAAATAAAATGGGATAACAAGATAAAGAAACATTGATAAATATAAGAAAGGAATGAACCCTTACTGAATGTGTGGCACCAAAAGCCTGAAAAGGGGATTCTTGAGAGATTAGGTCACCTTGATGGGATTATAGAGAGGTTAGGAAATATTAATAACATTATATAATGATATATATTAAAGTTAAGTTGATGATTGGGTGGGTTTATATAGGAAATGAGAGGGGAATTATTTAAGATTTCACAAAGATAGGTTTTGTACTCTATAAAATTAAATATTCAAAAAAACCCTTACCATGGTTTTTCCCATAGATTTTTATAAATTGGGGAGGTTTTAAATATTTTATTTAGAAAAGTGATCAACATATTAAAATAATTCCATTGATTATGTGGAAGTGAGTCAAACTTTAAAATAAATGAATATAAAACTCGAAAATATATTAAATGTTTTAAGGATTCATACAGGCTTAATAAAATTAATAGAGTAAACTTAAAATCGAATTAATTTAAGGTGAAACAGATATTGGTCTGAGGATTCTAGTTATAGTATTTATTATACCATTTTTGGGACATTATGATCTCATAAAACACATCGTATACTTATACGATATTTAATTTTTTCTCTAAAATTTGACTATGTTAGAAAATTATGAAAAATTCACCATTGTATAATTTTTATTTTCTTATTTAAACAATAATATTAAATTTATCTAAATAATATCTTAAATATATTAATTTTCACTTTTAAAATAATAATCGACATTTATTTAAAAATGTTTGGTTTTTGACAATAACAGTTTTTGAACGATTATAAAAAGCTAATTTCACATTATAAGATTTATATGACCATTTATTATTAATAAAAATTACTTAAAATTTTTCTTATTAAAATACTACATATTTCAAAAATCCAATATTTCACCAAAATAAATCCATTAAGTGAATTTTAATATTACATGAAAATACAATTTGTTTTTAATTGAATCAAAATCAAAATCATTTATAAAATAACAATGAAAATGAAAATAAATTCATTATTCTATAAAATATATGTATTCATATTTTATTGTTTTGATACATATCCCTTTGTTACATAGGAATACACCCTAAAAGTATGAAGCAGAATGGTGATACTTTTATGGGTCCATTTGGAAAACATTCTTTGGGATGTGATCTCAATGATCTTGAACATACCCAATAAATAGTTTCACTCATGCTTAAATGTTTAGATCCCATCTTGGAATTTGTCAATGGAAAATCTTAGTGATGTCATCTCTACCGAAAAATCCGATAAATGAGATTCACAGTTTAAAACACCAAGACTTTAAAAAAACTTTCATTTTTGAATAAATTTAATTTTGTTTATTTCTTATATTTTATGCAACACCACTTAAAGCATATGCTTCACACACTAATGAGTTGGCTTTCGTTACACACAAGGCCCAGTTCTACCAAACAACAATATATGAATAAAATATTATTATTTATTATAATATATAAACTAGATGGTAAAGTAGATATTATTATTATTATTAACTTAATTTTTAATTTTATATATTACATATAATTTTAAAATTCATATTTTGGGTTCTCTAAACACTATATATAAAAATTCTATTTTTCGAATAAAAAAAGTATTTTTCAGAAAATGCAATTTTACTATCATTTAATGGAGAACCCTTCTTAATAAAATATTTAGAAATTTTAGGTTTTAAATTTGAAAAAATAAACTTCTATTTTATAATAACGGCATAAAAATTTATATTGGCCAAATTTTTGATGTCTTTTCTGATAACTTTAATATTTAAATGAATAGTGAAAATACTTCATTTTAAT
The DNA here is from genome assembly GCA_963277665.1 of Viscum album. Taxonomy (NCBI): domain Eukaryota; kingdom Viridiplantae; phylum Streptophyta; class Magnoliopsida; order Santalales; family Viscaceae; genus Viscum; species Viscum album. Next base: position 177,540,602 of record OY728164.1, read on the forward strand.
TCAAAACTGTTTTTTCATCTAATTTATTTATATTGATAGATTAATCTTATAATTGGTTTTAAAATAAAATTAGGATAATTTTTCACAATTTAATTTAATATAGGCCATTTTAATTATTTTCCCATTAAAATTAGATATAAACACAATGTAATATTTTGATGGTTTTTACTTTTGAAAAACCCATTTTATTGTTTTTTCAATGGGGAACAATTTTAAATTAATTTCTACAACTTACGTGGTTTAAATTTTGAAAAAATTGATTCCATATTTGTAATAAGTGGCTCCAAATTATGTTAACATGTTACTTGAATTTTTTATGATGTTATAAATAGTAGTAATTATTTTATTACGACAATTAAGGGTAAATCTAGTAATTAAAGGATAAAATAATATTATAAATTTACCCTAACAGAGTTAAAAATCATATTGGATATCTAAATTATACCCTTATCACCTATGATTCTAAATTTAATAATTTAATGGACCTTTTCTCAAGAATATGACATGAATATTATTAAAATTAATGAATGTCACAAAATGTCACACTCTCATTTCTTATACGTTTAGTAATATTAATATAAAGATATCAAGGAGGTAAAATCGATTATAAATAGTCCTTATAAATCTTAAATAAATAAATACATTATATAAATTTAATTATAATTTTTAGATATTAAATAATTAACATTTCTATTGACACAATAGTGATGCAACAATTATTGTATTACTATAAGTATCAAATAAATGAAATTAAAAATATTAAAATAAATTAAATTTGAGATAATTAATGAAAAAATAGATAATATAGACATGTTAGAGAAATATTAGATGTATTGTTTCTATGTTATCATGTTTTTGTGATTTGTTTATAAAATGAAAATATTGAATAGTATCAAAATTGAAATAAATTATACATTAAAATAAATAATATTTTATTAAATGTTCCAAAATCATAAAAACCAATGTTTTGGAAATATAACTATTATAGTGTTATATATATCAGTAATTATGCAAATGGGGATATTTTGGAATTTTATATTTAGTATATTAACCATATATTAAAAGAAGACATGTAAACATGGTAAGAGTTAAAATGTTTAACTAAGGGTTAAATCCAAAATATAAGGAATCTTTTGTGACCTAAAAATTTATAAAAATAATTGGTTGAGATTATTCCGATCCATCATCATCTTATACTTCATATAACTCACTTTTTATATATTTTAAATTAAAAATGAATTTATAATAAATAAATAGTTTTGGGGTATCCAAAAGTACCCTCCCATCTCTAATAAAAGGGAAACCTTTATTATATCTTATTCCCAACTCTAAATCCACTTGTGTCTTCCAATCACTAAAAAGTTCTCCTAAATAGTTCCCTCACTTCGAAATAGATGTCATACTTTGGGGACAAATCCAACCTATGGAGTCCTTTTTTGCAAATCAAAAGGAGACACTCGAAGAAGTGGTAATTACTTTACCAATTCAATTCAATTTTTTCTACTTATACTTCATATTTATATGTTAATTACATACCAAAGTAATAAATATAGTATCAACCATATATTTATATGTTATTATAATCATGGGATTTCCATATTCCTCATTTTATCTGTCCTATGAATAACAATATTACTATGTGTGTGTACATACAACTTACCGTGTCCATGCTATGGTGTAATTTTAATTCAAAACTAATATATTGTGATGGAAATGATGATGAGTATACTAGATATAAATAATGAATATTACATGATAATGATTCTGTATAATTAATATACCATTAAATTTTAACCCATTTAATAATCAAGGGAATGTTACTGTCGCTCGTACTAACATATAGCCGACTGTCTCCATGACACAGTGAGATTTATTCTCAACATTAACCATTAAAGAGTAATTATAAAATTTATATGATGATTAAAACATAAAATCATAATCTTAATATAATTTTGTATATTAATAAAATCCTTTTTATTCATAAAAAAGATGAATAATTATTTACTCGGACATATTTACCATCCATGTACATGATTCTTAAAAGTATATTTCATATAATTCTTTCAATTATTTCAATAAAAATTAAGGCCAATTTTACCCTTGTTAGATTTTATAAAAATAAATCATTCAATCATTTTCCAAACAAGGTACTTTATGACCATTTAAAAATTTAAATAAATACTCTTTTTAACTTATATGGAACGAGTGGATATTTTACGACATTATGAAGCCATAAAAGTTTGAATATTCCCATTCATGATTACAAGGTTATTTTCAAAAGAAAAATTTTCTTTTATTATTTCACGATATTTAAATGAATTTCAATGTAAAAAAGAAATATTTCTCTCAAATAGTTTTATCGTTTTTATTAGAATAATTTCATATATTTCAACATCCTTTTATTGATTTTATGTTTAATTGAGGTTGATTTATTATGATACAATATTCCATATTTTATTGAAGGTTTTATGATATGTTTTACTCTGGGGGTTCTATTTTTATTGCATTCTTAGTTTATTATTTATGTATTGATATTTGATATTATTATTTTTAATATGAATGTTTATGTTGGTTATGTTTTACCACAGCAATAAGATAAATGCATTGGACATTGTATATGTCGGGCATAGCCCGTTATAGCCCCACGATGCATCGATAGGTCTGATGAGACAATTATGTTTTGGTTTTGGATAATGTATTGCCAAAATGTGTATGGTGTCTGGGCCGAATTCTTGATGGTATGTTTCAGATGTCTCAAAATATGTATTCCCTTGTAATGAGATTAGTTATTAAAATTATATGTGATTATTCAACTAGTATGATATCCATGTGAATGTTTAAATTTAATTATCTAACTTATTCTTACCATATTTAGCTGAGTATTATTTTTAAAAAGTATTGTGTTTTAGTTTCATACTTTCAGTAATGTTTATGGTTATTTCTGAAAGTTTCTATTGAATTTTTTATCCTTACTAAAAATATTTTCTCACCCATTTCTTATGTTTTATTTTCCAAGGACACCATGAATTATATTATGATTGGTATGTAGGGTTAAGATAGATGAAAAATGGAATTCTTAAATAATTATCCATGTTGTGTATATTGAATTGTAATGTAAATTTTATATTTGCAATCTATTTTCCAAGACTACTAAACTGATTGGCCCTTTGGGATTCATTTCCTTCTATCATGTCAATTTATTAAAATAATGTACTGGCTTCAGGTTTCTGTGGTCGTGGCATTACACATAGATAAAAATCATACTAAATGTGGCCTTCAATTCTTTTGTGTCAATTAGATTTTCTAAAAACATTTATTTATATTAATCATGTGATCACTGTTTAATTACTATATTAACAATGGTAATATTATAAATATTATTTTAATTCCAAATATATAACCAAATAAGTTCATGTTTTTTCTATAACCATATTACATAATAAGACATTTAATTAAATCACGAATGGAATATGAAATTATAACAGTTTGGGTCATTAAAATTTTCCACACTTGAGACATTTTCCCCTCTAAATTATTATATCACCCCCCTTAAAACAGATGATCATAATTCTGTCTCATCACTTCCTCTAGTTCCCATGTTTCTTCTTCAAACTTGTTGTTTCTCCAGAACACATTGACAAAGTTCATTTTCTAATTTCGTAGAAAATTGCCTCTACGATCTAAGATCATCACTAGTTTCTCCTCATAGGAAAGATTATTCACTAATGGTACCACCTCAAAATTGAGTACATTTTAAGGGTCAGGTATGTAATTCATCAATAGTGATACATGGAATACATCATAAAATCAATATAGGTTTGGTGAGAGTGAAAGTCGATAGGCAAACACTTAGATGCAATCATAGATCTCAAAGTGGCCAATGTATCTTAGACTAATCTTTCCCTTCTTTCGAAATATCATCAATATATTCCATGGATGTATATAGTGGAATACCTAGTCTCCAACATCAATAACTAGGTATCGTCGATGATTTTCATCAAATATTTTTACCGAATTTGAACAACCTTGATGTGTTGCTGAATGATTTTAACCATTTACACCATTTCATCGACCATTTCATGATCTAGTAGTTTTTGTTCCCTAACTTCATCCTAGCATGCAGGTGTCCTATACCTATTCCCATACATGAATTCAAAGGGAGCCATTTGGATTCTCACCAAGGAAACAATTGTTGTAAGAGAACTCAAATAGAGGAAGACATTGATCCCATCATCCACTAAAGTCTATTGAGAAATATCTCAACATGTCCTCAAGTGTATGGATCGTCTACTCAGATTGGACATTAGTTTGAGGGTGACAGGATGTGATAAATTTGAACTCAGTATTCAGAGTATATTAGAGACTCTTCTAGAACATAGAGAGGAATCTTGGATCATGATCTGATAAAATTGGTAGTGGTAAACCATACTTCCGGGCCACTTCTCTAAAGTATATTAATGCAAGTAGATCCAGTGAAAATTAATCTCATATCTCAATGAAGTGTATAGTATTTATAAGATGATCCACAACATCCCATATAACGTTATTCTCTCTTAATTTATTTGGGAGACTGGTGTCAAAGTCCATGGTGTTGATTTCTTATTTCCTTGTAGGTATGGGTAATGGTTGCATCATCCCCTTAGATATTTTCCTTTCCACTTTCACTTGTTGGCATATAAGACATATTGATTTATATTCTATGATCTTCATCATCATATTTTTCCACAAATAGTGTTCTTGGAGATCTTGATTCATCTTTGTGATTATTGGGAGGATGTAGAATGTTGAGCTATGTGAATTATCCAACAAACCATTCATTATATTAGGATTTGATGATACACAAATTCTTGACAAAAATATCACAACAAATTATAATTAATATTGAACTACATGGATTTCCTTTTCTCTATAGCTTAAACATTCTTTTAAATTCCCACATAAACTATTTGATAATCCTTTAACCTCTCCAAAAGAGATTATTGGGAAATCATTTGTGAATGGATTGATGATGTTCCTTATTTTAGGATTCCTATGTCAATCCTTTCCAAATCTAAGAAGACTGGATCCTTATCAATTATCATCAATGAACGAATTTCATGATGAATTTTTCATAGAGCATATTAAACTTTATTCACATTACTAGGATGGTAGTGAATTTGGAGTTCATAGCCTTCGATAATATCTAACAATTTCTGTTGGATCATATTATGCTCTTTTTCTGTGAATATGTACTTGGGACTTTTTTTATCTGTATGTATTTCACACCTCTCCCCAACATGATAATTCTATCAAAATCTTAAAACCAAAATCAATGAATCCATGTGTAGATCATGTGTTTGGTAATTATGTTAATGAACATTCAACTGCCAAGAAGAAGAGTAAATGAATTTTTCATTTTGAATCAACAAACATCCCAATCCCTTATTCAAAAAATTGTTGAATACCATAATAAGCTCTCCATTTGTGGGTAGCGTGAGCACATGTTCAATGGTAACAATCCCTTTTAACTCCTTGTGTAATTCTTCACATTCATTTTTGCAAGAAATCATTACTCCCTTCTATGTTGGATTTGTGAGAGGGTTTGAAATGTCGAGAAATTTATCATGAATCGACAATAATACCTAGGTAACCCAAGGAAACTATGGATATATGTCACATATGATGGCCTCAACATCCTTATATTTATTCTGTTTTTGAAGGATCTATAGATATCCCATTTCTTGGGATGATATTACCCATAAAATATACTTCCTTCAACCATATTTCACAGTTTTGTACTTGGAATAATGTTTTTCCTTTCATAATGTATTCAGAATAGTATTCAAATGTTCCTAATGATTTTGTTTACTTTGTAATTATATTATAATATCATCTATATATAGAACCAAAAATTTCTCGAGGTAATCTCTAGAGAATCCATTCATCAATTCCATGAAGATTGCTGGAGGATTAGTCTGTCCTAAAGGCATCACAATGAATTAATAGAGCACGTACCTTGTATGAAAACTAATCTTGGGAATATACTCATTCTTCACTGTAACTTGGAAAAATCCAAAACATAGATCCGCCTTGGATAATTATTATGCTCCACATATATAATCTAACATGTCCTCAATCTGTGAAATAGGGTACTTTTTCTTTATTGTGATCTTTTTGATCTCACAATAATCAATGTAATGGAAGATTGACCCATCCTTCTTTGTGACAAATTGGATTGCTTCACCCAATGGTGAAGCACTTGGGTGTATGAAACTTTTATCTAGAATCTTCCTATAGTTTTTTATTTAGATCATTGAGCTCCACAACATAAATTCTATATGGAGGTTTGGATAATGATTACACCATAGTTATAAGCTCGATTGAAAATTCATCTTCTCGACTTGGAGGAAGAGTAGACAATTCCTCAGTAAACACATCAGTGTATTCCCTAATAATGGGAAACTCTTTAAGGATGATTATTTCCTTATACTCAATTAGTTAAGCTATATAAACTTTGTCATAGGGTAATAAAATCCATGCTTGAGATGATGGTGCTAAAAAATATTCATTCTTATCCTTTCATTTTTATAGAATATGTGGAAAATTCTGAACACGGAGAGTGATTCCCTTTTTATGGATATTTATTCTGGCTCTGTATAGGAAAAAAATACATGCCAAAAATTTCCACAAATTCCACCAAATGGAGTATTATAAGGTCTTTTGGGAAAATCATCCCACAAACATTGATAGGGGAGGAGTTATATTCTTAATATGCAATGATTTCCCTATTTTCCATTTTCAATGACATATCTACTTCCATGATTATTGGTGGTGTTTGAATTAATTTAATAAACATTCATGGAATAAAGGTGTTAATAGAACTAGAATCAAAATGTTTGTTCACTATTATTGAATGATTAACTAGAGAACCTGTCACAACAACTTGGTCAGAATTCACATTGGTGATAGTGAAGAAAAAATCCCACCTTTTTATCCTCAGAGTTTGTTGGTTGTCTCGAAAAAACCTTGGATTAGTGCATTAGTTTGAAAAGTGCTCTAGTTCTTTGTAATTGTATAAATGATAAATATACCAATGGTTGATTAGAAAATTTAATTACCCCATTGTGGTAGAGGGTTTATCCTGTCAGAAATCACTTAATATGTTCCCTTCCTCCCCACACTTAAAGTGTTTCTTCCCCCCTTCATGAATTTTATAGGGTGCCTTTCTACACATTTGTCATGTGAGATGTTGAAATTTAATGGAACTATTACATCTCTCAATCAGACCGGAATAACTGATCTACAATTATTATTCATATCTCCATGATACCCATGAGATTATACAATATCCATTTCGACTTTGAGGGAACATTATAAACATTTATCATAGTAATCAAAGTCATGGATCTCTAGGGATTTCCATAGGCTTTATTTTAACTCATAAAATAAGATATAAACATTTTATATAGAGGTAATTAAAAATTCTATGTCATACCATGAAAGTCTGTTTAGGTTTCCCCTGTACACCTTGATAGATTCGTCAACTTTTTTTCATTAGGTAAAGGAAATACCTTTCCATTGTATGATGGTGAGTCGGAAGAAAATATTTATAGAAATTTTTTTTTGATAATCCATCCACATTTTTGCTTCGATCTCTTCCTCGGGAATTGTATTTTGGATCAATTTCCACCATTGACCATCGTCACCCACCATATGATAAACAGCCCAAAGAACCTTCTCTTATTTGGAGAATTCAAGGATGGAGAAGACCTTCCTAATGAAGTTGATCCACTATTCAATGATTAGTGGACAAGATGATCCATTAAATGTAGGAGGCCCTTTTCACGTGAAGATCTCGATTGCGGCTTGTTCTACTTTTGGGGGATTTGGGTGCTTCTACTACTCTAGGTTTCTATTCAAAACCTAAGTCAACTCATAGAGTATCATCATGAATCATGTGATTCCTACTTCCATCGGGTTGGGCATCTCATTGGGGTAGTCATCACAATGCAATTCATATTTATTGTTTTCCCGATTAATCCTATTTTTGGACATTGGCTAGAATAAAATAAAAAATAATTTTGAGTATATTTAACTTTTAAACCCATAAATGGGAATTAAATGTCATTAAAGGGATAACTTATAACATACATTTATTTTCATAGCGTATGGATTTATAGGTTTCATTATTCGTTATCCATTATCTATTTCCTAATAGAAACTATTTTATGATTTTTTTACTCCCTTAATAATGGTTCGTAATGATATTATGAATTAACAAAGCATATCCCATGAGATTTTTAATCTAGGTGCGTAGTAAGTCATGTTGTCAGGTACCAGGGTACCCCAAGTCAGGCCCGAAAAACCTTATCGTAGATGTTACTCCTAGGTACATCTGTCCTAGAACCACATCCACTTGTAGTATCCAAACATGAATGTATTTTTTTGACAAAACACATACTATATACTCACCAAAATATTACAGTATCTGGACATGGATATATTTTCATGATGAAGATGGTGGGCAGGAGCAATTCGAAGTAGTTAGTCTGGGCTGTATGTAATTTTTGAAGCCCACGGGAAATGAATTTTTCTATGGCCTACAACCTATGTAATACTAATGCCTACAGGCCTTGTTAGGGTTCCACCTCACCCCTTGAAAGGTATATTATCAAAAATCAATAAAAAATGAATGCCTTCGGGCCATTAGAGGATATTGTAATTCTTAGTCTTATCTCAATCATTTTTTGGGATTTTTCTAATCCCAATCCAAAAAATAACGAAAAATTTCCTCTTCTACCAAATATAACATCTCTTATCTTTATTACACTATAATACATGTTTTAATTACCTAATATTAAACATAATTAAACCCTAGAGATCAAGAATTATAGTGTATTTGGGAATTAGGTATAATTCATTAAAAATTTAAAAGTGAATTACAACATCATTATTGAAAACATATTTAACATGCTTGAGCATAAAATTGCATTGGATAACCTGGGGAAATACATATGAAAGGGTTTAGACAAAAATCCTAGTAGGTGAATAAAATTGGAATTACATTGAGATAATAATATATGTTAGACCAGTAAAAAATGAGGAATCATGTAACATGAATAATAAGGCATGATATTGCATGATGATCATAACATGGGAAATGTGACAACAACTTAAAACACTGCATCAGAAATATAGGTTAATGATAAATTGAAAATATTTCATTGTGGAAAAATTCCCATAAATGAATCAGGCACAAACTTTTCCCAACATGATGTATCATGATACTAAAGTTACCCAATGCATTGTTGCTTTATATGATTCTGAGTGTAACAGTCACTTTCATTTCATTCTCAGGCTTAAGTTTCTATATAGATCATAAAACATGGATTCATTCATCATTATAGTTTATTTCAATATCAAAGATTCTGGAATAAATGCACGTAATCCCCAATTAAAAACGTAAATATTCTTAAAAGTGAACACCCTTGATTGGAAATTGGTATGGTATTTACTACATAAATCGTTTGGCCTAGAAAATCACTTGGAAAATTTTTCCAACATAACAACATCACAAAAAACTTCATAAAACGTGTTAATGATAGAGAAATGGTTCTATAATTATTTTTAATTTAATTGGAGATCAATATGGACCTATGAGGACACTTATAAAAATTTATAATTAGAGAAGATAAGGAATTCGATAATAAATAATTATGAATAAAAAGGGATAAGGCAGGATGCTTATCGAATTTTAGCATGGTAACATGTGTACATGAGACAAATTAAGTTGAGAGAAAGGGGTTTATCCTCATTAATGCATAATAATGGTAGTATGGGGGAGGTGATAAATCATAACAAATCATTAGTAACTAAAAATAAAATGGAACAACATGATAAACAAACTTTGATAATGATGATAAAAGAAAGAACCCTTACTTGAATGTATAGATTGAGAAGATTGAAAAGTGGCTTCATAAGAGCTTGGGGATCCTTGGTTGGATTATATAGAGGGCAGGGAATAGTAAGGACATTCTAAACATATTATTAGTGGAGATAATTGGGTGTTTTGGGTGGTTTATATATGAAATGAGAGGGGAATTCTTTAATATTTCAGAAACATAGGTCTTGGACTCTATATAATAAAATATTCAAAACAAAAACCTTTCCATGGTTTTCCCATGTATTTTTTTCAAAAGTTGGTACGTTATTATTATTATTTTATTATAAAAATTTCAAAAAATATCAAAATAATTCCCCTTCTTATGTGGAGGTGAGTCCCATTTTTAAATAAATTAATTTAAAACTCTAAGATGTATTAAATGTTTTGGAGGATTCATAAAGGCTGAATAAATTTAATAAATTAAACATAAAATCAAATTATTTAAAGGGAAAACATATAATTGTGTATGTATACCCATTTTAGTATTTATGACATCATTGTTTTTTGTCAATTATGATGTCATATAAAAAACCGTATATTTATACGATATTTAATTTTTACTCGGAAATTGGACTGTCTCAAAAAATTATGAAAAAATTACCATTGGATAATTTAAATATTATAATTCAAATTTATTTATTAATTTTATCTAAATAATTTTTTAATCATGATTATTTTCACTTTTAAAATAATATTCGGCGTTTATTGAAAAATGCAGTGTTTTTTATAACAATAGTTTTTGAACACATATAAAAAGTACATTTCACTTAATTAAAATTATATGACCACCTATAATTAAAAATCATTGTTTAATTTATTTAAAAATTCATTTTATTTCCAAACTTCATTAATTCATGAAATAAAATCCCTTAATTGAATTTGAATATTACACGGAAATAAAATTTGTTTTTAATTGAATCAAAATAAAATTCATTTATAAAGGAAAAATAAAAATGAAAATAAATTCATTATTATATAAAATATACATATTAATATTATTATGGTTTTGATACATTTCCCTTTATTCAGTCGGTATAAAACCTAAGAGTACAATTCATGCTATTGAGAGATTCATGGGGTTGTTCGGTGAACATGGTATGAGTTGTGATCTTGATGAGCTCTAACATCTCCCATAAAAAGTTTCTCTCTTACTTAAATTATTGGATCTCTTATTGGACTTGATCAAGGGAAAATACAGTTGATGCAATCTCCCTTATAAGCTTTGATAAATGGGCTTCATAGGGTAAAATAGTACTAGAAGAGGATATCACTTCCTTTGTCTATTCTTATTGGATTTGTTAAAGCCCTATATTTATATTAATCATGTTATAAATGTTTAACAACTACACTAACATTGAAAATATTCTTAATAGAATTTTATATCCAAATATATAATCGTGTACGTTCATGTGTTTTCTATAACCATATTACATAATAATACATTTAATTAAATAACAAAGGTAAACTTCATTTATAACAGTTCGGGTCGTTACAAATGATGTTTAATCCCATGAGGGAAATAATATACAATTCGTGATCCATAATGTGAACAATAAGTAATTCCTAATCTATAAAATGAAATAGAAATTAATGCTTGATCTAGTATAGAAAATAATAATTTATTCCTAATCCACTAGGTTAAATAAGTTGTGATGTCTGATCTACTAAGGATAACATGAAGGGATTTATGATCCCCTATGTTATGACTCGTATACTGATTTTATTCCATATTTAATTACCATATTCCTATTTTTATTATACATGGAACATTTTGTTTTTACTTTAGGTTATATGTTGGTTGATTTTATATTACATGTCCCTATATCATTACTTATGAAAAACTATTTATTTTCACCAATTTATTTTAATGATCACAAAACATGTTCCTTTTATTCTGAAAATGCTCAATATTTTATGATATTAAATCATTCCATAATTAAATTTTTAAATAGTCGTGTCTATGTGTTGAACTACCATTAGTTGAATGGATCTATGATTAATTCAATATTACATACCAATGGTTATGTTGATATACTATTATCTCAATCGAATCTACCACTGAATATCTACTGGTGAACATCTATAACTGAAGCGATCCACCATCTGAATGATATACATCCTTTTATATCTTCTATTATCACATCTACAATTTAAAACAATCTAAAATTTCAGATATCTAATACTAAGGACATATAACTCTAAGGAAATATACCACTGAGGACATCAAAAACTGCAGACATGTACCGTAGAACATCTACCAATGAATCAATCTACAATCCGGATGAGATTATAAAAGAACTCATCTTCTACCAGAGTAGATCTAACATTCAGATATCTACCACTAGATGGATCCCATTTATGTCTAGAATATTATTCAAATATAATCCATATAGTTATTAGTTTACGATTTAATTGTAGTGAACCACGTATAGATTTAATAATTATTATTCTTAAATTACTCAATATATATATTAATGGGAAAGTATGATGATTCAATATTTTGTGCTCATTATGAGGATCCAATGTATAATTGGACCAATAACTGCATAGATTTTTATGAACTCTCTCATTACCATGGTAAAATTAAAAGGTATACAATTTTAGTGATAAATTAATAGAAAAATATGATTTTAATATAATGAATAAAAAACATATATCTTTGGAAGAATCCAGAATGTTAATAAATTTAAAATTTTTTTTTTATAGAATTTCATGATTCTCTATTTTGGTTCATATTCTTAGTATCCTATTCAAGATTCTTTCAAATACATATTCAAGGACCTTTAACCATCAAAATATATTCTAATTGATCAATATCAATTTTTTCCATCTCTATTCGTTCTCTATTTTTGTTTATGATTTATATTTGAGCTATGTTTTTTAATATATTTTTCTATAAAAGATTGTACCTTGTACTTAACTATATATTCATTAAAACTCCCTCTCAAACCTCTTCACTTTTATACCCACAAAAAATGTGCATGTGGTCTTCTGTGGAATGTATATGTTTTAACCCATGTGTAAATATGAAAGACCATTATTTCATGAATTTTTTGTTGTTGTTGTATTTAAATCATGATCCATGGTACGGATCATGTTTATTATTTAATAATTGTTTTTACATTAGGTTATTTACATGTTGAGGATGTTAAGTCCTAGATATAGACTGAAAAACTTGTTTAAATTCTATTGTGCATTTTTTTAGTGTTGTTTCTTATATTTTAATGTTTTAAAATAGAATATTTTTTTAATATTTACCAAAACATTTACTCTTATAGTCAATATAGATTTTTGTTTAATATGGAGTTTTTGATCAAATAATTTAGTTTCAAAATATAAAGTTCATTTCAGTGATTTTTTGACTGAGGATTTTCCCTCTTTGAGAAGCTATTTTAAAAATCTTAAATGATTCGACTATTCTGATTAATTGGGTGTTTTTTCAAATAGTTGGATTTGAGATTTAACTTTTATTTTTAAAATAGAAATTTTATGGGGAACTCAATTCACATCCCTCTAGTGTTAGTCACTATGAACAACATTTTGTATCAGAGGTGTTATTCAAAATATTCTATTATTATGATCTCTTTAAAATTTATAGATCATAAATATTTGTTATTTCTAAATATATTTCATTATGTATCATAATATAATATATATAACTTCCACTAATAGGACTCCTTATTTTAGTGGTACTAATTATGCTCAATGGAAGATTAAAATTATAATTAATACGGAAATAATGAGTTTTCAAATGTGGACTATCATAGAGGATATATATGAATAAAGAAAAATTTCTAGGGATTAATTGAGTGATAGTACTAATGAAACATAAAAGTATAACTATAAATCTATCATTTCATTTAAATATTCAGTAGTATACTAATAGTTTAATACATATACTGTTAAATAAAACATCATTAATATGAAATACGATGAGTCAATTAATGAATGTATCACTAGTTCATTGTTATTATGTACATTATGCATTCTCCCAGGAAACCAATTACTGGAAAAGATCTTTTGATGCTCTTGTAGAAATGTTTACTATATATATGGAGAGTAAATTCTATTTTAATTTGATAATCATGTGATATAAGAATGTTTTCTCTTTAAAAGAGAATTATTATTATTATGATTTATGAAGAGGAAAAAAAGTTAATAGATTAGAATATGATAAATCAAAGATGAATTCTGTATATTTTAATACTTCATGCTCAACGAAAAAAAAAGGAATGAATAAAGAAGGCAACTCATGTGGTGGAGAATCTTCTTCTTATAGGATGAATAAATGGCTCACATATCTAGAAGAGTCATGAAATTTTTCAAAAGTATTAAATAATTCAAGATTCCAAACTATAAATGTATGTCTGAAAATAGAGGTAACTAGAAAAAATAATGGTAAATGTATAATACTACAAATGAAATAGTCCTTGATGAATACCCGAGAAAATGTCATATCAAAACCGACTATCATAAGTCAATATTTTTAAATAACTATTACGATGGATATAATATGAATATTAAAGAAAAAAATGAAACATAGAGTGATTTTTAAGATTGTTCAAGTGATTCAAACTCATGTAGAGTAGATAGTCAAGATAAATCCAATATGTGTTTTTGGATAAACACATTTGAGGCATTTAGTATTTTTCATTCCTCGTATATTTAAAATTCCAAACTATATAGTAATGGTTATAGAAAAGAATACAAGACCATTGAAGAAATGTTTGATGAATTTAATATGCTGGAGGAGACCTTCAATAAACATAATAATAAATATAAAACATTAGAGAATAATCATGTCATGTCTATTAACATGGAAACATATCTTAGTATAGAGAAGGAAAAAATCCTAAATGATAAAAGAAAATAATTATCTAAAATTATCAAATGAACAATTAAAAAGGATATGGATAAATTCACAAATGGAGGAAATGAATTAACCCAAATTCATGGAAGGAAAACTACACATAATTATGATACTCGAATTGGATATCATCCCAAATATAGAAGGATTGTTAAAAATATATTTATTCCTTGCACTAGTTCTACTAATTATACTATTATTTTTTATTCTACTAAACCTAAAAATGTTCTTATTTCTGAATGTCTAATATTTTTCTATAAGAAACCTGTTTAAAAAATAGGTATTCAAAAAGTTGTTATTACTAACATTTTTAGACCCAATAATGTATGGGAAACAAAGTCATTTCTGTTTATAATGTATTTGGTAGTAAACCTACTGGAAATGATCCTATATAGAACTTATGGTGTGTATAAAATTTCTTCAATAGACACATGACATGGGACTCTTCAATATTCAAGAACATAGTCAAGGTGTATGATGGAAATGTCACGTTTGATGATAATAAAAAAAGATAAATAAATCTTCTTGGTCAAATTGGTAACTCTAATATAGTTTCAATTTACAAAGTTATTTTTTTAGATGGATTAAGTTTTAACATTATTAGAATCTAATAGATATTTGATAACGGGTTTCATGTTAAATTTTAAAATAATGCCCAAAATTATTTAGATCATGAATATGTTTTATTTTTATTTTATTTGAAAAATGATAATGTTCATGCTTTTAATTTACATTCATTTTTACTAAATAAATATATTATTTAGGTTCCTTTCGTAAAGAGTTTTGCCTTTTCCATATGAGACAAGATCATAGAATCGTTTATTCACATAGAAAGCTCACTAAGAAATGATTATACAAGGATTCACATAAACTATACTTTACATATGATAAAGTCTATAAATGATGTAAAAAAGTTAAACACCAAAAAATATATTTTAATTCAAAGAATTTAATTTCAACATATCAGCTGCTTGATTTGGTTCAAATGGAAATTTTAGACCTTTTTGAGTTTTTTTCCTAAAAAGGAAGCACTATGTTTATGTTCTAGTAGATGAAATATTTCAATATGCAAAGGTATTTTCAAAATCCTTTCCACAAAAAGATATGACAATTATGGGTTATATGTAGAGAGTACCTGGGTCCCGCCTTCAGTAGGCCCCAGGTTGGACACTGGCACTAAGGGAAGAATAAACATGTATATAAGAGGTATTACCCCTAATAGAAACAAACAAAATGGAGATATATGATGGAAAAAATAATAAACACTTTATTAGGAATATATAGTATGAAAACCGAAGTGTAAATATGAAATTCCATATAGTAGAAAACAACTAAAAGGAAAACTACAAGTACAATAATGGTATTGATGATAGTTACCATGAACCCCAAATAACTACTAAAAAACCATGTGCTAGTTATATCCATTGCGATCACCAACCTAATCTGGATGACCGGAAAAATGATTTATATATACACATGGTGAATATAACAGTAATATCTTTAGGATCCTCTCCAAATACTCTTATGAAAAAGTCAAAATAGTACATCCTAAATTACTATGAAATATAACGAAACTAACTTGTCACCTAAGATGGTTTACTATGTTTCCAGACCCACCATTGCTAACTCTCACAAAGTATCACATACATGAGAGAGTATAATATAATAATTAAACATCAAGGGAACTCGAATCCCTATTCCCTACTAGTTTTATACTCTTCCATAATGTCTGATGTCCCAATACATCTCTCTCCAAAAGTATGCTATCCTGAACAAACCTGGGAAATACATCACTACAAGAACAATGTGAATTTCATCATCATATTTTCCCTTATCACATATCCATATGTTGTAAATAATTATTTTTTATGATCCACCACAACAAGTATGATGTATATCACACATCTTTTTTTATACCTCAATCCATTATAGCCTAGTAATTGAGTGTGTACCTCAAGACCTCACAACCCATTCTCATCGTTCCTATAATAATTCTTTTGATACTATATTTGTCAACCAATTTTTGTGAAATAAATAAAATCTATCATCTCCCTCTATAAAAATATATGGGAATACTAACCACTATTCATACCATCACAAGTAACTACCATGAGAATAGAGCAAGAATAGAGGGGATCTTTAGCTATCTATCCTCGTGGTGAGATGTCGGAGAAAACACCATCCTAGTTTCCACTGGGATTCAGTCTCCCTAACCAACATGTGTGGGGTAATATATAAAATCACAGAATATATATGATATAATATAGCCTGCAACCACACCATTGGAATAACCTAGTCTTAGAACTGATTTTATCAAATATCGCACGAACACTTGGCTGCACTGTAAAGACCTGATATCCTAATAGCATTAATGTTTGTATAAAAGTACTACATTAAATAATTCTTTATTCTTATCATTTATTTTGAATAATTAATTTATCATCCATTAAATAACCATTAACCTTATTCCTCATTCGATTACTTTAATCATCAAAGTAAAGTCTATTTTTTCTAGGAATACTTCAAATTGAGTCCATGTTTTATCAGGTGTAACATCCTTTTGCATTTTTATTACATCCAAACTATCCTCATGGGTTTGAAATTATATTTTCATAATTATAATCATTCCACAATCCAAGTACACTTGGAAAAAAATTCCAGTCTACCACCTAGAGGAAACATATAACAATTTATATGAAACATCCTCAAGTAGTGGGGAAAGTATTGCAGATAAAATAACAAAAGGAGAATTGACCATTAAAAAATTTCACAAGAGAGTATACCATCTCTCAGCATCAGATCAATGTGTAATCCCAAATGTATCTTATTATAACACCTACCATTCCACCCCTGAAAACCATATGAATATCTCAATGCATCATTCCATCAGTGGTGTTAGTTTATTCAACACCATTTGAGACTCCCTACAACATATTACATCAGAAATCCTAGCCTCATCCAGCCAAGGTTCGCATCAAAACCAGACCTCCTCTCCCAAAATCACATCTACCATCGTAGGCTTAGATGTATTAGTCCAAAATCACAAGGCTCATATCAAAATAAAATCACAAAAGATGTGGGAAAAAACTATCCTAATAAATGGAAAAATTGTTCTAGGAAAATAAGTAATTCAATATTCAAATGAAATCATGTTCTCAAAGCACCAAAACAAGGCACTCGACCTTCTCAAGAATATGAAAAACTCAATCACTGTTGGATATATTTATCACATAATCTATTCTTAGTAATGAATTAACCAATTCACTATTAATAGTTTCCAGCTATGGGAAACCAAAGGAATTGATCTATAAAAACCTACTAAATTAATTAAAAAATTAATTAAAACATGATTTCAAGCATCCAACCATTATAATTTTTCATTCATTTTTAAATTTTCATTAATAAAAATAAAAAACATTATTTATCCATTACATTAAATAAATGAATAATAATTTACAATTACACATATTCTTTGAATCAATTTGCTTCTCATCAATTTATGATAAACAATAGATTAAAAACATGATTATTATTTAATTAATCATATGAAAATTAATTATCTAATAATTTCAACTTTATGTTCATTACCAATTTCAAAATTATTTCCCAAGAATATGAAAATTCTAAAAAATCATAGCTTAGAAAATACACTATCTAAAAAAATCTAGACGTAGACCACTATCATTGTTCAATGAAACAACATAGAAATAAATTCACTATCCCATTACTTTAATGAAGTTTGATATTTATTAGGTTAATTTAATTTATATCCAAAATGATAAAACAATAACTATTTATTATTACATGTAAATAATATAAGAAAATAAATGAATCGGCTTCCTCAAAGAGATCAATATTATTTTCAAATGAACATGACAATTTTTAGAATCCTAATCACCTCTCCCACAAGAATCTCCATACCTCCAAGGGTGTCATGACACAAACAAAATAACAAAAAACCATGAAAACCCATTACAATGATGAATGATTGTCCTTCATAGTAGCGATATAATAATAGAATGAAAATGAGATAGAATGAGAGGAAACTACAGGAAACAGAGGTAGACACCACCTTAGTTCACCACAAATTGAAGACCATAATCGAAAAAAATATCGATATCAAAGGGATCTAAAAACAATGAAGGGTGATGCCACTTTCCACAGGTAATCAAGAGAGGATGTTCGGGTTTGAGAAACACCTGAATGACTGTACCCTTTAATGATGTGTTGCACATAGGATTTATATAGTGTGTAAACTATTTACACATCATGTACATGATAGGTTTATATCTCACTAAAAAACATGCCACCATGAAAAAATTAATACCAAATATTTAAACATCATGTAACACTACATGAAACAACCTTAACAATTTGTGAACATAGAATACATGACATGGAATAATTCAATGTCATGTACTCTGCCTATATCCAATATTTTCAGAATCCAACACCTACGAACTTATTAGATGACTCCTTCAGGAATCACGTTCCAAACAAAACTAGAAAGGGTCAGACACTGAAGATCTAGGACCATACATTATATTATTCTAAAAAACGTCTCATACTCAAGAATCCAATACCATAACCATAGAGAAATCAAAAAAGGGGTTTTATAAAAAACAACTCCATGGGATACATCTCAATGATATATCCATCTCATGAGCTCAACCACCTCAACTAAAGAATAAAACAAAAATTCAAATAAGAAACAACCATATCCTAATCATTCTCCCATGGGATATTCCCCTCAAACAATCATCAATCTACAATAATAAAAAAGATGAAACCTTATCATAAACCAAAATCATCAACATTCACAAGGGAAAAAAATTACAAGAGAAGAGATAAACATCAAATATCTCGGTGTAATGTGTTTGAATATTTGAATCACATTACCAATTAATCTTCTCCATTCTACTATGTCACGATAAGTGATGAACCAAAGGTATAAAATACCAGCACGAAACCTTATCTTATAGGTCCTCGATCTCTATAGGACACTCCTATATGGTCACATCATCATCAAAATAGATTTTTCCACAATTGATGAAATTATATTTGTAATAAATAAAATTATGTAGCTATGACTCATGAAAAACATCATGAATTTTTATCATTTTTTTGGGAAGTTCTATCTAATACTCCAGGACTTCTATCATGAGGCAACACCTCAAAAGGTCAAAAAAATATATGGAAAAAGATTACTCTCACCACCAAACTTACACTACCCATGATGAGGGGGGCACCATCTGGAACAAGTGATCTTCAATGTCTAACTACATAAGTCTCCTCCTTTAATTGATATAATATTTATGACAATATTATTCATCATTCATCCTCTTGAGAATTACCTGTACCATCCAGGTCATATTTTTATAAGATCTATCCTAAGAGGTGTAGCCTCTTTGACCCTATTTGAAAACAATGATGAATGATACGGTCATCCATACAAAGATTCAAATAGTGCTATATGAATAATAGTGTGGAAACTGTTATTATGAGAAAAATCAACCATGGCTGGGTTTCGTATCCACAAAACCCAAAAATGATGGACACAAGAGTGAAATAGGACATCATGAGTCTGGGTGGTATTCTTTATAAGACCATATATATGTGGATGAAAAGTAGTGTTCAGGTATAATTGAGATGAAAAATA
This sequence comes from Viscum album, assembly GCA_963277665.1. Lineage (NCBI taxonomy): Eukaryota > Viridiplantae > Streptophyta > Magnoliopsida > Santalales > Viscaceae > Viscum > Viscum album. Next base: position 177,561,050 of record OY728164.1, read on the forward strand.
ATTCTGGTTAATTCTCTATGCTATAGAGGTAAAACAGGGATCTAAATTAGAGATCATTATCCTTGGGAATACATGGATTTACAGAACCTCATATATGTATTTCATCAATAAAACCTACTATATCCTAAATTCACTAATCACTATAAAGAGGGATGATTTCATCAAACGATCAACTATCACCCATATAGAATCCTAACCTCCTTGACCTTGAGTTAGTACTATAAAAAATTCCATCTATATTTCCTCCCATATTCACTAGTAAACATATAATTGAAGAAGAAAAATATCGAGAACATAGTGCTCATCCTGTAGATTCGGGAAAACCAAACAGAGAGAAACAAACATTCCAACTACAAAATTCAACCAAGGCAATCAAAACTAACCTCCCAAAGACTAGTACATCTTAGTAATGTTGGTATTTACTACTAAAGGAAATCTAAAAAATCCACTATAACCATCTCACACATTAATGAAGAATGAAAATAATTCCTTTAAAAAACACCTAATAATGTCCATCTTTAGACCAACCATTAGGGGAATCGCCAAAAAAATGTAGTCTCCCCAACCCTCCACCTCAAAATACCATAGATGAGAATATTCCACCTATTGCACCGAAGATGAATACTCTGTCATCCTAATAAGAAAACCTCTACATCCAACATCTCCCATATCAAGATGCATCATAGAGATTTGATCTTTTACTCTATAGGAATCCAAAAATTCATGAATGACATAACTACCTGACCTACCACTTATTACATTATTTAAAACATTTCATATCATAAGCATTTATGAAATCTAAATCCCATAATCCTATAATAATTCTATCCATCTAGGATTGTGCTAGTTTTATTCGTGATGGGTGAATACATACCTCAGGCTTTTATGATCAGTAAAACCCACAAAAATTCTTTCTGACGACGTAATGTATACAAAAATTCAATTAAAAAACATCTTACACCAACTCAAGATCATGGGTGAAATATTTAAAATCATGGGGTTGTAACCTTAGAAACCCATAATAAATAAAAAATCTCTTCTGAATCATATCATATCCTACAAAAAGATATGAATCATCCCAAAAAAACTCATACTACACTTCCCCTACTGAAAAAAAGTTTGGTGCATTAAACAAATTCTTTTTTATGTACTCAAAAGCTTCCAAAAACTAGTCATTCAGAATGAAAACATAGTCTTTTATAGTCAAAGATATTTGAGGTGTTTCATCCTGAGAGAAATTTTATTGGAATATTTTGTAACAGCCTAACAAACACTAGAAACTCCACAAATCTTCTAAAATGTTAGGGGATTCCCAAGACACAACTCCCACTATATTTGAAGGATATAATGAAATTATCTGATGTGATACCACATGCTCAAAGAAACTAAATTCCTGATACCAAAACCCATAGTAAGACAACTTTTTCAAAATCATCCCATGATGAAAAAATCCCAAAATATTGTAAAAAATCTCTGCATGCCCCTCCCCATACAAGGATTTCAAAAGGATATTATAGAAGAAAAGTACCATGAAATTATCTATGAACTATCAAAAAACGATGTTCATCAACCCCATGAACACTTCTAGAGAGTTTATCACACCAAATGACATAAAAACTCATAATTCCTGTGGTGAAAACAGAAAGAGGTCTTTGGAATATCATCATCCATCACCCTTATCAAGTGATATCCAAACATCATATCTATCTTCTTGAACCAAAATTGTTCATTTTGATGATAAAAAAATCATCAACCAATGAAATAGGATATTGGTTTTCTAAAATCACTCAGTTTGGGATATAATAATTGATAAAAGGTACCAAACTTTCATTGACATTCTTGAAAAAGAACACAAGTGCATCCCATGGTGACATACTCAACCTAACAAAACCCAACTACAATAGATCTTCAAGGTGTAGTAATACCTCTCGCACCCAAAATGAGCTTCCTATACGGGTACATTGAGATTGAAGACACTCCTTGTTGTAGCATGATCCTAATATTGATCTCCCATCATAGGGATAACACAACAACCTCCTCTATAAAGAAATCATAGTACTCTTTTAAAATCCTAGAAAATACTGACTGCTGAAACTATGAACTCAGAATTAACTTTTCCATCAAATATGACAAGGATAGAACATGCCACATACCAATACATGTTTATTTCTCACCAAAAACAGTTTTGTATCTTCATAAACAACATACAAACACCTTACCTCATGAATTATGTAACGCCTCGACCCTAGTAACCCAAAGTCGATGCATTATTGCGTAACATTGGCATGATCACAAAAGATCAAATCTCGAAAGACCGATTAGTTTAATAGCCTTGGAAACACTAGATACATTCATAAGTCCTACATTACATCATAAATTAAAACAAAACTACTACAAAATGTTGTCTTAATTTCCCTTCATAATATCCATGTAGGTCATTCATAATATACTTCTTCCCATCCTGGAAAAATTAAAACATTGGAAGGGGTGAGCTCAGATGCTCAGTAAGGATAACAATTTAGCGGAAGCTTTCATAAATAAACAATAACATTTAAGGCAATGTATAACTAAAAAAAAGTCTTTTAAACTTGAACTTCAACATTATATGGAAAAAATAGAACGAAATAATGCCATTTATTTATTCACATAGATATTCTACTAGTCAAATAATCACATGCAATATCAATAACCACTTTCATAATGATGGAATGCATAATTCCAGACTATCATAACCACATAGCCAAGGCCACGTTCCATGACTACAAATAAGATTTTGGCAAGGCCTCGTGCCAAGAAACTAGTTTGTCTCATGAGAACTACCGATTCATTGAGGATCTATAGCAGACTCCACCCGTCACTTATTAAATCCAATTCATTCCTCATATGAATAGGTTTAAACATATCATAAACCATAACATAATCGTATCACATAAAACATGCATAAAGAAAAGACAACATTTCCACATTTCAATCACAATATATCAATACAACACATTGATATAATAAAAACATTATCAAAATCATTTTCAATACAAAAATAAATGAAAATTAAAACTTGGTATTTATTTTTCATTTAAAAAAAATTATGGCTTGTAGAGGAAGCTGAAACTAAAATAATGGTCACGGTAGTGGAGAAGTCGTTGTCGCCACATACGTATGACAAGAAAAACATTCCTTTTTGTCATTTAGTAAAATTCATCGTATAAAAAGATTCCTTCTGAAGAAACGTAAAAGTCAAAGGGGTTTATACACCATATAGAAGAAAGTTGTGTATAAAACAAAATATGCCTCAATGAATGGAGATTGAGACGATGTCCCTTACAAAGGTCATTTTTTTAAAATAAAATAAATCTATTATGTGTATTAAATATAAGTACACAGAAAGAATGTACAAATACAAGATTGGACATAAAAATATCATGACATAATTTTAAATTAATAGATTAACCCAAAGAATAGAAATTGGGTTAAGAAGTTCCCTTACCTCGTGTCCGACATTACTCGACCGTTCTTTAATCTCATGAATAATAAACTAGAGTTAATATCTTCATTCTTAAGAACCCTTTTCAAGTTCATTATCCCTTTCATATCACTTATTACAATGTTACAAAAATTATGTAGTCATTTAAGTTAATAACAGTTGTTTTGTCGATCTTTGGTACTTGCGTCAACAATAAACTTCTTATAATTACAAGTTATTTATGTGGTAGAATATCTATTATATCCAGATTTGTATTCATGATTTAGATATCATATAAATAATATATATCTAGTATATACATTCATTCATAATATTACATAACATTTAGATGTAAGAAATGAAATGCACCGTTCATGGAGACGGTAAGCCGTACGTACACATGAACGGTACTTTGATTTCTATTTCATATTTAATGGAATGAAATCATAATGATATAAAGGTATATTATAATTCCAGAATAATATTATATATAATATCATGTACTCCATCCTTTATACATCCCATATATGTCATTAACGATTCAAATCACTTTGACGGGGCGTTAGTCCGCACTTCCTAAAATGATATTATCGTGTTTACCCATAATTGAAATCATAAAGGTATGCCTTAAATGAGAAATACAGAAGCATAAGGAAAACATAAACATAATATATATCATATATAAATATTGTGACATCTTAATGGCCACCATGAGAGGTGTTAAAAGAAGATTGAACAATCATCGTTTCGTTAGCCAGAAATTCGCCAACCCCAGAAATAGTATGTTCTTTAACCATTAGATGAAGGTGTGTGTAAGTGTAAATAAAATAATTCTCATAAAAACATCCTAGTATATTGAAAATACTGGTTTTTTTACCAAATAAAGTAATAAAAATAGTTTAATGGGTTGGAGAATCAAAATAAGACAAAATAACATAAGAGAAGACATTACCTTAAAATCGGGTAAATCTTTTTGATTTGAGCCAAAGGCTTCCTTGGGAAGAATTATGCCCAAAGTGAGGACTCTTGGAGTAAGATATGGAAGTTGATAGAGTTTTTGGGAAGAGTTTGGCCGAACCAAATGGCTTTGGAGGAGTAAATAAGGTGGTAGAGGTGGGGGCCTTTTATAAGAGGAGAAGAGGGGCACTCTTGGAAAGTAATGAAATGTTACATTATTATGAAGTACCTTTTGGATTTAAAAGGTCCAAAAATTATATATTTATAGGATAAGGTTATAAGGGTTCTAAATCTACCCATAAAATAGGTTTTTGACAAGTTTATGTCTTAGATTTTACATTATCTTTTCATTTTTTAAATCGTTAATTAATGAGGTAATCGCTGCATCATCACGGTGTCATTTAATTTTTATTTATTTAATGTCTAAAATTTATATAAAAACTATCATGATGTAGGAAATATTTTTATATTTCCAATTAATATTTATATTCTAATAGTTTACTTATATAACCCCATGTAATAATTGTTTTAGTAAAACAACACATGTTTGTTACAATTTTATTTTTACTTTAAATAAAAAGTTATTAAAGTCATTTTCTTACCCAAGTGGCTCAATGGGGTCCCCAAGTTGACCCATGGATTGTATTGGTCGTCCATGAGTCACCCAATAAGTTTAGGAAAAGTGTAAATATAATTTCATATTATTGTAACATTATATTTATCTTAAGTTAAACTAATTACCTTTAATCGCGATTAATGGAACTTAAAAGTTACTATTAACCAAAAATTATTTTAATCCTATTGAACCACATTTTACTTCCTAATGAGAATTATGTATGTCATATTTTGGAAGTTCAAATCATAGAGGTGGTAAAATTTCATTTAAACGAAAAATAAGTTTTTTTTTACTACAACTTAGTGGTTTCACTATTCAACAAAAATCGAAGTTTTTCCGAACAACACCAAAAATTAACCCTAAGCTATATTTGATATTCCTAATTAAAAAATGAAGTCTATATTAAAAAATTAAAAACATATAAGTTGAATAAATTAATTTAATAATTAATTCTCGTTGTCACAACAAATAGCGTGTTTTTAAGAAAGAATATCAATCAAAAGATTGACAATTGTTTATGTCCAATTTCAATGTGAAATTAATTCTAATGACCACCATTGGATAAAATGGTAAAAATATATTCTAATTAAACATTATAACCACTAAATTGTATAATTTATCACTATAAATGTTTTTGATTAAAAAAGTTGTTTTTAAGTATTTTTCACTACTCATCAAAAATTGGAAGTTCTCGGAAAAATACCAAAAATTCAACATAGGCTAATTTCGATATTCCGAATCCAAAAATGAAGTCCATTTTGAAATATAAAATTTATATAATTTCAAAAAGTGGGTATTACTATTCATAACTGCTACTTTTATTGGTCGCGGTGTGTTAGAACTTGAGGTTGCGTAGAACACATGCTGCTTTATTATTCAAAGAGGAGCGTACCATGGAAGCTTACGGTGTTAAATTCTCCCCTAATTCAATAAATTTTGTCCTCGCAATTTAAAATTTTTCTTTGAAAATAAAAGGTTTAAAATAGAAAATACCATTGTGAAAAAACCCACATCGGAAATAGGGTTAATAAAAAAAATATAAGTTTAAAAGAAATAAAGAGAAGTACAAAGGTCACCCAAGATAGCCCATACTAGGATTCTATGAATATATGGATATGGAGGAAAAAAACCATCAAGGTCTGATAGAGAGTTGTATAAAACAGGATTAGGAGAAAGTTAACTACAAGAAAATCACAAACCTGTGATTGGTTAAACGGTCATTGATTCCCCAATTGGAAAAGTTAACTGACAACATTTTTGTTTTAAGTTACCTTTCATAAAGTTGAGGAATTTATTTAGGAGATTTACTAATAACATAAGGAAATATACTTACTTGTCATATAGACTTTCATTGTTTAATAAATTTTTACCACAAACCCATCATTCACTCCAAAAGGTAATAGAACTCAAAATATTTTATTTATCATAATTGTATAAGGTTCCAAATATTAACACATACCATTTAGATTAGGAAAACTATTTTGTAATAACCAGGGACTCTCTGTAGGCTAGTGGTAGGTAATAAAGGCCTATGGCACTATGGTTGTGGGTTCGATTCTTACAGCTTTGTCCGACGCGACGGGTTATCCCCCAACCTATAGGTTGTCCTTTTCCTAAAACTATAGTATTATAATATTTCAAAAATAATCATTATAAATGTTTTAACCTTAATCCATACTATCCAAAGTTCAACTTAATCCATTCCAACCATTATAGTTACCCAAAATACCTCCATCCAGACATTCTCTAAAAGGTCTCTAAATTCCAAAATCAATTATATCATCAGATTCCTCAAACAAAGTAAAGTTTCTCTTATTGTCACATACAAAAATATGATTACCTTCATCATATTAAAACCTTAATGAAAACAACATGTACTGCAGTATAATCCTTATATATATCACATTATTCTTATAACCAGAATATAATCAGTGAGTCTAAAAAAAACAATACATTTATTATTCTACTTCAACTGTAGTAACATCATAATATTTTCCTTGCTCCCTTGGCCGTTTCTGAGGTAAGTTTCACTGACACTTATGACATTCAATTACATAATTCCCCATTTCCGTACAATTATAGCATTCAACATTGATAGCCTCTTTCTTTCCCTTGCAATCACGAGCCTGGTGACCTTTTTCTCGACATTTGTAACAAACTCCCATTCCGTTTAGGTATGTACCATGTTGATTCTTCCCAGAATTATCTCAAAATGTAAAATCATTCTTTATCTTTTTCCCTTTATCCGTCTCCTGTTCCTCGGTTCTCTTCATCTCTTGCTTTACTTTGTTGTCATAAGACTTAGAGAATTCCTTTACCGTCTTGATAGCACAAGAGACTATATCTTCGTATGTTGAGAAAGATTGTGATACTAAAGATCGATGGAGAAATGGTTTTAACCCATCAAAGAAACGATAAATCTTACTTCTTGGGTTACGTATATAATTTGAAGCATGTCTTGTTAACCTTGTAAAGTTAGACTCATACATTACCAAATTATCATCCCCCTTTTTCCTCAGACTCAGAAATTGCCTTTCCATATCTACTCGATGGTCATGTGGAAAGTATTTCTCTAATAAAATTTCCTTAAACTCCCTCCATTCTATACTTGATACTTCTTCATCTTCCGTTGTGTTTTGAATTAGCGACCACCATTGATCGACATATCCAGTGAGGCTGTAAAATACCATGACAACCTTCTCCATTTCGCTACTCCCCAAGGTGTGGAATATTTTCTCTAAGGAGTTCTTCCATTACTCAGGTACAAATGGATTTTTACCCACATTAAATTTTGGCGGTTGTTGCCTCATGAAGCAGTCCAACATTGATCCTCCATGTTTCAGATCAGGGTGCTCCATACGAGTAAGATTATTATCCATAACCTGAGTGACTTGTCCTAGTATGGTGATAAGTTGATTAGCACCAGTTGTATCACCAGCTGCAATATAATTATCTTTAGTAGGGGGGAAATCCCTACATGGAGTGCATGCATTGATATGGTTTCCATTCCTTCCACTATGCGCCATTTCTAAACAATGGCATAAGATAGATTAGTCTATGAATCAAAATACATAATTCCATACTTGTAAAACACTTAACATAAATTGAACTATTTATGGATAAAATCCATTATCATAAAAATGTTTCCTTTGAGGAAGTATATACTCATAACCCTTCATAGTGGTTTGTAAATAAAATGAGAATTATCCTAAGCATATCCCCCGGGAGTGTCGTAACCAATAGTGCAGCAAGGCCTGTTGTCGTGCACCAGTTCTCGTTCGAGTAATGCTCGAAGAGGTGTTTTCAGGTTTTACCCCTAGGTACATCTGTGTCAGAACCGCATCTACCTGCTCGTATCCAGACAGGGATGTATTGCTCGGAAAACTCAAAAAATCTTTATAATACCAAAAATCTAGGAAGTTCTCCTATACTACTCCTCAAATTGTATCTTAGGTCTATGTGCTCTAATAAGAGTTTATATAAATCTAGCTTCAAAGGATAGTACTAAAAATTATCTGATACGAACTGTAATGCCCCAACCACAGTTACCTAGAGTCGGTGCATTATTGCGTAACATTGGGATGATCACAAAAGATAAAATCTCGAAAGACCGATTAGTTTAGTAGCCTTAGAAACACTAGATACATTCATAAGTCTTACATTACATCATAAAGTAAAACAAAACTACAACAACATCATGTCCTAATATCCCCTCATACTATCCCTGCAGGTCATTCATAATATACTTCTTCACATCCTGGAAAAATTAAAACTATTGAAGGGTTGAGCTCAGATGCTCAGTAAGGATAACAATATAGCGGAAGCTTTCATAAATAAACATTAACATTTTAGGCAATGTATAACTAAAACAAAATCCTTTTAAACTGGAACTTCCGCATAATATGGCAAAAATACAATGAAATGATGCAATTTACTTATTCACATGGATATTCTATTAGTCGAATAATCACATGCAATATCAATAACCACTTTCCTAAAGATGGAATGCATAATGCCAGACTATCATAACCACGTAGCCAATGCCTCATGCCAAGACTACAAATAAGATTTTGCCAAGGTCTCATGCCAAGACACTAGTTTTTCTCATTAGACCTACCGATGCATCAAGGAGCTATAGCGAGCTCCACCCGTCAGTTATTAAGTCGAATTCATTCCTTATATGAACAGGTTTAAACATATTATAAACCATAACATAATCATATCTCATAAAATATGCATAAAGGAGTCATAAAATTTCCAAATTTCAATAACAAGATATCAATACAACACAATTATATAATAAAGACATTATCAAAACCATTTTCAATACCGAAATAAAATAAAATCAAAACTTGGTATTTATTTTTCATTTAAAAAAAGTTATGGCTTGTAGAGGAATCTGAAACTCAAATAATTGTCACGGCGGTGGAGATGTCATTGTTGTTCCATACGTATGACAAGAAAAACATTCCTTTTTTTCATTTAGTAAAACAAATCGTATAAAAAGATTCCTATTGAATAAACATAAAAGTCAAAGTGGTTTATACACCGTATAGAAGAATGTTGTTTATAAAACAAAATATGACTCAATGAATAAATATTGAGATGAAGTCCTTTACAAAGATCATTTTTTTAAAATAAAATAAATATATTATGTGTATTCACTATAATTACACATAAATAAAGTAAAAATACAATATAAGACGTAATAATATCTTGAAATAATTTAAAAGTAGGAGATTAACCCAAAGAATAGAAATTGGGTTAAAAAGTTCCCTTACCTCGTGTCCGACTTCACTCGGTCGTTCTTTAATCTCCTGAATCATAAACTAGAGTTAATCTCTTATTGCTTTGGAACCTTTTTCAAGTTCATTATCCCTTTTATATTACTTATTACAATTTTACAAAAATTATGTAGTCATTTAAGTTAATAACAGTCGTTTTGTCGATCATTGGTACTTGAGTCAACAATAAACTTCTTATAATTACAAGTTGTTTATGTGGTAGAATATCCATTATCTCCAGAAATATATTTATGATGTAGATATAATATATATCATATATTTCCAGTATATACATTCATTCATAATATTACGTAACATTTAGAGGTAATAAATGAAATGCACCGTTCATGGAGACGGTAAGACGTAAGTACGCATGAATGCTACTTTCATTTCTATTTAATATTTAATGGAATGAAATCATAATGATATAAAGGTATATTATAATTCCAGTATAATATCATATATAATATCATTTACCCCATCCTTTACACATACCACATATGGCATTAACGATTCAAATCAATTTGAGGGGGCGGTAGTCCGCACTTCCTAAAATGAAATTATCGCGTTTACCCATAATGGAAATCATAAAGGTATGCCATAAATGTGAAATAAAGAATCATAAGGAAAAAATAAACATAATATATATCATATATAAATATAGTGACATCTTAATGGCCTCCATGAGAGGTGTTAAAAGAATATTGAACAATCATCGTTTTGTGAGGCAGAAATTCACCAACCACAGAAACAGTATGTTCTTTAACCATTAGATGAAGGTGTTTTTAAGTTTAAATCAAATCCTCCACATAAAAAAATCCTAGTATATTTAAGATACTAATTTTTTTACAAAAGAAATAAATAAAAAGAGTTTAAGGTGTTGGAGAAGAAAAATAAAACAAAATAACATAAGAGAAGACATTACCTTAAAACCAAGTAACTCTTTTTGATTTGAGCCAAAGGATTCCTTGGGAAGAATTATGCCCAAAGTGAGGCTTCTAGGAGTAAGATATGGAATTTTAGAGAGTATTTGGGTAGATTTTGGCTGATACAAATGGATTTTACGGTTTGAATAAGGTGGTAGAGGTGGGGGCCTTTTATAAGAGGATAAGAGGGGAACTCTTGGAATGTAATGAAATGTTACATTATTATGAAGTAATTTTCGGATTCCAAAGGTCCAAAAATTATATATTTATAGGATATTGTGATAAGGTTTCGACATATACCCATCTAATAGGTTTTTGACAAGTTTAATTCTTAGATTTTACATTATCTTTTCATTTTTTTAAATCGTTAATTAATGAGGTAATCGCTGAAACATCATGGTGTCATACAAATTTTAATTTATTTAATGTATAAAAATAATATAAAAACAATCATGATGTAGGAAATAGTTTTATCTTTCCAATGAATATTTATAGTCGAAAATTTAACTTATATAACCCCATCTATTAATTGTTTTAGTAAAACAACTCATGTTTGTGACAATTTTATTTTTTACTTTAAATAAAATGTTATTAATGACATTTTCTTACCCAAGTGGCTCCATGGGGTCCCCAATTTGACCCATGGATTGTATTGGTCGGACATGAGTCATCCAATAAGGGTAGGACAAGTGTAAAGGTAATTTCATATTATTATAACATTATATTTACCTTAAGTTACACTAATTACCATTAATCGCTATTAATGGAACTTACAAGTTACTATTCACCAAAAATTATTTTAATCCTATTGAACCATATTTTATTTCCTAATGAAAATTATGTATGTTGGATTTTGGAAATTCAAATCACAGAGGTGGTAAAATTTCATTTAAATGAAAAATCAGTTTTTTTAACTACCACTTAGTGGTTTCACTATTCATCAAAAATCATTGTTTTTCAGATCAACACCAAAAATTAACCCTTAGCTGTATTTGATATTCCTAATTCAAAAAAGAAGTCTATTTTAAAAAATTCAAAACATATAAGTTGAATTAATTAATTTAATAATTAACTCCCACTGTCACAACAAATAGCGTGTTATTAAGAAATAATATCAATCAAAAGATTTACAATTGTTTATGTCCAATTTCAAAGTGAAATTAATTCTAATGACCACCATTTGATAAAATGGTAAAATTATATTCTAATTAAACTTTAGAACAACTCAATTTTATAATTTATCACTATAAATTATTTTGATTAAAAAAGTTGTTTTTAAGTATTTTTCAGCATTCAAAAAAATTTGGAAGTTCTCAGAAAAATACCAAAAATTCAACATAGGCTAATTTCGATATTCCGAATCTGAAAATGAAGTCTATTTAGAAATATAAAATTTATATAATTTCAAAAAGTGGGTATTACTATTCATAACTACTACTTTTATTGGTCGCGGTGTGTTAGAACTTGAGGTTGCATACAATACACGATGCTCTATTATTCAAAGAGGAACGTACCATGGAAGCTTGAGGTGTTACATTCTCCCCACCTTAAATAAATTGTGTCCTTGCAATTTAAAATTTTTCTTTGAAAATAAAAGGTTGAAAATAGAAAATACCTTTGTGTAAAACCCACATCGGAAATAGCGTTAATAAAAAAAGAAAACTTTAAAAGAAAGAAAGATAAGTACAAAGGTCACCCGAGAGAGCCCATACTAGGATTCTATGAAAATATGGATATGGAGGAAAAAAAACCATTAAGGTATGATAGAGATTTTTATAAAACAGGATTAAGATAAAGTTAACTACAATAAAATCACAAACTTGTTATTGGTTAAACGGTCATTGATTCCCCAATTGGAAAAGTTAACTGACAACATTTTTGTTTTAAGTTACCTTTCATAAAGTTGATGAATTTATTTAGAAGATTTATTGAGAACGTAAGGAAATATACTTACTTGTCATGTAGACTTTCATTCTTTAATAATTTTTTACCACAAATCCATCATTCACTCCAAAAGGTAATAGAACTCAAAATATTCTATTTATCATAATTGTATAAGGTTCCAAATATAACCACATACCATTTAGATTAGAAAAACTATTTTTTAATAACCAGGGACTTCCTGTAGGCTAGTGGTAGGTAATAAAGGCATGTCGCACTATGGTTGTGGGTTCGATTCCAACAGCTTTGTCTGACGCGACAAGTTATCACCCAACCTGCAGGTTTCCCTTTTCCTAAATCTATAGTATAATAATATTCCAAAAATAATCTTCATTAATGTTTTAAACTTAAACCATACTATCCAAAATTCAACTTAATCCATTCTAAACTTTATAGTTACCCAAAATACCTTCGTCCAAACTTTCTCTAAAAGGTCTCTAAATTCCAAAATCAATTGTATCATCAGATTCCTCAAACAATGTAATGTTTCTCTTATTGTCACAAACAAAAATATGATTACCTTTATTATATTAGAACCTTAACGAAAACAACAAGTACTGCAGTACAATCCTTATATATATCACATTATTCTTATAACCAGAATATAATCCTTTAGTCAAAAATCACCAATACATTAATTATTCCACTTCAACTGTAGTAACAACATAAAATTGTCTTTGATCCCTTGGCCTTTTCTAAGGTAAGTTTCCCTGATGCTTAGGAAATTTATTTGAATAATGCCCCGTTTCCCTACAATTGTAGCATTCAACACTCATAGCCTCCTTTTTTCCCTTGCAATCACGATCATGGTGACCTTTTTCTCCACATTTTAAACAAACTACCATTCCTTTTTGGAATGTACCGGGGTGATTCTTCCCACAATTATTGCAAAATGGATAATCCTTCTTCCCTTTTTCCCTTTATTTATCTCTTTTTCCACCGTTCTCTTCTTCTCTTACTTTACTTTGTTGTCATAAGACTTAGAGAATTCCTTTTCTATCTTGATAGCACACGAGACTATATCTTCTTATGTTAAGAAAGATTGTGATACTAAAGCTCGATATAGAAATGGTTTTAACCCATCAAATAAACGATCAATATTACTTCTTGGGTTATGTATATAATATGCATCATGTCTTCCTAACCTTGTAAAGTTAGACTCATACTTTGCGACATTCTCATCCTCCTTTTTCCTCAGACTCAGAAATTGCCTTTCCATATCTTCTAGATGGTCATGTGGAAAGTATTTTTCTAATAAAATTTCCTTAAACGCCCCCCATTCCATACTTGATACTTCTTCATCTTCCTTTGTGTTTTGAATTAGCGACCACCATTGATCGTTATCTCCAGTGAGGCAGTAAACTGCCATGAAAACCTTCTCCCTTTCTCTACTCCCCAAGGCGTGGAACATTTTCTCTAAGGAGTTTGTCCATTGCTCAATACTAATGGATTTGTACCCCAATTAAATGTTGGTGGTTGTTGCCTCATGAAGCAGTCTAACATTGATCCTCCACATTGCGGATTAGGGTGCTCCATATGAGTAAGGTTATTATTCCTAACCTGAGTGAGTTTTCCCAATATGGTGATAAGTTAATCAGTACCAGTTCTATCACCAGCACCACTATAATTATTTTGGGCAGGAGGGAAATCCCTACATGGAGTGCGTGCATTGATACGGTTTCCATTTTTTCCACTAGGTTCCATTTCTAAACAATGGCATAAACTAGATTAGTTTATGAATCAAAATACATAATTCCATACTTGTAAAACACTTAACAAAAATTGAACTATTTATGGATATAATCCATAATGATAAAAATGTTTTCTTTGATAATGTATATACTCATAACCATTCATAGTGGTTTGTAAAGAAAATGAGAATTATTCTAAGCATATCCCCCAAGAGTGTTGTATCTAGGAGTGCAACAAGGCCCGTTGTCGTTCACAAGTTCCCGTTCGAGTCTAGCTCAAAGCGGTGTTTTCAGGTTTTACCCCTAGGTAGATATGTGCCAGAGCCGCCTCTACCTGCTCGTATCCAGAAATGTATGTATTGCTCGGAAAACTCACAAAATCTCTATAATACAAAAATTTTAGAATGTTATTCTATAATAATCCTAAAATTTTATCTTAGGTATATGTGCTCTAATCATATTTTATCTAAATATAGCTTCCAAGGTTAGTACTAAACTGCCTCTGATACCAACTGTAATGCCCTGACCCCAGTTACCCAGATTCGGTGCATTATTTCATAACATTGGCATGATCAAAAAAGATCAAGTCACGAAAGACAGATTAGTTTAGTATCCTTGGAAACACTAGATACATTCATAAGTCTTAAATTACATCATAAAGTAAACCAAAACTATAAAAACATATTGTCTTCATATCCCCTCATACTATCCCTGCAGGTCATTTATAATATACTTCTTCACATCCTGGAAAAATTAAAACATTGGAAGGGGTGAGCTCAGAAGCTCAGTAAGGATAACAATATAGCGGAAGCTTTCATAAATAAAAATTAACATTTAAGGAAATGCATAACTAAAACAAAAGCCTTTTTAACTTGAAATTCAGCATAATATGGAAAAAATATAATGAAATAATTCCATTTACTTATTCACATGGATATTCTACTAGTCAAATAATCACATGCAATATCAATAACCACTTTCATAAAGATGGAATTCATAATGCCAGACTATCATAACCACATAGCCAAGGCCTCATGCCAATACTACAAAAAATATTTTGTCAAGGCCTCATGACAAGACACTAGTTTTTCTCATGAGCCCTACTGATGCATCGAGAAGCTATAACGGGCTCCACCCATCACTTATTAAGTCCAATGAATTCCTCATATGAACAGGTTTAAACATATCATAAACCATAACATAATCGTATCACATAAAACATGCATAAAGGAAATATAACATTTCCACATTTCAATCAAAAGATATCAACACAACACATTGATATAATAAATACATTATCAAAACTATTTTCAATACCAAAATAAAAGAAAATTAAAACTTGGTATTTATTTTTCATTTAAAAAAATTCATGGCTTGTAGAGGAAGACAGAACTCAAATAATGGTCACGGCAGTGGAGAAGTCATTGTCGCCGCATACGTATGACAAGGAAAACATTACTTTTTTTAATTTAGTAAAACACATCGTATACAAAGATTCCTTTTGAATAAACGTAAAAGTCAAAGGGGTTTACACACCGTATAAAAGAATGTTGTTTATAAAACAAAATATGCCTCAATGAATGGAGATTGAGACAAATTCCCTTACAAAGATCATTTTTTTAAAATAAAATAAATATATTATGTGTATTCACTATAATTACACATAAAGAATGTACAAACACATGATAGGACACAAAAATATCATGACATTATTTGAAAGTAGGAGATTAACCAAAAGAATAGAAATTGGGTTAAGAAGTTCTCTTACCTCATGTCCGACTTCACTCCGCCATTCTTTAATCTCCTGAATAATAAACTAGAGTTAATATATTCTTTCTTAGGAACCTTTTTCAAGTTCATTATCCATTTTATATAACTTATTACAATGTTATGAAAATTATGTAGTTATTTAAGTTAATAACGGTCGTTTTGTCGATCTTTGGTACTTGAGGCAACAATAAAATTCTTATAATTACAAGTTGTTTATGTGGTAGAATATCCATTATCTCCAGAATTATATTCATGATGTAGATATAAAATATATCATATATATCAAATATATACATTTATTCATAATATAACTTAACATTTAGAGTAATAAATGAAATGCACCGTTCATGGAGACGGTAAGCCGTACGTACGCATGAACAGTACTTTCATTTCTATTTCATATTTAATGGATTGAAATTGTAATGATATAAAGGTATATTATAATTCCAGTATAATATCATATATAATATCATTTACCCCATCCTTTAAACATCTCACAGATGACATTAACGATTCAAATCAATTTGAGGGGGCGGTAGTCCGCACTTCCTAAAATGAAATTATCGCGTTTACCCATAATGGAAATCATAAAGGTATGACATAAATGAGAAATAAAGAAGCATAAGGAAAAAATAAATATAATATATATCATATATAAATATAGTGACATCTTAATGGCCACCATGAGCAGTGTTAAAAGAATATTGAACAATCATCGTTTCATGAGGCATAAATTTGCCAACCACAGAAAAAGTATATTCTTTAACCATTAGACGAAGGTGTGTGTAAGTGTAAATCAAATTATTCACATAAAAACATCCTATTATATTTAAGATACTAGTTTTGTTACCAAATAAAGGAATAAAAAGAGTTTAATGGGTTGGAGAAGCAAAATAAAACAAAATAACATAAGAGAAGACATTACCTCCAAATCAGGTAACTCTTTTTGATTTGAGCCAATCGCTCATTGGGAAGAATTATGCACAAAGGGATGCTTTTAGGAGTAAGATATGGAATTTTAGAGAGTATTGTGGTAGATTTTGGCCAAGCCAAATGGCTTTTAAGGTGTGAATAAGGTGGTAGAGGTGGGGGCCTTTTATAAGAGGAGAAGAGGGGTACTCTTGGAATGTAATGAAATGTTACATTATTATGAAGTACTTTTCGGATTACAAAGGTCCCAAAATTATATATTTAGAGGATATTGTCATAAGGGTTCTAAATCTACCCATCCAATAGGTTGTTGACAAGTGTAAGTCTTAGATTTTACAATATCTTTTTATTTTTTTAAAATCGTTAATTAATGAGGTAATCACTACATCATCATGGTGTCCTAAAAATTTTAAGTTATTGAATGTATAAAAATAATATAAAAACTATCATGATTTAGGGAATATTTTTATCTTTACAATGAATATTTATAGTCGAAAATTGAACTTATATAACCCCATGTATTAATTTTTTTAGTAAAACAACACATGTTTGTGACAATTTTATTTTTTACTTTAAATAAAAAGTTATTAATGTCATTTTCATACCCAAGTGGCTCCATGGGGTCCCCAAGTTGACCCATGGATTGTATTGGTCGGCCGTGAGTCATACAATAATTGTAGGACAATTGTAAATGTAATTTCATATTATTATAACATTATATTTACCTTAAGATACACTAATTACCTTTAATCGCGATTAATGGAACTTAAAAGTTACTATTCACCAAAAATTATTTTAATCCTATTGAACCATATTTTACTTCATAATGACAATGATTTATGTTGGATTTGGGAAATTCAAATCATAGAGGTGGTAAATTTTCATTTAAAAGAAAAATTAGTTTTTTTAACTACCACTTAGTGGTTTCACTATCATAAAAAATCGATGTTTTTCAGAATAACACCAAAAATAAATCCTAAGATGTATTTGATATTACTAATTCAAAAATGATGTCTATTATAAAAAATTCAAAAAATATAAGTTGAATTAATTAATTTAACAAATAATTCCCGCTGTCACAACAAATAGCGTGTTTTTAAGAAAGAATATCAATCAAAAGATTGACAATTGTTTATGTCCAATTTCAAAGTGAAATTTATTCTAATGACCACCATTGGATAAAATGGTAAAGAAATATTCTAATTAAACTTTATAACCACTAAATTGTATAATATATCACTATAAATTATTTTTATTAAAAAAGTTCCTTTTATGTATTTTTCACTATTCAAAAAAAATTGGATGTTCTCAGTAAAATACCAAAAATTCCACATACGCTAATTTCGATATTCCGAATCCGAAAATGATGCCTATTTTGAAATATAAAATTCATATAATTTCAAAAGTTGGGTATTACTATTCATAACTGCTACTTTTATTGGTCGCGGTGTGTTAGAACTTGAGGTTGCAGACCACACATGCTGCTCTATTATTCATAGAGGAGCGTACCATGGAAGCTTGGGGTGTTAAAAATTAATCCACAATATCCTATATGAAACCTAACTAATAGGTTTGGAGGGTGATTTCATATGGAGGTATTTGAAAACATAGGATATATATTTAAGAGATGTGATTCCCCATAACTATTTCAGAGTCTCTACATACTTCATAAAATTCATCTTGACCCCCATCTAGCTTTCTCAACACAAAGGGCATTGGACCCCTAGGTACCTCAAGCCCCAAAGCATGGATGAGGGTAGGTGATATGAAGGAGTGAATCTCTACTGAATCAAATTAAGGATGCACCCACAAGGAAAATATGCAAAGGGTAACATAAAAGATGTTTGGATCACCTCACAATGGAAATTATAAATCATTTAGCTGACCATGACCTTATCCATATCCTCTCCAATATTTCTAATAACCACCTCCATAGATGTGTTCTGCTCTTTGTGGATGAGGAGCATCTCATGTCTGTACTCTTCCCACCACATCTCATATTTATTGATCCAAAACTGGAAAAACCTACTACTGCTACCTCTACTAAAACATTCATAGTGGTGGAACCTAAAGTGGAACACTTGGTGCACACTGACTCTTCAGAAAGGTTGGGAACTCTTTTGGCTAATGACATCGAATTCCAAAAGAATAATATTCATATTATCCCTTGGAATAAGTCTAAGAGCCTATGCCCATATCAAAAATAGATTTTGAGTTATTTTAACTACTCTTAGATGTCCAAAATATATTCAATAAAGACAAATAGATATAACAAACAACAAATCTACTTTGTGAGGAATCCGGAAGACTCCGCTCATGTGATGATATAGATCTGGGAAGCGCCCTCTCCTTAAAATCTGCTCTCTTCATTACCTTAAGATACATGATTATATTTAAAGAGTTGAAATGGTGATAGATCATTTTATTAAAATCCTTCTCAAATTTACTCATTATGACCTCCTCATCTAGAAATAGGTCTAAATCATATCAAATATGGGTCTTGAAAAAGATCCCAAACTCTCGCATGATGTAAGTCCCCTAACAAAGGGTTAAAATCCCCTGGTAACATTCCAAAATCATATTCAAATAAAGAAAATATTCTATGAAATATTCTCAAAACTTCTCCCACGAGACTGCCAAATCCTCACAGTCCCCAAAGAATATAAAGCCACCACTTCTCATTTCTCTACATAGATTCATCAAAATTAATGTTACCCAGTAATCGTTTTGAGCATGAATCGAACTGAAATCTATTTCACCCTCCTCCAACTAGAATTATAGGAATGAATATGAAATAGACCCCCTTACATTTATA
Organism: Viscum album; assembly: GCA_963277665.1. Lineage (NCBI taxonomy): Eukaryota > Viridiplantae > Streptophyta > Magnoliopsida > Santalales > Viscaceae > Viscum > Viscum album. The sequence continues at coordinate 177,580,940 of OY728164.1, forward strand.
TACTCAACATATGAAACACTCATAGTTTCCTTCTAAATTAATCATCATTAATCATCTTCATAGACCTCAAATCTATTGAGATCCACTAGTTCATTCTGCATAACATCATCGCAATTAACCTCAAGAGGAAGTTAACCTGGAGCCCTGACTACAAAAAGAACACCCTTTAGAGCTTCTATACATGAAATGTAGAATATTTAAAATTAATAATTTAACTAATAACTATTTTAATGGTTTTAACCTATCTTATGGTATACGCATTATAAACATAGGCGCAAATAAGAATGATGCATGATCCCTTCCTAGGTCTCTACCCTGAACATAATAAAACATCATTTATTAGGCCAAATAAACATAAGGTTCCATGTATTAGATCACTGGTTTAACTAAATACCCATGTCTTAGCTGATATCTCGTGTTTACATTTCTTATTAAACATAGGTGACACTTTTACCCTACCAAACCCGGAAACCTCACATATTCTTGACTCCAAACTCCATCCTTTCTCTCAGACCTAAACCATTTATACCACTATTTCACAACCCCCTCCCCAAAAATATACCACTATGTGGGGAGTGATATATTGATTTCATGATTCCCATCTCTAGTAGGCCCTGGGTTGGAAAATAGCAAAGAGGGTATAATAAACATGCATGTGGGAGGCATTACCTTCTAATAGAAACACACAAAAGAGAGATATAAAAATGATACACCAATAAACACCTAATGATAGACACACACATATATATATATAACCAAATTATACTAATGAAATTTCATATATTACTGAACAATTGAAAAGAACACTAAAAGTAACAAAAAGGTAAAGACATAAGTGTGCAAAAATCCAAAAAAACACCTACAAAACTAAGAGCCTGTAGTATACAAACAGATCACAAACCTACCCTGGTTGACTTAGAAATATGTTTATATATTTGTTGGGTGAGAATAATAATATTCTCAGCAGGATCCTCCCAAGATTTTATCATGAAAAAGATTATTAAATCAGGCTAAATCATAGTGAACAACATCGAAACTAACTCGTCACCTAAATTGGTATAGAAAGTTCTAATCCTCACCATCGATAACTCTAACCATGTATCACATACAAGAGAACATATATGTTAATAAAAAAACATCAAGGGTATCCCACTTATTCTTCCCCACCAGTCTTCTTCTATTCCCCAAAATTGTACATCTTGATCAATCTCTCTCTAAAAGTAACCCATCCCAAAGACACCTGGGAAATTCATCACAATTTTCACCTCATAGATCACATCACATAATCATATATATTAAAAAATTAGTTTATGGGAGCCACCAAATCATATATGATATATATCAAACACTGTTTGTTATACCTCAAGACATTACAACCCATACACCATGTAAGTTCCTCATTCTATCATAGAATATACCCGTTTTATAAATAAGGATTTTTTTGATACTATATTTGGTAATACACATGTGTGAAATAACCACAAGTCATCACATCCCTCTTTACACATGCATGTGAAAACTAACCTCCATCCATACTGTCATATGTAACTACCAAGAGTGGTGGGTGAGGCCATAAGGGGTAGTCAGCCATACATACTCCCACCAAGATGTTGGGGAAAACACCATCCAAGATTCCTCTCGATGTCATCCGCCCTAAAAAATAATTATTTGGTAACGTATGAAATCAGATAATATATATGATATAATATAATTTAAAACCACTCTATGGTTATAATCTATTATTAGGCTTGAAAACTACTAATGTTGATTGTACTCCAAACTACTATTTTTGAGATCAGATATCAAAAAAGGACACAATAAAATATTAAATAGATACTTTAATACATTTATTATTTTTTAATAATTCATTTTTAATTATTTTTTCATCCATTAATTAACCATTAACCTTATTCCTCATTTCATTTCAATAATATACAGAGTAAATTATATATCCTCAAGGAAATCTCCAAACTGAGTCCATGGTTTATCAAGAGTAACATCTATTAGCATTTTCACTCCATCAACACTAACCCCATGGGTTAATTTTGTTTTCATTATTAACACCATAAAATAATATGAGTACTCTAGGAAAAAATTCCTAAGCATAAACACATAGAAAACACGCAACCATGCACATTCAGCCGCCTAAAAAAGTAGGGAATGAAATGCAGAAAAAAAAGGAACCCATCCATCGACCATTTAATAGATTCATATACCAGCATACCATCTCTCAACATCACATAATTCGGGTAGCCTAAATTTAACTAGTTTTATCACCACCAATTCCATCCCCATGAGCCACATGTATATCCTGATGCACCTCGACATCACCAGTGTCGACTGTAGCCACATCATCTGGTCCTCATCTCCCATATATCACATTATCCGTAGCATTTTAAAACATCCAAGGTCACATCAAATCTCAACATCACCTCACCACATCACATCATCCATCCCAGGAATGGTAATATTAGGCTCATATCCATAGTGACTCATAGAAGTAGTTGCAACAATCATGAAAAATCAATAAGGAAACCAAGCCCTCAATATAAGTCATTCATCCATCACATGTAAACAAGATCTTATGAATCCAAAAAGGAATTAAATATTATCATGAAAATGGGAATCTCAGTTACTAAATGTTGTATTTATTGATCAAATAGTAATTATTACATCTTGAATTAAATAATTCAATATTAACAGGTTCAATATTTTTTAAGTCGAAGCCATTATGCTATAAAAACATAAAAAATTAATTAAAAAGTTAATTTAAAAATGCATTCAAGTATAAAACAATTCTCATTTCTCATTCCCTTCAAATTATCATCATTAATAAGCAAAAAAATTATTTCACATTATTTATCAATTCCATTACTCACACAGAAGATCGATTTCAGATAAAAATTTGCATTGTATCAACTTGATTATCATATATTTACAACAAACACCCGATTGGAAGGATTTATCTTATTTAATTATTTATAATCCAATTAATTTTAAATTATTTATTACTTTAAATTTTTACCAGAATTGACATTCCACCCCAAGAATAAGAACACGATAACAAGGCACAACCTACATATCACACTATCTATAAAAGAAATAGGCAAACCTCTATTGGGTATGAAAAAACAACATTGATATGCGATCACTATCACATTTCTTTAGTTTAGTTCGATATTTATTAGGTTAATTTCATTTCCATAAAAAGGGATACACAATGCTAACTTTATGATTTCATATAAATAATATAAGAGAAGAAACAAATATCCCTCCTCTAGGAGTTCATGTTATTTACATGTGAACAGATGAAAATTGCAGATGCTAGTCACCTCTCTCATAAAAAGCTGCATCCCTCCAAGTATTCCGAGAAACAACCACACAAAAAATCCACATTGGTAATATGGGGGATTATCCACCATGGAGTATCATGAAGAACATGAGGAAAACAACACTGAATGAGAATAAACCATAATAAATGTAGGAAAAAATCACATTGGTTTACTACATATTGTAGATGATAAGTCAAGGATTGATCCCCATTGATGGGATATTAAAATTCTAAAGGAAGGAAATACTAGTTTATGGAAATATAGATTGGAGGGAAGTGTTTGAGAAACCATTAAGCGGATATACCCTTTCAATATGTAATATAATAGGTATTTACATGGTGTGTAACCCATTTACATTTCATGTAAATTCCGAGGCCATATCCCACCATAAATTTTTTTTCCAAAAACCAATTAATCCAAAATATTTACAAATCATGAATAACCCTATGAATAACCCTTAACATGTTGGGAACATAGAATACATGGAGTGAAAGACTCACACACCATGTAATCTCCCTTCATAACGAATTTTAATTATCCAACACCTCTAAACTTATTCTATGCCTCAATCTTGCACCATGTTCATAATAATCTCACAAAGGTATGGACTATGTAGATCCATTCCCTTACATGATTTCTATTTTTCTAACCAATGTTTATATTTTACCTATTTTTATATGTATGATAAATCTATTGAAAATCTTAGTTAACACAATATTAAGACCACAAAGAGCGATAATGTGTGTGAGTCTAACAATATTGTTTTGAATCATTATACTCACAACATTGGTAAAATTATAAGGTTTTTTCTCATATAACCCTATAATAGAATAGTGTAGTAGTTATAAGAAATATAACCCTTCAAGAAATTGTGAAAATCATGCATAATGAGTATAATATATTTTTTTGGGAAGAATATATGAATAAAACCTGCTACATAGTCAATATAGTTCATAGTAGAATTATTTTAATAAAATCCCCATATGAATTGTTAAATAGATGAAAACCAATGGTCAATTACTTAATATTTTTTTTGATAGAAAATGGTTCATTCTCAATATGAAGATTAATCATGGAAAATTTTCTTCAAAGAATGATGAATAAATTTTCCTTGGATATTAAAAAAGAAATATATTATATAGTCCATTTAAAAAAATGTCCAAGATTATGGAGGTATTTGAACATATGAAATTTGATTAAATAAGTCCACACGAGAAGAAGAATTATTTATAAATCCTTGAAGGTGATATATATAATCTAATTATAAATGCAAAACCATGTGAAATTTTTATGAAACTAGAAAACAAATCTTCCAGTTCTGATAAAATTCATGAACCTGAACCTATAGAGTATAATGAAATATCAAGACCATATTTTCCTAGATCCATTAGTGTTAATAGATATCATATGTTAGATGTTGTAGTAATATTTTTAGATAGAAGATAAAAATTAAAATCATATCTACGAAATATGGCCAAAAATCAAAATTTCTTTCCACTAATTGAACCTATAAATATCAATAATTAAATTAATGATGAATTCGAGGTAATTTTAATTGATGAAAAATTTATCAATTTGAAGGAAATAAGGTCTAGGAACTAGTGGAAGAACCTAAATACATTATGACCATAAACAATAAATGCGTATTTTCAAATAAATTTGATTAGTGTAGAAGTATAGTTTTAAAATATGTGTATTTGTTAGACAATGATATAGTCAAGAATCGGTTATTGAAAATGAGGAATCCCATTAACAAGTAGCTAGAATTTAATCCTTTAGAATTTTATGTTCCTCTGAAACACATTTGAATTTTAAAATATATTTGATATATGTTAAGTGTGTTTTTCTAAATGGTTATATAGTGGAGGTTATTTTTGTTGAAAATACTCATGGATTTTAAAATCATTAGTTTCCAAATAAATTTTATAAATTAAACAAATATTTATATGTTTTAATAAATCTATCAGAACGTTGTATGATTGGCTCATCATGTTTCAAATTTCTAGTGGTTTTTCAAAATGAATAGCTGTCCGTACTCTCTTTATGAAAACAATTTCAAAAGATGATTTATTAGAAAATATTTATTTTGATGAGATAATTTTTTGATATTCTAGGAATTATTTGTGTACTTATTTTTAAAAAATGATCAAAACTAGAATTTTTAATGTGTCTAAAATATGAGTTAAATTATTTCGTTACATCTAAAATTCTAAAAATAAAGATTGAATTATTGAAAATTGATGTAATAACACCAAATACCTTTTAATGTAATTTGGTATGTATTGCATAATGTGATTTGATACTCCCATGAGTAAAACCGTTAAACTAAAACTTGATGAAACTGGAAATTTAATGTCGCGACCCTAGAAGCTCAGAGTCGATACATGATATCAATACATTGGATTGATTTTAAGGGATTAAATCTTGATGGAAGGATCAGTTTATAAGTCTTGGAAAATAAATTACATACCTGATATTTACATAAAAATTCAAAAAATAAAATAAAATAAATATAATCCTTTCACAATTCCATTATTCTATTATCTTAACTTTGTATATTAATCATGAAACACTTCTTGGAATTATGGGAAAATAGAACATAAGAAATAGTGAACTCAGATTCTCAGAAAGTGTAAAAAATATAACGAAAGCTATCATATGTAGGAAGATACTATTAAGGTAATGTATAAAACTGGAACAGAAGACTTTTAAACATATTCTAAAACATAATATGGAAATAATAAATAAAATAATTTCATTTAAAATTTCACATGTATATTCTACTTATCGAATTATCACATGTAATATCCTTAACTAATATCATAATGAGGGAATGCATAATACCGAATATCATAACCACACCATCAAGGCCTCGTGCCATGACCATACATAACCATACCATTAAGGACTTATTCCAAGACACTATTTTTTCTAAAGAGACCTACCGATGCATCAAGGGTCTATAGGAGGCTCCACATTTCACTTACTAAGTCCAATGCATTCCTCTTACAAAATGGGTAAATCATAACATAAATATTCTTATTAAACCAAGCATAGGAAATGTTTATACTTTAACAACAAACCATCAATGGTATATAAATAAAACATCCATAGTAAAACATATCATAAAAATTTCAATACAATATGGATGATTTTACCATAATAAATCAACCTCAATTAAGAATAAAATCTATGAAAGGATTTTGATATTAATAAAATCATTAAAACTCTTTGAGGGAGATATCCATTTTTTACTTTCAAATCATTTAAAATCCACTAAATTATAAAGGAAAACATTTATTTTAAAAATAACATCATGAGATTGTATGGGAAACTTAAAAACGTGAAGGAATCATGGTGGTGGAAATACCTGCTTACACCATATAAGATAAAAAACATTCTTTTTGAAATTTTTCGAAACTGTCAAAAAGTACATCATTTGGAAAAAGACAGAAAGATTCTATTCAAAATGTTTTATAAAAACTAAAACATATGTAAAAATTACTTTAAATAATTTTCGATATTATATTGAAATTAATTTTAATAAAAATGGACATATATGATAATGATTTCATATATAATTCTTACGTATAAAAAATCTCAGATAATAATAAGATTATTAAATTAATCATTACTTGGTACTTTCATTTAGTAGAGGGTGCATTAACCTCCTGTATAATTGTTAATTTTTTTTAATAAATTGTTCTATAACCATTTCCATATTTATTATATCATATATGATCCTCTTATATCATTTTGTTAGTAATATTTCAGTATTGCCATTGTTTCATGTGTTAACTACTTCATTTTCCCATGCTTATTTTTTATGTATGACATGTTTATTATGAATATGATGTATTTTCTTCATATACCAAATGATATTGAGTTTATAATTATTTTTTATTTCATTATATAATTTTTATAATAATATTTTAATGGATAATGTAGGGAATGAATCTCACTGTATCTTGGAGACGGTAGATCGTATGTACACACGAGCAACGATATCATTCCCTTGATTTTCAAATGGTATATAATTAGATGGAATATTAATTATGAATATACATTATCATGTTATATTCATCATTTATATCCCTTATACTAAACATTATACCCATCCAAATATTGTATTTCTAGATAACAAATTACAACACGATGTAGAGACTATAAGTCGTACGTACACACACATGATAATATTTTTATTCATAGGACAAATAAAAGGAGGAATATGGTTGTTCCATAATCATAATAAAATCTAATAATATAGATTATATTGACTTTATTACTTTATTAGGGATAAAACATATGAAGTGGAAGTTAAATAAGAAATTAAATTGAATTGAATTGGTAAAATAGTTGCCTAGTCTTCGAGTGCCTCATTTTGATTTACACAAAAGGACTCCTTAGGTTAAATGTATTCCAAAATTATGTCCTATAGGATGAATTGAAAAAAATTGCGAGGATAACTATTTAGTGGATGGCTGAGACAATGGGAATTATAGGTGTGAATAAAAGATAAGGAGAGGTTCCCTTTTATAAGAGAGGGTAGGGTTATTTTCCAAAACTCTCATTATATTAAACTATAGTAAGACTATTATAGATCCAAATAATCAAAAATGAAACATAAATGGAAATTAGAATAACTTTTATACCATATACTATCTCCTAGTTATTATTTAACTATTTTATATTTTTTATATAAATTAATAATTAATTAATTCAATAAGATATCATTATTTCCAAATATAATACTATTCATTTAAATTGACAAAAACTAAATTTAGAAAAACTAGAAAATCGAATATAATGATTTAAAACATCTATAATTTATCTTAAATATCTATTACATTCGTTAGAAACATTGATTAAATGAAAGTATATAAAATTTAATAATATTAAAATCATTTATTCTAATTTTGTGTTAATTTAACAAATATTGTTTTTGAATTGAAAAGACCATTATTGTAATTATACAACTTATATAGAATAAAAATAAATTTAATTAATTAATATTATCTCATTTATATCAAAATAGTCATTTATATTCATTCATAGCTTCTTTTTGGCCCTATGTGGAATAATAAAAGATATTTAAATACAAGATAGTGATATTATGTAACTATATTTGATTTAAATAATATATAATATAGTTTCATGTGAAGGTGCCCATAAAAAAACAAAAAAACTATATTAATGTGATAAGAATCGAATCTTCCCCATCTGATAATTTTTAGACATGTTTTGGTCTCTTTTTAAACCTTATAATTTTCATTTACCCTTAATTAATCTATTTAATTATAATTATGGTATTTATATTCTAAATATTAAATTTTGATAAATATTTACTTATATGGTATCAATTGATCATAAATGTAAACTATATGAAATTTTAAACCATATAACAATAACTTTGTAATTTTATGATTTTTTTATGATTTTTATATTATTTAATAAAATTATATTTTTATAAAATATCAATAGTGTTAATTTTTACACTATTTGTTACATTGACTTTAAATGAAACCCAAATAAGAATAAAACTTCGAAAAATACAATTTAATATACTACTGAAATTTCATAATCAACTAAAAAATTCATGTAGAACCTTAATTAATTCAAATACTTTTTCATTTAATATTTTTAAAACAATTTGTTTGATATTTCTATTAATAAAATAATTTCTATATCACTATTGTGTCGTCATGAGGGGTGATTATTTAATCTATAAAAATTTTAAATTAATTATTATAATTTATGTAATTCTTTTATATTTCTAGAGAATATTCATAATTGATGTATCTCCTGGTTATCCCTATATTAAAATTAATATATTTATATAAAATGATAGTGTAATATTTCATCACATTCATTGATTTTAATAATATTAATGTCATATTATTGGAAAAGTTTTCATTTGAAACAATAGGTTATAATCATTGAATTTATTAATCCAATATTATTTTTACAGGTGTTAGGGTAATTTTATGATATTAATGTTGTGTTCAATTACGTGATTCACCCTTAACCATGTTATATAAAAATTGCCACGGTTACGATTCATAATATCCAAAAAATTTAATATATTAACCTAATTTGGATCCATTGATTCTAAATATGGAAACCATTTTCAAAATTTTAAACAAAAAAGTTTATGTAATTAATTTAAAATTAATCTTATTGATGGAATGAGAAAACGAGTATTTTAAAAATAAAAACCATCCAAATATTGACATATTTTTAGATAAAATTTTAATATTAAAATAATTGAAATGACCATAATTATGTTAAATGACAAAAAATATAATCTAATTTTACATTAAAACCAATCATATTTATATTTTAACATAATAAATTATTTAGATGATTTTTTTCAATGAATATTTAGTATTTTTCACTATTAATCAAAAAATGAAACTTATCAGAAATACAAAAAAAATGAATAAAAATAAATTTTGACATTAAAATTTCAAATAAAAATTTTATTTTGTCAAATTAAATATATAAAAGTATCAAATATTTGATTTAAATGGGTTCTCCATTAAAAGGTGACAACACTTTTTTGTGTGTGAAAAATACTTCTTTTATCTAAAAAATTGAATTTGTTTCTTATATTATTCTAGAAATGAATGATATGAATTATAAAATTATATGAAATAAATAAAATTCAAAATTTGTTCAATATTATTCATAACTGCTAATATAATTGTTAGGTTATATATTATATTAAATAATAATATTTTTTTAATATATTGTTGTTTGGTAAAACCGGTCCTTGTATTTAACACAAGACAACTAATTTTTGTGTAAATCATAAAAATAACATGGTTTTTCATAAAACGAATGTAAACAAATTAAATTTATTCATAAATGAAAATAGTGGAAATTTTCGGGGTGTTACATTCTCCCCTCCTTCAGTAAATTACATTCTCAGAATTTAAAATTGTACTTAAAAAGTAATAGTTTGATACTAAAAAATAACTTTGTGGAAAACCAATATTAATGACAGATTTAACAAAATATACTCTTAATAACGGAAGATGGAAAATGTGAATTTCACTAGAAAATTAGGCTTTCGAATATGAGAACATTAGTGGCTAGTAGAGACCCATACTTGGAAGAAAAACATAAATATAAAAATGGAGCGATTGAGGTCATCCATCACAAAAAAGTGAAAAATCATTGGAAAATTGAGGGCCTCAAAACCATCAACGTATGATTATTCAAATATCATTTTTTGGAAATAAAATAAATTATTATGATAATTATTTTACATACTCTTTCCTAGAGTTGAGGTAATTTTTTATCCAATGGGGAACTCGAGAAAACATACATGATTACATCAACGTTATATATTTATTGTGCTTTATTCTAGTTTCACTTCGTTTCATTCACCAGAATGTGGATATTCAAGATGATTTTTTATGCATTAAGAAATTATAATGAATCATATAGTCAATGAGAATTTCATTAATCTTTTAAATTTTTAATAATCCCAAAAAGGATAGCACATAATATCTAATAAAGATTACTGAAACCTCAAACAAAAGTATCCAATTTACAACTTAACCCATTCTATCCTAAAGACTCAACCAAAATACTATGCTCTAGATTCAATGTCTAAAAAGGTCTCTACATTTGAAAAATATTTTAGATTCTCCAAAAAACATAATGTAGGAATTATTTTCAAATACCTTTATCACCTTAAAATCAATGATGAAATCATTCATACTTACAAATCATTGAGGGAGAAGTACTACAGTACAATCATTACATATCTCAGGATTCATATAACTTGAGAACCAATGATGAAATAATTATTGAATCCAAATAAAAAATAACGTTAATCATTCCAATTCACTCTTAAACACTTATATATGATTCAATATCATATTCCTCAATACATCCTTAATTTCATTTCCCTTTTTTAATCACTTCATCAGCAGTTGAATAATCACTGCATGTATAATCGTGATGTTTCTAACCATTGTCGAAAAATTAGACCATAAAGTGAGAAAGGCAAATCATTGTGACATTATCATGAAGAATATTTAATAATATCTATAATTGATTACATCTTCTTCTCAATCCATAAGTCTATAGTATTAACCTAGTATAATCATTACCAAATCTAAGGGAAGACATCCTATACTTAGACATATCCTCAATGTCATTCATAGGGTTATGTTTTTTGATATATGTATTATAAATATAATTTTTATGGTTTCCTCTAAACATCCTTTGATACCAAGTTTTATGCCCTGAATGCCAAGGCCCAAATATGGTGTATTGTTTTAATACATTGAATATATTACAAGGAGATAAATCCCGACGAACCAATCATATTAGCTGTCTTAGAAAATAGATTACGTATAATATTTTTACAATATAATTCAAATAATAAAATAAAATATATATATAATACTTTTAGAATTTCATTATTATACTATATAAACTCTGTATATTAATCGTGATACACTTCTTGGAATCCTAGTAAAATAAAATATAAGAAAGGGATGAGCTTAGATGCTCAATTCGGGTAATTAATATAGAGGGAGCTATCATAAATAAGCCTATACATTTAAGGTAATGTTTAGAAATGAAACGAAAATGTTTTAAATAAAATATTGATAATAATATTGAAATAGTAAATTAATTAATTCCATTTAAACATTCACATGGATATTATACTAGAAGAATAATCGCTTGTAATATCAATAATTATTCACATATTGAGGAAATGAATAATGTCAGACATCGTAATCGCACCATAAATGCATCTTACCAAGACCATACATAACCGTACCATCAAGGCCTAATTTCAATAAATTGGTTTGTATCACAAGACCTACTGATTCATTGAGGGGAAATAACGGGCCCCAACAATCACTTATTAGCTCCAATGCATTCGTCTTTTGAAAATGGTGAATCATAACATACAAATTCATATTAAAACAAGTATACAAAATATTGATACTTCAACCATAAACCATGAATGGTGTAAACATAGAACATCCATAGTCAAACATATCAAAAAATTTCAATACAATAAGGAAGATTATACCATAATAAATCAACCTCAATTAAGCATAAAATCTAACGAAGGTTGTTGAAATTAATAAAATCATTTAAAAACGTTGATAGAGATATCCCTTTTTAATTTTAAATCATTTAAATGATGAAAAATTATAAAAGAAAACTTTTCATTCAAAAATAACCTTGTATGATTGTATAGGAATCTTAAAAACATTATTTCATCTCGATGGACAAAATAGGTGCCCACGTCTTATATGATAAAAAACATTCAATCCTTAATTTGTCAAAAAGGTTATAAAGTACCTCGTTTGGAAAACGATAGAAATATTCCATTTAAAATGTTTTTTAAAAATTCAAAGTTAATTAAAAATAAAATTAAATAAATTTTAATATTATTTTGAAATACATTTTATTAAAAATTGACATGGGTGATAAAGATGTCCCAGTAGATACTTAGATATAAATAACCTCATGTAATAAAGATATTTTTAAATTAACCCTTACAATATACTTTCATTTAAGTGATGGTGCATTAAACCCTTGTATAATGATTAAATTATTTCATTAATTAAAGGAGTACTAAATAAATATTTACGATTTCATAATTGATTTTCTTATATATTTTTGTTAATAATATTTCAGTATTACTGTTGTCTAAGGAGTTAACTACTTTGTTTTCCCATTTTTTTTTCATATAAGTCATATTTATCATGAATAGAATGTATTTTATTCATATCCAGAATTATATTAAGTTAAAAATTATTATTTTTACTCATTATATATTTTTTATAGTCATTTTTAATGATTAACATGGAGAATAAATCTCATCACATCGTGGAGACTGTAGGTGATACTTATGCAAGAGCAACGATATCATTCCCTTGATGGTTAAATGGTATGGAATTGAATGGTATATTAATTATAAATAATCATTATCATTTCATAATTATTATTTATATCCATTATATTCATTATTATACCCATACAAATAAGGTAGTGTTGAATAAGAAATTACACCATGCAATGGAGATCATAAGACGTATGTATGCATGCACGGTGATATTGTTAGTCATCAGATTTATAAAACGAGTAATATGGTTGTACTGTTATCATAATATCATCTAATAATATAAATTATTCCATATTTATTACTTTTTTATGGAATCAAATTAAGAATAGGGTGTATAATAAGGAATAAATTGAATTGAATTTGTAAAACAATTGCCTCTTCTTCAAGTGTCTTCTTTTTATTTTCACAAAACGACTCCTTAGGTTCGATTTATTCCCAATTTATAGACTATTGGATAATGTGAGGTAAGTGTAACGGATATTTGGGTAGGTTTTGGTAGAACCAATGGGCTTCAGGGGTGTGAATAAATGATAAGGAGTGGTTCCCTTTCCTAACAGAGGGTGGGGAATTTTTGGAAACTCTCAAAATATTAATCTATAATATGACTATTTTAGATCCAAATAAATATATATAAACCATAAATGAAAATTATAATAAATTTTAGACCATATCCTATCCCCTTGTAAATAATTAAAATTATTGGTATTTTTGAATAGTTTAATTGTAAATTAATTCAATAAGATAAAATTATTGCCAAATTTAATACAATTCATTAAATTTGAATAAAAATACAATAATAAAAAGTGAGAATTAGAATATAATGATTTAAAACACCTATAATATATATTATATATCTAGTAAATTCATTATAAACATTTATTAATTAAAAATATATCAAAATTAATGTTATTAAAATCTTTTATTTATTTTTCATGTTAACTAAATAAATATTGTTTTAGAATTGAAAAAACATTTTATATAATTATATAATGTTAAAAATATGAATATAAATTTATTTAATGAAAAATATTTTATTTATATAAAAATTGATATTCATATTCATTAATATACTTATTTGGGACCTATGCGGACACATAAAAGATATTAAAATACAAGATAGTGATATTTTGAAACTACAATTGATTTAAATAATATATATTTTATTTTGAACGAAAAGTCTTCATTAAAAAACATAAAAAAAGCTCTTAATGTGATATGTATATAATATTCTTCATCAAATATTTTTTGGACATGTTTTGGTTTTTTTTTTAAACCGTATAATTTTTATTTACCAATAATTTATCTATTTATTTTTAATTATGGTAATAATATTTTAAATATTAAATGGTTATATATATTTTCTTATATGGTGTGAATTTACCATAAAATGAAATTTAATGACATTATATACTTTATAATTATCATCTTTTTAATTTTTTAATTTTTTTTTTATTTTTAAATAATTTAATAAAATATTTTTTGATAAATTATCGATAGTGTCAATTTTTAAACAATTCATTACATTAACTTTTAATAAAATCAAAAAAATATAACACTGAATAAACCCATTTAATATACCCTTAACATGTCATAGTCACCTATAAAATTAGTGTATAACATTAATTAATTCAAATTATATATCTTTTAACATTTTTAAAACCATTTATTTGATATTTCTATTAATAAAATAATTTTTACTTCTCTATTATGTCATAATTAAGGATAGTTATTTAATATATAAAAATAAGAAATAAATTATTATGATGCAGATAATTAGACTATTCTTCTAGAAACTATTTATAATCTAATTTATATCTTGGTTATCCGTATATTAAAATTAACATACTTATATATAAAGAAAATGTGACATTTTGTCACATTCATTGATTTTAATAATATCCATGTAATATTCATGGAAAAGTGTCCAATAAAATATTAAATTTCTAAACATGGTAGATAATGGTCAAATTTAGATGTAAAATAGTATTCTGATAGGTTTTAGTGTAATTTTGTAATATTATTATTACCTTTAATTACCCGATTTACCTTTAACAACATTAAATAAAAAATACAGTTGTCACTATTCATAATATCCAAAAAAAAATAAAATTAGTATATTAACATAATTTGAACCCACTGATTTCAAATATAGAATCCATTTTTTAAAATTTAAAACATAGATGTTATAGTAACTTATTTAAAATCGATCCCATTGATAGAACGAGAAAATGTGTTTTTAAAAGTAAAAACCATCAAAATATTAGTGTGTGTTTACATTCATATTTAATGTGAAAATAATTACAATTACCGTCATTATATTATATAATAATAATTTGATCTAACATTACTTTAAAACTAATGAAATTTATAATTTAACACTGTAAAATATTGTGATGAAAAATGATGTTTTCAATTAAAATTTAGTATTTTTAAAATTCATCAAAACATGAAACATATAAGAAAAATACCAAAAACTGAACCAAAGTAAATTTGGAAATTAATCTGTCAAATAAGAAATTTATTTTTTCAAATTCAGTATTTAAATTAATCAAATATTTTATTTAAAATGAGTTCTCCATTAAAAGGAAGAAAAACCGCATTTTTCTGAATAATACTTCTGTTATCTGAAAAATTGAATTTGATTCTTTTATCATTATAAAAAATACATAAGATGAATGATAAAATTATATAGAATATAAAAAATTAAAAATGAGGTAAATAATATTCATAGCCTCTAATTTAATTTCTAGGTTATATATTTTATTAAATAATAATATTTTATGAATATATTGTTGTTTGTTTAAATTGAGCATTGCTTTTAACACAAGCCAACTCATTGTTGAGTGTAAAAGATCATTAATATGGTGTTTCATAAAAATAAAGAAAGGAAAAAAAATAAATTATTTAGAAATAAAAATCTTGTAAATTCTCTTGTCTTATAGGAAAATTAGTTGATCAAATCAATTATAGAGGTATGATTCTAAGCTTTATATATTTGACAACATGTTGAATGAATATCATGTCTGATGTATGTATATGTGTATTTTTTGTATCGAATTGTAAATTATCAAATTTACAAGAAATTTTTAAATACCTTTAGTATAAAACATATTCAGGATAGTTTTATCCAAGAGGATAATCATTTTATTGAGTTTGTTATTCAAATGAATATTTTGGTGGTTGTATGTTAGATTGAATAACCACCTCTAAAACATGTCACATTTTAGGAAAGTCACTAGTTTCATTTTTTAGTGAAAATAGAATTTATGTTTCAATATATATTGTAGAACCCTATTACATAGATAGTGGAATTTGATGTGCATATACTCTATGGTTGAAACATACTTTATTTGATTATGGTTATAAATTTAGACATTTCTCTGTAAATTATGATACCATAAGTGTAATAAATATCTCCAAGAATCCCATTTCTCATTCTAGGGGAAATCATATTGATATAAGACATCAATTTTTGAGGGATCATTTTGAAAAATTTGATATACCTATTGAATTCATTGAAACTGTACATAAACGTTTAAATATATTTATAAATACCTTGAATTCCATGATATTAATCTATACCAAATGTGAACATGGAATGAAATATTTTAGTTAATTATTTATCATCATATTTACTATTAAGATGTATTCCAACATTGGTTATCACCCATTAGTGATCCACATTTGGTGTTCCACCATTGGCAATATACCCTTGGTGATCCACCATTGGTGATCTACTATTGTGGGTCCACAATTGGAGATCTACCATTTTGAGTTTTCTACCACTCCTATTTTTTCTATGATTAATGTTTTTGGATGTATGGATGTATATTTAGTTATATTTTTCAATTATAAATAATTACATGATAAAATTTACTTATAATGATAATTTCATAACCCTTTTGCCATGACCCTGTCAAACCTTGCATATTCCTTTCTCTCTCGAATTGTAACCCTTCCTGCATTCTCCCTTATCCCTTCGAACTAGTGCAATGGTGAGAGTGAGACATTCCAAAGTTTCATATCTTGAATAATGAAGTGTCTAGAATAAATTTGGATTTGAATATTCCTAAACCACTATAATCGAACCAAATATCCCACAACTCTCGAACAACGTTTTTGTTACTGACGAAATAGATAGATAATAAACTGAATGATTCATACAAGTAATTAGTGATGAATGTGATCAAGGACCAAGGATGTATTGAATGGTTTTCAAGAAATAACTGACCAATCTATCATGAGTTGGTTCAAAAAATTTATCTTTATACAAATTATAGTATCATTGAGAATAAACATGTTATAAGAATTTTGATCGATGGAAAAGAAATATAGTTTCTTAGAAATGATGATCGAAATGGCTGAATATATCTCATAAAAGAATATTTGATGACTTCCAAGGTTCCATTCATAGTTACACGAATTTTATTATATGTGAGGATTTCTTAATAAAGTTTACCTGAAATGTTATTCTGAATAATCCTACAGTAAAAGAACATTATGGGCATGCTGACTATAGTTTATATTTATCCGCCATATTCTTTGACCCTAGAAAGGGTACCATATCCCCATGAGATACTGATATGTTTTCTTATTAATTTTTATGAAATTTGGAGATAAGTGAAAACTGGGTAGTTATTTTCTGGTTCACATGATGGATATGAAAATGATATCATTTAGATATATTTTCTTTATCTATCATTTGTTTATTTAAGATATGTTGGATGGTAAAGTATTAGTGATCAAAAATGAAGAGGTAATGATCACTTTTGGAGGTTTCTATCTTTGTTACATTACTTGAAAAATGATTAAGGTAAATTTGAAACATTGGTGGAAGGAATGGGAGGCTGAATATGATAATGTATATGATAATTTCAACCATACATAGTACCCTTCGATACTTATTGATTTGGTTAATCCTATATTGGATCCAGATGAAATTTTGGTTTATTCATATGATGTAGAAGTTGAGGAAGAATAATATGAAGATAGGTAAAAATAGATAGTACTTTTTTATGTAGGGGAATGTACTGACCTAGATGTTTTCATAAGACACAGTGTTTCTTATGGACCTATTAGTCCATCTCTCTCTTCCTAGAAAAGACATATTTCATAGTACAGGTGAAAATAATGAAGAGATTGATGTCTCAGGTGAAGAACATGATGAAATATCTTAATATCATAGTTGTAGAGAAGGATTTTATGTTCTTTATTGGTCTTATGGGTTTGAGGATGGTGGTTGTGGTGCTTCTATTGAGGGAGAACATTCAAATAAATCTATTTGTGTTTCTATATCAGGTAAGTCTGGAGAATAATGTCAATATTCCATAACTAAAATAGTTGATATAATAGATTCTGAAAGTAAAAATGATTTTGTTGGGGATAAAGCCATTTCAAATATGGATAGTAATGGTGATGAGGTTCATAATTATGGGAGTTGAGCCAAGGATGTTCATTCTGACAGACCTGAGGTTTTTTTTGACAGATATGGGGAAAGAGAACATGATAGGTGGGATGGGAGTCCCCAGTAGATAATCAACATAGAATTAACTATTCATAGCTTGGTCTAAATGATAATAATGATGGTAAGGACCATGGGAGTACAGCTGATAATAGTGGACATTCCATCTCTATTTATACACAATATCCCATGGGAAATCTAGTTTAATAGAAATTTGAGGTTGGTCTATTGGAATCCTTTCCCCTAGTGATCAGACAATTGAATTTTAAGATATGGAGGCTGAACTAAATATCTAAATGGAGGATTTCATATCCTCTAAATTCTATTTATGTAACCACGGTTTATTTTTATGCTTTTATAGTAAGGATTCTATCAAATAGTAGTGGGATCCTTTGATCCATAGCCCTTGAGAAACCAAGATCAGTGAACCTGATATCAGATGGATATGTTATTTATTGATTTCTCACATCTAGCTTAATATGGTGTGAAAAAATTTGGAACTGGACACTAAGAATAAGTGCTGGGATGATGAAAAGGAATAATTCAAATATATCTTGAATGAAATGAGGTGGTGTGTTGCTAGAGTGTAGTTATCTCTTATGGATAGATTAGAGTCCTTAACTACTGACAATTCCTCCACTTATTATGTTCCACCTTTTCTCATTCACTTTATACCAATGGGATTTCATGAATTGCTATTTAATTTATAATAGTTATCCTCAAAAATATTTCCACATATCATCAAGAGTAACACTGGTAAATAAAGTCTCATGGTGAGCATTTACATAATCCTGTTATAGAATGTAAAAATGAAGATATGAGTGATTGAGAGACTATAACTAAATGTATTAAATAAAAGCCTTCCATAATTTATAGCATGAATAAGCTCAATTCCCAATTTTTGTTTATTTAAAAAAATCAAAGGATTCCATTTGTGATGAGATAATTAAAAGATAATTTGAATTAGATCATATTACTGGCTGTTATGCTTGTACTTTCAATGGAAGAGAAGAATGATTTCTAAAAAGTTATGTAGAATGGTGGGAACATCATTAAAAATTCTGTTATCATGATGAGGCTCTTTTTAAAATACTTTAGGACTAAATTGGTGGAACTTAAAGATATACCAATGTTTACTCTCACTTTTTCACCTTCATCAACACCCTTCATGTATAGTATCAATAATTTAGTATGACTTCAGTTGAAGATGTTTGACATCTCAGGCCAATATTGATACTAGAACTTCCTCTATCCACTTCTACTCCCATGACATCCACATCTACACCATCTATTCTAGGAAAAGGATAGGATATTGTGGTTTCTTCATGTACTCATGCATAGATTGTTTTTGATTCATATTAGTACTTAATAGGGATTGCATGTTTTCAAATTTCTTTGTTTTTAGAAAATAATCCTTTGACTTATTTAATGAGGATTAAATTTTAATCCTGTTTATATATTTACATATCTTTTATTTTCTCATATTTTTATAATCAATGTGGGGGAGTATATTTCAAGGCATTTAAGATGGTAATCACCACATCTATACTTTGCAATTTTAAGAATAACATTTTTCACATTAATCTGTTTATTTTTATATACATTGTTATAAATTCCATTATTTGTGATCATCAAAAGGTTGGAGATTGTTTGACCCTAGATATTTTAATAATCACAAATAGTGTTTCTTATTTTTCTACGAAGATCAATGTTTTATGATAGTAAATCAGTCACTATGTAAATTTGTGATAAATCTTGTTTATGTTTTGAAATACCCTTAGTTCAATAGATCTAGAATTAGTTAAAGAACATCTATAGATGGTTATACTGATCCAAAATTAGTTATACTAAATATACAATGAAACATCTACCACTATACAATTACTACTATATGTGATCTACAATTAGATAGATCTACCTCCATTCAGATCTACTGTTAGCACACTTATTGTTAGAACCAAACTATTGTTGAAGAAATCTATTGCTGAGGACATCTACCACTAAGGACATCTACTACTAGGGACATCTAAAACTGAGGACATACACCACTGGTGAAATGAACATATTAATATCAACCACTAAAGAGATCAACAATTGAGATGATCTAACATCATAACTCATCAAAATCCAAAATAGATCTCCCATTCATGGATCTAAATATAGACTAAAACTATTGTTCTCCCTAATCTAATTCGAATTTAGTTGTTACAATGGATAGTTTATGAAATTAAATGCAGTAAACCACACATGGATATAATAATATATATTCACAAACTAATCCAAGAATTAATTGAAGAAACAATCAGACATTCCTTGATTTTTTTCATAGTAAGGGGATCTAATGGAAAAATAGATATCTAGCTGTAGAATGTATTCATAACTCTATTGTGAATGTGGGGGGCTAAAAAGAGGCCAATATCTATGATATATTCACAAATAACTCTGATTTTCTTATATTGATAAATGATGTTTATTTCTGGAAGGATTCATAACATCAACCGACTGAATACACAAGTGATTTTTCTAGGAAATCATCATGTAACACCTTGATATTTAGTGAAATATATATTTTCAAATAAATTTATTCTTTTTGATATTTTTAATTTCACACAATAGTGAATATATTTTTTATTTTATGAAAAAACAATGTTTATATTCCATTATATGAAACACCATGTTAACATTACGTTACATGAAAGAGTTACATTAGCCTTCAGCATACAAAACAATGTGTTTGTCTTGTGTTACACACAATTATAGGTTCCTTAAATAACTTTTGTGACACATAAGACATATTTTACCAAACTATAAATATTATTAATTATTTTATTAAAATATAATTATAGTTGTCACATGACCATTGGAATGATGGTTATTAAAAATATTAATAAAATTATGAAAAATAGTGGTTTAAGAAACATATAAGAAGAAATTTTTTGTGATAAATTTAATATATATGAAAATAATACCCTTTTGAAAATATTGAATTTTTTTTTGATGACTATATTTATGAAATCAAACACATTTTACCTCATCAATTCTATTAAACAACTTTTTATGAATGATTTCAATAAAATATATAGATACTATATTCAATAAACAATT
Organism: Viscum album; assembly: GCA_963277665.1. Taxonomy (NCBI): domain Eukaryota; kingdom Viridiplantae; phylum Streptophyta; class Magnoliopsida; order Santalales; family Viscaceae; genus Viscum; species Viscum album. Next base: position 177,602,721 of record OY728164.1, read on the forward strand.
TAATGGTTATATTATATATTTTCTAGATAATAGATATGACTAAAATCAACTTTATGAATAAAGATTAATATTTATGAAAAATATAATTTTACTACCTTTTAACAACAATGGCAGTTTAAATTTTATTTTTGAAACATTTATAAGTTTTATTTGAAAAATTAATATTCATTTTTTATAGTAAAATAAATTTTTGTACTTTGGGAATATTTTCAGGATTTTTCACGAATGTTTCATTTTTTGATGAATAGTGAATAATACACAATTTTAATTCAAAACTAATTTTCCATTTACATTATTTATATTGTTAAATTATATCTTAATTTCATTTAATTAGGTCAGTTTTACAATAATTATACCAATTCTGTGAATTGGAAACAATTTCACTTTGAAAATGTATATAAACACATTTCAAACTATTAATTATTTTTCCATTAAAAACCCACTATCATGACAGAACTTTGGGATTAATTTTAAACAAATATATGCCACATTTGTGTTTAGAATTTATGAAAATGGATTCCATATTTGGTACCATAGTAATTTATAATTTATAATAATTTGAAATTAGTTTTTGACTAAAATATTAGTGAAATTAATTAAAATTATTTGTAGTGATTAAGGTAAATTTTACTTTATTTAATGGATAAAATTTTATATTATGATAAGAAATGACCTAGAAACTTTTCCAAGAGACATTTTATAGCCATATCTCTACCAGTTACCCTCTTGGATATAATTTTAAATATTATTGGAGGACCATGATTTAATGGATACCTCTCAAATATTTTTTACCTTTTTGTTGTAATCATAAAGTATATAAGGATTGTTTCTAGAAGTTTTTCTTTAACTATTTTCAAGAATGTGTAAAATGATACTGATGAACATAAAAATTTACTTGATTTCATGGTTACATTATGGTAAGGTAACACAAAATAGGTTCTTAAGGATGAGAAAATGATATTTTATTTGGTTAGTGTTATGATTTATATGGATAAAGCAAGAGGGATAACACTTATTACCATAGAACATATTATGAATTTTTTGAAAATGTGTTCTTTGTTATCATGGAAGAGGTTTAAAACAACTTTTATTAATGTGACATATATAATAATATTTTCAATAAGTAATAATGAATGTTTTCAAAAGGATATATGGTAATTCAGGTTATTACCATGTTTCAAGAGAATATATGATGAGGGTATTCAAATGTTTTGAATGTGACAACCAGGAGAAACATTATGAAATATGGGGGATCTATATAAAGATTATTTTGTGACATTCATTCTACAATTTTCAATTTTTATATTTGTATGGTTAACAAGGTTATCAATTTATGAAATTGTATATGTTAATATTTGGATTAGCTTTTAGAGATCAAAATATTATCTCACTACATGAGGATTTATGCATATTGGATAACACGTGATAACCATATTGTTGTGATATTAACTAAAGAGAGTTGATATTAATTATTATTTACACATCTTATGATCCTTTCATTAATTAGGAATGAAAAATTCACCTTCATTTCCATTAGTAAGAGATGATGTTGCAATTTTTCAAGGCACAACTAAAGGATGAGATTATCCGAACCTAACCCAATGTGGGGATTAGGTCGCAAGTATCCCAAGCCTGCCACAATAGTCTAAGGGGTGTTGAAAAATGCAAAAGGCATAACTATCTCGGGGGTGACATTTCATATGTACCTGCAGGCACATAAATAGAAATCTCAATGAGAAACTGCAGATGGAAAAAATAAAGGATGAAACATAGTTATAAAGTAGACCAAGTATGCATAACACCAAGGGTGTACCAGTGCATGATGGTGTAAAATGATATCTAAAGGAAAAAAATACATGCCCAATAGAAATACACCCCAACCTGAAAAAATGGTAAAGGTAAAACAATGAGAGGTCCCAACTACTTAATCCCAAGATATGACCCTCATACACAGTCCAAAGCACAAAATATCCTTAAGCTCCTCTAAAGTAACTACCAACATCTCCCTCTTCTTCATAAGATACAACACATGTGGGAAAATCCCATGTAGGGGTGAGTATTTACATACCTAGTAGGAGACTCTGAATGATAAAGGGGGATGAGGTAGTAATAGATACAACTAGAAGAAATAAATTTGATATAAGATATATTCAAAGAGAATAGCTCAAACCAAACTAAGTTTATAAGTAACCTCATACAAGAATAAGTATCTCGACATTGTGATTAGATGTACAACCCATCGATTCCTCTCCACCTATTATTGGAGAGTAGACTCATACAGTCATGAGAAGATAAACATGGAAATACCATGGAATACCCTTTCAGTCTTCACCACTCATAGAAGGAGAGTAACCAAATTTATGTTGTGGATAGAGAATAATATATATATATATATATATTATCCTTCAAATAAATAAAAAAGTTAGATTATGGGTATTTCCATCTCATAGATCGTCATAATAAAAATATTATACCAAAATATCCAAATGTCCATTGATGATTCCCGACATCTCACATGTATATTCATAAGTAATCATCCAAGTTAAGTCATGATTTGTCACTGTGACACAAATTCTAGGGGCTACAAACTCAATGTATAGGATTCACACCCTAGTGCATCAAAAGGGTTCCACACTATAAGTATCTATTGAGTAACTTCACCCATGATGATGGGGGGTTCCACTCTTTTTTCACAAGGACTCATGCATTATGATAATACTAGGGTTCAACATGGTAAGGTTGAGGTCATGTGCGCAAGATGATGGGGTGGGGGGTTCCACTCTAAATGTTGAGGATCCATGCCCTGGTACAAGAGGGAGGGTATGGGGGGGTCAAATCTGGTCATCGAGGACCCACACCCTCTTAGATAGGGGTTTCCATTATGAAGCCACTGTAAAGGACCCATGCCCATACTTTTGGGGGGTTTCACTCTAGTAGCTAAGGTCTCGCACCATGGTGTGACAAGGACTTCCACTCTAGTCATCGAGGACCCATGACCTACTCATTAGGGGGTTTTATTCGAACGGTAGATTTAGAGGACCCATTCCCAAGTTGTTGGAGGATTATACTCTAATGAATGAGGACTCTACAGCCTAGATCTACTCGAGGGTGAAAATCAATAGCCTCTGATGATTTTTCCTAATAACTGTCATAATCACGTCTCCTAAATACAAAACATTCTTGGAAAATTTCAAATTATCTATCGTAATCCACATATGAGGGAACCATCATGGTCAACACTGAAAAAACTCATGATATACAACTCATTATGAAAAATACGAGTTCAAACGATGGAGATACGAAACATTGAATCTTCCTAAAAAGTATCCAAGGGGTAAAAAACATGTTAGGGGACCCACATGATGTATGGTCCCACTCCACTGCCTAGCCATGTCCCTAGTTAGAACATAACTCTCATCCCATGTAGTAGTTCACACCATGTAGGTGGACTACAAAATGATTCCATGTTAACTAGGACCAGGGTGTGTCTTACTGCCCATGTCTGTATATCAAACCTAGTGTTTGTGTAATATCCCCATGTTTTTGTATCCAATACATGACATGCTTTGTCACATGAGGTTCCACTCGTGTGACTTTTCCATGTTTGTTTAGTTAGTTAGAGGGCCATGTACCTGGACATGTACATCGACATGAGATCATTCTCATGTGATCCTCTACATGGGTTTTCTAGCTAGGGAAGGGGTATATGGTGTATAGCAGTGACATGCGACATTTCATCTTTATGTTATCCTTAACCATAGATTCTCCTACTAAGGGGGGTACCAGACAAGTTGTTTTTCTTTAACAAATTTTTCAAGATCATCTGATCTTCCTTCGGTGCCTTGAATCAAGCCTTGATGTTTTAGATCCAACACTATCTATATCCAAAACATGTGGATCTAGCCATGTATCAAATATTACCGTAGTCTCTCATGATAAATAGGCTCTATTGTCCGTCGGGGGTTTGTCACATGAACCGTACATCACCAAGGCCTATACCATTGATGTCGTGATATCCAATCATCAAAATGATCATACATTCCATTTAACAAACCTATATTTAACCATTATTCATCAATAAATTATTTTTTTCTCAATTTATCATGGTTTCTGGGGTCCAATTATGCATGGTAGTTCCCCGGAATGTCGAACTGGGACCACATGGTCCTACAGGTGATGAAAGGGAAGAAGAAATTTGGGGAAACAATATAAAAAAATATTATATGGTTATTTTCAAAGAGTTATTGGGAAACAAACAAAAATTGTGATAGGAGTATAGAAACCAAAGAATAGAAATTAAGATTTTAATACACGAGTGAATTAAATTTCCCACAATTAATAATGATCCAAGAACAAGAATGGATCTTCTCAAACAAATTAATAAAATGGTGCAAATCACAAATTGTTGATTCCAACCTGGATTTTTGTTAATTCACTGATGAATAATTCACTTTACATCTATGAAGATGGATCGTTGTGTTCACTACATCATGATATGCTATAATATATAATTTCTTCATCATTAGAAGAGACCTGTAATCATAATAAGGAAGGAGAGTGTTGTTGGTGATTACAGGATTATGAGGCTATCCCTAGACAATTCACCATTAAAGTAATATTATATATCATTTCACTACGTCAATATAAAAAAAGAAAAAATAATAATAATTAATTAACTCACTCAGGGTACATCAAAAAACTACGGAGTCCGAACACCCCACTAAAACCGATTTTAGGTCACACCTAGCATAATAAATCTATTTTTGAATCAACAATCCTCATAGATTTATAAAGTAATCATCCACTTAAGAGTTAATGTATTTTTTATAGGAATATGGACATGTATAATATTAAATATATTAAATATTTTTATAAAATTTATTACGTGAACACCAGGCCTCAGAATCGCATGTTGTCTTAGTGCCTAGCAGTGGAAATATAAAAATAAATATTTCCAAGTATTATAAGTAAATAAATAGGTCTATAAATCATTTCATTCATAGTTATTTTCATCTTATAAAATCAAAAATGTGTGATACTGAGCCCATCATTTCCTCTCCTTGTCTAAATAACTCTCCTACACATTATGGTGATACCAAAACATGATAACCAAGGGAATGGTCTATCACATTAGAGTCAGCTCATGTCAATCTCCGATTACCACTTACTGATCCTCAAAGGTGGATACATCTTCAATGTCCAACTATCCTCATCCGATGATGTGTGTAGAGTCATTATCATGTCTTCTCAACTATGAAAAATGGAAGACATCTTGCACCTTCTCTAGCTATCGATGTTGTGAGAGGTGGTTAGCAACCTCACCAACCTTCTGCACAATCTCAAATGGTATGAACATCCTTAAGGATAACAAGAATCACCAGATAATATTTTATAATTCTCATCATGGGGAGACTCCAAGGAAAATGTGGTCTCCCTAGTAAACATATGGGGCCCTACATAGGTGATTTGTGTAAGGTTTTTATCTACTCTTGGTCATCCTCATTTTCTCATGGATGAACTAAACATTCTCCATCATCACCTACACTATCTCTGGTCCCACAAAGATGTCTCACTGATCTCTACCTAGCACAAGGGTGTTCTTTAGAGTCTCATGTACATGTCCTTAAAACTTTTCAAGTCGATGTTAGAGTGGTATATATTTTTGTACACAAACTCTACCATGGGTATGTGATGCTCCTAGGTCTGATTGAAGGCTATTAATAAATCCCTCATCATATCCTCCAACACATGGATAGAGTACATAATCTACCCGTCAGTCTGTGGGTAAGAGGCTATAATCATCTTCATTATGGCCCTAAATGACACATTTAGTCCTCTCTATAGTTATGAGAAAAACCATACATCCCAATTATAGACAATCATAGAGGGAAACCCATGAAGGGAATTGATCTTCTGTATGTACAACAACCCAAAAATCTCCACATAATTATGCTCCTATATAGCAAGAAATTGCATCATCTTCATGGATCAATAAAATATAAACTAGATGGTATCATGTATCATCACTATTCTTGGTATCCTTTTAATAAATTCCATGGAAATACCCTCTGATTTCCACTTTGGGATCTTATGGGACTGTAAAAAACCATCAAAAACTAGGTACTCAGCCTTCACAAACTGACAAGTGATACATCATGAGATGAACATAGCTATGCTTCATCTCATTCCAGACCACCAAAACTACTATTGAAGGTCTATTTATATCCTCACAACCCAAAGATATTAAACAAGAGGATAGGTGTGGAACTCTTACATAAACTCCTCCCATAACATGACTGGGACCAACATCTATTCCTAGAAAAGGATGAAATGCTTAATTCCTTCAGAATAAATATATTTCATGTATCCTATTGATATATGATCACATAAGACCTTATAGTTGATGTATCCTAGATATTACTATTTCAGACACTTCAGAAACAGATGATTCAACTCTGTAGACTAAAAAATATTTTTAACATATGGCCCCACTAGGGTTATTAGCTGGGATGCCAACTACTTAGAAGCATAGTACATTATGTGTGCCTAGAACTTCTAGCTAAGGGAATAATCTAAAATGTTTCAATTCTCAAAAGTATAGACTATCATGAATTGATAGTCCCATAGGAACTCCAACCAGTATCAATGACTCAGGTTCAGGTCTCTCTATGTGAATGTGTACTTGATATAATTTTGGTCTGAGGAAAAAAAGTGATCTACTAGATGATTATGTCTCCAAATCATCAGAGTGAATACTACCCCTTCTAGGTCTAGGTTTTGAGTTTCATAGTTTTTCTAATAGCATCTTAACTGGCTCAACCTGTTTGCGATAACTATGGGTACTACATCAACATGCAACTAGTCCCATCTTTAGAGGAATTATAATACACTATAAACTCTTCACATTCCTATGGTAGTCTCAAAATAAAGCACTAATTAGACTCAACCTATTGTCTTCAAATTCCCTCTAGCACTAGTGATGCCTAGGAAATAGTTTCCCTTTCTGAGTCATGGTGGTCAAAGAGGGTGTGATTTTGGATAAATATACCACGAACCTCCAATATTACCCCACCACAACAAGAAAGATCAACACCTCCAACAAGTTATCGGGTGTCTCCCATGCAATAACTACATCAATATTCACTAAGTCCTTTCCTATAACATTCTATGAAATTACATTCCTTAGAAAGAGATCCTTATAAATCCAGAACTAGAACTTCAAGAGATTTTCATAAAGATGGTTCTCTCAAAACATATCATGGGCCTTCCTCAAGTGATCTGCATGTTCCTCCCAAAATAATGATTAGATAAGTTTGGTATTAATGAAGAAAATAAAAATATGGGCCATGTATATTAGAAAGAACTGGTTTGTCAAAATCATAAACATGGAAGCAGAATCTTTTACACCAAAGAAAATCACAATGAACTCATACTACCCAAAGCAACCTCAAAAAGGAAAAGTTTGAATATCATCATCATGAACCTTCAACTAGTGGTAAACATACCTAATGTTGATCTTTGAGAACCATTTTATGCCTCACAACTTGTCAAAGAGGTCTTCAATCATCTACAAGGGGTAGTTTTTATTTATTGTGGAATGGTTCATGAGATGATAGTTCATGTAAAGTTGAAATATCCCATATGGATTTTTCACAAATAACATTCGAGACCCATCAGGAAACTGTAGGTCTAATGAAAACATTACCTAGAAGCCTCTATAACTAAAATTGTAGCTCATGGATATTGTTATTGTCCATCCAATATTCCATATAAGATATAAAATAAGGCTAAGAAGAAAGTCAATGAAAAAATCCATCTCATGCATTAGAGGTAGTCACATAACATCCTAGGGGTAGTCATCTATCTAATCATATACAACTAAACAAATTGGGATGATTGAAGAGTCTTATTCACCAAGGGATATGATCACAAAATGATTGATGATGGGATGAAAAATCATGATTAGAAAACCCTCCATCCTTACCATGATATCTCTCTCTTCTAAAAAGGAAAATCATGTCCCATTAGTGCGAAGGAATCAGACATGTCTGTGGTGATAGTCAATCTGGGATATGACCATGGACAACCAATAAATACCCAATATGATGTCACATGTTTCCATAATGATGACCAAAAGGTCCATGTGAACCTCTCTCCACCAATCGATAGCTCGCACTGCTGGAAGATAAATAATACATAAGAAGCATTCCCTGTATGAACCTAAAGATGAAGGTATAGGGGTTATGCCTCAACTATAAGCATAATCTATAAAACCCATAGTATAGAGATAATGGAATGAAATGAAACTATGTCTACAAATACTAAAGAAAGAGTTTAAAACACACATATTTTACCTCTAATCATCTCATGTGCTCTGGGGTTATAAACAAGTGAAGCCTACAACATTTTGTGGCCCTAGTCACCACACCCTTGATCCTGACATGGACTTACTAGGTTCAATAGTGGAAGGATCTCATAACATCATTCACCAACCTTAAATAGTATTTCTCTTATTATTTATTTGCCTCACTGGGGACCACCTTGTCCTTTACTAGGAGATCCCTGAACATGATGTTGCCTCTTCCGTGGTGGTCCAGATGATATCTACCCATGCCGCTCGACACGTCATGTCAGGTAGTCTCATGATATGTTACCTCACCAATAAAAAATAAAGAACTACCACTCTTTGGGATGTCCTACTGCTCATCACATCCTCTGATCATGTACTTGTGTTTAATTTTTGTGAGGTCTCATATAAAATGATTATAGTTCCAGGAATCTACTAGCTACTACAAATGACATAGATATTTGGTTCCCACTTATAGGTCCATCTATCTAAAATAACTCAGATTTAAATCACACTATCACTAGTGTTGAATCTAGAAGAATTGACATGTGGGGATGCACAAGGGCACCAACCTGGAACGTATGTCTCTATTGAGTCCCTGTTCAAACTTCCATTCCCAGAAGTTGTCATCATATATCACGTCAATGGAGTACCATGTAAGGTTTGTGAACCTCATTGAATAATTAATCACAATAATACCTCCCAAATGTAGCTCTATAAGCTCAAGGATCCAAATTGAGTGAAAGAAGGAGGGGTTGTACTCCTCCTGGAATGGATATTAGAAGTCTTCTTATGGTAGTGTAGACTCATTATACATATGCATAACAAGACTCCACCAATTCCCAACTACTATTTAGAAAAGGCAAGATGAAAGTGTAAAAATCAGATGTTTGGGGTCCGAACAATATAGAATACAAATAACATTCACTCTATCTCATCATATGCTGCGTAAGATATGGGTTTCCATAGAACCTCAATGGCCTCTAGTGCTGGAATTGTGGAGCATTATATGCCTGCATATTTCCTCAGCATGCTCTGATGGAAATATCTCCTTCTCGATAGGTGTATGTGCTGCTACCTTCCCATATAGAAGAAAGGGTCATAGGATGGACCCTTATTTGTGGAAATTTTTCTCATGAGATTGTCTTCATGACCTAGAATATGTTTCTTGGATGACTATCGTCGCGGTGTCATCCCAAAAGTTATCAAGATATACCATGGTATGATTTATAAATATATATATATATATATCAATGATAGGAAATTGAATCAAGATGGAATGTGATAGAATCAATCATATATGATGAATGTACCATTGATCCGTGCAACCTATGTCTTAGTATGCTGAGTTGAAAAGCAGGTTGTTAGGGTCTGTGTGAATTGGATATGTCGGCTACCCACATCATCACTAGACTCCCTAGCCTGAGAGTTTCACATGAGACACTTTGAAACTATTTCCTTAAGCCCAACCAAGTCTTCTTATGTGAACTAGTCTAAAAAACATCCCTGGGAATGAAATTTCTTTGATACCATTATTTCATGACCTGATCCAAGATGGGGCTCTAGCTGTAACGACCCCAAGATCTCCTCCACATGCTAGGGGCGGCGACAAGAACTAAATGCATAAATAAGTTAGGGAGGAATTTTCTTATGTACATGTAAACGTACAAAAAATAATCTTGATGAAAAATTGAGGTGGGAATGAATAAAAGATGAAATAAAATTATAAAATAAACTAATCATGCATAACCTCTAGGGTGTACAAGACTATTCCAATGTAAACTGAAATGTATAGGCTCGAAATTCATGACCAGCCAAAAATATGCCCCAACCTAAAATTTCAGGAATATTAAACCAACAATATGGAATTGTTCTTGAATCCAATGCGATGACCATTACATTCAGTCTAAAGAATCAAGTATCCCTAAGTTCCATTGAAGTCACTGGAAACCTATCTATTGTCTTCATAAGACATGACACAAATATGAAAATCCTTATGTATGGGTAAGTATATACAAACACAATAGGACACCACAAATGGTGATGGGGAGTAGTAAGAGATATAATAGGAAGAAAGATAGTAGATTCAATATATAGTCAAAGATAATAGAACAAAACAAACCATATGTGGAGGTAACACTATCCATGTACAAGGGGATCAACACTATGAATAGATGAACCATCCATTTAATCTTTGACAACTATATAAGTAGAGTTGAATCATCCAACCACAAAAATCTAAATACTGAAAGAATGTGGAATACCCCTTACCTATTTCCCTCTGTAATAATAAGAGTAACCAAATACAAGGTTTTTATATAGAGATATGTATATATTCCTTGTCAACGGAAACCCAAATGAGAGAGTAATGGCATATCCATCTATTATATTAGCTTGATAAGAAGAGTGGAAAATTATTCCAAAATTCCATCAACAATTCACAACATATAACGCGTCTACCCCAAATTAAATATCCATGTAAATTCATGCCTCATCACTATGCCACATAGTCCATGGGCCACAATCTTGAATCAGAGGACCCTCACCCAAGTGAACCAAGGGATTCCACTCTGTATGTATATGTAGAGGACCCATGACCATGACGAAGGCGGTTTCCACTATGGTACCATGTGGACCTACACCCCATGATAATAAGTGGGTCTCAATATGTAAATTAGATAACCCACTACCAAGATGATTGGGGGGTTCAACACTTAAGGAATAGGACATGTGCCCTTGTACAATAGGGGGATCCACTTTGGTCATCAAGGGACCACTCTCTATTTGATTGTGTGTTTGACTGAGAAGTCGCAGTAGAGGACCCAATCCCCGACGATGGGGTTTTTAACTATAGTGGTTGGGGACTCACACCCTTGTGAGATAGGGGGTTACACTCTAGTATTCGAGGTCTGCCTCCCTACATGGAAGGTAATTACACTCATAAGGTAGCTATAGATGACTTGTTCCCATGTTGATGGGTGGTTCCACTATAATAATCTAGGACTCCTGCAACTCAGTAGTCATTAGTTAATTTTCCAAATCACTAATGTCACAGAGCATCACCTAAAAAAATCAACCCGACTAAAAATTTTAAACTCATATCACCTATGACATATCTGGGGGTACCATCTGGTTCTACATGGAATAAAATTAGGATAGACTACTCACAAGCCAAAATACATGTTGAAATGAAGAAGATATAGAATTTTTATATTTAATCAATAGGAACAAAGTGGTACACGATGTGTGAGGGGACCCACATGTCATGTGGTCATACACCACTATCTAGCTATGTCCCTAGATGGTAAACCACTCCAATCCCATGTAGTAGTACATGCAGTGCAGGTGGACTACATGGCATGTCAAGTATAACTGGGATTGGGTCATGTATTGTTGTCCATGTATGTGTACCTAACCCCATGTCAGTGTACTGACCCTATGTCTATATACTCTTTACATAACATGTTTCCTCCCATGGGGTGCTTCTGATGTGATGTAGCCTTGTCTGTTTACTCAGGTATATGATCGTGTACTTAGTTTTGTAGTTCAACAGGAGATTCCACCCATGCGATCCTCTACATGAGTTGTACAACTATGAAAGGGTAACATAAAATGTTGGGGGTATACACACCGTGTCATCCTTATGTTTTTTAATACACTTTTCATTATTGCTGAGGGGGATACACACTGTATGTTCATCCTTGTACATGGTATGTAGTCATATTTTATCAAATTTTTCAAGATCTTCTGATTCTCCACTAGCAACTCGAATCAATGTTCTCTACTTCATATCTGATGATATCTCTATCATAAACTTGTGTATTTAGACATATATTTCTGATTTCAGTCATCTTTTATTAGAAATATGCTATATTGTTCATCGAGTGTTCATCGTATGAACCATACATCACCAAGGCTTCCATCCTTCATGCATTGATATAAAATCATCAAAATGATCATCCATGGATCAAAACAAAACCATATCTACCACTTATTCATCAATATATTCTTTGTTTCTTGATCTTTCTTGGTTCTATGGGTCTGATCTGTATTAGTACCACCAATCAATTACAAACCGATATTGCGGTGTCCTACCTATGATGTGCACGAAGATGAATTAGGAGAAATAACTATAACAATGGTTTAGAAGATAATTTTTCAATTTCTCTTGTCAAAATTCTACAATGGTGATCTGAGGTTAGAACCTCATGAAACTAAATAAATATTTCAATACAAGGGAACATGAAACTAAATTAATATTTCAATACAAGGGAACATGAAATTGGCCCAATTGTCATAGATTCATGAACAAGTATGGTTCTCCCTAAATTTTAATAAAATGGCGTAAATCAGAAATTGAATAATTTTACATAGATTTTGGATCAATCATTGATGAAGAAAGTTCTCTCCAAATAGGAAGAGAGATCGCTGCATTTTTTGCATCTTTATCTGCTCAGTTTTAAAATTTAATCATCACCGGATGATATCCAAAAATATAGGGATAAAGGAGAGCGTCACTTGTGATTCTAGGATTATGAGGCTAACCTCAACCAATTCAGCATGATAGTAATCTTATAGATCATTTCACAACACCAAAATAAATAAATAAATAAATATAATAATTAATTGACTCACTAAATATACTTCCAATTAGTGAGGAGTCAAAAATCCCCACACAAACCCATTTTAGGTGGCACCTAATGTAAACACCAAGTTGTGGACTCAACGAGGGTCTTTTATTTCTATACCAAGATTCCTCCAAATATTTATCCCATTTTCATTAATAAGTATTAAATAGAAATATAAAATATATTTTATATTTTTATAAATTAATTTTGGGAACATGAAGCCTCAAAATCTCCCACCGTCTTAGCACCTAGCTCTAGAAATATATATATATATATATCTTTGAAAGCCTTACGAGAATAAAAATTAGGTCTATAAAAATATTTTTATAAGGAATGTAATGAAATATTGTAATTATATCTTCATTATGAAAATGTTGTTGAAACAATATATGGTCCTATTATGATCATTTTTAATGATATCAATGACCTCTTTCAAACTTCTGCATTTTATGGTTTTATGACAGTTAAATTTATCTAGACCACCCACTTTATTATAATTATTGATCCTTAAAAATCACTACAATTATTTATTTTTTCTTCAATGACCTTTTTTTCACATGGAACGTTTGTTCTCCTATGTTGAAACCTAGTTATGAATTAATTTGTGTAACCATTATGGTTCCAACATTATTTTTCTAAAAGGATTTTTTAGTATTCATTTTTAAGATGCATGTTTATATGAAATGAACTTTCACATTTTAAAATTTAGATAAACCAAAATAATTTTAATGGTGAAATTAATTTTAAGGGAAGGGGTATAATTTAACACCATAAGATTTTTTGGAATAGTTTTTATAAAATAATTTATTCATTTTGATATTTCAAATTTCTTACAATACTAAATATATATTATGTTACAATAAATTACTATGTTTTTCTTTTATTATATGGAAAAAAAGTTAAACTTTATTTACACACACTAATTAGAATAGATCTCAATATGTACAACACTATGTTTGGCTTGTGTTACACACAATACCGAGTTACTACAATAAAATGGGTGACATAGAAGGCTGTGTTTTACCAAAACTCAATTTAATATTAATAACATTATTAAAATATAATTATAGTTGTAATATAGCCATTATAATGATGAATATTAATGTGATTAATTATATTATTATAATATAGTTTATAAATTCATAGATGAAGAATTTTTTTTGGTGATAAATTAACTATAAATGAAAATAAAATTATTTTCTAAATATAAGAAATACTTTTTTAGAAAACTATATTTATGAAATCAAACACATTTTACCTCAATAATATAATTAGAACAATTTTGAAGTATAATTTTAATGATATATATATATATATATAAATACATATATTATATTCAATCAACTATTTAACATTCATCTAAAGTGTTTTCTAGAAAATAGATAAGAATAAAATCACTTTTATGCATAAAGATAAATATTATTATAAAAGGTAATTTCACCACATTTTATGTCCAGAATCATTTTAAATATAACTTTTGAAACATTCAAATTTTTTATTTTTAAAAATAAAATTCATTTCTGGAAGTCAAATATCATAGTTTTCATTGGCTAATTTTTGGGTATTTTTTTGATAAGTTTTACTTTATGATGAATAAATAAAAATAAAAAATTTATTTCAAAATTTATTTTTCAAATAATTTATTTATATAGTTAAACTATATCCTAATTTGGTTTTATTAGATAAATTTAAAATAAATTAATCAAATTTAGGTTATTATAACCAATTTCACAATGAAATTGTACATAAAAACATTTAAAACTATTAAACATTTTATCCTAAAACCCTGTTATCGCAACACGACTGTGATATTAATTTTAACTAATTTATTCCACTTATGTGTTTTGAATTTGAAAAAATGGACTTAATATTTTTAATACTAATAATTTATAATTTTAAAAAACTTAGACTCGTATTTTGATGAAATATATTTATTAATGTAATTAAAATTAAGTATAGTGGTTAAGGTAAACATTGGTTTACTTAAGGGTTAAATTTTGATATTAAGAGGCCAAACGACCTAGAATCATTTCCAAAAGTCATTTTTTATCCATATATCTAACAATTAACCAATTGGATATTTTTTAGGAAATAGTTTGAGGATCATCATGTAAGGGAGAACTCTCAATAGTGTTTAACTTTTTATATTTACAAAAATTCCCCTCAACCTCCTCTATAAAAGGGAACTCAACCACCTCACATCCTCACACCCCTAAATCCAATTTTTCTCAGACAAAACCTACCCAAATATCCTATAACTGTCTCTTAATTAATCTTATAATCATCTGTTTGCTCATAAATCCAACCAAGTAATCCCTTTGGTGTAAACCAAGAGGATTTTCTCAAAGAAGAGGTAACATCCTTCCTCGAGCTCTGTTGTTTTATTTTCAATCTCCACCACAACAAATATTCTTATTACATGACTATAAAATTTCCAAATAATCCTCAATAGACTGATATTTTTTTGTTATAAGGGTTTTACCTACACTTATAGACACATTCATCTAATGGTTAATTAACGTGTAGTTTATTTGTGTGTGATGAACTACTGATCGACAGAATGGCCCGAAAGCCTTAATTTTTTTATTATGTTTGATAATCCCCCTTTCAAGGGGTGAGGTGGAACCCTTAAAACCCTAGAAATCTTAGAGACAACTACATGGACCATTGGCCTTAGAGGGAATCACACAGGCCAGACAACTTGGAACTTCTCCTCCTGATCATGTCATGATATTAGCACTCCACCTTCACTGGGCAGGTGGGATAGCTATCTTGGGCAGAGCTGCACAGGCCCAATACTAATGGAAATTCAATACCCTCCCATTCATATAATTGTGGTTAGCTCTGCTCTAGTGAATTCTTATGGTCTGAACCTCATCTGGAGCCTTGTCCATTGTAGTCTGACTGGTACATCAGCATATTCATGTGGCCCGAAGTCCATGGGGTAATTTTAAGGCCTTAAGGTTTCCCAAATACTATGAAGGACAATTGTCTTGAAGACCTTAGATGGACCGAAAGACTTGCAGGACATGAGGACCAAACTAGTGGCCCAGAAGCCCAAATGGAAGAATAGTTCCTCCTGCTACACTACTGAACAGTGCCTGCTATAGTATAACTACAATACCTACTACAGTACTGCTATAGTACTACTACAGTAACCTAGAAATATGTCATCACCCAGATTTGATCTCGTGTCTCTTGGATGTAATTGCTGAGTCCTCACCAACTAGGATGAGGCTCATCTGTGCGAACTACCACCTCACAAAATGATGTTGCTTGTTATTCAATTACAACCTTTAATTGTTTTTACTTATGATGTTCACTTTGTTTTTTATATTTTGTATATGATATTTATTATGTGTTGATAATAATTTATTTTTTATGTAAAACATACATTCATGGTTTCCATTTTGTGTATATATGATAATTTCATTTATGGATGAATGGAATACCGCCTCCTAAAAGAGATGTGATTCGTTCACACGTTACATTGTATGTATTAATGATCGGTTTAGTGAACTTATATGAGATGTATAATATAATAATACTAATGTAGTTACTATATATATACACATTCCATTAACTTTTTTTCTTTCAATATAATAATATAAAGGGAAAAAGGTTCATTTGTATGTACGGCCTACTGTCTCCATGAATGGTGTATTAGATTTCACATTTCAATATTTTTTAGAATATTTTAAATAAATATATACTGAATATGTATTATATTTATCTTATGTTTTATTGTCTCAAAATTATAAAATCTTGATCAATATAACATGAACAAGAATTACAAGATACAACATATTTGATAAACTAAATAGATATTAACTGAAACTAAACATTAACATGGATTTTTTAATAAATAGGTAATATAATGAAATAACTAAATAAAATATCATATTATATATAATAATAATGATCTATAATAGATTTTTAATACACTTATATTCTTTTAGAATATGTTTTTACAAGTAAGACTTGAGTCAAGACATAAGGTAAGGGAATTTCATCTCAGTTTTTATTTCTCTTATATACATGTCATATCCACCACTCAATTATTTTGTTTGGTATATATACTGACCTATGACATTTTATATCATAAATTTAATTTATTTAATGATATTTAATTTTTTAATTTATGTTAATATTTCATTTGGATTATGATTCTAATGTTACTCACGTAGTAATGGTTTTCTCATCTCACTTTTTTCTATGAAATTTATACCTAATTCAACACTCATTTATTTTGTGTGGTGTATAAAATGACCATGAATATATTATGTAACTATTATACTTAAATTTTTTCTTATTTAATTATCCATTTTATAATTTCTCTTTCTTGGGGTTTACGTTTCAAAATTTATAAAAAATAGTGAAGTAATTTTGTCTCAATTTTTCTTGTTTGTGATACATTACAAGTTATGCACATATATTCTTCTTATGAGGCATGTAAAATAAACTTTTACATGTTATACCATAGATATAATTATTTTCATGATATTTTATTCTTAATATATTTTTATTTCCTTTCATAGGTATTTTTATTCATTTTTACAACATGGTAAGAGTTTATTACAACTATCTAATCGTTTATCAAGATAGTTTAGGATTATGATTTCATTGATGAAATATTATATAAAATGTTTCAATATCACTCATGAATTTTTATATTATTTTCTTCTTCATTAATTTTTCCTCTATTAGTGTCATTTTTACACTCTTTGGTACTTAAGATAATTCAAAAAATGTTTTTAAGAAATTACGAACCTATTTATCCCTTCAATCAGATACATGTATTATTCAAAATAAATATTTTCAAAAATGTTTTCAAAAATATAATTAAGATTTTATTTTGATAACAATTCCATAGAAAAAGGATTTAAATTTTATTTACGATTTTAAAAGATTCATTTATATATTTTCAAGAAATATTCAAAGAAGAATATTTTAAAAAAAGTTTCACATTTTAAAACAGTTTTTTCAAAGAAAAAATGGTATTATACACAAGAAATATTTTTAAATTATTTTTTTAAAATTATTTTACATCTAAGATGACATAATTTTGTGTTAATCAATCTTTTATAATATCTAAGGGTTCCATTAATATTCTTTCTTTGAATGGTTTATGTTTTGATTTCATGATGTAAATGAAACCCTTTTCTCCTTCACAAGTTATATTCTTGTCAAACACACTTATTTTCATGGGATATGTTTTGAGAAAATTATTATGAAACCTGTATATTTTTTCCATAGTTTATGTTATTATTACATTTTTATGAAAACAATTTCATTTCATGGTTTGTGATATGATTTTTTATGATCATGGGTAAAATGTATGTATGATATCATTATGAGATTGGTGGGACATATATCTCCCTCTAATGCATTTGGTAAAAAATTTATTATTATGAGATAATGATGGGAAACTTGTTAATAGGATTGACCGAAAATTGGAATCATTTGTTTCTTGATCCACTATGGGAATCATGTGTGCCATGATCCACCATAGGAAATATTTTTCATTTGATTCACAATGAGAAACAGATGTTTCCTAATCCAATATGGGAATCAGGCATGCCCGGGTCAACAATGAGAAATAAGTGTGTACTGATCCACTATGAGAAATGGGTGTGTCCTTATCCACTATGGGAAGTATGTGTGCCCTTATCCACTATGTTAAATGTCATGGTAGTTAATGTGGACACATGAAATGATTTTCAACATGTTTGATGGTGCCAAACTTATACGACATGAGCTTATAGTTCATGATTGGTTTATGAATATTTATCACCTGTACGATTAATTTCTGAGGAACTTACAATATTTATGTTTTGATTAATGTTTATGATATTTGATAGGAAGGGTATAACATTATAAGGTTTTTATCAAATTCTTTTAACCTTATGGTCATGATTATGCTTACATATCTCCTTTTTTACCCTTTCTAAGCATCTAATCTCACCTTTTTTTGTTTTTACTTCCCATGTATATGAATATATGTATTATATATTATGTTTATAATAAGGGGTATATAAATGAAAACATATTTGGAGATAAAGTATCTCACTTATGTTTCAGTTTCAATGTTTCCAAGTTTCCAAAATCACTAAACTGATACTTTCTTTGGGAATACATTTTTGTAATATATTGAGTATTCATAAAAATGTAGAAATTTCTATATTTTAATATTGGGTTGTTATACATGGTGCTCTATTTTCCTAAATATTCCATGTATCTTTTTCAATCTCCTTTTAATGATAGATTTTGTAATCTTTGAAGAACAGAATCTATTCATATTGAGAAACATAAATTTTTACCATCTATATTAATTTTTATGCTTTATATATGTGTTGTGTTTTTTTACTATGTTCATCTATAAAAAACAGTCTCCTATACTAAACTGGAGAGTTCCCAATAAACTATCCAAAACCTCTTCATTTTTATACCCACAGAAACCATTGGAGAGGTCATGTGTGATCTTTACTTGTTTTATCCCATCTATAACCATGGAAGAGAGTTTGTTCTTGGGAATCATTTTTTTTGCTATCTATAAATCTGAATCCAATTTTTGGATCATGTTTATTATTTATCAAACTACATGGTAATGGGTGATTTTTAATTTAATGGGATTATGTATTGACTTCTGGATGGGATCATTATTTTAATTTATTTGTGTTTTATTTATTTTTACATTCTAAATTTCAATGATTTAAAATTTTATATATTTTTTAATAGTTATTAAAACATTTACACTGATTGTTCATCACAATTTGGGTTGTACATAGAGTGTTATGTAAATTAATTTAGTATCAACAGTTAAAGGCATTTCAATGTTTTTATAACTTAGTACTAATCCCACTTTGATAAGCTATTTGAAAAGTACAATTATATATTTATAATATTTTCATTTATTGGTTGTTTTTATTAAATTTAGCGTTTTTACATTTAACTTCTTTTAATATAAATTCAATTGGGAACTCATTTCTCCCCTATGGAGTTACTCATGCCAAATTTTTTTTATAAGTCGATGTTATTTTTTATAATATATTTCTACTATTCTCATGTTTTCTCATATTCTTTTGATCTAATATTTTTTTAAATGTAGATAAATATTCAATTACTGAGTGCTTGGGATCAATACATTCTTATGTTTAAATTACTAGGGTTATGTAGATGATTATAACATATTATAGTCTATAAGGGAGTTTAGTGTGGCTCAATGATGGTCAAATGCTTA
Source organism: Viscum album (assembly GCA_963277665.1). Lineage (NCBI taxonomy): Eukaryota > Viridiplantae > Streptophyta > Magnoliopsida > Santalales > Viscaceae > Viscum > Viscum album. The sequence continues at coordinate 177,622,936 of OY728164.1, forward strand.
AAATTATCATAAAATAACTTTCTCATGTAGATGATCCAAAAATACACTATAATTATTATTTTTTATTTCATGATTATTATCACATGTAATATTTGGCATATGCAATGGTGAATAATAAAGAATTTTTTAACATATTTTATCTCACTTTTTATAAAATACAACAGTTGAAGAAAGATTTTTAGCACTAGAAAAAGGAGTACAAGTCTAGGGTGACTCAATTAGTATTGAACATGAGTTTAGTATTTTTTTAGGAAGAGTTTTTTATTTATTTTTAGGGATTTGGATTTGATTACACTACTGAATATCCTAGGGTTATGTCCACTTGTAAGAATTTTTTTTTGTAAATTGGTATTTCATTTAGTATTTGGTTTTCATTAGTATTGGATCCCTATTAAGATACTCGAAAATTGACGTGGTTGTGTCACAAATGAAAATAGGTGTAATCAACATGAAATTAACTATCTGAGTGTCAATTTATTCTTCACACAATTGATGATGTGTTTTCCAAAGACTATAAACCTAGATAGAAACTATATGGGGATATTCTTTAGTTTATCACATTCCCATTATTAAACATTATGAAGGATTTATATTGAATTATAAGATGTAATATATAACTAGTTAAATTAGTAAAACCAATAAGGAAATGATGATAGAAAACATATGTTAAACTGATCGATTTAATACTTAATCAAATTATATATTAGTTTTAATGAATGTATCATTTTTCTGAAATGAATCCATACATATAGAAGAGATTATAAGACTTTGTTTTCATAAGATCACTTATTTTAATTTTATTTTATTACCTCATTACAATTTTTTATTTAGTATTTGGTTTGTATGAAGACCATGAAAATGAAGTTGTAAAAGAGATTTCTCTAGAAACTCCTAAAAAATAAACTGTTAGAAAAAATGTTTCATGGGGTCACCAAAGATAGTGAACTAGATATCAAATTAAAAACCAAATCCTGAGGGATTTCTATCTTTTCAAAACCCTTAACTATTTCAATTGGGAGTAGTAAATAAAACGATGAGGACATAATTTATTTAAAAGGGTATGTAACAGTCCAACATTTTACTATATATCAGTCTTTTAAATAAATATAATGTGTTAAATTTATACTATTTACGAAAAACAAAATAAAACATAATATAGTTAACCTTAATAAAATAATAAAATATGATGTGAAAAATCAAATATAAAATTATAAAACAATAAATCCTGTAGTAGATTAAAAGATAAACTCATACATAATAAAAATCATATTTTTAAATTGAATAAATTTCATTATTATATATATATATATATATATATATTTATTGATGTATTCATTAAATATAAGGGTTATCATATAAATAATTAAGGAACTATGATAATTAATATTAAATTGTAGAAGGGAATTTTTAAAAATTACTATTAATAAAGTGAATCCTATTTTACATAAAAAATAAAAATATTTACATTTAATATAGTATTGTTAATAATATTAATATTTCTAACAAATTTAAAAATAAATTTGTTTGAAATACGGTAAATAACATTTAATGTTAAAATGTTTATTTTTTCTACAAATAATTTATTTCTATATATTTTTTATTTTATTTTCAATATTTTTTGTAAATTTTAGAATTTTAATTTTATAAAATAAACATCAATTTTTAATTTAACATATAAAAATTGGCTTTGATAATTTTTTTGACAATTTTGTGAAATTGATTAATTTTAAGGTAAATAGTGAAAAATATCAATTTTAAAAATAGAGTTACTTTATTTAATATATGATAATACAAGAATTATTTCCATACCTTTGAATCCCTTATCGATATAAAATATAAAACTATAGTTTAATATAAACCGTTTGAAAAAAATATTTAATTTATTGGACACATGTTTATCAATTTGAAATCATAATTTATATATTTTTTCTAAAATAAACTATTCTTATATGATTCTTTTTACTAATTATCTGCAATGTGGAAGTTGGTTTTGGAATCCTTTAAAGACAAAAAAATATTTTTTGGTTAATAATAAATAATTTTATGTCATATAATTCAACAATATTACTTATTTTATCTTAATAATATTTTCATGCATAAAATTAAACTCTTTATTAAAACAATTTTAGGTATTGTTTATGGTAAAATATTTTATAATTTATTTTCCAGACATTGTAATTTTTTATATTTATTAGATCATATTTTTAAAAATTATATACATATTATTTTATAACACTTATCTATAATTACACATTAGAATTCAATTAGTTAGTTAAAAATTAGTAACCACCAAAAAATGAAAAAATTGAAAAAATGAAAAATAAAATAGTAAATTTTTTAAAAACATGTTAGAAACATGTGTGAAAATGTATTGTTGAGTATTTATCAAACATACATATTTTAACACTTATTTATTTTTTATTATTGGATCCACCTGACCTTTAAATATTAACTTTATATTTAACATTATTTGCAAAATTCCACTTCTTTACCATATAAAAGGAGTCATCGCCACTTCACATCACTTTAGAACCAAGTCTCTTGGACTTGTCCAAAATATATAAAAATAAATCCCCAAAATATCTAACACTTCCTAGAATTTCTTATCTTCTCATAAGACTTCCTATAAAATTCATAATCCAATTTTTAATGGATCACATCCATGGCGTATAGTATAATTCCCTATTAATAATTTTTCAATAGTTTTATAATGTTTCTTCTTCTGTATCCTTTGAATATAATACAACCATGTTGAAGTAATAAATTTATTTTCTTATGAATTTTAAATTTTTGTTATTTATATTTTATAAAATTTCTGTTCCTAGTTCCCTACCACTTGAAAAATGAAAATGTCGCCTATGTTATGTAAAGAGTTCCACCTTAATAAGTGTCATGAGCCATTTTTTGTAGCCTCTTTGCATGGATGGTTTAATGGATGGTTTTAATAATTATGGATGTTACATGTATCATTAATATGATTTTAAAATTTTAATCCCATTCAAGAAATCATTATGTTCGATGGAAAAGTGAACATCACCCGTGTGTATGTGTGAACCCCATCTGGTATTAAAGTAACAAATTAAAAGTTTATAATAGTATTTTATTATATATAAATATCTCTCTAAATACAATTCAACGTGTGGAAAATATATAAATAATATCATTATTCTTTTTTAATAATGATACAATTCTAAATGTGTAAGGACCATGTCTTAAATATTACACACTCTGGGTACATTAAAGAGAAATTAAATTCTTATATTCCCAAATATCTTTTACGTGTATAGTTTTATAGAGTTAGGTCATAACTCTGGTATAAAAAATTCATATATTAGAAAGTGGATTATTTTTTCTAGTATCCATTTTCTCACGAAAAACACATTTAAAAAGAAACATGATGTCTCTTCATGACACATATTTAATATTTTAATCTTAGCATCATCATTGTCCCTACTCTTCATATGAAAAAAACATTAAAATAGGGTATTATCAGAAAAATTTTAATATAGGACATAAAAAGGAAGAAATAAACTGTTAGTCCCCAAATATTTCCAAAAACAAATCTGTTTTTCAAAATAAATATTTTTATTGAAACTAATATTTTTCTTCCCAGGAAACAAACTTCTATTCAAAAATATTTTCATAATGAACATAAAAATGAATCACATAGGAAAATATATGAGTAATAAATATTTTATTGAAATCATGAAAAGATCATAAATAGTTTTTCAAAAAGTTATACTTTTCAACCATATGAATTATCATATACTTAATTTTGCTTTATGATATCATAATATTCCTATAAAAAAACCCATATCAAGAATAGGTATATAATGTAAGTAACTTGTGGAATCATTTTCTGGTCACTCTTACAAATGGGATAACCTTCATAGTTTCCCATATAATAGTCATCACAATTACATAAAAATAACCATCAGGATTACAATTTGAATAACCATCATAGTATATTCCCATATTCTCTTTGGAGAAACCATATTTTCTCACTCTTTATTTTTACCCAATGCATTGGAGAGTAATAAATATCTCACCCACCCTTAATTTATAACAGAACAACCTACCGTAAAAAATAATGACTGGGTACATAATAAAATAAATAAAATCATTAATCATAATTTTTTTTGCACCCATAAGAAAACATTTTCTGATATTTAAATATATATTCCAATTTATAATCCCCTTTTGAAAATAACCTATATATAGGGAAAGATAGTTGGTAACATCCCTTCCCTCAACATTGTATTGATAAGTGATTGGGGTTCTATTTGGCCTTAGGTGATATCTCTTAACACCAGAGTCTTGAAATAAATTCAAAAGGCTTTAGGAACATATGTGGCATTACTTTACCTTTTAAATATAAAACATCATTACTCTATTGAAAATAAAAAACCAAAACTTTATGTGATGTATGAGTACTAAAATACCAATAACAAAATTTTCAAGCTAATATAATATATCATAGTACAAGTGGAAACCAAAATACACACTAAAAAAGAAATAACATACTATAAAACTAAAACTACCAAGTTACATAAACCAGCAAACCCAATCATCTCCAAGAAAAAACTCCACATGAATTTCCCATAGTATTAAGAATCATCACTAAATAAATGAGATACTATACCTTTACATATGTCTTAATAGACAACATATTTAAATTCACAATAGACCTGAAATAGTGGGTGAGTCTAAACCTAGTAGCATTTCCCCAACGTCTTCCCAACTCAAGCAACTAGATCCAAACTTATTGGAACAATTATATGAAATAGTTTTAAGAAGTAAATATAGTTTATATCAATTACATGATTATTTTATCAGTAATATTAAAAAATAATTAAAAAATTTCTCATTTTGAGTTAGCATATTATATTATATTCATAGACACACAAATACACACACACACTAGCTTGGCGTTACTATTAATGGCAGAACAAAACATCCATACTCCTTCCGACATTTAAGGTGGTACTTTATGACTTTTATCCATCCCACTCCACAAATACACAACTGGTTATACCAAAATAATTCCATGAAATTTTAATCAAAACATTTAGTTCATGAAATGATTTCAATTAATACTTTATCATCAAGATAATTTTTTTATTCAAAAAGATTGAAGAGTACAGAGAAGAACATAATGAAAAAAAGAAAAAAAAAATATAAAGCCTAAGGAGGCCTAAAATGGTGGAGCCCTAGGGTGGCCCCTTAAATGAGATCGACACCCTCGGTCTTCATAATCCCCATATTATGCAAAAAAGACATCCTTAAGACCATGAAAATCCAAATATTCTATGTGATCCGCAACTTTTCTCCCCTCCCTCCAAGTGTGGAGGACCTGAGTGCTGCTACTGAGAGAGAATTGACACCTTCTGATTACATAGATAATCGACCAACGTAAGATTCCATGTCCTCACAAAGAATTATGCATAATAAAGGAGTCTATCTCAAATTCACTAATATCCTTTCCCATCTTCCCACATAAGTTAAGGCTGCTGAGAATTTCAAAAGAATTTTATTTAAGATAGGAGTCCTCCCCCAGAGAGGTCGAGAACTGTAGGTAGACCAAACCACTTACATCCCGTAAAAACCCTCCTCCCCGCATATTCCCCAGGACAAAAGACCCATGTGTTCAGTTTCAAACCATAAGAGGGGGGCACCAGATAATCTAGTTACCTACATTGTTTTTGGTCGGATGAGCATGATGGACACATGAATTAAACTGGAGCATTGAAGGAGCCTACTTCCATTTCCGCACAGCCTTGTCCAAATCAATAACCATATTTATGGCCTAAAAAAATGACATGGGCCGACACAACCACCCCTTCATATATAACTTGTTTTTCGATCTCTCCAAATACACCAGATCCCCGCATTCAACACGGCTGAGTGAGCCAAAACATCCAGGCATTTACTGTCATGGCCAAAGAACCATCCCTCCAGGGAAGGGAGGCCAATCACGAAAGAAGTGGAGATCATAGTGAGATCTCCAAGTACACTCCACACATCATTAACCCATTCAATCTCAAGGAATATGTGTGTGGCTCTCACCATACTCTGAACCTTGCAGCACACACACCTAGAATCAGGGGTGATACCACAACACTGGATGTCTTCATCTATAAGGACATCCCCATTTCTGACCCTCCAGGTTAGACAATTGAACTTGGTGGGATTAATCTCCACCAAAAGAACCTCAGGCCATGCATGTTCCTAAAGCTGGTCATTGAAGATACAATGGAAACAGATAGATTAAAAAATCCCAGAGGTGGAATTTGAAAAGATGCATTGATCTGGATCCGGATTCAGTTCAATGAGATTGATGCTCTCCTATTTCTCCTTATTCAGAAAAACATTGGTGAAATAGGGGAAAAAACTGGCTTCCCAGAAATAGAGATCAGTGGCGGGACACCCATATAAAGCTATAACGTCGCTTCACCAGTTGTGTTGCAAGAACAAGATGTCTCCTCTCCCAACATTCCAATAAGAGTGAGTCCAAAGAGTAGTGATAGGAGGGATAGTAATAAAACTTGGTGACAAAGAGTTCCCCTATGCCCCCTCCTGAATAACGGATGATTAAATGTAAATGGTAATCCCTCCAAGGGTATGAAGTTCCAGGTCACTCCATGCAAGCTTGGGATGCATGTAAAATAGCGTATCCTCCATGCTACGCACACTGATACCACCCTCACTAACTAGTTTTTCAAACCCACTACAAGAGGCATAGTGTCTCTTACCTTCTAAGAGGGGACCCCAGAAGAAGTTGGTAAGTATCTTATCAATTTTTGTTGGTGAAACCCTTGAGAACCGGGATGGAAGAAACACCATACACCACAAAGGCCACAAGCACACTGTTAATCAAAGTTATCTATCCGCCGAAATATAAAAACTTATTCTTAAAATTAAGCACTCTATCTATGATTTTGGAGAGTATATTGTCAATATCCAAGATCTATAGTCTTCAAGAAGAAATGGGATCCCCCATATACTCCAAAGGAAGTTGACCCCACTGTATATCCAAATTCTTACTAAAATTAACATCTCACTCGACATTACACCTATCCGATATATAAAACATACACTAGTTTTTGTTGATGATATGTTAGTTATAGTGAAAATAAACATCAAGAAAATTGTTCAAACTATGAATAGATTTTCTTATACCATTCATAATTAATATCGTGTCATCTTCTAACATAAGGCGCGAAACCACCGGTGCCTTCAACCAATGAAGATAGTGTAGAATCCCCACCGAAAATATACTTTTGTGAATGAGGAAACTCAGGACATCCTGAATAAGAATAAATAATGAAAGTGATATGGGCTCTCCCTTCTATAGGCCTCGAGTTTGCTTAAAAATCCAAATTATTTCCACATAAAAGTCATCGATATCCATGAAGAGCTGAAGCAACGAAAGATGATATCAATGATACTAAAGTTGAGTCTTATACCTCCCAACACTCTATTGATTAATATTCACTCAATGAGATCATAGTCCTTATTAATATCAACACTAATGATCCTATTAGATCCTAGGGTCTTGAAATTAATGTCAAAAAGCATATCTGGAGCGAGGTCGATGACCACCTGGATCGATCTACCCTTAAAACCCCATTTAGTTCTAGAGAAACACAGAGATGGATATGAACCTCCACCATGGAGTTAATAATACAGGGAAAAGTATTATAAATAACATTTCACATTAATACCTGAAAATAATTAGAGATCGAGGTGGGGTTCTTGTTTTTAGGAAGAAGCACAATGGTAGTGGCGCATGAAACATTGGGAAGACTGCCCACGAAAGAAGTCCTAAATTATAACAATCAAGTCCTTATTCATAGTGTCCCATGAAGACATGTAAAAGAAACTTAGGAACACATCTGGGCCCTTAGCACTATCAGGATTCATGTGCATGAGGACACCCTTGATCTTCTTCTCAACTAGAACAGCCCCCATACATTCATTTTCATGAGCAGTAGTGAGAGAGAGAATCACTTCAAAAATATTTGAGGGCTTTGAGGGGTTCTCGGTGGGCATGCAATCATTAGGACTGGACAGAAGGTCTGTAAAAAAGGTATTGTCCAGGGGACCAAGAACATTGATGTCCTCCACGAAAAAGCCATCTTCTAGCTTAATATTTGGCTTGACCAGCCATCCCCCTCCTTTAAGCAAGAATGGAAGAAAGGAGAATTTGTATCATCCTCTTTTAACCATTTAATCCTTTCCCCATCTCTATCAAAATTCTTCTGTTTCAACACCATGTCTTCCATAGAATCCTTATTTCCTAAGATATCCACGTACACTTGGTCATCCCACATTTCCTCGATATGGGTCTCCAAACGTTCGACCTCCTGCATGGCATCCTCTAACCCCCACTAAAGATGAGGATCATCCATTCCAACTTGTGAAGACTAATTTTTAACCGGCGTAGTTAGTTATAGAAGCCTTCCCACTTGTTCCCATAGTATAGGTCATCCCAGTATTATTTGAAAGGTTGTGATAACCCAGGAGATCAGTCCATGACTGGCTAAATCTGAAGCACTCCATAGAAGAAAGAGAAGAAGCCATGGAAATGAAAAGTGACGAGTGATCAGAAATACCCTAAATCAAATGATCCACCTTGGTGCTGGAGAAAGTAGAGATATGCTAAATTTTATCCAATCAATGATCCAAATGGCACCATGAGTGGAAGTGGCCCCGTTGGTTATTAGCCCAAGTAAACTTTTCACCCACGAAGCCGAGGTTCAAAAGCCCTGTTGCTGCTATAAAGTGAAAAAAAATCAAGACTGACTTTCTTGGGGAATAGACCCCTACACTTCCATTCTATTGGGATCTCCACAACATTGAATTCACCCACAACCATCCATGATTCTGGACTAGGGTCAATCTTACGAAGATCCCCCCCAAAGCTCTCCTGTTAATGGTGATAACAACTTCCACAAACAGAATTCATGAAGAAAGAATCTAGACCCTTGGTAACCATAACAGTAATAAAAATATCCCCCACTTGAACCACATCCTCTATGCACATATTTTTCTAGAAGATTCATATGTTCCTAGTTATAGTATTAGACTACATGCTACCAGGAATTCTTATCTTCCTGCAATACTCCCCAATTCTGGATGGATGTTGTTTGTGGTTAAGAACATCCACCACCTCTACCTTGTGTTGGAAGATTTCTGAGGATAGAAAATCCAACTTAACCTGGGCGATGATTCCCAGAGTGTTCCATATGATCAGGGGAGTCATTGAAAAGAGAGATTCATGGGACTGGCTCCATAATTCTCAGCCATCTCAAAAAGGGAACGATATTCATCTCTTTGGTTTTAAGACAAAGACCTTGTACACACCAGTGGCTCTCCAGGCCGAGACATACCACATGCTATGGGTATTTACAAAGAACCACTCTTATGTTAACCCCATGTGGAAGGTGGGGAGGAAGTTCCTCTCTTACTAGGACTAGATAAACTTAAGGGGGACTTTCAGTAGAGAGCTGGGGTGAAATATTGTTGGAGATGGGAGAAATTCACCGAAGAGAACCCCTAATGCCTGAAAAACCTCTATAATAACCCAATCACATCCCCAAGGAGAAGTACCCAAGATTAGAGGAAAAGGTCATACGCTTCCAAAGTGATCGAAAGAAGTGAAACCAGATCATTCCTCACTATGATCCCACCTACTATAGATAGTTTCATGAAAGATGAAAAAGAACCATAGGTAGAGAAAACCTAGGTAGGAGGAAGACATCTTGCAACAAAATGAAAAATTGACCGACAAGACACTCCCAACTCCACATGCATGAATCTTATAGAGGTTTAAATAACCACATCACTAGGAAGGGGCACAAAAGCCATGGGGGCCTTCTGAACCAAAATCAGGGACACCATAGTTGGAACCAGAGAGTCCAGGACCACCACACGACCTCTAACCGCCAGCATAGGATAATCGTGAAATTAGCAATGCCATTATACTTGTAAGGAGTTCGGCTGGAGAAAACATCTTGAAAAATATATGGGTAGAACAAGGTAAGAAATATCATGGACCCAGGTAATGGTATCTTCGACAAAAATATAAGGCTTCTCTGATATGAGATGGGAATGGTCCCTCTCAACACATATGCAAGCTTCGGAAGTAGATAAGCCATGAATAGTAGCATCATTGAAATAAAAAAAGACCCTGAGGGATTCCTATATCAATTGGAAGCCCTGGAAGGATTATCCAGAACGACATTGTTGAGCTTTCCTTACCTTTTTGGGCCTCTATGGACCACACGGATAAATTGAGACTCCAACACCCCATTGATCTAGGAACCCTGGACCTGACATTTAGGAAGAACTCCTCTAATGTTAGGAAACAAAAAAAGAGAACCAATGGAGGGTCAATAATTGTGCTCGAAATGTAGACCATAGGATGAAACCCATCAAAGGGAAACAATGATCGGGATTTTGGTAGCCCTGAAGTGAGCCGTTAGAGTCTGTTTTAACCACTCTTTGGCCTCATTGAAAGTTGACCCTGTCATATCCAACCGAATGTGGTTAAACTCACATGATGACGGCACCAGCATAGAGATCGCTGCGAAGCAAAGAGAGCAGGAAACCGAAGATGATCTGAGAAGAGAATCCCGAAAGGAGACGCCAGCACTAGAGGTTTGTGGGGGCTCGAGAGTCCGATCTAGTATAATGGAGAGAAAGGGAGACATGGGAGCCGCCTAGGATCCCAGATGGATAGATCCTGAGGGACCACATGACGCGGGGGCCAGAACCAAGATTAAAAAGAAACAATTGGGACTTACAATAAAATATGGGCCTCAAATGCACTTTGATTTACCTAATGATAACTCATGGATAAAATTGAATTGTCTATCACAGATAGGTACTAAAAAGAATTCTGAATAATTGGTTATTAGGGAAAAATGAGTTGAATCGATTAATATAGAATATATACACAATTTAAAGTGGGATAACTATATAATACATATTTATGAATAATGGTTTGAAACAATGTGCACCACTCATGTAGTGATACTGTCTTAAATCTATAACTCACATAATTAGATCACACGATAAGAAAAACTGTCCATCAATGATGTTTATCCCTATTTTTGAAGAATTTAAATTTCCTCTGAGAACTCATAAGGTTTGGCTAAACCATATACCAACCATGTGCTTTCTTTGTTCCCAATATCTTCCCATTAATGGATTCCAGTATATGACATGTGATTTATGCTAACAATAAAAAAACCATGCACCTCTATAAAAGCATACAAAACAATCCAAAACCTCTATAAGGCGCCCAAAATATGTCCCAAAAATTATATAAGATCAAAATAAATGAAAAATGGTATTTGACCTGAAATTTGGGTTCAAAATTTCACCCACTATTAGAATTTACTTCCTTAGAATGTTGAAAACCATTGTTTTCTTAGAAGCGTTTAATAAAATATTCTTACATTTACCTCACATGCTCCCACGTTTCCTCTTGAATCTAAAAATGATGCAAAAATATCAACAATATGTCAATAATTTTACCATAATAGATTCTATTTATCCCCAATATCTATTTACACATGAATCATGTCACATCTGCATCTAGGTCAATAAGAACCCTTCAAATCACATGGTTAAGATCAATTTGGTATATTTTCTACTAAGATACATGAAACTCATTTACACTGAACTGTACCATGGTGGAAATTCTAATATACTAAACAACACAGTAACTCATTCATGTATATAAAAATTCATTAGGTATCAGAGAGACCAATTTACCTTTTTACAAAAATAACTATGCTCATTCCTTGTAGTGATTATCAAGAACACATGATAACTAACATCGAACAAAATCTATTGCCGATAATGATCCTTATTCAATGTATGATGACTTTGAGCCCTCTCCATCCTCTTTCTAATAAACTTGATCTTAATTTTTGTCTTTTTTACATGTCTTGGTCGATTTAGTGAAGTCTCACCTATTTCCAGCCAAAAAAGTGAATAAGGACAAGGGTTCCCATAAAACTATTCAAAAGGATTCATATGTGTCAAGTCTTAAAAACTGTTATTGTATGAGAAAATTACTAAATGAAAATTATATTCACATGATCCACTAAAATATATTACATAATCCATAATAATTTAATTCAATATTTTTATTGATCATTAAAACTATCCATTAATTTATGAATTTAGAGTTTCACTCCAAGACCACTATGTTCCCAGGGCTATTAAAAAAATTATATATAAAACTATAGTGGCTATCAGATACAATCCAGACTTAAGCACTATGAATATTTACTACATCCTGAATGTAGATTTTAGACAAGTATTCCACCATATTAGTTTCATGAATATCAGTTAATTAAGCCTCATTTGTGATCTGATTCACTATCACCAAAATTGAATCATTTTTCCTAACCTTGCTTGGTAAACTTGTTACCAAACCCATGGATATGTTCTATAATTCCAATATTGAAATTGGTAATGACTAAAAAAAGTATCTAGATAATATTGCTTATCCTTGACCTGATAACAATTAAGGCATCTATAGACATACAATTATACATGTCATTTCATTCCAACCCACAAAAAACTGTGTTTTTACCACTTTATACATGTTTTGTATTCCTGGATGAATAAAAAATCTTGAATGGAGGTGTGAACTAAGAAGATGTTCCAAAAAATATAATGCTATGTATAGACGATATAAAAAAATAAAAGATGATCTCCTATCAATATTTCAGCACTCATTGATCTCTAAACCATTATGCATTGACCTCAAATAAACACATTTAGTATAAAAATATAATAAACTATGACCTTATCAACCAAATAATGTATAAATAAATTTATAATGAAAATTAAAATAGCACCATGGTTCTAACAATCAAGATTAATATCCTATATAACTTATATTAGTTTTCATTGTTCTGAAGCATCTTTAACTAATATAGAATATTAATTCCTACTCAATGCATCCACCCTAGGTTTCCCTTTAACTGGTGTATACATCATGTTAAATTTAAGAAACTATAGATACTCAATCCATATGTGCTATTATAAATTTAAATCCCACTATAAGAAAATGTGTTTCAAAATTTTATGATACATAAACATTGTGAAATTATTACAAATAGAAAATGATTCCAAGTATTAAAATCATGAACAATGAAATCCTATTCTAGGTCATGTGTTGGGTAGTTCTCCTCATACAACCACAACTTCAATGAAACATAGGAAACATTGTGATCTCCTATCATGAGAACACTTATCAACCTAGATCCTGATGAATTATAATAGTCTACATATCCCCTTACATACTTTGGAAATGTTACGATAGGTGCTGATGTAAGTCTAACATTATGTTCATGAATGTATTTCTGACATTTCTGATTCAACAAGAATGAAATGAATTTACATATCAACTATTTCATTGTTGATTAAAAATCATAGATGTCACATAAATAATATATATAGTATCCCATTAATTCTAGGAATCTAAGTATCTCAAAGAAATTATTTGGTGGTTTCAAATATATTATTGCTTCTATCACATCAGGATCCAAAGAAATCCCTTTTCTAGAAATGAAATAGCCAAGAATTTTTACCCATTATATCAAGAAATCAAACTATGATAACATGGATTAGAAATGTTTTCCCTGTAGGATAAAGAAATCTATATCAAAGTGTTTCACATGATCCTTTTTCCCATAGTGTACACTAGTATATCAATAAAAAAACATAAACATAATAGAATCTAGATACTCCAGAAATATTCGATTCATCAATGATAAAAATATTATAGGTGAATTTGTAAGACCAAAAGAACAACTACATACTATTAATTAGCATATCTACTTCTGAAAGAGATAATTAGAACATCCACATTCCATAGTTTTAATTGTTGATATACCGAATGTATGTTAATTTTAGAGAACCACTGGAAACACCTCAATTAATCAAATAGATATTTGATTCATGGAATAGGATATAGATTATTTATCATAACTTTATTAACCTTATTATAATCCACAAAAAGTCTAATAGTTCTATCCGCATTCTTTGAAAACAAAATAGTGATTCCCATAGATATATTATTAGTAAAAAACCTTATAAATTCAAAATCCTTTGAATGAACTTCAAATTCCATCAATTATGTGGGTTTCATCCTATAATATTGAAGTGATACAATTCTATTCCCATGTAGTAGACCAATAGTATACATTACTTTTCATTTTAGTGTAAACCAAGACAAATTATTAGGAAATATATTAGTAAATTAGTATATGATAGTTTGAATATCACCACTCTATATGTCATATACTATCACTATCCATCATTGATACCCTGATACTTGGATACCCAAGACGACATTAACATAGCCTGTAGGGAATTCTCGATCCCCACAGTTTGTTGACAGGAACCTTACATCATACAAGAATAATGAGGGAATTATTTTTTTCACAAAATTGGGGAATAAAAATATGATACAAGTCGGTATTTGAACACTCCTCAAGGAGAAACTTCTATAAGTAAACAATGTAAAATAGTACTGAAGAAGATAGATAAACAGCTCAAACAAACCACTATGTTAACCAGACAGAGGTATTAGAATACATATATAATAAGGGGAAAATAACTCCACCTGTCACCACCACTACTCCATATTGTAAAGGGTCAATAACATTCTGCACCACTAAATGGATTTTTTATTTTCTCATAATGAGTAATAAATTCTACAAATTCTCAAAGGAAAGGTAGGTGTGAGAAATAATTCATTGTTGTGTAACACCAAATGTTCCATAATAGTTTCCATAACATTAAACCATTCATTTTTACAGTATAAAAAAGTAGTTGATGGTATAAAATTTCATTTTTTTATTTAAAATAAAAAAATATTTCTTTTAAATAGACATAAAACATTTCAAGCATGGATTAAATAATCATTTTAAATAAAATCATTTAAATATATTTCAGAATGATTTAAAAAATTTTGCAAACATTGTAATATATAATCTAATAATACTCAACAAGGACCATGGTCATATGTCCGGAATCATTTTAGTTTTTCGCTATTAGATCCTCAGACTTCTCAAATTAGAGATTACATTTAAACATATATGTATAAGCCCTTCACGAATAGGCTCAAAGGGAATATCAATATCCCATTGAGGATATACATGATGAACATTGTTTTTGTTAGATTATTCATAATCAATCAAATTATTATGGATCCAGGTCCAAGCCTACTTTTCCAAAATTACACACTAACATCACCGGCTTTCATGTAATCAATCAATTGATAAAAAAAGGTTAAATCATGTCATTTAAAATCAATCATCATTTATAATCCAATTAAAGAATTTTTAGTTTCAATATTCCTTTTACAAATCAAAACTAAATGATTGGTTTTTTATAATTTTTGGTTTTTTTCAATCCAAAACCAATCATTGGTTTTCATCATTTCAATTTGATCCATTTTTTTAAAAAATCTCAAATATTATAATCAATATAAAAATTTACCCCAAAATTAAAATACCATTAAAATTGGGATTTTTTTTCCAAAAATAAATCTCATTTCAAATTAAAACTTCAAATTAAATCTAATGAGGTTTTACAGAATCAATTGAATGCTATTTCAAACCACCATCCATTCAATCATAAAATATAATGATCAACGCCACAATGGGAGGGATAATGATGATATTAGGTGAAGAATATATGTGAATCATATCAAGAATAATGATCTAATAGGACAAGTATTAGATCATAAAAAACAATGTTTTGACCCATAAAAAAACAATGACCAAATAAATCTATACGAAGTGAATGAAGGAATATCTAATGAAATTATATGAGAGGAGATCCATTTAAAATAGCAGGATCCGATCTTCCACATGAAATTTTATTCGCTAATGGATAAGGTTGGGTGAGCCAAAATTTCATCTTAGTATCCACTAAGGAAGAAAATTTTATATTAGGGATGAGTCGAGGGAATAAGAAATTGAAACTTGGGGTTCATGAATTTGAAATTAGTTTTTATATAAAATAAAATGCATGAACATGGTTAGCTAGATGATGGCGCATGATCTGGAGAAACTATGTGCTAGTGTTGTTGCCATACTATTTGGGATGTATATTTTCCCATAGGTTGGTGTAGGGTTCAAGAAATCTTGCACTAATAATGCATTCCGAGAATGTCTACAAAAAAAAGACCCGAAATAAGGAGGATAAAAAAGGGTAAAGTAATTCCTAATTCAAGGTTATTGGATGTTACGAACTCCCTACTATAAAAATGTTATAACCACATATTTCCTTTAAAAAATATCCATATCAAAGAGATGAGTCAACCTCTCTCTAATAAGAGCCTCAATCTCCCCCAACTCATGAGAATTAGAACCATAATTCCATAGAACATGGAACATAGGTATTTTCCTCCCATGATGCACCTTTGTCTCAAAAT
The DNA here is from genome assembly GCA_963277665.1 of Viscum album. Classification (NCBI taxonomy): domain Eukaryota; kingdom Viridiplantae; phylum Streptophyta; class Magnoliopsida; order Santalales; family Viscaceae; genus Viscum; species Viscum album. The sequence goes on from OY728164.1 coordinate 177,639,407, forward strand.
AAAAAATAATGTCTTGATACTCAATCATTGATAAATTAGGCTCAATATCAAGTTCCTTAAAACTCAAGACATTATATGATCCATAATGATACTTCTAAATATATGCAGAAAGGAAGAAATTATATATCAATCTCATATGTGGAGGATGTGCAAACTGGTAAGCCACCTTCTCCACCTTCTCAATGACCAAAAAATGTCCCACAAAAAGAGGATAAATCTTCTCTTTACTATGAAGCTTTTGATGAACAAAATAATGTGAAGCTCTCAAATACACAATTTCACCAACTAAAAACTCCAACAGTCAACTATGATGTTCAATATATGATTTATATTTCCTCTATTCCATTAATATTATCATAGTAGTCTACTAAATAATTTCGTTACTCTCTTAAAACTATATCGCTCCAACCAAATATCACGAAAAAATATCAGACTAACATAAATGATATTTACATAGAAGGATATACAAGGCCTAAAAAATGATCCATCAAAAATTTGGAATGGTTACTATTGTTTAAAAAAAACAACCATTCCAAAATGGACATCCCAAGCCCCACCGAATATTGATGATGGAAGTATAGTGCATGCCATTAAAAATTTATAAAACCCATTTTGTATATCTATCCATTGGAGTATGATAAGACATTATCAATCTCACATGAGATCCCATTGCCTTCTGGGGGGCCACTCTAAAAAAAAGAGATGTGGGACATGGTTATATATCAGATACTATCACCAATGGAATACCAAGAATCATGAAAATATCTTGCATGGAGAGGCTTTCCAAGTCCTCAATATTTTTTTCAACACATATGGGTATAAAGTGAACTTATTCAGTTATCCAATCTATCACTACTCATATTGTGTTATTCTTTAAAGGGGAACAATGGAAACCAACCACAATGTCTATATAAATATTATCCCACATCCCTGTTGGCACGATAGGGGTTAAAGAAATATTAAATGTATCTTCTCCTTGTACTTGACCTATTAGAATATATAAATACATGAAACAATTTAAATGACATCCTTTATCATTTATAGACACTATAATTTTATCCACATATCATAGAACATATTTCTAGTACACTGTTGTAATTCCCACTAAGAAAAATGATAGTCACCCATCAAATATTTCCTCATGAATTAGAGAACAACATACTAGTCTTGGAAACACGTATTACCATCCATAGGGAATGACAACTCACCAATGGTCTCTCCACCATAAAGAGTGTTCCTAGTTCAATGAAATTAATCATCATGTTCGTGATCTCAATATATCATTTGAAAAATACAGGAGGTCAATATAATGATATTCAAGATAGCCTCATATTTACTCTCTAGGAATTCTAAATGAAACTATACAAAGAGATCAATCATGTTCCACTCTTATAATGATTATTTCAAAGAATGGGTCAGAATTGTCCTATTTAATGATTTGGTGATAGTATTCCCCTTTCTTGAGTTATATTAAATGCCAAAATCAAATGAAAGTATGTACTCCACCCAATGCCTCTGATGGAGATTCAAATATATTTTAGATAAGATATTACTCAATATTTTGAGTTCAAAAATGAGGGAAACCTTTACCTAAAAGGTATGTACACTAACTCTTAAGTGCATGAATCAAGGATTTGAGTTCAAGGTCATTTGTAGGATAATTATTCTCATGTGTTTTATTCCATTTAAATATATAGGAAATGATGTGATAAACTTTCATAATAACACATCCCAAACCTCAATTTGATTCATCAAAGAAGACCACATAGCCATATCTAGAATCTAGAGGAGTCAAAATAATAAAATAAGTCATACGAAGTTTTATCTCAAAAATGAACTCATACAATTATCATCTCACACAAAATTCACTCTATTCTATGTGAAAGAGTTTATTAGATAAGACAACATTGATAAATCCTATAAAAACAAGGGTAATACAACACTAAACCCAATATACTCGGAATCATTATAGATTCCATGTTCTGTGAAGACATGTCCTTAGAACATCACTTCACAAATCAAAAAAATGTGAATGATTGGATGAAGTTGATTATCTCTCAAGATTTACAACAAAACCCTCAAGTTACACAAATGATCCTCTATAGTTTTAGGATAATCTCAGTTGTAATCCCCAAAGAATAAAATTATTACATTGAGTTACTCATGGAAAATCATAATATTGAAATCCATGAAAACTATAGGATAAATGGATAGTCTAAACGGAAAGAAAATATATGCATTGCATATATTCATACTCCAAAATTTAGTTATTAGATTGAAATATTATTTAATTCACAATTGATGGTAGCTATATCGATGATAAATCTATGAGAACCAGTTTTACCTTTTCAACTGATAAAACTAAACTTCTATTTAAGGAAAAAAATATAATTTCCTTATTGTAACATGATTGAGCATCCGATAAACAACACATAGGCCTAGATTTCCATTCACATCCTTGGAAAGTGAATAGGTACCTCCTTGGGTTGTATTAACTGAAAAATAAAACCATTCTCAGGATAATAATCTAATTGATTATTAAAATCATTATGATTAGTTGGTACCATATGGTAATAAATAATAGATACTATTTGAGCACCATGTGTTAAATTTATAAAATACATATAACAACCCATACATTACATACATGGTTGTTACTTTAGAATTAAAGCATACTTATTACAACATATAAAAAAACAATGGTAGGACCATATAGGTATAGTGTCTTTAGAAATAGGGAAACATAATCAACTGGTTCATAAATCATCTACATTGTCTCTCATTTATTTCATCATATCTAGAGTCCCTTTTGGTGTATCCTACTTAATACCCTTCTCTATGACCTGGAGAAAATAAAACATACAAAAGGGATAGCTCAAATTCTCGGTAAGGGTAAACAAAAAAAATATCAATCATATCATATTCATCAGATCATAACATTTTTAAAATCTTAACCTGAAAAAGAGATCATAATATCATAACATGGGATAAATAAAAGTAGTGAAATGAAATCCCAATAAGCATAACATAAAACATGAAACATTGTGGAATACACACATAATCATAGAAAATAATTTCATACTAGTCAAGGCTCTTTGCCAAGACCATCATAGTGGAAAAAATCCATTACTGAACCGAGTTCACTCTTCATTTCAGTCCTGTATCACTGAATTGGATTGAATTTCCATTCCATCCATGTCATTATCATGAGATATAAATCTTTACCCAATGCATTGGTGGGAGATATAGGTCCCACCCATCTAACAATTAATCCATTCATATGTGTGCCACAAAATCATTAATCATATATCATAGCATGACCCATGTAACAAAAATGGGATTCATAAAGATCATGTCATCATAACATAATCCATAAAAAAATAATCAAATCGATGTAATAATAGGGATAAAAACAGAAACCTATATTATCTTATATGGAAAATAATTTTGATAAACCACTTGATCTCCATTCATGAGGAAAATATCTTTTCTTCTTCGAAAACATTTTTCCTTTTTCAACATGTCATAATATTTTAAACTAAAAGAAGTTAATTGACTATAAAATTGAAAACTTGTAAAGGATGCTTCATGGAAATAATTTTATATGAAATTATATAAATCCATTCATGCCATATAAGTTAAAAAAATAAACATTCTTCTCGTACTTTGGCTGGAAAAGTCAAAAAGTACCTCGTACTAAAAACGAAAAAACATTCCTTTCATATATTTTACTAAAATTTAACAAATAGGTAAAATTGGATTTAAAAAGTTGTAGTAGGATACAAATAATATTACATATTGATGAAACATGGATGCGGGTGATAAATATTCCCCAGTAATTACCGAAGTATAAACAAACTCGGATAAAAATTGAGATTGCGAGATTTCCCCTTACATTAGGTCCGATATTTTTCATACGTATCTGAACCTACTGTATAATAATTTAAATAATTTCATTGACTTATTATAGATCATATTTGTTGTTATAATATCATTTATGGTCATATTCTTATCTTCTTATTAGTAACATTTCATTGCTACTAGTTATTCGGGTGCTCATTGCTTTATGTTCTTATTCGTGTTTTGTAGAATAAATTCTTATTATTATTTTTAGGTTATAGATACATCATTTAAATAATGTTATTTGTATAATATATATCATATTCATTCATTCAATTCATTTATATAATCATTATTCAATGAAGATCATGTAGAACGAGTTGTATCACATCGTGGAGACGGTAGGCCGTACGTACACACGAGCGATGATATCGTTCCCATAATTATTGAATGGTATTGGAGTGTATGATGGAATGTATCAGAATTAGTATCATTTTATAATAACCATATATAGTTATCTGTTACACCATTATACCCATCCATGTAAGGTGGTGTTGGAAAAACATATTACACCACAGCGTGGAGACGATATTCCGTACGTACGCACGCGCAGTGATTTCATTTTCCGTAGGATGGATAGAAGGTGAAATAGGGTTGTTTCATATTTATAATAACATATCAGAATATTATTGATATGTATGTTATTAATTTATAATGAAACAAATAAATAAGAATAAGTATAAGAAGAAATAAATTGGAAAGGATCAGTAAAAAATATTACCTCTTCTTTGACGCACCTCTTCTTAACCTCCTCTTAGGGCACTAAAGTTGGTCCATGAAGAAGACCAGGACCACTAGTATGTTTCTAGGTAAGTGGAGAAGAAAAATAATTAGGGGTTGGCCGAGCTTGAAGGCTCAATGTGGTGTGAGGAGGAGAGGGAGGAGGTGCCCCTTTATAATGGAGGAGATGGGAAACTTTGGAATTAGAAGAAATATTAATTTATAATAAATTCCAAAACCACATAAAAACCTCAAAAAATAACTCAATTCGAAAATGATATGTGATAGGGTTGTAATATAATCAATCAATAAAATTTATACTTGTTTTGAATTTATTTTACACCTTATCAAATTGATTTATCCTTTTTTAATCTATTTAATTTTATTTGTGGTAATAATATTCTAAATTTTAAATTGATATAAATAATTACTTATGTGATTTTAATTATCCATAAATAGATACTTCATGAAATTTTAGACCATAAAAATAAAAATTTATAATTTTAAAATATTTTTGTTATTTTTAAAAAATTTCATAATATGTTATTTTTATAAAATTACAATAGTGTCAATTTTGAAACTATTTATTTTTTTGAATTTATATAAAATCTACATAGAGGAAATATTTGAACTAAATGATTTAATAGATTCATAAAATATCATATTTTTCTATAAAATTAGTGGATCAAATTAAATAGTTCATATAATATTTATTTTAATATTTTTAAAACCATTTATTTGATATTTCAACAATAAAATAATTTCAACATCACTATTGTGTCACCTTTAATGATAATTATTTAATCCCTAAAAATTTAAAATAAATTCACATGATGTATATAATTTCATTAACTTTCTGGAGACTTTTCATGTTCGAATGTTCATGAAGTTTACCACTAAATTATAATTGTTATACTTATAATATTTAAGAGAGTGACATGTTGTCACTTTCATTAGTTTTAATAATAATTACATTATTTTAATGGTAAAAGGTCCATTAAATGATTCTATTACGACAATTAAGTGATATGGGTAGACTTTTATTCATCCAATAGAATTTTGGAAAGTGTTAAAGTAATCATACAATCTTATTTTTACCCTTAATTATCTGATTTACCTTTAATTGTAGTAAATAAAAATTTTCGTAGTTACTATTCATAATATAAAAAAAGAAAAGAAACCTATTAAAATAATTTGGATGAACTAAAACAAAATATTGAATTCATTTTTCAAAATTCAAAACACAGAAGTTTCAGTAATTAATTTAAAATTAATCTCATTGTTTAGAAAACAGGTTTTAATAGTTAAAACATCACCAAAGATTGAAATGTTTTTACCTACGAATTCAATGTAAAATTAATTATAATGACAAAAATTATATTAAATGGTAAAAATATATTCTATTTATACTTTAAAACCATTCAATAATATATTTTAACAATATAAATTATTTGGATGAAAAAAGCTGTTTTCAATTAAAAATTAGAGTATTTTTACTATTCATCAAAATATGAAAGTTATCAGAAAAGTATCAAAACACTATCCAATGTAAATTTTAATATCTTCATTATAAGTAATAATTTTATTTTGTAAAATTGAACTTATAAACTTGACAAAAATTAGCTTTAAAATGGGTGCGCCATCAAATGGCGGAAAACTGCATTTTTGAAAAAAATAATTATATTTTCCAAAAAAATAATTTTTTTTCGTATCATTTGTAAAATGAATTATAATGTTATATATAATTAAAAATGTTGTTAATAATATTTATAATGGCTTATTTATATCACATTTTAATAAAATATCCCTGTTTAGTGATATTCGATATTGCGTACAACACACGCTATCGAGGAAGGTTGCTCTTGCGTATAACGCAAGCCAAACTAGTGTTGTGTCTAGTGAATGATTCCTTTGATGTTTTATATAACATAAGACATAAAAAATATACTTCTCATAAAATATTAGGGTGTTACATTCTACCCCCTTAAAATGAATTTCGCCATCAAAATTTGTCACTTCATAACATACAGATGAGGATACCTATCCCTCGTCATATTCTCAAGCTCCCATGTAGCTTATTCTAATTGGTGGTTCCTCCATAAAACTTTCACCAAGAAAGTGGTCTTGTTCCGTATAAATTTTTCACTACGATCCAGAATCTCTATCGGGTGTTCTTCATAAGAAATATAATGCTCCAGCGGTACAACTTCTTAGCTCAGTACATGTGAAGGATCATGTATGTACTTTCTCATGAGAGATACATGGAACACATAGTGAACTTGAGAGAGATTCGGTGGAAGTGTCAATCGATAAGCTACCTTCCCAACATGATCCAGTATTTCGAAAGGACTGATTTACCTAGGGATCAGCTTTCCCTTATTTCCAAATCTCATTACTCTCTTCCAAGGAGATATTCGTAAGAAGAATTTATCACCCACTTCAAACTCTAGGTATTTTCTTCGGTTGTTGACCTAACGTTTTTGTCGACTCTGATATGCTCTTATGTTTTGTTGAATAGATATTACCTTTTCTTTCATCTCATCAACAAGATCAAGTCCTAATAGCTTTATTTCCCCAATATCATCACAGCAAGTTGGAGTCCTGCATTTCTTTCCATAGAGAGCTTCATAAGGAGCCATCTGAATACTAGAGTGAAAGCTATTATTATTAGAAAATTCCACCAAAGGTAGGTGTTGATCCCAACCACATTTGAAATCCATAGAGCAAGATATTAACATATCTTCTAGAGTTTGAATTGTTCTCTCAGACTGACTGTCTGTCTGAGGATGATAAGCAGTGCGGAAACTCAACTCTGTATCTAAAGTATGCTGAAGAATTTGCCATAACTTCGAGGTAAACCGCGGATCCTGATCAGATATAATGGAAAGTGGTACTCAATGCAATATTACCACCTCCTTGACATATATCATGGTAAGCTCATCCAGAGTGAAATCTTCTCTAATAGCAATGAAGTGTGCCGACTTCGTAAGACGATCAACTATGACCCAGATTGCATTATTGCCTTTGGATTTTTTAGAAAGTCTGGTGACAAAGTCCATAGTGATGTTTTCCCATTTACATTCAGGTATGGGAAATGGTTGTAACATCCCCTTAGAATTCTGTCTGTCTTCTTTAACCTGTTGACTAACCAATCATCGAGAGATCTATTCAGGAACTTCTCTTTTCATGCCTTCCCACTAGAAGTACTCTTTCAGGTCGCTATACATCTTCATGCTTCCATGATGAATAGATAATGAAGAACTATTAGCCTCATCAAGCATCTCCTTCTTTAATTCTGGGATGGGAGGACACAAACCCGATTCCTGAACCTTATTATCCCATCGCAATCAAGGTTGAATTCATGAAAATTTCTCACCTTCTTTTATAACTCTACATCTTCTTTTTGTGCCTCTTTAATTTTCACATGTATAGATGGTTGATCACTCAGTTGAGAAAATTAGATTTTTCCCCTTCCATTATAATTCCATGATCCATCCTTTGTAAATCCACAAATATTGGATCTTTTGGGATCCTCATCATGGATATGCTAGCATTGTCTTGTCGACTTAATGCATCTGCCACCTTGTTTACCTTCCTAGGGTGATAATTAATTGAGTAGTCGTAGTCCTTAATCAACTCTGACCATCTTATTTGGCACATATTCAGCTCCTTTTTTCTGAAAATATACTTTAAACTTTTATGATCAGTATAAATATCACACCTTTCACCATAAATATAATGCCTCCATATTTTTAATGCAATGATTACTGCAGCTAACTCCAAATCCTCAGTTGGGTAATCATGCTCATGGATTTTCAACTGTCATGAGGCATAAGCTATCACCATATAATTTTTCATGAGAAAACAACCCTGTCCCTTCTTGGATGCATCACTGTAGATCAGAAAACATTCTCCACTATATGGAAGTGTGAGCACAGGTGCACTGGATAACCTACGTTTTAACTCTTTGAAGTTCTATTCACACTCCTCTGTCCAAACGAACGTAAATCTTTTTTGAGCCAACCTGGTGAGTGGATTAGATAACCTTGAAAAATATTTCACAAAACGTCGATAATATCCTTCTAGACCAAGAAAACTTTGGATCTCATTTACTGTTGTTGGTCTTGACCATCTTTCAATAACCACTATTTTTTGTTGGATCCACATATATCCCCTCTTTTGAGATTATGTGACCCAAAAATTAAACTTTTTTAAGCCAAAATTCACACTTGGTAAATTTGGCATTTATCTTCTCCTTTCTTATGGTCTTTAACACAATTTTTAAGTGATCTTCATGTTCTTCCTAGCTCTTTGAATGGAAAAGAATATCGTCTATAAAGACTACCACAAACTAATCATGATAGTCTCTAAAGACTATTCATTAGATCCATAAAGATAACAAGGTCATTAGTAAGACCAAAGGCATCACTATAAATTCATAGTGTCCATACCTTGTACGGAAAGCCGTAATTGATATATCCTCCTTTTTAACCCTTAATTGCTGATACCCTGAACGAAGATCAATCTTGGTAAAGTATTGAGCTCTGCATAGTTGGTCAAATAAGTCATCAATGCATGGGAGAGGATATTTTTTCTTGATAGTGATCTTATTAAGATCTTTATAATCAGTGCAAAGTCTCATTGATCCATATTTCTTCTTAACAAATAGGAAAAGTGATCCCCAAGGTGACACACCAAGGTGTATGAATCCTTTATCAAGATTCTCTTGGAGTTGCTTCTTCAATTCCTGAAACTCAATTGCGGCCATTCTATATGGTGTCTTTGAAATAAGCATAGCACCCGTTAAGTGTTGTATTGAAAACTCAACATCACAATTTTGTGGAAGACCTGGAAATTCCTCTGTAAATACATCATCAAACTCTCATACAATGGGAATATTCTTAATCGTGAGTTTCTCTCCAACCATTTGAGATAAATAACTTTCATTTTTTGGAATCAAGAACCATAATATGGAAAAAATTTCCACTGGAATGTTATATTCATCCTTGCATCGATAGATGATAGTAGATTGATCGGGAATATTAAATGTGATTTACCTTATTTGGAAGTTGATATTAGCTCTGTATAAATAAAGAAAATCCATGCCATTAATCACATCAAATTCCAATATAGCAAGGATCACAAGATTCTCAGGAAGAACTTTCCCACAAATTTCAATCAGAAAAGAATTGTATACTTTTGATGTGACTGTTGTGAAATTCCCTTAGAAAATTCTTCACAAATAAAAGAGTGGGTGGATCCAAAATCAGATAAAGCATTTTCTACTTTATTGTGCATGGTAAGTGTAACTTTCAGCACTTCGTTATCATACTCCCCATCGCCGATAAAAATTGCATGTTACTTTCCTTTGTCTTTGGCCTTAAGAGTTTGTTAACATTGATCATTATCAACAACACTTGGATTAGGGAATTGATTTGAATAATTCCCCATTTCCTTTCACTTGAATAATTGAAGTGTAGGGGGTGCATTCTGGGTATCCCTTTCTTTGTTCGCATCATTAGACGCCTTTTTCCCATTATTTCGACATTCAACTTCCTGATGACCTTCTTTTCCACACTTAAAACATTTACTTGTCCCTTTAAGAAAATTCTCTCCATGTTTCTTTCCACACTTTGATCATAAGGGAAAACTCATCTTCCTTTTAGTGTGGTCTTTAGATTTTCCATTGAATTCGGTTTTCCTCTTCTTATCAAACCCATATGATTGATGGGTTACTCCAATATCCATCTCAACTTTGAGAGCACATCGAACAATTTCCTCTTAGCCATTGAAGTACCTTATGGCTAATGCCCTTCAAAGATTTGGTTTTAAGCCACTAAAGAATCGATCGATTTTACTCTCAGGTTGGATAATAATTTCGGAAGCGTACCTTACAAGTTTTGTAAAATTTTCTTTGTAGGTACCAACCGATTCATCAACCTTTTGATTCAGATCAGGAAACTCCATCTCTATATTTGTTCGAAGAATATGAGGGACGTACTTATTGAAAAACATGTTCTTGAAAACATCCCATTCCATGGATTCAATTTCGTCTTGGGGCCTGGTATTCTTGATAAGATTCCACCATTGATCAGCTTCACCTTCCAAATGATATACTACTATGATGACTTTATTAGGTTCAGAACATTTTAGAACTGAAAATATCTTTTTAGTGGTACTTATCCATTATTCAGCCACTAATGGATAAGAAGACCCGCTGAATGAAGGTGGGCGCTACCTCATGAAGAATTAAATAGAATGTTTCTCCTTCCTTTTCTTGTTTGGAAGTCCTGCATGATTCATAGCTTGACAAAGCAATGTGATCATGGATACAAGATTTTTTATTCTAGATCCCATAAATTTTGGTTGCTCAAGGTGAAAATCATTGCATTTCTCGTCTCATTCAGCATTAACACGGTTCCATCGGGTTCCAGCCATTGACTAAAACCAAGAAGCATAGTTTGAGAAACACTAATCATAACTGGAAAACCACATAATCAAGAATATAATTTCACACTTTAGGTATTATCATAGGTTGTTCATGGCCATTTCTAAAACACTAATATTGTGTTCTATGTTTAGACATTTTCTTATAGTTCTTACTAAGGCTTTCACATCCTAGTTTCCAAAGGATGACTATAACATTCCTCTGATTCCAACTATAACGACCCATTATTTACATACATGGTTATTAATTCAGAATTTAATCATACTTATTACAACATATAACAAAACCATGATAAGACCGTATAGGTATAGTGTCTTTAGAAACTGGGAAACATAAACAACTAGTTTATAAGTCATATAAATTGTCTCTCGTTTATTTCATCATATCTAGAGTCCCTTTTGGCATATCCTACTTAATATTCTTCTTCCTGACATTGGGAAAAGAAAACATACAAAAGGGTGAGCTTAAATGCTCAGTAAGGGTAAACAACAAAATATCTATCATATCATATTCATAAGAACATAACATTTTGAAAATCTTAACATGAAAAATAAATCATAATATCATAACATGGGACAAATCATATCAGTGAAATGTAATCCAAATAATCATAACATAAAACATGAAACTTTTTTCAATACACACATAATCATAGAAAACATTTTCATATTATTCAAGTCTCTTTTCCAAGACCATCATAGCGGAAAAAAACCATTACTGAACCGAGTTCACTCCTTGTTCCAGTCCTGTATCACTGAACCGGATTAACTTTCCATTCCATCCATGTCTATCTCATGAGATATAAATCTTTACCCAATGCATTGGAGGTAGATATAGGTCCCACCCATCTCACAATGAAGCCATTCTTATGTGTTCCACAAAATCATGAATCATACATCATAGTATAACCCATGTAATAAAAATGGAATTCATAAAAATCATGTCGTTATAACATAATCCATAATAACATAATCAAATAAATGTAATAATATGTATATAAACACAAACCTATATTATCTTAGATGGAAAATAATTTTGACAAATGACTTGAACTCCATTCCTGAGGAAAATATCCTTTCTTCTTCAATTTTTTTTACTTTTTCAATATGTCATACAATTTTAAACTAAAAGAAGTTAATTGAAAATAAACATGAATAATTGTAAAGGATACTTTAAGGAAATAATTTTATATGAAATTATATAAATCCATTCATTCCTTATAAGTTAAAAAAAATCATTCTTCTCGTACTTTGGCCGGAAAAGTCAAAAAGTACCTCGTACTAAAAACAACAAAATATTCCTTTCATATATTTTACTAAAAATTCACCAATAGGTAAAATTGGATTTAAAAAAATTTAGGAGGATAGATATTATATTACATATTGATGAAAAATGTATGGGGATGATAAATATTCCCTTGTAATTACCGAAGTATAAACAATCTCGGATAAAATTGAGATTGCAAGATTTTCCCTTACCTTAGGTCTGATATGCTTCATACGTATCTGAACCTCCTGCATAATGATTTGAATAATTTCATTGACTTATTACAGAATCATACTCATTACTATGATATCACTTATGGTCATATTATTATCTTCTTATTATTAATATTTCATTGAAACTTGTTATTCGGGTGCTCATGGCTTTATGTTCTTATGTGTGTTTTGTCGAATAAATTCTTATTACTATTTTTAGGTTATAGATAAATAATTTAAGGAATTATATTAGTATAATATATATCATATTAATTCATTCAATTCATTTATATAATCATTATTCACTGAAGATCATGTAGAATGAGTCGCATCACATCGTGGAGACGGTAGACCGTACGTATGCACGAGCGATGATATCGTTCCCATAATTACAGAATAGTATCGGAGTGGATGGTGGAGTGTATCAGAATTAGTATCATGTTATAATAACCATATATAGTTATTCTTTACACCATTATACCCATCCATGTAATGTGGTTTTGGAAAAATAGATTACACCATAGCGTGGAGACGGTATTCCGTACGTACGCACGCACGATGATGTCATTTTCCATAGGATGGATAGAAGGTGAAATAGGTTTGTTTCATATTTATAATAACATATAACTAATTGTTTGATACTGATCTTATTAATTTATTATGAAAAAAATAAATAAGAAGAAGTAGAAGATGAAATAAATTGGAAAGAATCGTTAAAGGATATTACCTCTTCTTTGACGCGCCTCTTCTTAACCTCCTCTTTGGGCCCCAAAGATGGACTTTGAAGAAGACAAAGACCTCTATAATGTTTCTAGGGAAGTATAGAAGAGAATTATTTAGGGTTTTTCCGTGCTTAAAGGATCAAAGTGGTGTGAGGAGGAGAGGGAGGAGGTTCCCTTTTATAAGGGAGAAGAGGGGCACCTTTGGATTTATAAGAATTATTAACTTATAATAAATTCAAACCCCACATAGAATCCTCAAAAAATGACTAAATTATAAGATGAGATGAGATAGGGCTGTAATATTATCTACCAATAAAATTTATACATGTTGTGAATTTATTTTAAACCTTATCAAACTGATTTATCCTTATTTAATCTGTTTAATTTTATTTAAAGTAATAATTATCTAAATATTAAATTGATATAAATAATTACTTTTGTGCTGTGAATTATTAATAATTAAATAATTTATGACATTTTAGAGCATATAAATTTAAATTTATAATTTGTAAATATTTTTTTTGATTTCTATACAACTTCATAATATGTTATTTTTATAAAATAACAATAGTGTCAATTTTGACACTATTTAGTTTTTTGAATTTAAATAAAATCTACTTAGAGGTTATATTCGAAATAAAAACGTTAATAGATTCATAACATGTTATACTTGTCAAAAAAGTAGGGGATCACATTAAATAGTTTATATAATATTTATTTTAATATTTTTAAAACCATTTATTTGATATTTCAATCAATAAAATAATTTTGACATCACTATTGTGTCACCTTTAAGGATAATTATTTAATCCCTAAAATTTAAAATAAATTCACATGATGTAGATAACTTTATTAGATTTTTGGAGACTATTCATGTATGAAGATTCATGAAGTTTGTCACTAAATTAAAATTATTATACTTATAAGATCTAAGGGAGTGACACGTTGTCACTATCTTTAGATTTAATAATAATTACATCATTTTCATGGAAAAAGATCAATGAAATTAATCTATTACGACACTTAGGTGATATTGTTAGAATTTTTTCCATCCAATAGAATTTTGGGAAGTGTTAAGGTAATTTTACAATCTTATTTTTTCCCTTAATTACCCGATTTACCTTTAACTTTAGTAAATAAAAATTACCGTAGTTAAAATTCATAATAAAAAAAATAAAAAAACCTATTAAAATAATTTAGACCCACTGAATCCAAATATGGAATCCATTTTTCAAAATTAAAAACACCGAAGTTTCAGTAATTAATTTAAAATTAATCCCATTGTTAAGAAAACGGGTTTTAAAAGTTAAAACACTGCCAAAGATTGAAATGTTTTTACCTATGAATTCAATGTAAAATTAATTCCAAATGACATACATTATATTAAATGGTAAAAATACATCTATTTATACTTTAAAACCATTAAATATTATATTTTAACCATATAAATTATTTTGATGAAAAATGTTGTTTTCAATTAAATATTTGCGTATTTTTACTATTCATCAAAATATGAAAGTTATCAGAAAAGTTTCAAAACATTATCCAATGTAAATTATTATATCTTGATTCAAAGGAATAATTTTATTTTGTAAAATTGAACTTATAAACTTGTCAAAATTAGCTTTAAAATGGGTGCGCCATTAAAAGGAGGAAAACTGCATTTTTGAAAAAAATAATTCTTTTATCCGAAAAATTGATTTTTTTTCTCGCATCATCTGTAAATAAATTCTAATGTTATATAAAATTAAAAATGTTGTAAATACTATTTATAATGTCTCCTTTATATAAAATTTTAATAACATATCATTGTTTAGTGAATCTCGATATTGCGTACAACACACGCTATCAAGGAAGTTTTCTCTTGCGTATAACGCAAGCCAAGCTAGTGTTGTGTGTAGTGAAAGATTTCTTTGATGTTGTGTATAACATAATACATAAAAAAATATACTTCTCCTAAAATATCAGGGTGTTACAATACTCGACATCTATTATGGGTGGAATTCTAGTGAAAACAAAATGGGAAACATTGGGAAACATGATGATAACTGTAGGTATATCATCACTCAATTATTATCACTATTTTTCAAAATAAAACACTATTATTAAACAACCCAAGATTATTAAAAATGGTCCTTCTGTACTCGATCTCGAGTCCCATTCTCTATATAAGACATGGTCCACCCCCATAGGTAGGGTAAAAGAGACTACCAAAGATAACAGACAATGATGGATAAATGAATGATTAGCCAATACATCATGAGAATGATGTTTGGATATTTTTTTATTTAGATTGAGTAAATTCTAGGAAAACACAATCATTAATAAATTTAAAAAATGATAGATAATGGAGACACTTCTCACTCTTCATTCTGAAGGGAATAGTAATATTCATCCCATAAGTGAAATTATATGTATGAAGTGTTATAAAATCAAAAACATGGGTCGATATGAATGAGTGAGATTTAATGGTATCAAATAAGTCAACCAATAAGGATGAAGCTATTGTGATAGAATCTCTCACGGTCAGTGGACCCATGTCAACTTTCTCTGTATCCTCTTCTTATATGTGAAACAACATCATTCGGGATGCATGAAACTTGAACAACCGAAAAAATTATCATCTTCAAGGAATAATTCATAACCTAAACCTAGAATTCCACATTAAAAATTGGGCCTCACTAGTTGCACATATGCCTATCATTCACACGACTATTGTGTCCTAACCCGCTAGGAACAACTTGTTGTACCGCTGACAAGTTGTCCACTACCAAAGTCCAACCCACATGCCCAAACCAATTAATATAATAATTATTGTCCCCAAAGGTAAAAACATCTCTTTTAGTGTCCTTTTCACTCACTCACCCACATAATTAGAAACTTAGTAGGAGGTCACCCATATTGATCAATACTTCAGGATGACCACACTTAACTATGGAGTTCTAATCAAGTAGGCTACTGGAAAGAGGTGACTATAACCTAAATTATTACAAGAATAAAGAGGGAAATTTTTTTTCAAAAAATAGTGGATGGAAAATAAAAAAAATTAGATGAAAATAATCTTGGAAAAAGAACCGGAAGTCAAATGGGTAAAACTGTACCTAAGAAGATAGATATAAAACTCAATGAAAACCATAATGTCAACCAGAAAAGGTCTTTGTGTCCTTGTGTGAAAAATGGAAAATAGATGAACCAGTCACCATCCCCATTCTATTATCCAAAGTATCAAGAACATCCACCACCTACAACTATTGTGCTCTCTTTTCTTAGACCTAGAATAGGAAAATCTACAAATTCCCCAAAGAAAATGTTGGGTGTGAGCTCTAAATCCAAATAGTCCCTCACCAAATGTTCCCTCTTACCATAATAATAATCTAATCATAATTTAACTTTAAATTTAAATTTTCATGGAATAACATATAATTTATATATTAAAAAAACATGATTTCTTGTCAATATATGGAAAATATTTAAAACACGGATTAAATAACCATTTTTTATAAATGCATTTTTATAATTAATTATTTAGATTAAAACTGATCTAAAAAATATAGAATATATTAAAATCATAAAAATAAACCACCATAGTCATCCACCCTATGGTATGTTAGTTTCTAGCTATAGGATCCTCACATTTTAAAAATAAGTGATCACTACTAAACATGTGTGACCGTGTTCTTTTGGCTCAGGCCGAATAGGACTCATCAATATCCCAATAATGATAAGCATGTTGAACATTGTTTCTTTTAGTGTTTTCATCATCTATCCATTTTAATCGGATCAAGATCCTTGGGTTCTAGTCCCAAAAAATCCACTAACTACCTATGATCTCATGTGATATATCAATCAATAAACAATGGGGAAATCATCTCATTACAAGTCATTGATAATATACAATTCTATTTCCCAATTTCTAGTTTTAATATGTGGTTTTAATTTGAAATCCAAAACATGGGATTTATATAATTTCATGAATTTTAAATCTAAAACCAATATTAGGTTTTAATTATTTCAATTTAATCCATTTTTCTAAAAAAAATTGATATCTTTTCATCAATTCCATCAATTTCAAAATTCACTAATCTATTCCAGTTCCCTTGGAATTGGGGTTTTTTTTTTCAAAATCATTTTCATTTAAAATTAAATTTCAAATCATATAAAATACATTTTTCATAAATAAATTGAAATATATTTTATAAAATCAATCAATTCATGTTTCAAGTATATTTAAAATCACAATTGGAACAACCAACAATAAATTATAAAATAAAATGATCAATTATCACAATGGGAGTTCCAAATGATAATCAAATGTAAGGAATATATATTAATTGGATATAGAATAAATATATAATAAGTAATTAATGAGATCTATAAAAATTTATTTTATATCCATAATTTTTTTTATCTAATAATATCTAAGGAGGAGATGAAATAAAATCAGAACAAACTATGCAGGATGAGATCCACTTACTAGAGAGGGATTAGATCTTCCACCTGAACTTCAATTCACAAAAGGTTGAGCTTAGAATATCCAAAATTGCATCTTGAGAGACTTTAAGTAATCAAAAATCATATTATGAATGATATTATAGGTTAGTAAACATAAATGGTGGGATCATAAATTTAAAATTAACTTTTTAATTAATTAAAGGTTGCACTGATGGTTAGCTGGAGGGGTCATACAGTTAAGGAAAACCCTTCTCTATCCATGTCTACCTATAATTTTGGTCACATAGTTTCACCTATGTGGGTTAATGGTTCAAGAAACCACATCCCCAACGTGCATTATACACTTCCAAGTGGTGAAAAAGTTTCACTAATGGTTGTACGATTTTCAAAAAACATACACCAAACACAAACTTCCCAAAATGCATCCAAACAGTTTCAAAATAAACTTGAACAATCCAAAATAATAATTGAAATAAATGGGATCTAAACAATGGTAATGTAATTCCAAAAACATAGTAATGGTATTTTACATCTTCATATTCCAAGGTATGCACCTACATGTGATAATAGATGGTTCCTACCATTGGGTTAACAATTCCCTGTCTACATTCAATTATATTTCACTCCCTTCTAAATATACGATCAACAACATCTAGAGATGTGAAACCAATAATTTGGGCATATAATTATATTTTATATATGAATGATGTCAATTAATCCATACCAAAAACTAGTTATAGACATCCATCTCAAGACTAGATAAAACCAAAAGAAACTCATCACCATCAATAGTTAGAGAAAAAGATTTACACGAGAAGGCTCGACACCGACTATGGTCAAGATTAGTTTTATGTTACAAAACATATGGCGTCACATCCAGATGAAAACTCCTGTTATCTTTAACATAAGAATAATTAAATGAGGTGGATGAAACCCTATCAAATAAATCTTGTGTAATTGTATTATTCAAAAGAATCATACCTCTCAATGTTAATGGACATGACTAATCATCAACAATCACATTGTCAGCTCCATGTAGTTTATTACATTCTACATTTATCTATATATTAACCTATTTGGATTTTACTATTTTTGGATTCCTGGAGTTCCTTGAATTCACCTTGGATAACTCAGTTCTAATGAAGGGAATTATTATAATTCTCACATCCCATTGTAGCATACGATTCTTGAGAAACATGAGACCTATCTCTAGAACTCGATCTTGGATAAATGCACTGATAACACGGAAGATATCCCATATTGTTGAAATTATGAAATTCTCTAGGTGTTTCCATATATTCTCTATTGATGTGATCAAGTAAAAAAACTCCATAAATGTAATGTCTCCGATTTTTCCATGTTTTATTTTAATATTATGTGGGAATTGTTTCGAGACCAGGCTTCAAGACAGCATGCGGTTCCGAGGCATGGTGATCCCAGAACAAATGTTTGAATTAAATTAAATAATTTAAATTACGCACGCGTGATTTTTTCTTGAGAAAGAGGAATAACTCTTGAACGGATGCTCGGATCAGAAATATGAGTGCACCGTTGCTTCCAGAGAACCGGGTTTACCCTAGAAGAGACATAACATCGGTTGGTGCAGACCGGTGGTGAAATCTGGTTTTTGGATGTAACAATAACAAAATATTTATGAAAACATTTTATTAAAGTTTCTTCGCTGCAAGAAAATATTTATCTATTATCCTTTTTAAATAAAGTCTTGAGCAGGGGTCCACGGTTACAGAGCTCATAACCCTGAAACCCATGGAGGCTCAGGAATGTTCTAGAGAAAACCCCCAACGCGACGACGACGTTCTTGAAGGATTTCACCGGCGATGATGACGAGGTGACCAGATCTTTACCAATGAGTGTCGTGGATTAGGGTAGGGTGTTTGATCTATTTGTGATATCTTTCATATTCTTGATTCCTACGACGAACGCGGACTAATCCACAAACCAATTAGCCCGTGGATCGATCGTAATTAAGGGATGGTCTTTTGCGGTGATTTTTTGGGAAATTGACCCATGTTGATTTATTATTGTTGATTTCTGCTCTATTTAGGCCTATTAATGGGATCGGATCAATGCCGAGAAGAACGACGGTGGACGTTCGTTCTTCAAATTGATTCATTGGATTTTCTTTCCCTTTGTCTTTCGTGCGTTCTTCGCGGGGCAATGAACAATTGATTGTTGCACGTCTGTTCTGTGATGCAATAATCCCAAATTGAAGAATCGACACTGCAGTGATCTTGCAGAGGTGTGACGATGGTTTCAGCGAATGGATCGAAGCGGATCAAAAGATATCGTTCTTCGAACGATTTCCGCACAGGTGGACGGAATCGGATTTCGGAGCCGATCGAAGGCATGAAACCCATGGATTTGGCATCATGATGATGAGGCGACCTAGAATCCTATGTTTCACAACAAACAGAAAACATAATCAAAAACCAGATGATCGACTGAGGCGTAGAGGAGGAAGACATCGTTATGGAAAAATCCCGGCTACACGGCTTGTAGTATGGACTACATGGCATGTGTTTGTCGGGGACCACCTGGCGTGTACTCTGAGAGTACACAGACACTGGTTGGGTACATGACCAAGGACACGACATGTATACTTTTTCCCAGCCATACAAGGCCAGATACATGGGACACCGCATGTACTGGTACATGGGCATGGCGACACGGACATAGACCATGCACGAGAACATAGCCAGCATACACGGAGCGAGCCCAGGTGTTCGAAAACAGCGTGTAATCCAAGTACACGTCATGTAGTGACTTTTTATATAACACGCCTAAAGACACGGGCTGTTTACATAGGCAGTACCTGGAGTCAAGGAACACAACGTGTGATCCTACTACATGCCGTGTTGTATAGTTTCACAAAACTTGGACGGATGACACGGGCTGTTTACACGAGAAGTACCCAGGGTCAAGGAACATTGTGTGTAACCATACTACACACCATGTAACTTATTTTACATGTCTTGATCCAGTTGTCTTATGTTACTTGTACTAGTTTCCTTAGGGTTCGTCCCCTTGGTCCTTCTCCTGGAGGTTTCCAGTATCATTTCCAACGTGAAGGAGTATAATCTCTTCAGCTGGACTTCCTGAATAGAGTTGTTGGAATACCCTATATGAGACTTGGAGTTGGATCTTATATTCATTCCTGGAAACCTTGGTAGAGTTATTGGTATCAACATGACCAACTTTACCCCAGCGTCGACCCTCTGTTTAGTGGATTATTTCAGACTGAGTTGTTGGAATCACCCCATGGCTATTTGCTGTGATCCTCATCTAAGCATCTTGATCTCAAATACTTGTGGAGTGTGTTCACCCAGAACAAGTACTTCGTATATCTCTCTTCATACCTAGGAGTGTGTTCTCCATGTTACATGCTTAGTGGAATCGTCGAGCAAGATCCTAGTGGTGGTATAACGATAGTCGATCGTGTATGAATAAATTAGGATATTCTTGTTATATGTTCTGTAGACATATATTGTGTGGAGCTGACTCTATCATTCCTTTGTGGTATTTTCGTTTTTTCATTCCTTTGTGGTTTCGGGGTGCCCTACTAGGTATTGTTATACTCACCCCTGAACAGGGTTTGCTGGCACTTGTCGTGTCTTGTGCAGACAAGTGATCCTTTGAAAGGATTCTAGGAGGACCAGTACCGAATAGTGTTCAGTGAGCTCGGACAGAATGAGGTGTGTTCCTGTGGCTACAGATTGCTGTACCAGTACCATTCATTACAGGTTGGACTTTGTTGTAGACTCTCTTATGGTGGGATTGTACTTTTGGCCTAGGGTTTTACACTTGTTGTACTTTACTTTCCTATCGTACTGTGTTAGTTGGGATTTTTAGTGTATTAATGCATTTCCATTTTAATAGTTTTTACATTCAGCTTTGTGGGCTTGTAGATGTGTGTTCGTGGGTACAGGATTATATGCAATTCCTTCCATGTTAGTAACATGCCTACATGGTACTAGTCACCAGCCCCTGGCCTATTGGAGGCGGGCTTGGGGAGATGCGGCTCGGGCCCCACTGGGACGGGTCATGACAGTGTGTTATTAGAGGTGGTCGGTTCTACCTTAGGACTAAGAGTCTGTGAGTTGTTTTGGTGAAACAATGTTATGTATTTCGAGTTAATCTTTCAGGCCATGTACCCCAGTGTTGGTGCGGGTGGCCGACGTATCCACACACACGAACTCGGATAACTTGCTTTTCGACTCGAAACATGAGAACTCTAGTTTCAGGGAAAAAAATGGTACATGTATCATATAGGAACAAGTTGTAGTTTCCAAGTCCTTCTTCAGTCAGCTCTCCATATATAATCACTAATTGAGATACATCTTTTTTCTTTATAGTACGCCTCTGTGATGAGCACCCACTAGGATCCAGCAGCTCTATCATGAGGATTAACCCCTCAGTGATGAAGCTTCGATACAAGGACCAGATCCCCCAATTTTACCATCGGGTGGAGTGCTAGTAATTCCACCACCTGTGGAACAGTGTTTAGTTCCTACACTACCAGTAGAGGAGGAGTGTAGGCTGAGCGCACTCCACGAGTTTCAGGTATAGAGACCCCTCAGTTTTCGAGGTGAGCCTGACACTCATGCAGCAAAGGACTGGCTTGAGGTAGTGGCCAGAGTCTTTCGTCTGGACTGGACACCAGCAGACCAGATGGTCATCCTGGCAGCAAGCCTTCTTCTGGTCTCAGCAGGGCGATGGTGGAGTTTGGTTATCCAGACCCACGAAGAGGCGACTATTGCATGGTCGCAGTTTGAGCATCTCTTCAGAGAGGAGTTTTCACCGGTTACCCTAAGAGTTGTAAGTATACAAGGTCCTCTACATCATTAGCAGGGGACCATGACGTTGGCTAACTTTTCATAAAAGTTTACCAACCTCTCACGATACTCAATGGACATGGGCAGGGATCAGTACTTCTGAGCTCGAACTTTTGAGTGGGGCTTGCATAGAGAAATCTGAGCTATCATCATCCCTATGAGCATTCCTACTTATGCTGGGGTGCTCGAGCGGGCTTTGGTGGTCAATATCTTCTTGGAAGAGAAGAGAAAGCCAGCTGTTGTCAGTAGTGAGCGAGCTAGAGAAAAGACATCGGCATAAGGGAGCTAACGTCAGGGACCCAGGCATGGGAGACGTTTTCAGAGGAGATCCCATGACAGGAGATCTGCCGTACCGGGTTCACTGGGCGCATCCATCAATCCTCGAGAGAATATATGCTACACTTGTAATGGTAGGGGATATCTATCTCGAGATTGTCCAACCCGCCATACTACTAACATGGGAGCAGTGGATGGACCACTGAGGCAGAGGCAACGTGTGGAGCAGACAGATCTACGGGGCATCAGATGTGGTAGAGGAGTTGGGAGAGCAGCTGGAGGTGGTCCGCGTTTTGACCTTTTACCACCACCACCCCCAAGTGGTCCACCCCAGGTTCAGGGAGCGGGTGGACAGAGGCAGGGAAAGCTGCAGGAAGTAGAGGTTTATGACCCAGGTACTCCCGGAATGATTAGAGGTACAATCTGTGTCTTTTCTACCGTGGCTGCCGTACTGATAGACATAGGTTCTAGTCATTATTTTCTGGCTGCTTATCTTTTTCAAGACCATGAGATTCTAGTTGAACTATTGACTCAACCCTTATGCTTATAAACACCGACTAAAGAATGTTTAGAGATCACACACCATTGCAGACAGTGTGACCTGACCCTTGGAGGTGAGAGTTTCAGTTGGAACCTCTTGGTGGTAGCATCAAGGCCTTACGATGTCATTATTGGTATGGATTGGCTATCCACAGTTCATGCCCAGATTGACTCTTTTTGGAAAAGGGTGTAGTGTGTCCGCAGTGATGGATCAAGGTTTTCTTTCGTCGGTGAAAAGGAGACCCAGGAAGCGCAGCATGAACTCATGCATAGGATGGTACAACCAATTTCAAATCAGTTGGCTAGCCTAGCCCTCGGTGCAATAGATGTTACGAGTTTTGAGTTTCCAGCAGTTGTGGCGGAGTATGAGGAGGTCTTTTTGGAGGACCTCCCTAGACTACCTCCTCATCAGAAGAAATATTTCTGTAGTGAGTTGCAACTTGGGATGACACTAATATCAGCATCAGCATATCAGATGGATCTTGTAGAGATTCGAGAGCTAAGGGTGCACCTGGAAGACTTGCAGAGGAAGGGCTTTGTGAGACCCAGTGTTTCAACCTGGGCGGCCCCAGTGTTGTTTTCCAAAAAGGCAGATGGGATCATGAGGCTGTGTCTGGATTACTGGCGCTTGAATCAGGTGACCGTGAAGAACCGGTATCCACTACCGAGGATTGATGACCTCTTCAACCATTTAAGCGGGGCACTATGGTTCTCAAAGGTTGATCTGTGATCAGGATATCACCAGTTATGACTACAAGATGAGTATATACCAAAGACATCTTTCAGATGTTTCTACGGTCACTATGAGTAGTTGGTGATGCCCTTCAGCATGACGAATGCCCCAATAGTGTTTATGGGACTCATAAACCAGATCATTCAGCCCAATCTAGATCGGTTCATGGTGGCCTTGATCGATGATATCCTTGTGTACTCTGCGTCGGAGGAGGATCACACGAGGTACCTAAGGATGGTTCTGGACACACTCTGAGAGCATGAGTTGTATAGGAAACTCTCGAAGTGTCAGTTCTGGATACAGGAGTCCACTTTCTGGAACACGTTATCTCAGCATATGGTGTAGTAGTGGACCTAGCCAAGGTAGAGGTAGTGCTAACATGGAAGCCACCCCAGAGCGTGACAGAGGTACGGTGTTTCCTTGGGTTGGGGGGCTACTATCAAAGATTCATTCATGATTTTTACTGGATTTTAGCACCCATGACAGCTTTGAACTGAAAGGGGTTACATTTCGTGTGGACCGTGAGATGCCAGAAGGCTTTTCAGCAATTGAGATAGAGTCTGACGAGCGCCCTGATCTTGAGATTACTAGAGGAGTGTGTTGAGTACATAGTGTTTTACGACGCATCAGGAATCGGGCTTGGTTGTGTCCTGATGCAGAGGCAAGTGGTGATTTCCTATGTCTCACGTCAGTTGAGGCCACACGTGCAGAACAATGCGACCCATGATCTTGAGTTGGAAGCAGTATTCTTCGCGCTGAAGATGTGTTGGCACTACCTGATGGGCGAGCGATTTATCGTCTAATCTGATCACAAGAGTATCAGATATATATTTTCTCAGAAGGATCCGAATTTGAGATAGAGGCGATCCCTTGAGTTCCTCCAGGATTACAAATTTTAGATCGTTTATACTCCTGGGAAGGGGAACGTTGTAGAAGATGCTCTCAGTAGGAAATCCAGTTCGAAGTTTCTCGATGAGGCGATGAGGCAGTTGGCCTATTTATAGTTATCCTTCATGGATAGAGATGAGGGAGCTTACCTTCAGTCCATGGTTGTTACCCCTACACTCTTACAATGATTCCAGGAAGCATAGATCGAGGATGTTAGATGTGAGACCCCACGTGCTCAGGTATCTAGAGGGGACGATGCCGATGGATATTCCGAAGGTAAGGAGGACATTGGTCTTTTCAGATAGTGCACAGTAGTACCAGCGACATTGTGGGAAGAGGTACTGAGGGATTTCAATAAATCTCTTTTGGCGGTGCATCCAGGCATGGTGAAGATGTACCAGGACCTCCGACGTCAGTTCAGGTGGCCGAGAATGATGAAGTGTGTGGCAGAGTGTGTTTCTCGGTGCCTTACTTTTCAGCAAGTAAAGGCTGAGGACCAGGTGCCAGTAGGATTGACTCATCCCCTTGAGGTTCCAGAGTGGAAGTGGGATGAGGTATCCATGATATTCATGATGGGTTTACCACGTACGTCTAGGGGACATTATGCTATATGGGTGATTATTAATTGACTCACCCAGTCGGCCCACTTCCTAGCCATATGGGAGCAGAGTTCGGTAGAGAGCTTGGGATGCCCATACATGCAGGAGATAGTTCGACTTCATGGAGTTCCATCCACGATCGTCTCAAATCGTGATGCTCCTTTCACATCCTGGTTGTGGAAGGGATAGTAGGGAGGTTTTGGTACTCAGTTATGCTTGATAACATTGTTTCATCCTTAGAATGATGGTCAGATGGAGCAGACCATCCTGGTTCTAAAGGATATGCTACGAGCTTGCATACTTGACGTCGGTCATAGCTAGGAGGATCACCTACCACTGGTAGAATTTTCTTATAAAAACATTTATCATTCCACTATTGGTATGGCACCATTAGAGGCTCTGTACAGGCGACATTGTAGGTCGCCACTTTGTTGGACTAACCCAAGAGAGTCAGCACTCATTGGACCAGAGATGGTGCCATCTACTACAGAGAAGGTGCAGGCCATCCAAGAGGGGTTGTAGACTGCACAGAGTCAACATAAGTCTTATGCCGACATGAGATGGAGGCCCTTGGAGTTCGATGAGGGAGACCATGTGTTCCTTCAGGTCTTCCCTCGACGGGGACTGTGATGATTTTGCCGAGGCAACAAGTTATCTCCAAGGTTCATCGGCCCTTTCCAGATTCTGAGTAGAGTTGGTGAGGTGGGGTACCGCTTCACTCTACCTCCTCATATGGACCGGGTACACTACGTCTTCTGTGTGTCGTAGCTACGGATGTACGTGCATGATTAATTGAACGTTATCGGCTGGGGCGAGCTGGACATCGACGATGGACTGACCTTTGCTGAGTACCCAGTGGAGATCAAGGATCGGCTAGAGAAGATCCTTTGTGGGTGAGCTATTCCCTTTGGTGCATGTCAAGTGGAAACACGAGAATCTCTAGGAGGGAACATGGGAGTGGGAGGCTCAGATTCATGTGCAGTACCCACATCGTTTTTAGTATCCTTTGTTTTTGCTTTTCGGGGACGTAAAATCCCAAAGGTAGGTGTGATGTAATGTCTTGGATTTTTTCATGTTTTATTTTAATATTATGTGGAAATTATTTCGAGACCAGGCTTCAAGACGACATGCAGTTCTGAGGCCCGATTTTCCTAGAACAAATGTTTGAATTAAATTAAATAATTTAAATTATGCGCACGTGTTGTTTTCTGGATAAAGAGGAATTAATCTTGAAAGGGTGCTCGGATCAGAAATCTAATGGAACCATTGCATCCAGAGTAGCGAGATCACCCTAAAAGAGACCTAACATCGGCAGGCGCAGACCGGTGGTGAAATAAGGTTTTTGGACGTAACCGTAATAAAATATTTATTAATAGTATTTTATTAAAGTTTGTTCGATGCAGTTAAATCTTTATCTTTTATCCTCTTTAAATAATGGCTTGTGTAGGTGTCCAGGGATACATACCTCATAACCTTGAAACCCCTGGAGGATTTGGGAATGCTCTAGAAAAAAACCCGCAAAGCGGTGACGACGTTCTTGATGGATTTCATCGGGGATGACGACAAGCCGACTGGATCTTCACCAATGAGTTCCATGGATCCTGGTAGGGAATTTGACCTCTTTGTAATTTATTTCCCTTTCTTGATTCCTATGAAGAATTCAGACTAATCCATGAATAGATTAGCATGCGGATCAAACGTAAATGCAGGATGGGATTTTGTGGGGATTTTTGGGAAATTGATCCATGTTGATTTATTATTGTTGATTTTTGCTCTGTTTAAGCATATTAATGGGAGTGGATCAATGCCTTGTCAAACAATGCCAGAGGTTCTTTCCTCAAAATTGTTTTATTGTATTTTTCTTCCATTTTTCTTTCACGCGTTCTTCACATTCTTCGCGGGGCAATGAAAAATGGATCATTGCGCATCCGTTCTGCGACGCAACGATCCAAAATTGAAGAATAGACACCACAGTGATCTTGAAGAGTTGCGACGACGGTCTCAGAGGATGGATCGAAGTGGATCGGAAGATGTCATTCTTCGAACAATTTCCCCACGGGTTGCCGAAATCGGATTCTGGAGCCGATCGAAGGCCCAAAACCCATGGATTCGGCATCATGATGATGAGGTGACCCAATATCTTGAGTTTCAGGGAAAACAGATAATAGAATCAGAAAACAGAAGATCGGTCGAGGCGCGGAGGAAGAAGACGGTGTTCTGGAAAAATCCCGACTACACAACGTCTAATATGGGCTACACAGCGTGTGTTCGTCGGGGATCACCAAGCATGTACTCCGAGAGTACACAGACATGGGTTGGGTACACGACAAAGGACACGACGTGTATACCCTATGCCAGATAGACAGGGTTAGATACATGGGACACCCCATGTACTGGTATACGGGCATGGCGACACGGACAGAGACCGTGTACGGGCATATGGCTAGTGTACACGGAGTGAGCCCAGGTGTTCGGACATGGCGTGTAATCCAGGTACATTCCATGTAGGGAATTTTTATAAAACACTCCTAAAGACATGGGCTGTTTACACAGGTAGTACCTGGAGTCAAGGAACACAGCGTGCGATCCTAGTACAAGCCGTGGAGTTGAGTTTTACATAACCTGGACAGATGACACAAGCCGTTTACACAGGAAGTACCCGGGGTCAAGGAACATGGCGTGTAACCATACTAAATGCCATGTAACCTATTTGACATGGCTTGAGCTAGTTGTCTTTTGTGACTTGGACTAGTTTCCTTAGGGTTCGTCCCCTTGGTCCTTCTCCTAGAGGTTTCCGGTATCATTTCCTACATGCAGGAGTATGATCCCTTCAGCAGGACTTGCTGGATAGATTTGTTGGAATCCCCTCTATGAGACATGGAGCCAGATCCTCTATTCATTCCTGGATCCCTAGGTAGAGTTCATGGTATCAACGTTATCAACTTTACCCAGGCGCCTATCCTCTACTTAGCGGATTAGTTCAGACTGAGTTGTTGGAATCACCCCATGGATATTGGTTGTGATCCTCATCTGAGCATCATGATCTCAAGTACTTGTGGAGTGTGTTCTCCCAGAACGAGTAATTAATATATCTATCTTCAGACCTAGGAGTGTGTTCTCCTTGTTACATGCTTAGTGGAATCTTAGAGCTGGATCCTAGTGGGGGAATCGCGATAGTCGATCATGTATGAATATATCTAGATATTCTTGTTACATGTTCTGTAGACATATACTGTGTGGTGATGACTGTATCTTTCCTTTGTGGTATTTTGTTTTTTTCTTTCCTTTGTTCATTTGGGGTGTCCTAATGGGTATTTTTATAGTCACCCATGCATTGGATTTTCCTGGACGTGTCGTGTCTTGTGAAGACGATCGAGCCTTTGACAGGATTCTAGGTGGACCAGGACCGGACGGTGTTCAATGAGCTCAGATAGGCCGAGGTGTGTTCCTATAGCTACAGATTGCAGTCCTAGTACCCTTCTTTAGAGGTTGGAATTTTTTGCAGACTCTCTTTTGGTGGGCTTGTACTTTTGGCCCAGGGTTTTACACTTGATGTAATTTACTTTCTTGTCATACTCTGTTGGTTGGTATTTTTAGTGTACACATGAATTTCCATTATAGTGGTTTTTACATTCATCTTTTTGGGCTTGGAGATGTGTGTGCATGTGTACATGTTTATAATTAATACCTCCCATGTTAGTAACATGACTACTCGGTGCTAGTCACTGACCCCTGGCATATCGGAGGTGGGCATGGGGAGTTGTGGCTTGGGCCCCTCTAGGATGGGTAGTGAAAAAAACCCCCCATATTACTTTTGGAAGGACGATGGAGATTTATGACCACATAGTTTGATTATGAGGTGTACCACTACATTGGATGTATCGATCACTCTTCCTTTTATTCTAAGAATTAGAGTTTTTAGCTATTCTTGTAGGAATAAACTTGTTCCGTCGAATAGTATTTTCTGATATATTTCTTTCTTTTACCATTTCTTTGTTACCCATATCTGTATAATCCCTTATACAAAGTGAGGAACTCTTTGAGCGAATGTCTTTCCAAGACCCTAAATCTAAAATATGTTCCTTCAAGTATGTAGTTGGAGAAATATAAGGGGTAAATTAGACTCAATTCACAAATTTATCAACATACTATATCTTCATGGAGATCTATTTCATAATGTTTTAGATGTCCATTTTTCTTGAAATCAGATAAGTGTAAGGACTGAAATTTTTGTAAAAACATTATTTAATTTCTACCCAAGTCATGCCTTCATAAAATTTCACATAAACTATTAATTCCCACCAATATCATGCCAATTCCTCTAATATATATGTTTCCAACATTATTCTTAGTGATGTCAGTTTCCCAATGAAATATAATACATGATTTACCCAATTCAAATAGACAACTTCTTTCTACTGATCCGAATCACCCAAAATATTAGTGGCTTATGATTTTAGAATTGAAAATAATAGTCCACTTTTAAATGTTCACCATTCTTATTATATTTTTTCAATGCCAAAAATTTCTAGAGAATGCTTTAGAAAAGCTGTTGGTTCACCTATAGATTAGGTTAAACAACATTCTCAACAACCTCCTCCAATTGATTTCTATGATTCCTACATGATGTTATTCACTATAACCAGTACAAAGAAATATTTATTCTCACTCATTAAAAAAATTTTCCTTTGAAATTATATTTTATGACTACAATACATAAAAAAACATAGCTTATCAAAATCATCCCTTTAATTATTTTCAAAAATCAATACTTCTTTGTCCATTTCATAATATTTTTATCTAAAAATGAGTAATGAATTATTATTAGTAAGTCATACTTTAAATTCATGTCATGTAACTCTCCTTAGATAAATCCATGATGGTGAGATGAAAACACACCTATAATTTCGTAAAACACACAATTACCCAACCACCCTCAAAACATGACAGTCAAGAGAAAGAGTTTAACTATTCATTTTTATGATATAGATTTTATGATCCAACAATCCTATCCCATTATTACAATCTTAATAGATAGAGAGATATAATTTTCAACTCTAGGAACAAAAAAATGATCCCATTTATCCCAAATAGTAGACATAATGACCAGTAGTGATACTGTTTCTTATGTCATTGATTGAATTAGAGGATACAAGTTGTAACATCCAACTACTCCCCATTTTCATAAGATGTTATGGGGGTTAGACTAGGCCGTAAGTGACCTCTCCATGAATTTAAAGGATGGAGATAAATTTCAGGGGCCTCAAGAACATTTGGTGGAAGATTTACCCTTTTAAAGATAAAACATCAAAACACATCAACAATAACCCACAAAACCTATATCTTATTCATGAGTTGAAAATTAAAATTCAAAACATAAAAAAACTAATAATCCATATTAGTGCACATTTATAAACAAAAAGAAAAACTCAATGTGAAAAAAGACCAAAACTCTAAAACTACCAATTTATATTAACAAGCAGCATCCATCCTAGTCCATGATCCAACTTCACATGCCATGCCTAAATTGCCAAGAATTATCACGAAGGAATAGAGATACCTAACCTCTACCCATGTCTCGACAGATTAAATATACAAATGAAAAATAGTTCCCATGATTGGGGTGATTCTAAACACACTAGGATTTTCCCAAATACTTCGCAACTCATGACACCAGGAAAAAACATGTTAGCACAATTATATAAAATGGTCTTTTATTGTTAAAATTGATTATATAAAATATATAAACAATTTAATTCGATTAAATGATAAAAAATAAAAAATAAAAATTTCTCATTTAATTTGGAATGTTCATTTACAATCATACACACACAACCACACACACACAATTCATGTGTATCCATTGAAAGTGGAACTTCACATCCCCACTCTGTCCTACATTGATGGGGGTATTTTATTAGAATAATAAATTAAACATAACACATAACCCACCAATTATGATGAAATTATTCCATTTTATTCAAGTAAGATAATTTAATTATTTAAATCATTTCAACAAATACTTTACATACATTAGAAAACTATAATATTATAATCACCATTTTAAAACTACAAACCAAATAGGTTGTTTAAAATCAAAAAAATTTCTCCAAAATGTTCTAATGAAAAAAAATAATGATTCATTGATAATTACAAAAGAATATTTGAATAATTTAAAGAAAATCCTTTAATTAAAATTTTTACATAAAGTTACAAATAAAGAGGAGATAATAGAGAATCCACCTACAAAACATAGGCTAGTGAAAAAAAACAACAATACTAAAAAAATTATATATTTTATCACGAACCACATTACCTTCACTTTATAAATTAGAATCTTATCAAAAAAATACTCATAACACATAAATATGACCATGATGGACTATATATATGGTTTTGAAAGAGAGAGAGAAGATACTTGGATCTAAGAAAAATGATTATGGAAAGGAAATTAATTAAAAATAAATACCTCAAACATAGTTTGATTAAAATACGTATTTTTCCACAATTGAAGGGAATTATATAACACTTAAAAGAAGGAAACGAATTCAAGATCAAAGGATAATGGGTAAACAAGGTTTAAAGGGATTAATTTTGAAAACACCAAATATTATGGATATGTATCTATATGCTTTATAGTAGGAATGTTAGGTTCATAAAATTATGTCTAAAATATATGGTGATATTTTCTTAAGGCCAAACCTCACACAATTTACTAACACATTTATTATTACTGGGCACCAACCATGTTTTTTCCTCTATTATATGAAGCTCTATTTCCTTTTGAAACTCACATGGGCTTTCAAAACTATGTTCTTACCCGGTTCCCACATTCATCCCTTACATAGTTTCATGGATATGGTGTATGATTTAAAATATCTCTAAACCTCGATAATGGCCATCAGTGTATGCCAAAGTCCCCCAAACCCCCCCAAAACACGACTCTAACATTATATAGACTCCAAATTAAAGAATTAAGGTCCATTTATATGAATCCTAGATTAATACATATTTTTTCATTGAATAAAAAATGAAATATATTCAATAAATCTCGACAATAATTGAATAGTTATTTTGGTAGGAAAATTTATTTTCTCCACATATGTTAAAATTGAATAATTTTTGATCTTTTTCTATTGAAATTAAAAGTATTCCATAAAATGATTAATTTTATAAAACATAAAGAAAATTCAAAAAAGAAAAAAATAACCCTGAAATTTATTCTTTCTGCATATAAAAATATAGGTAAAATTATTATTTTTAGAAAAAATGAACATGGATGATAATGATTACGAAAAAAACTTCAAACATTTAAAATGAGATTTTTAATGTTAGGTGTATTTTACCTCGAGTCTAACTCATAATTAATGTCCAATAATGTCCTAAATAATAAAATTACATTAATTATATACATGGTTTAAGAAAATGTTTCAAAATCATTATTTATTTTATTTCATTTACTTCTATTTTATATATAAATCATTGATCATATAAGTTCACATCATGCATTTTGGCAATATTCAGCTCATAATTCCAAAATTACCTCAATTGGATGTCTATGGTCAAACAAATCATTATTAAATCATATAAATAATAGTAATCATGAAATAATTATCATTTCCACACATCAATTATACTTTTAAATACAACCAAAAAATATTGTTATAAAAAATAATCAATGTTAGAATCCTGGAGAAGATATTCCATATATAAGCATGAGTAAGTTTTCTTATTTTCAATGATCATTATGGGAATTTGGTACGTAATATTTTATATTTACAAAATTATAATAATATAATAAATATCATATTAATTCATTAAATATATTTATGTGTATCATCCATGTGAGGTTGTGATGTAACAGAAATCGCATCACTTCATGGAGGTGGTATTCAACTCGTACGCACGGACAACATTATCATTTTTCATTGAATATAATGGTAATAAGGTAACTGATATATTATCAATTAATAATTTTAAATATATTCATTATATTATATATAAATATTAAATACATAATTTTAACCTACTGTGAGATGTGGTGATCGAAAAATAATTTCCTTGATAGGTGAGGGGTAGTATACCGTACACACAAACAATGGATTCCATTCGAATTTTTGGGCAGTTGGAGATCAACATAGTTTATTATATTAACATAATAACTTATTAATATATTTAATATAATAATTTTATTTTATAATTATGGATAATTATGTTTTTAAGGAGATGGAGGAAGAAATAAATTAGGAACACTTAGTTATGAAAATAACTCTTCTTCGGACAACCTCATTATTCAAACATTATGACCACTAAGATTAGAATTACACAAAAAATATGGCCTCTAAAATATGGATATGTATTATAAGAATATATTTAGGTTGATCAAAAATGATCCAAATAGGTTTTGATGAGAAAATTAAAGAGAAGAAGATATTTAATTTTATAATAGAGGGGAGGGGTACTTTTGAATTTTTTTAAAATATTATAGTAATATAAATTAATTAAAATTTTAAATTATAAGGAAACTTATTTATTCATGGAATAATATGAGTATAGTTATAAATAAACCCTTATAGGATAGAATAATATTTCTATATTTTCCATTACTATTAGCCTCCAAGAGCTATCAGATTCCCAAGGTGGTGATGGCCACTTCTTTGGTCCCTCCCCCAATGGAGGATGGGGATATGGATTACCTTCATCTTCCTCAAGTTCTCAGCATCCTAAATATATTTTATTCTCTATCCTTGATTTAATAATACCATTATAATATATATCTATATTTTTTAAATCCACTTATCTTTTTAATGGATTCCCACTTCTCAGGAATTTGACAATAGAGTTCACCTAATCCTTGGCTCTGCTAAACCCGACCTTTTTGGATCCCCTCAGTTCATACCATCTATCATTTGAATCATTTGATATATTTTTGTTTTTTTCATATAGAATACAAGAAATGGTGACTATTATACATCTCCACAAGTGGAATATTGTGGTTCATTTTCCATCAACAGTGGATCTAATTTGATCATGGCCTAGTGGTCCTAAAGATGGAAACAAACACCATTTCTTCATCCTAACATGGTCCTGTGAAATATATATAAAATGATATCCTCTGAAAAAACACTTTGGTTAATCACTAATAGTATCATGATTATTTTTTCAAAACCTCTTGATTATCTTCAAGCTTGGAAATATGGTTGTTCATTTTTTTATTAGGATATAATAATATAAATACAATCATCCATACGATATATCCTCTAATATGTATTGAGCATTATATATCTAAACCACCAATGGAGTTGGGGTTGATTATTGTTTGGGAAGAATTTGTATTTAAACATTCACTGATCTTTGAGTATTGGATGTATTTTTTTCTTCCTATAAATTGCTAACACATTTATTCTCATCATGTATATGCGGCCAGCATGGCTTGGGGTTGTTCCTATCCCCGATCAATTGGGACTGACCCTATCATTTCCCCCTTTATGGATAATTTCATTTATATAGAATCCACTAACTTTTATCCTCTTCAAAAAGAATCTGGTCATATTCATTCTGATCTTAATGTTGTAGATAGATTTTCTAGCATGGGAAGCAATTTTGGTGACTAAAAGTCATCTTCTTTGTTGGGACTAGATGATGCTAAACCGATCCATCCAATGATCTTATAGAGACTCTTGTTTATTACACATCTTATTACATCATTTTAGATAATAGGAATATAAAATAATTACACAATATGTATCCAAAGGATTAGTGTTTTGAATTAATTAGGACCATAAATAACTTTTACAAAATAAAACATAAACATTTATTTAATTCCTTCTTCTATAGCTTCTTATTGGCCCTCACAATATTCTTAGTACAATCAATCGCCTGAGGATATACGTCAAAAATTGTTGTTATAAAATCATAGTCATAGGATTGATATGAACTTTAAACAATAAAACATGGGGTGAGAATAATCATAGCATTATCACCATAATCATGATGGGAAGCATTATATAAAGGAATAGAATGTGGAAATTAAAAAATTGATATATCATTTCTTATTGGTTAACTACCACACATAGTTTTGGACAAATATAACATCATGTTCATGCATATTTCACATTAACTCATGAGATAAATCAATTTTCACAATACATTGGTGTGCTATATAATTCCGGTTGCACCCAACACATCAAAACATTTACCTTGCGCTGTATAATTTCGGGTGCACCCGTCACATAATATCATTAACATTATCATGAATTCCACATTGGGGATATATAAATATTGAACATAAAAACCCATGGAAGGTATTTTTTTTCATTTCAAAATCATAAATTCATAATAATTGGGTTTAAAAATTAAATAGAAAATAACTAACTTCAATCATCAACCTTGAGTGAAGAAGAAGTAATCTTGATAAGTAAAGGGTGTGTTTTTCAAAATAAGATTACTTTGGGAAAATAATTTGTTCTTCATAAACACAAGTAGAATGCATTTAAATCTCATAAAAGTTAATATAATGATGAATAAATGATTTTATGGAATAACCTTGTTGAAAATGTGGTGAAAGAGGGACAACCCAAAGAAGGAGAGTTGGGTTCTAGAATTCCCCTTCCCTTGAGTCCAAATGATTTATTCACATTAGTATCCTATATAGTAAAATTAAATTAATTTTGTTACTATTTAAGAACCTTTTATATGTGAATATTTTTCATTTTGGTTTTATTATGTTTATTTATGGAATTTTTGAAGAGTTATAGAGTTTAATTTCATCGTTTAGAAGCATTAATTTTCATTGTTTTCATGACCATTTCTATAGTATACTAGAATAGAAGTTCTTGTAACATGTGGGTAAATATCCCAAATTGTTATTATAAGTAATAAATTATATTCTATAAATTTAAATTATAATAAATATAATTTTTTACATTTTATTAAGATGGATCATTAGATAAATGTCAATGATGATGGTTTAAGTTTAATTTTGGCTATTTTTTTCATCAAAATGACCTCATTTTGTTTAATCATTTAGTATTATTTGTATAAGTTAGTTCTAGAACGTAAATATAGTTATAAAATAAAATATATTTTAACCCATCTAATTTATTCATTAAAATACATGAAGGTGTTTAATGAAAATGTAAGTGCATCACCCATGATATCGGTAAATTGACACATCACGGGCAACAATTTCATTTTTACAATTAAAGAGTGAGAGAGAGGAGTTTACAGATGGATATTCCATAAACATGGTATAATTATAGTATATTTAAGGTATTGGAGTTATCATTCCATTTGAATGAAGATATTTTAGAAGATAATAAGAGTAAAAATAAAATTGAAAATGAATTTAAAATAAAAAGGTAGATTATTTTACTTCAAAAATCTCTCATCCTTGATATTCTAATTCGGGAAGAGGTTTTTTCTATTTTTATGTGAACAAGATCTCCTGGATGTGGGGATGGTTCTAGGGAAGCGTATTTGTTTAAATTTAGTAAAGGATCAATTATTGAGAGGTGTGAGGAGAATATGGGATGAGGGGTGGTTTTATAATGGAGGAGATGAGTGTTTTCACATTATTTTAATCATTTGTTTATTATTTTCATAATGAAACGAAATATTGATAATTATTATGACTAAATACAGAAATTAGTTCATTTGTGTTCAAATCAATGGCCACTAACACAATTTATGACCCAACCATGAATAAAAAATTAATGTTTTTAACATTTATTTTAAATTAGCATATTTTTTTATTCACCAAAAAATCAAATATTTTAGAAAAGTCCCAAAAATTCTCCCTAACCTTATATAAACATGAATAATTAAAAAATAAACTCCATTTTAGGAAAATAATTTTTTAAATCTTAGTAATTTAATTTTTAATTAAAATCATCATTTACTAGGAAAATATAGATTTTAAAATTAAAACTGATTTTTTAACACTTTGAATATTTAAATAAGGTCTCATAAAATTATCATAAAATCATAAGACATAAAAATATTAATTTATGAATACATTTTATGAAAATAAATTTTCTTTTAAATTATTAATTTAATCATCAATTTGTAATTAAATAATTTTGACCTATAAATATACCAATAATTAATTTTCAATTTTTAAAATATTTACCAATAAAATGATATAATTATTTCATATTTTCACATTTATGATGCCTGAATTTTATTTATACTTTCATTGGTGGTGTTACTATTTATTTGGATAGTTTACTATTCATAAGGTTCAGATTACTATTCCTGAGGTCAAGTTACTATTTCATCTGTATTTGATCCTTAACTTCTATAAATAAAACTTATTTAACAAATTATTCATTTTTAATGTTTTTATTATCTACATATGTGAGTATATGTGATTTAGAATGTATGAAATTACAATAATAAGGGGTAAATTTCATTGATAAATGTTTGAGTCATTACATTCTTTCCCCATTTTGAAATTTCACCCTCGAAATTTATTTTTAAAAAATATGTGAGAAAACATTCATCACTTCCTTTGGTTCCCATATTATTTATTCATATTTATGGTTCATCCATAACACATTGAAAAGGTGTGTAGTATAGTTTCATATAACCTTATTTCCCCAGTCTAGAATCATTACTGGTTCCTCCCCATAAGAGAGATCATCTTCCATCTATACCACCTCTGAGTTCAGTACAAGTGGGAGATCTGGTAGGTACTTTCTCAAGAGTGATATATGGATTCCATCATTAATTGGGCCATATTCATTAGGAGTCAAGGCCTATAGCCCATTACTTCTATGAAATAAATTATCTCAAAGGGGAAAATGTACATTGGGATTAGCTTCTCTTTCTTTCCAAACTGCATAACTCTCATCCCTGGTGATATGTGAAGGAATAAGTTATCTCCAACATCGAGATTAAAGTATGTCAAATTGATTTTAACATATCTCTTTTGTGGACATTGATAAAAATTGATATATTGTTGGATGGCTTCAACATTCTACATCATCTCTTGCACAAGATCAAGTCCATGTAGATTTCTTTCACCAACATCATGCCAACAGGTTGGAGTTATACATCTCTTTCCATATAGAGATTTATATTGAGCCACATGATTACTCGATTGGAATAAATTATTTTATTACAACTCAACCAGTGAGAGATGCTACAACCATCAATCATTTAATTCTGAGGAGTATGATCATAGCATATATTCAAGCATCTGAATAGTCATATTAGGTTGTCCATGAGTCTGGGGGTTATAGGCCACACTCAAAATCAATTTAATACTCAAGGAATGTTGAATACTCCTCTAGAATTTAGATGTGAACCATGGATTATGATCAGAGGCTATCAATAGTATAACCCCATGAAGTATCTCCACTTCCATAACATATATAATTGTATGTTTTTCAAGTGATATATCTTTTTGAATAGAGATAAAGTGGGAAGTCTTGGTGAGTCAGTCCACCACAACCCATATCACATTATTTCCTATGGATTTCTTTGGGAGACCTATGACATAGTCCATAGTCACATTCACCCATTTCCACATCGGTATGGGGAATAGTTTCATCATCCCTTGGGATTGTTTTCTCTATGCTTTAACATTCATACATATCAAGAACCTTGATATTTATTACAAAATTTCCATTTACATGTTGTTCCACAAGAGGTTTTCTTAGATATCATAGTACATCATGGTACTCAAGAGATTGAAAGAGAATGTCTAACTTTGTGAATTTTTAAATTTCCCCTTCTTATTCTAGGTAAGGAAGTCACATATAGCAATATTCCAAACATAATTAAACCAACATCATTGATATGAAAATTGTGCAGCTTACATTCCTTAACTGCATTCACCTTATTTTATAACTCTAGTTCATCTTTTTTTGCCTCCTTAATCATATATTAGATAGACGGTTGGTCAATAATTTGGGAATGCTAGGATGTATTCTCTACTGTTATTATTTAAAAATTCATCATTTGCATATCCATGACGATAGAGTCCTTATTTATCTGCAAAATGGATAGATTAGTGGGTTATTTCCAACTAAGAGCATCAGTTACATTGTTTACCATTAAATGATGATAGTGAATAGAGAAATCACAAGCCTTTATAAGATCTAACAATCCCATTTGATGTATATTGACATACTTTTGGGGTAATATATAATTTAATCTCATGTGATCAATATATATGTAACACTTCTCACCATTGATGTAGTCCCACCATATTTTCAAGTAAAAAATCATAATTTCTAACTTCAAATCATATTTCGGGTAGTCTTAATCACGGATCTTCAACTACTGAGAGGCATAGGCTATCATATTATCATTTTTTATTAGTGGAAAGCCCAATTTTTTTAAATCATTACTGTATATCACAAAATAATATCCACTTCGTGGTAATGTGAGTACTGTTGCAGTGATCAACCTTCTCTTTAGCTCTTTGAAGCTTTCCTCACATTCTTCGATCTATACACACTTTACTTCTTCCTTGTTAACATAGTTAGTGGGATTGAAAATCATGAGAAATTTATCAAAAAATGTTTATAGTACTCTAATAATCCATAAAATGGTATATTTTAATGGAACTAGTGGGTCTCAGACATTCTTTAATAAGCTTTGTTTTTTAAGGGTCCATAGAAATTCCATCAGTTTTGATCACATGTCCCAAGACATTAAATTTCTGAATCCAAAAGTGATGGTTCTTGAACATTTCATATAACTTCTCTTATCTTGATTTCACAAACATAAGACTTATATGTTCTTCATGTTACCCCTCTCCCTCAGAGTGTTTGAAAATATCATCGATAAACACTACCAAAAATTTATTAAGGTAATGTCTAAAGACCATATTCCTCAAATCAATTAAGATTTTAGGGGTATTAGTAAGTCCAAAGGTAATCATGAAAACCTCATAGTTACAATACCTTGTATGAATGATAGTCCTTTGAATATATTCCGTCATCACCTTTAGAAAATGATATCTAGAATGGAGATCCACCATTAGTAAGTACAGATCTCCTTGAAACGGATCAAAAAATCCATAAATCATTGGAAGAAGATGCCTGTTCTTTATGGTGATGATGTTGAGTTCATGAAAATTGATACACCACCACATTGATCCATCTGTATTCTTAATAATGAAAACTGGCACACATCGAGGTGATGCACTAGGTTTTTTGAACTCTTTGACCAAATTATTTTTCAACTTCTCCGGTAAATCATACAGTTAAATAATATCCATCATAAAAGAACACATTGAGAGGGGAGTAGCTCAAGGAATTAGTTCTATATAAAACTGTACCTCACGATCTGAGGGATGTATAGGTAACTCTTTGGGAAATTCATCTCTGTATTCCTTCATGATGGGAATTTACACTAGGTTGACAATTTTCGTTGACTCACCCATTTGAGAAAGTTATGCATATTCATAGGGAATCAACACCTATAATGGTGTTCCTATTAAAATTCCACCATTTATAGGCCTCTCCATCTAGAAGAGAAAAGGAAATAGTCACCTTCTATGTCTCAAAACAGTGAATAAAATAAAAGATATTTTTCATTGAGTTGACCCTCTATTGCACTAATAGTTGATCATAAGATCCACTAAAAGTCAGTGGTTTTTGCCACATAAAACACTCGATATCCAGTTTCTCCCTCTTAGTTGAAGGTGGATGTTCCACATTATTCAGCTCATTGTTCATAACTTGAGAACATTGGGTTTCATTCCATGAAAATTTGAATTCCGCATCCCAAAGCATTGGGTATTTTTCTATGTTAATCACTTCATTTTCCCTCATACATCTCTTTCTCTTGGTTTTTCCTGGTTCCAACAATTTTTTTAAATTGAAATGGATAAAACAAAATATAATTAAACAAGTCAAGAATAAATAATTATTTACCTTATTCAATTATGTCTAAAGGCATATATTTTCGGATCCCTATGTTTATCATTTTCTAAAATAACGCTTATTGTGTGCTTACTTATACTTAGTCTCATACTAAGGGTTTTTACTAAAGTAATATGATCATATTTCCCAAATTGACTAAACCTACATCTGATACCAACTATAGGGACATTTATTTCATATATGTCTTATTATATCATTTTAAGTACTAATAAAAAAATCATTACACAAGGAGGATCAAAAGGTTTAGTGTCTTGAGAACATTAGGACCATACACAACTTTTATAAAATAAAACATAAACATTTATTTAACTTGATCTTCTATAACATCATAATGGACTTCATATTTTACATAGTAAATATAGTCACCTGAGGATATACATCCAAAAGGGAGAGATAAAATATCAACATGAGGATATACAAGAATATGAAACAATAAAAAATAGGGTGAGCATAATCATGACATCATCATTATAATCACGAGAAGAAGCATTAGATATCAGTATAGAATGTGGAAATTCATAAAAATGAAACATCATGTATTAGTGGTTAACTAAAAAAGTAGTTATGAAAAATATAGTATCTTGTTCACAAATATTTAAATTTTCCTCATGATATATCTAACTTTACTTAATGCATTGATGTTCTATATATTTTCAGGTGCACCAATCACCTCATAACATTTACATTATCATGCCATCCATATAGAACATATATCAATATTGAAAATAAAACAAACTTTGGAAAGGAATGGATTTAATTTCATAAGAATACCTTCATAAAAATTGGGTTCCCAAATGAAATAGGGAATAAAATACTTGAATAATCATATGTGAGTGAAGATGAAACAATCTCAATAAGTAAAAGGTGTTTTTCTAAAGAAGAATCCTTTTGAAAAATATTATGTTTTTAATAAACTCATGTAAAAAGAATGTATATCGTAGAAAATTTACTATAATTATGAAGAAATATTTTTTTAAAGATTAACCATAATGAAAATGGGGTGAAAGTGGTAAAACCCAAAGAAAGTGTGTTGTGATCGAGAATTCCCCATATATTAAGTCTAAATTCATTCATCACATTAATATCCTATATAATTGAATTGGATTAATTAATTAAAAATAAAAAAATATTCATGAATAAGATTCATCATTGTTTTACTAAGTTCATTTGTTGAAATTTTGTTGATTTAAAGTGTTTAATTTCATCATTTTGAAGCATTTTTTCATGGTTTTCATGATCAATTCACTTGTATACTTAAATAGAAGTTTGTATAACATGTAGGTGAATATAAAAAATTGTTATTATATATCACAAATTATCTTATATAATTTTAAATGATCTTAAAAAATTTATTATTATTTATATGGAATAATGATTAATCATTATATAAAAGTTAATGATGATCATTTTAGGTTAATTTTTCCAGTTTTTTTATCACGACAAACTTTTTTTAGTCATTCCGTATTATTTGTATAAGTTAGTTACATAACATACATATTGTTATAAAATGAAATTTAAAATATTTTTATACCATTTAATGGTTTTATTAATATACTTGAAGGCATTTAAGTAACATGAACATGCATCGCCCATGG
The DNA here is from genome assembly GCA_963277665.1 of Viscum album. Classification (NCBI taxonomy): domain Eukaryota; kingdom Viridiplantae; phylum Streptophyta; class Magnoliopsida; order Santalales; family Viscaceae; genus Viscum; species Viscum album. The sequence goes on from OY728164.1 coordinate 177,682,510, forward strand.
TATTAGTAATTGACACATCACCGACAACAATTTTATTTTTACAATAAATGAGTGGGAGGAAAGAGGTTATTGATTGATATTACGTTAAAATTGTATAATTATATTATATTTAAGGTAATTAAGTGATAGATTCATTTGGATTAATGTATGTGAGGAGATAATATGAAAAGAAATGAAATTGAAACAGAATTTAAAAGAAAAAGGAAGAGTGTTTTACTTCTTAAATATCTCCTCCATGAGATCCCCGTTTGGGAATAGAGTTTTGTTTTTTTATGAGAAAAAGAGCTCATATATTTGATTATGTATCTAGGGTAGTGAATTTGGCCAATATTTGTTAGGTATAAATTATAGTGATGCGTGAGAAGAAGAGGGGATGAGGGGTGGTATTTATAGTGGTGGAGATGGTGTTTTGGCATTATTTTATTCATTAGTTTATTATTTTTCTTAATATAAGAAATAGTGGGGAATATTATGACTAAATAACATTATTAGTAAATTTGAGTTCAATATAATGGTCACTTAAATCATCTATGACTCAATCATCACTAATTTGTTTTGGATTTTATCATTTATTGTAAATTATTGTATTTTACTATTACCCAAGAAATCATGAATTTCAGAAAAATCCCAAAAATTTATCCTATACATTTTTCAATGTGTAGATTTAAAAAATTAACTCAATTTTATGAAAATAATTTTTCAAATATTAGTAATTTAATTTTTAATTAAAATCATCATTTACATCGAAAATACAAATTTTAAAATTATAACTAATTTTATAATAGTTTGAAAAATTACAGAAGGTCTCATACAATTATATTTTAATCATAAGAAATAAAATATTAAATTATGTATAAATCATATGAAATTATTCTTTCTAAATTATGAAATTAATCATAATATTTTAATTAAATATTTATGACGTATAAAAATACCGACACTTAATTAATAATTTTAAAAATATTATCTTACTTATATTATTATATAATAATATCGAATATTTACTTTTAAGAACACAAAATTTTATTTATTCTTTCATGGGTGGTGTTATTATTCATTTGGTTGGTTTACTATTCATATGTTTCATATTACTTTTCCTAAGGTCATGTAACTATTCAATCAGTATTGGATCCTTACCTTTTAGAAATACTTATTATTTCATTAATTATTTATTTATGAATTTTTTCATCATGGTCCATTAGTGATTATATGTGATTTAGACTCCATGAAATTACTATTAGTAGGGTTAAATTTCATTTATAAAAGTTTGGGTTGTCACATTCTTCTCCACTTTTGAAATTTTGACCTTGAAATTTTGTTCTGCAATAATAGGTGAGTTTACTTCTCCTTCATCAGCTCCTCTAGTTACCAAGATGCTTATTCACATTTATGGTTCCTCCATAACACTTTGAAAAAAGTGTGTTATTTTTTTTCATAGAACCTTATCCATCTAATCCGAAATCTTTACTGGTTTCTCCTCATATGAGAGATCATCTTCTAGCCGTACCACCTCTGAGTTCAATACATGTGAGGGATATGGAATGTATTACCTTAGGAGTGATACGTCGAACCAATCATGATATTTATTCATTTTAAATTTATGTTAATGTCAATAGGCCATTGATCCTATTAAATTAGTTATCTAAAAGGGGCCAATGTACCTTGGGAATAACTTCTACTTCATTCCAAACCGCATTACTCTATTCCATGGTGATATTTGAAGAAAGGCTTTATCTCTAATGTAAAACTCCAATTACCTCACATGGTTTTCATCATATATATTGTAACACCCTGATATTTTATGAGAAGTATATTTTTCCTATGTAATATGTTATATGGAAATGAATCCTCCACTACACACAACACTAGCTTGGCTTGCGTTACACACAATCGCGACCTTCCTCGATAGCGTGTGTAGTACGTAATACCGAGTTTACTAAACAACGATTTATAATATTATTTTAAACTAGCCGTTATGAATAGTATTAACTGTGTTTTTAATTTTATAACATCATAATTCTTCTTATACATTTTCTATAATGAGGTATGAAAACAAAATCAGTTTTTTTGATAAAGGAAGTATTTTTCAAAAAATGTAGTTTTACCGCCTTTTGATGACGCACCCACATTAAATCTAGTTTTTGACAAGTTTATAAGAATAATTTGACAAAATAAAATTATTCTTTAGAATCAGGATAAAAAAATTTACTTTGGATAAATTGTTTCATATTATTCTGCTAACTTTCATATTTTAATGAATAATAAAAACACGCTATATTTTAATTAAAAACAATTTTTTTCATCACAATACATTATATGGTTAAATTATAATATTGAATTTTCTTAAAGTATAAATAGAATATATTTTTACCATTTAATATAATTTATGTCATTAGAATTAATTTTAAATTGAATTCATAGGTAAAAAACATTTCAATCTTTGGCAATGTTTTGACTTTTAAAACCCCTTTGCTTAACAACAGGATTAATTTTAATTTAATTAATGCAACTTATGTGTTTTGAATTTTGAAAAATGGATTCCATATTTGGAATCCTTGGGTCCAATATATGTTAATAGGTTACTTTTATTTATTTTTTATATTATGAATAGTAACTACGGTAATTTTTATTTACTACGGTTAAAGGTAAATAGGGTAATTCAATGTTAAAAGAATATTATAATAATTTACAATTACCCTGACACTTGACCTAACATTATTGGATGAGTAGTGGCCTACCATGATCTTCCTTGGGTCGATTTGGGGACCCCATTGAGCCACTTGTTAGTAACAATGACAATTTGGATTAATTAATTTAATGTAAAGACAAAATTGACATTAAAAACAATCTTTCAGTAATTAATATTTATAAGGGATTATATAAATTATATTTTCGACTATAAATATTCATTGGAAAGCTAAAAAGAGTTCCTACATAATGATATTTTTTTTATAATTTTTAGACACCAAATAAGTTAAATTATTTATGACACAATAATGATAAAGTATTTACCTCATTAATAAATGATTTTAAGAAATAAGATTATAATGATGAAAGTATTTTCCAAAACATGTCCAATTCTGATTGGATGATTTTAGTTCGACCATGAGTCATCTTATATTCATCTTTAATGATTTTTGGAACTTTTTAAACCAATGATAAGTTTATAATAAACTAATATTTCTACACTTTCCAAAGGTGCCCCTCTCCTCCCTTATAAATGGGCACTTCCTCCCTCTCTTCCTCACACCAATTTGAGCCTTAAAGCTCGAACAAACCCTGTCCATTTCACTTACCCACTTCCTTAGAAACCTACTTGAGGTACTGGTCTTCTCAAAAGATCACCTCTAGTGCCTTAATAGAAAGTTTAAAGGAGGCACTTCTAGAAAGAGGTAATACCTTCTACCATTTTCTTCAAGTTCCATTCTTCTTATCCTCCCTCTTCATTAGTTGTTTAATTATGGGGTAATAACATCAGTATCCCTCATATAATTATATGTTATTATAAATATGAAACAACCCTATTTCACCTCTTATACATCCTACGGAAAAAGAAATCACCGCGCGTGCGTACGTACGAAATACCGTCTCTACGCCTTAGTGTAATCTGTTTTCACCACCACCATATTTGGATGGGTATTATGGTGTAAAGAATAACTATATATGATTATTTTAAATTGGTATTGATTCTTAAATATTATACATACACTCTAGTACAATTCCACGATCATGGGAACGATATCATTGCTCGTGCGTACGTACAGCCTACCGTCTCCACGATGTGATGTGAATCGTTCTATATGATCTTCACTGAATAAAGATTATATAAATGAATTAATATGATATATATTACACTAATAAAATTATTTAAATTATGTATCTATATCCTATAAAGAGGAATAAGAATTTATTCGACAAAACACGCATAAGAACAAAAAGTAATAAAAACCCGAATAACAAGTAGTAATGAAATATTACTAATAAGAAGCTAAGAATATGACCATATATGATATCAGAACAATATTTATGACTCTCTAATAAGTCAATGACATTATTTAAATCATTATAAAGGATTTTCATACACTTACGAAGCAAATCAGACATAAGGTAAGGGACAATCTCCCAATCTAAATTTTTATCCGATATTGTTTATAATACAGAATTTACTGGGGAATATTTATCATCCAAATCCATGTTTCCTCAATATGTAATATTATTTATATCCTCCTAAAATTGTTTAAATCCAATTTTACCCTTCGGTGAGTTTTTATTAAAAGATATGAAAGGAATCTTTTGTCATTTTTCGTACAAGGTAGTTTTTGACTTTTTTGACAAAAGTACGAGAAGAATGATTTTTAACTTATACAGCATGAATAGATTTTTAATATATTATTTCCAAGAATATTCCTTCACAATATTTCAAGTTTATTTTTAATCGACTTATTTTAGTTTAAAATTGTATGACATGTGAAGAAAGGAAAAATGTTTTTGAAGTAGAAAGGATATTTTCATCAAGAATGGAGTTCAAGTGTTTTATCAAAATTATTTTCCATCTAAGATAATATAGGGTTCTGTTTCTATCCCTATTATTAAATTGATTTGATTATGTTGTGATGGAAATATTTTTATAAATTCCTTTATCGTATATGATTTCTTTTATAATGTCACGATGTTTAAGATTCCCTTTTTTATTACATGGGTTATGCTATGATGTATGGTTTATGATTTTGTGGCACACATAAGAATGGTATCATTATGATATGGGTGGGACCTATATCTCCCACCACAGAATTGGGTAAAGATTTTATATCTCATGAGATAGACATGGCTGGAACGGCAAGTTAAACCGGTTCAGTGAAACAGGACTGAAACGAGGAGTGAACTCGGTTCAGAAATAGTCTTTTTCTCCTATGATAGTCTTGGAAATGTGTCTTGACTCATAAGAAATGATTCTCTATGATGATGTGTGTATGCCACAAAGATTCCTGTTTTAGGTTATGATTATTAGGATTACATTTCACTACCATGATTTATCCCATGTTATGAAATTATGATATCTTTTGCAGGGTAAGATTTCCAAAATATTAAGTTTTTTATGAATTTGATGTGATTTATATTTCTTTTGTTTACCCTTACTGAGCATTTGATCTCACCCCTTTGTATGTTTTCGTTCCCTAGGTCAAAAAGAAGGTTATTAAGTAAGATATGCCAAAAAGGGACTATAGATATGATGAAATAAATGAGAGACAGTGTAGATGCTTTATGAATCAGTTGTTTATGTTTCCCAGTTTCTAAAGACACTATTCCTATATGGTCCTTTCATGGTTTTGTTATATGTTGTAATAATTATGCTTCAATTTTGAAGTATTAACCATGTATGTAAAGTATGGATCGGTATAGTTGGTATCAGAGGAAAGGTATAGTCAACCTTTGGAAACTAGGATGTTAAAGCCTTAGTAAGAAACCTAAGGATATGTCTAAGAATAGAACACAATCTTAGTGTTTTAGAAATGGCCATGAACAACCTATGATATGACCTTAAGTGTGAAATTTTATTCTTGATTATGTGTTTTTCTATTATAATTAGTGTTTCTCACACTATTTTTCTTGGTTTTAGTCAATGGATGGAACCTGAATGAACTGTGTTAATGTGGAATGCGATGGGCAATGCAATGATTGTCCCCCTGAGCAACCAAACATTATGGGAGATAGAATGCAAAATCTTGTAGCCATGCTCAAACAACTTTCTCAAGATATTAATCATGAAGGACTTCCAAATGAGCAACGGATGGAGAAACATTCTGTTGAATCCTTTATTAGGCAGCATCCACCTTCATTCAGCGGGTCTTCTGATCCATTAGTGGCTGAACAACGGATCAGTACCATTGAAAATATATTTTCAGTTCTTCAATGTTCTGAACATGATAATGTCATTTTAGCAGTGTATCATTTGGAAGGTGATGCTGATCAATGGTGGAATCTTATTGAGAATACGAGGAAAATGGATGAAATTGAGTCCATGGAACGGGACGAGTTCAAGAACTTATTTTTCAATAAATATTTCCCTCGTATTCTTAGAAAAAATATGGTGAAGGAGTTTCTTGAACTGAAGCAAAAGGATGATGAATCCGTTGGTACCTATGAAGAAAATTTTACCAGACATGCAAGGTACACTTCCTGAATTATTATCCAACCTGAGATTAAGATCGATCGATTCTTTAGTGGCTTAAAACCAAGTCTTCGAAGGGTGTTAGCCATAAGGGACTTCAATAGCTATGAGGAAATGGTTCGATGTGCTCTCAAGGTTGAGATGGAGATTGGTGTAACCCATCAGTCACATGGGTTTGATAAGAAGAGGAAAATGGAATTGAAAGGAAAATCTAAAGACCACACTTAAAAGAGGATGAGTTTTCCCTTATTCCCAATGTGTGGAAAGAAACACGGAGGAAATTTTCTTAAGGGGACAAGCAAATGCTATAAGTGTGGAAAAGAAGGTCATCTGGCAATTGAATGTCGAATTAATGGGAAGAAGGTGTCTAATGATGCAAACAAAGGAAGGGATACATAGAATGAACCTATTACACTTCAATGTTTCAAGTGCAAGGAGATGGGGTATTATGCCAATCAATGCCCAAATCCAAGGGTTGATGATGATGATCAGTTTCAACAAACTCTTAAGGCCAAATACAAAGGAAAGTCACATGCAATTACTATCTGTGATGTGGAGTACGACAACGAAGTGGAGAGAGGTACACTGACCATCCACTCTAAAGAACCAAATGTTTTATTTTATTCTAGTTCCACCCACTCTTTTATTTACGAAGAATTTTCTATGGGTATCATCATATTACCTCAACAATTAGATGTTGAGTTGGCTGTGACAACTCATAATGGCACAACAGTCGCATCAAAAGTTTACAATTCTTCTCTGATTTAAGTTTGTGGGAAAGTGCTTCCTGAAAATCTTGTGATCCTTCCTATAGTGGAATTTGATGTGATTCGTGGCATGGATTGGATTTCTTTATATGGAGCTCATATCAATTGCCAAAAAAGTGAAGTCACATTTCATATTCCAGATCAATCTATGATCGTCTATCGATGCAAGGATGAACATAACCTTCTAGTGGAAATTTCTTCTATCTTACGGGTCTTAATTCAACTAAATTAAGGTTCCTTATCTCAAATGGTTGGAGAGAAACTCAAGGTTAATAATATGCCCATTTTATAGGAATTTGATGATGTCTTTCCAGAGGAATTGCCAGGTCTTCCACCAAATCGTGAAGTTGAGTTTTCAATAGAACTCGTACCGGGTGCCTTGCCTATTTCAAAGACACCTTATAGAATAGCCCCAATTGAGTTGCAGGAATTGAAGAAGCAACTCCAAGAGAATCTTGATAAAGGATTCATACTCCTTAGTGTGTCACCTTGGGGAGCACCTATTCTGTTTTTTAATAAGAAATATGGATCAATGAGACTCTGTATTGATTATCGAGAACTTAACTAGATCACTATCAAGAAAAAATATCCTCTCCCACGCATTGAGGACCTATTTGACCAACTACGCAGAGCTCAATACTTTTCCAAGATTGATATTCATTCATGGTATCATCAATTAAGGGTCAAAAGGGAGGATATACCAAAGACAACTTTCCGTATAAGGTATGGACACTATGAATTTATAGTGAAGCCATTTGGTCTTACTAATGCCCCGACTATCTTCATGGATCTGATGAATAGATTCTTTAGAGACTATCTTGATAAGTTTGTGGTAGTCTTTATAGATGATATTTTTGTCTATTCAAAGAACAAGGAATAATATGAAGATCACTTGAGAATTGTATTAAGGACCCTGAGAAAAGAGAATCTTTATGACAAATTTTTCCAAGTGTGTTTTTTGGCTTCAAAAAGTTGCATTTATGGGTCACATAATCTCAAAAGAGGGGATATCTGTGGATCCAACAAAAACAGAGGTTATCAAAAATGGTCGAGATCAACAACAGTAACTGAGATCCGATGTTTTCTTGGTTTGGCTGGTTATTATCGACGCTCTGTGAAAGATTTTTTACAATTATCCAATCCACTCACTAGGTTGACTCGAAAAGGAGTTAAGTTCGTGTGGACGGAGGAATGTGAATAGATTTAAAGGAGTTAAAAAGAATGTTATCTTGTGCACCTGTGCTCACACTTCCTTGTAGTGGAGAATGGTTTGTGATCTATAGTGATGCATCCAAGAAGGGGCTGGGGTGTGTTCTTATGCAAAACAATATGGTGATAGCTTATGCCTCACGACAGTTGAAAATCCTTTAGCAAAATTACCCAACTCATGATTGGGAGTTAGCAATGGTAATCTTTGCAATAATGATTTGGATGCATTATGTTTATGGAGAAAGGTGTGACATTAATACTAATCATAAAATATTACAGTATATCTTCACACAAAAGGAGCTGAATATGCGCCAAAGAAGATGGTTGGAGCTGATTAAGGATTACGACTGCTCAATTCATTACCACCCTGGGAAAGCAAACAAGGTGGAAGATGCATTAAGTCGACAAGACCATGCTAGCTTATCCATGATAAGGATAACAAAAGATCCAATATTTATGTATTTACAAAGGATGGATCTTAGAATTATAATGAAAGGTGGAAAATCATATCTTTCTCAAATGAATGTTCAACCATCTATAAATGTCAAGATTAAAGAGGTGCAGAAACAAGATGTCGAGTTACAAAAGAAGGTGTGAAATGTTCCTGAATTCAACCTTGATTGTGATGGGATAATAAAGTTCAAGAATTGGGTTTGTGTTCCTCCCATCCTATAATTAAATAAGGAGATGCTAGATGAGGCTCATAGTTCTTCATTCTCTATTCATCCTGGAAGCACGAAGATGTATAGGGACCTGAAAGAGTACTTCTGGCGGGACGACATGAAAAGAGATGTTGCTGAATATGTCTCTCGATGCTTGGTTTGTCAGCAAGTTAATGTTGAGAGGCAAAAGTCTAAGGGGTTGTTACAACCATTACCCATACTTGAATGGAAATGGGAAAACATCACTATGGAATTTGTCACTGGACTTCCTAAAACATCCAAAGGCAATAATGCTATATGGGTCGTAGTTGATCGTCTTACAAAGTCTTCACACTTTTGCTATTAGAGAAAATTTCTCTCTAGATCATCTTGCCAGGATACATGTAAAGGAAGTGGTAAGATTACATGGAGTACCAATATCTATTATATTCGATCAAGATATGAGGTTTACCTCAAAGTTTTGGCGAAGTCTTCAGCATACTCTGGATACAGAGTTGAGTTTCAGCACTGCTTATCATCCTCAGACAGACGGTCAGTATGAGAGGACAATTAAAACTCTAGAAGATATGTTGAGAGCTTTCTCTATAGATTTCAAAGGTGGTTGGGATCAACACCTACCTTTGGTGGAATTTTCTTATTATAATAGCTTTTACTACAGTATTCAGATGGCTCCTTATGAAGCTTTCTATGGAAAGAAATGCAGGAATCCAACTTGCTGGGATGAAGTTGGGGAAAGAAAGCTATTAGGACCTAATCTTGTTTATGAAATGGCAGAAAAGGGTAGATCTATTCAACAACACATAAGAGCATCTCAGAGTCGACAAAAAAGTTATGCCAACAACCATAGAAAAAACCTAGAGTCTGAAGTGGGTGATAAAGTGTTCTTACGAATATCTCCTTGGAAGAGAGTAATGAGATTTGGAAAGAAGGGAATGTTAAGACCTTGATATATCGGTCCTTTTGAAATTATGGAACGTGTTGGGAAGGTAGCTTACTGATTGGCGCTTCCACCGAATCTCTTTCAAGTTCACGATGTGTTCCATGTATCTCTCCTGAGAAAGTACATTCTGAATCCTTCACATGTACTCAGCTCAGAATTTATACTGCTGGAACAAGATCTTTCTTACGAAGAACATCCGATAGAGATTCTGGATCATTGTGAAATAGTCTTATGGAACAAGACCACTCGCTTGGTAAAAGTTTTATGGAAGAACCACCAATTAGAAGAAGCTTTATGGGAACTTGAGGATCTGATGAGGGAGAGGTATCCTCATCCGTTTGTTACGAGGTGACGAATTTCGAGGGCGAAATTCATTTTAAGGGGGGTAGAATGTATCACCCTGATATTTTATGGGAAGTATATTATTTTGTGTAATATGTTATATGGAAAGGAATATTCCACTACACACAACACTAGCTTGACTTGCGTTACACGCAATCGCGATCATCCTCGATAGCGTGTGTAGTATGCAATACTGAGTTTCACTAAACAATGATATATTATAATATTATAAACTAGAAATTATGAATAGTATTAACTGAATTTTGAATTTTATAACATTTTAATTCATCTTATACATTTTCAAGAATGAGGTATGAAAACAAAATCAGTTTTTTTTATAAAAGAAGTATTTTTAAAAAAATGCAGTTTTACCACCTTTGGATGGCGCACCCACATTAAATCTATTTTTGACAAGTTTATAAGTTTAATTTTACAAAATTAAATTCTTCCATAGAATTAGGATATAAAAATTTACTTTGGATAAAATTTTCATATTATTCTGATAACTTTCATATTTTAATGAATAGTAAAAACACGCTATATTTTAATTAAAAACAACTTTTTTCATTGTAATACATTATATGGTTAAATTATAATATTGAATTTTTTTAAAGTATAAATAGAATAAATTTTTACCATTTAATATAATTTATGTAATTAGCATTAATTTTACATTGAATTCATAGGTAAAAACATTTCAATCTTTAGCAATGTTTTGACTTTAAAAACCCCTTTGCTTAACAATGGGATTAATTTTAAATTAATTACTACAACTACTGTGTTTTGAATTTTGAAAAATGGATTCCATATTTGGAATCAGTGGGTCCAAATTATGTTAATAGGTTACATTTTTTTGGATATTATGAATAGTAACTACGACAATTTTTATTTACTAGGGTTAAAGGTAAATAGGGTAATTCTAGGTTAAAAGAATATTATAATAATTAAAAATTACATTTACACTTCTCCTAACATTATTGGATGAGTAGTCGCCGACCATAGGCATCCTTGGGTCGATTTTGGGACCCTATTGAGCCACTTGGTAGTGACAATGACAATTTGGATTAATTAATATAATGTAAAGGCAAAGTTGACATTAACAAAAATCTTTTAGTAATTAATTTTTATAAGAGGTTATATAAATTATATTTTCGACTATAAATATTTATTGGAAATATAAAAATATTTCCTACATAATGATATATTTTTTTAAAATTTTTAGACACCAAATAAATTAAATTATTTATGACACAAAAATGATAAAGTATTTACCTCATTAATAAATGATTTAAATAAATAAGATTATAATGATTAAAATATTTTCCAAATCATGTCCAATTTTGATTAGATTATTTTATTTCGACCATGAGTAATCTTATCTTCATCTTTAATGATTTTGTGACCTTTTGAAACCGAAGATAAGTTTATAATAAAATAATATTTCCATACTTTCCAAAGGTTCCCCTCTCCTCCCTTATAAAAGGGCACCTCCTCCCTTTCTTCCTCACACCAATTTGAGCCTTCAAGCTCGGACATACCCTACCCATTTCACTTCCCCACTTCCGTAGAAACCTACTAGAGGTACTGGTATTCTCAAAAGACCAACTCTAGTGCCTTAAGAGAAAGTTTAAAGGAAGCACTTCGAGAAAGAGGTAATACCTTCTACCGTTTTCTTCAAGTTCCATTCTTTTTATACTCCCTCTTGTTTAGTTCTTTCATTATGAGGTAATAACATCACTATCCCTCATATAATGATATGTTATTATAAATATGAAACAACCCTATTTCACCTCTTATCCATCCTACAAAATACGAAATAACCGCGCGTGCGTAGGTGAAGAATACTGTCTCCACGCCGTGGGGTAATCTGTTTTCATCCACCACCTTATTTGGATGGGTATTATGGTGTAAAGAGTAACTATATATGATTATTGTAAAGTGTTATTGATTCTGAAATTTTATACATACACTGAAATACAATTCCACGATCATGGGAACGATATAATCGCTCGTGCGTACATACGGCCTACCATCTCCACGATGCGATGCGACTCGTTCTATATGATCTTCATTGAATTATGATTATATAAATGATTTGAATGAATTAATATGATATATAATACACTAATACCATTCTGTAAATGATGTATCTATATCCTATAAATAGGAATAAGAATTTATTCGAAAAAAGACGCATAAGAACAAAAAATAATAAACACCCGAATAACAAGTAGTAATGAAATATTACTAATAAGATGCTATAAATATGACCATATATGATATGATAACAATAATTATGATTCTGGAATAATTCAATGACATTATTTAAATCATTATAGAAGAGGTTCAGACATTTATGAAGCAAATCGGACCTAAGGTAAGGGACAATCTCGCAATCTCAATTTTTATCCGAGATTGATTATACTATAGAATTTACTGGGGAATATTTATCATCCACATCTATGTTTCCTCAATATGTAATATTATTTATATCCTCCTAAAATTTTTTAAATCCAATTTTACATTTTGGTGAGTTTTTTGTAAAAGATATGAAAGGAATCTTTTGTCATTTTGCATACAAGGTACTTTTTGACTTTTCCGACAAAAGTTTGAGAAGAATGTTTTTTTTTAACTTATATGGAATGAATGGATTTTTAATACATTATTTCCAAGAATCTTCCTTCAAAAGTTTTGATGTTTATTTTTAATCAACTTATTTTAGTTTAAAATTGTATGACATGTGAAGAATGGAAAATTGTTTTTGAAGTAGAAATGATATTTTCCTCAAGAATGGAGTTCAAGTGTTTTATCAAAATTATTTTCCATCTAAGATAATATAGGGTTCTGTTTCTATACCTATTATTACATTTAATTGATTATGTTGTGATGGAAATATTTTTATGAATTCCTTTATCTTAAATGAATTGTTTTATGATGTCATGATGTTTAAGATTCACATTTTTATTACATGGGTTATGCTATGATGTATGGTTTATGATTTTGTGGCACACATAAGAATGGTATCATTATGATATGGGTGGTACCTATATCTCCCTCCAATTAAATGGGTAAAGATTTTGTATCTCATGAGATAGACATGGCTGGAACGGCAGGTTAAACCAGTTTAGTGAAACAGGACTGAAACGAGGAGTGAACTCGGTTCAGAAATGGACTTTGTCCACTAAGATAGTCTTGGCAACGAGTCTTGACTAATTAGAAATGATTCTCTATGACTATGTGTGTATTCCAAAAAGTTTCATGTTTTATGTTATGATTATTGGGATTATATTTCACTACCATGATTTATCCCATGTTATGAAATTATGATCTCTTTTGCAGGGTAAGATTTCCAAAATGTTATGTTCTTATGAATTTGATGTGATTGATATTTCTTTTGTTTACCCTTACTGAGCATTTGAGATCACCCTTTTGTATATTTTCTTTCCCCAGGTCAAAAATAAGGTTACTAAGTAATATACGCCAAAAAGGGACTATAGATATGATTAAATAAACGGGAGACAATGTAGATGCTTTATGAACTAGTTGTCTATGTTTCCCAGTTTCTAACGACACTATACCTATACGGTCCTTTCATGGTTTTGTTATATGTTGTAATATGTATGCTTCATCTTTGTACTATTAACCATGTATGAAATTATGGGTCGCTATATATATTTTCCGAATTTTGAGAAGCTTTAATATGTTTTTGTAAGTATCGAACATTCTCGGTCATTACTTTTACAAGATCAAGCCCTTATAGTTTTCATTCTCTAACATCATCCAAACATGTTGGAGTTCTACATCTCTTTCCAAATAGAGCTTCATATGGATCCATCTAAATACTCGATTGGGAGCTATTTCTATATGAGAAATCAACCATTATGAGATGATGATACCATCTGCCTTTTAATTATAGAGATCTAGATATTAGTATATCTTCGAGTGTCTGAATATTCCTATCAGATTTGGATTTTTTGGGGGATTTCAGGCCATACTAAAATTCAATTCAGTACATAAGGCATCTTGAAGACTCATTTAGAATATATATGTGAACATGGGATCACAACTATAGATAATCTAGTGAGGAACCCCCTGAAGTCTTGTCCCTTCCTTCTCATATACCATTGCATGTTGTTCAGGTGGTAGATATTCCCAAATTGTAATAAAGTGGGTAGTCTAGTTGAATCAGTCCACCACAACCCATATCGCATTATTTCAATTTGATGTATTCAGGAGACCCATGAAAAATTCCATGGTGGTATTCTTTCATCTCCACATGGGTATAGGTAACGGTTGCAACACCCCTTTGTAATTGTTTTCACTATAATTTAACATTATGACACATCAATCACCAAGAAATATAGTACTCAATATCCTTCTTTTTGTTGTCCCACCAGAAGCTTTCTTGGAGACCACAATACATATTTGTACTCCAAGGATGGATAGAGAATATTGGTGTATGTAAATTATCCAATAGCTCCTTATTTATCCCAGGAGATGAATCCACATGGTACCTTGTTCCAAACCAAATTACACAATCATAATCGATATGGGATTCTTGTAGCTTCCCTTCCTTTAATACATTCGCCTTATTTTATACCTCAAGATCATCCCTCTATGCCTCCTTATTATTCTCATGGATATATAATTATCCAATAATTTAGGAAAGTTATGATGTATTCCATACTATTATGATTCCAAAATATGTACTTTATATATCCATAAAGATAGGGTCTTTCTCAATATGAAACATGAATAGTGTAGTGGGTTCTTTACTACTGAGAGAATTAGCTCCATGTTTTCCTTGCCAGGGTGATAGTGAATAGAGGAATCATAGTCATTGATTATCTCTAACCATATCATTTAACGCATTTTGAGATCCTATTGTGTGAATATATACTTTTGGAAACTGTGATTGGTATAAATGTCAAACTTTTCAAGACAGAGTAAGTTTCACCAAATTTTCAAGGAAACAATCAAACCTTCTAACTCCAAATCTTGCATCCGGTAGTTCTTCTCATGGATCTTAAAATTTAATAGGTAATATGCAATGACATTATAAATTTTCATGAGTGGACGCCCCAATCCTTTCTTTGAAGCATAACTGAATATTAAAAAATTTACCCACTTCTTGGTAATGTGAGTACATTGCAGTGATTAGCCATCTCTTTAGATCCTTGAAGCATTACTCACATTCTTCCATCTAGAAAATCATTACCACTTCATTGTTAACATAGTTTTTATGTTTTAAAATTATGGGAAATGTCTCATAAAACATCGATAGTACCCTATCAATCTATGAAAAATTTGGATTTTTAGGGCACTAGAGGGTTTGGTCCATTCCTTAATTTCCATTTTTTGAAAGGGTTAAGAAAAATTCTCTCCCTTATGATCACATGTCCAAAATAGGTGAATTTCTGCATTCAACAGTCACACTTTTTGAACATGGCATACAAATTCTCCTTCCTTAACATCACCCACACTTGATTTAGGTGTCCTTAATGTTCCTTCATTTTCTTAGAGTATATGAAAATATCATCGATAATCAGTACAAAAAAATTGTTGAGGTATTGTCTAAAGACTATATTCATGAATTCCATGACGATTTAAGGGGCCTTAGTAAGTCCGAAGGGCATCACCAAAAACTCATAGTGCTAATACATTGTATAGAAGGAAGTATTCTGAATACATTCCTTCAACTGTAAATGATGATTTCTAGAACGGAGATCCACCATTGAAAAGTACTGAGCTACTTGCAACTGAATGAACAAATCATAAATCATTGCAATTAGATTATTTTTAATTTTTGTGATCTTGTTGAGTTCCCAATAATTGATATAAAACCACATTGATACATCCTTATTCTTAGAAAAAGACACTGGTACACCCCATGGTGTTTCACTAGAGAGTATGAACCCTTTGTCCAAATTCTCTTGCAGCTACATCTTTAACAGCCCGAGTTCGATAGGAACCATCCTATAAGGATACTTTGATGAAGGAGTAGCAATGTGTATGAGTTCTATTGAGAATTCTACCTCATGATCCATGGGAGTCTGTGTAACACGTATGGAAATACATCCCAATCTTCCCACATGATGGGAATATCCACTAAGTTGACACTTTTATTTTAATCAACCATTTTAGGGAGGTATTATGCTTCATATGTATTAAACACCCACACCATTAAAGGATTATATAAATGAGATTCATCATCTTCCTCAAATTTATAGTGGATCATGGGATGGTTTATAATATGAAAAAAAATCCCTTTTCCAAAAAATTTATATGTTATTTGTATAACTAGATCCAATGAAACTCTAGTATAGCATAAAATTCCACCAAGAGAAGTATTATGTGATTCACTAGAATAATCTTCCCATACACACCAATAGGAGAATAATACAACACTTGCAATTCAATTATTTCACTGCTAAGTGTTTTTATAGATATATCTAATTCATTTTATTTGGGAATTGATTAAATAGTTCTAGAAAACTATAATGATATAAATGAATTCATTGAATGAGAATCAAAAAATAATTTTTACATTTTTTAGTGAATAGGAAGTGTACCTTGTATAACTTTATCATAATCATTTACTTCCATAGTAGTGATGTAATAAAACTATCCTTTTACCTTTGGATTTTGTGGGTGTTGATGTTAATTACCCTAGAAGACCTAATGTTTGGTGCACTGACTTTCATGGTTCCCTTACTCTATAAAGTTATATAATTGGACCATGAGTGGTACTCTCATTTCCTCCATCGCATTACCATACTTCAAAAAGTATTTTCTAAATTCATGTGTTTGGTGGAATTCTCTCCAAAACATGAATAATTTCCCTATCCCTTTGAGGAAGTTCCCTTGATACCTCTTCCCCCATTATTTACATGTGAGTTATACAGTTTTCATTCCAAATTTCTTATTCAATCCTCCATCTTGAAACACCATCATTCATTTCTTATCACCATAACCATGGTACCATTATATAAACTCGATCTCCAATTTAAGATCTTATCATTAAAATTCTTCATAACTACCAATGTATCAAATGTATTGAGCCATTTGAAGGTTTGGTTTAAAACCACTGATGAATCTATCATTTATTCAATAATTGTTGATAAAAACACACAAAGCATACCTTGAAATCCTTGCAAAATTTTCTTTGTAGGATATAACAGATTCTACTACATTTTTCTTCATCTATATGAATTCACTCTCCATTTTGATTGAAGATTTATAGGTAAATACATGTTAATAGAAATTAACTCAAAAGTCTTCCCACTCAATCCCTTCAATTTCATCCCTTGATTTGGTGTTCTTAATATAACCCCACCATTGATTAGCCTCTCCATCTATACGATAAATGGAAAAATCCACCATATCCATCTCAAAATAGTGAAGCATATAATAGATCATCTCTATTGAGTCGACCCACAATTGGACAATCTGTAGATCAGAAGATCAACTAAATGTCTCTGGTTGTTACCGCATAAAAAACTCAATACCAAGTAACTCCAAATTAGGTGAACATGGATGTTTCACATTATTCAGGTTATTATTAATAACCTAATATAGGTGGGTAGTAATATCCATGAAAAGTTTAACTCCACCTCCAAAAGAATTTGGGATGTCGTTCGTTCAATAGATGCATTGTCTTTCACTTCAGTTTTGGTCTTTGTTTCTATTACCTCCCACTAGTTTATAAAATAGAAATGCTTATAAAACAACATAAGTAAACAAGTCATGTATATCTAATTTTTTCATTTCTACAATTAGGTATAATTTCATATATTTTGGGATCCCTTTGTTTATCAGTTTCTTAAAGAAATTTTATTGTGTGCTCACTTATGCTTAGTCTCATACTACGAGTATTCACTAAGGTTCTCTAATCCAAATTCCCAATTTAGGTAATCCTTCGTCTGATAAAAACTATTGTGACCATATTTAATTTCATATATTATTACATAATTTTAATGAAAGAAAATATAATATAATTACACAATGAGGATATAATGGTTTAGTGTCTTGGAAAAATTAGGACCATACAAAACTTTCACAAAATAAAACATAAACTTTTATTTAATTATGTATTCTCTAGTTTCATAGTGGCCTTCACATTATCCTTTGTATATGTATTCATCTGAGGATATCCAAAAAAAGGATGAAAAAATCACAATAATAGGAGATAATAACATGAAATAATAAAACATGGGTTGATCATAATCATCGCATCATCATCATAATCATGGAAATACGTATTAAATAAAGTCATAGAATGTTGAAATGCATAAAAAAGAAACATAATTTCCTAATGGTTAACTACCACATGTAATTTTTTAAAAATATAGAATCTTGTTCATGAATAATTTTAATTTTACTTAGGATATACATCACATTACCTAATGTATTGGAGCACTATATAATTCCATGGACACTAGCCACATCATTACATTTACGTTATCATGAATGCCACATAGAAAATATATCAAAATTGAAGATAAAAAAACCCATGGAATGGAATGGGTTTCATTTTATAATGATAAATTCATAATCTTTTGGTTCCAAAATTAAATAGGGACTAATGTACATGAATCATCAACCTTGAGTAATGAAGAAACAATCTCGATAAGTAAAATGTCTATTTTTTGAAAGAAGAGTCCTTTTGAAAACATTGTGTTTTTCATAAACTCATTTTTAATGAATTTTTATACTATAAATGATTTGATGAGGAGGAATAATTTTTTTTCAGAAATAAACATTCTGAAAATGGGGTGAAAGAGGGAAAACCCAATAAAAGAGGGTTGGGTTCAAGAATTCCCCTTACCTTGAGTCCAAATACTTTATTCACATTATCATCCACTATAATCAGATTATATTCATTTATTACCAATTATAAACAAATTTATACAAGATTATGACTCATTATGGTTTTATTAAGTTCATTTTTGGGAATTTAGGTGAGATATAGTATTTAATTTCATCATTTGAGCGCATTTATTTTCATGATTTTCTTGATCGATTCACTAGTATACTTGAATAGAAATTAATGTAAAAAGTGGGTAAATATGAAGAATTTTTATATATGTCATCAAAGATATTATATAAGTTAATTTAACTTGAAATGAAATTGGTTATATAGTATGAGGATGAATAATCAGATAAAAGTTAAGGATGGTTTTTTTAGGTTAATTATGGCAGTTGTTCGATCACAATGAACTAGTTTTAATTAATCATTTAGTGTCATGTTTATAAGTTAATTAAATAAAATAAATATGGTTATAGAATAAAATTTAAAATCATTTTTCAACCATATAATGTTTTCTTAACATCCTTGATGGTGTTTAAGGAAAATAAAACTACATCATCTACAATGTTTATAAATTGACACATCACAGGTGATGACATCATTTTTATATTAAAATAGGGATACAGTGGTGTTTAATGATAAATTTTTGATTAACGTGATAAAATTATAGTCCATTAATGTTACTGTATTAGTCATTCCCTTAGGATTATAGGATGTGAGGAGGGAGTAAGAATTTAAATTAAATTTAAATGGAATTTAAAAGAAAAATGAAGAGTATTTTACCTCCCAAATCTCTCCTCATTGAGATCCTCATTTGAGATAGGTTTTTTGGTGATTTGAGGAGAAAAAGGGCACCTATACTTGGGGATGGGTCCAGGGATGAGAATGGGTCTGAATATAGACAATTCTCAAAGCTTGAGAGGTGAGTGGAGAAGAGGGTTAGAGGGGTGGTATTTATAGAAGAGGATATGGATGTTTTCTCATTATTTTGATAATTAGTTTATTATTTTGATCAACACAAGAAATATTGAGGGTTATTGGGACTAATTAATGTAATTAGTGCATGTGAGTTCAAATCATTAGTCACTTATATTATTCATTACTCAATCATGACTCCAAAATTCATAGTTTTAGTATGTTTTGTTAATTATCATATTTTACTACTCACCAAAAAATCAAGCGTTCCAAAAAAGTTCCAAATACTATAACATAACATTTCTCGATATTTATAATTTAAAATTGAACTCCATTTTATGAAAATAAATTTCTAAGTATGAGTAATTTAATTTTTAATTAAAATTATAATTTACATAGAAAATACATATTTTAAAATTATAAATGATTTTATAACACTATTAAAATTTTCATAAGGCCTCATAAAATTATCATTACATGATAAGGTATCAAAATAATAATTTTGAAATATATTTTATGAAAATAATTTTTTTATGTTATTAAATTTACAATAAAATAGTAATTAAGTATTTATGACTTATAAAAATACAAACATTTAATTAATAATTTTTAAAACATCTCGTTACGTATATTATGATATAATTATATCATATTTCCTCCTATAAGATGCCCAAATATTTTTTATACCTTCATGGGTGGTGTTACTATTCATTTATCTAATTTACTATTTTGAAGGTTCATATTACAATTCATAAGGTCAAGTTACTCTTTCATTTGTATTGGATCCTTAACATATAGAAATACTTCTTATTTCATTAATTAATAATTTATAAGGTTTTTATTATTGTCCATAAATGATTATATGTGATTTATACTATATAAAATTACTATAAGAAGGGATAACATTCATTAATAAATATTTGGGTCATTACAGGTCTCCCCCTCTTTTGCTGATACTCAGAAGGTTTATAGTGAGGGAAATGGGAAAGATCTTAGTCAACCAGCATCTTTCAGGGTTGATTTCATTAAAAAAAAATCAATGTCACTTTCTCTGATTCAATTTATTCCATGAATTGTATAACTTCTCCAAGATAGAGGCCTTCTAGTTAGTGAGATCAATCGGCCTCAACACATATATAAAATAATTTCACATTACTAAATCGAAATGATATAGAAAATGCTGATACGAATGTTTAGAATAAAAATTCAACATAGAAATCAAGAATTTTGGCCCAAGGTCTAATGAGGAACATTAATTGAGTGATAATGTGAAAACCTCCAAACTAATGATGGACTATAAACTAGAAACCCACGCAATTATAAGCGTTGGGTCTAGATCGGGAAATGGAAAGAAAGGTAACCTCATAAATATATAAATTATAGACCAGATGGGGAAATTTTCCAACAAAGTACAAGTAAAACATATTAAAAAAATGGTCACCAGATCTTTAGGTAAATTAAAGAAAACAAGGGTAGTGACACGGTCGAGTGAATCAATACATGTCAAAGATGTTAATAAAAAAATTTGTATATCTGTAATGAATGATAAAAATTATTGTTATATGGAAGAGGTGGACCAAGGTGGTAGGATTTTTAACCTAGATCCTTTGATGGAAACATATGATGACATGGAATTTAACCCATACCATCAGCTTTAATCAATTGTCAGTGTTTTGAAGGGTACATATAGGGAGGAAGTTGGTAGATAAAATATACATGTGTTTATCCTTAAATATAGTGATGATATGATTGAAGAGAAATTCATGATAAATATTTCAATTGGGTATAACCATTTAATTTTTTGAAGACCACTACAAGTATATATGAATAAATAATATGAAAATTTGAATGATAAAAAAAATCATATTTTGATATGTGGCTTCAATTAGGGGAAATTAGTTTTGAGGAGAACATGTAGTCTTAGGACATGATGGCCTTATTTTTTTTAGATCATCTAGGGAAACCAGAAATGAATGAAACATCCATAGAATGAATTTATATTGGGTAATATATTTTAATTCTTTTAATCATTTTTGGAATGACCTGGTTAATTCATATACAGTTTGATGTTTTTTGAAACAAGGAATTTTTTTAGTTTCCCACTATTCCATAGAAGTGTTTCATGAAATAAAAAATAAATTAGTAGTTGTATAATTCTATTTCATCTCATAAGATAAAATTTATAAAAGTTTTTACTACATTTTTACACTCATATTTTAGTTTTAATCTCTCGTTTACCCCTTTCACACTTATCATGACAAATAATATTTTTACATTTTGATGATCAATATAGATACAATTAATTGAAAAACAACCCATAAATGGATGGATGGTGTTATTATGAAACATATACTAATCATAGGGAAATATAAAATATTTTTGATAATTTTATATTATTTAATAACATATTATTTTTATAAAAAATATCATTAATTTCAATTTTTTGAACTAATCGTTACTCTGAATTAACAAAAAAAATAATACTTGAAAAACAAATATTACATAAATAACATATTATATAAATCAATAAAATTCATGTATAGTTTTTATAATGTCAAATTATATTACTTATAATATTTCCAATATAATTTTTTTTGATTTTAATAATAATTGAATAATAACTATGTATGCTCTGCGTAAAATGAGTATATTTACAGTCTTGACCTAAATTGAGTTACATGAAATGACAAAATCAAATGACTGTAGGTACTCCACCCAATGCCTATGATAGAGATTGAAATATTTTCTAGAGAAGATATAACTCAATATTTTGTGGTCAAAAAACGTGGAAAACCTTTACCTACAAGGTAAGTCAACTAACACTTAAGTTCATGAATTAAGTATTTGAGTTCAAGCTTATTTGTTGGATAATTATTATCATATGTATTATTCTATGTAAATATATAGGCAACAATGTGATAACCATGAAAAAATAACACATCCCAAACCTAAAACAGATGCATAACAGAAGACCACATAGCTATATCTAGCCTCTAGAAGAGTCAAAATATTAAAAGAAGTCTGACAAAGTTCTATATCAATAAATGAACTCATAAAATTATCATCTCACACAAAATTTACTCCATTATATGTGAATGTAGTTATTAGATAATCCAACATTGATAAATCCTATAAAAACAATGATAATACCGCACTGAACCCAATATCCCTTGAATATCAAGGTCAGTTCTCAATTTTTCTCATCTCATAACATCATTAACCTTATTAGAATCATTATAGATTCCATGTTCTGAGAACACATGTCCTTAGAAATTCACTTCCCAAATAGAAAAAATTGGGAAGGATTAGCATGAATTTTATTATCTTTCATGATTTCCAACACAACCCTCAAGTTACACAAATACTCCTCCTCAGTTTTATGATAATCTTGGCTATAATACCTAACTAATAAAATGATCATTTGAGTTACTCATGTAAAATCATAATCATTAAATCCATGAAAACTATAGGAGAAATGTTTAGTTCAAATGGAATGAAAATATATGCATTGCAGCTATTCATACTCCAAAATTGAGTCATTAGAGTGACATATTATTTAATTCACAATTAATGGTAGCCATATCAATGATAAATCATTGAGAACCACATTTAGATTTTCAATTGATAAAACTAATCAACTATTTGAGGAAACAAATACAAGTTCCTCATTGTAACATGGTTGAGCATCTGGTAATCAACACATAGGCCTAGAGTTCCATCCACATCCTTGAAAAGTGAATAGATTCGTCCTACGGTTAAATTATCTGAAAAATAAAACCATTCTTAATATAATAATATAATTTATTATTAAAATATTTATGACTAGTTGGTTAAATATGGTAATAAATAATTTATAATGTTTGAGTACCATGTGTTAAATCTATAGAATACTCAACATCTATTATTGGTGGAAAGCTAGAGATATCAGAAGGGAAAACATTGAGAAACATGATGATAAATATAGGTAGATCATCACTCAATTATTATCACTATTTTTAAAAACAGAAAACTATTATTACCCTACCCAACATTGAAAAAAAGGTACTTCTATACTTGATCTTGAGTCCAATTTTCCATAGAAGACATGGTCTACCCCCATAGGCATGGTAAAAGAGACCACCAAAGGTAACATAAAATGATGGATAAATGATCGATTAGCCAATAAATCATGAGAATAATGTTTGGATATTTCATATTTACATTGAAAAAATTGTAGGAAAACTCAATAACTAATAAATATAAAAAAATTTAAACAATAGAGATACCTCTCACTCTTCATTCTGAGGGGCATAGTAATGTTCATCACTAAAAAGAAATTATCTGTTGGAAGTGTTATCAAATCAAAAACATGGTTCAATATGAATGAGTGAGATTTAGGTGTATCAAATAAGTCAACCAATAATTATGATGCTATTGTGATAGAATCTCTCAGGGTCAGTGGACCCATGTCAACTTCCTCTATATCCTCTTACACTATGTGAAAAAACATCATTCGGGATGAATGAATCTTCAAAAACCCAAAAAATTACCTACTTTAAGGAATTATGTTTAACCAAAACCTATAAAATCACATTAAAAACTGGGCCTCACTAATAGCACATATTTCTAACCTTCACATGACTATTTTGTCCTTACCCTCTAGGAACATCTTGTTGCACCGCAGACATGTTGTCCACTACCAAAGTCCAACCCACATACCCAAACAAATTAATAGAATAATTATTGTCCCCAAAGATAAAAATATCCCTTTTAGTGTAATTTTTACTAACTCACACACTGCATGATAAACATAGAAGTAGGTTACCCATATTGATCAATACTCCTGGATGACCACACTTAACTATGGAGTTCTAATCAAGTAGGCTCCTAGAAAGAGGTGACTAACACCTAAAATATTACAAGAATAAAGAGGGAAATATTTTTTCCAAAAAATAGTGGGAGGAAAATAAATATAATTTTTTAAATGAGAAATCCTCTTGGATAAAGTACCATATGTAAAATAAGTAAAACGGTACCCAAGAAGAGAGAGAAAAAATTCAAATAAAACCACAATGTCAACCAGAAAAGGTCTGATAATCCTTGTGTGAAAAATGGAAAATAGATCAACCAATCACCAACCCTACTCTATATTCAAATGTATCAAGAAAATGCATCACTTATAAGTGTTTCGTTCTGTTTTCTTAGACCTTGAATATGAAAATCTTCAAATTCCCCTAGGAATGGGTAGGGTGTAAGCTCTAAATCCAAATAGACCCTCACCAAATGTTCCTTATTTTTTAGTTTAAAAATAAACCAATCATTATTTAACTTTAAATTAAATATTTCATGGTATAAAATATATTTATATATTAAAAAACATGATTTGTTTTTAATATATGGAAAATAATATAAACACATATTAAATAACAAATTTTTATAAATACATTTATATAATTAATTATTTAGAGTTAAAATGATCAAAAAATATATAGAATATATTAAAATCACAAAAATAAATCACCGTAGTCGTCTGCCCTATAGTATGTTAGTTTCAAGATATAGGATCCTCACATTTCAAAAATTAGTGATCATTATTAAACATGTGTGTCCACGTCCCTTTGGCTCAGGCCAAATAGGACTCATCAATATCCCAATAGCGATAATCATATTGAACAATGTTTTTTTCGTGTTTTTATCATCAATACATTTCAAGGGGATCAATATCCTTGTGTGATAGTCCAAAAAAACCCACTAACTACCCATGATCACATGTGATCTATCAATCAATAAAATATTGGGAAATCATCTCATTTTAATTCAATCATAATATACTATTCAATTTCCTAATTTCTACTTTTAATTTGTGGATTTCATTTCAAATCCAAAACATTTGTTTTTTATTATTTCATTAATTTTAAATATAAAACCAATATTAGGTTTTAATTATTTCAATTTAATCCTTTTTCCAAAAAATAGTATGAAATCCTTTCATCAATTCCATCAAATTCAAAATTCAACAAACTATTCCAATTCCCTTGGAATCAGGGGTTTTTCTCAAAATAATTTTCATTTAAAATTAAATTTCAAATCATATAAAATATTTGTTTAATAAATAAATTGAAATATGTTTTATAAAATCAATCAATTCATATTTCCAGTACATTGAAAATCACAATTGGAACCACAAACATTAAATTATAAAATCAAATGATCAATACTCACAATGGGAGTTCGAAATGATAATGAAATGTGGTGAATATATATGAATTGGATACAGAATAAATATATAATTAGTAATTAATGAGATCCATACAAATAGATTTTCTATCCATAAAAAATTATTATCTAATAATATCTAAGGAGGAGATAAAATAAAATCAGAACAAACTATACAGGATGACATCCACTTACTAGAGAGGGACACGATCTTCCACCTGAACATCAATTCACAAAAGGATGAGCATAGAATAACCAAAATTTCTTCTTGGGAGCCTCCACATAATCAAAAATCATATTAGGAATGATAGTATAGGATAGGAAACATAAATGGTGGGTTCAGTAATTTAAAATTAACTTTTCAATTAATTAAAAGTCACATTGATGGTTAGCTGGAGGGGTAATATAGTTAAAGAAAAAGGCTTCTCTATCCATGTGTCCCTACTATTTGGGTCACATAGTTTCACCTATGTGGGTGAATTGTTCAAGAAACAATGTCCCCAATGTGCATTACACACTTCCATGTGATGCACAATTTTCACTAATGGTTGTACGATTTTTGAAAACCATACACCAAACACGAACTTCCCAAAATGCATAAAACAATTTCAAAATAAATTGGAACAATATGAAATAATAATTGACATAAAAGGGATATGAAAAATTGTAAATTAATTCAAAAAATATTTAAATGGTATTTTACATCCACAAATTACAATGTATTCACTTCCATGTGATAAGAATGGTTCCTACCATTTGTTATACAATTCCCACTCCACATTCTTTTATATTACACTACCCTCTAAATATACGATCAACACCATCTAGAGAAGTGAAACCAATAATTTGGGCATATAATTATATTTTATAGTTGAATAATGTTAATTAATCCATACCAAAAACTATCAATGGGCATGATTAATCATCAACAATCACTTTATTAGCTCTATGTAGTTTATTACATACTACATTTATCTATATATTAACCTATTGGGATTTTACTATTTGATGTGTCATGGTGTTCCTTGAATCACCTCGAATAACTTCGTTTTAATGAAGGGGATTATTATTATTCCCACATCCCATCGTAGCATAAGATTCATGAGAATCACAAGACCTGTATCTAGCACTCAATATTGGAGAACTGCACTGATAACACTAACTATATCCCATATTCATGAAATTATGATATTCTTTAGGTGGTTCTATATAATCTCTCCTGATGTGATTAAGTAAAACACTCCAGAAACCCCCCAGATTACTTTTAGAAGGAAGAGGGAGATTTATGACCCCATTGTTTGGTTATGAGGTGTACCACTACATTGTAAGTATCTATCAATCATCCTCTTATTCCAAGAATTAGAGTTTTGACCTGTTCTTGTAAGAATAAACATGTTCCCTCAAATAATATTTTCTGATATATCCCTTTCTTTTACCATTTCTTTGTTACCCATATCTGTATAATCCATTATACAAAGAAAATAAATCTTTGAGCGAATGTATTTCCTAAACCCTAAATCTAAAATATGTTACTTCAAGTACATATTTGGAGAAATATAAGAGGTAAATTATACACAATTCACGAATTTACCCACATACGATATCATCAAGAAGTTCTATTTCATAAATTTTTAGATGTCCATTTTTCCTGAAATCAGAAAAGGGTAAGGATTGAATTTTTTGTTAAAACATTATTTAATATCCACCCAAGTCATGCATTCATAAAATTTCACAAAAACAATTAATTCCCACCACTATCATGCCAATTCATATAATATATATGTTTCCAACATTATTTTTAGTGATGCTAGTTTACCAATGAAATATAATACAAAATTTATGAAATTAAAATAGACATCTTCTTTCTATCGATCAAAATCACCCAAAATAATTGTGGCTTATGATTTTAGAATTGAAGATAATAGTCTACTTTTCAATGTTCACCATTATTATTATACTTATTCAATTCCTAAAAGTTCTAGATAAAGCTTTGGAAAAGCTGTTGTTTCACCTGTGGATTAGGTGAAACCACATTCTCAACAACCTCCTCCTATTGATTTTTATTATTCCTACATGACGCTATTCATTATAAATAGAACAGATAAATTTTTTGTCTCACACATTAAAAATTTATGGCTTTGAAATTATATTTTACAGCTACAATACATATCAATCCATATCTTATCAAAATCATCCATTTTAATTATTTTCATAAATCAATACATCTCGTTCATTTCATAAAATATTTATCTAAAAACAAGTAATGCATTATTATTTGTAAGTCATAATATAAATTCATGTCATGTAACTATCATCAGATAAATCCATGAAGGTTAGATGAAAACTCCCATATAAGTTTCTTAAAAAACACATTTCCCCAAACTCCCTCGTAACATGAATTTCAGTAGAAAGAGTTTAACTATTCCTTTTTATGATATCAATTTCATGATCCAACAGTCCTATCCCATTATTAAAATCCTAATTGATAAAGAGATATATTTTTATACTCTTGGAACAAAAAAAATGACCCCATTTATCCCAAATGGTATACATACTGACCAATAGTGATAACGTTTCTTATGTAATTGATTGAATTAGATTATACAAGTTGTAACTTCCCACTACTCTTCATTTTCTTGCGAAGTGATGGTTGTTAGACTAAGCCTTCGATGACCTCTACATGAATTAAATGGATGGAGTTAAATTTCAAGGGCCTCAAGAACATTTGGTGGATGATTTACCCTTTTAAAGGTAAAATATCAAAACACAACAATAAGAACCAACAAAACTTATATGCGATTCATAAGTAGAAAAATAAAATTCAAAGCATAAACAAACTAATAATCCATATTAGTGTACATTTATAAAAAAACAAACTCAACATGAAAAAAAGACAAAAAAATCTAAAACTACCAAGTTATATTAACAAGAAACACACATCCCAGTCCATGGTCCAACTCCACATGCCATGCCCAACTTTCCAAGAATTATCACTAATGAATAGAGATACCTAGCATCTACCTATGCCTCGACAAATTACATATACAAATGAAAAATAGTTCCCATGAATTGGGTGATTCTAAACTCACTATAATTTCCCCAATGAATTCCCAACTCGTTCCACTAGGAAAAAACATGTTAGCACAATTATATAAAATGAATTTTTGTTGTTAAAATTATTTATATAAAATGTATAAACAATTTATTTCAATGAAAGTATAAAAAAATAATTAAAAAATTTCTCATTTCATTTGGAATGTTCCTTTACAATCATACACATACAACCACACACACACAATTCATGTGTAACCATTGAATGTGGAACTTCACATCCACACTATGTCTGATAATGTTGGTAGTATTTCAATAGAATTATAAATTAAAATTAACACATAATCAACCAATTATGATGAAATTATTCCAGGACCATCAAGTATGATAATTTATTTATTTAAATCCTTTCAAAAAATACTTTACATACTTTAAAAAACCATAACATTAAAACCACCATTTTAAAAATATGAACTGACTAGGCTGTTTAAAATCAAAACAATTTTTCCAAAATGTTCCAAAGAAAAAACAAAATGAATGTTTCAGTGATAATCACACAAGAATATTAGAATAATTTAATTGAAATCCTTTAATTAAAATTTTCATTTAATGTTACAAATAAATAGAAGATAGTGGGGACTCAACCTAAAACACATCATCTAGTTAAAAAACTCAATACTAAAAAATTTATATATTTTATCAGAAACCACATTACCTTCACTCTATAAAATAAGATCTTATCACAAAACTACTAATAACACATAAATATGACCATGATGGACTATATATATGGCTTTGAGAGAGAGAAATAGAAAATACTTGGATCTAACAAAAATGATGATGAAAAGAAAATTAATTAAAAATAAATACCTCAAACATAGTTTGATTCCACTAATTATTTTTCCTCAATCGAAGAGAATTATACAACACTTAAATGAAGAAAAATAAATCAAGATCAATGGATAAAGAGGAAAAAAGGTTTAAATGGATTAATTTTGATAAGACCAAAAATTTAAGGATAGGTATCTATATAGTGCATAATAAGAATGTAAGGTTTGGAAAATCATGTCTAAAATATATGGTGATATTTTCTTAAGGCCAAACCTCACATAATTGACTAACACATTTAAAATAACTGATAACCAACCATGTTTTTTCCCTCTGTTCTGAGAAGCATGATTTCCCTTAGGAACTCACATGGTTTTTCAATACAATGTTTCTACCCAGTTCTTAGTTTCATTCCTTACATAGTTTCATGGATATGGTGTATGATTTAAAATATCTCTGAACCTCGATAATGGACATCAATGTATTCCAAAATCCCCAAAACCCTCCTAAAACGTGACTCGAACTTTATATAGGCTCCAAATTCAAGAATAATGGTCAATGTACATGAATCCTAGATTGTTAAATATTTTTCCATTGAATAAAAAATGAAATATTATAAAGTAATGTAGAAAATAATATAACATTTATAGTGGTAAGAAAATTCATTTTCTCCGAATATGTTAAAATTGAATAATTTTTTATCTTTTTCTATTGAAATTCAATTTATTCCATAAAATGATTAATTTTAAAAAACATTGAAAAATGTCAAAATAGAAAAAATGACCTTAAAATTATTCAATCTGTATATAAAAATATATGTAAAATGAATTTTTTATAAAAAATTGACATAGATGAGAATGATATCAAAAATAAAACTTTAAACATTTAAAATGAGATTTTTAATGTTAGGTGTACCTTACCTCAAGTATAACTCATAATTTATGTTCTCCAACATCCTAAATAATAAAATTATTTTTATTATATAAATGCTTTATAAAAAATTTCAAATTCATTATTTCTTTTATTTCATTTACTTCTATTTTATATATAAATAATTAAACAATTAAGTACACATCATGCATTCGGCAATATTCGACACATAATTGCAAAATTACTTAAATTGGATGAATATGGTCAAAGAAATAATTATTAAATCATATAAATAATATTAATCATGAAATAATTATCATTTTCACACAACAATTATACTTTTAAATACAACCACTAAATATGGTTATGAAAAATAAACAGTGTTAGAATCATGGAGACGATATTCCATATGTAAGCATGAGTAAGTTTTCCTATTTTCAATGACTGTTATGGAAATTATGTATGTAATATTTTATATTTAAAAAATTATAATTATATAATAAATATAATATTAATTCTTTAAATATACTTATGTATATCATCCACTTGGGGTAGTGATGCAAAAGAAATCTCCTCACTTCATGGAGGTGGTAGTCAACCCGTACACACAGACAACATTATCAGTTTTCATTTAATTTAATGGTAAGAAGGTAATTGATATATTATCAATTAATAATTTTAAATATATTCTTAATATCATATATAAATATTAACTCCATCATTTTAACCTACTGTGATATGTGGTGATCGAAAATGAATTTCCTTGATCGGTGAAGGGGTATTATACCGTACACACAAACAATGGATTCCTTTCCAATTTTCTGGCGGTTGGAGAGAGACATTGTTTATTATAATAAAATAATAACTAATAAATATATTTAATATAATAATTTTATTATATAATTATTGATAAGGATGTTTCTAAGGAGATAGAGGAAGAAATTAAATAGGAACAACCAATTAAAAAAATAACTCTTCTTCAGACAACCTCATTATGAAAAAAGTATGACCACTAAGATAGGAATTAAATCAAAACTAAGACCTATAAAATATGGATAGGTATTATAAGAATATATTTGGGTTTATCAAAAATTAACTGAATAGGTTTTTAATTGTAAATTAAATAGAGGAAGAGATTCAATTTTATAATAGAGGGGTGGGGTACTTTTGAAAATTTTCAAAATATTATAGTGATATAAATTAATTAACATTTTAAAATGTAAGGAAACTTATTTATTCAGTGTATAAGATGAGAATTGTTTTAAATAAACCCTTATATGAGAGAATAATATTTCTTTATATTCTATTACTCTCATCCTCGTAGAGTTATCAGATTCCCTAGGTGGTGATGGCTGCTTCTTCGGTCCCTCCCCCGATGGAGGGTGGGGAGATTGATTACCTTCATCTTCCTCAATTTATCAACCTTATACATTTATTTTATTCTCTATCCATGATTTAATCCTACCATTATAATATATATCTCTATTTCCTAAATCCCCTTATCTTTTTAATAGATTCCCACAACTCAGGATTTTGACCATAGAGTTCACCGAATCTTGGGCTCTAATAAACCTGACCTTTTTGGATCCCTTTAGTTCGTACCATCCATAATTTGAATCATTTGATATATTTTTGTTTTTTCTTATATAATAAAAGAAATTGTGATAATCATCCGTCTCCATATGTGGAATATTGTTGTTCATTTTTCATCGATAGTGGATTTAATTTGATCTTGGTCCAGTGGTCCTAAAACTGGAAACAAACACCATTTCTTCATCCTATGATGGTCCTATGACATCTATATGAAATGATATACTCTTAAAAACACTTTGGTTAATCACTAATAGTCTCATGATTTTGGTTTCAAAAGACCTTTATTATCTTCAAGCATGGAAACATGGTTGGTGATTTTTTATTATGAGATAATAATATAAATAGAATCATCCATGTGATATCTCTTTTAATATGTATTGAAGATGATATATCTAAACCACCAATGGAGTTGGTGTGGATCACGTTTGGGAATATTATTTATTTAAATATTCTCTGACCTTTTAGTATTGGATGTATCTTTTTTCTTCCTATAAATGCCTAACACATTTATCCTCATCAAGTCGATGTGGTTAGCATGGATATGATGTTTCTCCTATCCACCAATAAATTGTGACTGACCCTATCATTTCCCCATTTATGGAACATTTTATTTATAGATAACCCCCAAATTTTATCCTCTTAAAAAGGAATATGGTCCTATGCATTCTGATTCTGAGGTTGTAGATAGATTTTCTATCTTTGAAAACAATTTTGGTGATTAAAAGTCATCATTATTTTGGGACTAGGTGATGCTAAACCAATCCATCCAATGGCCTTATAGAGACCCATTTTTATTACACATCTTATTGAATTATTTTAGATAATAAGAATCTAAAATCATTACACAATTTGTGTCAAAAGGATTAGTGTCATGAATTAATTAGGACCATACAAAACCTTTACACAATAAAAAATAAACATTTATCTAATTCCTTTTTCTATTGATTCTTAGTGTCCCTCAAATTCTTCTTATTGAAAGTAATCTCCTGATTATAAACATAAAAAATTGGTGATATAAAATCCTAGAAATTGGATAGATAAAAACATGAATCAATAAAACATGGGGTGATAATAATCATAGCATTATCACCATTATCATGATGGGAAGAATTATATAAAGGCATAGAATGTGGAAATTAAAAAAAACAATACATCATTTCTTAGTTTTTAAGTACCACACATTGTTGGGAAAAATATAACATCATGTCCATGAATATTTTACATTTACTCATGAGGTAAATCACATTTCACAATTCATTGGAGTGATATATAATTCTGGTTGCACCCAGCACATCAAAACATTTACATTGCGCTATATAATTTCGGGCGCAACCATCACATAATAACATTAAAATTATCATGCATGCCACATTGAGGATGTATAAATATTAGACATAAAAAACCAAGTAAGGTAGTTTATTTCATTTAAAAATCATAAATTCAAAATAATTGGTTTCAAAAATGAAATAGGGAACAATTTACTTGAATCATCAACCTTGAGTGAAGAAGAAGTATTCTCAATAAGTAAAAAGTGTGTTTTTCAAAAGAAGATTCCTTTGGGAAAATAATGTGTTTTTAATACACACAATTTTAAATAATTTAAATATCATAGAAGGTAATATATTGATGAATTTTTTTTATGGAACAACCATGTTGAAAATGTGGTGAAAGAGGGAAAACCCAGAGAAGGAGAGTTGGGTTCGAGAATTCCCCTTACCTTGGATCCAAATGATTTAATCACATTAATAACCTGTATAATTAGATTAAATTAATTTAGTTACTATTTAGGGACCTTTTATACATGAATATTTGTCATTATGGTTTTATTATGTTTATTTATGGGCTATTTGAGGAGTTCTAGAGTTTAATTTCATTGTTCAGAAGCATTCATTTTCATTGTTTTCATGATCGTCTCACTAGTATACTTGAATATAAGTTCATGTAACATGTGGGTAAATATGCCTAATTATTATTATATGTAATAAATTATATTCCATAAGTTTAAATTATCTTAAAAATAACTTTTATACATTTTATTAGGATGGATCGTTAGATAAATGTTAATGATGATGGTTTTTTGTTAATTATGGCTGTTTTTTTATCACAATGAACTCTTTTTGTTTAATCATTTGGTATTATTTGTTTAAGTCGGTTCCAGAACATAAATATAGTTATAACATAAAATATATTTTATCCCATTTAATTTATTTATTAATATACTTGAAGGTGTTTAAAGAAAATGTAAGTTCATCACCCATGATGTTGGTAAATTGATACATCACGAGCAATGATTTCATTTTTATAATTAAATATTTAGAGATAGGTGTTTACTAATGAATATTCCATTAACATGGTATAATTATAGTATATGTAATGTAATGGATTTATCATTCCATTTCGATGAAGATATTTTATGAGAGAATAAGAAAGGAAATGTAATTGAAAATGAATTTAAATGAAAAAGACGACTATTTTACCTCTTAAATCTCACATCCTTGAGATTCTCCATAGAGAAGAGGTTTTTGGTATTGTGATATGAACAAGAGATCCTAGACGTGGGAATGGGTCTAGGGACGAGTATTTTCCGAAATTTAGTAATGTCTCAATGCTTGAGAGGTGTGAGGAGAATAGGGGATTAGGGGTGGTAAATATAGTGGAGGAGATGAGTGTTCTCTCATTATTTTAATCATTAGTTTATTATTTTGATCAAGAAAAGAAATAGTGAGAATTTTTATAACTAAATACAGTCATTAGTTTATTTTAGTTCAAATAAATGGTCACATACATAATTTATGACCCAATAATGAATAAAAAATTAATGTTTTTAACATTTATTGCAAATTATCATATTT
Organism: Viscum album; assembly: GCA_963277665.1. Taxonomy (NCBI): domain Eukaryota; kingdom Viridiplantae; phylum Streptophyta; class Magnoliopsida; order Santalales; family Viscaceae; genus Viscum; species Viscum album. The sequence goes on from OY728164.1 coordinate 177,717,712, forward strand.
TTCTATTCACAAAAAAATAAAATATTTTATAAAAGTCCCAAAAATTATCCCATTCCTTTATTAAACATGTATAATTATAAATTGAACTCCATTTTATGAAATATATTTTCTAAATATGAGTCATTTAATTTTTAATTAACGTCATCATTTACATGGAAAATATAGATTTTAAAACTGTAACAGATTTTATAAAACATTGAAAATTTAATTACGGTTTCATAAAATTATAAAAAAATAATAAGACATAAAAATATAAATTTATAAATACATTTTCTTAAAATACAATTTTTTTAAATTATTAAATTAATCATAAATTTGTAATTAAATAATTTTTACCTATAAAAATACCAATACTTAATTATTAATTTTTAGTATATTTACTAATAAAATGATATAATTATTTCATATTATCACATTTATGATGCCAAAATTTTATTTATACATTCATGGGTGGTGTTACTATTCATTTTTCTAGTTTACTATTCATAAGGTTCGTATTACTATTCCTGAGGGCATGTTACTATTTCTTCTTTGTTGGATCCTTAGCTTCTATAAATACTACAAATTTAATTAATTATTCATTTATAATGTTTTTATAATGATACATATGTGATTATATGTGATTTAGACTGTATGAAATTTCTATAAGAAGTGGTAAATTTCAATGATAAAAGTTTGAGTCATTACATTCCTTCCCCCTTTTCAAAATTTCAACATCGAAATTTCATTTTTAAAAAATAGGTGAGAAAAATTTGCATCACCTCCTTTGGTTCCCATGTTGCTTATTCATATTTATGGTTCGTCCAAAACACTTTCACAAGGTGTGTTGTGTTGCTGCATAGAACCTTATTTACCTAGTCTATAATCATTACTGGATTCTCCTCCTAAGAGAGATCATCTTCTATCTATACCACCTCTGAGTTCAGTACATGTGGGGGATCTGGTATATACTTTCTCAAGAGTGATATATGGAACACATCATTAATTTGGGCCATATTCATTAGGTGTGAAAGCCTATATCCCAGGACTCCTATGAAATAAATTATCTTAAAGGGGAGAATGTACATTTGGATTAGCTTCCCTTTAATTCCAAATTGCATAACTCACTTCCATGGTGATATTTGAAAGAATAAGTTATCTCCCACATCAAGACTCATGTATATCAAATTGTTTTCAACATTGATTTTTTGCAGACATTGAGAAAAATTGATATATTGTTGGATGAATTGGACATTCTACAACATCTCTTGCACAAGATCAGCTCCATGTAGATTTCTTTCACCATCATCATGCCAACAGGTTGGAGTTATACATATCATTCCATACTGATCTTTATATAGAGCCACATGAATACTCGATTGGAATAAATTATTGTATTATAACTCAACAAATGGTTAATACTAATACCATCAACCATTGAATTATAAGGAGTAGGATCATAACATATATTCATGTGTCTATAAATTCATATCAGATTGTCCATGAGTTTGGGGGTGATAGGCTGCGATCAAATTCAATTTAATACTCAAGTAATGTTGATGAATTCTCTATAATTTAGATGTGAACCATGGATCAAGATCAGAGGCTATCAATAGTAGAACCCCATGAAGTATCACCACTTCCTTCACATATATCATTGCAAGTTTTTCAAGTGATATATCTTCTTGAATAGAGATATAGTGAGATGTCTTGGTGAGTCAGTACACCACAACCTATATTGCATTATTTAATTTGGATATCTTTGGGAGACCTATGACAAAGTCCATAGTGACATTCACCCATTTCCACATAGGTATAGGCAATAGATTCATCATCCCCTAGGCATATTTTTACTATTCATTATCTTGCATACATATCAAGAAACATGATATATATTCCAAAATATCCTTCTACATGTTGTCACACTAGAAGTTTAATTAGAGATCACAGTACATCTTGGTACTCACAGGATGGAATGAGAATTTTTAACTTTGTGAATTTTAAAATATCCCATTCTTATTCTATGTAATTAAGGCACATAGAGCCTCATTCCAAATTGAATTACACCATCATTATTGAGATTTAAATTTTGCAGCTTACCTTCATTAACTGCAATCACCTTCTTTTTTAACTCCAGTTCATCCCTTTTGGCCTCCTTAATCGTATATCAGATATATGGCTGGAAAATAATTTGGGAATGTTAGGATGTATTCTATACCATTATGATTTACAAATCCATCCTTTGCATATCGATGAAGATAGATTCCTTATTTAGATGCAAAATGGATATATTAGTGGGTTATTTCCTACTAAGAGCATCAGCTACATTGTTTACCATTACATGATGATAGTGTTTAAAGAAATCACAGTATTTTATTAGATCTAACCATCTTATCTGATGTATTTTGACCTCGTTTTTGGGGAATTTATAATTTAGTAACTTGGGATCAATATATATGTAACACTTCTCACCATTGATGTAGTGACAATAGATTTTCAATGAAAAAATCATAGATTCTAACTTCAAATCATGTGTATGGTAGGCTTACTCATGGATCTTCAAGTACTGAGAGGAATAGGCTAGAATATTATCATTTTTATGTGTGTAAAACCCAAAAATTTCTTTAAAACATAACTGTATATCACAAAATATTATCCAAATCATGGTAATGTGAGTACTGGTGTAGTGATCAACCATCTCTTTAACTCTTAGAAAATTTCCTCACATTCTTCAATCTATACACTCTTTACCCCTTCCTTGATAACATAGATAGAGGGATTGAAAATCATGATAAATTTCTCAGAAATATTGTCATAGTACTCTAATAATCCATGAAAATGGTATATTTCGATGGAATTAGAGGGTATGGGACATTCTATAATAACCTTTTTTTAAGGGTCCAAATAAATTTCTTTAGTTCTAATCACGTGTCCGAAAAATGTGAATTGCTGCTTCCAAAAGTGACACTTCCTGAACATGCCATACAACTTTTCCTCCCTTGATTTCCCAAACACAAGACTTATATGTTATTCATGTTACCCCTCTCCCTTGGAGTAGTTCAAAATATATTTGATAAACACTACCATAAAATTATCAAGGTAATGTCTAAAGACAATATTCAACTAGTCAATTAATATTGTAGGTGTATTAGTAAGTCCAAATGGAATCACAAAAAACACATAGTTACAATACCTTTAATGAATTAAAGTACTATAAATATCTTCCTTCATCACCTTTAGAGGATGGTATATAGAATGGATATCCACCATTGATAAGTACTAAGCTCCTTGCAACGAATCAAAAAATCCATAAATCATTGGAAGAAGATGGTTGTTCTTTATAGTGATGATGTTGAGTCCATGATAATCGATACACCACCAAATTGGTCCATCTTTTTTCTTAACAATGACAACTGCACACATATGGGGGATGCACTAGGGTGTATGAACGCTTAGTCAAAATTATTTTTCAACTTCTCCATTAACTCATCAAACTCAATAAGATCCATCCTATAGGAATACATTGAGATAGGAGTAGCTCAAAGAATTAGTTCAATCTATAACTATACCTCATGATTTGAGGGTTGTCTAGGTAAATATTTGGGAAATTCATCACTATATTATTTCATGATGGGAATTTCCACTAGGTTGACAATTTTCTTTGACTCACCCATTTGAGAAAGGTATGAATATTCAAAAGGAATCAACACTTAGTATGGTGTTCCTAATCAAATTCCACAATTGATCGACATGTCCATCTAGAAAATAAATCGATATAGTCAACTTCTATGTCTTAGAATAGTGAATAAAATAAAAGATATTTTCGATTGAGTTAACCCACTATTGCGAAACTAGTTGATCATAACATCCACTAAATGTCGGTGGTCGTTGCCACCTAAAACACTCGATAGATAGGATCTCCCTCTTAGTTGAAGGTGGAAGTTCCACATTATTCATCTCATTGTTCATAACTTGAGAACATTGGGTAACCATTTCCATGAAATTTTTAACTTCACAACCCAAAGCATGGGAGATTTTTCTATAGAAATCACAAAATTTTCCCTCGTACATCTTTTATCCAGGTTTCTCATGGTTTCCACATTTTTTTTAAATTTAAATGGATAGAACCAAACATAATTAAATAAGTCATGAATAAATAATTCTTTCCCATATTCAATTATTTCTAAATTCATATATTTTGGGATCCCTATGTTTATCATTTTCTAAAATAAATCTTATTGGGTGCTCACTTATACATAGTCTCATACTAAGGGTTTTCATGAATGTAATATAATCCTAATTCCTAAATTGACTAAACCAACATCTGATTCCAACTATAGGGACCATTATTTCATAAATATATTTTTATATCATATTAAGGACTAAAAAAATCATTACACAATGTGGATCATAAGGTTTAGTGTCTTGAGAACATTAGGACCATGCACAAATTTTACAAAATAAAACATAAACATTTATTTAATTTTATTTTTTATAACTTCATAATGGATTTCAAATTCTCCTTAGTAAAAGTAGTCACCAGAGGATATAAATACAAAATAGGTGATCTGAAATATCAACATGAGGATATTCAAGAACATGAAATAATAAAACATGGGGTGAGAATAATCATGTCATCATCATTATAATCACGAGAAGAAGAAATAAATAATGGTATAGAATGTGGAAATTCATAAAAATGAAACATCATGTATTAGTGGTTAACTAAAAATCATATTTATAAAAAAGCTAGTATCATGTTCACAAATATTTAAATTTTTCTCATGAGATATCTCACTTTACCAAATTCATTGAAGCACTGTATAATTCCGAGCACACCCATCACTTCATACCATTTAGATTATCAATACTTTCACATAGAACACATGTCAATATTGAAAATAAAAAAACATATGGAAAGGAATGGATTTAATTTCAAAAGAATACATTTATAAACATTGGGTTCCCAAGTGAAAGAGGGTATAACATACTTGAATAATCATCTGTGAGTGGAGAAGAAATAATATCAATAAGTAAGAGGTGTTTTTTTAAGATGTGTCCTTTTGGAAAATATTATGTTTGTCATAAACTCAATTAAAAAGAACGTATATCCTATAAAATTTATGATAATTATGAAGAAATTATTTTTTATAGATTAACCACAATGAAAATGGGGTGAAGGTGGGAAAACCCAAATAAATAGTGTTGGGTTCGAGAATTCCCTTTACCTTAAGCCTAAATTCAGTCTTCACATTAATATGCTATATAATCGAATTGAATTAATTAATTAACAATTAAAAAAACTTTTATTTAGGAATATGATTAATTATGTTTTTATTAATTTCATTTATGGGAAATTTGAATATTTAAGGAGTTTAATACCATCGTTCTGAAGCATTTTTTTGAAGGTTTTCATGATCAATTCCCTTGTATACCTGAATAGAAGTTTGTATAACATGTGGGAAAATATAAAGAAATGTTATTATATGACATAAATTATCTTCTATAATTTTAAATGATCTTAAAAAAATAATTCTTTTATTTTGAATGATGATTAATAAATATATAAAAGTTAATGATTATCATTTTAGGTTAATTTTGGCGGTTTTTTGATCACAACGAGCTCATTTTTTATTCATTGAGTATTATTTCTATACACTAGTTACATAACCGAACTATTGTTATAAAATGAAATTTAATATATTTTTAAACAATTTAATGATTTTATTAATATCCTTGAATTCATTTAAGTAACATGAAAGTGCATCACCAATGATATTGGTAATTGACACATAACATATGAAAATTTTATTTTCACAATAAATTAGTTAGTGGGAAGTGTTTATTGATATATATTCCAATAAAATTATTTAATTATATTATATTTAAGGTAACGGAGTTATAGATCCATTTTATTAAGGTATGTGAGGAGATAATATGAAAATAAATGAAATTGAAAAAAAAATTAAAAGAAAAAGGAAGAGTGTTTTACTTCTTAAATATCTCCTCCTTGAGATCCCCATTTGGGAATAGGGTTTTTTATGAGAAAAAGAGATCATATATTTGGGGATGGTTCAAGGGAAGTCAATTTGGCCTAATTTTGGTAGGTATCATTGATGGAGAGGCGTGAGAAGAAGAGGGGATGAGGGGTGGTATTTATAGTGGAAGAGATGGTGTTTGTCCTTATTTTATTCATTAGTTTATTATTTTTCTCAAGATAAGAAATAGTGAAGATTATTATGATTACATTACTTAATTATTACATGTGAGTTCAATCCAATGGTCACTTAAATCATCTAAGAATGTATCATAAATAAAAAATATTGGATTTTATCATTTATTATAAATTATTCTATTTTACTATTCACCAAAAAATCATGTATTCCAGAAAAATCTTAAAAAATTTATCCTAAACATTTTTCAATGTATTTAATTGAAAAATAAACTCCATATTATGAAAAATAATTTTTCAAATATGAGTAATTTAATTTTTAATTAAAATCATCATTTTCATGGAAAATACTAATTTTAAATTTATAACTAATTTTATAATAGTTTGAAAAAATACATGAGGTCTCATAAAATTATCTTAGAATCAGAAGAAATAAAAATATTAACTTATGTATAAATTTTATGAAAATAAGTTTTCTAAATTATTAAATTAATCATAATATTTTAATTAAATATTTATGACATATAAAAATACCAACACTTAATTAATAATTTTAAAAATATTTACTTACATATTCTATTATATAATTGTATCATATATTTACTTTTAAGAAGACAAAATTTTTTTATTCTTTCATTGGTGGGGTTATTATTCATTTGTCTAGTTTACTATTAAAAAGTTTCATATTACATTTCCAATTGTCAATTTACTATTCAATCGGTATTGGATCCTTACATTCTATAAGTACTTATTATTTCATTAATTAATTATTTATTAATTTTTATTTATGGTCCATAAGTTATTATATGTGATTTAGAATATATCAAATTACTATTAGTAGTGATAAATTTAATTTATAAAAGTTACGTTCGTCACATTCTTCCCCAGTTTTGAAATTTTGACATTGAAATTTTGTTTTACAAAAGTAGGTGATGTTACTTCTCCTTCATCAGCTCCTCTATTCCCTGGATGCTTCTTCATATTTATTGTTCCTCCATACCACGTTGAAAAACTTTTTTGTGTTGTTTCATAGAACCTTATCCCTCCAATCCGAATTCATTTCTAGTTTCTCCTCATAAGAGATATCATCTTCCAATTGTACCACCAATGAGTTCAATACATGTGTGGGATATGCTATGTATTACATTAGGAGTCATATGTCTAACCAATAATAATATTTATCCATATTAATTGGATGTTAAAGTCAATATACCATGGATCCTATGAAATCATGGATCTGAAAGGGGCCAATGTACCTTGGGCATAACTTCCAGTTCGATCCAAACTACATTACTCTCTTCCGTGGTGATATTCCATGAAAGACTTTATCTCCAATGAAAAACACCAAGTCCCTCGCATGGTCTTAATCATATATCTTTTTCCAATTTTTAAAAGCTTTGATATGTTTTTGTATGGATTGAGCCTTCTCCGTCATCACTTGTAAAAGATCAATCCCTTGTAGTTTTCTTTCTCCCACATCATCCAAACATGTTGGAGTTCTACATCTCTTTCCATATAGAGATTCTTATGGATCCATCTAAATACTTGATTAGAATCTATTTCTATATGATAAATAATCCAATGTGAGAAGATTATACCACCCACCTTGGAATTATAAAGAGCCGGATCTTAGCATATCTTCGAGTGACTGAATAGTCCTATCAGATTTGGATTTTTTAGGGTGTTATAGGCCATACTAAAATTCAATTCAGTACTCAAGGAATGTTGAATAATCATTTAGAATATGATGTGAACACGGGATCAAAATTATAGATAATCAAGTGTGGAACGCCATGGTGTCTCACCACATCCTTCTCATATACCTTTGTAGGTCATTCAGTTGGTAGATATTCCCAAATAGTAATAATGTGGGTAGTCTAGTTGAGTCAGTCCACCAAAACCCATATCGCATTATTTCCATTTGATGTATTTGGGAGACCCATGATAAATTCCATAGTTTCATTCTCCCATTTCCACATGGGTATAGGCAATGGTTGCAACATCCATTTTTAATTTTTGTCACTGTGATTTAACATGATAACATGTCAATCCGCATGAGATATATTACTCAATATTCTTCTTTATGTTTTCCCACTAGAGGTTTTCTTGGAGACCATATAACTTATTGATACTCCAAGGATGGATAGAGTATTTTTAGGTATGTGAATTATCCAATAGCTCCTTATTTATCCAAGGGGATGAAGCCACATTGATCCTTGTTCTAAACCAAATTACACCATCATAATCGATATAGAAATCTTGCAGCTTCCCTTCCTTTTCTGTATTCAACTTCATTTATACCTCAAGATCATCCCTTTGTGCCCATTTAATATTTTATTGGATATATAGTTGACCAATAATTTAGGAAATACATGATGTATTCCATACTATTATGAAATATAAATCCATATTTTATATATCAATGAAGATACGGTCTTTCTCAATCTACAACATGAATAGTGTAGTGGGTTCTTTCCTACTGAGAGCATTATCTACATTGTTTTCCTTACCAGGATGATAGTGAATAGAGGAATCATAGTCATTGATTAGCTATAACCATCTCCTTTTATGCATGTTGGGTTTCTTTTTTCGGAATATATACTTTTCGATACTGTGATTGGTATATATGTCAAAATTGTCAAGATAGAGTATCTGTCACAAGATTTTCATGGAAACAAACAATGCATCTAACTCCAAATCTAGCATTGGTTAGTTCTACTCATGGATCTTTAACTCTCATAGTCAATAGGCTATGAAATCATAAATTTTCATTAGTAGATGCCCAAGCCTTTCTTTGAAGCATAACTGAATATAGAAAACATTATCCACTTCTTGGTAATGTGAGTACAATGCAGTTATTGGCCATCTCTTTAGATCCTCGAAGCTTAACTCATGTTCTTCCATTTAGACATACTTTTTCCCCGTCCATGTTTACATAGTTTTTATACTTTAATATCATGGGAAATTCCTCATTAAACATCGATAGTACCCTGTTAATATACAAAAACTATGGATTTACATGACACTAGAGGGTATGTGCCATTCCTTATTTTCCTTTGTTTTTGAAAGGGTTAACAAAACTTCCCTCCCTTATGATCACATGTCCAAAGAATGTTACTTGTTGCATTCAAAAGTCACACTTGCTGAACATGGAATACAATTTCTCCTTCATTAACATTACCCACACATGCCTTAGGTGTCCTTAATGTTCCTCCATTGTCTTGGAGTATATGAAAATATAATTGATAATCATTACCACAAATTTGTTGAGTTATTTTTTAAATACTATATTCCTCAAATCCATGATTATTATATGGGCCTAGTAAGTCGAAATGGAATCTACAAAAACTCATAGTGCCAATACGTTGTATAGAAGGTAGTATTCTAAATACCCTCCTTCAACTTTAGATGATGAAATCTAGAATGGAGACCCCCCTCTACAAAGTACTGAGCTGATCTCAACTAACCGAACAAATCATAAATCATTGGAAGTGGATGCATGTTCATTTTGGTGATCCTGTTGAGTTCCCAATAATTGATATAAAAACGCATTGATCCATCCTTATTACTGGAAAATGGCACTGGTGCACCGCATGGTGTTGCACTAGAGAGTATTAACCCTTTGTCCAAACGCTCTTGCAGCCACTTCTTTAACATCCGTAGTTCTATAGAAACCATCCAATAGGGACACTTTGATGAAGGAGTAGCTCCAGGTATGAGTTCTATTGAGAAGTATACCTCATGATTCCGGGGAGTCTGGGTAACTCTTCTACAAATACATCACAATATTCCCAAATGATGGGAATCTCCACTAGGTTGACACTTTATTTTGAATCTACCATTTGTGGTAGGTATTCTACTATATAGGTATTAAACACACACACCATTGAAGGATTATCTAAATGAGATTAACAATATTGCTAGAATTTATAGATGATCATGGGATTGTTTAGAATACAAAAAGAAATTTATTTTTCCCAAAAATTTTAATATGCTTTGTATAACTACAGCCAATCCAACCCCAATATTGCATAAAATTCCACCAAGTGAAGTATTATGAGATTCATTGGAAGAATCTTCCCACATACACCAATAGGAGAAGAGTACAACACTTGTGATTCAATTATTTCACCACTAAGTGTTTTTATAGATATCTCTACTCATGGTTTTGAGGGATTATTTCAATTTTTCTAGAAAACTATCATGATATAAATGAATGCATTTAATAAGAATCAAAAAATAACTTTTCCACTTTTTAGTGAATAGAAATTGTACCTTTTATAACTTTATTATCTTCATCCACTTCCATAGTAGTGATGTCATAAGACTATGCTTTCACCTTTGGACATGGTGGTTGTTGATGTTGATTACCCTTGAAGACACAATGTTTAGTGCACTGACTTTCACAGTTCCCTTACTCCATATAGTTATATAATCGGACCATGAGTGGTGATCTCATTTCCTCCATCACATTGTCATATTTCAGCTTGTATTTTTTACAGTCATGTGTTTTGTGGAATTATATCCGACACATGAGTCATTTCTATATCCCATTGAGGAAGTTACCTTGATACCTCTTCCCACATTTTTGACATGTGAGTGGTAGAGTTTTCATTCCAGATTTCTTATTCAATCATCCATCTTAGAACTCCATAATTAATTTATTATCACCATAGACATGGTACCATTCTATAAACTCAATCTCCAATTTAATATCATATCATAAAAATTCTTCATAACTACCAATGTGTAAATTTATTGAGCCATTTAATGGTGTGGTTTGAAACCACTAATGTATCTATAATTTTTTTAATCATTGTTGATAACAAAACCCGAATCATACCATGAAATACTTGTGAAATCTTCATCGTAGGATATGACATATTATCATACCTATATCTTTATATATATTAATTCTCCCTCCATTTTTTTGAAGATTTCATGGTAAATACTTGTTAATAGACATTATCTAAAAAATCTTCCCACTCAATCCCTTCAATTTCATCCCTCAACATGGTGTTCGTAATCTTACCCCACCATTTATTAGCCTCTCCATATATAAGATAAATGGACACATTCCCCATATCCATCTCAAAATATTGATGCACCGAATAGATTTTCTCCATTGATTCTACCAATAGTTCGACAACTAGTGGATCAGAAGATCCACTAAATGTCGGTGGTTGTTACTGCATAAAAAACTCAATAACATGTTGCTCCAAATTAGGTGAAGCTGGAAGTTCCACATTATTCAGGTTATTATTCATAACCTAAGATAGGTGGGTAGTAATCTCCATGAAAATTTGAACTCCACCTCTCAAATAATTGGGGATGTTGTTCAGTCAATCACTGCATTGTCCCTCCCATGTGGTTTGGTCCTAGTTTCCCTTACCTCTCACTATATTCTAAAATAGAAATGGTTAGAACCAAACATAAGTAAAAAATTCATGAAAAACTAATTTATTCGTTTTTGTAATTAATTATTATTTCAAATATTGCGGGATCCCTTTGATTATCAGTTTCTTAATGAAATCTTCTTGTGTGCTGACTTATACTTAGTCTCATACTAAGGGTATTCACTAAGGTTCTCTATTCTAAATTCCCTAATTATCTAAACATCCCTCTGATGGAAACTATTGAGACCATATTTTTTTTATATTGTTACATCATTTTAAAATAAAAAAATATAATATAATTACAGAATGAGGATATAATGGTTGACTGTCTTGGGAAAATTAAGACCATGCACAGCTTTTAAAAAATAAAACAGAAACATTATTTAATTATTTATTCTCTAGTTTCATAATGGCCTTCACCTTATCCTTAGTAAATGTATTCATTTGAGGATATCCAAAAAAAGGATTAACTAAATTCCCAGAAACAGGAGATAATAACATGAAATAATAAAACATGGGTTGAGCATAATCATAACATCATCATCATAATCATGGGAAGAAGCATTAGATAAAGTAATAGAATGTTGAAATGCATAAAGAAGAAACATCATGTCTATATGGTTAACTACGAAACCTAGTTTTTAAAAAATATAGCATCTATTTTATGCATATTTTAATTTTACTTAGGATATATATCACATTACCCAATGTATTTAAGCACTATATAATTAAATGAACACTAGTAACAACATAACATTTACATTATCATGAATGCCACATAGAAAATCTATCAAAATTGAACCTAAAAAACCCAAGGAATGTAATGGGTTTCAATTTATAATGAAAAATTCATAATCATTTGGCTCCCAATCGAAATTGGGACTAACATACATGAATAATCAACCATGATTAAAGAAGAAACAATCTAGATATGTAAAAGATATGTTTTTTTGAAGGAAGAGTCCTTTTGAAAACATTTTGTTTTTCATGAACTCATAAAGAATTAATTTATATACTTTAAATGGTTTGATAAGGATGAATAATTTTTTTAAGGAATAATCATTCTGAAAATGGATTGAAAGATGGAAAACCCAATGAAAGAGAGTTGGGTTTGAGAATTCCCCTTACCTTGATTCCAAATGCTTTATTCACTTTTTCATCCCCTATTATGATATTATTTTCATTAACTACCAATTATAAAACATTTTATACAAGAGTATGATTCATTATGGTTTTATTAAGTTCATTTATCAGCATTTCGGTGAGTTATAGGATTTAATTTCATCATTTGGGAGCATTTATTTTCATGATTTTCACGATCAATTCACTAGTATACTTGAATATAAAATCATGTTAAAAGTGGGTAAATATAAATAATTTTTATATATGTCATAAATGATATTATATAAGTTTAAATTAAGTTACAATGAAATTGCTTATATGGTATGGCGATGAATCATCAGATAAAAGTTAAGGATGATTGTTTTAGGTTAATTGTTGCAGTTTTTCGATCACAACGAACTAGTTTTGTTTAGTAATTTAGTATGAAGTTTATAATTTAATTAAATAACAAAAATATGATTTTAACATAAAAGTTAAAAAAATTCAACCATATAATGTTTTTATTAATATCCCTGATGGTGTTTAAGGAAAATGAAATTGCATCGTCAGCAATGTTGGTAAATTGACACATCACGGGGGATGATATCATTTTTATAATAAAATAGGTAGAGGGAAGTGTTTAGTGATATATATATTATTAGCATGATAAAATTATTGTATATTTAAGTTACTAGAGTTTTCATGACTTTTAGATTAAGGTATGTGGGGAGAGAGTTATAAATGAAATGAAATTGAAAAGGAATTTAAAAGAAAAAGGAAGATTATTTTACCTCTTAAATCTCTCCTCATTGAGATCCTCCTTTGAGAAGGGTTTTTTGGTCATTTGATGAGAACAAGGGCTCTTGGACGTGGGGATGGGTCCAGGGATGAGTATTGTTCTAAATTTAGGCAATTCTCAAAGCTTTAGAGGTGTGTGGATAAGAGAGGATGAGTGGTGGTATTTATAGTAATGGAGATGGATGTTTTCTCATTATTTTAATCATTAGTTTATTATTCTGATCAATACAAGAAATATTGAGGATTCATCAGACTAATTATTGTAATTATTGCATGTTATTTCGGATCAATGGTCACTTATATCATTCATTACTCAAGCATGACTAAAAAATTCGGGGTTTTAGTATATTTTGTTAATTATCATATTTTACTACTCATGAAAAAAATCAAGTGTTCTGAAAAAATCCCAAAAACTATATCTTACCATTTCTCAATATGTAGAATTAAAAATTGAACTCCATTTTATGAAAATAAATTTTTCTGTATGAATTATTTATTGTTTAATTAAAATTTTAGTTTATATAGGAAAATACATATTTTAAAATTGTAATTGATTTTATAACACTTTGAAAAATCACTTAATGTCTCATATAATGATTATTAAAGGATAAGGTATCAAAATATTAATTTAGTAATATAATTTATGAAAATAAATTTTCCTTTATGTTATTAAATTTATAATAAAATTGTAATTAAAATTTATGACTTATTATAATACAGACATTTAATTAATAATTTTTAAAATTTATACATACTTATATTATTATATAAATATATCATATTTTCTCCTATAAGAAGCCAAAATATTTTTTATACTTTCAAGGGTTGTGTTACTATTCATTTGGCTTGTTTACTATTTAAAAGGTTTATATTACTATTAATAAGGTCAAGTTACTCTTTTCATTGTATTGAATCCTTGACATCTAGAAATACTTCTTAATTAATTAAAAAATATTTTATAAGGTTCTTATTATGATCCATATGTTATTATATGTGATTTATACTATATGAAATTTATTTAAGAAGGGAAACATTCATTAATATATGTTTGGGTCGTTATAGGTCTCCCCCTCTTTTGTTGATACTCTGATGGCTTAAAGTGAGGGAAATGGGAAGGAGCTCCGTCAACCAGAATATTTTAGAGTTGATTTCAATAAAAACATATTTTATCAATGTCACTTTCTCTGATTCAATTTATTCCACGTAAGAATTGTATAACTTCTACAAGACAGAGGCCTTCTGGTGAGTGAGATCCATCAGGCTCAACACATCTCTAAAATAATTTCACATTACTTAATCGATATGATATAGGGAATGCGGATATGAATGTTTAGAAAAAAAATTAAAGATATAAATCAAGAATTTTGGGCCAAGGTCCAAGGAGGAACATTAATTGAGTGATAAAGTGAAAACCTCCAAACTAATTATAGACTACAAACTATAAACCCAGACAATCAGGAGCGTTGGGTCTAGATTGGGAAATGGAAATAAAGGTAACCTCATATCTATATATACTATAGACCACCAAGGGAAAAATTCCCAAAAAGTTCAAATAAATCATATTAAAAAAATGGTCACCATATACATAGGTAAATTAAAGGAAACAAGGGTAGTGACATGGTCGAGTGAATCAATACTAGTCGAAGATGTTAATAAAAAAATTGGTATATATAGAATAAATGTTCAAAATTATATTTATATGGAAGAGGTGGACCAAGGTGGTAGAATTTTGGACCTAGATCTTTCGATGGAAACATTGGATGATAGGGAATTCATCCCATACCCTCAGCTGTAATCAATTGTTAGAGTTTTGAAGGGTAAAGATAGGGAGGAAGTTGGTAGATAAAATATACAAGAGTTTATCATTATAAATAGTGATGATATGATTGAAGATAAATTAATGATAAATATTTCAATTGTGTATATCCATTTAATGTTTGAAAGACCACTACAAGATTATATGAATAAATAATATGAAAATTTAAATGATAAAAAAATTAGATTTTGATGTGTGTCTTTAATTAGGGGAAATGTGTTTTGAGGAGCACATGTAGTCAAAGGACATGATGGCCTTAATTTTTTTTTGAGATCATCAAGGGAAACCATACATGAAAGAAACATCCATAAAATGAAGATTATATTGGGTAGTCTATTTTGACTCTTTTAATAATTTTTAGAATGACCCGGTTATTTCATATACAGCTTGATGTTTTTTGAAACATTTAATTTTATTAGTTTCCCAATTTTCATGAGAGGTGTTTCATAAAATAAAAAATAAATTAGCATTATTATGTTTCTATTTCATCTCATTTGATAATATTTATAAAAGTTCTGACTATGTTTTTACCATTATCTTCTAGTTTTTATCACTCGTTATCCCCTTTCACACTTATCACGATAAACAATATTTTTACACTTTGATGCTCAATATAGTTACAATCCATGGAAAAACAACCCTAAAATGGATGAATGGTGATATTATAAACCATATACTAATCACCTGGAAAAATAAAATATTTTTTAGAATTTTATATTATTTAATAACACATTATTTATTATAAAATATCCTTAATGTATATTTTTTGAACTATTCATTACATTGAAATTAATAAAAAAATTAAATTTGAAAAAAAAATTATTACATTATTAAAATATTATATAAATCATTAAAATTTATGTATAATTTTTATTATGTCAAATTATATTACTTATAATATTTCCAATATCATTTTTTTGATTTTAAAAAAAATTGAATAATTAGTACATCTGTTGTGTGTAAAATGAGTATATTTATAGTATTCCCCTAGATAGAATTTTAGGAAATGATGAAATCAGTGGACTGTAGGTACTCCATCCAGTGCTTCTGATAGAGATTGAATTATTTTTTAGATATGATATAACTGAATATTTTGTGTTTAAAAAACGGGGCTAACATTTACCTAAAATGTATGTCCACTAACTCTTAAGTGCATGAATCAATGATTTGAGGTCAAGGTCATTTGTTGGATAATTATTTGCATGTGTACTATTCCATGTAAATATATTGGCAATGATGTAATCACCTTTGATAATAACACATCCCAAACATAAAGTTGATGCATCATAGAAGACCACATAGCCATATCTAGCCTCTAGAAGAGTCAAAAAAACTAAATAAGTTAGAAAAAGTTTTATCTCAACAAATGAACTCATAAAATTATCATCTCACCCAAAATTCAATCCATTCTGGGTGAAATTGGTCATTATATAATCCAACATTGAGAAATCCTATAAAAACAGTGATAATACCGCACTAAACCAATATCCTCTGAATATCATGGTTATTTATCAATTGTTCTCATGTCATAACCTCATTAACATTATTAGAATCATTAGAGATTCCATGTTTTGAGAACACATGTCCTTATAATTTCAATTCCCTAATCGAAATTTTTTTGAAGGATTGGAATGAAGTTGACTGTCTCTCAAGATTTCCAACACAACCCTCAGGTTAAAAAAATGATCCTCATCAGTTTTAGGATAATCTAGGATGTAATCCAAAAATAATAAAATTATAATGTATAGTTACTCATGGAAAATCATAATCTTTAATGCCATATAAACTATAGGAGAAATGCTTAGTCCAAATGGAAAGAAAAGATATGCATTGCATCTATTCACACTCCAAAATTTAGTCATTAGAGTGAAATATTATTTAATTCACAATTTATGGTAGCTATATCAATGATAAATATTTGAGAACCACTTTTACCTTTTCAATTGATCAAACTAATCCAATATTTGAGTCAACAAATACACATTCTTTATAGTAACACTATTGAGAATCTGGTAATCAACACAATGGACGAGAGTTCCATCCACATCCTTGGAAAGTGAATTGGTTCCTCCTATGATTATATTATCTGAAAAATAAAACCATTCTCAAAATAATAATCTAATTGGTTATTAAAATAATTATGATTAGTTAGTTCCATATGGTAATAAATAATAGATACTGTTTGAGTACCATGTGTAAAATTTATATAATACGAAACATCTATTTTGGGTGGAAAGATAAAGAAATCAAAAGGGAAAACATTGGGATACATGATGATAAATGTATTTAGATCATCACTCAATTATTATCATTATTTTTTACAATAAAACACTATTATTACCCTACCAAACATTGAAAAAAGGGTCCTTCTTTACTCGATCTCGAGTCCCATTCTACATAGAAGACATGGTCCACCCCCATATGAATGGTAAAGGAGACCACCAAAGATAAGAACCAATGATGGATAAATGATCGATTATCCAATACATCATGATAATGAATTTTGGATATTTTATATTTAGATTAAGAAAATTCTAGGCAAACTCAATCACTAATAAATAGAAAAAAAAAGATAGACAATGGAGACACTTCTCAGACCTCATTCTGAGGGGTGTAGTAGTATTCATAACATAAGAGAACATATATATAGGAAGTGTTATAAAATTAGAAACATGGGTCGATATAAATGAGTGAGATTCAGTGGACCCATGTCAACTTCATATGTATCCTCTTCCACTTTGTAAAAAATACATCATTCGGGATGCATGAAACTTGAGCAACCCAAAAAATTTCCAACTTCAAAGAATGATGCTTAACCTAAACCTATAAAACCACCTTAAAATATAGGCCTCACTAATAGAACATATTCCTAACCTTCAAATTACTATTGTGTCCTAACCCGCTAGAAACGTCTTGTTCCACCGCAGACATGATGTCCACTACCAAAGTCCAACCCACATGCCCAAAAAATTAATAAAAATAATTATTGTCCACAAAGGTAAAAATATCTATTTTAGTTCAATTTTTACTCGCTCACACACAACATGAGAAACTTAGTAGGAGGTCACCCATATTGATCAATACTCCAGGATGACAACACTTAACTGAGGAGTTATAATCAAGTAGGCTCCTGGAAAGAGGTAACTAGCACCTAAAATATTACAAGAATAAATAGAGAAATATTGTTTTCAAAAAAATATTGGATGGAAAATAAAAATATGTTTTTATATGAAAACTACTCTTGGAGAAAGTAACATGAGTCAAATAGGTTGAATAATACCCAAGAAGATAGAGAAAAAATTCTAAGAAAATCACAATGTCAACCAGAAATGAGTCTCAGAATCCTTGTGTGAAAAATGGAAAACATATTAACCGATCACTATCCACACTCTATAGTCCAAAGTATCAAGAACATCCACCACCTACAAGTGTTGAATTTTCTTTTCTTAGACCTATAATAGGAAAATCTTCAAATTCTCCAAGGAAAAGTTATGGTGTGAGCTCTAAATCCAAATATACCCTCACTAAATATTCCTTACTCGTTACCGTAATAATAAACCAATAATTTTTTGACTTTAAAATAAATATTCCATCGTATAAAATTTAATATATATATATATATATATTAAAAAATATGATTTCTTTTTAATATATGGAAAATATTTTAAACACGGATTAAATAACCATTTTTTATAAATGTATTTATATAATTAATTATTTAGAGTTAAACAGATCTAAAAAATATAGAATATAATAAAATCATAATAATAGACCGCCGTAGTCATCTACCCTACGGTACATTAGTTTCTAGCTACAGGATCCTCACATTTCAAAAATTAGTGATCATTACTAAACATGTTTTCCCACATCTCATTCGCTCAGGACGAATATGACTCATCAATATCCCAATTAAGATAATCATATTGAACAATGTTTCTTTTAGTGTTTTCATCATCAATCCATTTCAAGGAGATCAATATCCTTGCATGCTGGTCCCAAAAAACCCAATAACTATCCACGATCTCATGTGATCTATCCATCAATAAACAATGGCGAAATCATCTCATTTCTAGTCAATCAAAATATACAATTCAATTTCCCAATTTCAAGTTTTAATATGTGGTTTTCATTTCAAATAAAAAACATGGGTTTTTTATTTTTTCGGGAATTTTAAATCTAAAACCAATATTAGGTTTTAATTATTTCAATTTAATCTAGTTTTCTAAAAAAAATTATAGAATCTTTTCATCAATTCCATCAATTTCAAAATTCACCAAAAAATTCCAATTCCCTTGGAATTGGGGGTTCTCTCAAAATCATTTTCATTTAAAATTAAATTTAAAATCATATAAAATACATGTTTCATAGATAAATTGAAATATATTTCATAAAATCAATCAATTCATGTTTCATGTACATTAAAAATCACAATTGGAACCACCAACATTAAATTATAAAATCAAATGATCAATGCTCACAATGGGAGTTACAGATGATAATCAAACGTCATGAATATATATGAATTGGATATAGAATAAATATATAATATGTAATTAATGATATCCATAAATATTGATTTTATATCCATAAAAAATTAATATCTAATAATCTCTGAGGATGAGATGGAATAAAATCAGAACAAACTATACAGGATGAGATCCACTTACTAGAGAGGGATCAGATCTTCCACCTACAATTCAATTCACAAAAGGTTAAGCTTTGAAGATACAAAATTACTTCTTGGGATCCTTTAAGTAATCAAAAATCAAAATAGGAATGTTTGTATTTGTTAGGAAACAAAAATGGTGGGTTCAGTAATTTAAAATTAACTTTTTGATTAATTATAGGTCGCATTGATGGTTAGCTGGAGGGGTCATACTGTTAAAGAAAACTCTTCTTCATCCATGTGTCCCTACTATTTGGGTCACATAGATTCACCTATGTGGGAGAATGGTTCGGGAAACTATGTCCCCAACACGCATTACACACATCCATGCATTGCATTATTTTCACTGATGGTTGTACGATTTTCAAAAACCATACACCAAACACGAACATCCCAAAATGCATCAAAAAACATTCAAAATAAACTAAAAAATCCAAAATAAGAATTGACATAATGGGGATATGAACAATGGTAAAGTAATTACAAAAACATGGTAATGGTATTTTACATCCACATATTCCATGGTATGCACTTCCATGTGATAATAGATGGTTCCTTCCATTGGTTCTACAATTTATGCTCTACATTCCTTCATATTCCACTCCCCTCTAAATATATGATCTACACCATCTAGAGATGTGAAACCAATAACATGGGAATATAATTATATTTTAGATTTTAATGATGTAAATTAATCCATACGAAATACTACTTATAGACATCCATCTCAATCCTTGATAAAACCCAAAGAAACTCATCACTATTAATAGTTAGAGAAAAAGATTTACACAAGAAGGCTCGATGCTGAATTTGATCAAGATTAGTTTTATGTTAAAAAACATAAGGCATCTCATCGACATAAAAACTCATTAGATCTTTAAAATAAGAATAACTAATTGAGGTGGATGAAACCCTATCAAATAAAGCTTTTGTAAGTGTATTATTCAAATGAATCATATCGCTCATTGTTAATGGACATGAATAATCATTAACAATCACTTTCACTACTCCATATAGTTTATTACTTGCTACATTTATCTATATATTCCCCTATTGAGATTGTACTATTTGAGGAGTCATGGTGTTCCTTGAATAACCTTGGAAAACTAGGTTTTAATGAAGAGAATTTTTATTATTCTAATATCCCGTCATAGAATAAGATTCCTGAGAAACATGAGACCTATAACTTGCACTCGATCATGGATAACTACACTGATAACACTAATGATTTCCCATATTGTTGAAATTATGAAATTCTCTAGGTGGTTCCGTATAATCTCTACTAATGTGATCAAGTAAGACACTCCACCCCCTAGATTACTTTTGGAATGAGGTGGGAGATTTATGACCCCATTGTTTGATTATGAGGTGTACCCCTACATTGGAAATATCTAGTACTCTTCCTTTTAATCCATGAATTAGAGTTTTGACCTCTTCTTATAGGAATAAGCATGTTCCCTTGATCAATATTTTCTGATATATCCCATTATTTTACCATTTCTCTATTACCCATATCTGTATAATTTATTATACAAAGGAAAAAATCATTGGGCGAAGGTATTTCTTAAACCTTAAATATAAAATAAGTTTCTTCAAGTACTTAGTTGGAGAAATATAAGGGGAAAATTAGACACAATTCACGAATTTATCCACATTCTATATCTTCGTGAAGTTCCATTTCATAAAGTTTTAGATGTCCAATTTTCTTCAAATGAGAAAAGCGTAATGATTGAATTTTTTGATAAAATATTATTTAATATCCACCAAAGTCATGGCTTCATAAAATTTCACCTAAGATATTAATTCCCACCACTATCATTCCCATTCCTTTAATATATATGTTTCCAACATTATGTTTAGTTATACCTGTTTCCCAATGAAATATAATACCTAATTTATCCAATTCAAATAGACATCTTCTTTCTATCGATATGAATCACCAAAAATATTAGTGGCTTTTTATTTTAGATTTGAATATAATAGTCCACTTTTCAATGGTCACCATTATTATTATACTTATTCAATGCCTAAAATTCTTAGAGAATGATTTAAAAAATTTGTTTGTTCACCTGAGGATTAGGTGAAACAACATTCCCAACAACCTCCTCCGATTGATTTCTATGATTCCCAGATGATCCTATTCCCTATATCCAGGACAGAGAAATGTTTAGTCTCACTCATTAAAATGATATGGCTTTGAAATTATATTTTATGACTATAATACATATAAAACCACAACTTATCCAAATCATCCATTTCAATTATTTTCATAAATCAATACTTCTTGTCCATTTTATAAAATATTTATCTAAAAACGAGTAATGCATTACAATTGGTATTCCATACTATAAATTCATTTATTGAAACTCTCATCAGATTAATCTATGAAGGTGAGATGAAAAATCACCTATAAGATTCTTAAAACAGACATTTACCCAAACTCCTTCGTAACTTGAATTTCAGCAGAAAGAGTTAACTATTCTTTTTTATGATATAAATATCATGATCCAACAATCCTATCACATTATTAAAATCCTAATAGATAGAGAGATATAATTTTCAACTCTATGAACAAAATAAATGACCCCATTTATCCCAAATTGCAGACATACTGTCCAATAGTGATAACGTTTCTTATGTCATTGATTGAATTAGATGATACAAGTTGTAACATACCACTACTACTAATTTTCTTTAGATGTGATGGGGGTTCAACTAGACCTTAAGTGACCTCACCGTGAATTAAATGTATGGTGAGAAATTTCAAGGGCCTAAAGAACATATGGTGGATGATTTACCCTTTTAAAGAAAAAAAAATCAAAACACATAAACAATAACCCACAAAACCTATATGTGATTCATGGGTAGAAAATTAAAACTCAAAACATAAACAAACTAATAATCCATATTAGTGAACATGTATAAACAAAAAGACAAACTTAATGTGAAAAAAAGACAAAAAATCTAAAACTACAAAGTTATATTAACAAGAAACATCCATCCTAGTCCATTATCTAACTCTACATGCCATTCCCATGTTGCCAAGAATTATATCTAATGAATAGATATTCCTAGCCTCTACCTATGCTTCGAAAAATGACATCTACAAATGAAAAATATTTCCCATGAATGGGGTGATTCTAAACTCACTAGGATTTCCCCAATGACTTCACAACTCATGCCATGAAGAAAAAACATGTTATCACAATCATATAAAATGGTTTTTTGATGTTAAAAATAGTTTATATAAAATATATAAACAATTTATTTCAATGAAATTATAATATATAATTAAAAAAAATTCATTTAATTTGGAAATTTTTTTACAATCATACACGCACAACCACACACACAAAATTCATGTGTAACCATTGAATGTGGAACATCACATCCACAATTTTTCGTACATGGATGGTGGTATTTCATTAGAATTATAAATTAAACATAACAAATAACCAACCAATTATGATAAAATTATTCCATGTCATTCATGTAAGATAATTTATTTATTTAAATCGTTTCAACAAATACATTACATAAATTAAAAGAAAATGACATGAAAATCACCATTTTAAAACTATAAACTAAATAAATTGTTTTAAATCAAAAAACTTTCTCCAAAATGTTCTAAATAGAAAACAAAATAAAAGTTTCATTGATAATCACACAATAATATTTGAATAATTTGACGAAAATCCTTTAATTACAATTTTTACTTAAAGTTGAATATAAAGAGGAGATAGTGGGGAATCCACCTACAACATATAGGCTAGTGAAAACAAACACAATACTAAAAAAGTTATACATTTGATCACAAAACACATTACCTTCACTCTATAAAATATGAAATTATCACAAAACTACTCATAACGCATAAATCTGACCATGATGGACAGTATATATAGTTTTGAGAGAGAGAGAGAAGCGGCATAGATCTAAGAAAAATGATGATGAAAAGAAAATTAATTAAAAATAAATACCTCAAACATAGCTTGATTCAACTAAGTATTTTTCCTCAATCAAAGGGAATTATATATCACTTAAAAGAAGAAAAAGAATTCAAGATCAAAGGATAAAAGAGAAAAAAGGTTTAACGGGATTAATTTTGATAAGACCAAATATATAAGGATAGGTATATATATACTGCATAGTAATAATGTAAGGTTTGGAAAATCTTGTCTAAAATATATGGTGATATTGTCTTAAGGCCAAACCTCACACAATCGTCTAACACTTTTAGAATAACTTAACACCACCCATGTTTTTTCCCTATGTTCTAAGAAGCACGATTTATATTAGGAACTCACATGGGTTTTCAATACTATGATCCAACCCGGTTACCAGATTCATCCCTTACATATTTTCATTGATATGGTTTGTGATTTAAAATATCTCTGATCCTCAATAATTGCCATCAATTTATATGAAAATCCCCTAAACCCAACTAAAACTTGACCCAAACAATATATGGACTCCAAATTCAAGAATAAAGGGCTATGTACATGAATCCTGTATTAATACATATTTTTTCATTGAATAAAAAATGAAAATTTTTAAAGTAATCTAGGAAATAATATACCAGTTCTAGTGTTAGGAAAATTCATTTTCTCATATATGTTAAAAATGAATAAATTTTTATCTTTTTCTATTATAATTAAATGTATTCCATAAAATGATTAAATTTAGAAAACATAAGAAAATTTCAAAATAGAAAAAAACATAACTTAAAAATTATTATTTATATATATAAAAATATAGGTAAAATAATTTTTTTAGAAAAAGTCAACATGGATGCGAATGATTTCAAAAATTAAAAATTAAACATTTAAAATGAGATATTTATTATTAGGTATCCCTTACCTCAAGTATAACTAATAAATTATGTTCTCTAACATCCTAAGTAATAAAATTATGTTAATTATATACATGGTTTAGAGAAATTTTCAAATTTATTATTTCTTTTATTTCATTTACTTCCATTTCATATATAAATAATTGATCAATTAAGTTCACGTCATGCATTTTGGAAATATCCGGCTCATAATTCCAAAATTACCTCAATTGGATGACTATGCTCAAAGAAATCATTATTATAACATATAAATAATAGTAATCATGAAATAATTATCTTTTTAACACATCAATTATACTTTTAAATACAACCACTAAATATGGTTATGAAAAATAAACAATTTTATAATCATGGAGATGATCTTCCATATGTAAGAAAGGGTATGTTTTCCTATTTTCAATGATCATTATGGAAATTAGGTAAGTAATATTTTATATTTCCAAAATTAAAATAATTTAATAAATATCATATTAATTCATTAAATATGCTTATGTATATCATCAATGTGAGGTTGTGATGCAAAAGAAATCACATCACATCACGGAGGTGGTAGTCAACCCGTACGCACAGACAACATTATAATTTTTCATTGAATGTAATGGTAAGAAGGCAATTGATATATTATCAATTAATAATTTTAAATATCTTATTAATATTATATATAATTATTACATCCATCATTTTAACCTACTATGAGATATGGTGACTGAAAATGAATTTCATTGATCAGTGAGTAGGTAGTAAACCGTACACACAAACAATGGATTCCTTTCAATTTTTTTGGTGGTTGGAGATCAAAATTGATTATTATATTAACATAATAACGTATTAATATATTTAATATAATAATATTATTATATATTTATTGATAAGGATGTTTTTAAGGAAATGGAGGAATAAATTAAATAGGAATACTCAGTTAAGAAAATAACTCTTCTTCTGACAACCTCATTATTAAAATATTATGACCACTAAGATTGGAATTAAACCAAAAATAAATCCTCTAAAATATGTATAGATATTATAATAATGTATTTGGGCTGATAAAAAATGAACCGAATAGGTTTAGATGTGTAAATTAGAGAGAGGAAGAGATTTAATTTTATAATAGAGGGGAGGGGTACTTTTGAAAATTTTCAAAATATTATAGTAATATAAATTAAATAACATTTTAAAATGTAAGGAACATATTTATTCAAGTTAAAAGATGAGTATAGTCGTAAATATACCCTTATAATGGAGAATCGTATTTCTATAGATTCCATCACTCTCAGCCTCCTAGAGCCATCAGATAACCTAGGTGGTGATGGCCGCTTCTTCAGTCCCTCCCCCAATGGAGGGTGGGCAGGTGGATTACCTTCGTCCTCCTCAAGTTATCAACCTCCTACCATTATTTTATTCTCTTCCCTTGATTTAATCCTACCATTATAATATATATCTCTATTTCTTGAATCTCCTTATCTTTTTAATGGATTCCCACATCTCAGGCTTTTGACCATAGAGTTCACTGAATCCTTTACTCTACTAAACCTGACCTTTTTGGATCCCTTCAGCTCATACCATCCATAATTTGAATCATTTTATATATTTTTGTTTTTTTCTTATAGAATAAATGAAATGGATATTATCATCCATATCCACAAGTGGAATATTTTTTTTTTCATTTTTCATCAATAGTGTATTCAATTAGATCTTGATCCAACAGTCCTAAAACTAGAAACAAACACCATTTATTCATCCTAAGATGGTCCTATGACATCTATATGAAATGATACCCTCTGAAAAAACATGTTGTTAAATCACTAATAGTCTCATAATTTTGTTTCAAAACCTCTTTATTATTTCAAGCCTAGTAATATGGTTGGTCATTTTTTATAATGTGATAATAATATAAATACAATCATCCATCTGATATCTTCTATGATATGTATTGAGGATGATATATCTAAAACACCAATGGAGTTGGTGCGGATCATGGTTTTGGAATAATTTTCATTTAAACATTCTCTAACCTTTATGTATTGGATGTATTTTTTTTCTTCATATAAATTCATAACACATTTATTCTCATCATGTCGATGTGGTCAACATGGCTAGGGGGTTGTTTCTATCTCCCGATCAATTGGGTCTGACCCTATCATTTCCCATATTATGGATCATTTCATTAACAGAGAATCCCCCAACTTCCTATCCTCTTCAAAAGGAATATGGTCCTATGCATTCTGATCCAATGGTTGTAAATAGATTTTCTAGCTTGGGAAGCAATTTTAGTGATTAAAAGTCATCTTCTATGTTGGGACTAGGTGAAGCTAAACTGATCCATCCAATGGTCCTATAGAGACCCTTATTTATTACAAATCTTATTACATCATTTTAGATAATTAGAATATAAAATCATTACACAATGTGTATCCAAAGGATTAGTGTTGTTAATTCATTAGGACCATACAGAACTTTAACAAAATAAAACATAAACATTCATTTAATTCCTTCTTCTATAGCTTCTTAGTGGCCCTCACAATCTTTTTAGTACAAGTAATCACCTAAGGATATACATCAAAAATTGGTGATATAAAATCCCAGTAATAGGATAGATAAGATCATGAAACAATAAAACATGGGGTGAGAATAATCAAAGCATTATCACCATAATCATGATGGGAAGTATTATATATAAGGAATATAATGTGGAAATTAAAAAAATGATACAAAATTTATTAGTGGTTAACTACCACACATATTTTTGGACAAATATAACATCATGTTAATGCATATTTCACATTTACTCATGAGATAAATCACATTTCAAAATGCATTGGAGTGCTATATAATTCCGGTTTCACCTAGAACATCAAAACATTTACATTGCACTGTATAATTTCGGGCACACCTGTCACATAATAACATTAACATTATAATGCATGCCACACAGAGTATATATAAATATTGAACATAAAAAACCCATGTAAGGTAATCTTTTTTCATTTAAAAATCATAATTTCACAATAATTGAGTTCAAAAATTAAATAGGGAATAATTTACTTGAATCATGATCCTTGATTGAAGATGAAGTAATCTTGATAAGTAATGGGTGAGTTTTTCAAAAGAAGAGTCCTTTGGGAAATTAAAGTGTTTGTTTATAAACAAAATTAGAATTAATTTAAATCTCATAAAAGGTAATATAATGATGAAAAAATGTTATTTTGGAATAACCATGTTGAAAATGTGGTGAAAGAGGGACAACCCAAAAAAGGAGAGTTGGGTTCGAGAATTCCCCTAACCTTGAGTCCAAATGATTTACTCACATTAATATATTGTATAATAAGATTAAATTAATTTATTTACTATTTTGGGAACATTCATACTTGAATATTTTTTATTATGATTTTAATATGTTTATTTATTGGAATTTTGAGGAGTTATGGAGTTTAATTTCATCATTCAGAAGAAGTCATTTTCTTTTGTTTTCATGATCATTTTAATATTATACTTGAATAAAAGTTTGTTTAACATGTTTCTAAATATCCCGAATTGTTATTAAAATTAATAAATTATATTCCATAAGTATAAATTATCTTAAAAATAATTTTTTTCATTTTATTAGGAAGGATCCTTTTATAAATGTTAATGATGATGGTTTTATGTTAATTTTGGCTATTTTTTTATCACAATGAACTCACATTGAATAATCATTTAGTATTATTCGTATAACCTAGTTCCGAGACATAAAGATAGTTATAATAGAAAATCTACTTTAACCCATTTAATTGATTTTTTAATAGACTTGAAGGTGTTTAAAGAAAATGTAAGTGCATCACCCATGATGTTGGTAAATTAACACATCACGAGCAACGATTTTATATTTATAATTAATGAGTGAGTGAGAGGAGGTTACTGATGGATATTCCATTAACATGACATAATTATAGTATATGTACGGTACTGGAGTTATCATACCAATTGGATGAATATATTTTAGGAGAGAATAATAAAATAAATAAAATTGAATATGAATTTAAAAGGAAAATGGATATTATTTTACCACTTAAATATCTCATCCTTCAGATTCTCCTTTGGGAAGAGATTTTTGGTATTCTGATATGATCAAGAGATCCTGGACATGGGGATGGGGATAGGGAAGAGTATTTTCCTAAATTTAGGAATTTATCAATGCTTGAGAGGTGTGAGGAGAATATGGGATGAGGGGTGGTATTTATAGTGGTGAGGATGAGTGTTTTCTCATTATTTTAATCATTATTTTATTATTTTTATCACGAAAAGAAATAGTGAGAATTATTATGACTAAATATAGTAATTAGTTCATTTTAGTTCAAATAAATGGTCACTTAAATAATATATGACCCAAGCATGCATAAAAATTTAATGTTTTTACCATTTATTGAAAATTATAATATTTTTCTATTGACAAAAAAGTAAGTATTTTAGAAAAGTCCAAAAATTCACCCTAAACTTCTTTAAACGTGAATAATTCAAAAATTAACTCCATTTCATTATTTGTTTTTTCTAAATATGAGTTATTTAATTTTTAATTAAAATCATCATTAACTTATAAAATATAGATTTTATAATTGTAACTATTTTTATAACACTTTGAAAATTTAATTAATGTCTCATAAAATTACCATAAAATCATAAAGAATCAAAGTATTATTTATGAATAATTTTTATGAAAATAAATTTTCTCTTAAATTATTAAATTAACAGTCAATTTGTAATTAAATATTTTTGGCCTATAAAAATACCAAAACATAATTATTAATTTTTAAAATATTTACTGATAAATTAATATATTTATTTAATATTTTCACATTTATGATGCCATGATTTTTTTTATACTTTCATGGGTTGTTTGACTATTCATTTTGCAAGATTACTATTCATAAGGTTCATATTACTATTCCTGAGGACAAGTTACTATTCAATCTGTATTAGATCCTTGACTTCTTGAAATACTAATTATTTAATTAATTCTTCATTTATAATGTTTTTATCATGATACATATGTGATTATATGTGATTCAGACTGTATGAAATTACTATAAGAAGGGGTAAATTTCATTGATAAAAGTTTGAGTCGTTACATTCTTTCCCCCTTTTGAAATTTCACCTTTGAAATTTCATTTTTCAAAAATAAATACACCTTTTATCAGCACTAAAATGTCCTTTAACAGAACTAGAAAAGCGCTATAAATGTCGGCAAAGAAAAAGGGGGGGGGGTCCCCTTTATCAGCACTCTAAAAATCGCTGATAATGACCACTTTTATCAGTGCTCAAAAAAAGCGCCGATAAAAGGGGTCTTTAGTCAGTGCTAAAACAAAGTGCTGATAAAGAGGTCTTTTACCAGCTCTTTTTTTATTTCTAATAAAAGACCCCTTTTATTAGTTCTTTTAAGAAGCTCTTATAAAAGTTAAAAAAATTAAAAAAATCTTGCCAATCGGGGGGGAATTTATAGTGCTTGAGCCCCACTTTTTCAGTGCTTTTCCGCCCGCCCCCCCCCCCCCTCCAGCGCCCCACATGCACCCTTCCACCCTTTTATCAGTGCTAGCCCCAGATTCACCCATGCACACGCGTCCCTGCCTCCACCCAGATTTGTCTCGAGACCTCCCCCCTTCATGCCTGAAGACTTTTCCACCCCTCGATGTTGATTTGTTCTTCTATTAGTGATATATCTATTTATTTATATATATATTTAGTTGTATTTATTCGTATTTTAATGTATATTTATATTAATATATATATATAGTTATATGAATATAAATTTATTGTCAATTTAATATATATATATAGTGATATTAATATATATATTTATAGTTATATCAATATATATATATATAGTTATATTAATTTATATATAGTTAGATTAATATATAGGTATATAAATATTCATATATTTTTATTTTAATTAAAATGGATATTATTTATTATTTAGATATAGCTAATATATTTTATATGTAAATATTTATTATTATTTATATTTACAATTAATTTTTTGCTGTGAATATATAAAAAATATGTACATATAGTTATATATTTGATTATAAATAGCAGTGAAATATAAAAAACAATAAAATTTCAAATACTTAATATCAATATGAATGTAATAACTTGGGATAAATTCATCCCCCACCAAAAAAGCCAATAATACGTGTAACAGCCCAAGATTTTATGAAAAATATTCTTTTTAATTTTATTAATGTCTTGTGTTTTACGCTACACCAAAAGGAGCTTGCACAACACGCATCCTTGACTTGCCTTGCATTACATGCAATCACAACCTTCCTCGATAGCGTGTGTAGTACGCAATACCGAGTTTCACTAAACAACGATATGCTATTAAAATATTATTATAGCTAGCCGTTATGAATAGTAATAACCACCTTTTAAAATTTTAGAAATTTTAGCTCTCAAAATGGACTTTATTTTTGGATTTGGAGTATCGAATTTAGCCTAAGGTGAAATTTTGGTGATTTTCGGATAACTTTCATATTTTGATGAATAGTGAAAAATACTAAATTTTAGTTAAAAACAACTTTTTCAATCGAAATAATTAATAGTGATAAATTATTAATTTCAGTTGTTTTAAAGTATATTTAGAATATATTTTTACAATTTAATACAATGTTGGTCATTGGATGTAATTTCACATTTAAACCAGACATAAACAAGTGTCAATCTTGTCATAAATATTGTTTCTTAAAAACACGCTCTTTGTTTTAACAGCGGGATTTAATTATAAAATTAATTAATGCAACTTCTAAGATATGAATTTGGTAAAATAGACTTCATTTTTGAATTCGGAATATGAAATATAGCTTAGGATGAAATTTTGGCATTGTTCTGAAAAACATCAATTTTTTATTAATAGTGAAACTACTAAGTGGTAGTTAAAAAAATTAATTTCTTCATAAATCTTAATTTTACCGCTTCTATGAATGGAATTTCAAAAATCCGAGAGACATGGTTGATGTCAGTAAGTAAAATGTGGTTCAATGAGATGAAAATAATTTTTGGTGAATAGTAACTTTTTACTTTTATTTACCACGGTTAAAAGTAAATAGGGTAATTAAGGGTAAGAATGATATTAATATTACCCTAACACATGTCCTAATTCTATTAGACAAGTGTATCTCGACCAAAAACAACCTTAAGTGTAAAATATTATCATTTAGGCCCACTTGGATTAGATTAGTACATTTATTAATATTTAATTCAAAGAAGAGTTAAAAGAGTTAAAATCAAAGTTTATTTACTAAAACATTTTTAATATAGGGTTATACATAAGATAAATTCGATTGTAAATATTCATTAGAAAGATAAATAGATTTCCTACATAATAGTATTTTATTTGTAATTTTTAGACATCAAATAATTTAATTTATTTATGACACAAAGATGATGCAGTAATTATCTTATTAATGAAATATTGACATAATTGATGTTATAAACACCAAACTAAATGTAATTTTAGACTTTTTATGAATTCCACTAATTTTATAGGTTACTATGATATATTATTATTGCTTTAATCAACTTGGTTCGAAAATATAATTCTGTTAGTACTTTCACAAAAATCATATATCAAATAGTGTCAAAATTGACACAAAATAGTTTTTAAATCAAATATTATATTATTAATTGTTATTTTATGCCTAAAAATCTATGGTTCGGCCAAATGACTTAGATAAGGATATATGTATTACTAATAAACAATTTGGGGTTCTTTTGGCATGTTATAGTAAGTGTATTAACCATATAGTGAAAGAAAACAAAAAGACACGGTAAAAGTTAAATTATTTAACTTAGAGTTAAATCTAATTGATAAGGTTAAAATAATACCCTAAACTTGTCTAAATCTTATTGGTTGATAGGATTTCGACCCAACCCAACTTTAGCTTCGAAATAAGACCCTTTGGAACCATTATAAACCGATTTTGACATTAATATAAAATAATATTTTGAGGTATTCCTAAGGTGCCCCTCTCCTCCCTTATAAAAGGACACCTCCTCCCCCTCCTCCTCACACCAGTTTGAGCACTCAAGCTCGGCCAACCCCTGCCAAAATCTCTTCTCCACTTCCCTAGAAATATCCTAGAGGTTCTGGTCTTCCTCAAAAACCAATTTTAGTGCCCTAAGAGGAGGTCTCAAAGAGGCGCTTCAAAGAAGAGGTAATTACCGTTACCAATTCTTTCATCTTTATTTCTTCTTCCACTTCTTCTTCTTAGGTTGTTTCATTATGAAGTAATAAAATCAGTATCACTAATATATTTATATGTTATTATAAGTATGAAACAACCCTATTTCACCATCTATCCATCCTACGGAAAAAGAAATCACCGCGCGTGCGTACGTACGGAATACCGTCTCCACGCCGTGGTGTAATCTATTTTCCACCACCACCTTACATGGATGGGTATAATGATGTAAAGAATAACTATACATAGTTATTACAACATCATATTGATTCTGATATATTTTATAATCCACTCCAATTCAATTCAATATTTATAGAAATGATATCATCGATCGTGCGTACGTACGGACTACCGTCTCCACGACGCGATGAGATTCATTCTCTATGTTAACCATTTAAGAATGATTATAAAGTATATATAAGAAATAATAATGAAATATATGACATTATAAAGCTACTGGATTTATGTATATATATATATATATGTATGTCATCTACTTACTTCCATTTCAAGACAATAAGGAAAGGAAAACAGCGTTCATGCGTACGTACGGACTACCGTCTCCATGAACGGTGTTTTTCATTTTATTTATCTATCTATTATATATATATATATACTGAATATATATGATATATAAATCATGTTTTATATTCTGGAAGTAAGTAAATCATGATATAAGTAATAATGATGTCAAGAACAACAAGTCAAAACACCTACGATAAATGAAACGATTTTACCCAAAACGCTTCTTTAACATGGAATTTACAAAAGAACGGGTAATATAATGTCATGAGTGAACCATATATGATATCATAACAATGAATATGATTCTGTACTAAGTCAATGACATTATTTAAATAATTATACAGGAGGTTCGGACACATACGAAGCAAATCAGACCTAAGGTAAGGGAAAATATCACAATCTCATTTTTATCCGAGATTATTTATTCGTGAGCATTTACTGGGTTGTATTTTATCACCCACATCCATGTTTCCTCAATATGTAATATTATTTCCATCCACCTAAAATTGTTTAAATCCAATTTTACCCTTCGGTGAGTTTTTAGTAAAAGATATGAAAGGAATCTTTTGTTGTTTTTCGTACGAGGTACTTTTTGAATTTTCCGACAAAAGTACGGGAAGAATGGGTTTTTTTAACTTATACGGCACGAACGGATTTTTACGACTTTATAAAGCCATATTTTCATGAAGCTTCCTCAAAAAGATTTCATGACTATTTTCAATAAAATCTCTTTCTTTTAAAATTTCATGATGTTTTGTGAAAAGAAATTGATTTTTGAAGAAGAAAGGATATTTTCCTCAAGAATTCATTTCAAGTTTTTTATCAAAATTATTTTCCATCTAAGATAATATAGGGTTCTGATTCTATCCCTATCATTACATTGATTTTATTATGTTGTGATGGAATTATTTTTATGAATTCATTTATCTTATATGTATTGTTTTATGATGTCATGATGTTTCAAGAATCCCATTTTTATTACATGGGTTATGCAATGATGTATGTTTTAAGATTTTGTGGCACACATAAGAATGGTATCATTATGAGATGGGTGGGACCTATATCTCCCTCCAATGCATTGGGTAAAGATTTTATATCTCATGAGATAGACATGGCTGGAATGGTAGGTTATACCGGTTCAGTGAAACAGGACTGAAACGAGGGTTACTCGATTCAGAAAGGGACTTTGTCCACTAAGATAGTCTTGGCAATGAGTCTTGACTAACAAGAAATGATTATCTATGATTATTTTTGAAGGCCACAAAGTTTCATGTTTTAAGTTATGATTATTGTGATTACATTTCACTGCCATGATTTATTCCATGTTATGAAATTATGCTCTCTTTTGAAGGTTAAGATTTCCAAAATGTTATGTTCTTATGAATACGATGTGATTGATATTTCTTTTGTTTACCCTTACTGAGCATTTGAGCTCACCCTTTTATGTTTTCTTTTCCCCAGGATATAAAGAAAGGTTTTAGGTAAAAAAAGGGGAAGATCTTTATAGGAGATGTTGATGATCTTTCACCACGATTAGAAGATTACGTTCCGAGTTTCCAAAGACACTAAACTATTACGATCCTTGGGTGTGTGTTTTTGTTATGTACTAAGTATTCCTCAAATGTAATGTAATGTCCATATACGTCAAGCTTCGGGTCTCTACAGTTGGTATCAGAGGAAAGGTTTAGTCAACCTTTGAAAACTAGGATGCGAAAACGTTAGTGAGATCCCTAGAGATATTTCTAAGGTATGTCTAGGGATGCCCCTAGGGATAAGTATACGTATAGGTTATAGTACTAGAATTACGCTAACGATCATAGAATTAAACCTAAGATGTTGGATATTGAAGGTACTCCCCCTTTATTATGTTGTTTTCCCTAGCATGATTTTTGCCTCTCACACTATTCTTTTTGGGTTTTAGACGATGGCTGGAACCCGAAGGAACCGTGTTGATCAATGCAATGATTTCCCTCCTGAACAAACAAATGTTATGGGAGATGGAGTGAAAAATCTTATTGATATACTTACACAAGCTATGAATCATTCTGGACTTCCAAATGAGCAGAGAAGGGAACAATATTCTATTGAGTCCTTCATGAGGCAACGTCTACCTTCTTTCAGTGGGACTTCCGATCCACTTGTTGCTGAACAATGGATCAGTACCACTGAAAAGATATTTTCAGTTCTTCAATGTTCTGAACATGATAAAGTCATCTTAGCAGTATATCGTTTGGAAGGTGAAGCTGATCAATGGTGGAATCTTATCAAGAATACGAGGCCATGAGATGAAATTGAGTCCATGGAATGGGACGAGTTCAAGAACTTGTTTTTCAGTAAGTACTTCCCTCGTATTCTTCGAACAAAGATGGAAAAGGAGTTTATTGAGCTGAAGCAGAAGGATGATGAATCTGTTGGTATATATGAAGCGAATTTTACAAGACTTGCAAGGTATGCATCTGGCATTATCATCCAACCTAAAAGTAAAGTTGATCGATTTTTCAGTGGCTTAAAACCAAGTCTTCGAAGGGCATTAGCTATAAGAGACTTCAGTAGCTATGAAGAAATTGTGCGTTGTGCTATCAAGGTAGAAATGGAAGTTGGTGTTACATATCCATCTCATGGTTTTGAAAAGAAACGAAAGATGGAGTTCAAGGAGAAATCTCAGAACAATGGTGAAAAGAAGATGAATGTTTCCTTATGCACAAAGTGTGGAAAGAAGCATGGTGG
This sequence comes from Viscum album, assembly GCA_963277665.1. Classification (NCBI taxonomy): domain Eukaryota; kingdom Viridiplantae; phylum Streptophyta; class Magnoliopsida; order Santalales; family Viscaceae; genus Viscum; species Viscum album. Next base: position 177,753,957 of record OY728164.1, read on the forward strand.
AGATTGTCTTAAAGGGACTAGAAAATGTTTTAAGTGTGGAAAAGAAGGTCATCGAGTAGCTGAGTGTTGAAGTAATGGAAAAAGGGTTTCTAATGATGTGAATAAAGCAAACACTGCAGAGAACGCACCACCAACACTTCAATGCTTCAAGTGCAAGGAAATGGGGCATTATGCTAACAATTGCCCTAATCCAAGGGTTAGTGATGATCAACATGAGCAACCACTGAAGGAAAAGGACAAAGGGAAGTCACATGCGATCACTATTGGCGATGTTGAATATGATAACGATGTGGTGGAATGATTAAGTGTTTATGTAATGGGATTCCAAAATAATGTTGTATCATGGAGTATTGGAATATTTATGTATTGGTTTAATGTGGTATTCAAAGTGATTGAGATATTTTTGGAAATAAGATGATATGCGCATAATGAAGGGAAAACAAGAAAATGAAATGTTTAACAGTATTCATGAGCTCATGATTGATATAAGGACTAAGTGATATCATGGTTTGAGTATATAGAATTTTGAGGATTTTGGTATGTGGAAAGTGTTAACTTTAAACTGCATTCATGTTTTCACAAAGGTATTCAAGAGAATACATGATTAAGTACTTTGAATGTTTAGAATGTGACCAACAAGACATATCTTATGGGGATCGACGATGGTGTTAAATCTCTGGTAATCGTTTTCACTATGTTATGAGAGTGGACTGCAGTATTATGGATAATCCTAAAGATTGGAATGGATTATGTTGGACATAAGTTAGTATTTTTTAAGGATAGAAGTTTTCTCAATATTATTGATGGGATGTTATAGTACTATAGTTTTAGAAAAAGGACAACCTGCAGGACGGGCGATAGCCCATCGCGTCGGACAAGGCTGTGGGAATCGAACCCACAACCAAAGTGCGACTGGCCTTTATCGCCTACCACTGGCCTACATGAAGTCCCTGTTTAGTTGAAACTAGTTTTATTATATTAAGCAGTATGATATATGAAGTATAAGTCCATTTTAGGAACCATATGTGATTAATCTCACTATAGATCGACTTATGTATATAATTTTTGCTAACCTTTTGTTTGAGACAGATGGAATGACTCGTCATTCTATCACATGATCTGCTAACACTTCACGAATAACAAATTCAACTTCATTTATTTAAGAGATGAAGTGGAAATTGTTCAAGGCATGAACAACAGTGAGATTGTACCAAAATAAAGAAAGTATTTATTCTAATTCAAATTTTCAACTTTAGGGAAATGATCTTGAAAACCAAAAATGTTGTCCTAGTGATCTTATACCTGATGAATCGGATGGTACCTTAGATCGTCACAAATTTATGGATTTGTGATTTTTGGCTTTTCCATAGCCATGTTCTCTACCACTCTCCATCAGAACATTATGGTTAGATTTTTCTTCCATATCCATATTTTCACCTATGTGGAAACCCAGTGATTAGTTTATTTGGGTAACCGTTAAGTTTCATACTTTTGTTTTAAAATATTGGTTTTGGTATTCCTTTTTTACGATGTGGGTTTCTATTAAAGAAACTTTCGAATAGTAAACCATTTATAACCCCGACGAATTTTGAGGGCGAAATTCATTTTAAGGGGGGTAGAATGTAATAGCCCAAGATTTTATGAAAAATATTCTTTTTAATTTTATTAATGTCTTGTGTTTTACGCTACACCAAAAGGAGCTTGCACAACACGCATCCTTGACTTTCATTGCATTACATGCAATCACAACCTTCCTCGATAGCGTGTGTAGTACGCAATACCGAGTTTCACTAAACAACGATATGCTATTAAAATATTATTATAACTAGCCGTTATGAATAGTAATAACCACCTTTTAAAATTTTAGAAATTTTAGCTCTCAAAATGGACTTTATTTTTGGATTCGGAGTATCGAATTTAGCCTAAGGAGAAATTTTGGTGATTTTCGGATAACTTTCATATTTTGATGAATAGTGAAAAATACTAAATTTTAGTTAAAAACAACTTTTTCAATCGAAATAATTAATAGTGATAAATTATTAATTTGAGTGGTTTTAAAGTATATTTAGAATATATTTTTACAATTTAATACAATTTTGGCCATTGGATATAATTTCACATTTAAACCAGACATAAACATGTGTCAATCTTTTGATAAATATTGTTTCTTAAAAACACGCTCTTTGTTTTAACAGCGGGATTTAATTATAAAATTAATTAATGAAACTTCTATGATATGAATTTGGTAAAATAGACTTCATTTTTGAATTCGGAATATGAAATATAGCTTTGGATGAAATTTTGGCATTGTTCTGAAAAACATCAATTTTTGATGAATAGTAAAACTACTAAGTGGTAGTTAAAAAAACTAATTTCTTCATAAATCTTAATTTTACCGCTTCTATGAATGGAATTTCAAAAGTCCGAGAGATACGGTTGATGTCAGTAAGTAAAATGTGGTTCAATGAGATGAAAATAATTTTTGGTGAATAGTAACTTTTTGCTTTTATTAACCACAGTTAAAAGTAAATAGGGTAATTAAGGGTAAGAATGATATTAATATTACCCTAACACATGTCCTAATTATATTGGACAAGTGTATATCGACCAAAAACAACCTTAAGTGTAAAATATTATCATTTAGGCCCACTTGGATTAGATTAGGACAGTTATTATTATTTAATTCAAAGAAGAGTTAAAAGAGTTAAAATCAATGTTTATTTACTAAAACATTTTTAATATAGGGTTATACATAAGATAAATTCGATTGTAAATATTCATTAGAAATATAAAAAGATTTACTACATAATGGTATTTTATTTGTAATTTTTAGACATCATATAATTTAATTTATTTATGACACAAAGATGATGCAGAAATTATCTTATTAATGAAATATTGACATAATTGATGTTATAAACACCAAAATAAATGTAATTTTAGACTTTTTATGAATTCCACTAATTTTATAGGTTACTATGATATATTATTATTGCTTTAATCAACTTGGTTATAACATATAATTCTGTTAGGACTTTCACAAAAATCATATATCAAATAGTGTCAAAATTGACACAAAATAGTTTTTAAATTAAATATTATATTATTAATTGTAATTTTATTCCTAAAAATCTATGGTTCGGCCAAATGACTTAGATAAGGATATATGTATTACTAATAAACAATTTGGGGTTCGTTTGGAATGTTATAGTAAGTGTATTAACCATATAGTGAAAGAAAAAAAAGACACGGTAAAAGTTAAATTATTTAACTTAGAGTTAAATCTAATTGATAAGGTTAAAATAATACCCTAAACTTGTCTAAATCTTATTGGTTGATAGGATTTAGACCCAACCCAACTTTGGCTTCGAAATAAGACCCTTTGGAACCATTATAAACCGATTTTGACATTAATATAAAATAATATTTTGAGGTATTCCTAAGGTGCCCCTCTCCTCCCTTATAAAAGGACACCTCCTCCCCCTCCTCCTCACACCAATTTGAGCACTCAAGATCGGACAAACCCTGCCAAAATCTCTTCTCCACTTCCCTAGAAATATCCTAGAGGTTCTGGTATTCCTCAAAGACCAATTTTAGTGCCCTAAGAGGAGGTCTCAAAGAGGCGCTTCAAAGAAGAGGTAATTACCGTTACCAATTCTTTCATCTTTATTTCTTCTTCCACTTCTTCTTATTAGGTTGTTTCATTATGAAGTAATAACATCAGTATCACTAATATACTGATATGTTATTATAAGTATGAAACAACCCTATTTCACCATCTATCCATCCTACGGAAAAAGAAAACACCACGCGTGCGTACGTACGGAATACCGTCTCCACGCCGTGGTGTAATCTATTTTCCACCACCACCTTACATGGATGGGTATAATGGTGTAAAGAATAACTATAAATAGTTATTACAACATCATATTGATTCTGATATATTTTATAATCCACTCCAATTCAATTCTATATTTATAGAAATGATATCATCACTCGTGCGTACGTACGGACTACCGTCTCCACGACGCGATGAGATTCATTCTCCATGTTAACCATTTAAGAATGATTATAAAGTATATATAAGAAATAATAAAGAAATATATGACATTATAAAGCTACTAGATTTATGTATATATATATATATATGTATGTCATCTACTTACTTCCATTTCAAGACAATAAGGAAAGGAAAACAACGTTCATGCGTACGTACGGACTACCGTCTCCATGAACGGTGTTTTTCATTTTATTTATCTATCTATTATATATATATATACTGAATATATATGATATATAAATCATGTTTTATATTCTGGAAGTAAGTAAATCATGATATAAGTAATAATTATGTCAAGAACAACAAGTCAAAACACCTACGATAAATGAAACAATTTTACCCAAAACGCTTCTTTAACATGGAATTTACAAAATAACGGGTAATATAATGTCATAAGTGAACCATATATGATATCATAACAATGAATATGATTCTGTAATAAGTCAATGATATTATTTAAATCATTATACAGGAGGTTCGGACACATACGAAGCAAATCAGACCTAAGGTAAGGGAAAATATCACAATCTCATTTTTATCCGAGATTGTTTATTCGTAAGCATTTACTGGGGTGTATTTTACCATCCACATCCATGTTTCCTCAATATGTAATATTATTTCCATCCACCTAAAATTGTTTAAATCCAATTTTACCCTTCGGTGAGTTTTTAGTAAAAGATATGAAAGGAATCTTTTGTCGTTTTTCGTACGAGGTACTTTTTGACTTTTCCGACAAAAGTACGAGAAGAATGGTTTTTTTTAACTTATACGGCACGAACGGATTTTTACGACTTTATAAAGCCATATTTTCATGAAGATTCCTCAAAAAGATTTCATGACTATTTTCATTAAAATCTCTTTCTTTTAAAATTTCATGATGTTTTGTGAAAAGAAATTGATTTTTGAAGAAGAAAGGATATTTTCCTCAAGAATTCATTTCAAGTGTTTTATCAAAATTATTTTCCATCTAAGATAATATAGGGTTCTGATTCAATCCCTATCATTACATTGATTTGATTATGTTGTGATGGAATTATTTTTATGAATTCATTTATCTTATATGTATTTTTTATGATGTCATGATGTTTCAAGAATCCCATTTTTATTACATGGGTTATGCAATGATGTATGTTTTAAGATTTTGTGGCACACATAAGAATGGTATCATTATGAGATGGGTGGGACCTATATCTCCCTCCAATTAATTGGGTAAAGATTTTATATCTCATGAGATAGACATGGCTGGAATGGTAGGTTATACCGGTTCAGTGAAACAGGACTGAAACGAGGGTTACTCGATTCAGAAAGGGACTTTGTCCACTAAGATAGTCTTGGCAATGAGTCTTGACTAACAAGAAATGATTCTCTATGATTATGTGTGAATGCCACAAAGTTTCATGTTTTAAGTTATGATTATTGTGATTACATTTCACTTCCATGATTTATTCCATGTTATGAAATTATGCTCTCTTTTGCAGGTTAAGATTTCCAAAATGTTATGTTCTTATGAATACGATGTGATTGATATTTCTTTTGTTTACCCTTACTGAGCATTTGAGCTCACCCTTTTATGTTTTATTTTCCCCAGGATATAAAGAAATGTTTTAGGGAAAAAAAGGAGAAGATCTTTATAGGAGATGTTGATGATCTTTCACCACGATTAGAAGATTACGTTTCGAGTTTCCAAAGACACTAAACTATTACGATCCTTGTGTGTGTGTTTTTGTTATGTACTAAGTATTCCGAAAATGTAATGTAATGTCCATATACGTCAAGCTTCGGGTCTCTACAATACGCCCTTAAATGAGGCTGAAAATCCACAAAATGTTAAAACAATCGGAGTACCCCAACTAAAAACTCAGTTTTGGAGGTCTTCTAGGCATTTTTTGCCTCCAAAAAACCTTTAACAAAGTCCCCCAAGTCCCAAGGATGTAGAGATCATCGTAGGTTTTTATTTGATATGTGGTAGAGCTCAAACGGACACCCGGATCAAAAGTTATGGTCATTTGAAGTTCGAGTTGCGATTTCAACATATTTTGGATCTATTTTTAATTTTTTTTAATTTTTTGTCTTCAAATTGTTATTAAATGACTATTACCCTATAATAATTATCAAATTGTTAATTAAAAATATTTTTTTAATTTTTTTATAATCAATTTTCACTAAATTTCTTATATATTTAGTGTAACTATATATTTATACTTATCTAAAATATATTTAAAATTATATTTAAAAAAGATAATTTATATTTATATCAATATAACTATATCTATGTATTTAAATATTAATATATATTTTTTAGTGAATTTTTTTTGGAAGTAGACCCTTTATCAGGGCTTTTTTTAAATCGCTGATAAAGACCCCCCCTTTATGAGCACTACTATCAAAACGATGATAAAGGGGTGCCCTTTTATAGATCTAAAAAAGTGATATTAAAGGGGGTACCTTTATCAGTGATTTTTTGTTAGTGCTGATAAAGGGTGGCGCTAGGAATGCCCTATTTTTTGGAAGGTGATAAAACTTTCATCACCTCCTTTGGTTCCCATGTTGTTTATTCTTATTTACGGTTTGTCCGCAACACTTTGACAAGGTGTGTTGTCTTGTTGCATAGAACCTTATTTCCCCTGTCTAGAATCATTTCTTGCTACTTATTATAAGCGAGATCGCATTCCATCTATACCACATCTGAGTTCTGTACATGTGGGGGATCTGGTATGTATTATCTCAAGTGTGATATATGGAACACATCATTAAATTTGGCCTTATTCATTAAGAGTGAAAGCCTATATCCCATGACACCTATGAAATAAATTATCTCAAAGGAGAAAATGTACCTTGGGATTAGATTCCCTTTCTTTCCAAACTGCATAACTCTCTTCCATGGTGATATTTGAAGGAAGAAGTTATCTCCAACATCGAGATTCAAGTCTCTCAAATGGTTTTAAACATAGAACTTTTGCGGACATTGAGAAAAATTGGTATATTGTAGGATGGCTTGAACATTCTACATCATCTCTTGCACAAGATCGAGTCCATGTAGATTTATTTCACCAACATCATCCAAACAGGTTGGAGTTATAAATCTTTTTCTATACAGAGCCTTTTATGGAGCCACAAGAATACTCAATTGGAATAAATTATTGTATTAACACTCAACCAATGGGATATGCTAATAACATCAACCATTGGATTCTGAGGAGCTAGATCATATCATATATTCACCACAATCCATATTTTTGGTAATATCTAATGAAACATTTTGGGAAAATATGAACCTAACATATTCCCACCTAATTCAACCCATCCACAAAATAAAACATCACCGCCCGAACTACATTCAAGAACCGTGCCCAAGATTTTCAAAATTCAAATCAAATTCAAAAATCTGGCAAAACCAACCACGTGCTACAGTGCCGCCTGAAAAACCAATCCCTCCAATTGCTCACACCATCATCACATCACTGGATCTATAAAATCAATGACAACTAGTGTCATCATCAAACCGGAGTTCGATCCGCGCATCCCTATCCCTTGGTTGTCCCCTGCCCATAACTCATCCACCACACACTGCTTCCTCGTGAAACATGACCCGCCCGAGGAAACAAGAACTTCGATCACCATAACCTCCGTCATTGATAAAAAATTTCTGCAAACCAGCATAGAAACCCCACCGAACTGCTTAACCATTCACTGTTTCACATCAACACATTACCATTGTCTTCTTACTCCACGCCTCAACACGACCGGTATCTGCTTCTATGTCAACCGCTTGCACCTGACGTCGACTATACCAACCTCAGCTAGATCCTCCATCCGTTGAACCATCACAGCATCCGACCACCCTCACAAAGTGAGAAAAGCACATAAATGACCAAAAAAACCATCACGAAATCGAGAGCAACGCCAGAGACCACCCTCTGCCAAAAAATCAAACACTAAGGAACACAATCGTCAACATCGTCCTCCGAAAACAGCCATAGTTGATGACCGGATCTCCAGTCGAGGAACTACCACACCTAATACACCGATCAACCTAGTGGAATAGACAGAAATGAATCCACAATAAGATACACAACCTGGATTGTCATCGCCCGCTCAAACTCACATCCCAAAACACCTTGGAAACCACCACATGGATCCAACAAGGCGAATAGTGGGGGAATCTTGGAGTAAGAGCATTGTATGGAGAGAACAACGGCCTTGACAGAGGGATCATCTCCATGGTCACACAATTCTGAATACCACTGGCACATCCATAAATGAACATCACAAGAACGTAATTCACATAGTGGCATCACAAGAAGAATCTACAAACCAAAACTGACTCTGGTAGTGTTGAAAAATCCATCAACCACTTTACCATTACCCAAAACTTCTATGTTGTAGCTGCATCATCTCCGACCTGGAGAGTCGCAGTGGAACACAATGTTAGAGTAGGCATGAGTAGCTAGAACTTTGACAACACAACCGTCATCGAATCCTAAAAAAAGACCATGCAGAACTGCCACAATGAGAAGACCGCCATGAGTCATCATCAAGGCTCAAACACGGAGAATCAAAGAGGAATCAAAACTGGTGAGAGTAAAAAGGGGAAACGGAGAGACAGAGGGAGAGGAAGAGAGGGAGGAGAGGCACCGGAGAAGGTGCAAAAATTCCTCCCCCTCCAAATCACCGCCAAGGAAACCCTAAGGTGAGGGGGAGGGGAGGCCGATACTGCTCAGAGGCTCCCTCATTTTTAAATAGTTCCATAGCATATATTCAAGCATCTGAATAGTCATATTATATTGTCCATGAGTTTCGGGGGGATAGGTTGTGCTCAAATTAATTTTATAACTCAAGGAATGTTAAAGACTCCTCTAGAATTTAGATGTGAACCATGGATCATGATCATAGGCTATCAATAGTAGAACCCCATGAAGTATCACCACTTCTTTCACATATATCATTGCATGTTTTTCAAGTGATATATATTTATTAATAAAGATAAAGTGGGAAGTCTTGGTGAGTCAGTCCACCACAACCCATATCGCATTGTTTTCTTTTCGATGTCTTTGGGAGACCTATGACAAATTCAATAGTGACATTCACCCATTTATACATGGGTATAGGCAATAGTTGTATCATACCCTGAGATTTTATTTCTCTATTCTTTAACTTGTATACATATCAAGAACCTTGATATATATTCCAAAATTTCATTCTACATGTTGTCCCACTAGAAGTTTTCTAAGAGATCCTGGTACATCTTGGTATTCACAGGATAGAAAGAGAATGTTAAACATTGTGAATTTTATAATAGCCCCTTCTTAATCTAGGTAATTAAGGAACATAGAGCCTCATTCGAAACTAAATTACACAATCATCATTGATATGGAAATTTTGTAGCTTCCCTTCATGAACTACATTCACCATATTTTGTTACTATAATTTGTCCCTTTTTCCTCATTAATCATATATTAGATTGATGGTTGGGAAATAATTTGGGAATGTTAGGATGTATTCTCTACCGTTATGATTTAAAAATCCATCCTTTATGTATCATTGAATATAGAGTCTTTATTTATCTGAAAAATGGATAGATTAGTGGGTTATTTCCAACTAAGAGCATCAGTTACACTATTTACCATTCCATGATGATAGTGAATAGAGAAATCACAGTCTTTTATTAGATCTAACTATCTCAGTTGTTTTATGTTGACCTCCTTTTGGGGGAATAAATACTTTATCTCTTGTGATCAATATGTATGTAAAACTTCTCACCATTGAGGTAGTGCCACCAGATTTTCAAAGAAAAACAATCATAGTGCTAACTCTAAATCATGTGTCGGTTAGTCCTACTCATGGATCTTCAACTACTAAGAGGCATAGGCTATCATATTATCATTTTATGAGTGGAAAACCCAAAAAATTTGTTTATAGTATCATTGTATATCACAAAAATATTATCCACCTCCTGGTAATGTGAGTACCAGTGTAGTGATCAACCTTCTCTTAAGATCCTTGAATCTTTCCTCACATTCTTAAACCTATACACACTTTACTCCTTCCTTATTAACATAGTTAGAGGGATTGAAAATCCTGAGAATTTATTCACAAAATATTGATAGTACTCTGATAATCCATGAAAATGGTATATTTCCATGGAATTAGAGGGTCTGGGACATTCATCAATAACCTTTGTTTTTGAAAGGTCCATAGAAATTCCCTCAGTTTTGATCACATGTCCCAAGAAAGTGAATTGCTGCATCAAAAAGTGACACTTTCTGAACTTGGCATACAACTTCTCCTCCCTTGATTTCAAAAACACAAGGCTTATATGTTCTTTATGTTACCCCTCTCCCTTAGATTAGTTGAAAATATCATTTATAAACAGTACCATAAATTTATCAAGGTAATGTATAAAGACACTATTCCTCAAATTTATTATGATCGTATGGGTAAATGTAAGTCTAAATGGAATTACCCAAAAAACTCATAGTTATAATACCTGGTATAAATGATATTCCTCTGAATATCTTACTTCATCACCATTAGTGGATGGTATCATGAATGGAGATCCACCATTAATAATGAGCTCCTTGCAATGGATCAAACAAGCCATAAATCATTTTAAGAAGACACTTGTTCTTTATGGTGATGATGTTGAGTTCATGATAATCGATACACCACCACATTGATCCATCATTCTTCATAACAATGAAAACTGGCACACATCAAGGTGATGCACTAGGGTGTATGAATGCTTTGTCCAAATTCTTTTGCAACATCTCCTTTAACTAATCCAGTTCAATAAGATCCATCCCATAGTAACACATTGAGATAGGAGTAGCTCAAGGAATTAGTTATATATATAACTTTACCTCAAGATCTAAGGGGTTTCTAGGTAACTATTTGGGAAATTCATCGCTATATTCATTCATGATGGGAATTTCCACTAGGTTGACAATTTTTTATGACTCACCCATTTGAGAAAGTTATGCATTTTCATAGGGAATCAACACCCACACATTTGATGGATTTTATAAAGGAGATTCCTGATCTTCCTTGAATATATAGAGGATAATTTGATGGTTCAGAATATGAAAATTATTTCTATTTCTTGACAGTTTATATGTGCTCTATATAAGAAGAGCCAATCATTCCCCATTAAAACATGAAATTACACAAAGGGAATTATTACAAGATTCGCTAGAAGAATATTCCCACATATTCCCATAGGAGAAGATTCCAACACATGGGTTGAAATGATTTCACCAATAGTTGATTTGATGGATATCTATACTTCAAGGTGTCATGGATTTGATTCAATAGTAATAAAAATTATGTAAGATACAAAGGAATGCATAGAACTAGAATAAAATAATAATATTTCCACTCATGAGTGACTAAGAATTGTACCTTTTATGAATTCATTATCTTGCTCCACTTTTTGAGTAGTGATGGCATAATTCTTTCCGTTATCTTTTTGCTTTTGTGGTTTTTCATGTTGATTACCCTTGAGGACCCATGGTTTTGTGCAGTGGCTTGCATAGTGCCCCTGCTCCCTACAGTTCTAGCATTAGTCCATGGGAGGTCCTCTCCTTTTAGCCACGAAATTATCCTAATTCATCATGAATTTTCTAGAATCATGAGCTAGGTGGCCTTATCTCTCACACTTGACGAATTTCCGAGTCCCATTGTGGTAATTCCCACGATTCCTCTTCCCACATTTTTGATGTGCGGGTGGTAGAGTTTTCCTTCCATCTTTCACATTACATCCTCTAGCTTGAAACTCCATATTTAATTTCCTATCACCAAATCCTTTGAACCATTATCTAAAATCCATCTCCACTTTGAGTTAACATCGTAAAACTTCTTCATAACTCCCAAAGTCTCGAATTTATAGTCTTCCCACTCAATCAATTTCAATTAATCCCTCAACATGGTGTTACTAATCAAATCCCATCATTGATTAGCCTCTACATCTAGATGATAAATGTACATAGTCACCTTCTATGTCTCATAATAGAGAATAAGATAAAAGATATTCTCCAGTGAGTTGACCCACTACTGTTCAACTAGTTGATCATAAGATCCACTAAAGGTCGTTGGTCGTTGCCACATAAAACACTCGATATCCAGTTTCTCCCTCTTAGTTGAAGGTGGAAATTCCAAATTATTCACCACATTATTCATAACTTTATAACATTGGGTAACCATTTCCATGAAATTTTGAACTCCACCTCCCCAAGCATTGGGGAGTTATTTATGGAAATCACTACATTGTCCCTCCTACGTCTTTTTTCCTAGTTTCTCCTGGTTCCCACAATTTTTAAATTCAAATGGATAGAACGAGACATAATTAAATAAGTCATGAATAAATAATTCTTTCCCTTATTCAATTATTTATAAAGTCATATATTTTTTGATCCCTATGTTTATCATTTTCTATAATAAAGCTTATTGGGTGCTCACTTATACTTAGTCTCATACTAAGGGTTTTCACTAATGTACTCTAATCCTAATTCCCAAACTATGGAATCCGACATTTGATACCAGCTATAGGGACCCTTATTTCATACACATATTATTAAATCGTTTTAAGGACTAACAAAAAAATCATTACACAAGGAGAATGAGAAGGTTTAGTGTCTTGAGAACATTTGGACCCGACACAACTTTTACAAAATGAAACATAAACATTTATTTAATTTGATATTAAATACATTCATAATGGACTTCACATTCTACTTAGTAAAAGTAATCACCTGAGGATATACATCCAAAATGGGTGAGGTAAAATATCAACATGAGGATATACTAGAACATGAAATAATAAAACATGGCGTGAGCATAATCATGGAACTATCATTATAATCACGAGAAGAAGAAATAGATAATGGTATAGAATATGTAAATACATAAAAAGGAAACATCATATATTAGAGGTCAACTAAAAAACATAGTTATAAAAAATCTAGTATCATTTTTGAAAATATTTAAATTTTTCTCATGAGATATATCTCTTTAATGAATGCATTGAAGTGCTATATAATTCCAGGAGCACCCATCACCTCATAACATTGACATTATCATGCATTCCACATAGAAAATATATAAATATTGAAAATAAAACAACCTATTAAAAGGAATAGATTTAATTTCATATGAATACATTCATAAACATTGGTTTCCCAAATGAAAGATGGAATAAAAAACTTGAATAATCATATGTGAGTGAAGAAGAAACAATCTCGATAAGTAAAGTCTGTTTTTTAATGAATACTACTTTTGGAAAATATTATGTTTGTAATAAACTCAACGAAAAGGAACGTATTTCCAATAAAATGTATGATAATTATGATGAAATGTTTTTTTAAATATTAACTTTAATGAAAATGGGGTGAAAGTGGGAAAACCCAAAGAAAGAATGTTGGGTTTGAAAATTCCCCTTACCTTAAGTCTATATTCATTATTCTCATTAATATCCTATATATTCGAATTGGATTAATTAATTAATAACTAAAAAACCATTTATTCATGAATCTGATTCATTGTGGGTTTATTTAGTTAATTTATGGGACTTTGGAAGATTTAAAGAGTTTTATTACATCATTCTGAAGCATTTTGTTTCATGGTTTTCAGGATCAATTCACTTGTATAATTGAATATAAGTTTGTATAACATGTCGGTAAATATAAATAATTGTTATTATATGTCATATATTATCTTAAAGAAGTTTAAATTTTCTTAAAAAATATTATTTTTATATGGTATGATGATTAATCATTATATAAAAGTTAATGATGATCATTTTATGTTAATTTTGGCGGTTTTTTTATAACAACGAACTCATTTTTTAGTCATTCAGTGTTATTTTTATAAGTTAGTTACATAACATAACTATTGTTATAAAATAAAATTCCAAACATTTTTAAAGAATTTAGTGGTTTTATTAATATCATTGAAGGCATTTAAGTAACATGAATGTGAATCTCTAATGATATAGGTAATTGAAACATCACAAACGACAATTTTATTTTTACAATAATTCAGTGAGAGGGAATATTTTATTGATGGATATTCCATTAACAATATTTAATTATATTATATTAAAGGTAATGGAGTTATAGTCCAATTTGGATTAAGGTATGTGAGGAGATAATATGAAAATAAATGAAATTGAAATAGAATTTAAAAGAAAAAGGAAGAGTGTTTTACTTCTAAAATATCTCCTCCTTGAAATCCCTATTTGGAAATAGGTTTTTGTTTTTTTTATAAGAACAAGAGATCATAGATTTGGGGATGGTTCTAGGGAAGTTAATTAGGCAGAATTTTGGTAGGCATCAATGATTGAGAGGCGTGATAAAAATAGTGGATGAGGGGTGGTATTTATAGTGGAGGAGATGGTGTTTTGTCATTATTTTATTCATTAGTTTATTAATTTTTCTCAAGATAAGAAATAGTGAGGATTATTATGACTAATTAACTTAATTATTACATGTTAGTTCTATCCAATGGTCACTTAAGTCATCCATAGCTTAATCATCACTATGTTTTTTGGATTTTAGCATTTATTGTAAATTATTTTATTTTACTATTCACCAAAAATAATGTATTTCAAAAAAATCCCAAAAATTTATACTACACATTTTTCAATTTTTAAAATTGAAAAATGAACTCCATTATATGAAAATAATTTTTCAAATATGATTAATTTAATTTTTAATTAAAATCATCATTTGCCTGGAAAATACTAATTTTAAAACTATAACTAATTTTATAATATTTTGAAAAATTACATAAGGTCACAAAAAATTATCTTAAAATCCTAAGAAATAAAAATATTAACTTATGTATAAATTTTATGAAAATATTTTTTATAAATTATTAAATTTATAATAATATTTTAATTAAATATGTTTGACTTATAAAAATACCAAGACATAATTAATAATTTTTAAAATATTCACTTATATTATTATATAATTATATAATATATTTACTTTTATGAAGACATAATTTTATTTATTCTTTCATGGGTGGGGTTTTTATTCAATTGGCTGGTTTACTATTCATAAGTTTCATATTACTTTTCCTAAGGTCAAGTCACTATTCAATCGGTATTGGATCCTTACCTTCTACAAATACTTCTTATTTCATTAATTCGTTATTTATGATTTTTTTATTATGGCCCATAAATGATTATATGTGATTTAGAAAGTATGAAATTACTATTAGTAGGGATAAATTTCATTTAATAAAGTTTGGGTCGTCACATTCTTCCCCAATTTAAAAATTTTGACCTTGAAATTTTGTTTTACAAAAATAGGTGAGGTGAATTCTCCTTCATCATCTCCTCTAGTTCCCAAGAAGCTTCTTCATATTTAGGGTTCCTCCATAAAACTTTGAAAAAGTGTGTTGTCTTGTTTCATAGAACCTTATGCCTCCAATCTGAAATCTTTATTGGTTTCTCCTCATGCAAGAGATCATCTTCCAATTGTACCACGTCTAGGTTCAATACATGTGAGAGATATGGCATGTATTACCAATGGAGTGATACGTCAAACCAATAATGATATTTATCCATATTCATTGGATGTTAATGTCAATGGTCCAGGGATCCTATGAAATTAGGGATCTGAAAGGGGCCAATGTACCATCAGCATAGCTTCCACTTTGTCCCAAACCGCATGACTCTCTTCCATGGTGATAATCGAAGAAATAATTTACCTCTAATGTAAAAATCCAAGTCCCTCACATGGTTTTCATCATATATATTTTTCCAATTTTGATAAGCTTTGATATTTTTTTGGATGGATTAAACCATCTCTGTCATCACTTATACAAGATCAAGACCTTGTAGATTTCTTTCTAAAACCTCATCCAAACATGTTGGAGTTCTACATCCCTTTATACATAGAGATTCATATGGATCCATATGAATAATCGATTGAAAGCAATTGGTATATGAGAAGTCAACCAATGTGAGATGATGAAACCATCCGCCTTGGAATAATAAATTGCTGGATCTTAGAATATCTTAGTGTGTCTAAATAGTCCTTTCAGATTTGGATTTTTTTGGGGGTTATAGTCCATACTAAAATTCAATTTAGTACTCAAGTAATGTTGAAGACTCATTTAGAATATAGATTTGAACCTGGGATCACAATTATAGATCATTGAGTGTGGAACCCCATGAAGTATCACCACTTCCTTCTCATATACCTTTGTAGGTTGTTCAGGTGGTAGATATTCCCAAATAGTAATAAAGTGGGTAGTCTAGTTGAGTCAGTCCACCACAAACCAAATTTCATTATTTCCATTTGATGTATTTGGGAGACCCATGATAAATTCCACAGTTACATTATCCCATTTCCACATGGGTATAGGCAATGGTTGAAACATCCCTTTGTAATTTTTGTCAATATGATTTAACATGATGACATATCCATCCCCCTAAGATATATTAATCAATATCCTTTTTTATGTTGTCCCACCAAAAGTTTCTTGGAGACCCGAGTACTTATTTATACTCCAAGGATGGATAGAGAATGTTGAGGTATGCGCATTATCCAACAGCTCCTTATTTATCCTAGGAGATGAAACCACATAGATCCTTATTCTAAACCAAATTACACCATCATAATCGATATGGAACTCTTGTAGTTTCTCATCATTTACCACATTCACCTTCTTTTATACCTCATGATCATCCATTTGTGCCTCCTTAATATTCTCTTGTATAGATATTTGACCAATTATTTGGGAAAGGTATGATGTATTCAATACTATTATGATTTCAAAATAGGTCCTTTTTATATCCATGAAGTTATGGAATTTCTCAATCTCCAACATGAATAGTGTAGTGGGTTCGTTCCAACTGAGAGCATTAGATACCTTCTTTTCTTTTCCAGGATGATAGTGAATAAATGAATCATAGTCATTGATTAGCGCTAACCATCTCTTTTGATTCATGTTGAGATCCTTTTTTGAATATAGACTTTTGGATTCTGTGATTGGTTTATATTTCTATCTTCTCAAGATAGAGTAAGTGTCACATGATTTTCAAGGGAACAATCAAAGCTTTTAACTCTAAATCTTGCATCTATTAGTTCTTCTCATGGATCATCAACTCTCGTAGGGAATAAGCTATGACATTATAAATTTTTGGGAGTGGATGCTCCAAGACTTTATTTGAAGTATAACTGTATATAAAAAACATTATCCACTTCTTGGTAATGTGAGTACATTGCATTGATTAGTCGTCTATTTAGATCATTGAATCTTTACTCACGTTATTCCATCTAGAAATACATTACCCCTTCCTTGTTACCATAATATTTATGTTTTAAAATCATGGGAAATGTATCATAAAACATTGATAGTACCTTGTTAATCTACAAAAACTGTGGATTTCAATGACACTAGAGGGTCTGGACAATTCATTAATTTCCTTTGTTTTTGAAAGGGTTAACAAAAATTCCCTCCCTTATGATAACATGTCCAAAGGATGTGACTTTATGCATTCAAAAGTCACACTTCCTAAACATGGCATACAACTTATCCTTCAATAACATCACCCACACATACCTATGGGGTCCTTAATGTTCCTCCATTCTCTTGGAGTATATGAAAATATCATTGTTAATTAGTACCATAAATTTGTGGAGGTATTTTCTAAAGACTGTCTTCATCAAATCAATGATGATTGAAGGGGCCTAAGTAGGTCCCAAGGGCATCACCAAAAACTCATAGTTCCAATACATTTTATAGATGGTAATCTTCTATATACCTTCATTCAACTTTAGATGATGATGTATGGAATGGAGATCCACCTTTTCAATATACTGAGATACTCACAACTGACTGAAGAAATCATAAATCATTGGAAGAGGATGCTTTTTCATTTTGGTGATCTTGTTGAGTTCCCTATAATTGATATAAAACTACCATGATCCATCCTTATTCTTGGAAAATGGCACTGGATAACCCCGTGGTGTTTCACTAGAGAGTATGATCCATTTATCCAAATTCTCTTGCAGCTACTTCTTTAACAACCCCAGTTCGATAGGAACGATCGTATGGAGACACTTTGATGAAGTAATATCTCCAGGTATGTGTTCTACAGAGAACTCTACCTCATGATCCAGGGGAGTCATGGTAACTCCTCTGGAAATACATCACAATCTTCCCACATGATTGGAATCTTCACTAGGTTGACACTTTAATTTGAATCAACCATTTTAGGGAGGTATTATACTTCATTGGTATTAAACACCCACACCATTGAAGGATTCGCTAAATGAGATTCATTATCATCCTCGAATTTATATAGGATCGTGGGATGGTTTAGAATATGAAAAGACATTTCTTTTTTCCCTAAAATTTATATGTGATTTATATAACTAGAGCCAATCCAACCCTTGTATAGCATAAAATTCAACCAAGGGAAGTATTATGAGATTCATTGGAAGAATCATCTTACATACACCAATAGGAGAACAATACAACACTTGAGATTCAATGATTTCACCACTAAGTGTTTTTACAGATATCTCTACTTCATGGTTTTTGGGAATTGATTTAATATTTATAGAAAACTATCATGATATAAATGAATTAATTGAACGAGAATCAAAAAATAATTTTTCCATTTTTTAGTGAATAGGAATTGTGGCTTGTGTATCTTTATTATCTTTATCCACTTACATAGTAGTTATGTCATAAGACTATCCTTTCAACTTTGGATTTTGTGGCAGCTGATGTTGATTACCCTAGCAGACCTGATGTTTACTGCACTGGCTTTCATAGTTCCCTTACCCCATATAGTTATATAATTGGACAATGAGTTGTACTCTCATTTCCTCCATCACATTATCATACATTAGTATGTATTTTCTACATTCATGTGTTTGGTGGAATTATCTCTAACAAATGAATCATTTCCATGTCCCTTTGAGAAAGTTCCCTAGATACCACTTCCCACATTTTTTACATGTGAGTGGTAGAGTTTTCATTCCAAATTTCTTATTCAATCCTCCAACTTGAAACTCCATCACTCATTTCTTATCACCATATCCATGGTACCATTCTATAAACTCGATCTCCCATTTAAGATCATATCATTAAAGTTTTTTACGAAAACCAATGTATTTAATTTATTGATCCATTCGAAGGTGTGGTTTTAAATCACTAATGAATCTATCATTTTTTCAATAATTGTTAATATAAAACCCCAAAGCATACCTTGAAATCCTTATGAAAATTTCTTCATAGGATATTACAGATTCTCCTACCTTTTGCTTCATCTCTATTAATTCTATCTAAATTCTATTGAAGATTTTGAGGTAAATACTTGTTAATAGACATTATCTCAAACGTCTTCCCACTCAATACCTTCAATTTCATCCCTCAACATGCTATTGTTAATCTAATACCACCATTGATTATCCTCTCTGTCTATAAGATATATGAACACATTCACCATATCTATCTGAAAATAGTGAAGCATAGATTAGATCTTCTCCATTGATTCGACCCACTATTTGACAACTAGTGGATCAAAAGATCCAATAAATGATGGTGGTTGTTACCGCATAAAAAATTCAATAACCAATTTCTCCCAATTAAGTGAATATGGACGTTCCACATTATTTAGGTAATTATTCATATCCTAAGACTGGTGGGTAGTAATCTCCATGAAAATTTGAACTCCACCTCCAAAAGAATTGGGGATTCCATTCAGTCAATCGCTTCATTTTCCCTCACATGGGTTTTGGTCTTGGTTTCTCTTACTTCCCATTACTTTCTAAAATAGAAATGTTTAGAACAAAACACAAGTAATCAAGTCATGAAGAACTAATTTATTCCTTTCTACAATTAAGTATAATTTTATATATTTTGGGATCCATTTGTTTATCCGTTTCTTAAAGAAATATTCTTGTGTGCTCACTTATACTTAGTCTCATACAATGGTTATTCTGTAACACCCCATGATTTCATAGTATGGTATTTCTTCAAAGTAATTCAATAACCTGCACTACACGTAACACCGGGTTCGAGTGCACCACAAGATTACCAAACTAGCCGTTCAAAAGAGGTTATGAATAGTATTAACTGAATATTTAACTATATATAATCCTTATAATTTTAGAATCCATATTATGAGTTTCTTAGACATAATGTAAGAACAAATTCATTTTTTCATATAAAAGAAATATTTATTTCAAAAAATGAACTTTTACCTCCTTCTAATGATGAACCCTTTTTAAATAAAATATTTGAAACTTTTATATATTATATTTGACAAAATACACTTCTTCTTTAGAATCGGGACATAAGAATATAGTTTCAATGATTTTTTGTGCTTTTTTGATAACTTTCATATTTGAGTGAATAGTGACAAATACTATATTTTAACTGATTTTTTTTCTAATAAAAATAATTTATAGTGCTAAATTATACATTTTAATGGTCTGGATGTATATGTAGATTATATTTTTACCATTTAATCCAATTCTGGTCATTTTATGTAATTTCACTTTGAGATTGGACATAAACAAGTGTCAATATTTTGATAGATACTGTTTCTTAAAAACACACTTTTTGATTTGACAACGGAAATTAATTTTAAAAAAATTTATGCCAATTATATGTTTTGAATTTAGTAAAATGGATTCCATATTTAGAATCAGGTGTTTCAAATTGTGCAAATAGATAACTTTTATTTTTAGACACTTTGAATAATTATTTCGGTAAATATTTTATTTACCATGGTAAAAGGGTAAATCTGATAAATAAGGGTACAAATATTATATTTTATTAATATTAAATTACTCTAAAACGTGTCCTAAACCTATTGGTTGATACATGGTCGATCATGGATATATTTGGGTTGATTTTGGGACCCCGTGGAGCCACTTGTATGTGATAATGACACATTATATTAATTAAGTTAATGTAAATACAAAAATGACATATGCATATATCTTTTAGTAAAACAATTTTTACATAGGGTTATATATGTTATATTTTAGAATTTAAATATTCATTAGAAATCTAAAAATATTTCATACATAATGGGATTTTATATATAACTTTTATAAATTTAATACTTAAATTTATTTAAGACACAATAATGATGAAGTATTTTCCATATTAATGAAGGAATCTAATAATTGGTATTATAAATGTTAAAATAACTATAATTTGAAAATTTTGATGACATAATAAAATTTTATTGTTTTATATGACATGTTAGGATTACTGAAATTAATTTTTTTGAATTAATAACGTTTTTAAGACTTTAACAAAAATCAATTATTTAATAGTGTCAAAATTGACATAAAGGAGTTTTTAAGATAAATATTATATTATTAATTGATATTCTATTCCTAAAAATCAATGGTTTGGCCAAAGGACATATATAATGAAATTTGTATCATTTATGGACCAATTTTGGGTCTTTTTGAAGTATATAGTATGTTTATTAACTATATAATATAAAAATACAAAGAGACATTGTAAATGTCAAATTATTTAACTAAGAGTTAAATAAAAAAGATAAAGTTAATATAGTGACCCAAACCTGTATAAAACCTATTGGTGGATTGATTTTAGACCTATCCTCACCTTAACCATTAAATAATCTTCTTTTTTGAAATTATAATCTAATTTTAATTTATTATTATATAATATTTCTATCTTTTCCAAAGGTGCCCCTCACCCCTCTTATAAAAGGGCACTCCTCCTTCTCTCTAATTCACACCTTCAATGCCTTTTGGCTCGGCCAACCCCTGAAAAAATATTCTCTAAAATTCCCTCAATTTATCCTAGTGTCCTTAATTTAGTCGTAAATCCAAATTATGGAGCCCTTTTGATCAAATCAAAAGGAAGAACCCGAAGAAGAGGTAATAATTTCACCACCCTCTTCAAGTTCCTTTTTTCTTCCACTTCTTCTTTATTTGTTATTTCCATTCTAAATTAATTACTCCAGTATCTTCTATATACTTTGATGTTATTTTAAATATGATACAACCATTTAATTATTCTATCCATCCTTTTAATGTCATGTCACCATACGTGCATACGTACAACTTACTGTCTCCACGTCGTGGTGTAATTGTTATTCAAAACATTATTATTTGGATGGTTATGATAATGATGTGTAATTAAAGTAAATAATAAAAATAACATTATAACGATTCTTTATATATGATATAACATCCAATTATATATTATTTTAATATGAAAAGAATGATATTATCGCTCGTGTGTATGTACGGACTACCTTCTCCACGAACGCGATGAGATTCATTCCCCATCATATCCATTCAAGTGTAGTTCTCTTTTGATGATAAAAAATAATGTTTAATGACTTGATATCATTCTGGATATGAATAATATATAACCGATCTATAAAAAACATGTCTTATATAACAAAACATATAAAAGAAAACGAGTAAGTTAACACCGGAAACAATGACAATATTAAGATATTATTAACAACGCAATGTTAAAAGATCATATATGATATCATATTAATGTATATGATTATTGTATAATTTAATAACAATTATCTCACCATTATACAGGATTCTAAAATACCTTATCCAAGGAAAAGTACAAGGCAAGGGTTTATTTCACAATCTCTTCATTATCCGAGGTTGTTTATACATAATTATCCACTGGTTCCTCTTTATCATCCACATCCATATTTCTTAAAAATGTATTTCAAAACATTCTTATTATATTATAGAATATAGTTTAAAGTCATTTATAACCTTGTTTGAATTTTCATAACAATTTTATAAGGGAATCCTTCCATCGTTTTCCAAATAAGGTCCTTTTTAACCTTTTTGACATAAATAAGGTAAGAATGTATTTTTTAAATTATATTTCAAGTGTGGCTATTTTCCATAGTTATTAAATTGTCGAATATCCCCTTACAAGCTTATAAGAATATTTTCAAATTAAATGTTTTATTTTACAATTATTTGACTTTTACATGATTTTAAAATAGATATATTTCTCTCAAATAGTTTTGATTTCATCTATGTCAAAATCCTTTGATGAATTTTAAGATTATTTGAAGTTGATTTATTATGATACAAAACATCCATATTGTATTGAAGGTTTTTTGATTATTTTGACTATGGATGTGTTATTTTTATAACATTCATGGTTTATGAAGAAATTATTGACATTTCGTGTGCTAGTATTAATACGAATGTTTATGTTATGTTTAAACCTGTTCATATTAGGAATGCATTGGACTTAGTAAGTGACGGGTAGAGCCCGCTATAGCTCCTCGATGCATCAGTAGGTCTCATGAGACAAAATAGTGTTTCGGCACAAGGCCTTGACAAAATCCTATTTTTATTCTTGGCACAAGGCCTTGACTATGTGGTTATGATAGTCTAGGATTATGCATTCGATCATTATTAAAGTGGTTATTGATAATGCATGTGATTATTCGACTAGTAGAATATCCATGTGAATAACTAAATGGAATTATTTAATTTTATTTTTTCCATATTATGCAGGAGTTCAAGTTTAAAATGTTTTTGTTTTAGTTATACATTGCCTTAAATTCTTATGCTTATTTATGAAATTTTCAGCTATATTGTTATCTATACTGAGAATCTGAGCTCACCCCTTCTTATGTTTTATTTTTTCCAGGATGTGAAGAAGTATTTTATGACTGACCTGCAGGGAGAGTCTTAGGGGATATGAGTGTAGACTATGGAGACAATGCTATTTTAGTTTTTCACTTTATTATGTAATGTAAGACTTATGAAGGTATATAGTGTGTCCAAGGATACTAAACTAATCGGTCTTTCGAGACTTGATCTTTTGTGATCATTCTAATGTTATGTAATAATGCACTGACTCTGGGTTACTGGGGTCGGGGCGTTACAGTTGGTATCATAGGATGTTTGTTTTAAACCTTGGAAGCTAGATATAGATAAACTCTGATTAGAGCACATAACCTATGATAGACTTTGAAGATTAGTATAGAAGAATTTACTCGAATTTTGGTATTGTAGAGATTTTGGGAGTTTTCTGAACAATACATCCCTGCCCGGATACTAGCAGGTAGAGGCAACTTTGGAACATATGTACCTAGGGGTAAAACCCAAAAACACCTCTTTGAGCTAGAATCGAATGGGAACTGGTGCACGACAATGGGCCTTGCTGCACTCTTGGTTACGACACTCTAGGGGGATATATTTAGGATAATTCTCATTTTCATTACAAACCATTATGAAGGGTTTATGAGTATATATTTCCTCAAAGAAGTTTTTTATGATTATGGATTATATCTATATACTATTCAATCTATGTTAGGTATTTTACCTATTTGAAATTATTCACTGTAATTAATAAACTGACCTAGTCTATGCCATTGTATTGAAATGGCACCGAGTAGAAGGAATTCGAACTCCACCAATACAAATGATCCAAAGTGTAAGAATGATCATATCTTTCATGGTATTAAGCCAAAATTTAGAAATGAAATTGTGTCCCATGTATTCTCAACATAAGAAGAAATAGTAAAATGTTTTTAAAAATATGTAAATAATTCTCTGAGTCCTATGGCTTTTAACGGAAAAAACAGAAGAAAAGGATGGAATAGAGAATGATGGATAAAGGGAAGAGGGGAAATAAGAATTTTCCCATATGTGATAACAGTTGGAAGAAACACCCTAGAACATTCCTGAAGGGAATGGGAGGTCGTTATAACTGTGGAGAAAAAGGACACCATGTATGTGTCTACAAGGGTAGAGAAAAGGTTTCAAATATACAATGATTCGTCTACACGGAGTTGGGACACTATGAGAACCAATGTCCAAATCATAAGAGTGCCCTAAAAGATGCTATTGGAAAATAATCAAGTTATGATACTACCACAGATGAGGAGGAACGATAATAGTTCTTATGTTGTTATTAAAGAATTATGTCATTTGAGTGTTTTATCAACGATGTACTGGCAATAATAATTATGGAGTATATAAGGATTGTACTGTAGTACAATTTCATTAAGGACTTGAGATTGTGTGGAACCAAGAAAATTGAACCAATAGTAGGTTAATTTTTTTGAAAATATATGGTTGATAGAAAGATAAACCATAATATGGTTCTCATACAGAGGTAGTGATTTTGGAATAATAAATGATTGATTTGGATAAATTATATTGGATATTCGTGACTACCTTGAAATTGATTAATGATTTGTATATTCCATCATTGTAGGAGTTTATAAAATTTTTGGATAGAAGGAGTATATCTAGTATTATATAAGGAATAAGGGATCATGAATGTAATCAATAAGGTTTTATGATAATTCATGATGTTATAGTGTTTTAAAAATATACTTGATGAAGGTGTTAAGATGTTATTATGCAGCAAAAAGGATCATCATTGTGTTTACCTTCCTTATAAATTTGGGACTGTGAATTTGGATATAAGTATTTTGGATAATTCTAGTTTGATATTACATTTGTATTTCCATAAAAGGACAACACAGAGGGCGGGCGGCAACCCGTTGCGTCCGACAAGGCCAGGAGACTTGAACCCGCAACCGAAGGGTGACAATGTCATATCACCTACCACTAGCCCACGTGATATCCTGGAATGAATAATGTAGTTTTTTTAAAAGGTCTGTTAGATGAATTATAAATTCATTTTTTTGTAAGCCCATACGAATAGGATAAATTGAATCTTTTTTAAAGTTCTATTTTCTTTTAGAGTGAAAGATGAGTATGTGGTATAAATTAGTTAAGGGATGGAACTCAACTTTCAAGGATATATTTTTCTTCTTCTCTTATTCTATGAAAAAAAAATTATTTCTTAAACTTTAGTGAAGGGATCTTAAAACCAAGAATGTGTTATGCTAATACCTTAAGTTTTCTTGAACCGATGGTATTTTAAATCATCATAGATTGATGAATTTAAGGCCCTCAATTTTACACTTGCTTGTGATTGATGACATCAACCACTACCTATAAATATTTATCATTTACTCCAATTATATGTCCCTAATTTCCACAAATGTTATTCTAATCGAGATCATTATTTGGTGGTGACCCTTTCATTTTATTTTTCTTCTTATTAAGACTAAATTTTATTAACCTAATTTCCAATGAGGTTTTTCCCAAAGGTATTTTCAATTTTGAACATTTTATTTTAGAAGAACAATTTAAAATTGCGAGGACGGCATTTATTGAAGGAGGGGAGAATGTAACACCCCAAGATTTCATAGTACATTATTTCTTTATAGTAATTTAATAACTTTCACTACACACAACAACGGGTTCGAGTGCACCACAAGATTACCAAACATTCCATTCAAAAAAGGTTATGAATAGTATTAACTGAATATTGAACTATAAATAATACTTATAATTTTAGAATCCATATTATGAGTTTCTTAGACATATTGTATGAAAAAATTAATTTTCTCATATAAAGGATGTATTTATTTCAAAAAATGCACTTTTACCTATTTTTAATTATGAATATTTTTTTAAATTTAATATTTGAAATTTTAATATATTCTATTTGACAAAATAAACATATTATTTAGAATCGGGAAATAATAATTTAGTTTCAATGAATTTTTGGTGCTTTTCTGATAACTTTAATATTTGGGTGAACATGGAAAAATACTATATTTTAACTAAAAACGAATTTTTTTAATCAAAATAATTTATGGTGTTAAATTATACATTATAATGGTTTGGAAGTATAAATAGATTATATTTTAACCACTTCTTCCAATTATGGTAATTGTATGTAATTTTACTTTGAGATTGGACATAAACAAGTGTCAATATTTTGATAGAAATTGTTTCCTAAAAACATACTTTTTGATTTGACAACAAGAAATAAGTTTAAATTAATTTCTGCCAATTCTGTGTTTTCAATTTAGAAAAATGGATTCCATATTTAGAATCAGGAGTTCCAAATTTTATAAATATGTAACTTTTATTCTTTGACATTTTGAATAATTATTTCGGTAAATATTTTATTTACAATGGTTAAAAGATAAACCCGGTAAATAAGGGTAAAAAAATAATAATAATATAATAATAAATTACCCTAAAATGGGTCCTAAACCTATTGGTTGATACATGTCCGACCATGGGAATATTTGGGTCGATTTGGGGACTCCATGGATCCACATGTAAGTGATAATGACATTTTTTTTAATTAAGTTTGTAAGAACCTGGGTCTTCGTTTTAGGTATGTTTTTCCTTTTCTAGTGATTTTAAAGCAAAATAACTTTCGGGAAATTTTCGAAGTATATGCCATCTACTTTCTGATTACACATCGTGTACTCTTCTCCAGCTCGAAGCCGTGTGTTGTCCGTGCTCTGGCCACACACACGGTGTGTAGGGGTGACGTGGAGGCTAATTTTGGCGGAGTACATAAAATACCCAGTACACGCCGTGTACTTTAAAAATACACACCGTGTACTTTTCTTTGTTTCACTAAATGGATAGGGGTCCCGCCTGACTTACAGAAACACCTCCTTCTATGTCCCGTTCATCCGAGAGCGACCTGTACGACCAGATCTAAGATGAGCCCCCGTCTCATTGTCTGTTCTCCGATTTGAGTACGGTCGATTGTGTTGGAATCGCAGCGGTAAGATATTCCTTCTTCTTGAGGTTCGTCTTCAAATTCATCTTCGTTTTCGAGTTATCGTAGGTTGAGAGTTTTTTGCGTTTTCTCAGATCTACGACGTTCTAAGGGGAATCAATCGTCGTGGTTCACTTATATCGATCTCCTAGGATCGAGGTAGGTGGTCTATGACTTTCGATTGAAAGTCGATTAGTATTTTGTGCAAATTCCAAAAATTCCCTTGGGTGGGGAATTGTGGGTTTTCTGTTTTTCCCCTACTATTTTCCTGCTTTGCTTGATTGCTTTAGTAGAGGTTTATGCTTGTGAGTAGAGTAATTTATTTTGTGCTCAGGTTGCTTTCCATGCTTGTTGTACAGTTTAGCGTTTCCATTTTCCATGCCTAGTTGTAGGATAGTGGAACTGTTTCTTTATTATTGCTGTTGAGCCTTAAGATGATAGCCAAGTAGTTCTTGATGTTTACTTGGATGATGTACACACGCTGAGCATGTTTATTCCACACAAGACTGTGAGAACCTTGTGTAATAGACCAAAGGAAGAATTGACGTAAGGGCTTCTCTAGAGTGTCTTTTGATATGATGTGAGACCACAGGGGGAATTGACAATGACTGCTTCCTTATAGAGTCTTTAGTTCATCGACATGGGCCACAAGGGGAATGAGATGTTGAGTGCTTCCCCAGAGAACCTTTAGTATGATATGAGACTATAGGGGGAATTGAAGGTGAGTGCTTCCTCAGAGAGTCTATTCATAGCTGAACCAGAGGGGTGAGACTGTGTGTTCCACCTAGAGGGTTTCTAGTACTTATTGGTTGAACCATAGGGGTTAGACTATGAGAGATACCTAGAGGGTTACCTGTTTTCTTCGTGTTGTTGATTGTCTACATGTGTACTTTATTTGTTAGAAATGTGGACTGTTTCTACTTGTGCTTCTGGTTTACTGGTTATTGTTTTATTACTGCCATGTATTCATTCACTGTTAGGAACACATCTTTGTGTGATTGCCTAATGGGATTTTATCTCACACCCGGTTTGGGCCATGCCTTTGTGCCCAAACAGACTATGTTGTTGTAGGTGTAGATAAGGGAAAGCGCCCTTCTACTTCAGGTTCTTGATTTCACTAAAGCTGGAGATCATGGGACCGTGTCATGGCTCGCGATGCTGAGGAGTTTAATTTTTTTCCTTTCCACTTTTTGTTTCAGTTGTACTTTAGCACGTTTGTTTGTTTCCTACATTCCATAGACATATATACCATGTGCACCATTATTATTTTATCCATTGCTTCCGCTGTTCAGTTCAGTTTTTGTATGTTGTTTATTGTTTCCGTTAGTGTTTCTGGTTGTTCTTCCACTGTATAATTTACTGAATGAGGGCATAGTTTCCCCACCGACTCACTAAGGCCCTCGCTTCCAGTCGGAAGCCTCTGGTGTATGGGGAAACACTCTTGAGGTCATGTGGCGAACCGGGTATGGGACACCAGTGGAGGGGCTCCATATTCGGGTCTATACAAAGTGGTATCAGAGGAGTTATTTTCTCTTGCTTTAATGTTTGGAGACTTTAGACAGGGATAGGATTGATTTGGTACTTGGTATTAAGCTGTGCCTGGGAGTAGCTAACCCTTGTACAGGGAAAAGCCATACTACCTCATTGATTGTAGTTCTGGTTTTGAGATTTTATTGTTGATCTGATTTCACCTGGAGTGATTCACATATTTTCTGTTGTTATTTTCTTGATGATTGTGGTTCTATTTATGTCGCAACCCGATGAGATGAGGGTATTTCGTCTCATGCATCATGTAGGAACTTGTAGAAATCACATGTCATGCATTCTTCCCATTCCATCTAGGGTGCATTAGCGATTGCATACTGTTGTGATAGACTTCATGTAGATTATGAATGATGTTGTGATAGATTCTTGATAGAATCCCTGCTATTATGTTAGAGAGATGTTTGTTTTCCCTTGTATGTGATTGAAGGCGATTCCAAGCTTTGATTCGTGGGGAGTATGGGACCTCACGGATCAGAATTTGGCACCTCTTTACCTTGTTTTTAGTGTTTCTGGGAGTCTGTACAGTTTCTAAGCTACTGCCCAAAAAAACCCAGAATACACGGCGTGTACTTTTGGATACACTCCATGAAGTTTTCAGGCCATGTCACCGGCAGCGTGAGCAGAACACGGTGTCATGAAAGTAACTTTAGGAGCACACCGTGTATGGTAGGAACACTCCGTGTAGTAATGAGCCATGTACCTGGCTGTGTCACTAACAACACGGTTCGGGGAAGCTCAGGAAGAACACGCTGTGTCCATAGAGAACACGTCGTGTAGTCCGGTCCAGGTACCCGGCCGTGCAATGAACAACATGGGCCGGTGTTACCTTCTTTTCCACGCGCCGTGTTTTTTCGGAACACGCCATGTCGTCGTGTCCAGGTACCCAATCGTTTCACGAATAACACAGGCTAACAATACCTTCTTTTCCACACGTCGTGTTTGTTCGGAACACGCCGTGTAGTCTTGTTCAGGTACCCGGCCGTGTCACAAAAAACACGGGGCAGTGTCACCTTCACCTATACATGTCGTGTTTGTTTGGAACACGCCATGTAAGTTTCAGCCGTATAGAAGACCGTGTCTTTAACAACACGGGCCTCCGAAGCATTGTCCACTACACACCGTGTCTGCAGGGAACATGACGTGTAGTCTCAGTTTAAGACAACCGTGTGGGTTATCCGTGTAAAGAGACTCAGGTAGGGGATCAGTTTTCAATTACACACCGTGTGTGGGGTCAAAACGCCGTATAGATTGAGGTGTACACAACTTGTAGGGCAGGAGTACATGCCCATGTCAGTGGCTTAAGAAGACACGCCGTGTAGTGTTTATACTCGTCGTGTAGTCTAGTTTTGTAAACTTGTGATTTTTTCTTCCCATGTTCCCGTTTTTTACTCTTGTGTTCTATGTCCTTGTTCTCTTGATCTAAGGTGTGATTTTGATCTTTCAGAGTTATGCCTCCAAGACGTCCTCCGGTCATACGTCTGTCTTCAGGCAGTGATCAAATGCCAGATATGGCTGATCAGGGATTCCTGCCAATCCTCCAATCAGGCCCGCCTTGGCAATGGCTGTTATACCTGTTGCAGGCGCTGATGCATAGTTCAGGGAAGGTTTTATGAGGACGATGCAGGCCTTCTAGGGAGCACCACCTCTTGACATGACTATGGCAGACATGACATGAGTTTTGCTACAGCAGCATCCTCCCACGTTCTCGGGGGAAGGAAGGCCTCAGGCAGCAGAATCATGGCTGGAAGCCATGCTAACTATCTTTGAGCATCTAGAGATGCCTCCAAGGAGGTGGGTCAATCTCTCTATCTACATGCTACGAGACTCCTCCAAGAGGTTATGGGATGTGATCTCACAGGCGGTTCAACAGCAGGCTATGGCTTTTGAGGAGTTCCAGCGCGTGTTCTACGACTACTTCTACCCGGAGACCCTGTGGGCCGACAGAGCCCGGGAGTTCATGAACTTAGAGCAGGGTACTCTTTTTGTCATGGATTATTCCTATCGCTTCACCAAGCTACAGCATTTCCCACCCCTCTGGGATGGAAGTGGGGTGTTCTTGGCAAGGAAGTTCGAGGATGGTCTCGGGTGGGAGATCCACTCGCAGGTGAATATCTTCTAGCTGACATCCATTACTTCCATCGTCAACCAGGTGCTGATTGCGGAGTGAAATCTAAGAGACTCTGGAGCTGCGATGTAACACCCTGAGATTTTACGAAAAATATTCTTTTAATTTCATTAATGTCTTTTGTTGTATGCTACACCAAGATTACCTTGCGCTATACGCAACACCGTATTAGCTTGCAGTATATGCAACACTATTCTTGGATCGTGTTACACAAAATTTTGATAATAGTTATTCTATGAAACATTCAGTAAATATATATATATTCAATGTATAAATGAAATATGTTTGGATTCTGTTATACGAAACAACGAAGGATTCTTTCACAACACGCAACCCTGACTTGGCTTGCATTACACGCAATCGCGACCCTCCTCGATAGCGTGTGTTTCACGCAATAACGGGTTTTACTAAACAACGATATATTATTATAATATTATTATGAACTAGCCGTTATGAATATTATTAACTAAATTTTGAATTTTATAACATTATTATTCATCTTACACATTTTCTAGAACACAGTATAAGAACAAAATAAATGTTTTGGTAAAATAAGTATTTTAAAAAAAAAATGCAGTTTTTCCGCCTTTTGATGGCGCACCCACTTTAAATCTAGTTTTTGACATGTTTATAATTTCAATTTGACAAAATTAAAATTATTCTTTGGAATCAATAAATAAAAATTTACTTTGGATAAATTTTACGTATTATTCTGGTAACATTCATATTTTGATGAATAGTAAAAACACGCAATATTTTAATGAAAAACAACTTTTTTCATCGTAATAATTTATATGGTTAAATTATAATATTTAAGGGTTTTAAAGTATAAATAGAATATATTTTTACCATTTCATATAATTTATGTCATTATCATTGATTTTACATTGAATTCGTAGGTTAAATCAATTCAATCTTTTGCAATGTTTTTAACAAAAACCCATTTTCATTCGACAACGTGATTAATTTTAATTTAATTTCTGAAACTTTTGTGTATTGAATTTGAAAAAATGGATTCCATATTTGTAATCAGTGGGTCCAAGTTATATTAATAGACTAATTTTTATTTTTGATCTTTATGAATAGTAACAACGATAAATTTTATTTACCATAGTAAAAGGTAAATTGGGTAATTAAGGGTAAATATAATATTATAAAATTATCCTAATACTAGTCTTAATACAATTGGATGATTATAATTTGTCCTAAGTCATATTTGGGTCGAAATGGAATCCATTAGAACCAACTTGGAGGTGATTAAGACCTTTAGTTTATTTTATTGAATGGAAAGTGAAATATGTCTCACTCAACGTTAATAATTAAAGTATTTTTAATATAAGTTTATACAGAATATAAATTCGGTTATAAATACTCATTTGAAAGATAAAATGTTTTTCTTTGTCATGGTAATTTATTTGTAATTTTTAAGAGTTATTTAATTACCTTATTATCTTATACATTAATGATGTAGAAATTATTTATTAAGTGAAAAATCAATAATATTGTTTTTATTGAAATATTAATACATATCAAAAGGCCCAAAAATCTGCAAAAAAAACTTATTATTATTTTATATATAAACCCTAATCATCTACTAGACGAATATTGGACCATTTTGATCCTTATTAAGGTGATTATGACACTTATATTATTTTATTTTAAATGATGCCAAAGTTGTCACCTTCATAATTTAATAAATATAAAAATTTAACTACTGTGATTTTAGGATGATAAATTCGAGTAAAAATATTATTGAAAACGGTAATAGATTTATCTTCATCATAGGATTTTATTTTTAATTTTTATGCAACAAATCAGTATATTAAATAATTATACAAAATGATGTAGTAATTATTTTATTAAGAGATAAACCAAATAAATTGTTTTAAAAATAATTAAATAAATATTATATGAACTATTTAATGTGATCCACTAATTTTATAGATACATATGACCTTTTATGAATCCATTAAATCTTTTAGTTCGAACATATCTTCTGTATATATTTTATTTAAATTCAAATAAATGAATAGTGTCAAAATTGACACTATTGTTATTTTATAAAAATAACATATTATAAAATTGTTTAAAAATCAATAAAATATTTAAAAATTATAAATTAAAATTTATATGGTCTATTATGTTATAAATTAAACAATTATGGAAAATTCACAACAAATAAGTAATTATTTTTTATAATTTAAAATTTAGAATTTTATTACCACAAATAAACATAAATAGATTAAATAAGGATAAATCAAAATGATATGGTTTAAAATAAGATCCAAACAAGTCTAAATTTGATTGGTTTATGAGATTACAACCGTATATCATCTAATCTTCCAATATGAGTCATTTTTGGTGGTTTTTAAGTGGGGTTAGATTTATTATAAATTAATATTTTTAAGAATTCCAAAGGTTCCCCTCTCCTCCCTTTTAAAAGGGCACCTCCTCCCTCTCCTCATCACACCAATTTGGGCCTTAAAGATCGGCCAAACCCTACCAAATTATCTTCTACACTTCCCTAGAAACATCCTAGAGGTTCTGGTCTACTTTAAAGACCAATCTTAGTGCCCTAAGAGGAGGTTTCAAAGAGGCGTATCGAAGAAGAGGTAATTTCTTCTCCCGATTCATTCAAGCTTCTTTCTTCTTCAACTTCTTCTTCTTTAGTTGATTCATTATACAGTAATAACATCAATATCAATAATATACTGATTTGTTATTATAAATATGAAACAACCCCATTTCACCTTCTATCCATCCTACAGAAAACAAAATCACCGCGCGTGCGTACGTACGGAATACCGTCTCCACGCCATGGTGTAATCTGTTTTTCCACCAACACCTTACAAGGATAGGTATAATGGTGTAAAGAATAACTATACATAGTTATTATAACATCATACTGATTCTGATATATTGTATCATCCACTCCAATTCAATTCAATAATTATGGAAACGATATCATCGCTCGTGCTTACGTACGGACTACCGTCTCCACGACGCGATGAGATTCATTCTCCATGTTAACCATTTAAGAATGATTATAAAGTATATATAATCAATAATAATGAAATATATGACATTATAAATCTACTGGATTTATGTATATAAGTATGTAATCTACTTAATTCCATTCAACTCAATAAGGAAACGAAAACAGCGTTCATCCGTACATACAGCCTACTGTCTCCATGAACGGTGTATTTCATTCCATTTATCGATATATTATATATATGTATATTCTGAATATATATTATATATAAATAATGTTTTATATTCTGGAATTATGTAATTGTGATCTAAGTAATCATATGAATAATTACAAGTCAAAACACGGACGACAAATGAAACGATTTTACCCAAAACACTCTTTAACATGGAATTTACAAAAGAACGGGTAATATAAAGTCATAAATGAACCATATATGATATCATAACAATGAATATGATTCTGTAATAAGTAAATGACATTATTTAAATCATTATACAGGAGGTTCGGATACATACGAAGCATATCGGATATAAGGTAAGGGATAATTTTTCAAATCTCATTTTTATCCAAGATTGCATATTCGTAAGTATTTACTGGGGTTATTTCTATCATCCATGTCCATGTATTATAAAAGTGTTTTCATGTATGTTTAAAGTCCTTTTTACCAATTTTTTCCTTTTACTACATGGTTTGTATGGAATCATTCTTTTGTTTATGTTACGAGGTACTTTTTGACTTTTCTGGGAAAAGTACGAAAAAAATGTTTTTTTAACTTATAAGGCACGAACTGATTTTTACGATTTTATAAAGCCTTATTTTCATGAAGATTCCTCCAATAGATTTCTTAAATATTTTCAAGAAAATATCTTTCTTTTAAAATTGCATGACGTTTTGTGAAAATAAATTGATTTTGATGAAGAAAGGATATTTTCCTCAAGAATTCATTTCAAGTGTTTTATCAAAACAATTTTCCATCTAAGAAGAAATTATTTCATATGTGTATGTTTCAAGTGTAAGGTCTCTATGATTTACAAGGTTTCACTTTTTTTATTATGAAATGATGTCCATTTATTTTATATAGATTATGTGATGATGGGATGATGTTTATTAAACCCATTTTATTCGTTGGGTTATTATGAATGATGTATGCTTATTTTGTGGCACAAGTAAGAATGATTTCATTATGAGATGGGTGAGACCTATATCTCCCTCCAATGCATTGGGTAAAGATTTATATCTCATGATATAGACATGTCTAGAACGGATGGTTAAACCGGTTTAGTAAAACAGGACTGAAACGAGGAGTGAACTCGATTCAGAAAGGGACTTTGTCTACTAAGATGGTCTTGGAAGCAATGCCTTAGCTACTATGGAAATCATTACATATGATTAATGGATTCCACAATTACATGTTTTATTCCAATGCTATTTTATCATGGTTTATGTTCCAATATTATCTATGCCTTATGTACTTCCATGTTTTATGTCGTTGCTCAAGATTTTAATGTTTAAACATTATGTTCATGTTTTTTAGTTCCAATGTATATGGCATGTTTTATTTTATCCATTCTTACCCTTACTGAGCATTTGAGCTCACCCTTTTTATGTTTTATTTTCCCTCAGGATCAAAATAAATATTTTATGTGAGGAATCAAAAAGTGGAAGATCTTTATGGGAGATGTTGAAGATCTTTCACCACGATTAGAAGATTACGTTCCAAGTTTCCAAAGACACTAAACTATTACGGTCCTTGTGTGTCTGTTTTTGTTATGTATTAAGTATTCCACAAAATTAATGTAATGTCCATGTACGTCAAGCTTTGAGTCTATTCAGTTGGTATCAGAGGAATGTTTTAGTCAACCTTTGGAAACTAGGATTTGAAAACATTAGTGAGATCCCTAGAGATATTTCTAAGGTATGTCTTGGGATATCCCTATGGATAAGTATACATATAGGATATAGTACAAGTACTATGGTAACGATCATAGAATTTAACCTAGGATGTTATATATTGAGGATAATCCCCCTTTACTATGCTGTTTTCCCTAGCATTATTTTTGCCTCTCACACTATTCTTTTTGGGTTTTAGAAAATGGCTGGAAACAGGAAGATTCTTGATAATGGAGGATATGACGGACAATGGAATGATTTTCTTCATGAGAAACCAAATGAAACGGGATCTAGAAGTCCAAACATTGTTATTATGCCTAATCAGAAATCTCATAATATGATCAATAATCTCACCTTTGGTAAGTTTCCCAACTCATATAATAATAGAAAGATGGAGTTTCATGATGATCATAGAGGAAAGAAAGTTCAATTTCCCTCATGTAAATCATGTTGGAAGATGCATCAGGGAGATTGTTTCAAAGGAACTGTAAGATGCTTTGGGTGTGGAAAACAAGGACACAAAGCCAGTAAGTTCGAAGGAAAATGTTCAGTTGACACCATAGACAAGGATAATGGTATTGCTATGACATCAACAATGATTAGATGTTTTAAATGTGGAATGTACGGTAATTATGCAAACCAATTCCCTAATGGAGAATCTCATGAAGAGAATCAGTATGGTCATAAGTGTAGTATTTATGTGGATGATGATGAGGAGACTACAAATGATATATGAGTAGAAAGAAGTGTTGAAGCTCAGTCGGTTGTTTTAGTAGGTAGTGGAATGATTGTATGTTTATCGAGAGTTATGTTGTATAGTTAATGGTACTATGGAATAAAGAATCATCTATGGATTTTTACACTATTGTTTTTCCTAAATGTATTTGAAAGTATATGTTGAATGGTACCAGTAACCTTGGAATGTTATTCAGATATTTTTGTAAAGTAGATGATATGCGCATAATGAAGGAATAAAAAGATAATGAGATGTTTGATTTTATTCATGAGCTCATGATTGATATAAGGACTATGTGATATCATGGTTTGAGTATATAGAATTTTGAGGATTTTGGTATGTAGAATGTGTTAACTTTTAACTGCATTCATGTTTTCACTAAGGTTAAATGGGTATTCATTTTTCAAGAGAATACGTAGTTAAGGCCTCCGAACATTTGTAATGTGACCAACAAGACATATCTTATGATATATGGGGATCAACGATGGTATTAACATTCTTATTATATGAAATCTCTGGTAATTGTTTTCACTATAATATGAAAATGGACTGCAATATTATGGATAAGCCTAAATATTGGAATGGATTATGTTGTACATAAGTTATTATTGTTTAAGGATAGAACCTTTTTTAGATATTATTTATGGGATGATATAGTAATGTAGTTTTAGAAAAAAGACAACCTGCAGGATGGGCGACAACCCATCGCGTCGGACAAGGCTGCGGGAATCGAACCCACAACTGAAGTGCGACTAGCCTTTATTGCCTACCACTGGCCTACAGGAAGTCCCTGGTTAGTAGAAACTAGTTTTATTTTATTAAGCGGTATGATATATGAAGTATAAGTTCCTTTTTGGAACCATATATGATTAATCTAACCATAAGATGGACTTATAACTTTTGATAACGTTTTGTTTGAGAGAGATGGAATGACCCATCATTCTATCACATGATCTGCTAACACATCACGAATAAAAAATTCAACTTCAATTCTTTAAGGGATGAAGTAGAAATTGTTCAATTCACGAACAACAGTGAGATTGTACCAAAATCATGCAAGTATTTCTTTTAATTCATCATCTTTAGGGAAATGATCTTGAAAACCAAAAATGTTTTCCTAGTTCCCTTATATCAGATGAATCAGATGGTACCTTAGATCATCACAAATCAATAGCTTTGTGATTGTTGGATTTTTCATAGCCATGTTCTCTACCACTCTCCATCATAACTTGATGGTTAGATTTTTCTTCCATATCTATATTTTTACCTATGTTCTCCTACGTGGAAACGTAGTGATGAGTTAATTTGTGTAACCGTTACATTTCATACTTTAGTTTTTAAAGCCATGTTTTTGTATTCCTTTTTACGATGCGGGTTTTTATTAAACAAACTTTCGAGTAGTAAACCATTTATAACCCCGACGAATTTCGAGGGCGAAATTTACTTTAAGGGGGGTAGAATGTAACACCCCGAGATTTTATGAAAAATATTCTTTTAATTTCATTAATTTCTTATTTTTTATGCTGAACCAAGATTACCTTGCGCTATACGGAACACTGTATTAGCTTGCAGTATACGCAACACTATTCTTGGATCGTGTCACACACAATTTTGATAATAGTTAGTCTACGCAACATTGAGTGTATATATATATATATATATATATATATTCAATGTATAAATGAAATATGTTTCGATTCTATTATACGAAACAACGAAGGATTCATTCACAACACGCAACCCTGACTTGGCTTTCATTACACGCAATCGTGACCTTCCTCGATAGCGTGTGTTGTACGCAATACCGGGTTTTACTAAACAATAATATATTATTATAATATTATTATGAACTAGCCGTTATGAATATTAATAACTAAATTTTTAATTTTATAACATTATTATTCATCTTACACATTTTCTAGAACATGGTATAAGAACAAAATAATTTTTTCGGATAAAATAAGTATTTTTAAAAAAATGCAGTTTTTCCGCCTTTTGATGACGCACCCACTTTAAATCTAGTTTTTTACATGTTTATAAGTTCAATTTGACAAAATAAAATTCTTTTTTGGAATCAAGAAATAAAAATTTAATTTGGATAAATTTTTCGTATTATTCTGGTAACTTTAATATTTTGATGAATAGTAAAAACACACTATATTTTAATGAAAAACAACTTTTTTCATCGTAATAATTTATATGGTTAAATTATAATATTTAATGGTTTTAAAGTATAAATAGAATTTATTTTTACCATTTAATATAATGTATCTCATTAGCATTTATTTTACATTGAATTCGTAGGTTAAATCAATTCAATCTTTTGCAATGTTTTAAACAAAAACTCGTTTTCATTCGACAACGGGATTAATTTTAATTTAATTTCTGCAACTTCTGTGTATTGAATTTGAAAAAATGGATTCCATATTGGGAATCAGTGGGTCCAAGTTATATTAATAGACTACTTTATATTTTTGGGCTTTATGAATAGTAACAACGGTAAATTTTATTTACCATAGTAAAAGGTAAATTGGGTAATTAAGGGTAAATATAATATTATAAAATTATCCTAATACTTGTATAAATACAATTGGATGATTATAATTTGTCCTAAGTCATATTTGGGTCGAAATGGAATCCATTAGAACCCACATGGAGGTGATCAAGACCTTTAGTTTATTTTATTTAAAGGAAAGTGAAATATGTCTCACTCAACTTTAATAATTAAAGTATTTTTAATATATGTTTATACAGAATATAAATTCGGTTATAAATACTCATTTGAAAGATAAATTTTTTTTATTTGTCATGGTAATTTATTTGTAATTTTTAAGAGTTATTCAATTACATTATTATCTTATAAATTAATGATGCAAAAATTATTTATTTAGTGAAAAAACATTAATATAGTTTTTATTGAAATATTAATACATATCAAAAGGCCCACAAATATGCAAAAAAAACTTATTATTATTGTATATATAAACCCTAATCATCCACTGGCCTAATTTTGGACCATTTGGA
The DNA here is from genome assembly GCA_963277665.1 of Viscum album. Lineage (NCBI taxonomy): Eukaryota > Viridiplantae > Streptophyta > Magnoliopsida > Santalales > Viscaceae > Viscum > Viscum album. The sequence goes on from OY728164.1 coordinate 177,793,957, forward strand.
TCCTTATTAAGGTGATTATGACACTTATATTATTTTATTTTAAATGATGCCAAAGTTGTCACCTTCATAATTTAATAAATATAAAAATTTAACTATTGTTATTTTAACATGATAAATTAGAGTAAAAATATTATTGTAAAAGGTAATAGATTTATCTTCATCATAGGATTTTATTTTTAATTTTTATACAAAAAATCATTATATTAAATAATTATACAAAAATGATGTAGTAATTATTGTATTAAGGGATAAACCAAATAAATGGTTTTAAAAATAATAAAATAAATATTATATGAACTATTTAATTTGATCCACTAATTTTATAGATACATATTACCTTTTATGAATCTATTAAAGCTTTTAGTTTGAACATATCTTCTGTATATATTTTATTTAAATTCAAATAAATGAATAGTGTCAAAATTGACACTATTGTTGTTTTATAAAAATAACATATTATAAAATTGTTTAAAAATCACAAAAAAATTAAAAAATTATAAATTTAAATTTATATGGTCTATAATGTTATAAAGTAAACAATTATGGAAAATTCACAACAAATAAGTAATTTTTTTTATAATTTAAAATTTACAATTTTATTACCACAAATAAACTTAAATAGATTAAATAAGGATAAATCAAAATGATAAGGTTTAAAATAAGATCCAAACATGTCTAAATTTTATTGTTTGATGAGATTAAAAACCTATATCATCTAATATTAGAATATGAGTCATTTTTGGAGGTTTTTAAGTGGGGTTAGATTTATTATAAATTAATATTTTTAAGAATTCCAAAGGAGCCCCTCTCCTCCCTTATAAAAGGGCACCTCCTCCCTCTCCTCCTCACCCCAATTTGAGCTTTCCAGCTCGGCCAACCCCTGAAAAATTATCTTCTCCACTTCCCTAGAAACATCCTAGAGGTTCTGGTCTACTTTAAAGACCAATCTTATTGCCCTAAGAGGAGGTTTTAAAGAGGCGTATCGAAGAAGAGGTAATTTCTTCACCTGATTCTTTCAAGCTTCTTTCTTCTTCAAATTCTTCTTATTTAGTTATTTCATTATAAAGTAATAAAATAAGTATCAATAATATACTGATTTGTTATTATAAATATGAAACAGCCCCATTTCACCTTCTGTCCATCCTATGGAAAACAAAATCACCGTGTGTGCGTACGTACGGAATACCGTCTCCATGCCGTGGTGTAATCTGTTTTTCCACCAACACCATACATGGATGGGTATAATTGTGTAAAGAATAACTATACATAGTCATTATCACATCATAATGATTCTGATATATTGTATCATCCACTCCAATTCAATTCAATAATTATGAAAACGATATCATCACTCGTGCGTACGTACGGACTACCGTCTCCACGACGCGATTAGATTCATTCTCCATGTTAACCATTTAATAATGATTATAAAGTATATATATGCAATAATAATGAAATATATGACATTATAAAGCTACTGTATTTATGTATATATGTATGTCATCTACTTAATTTTATTCAACTCAATAAGGAAACGAAAACAGCGTTCCTGCGTACGTACGGCCTACCGTCTCCATGAACGGTGTATTTCTTTCCATTTATCGATCTATTATATATATGTATATTCTGAATATATATTATTTATAAATAATGTTTTTTATTCTGTAATTATGTAATCATGATCTAAGTAATCATATGAATAATTTCAAGTCAAAACACGGACGACAAATGAAACAATTTTACCCAAAACACTCTTTAACATGGAATTTACAAAAGAACGGGTAATATAAAGTCATAAGTGAACCATATATGATATCATAACAATGAATATGATTCTGTAATAAGTCAATGACATTATTTAAATCATTATATAGGAGTTTCGGATACATACGAAGCATATCGGACATAAGGTAAGCGATAATTTTGAAAATCTGATTTTTATCCAAGATTGCATATCCGTAAGTAATTACTGGGGTTATTTCTACAATCCAGGTCCATGTATTATAAAACTGTTTTCATGTATGTTTAAAGTCCTTTTTACCCATTTTTACTTTTACTACTTGGTATGTAAGGAATCATTCAATTTTTTACATTACGAGGTAATTTTTGACTTTTCTGGAAAAAGTACGAAAAGAATGTTTTTTTAACTTATACAGAATGAATGGATTTTTATGGTTTTATAAAGCCTTATTTTAATGAAGCTTCCTCCAAAATATTTCATGACTATTTTCAACAAAATCTATTTCTTTTAAAATTGCATGACGTTTTGTGAAAAGAAATTTATTTTGAAGAAGAAAGGATATTTTCCTCAAGAATTCATTTCAAGTGTTTTATCAAAACAATTTTCCATCTAAGATGAAATTATTTCATATGTGTATGTTTCATGTGTAATTTATCTATGATTTACATGGTTTCAGTTTTTTTATTATGAAATGATATCCATTTATTTTATATGTATTATGTGATGATGGGATGATGTTTATGAAACACATTTTATTCGTTGGGTTATTATGAATGATGTATGTTTATTTTGTGGAACAAGTAAGAATGATTTAATTATGAGATGGGTGGGACCTATATCTCCCTCCAATGAATTGGATAAAGATTTATATCTCATGAGATAGACATGGCTGGAATAGCAGGTTAAACTAGTTTAGTAAAACAGGACTGAAACGAGGAGTGAACTCGATTCAAAAAGGGACTTTGTCCACTAAGATGGTCTTGGAAGCAATGCCTTGGCTACTATGGAAATCATTACATGTGATTAATGGATGCCACAATTACATGTTTTATTCCCATGCTATTTTATCATGGTTTATGTTCCATTATGATCTATGCCTTATGTAGTTCTATGTTTTATGTCGTTGCTCAATATTTTAATGTTTAAACATTATGTTCATGTTTTTTAGTTCCAATGTATATGGCATGTTTTATTTTATCCATGCTTACCCTTACTGAGCATTTGAGCTCAAAATTTTTATGTTTTATTTTCCCCCAGGATCAAAAGAAAGGTTTTAGGTCAGGAAACAAAAAGTGGAAGATCTTTATGGGAGATGTGGAAGATCCATCACCACGATTAGAAGATTACGTTCCAAGTTTCCAAAGACACTAAACTATTACGGTCCTTGTGTGTCTGTTTTTGTTATGTATTAAGTATTCCACAAAAGTAATGTAATGTCCATGTACATCAAGCTTTGTGTCTATTCATTTGGTATCAGAGGAAAGGTTTAGTCAACCTTTGAAAACTAGGATGTGATAACATTAGTGAGATCCCTAGAGATATTTCTAAGGTATGTCTAGGGATATCCCTAAGGATAAATATACGTATAGGATATAGTACAAGAACTATGGTAAAGATCATAGAATTTAACCTAAGATGTTATATATTGAGGGTACTCCCCCTTTACTATGTTGTTTGCCCTAGCATTATTTTTGCCTCTCACACTATTCTTTTTGGGTTTTAGAAAATGGCTGGAAACCGGAAGATTCATGATAATGGAGGATATGACGGACAATGGAATGATTTTCTTCAGGAGAAACCAAATGAAATGGGATCTGGATGTCCAAGCATCGTTATTATGGCTAATCAACAATCTCATAATATGATCAATAATCTCAACTTTAGTATGTTTCCCAACTCAAATAATAAGAGAAAGATGGAGTTTCATGATGATCATAGAGGAAAGAAAGTTCAATTTCCCTCATGTAAATCATGTGGGAAGACAAAACATGGAGATTGTTTCAAAGGAACTGGAAGATTCTTTGGGTGTGGAAAAGATGGACACAAAGCCAGTAAGTGCAAAGGAAAAGGTTTAGTTAACACAATGGACAAGGATAATGGTATTTCTATGACATCAACAATGATTAGATGTTTTAAATGTGGAATGTACGGGCATTATGAAAACCAATTCCCTAATGGAAAATATCATGAAGAGAATCAGTATGGTCATATGGGTAGTATTTATGTGGATGATGATGAGGAGACTACAAATGATATATGAGCTGAAAGAAGTGTTGAAGCTCAGTTGGTTGTTTTAGAAGGTAGTGGAATGATTGTATGTTTATCGAGAGTTATGTTGTATAGTTAATGGTACTATGGAATAAAGAATCATCTAAGGATTGTTACACTATTTTTTTTCCTAAAAGTATTTGAAAGTATATGTTGAATGGTACCAGTAACCTTGGAATGTTATTCAGATATTTTTGTAAAGTAGATGATATGCGCATAATGAAGGAATAAGAAGATAATGAGATGTTTGATTGTATTAATGAGCTCATGATTGATATAAGGACTAAGTGATATCATGGTTTCAGTATATAGAATTATGAAGATTTTGGTATGTGGAATGTGTTAACTTTTAACTGCATTCATGTTTTCACTAAGGTTCAATGGGTATTCATTTTTCAAGAGAATACATGGTTAAGGCCTTCGAACGTTTGTAATGTGACCAACAAGACATATCTTATGATATATGGTGATCAAAGATGGTATTAACATGCTTCTTATATGAAATCTCTGGTAATTGTTTTCACTATAATATAAAAAAGGACTGCAATGTTATGGATAAGCCTAAATATTGGAATGGATTATGTTGGACATAAGTTAGTATTGTTTAAGGATAGAAGATTTTTTTCAATATTATTGATGGGATGATATAGTAATGTAGTTTTAGAAAAAGGACAACCTGCAGGACGAGCGACAGCCCATCGCGTTGGATAAGGCTGCGAGAATTGAACCCACAACCGAAGTGCAACTGGCCTTTATCACCTACCACTGGCATACATGAAGTCCCTGGCTACTAGAAACTAGCTTTATTTTATTAAGGGGTATGATATATGAAGTATAAGTTCCTTTTTTGAACCATAAACGATTAATCTAACCATAAGATGGACTTATAACTTTTGCTAACCTTTTGTTTGAGAGAGATGGAATGACCCATCATTCTATCACATGATCAACTAACACATCATGAATAACAAATTCAACTTCATTTCATTATGGTATGAAGTGGAAATTGTTCAATTCACGAACAAGAGTGAGATTGTACCAAAATCATGCAAGTATTTCCTTTAATTCATAAACTTTAGGGAAATGATCTTGAAAACCAAAAATGTTGTCCTAGTTCCCTTATATCCGATGAATCAGATGGTTCCTTAGATCATCACAAATCAATAGCTTTGTGATTGTCGTATTTTTCATAGCCATGTTCTCTACCACTCTCCATCAGAACTTGATGGTTAGATTTTTCTTCCATATCCATATTTTCACCTATGTTCTCCTACGTGGAAACCCGGTGATGAGTTAATTTGGGTAACTGTTACATTTCATACTTTAATTTTTAAATCCATGTTTTGGTATTAATTTTTACGATGTGGGTTTCTATTAAACAAACTTTCGAGTAGTAAACCATTTATAACCCCGACGAATTTCGAGGGTGAAATTCATTTTGAGGGGGGTAGAATGTAACACCCTGAGATTTTATGAAAAATATTCTTTTAATTTCATTAATGTATTATGTTGTATGCTACACCAAGATTACCTTGCGCTATACGAAACAATGTATTAGCTTGCAGTATACGCAACACTATTCTTGGATCGTGTTACACACAATTTTGATAATAGTTATTCTACGCAACATTGAGTATATATATATATATATATATTCAATGTATAAATGAAATATGTTTGGATTCTGTTATATGAAACAACGAAGGATTCTTTCACAACAAGCAACCCTGACTTGGCTTGCATTACACGCAATCGCGAAATTCCTCGATAGCGTGTCTTGTACGCAATACTGGGTTTTACTAAACAATGATATAATATTATAATATTATTATGAACTAGCCGTTATGAATTGTATTAAATAAATTTTGAATTTTATAACATTATTATTCATCTTACACATTTTCTAGAACATGCTATAAGAACAAAGTAAATTTTTCGGGTAAAATAAGTATTTTTCAAAAAATGCAGTTTTGCCGCCTTTTGATGGCGCACCCACTTTAAATATAGTTTTTACATGTTTATAAGTTCAATTTGACAAAATAAAATTCTTCTTTGGAATCATGAAATAAAAATTTACTTTGGATAAAATTTTCGTATTATTCTAGTAACTTTAATATTTTGATGAATAGTAAAAACACGCTATATTTTAATGAAAAAAAACTTTTTTCATCGTAATAATTTATAGGGATAAATTTTAATATGGAATGGTTTTAATGTATAAATAGAATATATTTTTACCATTTAATATAATGTATCTCATTAGCATTGATTTTACATTGAATTCGTAGGTTAAATCAATTCAATCTTTTGTAATGTTTTAAACAAAAACCCTTTTTCATTCGACAACGGGATTAATTTTAATTTAATTTTTGCAACTTCTGTGTATTGAATTTGAAAAAATGGATTCCATATTGGGAATCAGTGGGTCCAAGTTATATTAATAGACTACATTTTATTTTTGGGCTTTATGAATAGTAACAACGGTAAATTTTATTTACGATAGTAAAAGGTAAATTGGGTAATTAAGGGTAAATATAATATTATAAAATTATCCTAATACTTGTATTAATACAATTGGATGATTATAATTTGTCCTAATTCATTTTCGGTTCGAAATGTAATCCATTAGAACCCACATGGAGGTAATTAAGACCTTTAGTTTATTTTATTCAACGGAAAGTGAAATATGTCTCACTCAACTTTAATAATTAAAGTATTTTTAATATAAGTTTATACAGAATATAAATTCGGTTATAAATACTCATTTGAAAGATTAATTTTTTTTGTTTGTCATGGTAATTTAATTGTAATTTTTAAGAGTTATTTAATTACCTTATTATCTTATACATTAATGATGCAGAAATTATTTATTTAGTGAAATATAAATAATATAGTTTTTATTGAAATATTAATACATATCAAAAGGCCCACAAATCTGCAAGAAAAACTTATTATTAGTGTATATATAAACCCTAATCATCCACTGGACGAATTTTGGACCATTTGGATCCTTATTAAGGTGATTATGACACTTATATTATTTTATTTTAAATGATGCCAAAGTTGTCACCTTCATAATTTAATAAATATAAAAATTTAACTATTTTGATTTTAAGATGATAAATTAGAGTAAAAATATTATTGTGATATTTAATAGATTTATCTTCATCATAGGATTTTATTTTTAATTTTTATGCAAGAAATCAGTATATTAAATAATTATACAAAAATGTTGTAGTAATTATTTTATTAAGAGATAAACCAAATAAATGGTTTTAAAAATAATAAAATAAATATTATATGAACTATTTAATGTGATCCACTAATTTTATAGATACATATTACCTTTTATGAATCTATTAATGCTTATAGTTTGAACATATCTTCTGTATATATTTTATTTAAATTCAAATAAATGAATAGTGTCAAAATTGACACTATTGTTATTTTATAAAAAAACATATTATAAAATTGTTTAAAAATCACAAAAATATTTAAAAATTATAAATTTAAATTTATATGGTCTATAATGTTATTAAGTAAACAATTATGGAAAATTCACAACAAATAAATAATTATTGTTTATAATTTAAAATTTAGAATTTTATTACCACAAATAAACTTAAATAGATTTAATAAGGATAAATCAAAATGATAAGGTTTAAAATAAGATCCAAACAAGTCTAAATTTGATTTTTTGATGCGATTACAACCCTATATCATCTAATCTTCAAATATGAGTCATTTTTGGAGGTTTTTAAGTGGGGTTAGATTTATTATAAATTAATATTTTTAAAAATTACAAAGGCGCCCCACTCCTCCATTATAAAAGGGCACCTCCTCCCTCTCCTCCTCACACCAATTTGAGCCTTCCAGCTCGGCCAAACCCTGCCAAATTATCTTCTCCACTTCCCTAGAAACATCCTAGAGGTTTTTGTCTACTTTAAAGACCAATCTTAGTGCCCTAAGAGGAGGTTTCAAAGAGGCGTATCGAAGAAGAGGTAATTTCTTCTCCCGATTCTTTCAAGCTTCTTTCTTCTTCAACTTCTTCTTCTTTATTTGTTTCATTATAAAGTAATAAAATCAGTATCAATAATATACTAATTTGTTATTATAAATATGAAACAACCCCATTTCACCTTTTATCCATCCTACGGAAAACAAAATAATCGCGCGTGCGTACGTACGGAATACCGTCTCCACGCCGTGGTGTTATCTTTTTTTCCACAAACACCTTACATGGATGGGTATGATGGTGTAAAGAATAACTATACATAGTTATTATCACATAATACTGATTCTAATATATTGTATCATCCACTCCAATTCAATTTAATAATTATGGAAACGATATCATCGCTCGTGCGTACGTACGGACTACCGTCTCCACGACGCGATGAGATTCATTCTCCATGTTAACCATTTAAGAATGATTATAAAGTATATATAAGAAATAATAATGAAATATAAGAAATGATAAAGCTACTGTATTTATGTCTATATGTATGTCATCTACATAATTACATTCAACTCAATAAGGAAACGAAAACATCGATCATGCGTACGTACGGCCTACCGTCTCGATGAACAGTGTATTTCTTTCTATTTATCGATATATTATATATATATGTATATTCTGAATATATATTATTTATAAATAATGTTTTATATTCTGGAATTATGTAATCATGATCTAAGTAATCATATGAATAATTTCAAGTCAAAACACGGACAACAAATGAAATGATTTCACCCAAAACACTCTTTAACATGGAATTTTCAAAAGAACGGGTAATATAAAGTCATAAGTGAACCATATATGATATAATAACAATGAATATGATTCTGTAATAAGTCAATGACATTATTTAAATCATTATACAGGAGTTTCGGATACATATGAAGCATATCGGATATAAGGTAAGGGATAATTTTGCAAATCTCATTTTTATACAAGATTGCATATTTGTAAGTATTTACTGAGGTTATTTCTATCATCCATGTCCATGTTTTATAAAAGTTTTTTCATGTATGTTTAAAGTCCTTTTTACCCATTTTTTACTTTTACTACATGGTACATAAGGAATCATTCTTTTTTTACGTTACGAGGTACTTTTTGACTTTTCGGGAAAAAGTACGAAAAGAATGTTTTTTTAACATATACGGCATGAACAGATTTTTACGGTTTTATAAAGCCTTATTTTCATGAAGCATCCTCCGAAAGATTTAATGACTATTTTCAACAAAATCTATTTCTTTTAAAATTGAGTGACGTTTTGTGAAAAGAAATTGATTTTGAAGAAGAAAGGATATTTTCCTCAAGAATTCATTTCAAGTGTTTTATCAAAACAATTTTCCATATAAGATGAAATTATTTCATATGTTTATGTTTCAAGTGTAATGTCTCTATGATTTACATGGTTTCACTTTTTTTATTATGAAATGATATACTTTTATTTATATGGATTATGTGATGATGGGATGATGTTTCTGAAACCCATTTTATTCGTTTGGTTATTATGAATGATGTTTGTTTATTTTGTGGCACAAGTAAGAATGATTTCATTATGAGATGGGAGGGACCTATATCTCCCTCCAATTCATTGAGTAAAAATTTATATCTCATGAAATAGACATGGCTTGAACGACAGGTTAAACCGGTTCAGTAAAACAGGACTTAAACGAGGAGTGAACTCTATTCAGAAAGGGACTTTGTCCACTAAGATGGTCTTGGCAGCAATGCCTTGGCAACTATGGAAATCATTAAATGTGCTTAATGGATTCCACAATTACATGTTTTATTCCCATGCTATTTTATCATGGTTTATGTTCCATTATGATCTATGCCTTATGTACTTCCATGTTTTATGTCGTTGCTCATGATTTTAATGATTAAACATTATGTTCATGTTTTTTAGTTCCAATGTATATGGAATGTTTTATTTTATCCATGATTACCCTTAATGAGCATTTGAGATCACCCTTTTTATGTTTTATTTTCCCCCAGGATCAAAAGAAAGGTTTTAGGTCAGGAAACAAAAAGTGGAAGATCCTTATGGGAGATGTTGAAGATCTTTCACCACGATTAGAAGATTACGTTCCAAGATTCCAACGACAGTAAACTACTACGGTCCTTGTGTGTCTGTTTTTGTTATGTATTAAGTATTCAGCAAAAGTAATGTAATGTCCATTTACGTCAAGCTTAGTGTCTCTTCATGCATGCCATGTTGGTTCTGCTTCCAGAGCTAGTTTTCCACCATATGATAGCAAGAAGCGTCGTAGAGAGTCTACACACGGTGATCCGAGGAAGCGAGATACATTGTCAGGAAGCCATGTAGTATGCTACCAGTGGGGCCGGTCAGGGCACACGAGGCCACAGTTCCAGAGAGACCCCATGGAGTGCCGATCCTGCGGAAATATGGGTCACCATCAGTGTTTCTGTCAGGTTTTCTCACCAGCAGTTGGTCAATGGGGTTGTTCCATGACTCCTCGTTCAGGAGAAGCACCACTAGTCTCTCACCAGTTAGGGAACTGGAGTTCTTATGGCCATTCGAGCAAAGGTGGAGGTCAAGGCCGTGGCGGTCAGCCACCAGTCCCGCAGCACCAGTAGGAAGGTTCAACTCAGAGTGGTCAGCCAGGGGCGCAGGGTCGCGGTGCGGGCCAGTCTTTTAAGGTGGAGCAGACATATCAAGGGCAGGAACCCGACCCTTCTATAGTTAGATGTACGATTTTAGTAGCCTCAGATTTATCTTCATCCCTTTTCGATACTGGTGCTACAAATATATTTATATCTATTTCTGTCGTAGAGAGGCTTGGGATCTATATCATTTCTTCTGCCAACTCATTGACACTAGACACACCTTTGGGGACGAGGAAATCTAGTGTACGCCAGTGTAGAGAGTGCCCTCTCGAGGTTGCAGGGTATCATTTCTTATGGGACCTCTATGTCCTAGAGATGACAGGCTATGATGTCATCCTCAGGATGGATGGGTTGGTTCCCTTCTAGGCAGTCATCTACTGTTATCGCTGCAGAGTGAGTTTCGTTTCACCAAAGGGTGATTCTTTTTTTCATAGATGCGAAAGGGATGTTCAGGCGAGTCGAGCAAGACTCTAGCATCATGGGCTAGGAAGTGTGACAACCTAGATTTCTAGTCTTTATCTGGACGATTAGAGGAGTTCGCAGTTGGACTTTACTCCAATGGTGGATCGTTTTAGTGACGTCTTTCCAGAGGACTTTTCGGGTTTTCCTTCAGAGCGTGAGGTAGAATTTTCTATTGAGCTCATCCTAGGAGAAACACTGGTGTCCATTCCTCCTTATAGGATGGCTACAACTATGTTGCGGGATCTCAAGAAGAAATTGGAGGAGTTGAAGGCAAAGGGTATAATCAAACCCAGTACTTCTCTTTGGGGTTCACATGTCCTGTTTGCGAAGAAGGAAGACGATACCCTTTGGATTTGTGTGGATTATTGGAAGCTGAACCAACTGACAGTTAAGAATCGATATCCCTTGCCGAGAATCGATGAACTCATTGATCAGCTTCGAGGAGCCCTGGTGTTCTTGAATATTGATTTGAGGTCCGACTATCATCAGTTGTGCGTTAGACCATCATATATACCTCTTACAGACTTCAGGAGTAGGGGAGGTCTATATGGGTATACAGTCATGCCGTTTGGTCTCACGAACGTGCCAGTAATTTTCATGGCACTGATGAACCGAGTGTTTCATCCTTACTTGGTCTCTTTTTTCATCGTCTTCATGGACGATATCTTAGTGTACTCTCACACTTGACACGACCATGCCACACATCTTGAGATTGTTCTGAGTCCACTATGAGATCATCATCTTTATTCTAAACTCTCAAAGTGCCACTTCTAGATGGATTAGATTCACTTATTGGTTCATGTCATCTCAGAGGCAGGAGTATCTGTGGACCCAGAGAAAGTGAGATCGGTAGTTTCATGGGAGCTTCCAAAGAACGTCTTTGAGGTACGGAGCTTCCTAGGGCTGGCTGGATACTACAGACGCTTCATTAAGGACTTTTCTCGTCTATCTTCACCTTTGATAGGTCTGACCATGAAGGGGGAGATGTTCTTATGGTCATATTCTTGTGAGTCAGCCTTTTAGGAGCTGAAAGAGAGGTTGACGTCAGCACCGATACTTGTCTTGCATGATCAAGGAAAGAGCTACACTATTTACAGTGATGCTTCAGGCATCAGACTAGGAGTCATGCTTATGCATGTAGATGGATTATTTGAGTAAATATCTTGGCAGTTGAGGCCACATGAGAGGAACTACCCTACGCACGATCTGGAGTTGGCAGCTGTTGTTCATGCCTTATGCTGTTGGAGACACTATATGCTCGGAGAGAACTTTGTGGCCTTCACCGACCACAAGAGCCTCAAGTTTATCTTCACTCAGCATGATCTGAATCTGAGACAGCACAGATGGGTCATGTATCTTCAGTCGTTTGATTTAGATCATTCCTATACGCTAGGAATGGGAAACATAGTGGCAGACACATTGAGCAGGAGAACTCAGGTTCAGGCAGTTTAGGAGGCCAGCAGTGAGTGGAAGCTAATGGATCTATTCTCTGAGATGCATCTGCAGGTGCATGACAGTCATGGACAGACATTCCTTTATTCTGTAGTTGTTACCTCTACCCTACTTGATCAGGTACGAATGAGGAAACTATCAGACTCAGAAGGCTTAGTCCTGCAGGAGGGTGTGTCAGGAGAGGAACCTCTTCCTGGATGGATAGTGGGCGAGGATGAGATATTGCATTTCCAGGGACGTGTATGGGTTCCAACAAACATACGTGAGTATATGATGTGGGATTTTCATTCCTCAGTTTGGGAAGTTTATCCTGGCATCACCAAGATGTACCAGGATCTTCATCTCCAGTATTGGTGGCCAGGTATGAAGAAATATGTTGATGGTTTCATCTTGCAGTGTTCTACTTCTCAATAGGTGAAGGCAGAGCACCAGTGACCAGCAGGCCTTTTTCAGCAGTTACCCATTCCAGAGTGGAAGTGGAATGATGTTGCGATGGACTTTATGACCGGGTTTCCAAGATCGCCTTGAGGGAATGATGATTCTTGGGTAGTCATCGAAAAGCTCATGAAGGTTTCTCACTTCTTGCTGATCAAGGGGACCTTCATTGTCGATGATCTGGGACGACTTTAGATCCGAGATATCATTCATCTGCATGGAGTTCCACGCTCTATTATTTTAGACAAGGATGCGCTCTTTACCTCTCGGTTCTGGCATAGACTTCAGAAGGCCTTGGGTACACAGGTACTTTTAGGTACAACATACCATCCCCAGAATGATGGCTCGTCCGAGCGCATGATCCGGGTGCTTGAGGATATTCTCCGAGCTTGCATCCTAGACTTTGGAAGTTCTTGGGAGAAGCATATTACTCTGATGGAGTTCGCCTTCAACAAAAGTTTCTAGGTGACCATTCTGATGGCACCATACGAGGCCTTATACGGTAGGCCATGCCGATCCCCCTTATGCTAGCTGGAGTCCGGAAAGGCAGCTTTGCTGGGACCTCGTCTCATTCAGGAGAACTCAGAGTAGATAGAGCTGAATTGAAAGAGGATGGATACAGTGCAGTCTCGACAGAAGTCTTATACTGATCAGCCGAGACGACCTATGGAGTTCGAGGTCGAGGATCAGGTTTTCTTATGTGTCGCACCGAGGTTGGGACACAAGAAGATTCAGAGGCTGGGTAATAATTCACCGCGGTACATCAGGCCGTTTGAGGTAATGAAGAGAGTTGGGCCGGTTTCCTATCAGTTGCAGCTACCACATAGGTATCGGGCCATGCACAATGTCTTCCACGTATCTCAGCTCCGATGCTACTTTTCAGACCTATCTCATGTCTTTCAACCTGAGGAGGTTGAGCTTGAAGCAGATGCATCGTTTGTGGAGCATCATGTCCGGATGGTCGATCGCAGTACGAAGGTTCTCCGCAGGCGGTCTGTTCCTCTACTATGGGTGCTATGGCAGAACGGGCGAGTACTGGACGAGACCTCGGAGAGGGAGGTCGATGTAGGATCGCAGTGGCCAGAGCTGTTCGAGGTTTCCTCTTCTATGCCTCGCTAGGGAAATTCTGGGATGAATTTATTTAAGAGGGGAAGTTTGTAAAAACCTGGGTCTTTATTTCAGGTATGTTTTTCATTTTCTGGGGTTTTTAAGAAAAATGATCTTTCTGGAAATTTTCGAAGTACACACCGTGTACTTTCTGAGTACACGCCGTGTACTCTTCTTCGGCTCGAAGCCGTGTGATGGTCGGGCCCGGGCCACACACACGGTGTGTAGGGGTGACGTGGAGGCCGATTTTGGCAGAGTACAGAAAATACCCAGTGCACGCTATGTAGTTTATAAATACACGCCGTGTACTTATCTATTTTTTTCACTAAACAGACCGGGGTCGCGCCTGATGCACAGAAACACCTCCTTCTAGGTCTCGTTCGTCCGAGAGCGACCCGTACAACCGGATCTTTGACGAGCCCCCGTCTTCTCATCTGTTCTCCAATTTGAGCATGGTCGATTGTGTTGGAATCACAGCAGTAAGATCTTCCTTCTACTTGGGCTTCGTCTTCTGATTCCTCTTTGTTTTCGAGTTATCGTAGGTTGAGTGTTTTGTGCGTTTTCCCAGATCTGCGATGTTCTAAGGGGAATAAATCGTCGTGGTTCATGTATATCGATCTTCTAGGATCAAGTTGGGTGTTTTGTGCCTTTTTGTTGAAATTCGATGAGTATTTTGTGCAAATTCGACAAATTCCCTTGGGTGGGGAATTGTGGGTTTCTTGTTTTTCCCCTGCTGTTTTCCTGCTTTGATTAATTTCTGGAGTATAGGTTTATGCTTGTGAGTAGAGTAATTTATTTTGTGCCCAGGTTGCTTGCCATGCTTTTTGCACTGTTTAGCGTTTCCATTTTCCATGCCTAGTTGTAGGTTAGTAGAAATGTTGCTTTATTATTACTGTTGAGCTTCTGAATGACAACCATGTAGTTCTTGAGGTTTACATGGACAATGTACGCGCGCTGAGCATGTTTATTCCACACAGGACTGTGAGAACCTATTGTAGTAGACCAAATGGAGAATTCACGTAACCGATTCTCCAGAGTGTCTTTTAATATGATGTGAGACCGTAGGGGGAATTGATGATGAGTGATTCATCAGAGAGTCTGTAGTTCCTCGACATGGGCCACAGGGGGAATGAGACATTGAGTTGTTCCCCAAAGAGCCTTTAGTATGATACGAGACTATAGGTGGAATTCACGGTGAGTGCTTCCTCAGAGCGTCTATTCATAGATGAACTAGAGGGGTGAGACTGTGTGTGCCTCCTAGAGGGTTGCTAGTACTTATAGGTTTAATCATAGGGGTTAGGCTGTGAGAGCTACCCAGAGAGTTACCTATTTTCTTCCTGTTGTTGGTTGTCTACTTGTGTACTTTATTTGTTAGAACTATGGACTGTTGCTGCTTGTGCTTTCATGTTTACTAATTATTGTTTTATTACTGCCATGTATTCATTGACTGTTAGGAACAAATATTTGGGTGATTTCCTATAGTTATTGTGTATCGCACCCTATTTGTTTCATGCTTTAGGGCCCAAATAGACTATGTTTTTGTAGGTGCAGATAAGGGCAAGCGACCTTCTACTTTAGGTTCTTGATTGCACTGGAGCTGGAGAGCATGGGACCGAGCCGTGGCTCGCGATGCTGAGGACTTCATTTTGTTTTTCCTTTGTACTTTGTTATTAATTTTTACTTCAGCATGTTGGTTTGTTTGTTTCTTTCCATATACATATGTACCATGTGCACCATTATTATTTTATCCATTGCTTCTGCTACTCAGTTCAGTTGTTGTATGCTGTTTATTGTTTCCATTAGTGTTTCTGGTTGTTCT
Source organism: Viscum album (assembly GCA_963277665.1). Taxonomy (NCBI): domain Eukaryota; kingdom Viridiplantae; phylum Streptophyta; class Magnoliopsida; order Santalales; family Viscaceae; genus Viscum; species Viscum album. The sequence goes on from OY728164.1 coordinate 177,809,881, forward strand.
TCCACTGTATACTTTACCGAATGAGGGAATAGTTTCCCCCCCGACTCACCAAGTTCCTCGCTGCTTGTCGGCAACCACTAGTGTTTGGGGACACATGCTTGAGATCGTGTGGCTAACCGGGTACGAGTCACCAGTTGAGGGGCTCTGGATTCAGATCGTTACAAAGTTATAGTAAATACAAAAATGACATTAGCATATATCTTTTAGAAACACAATTTTTACATAGGGTTATATATGTTATATTTGCGACAATAAATATTCAATAGAACAATAAAAGGATATCCAAATAATGGGATTTTATTTATAATTTTTTGACATTGAATAAATAAATATATTTATGACACAATAATGATGCATTATTTTCCTTATTAATGAAAGAATCAAATAATTGGCATTATAAATGTTAAAATAAATATAATTTGAATGTTTGGATGACATCCGCAAACCTTTCAATAATTCACATTGGAGACATTAAACAATTCACTTTGGAGCCATTATAAACTGAATATTAATTTATTATAAACTAATATTTCTAGCTTTCCAAAGGTGCCTCTCGCCCATCTTATTAAAGGGAACACTCCTTCTGTCTAATTCACACATTCATAACCTTTTGGATCGGCCAAACCCTACCCAAATATTCTCAAAACTTCCCTCACTTTATCCTAGAGGCCTTAATTTAGTAAGAAAGCCAACTTATGGAGCCCTTTTGATCAAATCAAATGGTAGAACCCGAATAAGAGGTAATAATTTCACCACACTCATTCAAGTTTCTTTCTTCTTCCACTTCTTATTTATTTGTTATTTACATTATAAAATAATAACTCTAGTATATTATATATACTGTGATGTTATTATAAATATGGTACAACCATATTCAGTAATCTATCCATCCTTTTAATGACATGTGACCATACGTGCGTACCTACGACTTAACGTCTCCACGTCGTGGTGTAATTGTTATTCAAAATATTATTGTTTGGATGGGAAGGATATTGATGTGTAATTGAAGTAAATAATAAATATAACATTATAATTATTCTTTCTATATTATATACCATCCAATTATAAATTATTTTTATATCAAAACACTGATATTGTCGCTCGTGCGTACGTATGGACTACCATCTGCAGGAACGCGATGAGATTCATCCCCATCATATCCATTCAAGTATAATTATCATTTGATGATTAAAAATAATGTTTAAAGACTTGATATCATTCTGGATATTAATAAGATACAACCTATCCATAACAAACACGTCTTATGTAACAAAACATATAAAAGAAAATGAGTAAGTTAACACCCGAAACGACGATAATACTAAGATATTATTAACAAAGAAATGATAAAAAGATCCTATATGGTATCATATTAATGTATATGATTATTTTATAATTTAATAAAAATTATTTCACCATTATACAGGAGGAAAAACTACCCTCGACCAAGTAAATGTACAAGGTAAGGGTTTATTTCACAATCTCTACATTATCTGAGGTTGTTTATACGTAATTATCTATTTGATCATCTTTATCATCCACATCCATATTTCCTAAAAATGTTTTTCAAAACATTATTACTATTTTATATACTGTGGGTTATAGTCAATTATACCCTTGTCTGTCTTTTCATAAGATGTTTATAAAGGACTCTTTCTGTCATTTTCCAAACAAGTTCCTTTTAAACATTTTCGACATAATTATGGTAAGAATGTATTTTTTAACTTATACGGAAAGTGAAGCTATTTTCCATCGTTATAAAATCATTGAATCTCCCATTATAAGCTTATAAGAATATTTTCAAAGTAATGTTTTATTTTACAATTATGTGACTTTCAAATTATTTCAAAAAAAGAGATATTTCTCTCAAATATTTTTGATTTCATCTATGTCAACATCATTTGATGAATTTTAAGATTATTTGAAGTTTATTTATTATGATACAAAAATATCATATTGTATTGAAGGTTTTTTGATATTTTTGACTTGGATGTGTTATTTTTATACCATTCATGGTTTATGGACATTTTATTGACATTTCATATGATAGTTCTAATATGAATGTTTATGTTATGTTTAAATCTGTTCATATGAGTAATTCATTAGACTTAGTAAGTGACGGGTGGAGCTTGCTATATCTCCTTGATGAGTTGGTAGGTCACATTAGACAAACTAGTGTCTTGGCACAAGTCCTTGGAAAAATATTATTTGTTGTATTGGTACAAGGCCTTGACTATGTGGTAATGATAGTCTGGAATTATGAATTCCATCATTATGAAAATGGTTATTGATAATGCATGTGATTATTCGACTAGTAGAATATACATGTGAATAAGTAAATGGAATTATTTAATTTTACTTTTTCCATATTATGTTGAAGTTAGTGTTTAAAAGTCTTTTGTTTAAGTTATACATTTCCTCAAATGTTAAAGCTTATTTATGAAACTTTCTGCTATATTGTTGTCCTTACTGTGCATCTGAGCTCACCCCTTTCTATGTTTTATTTTTTCCCAGACGTGAAGAAGTATTTTATGACTGACCTACAGGGATAGTTTGAGGGGATATAAGTGTGGAATATGGAGACTATGTTGTTGTAGTTTTTCACTGTATGATGTAATATAAGTCTTATGAATGTATCTAGTGCTTCTAAGTCTAGTAAACTAATCAGTCTTTCGATACAGGATCTTTTGTGATCATGCCAATGTTATGTAATAATTCACTAACTCTGGGTAACTGGGGTTGGGGTGTTACATATTCACTAAGGTTATCTAATATAAATTTCCAAATTAGCTAACCCTCTCCATGATAAAAAAATATTGTGACCATATTTTATTATATATTTTGTTACATAATTTTAAAGAAAAAAATATAGTTACAAAACAAGGATATAAAGGTTTAGTATCATAGGAAAATTAACACTATACATAAATTATACAAAATAAAAAATAAACTTTTATTTAATTATTTATTATCTAGTTTCTGAGTGGCCTTCGATTTCTCCTTAGTAAATGTATTCATCTAAGGATATCCAAAAAATGGATGAACCAAAATCCCATCAAGAGGAGATAAGAACATGAAACAATAAAACATGGGTTGAGCATAATCATATCATCATCATCGTAGTCATGTGAAGAAGCATTAGATAAAGTCATAAAATTTTGAAATGCATAAAAAAGAAACATCATGTCATAATGGTTAACTACTAAATATAGTTTTGAAAAAATATAGCATCTTATTCATGCATAATTTAATTTTACATAGGATATACATCACATTAACCAATGTATTGGAGCATTATATAATTCTATAAACACTAGTCACATCATAAAATTTATGTTATCATAAATTCCACATAGAAAATCTATCAAATTTGAACCTACAAAACACATGGAATTGAATGGGTTTCATTTTATAATGATAAATTCCGAATCATTTGGTTCCCAAATGAAATATAGACTAACGTATATGAATCATCAACCTTAAGTGAAGAGGAAACAATGTAGATATGTAAAAGGTGTGCTTTTTGATAGAAGAGTCCTTTTGGAAATAACATTGTTTTTCCTAAACTTGTTTAGAATGAATTTATATACTCTAAATGGTTCGATAAGGATTAATTATTTTGTTCAAGGAATAAACATTTTGAAAATGGGGTCAATGAGGGAAAACCCAATGAAAGGGAGTTAGGTTTGAGAATTTCCCTTACCTTGAGTCCTAGTTATTTATTCACTTTAGCACCCACTATAATCAAATTATATTCATTAATTACCAATTATAAAAAATTTGAAACAAGATTATGATTCATTATGGGTTTATTAAGTTTATTTATTAGCATATCGGTGAGTTATAGTGTATAATTTCTTCATTTGGGAGCATTTATTTTCCTAATTTTTGTGATCAATTCACTAGTATACTTTAATATAAATTCAATTAAAAAGTGGGTAAATATATATAATTTTTATATAAGTCATCAATCATCAATAAATGTTTAAATTAAATTATAATGAAATTGGTTATATGGTATGAGGATGAATCCTCAGATAAAATTTAAGGATGATTGTTTTATCTTAATTGTGGTTATTTTTCGATCACAATGAACTCATTTTGTTTAATAATTTAGTATCATGTTTATAAAATAATTAAATAACATAAATAGGGTTATAACATAAATATTACAATCATTTTTCAACCATATAAAGTTTTCATTAACATCCTTGATGGTGTTTAAGGAAAATTAAATAGCATCATCTGCAATGTTGGTAAATTGACACATCATGGGTGATGATATTAGTTTTATAATAAAATATGGAGAGGGAGGTGTTTAATGACATATATTTGATTAACATGATAGAATTATAGTATATTTCTGTTACTGGAGTTATCATGCCCTTTGGATTAAGGGATGTTAGGAGAGAGTAAGAAATGAAATAAAATTGAAAAGAAATTTAATAGAAAACGGAAGAGTATTTTACCTCATAAATATATCCTCATTGAGATCCGTCTTTGAGAAGGGTTTTATGGTCTTTTGATGATAAAAAGGGCTCTTGGACGTGGGGATGGGGCCATGGAAGTGTGTTGGTCTGAATTTAGGCAATTCTCAATGCTTGAGAGGTGTGTGGAGAAGAAGGGATGAGGGGTGGTATTTATAGCAGATGAGATGGATGTTTTAACATTATTTTAATCATTGGTTTATTATTTTGATCAATACATGAAATATTGAGGATTATTTGAAACAATTAATATAATTTGGGCACATTAGTTATAAACATTGGTCACTTATATCATTCATTACTCAAACATGACTCCAAAATTCTGGGTTTTAGTATTTTTTTGTTAATTATCATATTTTACTACCCCCCAAAAAATGAAGTGTTCCAAAAAAATCAAAAAACAATACCGTAACATTTATAGATACATAGAATTAAAAATTCAACTACATTATATGAAAATAAATTTTTATGTATTAGTAATTTCATTTTCAATTAAAATCATAATTTAAATCAAAAATAATGATTTTAAAATTATAAATAATTTTATTACACTTTGGAAAATTACATAAGGTCTCATAAAATTTTCTTTAAATGATAAGGTATCAAAATTTTAGTTTAGTATTATATTTTATGAAAGGAAATTTTCATTTAAGTTATTAAATTTATAATAAAATTGTAATTAAATATTTACGACTTATAAAAATACAGAAATTTAATTAATAATTTTTAAAATATCTCCATACTTATGTTATGATATTATTATATCATATTTCCACCTATAACATTCCAAAAAAAAAATTATACTTTCATGGGTGGTGTTACTATTCATTTGGTGAATTTACTATTCAGAAGGTTCATATTAATATTCATAAGGTCATGTTACTCTTTCCTTAGTATTGGATAATTAAAATATATAATTACTTCTAATTTTATTAATTATTAATTTGTAATCTTTTTATGATGGTCCATAAGTGATTATATGTAATTTATACTATATGAAATTACTACAAGAAGGGAAAAAATTCACTGATAAATGTTTGGGTTGTTACAGGTCTCCCCCTCTTTTGTTGATACTCTGAAGGCTTACAGTGAGGGAAATGGGAAGGAGCTCAGTCAACCAGCATCTTTTAGGGTTGATTTCAAAAAAAAACTTTTTATCAATGTCACTTTCTCTTATTCAATTTATTCCAAGTAATAATTGTATAAGTTCTCCAAGACAGAGGCGAGATCCATTGGGCTCAACACATTTCTAAAATAATTTCACATTACTAAAATTAAATGATATATAGAATGTTGATACGAATGTTTATAAAAAAGGATTCATGATATAAATCAAGAATTTTGGGACAAGGTCCAATGAGGAACATTAGTTGAGTGATAAAGTGAAAACCTCCTAACTAATGATGGACTATAAATTAGAAACACACACAATTAAGAGCGTTGGTTCTAGATCGGGAAATGGAATGAAAGTTAACCTCATATCAATATACATTATAGTACACAAGGGAAAAAACTCCCTCAAAGTACAAGTAAAACATATTAAAAAAATTGTCACCCGATCCTTTGGTAAATTAAAGAAAAAAAGGGTAGTGACATAGTCGAGTGAATCAATACATGTCAAAGATGTTAATAAAAAAATGGTATATATGGAATGAATATTTAAATTTATAGTTATAGGGAATATGTGGACCAAGGTGGTAGGATTTAGGACATATATCCTTTGATGAAAACAAAGGATGACATGGAATTCATCCCATACCCTCAGCTATAATCAATTGTCAGAGTTTTGAAGGGTACAGATAGAGAGGAAGTTGGTAGATAAAATATACAAGAGTTTATAAGTAAATATAGTGTTGATATGATTGAAGATTAATTCATGATAAATATTTCAATTTTGTATAACCATTGAATGTTTTAATGGCCACTACAAGTTTATATGAATAAATAATATGAAAATATGAATGATAAACAAAATCAGATTTTGATATTTAGATTCAATTAGGGGAAATGAGTTTGGAGGAGCACATGTAGTCTTAGGACATGATGGCCTCAATTTTTATTTTGAGATCATCAAATGAAACTAGACAATAAAGAAACATTCATAGAATGAAGATTATATAGGGTAATCTATTTTAACTCTTTTGAACGTTTTTGGAATAATCTGGTTATTTCATATACAGTTTGATGTTTTTTTGAAACATTTAATTTTATTAGTTTCCCACTTTCCATAGAAGTGTTTCATGAAATAAAAAATAAATTAGTAGTAGTATGGTTCTATTTAATCTCATATGATAAAATTTATAAAACTTTTGACTATGTTTTTACCCCTATCTTTTAGTTTTAATCCCTCGTTAAACCCTTTCACACTTATCCTGACAAACAATATTTTTACACTTTGATGCTCAATATAGTTACAATAAATGGAAAAAGAACACATAAATGGTCGGATGGTGATATGATAAACCATATATTAATCAGAAGAAAAATAAAATATTTTTAAGAATTTTATATTATTTTATGACACATTATTTTTTGTAACATATCATTAATGTCAATTTTTTAAATAATTAATTACATCGACATTAATAAAAAATGAATTTTGAAAAAAAAATCATTACATAAATAACATATTATATAAATCAACAAAATTCATTTATAATTTTAATTTTGTGAAATTATATTAATAATAATATTTCCAATATCATTTTTTGGATTTTAATAACAATTGAATAATTACTATGTCTGCTCTGTGTAAAATGAGTATATTAAAAAAAATTGAACAACTTATTCCGAATTTTAAACAATTTTTTTCAAAATTATATACAAATAAATAGAATAATTTAATTTAAAACTAAACAACAAAAATGTGAAGAAAAATGGTTCTTTAGAAAAACCAATATTTTAAATTTTTTTTAAAAAATAAATTCTGATGTAAAGTCCATTTAAAAAACCCTATTTACGTTATTTTAAATAAAAAATAACAAATTATATATTAAAAGTAAAATAATTTATGATTCTACAATGAAAATAATATAAAATAGAAATCCAATTTCAATAAGAATTGGTATTTTTCACTATTAATTGAAAAATCAATCTTTTCAAAAAAAAATTCAAAAATCCACTTCAAGGTAATTTTGAGATGATGATTTAAAAAATGAATTAAATTTTTTAAAATAAATATTATGAATTCTTAAAAAAACTATGTAAAATATTATATCATAAAATTAAATAAAAATCATTTTTGATGAAAACTTATTTTTGAAGAAAAAAAACGACTATACTAAAAATTGGGGACTTATTTCCAAATATTTAATATATAAATTTTTATTTATTAGAAACATTATATATATTTCATAACATTTTTAAAATAATTCATACCTTATAATTTAAGGGATTGGTTATAACATTCAAATTTTAAAAATCATTCTAGGAGTTTATTTAGGCTAAGTGTTACACATTTAGTAAACTATCAAAAATTGTATTCTGTAAAAATAATATATGGATATTAAATTACTCCCATATATAAATTTAAATAATTTCATTTTTTTACTCAAACTCAGTCATTAAATGATGGTATTTTAAAATATTTTTTTGATACCCCAAATCATAAAAAAGATTAATAAAACGTCATCTTGAAAAGTGAGCAAAGGTAGTACAAAGGTCACATAAGATAACACATACTAGATTTCCAAATAATATAAAATTATTGGGAATTGAAAATATAGGCAACAAAAAAATTAATGTGAAGATGCTGATAAAAATATGTAAAGAACATTTATGATAAAAAATCAATTGATCGTGATAATGTTAACGACCACGGTAAAACAACTTGATGTGGTGTGAAAAAGGACATCCACTCAATGGAAAAGAAAGTAAAATGATAAAATTGTGGTTTAATATACCTATCCTAAATATGATAAATTTATCAATCATCTTGATAAAAAACATAAGGAAATATACTTACTTGAAAATAAAAATTTCATCCACAAATAAACATCCCCCAAAAAATGCATGTTTCTCTCCAAGCGATTAGTATTGAAGATTGTTTTTTAATAACAAAAGAAATAAAATAAAATCCAAAAAAACAAAATAATCTATAACTTAATAAGATATATATTCTTTTTTCATTATGTTTTAACTAAAACTAAAATGGTTATAATCAATAATTCCCAAAATTTAAAAAACATCAAATGAATAAAAAATGGTTTAATTTAAAAAATTCATTGGAAATATCCAAAGATAAACATAGATCATTTGATAAATAAAAATCCTTAATATTCCTCAAAATAATCCATGCTAATGTTTAAACCCAAAATATTATTACATATTCCTCCATGATAACTTTATTATATCTCCAAATAACAACACTCACTCTTAAAGTCTCATTAAAAAAGAGCATTATTCTAAATAATATTATCTCCAAAATATATAAATCATTTGCATGAAATACCAAAATATTCTATTATCATTAATCAAATGTAGTTCCCAATATACAGAGTTCATCTTATAAAATAACATTAATAACTTAATCACTGAATCAATTTTATAATCTGCTGGTCATCTATATGGTAAAACATCTATCCAAAAATTTTATTAACCCATAAATACCTTAAAATAATAGATCATTTTAAACTAAAAATCTACCAATTACATTAAAATTATTTCCACAAAAAGAAATTGATATATTAAAAATATTATATTTTTCATATTTTAAACATAATGGTAACATATATCTCAAACATTTATCAAATCTCAAAAAATGTCTCTGAAAATTATCATCATTTAACTATTCCATATTTCAGAGGTAATAAATTTATCATAAATATGCTTCTAAAATTTGATGGAAAAACATAAAATTTCTTATTCTATAAGTTTTTCATGATTCAAATAATATTGATATACTACCACTATATAATAATTTTGAATAATCTATACAAAAGATCATTCTTAAACCATTAACCGTGATTATTTTATTATTCCTTAATACATTATTCCAAAAATATAATGATATGAAATATGCCTTATGATCTGTAAAAATTAAATCAAAATTTTTTCATACTTAGAACATAAGAAAATAATTCCTACCATGAATTAAGACATCCACATCTTACTTTAGGCAATTTATATCCCCTTTCTCTTCCATTATGTAGTTTATATATCCAAAAAAATTAATAGTTATGTCCTCAATGTATTTTCCCTTTCCAAGTGATATGGATAGATTGTTATTTTGAAATGAGATAATAGATACATCACAATGATTTGATTTTTTACAAATGAAAAGGTATTTTATAGATTAAAATTTTTTGTGTAGGTTATTTTAATATTAAAGAAGTTGAAAAAAACATTTGAGCAAGATTTTTCAATAATAAGAATCACCAAATCAACTCGAAGGGATAAGAAGATTTTCAATTGTCATTTTCCTTCTGTCATGATAAATGATCATTAAAATATATACAAAAGCACCATTAAAACATTCACCAATTTATTTCATTTCAAAATGAATGTAGATCTTATATGGAAAATACCCTTAGGAACTCCATAATACTTTAGCATTCATTTCTTTTATACCTAAGTCGATTACCATCTAAATTAAATCCCAAAACGTACCATTAATCACGTAACAATTCACCTCATAAAACCATAAAAAGGGTGTCTGAGCGATTGATATTATAATAAACATATTACATGTAAACCCATAATGGTATTCATAAATCTTAAGAAAACCTTACACAGGAATATCACAATCTAATTTTTTATGACCTGTTCTGATAAAAACTTTAAGGACCCAACCATAAACATTCCATATTGTAGTGAAATTAATTAGAATTATAATTTTTTACATTCCCATGGAACTTTTAGGTTTATATGTATATAGATTTAGGTCATAACTATTACATAAAAGTCCCAAATATTACAAAGTGGATGATTCTATTGAATATCAATTTTTTTCAACCAAACAAATCATTTAAAAAGAAAGAGGTTTTTTTTCCAAGTAACATTTTCAATTTTTTTTCTACTCCTAATACTTGACCATACTCATCATGTGAAAAAAAAATTAAACTATGATATGAGAAAATAAATCAAAGTAAGAGACATAAATAAAAATAAAGAAACTGTTAGTTTATGAGTTATTATAAAACAAATCATATTAAAAAAATACTAAAATAAAACATGTTCTTACCATTAAAACCAACATCCATACACAAATAATTTCATAAAACACATCATATGAAATCTTAAATAAAACATGATACTTATTATGGTTTCTTTGAAATCATGAAAAAATTGTTATAAAATTTTCATAGAGTTTTACTTTTCAACATTATAAAGTAGCATACAATTTCCATTAACTTGTGAAATAATACGATTTCCATAAGAGCACACAGAAATCATAGAAAAATAATACATGTCACTTAGGGAATGATTTTTATATCACTCTTACAAATGATACATCCATAATGATTATACATATAATAACCACATTTTTTATGCATAACATAACCATCAAAGTTAGAATTGGAATAACCATTATTGTATAATCCCATAATCTATCATGAGAAACAAAGTTGGTTAACTCAGTCCCTTTAACCATTTCATTGGAGATCTATAATGCACTCACTCCAACATGGGTTATAAAAGAACCATCCAACCATATAAAAAATTCCATAGAACCCTAACATAATATATAGAAGGATTCATCATTGAAATTTTCTTTTCACCCACAAGAAAACATTTATGGATATTGAAATATCTATTCAATTTAAGAACCCATTTTTTAATAAACAAAATAAAACGAATCATGATTTTTTATTGAATAGAAAATGAAAACATTTAAAGGTAGATAAAAATAATATAACAGTAATAGTGGTGGAAAATGTCATATCAGTGTATATGTTAAAATAGAACATTAATTTTTTTGTTAATTTTTTAAAGAATGTAAAATTATTATGCTAAAATATTCCTTTGGAAATAAGAATAAAAAATAAAAAAGATATTTAAGAAGTCCATTAAAAAAAATTGAAATCCATATAATAATATCCCTAAATTTATTTGAAAAACTATAATCATAGAAGAAAAGGTAAATTTTAATAAAATCTTTAAAAGAGAGTTTTTAAAAGAATGCCCATTTCATAAAATATTAAAAATATTATATATTTTAATGAAATTACAAATATCTAAAATATTTCCAAAAATAAAAATTAAAATCCATGTGATTATTTATCATTTTTTTCTAAAAACTTTTATAAGTACATACATAGGGAAGCTGTAATGTCCCTCCCTCTAAATATACCAAAATAAGGGGAGAGAGATGATGACCCCCCCCCCCAAACTCTCACCTCAATCTGGCCCTGTGTTAGAGACTATCACCATGGGTGTACTAATTGCATAATATCAAAGTCATTACACGTTATAATATAAATATGATCAAGAGATAGAGTGAATCATCCCAAAAAAACTCAAGACATTATATAAGAGTGAAACCAAAATCATCCAACAAGCATGTATATGTAGAACTAATCCCAAAACTATATATTCTTTAATGATAACACCCAAATGTAAAGGAAATGTATTTACAACAACAACCCCAAGTCCTGAGCTAGTAAATCCCATCACGGTCCACATAATCCTTTTAGAAAACAAAAAAAAAGTTTAATATACTTATAGTGAGCAGTCAATTATACTCAATAGGAAAAAAAAATTCTCTCATTCAAATGTGAGAGAATCATACTAATCCCCCTATGAGAAAACAATATAACCAAAAAACGCTTATCATTGTATACTAACCATACAACCCTTACCAAGGCATGCTCACTAAGAAACACATGTCATGTAATTTAATATAAATTAATGCACATTGATGATAGGGTACCTTGTAGAACATTCCCACATTCATTCCACTCTCTCCCAAAACCATATGTCCTGAAACTCCCATTCGTTCTATATACCACATCGCATCCAGCCTGCACACACATGTTCCACACAGAACATCCAGCCCCCATACACCTGGTACTTACAAAAAATACCAACCTAACACACATATGACTCACAAAACAACATATCATATCACATAACATAACATCGCATCTCATGGGCACCTGTTAAATCACATGACAACTCATCTCAAAGACACCCATGATAGCATATCACAATTCATCCCAAAGACACATGGTAAAACACATCACAAAAAATCTCAAAGTCTCTTGAGATACCACAAACTCCATCAGATTAATTATTAGACTTTATACCATAGTAGCATGTAAAATACCTACATATCCTGGAATAGAGAGTGGAACATAGAGGGTACCCAACCATCCATACTCCTCACCAGATGTTGGAAAAAACACTCCCCACATGACTATATTGGTGTTCAGCACATAGTTCTCAACATAGGTGGGGTGACTATAGAAACAATAATAATATACAATTATATATGTATAGTATCAGACACTTAAACCCAATTTTTGGTTCAAAATGGTCCAAGATACCCTTAGATGCGCGAGGGGGGGGGGGGCTGAATCAGGTTATGAATATTATTTTCAAAATTCTTCTAGCCCCATGATCATTCCCTAATTATTATAAGGGTTACTATGTTTGCACTTAATTGATAATGATGATCTTATTATTTTATTCTTTATTTTATGATGATTATTTGAATGTAATTCATGAAATAAAGTATAAGAACAGATCAATTTTTACTTGGCTCACCCAAACTAGGCTACATCCAAGGGGCATAAAACAACGACGTTCCAATTGTACCAAAATCACTAAGGCTCACTTCCAATAATGATGGGTCATGATACATATCGTCTTCACCCGGGCTCATTTCCTTGAAAATATTTAGGGTTTTATCACTACATTACCAAGGGTCCATCCCTATCTCATTTTTTTTGGATCACAACTGGTTGAAAGGATCATTGTCTTAATCTACCATTTCTCACTTCTCTTGGAAGGGATTCACTCACAATTTATTTCATGGTAGGTCCCTTCATTATATCTAATGAATACCACATTATGTATAGATAGATGCTCTGTTGACACCCCACATCCATCGACTAATGAATACCAATTTACCATAGATTTACTAGGCAATTCATTATCAATCACTTTCATGAATTCACTCCATTTTTGAATCTCCTATTTTGTGAATTTCAAATATCCTTTGTAATGCACCTATCTTTCACGAAGATGGCATAGCCTTCGTGAAGAACACCTCTTTTGTGAAGCTCATTTAGACATTTTGAATCTCTTTACTTTCAATAATTTTACCTCACCTTTTCGAATTCCCTTACATTCATGATTTTGAGAACATTTAGTTAGCTTAGAGGCTTTGTGAACTTCTTCACATTAAACTTATTTCTCCATGATCAGAACATTCAGTTAGCTTTTACAGCCTTCATGAATTTCTTCACATATCATTTACACGAACCACCCTTCAAAAACCACCTTCACGATTCTGGATCCTTAATATTTTCATTAAGCCTCACTTCTTTTCTGAAGGTGGTAGAGGCCTATTTATAGGCATTTCAACTAATTCTAGAACCATATGGCCACATCATCACCATTTCATGATGCTCCCTATTTTATTCTGTGGTGAGCAATTTTTTGCGATGCTCTGTTAAAATTTATTATTCATGATGCTTGTTATAATCGTGGAGATCACCAACAAAACTCTTTGCTATATCATGGTACTCCTATCATGATGCTCCTCATATTTATTGGTCGTGATGCCCATCATACTCATGGATATCACATTCAGAATCATCGTGCTTTCTCAAAACACCGTTCACGAAGCCCATTCTTTCATGAAATTCTTGACTGTTCCATATTTTAATAAGGTCTTCAAGATTCCAATAAAAAATATCTTTGGACCACCACAACATACCTTAGAGACCCACTTTGTGAACAAACAAAAAAAAATAAAAAATAATGCAATGTTACCTTGAAGGATTTTTTAACAACACCCAATCTATGGGTTCTCAAACAACCAACCAAATCATAACACATTCACCTTTTTGAAACCTCTAAATTAATTTATTAGTATCTTCAATAGTCATTTAAAAAGGTAAGGATCCCTAATTAGTGGCTTCACATTCCACCTTGGTTTAACACCCATTAATTTCATTATTTAACATCAACCACCTTTAATCACACAACCCATCATTATATACCATTCACCAAATTCATCTCATTAACCAAAAAACCGAAGCCATTCAAACATTATTAAACAATCATTTGTTTATTCCATCACAAATCAAGAATCTATCAAAACTAAGACACATTTCAAAACATGAAAAACACACTGTCACTTTTCCGACCCAAAATAACTTCCAATAAACCATCATATCACAATCCCAAAAGAACGACAAAATACACCATACCCTCTCCCCCGAGAAACATGGTTAAAACACTCAACCCTACAAGGAGGGACAAAAAACCACTAGTACCACTTCAACGACAAAACAAACCATCATCCCACAAGCACAACCAAACAAACCATCATCCCCCAAAGACACAACCACACATACAAGAACAAATTAAATCATTTTGCATATTTACAAAGTGGATTTTATCACATCAAACATTAATTAATTTAGGTGTAATCCCACAGACCAAAATCTTTGGGAAACCATTTTATTATACAAGTATATGTAATAAACCAATTTATATGTTGGGTGATATCACAATAAGTAAAACAAATAGGTGTTATACAACACAATTCAAACAGAAAAACAAAACCTCCAGCAGCCTAAATTTAAAATAGGGTGTTTATCCTAAACAATCTATCATGATAAAATAATTATAAAACTATAAGAAAATAAAATACAACTTTTCCCCTTAAATTTCGACTTAAGAAATTTATTTATCTTCAATTAGTCAATCACAACCATATCTTATAGGTAAATGAATGAAACCCCCCTTCATGATACACAATAAGAATATATGATTGAAATATTACCAAAATGGATGTTTCCAACTTGATGAAAATCACATGGAGAAGAAAAAACCACCCAGAAACCACAACCAAACGATGAGGAACCATTGATTAACCTACACCTCACCAAAGGTGGTAAAACATTTAACTGAAATGTACCCCAAAAAGAATGAATCAACACTGCAGTGGATCCCTAAGATAATAAATAATGTATAAAAGCAGAAGTAGAAGTTAAATCAAAAATGGATTGGCCACAGATCACCAATGAACAACCATTAGGATAAAAAGATCAAAGAGGGAGTATTGGGGTTAGAATAACACCTTAGGGCATCTCGAGTTCTCCCAAAACTAGATGAGGAAGAAAGAATGAACATATGAATTAAGGTTTGGATGAAAATTAATTTTAGAATTTCACTGGATCAGGGTATTACATGACGTGTGATACCCCTTCACATCATGTAATTCATGGGGTTCAGTTTCTACAAAAAAACACATCACCTTTACATTTTATTATTTATTTTTAAACTTAAAAATATTTAAAAGCATGAAATCATAGTTTATGTTTTGTAAAATGTTTAAATATCATGAATCCATCTAGAAAATAATTTAATCCAACTTTCACATCATTTAATACACTTACACGCCATATAATCTCCAATCATTCATCCTTTAGAAAATGAACTAATCTATACTCCATACGAACGTCCTCCGAACACATACAACAACCAAAATTGACAATGTAATGGACTAGAAATCCGTGGAACATTACATCAGATACCTACTAAACAATTCTCACCCTCAATAATCTAAATTGAATCTCAGTAGAAAAGGGGTCCAAACAACCACCCCACATGATACCTTTCAAAGAAATCATTATACATAAAAAACTACCACCACCCAAAATCACCAACCCAAATGACCACAAAAACATTTCCCAAAAATTTCACCACAAAAACAAGACACCTCCTCTCACACAACCACACTTCCACATAAACAATACACGAACATCTAAACCTCCACACATCTTAAACTAGAATCTTCTATAGCCAATGAACTACATTGTGTTGAACACATGAATAAGATAATTCCATCCTCCATGCTATGATACTATCTTCCCTAAGATACACTTACTCATCCTTATGGGTTTAATGACATCAATGTTAATGAATCTCAATTAGAAAGATGGTCCTCCCATTTCAAATATCAGGATATTATCATATATCAAACTAAATACATTACAATACAAGGGAAACACCTCATTTCATAAAATAGGATGGTCTCAAACATAAAACCACAAAGAATGAAAGAGAAAATAAAAAATCAAAAAAACTCCAGGTACAAGGAATTCATATAGGTAACTTACTCCCAAGTACTCTCCTCATGGTTACCTTGAATGCACAACATACGAACCAAAAAAAAAGGTCTTTCCACACCACACCTTCTTCTGATGATCTGGGATCTGTATTGGTTCCTCTAAAATTGTAACACTATCTATGATATCTAATACTACCCTGTCTATGAAATGAGATTCATCACGAAGATACCGATGAAGATGAGAGACATGGAATACCTAATGGATCCATTCTAACCATGGTGGGAACACCGACCGATAGCAACCTCACTTACTCTCGCAAAAACCTCAAAGGGCCCAAAAAATCTGGGAGAAATTTTCCCCCTCTGGAAAAACTCTCCTACCCATGATGAGAGGAAACCCCCAAGAGCTCCTGGTCCCTATCCTCTAATTCCAAGGGTATCCTCCTATGATTGACAAAATACAAATTCTAGCATTGTTCTTCTTTCATCCTCTCATGAATGAGATGAAATTTCTCTATCATGCTCTGCCCCACATTGGGACCAAGAAATGATATCTCCCCAACCTCTATAAAACACTACAATGAATGACACGTTTTCCCGTACAATTTCTCAAATGGGGACATTCTAATGGAAGATTGATGACTATTATTATTAGCAATAACTAAAAAGGAATCTATTGTAGTAAATATTAAACAAATTCCAAGATTTACTGCCACAACATATCTTGAATATCGGGATAGTCTATCCCATCATCCCATTTTTGTGTAGGTAGAAGTAGAGCTGAGGCATAAACTAGTTCTAAAAGCATGCTAGAATCTCTTCCTGACTCATGAGGTAAAATGTGAATCCTGATTCAAGACAACAGATCTCATAACTCTATGCATCCTATCCACCTCTTCCATTTACATCTTAGATAATGAATCCACTATGCCCGACTCCTTGATTACTAAGAAGTGGGAAGAATTTATCAACCAATCCATGTCTAACCAGATATCATCAAAACATCCAAAACATTGGGTAAACCTATGAAAAAATCCATTTTGATGTCATACCATTTCTACTCAGTGACATCCAAGAGATAAAACAAAATAACTAGGAAGACAATTTGTACCCTTCACTTGATGGAAAACCAATATCTTTTCCATGAACTCTGCCACTGGCCATTACATTGTGGGAATCCAAAACCATGTTAACAAGAAAAGGTACATTTCGGAAAAAATTTTGTGTACTGCCAAAGGTGAGCTATGAAACTCATGAAGGACTCCATCATATTCTGTTTATAGAACACGAAGCCTCCCATAAAACAACACACATATATGACTATCCTATGACTATCACTCAGAAGAATCATCATGGACAACCAGATTGCACATTAACTCTAGATCTATGCATCCCCATTGATACTCCACCACCTACTACAATAGCTAAGACTACACCATCGTATAAAATAAAAAACCTCTAGTGCCATCCACTCTTGCATCTATGGGAAAGGCCTTAAAATCCTCTATTGATCTCCAAGAATCCTAAGATTCCAAGACACCATCCTTTGGTGAAATTCTTCTCAAATCATCATCCACAACATTCCCATTTCCTGATGTGTAATAGATTTTAAAATCATAATCATGAAGAAATTACAACCACCTCTGTTTCCACATGTTCAAATAATGTAGTGAAAAGTTTATATCTCAGGTTCCTGTGATCATTAAGGATCACAATATTATCACTAATGAGTTAATTCCTGCACAAATTTAGCTCAAACACAACCTCCACTAGATTTTGATCGTGTGTGACATAGTTACACTTGTGTGGACATAACTGGATACACCCACAAAAGGTCACTGCCCGCGATTGCATAAGCTTGCATCCCAAGCCAATATGAGACGTGTCACAGAAGACCTCAAAAAATACTCCCAACTCTGGAATCTAAATTACTAGAGCACTACATGACTTCCCCTTTGGGAAACAAAATGCTACCTTCCACAAATCACTCCACACAAAATTTGGTTAATCCAAGTCAATGATATCAGGAAGGCTGCAACTTAAGAGAAATCAAGAACAATACTCTGATAATTGCCTATGATATTGAGGAAACATTGAACCTATTCCACATTCTTGGATGATTACCATGAATCAACTACTTCAACCATCAATGGGTCTATTACTACACCCCTCAGAGACACCAAATTCCCATGTAAATGCACCTATCATGTCCATAACATAATCTTGGAAAACACTCAATAGTGCTGGTGCCATTGAAGAAAATTCAAGATAGGTCAGAGATACATGACATGATCCACCTATGAAATTGATTAGGTCAAGTTTTCATTGATGAATATGATGATGAACTGATCCATGAACTCATGGAACAAAATACCAAAGAATAAAATTGGTGTTTTCATAACACCAAATGGAATGACAATAAACTCAATGTGACTATACATGTGATTGGGGTTGTCTTTCAGATATCACTCTCTTCACCCTCAACTGGTGAAATATGGACCACATATTGATCATTAAAAACATAACAAACCCTCTCAACTAGTCAAAATAATGTTCTATCATTGGGAGAGGGTAATGTTTCATGAAATCATTTTAATTAACCTGCAATAATCTATACACAACCAGATTCCACCATCTGTAGTCTTTACTAAGAACACTGGTGCAGCCTAAGATGACACACTTGGCTGGATAAATTCTTTCTTCATTAGATCTTATATTTAAATCCTCAGCTCCTACAACTGAGAAGGTTTCATCTGAAAAGGATCCATCAAAATCAGAGAAGCTCTATTTTTCATGTCTATCCAAAACTCAAAATCAAATTGTGGCGGCATCATCACAACATCCTCTAGGAAAATATCTAGAAACACCCCAACAACCAAGGAAATATCTAACATCCAAATATCCAATGATTCCAGATGAATAATTATCCAATAAAAAAATAAGGGGCTTCACACTCAGAATACCAACCTTATAACTCCACTCGCTAATGTAAACCACATGATGGCCATCCACATCAAAAACATTTGATATATTATTGAAGTTGTCCATAAAATAATGTAAGGAATAAAACCAATCGATGATAAAGATAACATCGTACAGATTCATCTATAATAAGGAAAGATCCCCCTGAGGCTAATATGGCCCCATCCGAAGTCTCTACCCTCAACAAAAATCATAAATGTTGTTCTGGGCTCCAACCGCCATAATCAACACTAGGGGTATGAGAATCATTTCTTTGTATAGTCCAAGAGAATGGGATAGAGCAGGTGAAATAATGGAGTGAAAATCCCTTCAATCAAACAAGGCACAAATAAGGGTACTAAAAAACTGATCATACCTCTAATGTTCTGTGAACCCTTTGGAATTATTTCATGTAGTATGTTCAACATAAGATTACCAACTCATCTAACTCTATGATAATGACCACCTACACAACCATGCTCAGGTTGCGGTTCTTGAAAATTAGGAATATCATGATGTCAGGCTCTATATACTCCATCTCCGCTCAGAGGAGAAATTGTTTTACCCTACTACTGAAATGACATTATTTGAAACTTATGTTTAGGTCGATACTGAGCAGTTATACCTCGACAAAACTGAGATTGGGGAACCAATGGGTACTAGATCTAGCGATGGACACAATCCTCGCATCCATAACACATTAACACAAATAACCCAGGAGATAAAACTAGAAAATTAACCTACAGCTATGGTTTGGAACTGTGGTCGTAGGCTGGAAAATTGTGGAAATAGCTTATGGTGACGATTTCAGAAAATGGTGGCTGTTATCGCCGAGGCATTAGGGGGATTATTTCTACAGTTTTAACCATGGTAATATGCCCATACTTCCATGGTTTTAACTATGGAACTAGGGACTTACTTCCACAATTAAAATTTTTGTGATATTATTTATATGGTATAAAAATAAATTCAGTTCCCCCTGGACATCCCCCTTCCACCCCGTACACCACATAACCGCCTGGACAACCTCTTACACCCCCTAGACATCCCCCCTACACCTCCTTGAACACCCCCTTAACCCCCATGACCCCCTTGAAAGCCCCCTTTCACTCCTTGGACATCCCCCTTGCACCCCTTGAACCCCCTGGACAACCCCCTTTCACCCCCTGGATAGCCCCTTGCACCCCTAGACATCCCCTTGCACCCCTAGACAGTCCCCTTGCACCCCCTGCACCCCCGTGCCCCCTGGACAGCACCCTCACACCCCTTTAACACCTCCTACACCCCAATGCCCCCCCCGGACAACCCCTTTCAGCCCCTGGACAACCCCCTTGCACCCCTTTAACACCCCTTCACCCCATTCTCTCCATGGATAGCCCCTTATACCCCCTTTAACACCCCCCATGCACCCCATGACACCCATGATAGCCCCCTTGCACCCACTGGACAACCCCTTGAACCCCTTGAACACTCCAATGCCCCTAGACATCCACCTTTCACCCTCATGAACACCCCCTGCACAAACATGACCCCATGTATATCCCCCTTGCACCCCCTTTACAACCCCCTTGCACCACCTTGAATACCCCCCTTCAGTTGCCCACCCCCTTGAGAACCCCCTTGAACACCCCCTAGACATCCTCCTTGCACCCCCTCCGGGACCCCCCCCCCCCCCCTACACACCCATTTCCCCTTGCACCCCCTCCTGGACACCACCTGGATAGCCCCTACCAATCACCCCATGTGGTTTCCCCAGCCCACTACCAGTCCCCCCCCCCCACTGCCAGTCCCCCCTACCAGTTACCCCTCTACCCCACCTACGAGTTACCCCTCCCTCCCACATTCTAGTCCCCCCTATCTGTCCCCCACCCCACTTTGTCGTCCCCTTCCAGCACCCCCCCCCTACACCCCACCCACCATGCCCCTTTCACCCCTCCCCCTTCCAGTCCCCTTGCCCCTGGGAGTTCCCCCCCTCCCCCTGCTAGTTTCCCCTCCCCCTGCCAGTTCCCCCCCTCTCCCTGCCAGTCCTACCCCCTGCCAGTTTCCCCTCCCCCTGGCCTGCTAGTTCCCCATCCCCCTACCCCTTCCAGTCCCCCTCCCCCTACCCGCCCCCTAGCAACCCCTGCTGGTCCCCTCCACCCTTCCAGTTCCCCCTGCCAGTTCCCCCTCCACACAATACCCCAGCCAGTCCCCCACCCCCTGCTATCTGCCATGTAAGTTTCCCCTCCTCTAGTCACTGCCAATCCCCCTCCACCCGGCTCTTACCAGTACCCCTCTCTGCTAATATACCTAACCATTGAGTTGTATCAGGTCCAAGTTTCTACTAACCATAGGTGAAATTTCCGAAATAAAAAATATTTTTCACGGGTTTAAAAACAATGTTCCAAAACGAGAATGAATTACTCTATTTATCACATAGTAGATCAATTTGGTATTCACTATATAAATTAAATTATACACTAAAGATACATACATACTAATAATTAAACAACTCCAAATATAAAAAAACACACAACTACATTTACATGAGATTCACTATAAGAAAAACTATCAATGAAGTCCAAAACTCGCTCACAAGTACTTATACCCCAAGGAAGAAAATAGGAGTGATCATCCCCCAAAAATATGGTAAAACAAAACATCTTAAAAAATTCACAAAGAATATGACTCAATAAAACAGAATAGTGTAGTCATTATCACAGGGTTCATCCATGGATCATTGGATGAAATTATAAATATGAGAATTCCATGTGAAATAATCTTCATGTTTAAAAAAATCATGATTGGTTAATCATGATTGAATTTAATACCATAAGAAGGAAAACACCCCCACCCCTATACCCCTCCCCCTTGCACCACCCCGACTACCTCCCCTAACACCCCCTGCACCCTACCCTTTCCCCATGAAAAAGAACCTAGCACACCCCCTCCCCAGCACACCCCTTGGACCCCCCTGCACCCCTCCCCCTACACCCCCTGCCCCTCCCCCTAGCACACCCCATACACCCAACCTCTTCCCCTTGCAAAAGAACCCCACACACCCCCTCCTATGTACACCCCTTGGACCCCCCCTGCACCCCTCCCCCTTGCACCCCCTTCCACTAGTACACCCCTTCCCCCCTCACCCTGCACACCCCCCTCTCCTTCCCCAGCACACCCCCTACCCACCACCCTTCCCACCCCACCCCCTTCCCACACCCTGCACACTGCACCCCCAAGAACACCCCCCAATCCCCCCCCTTCCCCTTACAATAAATCCCAACACCTCTCTAATAGCCTGAGTTTTTGGTCTTTGGCAGAGGTATTGTCAGTGAGGTTTTGTGATAGGACCCGTTTGGATCAGCGGTTGAGTAGTAGTGTTTGGGAAGCTATAGGAATCGTTTATGTGATGCCTTAGGGTAGATATCACACTATTGACTATCATTGGATGGCATGGATGATCTATGGTGATCTGAGAGTCGGTGGCAATGGAAATTTCATATTGGAATTTAGGGATAAGTGGGTCGGCCACATCTAGTCATTGTATTTAGTGATGGGTAAAATAGGGGCTACAGAGACTAGTTTTTTGGTTTGGATGGTTAATGATAATGGTACTCTTATTGTGGGATGAATCATATCAGTTGTGGGTTATTGACCCTCATGTCATATGGGTCGTTGTTAAAGTGAGGCAGATCATTGAACGAATGAGGTGAAAAAGTGTTTCTAGTGTGCGGGAAGATTTTATCCTTTATGGTTCCTTGTTGTGAGTGAGTGGCTCGAATTCTGGTGAAAAACATGCCACGATGTTTGGATTTTTGTAATAGAAACATGTTTGGAATTCAGATTTAGATAATTGTTAGTTCAGAGGGAAATGACAACTATAGTAGTTTGTGAGATATGTTTTGTTGAATACCATGGATTCTCGTGGATGAGAAGTGTTAAGGTAGGGAGTTTTTAATACCCCAAATGTTTCTGATTCATTATTTTTGGAGGAAATTTGTGTTTTTATTATGAAGCAAGGAATTTTAATAAATTGGAATTTGGGTGAAAATATTTGAACATTAGATTTTCCTAAATGGTACTTTTGGATTAGGTTTTAGTCCCTTGTTGGAACCTCTGAGCTATGGGTGAATGTTGGTGGAGGTTCGGGGTGAAAAATTACTAAAATTTAAGCCACCATATACATTCATGTTGTGACCCAACAGGCTTATTCCTTGAATGGGTTTGGTTGAGGGGTGAACCCCCTATCTCGAACATTTCCCGCTATGAACCTCAGTTCAAGCCATGAAATTCTTATGGGTAGGGATTCATGGTTTGAAACCCCTAGCCAAACCATGATTCATGCCTAGGTGGATTTATTTTAATAGGTTAAATTCTATCTTTTTCGGGGTCAAGTGTTTCATAATGATGTTACTTAAGAAAGTGTCATGTTTTCAAGCCTAGTTGTTTGTGTATAATGAAATGAAAACAAAGATTTTCTTTAAGTTTTTTATTTTTATGAGAATTCTCAGTTCATGTTCCCTTAAAATGATGGCATTGTAATATTTAAAAGGGATGTAAATTTCATTTTCTACTGTTGAGTTGGCCGAAACTTTTTACTAGTCCATGATAAAGACATAGGGAAATCATGTAAAATAGGTGAAAATGTCATTTAAATGAGCCACAACCAATTTTTGTAGCATATAAACATTATATAATAATGACAACAAGTTTTTTAAATACTCGAGAAATTATAGAATTCATATTAAAGGGTTAGGAAGAGGGAACTTACCTCAACCTCAAGGTGTACTATTTTTGATGATGCCAACTTGAATATTCCTTTTTTTGGATTGCATGCATATGAAGCATCACACATATATAAGGACACCTAGCCCTTTTGTACATATTTTAATGGTCAATTATTTACAAGGGGGTCCTTAGATATTTGTTTACACTTTTATATACAGCTTTACACTAACACATGTATGCATTTTTCATATCTATATATAAGCACACCTAGCCCCAATATATATATATTCATACATCCATGATTGAATATATATAAAGGTGGAACTTATATATATATATTCTTACCTTTTCATGCACATGTAATCCTTCATCAACAACAACTCAAATCCACCTCAATGACATCCAGAAAGCACTACAAAAAATATATTGAACCCAAAAATCACTATAGCCCTAATTAAAATTTGTCTACAGGGTAAAAATGGAATAAATCATACCCAAATCCAATGTTGACCTCTCCATCATCGATGGTAGTGGATAGAAATGGCCTCATAATAATAAACCACCTAGAAAGAAATTGTGTGAAACTAAATGAGATATAACGAATTCTTTTATATATATGATCTGTGATGATAAATGATACATGAATACATTACCATTATAGATTGTATAATTCCATTCTATTATTACGACAATATCATCATTTAGTCACTCCCATTAGACTGATTATTTTTGGGGGTCATGTTAACACAACACAACCATAAATAAAAAAATATTCATCATAATATCAATAATCATTGCATCAGTACATTCATAAACAATAGAAATAACAAATCCATGAAGCATACCGTGTTCTTCCATATTACTATTTTCCTTCCATATTCTTTTCTTAGAATTTCTTTCCAATATATATCTCAATTACCGTATGAAATTATATAAAAAAATTTGTGCAGGTTCAGTATATAATCAACAAATAGAATATAAATGAACTCATATTAATCTTCAATTTCCCATTCCCTTCCATTTCCCTATTATATTCATTTCCAAAACACTTACCGAATTTGATTTATATCCCCCCTATAGCACTCCCCCCAGCCCCTCCCCCAGCCCCACCCCCACTGCACCCTAGTCCCCCAGAACCAGTCCCCCATACACCAGCCCACTATAGCACTCTCCCTAGCCACCAACACCACACCCCCAACCCCTCCCCCCAGCCCTCAGCCCCCACCATCCCCCCTACACCACTCCCCCCAGCCCCCCAGCACCCCCTCCTACAGCATCCCCAAGCACCCTACCCCAACCCCTCCCCCCATCCCTAATCCCACCACCTGCACCCCCACTACCCCCAAGCCCCAGCATCAGGCCCCTACTCTATCCCCTATGCAGCACTCCCCCCCATCTCCTAGCACCTCCACCCCCCAACTGCACCCCTAGTTCCCCTAGCCCCCCAACACCAATCCCTACTACACCATCCCCCTACAGCACTCCCCCAAGCCACTAGCACCCCCTTCCTGTACCAAACCCCAACACCCCACCCCCATCCCCTCCCCCAGACCCTCCCTCAACCCTCATCCCCCAACATCACCCCAATTCCCCCCATCCCCCAACACCGTCTCTCCCCCTAACACCATTCCCCCCTACTCCAACCGCCCTACACCCCCATCCCCCAGCACCCCCAAAACTAGAACCCCATCTCAAATCCCCTCCCCCCACCTACACCCCACCCCACATCCCCCTACACCCCACCCCCAGCCTATAGGAATGATTACCAACAGTCATTATTAGGGATAGTTTTTTTTCAAAGATAATGTCTATTCTTAAACATTATATTTTTTTGATATTTTTATGAGATAGTTATTCTAGTTTGAATGATTCATGATGGATAAAAACCAAAATTGTGTAATGATAATAACTTCCAAGTAGTTCTAACCTTTTTTTCATTAGAAACATTAATTCCCTAAAAAATGTGGAATAAATAATCATGGTAATAGGGTCATGACTTATATCCTAATAGAGAAAATATTTTTTTTCCATATATTAAATATTGAGATATATTCATGCTAGATTCACCCTATTTTTTCAAAATATATAAATCATTATAAAATATTATTTTCTTCTCTTTTATTCATTTATTAAAGATTGAACATGAAACCTTATTTTAGAAAATAGATGACTTTTGTACTTTTTTACATGATCTATCTTATTAGGCTATACCAATTACATAGGCCATATTATCACACATCCTTTAGGAACATCATCTACCAAATTATTCTGTGAAAAGTTATACTACAACAAATTTCTTGATATTTAGTGCCAATAATGTTTTAGATTTTCACATCAATAGTTAATATTCTTTTGGAAGTGATGTTAATAATTTGTTTGTTGCATGACCTGGAATTTTGTATCTTCCATGTATCTCTTTGGAATTATTTAGATTATAATTATTTCAAAGTCAAAATTTCACTTCTTATTCTTCTAGGATATAATTAATTAAATGAATTATACTACTACTTTCTTGAATTGATTCCATTTGTTACTTTATCTCACTTCCATCTATCATGACGTTAATGGCCAAATTTCAATGGTCCATAATCTGGACTATTCTCCCATAGTGTAGTCAATTCATCTCTTTGTCAACATCCTCTTCAACCCCCTTCTTTCAAAATATAGTCTTTTTCCCCTGGAATATAGACCTTAGAAATCCTATATAGGTCGACATATTATTCCAACATTCACAATACTTCTATCGCAATGTCTAGTATCACTATTATTGACAAAAAGTCACCTTCCCTTTCTATTTTATGTCGTATATATATATTTTTTCTTTTTATGTTTAGAAAACAATAATATGATCATAATATTTATTTAGAGATCTAAGTATTTTATTTATCCTCAGCCAAAATGGATGATATGGATGGATTCTCATTATTTAATCACACCCACATTTGTTTAGAATTTGTTTTGATACCATGGGTAATAGATAAATATGAATGAGTACCAATAGATTTATCAGGATAGTCTTTCACATTCCTCCATGATTATATGGTGAAAAAATTAGTGGATTAATTAATTTTATTTTGACACAATTATTAATATTTTTGTTAGTAATATTCTCATCATTATATGGTGTGGTTTCTATTTTAATTATCATAAAAACATGTAATGATTCAACATGGGTAACTTCTTGATTTATCAATTTCACCTATTACTCAAATCATTATAGATTCAGATAATACATACCATATTAAAGAGATATTAACATTTTTTTATATCCATTTTGTAATTTCATAATAAGATCTCTATACACTATATAATCCTTTATAATGGAACTATATAGTTATTTAATACTATTATCTTTAACACCCAGTTATAAATAATTGACATCCATAGAGGTCCAATATAGTTTTTTTCTAGTGAAAAGTAAACTTCTATAATAACAACCTCATAAAAAACTCATCTTTTTAATTCATATTCATTTATAAAAAAAAATTCATTCAAAAGTGATAGAAATGTCTCCTTAGCTTCAATAATCATTATGATGGTGAAACATTTACTTACCTTTTTAGCAACAATATATTTCATTGACATCGAATCTAAATATAACAATGACTTCAAATATTTAATCCCCTTGATGTATTCACATATGAATATAATAACCTTAGTAGGGTCCATTTTAAAACAATCCTTGATTTCATAATTGATAGCCCAGAATGATTCAATGGAAATAACTTCATCACAACATGAACATAATTCATTACAAGAATCATTCTCAGTATATTTAATATATGGAAAACCAATTTGATTACCTTAAAATAGTGGTGTAATCACCTTCTTCAATGAATTATTTATTTGAATTGTAGCATATTATTTCTTCGTGTTCCTCAAAGTCTTAGCTGAGACATTCAATTAAAATTCAATAGGAATGGAAATTGAGTTTTTAATCCAGATACCTTCAATAAAAATTCTAATTTTTTTGTTAATATATTTCAGAAAAAATAAATAGTACTAGAAAAAATATAAATCCAACCATTGGAAATTTTCTTATCATACCAATTATATATCCCACTAGATTAGTTTAGACAGTTTATGGGGGGGGTCCATCAATTATGGTTGAACAACCAAGTTTTCAAAGAGTATTCAGTAGTATCATATAGATATTCAATGAAATATAAATCCAAATCACATTTCTAATAGATTTTATAATAGGATTATCATCCCCCACACTTTTAGTAGGTAAGTAAAAACCCCTAACCTTTAACAGGTTACCAAACCTAAGGAACAATTTAAGAGCCATCCATGAAGGACCTATAGAGGCAGATGGAGTACGAAGGTAATAAACAATCTACTTTAATAACCAATGATTCTAAGATTAAGGAGTTAAAAATACAATATGTAAAATTATTATTATTTTAAATGCATTGATAAATCAAGGTTTTGGAAAACATTTATCATAACCTATTCTTATCCCAAAGTTTTATTTCTATAATAATTCTTAAGGAGGAATACAGTAGTGTGGATTAACCTCTAGAGCCAAGACCTAAGACTAAACACTCAATGGGAAATGAATAAGACCTTATGGGAAATAAATATCCAATATATCTATCACATCATGGTTTCACAACATACATGTTCTATGTGAATCATCATAATAATATTGGATTTTATTTATATGGGAAAATGATGTTTTCTAATTTTCTTTTATGAGTCAACATGCAATTTAGTAAATCCTCCAAATATTACTTCTAATCAAAAACTGCAAAAATATTGCGATATGTCATATATCCATCACTATGAAATATAGATTTACATTAACTAAAGTAACAATAATCAATGAAGACAATATATTTATGACTTTTTCATTTAGAAGTCACCATATACCAATCATCTTTCTTAAACTCATATCATCAAAACAACTGATTTCCATCATTTTCATATTTAAACTCTATAATAAAATGAAACCCAATGAAAATCAGACAAAAAATCAATGAAATAATTCCTAGTGTAATAAGTGAAAACAAATAAACCCTATCAAATACAAATGTGACAATTAAGAAGATAATAAATAAATAAAAATATCTTACCCAATGCAAATTGAAGAGGATGTGGATATGAAATCAAAAAACCCCTTATCTGTGGTAGAAATCGGAGGGAATGTGAGGAATTAGAACCATATTGGTTCATATGTATGCTACTTTGTATCGGAAAAAATTATATATAATTAAAACCCCAATAGTATAAATAGAATAGATATTTTAGTAAATAGAAAAAAAAACTCTAACAAACCCCACCACATGCCACTCATAAGTGGTGAGTCATGGATTGCCCACTGGTGAGATGTAGAGGGGCACCTGGAATGTGTGAAGACTAAAAAAAGGTGATTCGATGAAGAGAGTGGATCGGAGGGGGAGGCGGAGGTGGAGCCGTGTCGGAAGAAGAGGATCACGAGGAGGTTGGGTGGTCGCGTCGTCATTGGAGTATCGTCCTAAAGTTGGGGGGTTGCGTCGTCGGAGGAGGATCAAGGTTGGGTGGATGCGTTGTCATCAAATGATATTAGGGGGTGGGTGGTAGCATTGTGCAGGGAGGTTTGCCAACTCTTGGGGAGGAGAAGTCGACAATCAGGGGTGGAATCACATGGGTTGGGGGCGTAACTCCGTGGGTGGCTTAAGACCAGTGGGGATATATTAGGATATAGCCATGATTTTTAAACTGTGGCTATATAAGTGTGGAAATATCATATAATTATAGTAGTGAAAATCATAGGAACCACTAGAACCAGAAGGCCAGTAAAGATGGTGTTGAGGTTGACTCCCTTCCTCTCGAAATGTTCATGTTCCTGGAACTTGAGACCTTCCATTGACAACTTGATCCCCAAGGAACCCTATAGGTTCCACTCCTGTGATAAGGCTCTTCATGAGTGCATCTGATCGATCACCTCTGTATTCTTCTGAAACTCAAAATACTTCGAAAACATAAATGGAGTAACTGCATACTAGATAAAATTATGGATTTCTTCTTTATAAGGTCTTGCAAGAGTCTCCTCAGAAGGAAAGAGATCTGAGGAAAAATAAAGAAGGTCCTTGAACTTGATTCCTAGATCACAAAATAACATTCACCCATATTGAAGAGAGAGATATTCTTGTCTCCTTACTGCCTTCATGGTTAATGAAATGAATATTTACCAGAACTCCTTATGGAAGTCAGCCCAAAAAACTTTTGTATCCTTCCACTCTCCCAAATAAAGATTTCACCAATGATGTATAACTCTTCACGTCTAACTAACTTCCAAAGAGATAAAATACTCTGTTAGGGACCAGATCACCCTGAAAGCGATCTCATGCTCCTTTGACAAGTTCTCTATCTCCACGCCTGAAACACTGCCTCATACTTCCCTAATTCCTACCACTAGGATGTGAACATCTTCTTTTTCCACTGATCATACTCCTCAACTTAATTAACCATATAATGATCAACCTGATCATCCTTCTGAACCTAGCCATATAGAGCCGCATAAAAATGATGATCAGGAGCCATTACTAAAAGGAAAAAATTATTTCCTATGACTGGTTCTGTGGAGTTTTATTAAGATTCATTTTAATTCAATTTAATTATTTCATCCATTTTAGACATCCCAAAATAACCCAATTCAAAAAGTAACACTATTCATTTTGATCCATATACCTCTCCTAGGTCTCTACTATACTAGAATATCCATCTAAATTGTCTATTCAATAACTTTAAAGCATATGAAAAGGATCATGGGGGCCCTAAAGTCACCTGTCCTAGACGGTCTCCCAAGCATATGTCACACACCAAGGTCAACTAGAAATGTTTCCACTCCACCATATTCAATAATCTCTATGAATAACTTTAAAATCCATCATATCTCTCAACCATTACATTTGACACCACTCTATCATGACCCCCTCCATCCAAAGATACCAAAATAAGGGGAGAGAGATAATGACTACTAAGTCCTACCTCCAGTAGGCATTGGGTTAGAGAATAGCACCAACAATGCATAAATATAAAAATATGGGAGGAATTAACCTTAATTATATAAATAGTGTCTAGAGATAGAATATATCATCCACAAATAACTCCAAGACATAATATAAATGAGGATCCCAAACCATACCACATGCATGAATAAATAGAACTATTACAACACAATAAAGTCACCAAAGTAAATACCCAAAAGTAAACATAAAGCCACGACACAACAATTTCCCCCCATCCTGAGCTTGTAACACCCAATATGGTTGACATAATCCTATTAGAAAGCTGAACAAAATTCTATGTAAGTAGGGTTAGAATACATGTATACTCAGTAAGAAAACTAATGTCTCTCATGTATATGTAAATAAAGCACACTAATGACATAGCGAGAATATAGTAGAACCAATAAAATCCTATCAATGTACACCAACCATACCAACCTCACCAAGCCATACTCACCAAGTAACCCAAGTTAAATAAAATAATATTCAGTAAATCACATTAATAATAGGGTACCCTATAATAATTTTCTCTCTGGTATACCACTCTCGCCCAATTGCATACATCCTGGAACTCCCATCACTTCTATATACCACATCACATCTTACCTGTACACACCTAGGCCTCACAAAACATCTTTCCCACAAACATATGGTCCTCATAACACATCCTTCTGGAACACACCTAGGCCTCACAATGCATCCTACCCACACAAACATAGGACCAACAATACATAACACTCGTACACAGCTAGGCCAAAAAATATGAACACATCATATCATATCACATCACATCTCATCCTGAAGATAGGTGGGAAATCACTTCACAAATCATCCTAAAGAGATTTGAGATATCACATCCTAACTCATCACAAATATATATTGAAAGAAACATCACAAATCATCCCAAAGACACCCAGGATACCACTAACAAACTACTGACCATCATAGCTCGTGAAATACCTACCTATCTAGAAAGAGAGAGAAGAAATAGGCGGGTACCCAACCATCCATACTCCTCACTGGATGTTGGAAAAAACATCTCCTGTGTGACAATGTAGGTTTTCGGAACATAGTGCTCAACATTGGTGGGGTGAGTATGGAAATCCCAATAATATACAAGTATATATGTATAGTATTAGAAACTCAAGCCCAACCTATGGGTTCTCAAACAAATAATCAACTCACAAAACTTTCACCTTTTATCTGATCTCCAAATGCATTTATTATTATCTCTAACGGTCATTTTTGGTGGTAAAGAGCCCTGACAAGTGGCTTCACATTCCCTATCTATTTTACAATAATTAATTTCCTTATTTAGAATTAACCACCTTAGATCACCAAACCCATCCTTATATTTCATAAACCACATTCATCTCATTAAACAACCAACCCGTTCCATTTAAACATTATTAAATAGTCATTTATTTATTCAATCAGTCCTCGAGCATCTAGAATAGTATAATAACATTTAAAAAACATAAAAACATGCCATTACATTTCCACCCAAACCATGACAAAAAACCATCAAATTTCCATCCCACAAGAATGACCAAAAAAATATACTCTCACCACACCTTAGGAATTACCAAACAATCCATCATCTACAAAAGCATGGACAAATAAAAAATCGGCCCCACAAAAAATCTAAAACACCGTCAATCCACAAGCAAGATCAAACAAATCATCTGCCCCACAAGCCCCAACCACACACTTCACAACACATTTTGATTATTTTTCAGATTTAAAAAGGTAAACTTATCACATCCCACATTGATTCATTGTGGAATTAATACACAAACCAAAATCATGGGGAAAACATTTCATTATCGATGTATATATAATTAAACAATTTCCCTTTATGGTGATTTTAGAACAAGAAGATCTTGAAATTGTTCCAAAACACGTGTTAAATAGTCAAAACAAATCCAGAAATGTCAATAATGTTTAGCTGCGTGTTAATCCCATACAACCCATCAAATCACTATAATAATAAAGCTATAATACATCCAAACCAACCACCTTAGGATTAAAATTCAACTTAACCAATTTACTTATCTTCAATTAAACAAGCATAACCATATCTCATAGGTAAACAAAACCAAACCCTTCTGCATGATACACAATAAGAAGAAATGAGGTAAATTCTACCTCAATTAATCTCTCCAACATGCTTTACACCACAGGGTAAAGAAGTAATCTCCCAAAAACCACAACCTATACCACGAAAATGGGGGTCAAAAATGATAAACAAGTACACCCCAAACCAATGAAACACCACCACAATGGATCCCGAGGAGAAGAATAGAAGAATACATGGGATAATGATAAGATAATTCACCATGGATTGATAATATATCATTAATGAACAACCACACGGATCAACAGATCAAATAGTTACGAATAGGGTTTGGAGAATATCTCAGGGTGCCTAGCGCTCACCCAAAATGTGAGGAAGAAGAAATCACGACTAAATAAATGATGGTTCCACTGGTAAATAATTTTAAAACTATATTGGGTTGGGTTATTACATGTCATTTCATAACCTTTCAAATTGTATAATATATGATGATTGGTTTCTGTAGAAAAAGTACATCGACTCTTCATTATATTATTTATTTTTAAACTCTGAAATATTACACATCATGAAACTCTATTTCATTACATGTAAATTTTGTAGACATCATGGAACCCTCTATAAAATATGTGAAACCGATTTTCACTTCATGTAATCCACTTACAGGCTGTGCAATCTCCATACTTTCTGCCTTTAGAAACTGAAAATCTACAGACACCCTTCGACCTTCTTCCAAACACCTCCAATAACCAAAACGTGAAAGGTAATGGACCGATAAGGCACATAACATTAAATAATATAATTATTAAGAAAATAAAACATGAAATGATTTAAAATGAGGGGTTTAAAGTAAATATTCCCTTACAATGAGGAGGTCATCTAACAAAATACTTTTACATCAAAAATAATATTATTTCTTTTATGAGAAATTATAAAATTAATATTTTTGAAACATTTATAAATATTATTTTTATATTCTAAAAATAATTTTTAAATAATATTATCTTTTATATCTTTGGGTAATTTTTTTTCGATATTTCAGAATAAATATTTTTTCTATGAATAGGGAAAAATAACAATTTTTTAGAAATGTGAAAGTTTTTTTAATAAGTTACACAATTTAAAAGTCCCATTATTTTTTTTGATTTGGTAGTAAAAAATAGTATTATTTTTTATTTTTATTTGATCATATGAATTTTTATTAGTATTTAAATATAGATTTTAGTATAAGTATATTTTATGGCTTAATTTTTTTGAATTCTATATTAATCTGAATAATACATCTCCATTTTAAATATTTAAAATAAAACCTAATGAATAATGATTTTAATAAAATTAATATATTATATATCTATAAATATGAATTAAAATTCATGTAATATAGTATCATCTTATGATTCAAAAGATAATAAAATGTTAAGGTCTTATGATTTAATCACATTTTTAGTCCGTATTTTTTATGCTTGAATTCATCTTAAAAATTATATTTGATAATTTTATAATGAACCCATTTAATGTTATTATACTATATTTATGTATTAAATTTTAAATAAATATCACAATTTTACACCCATAGGAAGTTAATGTAATTGAGAAAATGTTTTTATGAAAATCAATGTTTCTTTCTCCCTTCAGTTGAAAATACTATTTCATTCCAACTACATGATTTCAAAAAATATAATAAATAATTTTTTCAATACACTATGATGAATTTTTAATTAAATTAGGAACAATTTTTTACATAAAAAATATTTTTTAAAATAATCCTCCAATCATTTTATGGCCGAGGAATCCTTTGACTTTTATTACTAAATATAAAAGCAATGTTTTATAACTTATATATAATACACAAAAATAACCACCATAATTTTAATTTATTATTTCATTATATATTTCCATATATCATTAAAAATTATTTTATTCTCACAATATTTTTTGAATTTATATTTTTCAAATGTAATTTTCCAAGAGGAAAATCTATTTTCCTCAACTTTTTTATCTTTTAAAAAGCATTCCTATTCATCAATTACAAAAAACATAAATGTTATGGAATTATTTTTAAAAAATAAATATATATACCTTAAATATATACATTTTGTGCACTTATTTCCTTTGAGAGGTAATACGTGTGTTATTATCATGTATAAAATCCCTTCATTATGAAATTTCAATTGATTTGGATATGAAAAAAGATTCTGTAACCCACTTTCTTCAAATAGGTATTTATTATTTTATACCTCATGATTTTTTTGGAGAAGATAAATCATGAACATGATATGATGGTTGTAGCCATATTAACTCCAATGAATTTAGTAAATTATTAGCCTCATGAGATTTCATGAATTGGAAAATAGAGTAAAGCTAATTCATTATGGATTTTTATCAACCCTATGACATTGTATTTAAAGTTAGCCCTCACTCAAAATTATTTCATGTTTTTTATTGATTCCACATTTCCTATTATTCAATGATATTATGATATAATTTTATTTATGTTATGATCCCATCTTATTAATTATAATCCATCCCTTTTTTGATATAATATTATACTTTTACCTCACATTTTATGACTCCATATCATGTTTATTCCTTTACTGGTATTTTTACCTCACCCTTTTTTAAGTATTCCTTGGTTATCCCTTATAGTTTCCATAACTCTATAGGATTTAGGATCTCATTATATAGAATAAAATAAAAATTAATTACTTTAGACTCACTTTATTTTACTGTCAAGCATGTATTCCAAATAGAATAAGCATTAGAATCATTGGGTTGTAATTAATAGATGTTTTTGATAAAAATAATTTATTATATGTGTAAAAGGCTTGGGTATCTACATTTTATATCAGATAAATATATTATTTATCCATTATAAACAATTATGGGAAAAAATTAGTGATAAATATGAGGATAATTATAATGATAATTCAATGTATAGAAAAAACATAGAATTTTCGTGAAGTTTAGAGTGAGTGGTTTCGAAGAAATTACATACTTATCTGAATACTATAATTGGATGTGGATCTAGAAAAATTGTACCAAGGTGTAATAACACTAAAAAGTAAATATAATGATAGAATAAATCTTTAAATGTTGATCTTTAATGAGAATTTATGCAAACATGGTTTAGTACTCTCGGTTGATTTAATTTTTAAATTCACAGACTCTTTAAAAACCATCATAAAGGACATGAATATATGATAATCATGGATGGTCTAGGACAAAATTATAGTGATTTTGGTTGATTAGATTAATGATGATAAGTCTAATATTGATCACAATTTTAATTGTATTTGGAATGACAATAATGATTAAGAGAATTTTAGTAGACATATATCATAATATAACTCTTGTATTTATTATGGGATTTAGAAAAACATTATTTAAGGATGAATTCTTTATATTTTATAAAAAAAAGTTTAATGGTATTGGTAAACCTTAGGGTTTATCCTATAACTGATATAAAGGGAATAATATTAAATTGTGAATATTTGATGTTTCTGGAAATAATATCCCTATTTAAAACAACAGTGGTTTTAAAATGATTTGATGATCAATATTCTCTTTGGTATTTTCATTATTATTTTTGGAAGATTATTAGAATTATTATTTTAGAAATAGTTCAAACCCTAATTTGGGGAAAAAATCATCAAATCTATTATATTACTGGGGCATGAACCTAGAGCTGAAAGGTGACATGGGTTTTGTTTCTAACATAGGCTTATCTGATATAATGGTTATTATGACATTGCATTTACATAAATAGTTTGTCTCTTAAATATTTATTAGAATTTGGGAAACACATTATAGTATCAAATAATTTTAATTTTTATGTAATTAATGACATTATAGGATATATTTTATTGGTCTAAGGTATATATAAACACTAGGTTTAACATAATTAATTAGTTGGGATGAAAAATATTAGGTTTTTTTAGATGTAACCTAAATTGTATGGGAAATATTATGAGGTTAAATTCTTACTTTAGGTCGTGGTTGTTGATGTTATTTAGATATAGTTTAACATATTTAAAGAATGATCTATATTAAACATTTGGTTTTAATGTTTATTTTTTTATTAATAAATACATATTAATTTTTGTTAATATCATTCCTTATGTTAACCATTTTAGTTCTATTTAAGAAAATAGGAATATGCTTTCAATATTTTATGAATCTTATGATCCGTTAAAAAAATATTAGTGCAGTAAAAATAAAAACAATTAATATTTGATATTTATTCTTTAGGCTAAGAGGTGAAGTAAAAATTGATCTCAACCCAATGAAATGATGAAATCATGCTTATTTAATAAAAATATATCAAGAAATTGTATTTTCTAGTGTTATTTATCTAGATAAAAATCATCAATCAACTCTATGAAAAGGATGATGAAAAAATATTTATCCTATGATATTTATAACTAGTTATTCCATGGTATTTTGACACATTTTATATTTATGGTTTTGTGGTCATTAACTTTCTCTTGAATATTCAATTTAATGTCATCAATGATATCTATCACAATACATAATTATTTATGAATTTCTTCCATGTCCATAATTTCACATCCTACTATATTTATCTGACTTGAAATTGTAGATACGTTGTATTCCATATGACCATGGTATTTCCATTTTCCCCTTTTTATGTGAATGTTTTATTAACTAATTTTAGGATATGGGTTTTCCATAATGAAATTTTAATATTCCATGTTTTTAATTCCTGAGCACAATTTTAAATTCTGAGGGAAAAAAATTATTTTACAGAGTAGAATGTGAAACCTAAATATTTTAAAAGAACACTATCCTTGATAGAATATTTAACCAGAAAAACAATGTTTAAATGAACGATGTTATAATCTTAAAATATTTTTATTTAAATGTGAATTATATAAATTTGACATTTAATTAATGGGTATGAATAGATTTAATTATTTATGAAATAATTAAAGAGGTCCTAATAAGTATAAATCTATTCTCATATTCTTAATAAATAATGAGGCAATGTTTATAAATATCTAATATTCCAAAAAAACACTTTTCCTTGAAAAATAAGCTTTATTGCTTTTTGTTAGAAAATATTATAATAAATCTTTTTAACTTTTTTAAACACTTTTTAATAAAATGATCATAATTTTTAAAATAATAATATCAATATTAACTAAGGGTGAAATTTTGGGAATATTCGGAACATATTGATTTTTCAATGAATTGGGTAAGATTAACATTTTTAAAAAATCTGTCATTTCTTTTCTATAAATTAATTAATTGAAAATCTACATTTTTTATTTAATATAATTAAAAAATAAAATTATTATTAATTATATTTATTTAATATAAGTAGTTATATTTAAATCTTATTTATAATAAATTTTAATATAAGTTTATTTTTAGGATTCAAAACACATTATTCTGAAAATTATTTTAAATTACACACTATTTTTTCATATTTTAAATTAAAATAACCAATAATAAATAATGATTAAAATGAAAATCAATTATTACATATATTTAAATACTAATTTAAATTCATTTATCTATTTTTTACTTTTTATATATTTTTTTAAAATAAATTATTATGTAAAAAAAAGCTTTTATTGAAAAACCGATTTTTGACATGTATATGGGTATTAAATTAAATTATAATATGACACATATGGGATTTTAATTTTATATAATTTAGTTAATATTATTATTCATCATATATAATATTTTATAATAATTTCCACAGACTTTTTAGACATAATAAAAAGTAAAACTGTAAAGAATATTTCCATATTAAAAACAATTAAAGAGGTAATAGTTAGAGACCATAGTGGTAAAGAGGATAAAATATTTAGAACAAGTTTATTTTTAATTTTATAGATTTATATGAAATATAAATCTCTAATAATGATTTTTTTTTCAATTTTGGAGGCACTTCGAATGAGAGTGACTTCTTATTATTGATACGTTTGGGATATTTACAAAAATGCCACTCCTCCTCTCTTTTAAAAGGGAACCCCTCTCATACCACTTTCACACCCCGTAATACAATTGGTTCATAAAGTAATTTCATAAATAGCTTCCTTAATTCCCTACCATAATCCAAATATCCTTTTTTTGAATATAAATACATTCTAAGAAGAATTTTGGAATAATCTTATAAAGGTTGTTTGAAGAAGTTGCAACATTTATAACTGAGCATCCTTATTATATTTATTCAGCCACATATTAAATAATATAATAAATCATGATAATATTATAAAATAATTATATCAATTATAATAATATGTATTTAAGTATATTTAATAAAATAAATCCATCTCCACTTCCATCAAATGAGAAGAGAAACCATTAATACTATGTAAGATAGACCATCACATCGCAAACCACTGTTATTCATCTTCTATCATCACCTATCACATTTATTAGAAAATATTTATTGGAAATTTATATTTTATTAAAATGAAATATTTTTTATTCTAGAGATTTTTTATATTACATAATTTATTACCTTTCTATTCATTGAAAATGATAACATCGTTCCTCAATACGACGATCTAGTACCTCGTGAAGCAATATGATTCATTTATTTTGATACAAAATCACATGGATGGTATTTTTAAGTATATTTAATGAAATAATATTATATTTACTAAATAATAAATATTATTCAAATATAAAAAATCTACTTTATTTATATCATGATAATTGAAATGGAAGAATTATTAATCCTTACGTACAACCTACCATCTCCATGATGTTAACTTACTTTAATTTCCATAAACATGTTTAATGATTGGTTTTAAAAGTATAATATATATATATATATATAATATTATTATTACTTGATTATTATTCTAGATATGATATAATGAATTTCACTTTTACAAAGGTCAACAAACTGATGTTGTTTAGAAATTACGAATATAGTGTCCCCAAAACACTTGATGTGGATATAACTAATTAAGTAATTAAATATGTCATTAAAATAAATTAGGTATTATTTTTTAAGTATCAAGGATTATACATGGAAAGGTTTTTCTATAAAAATAATATTAGATTTAGGTTTATTATATAGGATATAAAAGACATATATGAAAATTTAGGACTCAATAAAAGGGTTTTGGTCTCAAAACATCCTTCTCTCGGATACATGTTATTTTATACACCAAATTTATTTTATATGGTTTATGTAATGAAAATTTATGTATTTTATAATGAATAATTAATACATAAAGTTATTTTAAATTACAATTAACTTACTTTATTCTTGGGGGTCATGATTCAAATGTCACCAATGTGGCAAGGTTTTATGCTTCAATATAATTTTTAATCTTGATTTATTATGCATGATTCCAATTGAAGAAAATTAATTAATAATTTTCTTATAAATCCTATTAATTTTATTTGAGTAAATTTTTATATATTAAATTTTCAAGAAATATTACCTTTTCACTCTATAATAAATAGAAAAATATAGAGAAAATGTTTTTATGAAAATCTAACTTCACTTATCTCTTCAGTCGAAAATCAATTTTCCATCCAAATACATGTTTTCGAAAAAAATAAATAATATTTCTAATAATCTAAAATAATTTAATACTGATATTATGACCCATTATTTACATAAAAAATGGTTCAATCTAATCATTCCATTATTTTCCAAATGAGTAACTTTGTGACGTTTCTTACAAAAAGTGAATGGAATGTTTTTTTAACTTATACAACATGTACAAAATTACCCACCAAAATTTTCATTAAAGCTTCCATAATATGTTTCCAATGATATATTCAAAGAAAACTATTACCAAATATTTTGTGAATTTATTTTTTTTAGAAGTAATATTCAATGTGACAAGGTTATCTTCATTAAAAATTATTTTTATATTTTTAAAAGTTCATATATTCATAAATGAAAAAACCTATAATTTAATGGAATGATTGTAATTTATATATATATTGAATATATTACATTATCACTCTCGAATTATTTTATTTTGGTAATACATTTCGTATTCGCATTTCTCAATGTATTCATGAAGGATTTTATTTTATTATGATATGAGGTATGATTTTGTAACACATTTTCATTTCATAGGTTATTAATATGTATATTTTGTATGATTGATTTGTTTTTGTGGGACCCATAAATCATAATCATGTTATTATGGGTGTTCTCATATAGTTATCCAATGCATAGGGCTAGGCTTTAGTCTAATGAGGCATCAAGTATGGGATTTGGGATTAAACCTAGTCAAGTAATGTACTTTTTCCACCAATTTATATTTTCTAGGTTGTTATAATTAAATCATGTTTATGCCATGTTATGTAATTATTTCACACCAATATCACATGTTTGATTTTTATTTTACTATAAAAGTAATTGT
Organism: Viscum album; assembly: GCA_963277665.1. Classification (NCBI taxonomy): domain Eukaryota; kingdom Viridiplantae; phylum Streptophyta; class Magnoliopsida; order Santalales; family Viscaceae; genus Viscum; species Viscum album. The sequence continues at coordinate 177,851,724 of OY728164.1, forward strand.
AGACTATATATCACACATTAATTTCTATTGAGAATATTTTTTGGTGATTTTAATCCATTTCATGAATAGATTTTTTTGTAATATTTTCATGTAGTTAATATAGATATATATTGGGTATTATAATTTATTTTTAAATAACAATTAATTCCAGTTATTAGTTTTAAAATATTTATACATGATCATTATTGAGCCATTTTATAATAGATAATGGTATGTGTGGAAAAAATTAAATGTTTAGAAATATGAATGTTTATATATGTATTTATGCATTGGAATTAAAAGAGGTATATTATAAATTAAATTGGATTTGAATTTATGAGATATTTAAAACCCATCAAATACTAATGTATTTATTATTATTTCTATAAAAACCCGCATCAATACCCTGATCGTTCAATATGGATAACCATAAAAGTTAGTATCATGAGGATGGTATTAAGGAAAAATTATATATTTTTTTTTATTTTTTGATAAATATTTCAAATATGAAATCATGATTTTAGTTATATTTTCACACATAAATTATAGGTAAAAAATGTATTGGATTTACAATAGATCACTAATATTGTATAGAAAATAATGTTTCCAAGCCTACACTCAATGAATTATATATGAAATAATTGAAATGATAATCTTTAGTAAAAACTATATATTGAGTATAATGATGAAGTATATTCAAAATGTAAAGAAACAAGGTACTAAAAAGAGGTGATTCTATTTTTATTAATGAATCTATTCATCTACAATTATAATAAACATCATGTTTTTGTCTTTATAATTTTATAAACAATTGTTAATTCTAGGTGAATTTGTTAAAAAGAAAAAATAACTAGAAAATTTTATGAAATGAGGTTGAATTAAATAAATTTTATTTCCCTATTGAATGATCATTTTGTGAAAAAAATGTAATTATTTTCTAATTTAGACCTTATTTTGAAAAAAAATTCAATATATTATTTCTCATACCCACGTACTTCATTTAGTGATGGTATTCATCACTTTCATGTTTTAGAACCTTAAATAGAAAACCATTCTCTATAGATAAACTATTATCACTCTAAATATAGTAGTGTTTTACATTTACAAAGATAATAAAACATTAAAAAGATAGGAGGGAAACGAAAATATCCTCAATGGTGGTGAAATCTCTATAAAAATACAATTTATTTAATTAGTATATATAATTTTAATATATATATATATATTATATTTTTGTTAATATTCTAATACATTTGTTAATGAAGTAAATTATTTGGGGGAGGATAAAGGGTTTGTTGATGTCAACCTCACTTAAAAAGAAAGAAATAATGTGGCTCAGTCTTTGTCATTCAAAACAGAAATGGAATATCCCAATCATTAATGCGCTATAATGATTGTAGATATAAAAATGGTAATGGACCTATTTGAAGATAATGTAAATATTTAAAGTACATAGTTTGATATCATTTATTACCCTAGATAATTTAAAATAGTATAGGATGAATTTATGATTACATAATTGATATGAGTATAGAAATTCCCTCACCGATCGATGATGGGCAAAATTATGTTCTCGATTCACTATCCCTGTTGATTATATTCATGTCCCATCTTTAAAGGAACAATTTTTTTCATTTTTATGTTAATTTTTAATATTCTTAAAGACACAAATAAAATATTATAAATTATCTTCCAAAATAGACTATTTTCTTCCATGATAGTGGGAGAATATATGTGGGATAGTCCTCAAGGAATATTAAAGGTCATTATCAAATATCATTATTTTCCCTTATTTGAGATGATAAATATATGATTATTGAAATAATATTACTTTTGTGATTCCATGATCATCATATAAGAAGATTGATATGTCTATGGGTCTACTACCCATGTAGTTTTTTGAAGAGTGTCGGTAGTGAAGAAGAACCCTTAATATATACTTTTACTTTTTTTTAATGTACAAATATGTATATATTGGAACTCACTAATTTAATATGTCAGATTTTTTTCAAGTACATGTACACAAACAAAATAACATGCTTGTGCATTTATGTGAAATATTTTTAATTATTGGAAGGATTACAAAGTATGATTAGGGCCTTCTGGGTACTAAAGTACATGAATCAATGGGTAGATCCCCCATCCATATCACTTCTATTTCAATATTCATATATGTTTCACCCTTAGTATATCATTAAGAACCATCGACACATGAAATGATTCAGAACACCCTGAATCCAATAAATCCCCATTTGGATAATATTGATTATTAATGTAACCTAATTAGGTAGGTAGATCAAAATAAATATTAATTTTAATAAAAATTAGATAACATAAGGCATGTTTTATTTGTTTTATGGATTTGTACCTCCTTATCATTAACATCCATGATAATTGAATTTCTAGGAATATAGTGGACTCATTTTTTTAATATAAATCACAATAATAAAATTTCATTGGAAATTCATATATATTGAATATATGATTTATCCAAAATATTATTCGGATACTAATATACTAAGGTTATTAACATATCACAGTGATGATCATTTTGGTTAGCGGGGATACAAACTTGAATCCTATGAGTGGAGGATCAATTATTGAGGTCCCTTGTTATTGATGAAGTTGTATAATGATACATTTTGATGACTTCATTGTCATATTCAATTTTATAGGTAGGTAGGTTATACTATGTGTGGTATTGGTAATAGAAGTTTTTCTCTCTAAATTTTATCTTGTTACTATAAAATAATTGGAAACCTATTAGAAAATTTTAAATTTTTCGTTATACCACTATCTAGAATATTGACCTAAAAGTTATAATTCATATATTCATTTCATTTATTGATTACAATGATTATTAATGATTTTATTAAAAAATTTCTTGGCTATCTATAGTTATTTAGTAAATATTTATACATCTTACCACCACCGTGAGTTTACTATGCTGAGACTACAATGCCATGATATAGTTTTTTAATACCATAGAAATTTTAATGGATTTAATGTTCCTCTATATCAAATGTATGATCAATGGTGTCAGTTACTAAATTAACTACTAAATGATGTTTTGGTGGTATTTTATATAATATTTACATTTCGTGAATGAAAACACCTCCATATTTTGAAGAATTAAATTTAGGTAATTATTAAATTGGTGCGTCAATTAATGGTGTGTCACCCTCTGTGGTTGTGTCTGGTTAGTTCTCAAATTGATACATATGTTCTACAATATATGTTACAAAATATTATTAGGGTTCTATTTTCTAGTGTATAAGCCTAGGATCAATTTTACCCTCCTTACATATATATATCTTAATGAAGATATTTATGAGAGAATTTATTTTTATAGAGAGATTATTAATTAATTACTTATATAAGCTATAATCCATGATCGAGCTCTATATATTATTTGGAAGTTATTTTCAAATTGTTAATGTTTAAAAATTTATAACAAATTAAAAATTGTGTGGAAAAATTGAAATAATAATTTTTTTTACTTTTCTATATAATTATGAATAAAAATGTCTAGATTTAGTTTTTTTTTAAAATTGTAGTTCCCTAATGTGTATTTTTATACTCACCCATATATTAGAGCATATGTAGTGATGAACTCATTGTGTGAATTTTTCCTGAATATTGAGGATATAATTGCAGTCGCTATGAAACCATCATTTCTACATTGGGGTGATATGGTTGACTATTTTTGAGGTTTCCATGATTTGAATATCACATTATTTTTTTGTTTTTCTATTGTTTTTAATTTATAAAAATTCATGCTATCTAGTGTGATATTTATTTATCATTTTTAACTTGATTAAGAATTCAACATTCTATCATCCGTAAATATAATTTTTATAGTTTTGTTTCTTATATTCGTTTATTTATATTTTTTCATTGACAGTTTCTTAATTTTTCAATATATTTAACAAAAAATGAATCACCTATTTTTTCAATTCCATTTCCATTTTAGCCACCAAACCATGAACAAATAGATTCATTCTTAGGTAGGTAGATCCGACCTTATCACGAAGTCGAATAGAATCTTAAAATCATTAGGTAATGATATATTGAAATTAAAATAAGACAAATCATCTTGTTATTCCATGAATATGTAAAACAAAATGATTATAAATAATAAAAAATTAAATTTAAGAAATTCAAATAATTATTAAAAAATATATTTTATAATAATATGAGCATTAAAATAATATGAGAAATCAAAAAGAAAAATCTAAATTAAAATTACAAGGGGATTAAATTCAAAAGTAAATTAAAAGACCACAAACATGACGTCCTTTTCCAAATATTTCTCTTTAAAACAATCAAAGCAATTATAACTTTGGAATAAAAGGAAACCATTAGATATATAATAGACATTTTGAGAGATGAATAATCAAGTTTCATGAATGAACTTTATTGAAATATGTGTATTTGTATATAAGAGTGAATATGGTATAAAAAACCATTGGATAGGTGGTAGTCTAATACATTATCCCTATATATATTCTCACTAGTAGTACATGTATCTAAAAGCTATATTGAATATTTTATTATAAGAAGTGGAAAATGTATTACAAATAAAATATTTGACATAGAATAATCAAAGAATATTTTTTTATAAATGGATAAAAGGATTACAATTAATTTTTTAAAATAAATCTAATTTAAATTAATTTATTTATAATTTATTATATTTGTAACTTTAAGAATTTATTTTTATTAAAATTGATTTAAAAAATACAGATTTTTTTGGTGAAATTAGAAAATAACTTCGAATGAATAAAAAATTATTATCAGAAAAAGTCTTGTGATTCAAATTTGAAGAAATATGTTTTATTAAAAAATATTACATTAGTTGAGTGTGAAATTTAATAAAATATAATATATATTACAAAATAATCTAATATTTGTGGAATTATTATTAATAGGATATAAATAAGAATAATATAATTTCTGGTTTAAAAGTAATCTTTTGTAGAAAATAGTTTTTTAAATTATGATTTCTATTTTTTAAAATCTTTTTATCACTTTTAGAAGATGAATAAAATAAAAACTATATTAATATTTTAAATTATTAAAAAAATCATGAAATCATGTCAATTTAGCATTTTTGTAAAAACAAAAGTTGTTGAGGTAAAAAGTGAGTTAGCATGGAAAAATATAAAATGAAGTAAATTATTTTAAATTAAAAAATAAATGACAATAATATATTAAAAAAATTACATATATAAATTATTTTCATGGTGTAATTAATGAATTCCCTTTATTGTTTTCATCTTGGGATTAATATTCCATATAAATTTACATTTTGTACACCATATAGTATTGTTATTTATAGAAATGAAACTCAAACACACCTATAGGGTGACCCTTCCTCTACCTAACTAAAATAAATTATACCATCCAATTCGCATTAAATATCATCATATGTTTCCTCTCCTAATTCTCACTACTATGTTTTCAAGACTATTTTTCTATAAGGGGATCTAAATCCTTCATTATAGAGGAAACCATTTCAAGATGGCATAGATTCATCAATGTTTGTATCTAGTTTATCTCCCTATTTTTAAATTATATTATCATCTCCACTCTTCTAAAATATGATTTTCCTCTATAATTGTGTTTTAATAACGTCAATACACTTATTTAAAAGTGATATTACTATAATATAACTCTATATTCTTACACTTTCATTAAAATAACATGTTTCTATTTTAGGTTAATTCATTCACCTATATGAATGCTTCTATACTATTTTCAATATTTTAATAATGGATATGTATAAAAAATAAATTATTATAAAATGTGATATTAAATATTAATTTATGATTTTATTATGGTTACAAAAATAAAAATAAAAAATTGAGGATCATTATAAAGTAATTCATTGTCATCAGTAAAATTATACAAAAACATTAATTTTTTGAATTTAATTATTACAAAACATACATATAATATGATATAAATGAAATTGGGAATATATAAATAATTATAAAAATGCAATTTTATAGCCCTAAATATTATATTTATTATGAACCTATTATAAAATTATGGTGATTTCCTCATTATATGATACAATTTATGATACAATCAAAATTATTAGCATCAAGATATTGAAATAAAATATAAATATTCAATATGTGTGTAAAAATAATAATTTAACTGTATAGAATTTAATTTATATGAATATGGTTTTAAATAATATACTTATACTGTTATGAATACTATAAAATAGGCTAACAATCTTTTTGGGGGTTCATGAGAGCAGGTAAGGGTTTCTCCCTTTATTTTTCTACTTAATGAAGATTATCAATTCCTAAAAATCCATTTGAAGAATATGATTAAAATTCACATATAATCTGTAATTTTTCTTGTCTAATGTATATCATTCTTATTTAAATTTATTTTTACTATTTTTATCTCATATACATATATTTGACATGAAAATATTTTTTTATGTGAAATATTTATTACATATACTTTTTATTATGGAATATATCACATAAATTTACATATTATATATATTTTATATTTTATTTAGTGATCTATACATTTATGGTTAATGAATTTCAAATTAAAATAACTTTGAAATAATTGAAAAAGTGAGAATGAAATCCTTTTTAACTGTTATCTTTTATGTTTTCCCACACAGTTAGTACCGTCAAACAATTTAATTTTAAATTACGTTAAATAAATCCATTTAATTTCTTATTAATAAAATATGATTCAAAATATTTTTTACCTTTCTTTTTACGCTTTCAAAAACATTTATTCATATTATTTGAATATTAAAAAATAAGAAAAATTAAAGGATGATTTATTTTAAAAGTTGAAAGAATTTCTTATCATCTTATAAAGGGTTTTAAAACAATATCAATATGAATAATTTATTTTTTCTTCATTGGTTATATTTTTAAATAGAACCATACAATTTCATTATTTAGATATATTAATTTTATGACATATATATTTTCCTGTAATTTATTTCATTGTCATATGGAAACAATTCAATGACATATTCTTGATGTTTTTATATTCTCGTGGGAAAAATATGAATGGTTTATTATTATTTTATGGGAGGTCTAAAAATTATGTATTCCCATAATACATTTTTCAAATCATTATATTTCACTAGAGATTATGTTGTATGACATAAGATTTTTTCATAGTCTACTATATTATGTGACATGTTTTTGAACTATGTGATGATGTCCTTGACTATGATCCTCAGTATAAGATATAATTTTCTATGATCATTCTGGGGCCACATTTCTATTTCATAAAACATTTCTATGATATATTCAAATGTTATTCCAATAAAATTATATAATGATTCATTTTTATAATTCTTATTCTTTTGTGTCTTATTTCATAATTTTATGATAATATAATCTGGTTATGTTCTTATACCCACATGTTCATCTTATTCACACCTATTATCATTATTATGGTCTTTGATAATTTTACAAGAAATATCTCATATTTGTTTACCCCTTACTAGGAATCTATGACCTCCTTTTAATTACATTTCCATTACCGAGGTAAAAAAGATGATTATTATTTATGATATTTCTAAAAGGTTATCATGAGTGTGTTTTTTTATTTCACTGGGATATGTAGAAGAATTATTGAAAAATATGTGGGTTTATATTTAATCACCAAATATGATAAACCATTGGGACCTTGGTGTCTGTTTTATTTATGAGTTCTAATGGATAATAGTGTATATGAAGAAAACCTATATGTAAATTAACTTTGGGTCATCTATGTGAGTCAGTTGTTGCATAGAACAGGTGATTAGACTATACATATCTAATGATTTATTTCTATGATTTTGGGATGATGTATATCAGGATTTGTTTCCATTCATCGAACTATTAAAACCAAAAATGACAGTTCTATCTCATAAATTTTATAAATAATCTCCAATAAATTTTAAAATTATTTGAGTGGATTGATAGTATAACATAGGGTATATTTCGGTTTCTACATTCCTTATATTTTTTTTCTAATTTATGGGTTTAGTGAATTATTATTTTTATAGGAGAAACCTATTATTAGATAGATATGTACATGAAATTTCATTCACATGTTTAGAATTTATCACATTGTAATATTATGATTCAAGAATGAATTATAAATTCTTTATAAATATAGAATTTCATTGAATATTGATTCACTGGGATGTTCAAATTTATGATATATCAAATATTCACCAATTACAATGCCACTGATGGTTGATATAGGGGGATGATAGAGACTCATTCCATGTACTCATGCATGAGGTACCTATAACTAAAACTATACTAATGACCAACCCTATAATAGTTTATATGATATATTATAGAGTATAGGTATTAAATTTAGACATGTTCGGGTTTCCACCTATATATCGCTATAAGAATCATATAATGATGTTAAAAAATTAGCTGAATAATTTTAACAAAATAATTTATATGTTTTAAATGAAAGTATCATTGATATGTTTTTTGGATAGTCTTTTTTGACAATGTGGTGAGAATGTGGATGGAAATGATCCCATGACTCAAGAGAAAATTTTCAGTGGCATCGAGGGAGTTTAATTTTTTTTGAAAATTATCATTGTTTCTTATCTCCAGTTTCTGATTACATTCTAAAAATCTGAAATTTATTATCTGTTTGTTTAATTATTATAGAGAACACCTCTGAATTTTGGGATAAATTATGTTTACATCAAGATATGTTGAGTAATAATATTATAGGGAATAAAAAATTTGATCATGGTATACAAAAAGGTATATTGTTTTTTATTTTACAACTTTCTCCCTTGAATTATTCCATGGTTGAAGGATATTTGGTTAATATGGATATATTCTTAGTGGATCCGTTATAAATTGTGGAACCATGATCAAGTTTCCTTTACATTCAAGAAATCATAACTCATAAGTTAAAATAATTTAAATTAATCATAATATATGATATTGAATCCAAGTTGTGTTTTCCCTGGAATTCTTACCATAGGATGGTCAATAAAAATATAAGACTAACTATATGGAATAAACTATTTCTGATGAAATCTGTTAATGGAAATATTAGGGTCTATTTTATTATAGACAATGAATATGTAAATGGATTATAGAATAAGAGTATAATGTTGAATGATCTTTTTCTATGGAAAATGTAAATATATTAAACCATACATGAATAGATACAAATTACATGATTTCCCAAACTAGAATATAATTTAGTAACTCTGTTATCTCTCAAGATCAAATAAGATAATGACTGATTGATAAATAGCTGAGATTATGTTCAAGAACATGGGAAGAGATACAAAGTTATGAAAATTTTTTCTATATACCCGACCAAAACTATGTCTGGATTTTCTTGAAAAATATATTTCAAGAGAACGATAATTTGAATTTAGTCTGATAGTTAACGGTATAGTTGGAAAAAAATTCATTATGAGTAGTTCAATTAAAATTTTACAATTTTATTAACAGTGTTATATTATTTACGTTTATTTTTTTATTTGGTTTTAATATAATGGGGGAAAACTAATTATATGTGAAATATAATTGTAAATGATTAAAATCATTTTATGAGGAAATAATTATAGATTATTTATTAGAAAAATATTTTCCTATTGTATAATATTAATAAAAATAGTTATCTTATTGGGGCCATATTTTTTACCTTTTGATGGGGAATTATGTGTATTTTATTAGATGTATTCCCATTAATATAGTATTTCCTATATGATAACTATCAAGAAAAAAATACCATATTTCATTTCTATACTATTGATATGAAATAACATGATTTAAATTTATGGGGAAATAAATTATCTTTTTAGATATTTTGATTTGGTTATTAAAGGGTGGTATATAGATACTATACTATTTTGAGAAGAATTGGGGTAAATTTTTTTGATTTATTTTTCTCATTTAAAGTTAAATATTAGAGACAATTTTTGTTTCTAATATTATTCTATAAATTAAGTATGTGATATTGAAAAATGGTGAAAGTTATCATTATTTATTTATATGTGTAACTTTTTTTTATATTTATTGTCCAATTGAAATTCAACAAGATCAATTTCATACAAATAAATGATTATCATCATTTTATTGGTGACACAATTTTTATATAAATTATTTCATTGACAATCACTCTTCTTCAAAAACATATTATTCCAAATACTTTTCCACTTTTCATATTTTTTTTAGTGTTTTTTGAAAATTATTTCTATGGGAGACCTAATGCATGTTTTTTGGAATGATAATCCTTCACCATCTACTATTTTTATCATGGGGTTTTATCAACCTAGTTTTTATGTTCCATTGATCGAGTCTTATATTAGTCGTTTTTAAATGGTTCTCAGTAGTGTTCAATGTCCTTTGAAATCATCAAAAATACCTTTCCATTTACTTTAATGGATTTATCCACATTCCCATTGGAATTTACTTTCAAAGTATTTCAATGTTCATCTAGTATTTTTTCTCTCTATCATGTGTTCCATTGTTTTCATTTCATACATTCTTGTTCCTGGAGTTTTTATCCTTTGATAATTAGTATTATTATAGAGTTTACATGTATATTGATATTATATCTTCCAATAATTTTTGATAATTAGTTATCTATGGTCTATTGAAAGAGATAAAAACAATCACATTACCTAATTATTCATCATTGTAATTTCCCACCACATGCCCATTTATATATTCGATGTTTCTTTCATAGTGCTCATCATTTAGAAAAGAATATCTTATTGATATCAGTGATGCATCCTCATAACATTTAGTTTCCTTATTAATTATTATGGACATTTAAGTGTCCTATTAATTACATTTATTCCCTCCACTATTTTTTCAATAATTTTTAACAATTGATTCTAACACCATCTACACCATGATTCTGAAAGTGTTTTCATTTCAGGTTAAAAAATTTAGTTTCAATGAGGTCCATCAATTTTAGTGTTTGATCATTTCCTATAAAATGAATTTTTCTGTACATTTTAATTTTATATTTTCATTTTTATGTGTTCTTCACCCTAGAGGTGGGGATTCAAGGTTTTCTGTTTATATTGATCATAGTGAGAAAAATTTTATTGTCATTTTACCTATATTATTTTTTGTTTCGACATAATATATCTCATGAAAAGGGTAAAATATCGTTTTTCCCCCAAATATGCTCAATTTTTTTATCAATTTAATGGATTTATAAAATAGTGTTTAACATTGGGAAAACATTTACTAAAAGTCCAATATATTTATTTGTATAAGATATTATCTATTTATTAAATAAATTAATATTTACCCTACGAGAATAATAAGTGGTCTCTCTTACATTGAACAAAAGATGAAAATTAGGATACCATAATAGTATCTATAAAAGTATTTTTTCCTTAAAATTGTAATTAGTTATGTTATCGTGTATCAGGATTCAGATCAAACATTTTGGGGTCATTAATTAAAAGATTAGTTAAAATAATTACTAAATTATATAAACCCCATTTATATGTTTATAAAATAATTTTCTACTAAAATACTGAAAAACCTTGTAAGGTTTAATAGAAGAGGATAGAGAGAAGTTTCCTCTTAGTAGTGGAGTTGATCAAAAGTTGGTAATGATGGAATCTATAAAAATGAAATTCAACCATACATATCAATGATGAGAGAGTTAGAGAATTATTGTGTTATCTATGAGGGATTACTATTTTCCTTTTCATTGACTCATTTATTATTTTTATTAAACAATATTCTATCCCATGATTTAATAACATGTTCTCTATGACTATGTCCTGATATAAATCATTGAAAATTTACACCTAGAAATTTTCAATGGGAACTTAAATGTTATTAAATGAAATAATTTATCTACTATGATAATAATGTAATTATTCATGGAATTTTTAAAATGGTTGAAAATTAGATATGATGGGTTTCCTTTGATGAAAGGTTTAATAGGTTTATTTTTTTAAAATTCATTTTTTTAAATTATATCTACTTGAAGAATCTAACATAGTTTTTTTATTAATTTTTTCTATTGATTGAGTTATTATTTATCTGTTTTACTTCATGTTTCTCTAAAAATAAATAATACTTTGATTTAATGATATTATTTTCTATTATTATTTCTTTTAATGTATAAATTATTTTATGTCTCGCTCTATCTCAAATAAATCCTTTAATTTATCATTTTGTTTTCATTGAAGGATTTATCTTTCTTCTCATATCCTTTTCAATTAATAATTGAAAAAAAACATTGTGTGAACATTATTAGACTATCCATTATATTTCATTATTCTCTGTTTTAAAATTTTGAATCAAATAAACCCATGATGAGGATTTAGGATGGTAAGACAATCATAAACTATGCATATAGATGGAATTAATTCCTTGTTAATTTTTTTTTACAAATCAATATTAAATAATGTTATAACATAATAATGAAGTGTTGAACCAACCAGAATGATAAGAGAATCCATAAAAGGCATGATGGAATGAGATCAATTCTCCTAAAATGTATCGTGTAAGAACAATGGTGATAACAATTAATGTATGGTATGGAAACATGTTCCAAAGATGAAGAATTTGAATATCGTTAATTTTTTTACTACCTAATATGTTGTCCCATTTCACACATGTTGTGTATGTTTTTAACACATGAAAGTTGTTTTTCCTAGTTTTAAAATACCACACACCTTGAAAATATATAAAATACATCTTTTAATGATAACAACATACCATGACCACATATTAGAGGTGCATACCAGCATTCAAAAACAATTTTGGGAAATATTACTTCAAGTTTGTCAATATATTCGCTGATATAATTGTAGAAATTACACGTAGAATTTCCCATAAATATTCACATTTCGTGAACTGTAATAATACACAACATGTATATGAAAATTAAATAAATCAATATTTCTTGGATATAAGTTCAACTAATTCATAAGGCTCATATGTTGTATAATCTACATGGACAAAAAAAGTTTTTCCATTTTTTCTAAATTGGATAGGAATGCTTTTTTATTAGACATAATCATGGTGTAAAAATATTGTGATCATGAACCGCATGCCATGCACAAGTTCAATTTCATTGTTATTCATAATTTCTCACAATGGTGTCAGAATTGGATTCCTAAGTAGTGTATTCTTGGTGATTTTCAATATATAGTGTGATAATTGTCATTTTATCAATAGTAACTCTTATTTCCAAGTCTTCATAAATAGATCATTTTTTCTTATCTCCATGGAAAGAATGTTGGTGTATAGTTGAGTCTTTTCGTGAAAACATGGTGTTTGTAACCCCTTCATGGTATTTCCATTATATAGTGTGGCTTTGTCAGATGTATTTTGGAGTAAGTAACACTATCATAATTTAATGTCTGAGAAATTCCAACTATGTGGAAATTCTAATATTTTATAAATGTTTCATCATGTCTTCTGACTTGGTGAGGTGTGGGACCCCCACATATAAATAAGTGTCAGTATCCTCATCACAGTAGACATGTTCAAGGGTATCGGTTTTCCACCTATATAATTAATTTTTTTTACAAGTTTGGCTTCAATTTTTTCTACATTAAGGTGTTTTAACCCTTCACTAATATACACATAATAATAATGTACTGGTCCCCTCTAATGATTATTGAATGCAATGAAAAAAAAATTAAGACTTGAACCTTTATAATATTTTTGATGTTATATTATGGATGGGATGAGAAACCATTTTCATCAATATATCTTTTCTGAGCCTTAATAATAATATATCAGTTTTAATAGAAATTTTTATTTAGTGAGTGTGTAATCAGGTAATAATTTCATTTTCTTATAATTGGTTCCATATAAATAAAATATGAGTAGGAAACATATGTTTTAACATATTATTGTTGTAATATTGTGTATAATTAGGGTTCTCATTAATATTATTTCATTGGTGTAATGAATTAACTAAATTAACCAATTAATTAACAAACAGTTTAATTGAATTTTAAATCACTCAATCTAAAATCATATATTGTTTATGTGTGAGACTAATTGGTTGAATCAATTGATTCATATACCACAAACCTCATATAATAATGAAAGGGATAGTTAGAAAAATGGTATTTTATTCTAGTGCAATCCATTGAGTGAGCCTTTTGGACCCATATACCATGAACCCCTTAAGATATGTTCTATAATTTGATCTTTACGAGACATGATATATGGAGTTACAAGTTGGGAACTCCACAAATCCATCACACCATAAACATTAACACCCACACTGTATAGGTACGACCCTCTATGACATTCAGGTGACTATACATTTCCATGATTCAATAAATGGGATACATTACATGTACACATATAGTACATTCCATGTAACATTAAAACAATAATATAATTAAATATGAAGATAATCAAGACTTAGATTAGGGTGTGTGAGTAGTATCTATTGAGAATAATCACATATTAAATAAAATAATTAACATCTCTCAAGAATCAAAGGTGTGTTATCGGTTGATATACATTATTATAGTTTCCTTTGCATCATAGGACCGAATATAGGGTTCAATCATGGAGATCATAAAACTTATAAGGTATTAACTCCCATGGAAGCTTATTTATGGTGGGGGTTTGGTCCCCTATATCACTAATAGAGTTAGTTACCTCAAAACATAATTGGGGATCAAGTTCTCCCCCTAAAAAGTTGGGTGATACATCTTCATTGAGCTCAGATAGGGTTTACGTCCTCCATAGTGGTTGGATACACCATCATATAATTCTTATACTGTAGAGATGAATTGACCCCCAATATAGTTTTATAGTGGTGATGTTGGTATCTAAGTTGTGTGGTTTTGATTCTTATGACAACTTCCTCAATTCCATATTGATTTTCTATATTGAGTGTGACTCTCTCCAATGAACTATGTTATCTACTTTAAAATATCTAGGATTTTATGGGATTCTATGGATTCTTTTCCACCTTCTTGAGTATTTGGTTTTGGAGACTGTCAGTTTTCTTATTATTCTTCTACAGTTTTCATGGAACCCAAATTGTTATGCATATACATACACCATTGTTGGTATCTTCACTAATAAATAAAAAGAGTTTTGAAGAAGATTAATATTTTAGGAGTGGTATTAGTAGGAATAATGTTTTTGGAGCTTAGTGTCACATGAGTGTGTCAGTAGATTTAGATATTGATGTTTAGAGACAGTTCATTATAGGAATCACTTTACTCAAGTTGGTTAAGATGGTTTGATATTTCTTTTTTGAGAGTTTCTCATTCACCCATTTGATTATTATTTATAAACTAGTAACTTATTTTTAAAATAATAAAAATATGGTATGAATTATATATTATTCTTAGTTTTATCTATCGACTATGAAATATTTTTTTTGGAGGCATGTGAACTATTTTATTGAATTAGGGTAAGGTTTCTGTTATGTCTGATATTCCTACTCAATGTTCATATCCATCCCAAATACTTCTAAATAGGGTATTGGTTAGATAACATTGTTTATTTCCACCCATGTATGGACAATATTGGAAGGGTTATTTTCAAGTGGATTAAGATCATATTTCGCTTATTTTTTCAATTTAGTGTGAAATATTTTGTGGAACATTGTATAATGTTTTAGAAATAATTCTTAAAATATTAGTGTTTTTAATGTATTACATGGAATAAATTTTTGATGTAGCTGATAATAGATAAAACCATGAAGACTATAATAGCCCACTCAATAATTCAGGGCATAGAGGATCCCAATGTATAGAATATAAAATGGTAAATGAATCATTTCATATTGTGTTACTGATTAAAATGTTTTTATTGTGTAGTAACTCACAATATTCTTTCATACTATTTGGCCATATTATTAAAGTATAGTATGCTTCTGCATGTCCATCCAATCAGGATCTCAAAGTTGGGATATCAGCTTCACATGGTTGTGATCAAGTCTCTTGTAATTAAACAACAAAATAAATAGGATTTTATCAAAGGCCCACGTCATGAGGTTGTTATGTTATGATTACATGGAGGAGTACCTTTTTACATTCTTTGATTAGTAAACCAACATTCAACAATGCAATAAAACTGACCACAACCAATTGAGAAAATTATTATTTTTATCACTAAATTAGGATACCCATATAATGATTTCTCTATAATATATATAGAGAGATGTGTGTCATTGGTTTTATAATGAGACTCACCTTCATGAACTTTATATATTTAGTAAGAATGTTGTTTGAGTATTTTACCTTATGTACACACCAAATAATTAGTTGGTAATGCTAGTATGAAACCCTCTCTATGGTGCAATGTTTCACCAAGGAACCTTGATCATCTAAAACTACATTAAATTTAGTCTTCCCTGCATAGAGTTGAAGTGCATTTTTTAAAAGGAGTACTCTCCTACAACATTTATATATTAAAAATATACGGGTAATTAGAGTTATAAAATGGTAGTATGACTATATTTAGGTTTCCAATTTTGTTTGTTGATATGAGGAGGTACTAACATGGCATGATTCATGAAATATTTTCTTTAGAATAAAAGATTAAGGATATCTTCTACATCAAAATATGAGTGGGACTTTTTCCATAATATATTCCAACACACATTATAGTATATGATGACTCTAATCTATGCATTTATTTTCTATAATTATTCAATTTTTTAATTGTTACACTTTCTTATTAATATTTGTTTATTTGTTTTATTGATTAAAAATACATTATTTTATAATTAATGGATTTTTATTATTTTTAATTAATTGTGTAATTTATATATTCTGGGATATGAAATTTCATAAAGGGATGAATTATACCCAGGGGAAATATATATGATGTGTATAATTTATATTAAAGATGGATAATTGGAAAATTCATGCACATTCAGTGATAAATAATAATTATATCACAAGGAGTAGAGAGATAATTTAGTAAATTTCATAATAAGGGTCCAATATATAATAGTAATATTATTTATGAAGGTGGAAAATGGAAAATTCCATCACTAAATAATGATGTATAAGAATAACATCCCTATGTAAGACTGTAATTTCAAATAAGTTTTTATTGGTTCCTTGAGAAGCATAATAAGCTATCATGTTGTGTCTAGAAATACAATAGAATGGAATAGAGATGGTATATTTCAAGAAATGAAGATATTATAAAAAACTATAACAAAAACCAAATACATGACTATGATGATACAAAAGTGTATCCACTAAATACATAAGAATTTATCATTTTCTAAAAAACCAAAATCTTTATATGAGTTATATTGCAAGAAGATTGGATGAAGTCACAAAATGGTATAGGGTTTTTGACCATGATGATATATAAGATATTTTGTGAAGAGTATTGTGATATTTATGAATAAATTCAATTTTATTTGAAAGAGCACATACTGTTCGATGATGTTGTAGATCTGCCTCATCATGGAGGGTTGTGAAATAAAAGAATTCTTGGATTTATCTTAATAAACTACATACATTTTCTATTTTTCCTCACCAAAACCAATTTTTTTATCTTTAAATTAATCCAACCTATGAACATAATTCATATAAAATTACATTTCAATAAAAAAAATCATTAAATTTGAAATGATATCCCCTTTTGTTCACACAATGGTGCACCAGTTATTCCATGAAGCCAGTCAACACTACATGGAAAATCAAGATGTTATTATTCCATGACAAAATTACTAATTTACAAACCATTTCTATGTTAATAGAGATATATTTCATAAGAATAAAAACATTTGGTTGTTAAATAGAATGGAATTCATCAAGAGAGTAAAGGGACTAGAGGATAAAAGGAATCAGGATATGGGTCTTCCAATAAGTGACTAAGACATTTTATTTGAGACATTTGAATATTGAATCGTACTTTTTGATTATAAATTAAATTGAATATGGAATTGAATATTAATCACTATAACCCTATACATTATTTTAATTATTATATTTTTAGTATAATTTATAAATACATCTATTTAAAAATATAATTGTGTTTGGAAAATTGTATAATGAGTGTGTAGTATCATAAGGATTGGTGGACCAATAGTTTTATGGTAAAGAATTAATATAATAGATTTATTCCATTTTTGATTCATATAAATTATTTCAATATCACATTTATACTAATTCAATTAAATTTCTTATCCACCTAACTAGAGTAACTGTAATAATAAGATAGACCACAATGTGATAGAGGGGATTTGGAGTGCGAGAAACCATTTTTTCTTTTGAATTGGGATAGAACTTTTTCCTATAATCCTTACTATGTGAGATTAATCAAATATGTTGATAGGACCAATATAGATATAATATCTACTAAAAAGGATAAATGTTTATTTTAATATGTGTTAGAATTATTTATCCTTGAAAATTCATAGAATAAATAATTAATATTTTTCTTAGAATCGTCAATTGAAACTGATCTGTCATATATATTCATCATATAATGTTTTATGAAATCCAAGTCTTATATAAACCCAACATCAATAATTAGTATAAATATCTTCCCCCTTATAGTTTTTAGTTTGTTTTTAAATCTTTTTTTCAAATAAAAAATAAAAAATAAATCCTTATTTTATTATCCTATATGTTTCCCACGGTTGAACCTTGGTAATCTAAATTCCCACAATTTACTATTTTAGATTTGTTAATTAGTGTTTGTGTTTAAAAATTATAAAAACTCACCATAACCCACATTATGTGATGAATCCAAATGACATGTAATTTTTTAACAATTATAGGGGGCATGGAATAGAATAGATAATGTTTGAAGTATCAAATGATTATTTCATATAATTTTTTTCTATTATTACCTATTAATCTATTTCACATGAAAATATGATTATTATTTTATTTATATATAATTATGGTTCACGAACCAAAATATAAGAACAAGAACTTTGTGTTTGGATTTTTATTAGGTACACAAATGTTACCTCAAAGTCAATCATTATCAATTTTAGAACTAGAGAGTAGAAGAGAAAAACAATAGATCCCAGATAACATGAGTGAATCTAGAAAAAATTAAATATGGGGGAAATTATACTCTAAAAAATATTTCAAAGATTTATTATAGCTTATCATTCATTTATGGTTATAATTAAAGTGTCACCATGCCAATAATTGGGCTGGCGATTTTTAATTCAAGAAAAATGTGCTTCTAATGACATAAAATGTTGAGAAATTTGGATCCATGTTGCATCTCCCCTAATTTTTTGTATAAAACACATTATTTATTATTTTAATGAATTTTAAGTGTTTGGGTGATGTTTTGGAGGATTTTAAGTACCTTTTATGTGATTTTGGGTAATTTATGGCGATGAATTGTTTGAACACGGTTTGTATAAACCATGAATCTTCTATAGAAAGATGTGCAATAAGGTGCAGTGGGCTATGGGAAAGCACAAATTTAGGTGCACAATTTATAAAATCCTTGATGCCACTTAAAAGTTACTGTGAAAAGTGGGGAAAAGGGGAAAGCATGATTGTCACATGGTTTGTCTAGCCGTGCGAGCCAATAGTACGAAGGGTGTTAGGATGCAGTGGCTAGTGCACGGTTGGTGCACCATTTTCCGAACAGTGTGACCCATCTTGGCATGGTTAGTTTTTAGATACTAAAAAGTGGATTAAACTCTTTTATTCCTCTAAATCACTTTTTTTTTCACTTCCCAAAAGCTATTGAGATTTTACCCTTCGATCCTGGAGTGATCTGTGGGAAAATTCTGGTTTATTGAAGCACAAATTCCTTAGTAAGTATGAATTTATTGTGGTTTTTCTCAGATATACTCCAATTACCTCTCATGTATTCATATATATATTACTATGGGGATAAATATATGGTAGTTTTTTTTCAATCATGATGATATATAGTTGTGTGTATGTGAAAGAATGGGATCTATGGTGGGTATTTAGGTATTCAACCATGTTTTGTTTAAGAATTCATGTTGTTATTCATTTTTGGCATAATTTCCATGGTAGATGGGTTAAATCCCGAATCATATTACTATAACATGAATTATTGATTTCATATTTATTTTTATTACATGATATTTATTTTTAAATTGTTGTGTAATTATCGATAGAAATCCTCTTTGGTGACGCTTTTTGGAATTTTGAAAATTGGGTGTTTTGTTGCGAAGTGAATGTACTATCATGATTTTAAAGTGATGAATCTAAAATTTTTTATTGGTTATAATGTTTATAATATTTGTTTTAAAAGTTTTTTAATGAAATTGATGTTTTATTGAAATGATTTGGAATGATTTGGTTGGTATGGTTTGTGGAATTAACGGTTGGGCATGAATAGACTTGGATGAATATTGGCCATGATGTAAAACCATAAAAGGGGAAAATTATGGACCTAAAATTCTACAAAAAATGATAAAACCCATATTTTGTGACTGAGTGTGTGTGTGCGTGTAATTATTAAAAGGAATGGATAATTCCAAAATGAAATTTTAGAAATGGTTGAATGGCTTATTTGGTTTCTTTCCCCATAATGACTTTAGTTTGGGAAACAATTTTGGTATGAATAATGTTTTACTTAGTCAAGGTTTGGTTTGATATAAACTAGTTATAATTATTTTATATAAACATTTTTATGTAATTTTTCTACCATGTTCAATCCTAGTGAAGTGAGTAGGAACGAAATTTTGGGAAAAGCTACTATATTTCATTACTGACCCCCTACTAGGGATATTTAGTGACTTGGATGATATTGTTTATCAAGGCAGAGATAAAGGCAATGGATCACTTCAGTCCTGTAGTGATTCGTGATACTTGGTAATGGGATGTGTAGTTGGATCTTGGAGATTTTTGGGAGTTACTGAGTTGGTGTTCTTAGAGTCTTTGAGATTTGTTGGCCTTTTCTTTCCAATTGTAGTTGATGTGGATCTTGTTTTTTTCTTGATACTATGATATAGATTATTATATTTTATTTACATTATTTTCAGGCATCATTATGTGGTTTTTTGTTCAAATTATTCGTGGTTGTGGTTGTTTTAAATTATAAGGGAAAATCATCCCCCAACTGTATTAAAGCCCTTGGAATTTATTTCCAGCCTTTGGCATCTTAAATATGGTGGATAACTCCAAGTAGCAATTCTTCCTCAACTCAAGCTAATAAATATATGTGGGATGTCACAATTTTTATCTGTATAGGTTGGTCACAATGTTTTGGAACAAATGTTATTATTTTGTTCTATCCTTGGTAATTAGTTGTTTCAGTCCTTGAGTTACAACTATTCGATTATAGTCCTTGTGTTGTGTTGGTAGAAAGGTGTAGGTTTTTTAGTACATGAAATGTATATAATAAAAAGATGTAGATAATCTATTTATACTAAACATTAATTTACCAAGGAATTAAGAAAATAAGTGTCTTGCAATGACTTATTGGAGTTGTAATATCATATTCATGGGTTTTAAAAAATGAGACAATCATGTAATGAATTATTGAAATGACTTCCCTATAGGACTTCATATTTCATTTTGAGTAATGATTTATGATTTATGAAAAAAAATATAACTTTTTTTTAAATTGTTCATGTTGTTTCCAAATGAGATATTTTCACCAAGCATGATATTGGTATTTTTAAAATGTATTGATTTAAAAAAAAATATAAAAATGTTGACAATGGAATGTGTGTAATGTTTTGAAAAAGTTATTGTGATAGTTGTAATGTTGTAGAATTTTTAATTTATAATCATTTAGTTTCTATAGATTCAAACTCATGGAATTATTTTGGTTATAAAAATTGCTACTCATTAGACATTGTAGAAACAAAATGGTAGAAGATGCTGAGAATGTGGTTGCACCTGAGCCACAAGTGAATAAATAGCCTGTTTAGAGTATAATCCAAGACATTAATGATATGGATAATAGGAACTAAAGGGATGAACCAAGGCAAGTAGATCAATTTTTTGGTTCCAAAAGAACAATCCACCCATCATTCGTGATGATTTAGAGCCATAAAAGGATTTGATGTTTCTAAATATAATGAATCAAATCATTGATTTTACAGGAACACTAGAATAGAGGAATATCAATATAGTGATGTAAATACTGGAGGCTCTTTCATGATAGTGGTGATATTTTTTTTCATGTTAAATTAAACCAAGGAATTTCATGTGAGTATTTTTATAATTTTTTCATAAAAATTTTGATCCTCATATGTTCATAATTACAAGAATAATAGACTTTTTATTCTTTAAGAAGGAGAATATCTTAGTGATAGAGTATGTAAAAAAATTTATGAATGTATTCCACTTTTCACTCAATGTTACTTCTAGTGAATCCTTGATGTAATGCATTTATGAATCAAGGATGAGAAAATAGATTCACTTGTGTATTTTCATGCTTTATATAATGTATTATACAAAGATACAAAATAGAGCCATGATAGTAAAAAGGAACATATCAGTACCAACAAGTGGATGAATCATGTTGATGCATATGAGAAATGGTTGGAATGTTATTGTTAATAATAAATAGAAGAGGGACACCTTTTTCAGGGTAGTGGGTTGATAAGAATCATATGACTGGATCAATGAATGTTTTTTGAAAAACCTAAGAGAAACATTGGGTGTCTAAAATGAAGATATTTGGATCACATGAGGCGATATTTTATGGAAAATACTATATCATGCCACAATTATAATCGTACGGGTAATCCATTGCACTATGATGGATTTTCCCCAAGGTCAGGTGCTCTGGACACACTATAGATTTCATGTGCTTTGACTGGATGGGGTAAACAAAATAACTCTCATTTTTAGAACCGAGCTAGCCACAATGATTATTGGAAGACCATGAATCATCATGAATGGGAATCTCAATAAGGTGATAATGAACCAAGTACATAAAGAAAGCAGTTATATGCAAAAAAAAAAGTAGTTTTGGATGATAAATCTGGACCATCGACAGTGAGGTGTACAATTATTTAGAATTATTAACTTATGGAAGATTTTTTTTGTACAAGTAAATCCCAGTCATTTATTGATTCTTGTTATGCTGACCATCTTGGTTTAATTGTTGAGGTGATGTCTTATGTTTTGATACTTCAATCTCCACATGGACAAAGCGAATGTAAAGTCATTATGTGTAAATAATGTTTGATAAATATTGATGGATCCGAGCTGATATGGGATTCTTGTATGCATGAGATGGATTCCTATTATATAATTCTAGGTAAGGATTGGTTAACAATGTTCAATGCTCATATTTACTATTTTACCCAAATTGTTAGTTTTATGAGTGATGATGGCATCGAGCATGTAACATCCCGGATAAATGAAGATTTTGAAAATTTCATATTTATTAATATTTTTGAATTAATTTTTAATTTTACTTTAAAGGGGTTTCTATGTTCGATATCATACCAGATACACAAAAACAGGTTTCTTTGAAATCTTACATTGCACACTAATAATATAATAATATTATTTTAAATGGAAGTTAACTCCTAGCCGATGTATTGGAAGGAATGAAAAAAACTAACTACAATATGATAATACTTGTTTGTTAAATGTATTTACATTTATCCAATAAAATATAGAGGCTTAAAATGTGAATGAATATAATTTTAAGCATAATTTACATTAAAAGGCTGATTTACCACCATTTAATGTAGAAACCTATTTAAATGTAGTTTTGGTCACATTAATACATTATATTTGACCATATACAATCCTTTTTTAGAATGGGGAAATCAAAATTTACTTTGAGTAAATTTTTGGAATTTTCCCGCTAAAGTTCAATATCTAGTGAATAGTGAAAATATTGTATTTAATTCAAAACTACGTTTTAATATGGATTATTTATATGGACAAATTATTTTATTAATTGGTTTTCAAGTTTAATTAGAATATATTTTTACAATTTAATCCAATTTTGGTCATTGGAATTAATTTCTCTTTGAAATTGGACATAAACAAGTGTCAATCATTTGATAGTTATTGTTTCTTAAAAAACGGTATTTGTTTTAACAACTAAAATAAATTTTAAATTAATTAATGAAAATTATATATTTATAATATGGTAAAATATAAATAATTTTTTAATTTGGAATATCAAATATATCTTAGGCTGAATTTTCAGGATTTTTTGGAAAAAACTTCAAGTTTTGATGAATAGTGAAACCACTTAGTAATAGTTAAAAAAACCAAATTATTCATTTAATTGAAATTTTACCACTTCTGTGAATTGAATATCAAAAATACGACATACATGGTTGTTATTAGTTAGTAAAATTTGGTTCAATAAGATAAAAATAATTTTTTGTGAATAAAAACTTTTTCTTTTATTTATCGCGGTTAAAGGTAAATAGGGTAATTCCAGGTCAAAATAACATTATAATATTTGAAAATAACCTTAACACTTGTCCAAGCCTTATTTTTTGAGTCATTTACGACCATGGAAATATTTTTTTGATTTTGGGATCCCATTGAGCAAGATGAGAGTGATAATGACAATTTAGATTAATTAACTTAAAGTAAAGGCAAAAATGACAAAAAACAAAAAACTTTGAGTAACATAATTTTTATATGGTGTTATATAAGTCATATTTTCAACTATAAATATTATTTACAAAGATAAAATGATTTCATACATGTTAGTATTTTTTATATAATTTTTTGTAATCGAAAAAATTAAATTATTTATGACACAATAATGATGCAGTATTTACCTCAATAATAAATGATTTAAATAAATAAGATTATACTGATTAAAATATTATCCAAAACCATTTCATTTTCCATTGGATGATTTTATTTTGACCATGAGTAATATTATCTTCAAATTTAGTTTTTTTAGACCATTAGAAACAAAATATCATTATATAATAAAATAATAGTTTCACACTTTCCAAAAGAGCCCCTCCTCCCCCTTATAAAAGGACACCACTTCTAACCAATTCCTCACACCTCTCAAACCTTTTGGATCGTCCGACCTCTTCCCAATTAAGCTCCTTATATCCCTCTACTTCTCCTAGAAGCCTTACCATAAGTAGAATGCACTTCAGTAAGTTCTTTTGATTCAAACCAAAAGAAGTTACCCATATTAAAGATAACAGTTCACTACTAGAAATATGACATATAACCACGGACCTATAGCCACAGTTTTATAATTCCATGGATATACGTTAATTTATATCCACACCTAACTTAAAAATCCGTGGAAATTAAGGTTTGAAATCAGTCTTTTCCTTTCTCCACGCAACCCCCTCACATTTCCCACACATCTGCACGACCATCCTTCCCTGATGGTGCCCCATCATGATCTCTCTTCTCCCCTGACCCTCCTCACCCGACAGTGCCCGCGCAGCGGTGCCCGCATGACGCTGCCCTCACGACGTTGACCTCGCGATGCTTCCCCACACTGAAACCCCACCACCATGAGCTCTCATCTCCGACCCTCCTCCCCGGACGTTGTCACTGAATGTCGGCACCTCACCCCCCTGATTATGCTGCTCCTAGGCTGAAAGTCCACCTCATCCTCAAGCGTGCCTCCGACGTGGCCACCCCTCGGGGATCCTCCTCTTCCTTGCGGATAACGATCGATCATATCTCCTGAATTCACATACCCATAAAGGTATTTAGGGTTCTATATTCTATGTTGGGTTCCTTAAATCTCAATATATCTTTTGATTTATCTTCTCACAAGTCATACTCATATAAATAATAAGAGATGACACATCTTAGATAACCCTTGGTTCTGGGGAAGATACATCCTGTTAATTTCCATGATGGAATAATGAAACCCAATAAAGAATATGTATAATAACAGACTATGTGAGAAGTGTAAACCACATGGTTGAGATTAAACAATGTAATGCAGAAACATGAGGATATCTGTGTGATGACATGATTATGTGACTTCGTGATACAACCATATTCCAATAGCAAATGATGAAAGTATAATGTGAATACATGATTATCATATAGATATGATCACACCGACTGGTCCTGTTTGAATATATCATGTGTATGTCTCTTGTATAATTTCTTTACATGGAATTTTCTTATAGTTTTTTTTATCTATCGTATGTTATGATTGAAAAACTATTTTAAAATTTTAAAAATTAATATATTGAGTTGTTTTGAAGGCTTTGTTTCACATGATTACATAAATTAGTCATTCTTTTTAAATTTTTATAATTATGGAAGACTTGAATGATGATCTGGGTGATAATTGCTGATTTGTTACTGCATTTTTTTTAAATGCTAATATTCTATTTTTTTCAGGCTTATTATAATTGGGCTATAGAAACATCTAATCAAGAAAAAATGCATGGTCATACTATAGAGACTTAGGAGTTGTGGAAAGAGGTTGGATGTTTTAAACATTCTTTTCATTGGATTCAATTCAAATAAATGTTATATAATTGATATTCATTTCAATAATAACACAATCAGGCCTCATTTATGAATTTTTTTTTCTATAATTTATTTTCTGTGTACCTTTGGTTGAGTAGAAGCACATCCAGATAAGGAAAAGAATAATATGGTGAGATTCAAAAGCATAAAAAAGAATTTTTATGGGTTGAAGATGAAGATGGAAATGCGATTGAGCTTTCACTCAGCAAGAAAAAGATAGAATCCAGAATGAATTGGCTTTGATAACATGAGGTTTGGAATTGACTTTGACAGGTGATTTCTAGGGTTTTATAAGTATTACCTTATTATATTATATGTCTCTACAGGCTGACACTTACATTGATCAAATACATAAGCTTATCAAGTATAGTGACTTTGTGAACAAAGATCTAATATTGTTTTCAATGGCTTACCTTTAATGGTCAATTCGGCCGATGGCTTGATGTTGGGAAAAGGGTGATTCTCTTCTGCTCATTCAAGAGGAATTTTGTAAAGGAGGTGAAGGTTGAACAATTATCTCGTTATATATCAGAACACTCAGGTTATCATAATGGGGAGACCAGCCTTGTTGATACCATAATTGGAATGGTATAGGAATTTTTTGGGAGTAACAACATTAACCTGCTTCAACCAAATGGTCAATTTGGTACCAGGCACCAGGTAAAGATTTTTGCAATTTTACTTCATTTGAGAACAAATTTTGTCCAAAATCTCACTTTATGAGACGTGTTTTTCAACCAGGGAGGTAGATACCATGCGAGTGTCAGATACGTCTATAATAGACTATCTCTAATTACCTATTTCTTATTCCTAGAGGATGATGATATTCTCCTCAACTACTTTAATGAATATGGATAGTCTATTGAACCAACTTGGTAAGTGTGTGATTAAAGTGTTGTTATAAAGATTGTTCCTAACATTCTGGTGGTACTTCTAAGGTATATACCTGTGATACAAATGGTTCTGATTAATGGGAGTGAAGGGATCAGTACCGGGTAGAGCTCCTATGCCCCAAATTATGATCCCAGAGACATTTTATGAAATTTGAGATTCCTTTTAGATGTAGAAATTATGGATCCCATGGATCCATGTTATAAGGGATTTTAGGGGGCTATTGAGAAAATAGTAACCAAGGTAGGGCAACCTAGATTGTCACTAGAAATATAGAAGTGGATGAAATGACCCTGAGGATTACAGAACTTCCCATCCGAAAGTAGACTCAAGATTACAACGAGTTTTTGGAATCCATCAAGACGGGGAATGAAAAAATCAAGGATCCCTTAATTAAGGTGGGTAGGCCCAAACATGGGTAGCTCAATTCCATCTCCACAGTGTCTCTAAGAAATATTTTTTTCTTAAAAATACAGGATTCTAAGGAGCATAATGATGAAACCACTGTTCATTTTGAGTTCATCATGTGCAAAGAGAACCTTGGCATGGAAAGACAGGAGGGTTTGTTTAAAAAGTTTAAACTCACAACCTTTATCAACACAAGCAATATTCACCTGTTTCATTCAAATGGCATCTTTAGAAAATATGATACACTAGAGAAATGTATGATCACCCCCAAATCCCATTTTTCTTTTTTCAATGACGATTTTCAGGTATTTACAATTTCATTTTACTTGCAGTTCTTAAATATTTCTTTCACTTGCAACTTGAATTCTATGAGAACATAAATGTAAGCTTGGATCCTCTGAAGTATGTTTTATATATAATGGCCATCTTTTACTAAAATATCTTATTGTTGTTGCTACGCAGAGAGTGCTCTTGGATAATCTTTAAATGGATATATTGAAATTGGATAATAAGTTTCAGTTTATTCTTGGGGTGTTGATTGGGGAGTTCATTTTGAGCAATAGGAAGATGGAAGAAAATGGGTAAGTAAATAGTGAATCATATCTTCATATCCTATATTTTCTTATTTCATTCCAGTTTTGTTTTGTGTGTTGAGGTTTTGTTCATGTTTATCATGAAAAATATATGGGATTTCAACTTATTATATGTTGGTCACATGTTGAAGCTTTTCACTTGTTGAAGGAGTGGGTGACTAATAAGATTTATGGATATAAAGGGAAACATTTATCCATGACGGGGAAGAGAATTTTAATCTACACATTGTAATTGTATCTTCTTATTTTTATTATAAGATAAATTCATATTTTAATAAATCCATTTGTGATTTTTTAATTATTTTATTTCAAAATATTGGTTGGGAGGAGAACCAGGTAGAAGACATCTATACTAGGTTAAGTGAAAGGTTATGTGTCATGAGAGGTTTTGTGGGAGGCTTGGGTTGAAATATATTAATTATTTTAATCTAGTTATTTTGGATGATCAAGGGTGATGTCTTCTGTATGAACCAAAAGACCTTTGGTGTAGAGTTTTGAAGGGACTTTTCTTTCCCTGGAGTAATTTTATTTTAGTACATCTCAGTTTGAAACCATCATGTGTTTGGATGGGGTTGATATAGGATCAGGAAATCCTTAAAAAATTATTGCGCTAGAGGGTGGAGTATTGAAGGAGTATTCTTGTTTTTAATGACAAATAACTTCCCTTTCCAACAATTTTGGGTGATTTTTCCTAGGGAGGTTCTAATAGTGACATAAGGGTTTTAGAACTCCACAAAAATGAGCACTAGGTTTTTTTCTTTATTATTAGTATCTTGTTTGTCCCATTTAAGGAAAATTTGATTACTAAAATTCCTTTTCTAATTATTAACACCACTAACACTCTGATTTGGTATCCTTATTCCATAGTATGTTTTTTAGTTAGTTCTTCTTACTCAATGTCTTGGAAAATGTAGCATCCACCCTATCCAACTTCAAAATTACACTTGGGATGGGGAGAAGGAAAGAGATAGAATGTAGGGATAGCTACCCAACTATTCGGAGGAAAATGAAGTCAAAAGCTCATTTTATTAATTAATTAAACATATTAATTGACATTTAAAATACTTTATAGGATGTACATTGTGGTGAAACTCATAGGGTTCATGACACAATGCCTCTGCAAAACCCACCTTGTGATGGGGCCCATTGAGTCATGCCATGACACATGTCCCCTAGTGCTAACCCAAGAACCTAACTCCACTACCTAGGACCATGTTACGACATGATCCTTCCATTCATAGTGCAACCACCCATTGTGGCTAGGGAATTATGGAGCACACTATGGGTCATGGTGTGATCCACCTTTAGATCAACAATGTAACCATACTTTAGAAGAATTTATTCTTATGAAAAAAATCACAATGCTGCAAGGACCTTGGCTATAGGGTGGTCCTTCACCAGTCTTAAATAAAATATTATTACAAAAATACACATCATTTCATGGTTCCCTTGGTTGTGGTGTTACCATTGAATTCCTATAGAATTTTAGCCTTGAGCCGTATCAAAATTCTTAAAACTTGACTCTTGGTCTATTATGGCACCTCTAAAACTTAAAAAAGGTTAAAATACACCTCTAAAACCTTAAAAAGGTTCTAATACACATGGTTAGTTTAAGATTAGTCATGAATTACCTCACTTGTGTACCTGAACCATTATAACCTCCCCACCATAGGATAGCTCGCTCCCAAGTGTCTCTAGTAATGACACCGACCAACCTCAACTGAAACCCGAGTGTCCTCTACACAAAACTCCCGAAATACTGAGATGAGGCTGAATGCATCTATCTATCCCTAGTAACCTTGAAAAATAGACATAAAAATCCTAATTCCAACCATAAGAACTCACAAAAGGATGAATGATGAGCTTCAATCTATATTTATAGATTTCTAACTGCATGCTCAAGAATGATCTACCATTAAAATGTATTGATGAGATGCTAGACCAGATGAATTCCAATGCCTTTATGATGTTAGACTCTGATAACCGATCTGGAGTCCCTTTCTATGTGAGTTTTTATCTGATATGGTGATCAATTTAATGGAACTTCACCTGAATGTGATGTTTTTAGAGCTTTGCATGAGACTTTTTCTAATGCCATGGTAGATATGGGCCATCATCTTGAAAATCAGGGAATAATGTGCACCATGATAATATCCAATCATCAAAGGAAAATATTTTAATAAATTTTATTGATTCCATTCTAGTTATGAGGAAAGAAAAAATCTTTTGTTTGTAGTTCTTGGTGGATTGTGATATTCTTTATTTTAGCATGTCTCCCCATGTTAAAAATTAGAATATTTCCGTGATTCAGAGTCATGATTCTCTTGATCAAGAAAACATTTCGAGTCTTTCGGTTTTTTATAAAATATTCATGTAATCCTTCCTATTAACAATACGAGTTTGTTTTTTATAACTTGTTGGATCAGTGGGGTGAATACCATCCATGTTAATTTCATAGTGGTTTGTTTATTGAAAGACATAATAGTTTAAATCCATATAATAGGGAACTATGAAATATAACTGTATCTAGGAAGGTGATTGAATCATTCACCTCATCACATATGTGGTTTAATGTTTAATGGATCATCACAATCAGATCAATTTATTAGATCACCACCAATAAGGGAATGGGTTCACTCACTCTTCACTAGTGTGTTGATTTATTGTCTCATTAATAATATGCATAGGACATCACTATCTCACCACTAGTGAGTTCACTTATTAAATCATCAATAACATGGGTGTGAGCTTACATTAATTTAAAAAGTAGGTTGATTTATTTCTTAATAACAAATAAGGGTATGAGCTTATTGTCTTCTCACTAGTGGGTTGATTTATTATCTTGTCACCAATAATGGGTGTGACCATACATTAATCAAAACATGGAATAATATAACATTGAAGGACTTGTGATAAGAGTCATATTTATTACCTTTAAGGGGTTACATAGATGACTAATGGTGTTACATTATAGGTTATATAATCGATGGAAATTTGTGCCTATAGTTTATGGTTCATTTGTTGAGTTTGATCATAATTATTAGGATTTGAACATGACTGTCATGTTTTGGTGTATTTCCCCCCTCCCCAAATGATAATATTTCTAATTTCTGGCCATTGGATCATGCACTTATATGGCCTCCGGTTGTGAATCTTTCATGGTGACTCTCGTTGAGGAAGTCGGTGAATGGTGAACCTAGACATTGAAAATCAATTATTCCCAGTCACTGTCCATGATAGGCTTGTTTTATCCCATGTAATACTTTATATTTCCTCATAGATTTTAGATCCCCATTTTAGTTGACGTTGAGGGGAACTGTTAATTCTATTTATAGAAGTATCTAAGGGAAAATCAATATTTGTTACACTCATCGCATGCCAAATTTGAGACTTGTAGGTTCCAGCAAAAACACTACGCTCATAGACAATTTGAGAATCTTTTGTGGTAGATCATAGCTCACTTTAAGAAACTCTACAAGTCTTTGCATCTATTTTCTCCTATGTTATAAACTATTGGGAGTCGATTATCATAAGGAAAATGATCCACCGCCTCACTTCATTCTTCCTTTCATTTTCATAGAATGGTGAAGCATTCTACCTGGTCATAGTTAATATTAGGAGAGATGTCTTCCTCTAATCCTCAGCAATCCTGTATAGTGGAAAGAATTTTTTGACTCACCACTTCTCTAGAAAGTTGTTCTATGTTCAACTCTAGACCCTGCTCCTTCATAACTTGACATTGATATGATAACTGAGTGAGTTACTATTCCTATTCCCTCATGTTCTTCTACTGACCATGGTACTATTCATGCACCCTAGAAAGGGATTTAACAAATGTTAGTAGTTCTTGAATATTGACCACCTATTCACAGAATAACTACTCCAACTATGACTACTCTATAGCAACTATAGTAACCATTCGAGTAGGAACACTTAAAAAATCAGAGGCAATCATCGTGAACTGCTACACTACAACAATGATTTTTTTTGGAAATTCCTACAACAAATCATATCAGCACCTCTGCCTCTTTCTATGCAGTACAATAATCACCGAACGCTATCACAACTTCCACTCAATGTTTTGCAATCAAGATACTTCACACAACAAAAATAGTGGTGTCATGACATTAGTCCAACATTTGGACAACATAGAAGATGTTTGGTAGAGAAGATAGAACTTCTTGCAAGTTGGCACCGACATGGATGTCTAACAATTATGTCTCTGATCACTTCATGCAGTAGAATGCATAGCTAAATCCGTTTTTTTTTCTCCAGTGATCATGTGTGATCCAACAACAAAAATAGACATCCACTTCATTTTTCCAGAACAAATGTTTTCACTATGATCGCATGCACTCAAACAAAGTCCCATATTTGTTACAATTGATCTTTCACCTTGATTTCTTTATCCCAGTTGTGGAGTACATTCTCTAATATCTCAATGAAAGCACCAAATTGATAGAACTCTATCTAAAAATGGACACACAATAGAAATAGTGTAAAAGGAAAGGAAATTTTTTTGGTATTCACAACATTGACACCCTTTTTAGTAGATTATTATATCAAAATGTCTATTACCAAGGAGACTTCACAATTTCATAATTGTTATATATTATACTATGTTTATATTAATTCCTTTTTTTCAATAATTTTTTTTTGTACAATGATATGTTGTAAATATATGTTAGATTCAATATCGAATAGCTATCATTACAATTATTTTAGGTAATTTTGATGCATCAAATTAAATTAGGTACATTTTACACCACTTCATTCTTCCGACCTCATACATTTTGAAATATTAACATCTTAAAGTTTGACTGTTTCTCTTTGTTCACTATTTTATGATTTTAATTTTCAGATACCCAATTAGATTTTTGTTAATTGTGACCTTTTATATTGCAATTAGATGCACTATGACACGGTTATGATCATAATGTATGCATAAATATACAATGTTTTAATGATATCCAAGAGGTGCTCTTTTCTTGTTTTGTGATATATGAATATGAGTTTATTCATGGAGCAGGGCCTGTGTTTTTTTGTCTATTTTTTGTGTTTTAGAATAGAGCAGGAGGTAGGAGGTAGGAGGTAGGAGGCAGGATGCAGGAGGTAGGGCGCAGGGAGTAGGGACCAGGATGATATCTAAGAGGCGCTCATTTCTTGTTTTGTGATATATGTAATTGAGTTTAAGAAGGGAGGAGGGTCTGTGTTTTTTTCCTGTTGTTTTTTAGTTTTTTATAAGGGAGAAGGAGGTAGGAAGAAGGCATCAGGAGGCATGAGGTAGGAGGAAGGGACCAGGAGGCAGGGCCTGTGTTTTTTTTGAGTAGGGAGCAGGGAGCAGAAATCTGGCCCTGTGTTTTTTTTCAACAATTTTTTTGTGCTTTAGAAAGGAGCAGGGAACAAGGAGAAAGGAGCCAAGGCAGGGGCAGGGGGAAGCGGTTGAGCCAGGGAGGCAGGGAGTAGGAGACAAGGGCCATGGGGTAGGAGGCACTCAGGTAAGGAGGCAGGGAGCAGCGTTGAGGCAGGGAGCAGGGAGCAGCGTTGAGGCATTGAGGCTGGGAGGCTGGAGGCACGGAGGGAGCAGGGGGCATGAGTGGTTTTTTTTCTTCTGGAAAGATGGTTGTTAGGATGGATTTTTTTTGTAGATTTGATTTTTGTGTGGTAGTGCTAGATTTTTTTTCCTGTATACTCTATGATGTAGCCACGGTTGTGAAGCATGGAAATAGGGTTATTGCCATTGTCATAAACTGCACCAACAGGATTATGTCCACAGTTATAAATCATGGTGATAAATCTATGTGGCATAGTCTATAGCCACAGTTTCAAACTGTCGATATAAGTCTATTCACATGGTTGTAACCGTGGATATAAGTTGTGTCCTATAGTCACTCCAATAGGTTCCACGGTCAGTGAAACCGTGGCTGTTACCTATAGCCACTGTTTTAAACTATTACTATAGCCTTGTTTTCTAGTAGTGGTTCCTCTTAACTTCTTTTATTTTATTTTACTTCTCCAACACCTAATTTTTTTTATTCCATTCTTTTATAACAACACAAATATCCCCAATATACTTGGATGTTGTTATGAGAAGGATTTTAACAACACTTACACACACCTCCATCTAATGGGTGAAGAACATACTGTTTCTGTGGATGACAAACTAACGCCTCACGAAACGATGATTGTTTAATTATCTCCTACCGCCTATCATGGTGGCCATTAAGATTGAAATGTATTCATATATTATATATATTATGATTATATTTTCTTTAGTCTTCTATATTTTATATTTATATCTTACCTTTATGGTTTCTATTATTGGTAAACGTGATATTTTCATTTGAGGAAGTGCGGACTACCGCCACCTCAAAGTAATATGACTCGTTAATACTATATGTGGGATGTATAAAGGATGGATATAATTATATTATATATGATATTATAATTTAATTATAGTATACCTATGTATCATTATGTTTTAAATCCATTAAAATACGAAATAGAAATGAAAGTAGTGTTAATGCGTACGTACGGCTTACAGTCTCCATGAACGGTGCATTTCATTTATTACCTCAAAATGTTTCGTACTATTATAAATACATTTATATAATGGATATATATGATAAATATGATATCTAAATCATGAATATCATTCTGGATATAATAAAATTATGACTATGTGAACAACTTGTAATTATAAGATGTCTATTTTTGACTCAAGTACCTAATATCAACAAAGTGACCATTATTAACTTAAATGATTTTTAGTATCTATAAAATCGTAATAAGTTATATAAAAAGAATAATAAAATTGAAAAAGGTTATTT
This sequence comes from Viscum album, assembly GCA_963277665.1. Lineage (NCBI taxonomy): Eukaryota > Viridiplantae > Streptophyta > Magnoliopsida > Santalales > Viscaceae > Viscum > Viscum album. Next base: position 177,886,805 of record OY728164.1, read on the forward strand.
AAGAAAGTAGAAATTAATTATTCAGAAAATTAAAGAACGATCGAGTCAAGTCGGACACGAGGTAAGGGATTTTGTTATCTCACTTTTAATTCCGTGTGATTTCCATTATTCGCCACTTACTCATTGCATGTGGTGTATTGTGTATTACCATTTGGAATATATATTATCATTATTATCATTATATTAATGGTATTATGTGATAAATTTGGTGGTTATTAACTTTTGATCATACGACTCAGTTGATTACAACGTGGTAAAGGGGTTTATCTCACTTTTTTATTCTCGTGAGATTCATGCTATACTTGCAACTATTTCATTTTTTGTGGTGTATGAACTACCAATGATTGTAATATTTGTGTAATATACTTTAATTTATGAGTTTTTAAATCTTAATCTTATGATCTTTCTTTCACATGTCATATGTTTTGTATGTTACCAAATCAGCAAGGGAAACTTTGACCCTCCTCCCTTTAAAAGACTTCTTTTTGTTATGTCATTTAATTTACATATTATTATATTGGGTTATGTTCTTATGTATCTTCATTTTTGTAAACATTATTTACAATTGACTATATACCCTTTTTATCTCATCATCTCATTTTATGAATTTTAATGTGATGTCGTTAGGTTGTCGAATTTTTACAAGGGAACTTCTTTACCTAATTTTAATTCTTTGGGTTCAACTTGTACTTAATGAATATCTAGTCCTATGAATATGTGTGACTGACCTCTGAATTTTTTAACTTAATATCCACTTAAATTGGGTGTATTTATATTTTTCACACATAATTACGTGATTTATTTATCCTTAATCTAAGGATACCGTTTTATAAATGATTTCATCTCAATTTACATTCCATTGAGACTTCATTATTGTTATAAACCAATTTAATTTTATATGGTGTATATACTATAATTTGGATTGTTATATCATGAATATTTTTATTATCATGAGATTATAAAGTTCTAATTGAATTTTATTCCTTAATTATTTGTATTTAAGAGTCTCTCATTTTGAAAATAATACTTTAACTAAAATATTGTTTTAAATGTTTTAAAAATTTATTCTTCTAAATATTGATCATTAATTTCCATGTTTTAAATTTTTTTTAGGATTTATTTATATGGACATTAATTTTTTCAAATAATAAATCATTAAAATATTCAAAGTGGTATGGGACACATTTATTCAAAATCTAAATATTAAATGTTTTAAATGGTTTTTAAAATGATTTGATAAAGCGTTTTTTATTTCAATATCTTGATTTGATATATTGTGATTGGAATGTGGAAATTTTATCTTTCATTTATGCTTGGGTTATGTGTTATGAATATGTTATGGTTATTGGGCATTGTTTATGTATACGGGTGGTTTCTTGATAAACCTAGGGTGGGTGAGCCCGAGATAGCTCTCCAATGCATTGGGTAACATGACAGAAGTAAACGTGATGTTTCTCCTAAAAGATTTAGGTAATATAGTGTGATGGGTATTCCAAGTGTAACTCCTTACGTAGCTGTGATAGCTACAACGTATGTTTGGTATGGATTCGATAAGTAACCTTTATGATTTATGATTTGTGTGTGTGTTATTCATAAATATTATGACTTCGTAAGGTATGTTATGATTGAAAATTATGGTTTCATTGATTTGTATTTATTGATGGGATAATGTTTTCCTTCCTTATTTTATAACCCTTACTGAGCTTTTTATGATCATCCCAAGTTTTTGAAATGTTTTCCACAGGACTTAAAGATGAATAAGGTCAAGGATGAAAGCAAGGAAAATTCATGCTATCTAAAACATTGAACTAGACATGTTTCTTTTTAAGATTTTTTATTTTATGAAAAAATGGATACTGACTAGTAGAGTATACATGTAATATTGAAGTTGTTATGTAACAGTATAGCCTAATTCTCTAAAACTCTAAACCTAACAAGATCTATAATTTAAATTATTCATTTATTCAAATATTATGTAATGTTTTAAGGTCGGGTCCTTATAGTTGGTTTCAGAGGTCAGTTTAGATAACTTTAGAGGTTAGGGTATTCTTTAAGCATAAGTGACATTGACATAATGGTTAAGATCTCAGAAAGAGTAATACTGTTTTTTAGATAAATTGAATGAACTTAAGATAACATGAATAATTATATTTTAGTATTTAACCTCCTTATAAGATATTATATGATGATTTTACTGATATACTCACACTTGCCTTTTTGGTTTTAGTCAATGGTTGGATCTAGTAGTCATCAAAGTAACAATGGATTTGAATAAAACTATAACAGTGTTCTGAATGAGCAATTGAATGAAATGGGAGATGCAATGAGAAAACATGTGGTAATTCTCAACCAACTATCTGGAGTCATGATTGACCACTTGAACCTTGGAGATTTTTAAAATGCATAGTATATGAGAGAAACAAATCCCCACAGACGTTTAGGTAATAATCATAACGGTATGTATGTTCAAAAACCTATGTGTCAAGGATGTGGAAAGAAACACCTAGGAAAATTATTCGAAGGGATATTAAGATGCTATATATCTCGAAATGAAGGTCATAAAGTAAAACCTGCCATGGAAAAAGGAATAATCCAGTTGACTCTAGGAAAGGGAAGGAAGTTCTTTATGAAGGATCAATTGAATGTTTTAAATGTGGTGTTCATGGTCATTATACAAACACTTGTCTTACGAAGAACTTTCAGTAATGGGATCACTAGGATCGTGTAAAAATTTGTCTACCAATACCTAATACCATTCAGATTGAGGATGAAGAAACTGACAGTGACCAAGAATGGTATGGATTATTTCTTAACATATGTTTTGATATTATTGAATCATAGGATATGATTCATGATTTTGTTTATATAAAGTAAGTATTTCAGATTTATTTGAAAAGGAATGGTTAATGTATCATGAGGAATGTTGAAATTGTAAGAAGTCAACATATAAAGGATTCTAGAGGTATGGTAGATTTTAGGATGATGAAATAATTAAAAGTATTATGGCTCTTTTGATGATGGGAATTACATTAGAAAACTTTTTATAGTATGAGTAACCCTGATGTTTTATATATGAAAATTTTATTTAAGGAATAATTATTTTTATTTTGTGTATATAGTAATACAGAACCATTTGGGTTTATATGATCCTTGAAATTGAAGAAATTATAGGTTATTACATTTTTGGATGCAAAATGAAAGTTATTATATAACCTTAGTGGTTAAAATATGTTATGGTTATTTTTGAAAAATTTATCTCTTTTTGTGAACGTTATAAAATAAAATATTTTTTGAAAAAAGGAAAACACATGGACCGTGTGACAACCCATTGCGTCGGACAAAACTGTCGGAATCAAACCCACAACCAAAGTGTGACTAGTATTTGTTGCCTACCACTGGACTACGTGATGTCCCTGGTTTTTATAACTAATTCCTTTTAGTTAGATGATTTTATGAATCAAGAATATGTAAATTTTGGGTTATCTATGGAAATTATTAGCCTATCATGGAGGATATGTGATTAGGTTAATTACTTTTCAATATGATACTTTAAGAGCTATTGATGTTATTTGGAGATAAATGTTAAGAATTATCATCGAGCACTATGTTATTAGATCCTTTTGAGATTTGGGTATCAATCATAGTTTGGATTACATTGAAAAATTTTGTGGACAATTTTTTATTGAATGGTATTTGTTGAACTTTGATTTTTGTTTGATAAATTTTGGAGATTAAGAGTAGTTTTTTTGTAAAAGATTATCCTTTTTGGGGATTATCTAATCTGGTGCTAACCATTTTGTTTTTGGTTAAGGTCTAAAGACATGGGAAATATATAGTTCATCTTTTTTAGATTATGTGATTCTCCCGAAGTTGATTATAGAGCACTTAATGTGAAGAATAGTCATCCTAAATACTCATCGTTTGAAGAAAATTTGAGTTTGTGTTAGAAATCTAGTAATAGATGGATGTCTACATGACAAGAAAGTATATTTACTTAGTTTTTTAGTAAATCTCATAAATAAATTCTTCAACGAAAATTAACTTAAAACAAAAACCTTGTCTGTTAACTTTTCCTACTAGGGAATCAAAGACTGTTTTACCAATCACAAGTTTGTGATTTTCTGGTGGTAAACTTTCTCCTAAACATGTTTTCTATCACTCTCCATCAGAACATGATTGTTTGTTTTATCTTCCATATCCATGTTTTCATGGAATCCTGGAATCTGTTGTCTCGGGTAACCATTGTACTTCTCATCCTTTATTTTAAAGTGATAGTTTTATTGACACTTTTTTTCAATATGAGAGTTTCAATGAAGTTTCTGAGCCCAATTTTAAAATTGCGAGGACACAAATCCCAAAAGGGGGGAAGGATGTAACATCCCGAAAAAATAAATAATTAATATGACATTTTCATAATTATTAATAATTGTGAATTAGATATTAATTTTACTTTAAAGGGGTTGCTATGTTCGATAGCGTACCCGATACGCAACAACGGGTTTGTTTGAAATCTTGCGTTGCACACTAATAATATAATATTATTATTTTAAATGGTATTTAACTCATATCTGATGTATTGGAAATAATTAACAAAACTAAATACAATATGATTATACATGTCTGCTAAATGTATTTACATTTACCAAATAAAAGATAGAGGCCTAAAATGAGAATGAATGTAATTTTAAGTAAAATTTACATTAAAAGGCCGATTTACCGTCATTTAATGGAGAAACCTATTTAAATATAGTTTTGGTCACATTAATGCATTCTATTTGACCAAATAAAATCCTTCTTTAGAATTGTCCCCTTTGTGTAAATTTTTGGAATTTTTCCGACAAAGTTCATTTTTTAGTGAAGAGTGAAAATATTGTATTTAATTCAAAACTATTTTTTAATCTAATTTATTTATATGGTTATATTATCATTTTAATTGGTTTTAAAGTGTAATTACAATATATTTTTACCATTAAATCCAATTTTGGTCATTGAAATTAATTGCACTTTTAAATTGGACATAAACAATTGACAATCTTTTGATAGTTATTGTTTCGTAAAAAAACTCTATTTGTTTTAACAATGGAAATTAATTTTAAATTAATTAATGTAAATTCTATGTTTATAATTTGGTAAAATAGACATCATTTTTTTATTTTTAATATCAAATATAGCTTAGGATGAATTGTTTGTATTTTTATGAAAACTACAATTTTTTATGAATAGTGAAACCACTTAGTAGTAGTTAAATAAAACTGAATTTTTCATTTAAATGAAATTTTACCACTATTGTGAAATAAATTTCAAAAATCTGATATACATATTTTTAATTAGTTAGTAAAATGTGGTTCAATAAGATGAAAATAATTTTTGTTGAATAGTATCTTTTGACTTTTATTTACCGCGGTTAAAGGTAAATATTGTAATTCAAGGTAAAAAGAATATTATAATAATTCAAAATTACTTTATCACTTGTCCAAAACATATTGGATGAGTCATTTTCGACCATGGTAATCTTTGGGTCCATTTTGGGACCCCATTTATCCACTTTGGTGTGATAATGACAATTTAGATTAATTAACTTAATGTAAAGGAAAAAATGACAAAAACAAAAATCTTTTAGTAACAAAATTTTAATAGCTGTTATATAAGTTATATTTTCGACTATAAATATTAGTTATAAAGATAAAAATATTTCCTACATGATAGTAGTTTTTTTATAATTTTTAGATTTCGAAAAAATTAAATTATTTATGACACAATAATGGTGCAGTATTAACCTCATTAATAAATGATTTAAATAAATAAGATTATAATGATTACATTATTATCCAAAATTTGTTCAATTCTTATTGGTTGATTTTATTTCGACCATGAGTCATCGTATCTTCGCATTTAGTGATTTTTGGACCATTAGAAACCGAATATCATTATATAATAAAATAATATTTTCACACTTTCCTAAAGAGCCCCTCCTCCCCCTTATAAAAGGATACCACTTCTTTGCAATTCCTCACACCACTTAAGCCTTTTGGCTCATCCAAACTCAGCCCAATTAAGCTCCGTACATCCCATTATTTTTCCTAGAAGCCTTACCTTATTTTATATGGTGTATATACTGTCCTTTGGAATATTATATCATGAATCCCTTTATTATCCTGGTATTATATAGTTCTGATTGAATGTTATTCCTCAATTATTTGAATTCAGGAGTCTCTCATTTTGTTGAAAACTCTTTAACTAAAATATCACTTTAAATGTTTTAAAGATTTATTCTTCTAAATCATTATCATTATTGTCCATGTTTTAAAAATGGTTTTTAGTATTTATTTATATAGACATTAATGTTTTAAAATGAAATTCCATTAAAAGCAACAATGTGGATATTTAATCTCTAAAATAGGTGTTTTATGGATTTTGAAAAGATAATGACTGTTATGTCATGGAAATTAATATATAATGTCTTTAAGATACACATTTTCTTAGGATTTTACTTGTTATTATCATTACTTTGTTTTTGAATTTTCATGTCTGGCCTTACTTATGATATCTTTGACAAAGAAAAATTTTCCATTCCAATAGAATGACGAATGTAAGATGCCATTTTAAGAACATAATATTCTCCCTATATCAAAACAAATATTCATTTTACCTAAATTATAACAAGACTATGTGGTGTATTTTTATGCTTTGGGATTTTGGATTGGATGCGTTCTCAAGAAGGGAGAATGTTTTGTTGCTTATGGTTCATAAATGTTATGATTTCATGAGAAAAAATACCCAACAAATGATTTAGAGGGAGTTTCCATAGTCCATGCTTTGGAAATATGGAATCATTACCTATTTCATGAGTAATTTACTATTTTTATTGATAATAAGACCTTGAAACATATATTTTAAAAAACGTATTTGAATCGGTGAAAAAGAATACGGATAGAGAATCACCAAATATTTGGCTTTTACATGTTGTATATAATGGGTGAGGGAAATTTTGTAGTAGATTCATTATGTCGTAATTTATATTGTCAATTGGAAGAATAGTATTCTGATCAGTGGCATTGAATGTGAGTGATAGCCAACTTGTACATTGATTATGAAGACTGAGGTAGTGCAACAGTTTACTTTCCTTATTATTTTGTTTTCGATTTGTTGGAATCACTTAAAAAACATCCAATTTTGATTGTGTTTTTATGAGATGAAAAATCAATGGTTGTGGGACCATTGAAGGATAGAAGATGGACAATAATGTAGTTTTTGGTTTCTAAATAAGATTTCGGTACAAATGGATTGTTTGTAACAACATCATCATGCTTATCACCATTTGATATGGTCTGTTCATTCAAGAATACATAATATGTACAAGGCCATGAAATAATGGTTTGGGGGTGTTGGTATGAAAATAATTTTGGATTTTTTTTTTTATGAATAAAATGTCATCAGGTTAAGGTAGAGAACCAATGAAAAGATTGTATGTTGTCATCATTACCTATTACTATTTAGATATGAGAGTATATGGCCATGGATTTTGTGATAGGTCTCCAAAGGATGGTTATGAAACATTAATTACATATGGTTGATTGTGGGTCAGCTCAAAAATTCATCTCATTTCATCCCTATTCATGAATTTCATATGGTAAATGATTTGTCTAAAATCTAGTTCTAAGAAGTGGTAAAGACGCATGGTGTACCAGTTTCAATAGTTTCATAGAGGGATCTGAGGTTTATGTATCATTTCTGTAAGTCTATTTAGAAACCCCATAGGACACATTTCACATTTAGTATAGTATATCATTATCATATAGATAGGAAATCTGAATGGATGATGAAATCACTAGATGAAATGAATTAGGATCGTGTAAAATATTTTTTATGACTAATTAGAGGATAAAAGCCCATTAGTTGAGTTATTTCTCAACAAAAATTATCAATCCTAAAAACATATGTATCCTCTTAAAGAATTTTATGGGTTTCCTTGTGGTTCTACACTTTTTTGGGTGGAAACAGTTGAAACACCATGCGTTGGGATGATCCTTGTCTAAGAGACAACATAGAAGATTTAGTTGATTAGGAAAAGAATGGAGATGGCTCAGAGTCATCATAAATCATATGAATATTATCATTGAAACCAATTTTCATTCGATGTAAGTGATAATTTTTTATTGAGAATCTCTCAAAGGGTTTGGAATCATCGATTTAGAAATCATTCCACGTTATCACCTTGATACATAGGTCCCTTAGAGATACATGAATGTACTGCTGATGTGGAATATTTATTTTCCTTTCCACCAAACTTTGATGTGGTGAATAATGTGTTTCATGTATATCTATTAAAATGAATCATATTGATCCAAACCATATGATTCAATGGTAACAAATTGACCTTGAGAAATATTTTTCCCTATTTTATATTCCGATATAGATTATAGATAGGAAAAAGAATGTATTTCTTTGGAAGAGCATTGGTCTTATGCATGTTTCAGGGAAACATGGTCAGATTTAGTTAGATACATGGGAATATGAGAAAGGAATGGTCATGAAAAGTAGTGAAATATTTTTTTGAAATTATTGTTTTCTACTTTCTCAGGATGGAAAAGATAATGTTTAGGAGAATCTAGCACACCCAATTTTATGTAAATATTCCATTATTTATGATTTTTAAGAATGTAACTTATTTGGGAAATTCTTTGGATGGTTTATAGGAATATGGAAATATTTGTTTGTATATTACAATGTTTCATGGTTTTAGATTTTTATTTAAATACTATGAAACAAATATAAAACATCGTATAAAGAGAGAAAGTGAGCTCTATGTAGGCACACAATAAGGTGAATAATTTATCTAAACTATGTGACCAATTAGAATTGACAGTAAAATATTGGAAATAGTGGAAAAAATGTTTGGCACGAGATTTTTCAAACATTGTGTGCTAATCGGGTGAAGGGTGTTGAGAGATGCTGACTGTCACACGGTTGATGCACAATTTTCCTTACCGAGTGACCGAATTGTGTAGGGTTTTTTAGATCCTGATAATGATTATTGAACACTACTTTTCTTCTAAACCACTTATTATTCGTTAATTTTGAATTTATCATTGTTTTTCATATTCTTAATGGTTGTAGAGACTTTCACCTTCGATTCGGTAGAAATCCATTGGCAAATTTTGGTTCCTTGAAGCCCATATTCCTAAGTCACCTTTCTTGGTGTGTTTTCTTATTTATAGTCTTATTCCCCATCATGGATTCATAGATCTAGTCTATTGGGGATAGATCTATAATAGTTACAATCAATGGAAACAGAACCCATAAATTGTTGGATGGTGATATTATATACCATATATTAATCACATGGAAGAATAAAATATTTTTAAGAATTTTATATTATTTTATAACACATTATTTATTATAAAATATCATTAATGTTATTTTGTTGAACTATTCATTAATTCAACATTAATAAAAAATGAATTTTGGAAAAAAAAATAATTACATAAATAACATGTAATATAAATCATTAAAATTCATGTATAATTTTTATTTTGCTAAATTAAATTACTTATAATTTTTCCTATATATTTTTTTTTGATTTTAATAGTAATTGAATAATTACTATGTCTGATCTGTTTAAAATGGGTATATTTAAAAAAAAATTGAACCACTTATTCCAAATATTGAATCATTTTTTTCAAAATTAAAAACTGATAAATAGAATAATTTAATTTAAAACTAAACTGCAAAAATGTGAAGAAAAATGGTTATATAGAAAAAAACCATATTTTAAATTTTATTTTAAAAAAAATAAATTCAAGTATAAATTCCATTTAAAAAACCCTATTTACATTATTTTAAATAAAAATTAATAATGATATATTAAAAATAAAATAATTTATAATTATAAAATGAAAATAATATAAAATAGAATTCAATTTTCAATAATAATTGGTATTTTTCACCATTAATTGAAAAATCAATCTTTTCAAAAAAATCTCAAAATTCAACCTCAAGGAAATTTTGAAATGATGATTTCAAAAATGAAATAAAAATTTTTAAATAAATATTATGAATTCTAAAAAAAACTATGTATAATATTATATCATAAAAAGGAATAAAAATCTTTTTTGAAGAAAACATATTTTTTTAAGAAAAAAATGACTCTACTAACAATTGGCGACTTATTTACAAATAATTAATATATAAATTTTATTTTATTATAAATATTATATATATTTCATAACATTTTTAAAATAATTTATACCTTATAATTTAATAGATTGGTTATAATAATAAAATTTAAAAATCATTCTATGAGTTTATTTAGGCCAAGTGTTACACATTTAGTAAACTATCAAACATTGTATTCTGTTAAAATAATATATAAATATTGAATTTCTCCCATATATTAAATTTAATAATTTCATTTTTTTACTCGAACTCAGTCATTAATGGATGGCATTTTAAAATATTTTTTTAGACCCCACATCATAAAAAAAATTAATAAAACATTATCTTGAAAAGTGAGAAAATATAGTACAAATTTCATGTAAGATAACACATACTTGGTTTCCAAATAAGATAAAATAATTGGGAAGTGAAAATATAGGCAAAAAAATTAATGTGAAGATGGTGATAAAATGTTTTAAGCAACATTTATGATAAAAATTAAATGATACTGATAATGTTAACGACCATGAAAAAACAACTTGACGTGGTGTGAAAAAGGACATCCACTCAATGGAAAAGAAAGTAAAATGATAAAATTTTGGGTTTAATATACCTATCCTAAAGATGATATATTTATCAATCATCTTGATAAAAAACTTATGGAAATATTTTTACATGAAAATAAAAACTTCATCCATTAATCAACATCCCCCACAAATGCATGTTTCTCTCCAAGCAATGAGTATTGAAGACTATTTTTTAATAACAAAAGAACTAAAATAAGATCTTTACAAATAAAATAATCCATAACTGAACATGATATATTATTTTATTCCTAATGTTTTAACTAAAACAAATTTATCTATCATAAATAATTTCCAAAATTTAAAAAATATCCAATGAATACAAAATGTTTTAATTTACAAAATTCGTTGGTAATATCCAAAGATAAACATTAATCATTTGATAAATAATTATTCTTAATATTCCCAAAAATAATCCACGCTAATGTTTAAACCCAAAATTTTGATACATATTTCTCCAAGATCACTTTATTATATCTCCAAATAACAGTAATCACTCTTAAAGTCTCATTAAAAAATACCAATTTCTGAAAAATATTATGTACAAAATATGTTAATCATTTACATAAAATCCCAAAATATTCTATTATCATTAATAAAATATAGTTCCCAATATACAGAGATCTGCTTATAAAATAACATTAATTGCTTAATCAATGAATCTATTTTATAATCCGATGGTTATATATATGGTAAAACATCTTTCCAAAAATTTTATTAACCAATAATTACCTTAAATTAATATGTCATTTTAAACTAAAAATCTACCAATTACAATAAATATATTTCCACAAAAAGTAATAAAAATATTCACAAGATTATATTTTTCATATATAAAACATAATGGTAACATATATCTCAAACATTTATCAAATCTAAAAAATTGTCTCTGAAAATCATCATTATTTAACTATTCCATATTTCAGAGGTAATAAATTTATCTTAAATATATTTCCAAATTTTGAAGGAAAAACATAAAATTTCTTATTCCATAGGTTTTTTAGGATTCAAATAATATTGATATAATACCACTATATCATAGTTTTGAAAACTCTATACAAATGATTATTCTTAAACCATTAACAGTGATTATTTTCTTATTCCATAATACATTATTCCCAAAATCTAATGATATGAAATATGACTTATGATTTGTAGAAATAAAATCCAAATTGATTCATACTTAGAACATAAGAAAAAAATTTCTACCACGAATCAAGACATCCACATATTTCTTTATGCAATTTATATCCCGTTTCTATTCCATTATGATGATTATATATCCAAAAAAATAAATAGTTATGTCCTAAATATTTTTTCCCTTTCTAAATGATATGGATAGACTATTATTTTGAAATTTGATAAAAGATACATTATAATGATTTGACTTTTTAGAAATGAAAAATTATTTTATACATTAAAAATTTTTGTGTAGGTTATTTTAATAGTTAAGAAGTCAAAAAAACCTTTGAGAATGATTTTTCAATAATAAGAATCACCAAATCAACTGGAAGGGATAAAAAGATTTTCAATTATCATTTTCCTTCTGTCATGATAATTGATCATTAAAATATAGACAAGAACACCATTAAAACATACACCAATTTATTTTATTTCAAAATGAATGTGGATCTTATAAGGAAAATACCCTTAGTAATTCCATAATACTTTATCATTCATTTCCTTTATACCTATGATTATTACCATCTAATTTAAATCCCCAAACGTACTATTAATCACATAAAAATTCACCTCATAAAACCATGAAAAAGGATGTCTAACCCATTGATTTTATAATAAACCTATAACATGTAAACTGATAATGGTCTTCAGAAATCTTAAGAAATCCTTGCACAGGAATATCACAATCTAATTTTTTTTGACCTGTACTGATAAAAACTTTAAGGACCCAACCATAAACATTCCATGTTATAGTGAAATTAATTAGAATTATAATTTTTACATTTCCATGGATCTTTTAGGTTTATATGTACAAAGATTTTGGTCATAACTATTACATAAAGGGCCCAAATGTTATAAATTGGATGATTCTATTGAATATCCATTTTTTTCAACTAAAAAAATAATTTAAAAAGAAAGATGTTTTCATTCCATGAAACATTTTCAAAAAATTTATCTACTCCAAATACTTGACCATGCTCATCATGTGAAAAACATTTTAAAATATGACATGAGAACAAAAGTCATAGTAAGAAACATAAAGACAAATAAAGAAACTGTTAGTCTATGAGTTATTATAAAACAAATCATATTAAAAAAAGACTAAAATATAACATGTTCTTACCATGAAAACCAACATCTGTACACAAAAACATTCGTAAAACACATCATATGAAATCTTAAATTAAAAATGATACTCGTAAAGGTTTCTTTGAAATCGTGAAAAAATTATTATAAATTTTTCATGGAGTTTTACTTTTAAAAATTATAAAGTAGCATACAATTTCCATTAACATGTTAAATAATATGATTTCTATAAAAGCACATATAAATCATAGAAAAATAATACATGTCACTTAGGGAATAATTTTCATATCACTCTTACAAATGAGACAACCATAATGATTATACATAGAATAAATAGATTTTTTACACATAACATAACCATCACAGTTTGAATTTGAATAAACATCATAGTATATTCCCATAATGTCTCATGAGAAACAAAGTTAATTAACTCATTTCCTTTAACCAATTCATTGGTGATCCATAATGCAATCACTCCAACATGGGTTATAAAAGAACCATCCTTCCTTATAAAAAATTCCATAGAACCCTAACATAATATATATGAGGATTCATCATTAAAATTTCCTTTTTCACCCACAAGAAAACATTTATAGATATTCAAATATATATTTGATTTAAGAACCCATTTTTTAAATAACCAAAATAAAACGAATCATTATTTTTCATTGAATAAAAAATAAAGACTTTTAAAGGAAGACAAAAATAAAATAATAGTTATAGCGTTGGAAAATGTCATTTCGGTGTATATGTTAAAATAAGACATTCATTTTTTGTTATTTTTTAAAAGAATATAAAAATATTATGCTAAAATATTCCTTTGGAAATAAACATAAAAAAAGATTAAGGAGACATAAGAAGTCCATTAAAAATATTTGAAATCCAAATAATAATATTCACAAATTTTTTTGAAAAAATATAAACATGGAAGAAAAAGTAAATTTTTATGGAATCCTTAAAAGAGGGTTTTTAAAATAATTCCCATTTTATAAAATATTAAAAACATTATATCTTTTAAGGAAATTTTAAATAACTAAGATATTTCCAAAAATGAAAATAATAAGCCCTGTAATTATATATCAATTTATTTCTAAAAAAAATTATATAGTCATATATTCGGAAGCTGTAATGAACCCTCCCTCAAAAAATACCATAATAAGGGGAGAGAGATAATGACCCCCCGACTCTCACCTCAATCTGACCCTGTGTTGGAGACTATCACCATGGGTGTACAAATTACATAATATCAAAGGAATTATAGATTATAATATAAATATGATCAACAGAAAGAGTGAATCATCCCCAAAATACTCGAGACATTATATAAAAGTGAAACCCAAAACATCAAACATGCATGTATACATAGAACTAATACAAAAACTATATGGTCTCCAATGTTAATTCCCAAATGTATAAGAAATGTATTTAAAACAAAAACCCCAAGTCCTGATCTTGTAAATCCCATCACGGTCCACATAATCCTTTTAGAAACCAAAAAATAGTTTAATATACTTATGGTGAGAATTCAATTATACTCAATAGGAAAAACAAATTCTCACATTAAAATGTGAAAGTTGCATACAAATTACCCTATGAGAAGTCAATATAACCAAAAAACTCTTATCATTGTATACTAACCATCCCACCCTCACCAAGGCATGCTCACTAAGAAACACATGTCAAGTAATTTAATATAAATTATATCACATCGATGATAGGGTACCTCATACAACTTTCCCATAGGCATTCCACTCTCTCCCAACAACATATGTCCTGAAACTGCAATTCATTCTATATACCACATCACATCCAGCCTACACACACATGTTCCACACAGAACATCAAGCCACCATACACCTGGTCCTTACAAAAAATACTGACATAACACACATATGACTCACAAAACAACATATCATATCACATACAATAACATCCTATCTCATGGGAAGCTGTTAAATCACATTAAAACTCATCTCGAAGACACCCATGATAGCACATCCCAACTAATCTCAAAGACACTTGGGAAAACACATCACAAAAAATCTCGATGACTCTTGAGATACCACAAACATCATCAGATTCAATATTAGACATTATACCATAGTAGCATGTGAAATACCTACATATCTTAGAATAGAGGGTGGAACATAGAGGGTACCCATGAATCCATACTCCCCAGCAGATGTTGGAAAAAACACTCCGCACATGACTATACTGGTGTTCAGCACATAGTTCTCAACATAGGTGGGGTGACTATAGAAACAATTATAATATACAAGTATATATGTAGAGTATCAGACACTTAAGCCCAATGTTTTCTTCAACGGGACCAAGATACCCTAAGATGCGTGGTGGGGGGGGGCTGAATTAGGTTATGAATATTATTTTCTAAATTCTTCCATCCCCTAGATCTTGACTAATTTATTATAAGGGTTACTATATTTTCACATAATTGATAATGATGATATTATTATTTCATTATTTATTTTATGTTGATTATTTGAATATAATTCATGAAATAAAGTATAATAACAGATCAATTTTTTCTTGGCTCACCCTCATTAGGCTACATCGAAGGGGCATAAAACAACGATGTTCCAATTGTACCAAAATCACTAAGGCTCACTACCAATAATGATGGGTCCTGATAGATATCATCTTCACCCAGCCTCATTACCTTGACAAGATTTAGGTTTTTATCAGTACATTCCCATGGGTCCATCCCTATCTCATTTTTTTGGATCACTACCAGTGGAAAGGATCACGATCTTGGTCTTCCATTTCACACTTCTCTTGGAAGGAACTCACTCACAATTTATTTCTTGGTAGGTACCTTCATTATATCTAATGAATACCTCCTTATTTATAGATAGATGCTCTGTTGACACCCCACATCCATCCACTAATGAATACCAATTTACCATTTTACTTGGAAATTACTTATGAATAACATTCATTAAGTTCACTCCCTTTGTGAATATCATGTTTTGTGAATTTCAAATAGCATTATTAATGCAGCTACATTTCATGCTGCTCACATATACTTTACAAAGAAAACCACTTTATGAATCTCATCTAGAAATTCTGAATCTCCTTACATTCAATAATTTTACCTCACATTTTATAATTCCCTTAAATTCATGATTTTGAGAACATTCAGTTAGCTTAGAGCCTTTGTGAACTTCTTCAGATGAAACTTCTTTCTCCATGCTCAGACCATTCAGTTATCTTTTAAAACCTTCAAGAACTACTTCATATATCATTTACATGGACCACCCTTCATGAACCACCTTCACGATTCTGGATCCTTAATATTTTCATTAAGCCATGATTCTTTTCTGAAGGTATTAGAGGCCTATTTATATGAATTTCAACCAATTATAGAACCATAAGGCCACATCATCACCATTTCACGATGCTCCCTATTTTATTCTCTGATGATCTAATTTTTTGCAATACTCATTTCAAATTTCTTATTCATGATGCATGTTATATTCGTGGAGATCACCAACAAAAAACTTTTCTATATCATGGTACTCCTCTCACGAAGATCCTCATATTTGTTGTTTGTGATGCCCATCGTACTCATGGATATCACATTCAGAATCATCAGGATTTCTCAAAACACCCTTCACGAAGCCCATTCTTCCTGAAATTCATGACTTTTACATATTTTAATAAGTTCTTCAACATGCCTTTAAAAAAATATCTTTGTATCACCACAACATACCTTAGAGACCCACTTTGTGATCTAATAAAATAAAACAAAAAATAATGCAATTTTACCTAGAGGGTTTTTTGTACCAACACCCAACCTATGGGTTCTCAAACAACCAACCAACTCATAACTATCATGACCTGGCATCACCAAAGGGGGAAAGGGATAACAGATTGCCATGCCATTCCTTCTTTATGTTGAAGGAGAGATAATGACCCCCAAAACCCGCCATCAATAGGTCCCAGAGTGTCATCTAGCACCAAGGGTATAGAACTCACAGAAAATGGAAGGCATTACCCTATTTATTTTTATAGGTTCGAGAGAAAAGATAGAAACTCGAACAATACCAAAGATGAACGTAAATGTAAATCCAAAAAATAACCCATTCCCATATGCATGTTCAATAGTAAATTATACAAGCCAAAACAACTCCAATGGAAATGTACCAAGAAAAAAACGACAACAGCAATTGCCCCAAGGTCCGAGCTAATACAGTCAAGCACTATCCATGAAGTCCTCCTGGAAACCTGAAAGAAGTTTTATATACATAGGGTGAGCATACAAGTACACTCAGTAGGAAAAACTGAATACTATCATGCACAAGTGGAGAGGAATTATAATTCCCTACGAGAAAAGAAAAACCAAACACCTAGAAAGGGAAACTATCCACCCAAGCCTCACCTAGGCACACTCCCCAAATAACACAAGGCAAGTAAAGTATAGTAATAGCACATCGATATTTGGGTACCCCGTGCCACTTTCCCACTGTTTATTGAAGAAATCCTATGTGTCAAACCAATCCCGCCATTCTCCCACTAGTCCCACTTCCAAACCCCACCCACACACACCTTGGCCATAACCTCACTGTAGTCCCACTGCCAAACCCCAACCACAGAAACCTGGGCCATAACCTCACCGTAGTCCCACTTCCAAACCCCGCCCGCAGAAACCTGGGCCATAACCACCATGCGTAACCACACCCGAAGACACCTAGGCTAGAACAACTACTGCAACACCTGAAGACATCTGTGCTTCATCCCGAAGACACTTGGGAAACACCCTACCCACAAACACCTGAGCCAACCAACAGAACTACCCTGTTTGAAGATTCTTGGGATAATAATGGACTTCAGGCCATCACAGCCTACCCAAAGATTCTTGGGCTAATAATGGACTTTAGGCCATCACAGCCTACACAAAGATTCTTTGGATATTTGGAAAAGGGAGAAGAAAGGATCTAATAACCAGCCACTCATAGCAGTGTTGGAAAAAACACCCTCCCCATGAAATGGGGTGCTCGACACTAAGTTCTCAACTTGGGTGGGGCGCGAATAAGAAACATGAAAGCTATAGGTATATGTATAGGTAACAAACACTCATCCCAACATAGGGGTTCCAAAACCTAAGCACAAACACCCTTTTTACTATTCATTCACAAAAGAAGCCACGACACTCACGCCCAAGTCAAAACTTATCCCAAAAACTAATTCCCCATTTAAACCATTCTTGTTTTCATGTTCAAGTGATCCCATTTAGGTGAATTCTTCACTACCGGGAAACTAACAGGAATAAACACAAGACAAGAAATGGGAGACAGCCAAACAATAATTTAATCATTCACACTCGGTTCTCTTTTAAAGTTACAACAACAAAAGGGGATTAGTGAGATCCCTCAAAGTACTGGAACCAATGAAAACCACGGGACACAACCACATGTCCCCAAACTAGGAACCAATGATTTCTCAACAATAGAGGATCCCACCAGAGTTTGTGTCACTGCATAGCCAACACACAGCTTCAGATTCACAACCAACATCCATACCACAATGGAGGATCCCATCCTCACCCACATCACCCAATGGTAAATCAAAAAGAACAACACGCTTACTACCAAAACAGAGAAGGGAAACATCCAGGTTCAAGTACACCATTCATTATTTTCTTTTTTCTATTGGTTATCTGGAGTGATCACACAGGGATTATTGTTTTAATGAATTCCCATTTAACCAGCCGAGTTTAAGTGATTAACCAAATTCCATGTTAGGTCATTTAATCATCGTAGAAGACATGGTTCATTAGTGCGCAAAGAAATACCACCAACGTCCATTATTTTCAGTGAGCATAGTCCCGCAAAATTCACAACACATATCAACATAAAATAGTACAACAGAACATCGATCAAACCCCCTTTCATTCTTTAAGGTCCGTTCATTATCCTCATTAAGTTTGGTTTCATCAATTCCCACAGAGACAAAATCATACCCACCCCGCATGATACTATGAAAGGAGGGGTGAAGGAAAAATACCTACTTGATTGATCTAGGATCGACTTTTTTCTCCACACGCCAAGAAAAGGGGATGCGCGGCTGGCAGGGGAGGAATTCTGTGGACTCCAAGGGGTGCAGAAAGCTCCCATAGAGGTGCTCCACAAGCCACGAGAAGAAGGTACTCCAAGGGAACCAGGGGCAAGAATGAAGCCGGCCAAAGGAAGAAGAAGAAAATGAAAATCCCGTGTGATATATAGATAAGATCTCATTGTTACAGGATATGGTAATTTTGAACGCCTGGAAAGTCGGATCATGGTTTCCCATGTGGTTTGGCAGTTACGCACAATGGCATTAAGTTGTTATTTAAAATCCCCCATCGGGGAGGTTTCTTGAGATTTTTTATGAATTAATTACGGGCTTAAATGTCTTTAAAAAGGGGTAAAATAATTAATTTTCATCAAAAATTACGTTGCGGGGGTAGGACTAGAAAAAGAAAATGGAGGGCTGGGTGAGGACACGGTGCCACCGTGACCGATGCCACCATCATGGTGCCACTGTTTCTGTGGAGCCTTATTTTGGAAATGTAATGGCCCCAGAGGGTGTGGTCCATTACATTAGATACCTCTCAAACTATTCTTTCCCTCGAGAATCAAAACAAACCATAAGAAAAGAGAGGGTTTGAACAACCACCTTGAAAGATACCTCTCAGAAGTGAACCTTATCATCATCTAGAAACACCTCTCCCTCAAAAAACCAGGAAACATACAAGGGTAAAACTGCCCATTCATATGGGTTGGGGAGTATCTTCCTCCATATCAATATACTATCCTCTTTGGGCGGCATTGACTCGCCCGCACGGGTTTAATCGCATCCACCATAATGTGACTTGATTATGGATCGGGTCCTCCCCTCCCCATAGCCAGGACATTTAACACACATTTAGAGAATAAGGAAAACAACATATTTCATAGCCAAAATGGTAAACCGTTCTTTCACAAACAAGTACGAAATAAAACATCACAATACTTAAAATAACTCTGGATACTGGGGGCACATATGTGCTTCCTCTTCCCAGGAATTTTTCTACGAACCGTGTTACTAACCATTTCATCCCGGGCCACCAAAACTGTCTCCTCAGACCCTGGTACATCTTGGAAACTCTTGGGTGCACCGCTAGGGGTGACTTGTGGTACTCACTAAGAAAATTTCCACGCATCGCCTCTAGAACAAACAGCTTTCCTCGGAAAAGCATGTTGTTCGGACCATCCTCCTTCCACCATTCTGGAGTATTGCACTGGTCAACTCGGTCACGCATCACTTCAATTTATGAGTCTCCCCATTGGGACTCTTCTACCTGTCAGAACATAGAAGATTACACTCTCATATGATACAGGAAACCTCTACCACCTTCCATCCTAGCATCCAGGTGCAGGGCATCCAACTCCTCCATCGCCTTCCATGTATCTGCCGACTCTCGAACTACATCCCTCTGCAACATCCTACTCAGGGCTTCAGCCACTACATTCCCTTCTCATTAGGTATAAAAAATCTCGAAGTTGTAGTCCTGAAAGAACTCTCTCCACCTTCCCTGTCGTATGTTCAGGTCTCATTGGGAGAAGATATACTTCAAGCTATTGTGATCGGTGAAGACCATGAAGTGCTCCCCAAAGAGGTAGTGCCACCAAAACTTTAGTTCAAACATGACTTCCACAAGCTCTAGATCATGGGTGGAATAGTTACTCTCAAGGGGAAGTAACTGGCTAAACCTATAAGATATCACCCCTTTCCACTACATCAAAAAACATCCGTGGCCTTTCCCTGAAAAATCGTAGAACACCTCATATGCTGCCCCTTCTTCTAGAAACCTCAGCACTGGGGCACTAACCAACTTATCCTTCAGATAGCTGAAGGCTGCCTCACACTGCTCTTCCCACATGAAAGCCCGGTCCTTCTTGGTCAAGGTTGTCAAAGGTGCTACAACTTGGGATAAGTTGGTCACGAACCTCCGGTAGTAACCCACAAGACCAAGGAAACTATGAACCTCTACCACGTTCTTGGGTAATGCCCAAGAAACAACCGCCTCAAACATCGATGGGTCCACTGTTATCCCCTACTCAGACACCACGTGCCCAAAGAAATGAACTTCTTGCATCCAGAACATGCACTTGGACAACTTCCCAAATATTTGGTGTTGTTGGAGGACCTCTAAAACAGTTCTCAAGTGCTCAGTGTGATCCCCCTATGATCTTGTGTAGATCAAGATGTCCTCAATAAAAACGACTACGAACTGGTCCAGATATTATTGGAAGATGGAGTTCATGAGCCCCATGAACACGGCTGGAGTGTTCGTGACGCCAAACTACATAACCAAAAACTCAAAGTACCCATATCTGCACCTAAAGGCAGTGTTTGAGATGTCGCCCTCCTTCACCATTACTTGGTGATATCCAGACCACATATTGATCTTCGAGAACCCACCTGCTCCCCTCAGCTGGTCAACGAGTTCGTCTATCCTCAGGAGAGGGTAGAGATTCTTGACAGTTACCTAATTTAGTATCCAATAGTCTATAAATAGCTTTATACCACCATCCTCCTTCTTCGGAAACAAAATAAGAGCCCCCCACATTGATGCACTTGGCCGAACAAAACCCTTCTTCATCAGATCATCAATCTGAATCTGAAACTCTTGTAGCTTCGAAGGTGACATCTGGTAGGGGGCCATCGAAATCAGATGATAACCAGGTTACAAGTCTATCCCAAACTCAATGTCACGTCTAGGGGGTAGAGCTGTCACCTCTTCCGAGAAGACGTCCATAAACTCACTGAGGATTTATGGGAATTCCACCATTCCTGCATCTGCCGACTCCACTGATAGCTCAATTAACAAGGAGAGGATGGGTTCCCCATGCTTTCTGCTCCCCTGGAAAATCCGCTCTCCGATGAATGTCACCTGTCGTCCAACCAAGTCTGAAAACAAAACCCTTCTACAGAAGCAGTCAATGACGACACATACAGAGAACATACAGTCAATGCCTAGGATGACATCGTATGGCTATATCTGCAACAGTAGAAGATCTGTGACTTACTAATGTGGCCCTATTATCAGTCTGCATCATCGGAAAACATAAAACAAGTCCGTATGACCTCCTACTGGTGTGCTCCACACAAGGGGAAATGGAAGTCTCTCAGCATCTAAACTATGAGCATGGGCATGACTGGGTGTAACAAAGGAGTAAAAAGCTTCCGTATCGAACAAAGCATACGAAATGGTACTATACAAGATTACCGTACCTCGAATGACGTCTGGCCCTGGTGGAACTGCTGCCTCTGTGGCATGAAACTTCCCACGCCCAGATCCTCTGCCTCTCGACTATCAGCTGCCTCCCTGACCATGCTCTGGACAAGGTCCCTGAGGAGCGCCCTGTGGTCGGCCTCCTCCTGCAATGTCTGCCCTTAGAGGGGCGAGAGCCCGCTGCCCCTGCTGCTGCTGAAAGGGCCCAGCTGAAAACAGGTGCTGCTGAGGTGGGTGCTGAACCTGCCCACTCCCACCGTACTTTACTCTGTCCAGGCACTGATTTTGAAGGTTCCCATTGCTTCCACAGATGAAGAACCTCAGTCCCGGGCTCGATGGTAAAGGGCAAGGACCGGGATATCGGAACTGGAACTACTGCAGCCTGCTCCCTACTGGTTAGAATTTAGAGGGCCCTGATGTTGGATCCCTGCTGCTGATAGCCATCCCCTTTGATGGGCCCTACTAGATTCCCTCTCGTGACACACCTCCCAGCATGTGCATCGTCTCCACCACTTCAGCCTTCTTCTGCACCTCTAAGTATATCGATAGGGTAAAGGGAGTAACAACGTACTGAAGAGAAGTTCGGAGTGCCTCCTCTAACCATCTCACCCCAGACTCCTCATCCAAAAAGAGGTCTGGAGCAAAGTGAAGGAGATCCTTGAACTTGATCCCCAACTCTCTCACTGACATACTCCCCTACTAGAGGGATAGTAGCTCCTACATCTTCTCGACCTTCATCATGGAAGAGAGGAATTCCACCTGGAACTCCTTCTCAATGTCATCCCATGCAACCTCATCTTCCCTTTTCTCTCAAAGATAATGCTTCCACCACTGACGCGCTGCTCCACGCATCTCGCTAACGTCCATAGGAACCCTGTACTCTATCAAATCCCGAATCAGGCCGAAAGCTATCACTAGTTCCTCGAGCCAGCTCTCTATCTCTATATCCGAGGTGTTGACCCCGTACTTCCCGAGGGTCTTTAATTGAAAGGCTCGAAGTGTATTCTGTCACTGATCATCCTCCTCCTCTCGGTTGGTCCTATTCCAATCATCCATGTCAACCTCATGGGCCTCGATCACCCGCATTAATCGTGGTTTCCTCCCAGGTGCCACAACTGCAAGGTAAACAAGGACTGCCTGAGCCTGAGTAGTGTAGAATAATGTTCCTAAATTTTCATAGACTTATTTATTTATTTTGAATCCCCAAGACAGCCGTGAAACATAAGAACACAAGTCAATTTGATGCATTTACCTTTCCTAGGGTTTCTACCCTGCAATCAGTGTAGCCTCACTTGGTCGTTCAGTAGGTCCGAAGTCCTTGCATCAGATCACGGGGGGCCCTAAAAGCCCGTGTCCTAACTAGTATTCCCTAGCTTAATTCATGAACCAATGTCCCCCAACACTGTCCCCCTACCACCCCATGCAATCCTCACAGTGCCTAACTCCATAATCAATACTACCTCTCAACCTCCACCTTTAATACCATTCTGTCACGACCCGCCTTCACCAAAACGAGGTAAGGGACAGTAGATTGCTAGAACCTTCCTTCATTATGTTGAAGGAGATATAATGACCCCCTAAACCCACCTTCAAAAGGTCTAGGAGTGGCGACCAGCACCAAGGGTATAGAATCTCACACAAAATGAAAGGCATTACCCGTTTTGTTTTTATAGGATCGAGGGATAAGATAGAAATCCCAACAATACTGAAGCTGAAAGTAAAGGTAAATCCAAAAAATAACCCATTCCTATATGAATGTTCTACAATAAATGATAAAAGTGACAAAAACCCCAAAGGTAAATTACCAAGAAAAAAACAACAACATCAAATGCCCCATGGTCCAAGCATGTATAGTCCCACACGATCCCTGAAGTCCTCCTAGAAACCTGAAAGCAGTTTTATATACGTAGGATGAGCATACAAGTACACATAGTTGGGAAAACCAAATACTCTCATGCACAAGTGGTGAGGCATTCTAATGCCCTGTGATAAAAAAAACCAAACACTTAGGAAGGGAAAATATCCACCCAATCCTCACCAAGGCACACTCCCTAAATAACACAAGGAAAGTAATGTTTAGTAATAGCACATCGATATTTGGGTACCCCACGCCACTTTCCCACTGGTTATTGAATACATCCTACGCATCAAACCAATCCATCCATTCTCACCATAGTCCCACTACCAAACCCCTCCCACAGACACCTGGGCCATAACCTCCCCACAGTCCCACTGCCAAACACTGCCCGCAAACACCTAGGCCATAACCACCACACGTAACCACACCCGAAGACACCTGGTCTAGAACAACTAATGCCACGCTTAAAGACACCTGGGCCTCATCTGGAAGACACTTTGGAAACAACATGCCCGCAAACACCTGGGCCAACCACCAGAACTACCATGTCTGAAGATTTTTGGGCTAATAATGGACTTCAGGCCATCAAAACCTACCTGAAGATTCTTGGGATAATAATGGACTTTCAGCCATCATACCCTACCTGATAATTCTTGGGATATTTGAAAAAGGGAGTAGAAATGAGCTAATAACCAGCCACTCATATGAGTGTTGGGAAAAACACCCTCCCCATGAAATGGGGTGTTCGGCACTAAGTGCTCAACTTGGGTGGGGCGTGAAAAAGAAATATAAAAGCTACAGGTATATGTATAGTTAAGAAGCACTCATCCCAACCTAGGGGTTCCAAAACCTAAGCACAAACACCCTTGTTACTATTAATTCAAAAAACAAGCCACGACACTCACGTACAAGTCACAACTTATCCCAAAAACCAATTCCCCATTTAAACCATTCTTGTTTTCATGTTCTAGTGATCCCATTGAGGTTAATTCTACACTACCGGGAAACTAACAGGCATAAACAGAATCCTGTAAAAGAGAAACATCCAAACAGTAATTTAAGCATTCACACTCGTTTCTCTTGAAAAGTTACCACAACAAAAGGGGATTAGTGATATCCCTCAAAGTACTAGAACCAAAGAAAACCCCGAGACAATGCCCCATCTCCCGAAACTAGGAACCAACGATTTCTCAACAATAGAGGATCCCACTCGAGTTCATTTCACAATAGAGAAACCACACAGCTTCAGATTCACAACCAACATCCATACCACAATGGAGGATCCCATCCTCACCTACATCACGCCATAGTAAATGAAAGAGAACATCACGCCTACTACCAAAACAGAGCAGGGAAACATCGAGGTTCAATCACATGATTCAATATTTTCCTCTTTCTATTAGTTATATGGGTTGATCACACATGGATTTTTGTTTCACTAATCGTCCATTTAACCAGTCGATTTAACTTTTTAACCAAATTCCATGTAAAGTCATTTAATCATCACAGAAGACATGGTTCATTAGTGCGTAAGGAAAGACCACCAACAACCATGATTTTCAGTGAGCATAGGCTCACAAAATTCACAACACATATCAACATAAAAGAGTACAACAGAAAGTTGTTCACACCCCCCTTCATTCATTAAGGTCCATTAAATATCTTCATTAAGTATGGTTTCATCAATTCCTACAGAGACAAAAGCATACCCACCCCGCATGATACACAGAAAAGAGAGGCGATGGAAAAATCCCTACACGATTGATCAAGGATCGATGTTATTCTCCACACGCCAAAAACCGGGGATGCATGTCTTGCAGGGGAGGAATTTTATGGACTCCAAGGGGTGACGAAATCTCCAGTAGAGGCGCACCACAAGCCACAGGAAGAAGGGAATCTAGGCGCACCAGGGGGAAGAATGAAGCCTGCCAAAGGAAGAAGAGGAAAAATAACTTCCCGTGCAGTATATAGATATGATCCCATTGTTACGGGATATGGGAATTTTGAATGCCAGGAATGTCGGATTGTGGTTTCCCGCATGGTTTGGCAGTAATGCATGATGGAATTATGTTTTTATTTAATATCCCCCATCGGGGAGGTTTGTCGGGATTTTTTATGAATTAATTATAGGATTAAATGGATTTAAAATGGGGTAAAAGAATTAATTTACGTCCAAAATTACGTTGCAGGAGCGGGACTGAAAAATGAAAATGGAGGGCTGGGTGAGGACACGTTGCCTCCATAACCGGTGCCACCATCACGGTCCCACCGTGACCGGTTCCACCGTCACAGTGCTACAATTTCAGTGGAGCCTTATTTTGGAAAAGTAATTGGTCGGGATGGTCTGGGCCACTACAATAACACATTCACCTTTTTTCAACCTCTAAATGAATTTTTTAGTATCTACAATAGTCATTTCAGAAGGCAAGGATCCCTAACAAGTGGATTCACATTCAACCTCTGTTTAACACCCATTCATTTCATTATTTAGCATCAACCATCTTTGATCACAAAATCCATCATTATATACCATTCACCAAATTCCTCTCATTAACCTAAAGACCGAAGCCATCCAAACATTATTAAACTATCATTTATTTATTCTATCACAAATCAAGAATCTATCAAAACTAAGGCACATTTCAAAACATGAAAAACACGTTGTCACTTTGCCGACCCAAAAGAACTTCTAATCAACCATCATATCACAATCCCACAAGAACGATAGAAAACACCATACCCTATCCACCCTAGAAACATGGCTAAAAAACACTGATCCCTATAAGGAGGGACAAGAAAACCACTATCCGCACTTGAACGACAAAATAAACCATCATCCACATAAGCACAACTAAACAAACCATCATCCCCAAAAGACACAACCACACATTCCAGAATAAATT
Organism: Viscum album; assembly: GCA_963277665.1. Taxonomy (NCBI): domain Eukaryota; kingdom Viridiplantae; phylum Streptophyta; class Magnoliopsida; order Santalales; family Viscaceae; genus Viscum; species Viscum album. The sequence continues at coordinate 177,913,850 of OY728164.1, forward strand.
AATTCATTTTTCATTTTTACAAAGTGGATTTTATCACATCCAACTTTAATTAATTTGGGGGTAATCACAAAGACCAAAATAATTGGGAATCCATTTTATTATCCAAGTATAAATAATTAACCAATTTCTATTTTGGTGATATCACAACAAGTAAAACAAATAGGTGTTTTACAACACAAGTCAAACAGAAAAACAAAACCTCCAGCAGCCTCAATTTTTAACAGGGTGTTTAGCCCATACAATCGATTATGATAAAATAATTATAAAACTATAAAAAAATAAAATACAGCTTTTACCCTTAAATTTCAACTTAATCAATTTATTTATCTTCAATTAGTCCATCACAACCATATCTCATAGGTAAATGAATGAAACCCCCCTTCATGATACATAATTAGGATAAATGATGGAAATATTACCACAATGAATCTTTCCAACTTGATGAAAGTCACATGGAGAAGAAACAACCACCCAGAAACCACAACCACACAATGAGGAACCATAGATGAACCTACACCTCACCAAAGGTGGTAAAAAATGTAACCGAAATGTACCCCAAAAAACAATGAAACAACACTATAGTGGATCCCTAAGATATGAAATAATGTATAAAAGGAGAATTAGAGGGGAACTCAAAAATGGATTGGCCACAAATTACCAATGAACAACCATTAGGAAAAAAAAGATCAAAGAGGGAGTAATGGGGATATAATAACACCGTAGGACATCTCGAGTTCTCCAAAAATGAGATGAGGAAGAAAGAATGACCATATGAATTAGGGTTTGGATGGAAAATAATTTTAAAATTTCTTAGGATCAGGGTATTACATGATGTGTGATACCCCTTCACATCATGTAACTCATGGGGTTCATTTTATACTAAAAAACACATCACCTTTACATTCTATTATTTATTTTTAAACTTAGAAATCTTAAAAAGCATGAAATCGTATTTTATGATGTGTAAAATGTGTAAATTTAATGAAACCATCTAGAAAATAAGTTAAACAAACATTCACATCATTTAATCCCCTTACACGCCATATAATATCCAACCATTCATCCTTTAGAAAATAAACATATCCATTCTCCATAAGAACCTCCTTCGAACACCTACAACAACCAAAATTGAAAATGTAATGGACTAGAAAACCATGGAACATTACATCAGAAACCTAATAAACAATTATCACCCTCGAGAATCTAAATTGAATCTCAGTATAAGAGGGGTCCAAACAACCACCCCATTAGATACCTTTCAATAATATCATCATACCTAAAAACAACTACAACCCAAACTCACCAACTGAAATCACCACAAAAACATTGCCCAAAAATGTCACCACAAAAACAGGCCACCTCCTCTCACAGAACCAAACCTTCACATAAACAATACATGAACATCTAAACCTATACACATCCTAAACTAGAAACTTCTATAGCCGATGAACTACATTGTCTTGAACACATGAATTAGAAAATTCCATCATCCATGCTATGATACTATCTTCCATAAGAGACACTAACTCTCCCTTATTGATTTAATGACATCAATGTTAATGAAAATCAATTAGGAAGCTGGTCCTCCCCATTTCAAATATCAGGATATTATCGTAAATCACACTACATACATCACAATACAATGGAAACACCTCATATCTTAAAATCAGAAGGTCTCAAACATCACACTACAAAGGATGAAATGGAAAATAAAAAATAAAAAAACTCTAGGTACAAGGCATTCATTTTGGTAACTTACTCCCAAGTACTCTCCTCTTGGTTACCTTGCATGCAAAATATACAAAACAAAAAAATGGTCTTTCCACACAACACCTTCTCCTGATGATCTGGGATCTCTATTGGTTCCTCTAAAACTATAAACCATCTATGATATCTTACACTCCCCTATCTATGAAATGAGATTCATCATGAATACACCAATGAATATGAGAGACATGGAATACCTAATGGATCAATTATAACAATAGTGGGAACGCTGACCGATATACAACCTCACTTACTCGCCCCAAAACCTCAAAGGGACAAAAAAATCTAAGAGAATTATTTCCCCCTTTGGAAAACCTCCCCTTCCCATGATGAGAGGAATCATTCAAGAACACATGGCCCCTATCCTATAATTACAAGGGCCTCCTCCTATGATTGACAGAAGACTAATTCTAGTACTGTGCTTCTTTCATCCTATCGCAAATGAGATGAACTTTCTCTGTCATGCTCTGCCCAACATTGGGACCAATAAATGATATATCCCCAACCACCAACAAACACAACAATGAATGACATGTTCTCCCATAAAATTTATCAAATGGGGCCCTTATAATGGAATATTCATAACTATTATTGTTATCAATCACTAAAAAATGTATATATTGTACAAAATATTAACCAAATTCCTAGATGCACACCCACAATATATCCTGAATATCGGGATAGTTTATCCCATCTTCCCATTTTTGTGAAGGAAGATGTAGTGATGAGGCATAAACTAATTCCAAAAGCATGCTAGAATCTCCTCCAGACTCATGAGGAAAAGGTGCATCCGGATTCAGGACAACATATCTCATAACTCTATGCATCCTAACCACCTCATCCATGTACCTATTAGATAATGAATCCACTATGCCCAACTCCAAGATAACTAAGAAGAGGGATGACATTATCAAATGATCCATGTCCAACCAGATATCATCAAAACATCCTTGAACATTGGGTAACCCTCTAACAAAATTAATTTTGATTTCATCCCATTTCTACATAGTGACATCGATGATATAAAACAAAAGAACTAGGAACACGATTCTTACCCTTAACTTGATAGAAAACCAATAACTTTTCCATGAACTCTACCACTAGCCATTACTTTGGGGGAAAACAAAACAAGATTAACAAGACAAGGTACATTTTTGAATTTTTTTTTGTACCGCCAATGGTGAGCTATGAAACTCAAGAAGGACTCCATCACACTCTGTTAGTAGAACAAGAACCCTCCCATGAAACAACACCCATATATGACTATCATATGACTATCACTCAGAAGAATCATCATGGAAAACATGGTCTCACATTACCTTTAGATCAGAGCCTCCCCATTGATACTCCTACACCTTCTACAATAGAGAAGACCACACTGTCATATGAAATAAAAAACCTCTACTACCATCCACTCTTGAATCTATGGGAAAGGCCTTCAAATCCTCCATTGATATCTAAGAATCATAATGTTAAAAGACGCCATATTTTGGTGCATTTATACTCAAATCATCATCCAAAACATTCCCATTCCCTGACCTGTAAGAGATTTAAAAATCATAATCATGGAGAAATTACAACCACCTCTGTTTCCACATGTTCAAATCTTGTAGTGAAATGTATATATCTCAGGTTCCTGTGACCTTTAAGGATTATAATATTCTCACCAATGAGTTAAATCCTCCAAAAATTTATCTCAAACACAACCTCCACTAGATTTTGATCATGGGTGGCATAGTTACACTTATATGGACATAACTGCCTAGAACCACACGAGTTCACATCCCCCTATTTCATAACCATGCTTCCCAATCCCATATGTGAAGTGTCACAGAGGACCTCAAAAAATACTCACATATCTGGTAAGTAAATCATTGGAGCACTAACTAAATTCCCATCTTTAAAAAAACGATGGCTTCCACAAATCACTCCACACAAAATTTGGTTAATCCAAGTCAAAGATATCAATAAGGCTGCAACTTAAGATAAATCAAGTACAATACTCTAATAATTTCCTATGATATTGAGGAATCTTTGAACTCATTCCACCTTCGTGGATGATTACAATGAAACGACTACTTCAACCATCGATGGGTCTATTACTACACCCCACTAAGACACCAAATTACCATGTAAATTCACCTATCATGTCCATAACATAATATTGGACAATAGTCAATAGAGCTGGTGCTGTTGAAGAAAATTCAAGACATGTCAGAGATACTTGACATGCTCCACTTAAGAATTTTAGTTGATCAAGATTTCATCGATGAATATGATGATGAACTGATCCATGAACTCATGGAAAATAATACCCATCAATAATGTTTTTGTGTTCATAACACCAAATGGAATGACTATATACTCAATGTGACCATACCAATGATTAGGGATGTCTTTAGGATATCTCCCTCTTCACCCTCAACTGGTGAAATATGGACCACATATTTATCATTAAAAACATAACCAACCCTCTCAGCTAGTCGAAATAATCATTTATCATTGGAAGAGTATAATGTTTCTTGACATTATATGAATTAATCTGCAATAGTCTATACACAACCTCAATACACTATCTGCAGTGTTTTCTATGAACACTGATGAAGCCTAAGACGACACACATGGATGGATAAAAACCTTCTTCATCAGATCATCTGTCTAAATCCTCAACTCCTGCAACTGAGATGGTGCCATATGATAAGGATCCATCAACATCATAGAAACTCCATTTTTCATGTCTATTCAAGACTCAAAATAATATTTAGTGGGCGTCATCACAACATCCTCTAGGTAAATATCTAGGAACAGCCAAACAACCAAGGAAATCTCTAACATCCAAACATCCAATGATTCCAATGAAAACTTATCCAATAAAAAAAATAAGGGGCTTCACTCGCAGAATACCAACCTAATAACTCCACTCACAAAAGTAAACCACATTATGGCCATCCACGTCCAAAAGATTGACTATATTCTCCAAGATGTACATAATATAATGTAAGAAATAAAACCATTAGATGATAAATATAACATTGTACAGATTCATCTATAATAAGAAAATATCCCTATTAGGCTGATATGGACCTATCCTAAGTCTCTACCATTAACCCACATCATAAAAGTTGTTCTAGATTCCAACTATTGTAATCAACACAAGGGTTACAAAAATCCTTTCTATGTATAGTCCAAGAGAATGGGATAGAGTAGGTGAAACAAAGGAGTGCAAATCCCCTCAATCAAACAAGGCACAAATAAGGGTACTAAAAAACTGATCATACCTCTGATGGTCTATGAACCCTTTGGAACTACTTCTTGTAGTATGTTCGACTTACAATTCCCAAATCATCTACCTCTATGATAATGACCACCTACATAGCCATGCTCAAGTTGCAGTTGAACAGTAAGAATATCATGAGGTCAGACTCCACATAATCCATCTCCCCTCAGAGGAGAAATTTTGTTCCCCTACTACTAAAATGCCCTCCCTAGAAACTTATATTGAGGTCGACACTGAGCATTTATACCTCCACAAAACTGAGATTGGGGAAGCACTGGGTACTAGCTCTAGCGATGGACATGATTTTCCCATCCAAAACAAATTAACACAAATAACCAAGGAAATAAAACAAAAAAATTCACATATACCTATGGTTTGGAACCATGGTCGTAGGCCCGAAAACTGTCGAAATATCCTATGGCCATGTTTTCGGAAAACTCTGGCTACTATAGTCATGGAATTAGGGGGCCTCTTTCTATTATTTTAACCATGGAAATATGCCCCTACTTCCATGGTTTTAAATGTGGAACTAGGTCCCTACTTCCATAATAAAAACAATGGTGATATTAATTTTATGGTATAAAATACTAATTCAGTTCCCCCTAGACATCCCCCTTCCACCCCCTATACCCCATACCCATCTAGACAACCAAATCCACCCCCTGGACAGCCCCCATACACCACCTTGAACACCCCCTGAACCCCCATGACCCCCTATAAAGCCCCCTTGCACCCCTTGAACCCACTGGACAACCCCCTTGCACCCCTAGACATCCCCTTGCACCCCCTGGACAGTCCCCTTGCACCCCCTGCACCCACATGCCCCCCCTAGATAGCACCCTTTCACCCCCTTAAACACCTACTACACCCCAATGTCGCCCCTAGACTGCCCCCTTTCACCCCTTGGACAACCCCCTTGCACCCTTTGAACACCCCCCCTACACCCCATGCTCTCCCTAGATAGCCCCTTGCACCCCATTGAACACCCCCATGCACCCCATTTTCCCCATGACAACCCCCATTCACCCCCATGAACACCCCCTTGCACAAAAATGCCCCCATGGATAGCCACCTTGCACCACCTTTATATCCCCCTTGCACTACCTTGAACACCCCCCCTGCAGTAGACAACCCCCCTCGACAACCCACTTGAACACCCCCTAGACAGCCCCCTTGCACCCCCTCATGGACACCTCCCTACACACCCATGCACCCTTGCACCCCCTCCTGGACACCCCACTGGATAACCCCTACCAGTCACCCCCTGTGAGTTCCCCAACCCACTATCAGTCCCCCCCACAACCAGTCCTCCCCCCCTAAGAGTTACCCCTCTCCCCCACCTATGAGTTACCCCTCCCTCCCATATGCTAGCCCCCCTACCAGTCCCCTTCCCCACCTTTTCCTCCCTCTTCCATCCCCCTACACCCCACTCACCCTACCCCTTTCACCCCTGGCCCTTCCAGTCCCCTCCCCCCTGCGAGTTCCCCTGTCACGAACCGAATCTGGTCACCGCCAAAACCGGCACCAAACCCAGCCCGTGACATGACCCAAAGGGCATTCCCTATCCCCATGGGCTGGCACAAGTGCCCGGGTATCATTTATTTAGGTTTGGGAACGATTTACCAGAATATGAAGGCATAAACCATTAAAACAATCAATAAACTGAATCTGAAAGATTTATACCAAATGATGTTTAAACAAAAACCAAAACTGAATACATAGGTTTAGAGTCAATACAAAAGGTCCAAAGACACAATGGAACAGAAACAAAACAGCCCCATGGACTCCACATGAAAAGGGGTCATCACCCCCAAGTCGTCTCCACTACTCCTCCCCAAGGATGAGGACTAACACCCTGAACCGTCAACACCCTTAGAATTTCCTTTACCTGGGTCAAAAAAAAGGTCCACTTACACCCAAGGGGTGTAAGTAGGGTGTGAGCCTAAGCCCAATAGGATACCACCCTATGATTCCAAGGTGCATGCAATACAAGGTGAAAAAGCAAGCAGTTTTAATATGCAATTAAAAGGGGTGACAAATTCCACGAAATGAAACTTTAAATTGAAAACATTTTTCAAGATAAAACTTTCAGAATGTTAACACATTTAAATAGGAATATTAGATTCTGAATTATAATTCCAAAGACACCCAAAAACAAGGGAAAATACCACAAATCCACTGAGCATCAAAACCGGGAACACCCCTTGGCACTAGATAGTCTCAGGCCCCATGTACCTCGTACCTCAGTGTAATGTAACCATAGTAAAATCATTTCTCGTGCACGAGCCACTAGTAGGGAACATACCCATAACCTAGTGGTCCCCAATCATCATCCACATAGTTTAGTTAGAGTTTTCGTTATCCAAATGCTAAGTGAAACAGGGACAAAACCCATCCGGTCCACTAGCCGTACTAGTACAAATCTGCCCCACCTAGGTTCCCGGGCTTCCCCCTTTGTGATCAAACAATTTCAGGATTTAACACACATCCATTTTAATGTAAATCAACACTACTGGTCACATACACCAAATAAATTAGCTATCTCATTTTCTACCACTTAAAACACACAACAAACTCTTTGAATTTTAATAAATCAATTTCACAAAATCTCGTGTAGTTTTGCACAGAAAACCCCTTTAGAAACCCACTTGTACACGATGTTCACAATTGTAAGTTACCAAAATAGTAAAGGAAGCCCAATAAATATCAATTAAAACAACAAATCAATTTTTGGGCATCCTCATGTTAAACAAGAAGTGTTCTCTTTGTAAAACCTTCATTTTCACACAATAGTGGAACCAAAACTTCACTTTCTTTACAAGCACAATTAAAACTCATTATTTACAGCAATTACCAAAGGGGATAAACATTATAAACAGTATTTTAAGCCTTATTACAGATCAGTAAAAACAACTAAGTATTTATAGGGCATCCCCAAATAAACAAACAAAACACTTCTTTGGAAAACCCCCAATTGCACACCAAATTGGCATTTTAAATTCAATTGCAATGGAAACATAATTAGAACCAATTTTTTTAGCAATAATAAAATTATATAAATCTGAAAATATGATAAATACAGCATTCTAATACACAAATATTGCATCAACATTGGAATCACCTACCAAATCAAATGAAACCATTGAATCCTTTTTGCGAAAACACAAACGCACCACCGCCGCATCTCAAGAAGGGTAGATCAAACCTAAAAATAAAAAATTGGACCAAGAAAACCCAAGGTAAACCATAGTTTCGAACCCCTACCCACTTGTCATTGTTCACTTCAATAAAAAGGGAGGAAACCCTAAAAAAATAGAATGAAACCCTAATCAATTTTAAAGGGGAAAAGAAATGGACAAACTTACTTGAGAAATCTAGAATGAATCTCCTCAAAACACTAGTATCTGAAATTTAAAACGGCCAAAACTCAGGGGATGGTCTCACAATAATTATTAGGTCATTTAGGAATTGGAATGGAGGGAAAAGATTAATAATATAAGGAGTTATGAAAGGATCAATTTACCTCTCCAAAATCTGGACGATTTCTGAAATCCAGAACGTTTCCACTCTTTTCGCGCCTCTAGCGAGCTCCAAATTGTGGGAGGAGGGAATGGGGTCTCGGCTGGGCTTCTTAGGGTCGATAGGGAGGTGGAATCACCGAAATATCCATTTTAATGAATAAGATATTAATAAATTAATGAAACAATTTAAAACTGGAAAATGGGCCTTCGGGTTGGCCCAATTCTCAAATAAAAACGAAAATCCCCCATGCTTATGGATTTATAAAGGCCCCAAATTTATATTTGGGGTTAATATATCAGGGGAGAACTATTAGGAGTTGGAATGAGTCAAAAATATTAAAAATTGAAAAAGTTATAAATGAATCAAAATTTATTTTTAAATCTGGAATTGGGCTCGCAGTTTGGCCCAATTCATGAAAACTCACCTATTCTCAATAAAACCTTTGGAAACCACAAAAACAAATCATGAGTGGAAAATAAATTTAAAATAACCCTAAAATAGGTTACGTACGTGACAATTCTCCCCACCTTGAAAACTTTCCGCCCTGGAAAGTCATAGCAAGGTCAAAGCAACAACCAAACCCAACTGAGAAACCAATAGATACACCCTTGCCAGGTTTCACCCCCAAAGGTCAAAACACCTCCAGTGATCAATGATGGAAGGAATACTGTCACAAACCAAACTTACACCACTTTCCTGAAAAAATAAAGTACATTCAGGATTTATCCCAAATTAAAACTCCTCAAATACAATCTGAATAATACTCAATCAATTTACCCAAAAAAAAACAACAACATTGAACAAGGTTACACTTACCTACTATAACTAAATCATTGGAAACTCTCCAATATCAATGTTTACCCAATGAATTTGTAGGTAGTTAGATATCTTCGAATGATAATACGTACTTCCCAGACAAGTCCAAAGAAAAAAAATATGAGTTACTCGTATGAAGAGACACAAATGGGCTCCCCACCATAAGAGACAACTTAAATTGTTTTCCCGAGACAAAATCAAGACACTAATAGTGGGAGGCCCAAATATACTCTCTAGTAAAAGGGATATACTTCCATTAAATGTTTATGAAGGAATATTCATGAGAATCATAGTGGGTCTCCCCACCATACGAACTGACCATCTTAACCGACCAGCATGGGCCGACACAGAAAGACCCAAAAATAAATCAAAGATTTAGGAAGGGCGCAGGATTAGTCTGCATGGATTGGGAAACTGTGCACTAACTATGAATATAATTATTTCTACATGGATTCCTAGCACACGGCCACTACTAAACGTGCACAAACTATGTGCTCAACCCTGAAGAAACCATAGGTTTGAACTATTCCCATCTTTCATACTAAGGATAGGACTTTGTACAAGGGTTTAAATGGCCCTGAGATTTTCCCTGACTACGAGCCAGCTTCTCTCCGAGACCTATGGATGGAGCTCAAATGATTGAAGCATCTTCGGCCTCGTAGTTAATATTTGGAAACCCACTGAATGAGAATTCTTCTTTTCGGTGCCACCAAAAACTACACCGCAGTCCCAAATAAGTTTTCTAGACATAACACATTCCAAACTCACTTTACCTTATCCCAATATTTCACTGAAACAAGGGCTGAGAAGATACACACACATCACAACTTGTTTCATCAGGTGAGAAACAATAGAAGTAAAGAACACCTACACTCACATTCCTCTAAAATAGATGATTTTGAAGTTTTTCCAAGGGAGACATTTGCCCAACGTAACAGGGACTCTCAGAGGATTTCACTACTTTCACCTATACAGTCAATCGAGTACATGACATCATAAGGCATCACCAAACATGACCATTTCAACTGATATAAACAGTTAATGGAGAGGGACCTTATACAACATCCCCAAACAACACACAATTCTAGAAAGTGGCCACAATATCCTATCGTGACCATATTTCCCACACCGGTGGTTTAACATGAATTAATGCATCAAAGAAACTTTGAAGAACCCAAAGGTCCTCTTAGACACCATCGAGACACTCATCCACACTTACAAACAAAGAACACTTCCACCTTCGATGAATCATGAAACATTAGAAACTAAGGTTTCTTTCAACCTTCCACAATAACTTTACCACTACAAGAGGATCCAAAAATCAACGAAATGAATGGGTGTTGACTCAATCAACAATGATCGATAAAATATTCCTTATATTGATCAACTGGAGGATTTTCCAATGGCGAAACAATATGGATTGCACTTCAGCTGTGCATTAACCCTTAATGGGGGCATACCTTATCCAATGAGAGAACCCAAGGACCCAACCAATCTGGTCCATTAGTCAAAACATGCCTCAAACCAGATCCAAACACATGAAGGGAACCACCGTAAAGGCATCCCAAAACATTTTTCAAAAGAGACCACTAATCGTCCCTACAACACAACTTACTGACCAAACCCAAACCCAAAACACAGTTCAAACAGGAAGGGTTCTTGGACTCAAAAATCCCACAACATCAACATTTTCCGAAAACACATAATATACACCATCCCAAAAATAAATCATCATGAAATCATGTTTTTTTTAAAAACATTTCTTTGAAAACAAATGGTTCAGCGGTAAGCCCATCCACCAATGGTACCCCATGGGCCTTACACATGCATGTTTCTATGCCACACCAGGAACCCTCCTCATTTCCATCCTGACACTCATCCAGTCATGTCATCAACCATCCCTCTTCCCATATAACCCCATGCATGTGGTTGCTCATGAAAATACCAATGGTTAAAACAAAAATTCTTTCCACTTTTCAAAACCAAAATGGTCAACCGACACATCCTTTTTCTCAAAACTGCTAAAAATGAGATCAAAATCTCAATTCACATCTTACAAAACTCTTCATAAGGACACAAACATTAAAAAAAAGAACTCACTTTCAAGTTATTCACATCAATTTCAAAACATCTCATCCCATTAAAACACCCCTTAATCGTTTAGAAAACTATAGTGGAAACACTTTTGAAAACCAACTTCAATATGGTTTCGGCTTTCAAAAGAGGTGTAAGCATAATATTTTACATTTCAAAAAAAATTCTGAAAATTCATTTACACCATTTCTTAAATCAAAACATTACATAATTATTTGAAACTCATTTCACAAAAACTTTACAATTCTTAAAACCAAGTCAGTTTAAAACCAAAGTTCCAAGATTTCAAAACTAAGGAACACAAGACAATGCGAGAGGAAACTAGTTTTAGTGGGTGACATGGACATATGGTTGGCGGCCATATTCCAATCACTTCACTATCATAGAGAGTGTTCTAGGGTATATCCCCAGCTCCACATGGCTTTCCAGGCCCTGCGAGCTTACGGAGACCATTAACCCAACTCTCTTTTCATTTCCCCTAACCATCATTAAAACAAGAAAACCAAAGGACTTAGATAAATCCTGACCTCCCTAGGAAACATGAATCCTGTCATGAGGTGTGGTGATCAGGCACACTACCCATAACTATAATACCAAGTCCCTACAATCCTAACACCATGATATCCCGACTCTTCTCGAAATAACATGACCCAAAGAGTTAACATGAACCTCCTTTGATACCATTTTGTCACGAACCGAATCTGGTCACCGCTAAAACCGGCACCAAACCCAACCCATGACATGACCCGAAGGGCGTTCCCAATCCCCACGGGCTGGCACAAGTGCCCGGGTATCATTTATTTTGGTTTGGGAACGATTTACCCGAATATGAAGGCATAAACCATTAAAACAATCAATAAACTGAATCTGAAAGATTTATACCAAACGATGTTTAAACAAAAACCAGAACTGAATACATAGGTTTAGAGTCAATACAAAAGGTCCAAAGACACAATGGAACAGAAACAAAACAGCCCCATGGACTCCACATGAAAAGGGGTCATCACCCCCAACTCGTCTCCACTACTCCTCCCCAAGGATGAGGACTAACACCCTGAACCGTCAACACCCTTAGCCTTTCATTTACCTGGGTCAAAAAAAAGGTCTAATTACACCCAAGGGGTGTAAGTAGGGTGTGAGCCTAAGCCCAATAGGATACCACCCTATGATTCCAAGGTGCATGCAATACAAGGTGAAAAAGCAAGCAGTTTTAATATGCAATTAAAAGCGGTGACAAATTCCATGAAATGAAACTTTAAATTGAAAACATTTTTCAAGATAAAACTTTCAGAATGTTAACACATTTAAATAGGAATATTAGATACTGAATTATAATTCCAATGACACCCAAAAACAAGGGAAAATACCACAAATCCACTGAGCAACAATACCGGGAACACCCCTAGGCACTAGATAGTCTCAGGCCCCATGTACCTCGTACCTCAGTGTAATGTCACCATAGTAAAATCATTTCTCGTGCACGAGCCACTAGTAGGGAACATACCCATAACCTAGTGGTCCCCAATCATCATCCACATTGTTTAGTTAGAGTTGTTGTTATCCAAATGCTAAGTGAAATAGGGACAAAACCCATCCGGTCCACTAGCCGTACTAGTACAAATCCGCCCCACCTAGGTACCCGGGCTTCCCCCTTTGTGCTCAAAAAATTTTAGGATTTAACACACATCCATTTTAATGTAAAACACCACTACTGGTCACATACACCAAATACAGTAACTATCTCATTTTCTACCACTTAAAACACACAACAAACTCTTTGAATTTGAATAAATCAATTTCACAAAATCTCGTGTAGTTTTGCACACAAAACCCCTTAAGAAACCCACTTGTACACGATGTTCACAATTGTAAGTTACCAAAATAGTAAAGGAAGCCCAATAAATATCAATTAAAACAACAAATCAATTTTTGGGCATCCTCATGTTAAACAAGAAGTGTTCTCTTTGTAAAACCTTCATTTTCACACAAAAGTGGAACCAAACTTCACTTTCTTTACAAGCACAATTAAAACTCATTATTTGCAGAAATTACCAAAGGGGATAAACATTATAAACAGTATTTTATGCCTTATTACAGATCAATAAAAACAACTAAGTATTTATAGGGCATCCCCAAATAAACAAACAAAACACTTCTTTGGAAAACCCCCAATTTCACACCAAATTGGCATTTTAAATTCAATTGCAATGGAAACATAATTAGAACCAATTTTTGTAGCAATAATAAAATTATATAAATCTGAAAATATTATAAATACAGCATTCTAATACACAAATATTGCATCAACATTGGAATCACCTACCAAATCAAATGAAACCATTGAATCCTTTGTGCGAAAACACAAACGCACCACCGCCGCACCTCAAGAAGGGTAGATCAAACCTAAAAATAGAAAATTGGGCCAAGAAAACCCAAGGTTAAACCTTAGGTTCGAACCCCTACCCACTGGTCATTGTTCACTTCAATAAAAAGGGAGGAAACCCTAAAAAAATAGAATGAAACCCTAATCAATTTGAAAGGGGAAAAGAAATGGGCAAACTTACTTGAGAAATCTAGAATGAATCTCCTCAAAACACTAGTATCTGAAATTTAAAACGGCCAAAACTCAGGGGATGGTCTCAAAATAATTATTAGGTCATTAAGGAATTGGAATGGAGGGAAAAGATTAAGAATATAAGGTGTTATGAAAGGATCAATTTACCTCTCCAAAATCTGGACGATTTCTGAAATCCAGAAAGTTTCGACTATTTTCGCGACTCTATCGAGCTCCTAATTGTGGGAGGAGGGCATGGGGTCGCGCCTAGGCTTCTTAGGGTCGATAGGGAGGTGGAATCACCGATAAATCCATTTTAATGAATATGATATTAACAAATTAATGAAACAATTTAAAACTGGAAAATGAGCCTTCGGGTTGGCCCAATTCTCAAATAAAAACAAAAATCCCCCATGCTTATGGATTTATAAAGGCCCCAAATTTAAATTGGGGGTTAATACATCAGGGGAGAACAATTAGGAGTTGGAATGAGTCAAAAATATTAAAAATTGAAAAAGTTTTAAATGAAACAAACTTTATTTTTAAATCTGGAATTGGGCTCGCAGTTTGGCCCAATTCATGAAAACTCACATATTCTCAATAAAACCTTTGGAAACAACCAAAACAAATCATGAGTGGAAAATAAATTTAAAATAACCCTAAAATAGGTTACATACGTGACATCCCCCCCTCCCCCTGCCAGTTTCCCCTCCCCCTTCCAGTTCCCCCTCCCCCTTCCAGTCCTATCCCCGCTGCAAGTTTTCCTCCCCCTACCATACCAGTCCCCCATCACCCTACACAAGCTAGTGCCCCTCCCCTACCAATCTACCCTTGAACCCCCTGCTAGTCCCCTCCCCCTTCCAGTTCCCCCTGCCATTTCCCCATCCGCAAACTACCCCCGCCAGTCCCCCACCCCATGCCAGTACCCCCAGTAAGTTACCCCTCCCCTAGACACTTCAAATCCCCCTCCACAATACTCTTACCAGTCCCCTCCCTACTAACATCCCAAACCATTTAATTGTATCAGGTCAGAGGTTCTACTAACCCTTACTGAAATTTCCCAAACAAAAAACATATTTCAAGAGTTTAAAAACAATGTTACAAAATGAGAATGAATTACTCTATTTATCACATAGTATATCAATGTGGTGATCATTATACAAATGAAATTACACACTAAAGATACTTATATACTAATAATTAAACCACTCCAAATATAAAAAAACACACAACTTCTTTTACATGAGTCTCACTATAAGAAAAACTATCAATGAAGTCCAAAAATATCTCACAAGTACCTATAACCCAAGGAAGAACACAGGAGTGATCATCCCCTAAAATATTGCAAAAAAAATCATCTTAAAAAATTCACAAGGAATATACATCAATAAACCAGAGTAGTGTATTAATTCTCACATGGTTCATCCATGGATCATTGGATGCAATTATAAATAGGAAAATTCCTTGTGAAATAATCTTCATATTTACAAAGATCATGATTGGTTCATCATGAGGGAATTTCATACCATAAGAAAGAAAACACAACCACCCATGCACCCCTCCCCCTTTCACCACCCCAACTGCCTCCCCTAGCACTCCTCCCTACACCCTACCCCTTCCCCTTGAAAAATAACCTAGCACACCCCCTACCTAGAACACCCCATGGACCTCCTGCACCCCTCCCCCCTGCACCCCTTCCCCCTCCCCCCAGCACACCCCATACACCCTACCTCTTCCCCTTATAAAATAACCCAGCACACCCCCTTCCTCTGCACACCCCTTGGCCCCCCTTGACCCATCCCCCTTTCACCCCTCCCACTAGTACACCCCCTACCCCTCACCCTGCACACCCCTTGTCTCCTTCCCCAGCACACCCCCTCACCACCCCCTTCCCACCCCACCCCCTGCTCACTACACCCCCAAGCACACCCCCAATCCCACCCCCTTCCCCTTGCAACAAATCCCAACACCTCCATAATAGCCAGAGTTTTTAGACCTTGGTAGGGGTATTGTTAGTGAGGTTTCCGGATAGGACCTGTTTGGATCAGCGTTTGAGTTGTACTGGACGGGAAGCCATAGGAATTGTGTATGGGAATCCGTAGGGTAGGGATCACACTATTGACTATCATTGGATGGCATCGATGGTCTATGGTGATCCTAGAGTCGGTGGAAATGAATATTTCGTATTGTAATTTAGGGATAATCTGGTCGGCCACATCTTGTCATTGTATTTAGTAATGGATAAAATAGGGGCTACAAAGACTAGGTGTTTGGTTTGGATGGTCAATGATAAGGGTATACCTTTTGTGGGAAGAATCATATCAGTTCTGGGTGACTGACCCTCATGTCATATGGGTCGTTGTTGCAGTGAGGCTGATCATTGAACGATTGAGGTGAAAAATTGTTGCTAGTGTGTGGGAAGATTCTATCTTTTATGGTTACTTGTTGTGAGTGAGTGGCTCAAATTCTGTTGAAAAGAATGCCATGAAGTCTGGATTTTTGTAACAAAAACATGTTTAGAATTCGGATATGGAGAATTGATAGTTCACAAGGAATTGACAACTGTATTATTTTGTGAGATATGTTTTGGAGAATACGATGGCTTCTTGTGGATGAGAAGTGTTAAGGTGGGGAGTTTATAATACCCCACATGTTTTCAATTCATTATTATTGGAGGAAATTTGTGTTTTTAATATAAAGAATGGTTTGTTTCTTAAATTAGAATCTAGGTAAAAATATCTGAACATTATATTTTCCTAAATGGTATTTTTGGATTTGGTTTTAGTCCCATGTTGGATCCTATGAGGTTTGGGTGGATGTTGGTGGAGGCTCAGGGTGAAAATTAACTGAATTTTAAGATACCATATCCTTTCATGTTGTGACCCATCAGGTTTATGACTTGAATGGGGTTGGTTGAGTGGTGAACCCCCTATCTCGAACATTTTTGGCTGTGAACCTAAGTTAAAGCAACAAAATTCCAAGGGGTAGGTAATCATGGTGTGAAACCCCTAGTTACACCATGAATCATGCCTAGGTGGATTTATTTTAATATTTTAAATTATGTCTTTTTCTGGGTCAAGTGTTTCATAATGATGTTACTTAAGAAAGTGTGATGATTTCAAGGCCAGTTGATTTTGTTTGATGAAATGAAAACAAATATTTTCTTTACTTTTTAGATTTTTATGAGAATGATCGGTTCATGTTCTCTCAAAATGTGGGCACTTTCATCTTTAAAAGGAAGTAATTTTCATTTTCTACTATAAAGTTGGATGAAAAATTTTACTAGTCCATGATACAGGCTTCGAGAAATCGTGTAAAATATGTGAAAATGTCATTTCAACGAGACACAACAAATTTGTGTAGCATATAAACATTATATCATAATAAAAACAAGTTTTTAAAATACTCGATCTATTATAGAATTCGTATTAAAGGGTTGGGAAAAGGGAACTTAACTCCACAACAAGGTGCACTATTTTTGATGATGACAACTTCAATCTTCCTTTTTTTCTGCTTGCATGCATATGCAACATCACATATTTATAAGGACACCTAGCCCTTAAGTACATATTTTTTATGGTCAAATATCCACAAGGGGGTCCTTAAATATACGTTTAGACTTTTATATACACCGTTACACTTACACTTGTATGCATTTTTCATATCCATATATAAGCACACCTAGCCCCAATATATATATATTAATATTTCCATGAGTGAATATATATATAAAGGCAAAACATATATATATATATATATATACATATTCCTACATTTTCATTCACATGTCAGCCTTCAGCAACAATAACTCGAATCCACCTCAACGAAATCCAGAAATCACTACAAAAAATATATTGAACCCAAAAATCACAATAGCCATAATTAAAATTTGGCCAAAGAATAAAAATGGAATAAATAATACCCAAATACAATGTTGACCTCACTGTAATCGATGGCGGTGGATAGAAACGACCTCATCATAATAAACCACCTATCATGAAATTTTGTGAAACGAAATGAGATATAGCGAATTCTTTTATATATGTGATCTGTGATGATAAATGATACATGAATCCATTATCATTATAGATTGTATAATTACTTTCTATTATTACCACAATATCATCATTTAGTCACTCCCATTAGAATGATTATTTATGGTGTTCATGTCAACACAAAACAGCCACAAAACACACATTCTTCATCATAATATCAATAATAATTGCATCAGTACATGCATAAACAACAGAAATAACCCATCCATGAAGCATACACTGTTCTTCCATATTACTATTTCCATTCCATATTATCTTTTTAGCATTTCTTTCCAATATATAATTTAATTACCATATGAAATCATTTAAAACAAATTATGTTGGTTTAGTATATAATCAAAAAATATAATATAAATGAACTCATATTAATCTTAAAATTTTCATTCCCTTCCATTTTCCCTATTCTGTTCATTTCAAAAACACTTACCAAATTTGATTTCCAGCCCCCTACACCACTCCCCAGCCCATCCCCTAGCCCCACCCCCACATCCCCTAGTCCCCTAGCACTAGTCGCATCTACACCAGCCCCCTAAAGTACTCTCCCTAGCCCCCAACACCACACCCCAACCACTCCCCCAGCCCCCAGCCCCAACCAGCCCCCCCTGCACCACTCCCCCAGCCCCCCAGCACCCACCCCCCTCCTACACCAGCCCCCAACACCCTACCCCAACCCCTCCCCCCATTTCTAAGCTCACCACTTGCACCCCCACTACCCCTAGGATCGAGAACCAGGCCCCCTACACTATCCCCCCTGCACCACACCCCCAAGCACCCAGCACCCCAACCCCCAACTGCACCCCCAGTGCCCCAGCCCCAGCACCAGTCCCCACTACACCAGCCCCCCTACACCACTTCCCTTAACCCCTAACACCCCCTTCCTGTACCATACCCGAACACCCCACCCCCATCCCCCTCGCACCAAACCCTCCCTCCAGCCCTCATCCCCCAACTTCACCACCGCTTCCCCCCCCCCAGTCCCCAACTCTAGACCTCCCCCTTGAACAAGTCCCCCTACCCCAGCCCCCTCGCACCCCCATCCCCCTGCACCTCCAACACCATCACCCCACCTCCTAGACCCTCCCACACCAACACCCCCCACATCCCACTGCACCCCACCCTAGCCTCTAGGAATTCTTCTCAACAGTCTTCATCATGGATAGTTTTTTTCAAAGATAAATTCTATTCTTAACCAGTAGATTTTTTTTGGTATTTTTATGAGATAGTTATACCAGTTTGAATGATCCATGATGGATAAAACCCACAAATGTGTAATGATAATAACTTATAAGTAGTTATAAACTTTTTTTTCATTAGAACCTTTCATTCTCAAAAAAATCGGAATAAATAATCAATGTAAAAAAGTCATGAATTATATCCCAACAAAGAATATACTTTTTTCTATATATGAAATATTGAGATATATTCATATTATATTCACCATTTATTTTCAAAATATATAAATCATTATAAAATATTATTTGCTTCCTTTTTCTTCATTTATTAAAGTCAGAACATGCAGCCTTATTTTAAAAAATAGATGACTTCTATACTTTTCTACATGATCTATATTGTTAGGCTCTACCAATTACATAGGACATATGTTCACACATCCTTTAGGAACATTATCTACCTATTTAATGTGTGTGTAAACATTTTCTACAACAAATTTCTTGATATTTAGAGCCAATAATGTTTTAGATTTTAACATTAATAGTTCATCTTCTTTTGGAAGTGATGTTATGAATTTTTTTGTTGTATGACCTGGAATTTTGTATCTTCCATGTATCTCTTTGGTATTATTTAGAACATCATTATTTAAAATTCAGTATTTCTCTTATTATTATTCTAAGATAGGATTAATTAAATGAATTCTATGATTACTTTCTTGAATTCATTCCATTTGTTACTTTATCTCACGTCCATTAGTCTTTACGTTAATGGAAAAATTTCAATTCTCCATAATCTGGACTATTCTTTCATAGTGTAGTCAATTCATCTCATTTTCAACATCTTATCCAACCCCCTTCTTTCAAAATATAGTATGCTCCCCTGGAATATAGACCTTATATATCCTAAATAGGTCGACATATTATTCCAAAATTCACGATACTTCTATCCAAATGTCTAGTATCAATATTATTGACAAATAAATCACCTTAACTTTCTATTCTATGTAGTATATTTTTTTTTCATTCTATTTTTGGACAACTAAAATAATATCATGATATTTATTTAGAGGTCCAAGTATTTTATTCATCCTCATAGCCAAATAGTATGATATGGATGGATTCTCATTATTTAATCACAGCCATATTTGTACAGAATTTGTTTTGAAACCATGGGTAATAGATAAATATGCATGAGTAAAAATATATTTATCAGGATATTCTATCACATTCCTCCATGAGTATACAGTGAAAACATTAGTGGATCAATTAAAGTAATTTTGACACAATTTTGAGTAATTTTATTTGTAATAATCTCATCATTATTTTGTGTGGTAACTATTCTAATTTTCATAAAAACATGTAATCATTCAACTTGGGTGATTTCTTGATATATCAATTTCACCTCTTACTCAAATCATTATATATTTAGATAAGACATATCATATTAAATAGATATTGACATTTCTTCATATCCATTTTTGTAATTTCAGAATCATATCTCTATACACTTTATAATCCTTTATATGGGAACTATCTAGTTCTTTAATACTATTATCTTTAACATCTATTTATAAATAATTGACATCCATAGAGGTCCAGTATAGTTTTTCTAGTGAAAAGTCAATTTCTATAATAACAACCTCATAAAAAACTCTTCATTTTTAATTCATATTCATTTATAAACAATTTTCCTTTGAAAAGTGATAGAGATGTCTCCTAATATTCAATAATCATTATTATGGGGAAACATTTACTTACCTTTTTAGAAACATTATATTTCACTGACATATAATCTCAATATAAATATGATTTCTAATATTACATCCCCTTGATGTATTCACATATGAATATAATAACTTCAGTAAGGTCCATTTTAAGATAATCCTTGATTTCATAATTGATATCCCTAAAAGATTCAATGGAAATAACTTCATTACAACATGAACTTAATTTATTACAAGAATCATTATCTATAGATTTAATAGATGGAAAACCAATTTTATTACCTTCAAATAGAGGTGTAATCACATTCTTCAAAAAATTATTTATTTGAATTGTAGCCTCTTATTTCATCATGATCCTCAAAGTCGCAGCTAAGACTTTCAATTAAAAATCAATAGGAACGAAAATTGAATTTTCTATCCAAATACCATCAATAAAAATTCTTATTTTTTAGTTCATATATTTCAAAAAAAAAATCAATACGACATGAAAGAATATAAATCCAACCATAGGAAATTTTCTTATCACACCCATTATAGATCCCACTAGATTAGTGTAGACACTTGATGGGGGTCCATAAATTGTGGTCGAACAACAAGGCTTCTAGGAGTATTCAGAATTATCATATGGATATTCAACAAAATATAAATCCAAATCAAATTTCTAATAGATTTTATAAAAGGTTTATCATCCCCCACACTTCCAGTAGGTAATTAAAAACTCTCAACCTTTAATAGGTTACCTAACTTAAGGAAAAATTCATGAGCCATCCATGAAGGACTTGTAGAGACAGATGGAGTACCGAGGTAATAAAAAATATACTTTGATAACCCATGGTTATAATTTTTAGGAGATAAAAATCCAATATGGAAAATCATTACTATTTTAAATACATTGACAAATCACGGTTTTGGTAAACACTTATCGTAACCTATACTTAACTGAAAGTGTTGTTTCTATAAGAATTTACAAGGAGGTATATGGTAGTGTGGATTAACCACTAGAAGCAAAACCTTAGACTAGACACCCAATGGGAAATGAATAAGACCTTAAGGGGAAACAATATCTTATTTATATATCACATCATGGTTTCAGAACATACATGTTCTATGTGAATCATCACAATCGTATTGGATTTTATTTATATGGGAAAATTATGTTCTCTAATTTTTTTTATAAGTCAACATGCAATTTACTAAATTCTCCAAATATTACTTCTAATCAACAACTTCAACAATATTGTGATATTTCATATATCCATCACTATGAAACATATATTTATATTAAATAAAGTAACAATAATACACGAATACAATATATTTATGAAATTTTCTTTTAGAAGTAACCATAGAACATTCATCCATCTTAAAATCATATCATCATTACATCTGATTTCCATAATTTTCATATCTAAACTCTATAATACAATCAAAACCAATGAAAATCAGACAAAAAATCAATGAAATCATTCCTAGTGAAATAAGTGAAAACAAATAAACCCTATCAAATATAAATGTGACAATTAAAAATATAATAAATCAAAACAAATATATCTTACCCAATGAAAATTGAAGAGGCTATGGATCTGAAATCAAAAACCCCTTCTCCATGGCAGAAATCAGAAGGCATGTGTGGAATTAGAACCATCTTGTTTCATATGTATTCTACTGTGTATTGGAGAAAGTTAGATATAATATAATCCCAAATATTTTAAATAGAATAGATATTTGAGTAAATTGGAAAAAAACTCTAACAAGCCCCACCGCAGGCCACTCAAAAGCTATGAGTCATGGAATGCCCACTAGTGAGATTTGGAGGGGCGCCTGGAATGTGTGAAGACTGAAGAAAAGGTGATTCGGTGAAGAGGGTGGCCCGAAGGGGGAGGCGGAGGTGGATCCGTATCGGATGAAGAGGATAGCGAGGAGGTTGGGTGGTCGTGTCGTCATTGGAGGATCCTCCTAAGGTTGGGTGGCCGCGTCGTCATTGGAGGATCGAGGTTGGGTGGACGCATCACCATTAGAAGATATTAGGGGGTGGGTGGCAGCATTGAGCAGGGGGGTTCGCAACCTTTTGGGGAGGATAAATCGATATCGGGGGTGGAATCACATGGGTTGGGGGTGTAACACCATGGGTTGCATAAGACCATTGTGGATATATTAGGATATAGCCATGATTTTTAAACTGTGGCTATATAAGTGTGCAATATCATATAATTCTAGTAGTGAAAATCATAGAAACCACTAGAACCAGAAGGTCAGTAAATATGGGGGTGAGGATGACTCCCTTCCTCTCGAATCATTGATGGTCCTGGAACTTGAGGCCTTTTATTAACAACTCTATCCCCAAGGAACCCTATAGGTTCCACTCCCATGATAAACCTCTTCATGAGTGCATCTGATCAATCACCTATGTATTCTTATGAAACTCAAAATACGTCAAAAACATAAAAGGAGTAACAACATAGTAGATAGAATTATGGATTTACTCTTTAAGAGGTCTTGCAAGAGTCTCCTCATACGAAAAGAGATGTGACGAAAAATAAAGAAGTTCCATGAAATTGATTCCTAGATCACAAAATAACATGCAACCATACTGAAGAGAAAGATATTACAATCTCCATACGTTCTTCATGGTTACCTAAATGAACATTTACCAGATCTCTTTATGGATTTCATCCTAAAAAACATTTGTATCCTTCCACTCTCCCAGATACAGAGTTCACCAATGATGTACAACTCCTCACATCTAACTAACTTCCAAAGGGAAAAAGTACTTTGTTAGGGCCCAGATCACACTGAAACCGATCTCATGCTCCTTCAGAATGTTCTCTATCTCCACATCTGAAAAATTTCCTCATACTTCACAAATTCAAACCGCTAGGATGTGATCATATTATTATGGCAATGATCATACTCTTCAACTTAATTAACCCTGTAATGATCAACCTGATCATCCTTCTGAACCTCAACTTACATATCCACATAAAAATGATGACCAGGAACCATTACTGAATGGAAAAAAATATTTCCTATGACTGGTTTTGTAGAGTTTTATTAAGATTCATTTTAATTCAATTTTTTTATTTCATCCATTTTATAAGTCCCAAAATAACCCAATTCAAAAAGTAACACTATTAATTTTTATGCATGTACCTCTCATAGGTCTCTACCATACAAGAATGTCTATCTAAATTTTCTATTCAATAACTGTAAAGCCTATGCACACGATCATGGGGCCCTAAAATCAGCTGTCCTCACCGGTCTTCGCAGCATATGTCACACTCCAAGGTCTGCTAGAAATGTTTCCATACCACCATATTCAATACTCTATATGAATAACTCCAAACTCCATCATATCTCTCAACCATTACATTTGATAACACTCTGTCACGACCCCATCCATCCAAAGATACCACAATACGGGGAGAGAGATAATGACCACTGAGTCCAACCTCTAGTAGGACCTGGGTTGGAGAATAGCACCAACAATGTATAAGTATAACAATATGGGAGGCATTAACCTTAATAATATAAATAGTATCTAGATATAGAATATATCATCCACAAATAACTCCAAGACGTAATAAAAATGAGTATCCTAAACCATCCCACATGCATGAAGAAATATAACTATTACAACATAATAAGGTCAACAAAGTAAATGCCCAAAAGTAATCATAAAGTCCCGACACAACAATTTCCCCAAGTCCAGAGCCAGTAACACCCATTATGGTTCACATAATCCTCCTGGAAATCTAAACACAATTTTATGTATTTAGGGTGAGAATACATGTAAAATCATTATCAAATCCCAAGTCTCTCATGTATATGTAAATGAAGCACACTAATGATCTTGTGAGAAAATAGTAGAACCAAGAAAATCCTATCAATGTACACAAACCATACAAACCTCACCAAGCCATTCTCACCAAGTAAAAAAAGTTATGTAATATAATATTAAGTAAATCAAATTAATAATAGGGTTCCCTATACTAATTTCCCTCTAGTATGCCACTCTCGCCCAATTGCATACTTGCTGGAACTCCCATCACTTCAGTATACCACATCACATCTTACATGTACTAACCTAGGCCTCAAAAAACATCCTTGTCACACACATATGGTCCTCACAACACATGCTTATTACACACACCTAGGACTCCCAATGTACCCCACTCACACAAACACATGCATAACAACAAATACTACTCGTACACAACTAGGCCAAAAAACATGAACACATTATATCACATCTCATCACATCTCATCCTAAATATAGGTGGGAAATCAAATCACAAATCCTCTTAAAGAGACTTGGAATATCACATCCTATCTCATCCCAAATATATATTGAAAAGAACATCACAACTCATCCCAAAGACACCGAGGATACTGCTAAAAACTTCTGACCATCATAGCTCTTGAAATACCTACCTATCTCAGAAGAGAGAGAAGAAATGGGTGGGTACCCAACCATCCGTACTCCTCACTAGATGTTTGAAAAAACAGCTCATGTGTGACAATGCAGGTTTTTGGAACATAGTGCTCAATATGGGTGGGGTTAGTATAGAAATCCCTATAATATACAAGTATATATGTATAGTATCAGAAACTGAAGCCCAACCTATGGGTTCTCAAAAAAAATAATCAACTCACAAAACTTTCACCTTTTCTCTGATCTCTAAATGCCTTTATTAGTATCTATATCAGTCAATTTTTACGGTAAAGAGCCCTGACAGGTCGCTTCACATTCACTCTCTATTTTACAATAATTAATTTTGTTATTTATAATTAACCACCATAGATCACCAAACCCTTCATTATATTCCATTAACCAAATTCATCTCATTAACCAACCAACCCAATCCATTGAAACATTATTAAACAGGGATTTATTTATTCAATGACTCCTCGAGCATATAGAATAGAAAAACAAAATTTCTCAAACATAAAAATAGGCCATTACATTGCCACCCAAACCATGACAAAAAAACCATCACATCACCATCCCACAAGCATGACCAAAAAAATATACTCTCTCCACATCACAAGAATGACCAAACAAACAATCATCCCCAAAAGAATGGCCAAATAAAAAATTGGCCCCACAAAAAAGCTAAAACACCATCAACCCACAAGCAAGATCAAACAAATCATCAGCCCCAGCCACACACATCTCAACACAATAAGATAATTTTTCAGATTTAAATAGGGGAATTTATCACATCCCACATTGATTAATTGGGGTATTATTACACAAACCAAAATCACGGGGCATCCATTTCATTCTCTAAGTATATATAATTAATAAATTTCAATCTATGGTGATATTAGAATAAGAAGATCCTGAAATTGTTCTAAAACACATGTTAAATAGTCAAAACAAAACTAGCAATGGCAATAATTTTTAGCTGCATGTTATGCCCATACAACCCATCACATCACTATAATAATAAAGCTATAAAACATCCAAACGAACCACTTTAGGATTAAAATTCAACTTAACCAATTTACTTATCTTCAATTAAATAAGCATAACCATAACTCATAGGTAAACAAAACCAACCTCATGCTTCATGATACACAATAAAGAGAAATGAGGGAAATTCTACCTCATTAAATCTCTCCAACATGCTTTACACCATAGGGCAAAGAAGAAACCTCCCAAAAACCTCAAACTATACCACGAAAATGGGGGTCAAAAATGAAAAACAATTATACCCCAAACCAAACAAAAACCACCACAATGGATCCCTCAGAAAAGAATAGAAGAATACATGGGATAATGAAAAGATAATTCACCATGGATTGACAATGCATCGTCAATGAAAAACCACAAGGATCAAGAGATCAAATAGATAAGAATAGGGTTTTAAGAATAGCTTAGGGAGCCTAGGGTTTACCCAAAATGTGATGAAAAAGAAAGCATGACTAAATAAATGATGGTTCCACTGATAAATAATTTTAATTCTATATTAGATTGGGGTATTACATGATATGTCAAAATCTTTCTCATCGTATAATATATGAGGATTGGTTTCTGTAGAAAAAGCGCACAACCTCTTCATTTTATTATTTATTTTTAAACTCTGAAATTTTACACTTCATGAAACTCAATTTCATGGCATGTAAAATTTGTATACTTTATAAAACCCTCTATAGAATATGTGAAACTGATTTTCACATCATGTAATCCCCTTACAGGCTGTGTAATCTCCCTACTTGCTGCCTTTAGCTACCTAACATCTATAGACACCCTTCGACCTTCCTCCGAACACCTCCAATACCCAAAACGTGAAAGGTAATGGACTGGGAAGGGACATAACATTACAGAATAGAATGATTAAGAAAATAAACATTAATGTGATTTAAAATGAGGGGTTTAAATTAATTATTCCCTTACCATTATGAGGTCATCTAAAAAAATACTTTTACTTCAAAAATAATATTATATCTTTTTTAAGAAATTTTAATACTAATATTTTTGAAACATTTATATATATTATTTTTTATTATAAAAATAATTTTTAAATAATCTTATCTTTAATAACTTGGGTAATTTTTTTGATATTTCAGTATAAATATTTTTTCTATAAATAGGGGGAAATAACAATTTTTTAGAAATGTGACAGTTTTTTAACAAGTTACACAATTTAAAAGTACCATAATTATTATTTTTAATTTGGAAGTAAAAAATAGTATTCATTATTTTATTTTTAATTGTACTTATGTATTTTTATTCATATTTAAATATAGATTTTTGTAAAGGTATATTTTATGGCTTAATTGCTTTTGAAATTTATATTATAGTGAATAATATATCTCCATTTAAAATATTTAAAATAAAACCTAATGAATAATGATTTAAATGAAATTTATATATTATATATCTATAAATATAGATTAAAATTCATGTATTTATGATTACTCGTTATGTAGTTTTTATAAGATCATCTTATGATTCCAAAGATACTAAAATTGTAAGGTCTTATGCTTTAATCACATTTTTAGTCCAGATTTTTTATGCTTGAATTCCTCTTAAAATGTTATATTTGAAAATTATATAATAAACCCATTTAATATTATTATACTATATTTATTTATTAAATTTTATATAAATATTTCAATTTTACACTCTTAAGAAGTTAATGTTATTGAGAATATGTTTTTATAAAATTACATCTTATTTTCTCCCTTAAGTTGAAAATACTATTTCATTCCAACTACATGATATCATGAAATATACTAAATAATTTTTTCAATACTAGATGATGAATTATTAATAAAATTAGGAACAATTGTTTACATAAAAAATATGTTTTAAAATAATATTCCAATCATTTTCTGGCTGAGGAACCCTTTGACCTCTATTACCAAATATAAAAGCAATGTTTTATAACTTATATATAATACACAAAATTAACCACCATAATTTTAATTGATTATTACTTTAAATATTTCCATATATCATAAAAAATTAATTTATTACTACAATATTTCTTGAATTTCTATTTCAAAAATTTAATTTTCCAAGTGGAAAAGTTATTTTCCTCTACTTTTTTATCTTTTAAAATGCATTCCTATTCATCAATTACAAAAAAATATCAATGTTAGGGAATGATTCTAAAAAATAAATATATGTACCTTAAATATATACATTTTCCACACTTACATTATTTGAGAGGTAATAAGTGTGTTATTCTCATGTATAAAGTCCCTTCATTATGAAATTTCAATTGATTAGGATATGAAGAAACATTCTATAACCCACTTTCTTTCCATAGGTAATTAATATTTTTATACCTCATGGTTTTTTATGGAGAAGATAAATCATGAACATGCTATGATGGTTGTGGCCATATTATATTTCAAAGAACATAGTAAATTATTAGCCTCATGAGATTTCATGAATGGGGAAAAAGTGTAAAGCTAATTTATTATGGTATTTTATCCACCATGTGACATGGTATATAATGTTATCCCTTACTCAAAATTATTTCATGTTTTTTGTTGCTTCCACATTTCTTATGATTCTATGATATTATGATATCATGTTATTTATGTTATGATCCCATGTTATTAATCTTAATCCTTTCCTTTTGTGATATAATGTTATACTTTTAATGCACATGTTATGACTCCATATCATGTTTATTCCTTTACTCGTATTTTTACCTCACCCTCTTTTAAGTATTCCTCGGTTATCCCTTATTGTTTTAGTAACTCTGTTGGATTTAGGATATCATTATATAGAATAAAATAAAAATTATTTACTTTAAACTCACATTATTGTGCTATCAAGCATGTATTCCAAATAGAATAGGCGTTAGAATCATTGGGTTGTAATCAATAGATGTTTTTGATAAAAATCAGTTATTATTGGTGTAAAAGGCTTGGGTATCTATATTTTCTATTAGATAAATAGATTATATATCCATTAAAACTAATATTGGGAAAACATAGTGAGAAATATAAGTATAAGTATAATGATAATTCCATGTATAGAAAAAATATAGAATTTTTGTGAAGTTTAGACTGAGTGGTTTCGAAGAAATTACACACTTATCTGAAAACTACAAGTGGATGTGGATCTAGAAAATTTTTACCAATGTGTAATAACAATAAAAAGAAAATATTATGATAGAATAAATATTTAAATGGTGATCTATAATGATAATTTATGTAAACATGGTTTAATACACTCAGTTGATTTAATTTTGAAATTCACAGACTCTTTACAAACCATCAAAAAGTACATGAATAGATGATAATCATGGATGAACTAGGATAAAATTTTAGTGACTTTAATTGATTAGATTAAGGTTGATATGTCTAATATTGATCACTAATTTAATGGTATTTTGAATGACTATGATTATTAAGAGTATTTTAGTAGACATATATCATAATATAACTCTTTTATTTAGTATGGAATTTAGAAAAAACATTATTTAAGGATGAATGATTTATATTTTATAAACACAAGTTTAATGGTACTGTTAACCATTAGGGTTTATCCTATCCCTGATATAAAGAGAATAATATTCAATTATGAATATTTGATGTTTTGGGAAATAATTTCTCTATTTAAAATAACAGTGATTATAAAAAGATTTGGTGATTAATATTCTTTTGGGTATTTAAATTATAAATTTTGGAAGATTATTAGAATTATTATTTTAGAAATAGTAAAAACCATAATCTGGGAAAAATAATCAAATATGTTATATTCTTGGGGTAGGAACCTAGAACTGAAAGGTAACATGGGTTTTGTTTCAATCATAAGACTGTCTGATGTAATGGTTATTATGACATTCCATTTACATAAATAGTTTGTCTCTTAAATAGTTTTTAGAATTTGGGAAACACATTATAGGATGAAATAATTTTAATTTTAATGTAATTATTGACATTATAGGATATATTTTGTTGGTCTAAGGTATATATAACCACTAGGTTTAACATAATTAATTATTTGGTATGAACAATATTAGGTTTTTGTAGATGTAACGTGAAGTGTATGAGAAATATTTTGAGGTTAAATTCTTATTTTAGGTCTAGGTTGTTGATGTTATTTGGGATATAGTGTAACATATTTAAGGAATAATCTATATTAAAATTTTGGTTTTAAGGTTTAATTTTTTAGATTAATATATTCATATTAATTTGGGTTATTATCATTCCTTATGTTAACCATTTTAGTTTTATTAAAGAAAATACGAATATTTTTTCAATATTTTTTGAATCTTATGATTCGTTAAAAAAATTACTGCAGTAAAAATAAAAATAATTAATATTGGATATTAATTGCTTAGGCTAATAGGTGAAGTGAAAATTGATCTCAA
The DNA here is from genome assembly GCA_963277665.1 of Viscum album. Lineage (NCBI taxonomy): Eukaryota > Viridiplantae > Streptophyta > Magnoliopsida > Santalales > Viscaceae > Viscum > Viscum album. The sequence continues at coordinate 177,944,670 of OY728164.1, forward strand.
CCAAATGAAATGATGAAATTATGCTTATGAAATAAAAATATATCATGGAATTATATTTTATAGTGTTATTTATCTAGATAAAAATCATCAATCAAATCTAAGAAAAGGTTGATGAAAAATATTTATCCTATGATATTTTTAACTAATTAGTCAATGGTATTTTAACACATTTTAGACTTACGGTTTTGTGTTCATTAACATTCTCTTGACCATTCAATATAATGTGATCAATGATATCTGTCACAATACATAATTATTTCTGAATTTTTCTAAGTCCATAATTTTACTTCCCACTATCTTTATCTAAATTGAAATCGTAGATACGTTGTATTCTAGATGACCTTTTTATTTCCATTTTTTTCTTTTTATGTGAATGTTTTATTAACCTCTTTTAGGATATGGGTTTTTCATAATGAAAATTTAATATTCGAAGTCGTTAATTCATGAGCACAATTTTAAATTCCGAGGGAAAAATTATTTTCTATAGTAGAATTTGAAACATAAATATTTTAAAAGAACACTATCATGGATTGAATATTTAACTGGTAACATCATGTTTAAATGAACGATGTTATAATATTAAAATATTTTTATTTAAATGTGAATTATATAAATTTGTCATTTAATTAATGGGCATGAATAGATTTAATTATTTATGAAATACATAAAGAGTTCCTAAAAAATATATATTTATTTTCATATTATTAATAAATAATGAGGCAATGTTAATAAATATCTAATATTCCAGAAAAAACACTTTTCCTTCAAAGATAAGTTTAATTGCTTTTTATTAGAAAATATTATTATAACTATTTTTAACTTTTTTAACACTATTTAATAAAAAGTTCATATTTTTTAGAATAATAATATAAATATTAACTAGTGGTGAAATTTTTGGAGTTTTCATAACATATTGATTTTTCAATGAATAGTGAAATATTCTCATTTTTAACAAATCTGTCATTTCTTTTTCATAAATTATCTAATTTAAATTCCACATTTTTTATTTAATGTTATTTAAAAATAAAATTATTGTTAATTATCTTTATTTTATATATTTAGTTATATTTAAATATTTTTTATAATATATTTTAATATAAGTTTATTATAAGGATTCAAAAAACATTATTCTGAAAAATATTTTAAATTACACACTATTTTTCCATTTTTATAAATTAAAATAACCCGATAATTAGTAATGATTAAAATGAAATTCATTATTACAGATATTTAAATATTAATTTAAATTAATTTATCTATTTTTACTTTTAATATATTTTTTTAAAATAAATTATTATGTTAAAAAATGCTTTTATCGAAAAACCAATTTTTTGACATGTACATGGTTATTAAATTAAATTATATTATTCCACTTATGGTATATTAATTTTATATAATTTAGTTAATATTAACATTCATCATATATAATATTTTATAATAATTTCCACATACTTCTTAGACATAATAAATAGTAAAACTCTAAAGAAAGTATCTATATTAAAAACAATTATAGAGGTAATTGTTAGAGACCATAGTTGTAAAGAGGATAAAATATTTATAACAAGTTTATTTTTAATTTTAGATATTTTTATGAACTATAAATCTCTAATAATGATTTTTTTTTCAATTTTGGAGGCTCTTCTAATGAGAGTGACTTCTTATTATTAATAAGTTTTGGATATTTGAAAAAATGCCACTCCACCTCCCTTTTAAAAGAGAACCCCTCTAATACCACTTTCACACCCTGTAAAACAATTGGTTCATAAAGAAGATTCATAAATATCTTCCTTAATTCCCTAACATAATCTTAATAGGCTTGTTTTAAATATAAATACATTCTAGGATGAATTTTGTAATAATCTTATAGAGGTTGTCTGAAGAAGTGGCAACGTTCATAACCGAGCATCCTTATTATATTTATTCAGACACATATTAAATTATATAACAAATCATGATAATATTGTAAAATAATTATATCAATTATAATAATATTTATTTATTTTTATTTAAAAAAATAAATCCATCTCCACTACCATCAAATGAGAAGTGAAACCATTAATCATGTGTACGACAGACCATCACCTCACGAACCACTGTTATCCATCTTCTATCATCACTTATCACATATATTTGAAAATATTAATTGAAAATTCATATATGATGAAAATAAAATATTTTTCATTCTATAAAATTATTATATTATATAATATCTTACCATTCTATTCATTGAAAATGATAACATCGTTCTTCTGTTTGACGATCTAGTACCTCGTGAAGGAATATGATTCATTTAATATGTCACAAAATTACATGGATGGTATATTTAAGTTTATTTGATGAAATAATATTATATTTTGTAAATAATAAACATTATTTAAATATAAAAAATTTAATTTATTTATATCATGATAATTGAAATGGAATCATTATTAATCTTAACGTACAACCTACCATCTCCATGATTTTAACTTACTTTAATTTCCATAACCGTCTTTAATGATTGGTTTTAAAAGTATTCTATATATATAATATTATTATTACATGATTATTATTCTAGATATGATATAATGAATTCCACTTTTAGAAAGGTCAAAAAACTGATGTTGTTTTGAAATTACGAATAGAGGGTCCCCAAAACACACGATGTGGACATAACTAATTTAGTAATTAAATATGTCATTATAATAAATTAGGTATTATTTTTTAAGTATAAGTGATTATACATTGAAATGTATTTCTATAAAAATAATAATGTATTTATGTTTATTATATTGGATATAAATACATACACAAACATTTAGGACTCAATAAAAGGGTTTTGGTCTCAAAACATCCTTCTCTCAGATACAAGTTATTTTATAAACCTAATTTATTTTATATGGTTTATTTAATTAAAATTTATGTATTGAATAATGAATAATTAATACATCAAGTTATTTTAAATTAATATTCACTTACTTTATTCATGGGGGTCATGATTAAAATGTTACAAATGTGGCAAGGGTTTATGCTTCAATATAATTTTAATCTTGATTGATTACGCTTGATTCCAATTGAAGAAAATTAATTGATAATTTTCTAATAAATACTCTTAATTTTCTTTGAATATATTTATATATATTAAATTTTCAAGAAATATTACCTTTTCAATCTCTTATACATAGAAAAATATGGATAAAATATTTTTTAAGAAAACCCAACTTCACTTATCTCTTCAGTCAAAAATCCATTTTCCATCCAAATCCATGTTTTCTAAAAAAATAAATAATATTTTTAATATTCTAAAATAATTAAATACTGAAATTAAGACCCATTATTTGTATTAAAAAATGGTTCAATCTAATCATTCCATTATTTTCCAAATGAGTAACTTTTCGACGAATCTTACAAAAACTGAATGGATTGTTTTTTTATCTTATACAACATGTACAAAATTACCCACCAAATTTTTTATTGAAGCTTATATAATATGATTCCAATGATATATTCAAAGAAATTTATTTCCAAATATTTCATAAATTTATGTTTTTTAGAAGTAATATTCAATGTGACAAGGTTATCTTCATTAAAAATTATTTATATATTATTAAAAGTACTTCTATTCATCAATGAAAACATCCTATAATTTTATGTAATGATTTTAATTTATATACATATTGAATATATTACATTATCACTCTCTCTTTATTTTATTGGGGTAATACATTTCTTATTCTCATTTCACAATTTATTCATGATAAATTTCATTTTATTATGATCTGAGGTATGATTATGTAACAAATTTTCATTTCGTAGTAAATTATTTTGTATATTTTTTATTATTGATTTGTTTTTGTGGGACCCATAAATCATAATCATGTTATTATGGGTGTTCTCATATAGTTATCCAATGCATCGGGCTAGGATTTATTCTGATGAGGTGTCAAGTATGGGATTAGGTATTAAATCAAGTCATGTAATGTACCTTTTCAACCAATTGATATTTTCTAGGTTGTTATAATTGAATCATTTTTATGCCATGTTATTTGATTATTTCACACCAATATCACATGTGTGATTTTTATTTTACTATTAAAGTTAGTGTTGACTATATATCACACATTAATTTCTATAGAGAATATTTTTTGGTGACTTTAATTCATTTCATGAATGGATTTTTTTTTAATATTTTCATGTAGTTAATATGGAAATATATTGGGTACTATAATTTATTTTTTAATAACATTTAATACTAGTTATTAGTTTTACAATATTTATACATGATCATTATTTAGCCATTTTATTATAGATCATGGTATGTGTGGAAAAATTATGTTTTTTGAAATATGAATGTTTTTATATGTATTTATTGTAGAGAACCGAAGCTTGACATACATGGACATTACATTAATTTCTAGGGATATTTAATACATAAAAAAACAGACACACAAGGACCGTAAATGTAACACTCGAGCTTCCACGATACGCTTCTCTTTCAATAATGCAATAGCTTGCATTGTACGTAAGTTCGAGGTTCTAACTCACCACGACCAATAAAAGTAGCAGTTATGAATAGTAATACCCACTTTTTGAAATTATATAAATTTTATATTTCAAAATAGACTTCATTTTTGTATTCATAATATCAAAATTACCCTATGTTGATTTTTTTTTGTAATTTTATGAGAACATCCAATTTTTTATGAATAGTGAAAAATACATAAAACAACTTTTTTAATAAAAAAAATTTATAGTGATAAATTATAATATTGAGAGGTTTTAAACTATAATTAGAGAATATTTTTACCATTTTATCCAATGGTGGTCATTAGAATTAATTTCACATTGATATTGGACATAAACAATTGTCAATCGTTTGATATATATTGTTTCTTAAAAACACGCTATTTATTTTGACAACGGGAATTAGTTATAAAATTATTTAATGCAACTTATATGATTGGAATTTCGTAAAATAGACAACATTTTTGAATTTGGTATATCATTTATAGCTTAGGGTGAAATATTTGGATTGTTCTGAAAAACTTCAATTTTTGATGAATAGTGAAACCACTAAGTGGTAGTTAAAAAACTGTTTTTTCGTTTAAATGAAACATTACCACTTCTTTGATTTAAATTTAAAAAATCTTACATACATGGTTGTAATTAGGAAGTAAAATTTTGTTCAATGGGAGTAAAATAATTTTTGGTGAATAGTAACTTTTAAGTTTAATTAATCGTGATTAAAGGTAACTAGTGTAATTTAAGGTAAAGATAATGTTATAATAATATTAAATGACCTTTTCACTTGTCCTACCCCTATTTTATGAGTCATGGCCGACCAATACAATCCATGGGTCAACTTGGGGACCCCATGGAGCCACTTTGGAAGGAAAATGACATTAAAAACTTTTTATTCAATGTTAAAATAAAAATGTCACAAACATGAGTTGTTTTACTAAAACAATTTTTAAATGGGGTTATACATGTCATATTTTTAACTATAAATATTCATTATAAATATAAAAATATTTAATACATCATTATATTTTTTTAAAAAAATTTAAACATTAAATAAATTAAATTATTTATGACAATATGATGATGCAATGATTACCTCATTAATTAACGATTTAAATAAAATGAGAAGATAATGTAAAATATAAGACATACACTTGTCCAAAACCTATTGGGTGAGTATATTTAGATCCCTTATCACCTTAACTGAGAAATATATATGTTTGGGACCTTTATAATCCGAAAAGTAATTTCATAATAAAGTAACATTTCAATCATTCCAAGAGTGCCCCTTCTCTCCTCTTATAAAAGGCCCCCACCACTACCACCTTACTCACACCATCAAAGCCTTTTTTCTCGGCCAACCTCTGCCCAAATAATCTCTCAACTTCCCTCCCATACTACTAGAAGCCTCACTTTTGGAAGAAGTCTTCACATGGAAGCCTTTGGCTCAAATCAAAAATACATACCCGATTTTAAGGTAATGTCTTCTCTAATGTTGTTTTGTTTTATTTTTCTTCTCCAACCCCTTAAAATCTTTTTATTATTTTCTTTTGTAACAAAACATGTATCTAAAATATACTAGGATGTTGTTATGATATGGATTTGGTTTACACTTACACACACCTTCGTCTAATGGTTAAAGAACATACTGTTTCTATGGGTGGCGAAATACTGCCTCACAAAACGATGATTGTTCAATATTCTTTTAACACCTCTAATGGTGGCCATTTTGATGAAACTATTTTCATATATGATATATATATTATGTTTATGTTTTCCCTATGCTTCTGTATTTCTCATTTATGGAATAATTTATGATTTACATTATGGGTAAACGCGATAATTTCATTTTAGGAAGTGCGGACTACTGCCCCCTCAAAGTGATTTGAATCGTTAATGCCATATGTGGGATGTATAAAGGATGGAGTAAATGGTATTATAAATTATATTATACTGGAATAATATTATACTTTTATATAATTATAACTTCATTCCATTAAATACGAAATAGAAATGAAAGTAGCGTTCATGCGTATGTACGTCTTACCGTCTCCATGAACGGTGCATTTCATTTCTTACCTATAAATGTTATGTAATATTAGAAATGAATGTATATACTGTATATATATGATGTATAAGATATATACATCATTAATATAATTATGGATATAATGGATATATTACCACATGAACAAAGTGTAATTATAAGAAGTTTATTTTTGACTCAAGTACCAAAGATCGACAAAATGACCGTTATTAACATAAATAATTACATAATGTTCATAACATGGTAATAAGTGACATAAAAGGAATAATGAACATGTAAAATGTTCTTAAGAAAAAATAAATTAACTCTAGTTTATTATTCAGGAGGTTAAAGAACGATCGAGTCAAGTCGGACACGAGGTAAGGGTACATCTTAACCCAATTTCCATTATTTGGGTTAATCTCCTACTTTCAAATTATGTCATGATATTATTATGTCATATCTTTTATTTTTACTTTCATTATATGTACTTATAGTGAATACACAAATAGATCTATTTTATTTAAAAAATGGTCTTTGTAAGGGAACTTCTTAACCGAATTTCCATTCTTTGGGTTAATCTCCTACTTTCAAATTATGTCATGATATTATTATGTCCAATCTTGTATTTTTTACTTTATTTATGTGTACTTATAGTGAATACACATAATAGATCTATTTTATTTAAAAAATTATCTTTTTAAGGGACTTCGTCTCAATCTCCTTTCATTGAGGCATATTTTTTTATACACAACTTTCCATTATACAGTGTATAAACCCGTTTGACTTTTACTTTTATTCAAAAGGAATATTTTTATACGAAGAATTTTACTAAATGACAAAAAGGAATGTTTTTTGTCGTACCTATGCGGCGATAATGAATTCTTTTTCGCCATTACATTTATTTGAGTTTTGGATTCCTCTTCAAGCCATAACTTTTTTTAAATGATTAAAAAAAGAGAGATATATTTCTCTCAAATGTATGAAAATCTAGTGAAAATGTATATGTATTTAATGTAAGCTTAAAAATGTTTTCAGAAAACCCGAATATTGAGTGTGGTAGATAGTAAGGGATTGGGTGTGGACCCATCATGGCTTGTAATTAGTCGAGCATTCTCAGAATTAGTTATTTTGTTTTTATAAGCTTGCATAATGTTTTCAGAAAAACACTGGAGTATATTTGAGAAATTTTAAATGTAAGTATCTTCTAAAAATTGAACTAGTATTTTTATGCCGCAATTAATTTCAAACAGTATTTTAAAAATGTTATTACTAAATTTTTATGTACCATTTTTCATATAAGTAATGCTTTGGACTTAATAAGTGACGGGTGGAGCCCGCTCTAGCTCCTCGATGCATCGGTAGGTCTCATGAGACAAACTAGTGTCTTGGCATGAGGCCTTGACAAAATCCTATTTGTAGTATTGGCACGAGGCCTTTGCTACGTGGTTATGATAGTCTGGAATTATGCATTCCATCATTATGAAAGTGGTTATTGATATTGCATGTGATTATTCGACTAGTAGAATATCCATGTGAGTAAGTAAATGGAATTATTTAATTTTATTTTTTTAATATTATGTTGATGTTTAAGTTTAAAAAGGCTTTTTTTAGGTATACATTGCCTTAAATGTTAATGTTAGTTTGTGAAAGCTTCTACTATACTGTTATACTTATTGAGCATCCGTCCTCACCCCTTTCAATGTTTTAAAATTTTCCAGGATGTGAAGAAGTATTTTATGAATGACCTGCAGGGATAGACAGAAGAGGATATGAGTGTAGACTATGGAGACTTTGTTATTGTAGTTTTTCAATTTATGATGTAATGTAACATTTATGAATGTATCTAGTGTTTCCAAGGCTACTAAACTAATCGGCCTTTTGAGACTTGATCTTTTGTGATCATGCCAATGTTACGCAATAATGCACCGACTCTGGGTAACTGGGGTCGGGGCGTTACAGTAATTGTTTAGTGTCTTTGGGAACTCGGAATATTAATATCTAATCATGTTGAAAGATCTTCAACATCTCCCATAACAGTCTTCCCCTTTTTGTTTCCTTAACTAAAACCATTATTTCTTTCCTGGGGAAAATAAAACACAAAAAGGGTTAGCTCAAATGCTCAGTAAGGGCAAACATAGAGAACATAAAACAATCCATAAACATTTGAAAGCAAAAACATGAACATGAAATCTAAACATTAAAACCTTGAGAAAAGACATAAATCTTGGAAGTACGTAAGGCATATATCATAAAGGAACACCAATAAAAATAAAATAGCATGGGAATAAAACATGTAATTGTGGAAACCATTCAGCACTTGTTATGATTTCCATAGTAGCCAAGGCATTACTGCCAAGACCATCTTAGTGGACAAATTCCCTTTTTGAATCGAGTTCCCTCCTCGTTTCAGTCCTATAACACTGAAACAGATTAACTTACCATTCCAGCCATGTCTATCTCATGAGATATAAATCATTAATCAATGCATTGGAGGGAGATATAGGTCCCACCCATCTCATATTGAAATCATTCTTTCGGGTGACACAAAATAAACATATATCATTCATAATAACCCAACGAATAAAATGGGTTTCATAAACATCATCCCATCATCACATAATACATATAAAATAAATGGATATCATTTCATAATAAGAAAAGTGAAACCATGTAAACCATAGAGACATGATACTTGAAACATACACATATGAAATAATGTCTTCTTAGATGAAAAATGGTTTTGATAAAACACTTGAAATGAATTCTTGAGGAAAATATCCTTTCTTCTTCAAAATCATTTTCTTTTTACAAAATTTCATCCAATTTTAAAAGAAATGGATTTTGTCAAAAATAGTCATGAAATCTTTTGGAGGAAGCTTCATGAAAATAATGCTTTATAAAACCGTAAAAATCTGTTCATTCCGTATAAGTTAAAAATAACATTTTTATCATACTTTTGTTGAAAAAGTGAAAAAGTACCTCATAACGTAAAAGAAAGAAAGATTCCTTACATACCGAGTAGTAAATGAAAAAAATTGGTAAAAAGGACAGTAAAAATACATAAGGAAACTTTTAGAAAACATGTACATGGATGATAACAATAACCTAAGTAAATACTTACGTATAAGCAATCTCGGATAAAAAAAATGAGATTTGAAAAATTATCCCTTACCTTATGCCCAATATGCTTGGTATATATCTGAACGTCCTATATAATGATTTAAATAATGTAATTAACTTATTACAGAATCAGATTCATTGTTATGATATCATATATGGTTCACTTATGACTTTATATTACCCGTTCTTTTGTAAATTCCATGTTAAAGAGCGTTTTGGGTTAAATCGTTTCATTTGTCGTCCGTGTTTTGACTTGTAATTATTATATGATTACTTAGATCATGATTACATAATTAAATAATATAAAACATTATTTATATATAATATATAATCAGAATATACATATATATAATAGATCGATAAATGGAAAGAAATACACCGTTCATGGAGACGGTAGGTCGTACGTATGCATGAACGCTGTTTTCGTTTCCTTATTGAGTTGAATGGAATTAAGTATATGAAATACATATATGTATATATATAAATCCAGTAGCTTTATAAATTCAAATATTTCATTATTATTTCGTATATATAATTTATAATCATTCTTAAATGGTTAACATGGAGATTTAATCTCATCGCATCGTGGAGACGGTAGTCCGTACGTACGCACGAGCGATGATATCATTTCCATAATTATTGAATTGAATTGGAGTGGATGATACAATATATCAGAATCAGTATGATGTTATAATAACTATGTATATTTATTCTTTACACCATTATACCCATCCATGTAAGGTTTTGGTGGAAAAACAGATTACACCAAGGCGTGGAGACAGTTTTCCGTACGTACGCACGCGTGGTGATTTTGTTTTCCGTAGGATGGATAGAAGGTGAAATAGGGTTGTTTCATATTTATAATATAATATCATTATATTAGTGATACTTATGTTATTAATTTATAATTAAACAACTAAAGAAGAACTAGTTGAAGAAGAAAGAAGCTTGAAAGAATCGGTAGAAGAAATTATCTTTTCTTCGATACGCCTCTTTGAAACCTCCTCTTAGGGACTAATATTGGTCTTTTAAGTAGACCAGGACCTCTAGGATGCTTCTAGGGAAGTGGAGAATATAATTTGGTAGGGGTTGTCCGAGCTTGAAGGCTCAAAGTGGTGTGAGGAAAAGAGGGAGCAGGTTTCCTTTTATAAGGGAGGAGAGGGGAACCTTTGGAAATCTTAAAAATATTAATTTATAATAAATCTAACCCCACTTAAAAACCTCAAAAAATGAATCATATTAGAATATTAGATGATATATGGTTGTAATCTCATCAACCAATAAAATTTAGAGATGTTGAGAACTTATTTTAAACATTATCAACTTGATTTATCAATTTTATTTTATTTGTGGTAATAAAATTCTAAATTTTAAATTATAAAAACTAATTACATATTTGTTGTGAATTTTCCATAATTGGATAATTTATAACATTTTCTACCATATAAATATAAATTTATAATTTTTAAATATTTTTCGGATTTTTAAACAATTTTATAATATGTTATTTTTATAAAATAACAATAGTGTCAATTTTGACACTATTCATTTATTTGAATTTAAATAAAATATTTGAAGAAGATATGTTCTAAATAGAAGATTTAATATATTCATAAAAAGTCATATGTATCTAGAAAATTAGTGGATTACATTAAATAGTTCATATAATATTTATTTTATTATTGTTTACACAATTTATTTGGTTTATCTCTTAATAAAATAATTACTACATCATTTTTGTATAATTATTTTATATACTTATTTGTTGCAAAAAAATTATAAATAAACTCCTATGATGAATATATATCTATTAACTTGAAAAAAAATAATACTTTAACTCGAATTTATCATCTTAAAATGACAATATTTAAATTGATATATTTATTAAATTATGAATGTGAAAACTTTGGCATCATTTAAAAAAAATAATATAAGTGTCATAATCGCTTTTATAAGGCTCCAAATGGTCAAATATTCGACCATTGGAAGATTATTGTTTAAAATTTCATGACCAATAAGTTTTGGTGAGGGTTTTGTGCCTTTTATGGTCATTATTAGTTTAATAAAAACTATATTCTTGATTTTTCACTAGATATACAATTTCTGCATCACTATTGTGTCACAATTAATGGTAATTATTTAATCCCTAAAAATTATAAATAAATTCATATGATCTAGATAATTTCATTAGATTTCTAGATACTGTTCATGTTTATGTTTCATGAAGTTTTTCACTAATTTAAAATTAATATACTTATAAGATTTAAGAGAGTGACGTGTTGTAACTTTCTTTGGTTTTAATAATAATTATGTTATTTTCATGGACAAAAGTCCACTAAATGATTCTAATCTGACACTTAGGTGATATGAGTCTACTTTTAGTCATCCAATAGGATTTTCCCAAGTGTTAGGGTAATTTTATAATATTATTTTTACCCTTAATTTCTTGATTTACATTTAATTATGGTAAATAAAATTTACCATAGTTACTATTCATAATGCCCAAAAATAATAAAGCAGTTTATTAATATAATTTGGACCCACTGATTACAAATATGCAATCAATTTTTCAAAATTCAATAAACAGAAGTTGGAGAAATTAAATTAAAATTATTCCCGTTGTCCAATGAAAACGGGTTTTTGTTTAAAACATTGCAAAAGATTGAATAGGTTTAACCTACGAATTCAAGGTAAAATAAATGATAATGACATAAATTATATTAAATGGTAAAAATATATTCTATTTATACTTTAAAACCATTCAATATTATAATTTAACAAATTAAATTATCACTAAATTAAAATTAATATACTTATAAGATTTAAGAGAGTGACATGTTGTCACTTTCTTTGGTTTTAATAATAATTAAGTTATTTTCATGGAAAAAAGTCCACTAAATGATTCTAATCTGACACTTAGGTGATATGGGTCGACATTTAGTCATCCTATAGGATTTTTCCAAGTGTTAGGGTAATTTTATAATATTATTTTTACCCTTAATTTCCCGATTTACCTTTAACTATGGTAAATAAAATTTACCGTAGTTACTATTCATAATGCCCAAAAATAATAAAGCAGTCTATTAATATAATTTGGACCCACTAATTCCAAATATGGAATCAGTTTTTCAAAATTCAATACACAGAAGTTGAAGAAATTAAATTAAAATTATTCCCGTTGTTGAAAGAAAATGGTTTTTTGTTTAAGACATTGCAAAAGATTGAATTGGTTTAACCTACGAATTCAAGGTAAAATCAATGTCAATGACATAAATTATATTAAATGGTAAAACTATATTCTATTTATACTTTAAAATAATTCAATATTATAATTTAACAATATAAATTATTATGATGAAAAATTTGTTTTTAATTAAAATATAGAGTGTTTTTACTATTCATTAAAATATGAAAGTTATCAGAAAAATATCAAAACATTATCCAATGTAAATTTTTATATCATGATTCAAAACAAGATGTTTATTTTGTAAAATTGATCTTATAAACATGTCAAAAACTAGATTTAATGTGGGTGATCCATCAAAAGGCGGAAAAACTGCATTTTTGAAAATACTTATTTTACCCGAAATTTTTTTTTTGTTCACATAAAATGTTTTAAAAATTTTATAAGATGAATAATAATGTTATAAAATTCAAAATGTGGTTAATTCTATTCATAAGGGCTAGTTTGTGATAATATTATAACCATATATCATTGTTTAGTGAAACCCGATATTGCGTGCAACACACGCTATCGAGAAAGGTCGCAATTGCGTGTAATGAAAGCCAAGTCAAGGTTGCGTGTAGTGAAAGACTCCTTTGTTTTTGCGTATAACAAAATCCAATAATTTTTTATTTATACATTGAATATATATATATATATACACTCAATGTTGCGTAGAATAACTTCTATCAAATGAACTTGAAATTGTGTATAACATGATCCAAGAATTGTGGTGCATAAACTGAAAACTAATACGGTGTTGCGTATAACACAAGATAATCTTCATGTAGCATAAAACACATGACATCAAATACATTAAAAAGAATACTTATCATTAAATCTCGGGGTGTTACATTCTACCCCCTTAAAAAGAATTTCGCCCTCTAAATTTGTTGGGGTTATAAATTGTCTGTTACCTGAGAATTTATTTCATAGAAACCCACATCATAAAAAGGAATGCTAAAACATAATTTTAAAAAGTGAAGTATAAAACATAACGGTTACCCAAATTAACTCATCACTTGTTTTCCACATAGATGATCATAGGTGAAAATATGGATATGGAGGAGAAATCTAACCATCATGTTCTGATGGAGAGTGGTAGAGAAAATGGCTATGAAAACGTTTATAATCACAAAGCCATATATTTGTGATGATATAAGGTATCATCTGATTCATCGGATATAAGAGAACTAGGACAACATTTTTGGTTTTCAAGATTATTTCTCTAATGTTAATGAATTTGAATTAGAACAAATACCTACTTTATTTTGGTATAATCTCACCGTTGTTCGTGCCTTGAAAAAATTCCACTTCATCTCTTTAAGAAATGATGTTTAATTTGTCTTTCGCGATGTTTTAGCAGATCATGTGATAGAATGATAGGTCATTCCATCTATCTCAAACAAAAGGTTAGTAAAAGTTATCAAATATACATAATTCCATCTATAGTGAGATTAATCATATTTGGTTCCTAAAATGGACGTATACTTCATATATCATACCAATTAATAAATTAAAACATATTTATACTAACTGGGGACTTCATGTAGGCCAGTGGTAGGTGATAAAGGCATGTCGCACTTTGGTCGTTGGTTCGATTCCCACAACCTTGTCCGACGCGACGGGTTGTCACCCGTCCTGCAGGTTGTCCTTTTTCTAAAACTACATTTTTATAACTTTCCATCAATAATATTGAAAAAGTTATAGCCTTAACCAATACTATCTTATGTTCAACATAATCCATTCCAATCTTTAGGTTTATCCAAAATTCTGTTGTCCAATCTTATATTATAGTGAAAAAGATTACCAGAGAGTTCATATAACAAGCATGTTAATACCACTGTTGATCCCCATATAACATAATATATGTCTTGTTGGTCACATTCCAATCATTCTAAGGCCTTAATCATGTATTCTCTTGAAAAATAAATACCCATTGAATCTTAGTGAAAACATGAGTGCTGTTAAAAGTTAACTCTTTCCACAGACCAAAATCGCAAAATTCATTATACTCAAACCATGATATCACTTAGTCCTTATAACAATCATGAGCACATGAATACAATCAAACATCTCATTATCTTCTTATACCTTCATTATGCGCATATCATCTTCTTTCCAAAATATTTGAATCACTTTTCATGGTAACCGATACCATAAAATTATTGAAAACCACAATAGACTAATAAAAAAATATTATAATACACCATAAATGTACCTAAAAAACATTATTCCTGAATACCAATACATAAACACTTCAATCCATCCTCTTCAATGATTGTCCTGGAATAAGTCCTTCCTTGATTTAGAAGTAACTTTTTAGGTCAGGGCATTGAGTTGGGTAATGCCCATGTTCTCCACAAATAAGACATTGAACTCCATAATAGTCTGTCACTCTATGACCCTTTTCTCCACATAGATAACATTTGTCCCTCCATTTGAGGTATTCCTCGAGGTTCTTCTTCCCTTCTCTTTCATTATGCTCCTCAACATGCGAACATGCATAAAAATGTATCTTCCTCTTATTTGATGAATTAGGAAGATCACTAAATTTCACCTTGTTAATCATATATCGGGATGAATGATTCGGCATAATCACAATATCTTTCTCTCTAGGAATTACAAAATTTTGGTGCTCATAGTCACCAATTTGTCCATTGGATTCAATGTTAACCGAATTACTTCTAGTTCCCTCCATTGACTAAAACACAAAAATAATTATGTGAGAGGCAAAAATCATGCTAGGGAAAAAAACTTAGTAAAGGGGGAGTACCCTCAATATCTAACATCTTAGGTTAAATTCTAAGATCTTTACCATAGTTCTAGGACTATATCCTATACATATATTTATCCTTAGGGACATCCCTAGACATACCTCAGAAATATCACTAGGGATCTCACTAACGTTTTCACATCCTAGTTTCCAATGGTTGACTAAACCTTTCCTCTGATACCAACTGTAGAGACCCAAAGCTTAACGTACATGGAAATTACATTAATTTTGTGGAATACGTAATACATAACAAAAAACAGACACATAAGGACCGTAATAGTTTACTGTCTTATGGAAACTCAGAATATAAATATCTAATCATGTTGAAAGATCTTCAACATCTCCCATAACGATCTTCCCCTTTTTATTTCCTTACCTAAAACCTTTATTTATTTCTTGGGGAAAATAAAACACAAAAGGGTGTGCTCAAATGCTCATTAAGGGAAACATATATAACATAAAACAATCCATAAACATTTGAAAGCAAAAACATGAACATGAATTCTAAACATTAAAACCTTGAGCAAAGAAATAAATCTTGGAAGTACGTAAGGCATATATCATAAAGGAACATAAATCTAGATAAAATATAATGGGAATAAAACATGTAATTATGGCAACCATTCAGCACTTGTTATGATTTCCATAATAGCCAAGGCATTACTGCCAAGACCATCTTAGTGGACAAAGTCCCTTTCTGAATCGAGTTCACTCCACGTTTCAGTCCTGTAACACCGAACTAGATTAACATACCGTTCCGTCCATGTCTATCTCATGGGGCATAAATCTTTACTCAATTAATTGGATAGAGATATAGGTCCCACCCATCTCATATTGAAATCATTCTTTCAGGTGCAACAAAATAAACATACATCATTCATAATAACCTAATGAACAAAATGGGTTTCATAAACATCATCCCATCATCACATAATCCATATAAAAGAAATGGATATCATTTAATAATAATAAATGTAAAACCATGTAAACCATAGAGACATGATACATGAAATATAAACATATGATATAATTTCATCTTAGATGAAAAATGGTTTTGATGAAACACTTGAAAAGAATTCTTAAGGAAAATATCCTTTCTTCTTCAAAATCATTTTCTTTTTACAAAATGTAATCCAATTTTAAAATTAATGGATTTTGTTGAAAATACTCATGAAATATTTTGGAGGAAGCTTCATGAAAATATGGCTTTATAAAATAGTAAAAATTCATTCATGCCGTATAAGTTAAAAATAACATTTTTCCTGTACTTTTGTCCGAAAAGTGAAAAAGTACCTCGTAACGTAAAAGAAAGAAATATTCCCTACATACCATGTAGTAAAAGACAAAAATGGGTAAAGAGGACATTAAAAATAAATAAGGACACTTTTAGAAAACATGGACATGGATGATAACAATAACCCCAGTAAATACTTACGTATAAGCAATCTCGGATTAAAAAAATTAGATTTGAAAAATTATCGCTGACCTTATGTCCAATATGCTTCGTATGTATCCGAACCACCTGTATATTGATTTAAATAATGTCATTGACTTATTAAAGAATCATATTCATTGTTATGATATCATATATGGTCCACTTATGACTTTATATTACCCGTTCTTTGGTAAATTCCATGTTATAGAGCGTTTTGGGTAAAACCGTTTCATTTGTCATCCGTGTTTTGACTTGTAATTATTCAGATGATTACATAGATCATGATTAATTAATTCTAGAATATAAAACATGATTTATATATAATATATATTCAGAATATGCATATATATAATAGATCTATAAATGGAAAGAAATACACCGTTCATGGAGACGGTAGGCCGTACGTACGCATGACCGCTGTTTTCGTTTCCTTATTTAGTTGAATGGAATTAAGTAGATGAAATACATATATATATATACATAAATCTAGTAGATTTATAATGTCATATATTTCATTATTATTTCTTATATATACTTTATAATTATTCTTAAATGGTTAACATGGAAAATCAATCTCATCGGGTCGTGGAGACGGTAGTCCATACGTACGCACGAGCGATGATATCGTTTCCATAATTATTGAATTGAATTGAAGTGGATGATAAAATATATTAGAATCAGTATGATGTTACAATAACTATGTATAGTTATTCTTTACACCATTATACCCATCCATGTAATGTGTTGGTGGAAAAACAGATTACACCACGGCGTGGAGACCATATTTCGTACGTACGCACAAGCGGTGATTTTGTTTTCCGTAGGATGGATAGAAGGTGAAATTGGGTTGTTTCATATTTATAATATCATATCAGTATATTAGTGATACTGATGTTATTAATTTATAATGAAACAACCAAATAAGAACATGTTGAAGAAGAATGAAGCTTGAAATAATCGGAAGAAGAAATTACCTCTTCTTCGATATGCCTCTTTGAAACCTCCTCTTAGGGAACTAAGATTGGTCTTTGAAGTAGAACAGGACCTCTAGGATGTTTCTAGGTAAGAGGAGAAGAGAATTTGGCAGGAGTTGGCCGATCATGAAGTCTCAAAGTGGTGTGAGGAAAAGAGGGAGGAGGTGCCCTTTTATAAGGGAGGAGAGGGGCACCTTTGGAAATCTTAAAAATATTAATTTATAATAAATCTAACCCCACTTAAAAACCTCAAAAAATGAATCGTATTCAAATATTAGATGATATAGGGTTTTAATCTCATCATCCCATAATATTTAGACATGTTATGAATTTAGTTTAAACATTATCAACTTGATTTATCAATTTAATTTTATTTGTGGTAATAACATTCCAAACTTTAAATTATAACAAATAATTACATATTTGTTGTGAATTGTCCATAATTGGATACTATATAACATTTTATAACATATAAATTTAAATTTATAATTTTTAAATATTTTTATGATTTTTAAACAATTTTAAAATATGTTATTTTTATAAAATAACATGTGTCAATTTTAACACTATTCATTTATTTTAATTTAAATAAAATATATGCAGAAGATATGTTCGAAATAAAAGCATTAATAGATTCACAAAAATTAAAATGTATCTAGAAAATTATTGGCTCAAATTAAATAGTTCATATAATATTTATTTTATTATTTTTAATACCATTTATTTGGTATATCTCTTAATAAATTAATTACTACATCATTTCTGTATAATTATTTAATATACTTATTTGTTGCATAAAAATTAAAAATAAAATCCTAAGATGAATATAAGTCTATTACCTTTCACAATAATTCTTTTACTCGAATTTATCATCTTAAAATCACAATATTTAAATTGTTATATATATTAAATTATGAATGTGAAAACTTTGGCATCATTTAAAATAAAATAATATAAGTGTCATAATCGCTTTTATAAGGCTCCAAATGGTCAAATATACGACCATTGGATAATTATGGTTTAAAATATCATGAAAAATAAGTTTTGTTCATCGTTTTGTTCCTTTTATGGTCACTATTAGTATAATAAAAACTATATTCTTGATTTTTTACTAGATAAACAATTTCTGCATCACTATTGTGTCACAATTAAGGATAATTATTTAATCCCTAAAAATTATAAATAAATTCATATGATGTTGATAATTTCATTAGATTTCTGGAGACTATTCATGTTTGAAGTTTCTTGAAGTTTGTCACTAAAGTAAAATTAATTGTTTATAAGATTTAAGAGAGTGACATGTTGTCACTTTCTTTGGTTTTAATAATAATTAAGTTATTTTCATTGACAAAAGTCCATTAAATGATTCTAATCTGACCCGTAGGTGATATGGGTCGACTTTTAGTCATCCAATAGGATTTTTCTTATGTCAGGGTAATTTTATAATATTATTTTTACCCTTAATTTCCCGATTTACCTTTAATTATGCTAAATAAAATTTACCATAGTTACTATTCATAATGCCCAAAAATAAAAAAACAGTCTATTAATATATTATGTACCCACTGATTCCAAATATGGAATCCATTTTTTCCAAATTCAATACACAGAAGTTGCAGAAATTAAATTAAAATTAATCCCGTTGTCGAAAGAAAATGGGTTCTTTGTTTAAATCATTGCAAAAGATTGAATTGGTTTAACCTACGAATTCAAGGTAAAATCATTTCTAATGACATAAATTATATTAAATGGTAAAAATATATTCTTTTTATACTTTAAAACCATTAAATATTATAATTTTACAATATAAATTTTTACGATGAAAAAAGTTTTTTATAATTAAAATATAGCATGTTTTTACTATTTATTAAAATATGAAAGTTATCAGAAAAATGTAAAAACATTATCCAATGTAAATTTTTATATACTGATTCAAAATAAGATTTTTTTTTTAAAATTGAACATATAAACATGTCAAAAACTATATTTAATGTGGGTGCGCCATCAAAAGGCGGCAAAACTGCATTTTTTGAAAATTGCTTATTTTACCCGAAAAATTTATTTTGTTCACATAAAATGTTTTAGAAAATTTCTAAGATGAATAATAATGTTATAAAATTCAAAATGTGGTTAATTCTATTCATGATGGCTAGTTTGTTAAAATATTATAACCATATATCGTTGTTTAGTGAAACCCGGTGTTGCGTACAACAAACGCTATCGAGAAAGGTCGTGATTGCGTGTAATGAAAGCCAAGTCAGGGTTGCACGTAGTGAAAGACTCCAATGTTGTTGCGTATAACAAAATCCAACCATTTTTTATTTATAAATTGAATATATATATATACACTCAATGTTGCGTAGAATAACTTCTATCAAATGAACTTGCAATTGTGTATAACACGATCCAAGAATTGTGCTATGTAAACTGCAAGCTAATACAGTTTTGTGTATAGCACAAGATAATCTTGGTGTAGCATAAAACACATGACATCAAATAAATTTAACTGAATACTTACCATAAAATCTCAGGGTGTTACATTCTACCCCCCTTAAAATGAATTTCGCCCTCGAAATTCGTCGGGGTTATAAATTGTTTGTCACTTTATAATTTCTTTCATAGAAACCCACATCATAAAAAAGAAATGCTAAAACTTAATTTTAAAAAGTGAAGTATGAAACATAAAGGTTACCCAAATTAACTCATCACTAGTTTTTCACATAAGAGATCATAGGTGAAAATATGTCTATGGAGGAGAAATCTAACCATCATGTTCTGATGGAGAGTGGTAGAGAACATGGCTATGAAAAAGTCTACAATCACAAAGCCATATATTTGTGATGATATAAGGTACCATCTGATTCATCAGATATAAGAGAACTATACAACATTTTTTGTTTTCAAGATTATTTCCCTAAAGTTGATGAATTTGAATTAGAATAAATACTTAAATTATATTGGTATAATCTCACCATTGTTCGTGCCTTGAACAATTTCCACTTCATATCTTTAAGAAATGATGTTCAATTTGACTTTCGCGAAGTTTTAGCAGATCATGTGATAGAATGATAGGTCATTCCATCTGTCTCAAACAAAAGGTTAGTAAAAGTTATCAAATATATATAAGTCCATCTAGAGTGAGATTAATCATATTTGGTTCCTAAAATGGATGTATACTTCATATATCATACCACTTAATAAATTAAAACACATTTATACTAACTGGGGACTTCCTGTAGGCCAGTGGTAGGCAGTAAAGGCCTGTCGCACTTCGGTCGTTGGTTCGATTCCCGCAACCTTGTCCGACGCGACGAGTTTTCGCCCATCCTGCAGGTTGTCCTTTTTCTAAAACTAAATTATTATAAATTTCCATCAATAATATCGAAAAATTTCTATCCTTAAACAAAACTAACTTATGTCCAACATGATCCATTCCAATATTTAGGCTTATCCAAACTACTGTTGTCCAATCTCATATTATAGTGAAAACAATTACCAGAGAGTTCATATAACAAGAATGTTAATACTATCGTTGATCCCCATATATCATAAGATATGTATTGTTGGTTACATTCCAAACATTAGAAGGCCTTAATCATGTATTCTCTTGAAAAATGAATACTCATTGAATCTTAGTGAAAAGATGAGTGTTGTCAAAAGTTAAGTCTTTCCACATACCAAAATACCAAAATTCTATATACTCAGACCATGATATCACTTAGTCCTTATAAAAATCATGAGCTCATGAATACAATCAAACATCTCATTATCTTCTTATCCCTTCATTATGCACATATCATCTGCTTTCCAAAATATTTGAATCACTTTTCATGGTTACTGGTACCATAAAATTATTGAAAACCACAATAGACTAATACAAAAATATTATGATACACCATAAAAGTACCTTAACAACATTATTCTTGAATACCAATACATATAAACTTCAATCCATCCTCTTCAATGATTTTCCTGGAATAAGTCCTTCCATGATTTAGAAGTAACATTTTAGGTCAGGGCATTGAGTTGGGTAATGCCCATGTTCTCTACAAATAAGACTTTGAACTCCATAACAGTCTGTCACTCTATGACCCTTTTCTCCACACAGATAACATCTGTCCCTCCATTTGAGGTATTCCTCAAGGGTCTTCTTCCCGTCTTTAGAAATCTCAATCTTCTTTTCTTTATGCTCCTCAACATTCGAACATTCATAAAAGTCTATCTTCCTCTTATTTGATGAATTAGGAATATCACTAAATTTCACCTTGTTAATCATATATCGCGATGAATGATTCGGCATAATCACTATATCTTTCAATCTAGGAATTACACAATTTTGGTGCTCATAGTCACCAATTTTTCCATTGGATTCAATGTTAACCGAATCCCTTTTGGTTCCCTCCATTGACTAAAACACAAAAAGAATTCTGTGAGCGGCAAAAATCATTCTTGGGAAAACAACATAGTAAAGGGGGAGTACCCTAAATATCTAACATCATAGGTTAAATTCTAAGCTCTTTACCATAGTTATAGGACTATATCCTATACTTATATTTATCCTTAGGTACATCCCTGGACATACCTTAGAAATATCTCTAGGGATCTCACTAACGTTTTCACATCCTAGTTTCCAAAGGTTGACTAAACCATTCCTCTGATACCAACTGTAGAGACCCGAAGCTTGACATACATGGAAATTACATTAATTTTGTGGAATACTTAATACATAACAAAAACAGACACACAAGGACTGTAATAGTTTAGTTTCGTTGGACACTCAGAATATAAACATCTAATCATGTTGAAAGATCTTCAACATCTCCCATAACGATCTTACCCTTTTTTTTTCCTTACCTAAAACCATTATTAATTTCCTAGGGAAAATAAAACTCAAAAAGGGTGATCTCAAATGCTCAGTAATGGAAAACATAGAGAACATAAAACAATCCATAAATATTTGAAAGCAAAAACATGAACATGAAATCTAAACATTAAAACCTTGAGCAAAGACATAAATCTTGGAAGTACATAAGGCATATATCATAAAGGAACATCAATCAAGATAATATAGCATGGGAATAAAACATGTAATTGTGGCAACCATTCAGTACTTGTTATGATTTCCATAGTAGCAAAGGCATTGCTGCCAAGACCGTCTTAGTGGACAAAGTCCGTTTCTGAATCGAGTCCTATAACACCGAACCGTATTAACTTACCGTTCTAGCCATGTTTATCTCATGAGATATAAATATTTACTCAATTAATTGGAGAGAGATATAGGTCCCATTCATCTCATACTGAAATCATTCTTTCAGGTGCCACAAAATAAGCATACATCATTCATAATAACACAACGAATAAAAAGGGTTTCATAAACATCATCCCATCATCACATAGTCCATATAAATGAAATTGATATCATTTAATAATAAGAAAAGTGAAACCATGTAAACCATAGAGACATTATACATGAAACATACACATATGAAATAATGTCATCTTAGATGAAAAATGGTTTTGATAAAACACTTGAAATGAATTCTTGAGGAAAATATCATTTCTTCTTCAAAATCATTTTATTTTTACAAAATGTCATCCAATTTTAAAAGAAATGGATTTTGTTGAAAATAGCCATGAAATATTCTGGAGGAAGCTTCATGAAAATAAGGCTTTAAAAAACCGTAAAAATCCATTCACTCCGTATAAGTTAAAAATAACATTTTCTCATACTTTTCTAGGAAAAGTGAAAAAGTACCTCGTAACGTAAAAGAAAGAAGGATTCCTTACATACCATGTAGTAAAAGACAAAAAAGGATAAAAATGACCTTAAACATACATAAGGACACTTTTAGAAAACATGGACATGGATGATAACAATAAACCCAGTAAATACTTACGTATAAGCAATCTCAGATAAAAAAAATGAGATTTGCACAATTATCCCTGACCTTATGTCCAATATGCTCCGTATGTATCCGAACCTCCTGTATAATGATTTAATTAATTTCATTGACTTCTTACAAAATCCTATTCATTGTTATGATATCATATATGGTTCACTTATGACTTTATATTACCCGTTCTTTTGTAAATTCCATTTTAAAGAGCGTTTTGGGTAAAATC
This sequence comes from Viscum album, assembly GCA_963277665.1. Taxonomy (NCBI): domain Eukaryota; kingdom Viridiplantae; phylum Streptophyta; class Magnoliopsida; order Santalales; family Viscaceae; genus Viscum; species Viscum album. The sequence continues at coordinate 177,968,850 of OY728164.1, forward strand.
GTTTCATTTGTCGTCCGTGTTTCGACTTGTAATTATTCATATGATTACATAGATCATGATTAATTAATTCCAGAATATAAAACATTATTTATATATAATATATATTCATAATATACATATATATAATAGATCAATAAATGGAAAGAAATATACCGTTCATGGAGACAGTAGGCCATACGTACGCATGAACGCTGTCTTCATTTCCTTATTGAGTTGAATGAAATTAAGAAGATTAAATATATATATATATATACATAAATACAGTAGCTTTATAATGTCATATATTTCATTATTATTTCTTATATATACTTTATAATCATTCTTAAATGGTTAACATGGAGAATGAATCTCATCGCGTCGTGGAGACGGTAGTCCGTACGTACGCACGAGCGATGATATCGTTTCCATAATTATTGAGTTGAATTGGAGTGGATGATACAATATATAAAAATCATTATGATGTTATAATAACTATGTATTGTTATTCTTTACACCATTATACCCATCCATGTAAGGTGTTTGTGGAAAACCAGATTACACCACGGCATGGAGACGATATTTCGTACGTACGCACGCGCGGTGATTTTGTTTTCCGTAGGATGGATAGAAGGTGAAATGGGGTTATTTCATATTTATAATATAATATCATTATATTAGTGATACTTATGTTATTAATTTATAACGAAACAACAAAAGAAGAACAAGTTGAAGAAGAAATAAGCTTGAATGAATCGGCAGAAGAAATTACCTCTTCTTCGATGCGCCTCTTTGAAACCTCCTCTTAGGGCACTAAGGATGGTCTTTTAAGTACACCAGGACCTCTAGGATGTTTCTAGGGAAGTTGAAAAGTGAATTTGGCAGGGTTTTTCGGATTTTTAAGGCTCAATGTGGGGTGAGGAAAGAGGGAGGATGTGCCCTTTTATAAGGGAGGAGAGGGGCACCTTTGGAAATCTTAAAAATATTAATTTATAATTAATCTAACCCCACATAAAAACCTAAAAAATGAATCATATTAGTATATTAGATTATATAGGGTTTTAATATAATCAACCAATAAAATTTAGACATGTTGAGAATTTATTTTTAACATTATCAACTTGATTTATCAATTTAATTTTATTTGTGGTAATAAAATTCTAAATTTTAAATTATAACAAATAATTACTTATTTGTTGTGAATTGTCCATAATTGGATAATTTATAACGTTTTCTACCATATAAATTTAAATTTATAATTTTTAAATATTTTTGTGATTTTTAGACAATTTTATAATATGTTATTTTTATAAAATAACAATAGTGTCAATTTTGATACTATTCATTCATTTGAATTTAAATAAAATATATACAAAAGATATGTTCAAAATAAAATCTTTAATAGATTCATAAAAAGTCATAATTATCTTTAATATTAGTGGATCACATTAAATAGTTCATATAATATTTATTTTATTATTTTTAAAACTATTTATTTGGTTTATCTCTTAATAAAATAATTACTACATCATTTTTTTATAATTATTTAATATACATATTTGTTGTATAAAAATTAAAACGAAAATCCTATGATGACTATGAATCTATTCCCTTTCACAATTATAATTTTACTCTAATTTATCATATTAAAATCACAATATTTACATTGTTATATTTATTAAATTATGAATGTGACAACTTTGGCATCATTTAAAATAAAATAATATAAATGTCATAATCGCTTTTATAAGGCTCTATATGGTCAAATATTATACCATGGGATGATTATGGTTTAAAAGTTCATGACCAATAAGTTTTGGTCAGGTTTTCGTGCCTTTTATGGTCACTATTAGTTTAATAAAAACTATATTTTCGATTTTTCACTAGATAAACAATTTCTGCATCAATATTGTGTCACAATTAATGATAATTATTTAATCCCTAAAAATTATAAATAAATTCATATGATGTTTATAATTTATTTTATTTCTGGAGAATATTCATTTTTTAAGTTTCATGAAGTTTATCACTATATTAAAATTAATATACTTTTAAGATTTAAGAGAGTGACATGTTGTCACTTTCTTTGGTTTTAATAATAATTAAGTTATTTTCATGGAAAAAAGTCCATTAAATGATTCTAATCTGACCCTTAGATGATATGGTTCGACTTTTAGTCTTCCAATAGGATTTTTCCAAGTGTTTGGCTAATTTTATAATATTAATTTTACCCTTAAATTCCCGATTTACCTTTAACTATTGTAAATAAAATTTACCATAGTTACTATTTATAATGAACAAAAATAAAAAAGTAGTCTATTAATATAATTTGGACCCACAGGTTACAAATATGGAATCCATTTTTCCAAATTGAATACACAGAAGTTTCATAAAATAAATTAAAATTAATCCCGTTGTCGAAAGAAAACGAGTTTTTGTTTAAAACATTGCAAAAGATTGAATTGGTTTAACCTACAAATTCATGGTAAAATAAATGCTATTAACCTACATTATATTAAATGGTAAAAATATATTCTATTTATACTTTAAAACCAATCAATATTATAATTTGACCATATAAATTTTTATGATGAAAAAAATTGTTTTTAATTAAAATATAACGTGTTTTTACTATTCATTAAAATATGAAAGTTATCAGAAAAATATCAAAACTTTATCCAATGTAAATTTTTATATCCTGATTCAAAATAAGATTTTTATGTTGTAAAATTGAACTTATAAAAATCTAAAAAACTAGATTTAATGTGGGTACGCCATCAAAAGGCCGCAAAACTGCATTTTTTAAAAAATACTTATTTTACCCGAAAAAATTATTTTGTTCACAAAAAATGTTTTAGAAAATTTATAAGATGAATAATAATGTTATAAAATTCCAAATGTGTTTAATTATATTCATAATGGCTAGTTCATGATAATATTATAACCATATATCGTTGTTTAGTGAAACCTGGTATTGCGTACAACACACGCTATCGAGGAAGGTCGCGATTGCGTGTAATGAAAGTCAAGTCATGGTTGCGTGTAGTGAAATACTCTTTTGTTGTTGCGTATAACAAAATCCTACCTTTTTTTATTTATACATTGAATATATATATATACACTCAATGTTGCATAAAATAACTTCTATCAAATGAACTTGAAATTGTGTATAACACGATCTATGAATTGTGTTGCGTAAACTGCAAGCTAATACGGTGTTGCGTATAGCACAAGATAATCTTGGTATAGCATAAAACACATGACATCAAATAAATTAATAAGAATACTTATCATAAAATATCGGGGTGTTACATTTATGCATAGGAATTAAAAGAGGTATATTATAAATTAAATTGTATTTGAATTTATGAGAAATTTAAAACCCATCAAATCCCAATGTATTTATAATTATTTCCAAGGAAAACCCTCATCTATACCTCGATTGTTCAATATGGCTCACCATAAAATTTATTATCATGTGGATGATCTTGAGGAATAATTATATATTATTTTATATATATTTTTTGAAAAATATTTTAAATATGATCTCATGATTTCAGTTAGATTTTCACACATAAATTGCAGGAAAAAATGTATTGGATTTACAATAGATCATTAATATTGTTTTGAAAATAATGTTTCCAAGTCAACAGTCAATGAATTATATATGAAATAATTGAAATGATAATATATATTAAGAACTATATATTGATTATAATGATTAAGTATATTCAAAAAGTAAAGAAACATGGTTTTAAAAAAAGGTGATTGTATTTTTATTAATGAATTTATTCATCTATAATCATAATAAACATCATTTTTTTATAATTATAATTTCATTAACAATCATTGATTGTAGGTGAATATGTTAAAATGAAAAAAATTAAAAAAATTATGAAATGAGGTTAAATTAAATAATTTTTTTCTCTATCGTATGATAATTCTGTGAAAAAATGTAATTATTTTCTAATTTAGACCTTATTTTGAAAAAAATTAGATATATTTTTTCTCATACCCAAGTACTTCATTTAGTGATGGTATTTATCACTTTCATGTTTTGGAACCTTAAATAGAAAACCATTTTTGAGAAAATAAACTATTATAACTCTATATATAGTAGTTTTTTACATTTCCAAAGATAATAAAACATTAAAAAGAGGGGAGGGAAACGAAAATATCCTAAATGGTGGTGAAATCTCTATAAAAAATCAATTTCTTTAATAAGTATATATAATTATAATATATATTTTATATTTTTATTAATATTCTAATGTATTTGTAAATGATGCAAATTATTTGGGGGAGGATAAAGGGTTGGTTGATATCATCCTCACTTAAAAAAAGAAATAATGTGGTTTAGTCATGGTCATTCAAACCAGAAAGGAAATTCCCAATCATTAATAGGCTATAATGATTGTATATTTTCAACATAAAAATGGTTATGGACCTAGTTGAAGATAAAGTAAATATTTAAAGGTTATAGTTTGATATCATTTATTACCCTAGATAATTGAAAATAGTTTTGGTTGAATTTATGATTACATAATTGATGAGTATAGAAAATCTCATACCGATGGATGATGGGAATAATTATGTTCTGGATTCACTATCCCTGTTCATTATATTCAAGTCCCATATTTTAAGGAATAGTTTTTTTCATTTTGATATTAATTTTTAATATACTTAAAGACACAAATAAAATATTATAAAAGATCTTCCAAAATAGACGATTTTCGTCCAAGACAATGAGATAATATATGTGGGATTGTCCTCAATTAATATTTAAGGTCATTATCAAATATCATTATTTTCCATTATTTGAGAGGATAAATATATGATTGTTGAAATAAGATTACTTTTGTGACTCCATGATAATCACATAAGAATATTGACATGTCTAGGGGACTACAACCCATGTTGGTTTTTGATGAGTGTCATCAGTGAAGAAACACCCTTAATATATACGTTTACCTAATTTAATGTACAAATATGTATATATTGGAACACACTAACATAATATGTAATTTTTTTTCAAGTACATGTACACAAACAAATTCACATGCATGCAAATTTATGTGAATTTTTTTTTTATTGGGATGATTAAGGAGTAAGATTTGGGCCTTCTGGGAAATAAAGTACACAAATTAATGGGTAGATACCCCGTCCATATCACTTCTATTTCAATATCCATATATGTTTCACCCTTAGTATATCATTTAGAACCTTCAACACATGAAACTATTTGTAATACCATGAATCCAATCAATCCCCATTTGAATAATATTTATTATTAATGTAACCAAATTAGCTAGGTAGATCAAAATAAATATAAATTTGAATATAAATTAGAAAACATATCGCATGATTTGTTTTTTTAAGGATTTGTACCTCCTTATCATTAACATAGATGATAATTGAATTTATAGGAATATAGTGGACTCAATTTTTTGATATAAATCACAATAATAAAATTTCATGGGTCATTGGGATATAATGAATATATGATTTATCCAAAATATTATTTGGATACTAATATACTAAGGGTATTAACGTATCATAGTGATGATAATTTTGATTAGCAGGGATAAAAACTTGAATCCTATGAGTGGAGGATCAATTATTGAAGTCCCTTGTTATTGATTATGTTGAATAATTATACATTTTGATGATTTCGTTATCATATTCAGTTTTATAGGTAGGTAGGTTATACAATGTGTGGTATTGATAATAGAGGGTTATCTCTCTAAATTTTATCTTATTACGATAAAATAATTGTAAACCTATGTGAAAATTGTAAATTTTTTGTTATACCTCTATCTAAAATATTGACCAAAAAGTTATAATTCATATATTCATTTCATTTATTGATTATAATGGTTATAAATGATTTTATTAAAAAAATACTTTGATATTTATAGTGATTTAGTAAATATTTATAGTTATTAACATGACCTTGAGTTTACTATGCTGAGACTATAATTCCAAGATATAGGTTTTGAATACCATAGAAATTTTAATGGATTTAATATTCCTCTATGTGAAATGTATGTTCAATGGTGTCAGATACTATATTAACTACTAAATGATGTTTGGGTGGTCATTTATATAATATTTATGTTTTTTTGAATGGAAAGACATCCATATTTTGAAGAATGAAACATAGGTAATTATTGAATTGGTGTGTCAATTAATGGTGTGTCACCCTCTATGGAGGTCTCTTGTTATTTCTAAAATTGATACATATGTTCTAAACTATGTGTTACACAATATTATTAGGGTTATATATTCTAGTGTATAAGTCTAGGATCAATTTTATCATCCTTAAATATATATATCTTATTCAAAATATTTATCAGAGAATTTATTTTTATGGAGAGATTAGTAATTAATTCCTTATATAATCCATAATCCATGATGGAGGTCTATATATTATTAGGAAGATACATTCACATTGTTAATGTTTACAAATTTATATGTAATTAATAATTGTGTGGAAAAATTAATATAATAATTTTTTTTATTTTCTATATAATTATGAATAAAAATGGCTACATTTAGTTTTAATTCAAATTGTAGTTCCCTAATGTGTATTTTTATACTCACCCATACATTGGGACTTTTATAGTGATGAACTAATGGTGTGAATTTTTCCATAATTTTGAGGATATAATTTTAGTCACTAAGAAACCATCATTTATAAATTGGGGTGATATGGTAGACTATTTTTGAGGTTTCCATGATAATAAGATCACATTATTTTTTTATTCCATTGTTTATCATTTATAAATATTAATTCTATTTAGTATGATATTTATATTTTATTTTGAACTTGAGTAAGAATTTAACATTTTATCATCCGTAAATACAATTTTTATAGTTTTGTTTCTTATATTCTTTTATTTATATTTTTTCATTAGTAGTTTATTAATTTTTCAATATATTTATCAAAAAATGAATCGTCTATTTTTTGAATTCCATTTCCATTTTAGCCACCAAACCATGGACAAATAAATTCATTCTTAGGTAGGTTTATCCGACCTTATCATTAAGTTGAATAGAATCTTAATATCATTAGGTAATGATATATTGAAACTGAAATATGACAAATCATCTTGTTATTCCATTACTATGTAAAACAAATTGATTAAAAATAATTAAAAAAATAAATTCAATAAATTCAAATTATTATTAAAAAAATATTATATAATAATATGAGCATTAAAATAATATGAGAAATCAATAAAAAAATCTCAATTAAAATTACAAGGGGATTAAATTCAAAAGTTAATTAAAAGACCACAAACATGAAATCCTTTTCCAAGTTGTTCTCTTTAAAAAAATCAAACCAATTATTACTTTGGCATAAATGGAATCTATTAGATATATAATGGACAGTTTGAGAGATTAATAATCAAATTTCACGAAGGAATTTTATTGAAATATTTGTATTTATATATAAAAGTGAATATGGTATACATGACCATTGAATAGATGGCAGTCTAATATGTTGTCCCTAGACATATGATCACTGGTAATACTTGTATCTAAAAACTATATTGAATATTTTATTATTAGAAGTGGAAAATGTATTACAAACAAATTATTTGACATGGAATAATCATAGAATATATTTTCATAAATGGATAAAAGGATTATAGTTAATTTTTTAAAATAAATCTAATTTTAATTAATTTAATTACAATTTATTAAATTTGTAACTTTTAGAAATTATTTTTAATAAAATTTATTGAAAAAAGCTATAATTTTTTTGGTGAAATAAGAAAATAACTTTGAATGAATAAAATATTGTTATAATTAAAAGCCTTGTGATTCAAAGTCGAAGAAATATGTTTTATTAAAAATCATTTCACTAGTTGAGTGTAAAATTTAATAAAATATGATATATATAACAAACAAATCTAATATTCAAGGAATTATTAGTAATATGATATAAATAAGAATAATATAATTTATGGTTTTAAAGGAAACTTTTATAGAAAATAGTTTTTTAAGTATGCATTCTCATTTTTAAATTATTATTAGTCACTTTTACATGCTAAATATAATAAAACTATATCAATAATTTAAATAATTATTAAAAAATCATGAAATAATGTCAATTTTACATTTTTTTAAAAACACAAGGTGTTGAGGTAAAAAGTGAGTTACCATGGAAAATTATAAAATGATGTAAATTATTTTAAATAATAAAAATAAATGATTAGAATTTATAAAAATATTTACATATATAAATTATTTTCATGGTGTAATTAAAGAATTCCCTCTATTATTTTCATATTGGGATTAATTTTCCTTATAAATTTAAATTTCGTACAACCTATAGTATTGTTATTTAAAGAAATGACACTCAAACACACCTATAGGGGGAACCTTCATCTACTTAACTAAAATAAATTATACCATCCAATTCCCATTAAATATCATCCTATGTTGCCTCTAATAAATCTCACTACTATGTTTTCAAGCCTATTTCTCTAATAAGGGGCTCTAAATCCTTCATTAGAGAGGAATCCATTTCAAGATGGAATAGATTCTTCAATGTATGTATCTAGATTATCTAACCATTTGTAAATTATATTATCATCTACACTCTTCTAAAATATGGGTTTCCTCTATAATTATGTTTTAAAACATCAATATACTTATTTAAAAGTGATATTACAATAATATAACTCCACATTCATTCACTTTCATTAATATAACATGTTTCTATTTTAGGTTAATTCAATCACCTATGTAAAAGTTTCTGAACTATTTTCAATATTTTCATAATGGATGTGTATAAAAAATAAATTATTATAAAAATTGATATTGAAGATTAATTTATGTTTTTAATATGGTTACAAAAATTAAAATAAAAAATTATTGATCTTTATAAAGTAATTCATTGTCATTAGTAAAATTATACTAAACATTTAATTTTTGAATTTAATTTTTACAAAACATACATATAATATGAATTAAATGAAATTGATAATATATAAATAATTATAAAAATATGATTCTATAGCCTTAAATATTATATTTATTATGAACCTATTCTAAAATTATGGTGATTTTCCTCATTATATGATACAATTTATGAGACAATTGAAACAATTAGCACCAAAATATTGAAATAAAATATAAATAAGTAATATGTATATTAAAATAATAACTTAATTGTATACAATTTAACTTATATTAATATGGTTTTAAATAATTTACTTAAACTGTTATGAATACTATAAATTAGGATAACAATCTTTTTGGTGGTTCATGAGAGATGGTAAGGGTTTCTCCCTTTATTTCTCTCGTTATTGAATATTATAAATTCCTAAAAATCCATTTGGATAATATGATTAAAATTCACATATAATCCGTAATTTTTCTTATATAAGGTTGGTCATTATTATCTAAATTTATTTTTACTAATTTTATCTCATATACATATATTTGACATGAAAATAATTTTTTTATGGAATTTTCTTTATATATCCTTTTTAGTTTCTAATATTTCACCTAAATTAACACATTCTATATATTTTATATTTTATTTAGTACTATATAAATCTATGGTTAATTAATTTCACCTTACAATAACATTGAAATACATGAAAATGTGAGAATTTAATCTTTTTTAACTCTAATCTTTTATGTGTTTCCACACAGTTAGATTCGTCAAAAAAATTTCTATTAAATTACTTAAAATGAAACCATTTAGTTTCTTATTAATAAAAGATGATTCAAAATATTTTTTACCATACTTTTTACACTTTCAAAAACATTTATTCATATTATTTTAATATCCAAAAATTTGAAAAATTAAAGGATTATTTATTTTAAAAGTTGAAAAAATTCATTATCATCTTATAAAGGGTTTTAAAACAATATCAATATGAATTTTTTATTTTTTCATCATTGGATATATTTTTAAATAGAACCATCCAATTTAATTATTTAGATATATTAATTTTATGACTTATATAGATTTTCATGTAATTTATTTCATTGTCATATGGAAACAATTCAATGATATATTATTGACTTTTTTATATTCCCATTGGAAAAATTTTAATGGATTATTATTATTGGATGGGTGGTCCAAAAATTATATATTCCTATAATATTTTTTTTCCAAATCATTATATTTCATGAGAGATTGTGTTATTTGACAAAAGATTTTTTCATAGTCCAATATATTATGTGACATGTTTTAGAACTATGTGATGATGTCCTTGACTGTGATCCTCAGTATAAGATATAATTTTCTATGATTATTCATGTGCCAAATTTCTATTTCATAAAACATTTCTATGATACTTTCAAATTTTATTCCAATACAATTATATTATGATTCATTTTTATGATTCTTATTCATTTGGGTTTTATTTAATTATTGTATGATAATATAATTTGGTTATGTTCTTATACCCACATGTTCATCTTGTGCACACCTATTATCATTATTATGGTCTCTTATAATTTTTCATGAAATATCACATATGTTTTTACCCCTTAATAAGCATCTATGATCACCTTTTAATTACGTTTTGCATTCCCTAGGTAAGAATGATGACTATTATTTATGATATGTTTAAAAGGTTATCATGTGTGTGTTTTTATTTAAGTGGGATATGTAGAAGAATTATTGAAAAATAAGTGGGTTTATATTTAATCTCTAAGTATGATATACCATTGGGTCCTCAGATTCTATTTTATTTATGATTTGTAATGGATAATAATGTATATGAAGAAAAACTATATATAAATTAACTTTGGGTCATCTATATGAGTCAGGTGTTGCATAGAACTTTTGATTAGACTAGACATATGTAATGATTTATTTCAATGATTTTGGGATGATGTATCTTTGGATTTTTTTTCCGTTCACCGGACTATTAAAACCAAAAATGAGAGTTCTATCTAATAATCTTTTATAAACAGTCACCAATAAATTTTAAACTTATTTTAGTAAATTGACAGTATAACGTAGGGTATATTTCGGTTTCTACATTCATTATATTATTTTCTAATTTATGGGTTTAGTGATTTATTATTTTGATAGGAGAAACCTATTATTGGATAGATAAGTACATGAAATTTCATTCACATGTTTAGAATCATTCACATTGTAATATTATGATTCAAGAATTAATTATAAATTCTTTATAAATAAATATTTTTATTGAATATTGATCCATTGGGATGTTTAGATTGAAGATATAACAAATCTCCACCAATCACAATGCCACTGATGGTTGATATAGGGGGATGATGGAGACTCATTCTATGTACTCATGCATGAGGTACATACAACTAAAACTATACCAATGACCAAACCTATATTAGTTTATATGATATATTATAGAGTATACATAATAAATTTATACTTGTTCTAGTTTCCACCTTTATCTCGCAATAAGAATCCTATAAGGATGTTGAAAAATTGGCTGAATAATATTAACAAAATAATTTATATGTTTTAATTGAAAGTATCATAGATATGTTTTTTGGATAGTCTTGTTTGACAGTGGGGTGAGAATGTGGGGGGAAATGATCCCATGACTCAATAGAAAAGTTTCAATGGCATCGAGGGAGTTCAATTTTTTTGAAAAGGATCACTGTTCCCTATCTCCAGTTTCCAATTACATTCTAAAAATGTGATATTTTTTTCTGATCATTTAATTATTATTGAGATCACCTCTAAATTTGGGGATATATTATGTTTACAACAAGATATGTTGATTAATGATATTATAGGGGATATAATATTTGATCATGGTATACAAGAAGGTATATTGTCCTTTATTTTACCACTTTATCCCTCGAATTATTCCACGGTTCAAGGATATTTCATTAAGATGGATATATTCTTAGTGGATCCGTTATAAATTATGGAACCATGATCATGTTTCCTTTATATTCAAGAAATAATAACTCATAAGGTAAAATAATTTAAATTAATCCAAATATAGGATATTGAAACCAAGTTTTGTTTTACCTGGAATGCTTACCACAAGATGGTAAAAAATAATATAAGACAAACTATATGGAATCAACTATTTCTGATGAAATATATTAATGGAAATATTAAGGTCTATTTTATTATAGATAATGAATATGTAAATGGATTATTGAATAAGAGTATAATGTTGAATGATTTTCTTCTCTGACATAAATAAATATAAAAGACCATACATGAATAGACACATATTAAATTATTTCCCAAACTAGAATATAATTTAGTACCTCTGTTATCTCTCAGGATCAAATATGATAATGACTGGTTGATAAATAAATGAGATTTTGTTCAAGAACATGGGAAGAGAAACAACGTTATGAAATTTTTTTGTGTATACCCAACCAAAACTATGTCTGGATTTTTTTGAAAAATATATTTCAAGAGAAAGATAATTTGAATTGAGTCTGATAGTTAATGGTATAGTTGGAAAATAATTCATCATGAGTAGTTCAATTAAAATTTTACAATTATTTTAACAGTGTTATATTAATTATGTTTTTTATCTCGTTTTAATGTAATGGAGTGCAACTAATTATATGTGAAATATAATTGTAAATGATAAAAATCATTTTACTAGGAAAAAATTATAGTTTATTTACTAGAAAAATATTTTCCTCGTGTATAATATTAATAAAAAATAGTTATCTTCTTGGGCCCTTATTTTTTACATTTTGATGAGGAATTATTTTTACTTTATTGGATATATTCCCATTAATATGGTGTTTTTTCTATGATAACTATCAAGAAAACAATACCATTTTTCATTTATAAACTATTGATATGAAATAATATGATTGCAATTTATGGGGAAATACATTATCTTTTTAGATATTTTGATTTGTTTATGAAAGAGTGGTATATGGATACTATACTATTTTGAAAAGAATTTGGGTAAATTATTATTATTGTATTTTCTCATTTAATGTTAAATATTGGAGACCATTTTTTTCTAATATTATTCTTGAAAGTTAATAGGTGATATTGAAAAATGGTGAAAGTTATCATTATTTATTTATATGTGTAACTGTTTTTTAGATTTATTGTCCAATTGAAATTCAACAAGATCAATTTCATATAAATAAATGATTAATATCATTTTATTAGTGACACAATTTTTCTATAAAATATTTCATCAACAATCACTCTTATTCGATAACATATTCTTCCAAATACTTTTCCACTTTTAATTTTTCATTTTTCAGTGTTCTTTGAAAATTATTTCTGTGGGAGTCATGATGCATGTTTTTTTGGAAAGATAATCCTTCATTATCTACTATTTTCTTCATGGGATTCTATCAAACTAGTTTTTATATACCATTGATCGAGTCTTATATTAAGATTTTTTAAATGGTTATCATTTGTATTCAATGTCCTTTGAAACCCACAAAAATACCTTTCCATTTCCTTTAATGAATTTATCCACTTTCCCATTGGCATTTACATTAAAAGTATTTCACTGTTCATCTAGTATTTTTTCTCTCTATCATGTCTTCCTTTGTTTTTATTTCATACATTCTTGTTCCTGGAGTTTTTATCCATTGATCGTTGGTATCATTTTAGATTTTACATGTGTATTCATATTATATCTTCCAATAATTTGTGATAATTAGTTATCTATGGTTTATTTAAAGAGATAAAAACACTCATATTACTTAATTATTTATCCTTTCATTTCCCACCCCATGCCCATTTATATCTTCGATATTTCTTTCATAGTGCTCATAATCATTTTGAAAAGAATATGTTATTAATATCAGGGATGCATCCTCAGAGTATTTCGTTTACTTATTTATTATTATGGACATTGAAGTGTCCTATTAATTACATTTATTTCCTCAACTAATTTTTTCTAAATTTTTTAACTGTTGTTTCTAACACCATCTACACCATGATTCTAAAAATGTTGATATTTCATATTAATGAATTTATTTTCAATGATGTCCATCGATTTTTGTGTTTGATCATTTCCTATAAAAATGAGTATTTGTACATTTTTATTTTATATTTTTATTTTTATGTGTTCCTTGCCCTAGAGGTAGTGATTCATGGTTTTCTATTTATATTTATCGTAGTGGGACAAATTTTAGTGTCAGTTGACCTGTATTATTTTTTGTTTCGACATATTATATCTCATGAAAAAGGTAAAACATCAATTTTCCCAAAATATAAGCAATTTTATATGGATTTAATAGATTTATAAAATAGTGTTTAACATTGGGAAAACTTTTATTCTAAATCCAATATATTTAGTTTATATGATATTACCAATTTATTAAATAAAATAATATTTACCCTATAATAATAAGAAGTTGTCTCTCTTACATGGATCATATGATGAAAATTAGGATACCATAGTAGTATCTATAAAAGTAATTTTTTTCTTAAAAATTGTAATTAGTTATGTTATCGGGTAGAAGGATTCAGATCAAACATTTTGGGGTCATTAATTAAAAGATTAGTTGAAATAATTATTAAATTATATAAACCCCATTTAAATGTTTACAAAATAACTTTCTATTATAAATATTTATAAACCTTGTAAGTGATTATAGATGAAGATAAAGAGAAGTGTGCTCTTTGTAGTGGAGTTGATCAAAAGTTGGTAACGATGGAATCTATAAAAATAGAATTCAAACCTTGCATGTCAATGATGAGAGAGTTAGAGAATTATAGTTTTCTCTATAAGAGATTACTATTTTCCTTTTCAATGACTCATTTATTATTTTGATTAAACAATATTTCATCCCATGATTTAGTCACATATTCTCTATGACTATGTCTTGATATAAATCCTTTAAAATTTACACTATGAAATATTCAATGGGCACTTGAATGTTATTAAATGTAATAATTTATCAAATATGATAATAATGTAATTATTCATGGAAATTTTAAAAAGTTTGGAAATTAGATATAATGGGTTTCCTTTGATGATAGGTTTAATACGTTTATTTTCTTGAATTCATTTTTTTAAAATTATATCCACATGAAGAATCTAACATAGTTTTTTGATTAATGTTTTCCATAGATTGAGTTATTATTTATCTATTTCATTTCATGTTTCTCTAAAAATAATTAATAGTTTTATTTAATGGTATTACTTTATATTATTTTTCTATTTCATTTCATGTTTCTCTAAAAATAATTAATAGTTTTATTTAATGTATAAATTATTTTTTATGTCTCGCTCTCTCTCAAAAAAATCCCTTAATTTATCTTTGTTTTTTTAATGATTTATCTTTATTCTCATATCATTTTCAGTTAATATTTGAAAAAGAACCTTGTGTGAACATTATCAGACCATCCACTATATTTCATTATTCTCTACTTTAAAATTGTGAATCAGATAAACCCATGATGAGGATTTATGATGGTAAGACAATAAAAAACTACGCATATAGAAGGAATGAATTCATTGTTCAAAAAAATTTCAAATCCATATTAAATAAAGTTATAACATAATGATGAGGAGTTAAACTAAACAGAATGATAAGAGAATCCATAAAAGGCATGATGGAATGAGAACAATGCTTCAAAAAATGGATCGTGCAAGAACAAGGGTGATAACCATTAATGTATGCTATGTAAACATGTTCCAAAGATGAAAAATTTGAATCTCATTAATTTTTTTGACTACATGATATGTTTTCCCATTAGTCACAAATAGTGTATGTTTTTAACACATGGAATTTGTTTTTCCAAGTTTTCAAATACCACAAACCTTGAAAATATATAAAATACATCTTTTAATGATAACAGTATAGCATGACCACATATTAGAAGTGCATACCAGCATTCAAACACAATTTTTGGAAATAACAATTATAGTTTATCAATTGATGGGCCTATATAATTGTAGAAATTACAAGTACAATTTACCCTAAATATTCACATTTTTTGAATTATAATAATACACAACATGTATATATAAATGAAATAAATCAATTTTTCTTGGATAGAAGTTGAACTAATCCATAATGCTCACATGTTGTTTAATCTACTAAGAGAAAACAAGTTTTTCCATATTTTCTAAATTGGATAGGAATGATTTTTTATTGGACATAATCATGGAGTTAAAATATTGTGGCCATGAACCACATTCCATGCACTATTTCAATTTCTTTGTTATTCATAATATCTCACAATGGTTTCAGAATTGGATGCCTTAGTAGTGTATTCTTGGTGATTTTCCATCTATAGTGTGATAATTATCATTTTATCAATAGTTACTCTTATTTATAAGTCCTCACAAATAGATCATTTTTTCTTATCTCCATGGAAAGCATGTTGGTGTATGGTTGAGTGTTTTAGTGAAAACATGTTGTTTTTATCCCCTTCATGGTATTTCCATTATATAGTGTGGGTTTGTAAAATATATTTTGGAGTAAGTAACAATATAATAATTTATGGTTTGAGAAATATCATTTATGGAGAAATTACCATATTTTAGAAAAGGTTCATCATGCCTTCTTACCTGGTGAGGTGTGGGACAACTCACATATAAATAAGAGTTAGTATCCTCATCACAATATACAAGTTCAGAGGTATGGGTTTTCCACCTATATATTTATGTTTTTTTACAAGTTAGGATACAAGTTTTTCTACATTAAGGTATTTTACCCCTTCACTGATATAAACTTAATAATAATGTAAAGATCCCCTCTAATGATTATTGGATGCAATGAACAAAAAAATTTCTACTTGAACATTTATAATATTTTTGATGTTATATTATGGATGGGATGAGCATCTATTTTCACCAAAATATCTTTTCTGAGCCTTAATAATAATATATCAGTTTTAATAGAAATTTATATTTAGTGAGTGCGTAATCAGGTGATAATTTCATTTTCATCTAATTTGGGCCATATAAATAATATATGAGTATGAAACATATGTTTTAACATAGTATTGGTTTAAACATTAGTATAATTAGGGTTCTAAAAAATATTCTTTCATTGGTGTAGTGAATTAATTAAATTAACAAATTAATTGACTAACTGTTTAATTGAATTTTAAATCACTCAAACTAAAATCTCTATTGTTTATTTGTGAGATTAATTGGTTGTATCACATGATTCATATACCACATACCTCATATAATAAGGGAATTTATAGTTAGAAAAATGATATTTTATTCTAGTGCAATCCCCTGAGTGTGCCTTTTGAACCCACATACCATGAACCCTCTAAGATATGTTTTATAATTTGATCATTACGAGACATGATATATGGAGGTACAATTTGGGAACTCCACCAATCCATCACACCATAAACATTAACACCCACACTATATAGGTACGAACCTATATGACATTCAGGTGACTATACATTTCAATGATTCACTAAATGGGATACATTCCATGTACCCATAATGTACATTCCATGTAGCATTAAAACAATATTATAATTCAATATCCAGTTAATCAAGACTTAGATTAGGGTGTGTGAGTAGTCTCTATTGATAATTATCACACATTAAATAAAATAATTAACATCTCTCACGAATCAAAGGTGTGATATTGGGTGATATACATTATTATAGCTTCCGTAGAATCATAGAACCAAAGATAGGGTTCAATCATGGAGACCATAAAACTTATAAGGTATTAACTCCCATGGAAGCTTGTTTATGGTAGGGGTTTGGTCCCCTATATAACTAATAGAGTTACTTACCCCAAAAAATAATTAGGGATCAGGTTCTCCCCCTACAGAGTTGGGTGATCCATCTTTATTGAGCATATATAGGGTTTAGGTCCTCCATAGTGGTTGGATACACCATCGTATAGTTCTTATACTGTAGAGATGAATTTACCCCATGTATAGTTATATAGTGGTGATGTAGGTATATAAGTTGTGTGGTTTAGATTCTTATGACTAATTCCTAACTTTCATATTTATTTTCTATATTGATTTTTACTCTCTCCAATGAACAATAATATATACATTAAAATATCTTGTATTTTATAGGATTTTATGGATTTTTTACACCTTCTTGAGTTTGTGATTTTGGAGACTGTCAGTTTTCTTATTATCCTTCAACGGTTTTTATGGAAGCCAAAAGGGAATTCATATACATACACCTTAATTGCTGTATTCACCAATAAATAAAAATAATTATAATGAAGTTGAATATTTTAGTATTGGTATTAGTATAAATAATCTTATTGGAGCTTAGTGTCACTTGAGGGTGTAAGTAGTTTGAGATATTGATGTTTAGAGATAGTTCATTATGAGAATCACTTTACTCTAGTTGGTTAGGATGGTTTGTTATTTGTTTTTTGATAGTTTCTCCTTCACCCTTTTCATTATTTTTTATAAACTAGTTACTTAATTTTAAAATAATATAAATATGGTATGAATTATATATTATTCTTAGTTTTATCTATCGATTCTGAAATAATTTTTTTGGAGGAATGTGAATAGTTTTATTGAATTAGGATAAGGTTTCTGTTATGTCTGATATTCTTACTCAATGATCATAGCCATCCCAGATATTTCTAAATTGGGTATTCGTTAGAGAACATTGTTTATTTCCAACCAGGTATGGACAGTATTTGAAGGGTTATTTTCAAGTGGATTAAGATCATATTTCTTTGAGTTTTGTAATTTAGTGAGAAATATTTTTTGGAACATTGTATGAAATTTTAGAAATACTTCTTAAAATATTAGGGTATTTATTTTATTACATGGAATAAATTTTTGATGTTGCGGACAATAGATAAATCCATCGGGACTCTAATAGCATACTCACTAATTCAGTTCATAGAGGATCCAATTGTATGGAATAGAAAATGGTATATGAATCATTTCATATTTTGTTATTGATTAAAATGTTTTTATGGTGTAGTAACTCCCAATATTCGTTGATAGTGTTCAAACATTTTATTAAATTATAGTATGCTTCTACATGTCCATCCAACAAGGATCTCAAGGTTGGGATGCCAGCTTCACATGGTAGTGATTGAGGCTCTTGTCATTGAACAACATAATAAATTGGCTTTTATCAAAGGCCCGCATCATGAGGCTGTTATGTTAGGATTACATGGAGAAGTACCTTTTTACAGTCTTCGATTAGTAAACGAACATCCAACAATGCAATAAAACCGACCTCAACCAATTTAGAAAATGAATATTTTTATGACTAAATAAGGAAATCCATATAATGAGTTCACTATAAGATATATAGAGAGAGAGATTTATATAATTGGTTTTATAATGAGACTCACCTTCATCCACTTTATATATCTATTAAGAATGTTATTTGAGTATTTTATGTAAAGTCCCGTAACATTCAAGATTTTTTTTTCTTAAATTGGTTTGGAATTTTACAAGAACGCAGTTTCTGACGGCACCTAATTCCGAGGCCCGGTGTGCCCGGAATCATTTTTCGAAGTTTGGCTTGGGTACATTCAGTGAACAAATGAGCGGGTTTTTTTAACTTTTGAACCGGTGCTCGGAATCAAATTATGAGGGCACCGATGGAATTGCAGCGCCAGTATTTGCTTAGAAACACCTTTTCCGGAGTTGCGTTTGCTCGTGTGTGGTTTTTAAATTTTTGGGGTTAAGTTAAGAAATAAAATAAAGTTGTGCGACAACTTTATTTTTATTTCACTTAAAGACACTTTAAAGCCACTTAAAGCCACTTGAGCTAAGTTAAAGTGGATAGGGTGCACTCCAAAATATCCTACCCACCTGGTAGGATATTTGTGAGGTGGGGCCCGCACGATCTCCACCATTTCATTTCCTCTAAGTAACGCACCCGCGAAAACTCCTCATTAATGAAAGTCAACTCGTGTGTTTTCTTAAACTCTTAAACGATCATATTAATTGGATAGTTTATTCATTGAAATTAATTCTATGAATTAATGGGTCGTTACTTAGTTTGTTTTTCAATTTGTTGGCATGTTAATAAAATAAGACCAATGCTTGCCTTCTTGAGGATTGCTCGTTGAGAGCATTTGGAGAAGACTCCAAGGCTTGAGATCTTCATCCTCCTTCACGAAGAACACGTAGAACGTGAAGAACGCGAAGAACGCAAAGAACGACGTACCCTCGGAGATCGACGACGCGACGCCATGTTCCGCGACGCCAACAATTCTTCTCCCGCGACGTTCTTCTGCGACGTTTCTCCTCCCGCGACAAATCTTCGATCAACTGCTTGAGGTAGGAGATTTCCGAACTTTTAAATTTCTTTTCTGAATTTTATCCTTAACACAGATTTAATTCATGAAATAAAAATCTGTGTGTTTTTATTTAAAACTCTAAGATCGTCGACGCGACGCCGTATATCGCGACGACACGATGCCCTTCCACGACGCGATGATCATCTTCTTCCGCGACAGTCAATTCCGTGAAGAACTCGCCCAATGACTATGACTAAGTAGGGGTTTGATTCTTTTAAATCTTTGTGATTTATATCCATGGATTGTTATTAAATGGTTGTTGTGAGACTTTTAAACCGCTAACGCGGTGTGTGCAGACCAACGAACAAGTCTGAACCCACCTCCCTTCGTTCTTGGGGTGTGGACCGCAGACGGTGACAAAACAGGCCGCTTGGGAATTTTGAAGGCTTTGCAGCGAAGTTCGGGTCCCGAGACGATCACAGGCGAAGACTGCATGTGAATCGGACCACCGGAGCACATCCGGTGGTCCGCAGAAGTCTCCGCCGGCGGCCGGCAGCGGCCGGCCGCCAGGATGCGGTGGCGCCGGCCGGTCCCGCAGTAGCGAAGGACCGTGGAGGAAGGGACGCGGCTTATGCCGCGTCCGGTGACACCAAGCGGCCCCACGCGGGGCCACGACATTCCATCAAGGGGGAGTGGCGCCGCCTTGCAACCGCTCGGCCTTTATGGCCGAGCCGCCAGGCGGTTGGGCCGCGCCCGAGCCGACCGGGCCGGGTCGTGCCCAGGCCGGGCCGGGCCATCCCGGCCAGGTCGGGCCATGCCGGCAGGGTCGGACCCGGACCCAGGTCGGGTCGACCAGGTTCGGGCCGACCCGGGGGGTCGGGCCGGGTCGGTCCGAGCCCAGACCCCCCGTTTTCGGACAGTTTCGGTCTCTTGCTCATAACAACAGATACGGGCCTCTGAACAGTGCTCCGTCAGTGGTGTAACGATCCTTGGATCGAGACGGTCATTTCGGTATATTACACTCAAGGTTTTGGAGAACTTTGGGTTCGGCTGGGTTGGTTTGAATACGAAACCAACCGGGCCCTTAGAAGAGAAACGCTTATATCTTGAGCTCCGGACGTCCGATTGACGTGTCGTCGACTTTGATTGATTCCTCTAAGTGAGACAGATCTTTTGGCTTACACCTCTTGAGGTTTAGATGCCGTTGGAGTGCGGTCGGGATGGTTCGCTCACGAAACCAACCGGGCCCCTGCAACGGAAAAGCCAATAACTCACAGACCGGGCGTCCGATTGACGCGCCGTCTGTCTCGTTTATTTCCTCTTGTTGAGACGGAACTTTTTCCAAACTTCACCCGAGTTTTGGTTGCAGTTGGATAGTGGTCGGGTTGGATTGGACCTGAAATCCAACCGGGCCCCTGGAACGGAAAAGCTGATATCTTTCAGACCAGACGTCTGTTTGACGAACCGTCAGCGGCGTTGGTGATCACGTTGAGAAACGATCCCTTTAAGTTTACCCTATGAGATTTGGGGTACAGTTAAGATACGGCCGGTTTGGTTCACACACGATACCAACCAGGCCCCTGGAATGAAAAGGCTTATAACTCACAGACCAGGCATCCGATTGACACACCATCTGTTGTGTTGAGACCCCTGTGATGAGGCAGTCCTTTGAGATATTTCTTCGTGGGACTTTGTGATACTTTGTGTATCGACCAGTATCTCGTGGAGCGAACCCTCCTAGAGACGAGTGTGTGGAGTATGGAGATCGTGTAGCCGGCTGAGACCTGACGACTGCTTGACCGATCGACTCAGTGTGTTTCGGATAGCCCAGTGGGGAGCGCTTGGTTGTAGTGGCAGACCCACGGCGGATGAGCTCTTGGTTGTAGCGGCAGACCAGCGGTACTCGACTGAAGGATTACATATAGAGGCTATGTGGGGGAGCGCTTGGTTGTAGCGGCAGACCCACGGCGGATGAGCGCTTTGTGGTAGCAGCAGACCCGTGGTACTCAACAGAAGGAGTATCACTGGAGGCTATGAGGGGGAGCGCTTGGTTATAGCGGCAGACCCATGGTGGGAACCGATTGGTTGTAGTAGCAGGCCCATAGTACTCGATAGGAGGAGTATCTCAGTAGTCTTAGGTTAGTGAGCAGAACCTCGGAGTCGTGACAGGACCACTGTACACTCCAGAGACGGGGCTCTTCAGCAGTTACGGTTTCGATCATGAAAATCCTAGTTTGAGCTGAGTCTTTGACCTTTGTGTTTACCTAATGATTGAGATGGGTCACATGATAACTTAGGAATAAGTATGGGCATATACGTGGGTGGTGGTTATCCGTTGATTTCATAATCCTTGTGTTCCTCGTGATTGATATGACTTACTTGATAACTTTGGTATATGTATAGGAATATACCTACGTAGAGGTTATCTGTTGAGATCTCCTTTTTGGTTATCCTGGTTGGTTTTAGTGAGACCTTGAGGGTCTCGGGGTCCCTACTGAGTATCTTTATACTCACCCCTGCACGGGCTATGCCCGCACCTCGTTGTGTTGGTTGGAGACGATAAGGAGAGCTGATGGAGGCCGAGTATTCGATGACTAGACGATACCCGGAGGTGGACCACACGACGAGTCAGTATCTGGAGGTGGACTTCACAGCGAGACGACACTCAGAGGGGGTTGACGGGCGAGATCATTGAGGAGTTGTGCTATCTGTACCTACCCTTCAGGTAGGATCCGTGGTGGACCAAACATGAGTTGCACTATCTGTACCAACCCTTCAGGTAGGATCCGTGGAGGACGACCGAGGAGCTTCTTTCTTTCTTCCAGCTGTTTGTCTTTTTCTGTTTTACTTTCGTTCAGTTGTATTTGTACTTTCAGTTGGGTTTGTATTCTGGCCCATTTACTTTTCTGCTCTTCCTTTTGTACTTAGTGTTTTACTTCCTCTTGTACTCTGTGGTGTTTTGTTTACTTTTATAAAGGCAATGCCTTCCTAGTTATCGGGATTTACGCCTTTGGTGCTAGTCCCCAGCCCCTCGACTAGGGAAGGCGGGCATGGGGTATTCACGGCACGGGCCCCGAGGACGGGTCATGACAAAATGGTATCAAAGGAGTCGGTTCTACTGTAGAACTTATAACACTGATATTTTCTTTCTGTGATGTAATAGTGTTAAGAGTACCGAGTGTGGTTTTCAGTTCAGGGAGTCCAGTGTTGGTGTGGGTGGCCGACGTATCCATACACCAGGACCCTGAAAACTAATTTCCGACTTTGTGCACGAAAACACTGATTGCGTTCATGTTTCCAGAAGTTTTTAAATATTAGCTCAAACCAAGTCAGCTCACTAGGTATAATCGTTTGACAGTGTCACATTGTTTCGTTCAGGATGCCTTTTCTCGGACAACCAGCTAGAGCCCAGAGGGATGTGCGTACTAACAGCCTATCGAGCGAGGAGGCTTCGGTACATGGCCCTTTTGTAGTTGAGGCACCAGCGGAGGAACTAGCAATACTACCATATGTTGGGACACCGATGCCACCAGCCCCAGCAGTAGGCGATCCATGCCACTTGAGCGCGCTGCACCAGTTCCAGCGCCAGAGGCCACCCAGGTTCCGGGGAGTGATGGACCCGCAGGTGGCTGAGGATTGGATGGAGGCTGTGGTGAGAGTATTCAGTCTAGTGAGGATGCCTACAGACTTCATGGTGATCATTGCTACCAACCTTCTTCAGGAAGCAACAGGCAGGTGGTGGAGCAACTTGTTCCAGTTCTTAGACGGGATGACCTTCACATGGGAAGCCTTCGAGACCTTCTTCAGGGTGGAGTTTGTGCCAGTAGATCTTCACCCCGAGCATTTACAGGAGTATCTGCCTTTGCCACAGGGTTTTCGATCAGTAGCCGAGTGATCTGTGGGCAGTAGATAGATGATGCAGAGGTCCAAGATGACTAGAGACATCCGTACGAGGAGTAGGAAGTGTTATGAATGCGGCAGGAAGGGTCACCTAGCACGTGACTGTCCGACTCCTCGTACAGATGATTCGTAGGCTTTGGAGGATCCACCGAGGCAGAATCCGCGGCGGGTGCTTGAGCAACATCCGAGCAGTGGACAAGGCAGTAGAGCTCCAGGAGCAGGTGGAAAAGAGAAGAACTAGTGGATACGTCCCGTTTACTTCTAGTTCCATGTTGCTATTGTATTCGTGTCTTTGCAATATGAGCTTCAATAATAAAAATACACTTATCTTTGTGATGTTTGCTTTCCTGTCCTTTTGTTTGGTTGATACTGAGTGGTCCTGGTTAAGACTGTTGACATGACCCTCACTTTCGAGATTTCTATTAGAGGAGACCCAGTGACCTCACACTGATGCCGACAGTGTGACTCGACCCATGGAAGCGAGAGTGACAGTTGGATCTCTTGGTAGTTACGTCGAGGCCTTACGACATCATCCATACCATGAATACATCATTCATGTCAGGATTGACTGTATTAGGCAATGGGTGTGGTTTATCCAGGGGATGAGACCAAGTTTCTCTTTTCGGAAAAGGGGAAATTTTAGCAGCTCTTTCAGATCGTAGGACAAGAAGGTGAAAATCATCCAGGAGCGGATGAAGACTGCACAGTGCAGTAAGAAACAGGAAACCAGCCTTAGTCTTGGAGACTCGGGCATGTTAAAAGTTTCCATAAGAGGAAGCATAAAGGAGAGATGAGTCTGCGAAGCAGCATACGTGGAGGCAGAGCTAGGAGAGCAGCATGAGGTGGTGTACATCTTAACATGCTACAACCACCCGCCTTAGTTATCCCCTCCCGGCTCCGGGAGCTTGAGGGCGGAGGAAGAGTGTGGTTGCATGCTGTCAAGGAGGGTGACCCGATGGCTCTAAGAATGATTCAAGGGACAGTCTGTGTCCACTACTAGCTGTTTTAGTAACAGAAATTGATATGAATCATTCATTCCTCCCACAAATCTTGTCCGAGACCTAGAGTTTCTGGTAAGCCGTAGACATGACCCTCACGTCTGGAGATACCTTAGGGGAAGACTCGATAATCACACTTACACCGATGGTGTGGTCAGACCATCGAGGTGAGAGTTTCGGTTGGAATATCTTGGTGGAAGCGTCGAGGCCTTACGACGTTGGTTTGAGTATGGACTGGGCAATCACAGTTCATACACAAATTGACAGTATTAGGCAAAAAGGTTGTGGTTTAACTACGACGTCGGGATGGGTTTTCCTTGGTCAGTGAAAAGGAAACCCCAGGAAGCATAGGATTACTCATGCACAGGAGTATGTGACCGATCACTCTTTAGTCGGACAACCTTACCCTCGGGGTAGTAGTCGTTTTGTGTTTCAGTTCTAACAGAAATTGGAGACCTCTAGAGTTCTAGCATGACGATCACGTCTTTATACAGGTCTCACCTCGACGTGGTTTATGGAGATGTGGCCAAGGCGGAAAGTTATCTACAAGGTTCAGAGGACCTTCTTAGGTCCTCATATGGGTAGGCAGGGTGGTTTACCGCTTGACCCATCCACCTCAATTGCACCAGGTGCATGACGATTTCCACGTATCTCAACTGAGGAGATACGTGCTCGACCCTTCGCATATCCTCGACCATGAGGAGCTGGACGATGGTGATGAGGTGACTTCCACAGAGGTTCCTATGGGGATCGAGGATCGACAGGAGCAGATCCTAGGAGGACGGTCGATTTCTCTTGTGCACTTTCTTTGGCAGCACGGGAACCTCCAGGTGAGCACATGGGAGCGGAAGGCTCAGATGCTTGCTCAGTACCGCTTTTGTAACCCTAGTTTGTGTTAAAGCTTTATGAGGATGTAAAGCCCTGTGGTGGGAGTGATTTAAAGACCCGTAAATTTCAAGGAAATTTTTTTTCTTAATTTACTTTGTAATTTAAGAAGAACTCAGTTTCTGACGGCAC
Source organism: Viscum album (assembly GCA_963277665.1). Classification (NCBI taxonomy): domain Eukaryota; kingdom Viridiplantae; phylum Streptophyta; class Magnoliopsida; order Santalales; family Viscaceae; genus Viscum; species Viscum album. The sequence continues at coordinate 177,994,892 of OY728164.1, forward strand.
CTGATTCCGAGGCCCGGTGTGCCCGGAATCATTTTCCGAAGTTTGGCTCGGGTACGTTCAGTGAACGAACAAGCGGGTTTTTCAAACTTTTTAACCGGTGCTCGGAATCAAATTCTAAGGGCACCGATGGAATCGCAGCACTGATATTTTCTTAGAAACACCTTTTTCGGAGTTGCGTTTGCTCGGGTGTGGTTTTTAAATTTTTGGGGTTATGTTAGGAAATAAAATAAAGTGGTGCGACAACTTTATTTTTATTTCACTTAAAGCCACTTAAAATCCACTTAAAGCCACTTGAGATAAGTTAAAGAGGATAGGGTGCAATCCAAAATATCCTACCCTCTTTGTAGGATATTTGTGTGGTGGGGCCCGCACGAGCCCCACCGTTTCATTTCCTCTAAGTAACGCACCCGCGAATACTCCTCATTAATCAAAGTCAACTGGTGCATTTTCTTAAACTCTTAAAGGCTCATATTAATTGGGCGGTTTATTCATTGAAATTAATTCTATGAATTAATGGGTCGTTACTTAGTTTGTTTTTCAATTTGTTGGCATGATAATAAAATAAGACCAACGCTTGTCTTCTTTAGGATTGCTCGTTGAGAGGATTTGGAGAAGACTCCAAGGCTTGAGATCTACATCTTCCTTCGCGAAGAATGCAAAGAACGCGAAATGCGAAGAACGTGAAGAACTCCGGACACTCGGAGATCGACGACGCGACGCCATGTTCCGCGACGCTGACAATTCTTCTCCCGCGACGTTCTTCTGTGACATTTCTCCTCCCGCGACAAATCTTCGATCAACTGCTTGAGGTAGGAGATTTCGTAACATTTAAATTTCCTTTGTGGATTTTATCCTTAACACAGATTTAATTAATGAGATAAAAAGTTTTGTGTTTTTCTTTAAAACTCGGAGATCGTCGACGCGACGCCGTATACCGCGACGACGCGACGATCATCTTCTTCCGCGACGGTCAATTCCAAGAAGAACTTGTCCGACGACTATGATGAATTAGGGGTTTAATTCTTTTAAATCATTTTGATTTATATACGTGGCTTGTGATTAAATGATTGTTGTGAGACTTTAAAACTGCTAACGCGGTGGGTGCGGACCAACGAACAAGTCTGAACCCACCGCCCTTCGTTCTTGGTTTTAGGACGGCGGATAGTGAAAAAAGAAGCCGCTCGGGCGTTTTGAAGGCTTTTCAGCGAAGTTCAGGTCCCAAGACGATCACCGGCGAAGACCACAGGCGAATCGGACCATTGGAGCTCGTCCGGTGGTCCGCGGAAGTCTCCGCCGGCACGCCACGCCGGCACGGCTGCGCCGACGGGCCACCGAGAAGACCCACTGCGGCTGAAGCCATAGGGGCGCTAGCCGGTCCCGCGGCCGCACGGGACCACGGAGGAACGGACGTGGCTTAAGCCTTGTCCGGTGACACCAAGTAGCCCCACACGGGGCCACGACTTTCCATCAAGGGGGAGCGACACCCCCTTGTAACTGCTCGGCCATTACGGCCGAGACGCCAGGCGGCCGGGCCGCGCCCACCCCGGCCGGGCCGGGTAGCGCTTAGGCCGGGCCGGGCCGCGCCGGCCGGGTCGGACCCGGTTCGGGCCGACTCAGGGGGGGTCGGGCCGGGTCGGTCTTGGCCCAGACCCCCCGTTTTCGGACCTTTTTGGTCTCTTGCTCATAACATGAGCTACGGGCCTCCGAATGACATGCCGATAGCGGCGAAGCAATACTTGGATCAAGACGGTCGTTTTGGTATATTACACTCAAGGTTTCGGAGAACTTTGGGTTCGGCCAGGTTGGTTCGGATACGAAACTAACCGGGCCCTCAGAGCAGAAACACGTATATCTTGAGCTTCGGACGTCTGATTTACGTGCCGTCGACTTTGATTGATTCCTCTAAGGGAGATGGATCTTTTAGCTTACTACTCTCGTGGTTTTGATGTCGTCGGAGTGCTGTCGGGTTGGTTCACTCACGAAACCAACCAGGCCCCTGGAATGAAAAATCCAATAACTCACAGACCGTGCGTCCGATTGAAGCGTCGTCTGTGTCGTTGATTTCCTCTTGTTGAGACGGAACATTTGGCATACATTGCCCGAGTTTTGGTTGCAGTTGGATAGTGGCCGGGTTGGATTGCACCCGAAATCCAACCGGGCCCCTGGAACGGAAAAGATGATATCTTTCAGAACAGACGTCTGTTTGAAAAACTGTCAACGGCATTGTTGATCACGTTGAGAAACAGTCCCTTTAAGTTTACCCAATGAGAGTTGGGGTACAATTGAGATATGGCCAGGTTGGTTCGTACACTATATCAACCGGGCCCCTGGAACGAAAAGGCTAACAACTCACAGACCGGGCGTCCGATTGACGCGCCGTCTGTTGTGCTGAGACCCCTGTGACAAGGAGGTCCATTAAGATAATTCTTCATGGGACTTTGTGATACATGGGGTATCTAACAGTAGCTCATGGAGAGGACCCTCCTAGAGATGATCGTGCGGAGTACAGAGACCGTGTAGCCAGCTGAGACCTGACGACTACTTGACCGATCGACTCGGTGTGTTTCGGATAGCCCAGTGGGGAGCGCTTGGTTGTAGCAGCAGACCCACGACGGATGGGTTCTTGGTTGTAGCGGCAGACCCTCGGTAATCAACTGAAGGAGTACCTCTAGAGGCTATGAGGGGGAGCGCTTAGTTGTAGCGGCATACCCACGGTGGATGAGCGCTTGATTGTAGTGGCATACCCACGGTACTCAACAGAAGGAGTACCTCTGGAGGCTATGAGGGGGAGCTCTTGGTTGTAGCAGCAGACCCATGGTGGGAAGCGCTTGGTTGTAGTAACAGGCCCATAGTACTCGACAGGAGAAGTACCTCAGCAGTCTTAGGTTATTGAGCAGTACCTCGGAGTCGTGACAGGACCACTGTACACTCCAAAGACATGGCTCTTCAGCAGTTACGGTTTCGATCATGAAAATCCTGGTTTGAGCTGAGTCTTTGACCTTTGTGTTTACCTCATGATTGAGATGGTCACTTGATAACTTAGGTATATGTATGGGCATATTCATGGGTGGTGGCTATCCGTTGATTTCTTAATCCTTGTGTTCCTCGTGATTGAGATGAGTTACTTGATAACTTAGGTATATGTATGGGAATATACCTAAGTAGTGGTTATCTATTGAGATCTTCTTTGTGGTTATCCTTGTTGGGTTTAGTTATAAATTTTGGGTATCAGGGTCCCTACAGAGTATCGTTATACTCACCCCTGCATGGGCTATGCCCGCACCTCGGTGTGTTGGTTGCAGACGACGGGCAGAGCTGACAGAGGCCGAGTGTTCGAGGACTAGATGGTACCTGGAGGTGGACCACACGATGAGTCAGTATCCAGAGGTGGACTTTATAGTGAGAAGACACTCGGAGGGGGTTGACGGGCGAGATCATTGAGGAGTTGCGCTATCTGTACCTACCCTTCAGGTAGGATCTGTGGTGGACGATCCAGGAGCTGCGCTATCTGTACCTACCCTTCAGGTAGGATCCGAGGAGGACGACCCAGGAGCTGCTTCTTTTCTTCCAGCTGTTAGCCTTTTTCTGTTGTACTTTCGTTCAGTTTTTGCTGTACTTTCAGTTGGGTTTGTATTCTGGCCCATTTACTTTTCTGTACTTCCTTTTGAACTTAGTGTTTTTCTTCCGCTTGTACTCTGTGGTGTTTTCTTTACTTTTATAAATGCAATGCCTTCCCATTTATTGGGATTTACGCCTTTGGTGCTAGTTGCCAGCCCCTGGCCTATGGAAGGCAAGCTTGGGGTAGTCACGGCACGGGTCCCGAGGACGGGTCGTGACATTTTACCTTACGAACACACCAACTGATTAGTTAGTATTGATAGTATGAAACCCTCTCTATGGTGCAAAGTTTCACTAAGGCACCTTGATCATCTAAACCCACATTAATGTTAGTCTTCCCTGTATAGAGTGGATGGGAATTGTTTAAAAGGATTACTACCCTACAACATTTAAATATTAAAAATCTAGGTGTAATTAGAGTTATAAAATGGTAGTAGGACTATATTTAGGTTTGAAAATATGTTTGTTGATATGAGGAGGTACTAATATGGAATGATTCATGAAATATATTCTTAAGCATGAAAGATTAAGGATATCTTCTACATTAAAATTTGAGTTGGACTTTTTCCGTTATATATGCCAACACACATTATAGTTTATGATTACTCTAATCTATGCATTTATTTTCTATAAGTATTGAAATTTTTTAATTGTTACACTTTCTTATTAATATTTTTTTTATTTTTTTTATTTATTAAAAATACATTATTTTAAAATTAATATATTTTTTATTATTTTTGATTAATTAAGTAATTTATATATTTTCAGATATGATATTTCATAAAGGGATGAATTATACCCAGGGGAAATATATGTGATGTGTAGAATTTATATTTAAGACGGAGAATAGGAAAGGTCATGCACATTGAGTGATAAATGATATACCAAGGAGTAGTGGGATAATTTATTAAATTTCATAATAAGGGTTCATTATATAAGAGTACTATTTTTTATGAAGGTGGAAAATGGAATATTCCATCACTAAAGATTGATATATAAGTATAACATCCATATGTAAGTAAGTAATTTCAGAAAATCTTGTATTGGTTCTTTGAGAAGAAGAATAAGTTGTCATGTTGTGTCTAGAAATACAATATAATGAAATAGAGATGGTATATTTCCAAAAATGAAGATATTAAAAAAAACAATAAAAAACCAAATACATGGCTATGATGATACAAAAAACTATCCACTAAATACATAAGAATATAACATTTTCTAACAAACCAAAATCATTATATGAGTTATCTTGCAAGAAGATTGGATGAAGTCACATCATGGTGGAGGGTTTTATACCATGATGATATATAAGATATTTTGTGAAGAGTATTGTGATATTTATTATTAAATTCGATTTTAATTGAAAGAGTACATAGTTTTCCAGGATGTTGCAGATCCGCCTCATCGTGGAGGGTTATTAAAATAAATTCATGGATTTAGCTTAATAAACCCCATAACTTTTCTATTTTTCCAAACCAAAACCTATTTTTTATCTTTAAAATAATCCAATCTATGAAAAAAACGTATATAAAATTACATTTCAATCCAAAAAATTCATTAAATTTGAAATGATATCCCCTTTTGTTCATGCAAGGGTGCACTGGTTGTTCCATAAAGCCAGTCAACACTACATGGAAAATAAATATGTGATTACTCCATGACAAAAATACTAATTTAAATACCATTTCAATGTTACGAGAGATATATTTCTTAAGAATAAAATATTTTGGATGTTAAATAGAATGGTATTCATCAAGAGAGTGAAGATGCTAGAGGATAAAAGGAACCAGGATATGAGTCTTTCAATAAGTGACAAAGACATTTTTCTGAGACTTTTGTATATTGAATCATACTTGTTGATTAGAAATTCAATTGAATACGGAAGTGGAGATTCATCACTATAACCCTATACATTATTATAATTCATTTATTTTTAGTATAATTTATATATACATATATTTAAAAATATAATTGTTTTGGAAAATTGTATAATGATTGTGTAGTATGATAAAGATTAGTGGACTAATAGTTTTATGGTAAAGCATTAATATAATAGATTAATTCAGTTTTTTATTTATATAAATTATGTAATTGTCTAATTTACACTAATTCAATTGTATTGATTAGCCACCTGGCTAGGGTAACTACAATTATAGGATGGGCCACAATGTGATATAGGGGAGTTGGAGTGTGAGAAACCATTTTTTATTTTGTATTGGGATATAAGTATTTTCATCTAAGCCTTACTAGGTTAGATTAAACAAATATGTTGATAGGACCAATATAGTTATAATTTCTACTAAAAAGGATAAATGGTTATTTTAATATGTGTTAGAATTAATGAACCTTGAAAATCCATAGAATAAATAATTAATATTTTTCTTGGAAACATCAATTGGAACTGATCCGTCATATCTATTCATCATATAATGTTCTAATAAATCGAAGTCTTCTATAAGCCCAGCATCCATCATTAGTATAAATATCTTCCCCCTCATAGTTTTTAATTTGTTTGTAATTATTTTCTTTCAAATAAATAATAAAAAATAATTATCTATGTTATGATTCTATGTGTTTCCCATTTTTGGACCTCAGTAATCTATTTTCCCACAATTTACTATTTTAGATTTGGTAATTAGTGTTTGTGTTTAAAAATTATAAACACTCACCAGAACCCATATTATGCGATGAATCGAAATGATGTGTAATTGTTTTATCAATTGTAGGGGACATGGAATAGAACAAGATAATGTTTGAAGTATCAAATAATTATTTCTTATTGTTTTTATATATTATTACATCTTATTCTATTTCACATGAAATTTTGATTCTTATTTTATTAATATATAATTATGGTGCACGAACCAAAATATAAGAAAAAGACCAATGATTTTGGATTTTGAGTAGGTACACAAATTTTACCTCAAAATCAATCATTTTCAATTCTAGAACAAGAGAGTACAATAGAAAAACCATAGATCCCGGATAACATTTGAGAATCTAGAAAAAATTAAATACTGAGGAAAATATACTCTACAAAATATTTTAAGATTATTATAGCTTATCATTCATTTATGGTTATACTTAAAGTGTCTCCATGCCAATATTTGGTCTGGTGATTTTTAATTCAAGAAAATTGTGCTTCTAATGACGTAAAATCTTGGGAAATTTGGATCCAGGTTACATCTCTGATAATTTTATGTATGAAACACATTATTTATTATTTTTATGAATTTTACGTGTTTGGGTGATGTTGTGGAGGTTTTTAAGGACCTTTTATGTGATTTTGGATAATTTATGGTGATGAATTATTTGAACACGGTCAGTATAAACCATGAATCTTCTACAGAAAGATGTCCAATAAGGTGCAGTGGGCTATGGGAAAGCACACATTTAGGTTCACAATTTATAAAATCCTTGATGCTGCTTATAAGTTACTATGAAAAGAGGGGAAGAGGGGAATGCATGATTGTCATGTGGTTTGTCTAGTCGTACGAGCCAACAGTACAAAGGGTGTTAGGATGTAGTGGCTAGTGCACGGTTGGTGCACCATTTTCCGAATATTGTTACCCAACCATGCATGGTAATTTTTTAGTTACTAAAAAGTGGATTTAACTCTATTTTTTCTCTAAACCAATTTTTTTCCTCTTCCCATAATCGGTTTAGATTTTACCCTTTGATCCTGGAGTAATCTATGGGAAAATTCTAGTTTATTGAAGCACAGATTCCTTAGTTAGTATGGATTCATTGTGTTTTTCCTAGGATGTACTCCAATTCCCTATCATGTATTCATAGATATATTTCTTTGGGGATAAATCTATGCTAGTGTTTATTAAATCATGATAATATTTGGTTGTGTGGATGTGAGAGAATGGGATCTATGGTGGGTATTTAGATATTCAACCGATTTTTGTTTAAGAATTCATGTTGTTATTTATTTTTGAAATAATGTCCATGGTAGGACGGTTAAATCCCGAATCATATTACTATAAAATGAATTATTGATTTAAAATTTATTATGTTACATGATATTTATTTTTAAATTGTTATGTAATTTTCGATAGAAACCCTATTAGGTGACGATTTTTGGAATTTTGAAAATTGGGTGTTTTGTTGCAAAGTGAATGTAGTAACATGATTTTAAAATGATGAATCAAAAAAGTTTTATTGGTTACAATGTATATAATGTTTGTTAGAAAAGTGTTTTAATGAAATAATTATTTTATTGAAATGCTTTGGAATTATTAGGTTGGTATGGGTTGTGGATTTAACAGTTGGGAATGAATTGAATTGGATTAATATTGGTCATGAGGTACCACCATCAAAGGAAAAAATTATGGACCAAAAATTCTACCAGAAATGATAACACCCATATTTTGTGATAGAGTGTGTGTGTGCGTGTAATTATGGAAAAGAATGGATAATTCCAAAATGAAATTTTAGAAATGGTTGAATGACTTATTTGGTTTCTTTCCCCAGAATAAATTTGGTTTGGAAAACAATTTTGGTATCAATAATGTTTTAATTAGTCAAGGATTGGTTTGATATAAACTAGTTATAATTATTTTATATAAACTTTTTTATAAAAATTTTCTAACATCTTCAATCCCAGTGAAGTGAGTAGGAAAGACATTTTGGAAAAAGCAACTATATTTCATTAATCACCCTCTTATAGGGATATTTAATGACTTGGATGATATTTTTTATCAAGATAGATATAAAGGGAATGGATCACTTCACCCATGTGGTGATTAGTGACACTTGGTAATGGGTTGTGGAGTTGGATCTTGGGGCTTTTTGGGAGTTACTAAGATGGTGTTCTTAGAGTCTTTTAGATTTTTTGGACTTTTCTTTCCCATAGTAGTTTATGTGGATCTTGTTTTTTGATTGATACTCTGACATAGTTTATTCTATTTTCTTTACATTATTTTCATGCATCATTGTGATGTTGTTTGGTCAAATCATTCAGGGTTGGAGTTGTTTTACATTAGAAGGGAAAATCATACCCCGACTGTATTAATTCCCTTGGAATTTATTTCCAACCTTTGGCATCTTAAATATTGTGGCTAACTCCAAGTAGCAATTATTCCTCAACTAAAGATAATAAATATGTTTGGGATGTCACAATTTTTATCAGTATAGGTTTGTCACAATGTTTTGGAACAAATGTTATTATGTTGTTCTGTCCTTGGTAATTAGTTCGTTCATTCCTGGAGTTACAATCATTCTACTGTAGTCCTTGTTTTGGGTTGGTAGAAAGGTCTATGATCTTTAGTACTTGAAATGTATATAATAAAAATATGTAGATAATCTATTTATACTAAACGTTAATTTACCATGGAATTTGGAAAATAAGTGTATTGTAATGACTTATTGGAGTTGTAATATCATATTTATGGGTTTAGAAAATTCTAAAATCATGGCATGAATTATAGAAATGAATTCCCAGTAGGAGTTAATATTTTATTTTGAGTAATGATTTATGATTTAGGAAAAAATGTTAATTTTTTGAAAAGTGTTAAAATTGTTTTCAAATATGATATTTTCAATAATCATGATATTGGTATTTTGAAAATGTATTGATTTAAAGAAATAATTTGTTTTTAAAAAAATGTTGAAAATGAAATGTGTGTAATGTTTTGAAAAAATTATTTTGATAGTTGTTATGTTGTAGAATTTTTAATTTCTAATCATTCAGTTTATAGAGAGTCAGACTCATGGAATTTTTTTAGTTATATAAATTACTACTCAGTAGGAATTGTAGAAAAAAAATGGTAGAAGATGATGAGATTGTGGTTGAACCTGAGCCACAAGTGAATAAATAGCTTGTTTATAGTATAATACAAGGCATTAATAATGTGGATATTGGGAACCGAAGGGATGATCCAAGGAAAGTAGATCATTTTTTTCGATTCCAGAAGAAGAATCCACCCATATTTTGTGATGATTTTGATCCATAAATGAAATTGATGTTTCTAAATATAATGAATCAAATCATTGATTTCATAGGAACACTAGCATAGAGGAATATCAAGTTGGTTATGTAAATGGTGGAGGGTATTTCATGCTATTAGTGATATTATTTATATCATGTTAAATTAAACCAAGGAATTTCATGTGAGCATTATTATAATTTTTTCATCCAAAAAGTTTGATCCTCATATGTTCATAATTACATGAATGATAGTCTTTTTAATCTTTAAGAAGGATAATCTCTCAGTGATAGAATATATAGAAAAATTTATGAATGTATTCCACTTTTCGCTCAATGTTACTTCTAGTGAATCCTTGAAGGAATGCATTTATGAATCGATGCTGAGGAAATAGATTCACTTGTGGATTTTCTTGATTTATATAATGGATTATATAGAGATATAAAATAGAGCCATGATAGTAAAAAAGGGACATATCAGTAGCTACAAGTGGATGAATCAAGTTGATGCATATGAGAAATGGTTGGAATGTTATTGTTAAGAACAAATAGATGAGGGACACCTTTTTCTATGGTAGTCGTTTGATAAGAATCAAATGACTGGATAAATGATTTTTTTTGAAAAACCTTAGAGAAATATAGGATGTGTAAAATTTAGATATTTGGTTCACATGAGGTTAGATTTTAGGGAAAAACTATATCATGCAACAATTATAATCATTCAGGGAATCCATTAAACTATGATGGAATTTCTCCAAGGTCAGGTGCGCTGGACACACTATAGATGTCATGTGCTTTGACTAGATGAGGGAAACAAAATAACACTCATTTTCAGAACCGAGCTAGCCAAAATGATTATTGGAATACCATGAATCCCCCTAAATGAGAATCTCAATAAGGCAATAATGAACCAAGTACATAAAGTAAGCAGTTATATGCACAAAAAATGTAGCTGTGGATGATAATTCAGGACCATCAACAGTGAGGGGTACAATTATTTAGAACTATAAACTTATGAAATATTTTTTTGTACAAGTGAATTCCATTCATTTATTTATTCTTATTATGCCGATCATCTTGGTTTAATTTTTGAGATGATGTCTTTCGTTTTGATACTTAAATATACTCATGGACAAAGATAGTGTAAAGAATTTATGTGTAAAGAAAGATAGATAAATATTAATGGAGACGATCTGATATGGGATTCTTGTATGCATGAGATAGATTCCTGTGATATAATTATAGGTAAGGATTGGTTAACAATGATCATGGCTCACATTGACTATTTTACCCAAATGGTTTGTTTTATGACTAATGATGGCATCGAGCATGTAACATCCTAGATAAATGAAGAATATGAAATTTTCATATTTATTATTATTTGTGAGTTAAATATTAAATTTACTCTAAATTGGTTTCTATGTTCGATAGCGTACCCGATACGCAACAATGGGTTTCTTTGAAATCTTACGTTGCACACTAATAATATAATATTATTATTTTAAATGGCAGTTAAATCCTAGCTGATTTATTGGTGAGAATGAACAAAATTAACTACAATATGATTATACATGTTTGTTAAATGTATTTACATTTATCCAATAAAATATAGAGTCTTAAAATGTGAATGAATCTAATTTTAAGCATAATTTACATTAAAAGGCCAATTTACCACCTTTTAATGGAGAACCCTATTTAAATATATTTTTGGCCACTTTAATACATTTTATTTGTCCAAATTAAATACTTCTTTAGAATGAGGACATCAAAATTTACTTTGTGTAATTTTTTGGAATTTTTCTGATAAAGTTCATTTTTAGTGAATAGTAAAAATATTGTATTTAATTCAAAACTACATTTCAATATAATTTATTTATATGGATATATCATCATTTTAATTGGTTTTCAAGTTTAATTAGAATATATTTTTACCATTTAATCCAATTTTTTCATTGGAGTTAATCTCACTTTGAAATTGAACATAAACAAGTGTCAATCTTTAGATAGTTTTTGTTTCTTAAAAAAATGTTATTTGTTTTAACAACGGGAATTAATTTTAAATTAATTAATTCAACATATATGTTTATAAATTGATAAAATAGAAATTATTTTTTTATTTTGAATATCAAATATATCTTAGGCTGAATTTTTTGTGTTTTTCTGAAAAACTTCAATTTTTAATGAATAGTGAAACCATTTAGAAGTAGTTAAAAAAACTGAATTTTTCATGGAAATGAAATTTTACCACTTATGGGAATTGACTTTCCAAAATCCAATATACATAGTTGTTATTATTTATTAAAATGGGGTTCAATAAGAAGAAAATAATTTTTGATGAATAGTAAATTTTGACTTTTATTTACTGCAGTTAAAGGTAAATAGGGTAATTCAAGGTAAAAATAATATTATAATAATTCCAAATTGCCTTAAAAATTGTCCAAAACTTACTGGTAGAGTCATTTACGACCATGGGCATCTTTGGGTTGATTTTAGGACTCCATTAAACCACATGGGAGAGATAATGACAATTTAGATTAATTAACATAATGTAAAGGAAAAAAGGACAAAAACAAAAAGCTTTTAGTAACTTAATTATTATATGGTGTTATGTATGTCATATTTTCAAATATAAATATTATTTATAAAGATAAAAATATTTCCTACATGATAGTATTTTTTTTATAATTTTTAGACATCTAAAAAAGTAAATTATTTATGACACAATAATTATGTAGTATTTACATCATTAGTAAATGATTTAAATAAATAAGCTTATAATTATTAAAATATTATCCAAAACCTGTTCAATTCCCATTGAATGATTTTATTTCTACCATGAGTCATATTATCTTCTACTTTAGTTATTTTTGGACGATTATAAACCAAATATCATTATATAATAAAATATTTTTTTCACACTTTCTTAAAGAGCCCCTCCTCCCCCTTATAAATGGAAACCACTTATAACCAATTCCTAAAACCTCTGAAGCCTTTTGGATCATCCAACCTCAGCCCAATTAAGCTACATACATCCCTATTTCTTCTCCTAGAAGCCTTACCATAGCCATAAGGCACTTCAAGAAGTCCTTTTGGATCAAACCAAAGGAAGTTACCCAAATTAAAGGTAACATTTCCTCTTAACTTCTTTTCTTTTATTTTACTTCTCCAACCACTGAACTCTTTTTATTATTTTCTTTTATAAAATAACCAGTATACCCAATATACTAGGATGTTTTTATGAGAATTATTTTAACTACACTTACAAACACCTCTATCTAATGGGTGAAGAACATACTGTTTCTGTGGATGGAAAAATAACGCCTCACAAAAGGATGATTGTTCTATTACCTCATACTGCCTCTCATTGTAGCCATTAAGAAGGAAATTTATTTATATATGATATATATTATGTTTATATCTTATTTATTCTTCTGTATTTTACATTTATATCCAACCTTAATGGTTACCAATATCGGAAAACGTTATAATTTCATTTGAGTAAGTGCGGACTACCGCCCCCTCAAATTGATATGAGTCGTTAATGCCATATGTGGGATGTATAAATGATGGAGATAATTATATAATATATGATATTATACTTTTATTATATTATACCTATTTATCATTATGTTTTAATTCCATTAAAATAAGAAATAGAAATGAAAGTAGCGTTCATGCGTACGTACGGCTTACCGTCTCCATGAACATTGCATTTCATTTCTTACCTCCAAATGTTATGTACTATTATAAATACATTTATATACTGGATATATATGATATATATGATATCTAAATAATGAATATAATTCTAGACATAATGAAATTCATAATATGTGAACAAATTTTAATTATAAGAAGCCTATTTTTGACTCAAGTACCAAATATCGACAAAACGACCTTTATTAACTTAAATGATTTTATAGTGTCTATAACATGGTAATAAGTGATATAAAAATAATAATAAACTTAAATATGGTTCTTAAGAATGTATAAATTAAATTTAGTTTATTATTCAGGAAATTAATGAATGATCGACTTAAGTCAGACACGATGTAAGGGATTTTCATATCTCACATTTAATTCTGTGAGATTTCCATTGTTCGCCACTTAATCATTTCATGTGGTGTATTTTGTACATGAATTTGGAATATATATTATCATTATTCTCATTATATTAATGTTGTTATATGGTAAATTTTTTGGTTATTAACTTTTGATCATACGACTCATTTGATTATAATGTGGTAAAGGTTTTTATATCACTTTTTATTCCTGTGAGATTTATGCTATACTTGACACTATTTCATTTTGTGTGATTTATGTACATCCCCTGATTTTACTCTTTGGGTAATATAATTTCATTTATGAGTTTTTACATCTCCATTTTATGATCCTTCTTTCACGTGGCATATGTTTTGTAAGTTACCAAATCAGTATGAGAACCTTTGACCCTCCTCAATTTAAAAGACTTCTTTTTGTTATGTATTTTAATTTACATCTTATTATGTTGGGATATGTTCCTATATTTCTTCATTGATGTAAAAATTATTTCCAAGTGATGAGATACCCTTTTTATCTCATCAACTCATTTTCTGAATTTTAAAGTGACGTCGTTAGGTTGTCGAATTTTTACAGGGGAACTTCTTTACCAAATTTCAATTCTTTGGGTTCAAAATATGTCGTCCTATGAATATGTGTGAATGAACTATAATTGTTTTACACTTAATATCCAAAGATATTTGGTGTATTTATATTTTTCTCAAATAATTACGTGATTTATTTGTCCTTAATCTAAGGATACAATTTTATAAGGGATTTCGTCTCAATTTACATTCTATTAGGACATCATTATTGTTATGCACCAATTCAATTTTATATGGTGTATATACTGTTATTGGGGAAATTATATCATGAATATATTTATTATCATGATATTATAAAGTTCTTATTGAATGTTATTCCTCAATTATTTGTATTCAATATTCTCTCATTTTGTTAAAAACTCTTTAAATAAAATATGGTTTTAAATGTTTTAAAGATTTATTCTTCTAAATCATTATCATTAATTTCCATGTTTTAAAAATAGTTTTTAGTATTTATTTATATGGAAATTAAAGTTCTAAAATGATAATTCATTGAATGATTTAAATTGGTATGGGCCAGTTTGATTCAAAATCTATTTATTAACTATTTTAAATGGTTTTGAAAATGGTTTGATAAAGCATTGTTTATTTAAATATCCTAATTTGATATATTGTGATTGGAATGTAGAAATGTTATCTTTCCTTTATACTTGTGTTATGTGTTATGAATATGTTATGTTTATTGGGAAATATTTACATATATGGGTGGTTCCGTGATAAACATTGGGCGGGTGAGCCCGAGATAGCTCTCCAATGCATTGGGTAACGTGATGGAGGTAAATGTGATGTTTCTTTTAAGAGATTTCGGGAATATACTGTGATGGGTATTCCAAGTTTAACTCTCTACGTAGCTATGATAGCTAAAATTTATGTTTGATTTGGATTCCATAAGTAACCTTTATTATTTATGATTTGAGTGTGTGTTATTCATAAATCTAATGATTTCGTAAGGTATATTATGATTGAAAAGTACGGTTTCATTGATTTGTATTTTTTGATGGGATAATGTTTTCCTTCTTTATTTTATAACCCTTACTAACATTTTTATGCTCATCACATGTTTTTGAAATGTTTTCTACAGTACATAAAGATGAATAGCGTCAAGGATGGGATCAAGGAAAAGTCATGCTATCCTAAACATGGAACTAGACATGTTTTTTTAATAGTTTTTATTTTATGAAAAAAAGGATACTGACTAGTAGTGTCTTCATGTAATATTCAAGTTGTTATGTAATAATATGGCCTAATTCTCAAAAACTCAATACCTGAAAAGATCCATCATGCGAATTTTTCATTTAATTCAAGATTATGTAATGTTTTAAGTCCATGTACTTATAGTTGGTATCATAGGTCAGTTTAGATAACATTAGAGGTTAGGGTATTATTTAAGAATAAGTGACATTTCTATAATGGTTAGGATTTCATAAAGAGTCATATTTTTTTTAGATAATTTGATTGAGTTTAAGATAACATGAATAATTATATGTTAGTATTTACCCCCCACATAAGATATTATATGATTATTTTACTTATATAGTCACACTTACCTTTTTGGTTTTTGTCAATGGTTGGATCTAGCAGGCATCAAAGTAACAATGGATGTGAAGATAACTATAAAGGTTTTCTTAATGAGCAATTGAATGAAATGGGAGATGCAATGATAAATATTGTTGTAATTCTCAACCAACTATCTGGAGTCATGATTGACCACTTGAACCTTGGGGGGTTTTATAAGGCGTATTATATGTGGGAAACAAATCCCCACGGATGTTCAGGTAATAATCATAAAGGTATGTATGTTAAGAAACCTATGTGTCAAGGATGTGGAATGAAACACCTAGGAAAATGTTTCAAAGGGATAAGAAGATTCTATAGATCTGGAAATTAAAGTCATAAAGTAAGAACATACCATGGAAAATGGAAGCATCCAGTTGACTCTAGAAAAGGGAATGAAGTTTCTTTCTAAGGGATCAATTGAATGTTTAAATGTTTTGTGCATTGTAATTATACAAACACATGTCCTACAAAGACGTTTCGGGAATGGGATCACCAGGATCGTACAAATATTTCTTTACTAATACATAATGCTATTCCGATTGAGGATGAAGAAACTGACAATGACCAATGAAAGGTATGGATTATTTCATAACATATGTTTTGATATTATTGAATTCTTGGATATGATTCATGATTTTTTTGTTGGAAATAAGTATTTCAGAATACATTGAAAAGGAATGGTTAATGGATCATGAAGAATGTTGAATGAGTAAAAAGTAATCATATAAGGGATTCGAGAGTTATGGTAGATTTTAGGATGGTGAAATGCTTAAAATTATTATGGCTCTTTTGATGCGAGGAATTATATTAGATGACTTTTTATAGTATGAGTAACCCTGATGTTTGATATATGAAAATTTTATTCAAGGAATAATTATCTTTTCTTTGGTGGATATAGTTATAAAGAACCATTTGGGTTTATATGATCATTGAATTTTAGGAAATTATAGGTTAATACTTTTTTGGGATAGAAAATTAAAGTTATTAGATAACCTTCATGGTTAAAATATGTTATGGTTATTTTTGATAAATTTATCTCTTTTGGGTAATATTATAAAATTAAATAGTTTTTGAAAAAATGACAATACACGGACTGTGTGATAACTCATTGCGTCGGACAAAGCTGCTGGAATCGAACCCACAACCAAAGTACAACTGTTATTTATCTTCTACAACTATACTACGTGATGTCCCTTGTTTGAATAATTAATTATTTTTAGTAAGATGATTTTATGAATCAAGAGTAAGTCAATTTTGGGTTATCTATAGAAATTATTAACCTATCATAGAGGATATGTGATTAAATTAATTATTTTTAAATATGAGACTTTAAGAGTAACTAATGTTATTTTGAGATAAATGTTATGATTTATCTTGGAAGACAATGCTATTAGATCCTTTTGAGATTTGGGTTTCAATTTTAGTTTGGATTACTTTGAATAATTTTATGGACAATTTTTTATTGAATGGTCTTTGTTGAACATTAAGTTTTGTTTTACAAATTTTGGAGATTAACAGTAGTTGTTCTTTTTGTAAAAGATTCTCTTTTCTGGGGATTATCAAATCTGGTGCTAACCATTTTGGTTTCGGTTAAGGTCTAAAGGCATTGGAAATATATAGTTTAACTTTTTTGGATTATTTTATTCTCTCGAAGTTGATTATAGCACTCTTAATTTGAAAAAAAAGTCATCTTGAATACACATCGTTTAGAGATAATTTGGGTTTGTGCTAGAAATATAGTAAAATATGGATGTCTACATGAAAATTAAGTATATTTCCTTATGTTTTTAGCTAATATCATAATAAAATTCGTCAATGAAAATTAACTTAAAACAAAAACCTTGTCATTTAACTTTTCCTACTGGGTAATCGAAGACTGTTTAACCAATCACAGGTTTGTGATTTTTCGGTGGTTAACATTCACTTAAACATGTATTCTATTACACTCCATCAGAACTTGATGGTTTGTCTTATCTTCCATATCCATGTTTTCATGGAATCCTAGTATCTATTATCTTGGGTAACCTTTGTACTTCTCATCCTTTATTTTAAAGTGATAATTTTTTTGACTCTTTTTTCGATGTGGGGCTTTCCATGATGATTCTGAGCTCAATTTTAAAATTGTGAGGACGCAATACCCAAAATGGGGGAAGGATGTAACATCCCAGATAAATGAAGAATATGACATTTTTATATTTATTAATATTTTTTAATTAAATATTAATTTTAATTTAAATGGGTTTCAATGTTCGATATCGTACCAGATATGCAACAATGAGTTTCTTTGAAATCAAAGGTTGCACACTAATAATATAATATTATTATTTAAAATGGTAGTTAACTTATATCTGATGTATTCATGGTAATGAAAAAAACTAACTAAAATATGATTAAACATGTTTGCTAAATGTATTTACCTTTATCTAATAAAATCTAGAGGCTTAAAATGTGAATGAATCTAATTTTAAGCAAAATTTACATTAAAAGGCCGATTTAGCGCCTTTTAATAGAGAAACCTCTTTAAATATAGTTTTGGTCACTTTAATAAATTCTATATGACCAATTAAAATCCTTCCTTATAATGGGGACATCAAAATTTACATTGTGTTAATTTTTGAAATTTTTCCGATAAAGTTCATTTTTTTGTGAATTGTGAAAATATTGTATTTAATTCAAAACTATGATTTAATCTAATTTATTAAAATGGTTATATTTTCTTTTTAATTGGTGTTGAAGTGTAATTATAATATAATTTTACCATTTAATCAAATTTTGGTCATTTAAATTATTTTCACTTTGAAATTGGACATAAACAAGTATCAATGTTTTGATAGTTATTGTTTATTAAAAAACGCTATTTGACTTAAAAATTGGGATTAATTTGAAATTAATTAATTCAACTTATATGTTTAGAATTTGGTAAAATAGACATCATTTTTTAATTTGGAATACCAAATATATCTTAGGCTGAATTTTGGGTATTTTTCTGAAAAACATCAATTTTTATGAATAGTGAAACCACTTAGTTGTAGTTAAAAAACTGAATTTTTCATTTAAATACAATTTTACCACTTCTGTGAATTGAATTTCAAAAATACGACATACATGGTTGTTATTAGTTAGTAAAATGTGGTTCAATAAGGTGAAAATAAATTTTGGTTAATAGTAACTTTTGACTATTATTTACCGTGGTTAAAGTTAAATAGTGTAATTCAAGGTAAAATAATATTATATGAATCCAATAATTACCTTAACACTTGTCCAAAACATATTTTTTGGGTCATTTATGACCATGGGCATCTTTGGGCCGATTTTGGTACCCCATTTAGCCACTTGGGAGTGATAATGATAATTTAGATTAATTAACTTAATATAAAGGCAAAATGACAAAAACAAAAATCCTTTAGAACATAATATTTATATGGTGTTATATAAGTCATATTTTAGACTCTAAATATTATCTAAGAAGATAAAAAGATTTCCCACATGATAGTCATTTTTTATAGTATTTAGACATTGAAAAAAGTATATTATTTGTGACACAATAATGATGCAGTATTTACCTCATTAATAAATGGTTTAAATAAATAAGATTATATTGATTAGAATATTATCCAAAACCTGTATAATTCCTATTGGATGATTTTATTTCGACCATGAGTCATCTTATCTTCAAAGTTAGTGATTTTTGGACCATTAGAGACGTAATGACATTATCTAATAAAATAATATTTTCACTCTTTCCTAAAGAGCCCCTCCTCCCCCTTCTAAAAGGACACCACTTACAACCAATTTCTCACACCACTAAAGCCTTTTAGATTGCCCAAAATCAGCCAAATTAATCTCCCTACATAACTCTCATCTTCCTAAAAGCCTTACCTTAGGAAAAAGTCACTTGAAGAAGTCCTTTTTGTTAAAACCAAAAAAAGATACCCAAATTAAATGTAATGGTTCCTCTTAACTTCTTTTATTTTATTTTACTTCTCCGACCCCTAAACTATTTTAATTCATTTCATTTATAACGAAACCATAATCCTGAATATACTAGGATGTTTTTATGGGAAGGATTTTAACTAAACTTACACACACCTCCATCTAATGTGTGAAGGACATACTATTTTAGTGGATGGCAAACTAACGCCTCATGAAACGATGATTGTTCGATTATATCCTACCGCCTCTCTTGGTGGAAAATAAGACGGAACTGTATTTATATATGATATATTTTATGTTTATATTTTCTTTATGCTTCTGTATATTAAATTTATATCCTACCTTTATGGTTTCCATTATGGGCAAACGCGAGAATTTCATTTGAGGAAGTGCGGACTACCGCCCTCTCAAAGTGATATAACTGGTTTATGCCATATGTGAGACATATAAAGGATAGAGTTAATGATATTATATATGATATTATTCTGGAATTATATTATATCTATGTATCATTATGTTTTAATTCCACTAAAATAAGAAATAGAAATGAAAGTAGCGTTCATGCGTACGTACGGCTTACTGTCTTTATGAACGATAAATTTCATTTCATACCTCCAAATGCTATGTAGTATTATAAATACATTTATATACTGGATATATATAATATATATGATATATAAATCATTAATATCATTATGGATATGATGAACTTCTGACTATGTGAATAAATTGTAATTATAAGATGTCTATTTTTGAATCAAGTACCAAATATCGACAAAACGAATATTATTAATTTAAATGATTTTATAGTATCTATAACATGGTAATAAGTGATATAAATAGAATAATAAACTTTAAAAAGGATCTTAATAAAGTATAAATTATCTTTAGTTTATTATTGGGAAAATTGTAGAACGATCGAGTCAAGTCAGACACAAGGTAAGGGATTTTCTTATCTCACTTTTAATTCTATGAGATTTCCATTGTTCACCACTTATTCATCACATGTGGTGTGTTGTGTACTGTCATTTGATTTATATTATCATGATTCTCATTATATTAATGGTATTATGTGATAAATTTGGTGCTTATTAACTTGTGGTCATACCACTCAGTTGATTACAACATTGTAAAGGGTTTTATCTCAATTTATATTCCCGTGAGATTCATGCTATACTTGACACTATTTCCTTTTGTGTGGATTATGTACTACGCATGATTTTACTCTTTTCGTAGTATACATTAATTTATGAATATTTATATCTTTATTGTATGATCCTTATTTCATGTGGCATATGTTTTGTATGTTACCAAATCAGTAAGAGAACTTTTGACCCTCCTCTACTTAAAAGACTTCGATTTGTTATATCTTTTAATTTACATCTTATTATGATGGGATATGTTCTCATATATTGTCATTGATGTAAAATTTATATCCAAGTGATGAGATACCATTTTTATCACATCATATCATTTTCTAAATTCTAAAGTGACGTCGTTAGGTTGTCGATTTTTACAAGGGAACTTCTTTACCCAATTTCAATTCTTCGGGTTCAACTTGTACTTCTTGAATATATCAACCTATGAATATGTGTGAATTAAATATAATTGTTTGAAACTTATTATCCACATATATTGGGTGTATTTATATTTTTCACCCATAATTATGTGATTGATTTATCCTTAATCAAAGGATACCGCTTTATGAGGGATTTCGTCTGAATTTACATTCCATTGAGGCTTCATTATTGGTATGAACCAATTCAATTTTTTATGGTGAATATAAGGTATTTTGGCATATTATATCATGAATAAATTTATTATCATGATATTATAATGTTCTGATTGAATGTTATTCCTCAATTATTTTTATTCAAGAGTCTCTCAATTTTTTTAAAACTCTTTAACTATAATATCATTTTAAATGTTTTAAAGATTTATTCTTCTAAATCATTATCATTAATGTCCATTTTTTAAAAATGGTTTTTAGAATTTATTTATATGGACATTATTGTTCTAAAACTATAATTCATTAAAAGATTCAAAGTGTTATGGGACACATTGATTCAAAATCTCTTTATTAAATGTTTTAAATGGGGTTGAAAATTATTTGATAAAGCATCGTTTATTTCAATATCTATGTTTGATATATTATGATTGGAATGTGGAAATGTTATCTTTCCTTTATTCTTGTGTTATGTGTTAGGAATATGTTACGGTTATTGGGAATTTTTTACGTATACATATGGTTCCGTGATAAACCTAGGGCGGGTGAGCCCGACATAGCTCTCCAGTGTATTGTGTAACGTGACAGAGGTAAACATGATGTTTCTCATGAGAGATTTAAGGAATATATTATTAAGATTATTCCAAGTGTAACTCCCAACATAGTTGTGGTAGCTACAATGTATGTTTGATATGGATCCCATTAGTAACCTTTATGATTTATGATTTGTGGGTGTGTTATTCATAAATATTTTGATTTCGTAAGGTATGTTATGATTGAAAAGTATGGTTTCATTTATTTTTATTTATTGATGGGGAAATGTTTTTCGTCATTATTTTATAACCCTTACTGAGCTTTTTATGCTCATCCCATGTTTTGTAAATGTTTTCCACAGGACATCAAGATGAATAGAGTAATGGATGGGATCAAGGAAAAGCCATGTTGTCTAAAACATGGAACTAAATATGTTTCTTTTTAAGAGTTTTTATTTTTTGAAGAAATAGATACTGACTAGTATTTTCTACCTGTAATATTCAAGTTGTCATGTAATAGTATGGCCTAATTCTCTAAAACACTAAACATGAAAAGATCCTCAATGTGAAATATTCATTTAATTCAATATTATGTAATGTATTAAGGCCAGGTCTTTATAGGTCATTTCTTTTGAGGAGAAAGGAATGAAATTGAAGGTGCAACAAAAATTTTAGAATAATAGTTGGAATTATCTCATACTAGATGGTAGTGTTCACTTTGGAATTAATAGAATATATAAGGAATATGTGTTTTCAGCAGTTTACAATCAGTTTTAAGATGTTTTTCAAGATACTTTATTAGGGTTCCCACCAACAAGTGAAGTAGATATAATGATTGATCTTATTTTGGGGACCAATCATATTTCCATTATAGCTTATTAGATGTAACCGACAAAATTAAATGAATTGACGGTTAAACTGAAAGTGATTAAAATAAAATGGTTCATTCGTCCAAATATATGTTCTTAGGTTGAACCAAGGTTGTTTTTTAAAGAGACTGATGGAAATCATCCACTTTTTATCAATTATATTATGTTTAATCGTGTTACAATAAACAATAAGTGTCTATGTCAACTCTATGATGATATATTCTATTATTTTAAGGGATATTAGTGGTTCTCTTAAATTTTCTTGTCACCATGATATCATCAAATGATGGTTCGTAAATAGGATATTCAAAAGACAAATTTTAGGAGTATATATTTTAATTAAAAATATGTGGTTATGCCTTTTGGTCTTTCAAATTCACTTGTATTCAATATGGAATTTATTAATTATATATTTCAAAGGTATTTGTAATATTTAATTTTTGTGTTTTTGGATGACCTATTAGTGTATTCAGGGAAGAGGGAAGATCATGAAAAACAATTGGTGAAAATGTTGGGAATCATGGAGGGATCATCTATTTTATTCCAAATTATTAAAGTGTGATTTTTTGATGCGGGAGGTGAATTTAAATGGATATTTAATCTCTAAAGGGGGTTTTTTTTGGATTTAGAAAAGATAATGACTTATATATCATGGAAACTGATAATTAATGTCTTTTAGATACACATTTTCCTAGGATTTTACCTGATATTATTCTTACATTGTTTCTGAATTTTCATGTCAGACCTTACTTATGATATCTTTAACAAAGAAAAAATTTCCATTCCAATAGAATGAGGAATGTAAGTTGCCATTTTAAGAACATAAATTTCTCCCTATATCAGAACCAATATTCATTTTTACCAAAATTAGTTCAAGGCTATGTGGTGTATTTTGATGCTTTGGGATTTTTGATTGGATGCGTTCTTATAAAGGGAGAACATGTTGCTGCTTATGGCTCGGGAATGTTATGATTTCATGAGAAAAAATACCCAAAAAATGATTTAGAAGGAGTTTCCACATCCCATGATTTGGAAATATGAATTCATTACCTATTTCATGAGCAATATACTATTTTTTCGGAAAATAAGACCTTGAAACATATATTTTAAAAACATATTTGAATATGTGAAAAATAATATGGATGGAGAATCTCTGAATATTTGACATTGACATTGAGTATGGTTTATCATTACCATATAGATGGAATTCTGAATGGATGATGAAATCACTGGATGATGTGCATTAGTATCATGTAAAATATTTTTGGTGACTAATTAAAGGATAAAAAACCATTAGTTGAGTTATTTCATAACAAAAATATATCAACCCTAAAAATGTATGTATCCTCCTGAATAATTTTATGGTAGTCCTTGTGGTTCTCAACTTTTCTATGTGGAACCAGGTGAAACATCACATGTTGGTATGATCCTTTTCTGAGAGACAAAATAGAAGATTCAGTTGATTAAGAAAATGATGGAGATATCTCAGAGTAATCATAAATCATATGCATATTACCATTGAAACGCATTTTCAATCTATGTAAGTGATCATTTATTATTGAGAATCTCTCCAAGGGTTTTTCATCATTGATTTGGAAAGCATTCCATGTTATCACCTTGATACATAGGTCCCTTAGAGACACATGAATGGGTTGCTGATGTGGAATATTTATTTTCCTTACCAACATAGTTTGATGTGGTTAATATAGTGTTTCATGTATCTCTATTAAAAAAGTATCATATTGATCCAAACCATATGATTGAATGGTAACAAATTGACCTTGAGAAAGGTTCTTCCGTATTTAATATTCTGATATAGATTACAGATAGGAAAGAGAAATTATTTCATTGGAAGAGCATTGGTCTTGTGCAGGTTTCATGGAAACCTGGTCAAATTTAGGAGGATACATGGGAATATGAGAATGGAATGGTCATGTAAAGTAGTGAAATATTTTTGTGAAATTCTAGTTTTTTAATTTCTCAGGATGGAAAAACTAATGATTAGGAGAATCTACCACTCCTTATTTTATGTAAATAATCAATTATTTATAATTTTTAAGTATGTAGTGTATTTTGGTAATGCATTTGAGGGTTTAGAAGAATTTGGAAATATTTTTTTTGGATATTACAATGTTTTACGATTTTAGATTTGTATGTAAAGTCTATGAAACTAAAATAAAACATCGTGCAAAGAGAGGAAGTGAGCTCTGGGTGGGCACACGATATGGTTAATAATTTATCTAAACTATGTGACCAATTTGGATTGAGTGTAAAATATGGGAAATAGGGGAAAAATTGTTTGGAACAAGATTTTTCAAACATTGTGTGCTAATTGGGTGAAGGGTGTTGAGTGATCGTGGTTGTCTCATGGTTTAGTTATTTTTTAATATAAAATGGTTTTTCATATTCCCAATGTTTGTGGACACATTATCCTTCGATTCGGGAGAAATCTGTTGGCAAATTTTGGTTCCTTGAAGGCCATATTCCAAGTTAAGTCTCTTTTCTTGGGGTATTATATTATATATATGCTTATTCCACATCATGGATTCAGAGATCTAGTCTATTGGGAATAGATCTATAATATTTTACTCTAATAATGATTTTCTATAACTATTTGGATGTTAGGTAACATGATAAAAGTTGTGTTTTTGGAGAGTAAACATGGTTTTGTTGAAGAATATGTGTCATTATTTGATTTCTCCATAATTTATTAGTTATCTTTTAATAACCCGTGTTTTGCTGTTAAAGACTTTGGAATATTCTTGATGATATTTCAGAGCAGCGCCTTCAGACAACGTGCAATTCGGAGCCCCGGAGTGGCCGGAATTAAATTTTCAGTGCATTCACATTGGAAACACTAAATAAATGGGATAACTACTAAACGGATTTCTGGATCAGAGATCCGAGTCTTTGGATGGGTCCGGAATGGGGTGTTTACCCTAGGAACAACATAAAACGTGTCAGCACGAGACGTTTCGACCCCTCGTTTGCTTTCGTAACGTTAAACGGATAAATTAATTAATTAATTTATTCATTTAATGGTGAAACGCTAGTATCTATTAAATGGTGGCT
The DNA here is from genome assembly GCA_963277665.1 of Viscum album. NCBI lineage: Eukaryota > Viridiplantae > Streptophyta > Magnoliopsida > Santalales > Viscaceae > Viscum > Viscum album. The sequence continues at coordinate 178,020,775 of OY728164.1, forward strand.
CAGATTGGAAAACTGAGGGCACCGTTAAGTTTGGAGCATGCCGTTTACCCTAGGAGGGGTATTAGTTTCGCGGGCGTGGGCAGTTTGTGAAAAATGGCCGCAGGGGTGTTTACGTAATTTAGCGGCTTCAGACGTTAAATTTTATAACTTTTGAACGGGGTCTTGGATTAAAATTCTGAGACCGCCATTGTGCTCGAGAGGTGGTGTTTACCCTAGGGGAGGCTTAACCTCACCCCTACTAAGGGTTCGGGTTCGGACCGACGGGCGGGTGGTTATGCGTTTCTATTTAAACACTTAACTCACCCCTCCCTCTTCCTCTTCCTCACCTGGATAGCAGCAAGGAGGAACTCCTCCCTCTCCTCCTCCAGCTCCGGCGAAGCAGCTCCGGAAATGCGCGGCGCGGCGGCGGACTCCCCGTGAAGCTCTGGGCATCGCCCAAGAGGTATGAGGTTTTGGTTTCGTTTTAATTTCTGAACCCTATTTCAACCTCAATTATATGCATCGATTGTTGTTTGATCGTCGAATCAAATCCCATGGGTACGTAGTAGTATTTAGGAGCTATCTGACGCATCTTGCAGTTTCAATTATGGAGTTCTGAGGAACCTGCAATCAATCGCTAGAGATTGCCGGTTTTTGGAGGTGTTCTGGGGTTTTTTCGACGGGTTTTCTTTTTTCCATCGAGTTCCAGCAGCGGCGGATGGGGCTTCGGTAGCGGTCGGCTGGTAGCGGCGCTCAGCGGTGGTGGCGGTCGGCGGGGGTGCTCCTCAGCGCGGCGGCGCGACGGCCGACCTCGCCGGAACGGGACGGCGACCCGGGGTCGCGGCGCGACCCCGGCGGACAGGGTCCCACGAACCGCGGGTCTCTGCATGGGGGCAGCGAGACCGTCCGTCCGGGCCGGTCGGGCGGTGGCAGGCTGCGGCCAGCTGGCCGCGGCCGAACCGGGCGGGTCCGGCCCAATGGGGTTTCCCCCTTTTTAATTTATGACTCCCTTACCTTTCGATACGGACGTCCGTTTTGCACTCCGTCTACGGCGGCGCGGACCTGACGCAGAGCCGAAACTTTTGAGTTGGTTTCTGGAAATTTTAATTCCCGAAACGAGGGGCCGCGGAGGCACGCCTTGTCTTTATGTGGACGAGTGTTTTTCCGAGATTCTTGTTTCGGACGGCGCAGACGCGTCCGACGTCCGTTTAGGGCGCCATGAGCGGCGTTGGGACACTGGCGTCGGGGTGAACCTTTCCACGGTGGTTTCGGGCGCTGAAGCCAAAGTTGAGGCGTGCGCCCCACGGCCCGTCTTTCGAGCTGCGTGGAGCGTTTCACGCCGTTCTCACCGGGCGTCCATTCGGGGCATGCGAGCAGTCGATTCTGGATGTTTTTCTGAGGGGATTGCAATGGTGTAATCCGCCCGCCCTAATTCGGCACGATGGTGCGGGGCCCATGAGGGTCGTTTGGGCGTCGACGGTGATTTTCCATCTTTATCACTGAGCAACCATTTGGGGCAAGTGAATAGTCCATATTGTGTGATTTTTCGAGAGGATCGCAACGGTGCGATCTGTTCGTTGAGTTTCGGGACCAGGTTGCGGGTCCCATGAATCACTGCTCGTGTGCGGTGCGCTGGAATGTATCTTTTTTTCCGGATATCCATTGTACTCTAGTGAGTAGTGATTTTGACGTGTTTTCCCAAGGGGATCGCTTTGGTGCGATGCGCCCGCCTGTTTTTGGGGATGAGGCTCGGGATCACGGTGCGTCATTCGAGCGCGAGGCGGTGTTGGCAACTTTTCCGTTGGATATCTGTTTGAGGCGAGTAAGTATTATAACTCACGTGTTTTATCACAAATATTTCAATGGTGCGATCCGTTTGGCTGTGCGGAGCCTCTTGCGCAATCTTATTAAATGTGGAAGCATAGAAGGTGCTCTAGTTGTGGTTTGCCCTACCATTTTTGTAGCGTACCCTTGGTGTGTGATCGAGAACTCTTGGGAGAGTGAAATAAATGATTCAAAAGATGTGGTTCCTCATTCCTGGGCCTTTGAGGTGGAGTTGTTACGTCACGCCTTCGCGTTGATGCTAGGTGCCGTGTGCATGATAGCCTTTGGGATAGAATGAGGTATACTCTGCGAGTATACGGGAGCGCTTGGAGGTACGTGTGGTTTGTACCTAAGAACGTTTGTGTGATCAGTTGGGGTTGACATGGGGCCACATGTCGTATGGACCCCATGTGCATTCCATGTTCTGCTTTGCGTACTTTGACCTCTCGCGATGTAGAGGGTCCCTCAGTGTGTTTGTTTGACCAGCATGGTGGATTTTCTCCCCTGGCTCTGTGCTCATTTGTTGACCCGCAAGGTTGATTGGTCTCCCCTGGTTTCATTCTCAATGGATCGGCCAGTAGCGGTGCTAGTGGAACCCCGTGATGGAACAGGCGCTAAACCTCTTTTGGGAGAGTTGTTCTAGAGTTGGGTGGTTGCATGATACCCACTCCATGTTCAGTTGGCTAGTGTTGTACCCTCCAGTGGAGATGGCCAGAGCAGTTCTGAGTTTTACCCTTCAGCGGGGCTGGGTAGTGGGTTACTCATCGGCTTCTAGGGTCTACCCTCTAGCAGAGACTGGGCAGTGGGTCAGCCGACACTCTTAGGGTCTACCCTCCAGCACAGCCTGGGTAGTGGGTCACTCGACGCACTTAGGGTCTACCCTCCAGCACAGACTAGGCAGTGGGTCACCCAACGACCTCTTAGGGTCTACCCTCCAGTAGAGACTGGGTAGTGGGTCACCTGATGATGTATTAAGGTCTACCCTCCAGCAGTGCTGTGCAATGGGTCGCCTGATGATATATTAAGGTCAACCCTCCAGCGGGGATGGGCAGTGGGTCGCCTGATGATGTATTAAGGTCTACCCTCCAGCGGGGCTGGGTAGTGGGTCGCCTGATGATGTATTAAGGTCTACCCTCCACCGGGGCTGGGCAATGGGTCTCCTGATGATTTATTAAGGTATACCCTCTAGCGGGGCTAGGTAGTGGGTCGCCTGATGATGTATTAAGTTCTACCCTCCAGCGGGCCAGGATGTGGGTCGCCTGATGATGTATTAAGGTATACCCTCCAGCGGGGCTGGGTAGTGGCTCGCCTGATGATGTATTAGGGTTTACCCTCCAACAGGCCTGGGTAGTGGGTCACCCGATATCTTGTTATGAATTACCCTCCAGTAGGGCTGGGTAGTGGGACACCTGTCAGCATTCTAGACTCATTCCTTTCTACTAGTCTAGTCTGTGGCTTTCCTCCATGATTACCTAAGCGGGACCCCTGGTTACGGGTCAGTGTTGTGACGACCTTGACTTTGAGAAGACCTCTCAACTATGGGGAAATGACAAGGTGGGGTTTGAATTTCCCTAGAACTCCCAAGTATGAGGGGCACTTTCCCCACTGAGACGCGTTCTTGTGACGCGATCTAAAACCGTGCGGGCGAGTCAGTGACGCCCAAAGCGTATAGTGTCGAAGTCTGGTGATTGATCCCCTTGGCTTGTGGTTCGGGGAAGATGTGCGGGATGCTGGGCATCGATGATGGTGTTACTTCTGGGACTGTTGGCGACTCGTTTTCTTGGGATGAGCTATGGGATGAAGATCCCCTTATGACCTTGTTCGGGCTTCTTGTTGAGCATATGACATTGTATATACCTTTTTCTAGTACCCACTTCTTGGGTTTAGTTACTCTCCTTCCAGGAGAGGCGAAGATGCACGGGGTATGACACGTGCTATCCGTGTCAAGCTTCTCATGGTTGGACAAGTCTACTCTCCTACTATAGGTAGCGATGACTCGATGGGAAGTTCATCTTCTCACCATTTCCAGATCCTTGTGTTTGGACAAGTCTACTTTCATTCCTCTTATTGGGTTGAGCATGACTCTTTACTGTACTCCTTACTGCCTTTCAGTTGTAGTCCGTTACTTTTCCTGGTTCGCTCTACTACTCACCCTTCGGTACCTCCTTTGTTGCTCCCTTGAGCCTTTGGGGTATCCTACTGAGTATTTTTATACTCACCCCTGATTGGGCTTTGCTCGCACTTGGTGTGCCCTTGCAGATGACGGACAGGTTGGTCGTGACATCGTAGGAGTGCATGTGTTTGGGAGTTTGGACCATGCGTGGTGGTCGTGGACGGGTTTTTGGTGGGAGACTCGTCAACTGCTTCTTTTGGATTACCTCTTTCTGGGTTGTGGCACCTTTTTGGTTGGGTGCATGTTTTGCCACTTTTTCTTTCAGTTTGTACTTTGTACTGTTTAGAGGTCGATGCACTTTGTGGTTTATATATAGAAGTTTCCCTTCTCTTTACTTGTATTTTATTTTACTATGCACTTTTGCATTGAGTGTGATGCGTGTGTGTGTACAGGTTCTTAGGCAAAGGCGTCCCCGAGTTGTTGTGCCTTCGGCGCTGGTCGCCAGCCCCTGGCCTATGGGGGTGGGCTTGGGGTAGTTTCGGCTCGAGCCCGGGTAGGGTCGGGTTGTGACAAAGTGGTATCAGAGGTGGTTCGTTCCTTGGGACGTTGTGCAGACGTCCCTAAAAGAGGAATTGGTTGGGATTTAGGGCAACAGTGTTAACGTGTCTTGAGAGAGGCTATCAGGCTAGGGAGTCCAGTGATAGTGCGGCTGCCAACGTATCCATTTACCATGACCTTGATAACCCTCTTATCAACTCGGCACGCTGAGACCCTTATTGCAGGGAAAAAAATTTCTTGTGCATCACATAGGACTGAGTCTTGACTTTCCATATTGAGTAAGCTCCCCATCGTTGTTGTTGTTGGTATATACATTATGCTCATCTGACCGCGGAACTCCTTGATAATATTCAGGATGTCTCCGCGAGGACAACCTGCCAGGATACCAGCATTGGTGTGTGACAACGACCTTCTGAGCTACGAGGCCACAGTCCAGGACCCATCATGCGAGCCACCTTTCTCCGGGTGGGCCGGTAGCAGCACCCCGACCTGTTGAGCAGCAGATAGCTTTAGTAGAGCAGATGGGGCTTGGGCGCAGGTAGAGCGTGCTCCGTGAGTTCTAGCGAGAGAGACCGCTAAGGATCAATGGTGAGCCAGACCATCAGGCAGTAGAGGGTTGGCTAGAGACAGTGGTTAGTCACTTCAGGCTTGTACAGACGCCGACAGATCAGAGAGTGGCTTTGGAAGCCATCTTTTTCTGTGGATCAGCTTGGCGTTGGTGGATTCTGGTGACTCAGCTTCTTGACGAGTCATCGCTTTCGTGGTGCGACTTTTAGTTGTTGTTTCGTGAGGAGTTTTCCCCTCCAGCTTGCACTCTGTTCGGATTCCGGAGCTCCTGCAGTTTCAGTTGGGAGGGATGACGGTGGCCGAGTACGCAGCTAGATTTGCAGACCGTGCACTCTTTTACTCGGATTTGGTCTGTGACGAAAACATCTGAGCGTGGAGGTTTGATCAGGGTCTCCACCGAGAGATCCGTTCTGTCATAGTACCCATTGACATTTCCACATATTTCGGGTTGCTACAGCAGGAATTGTTGACAGAGGGATTCCTGTCACGTTTTACGGTTAGGAGTGGCTATGAGCATGACGGAACCGAGATGTCTGCCATAGCTAGAAGGCACCAGATGACATTACCTCGATGCAGGTGGCCTTCCCACTGTCGGTTTCGGAGACATGGTCACATACCACTGTGGAGAAAAGGCGCAGGGCCTCAGCTAAGGATGCCCTTCTATGAGTGGATGTCGGGCCATGGTCATACACCACAATGGCACCAGGGTAGCCCAGAGAGCGCCAGTGTTATGCTTGCGATGGACGAGGTCACCTAGCACGAGACTGCCCGACCTGAGTTGCTGAGAGCTTCGGGCAGGCAGCAAGCGCACCACCACGGCAGTGGTAGCGCCGTGATCGGAGTAGCGCCCAGAGAGGTGGTGCTAGAAGAGGATCAAGAGGAGTTGGATGTGGGGGACGACATTACGAGGTCTTCCCATCACCACTAGGCGGTCCACGTCAGGCTCCGGGAGCTGACGGTTGGGACCACAGACAACCGCAAGCTTTGGATTTCTATGATCCTGCAGAGCATGGGATGGTGAGAGGTACCCCTTGAGACTCTTCTACTTTTTGCAGTAGAATTGTTAGGCTCTGTGTGTGAAAGGATTTTCTCCCTGCTCATTGTTTGAGGTGTTACCAGGGTGACGCAGGGCATTTGGTGTAACCCTGTGTTGGTAAGGAAAAAGGCGTGAGACATTTTCCTTTAGTCGATGTTGTTGACTCCTTCGCTTACGAACTAGTAAGAGATTCATGATTCCGAGACATCGACTGTGAAATCTCGCGTGACCAGATATCCTTGGGTTCTTCACCATATGGATATTCTGAAGGAGGGAATCACCGGGCCTTGTCCCATTCCCAAGCGGTGATTCCTATCGCGGCGTGCGACGTAGAGGTTTGACTGGGGAGGTGAGCTACCCCTGAGAGTCTTCGGGCCGTTTGAGACCGTGAAAAGGGATGGAGAGGTTCCCTACCGCCTTTCCCTAACCCCAATGTCTTGAGTGGGTGCACGACGTCTCCCACGTGACTCACCCAAGAAAGAGTGTGCATGCTCCTATGCACGACATCGGCAGGGTCCGACCTTGTGTGAATGGATCAATCCTTTGGTCCATGTGCGGTGACGCAGATCTGTGTGTGGGTTCTTTTTGGTATGGATAATCCAAGAGTGGGCTTAGTACCCTGTGGTGCTCCCTCGTTTTTCTTTTCGGGGACGAAAAGATTGAAGGAGGGAATGATGTTTGAACCTAGGTTTTTCTATTAAAGACTTTGGAATATTCTTGATGATATTCCAGAGAAGCGACTTTAGACGTTGTGCGATTCCGAGCCCCAGAGTGGCCGGAATTAAATTTTCAGTGCGTTCACACTGGAAATGCTAAATAAATGGGATAACTCCTAAACAGAGTTCCGGATCAGATACCTGAGTGTACGGATGGGTCCGGAATGGGGTGTTTACCCTAGGAACGACATGAAACGTGTCGGCACGGGACGTTGGGACCCCTCGCTCACTTTCGGAACGTTAAACGGATAAATTAATTAATTAATTTATTTTCTTAATGGGGAAACGCTAGTATCTCTTAAACGATGGCTCGAATTGGAAAACTGAGGGCACCGTTGAGTTTGGGGCGTGCCGTTTACCCTAGTAAGGGTATAAGATTCGCGGGCGCGGGCCGTTTCTGAAAAATGGCCGCAGGGGCGTTTCCTTAATTTAGCGGCTTCGGATGTTAAATTTTATAACTTTTGAATAGGGTCTCAGATTAAAATTCTGAGACCGCCTTTGTTCTCGGGAGGGGGTGTTTACCCTAAGGGAGGCTTAACCTCGACCCTACTGAGGGTTCAGGTTCAGACCGACCGGCGGGTGGTTAAGCGTTTCTATTTAAACGCTTAACTCACCCCCTCCATATTCCTCTTCCTCTCCTGGATAGCAGCAATGAGGAAATTCTCCCTATCCTCCACCAGCTTCGGAAAAGTAGCTCCGGCAAGGCGCGGCGCGGCAGCGGACTCCCCGTGAAGCACCGGGCATCGCCCAAGATGTAGGAGGTTTTGGTTACGTTTTAATTTCCGAACCCTATTTCAACCTCAAATATACGTGTCGATTGTTATTTGATCGTCGAATCAAATCCCATGGGTACGTAGTAGTTTTTAGGAGCTATCTGACACATCTTGTGGTTTCGATTGTGGAGTTCTGAGGAACCCGCAATCATTCGCCGAAGATTGCCCATTTTTGGAGGTGTTCTGGGGTTTTTCCGGCGAGTTCCAGCGGCGGCGGTAGGGGCTTCGGCGGAAGTCGGCTGGCGGCGGCGCTTCTCAGCATGGTGGCGCGGCGGCCGAGCTCGCCGGAACGGGGCGACGACCTGGGGTCGCGGCGCGACCTCGACGGACAGAGACCCTCGAACCTCGGGTCTCCGCGTGGGGGCAGTGAGACCGGCCATCCAGGCCGGTTGGGTGACGGCAGGCCACGGCCAACTGGCCACGGCGAAGTGAGCCGGGCCCGGGGCCGGGCCGCGGGCCGGCTGGGGGCGGACCGGCTGGACCGGGCCGGTCCGGCCCAAGGGGGTTTCCCCCCTTTTAATTTCTGACGCCCGTAGCTTTCGATACGGACGTTCGTTTTTCGCGTCGTCTGCGGTGGCGCAGACCTGACACAGAGTTAGACATTTTGAGTTAGTTTTGGGAAATATTAATTCCCAAAACGAGGGGCCACGGAGGAGCGACGTGTCTTTATGTGGACGAGTGTTTTTCCGATATTATTGTTTTGGACAGCGCGGACGTGCCCGACGTCCATTTTGGGCGCCGTCAGCGGCGTTGGGACCCTGGCGTCGGGGAAAAGCTTTCCATGGTGGTTTTGGGTGCTGATGATGGAGGTGAGGCGTGGGCCCCACAACTCGTCTTTCGAGCTGCGTGCAGCGTTTCACGCCTTTCTCACCGGTCGTCCGTTCGGGGCAAGCGAGCAGTCGATTCTGGATGTTTTTCCGAGGGGATTGCAATGGAGCAATCCACCCGCCCTAATTCGGCATGATGGTGCGGGGCCCATGTGGGCCGTTTTGGTGTCGACGGTGATTTACCATCTTTATCACCGGGTGACCGTTTTGGACAAGTGAATAGTCCATCTTGTGTGCTTTTTTGAGAGGATCACAACGGTTTGATCCATTCGTTGAGTTTAAAGACCGGTTTGTGGGTCCCACGAAGCACCGCTCGTTTGCGGTGCACTAGAACATATCTTTTTCTCCAGATAGCCATTGCACTCAATTGAGTAGTGCTTTTGACGTGTTTTCCCGAGGAGATCACATTGGTGCGATGCACCTGACTGTCTTCGAGGCTGAGGCTCGGGATCACGGGGTGCCATTCGTGCATGAGGCAGTGTTGGCGACTTTTCCGTCAGATATACATTTGAGGCGAGTAAGTTGTCTAACACGCGTGTTTTTCCATGAGGATTTCAACGGTGCGATCCATTTGGCTGTGCGGAGCCTCTTGCGCGATTTTATTAAATGTGGAAGTATGGAAGGTTCTCTAGTGGTGGTTCTCCCTACCTTGTTTGTAGCGGACCCTTGGCGTGTGATCACACACTCTTAGGAGAGTCATATAAATGATTCACATGATGTGGTTGGTTGTGCCTGGGACTTTGAGGTGGAGTTGTTATGTCACGCCTTCGTGTTGACGCTGGGTGCTGTGTACACGATAGCCTTTGGGCTAGAACGAGGTATACTATGGGAGTATACGAGAGTGCTTGGAGGTACGTGTGGTTTGTACCTGAGAACGTTTGTGCACTAAGTTGGGTTGACGTGGGGCCACACATCGTGTGGGCCCCATGTTCGTGCAGTGTTCTGATTTGCGTACTTTGACCTCTCATGACGTAGAGGGTCCCTCGGTGTGTTTGTTTGACCAACAGGGTGGAGTTTTTCCCCTGGCTCTTTTCTCGTTTGTTGACATGTAGGGTTGAGTGGTCTCCCCTAGTTTCGTTCTCTATAGATCGACCAGTAGTGGTGCTAGTGGCACCCTGTGATGGAAGAGGTGTTGAACCACTTTTGGGAGAGTTGTTCTGGAGTTGGGTGGTTGTGGGATACCCACTCCGTGTTCGGGTGGGAAGTGTCGTACCCTCCAGTGGAGATGGCCAGAGCAGTTCCGAGTTTTACCTTCCATCGGGGCTGGGAAGTGGGTTACTCGTCGGCTTCTAAGGTCTACCCTCCAGCAGAGACCAGGCAGTGGGTCACCCGACGCTCTTAGGGTCTACCCTCCAGTAGAGACTGGGCAGTGGGTCACCCGACGCACTTAGGGTCTACCATCTAGTAGAGATTGGGCAGTGGGTCACCCGATGACCTCTTAGGGTCTACCCTCCAGTAGAGACTGGACAGTGGGTCGCCTGATGATGTATTATGGTCTACCCTTTAATGGGGTAGGGCAGTGGGTCTCCTGATGATGTATTAAGGTCTACCCTACAGCAGGGCTGGGCAGTGGGTCGCCTGTTGATGTATTAAGGTCTACCCTCCAGTGGGGCTGGGCAGTGGGTAGCCTGATGATGTATTAAGGTCTACCCTCCAGTGGGGCTGGGCAGTGGGTCGCCTGATGATGTATTAAGGTCTACCCTCCAACGGGGCTGGTCAGTGGGTCTCCTGATGATGTATTAAGGTCTACCCTATAGCGGGGCTGGGTAGTGGTTCGCCTGATGATGTATTAGGGTTTACCCTCCAGCAGGGCTGGGCAGTGGGTCACCCGATATCTTGTTATGAATTACCCTCTAGCTGGGCTCGGCAGTGGGACACCTATCAGCATTCCATACTCAGTCCTTTATACTAGGCTAGTCTATGGCTTTCCTTCGTGATTACCGGAGCGGGACCCCTGGTTACGGGTCAGTGTTGTGACGACCTTGACTTTGAGAAGACCTCTCGACTGCGGGGCAGTGACGAGGTGTTGGTTTACTTTCCCTAAAACTCCCAAGTATGAGGGGCACTTTCCCCACTGGGACACGTTCATTTGACGAGATCTAAAACCGTGTGGGTGATTCAGTGACACCCAAAGCGAATAGTGTCGAAGTGCGGTGATTGAGCCCCTTGGCTTGCGGTTCAGGGTAGACGTGCGGGATGCTGGTCATCGATGATGGTGTTACTTCTGGGACTGTTGGTGACTCGTTTTCTTCGGATGAGCTACGGGATGAGGATCCCCTTATGACCTTGTTAAGGCTTCCTATTGAGCATATGGACTTGTATATACCTTGTTCTAGTACCCACTTCTTGGGTTTGGTTAGTCTCCTTCCAGGAGAGGTGATGACGCGCAAGGTATTCCATTTGCTTTCCGTGTCTAGCTTCTCATGGTTGGAAGAGTCTACTCTCCTACTATAGGCAGTGAAGACTCGATGGGAAGTTATTCTTCTCACCATTTCCATCTCCTTGTGTTTGGTCTAGTCTACATTCATTCCTCTTATTGGGTTGAGATGGAATCATTACTGTACTCCTTAATGCCTTTCAGTTGTACTCCTTTACTTTTCCTTGTTCGCTCTACTGCTCACCCTTCAGTACCTCCTTTGTTGCTCCCTTGAGCCTTTGGGGTATCCTACTACGTATTTTTATACTCACCCCTTCTTGGGATTTTCCCACACTTGGTATGCCCTTGCAGACGACGGACAGGTTGGTCGTGACTTCGGTGGAGCGCAGGAGTTCGGGAGCTTGGAGCGTGTGCGGCGGTCGTGGCCAGGTTTTAGGTGGGAGACCCGTTAGCTGCTTCTTTTTTTTTACCTGTCGACGGGTTGTGTAACCTTTTTGATTGGGGCGTGTTTTTCCCCTTTTCATTTCAGTTTTCACTTTGAACTGTTTAGAGGTCGATGCACTTTGTGGTTTATATATAGCAGTTTCCCTTCTCTTTACTTGTCTTTCCTTTTACTCTGCTCTTTTGCATTGAGTGTGCTGCATGTGTGTGTACAGGTTCTTAAGAAAAGGCCTCCCTGATTTGTTGTGCCTTCGGCACTGGTTGCCAGCCCCTGTCCTATGGAGGCGGGCATGGGGTAGTTGTAGCTCGAGCCCGGGTAGGGTCGGGTCGTGACATAGCTAGCTGCACTCTTGAATCCTCTTATTATAACATGAGGGATAAATTTCAAATAGATTGTGTTACCTAAAAATGACTTTGAATTTTTTTTGATATTATTGATGGAAACCCTCTTTGGTGTTGTTTTATGGATTTTTGAATATTAGGTGTTTTACTAGAAATTGAAATTGGGAACTTGATTTTGAAGTGATGATTTTAAAATGGCTGATTGGTTTTGATGAATTTAAAACTGGTTATAAATGTTTTTCAAAAGGTTTTTGTTTTATGGAAATGTTTTGGAACAATTCTTTATCATGGTATTTCACATTAATAGTTGTGCATGAATTTAGTAGGATGTATAATGGTCATGATGTAAAACCATCCGAGGTACAGTGTATGGATGTGAAGTTCCCTCCATCACTGGTAAAAACAAGATTTTTTGGTCGAGTATGTGTGTGTGAAATTACCAAATAGAATGGATAATGAAATAAATTTGTTTTTTAGAAGTGATCGAATGACTTTTCTGGTTACACCGCTTAGAATGGTTTTGGTTTACAATTTTTTTTTGTTAATGAACTATTTTACTTAGTTATAGTTTGGCTTGATATAAATTGGTAAGAATAGTTTTATAATAATAGTATTATATAAATATATATATATATATATGCTAACATGTTCAGTCCTATTGCTGTAGGTAGGGATGTTATTTGGGGGAAATCTACCGAGATTCATTACTCACTAGCTACATGGGAACTATTATGAAATTTAAAATATTTTTTATTATGACACAATTAAAGAGGAGGTACCAATTTTTGTGAGTGTTGGTTTATTATACATTGGAATGGATAATGGAGTCGGAGCGTGGAACTTTTTTGGAGTTTCCTCGTCAGTGTTCTTGGAGTATTTTAATATTTATTGGTATTGTCTTCCACTTTATATTTGATGTTAACATTTGTTTCCTCTTGGTACTCTGACATAGTTTAGTTGATTTGGTATAAAATTTGATTATTCATCATTTACTTGTTTTTTGGAAACTATATTTTTGGTTTTCATTGTTTTATTTTGAATGGTAAAATTTTCCACAAACCGTATTGAAGGCCATTGCATTTTTTTCTAGACTATGGTATCTTGAGGATGTCACCTATGACAATGTAGCAATTCCTTCTTAACTTAAGACAATGATGAGGGTAGGGATATTGAACATGTTGAATGATGATACCCCCTGATGTTATATATTATTGTTTCTAAAATGAAAGACATTCATGAAAAAAGGAGACTTTGAGGGCTCTGTCTAACTTTAAGCCTTACCATTTTGGTTAATTAGGTGGATAAATAATTAGTTGAAGTCACAATTATTGGGATCTATTGCAACCTAGGAATGACATGCCTACAAATATATCAAAAAAATATCCAAGATATTATCAATGTATCAATAAATTAAAGACTAATGGGGAAGTCCACCACTAATTCTTTAGCTATTATTTGTTGACAATATAGATAATAATTTATAATGTAAAATAGGGAGAGATCCAATCAATAAAGGTGTTCAGTAGTTCCTTAATAAAATAAATATGGATTCATGAATGGAATCTATATCCTTGATGATTGAAATTTTGATGGAAATCCTTTATCAAGGATAAACTATGAATCAAACTCATTTGATTTAATATGATATGTATTTAGGATCACATCCCTTATAAGACTACCATATGAAAGGATGAGACACCTCATTTTGTATGGTAAACATTGTGAAGTAATACCCGTATCAAACATATTATAAATTTTTTTGATAATTAATAATTCCAACTACTTAAAATCATGTTTGGATAGATGGAATAGTATATAATACAATGAATAATCATGGTACACTAGAATTTCTCCATTTAAAATAATCTAGAAGTCATACTAGCCAATAATTCCTGACCACCATACCAGAATATTTATATTAGTAGTGGGAGTAATTCCATCTACCAATACATTAATCCAAACAATTGATTGAGGATATGGTAACACTTTATATCATGTATAATTAGTTAAATAATGATCAAGTGGTAATCACCCATTAAAAGGATTATAATTACTTAGAAAAATTACCATGGGTCTCTCTAGAACATAGAGACGTAGTTGGGATAGTTTTTATAAAAGATAATTGAGTATCAACATGGAATATTTATGAGATGAAAAGTGTTAGGAAAATATAATGTGAGATCTATCACCTTAAATGTTTAATAGTACTATCAGAGATAAATATGTATAGGTCAATTTAGTTGGAGTAAAATAGGGAACGTATCATCTCATGTCGGTATGGGTTGAACATTTTATTTGCTTTCGAATTTTGAATTATGGTAGTGATTAGATTTTGAACTCCTATTTCAAAATGACCTTAAATGGTTTGAAACATTTAAAATAAGTGTTTTGGGATTGGGAAATATCTCATTTTAATAACTGGAGTAACATGAGTGTTCTGATAATATCATGGGTTCATAGTTCCACAACATGTAGCAACTGACCAAATTCTACTAGGACAACGATTCGAAGGAGGATAGACTGGAAGCCTTGCTATCTATAATGATCCATTGAATGGTTTTTGGGGGTTTTAAGAGGAATAATTACAATTATCAAACTCATATTTTTAAAGGGTAATCCCATTCCTCATTTTCAATGGTCACAAAATCCATTAGTTTGAGTTGCCTCCCCTCCATCACCCTTTTAGGATGTTTTCCATGGAATTTCATAGTGTATTGAGAAGATTATTCAACTCTAGTGGCCTCCATTATTATCCAACATCATTATATTTAATTTTTATTACCTCTATATTATATTTCATTGATTTTTAAATTAAATAATAGATGAATAATATCAATATGTTTGGGGTTTCATGTAGCTTATGTTGTAAATGTTCCGAGGCCACATATACATACCACTGCCCATCAATATGATGTAGGTATATCTCATCATAAAATTTATTAAGGTTTCAACTAAAATAAAATTAAATTAAATGTGGATATAATTAATTATGATGGGTTTTTGGATTGGTGTATGTCTGTATGTATGATGGGGGTGGTTGATAAACTTTTTCATGATGACCATTGATTATTGGATTCCTGTTTAATTAATAAAAATACTAATAAATTAATATAAATTGGTTAATTAGTTATAAAAGATTGAATTAACGAGTCAGTGATGTTAAATATGAGTTAGGGACCCACATTTTTTGGCGGTGGCCTCATTTGTAGGGGATAGCTTATTTCATCCTTGTCGAGTCTAAAGGATGATATTGGTCTTAGAGTTAAATTTCTTTGGATTTAAAATTATTTTTTTGTATTTTGTACATGTCCTATGGATTTTTCTCTTTTTTTTGTGTCATGTGTTATGTAGTCTTGGAAATCAATTTGATGACCATTATTTAATAAAGAATTGTATTCTATATAATAAGAATTATTATACTATAAAATGATCCATTGATATATGATCCCTTGGGACTGACATGAATTCCTTGGCCACCAATGGCTAGGTCTATGACCATGACATTGTATTTTTTAGAAACTAAGACCCCTGTGGGTGTGATTTGTATGTAAGATCTTAGGTCCTTAAAATACTGTTTTTTAAGTCTAAGTAAAGGATTACGACAATTTGAGGATGAGTTGACCGAGTAGGCCCTAGTGGACCCATGTGATAGATTGGTTCCTTCCAGAAAATCTTCATGAACCTATAGAAAGTGTTACTTTCACCTATTTAATGTGATTACATATGTATTTTAACCTATGGTAGATTATTTAAGGGCCAGTGGTTGACCAGGTTAGTTTGACCTAGGAGATGGGGTGGGCTATGAGATTTCTCTCTAGACTCTTACTCAGGTGGCTTGACCTTGAGTTTTATGAGGTTATACTATGTACATCCTAGAAAAGGAATTCAATCACATCCCATGATGGGTTTTGATCCAAGATATGATATATTTAGTAAAGATCCATATGGCTGTGACACAAATTGTTTTGACTGAATAGAGTTCATGTTCAGATCCTTTGATGTGTGATGATTTAGGTGGACACAATTTGTTCAACAATGATTGACCAACCCGGATTAGGTGAATTGGGTTGATGATAGTGATGATGGGACAATCATTTAACCAAACCTTTTTCTTTTAATAAATCACTAGATCTGGAATATTCCCTTAGTTCTATTGGGATAGGTATGGAATACAACCAAAGGGAAATTTTGACATAGTATAAATATAAATACATGAGGGGAGGTCTATGATGCCTAATTAATAACCATTGAGGTCTTGTCTATGATGACTATAGAAAAATCCCTTACTTTATGTCTGTGATGCCAATATAAAATTCCCTAATGAAAGTCTATGATACTAAAGAAAAGTAACATATTGGAGGTATTTTATTCCACTTAAATGGAAACTATAGTCTTGGATATGAGATCCCTTCAGTTTCAAGAAGAGGAACAATGATTCCATATTTGAGCTTCCAGGGCTAGTGGGTCTATGGAAGGTGTTGTGTAGTATCCTGTAATATAGGGGGTAAATTCTAAGACCACTACCAATACGGATGCCGTATTCCTTAGGTTGCGATACTGGGTTTGAGCTTTCCCTTTTCCAGTATATTTTATATCGAGGTGAGTTTATCCACAAGGCTATGTTAATTTTATACTAGAGTGATACACCCCACTATTTTTTTTATTACGATTGGAACCATTATCAGGACATTTTTAGAGACACTCTGACAATGGATGAAGTCGGTATGGTCAATCAGGGTCACAGAAATGCAGGCCTATAGTGATTTATTTTTTTATTTACAAAATCTTTTTATTCATTCATATAATTACAGGTATATATATATTTATCGATACATTTCTCATATGCATAATACCACATACGTGGGTCCCTACTATGTTTTCTACTCACACCCTCCATGATCCACCATGGAACATGGGTACCTAATAAAAAATTCACATGGTTCTTGGTATAGGATAGAGTAGTGAAACAAGTTTGTCTTTATAGAGCATGAAAACCTAGTGTATATAGATCTTGATAAGGTGAGGCCATGTGAATAGGTCCCAATTTAATGTTTATTCCATGTTTATGTTGTATATGTGATCACGACCAATGGGTGATTTGTATTTTATACTGGTATGATGTGAATTCATTATTATAAAATATTTTTTTTCAATTTATTATATTCATATACTGATGTTGGTTTATTATACATGATGTTATTGATTTATCTATTTTTGCGCACTCTGATACATGAGGTACAATCTTCCCACAATTTTGTCTTCTATCCCATTGACATTTAAGAGCCATTTGCGTACGAGGAGGAATACATGAGGTCATTTGGATCCAATGGTCTAGTTAGTATTCAATTTTGGTTTGGAAGGGATGTCCAAATGTGGTATCCGACCTTTGTTTTATATTTTCCTAACATTTTGGATATGGTATTCATGTGATATCATCATCATCAACATTAAATGTTTTATTCTGAATAGGGGAACAATGGATGTTTTTGAGCTTGTGATATACCACTGGATGGTATATAATGAACATAATTTCTGATTGAAAATCCGTGTTACCTTTCGAATGGGATTAGTGTGATTTGTATTCACTGTTATAGTTATATTATTTCCACATTGAGTGATTTACATGGATTTTTGATGATTTTATTATTTATATTGATTTTTAACTCTTGAAGCATACTAGAAAGAGGTGTACCATGCATCACGGTAGACATATAATATTGACATGACTTGTAGGACTGATAAATTTATTTTAAATAACTTATTATTGAGGACCATCTCTTTCATGTGTCACTAATAGATTATATCTATGTTTCATGTATATGTGGTTGGTTTTATTATACATAACCGAACCGAAATTCCTATGTTTCATTATTATGGTTAGTTAGGTGGGTCTCTAGTTGGACGTTTTTTGAATGTGATGATGATGTAGTTTGTTACACATAGAAGGTGTGAATACATTAGTATAGTGGCCTATGAATTAGGTTCATGATGGAAAGATGGATTGGTATTGATTTTTGTATATGTTTTTAACATTAATGTGCTATTGAAAGTATATATTATTTTTACATATATTCTATAATTTAATTTTTATAAACTAAACCATTATATATGATTCATGGGATGTAGATCATTATAAGATGATAGAGATTGTATGGGTGTGACTTTGTGATATGACCTAATCATCCAGGGTGATTTATAATGTGAAAAAGATCAGAGAGGTTGGATGATCAAGGGGTGGGTGTTTGTTTTTCTCGCAATAGTTGGGATGAATACATGATACCCTAGAGTGGGTGTTTTTCACCTGATCTCCACTTGTATAGACCTTTGTGGGTTTTAGTTTATTTGCTAGTTGGTGTCCCTAGTGACCTTGTGGTGTTACTCAATCCATTAGTGACAGTATTTATTGTTCTATGTTAAAGGGAATACTGAGTAAGGACTTATCCATAGATCTAGAAATAATTAGTAACAATTGGGTAGATTCTTCAGGTTGAGATCACTATATGTGAGGTGCAAATAGGTGTGTGACTCATGCATGTGGATTCCTTGAGAATGATGCTATATGAGGGATAATCCCTGAAGATGTTGTTCATATTTAGTGTGAGGTACCATGTGTATATTATACCTCAAATGGTTTATGAGTAATAACACATAGGATTCCCAAATATTTTATAAGGAATGGATGATGAGTGGTGGTTTCTTCTGGTTTTGTGGAGTGTTTTTGAGGGAAGGATCATTAGGAATCCTAGACCTATGTATTTTGAATGTGTTCATGAGTGGTTTAATGATAGAAAATGGGTGGAAACATGTGGTTTTAAAATAGTGTCAGTTAGTTGGTAGTCATGTGATTTGACAAGAATAGGTTATGGACCGAATTTTAAAGATTTGTTTGAAGGGAACTCAGGTCAGATTAGACTAACATGAAATAGAAGCATGATCAGCTGATTTTTTATGTAGGCCTCCTTTTTGTGATTTCAGAATCACGGTTTCATTATACTAGTTCCTGAAATAGGTAAAAATAAGATAATATAACCCATATGTATTTATAATATTAAGGTACATTATATTATATATGCATTGTATTAGGTGAAATTAGAATCTGTGATGGCAATGTGCGAGACAAGGTGTGATGGGTTCTAATGGGATGTGTTTAATGTGTATTGAATGTACTGAAATGCATTATGTTGTGAAAACCATTTTTATATAATTACTGAGGAGTAGCATAAGAAAATACATATATTAGGGAGTAGTGATTCAAGTATTTTGGCGGTGATACCCTGTTTCTAAACTATGTTTTAGAAATCATTGTGGATGATGATGTTGTGAGCAAGGAAGGAGCACCAATTTTTTGTTTCATGCCAACACTCAATAATGAGTGAGTTTAAACATGTACGACCATTGTGTTTGGTGATAGTGTGGATATTAATTGTGAAAGCTAGGTTTTTTCCAATTGGATAAAAAAGGACACTCTAATGTTATGGGACATGCTATAGGTAGTAAAGGATGCATCCCCGATTAGGTAGGGTTGTGGTTTTGTGAGACCGACCAATGGATGTTCATTGTGTGATTATAATGCTAGTGATAAAATCAATTCAAATTTATCTACACTACTCGATTAATTCTTGGAATAGAATTATATGTTATAATAGATTATGTCTAATCATCTTATAATTTAGTGTGGTTGGATTGGCTGTTTTTTGATGTTTTAGTTGGAGTGGGGATACTATTATAGCTGGTAGATGTTTTAACTATGGAATTGTAATGAAACCTAATTATGGTATTCATTGGGAATATTTGAATGTTCATTTGGTTCTATCAAGATTAAATGCATCATGATAAGATATTTTGGTAAACCATTGATGGTGGATTTCAGAAAAATTTGAGGCAAATATGTTATATGTGATTAGTATTGTGTTCTCACGTTTAATCGGATAAAATAAGCTTAAAATGATATCAAGTACATCACTTTGGGTATCATAGGAATGTTTTGGGAATTGATAATGACATTATATGTAAATTCTAGTGTGGCCATAGGAAGGATGGATGATGGATTCACAACCATTTTGGAGCTTCATAGGAAGTGATATTGTACTAGTATTCAACCAGTATTATAGCCTATTTTTGGGTGTAGTGTGTCAAGAACCATGTTGGTCATATTTTTGGAAAAATGGGTATGGTTTTTTCATAAATTTAAGGTATTTTGAATCATTATTTACTTTTTATTCTATGTCCCATGCTGGGGGGAACTATAGACTTGGTGATTAGTTGGAAAATGAAACCATCATGTGTTATGGAGGATAGCCTTAAGAAATCACTTTTTTATTATATCAATGATTAATTATTAACATTATCTTGGAATCACCTTGGATGCAATTTTGTTCTTGATAATCACGTTTAGCTTTCAAGTATATAACACAATCAATTGAGTATGAAATGGTGGTTGATATTGGTATGGTGATGTGGTTGGATAACAACTAGGACATTTTAGGGACAAGAATAATTATTGTGGGGGAGGATGTATTATCCCAACACATCGTAGTATACATTTTACCCTTTCCAATTAGTAAAGAAACAAAAATAAAAACTCAAGTGTTCTCTGATACCACTTGAAAGCATCCCCTGATCTGTCACTATATCACATGACAGAAAGAGGTTGGTTATGAGGCATCTAATGTTCATTACATAATGGAAAAGGATTTCATCTAGTAGTGATGGTGTGATAAGTATTTCATGTAGACTATAAACCTTATTTATATTGTTACAACACCTCAAAAAATAAGAAATATAAATAATTGAATTAATATTTAATGTATAAATATTTGAAATAATATAATATAATGGGGAGAAATCAACAAATCCAACTAAATAATACAATAAATAATAAAGTAATACTGTAATGATGAGTTATAATGTAACTAAATGTATTGATATATGTATTATAAATAAAATACTAGTAGTCTCAGAAGACCCCATTCCCAAATCCCATGTCAGACTCATCACCAAACATCAACACATCCACCAATCAAACAATATACATAACTATCATTTTCCCTTGTCCATCCCCGTATCCATGAAATCATATCAGGTACAAAAATGTGGTAGAATATGGAATGAGTATAACTTAGTAGACCGAAAAAACTATTTCTATGCATAACATGTAAGATAATAAGTGTATAAATTATTTCTAAAAATAAGTGTATTAATTGATTAATAAGTTAAATTAATAAAACAGAAACCTTATTTAGAACAATGAAAAATCATATTTTAAAATATCTCACAACCATGAAAATCATAACCATATAAAAATGGTAAAACATAATCTTATTTGGGTATATGAAAAAATGTATATGGTCATGCCTAACATCCATGCCAACCATAGCCATAAAAAATAGTAAAACCTATCCTTAAAAAAAGTAATAAATCATATAAGTATTGGTCAAAACCACTATATATGTATTTCAGTAATTAATTAGGATCGATCTAGATATAAAATCATTTTAGTATTTATAAGGGTCATTATTGGTATTGATGAATTTGAATATTTAATCAATTTCAACACCAATATATAAGAATTTATGCTTTTGATCTGGGCCTTGTACGGTATATAATCATTTCATCATTGATTAAGTCCATGATTGGTATATAAGAATTTCAATAATTAATCAAGGCCAATCCAGGCATATAATAATTTCAGTATGTTGACTACAATAATTCCCCATATAATCATTATAACATTTATCACAACACAAGTTATAACAAGCAGGATATAAAAATATCTCATCGTCAATGTTTAATTATTAAATTACCTTTCATCATTCAATTATACATTTAATTTATAGTTTATTCACAACCAATAACATAATAATTATCTAAATAATTAGTTCCAACCATGGTGAGTCTATATTAAGAAATAAAAGAATCCATTATCTATCTAACCACCCATTAGGTCATTAAAAAATTCATTTAAAATCAAGGATTTGTTCAACCGAACTGTAGCCACATTCCAGGCCATTCACCAATTAGATCCAAATGGACTCCAGGGAAAAATTTCAATTTATCATTTAATATATTTTAGCACTTCATATTTTGGAAGAATTGTAATATTTTACATAATAGAAAATTATGAAACCATAGTGTTATAGTTTAGACACCCATACCTTTAACTACCCATCATCTAAAGATTACATTAGGAATCACCTAGAATAACGAGGTAGAAAATGAACAGAAAAAGGATCCAAGATCCTAACTTGACATGATCAAATCAAAAAATGACCATAGAAAAAGGATTACATTGAAATAGTATCACAGAAAATATGATAGATAAGAAAACTGAAGAAAAACCACTTCACTTTGATGATATCCTTGATCAGGATATCCCAAATCAAGATAGGCCTTCCAGAATAAACATGAAGCTTTTCTATATTTAATAGGAGGAAACAAAACATGAGTGAATGTGGTCATTCTTCTACATTAAACCCATTAAAGATAAGTTTGGTAAATTACATTATGGCTAATCTATTTACACGTAGAGTATTTTTATAGAGGGATACATAGGGAAACCCATCACCTTGGATTATTATTTATCCTAATAAAAAAAATTAAAAAACATGTTATATAAATACAAAATGGTAATTAACTTCATGACATGAATCAGTTCATGGATTTTAACCTTACACGAAAAGTATCTGGAGATAATTACATTGTTTGTATTAGATATACATGGAGTGTAGTTGTTCTATAGAGTGGTTTTATCCCACTCACACAAATTAAAATCAACAACCCCAATGCCTTCCCAATGATGGAAAAACCTTTTAAACATATTTCACTTATTTTTTTAGAATTATGTTAAGTCAAATAAACATGAATCCCAAAACATTAGGACATTATACCCATTAAAGGATCTCCATATCCAAACAAGACTCAGCCACCAATGCTCAAATGAAAAACACAAAGAGGGATTCACCTCGAAGAAGAAAATATCTTACATTTTAAAAAACATTATTGGAGAATGCACCGTTATATTTTTTTAACACTCCTGGTAATCCTACTTAAACATTAACTGTAGTAGTTAATTTTCAATTTTTTTACTTTTCATTTTGGAAAATTAGGTTGAACATATTACAAAAACATAGTTATTATAATTATAGTTATGGAACCAATCTTACCATGTTAAACATAATGATGTTTCAAAATTTAATTTAAAATGTAATCTCCCTAACCGTGTTGAAAAATAGTTTTTTTACAATTTAATTTTTCAAGCATAAGATAATGAAATATTAAAAATATTAATACTTATCAACATCTGATGGATTTATATTCATAAAAAGTGATATATAATATTTATATTTATTATTAATCATTCATTATTATATATTTTTTTAATTAATAAAAATTTATAGACCATGTTTATTATTCAATAAAATTAGGTTTTTGAAAAATATTTCGTTTTACGTCAAAAATTATTGAATTTATTTGTATCAGATGGATATTTAATAAATTTTTAATTCCACACACTACAATAAAATATTATCAATAGAATATTTTATATTTAGATACATATTTTCATTTTTTTTCCTAATGTAATATTTCAAAGGTAATATTTAAAATATTCATTCTATGGATTTTTTGGCCTAGTATACTCAATATCAATTTTAATCCTATGAAATTAGAATTATTGGTTCATGAAATATTTTTCATAAATTTTAATAATATATAATTAGTGATGTAACATAATTGAGTATTATACATTTGAATCTATGAAAAGGTTTATAATAAATTAATAGAATGATGTGCTAGTATGTACATTGTTAAAAAATCAATGTTTTATAATGATTTATTTGATTCATGATCTATGGTGTATTTTTTAATTTTTGTATTTTCTTTGAGCATTTAATTGTCCCCTAACACTCATAGAGTGGATTAATAAATCTATTCACTATTAGGAAATTTCATCACAATAAAAATATATTGAGAAGATTAATATAAGCATCATATGTGTTACCTATTTCTAATTTTTTTCAAAAAAAATAATTTAATTTCATATAATATATTATAGGGATTATAATTTATGATAAATAAAAATAATTATTTATTGAAATAATGGGATAAATATTTTTGTAGTAGGAATATATTATCCTAATTTTAGATGGGATACATCATTATATATTTAATTTCAAGATCTACCTTAAATATCTATTCTTAATGAATTATAGGAGAATAATAAGATATTATACAATCATTATATATATTCTACATCCTAAAATTTTTGAATTTTATCTATTTTATAGAATGTTAAAATGTATTTCTAGAATAATTACAAAGAAATTCACCTAATTATGATGATTTTTTCTCTATTAAACTTATCACTGATGAAAAGAGTATTTGTAGGCTCCAAATTAATATATATAGTTGAATTAGTGGGGTAGAAGTAACATATATATGGTTTGTGTGATATGGTAGTCATAATACCTTGTGTTTCGCTATGGGGATCCCCTATACTAATTGTGGAAAAGAATGATGGAAGTATGAGGGTGTTAATTTATTAAAGGGATAACAATCACATTACTATAAATAATATATATATATTATATTTTAGAGTAAGGACTAGTTTTATTGAATATAAGGAGATCAGTATTTTTAAAACATTTATATTCTCTCCACTTATCATCTTATAATTGTTACGATGGAGGTAATTCCAAAGGAAAAATTATTTATGAGTTATATATATATTATGAATTTTTGGTAATATATTTAGATTGACTAATGAAACCAATATTATTAAGGATATGATGATAAATTTATTAAAGTAATATCTCAAAACAATTAATGGTGGTATTCATATATGATATCTTGATATAATTTAAAACCAATGTAGACCATAATAGTTATTTATAGATCACTATATAGACTTCAATTGAAAAATAATTTTTATGAAATTTAGTATGTTATATTATTTTTTAGGGAATTTTCTTTTGAAGGACATATCTTCTCTAAGGATGGAACACATATTGATCCTATGAAGAAAAATATATTCATGGAATATTATTCCACATTGAATATAACTATTATATGTAGTTCCATTTGTATAAAAGTTTACGATTGATGATTCATTAAAAAAATTCTAAATTTCCTATTTTTTAAACAAGTCTAAATGTAATGTGGATAACTTCAAATGTTTAGTGGAATATGAATAAATTTTTTATGATAAAGAAGTAGCTTTTTAACACATTAGTATTGAAAATACTATAGAAAAATAAATATTTTTAATAGCTAGTGTTCCTCAATGAATGGAATTTGTTGTGTAAATATGAAAAATTGTATACTAGTAATTTGTGAATCAATGAAACTAAATATCAGTGAATAGAAAAATCATGGAAAATAACTTATGTTAGAAACTATAATCCTTTTCATGATGAAATGGAATCACGATCTCTATGGTAAATGATGCGACACATATATAGATTAAAAATGATTAACAAACATATTTTATTAGAAAGACATCACAATGAGGTGGAGGAGATTGTCAAAACAACTGAAAGACTAGGTATAATTAATAAACTACAACCATTGAAATTGAAAGTGTGTAAATTATTCATTGAGTAAAAGGGGAATTTTTGTTTGGTCTATGGTGAATATAAACAAAGACATTATAGTCAGGTATTTAGTGGATATGAATGTTATAATTATAAAGGAAAGGATAACATTATTTTATTTATAGTAAATTTACATCCAATCAATAATATATATAATGATGACTTTCGGATTGGATGAAAAATGTTTACATAAGAAATATAATGTCATTAATGATTTGATATTATCAGATTTCATCTATTAAAATAGTGGGATAATACTTGGAATGATAATATATTTTTTATTTAATCATAATCAAAATATATATTTACTAGATTAATGTCATAGATCACATTTTTTAATACACATGGTATGAAAAATATGTACATGCATTGATTAGAAAATTTCTTGATGGATTATATTGAGTGGGAAATTGGGGAAACGTCTCTAGATGATTGGTATGTCAATAGTTATTGTCTAAAATAAATCATCCAAATAGACTCATATAACATATTTCTATAAAATGAGGATGTGTTAAAACAATGTATTTTTATGCAAAACTTATAAATTTATATTTAAATAATTGTTTTATATGTTTTATTTTTGATAACCTTACCTTGTCTTAATATTTCATATAATTAATTGAGGTATAACCTCTTGAAAATTTATTTTAACTATATATTATTGAACCTATGATTCCTCTAATCTTTAGTGAAATATATATAATCATTACCCTCTATTTAAAATGATATTTTAGAGGAATACTCAAGAGGTTGTAATCACTATGATATATTTATGAACTACCTATCAATCTCAAATTGATATTAATCTTGAATGAACTATTTAAATAGTTTAAAACATTATATGTACATGGTAACATGAATTTCATGTTACATTGGAAATATATCATCCATTCGTAGAATATTTATGTAATAATTTTTTTCATATAGGAATTTATATGGACTCATATGAAACATTGTATGGTAGGATATTTCATACACCAACAAGTGGAATAATGATAGAGGAAGATAGTAGTTATAGTGGTTATTAAGTTTATAATAATGAATTTATGATGAATTTCTAAAAATATTATGATATATCAGAACAGAAAAATGATGTATTCTACTAATCAAATAAATAATTTTGATGTTCTATCATGGGTAAAATTAATCCAAAAAAGACCTCCATATATGGGAGTCAAAAAGTAGTATAAAAATTGAAATATATGTCTAATATATATGTTACCATTAAAAATTTTGGAGGTGATTTGATCAATGGATTACTATTTTATTATTCCTTTGATACTCTTTAAAGCTAATAATATGTTATATTTTTCAATGATGAATATGTTTATTATAAACCCTATACATGTACTCTCCAAATATGTTACTGTATTGGTCCATAAATTTTATCATAATGAGGATCCAATCTACATTCTTGACACATGAGAGAATGTGATATGGAATCAGATAACCCTATTGGTGATATTATTTTAGAAGAATCATAAGGTAGATTAGGAGACATGGGAACCATATAATGAAATGATAAATAAAATCCCACATTTTTATAAGATGATGTGTATCCAAATTTTAGGCGTGAAATTATTTAAAGAGTATAATTTAATAGTAGGACCTCTACTATATTTGGTATGCACTACTTCTCATAACTATTTCACAGTGTTCACTCCATCCCAATAGAAATAGATTTTATTCATGATTATATTTATAATAATAATTTTAAAATTACTGAATATATATTTGATATTAATGAAAAAGATTTTTAATTACTAAATTCATAATTATATTTGGGTTAATGTATTAACTTTTTTTAAAAAAATGCTTAATTTTAATGTGAATTACGAAAGTACTATTTTTATTAAGACTATAAATTTCGATAGAAAATAATTATATTAATGTGACATAAAAATATATGAAAATTTATAGTTAATATAATATGAGTTTTATATGATAAATAATAAATTTATAGATATTATGAAAAATTTTGAAAACCATAATTGTCATGAACCATCTATGAGTCTCCCATGATCTAGACATTTGAGCTAAACCATGATATACTTGGGGTGAAATCAAGATTTCCCAAGCCTAGTAACTAATTCCAGGGAATCAATGCATGATTTGGGGAAACATTTCACCCAAATAGAAACAATTAAATAAAAACAAAAATCTTCTAGAAAAAATCATGTATGTCCTATCAATACATCCAATGTTCAGGTCAAATAAAAATATTCAAACTATCCACTAGCTATTTTTTAAAAAAATTTAAAGAAAAAAATCCCACAGCTCACTGCAAACATTCCCAAATAGAACAATGACCAGTTTCAAAATATAAAATGAAAAAAAATAACATCAATTGACGAATACAAATATTGAAATAGACAATATGAATGATATGATAAATAAAATGAAAAAAATAAAATCCAACTAACCACAGTTTTATTATGTGCCTACATCCAATATCAAAATAGAAAATGATCATAGGTAAAATATAAATATAAAAAGCCCTATAAAAAATTATATAACATAAGGGAAGCCTAAAAATTACCAGTATTTCACCACCTTCCTTTCTATAAGATCAAAATTAAATAATTTTTTTATAAAATTTTTTATACAAATTATAATATATAAATATAATATAGGTTGTTTATTTTATAATTAAAACCAATATAAAAACCCAATCCTCTATAAAATTGATTTTCTTAAATTAAAAATAATCTATTTGAATACTTTTTTAGTTTGTTCCACTATTATAGAAATATTAATTAGAAAATTGACATTATAATCCATCTTATAATACTATATTTCTCAATGACTTTTTAATAGTTAATGAAGTATGAAAGAAAGTAGTATATATTGACATTAAAATAAAGGTAAAAGGAAAAAAGTAACATTTTATTATAGATATAAGGAAGAATATATTAATTTTTCTTAAACTAAATCAAGAAAAATAATTTAAAATTTTATAAAAATGTTTTATTTATAATTAGGGAAACCATTTCACAAACGTACCCCATGTGAAAAGTCACTAATTTATGTGAGGTTATGTTCACTATTTAATGTAGTACTATATATTCATCTACCTAAGGAAATATTTAATGTAAATGTTTCAAAATAAACAAAACATGGCATGTGCTACTGAAATTGTGACATTCATCCATGACACCATATCTAATCATTCACTAAAGAGCATATTCCTTATCTTATTGTCCTCATAAAACCCTTCCATTACACTAAAACCGTCATCAGAGAATATTTTTTAGGGAAATACAATGTTATACATAATTTATACATCCACTCTCAAAAACCTATACTTTCATGTTCTCTATCTATTTCAAGGACAAAAAATTATTTTTAAAAAGGTCCATTAATCAACCCACAAAAAGTTCCTGTTATCGAATACCATGTGAATATTTGAACCACAAAATTTATAAAACAAATTATAAACATTATACCCAAACCTAAATATATATAATTAATCATTATAACTCTTATAAAAAGGATTTTATTAAATAAAAATTCATTTTGAAATACATAAAAAAAATTTAAATCATTTTAAATGGATGATTTTAAATTATTTTATAAATATAATTAGAAACATGTTTTAAAAATAAGTTTGAGTATAAAATATAAATACCAATTGTTTTTGTCATTAATTATTCTTTTATTAATTTACACACACAGACATATATATATTTACATTTCTCCCATTTAATGAATTCAAATATTATCATGTAAATGTTATTATATAAAAATATGATAGTATGATTTTATATGTATAACTACCAAATAAATAGAAATAAATTTGAAAGGATTATAGATTTATTCAAATGAATTCCTAAAACACATTATTAATACATGGAATATATTGTATTTCATGAAAATAACATAGTAACATATGAGATGACTAAGAATTCCAATTGAAGACAAAAATAACAATTTATAAATATAATTCATTAATCTAGGATATTTGGGAAATTTTTCATGAAAAAAGATTGAATGTCATAATAAAAATGGATATAAACCAATTTCCAAAAAATAAATACTATTTTTTCGGTATAAAACAATTCAAGGTCAATATTTTCATTATAAATCCCTTAAATATAGATAATAATATCATTATCACATCAAAAAAATATATTTCAAAATGAAAGATATCATTGTTTTGGAAACAATGTGCCAAAATTCGGCAAACCTACCTCAAATTGAGGTTGAAATGTTTGAAGCAACTTTTATGGGATAAATAGAACCTAAAAAAGATATTTTATACCATAGACATAAGAAAAATAGAAAAATATTAATAATATATTACACCATTGGGATAATGTAAAACATTCCATAGTGAGGTAAGATGAAAATAAAGAGAGAAGTATGAGTATGATGGTTTTAATTTTATTAATTTTAATGATTAAAATGACTTTTAATAAAAATAATATTTGATTAAAATTTTTTGGTTATCATTTACCAAAACATGTGGTAAAAATATTCCTCATATTTTATACACATTTTCATCTTTCATGGGTTTACCACATGGATTCACAATCCATGTGCCAATAATTTGAAAATTCACTATAAATTGTGGACTCTATTTGAATGGATTCCACATTGATATCCCTAATTTCACACTATCATTATGATAGAATTAATTTCACTCAAATATAAAAAAATCTAAAATTAAAAGACTCAAGTCCCCATAAGAACTTTTTAAAAAATAAATTCATAATATATTTATTAATTGTGGTTTGTGGGGTAATATTACCCCCAAAAAGACTCTATGTCCTCCGAGAAATTCACTAAGGTCATTGAATAAGGAAATATAAAATTGGGTTCAATATATTATGAAAAATACCAAGGAATAGACTCTGAATCCATCGAGAAAAAGTTAAACCCAACAATCATCCACCAATATCTAGATTGATATCAGTCAAAACCAATATGTAAACTGGATTAAGAATTATGACCAAAATGTTTCTACTCATCATTTAAAAATTTATGATTCATTTTGGTTTAAGAATACCGGAGCATCACCATGGAAACCATGTGATTCATGAATCTAATCTTATTATAATAAGAATTTAAAAAAGAATCACAATTAAAAACACATCCAAATTTAAAATAGTTATTATGAATCTAGAGTCTATTAAATAATAAGTGGGAAATGGGGATAATAGTCTCCCAAGGAAATTCATCTACAGACACAAATATACAAAGTTAGTTATCAAAGAGAAAATCATGTCCCCAAATAGGGTGAAAATCCATGACTAGAAATAATACACACCATTATATCCAAAAATACCAGCAGTTTTACTCCCAGAAATAATTATAAACTTAAGAAAAATGGATACACACTATATAGAATTACTCATCTATAAACATATCAAAAAATAATAAGTATTTTCCACAATCAAGAGTTAGGTAATATAGAAAACTAATCAATAATAATATATTAATTGTTAATTTATAATATAATCTATTAAAAATAGATGCCAAGTACATATAGGTCTTGGGTATTTGGAGTATTAGATATGTAAATAAATCATTTTAATGTTATAAATAGTATAAATATTTATAAATAATCATTGTCTTCCTAACAAATTTTTTTTATTAGACTATATATAAACCCTTGGGGAAAATACTTATAGGAATGATGTGAGATAGAAATCCCAATAATAGAATAACATGGTAAAAAGAATAATTTGAGAGTCAAGAGGCGTAACATGATATTATAAAGCGAATGATCCTAAGATACTTGGGGGTATTCAAACTTAATATACAGTTATTGCAACCATGGGAAGAAAATATCTTTGGTACAACATATAAAAACCTAATGAAACCTCAATCCCAGTATTGAAACCCCTAGAATTTCCCATCCCCATATGCATTGGTCCTAATAGTTGACCCCAAAAAATCACGAGACTTAACCATGGTTGCAAAATTCCCCACATTCCCATTAATCATTAATGTGGCATGACCAATCCCTACCTAAAACAAATCAAATTCCAGCCATATATCAATGTCATTACAACTTTTTTTATCACATAACTATCTTAATATTTTTTCATTTATATCATGGACCTTCCTTAAAATATTTTTCATTAGTCATCGTGTTCATACTCTTAGGTAGTTTTTTTATAAAACATCACAAACACCACAAGGTAATATTCCATAAATAACCCAACTACCTCATGGGTGTATTCTAGATCCCTTTATATATAAAAATAACAAGTGTCTGTTGAGCTCCTAAATATTAACTCATTATCCCTAACCCTACAAATCTTCTTAGGGTTGGTCCATCACATGGGCACCAAAAAAGGTCTTCCAAGGCCATCACACATCAAAATCACCCAAAATGTGGTCCTTTTGTCCTAATTATATAGTGGCACCTCAGGTGGTGTCCTTGGTCAAAATCATAATTTTTGGATCAACACCCATCATGGAAAGGTGTCATGTTCCTCCTATGTTTCACACACGTTATGAAAAAATATGTCTCAATGTAAAATTTCATTGGTATGGATCTAGGGAGATGGATCATGGATCACCTCAGGTTCTGGGTCACAAAAGTTCTATACACAACCAACCCATTAATAAACTACCAATGGTTCACCCACAAATGTAATCCCATTTGGGAGGGAAATGATTATTTTCCCTAGGATCATTTAAATAAGACATGAGGCTCTAAAAAATCACTAGGATCCACTTGATCTTATAGGGGAAACTCATCCCCAAAACATCAGAACCCTCAACCCCGAGATCATCAACGTGTTTATACTAAGGCCCTCGATGATTAATTAAACCAAACACACCCTTAAAAATTGTTTTTTTAGTACCCCCAAAAAATAAATATCATTAAGTAGAAGTGTTTGGTAAATTCATTGAATATTAATATAAATTTAATATGAATATAAATCAATATATTCTAATACATTTATCATATCTGATAAAGTGATTTTTAATTATATCAAATACATACCTTGAGAGTGTAAAAGAAGGATTGTAGTTAGGACCAATTATTGTTTACCTGGTGATGATTTAGTTAATAATCAATTCAAAATATTCACGATTACAAATACTAGGAATGTTTTTCTAGAGTCTAAATTTACTTCATTTTAATGAGATATAGATATCAGTTATAGGAAGACCAAACACACTTTACCAAGAATTCAGTAATGTTTTATGACTTTAAAAAATTTTAATCATTATAATGAATTATGGTATATTTACATGGATTGGAGGAATACCATTGATAATTTAATAATTAAATTATAATAATGAATTATAATTATATTTCACTTTTAATATTAAAGGTTACATAGAAAGAATAAAAAAATAAGGGTAAGAGGGGTTAAGAACCCTTACTTCGGCATAGTAACAAAGGCAGTTGATTCTATAATTATATAGAATAAATAAAATATCATTAAACACTAAAAACGAAATAAAAGATTGTAATAAATGCATATATGTATATGCAAATTAATTCAATAACACTTTATAACAAAATTACTATACTTGAAAATGAAATGGGAGGATTAGGGAAACCCTTTCATTACTAGGGATCTTATTAAAGATTGAGTGAGAACCATAAAACCTTAAAACCACATTGGTGGGACTCTTGATATGTGGAATGTAAGAGGATTTGTGACAGATGTATTTTTAGTAAGCAATGGTTGGATAATGGGACTGCATTTATACTTGAGGATGTAGGAATTTAAGTGTTAAAATATTTTTTATTTTAATAGTGTATCCAACCAATTGATAGTGAAATTATTTACAATGAATTTTATGGATTATTAATGGTAAATATAGGAATAATTGACCATTTAATTATGATAAAATTAAAAGGAATCTTCCAACCACCTCATTTAATTCATTGAGTCAAAAAATATTTTTTATTAATGAAAACCAAATTATGGTTTGAAAATTTCAAATATAAATGTATAAATTTAATTTTATAACATTAAATTAATTATTATACTCATTAAATTAAATTTTTAATAAATTAAAAATTTCATGAATTTGTTATGTAACTCTTATCTCTTAACGATATCATTTAAATAAATGTAGCTATAAAATTTTAATTTCTCATTTTCACCAAATAATAAATGTTATATGAAAAAAAATCCTAAAATAATTTTGATATGATGAGTCCAATAAAATTTATTTTCATAAAAAATTATATATATATATGTTTTATTTATAAATTATTGTGTATTTCCATATCAATCATTCAATGCATTAAATTCAAATACTATTATTTTTTAAAGTTTAATTTCATTACGAGACAGGTTTGTATATATGACAGTAATAAATATATTTCCAAAATTATATTAATATAAAAATAATATATACAACTGATGAAACTATTATTCAAATTAAGTGGAATATAGTTGAAAATTATATAATTGATAAAATGGGTTTTAATGTAATGACTCATATATTTCATCATTACAAATACATTTCATAAAGAATTTTAATTTTATAAAAATTATATTACCAAAAATTAATAGTTATACGTTTAAATAATTAACTATATTTTAAAAAATATATATATTTTTTAATTTTGTTTTATTATGAAATTGGTTACCTATCTTATTTATAGTGAAATTTTTAGAGAAATAAAACATGTTATCGACATTGATAAAAATTATTTTGAAATTGAGCGAACAAAAATTTAATTCATACTGTATGAAATGATATTAATATTTTTGAATAAATAATATATATCCATTAAATTTTAATAAATTATTATCATGAAAATAAAAAAAATTAATAATATTAATGTGGTTATCAAATAAAACTATATATGTAAAATTAATTCTAAATATACTAATAGTGATATAAGAATACATATAAAACATATATAAGAAGGATAACCGAAAAAATATAGGCTTTAGGTCAGAGATATTCGATTTTCACCCTTCAGACCTGGGTTCAATCCCCCATGGACTAAATGGACGTAGTGGGTTATCACTAATCCTATAAACTATAATTTCTCTAAAACAAATTTAATGTATAAAATTCATTATATTGTAAAATTAGGTTAAAAAACAGCCCATATGATTAATATTTATATAAATATTTATCTATTAATGAAAAAAAATTCATTTAGTCATTAAAGATTAATCACTTAAATAAAATTTAGAAAACAAAATTGTCAAACATCTCAGAAATTATATTTTAATTATTTTAAAATTACATCCACATAATTTCACCAATCGATAAGCACTTATTAAACCCAAATGCTAACATCAATGTTTACTATAAAAATAATACATGATAAATACCTATAATATGTTTATCCTATGGGGTTATACTATATATTATTAACCTAGTTCTCTATAGAAATGTTTTTTCAATATAAGACTATATATAAAAGTATTCAGATCCCTAATTATTAAAAATAAAAAAGACTCATCAGTTATACTAATTGAGATGAACAATTCCTATAATCTAAGATATAGTTCTAATGATTCATAAATTTAATACATATCACGAGTTTACAAAAATTACTACGATCAAGGCATTATTGGAATGTGGTGGTAATATAATCAGTAAATCATAAATATAAGTCATTATTAACCATCCGGACATCATAACATAATATTATTAGGCAAACCACCCAAGAAACATAAAATGTTTCAAATGATATTAACACATTAACCAATAAATTTGAGATCTATTAGGATGGACCCTTCACTTTCATAACATGTATATCCACATATGAGTGACATGAGGAAAACATATATAAATGCATTAATAATCATCACCTCAGCCCCTGGAAAATTAATGTGTATCCCATGAAATTGTGTATCACTAAATAGAAGTACCTCTTAATCAATATATTGAATTATGAGTAAATTAAACCATATAGAATAAAAGGTATGAAATATTGTAAATAATTCCCTCAATCAAAAAAAGATTGGGTATATTTGTGAAAATAATTCAAATATAAGTAGCATACAATGTATCCAGAAGGGAAAGACATTAGAATAAACATTATATATAACTGATTATAATGAAAGACAAAAGAAGTGATGGATAATTATCCATAAAACATCATTTTCATTGTGCCACATATTTATAGGAAAATATACCTAGAGGATAGAAGAAAAATCATTTTTAAATATGGATAGTCATAGAGAACACAATCATCCATTATAGAATATATGGGAGATAACCCATTTAGTGGGTCAATGTTGATATGTAGGTGAATATAAAACAATCAA
The DNA here is from genome assembly GCA_963277665.1 of Viscum album. Lineage (NCBI taxonomy): Eukaryota > Viridiplantae > Streptophyta > Magnoliopsida > Santalales > Viscaceae > Viscum > Viscum album. The sequence continues at coordinate 178,056,131 of OY728164.1, forward strand.
CATGATAAGAAATATGATATTCATAGTACTGTGGTTGGTAACCCAATCAATGAGATTAAATCAATTATTAGTGGAGAGTATATTCATGTTATGGGGATATTCATTTGTAAGTGAATCTCAATCCATATATTCCAATCCTTTTATTATAGATTTTAATGATCATGTGAGTTATACAAAGAATATTCCTCAAGAGTTTCAAATAAGGTGTTTAGTTATTACTATTTTTTATGTTCTTGGTGATGATTGAGTTTATACCCAATCTCCCATTTTCAATGTTACTACTCCTAGGTACATATCTACAAGAGGTTTCATAAAACCATTTATAACATGATAGAGATTATATTACAAGGTAAACTACACACACATTACATAACTAATTATTCTGATGTTATTATGGAAATGAGAATATTTTAGAATTATAATGGGTATGGTATTATTATACGTAATAGTAGTCTATCATTGATAATAAAATAATTATGTTATCAAAAAATAGAATAATATAATATACTATTGAAATGAAAAAATTATAAAGAGGCTTACAAAAATAAGGTTAGTTGGTGTTATGAACCGTTTCATCGACATAACAATGGATTTTAAAATGTAAATAATGAAGCAAAAAAACAAACTATCAATAATAATGGAAAAAACTGAATATAACACCCTGAAGTAAAATCTTGTTAATATATTAAAAATAATTTAATGAAGTCTTATAATAAAATTATTATACATTAAATGGAAAGATGTGGACTAGGGAAACAGAAAACTTTGTAGGAAGATTTATAATGTTTGATATAAAAACATTATAACCTTAGAACCAACTTAGAGATATTCTTTGGAGTAGGAATGAAATATGAATCCAGATTAATGGTTTTTGAGTGGATAATAAGGGTAGAATGGCTAGTTATTTTTTCTTGTGGAGGGAGTTATTTAATGGAAAAATATTGTTTATTTAAATATATGAGACAACCACAGGAGTGTGGAATTAATATCATGAATTTTCACAACAATTAATGATAATTTTAGAATTATTAAACCATTTAATTAGAATAAAACTAAAATAACTCATTTATCAACCTTATATAATTCATAAAATCCAATAATAATTTTAATCAAGGAAAAAATAATTATTATTTTAAAATTTCAACTAAATAATTATAAATTAAAATAAATATTTTAAATAATTTTATATATTTATTAAATTCATAACTATTTGAGGAAAACATTTCTGGAATTATTATATAATTTTTAGATCATATTTATAAAATCAAAATCCCAACACCTATAAAACAATAGTTTTCATTTGTTTTTACTAAAATTAAACTTTTTCATAAAATAAAAAAATACACACTAAGATGATTTACATGGGATAGGTAAAAAGTTTAATACTTTTATTCAAACTAATTCTATATCTAGGTGAAATATTAAAATAATGTTTTATTTGAAAATCAATTATTCTATATAGAAAATTTGAAAACTATACTTTTTTGAAATCTAATTCCATTATAAGACTGGTGTGTATGAATATTATTATTGATAGATTTATTTAAATTATATAACTATTGAAATATTTTTACCATTTCATGAAATTATTTTTCTTATTTAGTAGAATATAGTTTCTAAATACATAGTTGGGGGAATTGGTTTTTGTGTAACAACCTTTATAATTTTTTTAAAAATTTATGCTCATCACCATTTTACTTTTATAAAAGCAATATTATAAAAATGTATTAATATTTTTTATAAAAATAAAATGATATAAATAATACATATTTCCTTAATTTTTGTTATAAAAAAACTAAAGAAATTATTAGAGTAATGAAATATATATGAAAAATTTGATAAAAAACATTAAGAAATTAAATGATCCAAACATTAATTAAAAAAGTATGATATTTTTTTCTTTTTGTGAAAAAATAAAAATTATTCATTATCTTAGAATAGCTTAATTATCATAAGTATATTATTTTATGAATATTAATTTAGTAACCAAATAAATCTATATATTTTAAATGTATAATGAATATAGAATAGTGATATAAGTATTTTTATATACTTAATGGGAGATTAAATCGGAAAAAACATTGGTAAGATGTAGGGGATGCACCCATGTCACCCTTTAGTCATTGGTTTGAGCCCTATGGATTTTCTAGATGTGAAATTTTGTATCGTGGACTAGTGCTTCCCATTTAATAAAACTATTTTTGTAAATATATTTCCATTATACATGTAAAATTTGTAAATTAATAAATTAGGGGACAAATATTATTATAAATTTTTAGTTTATTAAATGAAACCAACTTATTTAGTATTTTTTTAGAAAATTAAAATTTATAAAAAAAGTCATTTTAAATCCTTGATGTTACAATATGTGTACCTAAACTTATTGTAATTGATATTCTGTTTTCACAGTAAAGATCCATAATATTCATTTTTCCCAATTATTCACATTAGAGGGTCTACATATGTAGTTTTTCGGGATCACACAAAATAATTTATAAAAGAAATTATAAAAGGTGGACATAGAAGTAGTTTAACCAAACCAAAATAAACCACTACGTACTCAGCTATTTGTATAAGGATGTAATCATCCAACCATACACCCACCCATAGATTCCCACAAATCGAAGAATATTGAATCTTGACCTATGAATATATTCTATACAATTTTATAATGAAATATAAAATAATCTACATAATTCTAATAATAATAGAACCCCAAAAAATATATATAGTAACACATTTTTTCTGAACAAATAAAATTCCAATTTTCTAGACAGATTCTAAAAAACCAAACATCAATAATTAACAAATAGAAAAAAAGTCTTTATAAAACCATATTTTAATGTAATTTCAAAAAACAATGAAAACGAACATTATAGAGCATACAAAATGTTACCATAGTAATCCTAATTTGGTAAATAAAAAATATCTATATCAAAACCTAAATGTTATAATATTTTTTCATTTTTAAATTAATAATGGTTCAAATCCCACATATAAATATATATAAAAGGAATTAATATTTATCCTTTTTCTAATAACCAATAACATTTCACATAAAGTGTAACTAGTGATAGGAATAGTTTGCAGTCACTTACCTTGTTTCTATTTCCTTAGAGTTCACTTTATTCAACGATTGATGTTATCATGGAAATAGAATAATGATATCAATCATGAATACTCTCTATCATTTCAAAAAATAAAAATAATAAATAAACGCACACATGATGTTTTCATGACACATTACATAATGGAATAACTCCATAAAACAATACATATATGATTTAGTGGAAACCAAGGAGTAGAAAAAACATCTATCAAAAAAGTAATAGATCCATATATCTATTTGGTCTTAATAAATATAAGAATAGAAGGTCAGTAGAGAATTATGATGAAAGTGGCATTCCCCCATTAAAAAATCCCATCTAAAATATTATAAAACCTTATTCTAAGATTGTAAGCATAAAATTACAAGTAAAAAGAGTTTCATGACATTTTTATATTTATTAAAACATTAAATAGTTTATATGATTTTTTAATTAATCAAAACCACACACATTGATAATTTTAATACACTCTCTATACACTAATTACTATTTCTTAATAAGCTCCAGAATCATATAAAAATCCCAAAGGGAATGATCATGGTTGACTAGAGAATTTTAAAATGTTGACTTATCCTTCCTAGCAAGACAAATTACTCCTATTTATCCTAAATTTGGCATTTAAATCTACCATAGATATAGGGAAATATCTAATTACATTAACAATTTTTCCCATCCTTCCCCCATTTATTATTATTTTTCCATTATTAATATTCTGATTTCATGAATAACCATATATAATCTTCCATGAACTCATATGTTACAAATATAATACATCTAAATTAATACTAGTCAAGAAAATCAATGTAAATCATATCATTTGATTCTAGGAATTGATTTTATGAACTACCCAATTTTATAACATTAATAAAAATTATAATTGGGTTTATAATATATCTCCATCACCAGTTTTCCATTGACTCAACTATAGATTTCATACAGGGCAACATCGAATCTCATCATGAATATTCATTATTTTTCCCCCATTTTACTCTCATAAATATAAAATAAATATTTCCATTAAAAAAATTATTCCTCAATATTCCCCATATAAAAATATTATAATATTATTCAAATTTTTTCTACCCAAAAATACTATTTAAAAAAATATTATTTGTTAAAATAATAATATACATCCATAAAAATAACTTCATTTCTATAAGATATCCCAATAAAACCAACTCAAATATTAAAAATAATAAATTTTCTTCTCCATAATTTTGATATTTTCTCTCTCACAAATTTTAAGGAGTTAAGACTCTTTCATTAAAATATAATTTTTTTTCATTGATTAAATAACACCCTAATCATTCAAATCCATCAATATATATTTTGGAATTTTCCAGTGAGTAAATATTCTATTTTTTTGACTGACACATACATGAAAATAATAAAACAACATTTTCATGTCATCTTTGATCAATTATATTATCTATATCAAACACCTATAAATTATTTCCCAGAAAAATATGATAAAACAATTAATGAAAAAATAAATGTCACGGTGATCCTTAAATACCAATAAACCCTATTTTTTTCCAAATATTTCCATGATATTAAAATATTACCAAAAGATAAAAATATGGGTTTAATAATTATATAATTTATTAAAATGCCCCTAGATATTTCCATAACTACTTATATAAGTTAATTTATATATTTCAAAAATTCTTAAAAATGTATTCCTTAATAATATATTGATATTTACATAAATATAATTATAAATATTTAATATTTCCATTTTGATTGTATGTATTTTTCACTATGGAATGAAAAAGTCCTTTAATTTGAGGCTTAGTCTAATTTTTATATTATTATGATCAGAGAGAATTTATCCCTATCATAAAGAATGTTATATTCCCATCATAAATTTTTACAACCAAATATAAAAAATCATTAAGCCTAATGAACATTAAATATAATGGTGGATAGATGTCGATCTACAGTGTATGAAATTTAAATCCTCATAAGTGGGTATATGAAATTATTTCTAAAAAAAATTATTATATTTTTTTAATGAATTGATTCAAAAAAAATTAAATTATCTATACAGCTTACCATTTACATGACTACTAAATTTTTTCATTTCCGATACATTTGATATTCCAAAGAGTGATTGATCCATCACTATGGGTTGTTAGTGAAGTTGTTGATTTCAAAAACACTAACTCTGAAATAATTGTTTCGCATTACAAGTTATATCATGTGTATATTGTATGTGAGGTCAAAATGATGATAAAAAACAATAACAAGTAACCGCAATACATAAGAGTGAAGAAAATTTACAATAACAATATTTAACAAGTAGAAAATACTATGTGTGTAATAGTTTCAATACAACAACCATTCATTATAGTTTATTATCAATAATACATGAAAATGAGAAGGTATATGGGCAAAAAATATCTAATATAAGTATGAGAAAAATGCATCAACAATATGATAAATCTAAAATTCCACTTTACTCATGTTCCTTTATAATTTGGAATAAGTGTAAACCATTTATCTTGTCTTTAATTTATATTGATGCCTTACTTAAAACTACCCCTTTAATGAATGTCTTAATAAGTCATATTTTTTTCATAATCACCCACTAATTCATTTATGAAAGGCACCCTTATATTTTGTGCGTGTAAAATTACATTATGGTGTGGCTGTTTGTGTCATCACTTGATAACGATATATAAAATATATTGAAACTAAATCTAAAATATCAATAATTATTTTTGTGATATGGGTAATTGTGTTATGGACTGATCACACTATCTAATAATATATACATATATTTTAGAAGCACATGTTGCATTATGAACATTTTTATTTTTGTGAAATATCCTTGATTTCATCCAATCCAGTGAAACATTTAATTCTTATTAATGATAAATTATGGTGCGAAAATCAATTTGTGTTGTGAGGAGTGTTATTTTAAAATTAGGAAGTTTTATTTTAAAATATTACATCACTAAATACTCATACATTCCTTTTAAAAACCAATTTACTTGAAAAAATTCCTGTAGTAAATACATAATAGTGTTATTTTTTGTCTTATAACATGGATATACATAACTTATAATTATTTATGACACAACTAACATAACTATGATTTGAGATCATGCATCGAAGAGGCACTCTTCATTAATAATGATATCACAATAACTAAAACTCATCCATCATTCCATGATGTTATTGAAGACTAATTTTTTTTTCTTACATTATATATTCAACTCCAAATATAAATTAAATAATATATGGTCATGTTTTTAATAAATACAAGATAAAATAAATTTTGAAACCCATTAAGGAATTTATTAAAGAAACTAGTTATATAACTTATTAAATGTGAAAGATTTCTATACACCACACCATTAGAAAAATTTGTTTTTTGAGAGTAGTCTAACTCTATATTTATGACTAATTCCACTTTAACCATTTATTATTTGGTTAAAATCCCAAATCCACTTTATTAATATAAATCGGGAAGGTTTTATACAAACTTCAACACTCATTAACTACCCTAACTATTTTTGACTCTCAAATCTCCATATGAATTTTCAATTTATCACTTTGGATTTATTATAACCATGTGAATAAATGAATGTACCCTCAGATATTTACCTTCTACTATCAACGCATCCTATTTATCCCTTGATTATTAACAAAACAAGAACCTTTAGCCCCTCCCCAATTTTCCAAAACAGTCTCTTTATTATTCATAACCATTATCAAAAAATGAAATCAATTCAATATGGAAATTTAATGGTGGGATTTTATAAGAAATTTGATAGAGAATTAAATGTCAATAATGAACACAAATTTTCAAAAGAATACTTCACATGGGGTATCTTTATGATATCCAAAAAAATTACCTTTGTTGAAACATAATCCAACAAAATCTCACAATGACCAACCTTCTCCATGATAAAGTTGTACTAAATAAAAATATATTTTTTCATTATTATTTTATTTCATTTATTAAATAGTTTATTGTTAGTCTTCATTATTTTTGAGTGTGATACATTAACCATCATAAATTCAAGGTGTGAATATCTTTATATTATATCTATTATATTTTGAGTTTTTGAAACATTTATATCCCCATTTTAGCTATGTGTCATATAATGTGTTTTAATAGATTTATAATATACTCACATTTATCTAATAACAAAAGAACCTCAAGAATTTGACCTTTGAAAAAAAATCCTTCCTAATCAATAAGTTTATAGTTATAAATTTGAAATAATGTAGTTTTTTTATACCTAAAGCCATAATCAAGAGTCCCTTTCATATAGTGAAATATCAATTTCACGACAACATGGTGTGACTACATATGGTTTCATTGTAATATTTCACATAGAGTCAGGTAAAAAAGATTCTTGTTCTAGTTTCTATCTTATAGAGTAGGAATCCAATAATATTTTATTACTCAATTTGATCCACAAACCTTCCACAATCATACATGGATTCCTTTGTCCCAACTACTATAGGTGTGGATACATCTCTTGATTTTTCCATTCAAAATTTCATTAATAACTCGTGATATTACTTCTTTTGTAATAGCAATATATAAATAGTTACGTTTATGGCATCCAAACTCAAATGTTTGTAATTTCACTAATTATAGACATACCAATGTTTTTCAATATTTTTGAATGAAATTCATCACACGTCACCTCTATTTTTAGGTAAAAATTATGTATTTGATTTATAGGATCGTTATGAGTTAATATGTGTCATCTTCCACTGAATAGATACTAGAATCCGTCTTAACAATCTGGAATTACATACTATTTTAACTAATATATATATTTTAATTATATTATTGGGGTTCTTTTTAAACTTATACATAGCCTTCCATAACATGACTTGTCAAAGGAAATCAATATCAATTAAAACCCCTCTAGTTTATTCAGTTTATACCTCTTCTATAACAGTGTAAATTTTAATCATCAAATGAGTTGACTAGATTTTTCTATTGAAAACACCAATATAGAATGAATAAAATCCATATTTTGTGTTGATAAATTATTAAAACATGATTTTAACACTAATATATTATTAGAATGAAACATGAAATAAAATTATAGAAATTTCAAGAGGAGTTAATCCACAATGAAATATAAATACCATAGATAACAAATGACCAACATTAAGATTTTAGTGGAAGATTTTATGACCAATTATTAATATGGTAGGAAGAATTAATCATTATAAATATACTAAATATTTATAGAGATAAATAAATGAACATGATTACAAAATTACCGTGATGTATGTATGGTCACATATATGTATGTAATATAATCACTATACATATGGCTAGAGGATATATTTACATTGGATATTTAGAGATCGGATATGAGTTCATTGGATATACATATATTTAATATTTATATATAGTATTATAAATTGAGAAGTAAACAATATGTGAAAAATATATTATTAGATATGAAATTAAAGTAAAAAATAATTTGGGAATAAAATAATAATAATAATTCATTTTGACAATATCTATTATTTTTTAAAAATTATATATAATTTATTTTTTATACATTAATCACTTTCATAAAATAAATTAAATATAACTAATTTAAAAAATTTAATGAATGATAGTTAATATAAGTAAAAATAATAAAATATAAGGAGTTATAATGAATAATAATTTTTTGAATCATGGGTAAGGAAAAATGTTGTATTTAAAAACATTTTGTGCATCAAATATTTTATATCTGAAAGGTAAATTACTCATATTAGGATTATGAAATTTAATTGATTTTGTTTTATTTGAATAAACGATTAAAAATTAATACATTGATTTTAATATTTATTGGAAAAAATATCATATCATTTTAATGTTTTAAAAGGTAATTTTGAAAAAAAAATCTTTTCTGTTAAGAAATTTTATTTTAAAAATGCTAATATACCGAGGTTTATGGATTATTTTATTATAATTTAATGTTAATCAGTATAAATAACTTAGTTATTAACTATGTATTTATAATTAATTGATATGAAATAAAATCAAGAGTCCTTAATTCTTGAAATATTCATTTTTGTATAAACATAATATTTTCTGTATATTATTTATTTTCATTAAAAATTAATATTTATGATATTTATTACCTGATTTATATTTAATGGGGTCCAAATTTGGAATTATAATAATGTTATTAGGTAATTGGTTTCATCTTATTGTTTTTAGGACGAATTTTAGGTAAATAATTAGACATGTTAAAAATAGGTAAAATTAAATGGATTGAATTTTTAATGTTAAAATTAACATGAACTCATTCTAGAATAAATTCTATCTCTATGGGATTCAATACTAAAAATATCACCTTAATTGTTTAGATAACTTACAGAACATCCATGGGATTTGACCATCATCCTTTACATAACATATTTTTCCGATGAAATGGTCCTCATTTTCACCTATAAAAGGTGATCTCTTCCTCCACATTCAAATCGCTTATATCCTCTAGTGTTCTCCTAAATATCTACCAAAATTCAATCCCCCAAAGGCATCATAATTATTTTATTATTTTTTTCACTAGAAGGAGGACTATTTCCATCATTTTAAATAAACTAGTTTTGAGGATTGAATTCGTCAATGTATGTTTCTTGTTCGCTTTAATGCCACGGTTTTGAGGCCACTCGACAGTGCCCAAGGTCATGCCGAAATCTGACGTCATGAATTATTCTGCACATTCTAAAGGCTTTTGACTAGTAGGGAGGGCATAGTAAATATAATGGGATGAAGTTTCCCTAAAATAATAGTGTAATGAATAAAAAAAATTGGAACATTTTCGACACAAAATCATAGTATACATAAATAAAATAAACCCAATTCTATAAAAATACCATGTGTATAAGAAAACACATAAACATAAACTTATCTCACACTAGGACAAAAACATATATAGAATAAATTAGTGAATGAAAAATACAACATGCTCCACATCCCTCTAGGTACCTCATCCTTGTGCCAGTATCCAATATTCTATTGTGCCACATGAACCCGACCCACTGCACATCCTATGATAAACCAGAAACTAAAAATTAGATAATATATATCGATTAGTTCTAGTTAAAGGCCTTTAAAATATATCTCACTATTAAATCACTAGTTTCCCCTAAAATAATCCAGCTTATACATGTATGTACAAGGTAATAAACATTTCACGTAAGTGAGTTGGTTGTTGTGTGCTAACATGGTCACCATGAATTCATGTTCATCAGATCAAAATATTCTTACTAGGATACCATGAAACCCAAAATACCATCTTATACATGATATTTTAATTTAGTCACCACCTAATTCTATAAAATCCATAACCCATTCCATTCATGAAGACTCAGAGTATGGAATTCAAAAATTCTTTAAAACTACATGAAAGATTCAGGTTAAGTCCCGCAACTATGTTTGGGACCGGTATTCTCACTCCAGGAAGTTCTATAATCATAGTATCACTCATGTTGAGATCTTGCATATCCTTTACATTACCTCATCTCTTTAGGTGGTTCTATCATCCATACGTAAAATAAAATCTCATATTAACTAGTATATCTCACTAAGGGAGGTATCACACCACATCATTTAAATTCTCCCTCCAGACAAGGTTATAACATTAAAAATCCCCTCTTATAGAGTGGGTGTCTCAAATAGAGAAATTCCAATACCCTCTCACTTATGGTAGTCCCTACTAGTACCCTCTCACTCAAGGGAAGGATGTATATCTAGACCATTACCCTCTCACATAAGGTTGGGACCATGTCGCACACATGTAAGAACCCATATCACTCATGGAATCCCATCCAGTGAAATCTTACTCACAAATGGGACTAGGAAACAGGACTCATCACTCCAACACTAATTATAATCACAAAAAAAATTAACACAACTCATCTTTATATTATATATTTTCTGAAGGCATTTGTCAGTTGGACCCATCCCCACAACTCAATCACTTCTCATCTGTTATTCATGACATTATGGTCCTCATATCGTTCTTATATCTCACCTTAAAGAATCTACTAGGGTCCCATAGAGGCTTGTTGGAATCTAGTCATAGACTCTAACACCCATGAGATCTCATTCCCACTAATCATGGAATATCCAAAACTGACCATCCCTAAGACACTTAAAAAAATTCCAATATATCCATTAATTCCCATGACCCTAAAATATGACTTACCTAATATCTCACAAAGATGTTCAGTCAACCTATTTTATGAGTGGGGACATCTCCATCCCACATACATATCCCTAGAGGATCAATTATATTTATGACATATACTAAGAGTAAATCGCACCCAAAAGAGTGTGTTCATAAGAAAAAACATGATGGTTTGAATATCTCACCCATTATTTTTTTCCCATGCCTCTCAAGATTTCCCCACATAGCCCTAAGTACAAACACAATACTCTCTCATCTAAAATCACATCCTAAGATATACATGATGTGTATAATCAGCAACACCAGCACCATTAACCATTGTAGACATACTCTATGGGAGATTCTGAAATCACATATGTGCTAAGGGTGACTTTTTCTAACCCAATCTGGACCAATTCAACACTCTATATTTTTCTAGGACTTCTCAATATCTATCCATTATACCAGATCCCATGAAACATGAATTCAGGTTATTATACATTCATACAAAATATGATACTTTATATTTCAGGTATAACCTACACAGATATCGGTTTTAACCCCTTGCCAGTAATTTGTACCACCTCATTCGTGTTCCTCCATAGCTCATCTAATCTCATACAAATAATAGATATCCAATCTCAAACAATATTACTTAAATAATTTATTTTAGGAAATTAAAATTGATAAAAAATTTAATCTAGAACAGATTAACATATTGACAACTCACTAAGCATCATCATGTTGTCGAAGATTCATGAAACCCTAGGTGTTAATCCTTATTGGGAATCCTCTAGAATCATTACATGAATAAAAACTCATTGTTGACTAATTATACCAAGATCAAGTGGATTTATTCAATAAAACCTAAATGAAGTTATAAAAAATTAAGAATCCATCTATGATGAATAAATATTGAATAAAATGAAAAATAATATACCCTGGATGAGTAATAAAATTCACATAAAATCTCCTACCCCATGAGAATAAATATTGAATATAAGAGGGGGAGAAAAATTATAAAAAGTAACTCCCACATCACCCCTCAAACTAAAAGTCAAAATTTGAACAATATTAAAATTTCAAGTTTTCCCTTACTAAAAAAATCCTATTAATATTAGTATAGAGTGACTATATATTGTTGTGGTGTGGTTACCCCTCTATGGATTAGGTTTCAGAAAACCCCAATTGATTGTAACACATGTCCCACCTCCTAACCTCCAGTTATGATGTACATCAAGGCTCTATGGAATTAAACTTTATAAGGAATTTCAAGGATCTTCTTCCAAAGAAAAATATATTATATAATACCCATTGGGATATTTCTGTCGAGGAAGTGTTGTTTTCAACAATACATAATATTTTTTTTAAAATGGGGAGATTGTTGAGAACAATACTCTATCACTTTATGATGATTTTGATGCTCACAAATACCCTTAATTGTTTTGTAATGATTTTATTTTTTGTTTATTTCAAGAAATTTTTATTAATTATATTTTTATTACTGGAAGAAATATTTATGTTCTTGAACAATCAGAATTAATTCTTAAAGTATTCGTATTAACGTGTTCTAGAAACACTGTTCATGCTCTACATATTCTGGAATTTCCTAAGCGTGTTCTGGAAACACTGTTAATACCCTACGTGGATAAGCGTAGCATAAGGATGGAATGTGGTGTATACTTTATGAGATATCAGAAAAGTATGGTTAAACATCCATACGTTATCAGAAAATTATGGAAGAAGAACCCTATATTAGTAAGGAACCTTGCATTTGGTATATTGGAAATGTATGAAAGAAGAATTATACGTAAGTTTTAAATGTTATGTTTTCTTCTCAAAATTATGTTTCATCAACCTTACTTTTGTGAACAGCCTTACATTTCATCAAAAAGTATGGATCATTTACCTTATGTTTGGAAGCATATAAAAGTATAGATCATTTATCATACGTTTGAATATTGGAAAGAATAGTATGGATGATCAAACTAACATTTTTTATGAACTGTATGCTTGTATTCAACCTCAGGTCTGAAGGATGCATCATCGACCTTACGTTTGTGATTTACCTTATGTTCAAAAGATACATGCTATATAGTTGAACCTTACGTTTGTCTTCAGAGAATTAAAGATGATATTATTATACAACATTCTTCAAGCGAATTGTTAGGCCGATTTCAAGATAGATTAAAATATGATTTTAAAGTGTGTCTCTAACTGATTCAAAGCCATTTATCTATGATTAAAAGGATAAATTTAAAAAGATGATTTCATGCCGAAATTTAATGGGAGTTACCACTGCTCTGTTATTTCAAATTTTTTAATATCATGATTCTAAAGGAATCTTTTTCGAATCTAAAATTTAAGTGAAAGCCCTCGATATATTTGTGATATTTTGAAATTCAATATATAAAACATACAAGGTCAAAAATAAGAACATGATAGAAGATACTCTTACAATTATCAAAACCTGTTGCATGACATTGTTGAAACAATTGAGATAATCGAGACATATAGATCTGGTATTACAAAGAGAGAAAAAGATCTGTTTATTAAAGAAGAATAAACAAAATAGAAGATTCACTCATTCTACATAAAAGATATATTGTGAATCTAATACTGCTAAAGTTCCAAATTATTTTTCAATATCTACTGCAACCAGATCGACTCAGAAGGAATCTTACCTAAAGATCATTATTTATGAATACGATGATCAATGTACTGTCAATTTCATTCTGTTGCAATTATGAAGACCAATGGTAAAATATTTTCAATGAACAAATACTACTTTTTATCTTGAGGGACCGGCTTCTCGTACTAAGCTAAGTAGGTTCTACGATTGAACTAGAAGGCTCTGTTTTTCCTTAGATTGTAAAGGTGTCATCTGCCTCTACTAAGTTGTGGAATGGTCAGTTGATAAGAGGACCAGATAGTGAAAATCACCATGGTCGTGGAGTAGAGCGTTGGTGGAGGGGACTAGGGGCCTTCTATTCCTTGAACCACTATACATCGTGTGTCCCTGATATTTTAATTTCCAATGCATTAATCTATCTGATTAAAGTTAAAGGACAGAACACGATCTTGTGGAGAATTTTTAAAAGGCACAATTCACCCCCTCTTGTGTATATTTGGTATAAAAAGATACAAAAATTGGTATCAGAGGAGGATCTTTCTGATAAAGCCTTAACAATCTAAAAGTGATTGCGGATTATACACAGATCAAGAAGAATGATACAAGAGAGGGAATGTCTATAGTCAGAGCACCATACTTCAATGAAGAAAATTATTGATGCTAGAAGTCAAGAATGATATATTATCTGAAAAACCTTGGATACAGAGTATATTCTATGATTAAGACTCCATATAAAATACCTGAACATCCTAAGACATGGAGTGAACCTACTAAAGTAGAAAATGATATGAACTCGAAGGAAATGAATGAAATTATATGTGGTCTAAGACTTGATGAATTCAACAGAGTATCTCAATGCACGACATCATATGAGAGGTGTCAAACAATTGATGTTTCTTATTAAGAAACTGAAAATGTGAGGAAAATGAGAAATGCTACTGCTAATCATAAATTAGATATATTTATGATGTTTGAAGGTGAAATAATTACTCAAATGAATGTAAGATTTTCAAAAATTTCAACAATATGATTGATTTGGGAGAACCAATAAAACAATAATATCAAGCTTTAAAAGTAATGAGGGTACTGCCTACTAAATGAAATGGAATCTCTACTACAATCAGATAGTCAAAACCTATCAAAGACTCAACCATGAAAGAGCTAATTGAAACCCTTATGATATATGAAGATGAGATGAAATATTATGTAAATGTTTATAAGGGTTTTATCAAGAAATATGACAATTCATTAAAAGTGTCATCACAAAGTAAAAGCAGAAAGATAAAGAAAAAGTAAGTAAAGGTGAAATCAGAAAGTTCCGATTCATCAAATTCTGATGTATAATTGGCTCAGTTAGCTAGAAAGTTTAGTAAATTCTATAGAAAGATGAAAGGCTTCAGAAAAACATTCAAAAAGGATGAAAAGGAATTCAGATGTTATGAATTCAAGAAAAGGGGGAACATTAGACCTGACTGTCCTCAGATGAAATAATACAAGAAGAATAAGTTCTTCAAAAGGAATGATTGTGAGCAAAAAGATAAGAAAGCAATGAAATATATATGGAGTGTGTCAGAAGACTCTAAGAACTATTCAAAATCAGACTGAGAGAAGGAAGTTGTAAATCTGAAATCCAACATGTGCTCTATGGAATAAATAGTTGAGGTAAAATCATACTACTCTTCTGATTCTAATGCTGACTCTAGATCTGAAACAATCTATTCCAATGAAAGATGTGCATCCTACTGCTACATGTTTGAAGAAAAATATGATTATCTTCTTAAGAAGCATATATCTTCAAATAACATTCACAAGGATGTTTTGGATGAAAGAGATACAATACTAAAACAACGTAAGGAGTCAACTGATAAGTATAATTCAATTAACACTAACTATATAGATTATGAATCAAAGATAAAAACACTGCAAAATGATGTAGAAACCTATAAAACTATAGACCTTGTTTTACCAAAGGGGGATAATCTTTGAATGAAATTATTGGGAAAAATATCATTAAGAATGAATGATTTTGAATTGGCAGTAAAGGTGAAAAACCTAACCTGTACAATAATTATTTTGTTCCATTCAAAAAAGATTAAATTGTAGTTGATGTGCGACAAGGGGACATATTTATAAAAACTAATTCTTAAGACAACCAAAAATAAGTGTCATTAAGATTGATTTTATATCAAATATGTTATTTGATTCTGATGAATTTATAAAATCTATGAAAGTCTGGATTCCCATATCATTACTGGCTAACACTCCTGGATCTAACAGAATATGTGTACCAAAGCAATTTGTTTAAATGCCTTTGTAGGAAGTAGGTTAGAGAAGAAAAAAGGCCATATGGTATATGGACAGATTCTGCTCAAGGAATATGAGTGGAAGCTTATTGAATTTCACTACACTAACTAAAAAAGATGGTGGACTAGTCACTTTTAGTGAAAATGTCAAAGGAAAGATAATTGGCATTGTAATAGTTGGAGATCTAGATGTTGTCACAATCAATAATGTACTTTATGTACAAGGATTGAAACACAATAGGATAAGTATCTCTCAACTATGGGATGGTGGTTATGTTGTTGGTTTCTCTAACAATTTCTCATCTGTTTTCAAAAATAAACTGCTTAAATTTAGTGCACCTAGAACTGATAATATTTATTGACTAGATTTATATTCCTTGTGTAAACAACGAGTAAACCGATTAACTGCTAAGATAAATGAATCTTGGATCTGACATAGAATAATTTGACATTGCAATATATATTTTTTACAAAAGTTATCCAAGAAAAAATTAGTTTCTGATTTTCCTAGTCTCAAGTATGAAATTGATAGATTTTGTGATTCATGTCAACTTTGCAAGAAGCACAAATCATCCTCAAAATATGTTAAAAAATTGCTACATCTAAACCTCTAGAAAATATCCATATGGATTTTTTGTACCTTCCAGAGTAATAAGTGTGGCTGGTAAATTATATGTATATGTTTTAGTTGATGACAATTCTAGATTTACATGGATTTTCATTTTCAAATTTAAAAATTACACTTTTACATTATTTGAAAGTTTTTGAAAATATGTTCAAAATGAGAAAGGTTTTAAAATAAGTTCATTAAGAAGTGATCATGGTAGAGAATTTGAGAGTCTTGGATTCAATTTCATTTTCTCAAATATGGGAATTAAACACACCTTCTCTGCACCAAGAACACCTCAACAAAATGGAATTATTGAATGAAGAAATAGAAATATTAAAAAAATGGCGAGGACTATACTTAATGCATATACTCTTCCTACCTATTTTTAGGTAGAAGACGTAAGTACAGCCTGCTATATAATTAATAGAGTTTTAATTAGACCAATTTTGAAAAAGGCACCCTATGAAATCTGGAATAAAAGAAAACCTATAGTAAATTATTTCAATGTTTTTGGATGCAAGGTTTACACCTTAAACACAAAGGACAATCTTGGTATGTTTGATCCCAAATCTGATGAAGGCATTCTCTTAGGATATTCTACTACTTCCAAATCTTATAATGTTTTTAATAAAGAGTCAAGGATTTTTGAAGAATCAATTCATGTGAAATTTGATGAATATGATCACTTTAAGAAAAAGACAGATCCGATAGATGAACTTGATTCTAATGATAAAATTAGACTTGAGGACTTGAAAGATTATTTAGAAAAATAGATAAATAAAATTTAGAACAGTCCAGAAGAACATGATAGAGAAGAACCTATATGTGTACTACCTAGACAGTCAAGGACCCTAAAGAATCACCCTTTAGAAACAGTAATAGGAAATTTAAATACAAGAATAAAAACTAGAAGTAACATAGGAAATCTTGTTGAATTTTCTTCCTTTATATCCCAATTAGAACCCAAGTCTATATAAGAAGCATTAGATGATGAAATTTGGATGATAGCAATGCAAGAAGAACTAAACCAGTTTAAAATAAATGATGTCTGGAAATTAGTTGAATGACCATAGAATTATCTAGTTATAGGAATGAAATGGGTTTGTATAAATATACAAGGTGAACAAGGAATAATAACTAGAAATAGATCAAGACAAGCAGCTAAAGGATATAATTAGAAACAAGATATAGATTGTTATTAGTCGTTTTCTTAAATAATGTTTCAAAAACAACTTTAAAAAAACAAAAAAAAATACGAGACTTTTGAAACGAACAACCGATAAAAATCATCAAAATCAAATGCTGCAGTCGCAACAATGACCCAGAAAGCCTCAGCTATAGTTCAACTACATTAGCTCATAGGGCCGCAATAATGTCCCAGCAAGCCTAAGCTGCAGTTCAACTACAACCACCGGCATCATCTGCATATCCCATCAACTTCTCCTAGATTAGAAGCCATTAGAATCCTTTTAGCCTATGCATCTTACATGAACATTAAATTATTTCAGAAAGATGTTAAGACTTCCTTTTTAAATTGTTATTTAAAGGAGGAAGTTTATGTTGAGAAACCTTCTGGTTTTAAAGATTCACAAACACCAGATTCTATTTTTAAACTTTCTAAAGCACTTTATTGAATTGAACAAGAACATATATCTTGGTATAAAAGATTAATCTCTTTTGTTTTGAAAAATGATTTTACTACTAAAATGGTAGATCCAACAATATTTAAGAAAACTGTAAATTCTAATATTTTATTGGTTCAAATTTATGTTGATGATGTAATTTTTGGATCAACTGATAAATCTCTTTGTCACATGTTTTCAAATCTAAGGAAAAAATAATTTGTAATGAGTATGATGGGAGAGTTAAATTTCTTTTTAGGACTCTAAATTTTACAAAAAGATTTTGGAGATGTTTTAAATTAGTGAAAATACATTACTGATTTATTTGAGAAATTTGGACTTGAAAAAAGCATGACATATTCAACTCTTATGTGCACTAATTTGAAACTTGATTCTGATGAAACTGGGAAATTAGTTGGCAACAATTTATATAGAGGTATGATTGGTAGTTTATTATGTCTTACCACTAGTATAACAAATATAATGTATTCAGTATTTATTTGTGCAAGATTTAAATAAAATCCCAAATAATGCCATTTAACTACTGTTAAAAGAATTTTTAGATATTTAAAATTAACTATTCGTCAATCTCTTCTCTATCCAAAAATGTTTGATTTTAATTCAAGTTCATATTTTGATGCAGACTTTGGGAGTTGTAGATTAGATAGAATAAGCACTTCAGGTACTTTTTACTTTTTTGGAAAATCCATTGTATCATGGTCTAGTAAAAAACAACATTCAATTTCCCTATGAACAACCAAGGCAGAATAAGTGTCTGCTGGCAGTTATTGTGCACAAGTCTTGTGGATGAAAAACACTCTTATGGATTTTGGACTAAATTTTAATAATAAATATATTTTATGTGATAGTATAGGTGAAATTATTATTTCAAAAAATCCTATTAATCATTATAGAACTAATCCTATTGATATCAGACATCATTTTCAAAGAGAACATGTTCTTAAAAAGGATATATTTTTAGAATTTATAAGTACTTAAATTCAATTAGCTGATATTTTTTATAAATTTCTTCCCACAGCAAGGTTTGAATTTATTAATTGGGATCTAGTTTTATTTAATTTTAATTAATGTTTTATTTTAATCATTTGATTATGCTATTTCTATTTTATTTTTTAATACTATTTAAAATAAATTAGTAATTTGTTTTTCAAATAGATAAAATTTTTTTATTAGATTTATTTTTTTATATGTTCCCATACAATTTAATTTGATTTTAAAATTTATGTAATGATTACTGATGAAATGGGAATAAAGGCTATCAGATCCCTTTAGAATTCTGAATCATTTCATTTCTACCAAAAACCATTTTGAGCCCGCGAAGCTTTACCACTCTTTGTCAATCCGAAACTGAATCTTTGAAACCCTAATCCTTTTTTGAACCTTCATAGATTTACGATAGAAATGGCCAAGACCAAGAGATCGATGAGGCTAAGACCAGCACTGCTAAGAGACAACACTCCGAAGAAGGAGAATTTTTCTAGGAATGGTCATAGATCTGGAATGGTTATGTCAGAAAAACCTGTTGCTGAAGCAGGATCATGCTTTCCAAAAGCTCGAACATACATTTAATGGTGATAAAAATGAGTTTTTATATTAGGTGTAGCTTCATTATTTCATCAAATCTATTTAGTTTAGTATTGGGGAAGATGAAGATTCCAATATAGCAAAAATAGAAAACCGAGATTTTTCAATTTCATCTATAGAAATTTCTCAAATTCTAAACTTCCCTCATGAGGGAGTTTATCATTTTGATTTGAAAAATATTAGCGATATTGTACATAAATCTGAAGATAATATATCGTTCTTGTTTGGATCAACCAATATCAGGAAAATGTTTGTGAAGGACTTGGAACCAGACCCGAAGATATTGGTTATGTTTGTGAAAATTTGGATTGCACCAAGGATGTCAGAAATGGAAAAGTTTCTGTATTCAGATATGTATTTAATGTTTTTTCTGATGAGTGATACTTAATTGATCATTCTGAGATACATGGTGAGGTATCTCGGTTACTATTTACAACCAGAGGGAATAATGAGTTTTTATCCTTTAGGAATATTTATATCAAATATTCTGTTTAAGATAGATATGATAAGATCAGTGGATGCTCGAGTGATATGCCACCATAGAAATATCTTTAATGATGGTACTTTGAGAAAAATTGGATATTTTAAGAGCACTATCTAAGGAAAACTGTTGCCTATTTGAGCTAAAGTGGATGGAGAAAGTGCCCGGGCCCACCAGGAAAATCAAAAGAAGGAGTAGCTGAATCTAGAATAAGTGGAGTATCGTAGAGTATACGGTTTGAAGAAGTTGATCAATCAACTGATGAGGAAAGCCAAATGGACTTCAAAGGTCAATACATCATGTGACCCAAGGTATTGAATAAACTACTCAAGAACTCCCAGATGAAACTGAAGATATTATGAGATATATATTCATTAGAGACTATGTTGTACAAGAAACTACTCAACCAATAGCTTCTCAGATTGAGATGACTTCTCAAGTTGAAAAATGAGCAGAGGCTCAAGAAGAGTTAATAGTTGCAGCTGATATTGAAACTATTGTAGAGGCTGGAGTAGAAACTAAAACTGAAAAGTAAAAAGAGTTCTTTCTTGGTGAAGTAGAAGTGGCTAGTCCTCAAATAATTAAATAGGAAATTTTTTTAGAAAACACAGTGGAGGAAATGGATATAGATGATGCTCATGAGGAGAAAACTCCATCAAATGTTGAAATTCAAGATGAAAATATTAATTAAGTACATATAGAGGTGTTGAATGAGGATTTTTTTATGGGATAGTCTGGGAAAGTATTTGAGGAAAAGTTAGTGAAAAAACCTGATCACGTGGAAGATAAGGAGAAATTTGATCCAGAATCATTACCTATAGTGTTGTTGCATCAGAATGAAGCTGAAACAGAAAATCCAGCACATGGTGCCTCTGATTCTGATAATGATTTTGTGGAAGAATTTATCAGAATGTTTAATAATGTTCAAGGTGATAATGTATCTTTGAAAAGTGCATTAGAAAGGGAGAGGCAAAAGTTTCAGAACCTGAATGCTAGTTCAGTTTCAAACCAAGAAGGTGAAGTGTTTAAGAAGGATATGTTAAATGAAGTTGCAAAGTTGAAATCAGAGATGGTTATGAAGACAGATTTAATGGAATTCAACACAATCATGGTGCAACAATTTGCATCTATTAGACCATGTGAGGCTAGTGGATTAGGTATATCACCTGACATAATCATAATAATTCAATCTATTACCACAGCAATGGGAAATATGAATGATAAATTGCAAGATCTTCAATGCAATAGTGACCCTTTGTCTATACTACTAGATTATCAAATGTTTTTAGTTAACCATTTGACCTCAAGTTAAATAAGTATTAGAACTGTACCAACTCAGTACACAATGATGTTGACTCTGTTTATGGAGAAGGAAGAAAGGATCCATGAGTTTTTTAGAGTAAATATTATATAATATATTCATATGACTCAAGAGAATGTAGATCTTATTATCAAACTAGAAAATGGCACGATGAGAAGGCTAAAGGAGCAATTGATAGTAATCAAGGTAGTAGTTCATAAAAGATACACCCTATCTCATACCCTTACCACTCCATGATTTCTGTGTTCATCATGTTTGTCACTATTATATATTTTCAACGAAATTTTTCTTCATTCTATATTTGTGTTTTTTTATTAGTTTTACTATATTTGTTTAGATATTCCGGTAATCTAGATTCACTTATTGATAAATAGTTAATATTATAATTTAATTAATTTCAGTGCTACATTAATATGTGTTCTAGTTTATATTCTATCATTCTTATTGATATCACAAAAGGGAGAGAAGTTTGGATAAACACAATATTTTATTTTAACTATTTCACAATGTACTTTAATTGTTTGAAATATTTATTTTAATTTTATTGGATAATTTTTTTAACTCTTATTATTCAGGGAGAATTTTGTATAAACATTTTTTTTATTTTTTTTTCACTTTTGAAAAAGGGGGAGAAATTTATTTTTATGATTACGGATAACAAAATGTTTTTTTGAATTAATCTTGTTAAAATTAAATATTTTTTTATCGATGAAAAATTCTAAAATATATGTACTTATTTTTGGAAGCTAATTTCAATTATTATTTTAGGGGTTTTGTGATCATCAAAAGGGGGGATATTTTTGGGAAAGTGTTGTTTTCTAAAATACATAATATTTTAATTAAAAAGGGGGAGATTTTTGAGAACAATACTCTATCTCTTTATGATGATTTTGATGCTCCCAAATACCCTTAATTGCTTTCTAATGATTTTAATTTAAGTGTATTTAAATAATTTATTATTAATTATATTTTTATTACTGGAATAAATATTTAAGTTCTTGAAAAATGAGAATTAATTGTTAAATTATTCACATTAGCATGTTCTAGAAACACTGTTCATGCTCTACATATTGGGGAATTTCTTAAGCGTGTTCTCAATACTCTTTTCATACCCTACGTGGAGAAGAATTTTGTGAGGCTGGAACGCGGTTTATAATTAATGAGATATCAGAAAATAATGGTAAACAACTGTACGTTATCGAAAAAGTATGGAAGACGAACAATATTTTAGGAAAGAACCCAACGTTTAGGATATTAGAAAAGTATGGAAGATGAACCGTATGTAAGTTCTAAACGTTACGTTTGTTTCTCAAATGTATTGTTCATCAACCTTACTTTTGTGAACAACCTTATGTTTCATTAAAAATTATGGATCATGTACCTTATGTTTAGATGTTTATAAAATTATGGATCATTTATCATATGTATGAATGTTGGAAACAAAAGTATGGATGATCAACCCTATGTTTTTTATCAACCTTACGCTTGTATTCAGCCTTATGTTTGAAAGATGCATCATCAACCTTACGTTTGTGATCTACCTTACGTTTGGATGATGCATGCTATGTAGTTGAACCTAACGATTGGCGTCAGAAAATTAAAGATGATATTATTATGCAATGGTCTTCAAGTGAATTATTAGGCTGATTTCATGATGGAATAAAATATGATTTTAAAGCCCATATTTGATTGATTGAATTCCATTTATATATTGTTTAAAGGACCCATTTAAGATGATCATTTCGTGGCAAATTCTTAGGTGAGTTACGACTGCAATGTTATTTCTAATTTTTGAATATCACAACTCTAAAGGTGACTTTTTTGGATTTGACATTGTAGAGAAAGAACTCGATATATTTGTGATATTTTGAAGTTCAATATATACAATGTACAAGGTAAAAAACAAGAACATGACAGCATAGACTCTTAGGATATACAAAATCTATTTTACAACAACATTGAGACAATTGAGATAATTGATACTTACAGATCTATTGTTACGAAGAGCGAGAAAGAACTGTTTTTTGAAGAAAAAGAAACATGACAGAAGATTCAATCATTCAACATCAATGATCTATTGTGAATATAATGCTTCTAATGTTGCGAATTATTTTTCTATATCTACCAAAACCAGATCGACTCAGAAAGACTCTTACTTGAAGATTGAAATTTCCAAAGACGATGATCCAGATACTATCAATTGCATTATATTGCAATTATGAAGAACAATGGGAAAGTATTTTCAAATAACAAATACTACTTTTTATCTTGAGCGATCGGCTTCTCATACTAACCTGTGTAGGTTTTGTGATTGAACCAGAAGGCTATGTTTTTACTTATATTATAAATGTGTAAACTGCCTGTACTCAGTTGTGGAATAGTTTGTTGATAAAAGAACCAGATAGTGAAAATCACCAAACTCGTGGAGTATACAGTCGGTGGAGTAGACTAGGGTCCTTCTGTTCCACGAACCAATATAAATCATGTGTCCCTGCTATTTTAATTTCCTCTGCATTAATCTATGTGATTGAATATAAAGGAAAAAACATGATCTCGCGAAGAATTTGTAAAAGACACAGTTCACCCCCATCTTGTGTATATTTGGAATAACTCAATCCAAAAATGTTATGGTTTACATAAACTAGACCTATGATATAGAATGAACCCTAGGTCGAGGTAAAATAAACCAAATATGGGTATAGTTCCTTACCCCGACAACCCCCATTTATGACAAGAACTCTATGGTTAATGCTGTGGGAGGCTCAAATAATTTCCTTGTAGCTACAACAAATTTCTTATTCCAAATACCCAACTATAGTGAAACCCTCAATGTTGCATCTTGAAATCTTATCTCGTAGAAAATATATATTGTACATGAACCATTCCATGAAACGCCACCATGGTATTTTGATCTTTCCAACTTGTAGATAATAACTCAACTAAGGGTCACTCCAAACCTTTATTTATAATCACCCAAGCACCAAGAGAAGTAATTGGGTCATGTCCTATATCCAAAAACTTCTCCCTATGATGTTATAATTCATAGAATCTTGATCCCAATATCTATTCATGAAGTGTCCCATGTTTTGTGATTAAAATTTTATTTTAACCTAAATTTCACAATGCTTATTGATAAGGGTCATTGGAAACATTCCATTAAAATTGTTATCATCCTCAAAAATAAAATAGTGTACCTCCTAAAGACCTCCCAAACCTACATTGATCTTGTATTTAACACCAAATCCCTATGTTCTTTATTCAAATGAAAAAAAATTCCACTATGAAATTCCAATCATCAAAACACACTATTTATCACAAGATAAACAAATAAATCACCCTTAATGTTGTCACTGATAGGAAAGAAACTATGCTTATCTATCCTGAGACACTAATTCACCATCAACCTATTCGTACACAATATTATGGTTCTCCCTAATATAATACTACACTTACAAAGGACAATTCAGAACTATGGTTCTTCCATAATAAAAATATATTTTTGGTAGTTGATTCTAACTTCCAGTGGTCCATAAAAATAGATGATACCATTTTCACCTCATCATATCCAAATTTTCATAAAAATTTACGGTCAACCTTTACCCTATATCTCTTGAATATAATTGACTGCTCCTACTGAAACATCACAACCCCATATGATCATAACAAATCAACCCTTAAAAGCATAATAGATTCTATGAAGTACCCACATACAATTATAAATCTGATTGTCAATGTAATTTCAGGTTGGATACTCATCTCACAAAATCAACTACCATAGAATCATATCTCACTATGCATATATATATATATATCATATTCCATGTTGCATTCAATTTTAATGATTTGATATTTATTCTTGATAGAAATTTGGAGTTGTGATCATGTTTGATGTGTTAGTGTTCCGTCGAAATCTGATAAATGAGTTAGGATATCCCAATTGGTGAATCCATAAAAGAATAAAATCACTTTTTCTAGATTATTATGATTTTTCAAGGTTTGTAACTATTTTCATCCTCATGTATGGGTTTTCATTATTTTAAATTGTATCTTTTAATCTAATGGTCTTGTATTAAAAATAAATTTTTCAATAATTATCGTATATATAGTTCTTCATATTGAGAAAATATATTTCCCTAATTATTTTATTTTTAATGTGACACAGGTTATAAGCCCTTCATGATTGTGTAATGTGCTTGAATATAGTAGTGAAATCTTCTTGTGTGTTTCTCTTGGGAATTTTAAGTAATGTTATAAAAAAATGTATTATAGGATGGTTTTAGATGTTTATTCTTTAGAATATTGGTTGTTTTTTATATTAGTTTGGATAAAAATAAATAAGATCACTTAAAAAGGTAACTACACCCTCTATGTAAAAACATGAGTTTCTAGAGACATTGGGGAAGAAAATTAATAAATGTAACCCGTTTTATTTTTGTTTCTTTATCCTTTTATATATCTTTACCCATGATATTTTGGGATGATTAATGTGTTGATTCACCCCTATAGTCAGGTGTACATATGTCATTCCTATGAATTTAATTTCATAAAATCATTTCCTTAAATTGATGGGGTTATCAATGTTCTTTTAAATTTTTTCAAAAAACATTTCATTTCTGAGAAACTTTGGGTTAAAATATATATGCTAACTATTGAATGTTTTTATTGGTGAAGGAAGGATTCAGTCATGGTAATATATTTAACATAGACATAAAATTGAAATCATGTTTTCTAAAAAAATTTATTTTAGTAGAGGTAATGTCAATATGATTCAATTTATGATTTCCCCTTGGGTTTATGTCATTTAGAGTTTCCTTCATGTAGATACATCATTTAGGTGAAGTAGTAATCTGCTAAGTAAATATAGAGTGTTCCTAAATTCATTAATCTATGAAATTTTAAAAATGGAGAAAAACTAATCATAATTAAACTAAGAAAGTTTATTATATTTTATTGTTCAAGAAGAATAATCCTATTATATTTAAGACAGACTAAAGAGTGTAATAATTTGAGCATTAGATTATAAAACATAAACCTAATTATCTAGTTTATTCACAC
Organism: Viscum album; assembly: GCA_963277665.1. Lineage (NCBI taxonomy): Eukaryota > Viridiplantae > Streptophyta > Magnoliopsida > Santalales > Viscaceae > Viscum > Viscum album. The sequence continues at coordinate 178,083,017 of OY728164.1, forward strand.
TTCTATGTTATTGATGGTGGAATCCATAACTAACATCGTCAACAGAGAAACTCATAAGTAGTTGGAGATAGTTGTGGAAGTAAATAAGAATGATGATTTAACTTGTGTTTGATTCTATATTACGTTTAGAGAGCACTTATATCCAAATATGTTAAAGATAAGGAAATATATAATGATTATGTAGCCATATAAATAGACTATAATGGTGTTTGAGTTTTTTTGACCATTCAGAATTTTTGGATTATTTTTCAATTGAATTAATATGAAATAATAATCATAATGTATAATGTTTTAATACAACAATTTTACTAGATATAGATTCATGGGTGATTATTCATTATTTATATACCTTAAGGCTGTAGTGAATAGGGTAGATATAAAAAAGTTAAATAAGATTGAGAAAAGGGTGAAAGTTATTTTATCCATAGAATGAAGAGTGGTAATAATTTTTCTAGCTTGTAAAATTGGAAAAAAATTACTCTCAATAGTAATGTAGTTGAAAAGATTATACGAGATCAAGATTATATTTAGGAAGGAGGTAACTCAAGTTCTTACATTATTGCATCAATATAAATATTAGTTTAGAGTTTTATATTGATCCTAGAATGAGTCATTAGTGTTGGAAAGATTATAATATGAAGGTTCTTTGTAGGTACAAATCTTGGGATTACATTTTTGGATGTTTTAATAATATATTAGTGTTGGTATATCTAATAGAGAAATCAATGAATGATGATATTGAGTCACCTATATAGAACAATGTTATTTTATGATACGATAAGGCTCTAAATTATTAGAGATATCATTTTACAAAACAAAATATACTATATAAATTAATGGAAAGGATAAAAAAGTTGTAGGTACTTGACTTATTACTTATACAATAGTGCTAGTAATATTTAATAAAATTGTATTTTATTGATTCATATATGAAAAATATGCAAAAGTATTGAATATTCTTGTATGAATAATGTATTAATCATTAAAATTTGTGATACCTACTGGAGACTGAATAAAACAAGTAATTATGTAATTTTTTCAATTATGATTAGTGATATGCATTTATCATAAGAGTTATTAGTTTTTTTGATGATATCTTATGATTTTATAATTTTAATGGGTTATATTGTAAAGTTCAATAGCATTTTGACTACTATAAAAACAGAACATCCTTTACTCCACCTGATAGAAGAGTTCAATGTTTTGGGTAGAGTGGGATATTTATTCCTGTTGTGTTAGACGATTCATGAATGAATTTTAGGATTAAATATGTTATCTATCTTGTATATTTCATGGAGTAGTGGAATATAGGGATCTATATTAGTTTTAAGTGATGATAGAATATTTATTAGATGCATTCTAGGAATGTATTTAGACACTTTTTGGAGAGGGATATAGATTTCTCTGTTGACGTCTTTCCTAGAATAAGTCTGATCTCATTCCATTCATATAGAAAAGTACTAATAGAGCTTTGAAAAAAGGGACATTTGAAGGATTATTTTTAGAAAATGGAACTAATTGATCCAAAAAATTTCCTTAGTTAGCGGTTTTCCAATTTTTTTACAAGGATGATAATAGGTTATAGATGTTTATAAACTACCAAAAGTTGATTTAGGTGATATTAAAGTATAAATACACCATTCATTTTATTGATGATCTACTCGATCATTTTAAGGGAGATAATTAGTTTTCAAATATTGAACCATGATCTAGATAACCATAGTTTTAGGCATATGAAATATAAATTACAAAGAATCGTTGTAGATGTTGATATAGAAATTTAGAGTTCTTAGTTATACAGTTTGGGGTTAATAACAATCATTATATTTTTATGTATTTGATGAATTATGTCATTGATAAATATGTAGAATATATTTTATTGTTTAAATAGAATATATTAAAATATCTAATAGATAAGTATTGGTCCATTGAGGTTTATTTAATATTTCGTTAGAGATGTTATAGATGCATTAGTTATACATGAAGTAATAAATTTGATAGTTTTTTATGCGGTATGTGATGTGAATGTTCTGGGCGTAGCAGAAGCGCATGGGTGGATGTGTCCAATTTGCTTTTTGTCATTTGAAATAATCAATATGGGATCAATACGAAGATAATCACCCGTCCCCATGGATCGAATCACGGAAATAGAAAAAGAAAAAAAAGTACCAGAACCATAAAGGAAGGATCATCATAGTTTGATTATAATTAATTTAATTAATTGACAAGATATACCGTTTATGGTGTTCTTTCTTCATTGATATTATTGATCATGTTCCTATATGATTCATCATTTCGTTGTAGAAGCCAAGTGTAGACTTTCTCTTGCGGTGATCCACATGTGCACCACGTATCTCTGGACGTCGCCAAAGGGATCTCCAAGTGCTATCATGGAGAAGCCTTTGCTTGCGTTGTCCGCCATAGATCGCCTTGATCCAATGGAGGTGGATCTCTCTCTGTCTTGAGAGCATTCTTGGAGGACGAAGTTCTTTCGGTCTTGAGATTATTCTCCAGAATTGTTGTGCACAATGATTCTTAGGAAAAGAGTTGGGGTTCTGAGGATAATTATAATCAGGTTTCAGGTAGTTGAGTTATGACAAAAAATAAACACATTTCAAATTTTATTTATTTGACTAAATCATTTGAAAACCCCATGTCAAATAATTAATTCCTTGACATGCACTCACACTGATTATAATAAATATCATTTAATAAAATGATATTTCCTCAAAATCTCTACTAGAAAAACTGCACGACGTGTAATCATAAATACACGACGTGAACTTGTTTTTCATTAAAAACTACACGAAATGTAATAATTAATACACGGCATGTACTTGTTTTCAAAAGAAAAACTACACAGCGTGTAATCATTAATACACGACGTATAATTGTTTTTGTTTTATTCTTATTCAAACATTAAAATGATTTAGGCTTCATTGAATAATTATTAAACCATGTATGGGAATAATCATTATTCTACTTGAGATACATCGATACACTTAGTTTTTGACCCTCTATGCCTCTTTCTCATTGGCATTAGGTGGGATTTCCTAAATTCCAAGATTACTGTGTAGCAATGGGTCAAGGCACCCAAAAGAAAGACATTGACGCTGCATTGAAGAGTCACCTCATATGAATGCTTACTGTGTAATTTAATCCGTTTTCCTCAATATCTCATCAAGTAGGTTTCATGGAAGTGTCATAAACATATATTCTTGTTCTGTCATTCTGTGACTTCCAGAAATAAACTCGTCGTGACACCATAACCATGGAATTTGTGTGACAGTTCTATTTTAATCAAAGGGCCTGAGATATCTACTTCCATAAATATAGAAGGGACAAATCCTTCCTCGACTTATCCATTTACAACATGTCATTTGCGATGCACCCAGAATACCACAATTCTCTCTAACTCTCTTTATGACAGTTTTCATCAGAAAATATATGTACGCGAGTCATGACATGAGTTAATGATAATATTTCAGTCTAAGGACCATTAATCATGCTCGTATATATCAATGTCTGATGACACCAAGACATGAAGAATTTCTAATGGTGGGTCTATTCTCATAATCTCCCATCTTAGAGATTACTAAGTGTGAACTCCATGAGAGAGAGTCTTGTCTTCTTACGAGTACTCTCACATGACGGTCTGTATACTATGTGTCCTATAATAGTATGTCATCCAACCGTAGAACTTTATTTAAGAATATTGTTATAGAATTTCATGGTTCCCATCATAGCGGTGATCTTCCATGACCTTAGTAATGAAAAATTTATTATAGGACATTATTATATTATATTCGTGTAGAACAATGAACAATATATATAATAAGGGAAAATTCATGTAATAAAAGAAAAAAAAATTGGTTCTCAGGACACCAACCCTTACAAACGCCATCTTGGACTAGAGCCAACTGCCTACGAATTTTAGTCTGCTAGACCTCACATGATGATCATGTTTCTGTTGAGTCAAGGCATTAGTCAAGGGGTCCTCCGTGTTGTCTTCTATGGAAATAATACTCACTACAACTTCACCTCTCTTAGAAAAATCCCTTAATAGATGATACTCTCAAAGTATGTGCTTTGTCTACTGATGTGACCTTGGCTCTTTTGCAAGTTCCACCGCTGTGGTATTATCACAATAGGGTGTGATAGGATCTTTACTGCTCGGTACTACATCTAGCTCTTAGACGAAGCTTTTCATCCATACTGCTTCTTTAGCTATCTCAGAAGATACGATATACTCGGACTCAACTATAGAATCTGCGACCACACCTTGCTTTGAGCTCTTCCAGCTCACTGCACCCCCATTCAAACTGAATATGTATCCAGTCTACGACATCATGGAATCTAGATCAATCTAGAAACTATAATCTACATATCCTTTGATGAATAGTTCCTCATCTCCTCCATAAACCATGAACATATCCTTAGTAAAACCTCATATACTTAAGGATATTCTTGACCGCAATCCAAAGGAGGTCTCCCAGATCAGCTTGATATCTGCATACCAAACGTAATGTGTAAGCATCATCAAGCCTTGTACATATCATATCAAACATGACTGACCCAATCACAGATTCTTAAATAATCCTTCCCATTTTCTTTGTGTCCTCATGTTCCTAAGGACAAATTTTCTAGGAAAGATGAATGCCATGTGACACTGGCAACAACCCCCTCTTGGATTGTTCCATACTAAATCTTTTCAGTATCATGTCAATGTATTTACTTTGACGTAGGATCAGAATTCTCTTGGATCTATCACGATGGATCTTGATCCCAAGAATATATGCTGCCTCACCCAAGTCTTTTATAGAGAATAATTTATCCAACCATTCATTAACTGATTGTAAGACAGGTACTTCATTTTCAATTAGTAATATGTCATCAACATATACTATTATGAAAACAACTGTACTTCCACTAAAAGTTTTGTACACACAATGCTCACATTCATTCTTATCAAAGCCAAATTTTATATGGCTTTATCGAAATAAATGTTCCAAGACCATGATTCTTGTTTTAATCCATAATTGGATTTTTGAAACATGAATAACTTATTGGCATCATTTGGGGTCATAAACCCTTCAGGTTGTGTCATGTAGACATCTTCCTGGAGGTTCCCATTAAAGCATTTTGTTTTTAAATCAATTTTTCAGATTTCATAGTCATGGTAAGAGGAAATTTTCAATAGGATTCTGATGGATTTTAGCATCCAAATTGGTGAAAAGGTTTCATCATATTCAATTCCATGATGCTATCTAAAACCATGTGCAACCAGTCATGCCTTATAGGTGCTGACTTGCCCCTCCATGTCCAGTTTCTTCTTGAATACCCATTTATTACCAATAGGATTTACATCAACTGGAGGATCTACCAAAATCCAGACTTGGTTTTGGTACATGGAATCCATTTCATAATTCATGTTTTCTCGCCACTTGGCAGCATCTGTGCCTTCAACTGCTTCCTTGTAGGTAGGAGAATCATCATTTTTAACCAATAATGAGTCAGCATCCTTGGTGAAAATAAATCCATATCATTCTGGTTCTCTCACCTCTCTCGTGCTCCTACGCAGTTCTTGTGTCTCTGGAATAGATTTTTCTTCCATGGGGATTTATGGAATCTATTCTTGTACCAACTCCTGTGTATCTTAAGCCCCAAATTCATCGATGTCTATCTTGCCCCGACTATCCCTTTTAGAGATGTTCTCCCTCTCAAGGAATATGGCATATCTTTCAACTTTTACCTTTTTATCTAAGGGGTTGTATACGTTATATCCCCTTATTTCCTTGGGATATTCTATAAATATACACTTTGTTCCTCGAGGTGCAAGCTTGTTACCAAAAGGGGTCTTAAAAAATTCTTCGCTACCCCACCCATGTAAATTTGATAACATGGTTTTGCGTCCACTCCATAATTTGTATGGAATACCATTTATCGATTTAGCTGGTACTTGGTTTAGTATGTGTGCTGCTGTTTGTAATGCATATCCCCAAAAGGATAATAGAAGACTCTCATGACTCATCATTGATCTCACCATGTTCAATAGGGTGTGTTTCCTCCTTTAACTTATTCTATTCCACTGAGGCATGTAAGGAGGAGTGAGTTGAGATAGAATCCCAAAATCCCATAAAAAGTCAATGAAGTCCTGATTAAGATATTCTCCTCCTCTGTCCAAACAGTGTTTCTTAATCTTCTTACCAAGCTGGTTCTCTGCATCATTCCTGTAATCTTTGAATCGATTAAAAGAATCTGACTTATACATCATTAAGTAAATATATCCATATCTACTAAAATCATCAGTAAAAGTTATTAAGTACAAGAACCCACCCCTTGCATCAATTTGAAATGGTACACATACATTTGTGTGAACTAATTATATAATCTCTTTATACGTTTCACCATTACCACTAAATGGGGCTTTGGTTATTTTTCATTGTAGACACGCATGACATAAACCAAGTGGTTTTAGTTCAAAATAATATAAATACCCATCTTGATGTAATTTTGTCAAAAGTTTCTCATTCACATGGCCTGGCCGGTGATGCTGATGTTGGGAGTTGTATGAGTCATGTGAACTAAATTTTTCATCGATTTCCATTACTTGGTTTGTGTAGACTAACATATAAAGCCCGTTATATAAATGTTCTCTTCCAAAAAAAATTTATATTTATAAAAGTTGCAATATTCATTTCCAAACATGAAGATTAATCCATCAATATGTAATCTGAATACAGAAATAATGTTTTTAGTAACCGAAGGCACATAATAATAACCCTTTAACATCAAGATCATTCCACTTGGCAATGTGCAGTGGTAGTCTCTGACAGCTACAACAGCAAGTCTGGATCTTTTGGATGCTCATAGATCTACCTCCCCTCGATCAATCATCCTGAATCTACTTGGTTATTGTATTTGGATACATATGTGATCACCACAAGCTATATCTAATGACCAATTTGTAGAAACCGATAGATTTCATTTGATGAAAAACACACATGAAGAACCCCCTTGCTTCCTTGGCTGGGTGCAGTTTTTCTTCCAGTGGCCCTTCTTGCCACATGGAAAACAAACATCCTCTTTCCCTCTTACATCCCCTATGATCTTACTTTTCTTTGAAGGCCATGAAGAAGCTTTGGGAATAAAGATATTCTCCTTCCCTTCCATTTTATTCACCATAAGGGTAGAAAGATTTTCATGCTTCATGTCATTATCCACATGGAGAATGAGGATAATAAGATCAGATAGAGACTTCTCAATGTTGTTCATGTTGAAATTTACAACAAAGAGTGATGCGAGAATGAGATCGGTACCCAATTCCTCAGGGATTTTAAACCCTATAACCTCCAAGCGCTCAATGTAGGCAATGAGCATGACTACATGAGGCCCGGCTTGGGAACCCCTTCTAAGCTTGCTATGATATATAGCCTTGGAGATCTCAAACCTTTCCTATCTTTCTCACACCTGGTATAGACCATGGAGGTTCATGATCATGCTATATGCATCCACTTCTTCATGAGAATTCAAGAGATGAATAGACAATGTTGATAGCATCCAATATTGAATGTCTATTACATTGTTCAAATGTTGATCATAGACCAGGAAATCTTCATCACTCTCCACTTGGGTAGGCGAATCATGAAGTGAGGACTCCAGCACGTAAAACATTCGTTCATGGCGTAGTATAACCCGAAGGAGCATAAACCTTTTTTAAAAGTTACTGTCGGTGAGGATATTTTCTATGTCCAGAATTGATCGTAGAGAAAATGTGGCTGATGAGCTTGTCATTTTGATTCTAAAAATTAAAAGAGAGGATTTATCAATACATTTTGACTACATTTTATGAAAACTAATTAATGACTTTTTAATTCTCCCACTATTTTATCAAGTCCAAATGGCCCTCACTATTGAACCTAGAATGTCTTGTTGATTTGACATTCTAGTGTCAAGGATCCATATTCCCCTTCGCATAACCCCAACATGGGTTGGTCAATCTATTTGAAGGTATTTTGGTAGGTAGGTATTTGCCAATTTTGACCTTACATTTCCTTGATCTGTTGAGTGAACTCCCCAATCCCAAAATCCTGACTTGGATTTCCTCAACACTTGCCTCCATTTTACAACAAGTTTAACAAGGGCTACTCCTCTTGATGTAAAATTTTTAAGGCAACTCGAAACATTCAAAAGATCTTCCTTTATTAAAGTAAGTGTCCAAACAAGGGTTGGTCAAACACATAGATTTATTATGTCTTTCCCTTAATCAAGTAACGAAAGGCTTGGTCTGACTTAATAGGGTATTTGAGGGATTTAATTATTTATGTATATTTTTTATTATGACATGCTTTTTAATATTAAGTGATTCTTGCTTAAGTGATTAACCATGTTCTGATAATATTTACGCATAGTATTGTATTTATTTTATTCCATCATTGTATGCTTGTTTATTTAATTAATTATGTGATCACGAAAACAGATACATAATAAATAAACCATACAATCAGATAGAATTAATATAAAATGGCATGATGATGAGCTTCTATTGGATAGATTATCTAGCGGTTTGATAAGATAACCATGACCTAGGGAAAAAACACCTTGAACCAATGGTTCATGATTTGGAGCTCCCACCTTTCCACCTTTGTATCTTCTTGGTTTGGTTTCACCTCAGATTCGGGTATGGAACCATCTCTTCTAGCTTGAGAGATCCCCTATTACATATATTTTACATTAAAGAAACCATGGGAACTCAGGCCCTACATTTTATTGGAAGAAAGTTCACAGGACAACAAATTTAAATTAAACAAATTTAAATGCAACCATACACACATACAAAGGGAGTTTAGTCTATCTCATGATCATCCATATCATGCAACGACATTTACACATATTTAGAATAGAAATTATTTTAATTGTTCTATTATTTATGATAAGTCATGCTTGAAATTATTTTATTGTGATATTATAATTAATAAATTATTTATATTAAATTCTTTTATGAATTTCCTTGAGATTCTTCCCATCCATATCCCTTGTACAGGTCTTTGTACTTTTAGAGGAAACCTGGTGAAATTCCATTTCTGTAAAATACACATACTGTAGGATATATTACACGGTGTGTATTTTTCACCCTTTATCTAAAGTACACACTAGGGGCTTTGGCGTGTTTTCTGTACTTTGGAAATTTTGGAGTACAAGGCATGTAGATTAATTTAACATGGCATGTACTTCCTTGTTATGTGGTTACCGGACTGGTAATCCCATGTATGCGGAACCTGGCTTCTCCATGTACACGGTTTTACTTAGGCCATATCAGACTACATGGTGTGTTGATTCAACATACACGACGTGTATTCCAGTTCCACGCACCGTTCATTTCTGGTCAACACGGTGTAATAAAACATAGGTGTACTCAATTCAAACGGCATGGATTGTCAAACAAGTACCGATTCATTAAAACTAAGTACAATTCATATTGTTTTCACTACAAGTCGTTTATTCTTGTGTTGTATGGACAGAAAGAGCGGCTCCTCCAGATGAGTTCCTCATTTTTAATTTAATCAAAATTAATATTAAAAGGTTTTTTTTGTGATGTGAATTGAGAAATGAATGAGGAAGAATAGATCTCATTCATTCAGTTTTATAGAAAAGTTTATATTTAATTGAATCAAATATAAATGCGTAAATTATCAACAAAAATTAAATAACAATAATCAGCTTTGTGACCTCCCTTCGACACCATTTGAAGGTTTCAGGCATAGAGGAAGCGCATGGGTGGATATTCCCACTGAGATTTTTGTTATTTACAAGGATAAATCCAGGACCAATACGACGATAAAAGCTAGTCTCCACGGATTGAATCACAGAATTAGACAAATAAGAAGAAAATTCTTGGAACCATAAAGGAGGGATCATCACTGGTTGATTATAATTAATTTAAATAATTTACAAGAAGGATCTTTTATGGTGTTATTTCGTTTTGGTTAAATCTGATCATTTTCTGATGTGATTTTTTATTGCATCACAGATGACAAGTGTAGACTTCCTCTTGCGGTGATCCACACGTGCACCGTATATATCTGGATGTCGCCAAAGGAATCTCCGGGTGCTAGTGTGGAGAATCCTTTGCTTGTGTTGTCTGCCTTAGATCGCCTTGATCTGATGGAGGTGGATCACTCTCGGTCTTCAGAGCATTATTGGAGGATTTATTTATTTCGTTCTTGAGAGAATTATCCAGAATTGTTGTGTACAACGATTCATAGGAAAAGAGTTGAGGTTGTGAGGATATTTATAATCGGGTTTGAGGTTGTAGAGTTATGACAATAAATAAATGTGTTACGTTTTGTATTTATTTCATTTACTCTTTTGAAAACCCCATGTTGAATAATTAATTCATTGACAAGCTCCCACACTGATTATAATAAATATCATTTAATAAAAAAAATATTTCTCAAAATCCCGACTTTAAAAACTACACAGAGTGTAATCATAAATACATGGAATGTACCTATTTTTCATTAAAAACTACATGACATGTTATCATTAATACACAACATGTACTTGTCTTCAAAATAAACACTACACGGTGTGTAATCATTAATACACAGTCTGTACTTGTTTTCATGTTATTCTTCCTCCAACATTAAAACTATTTAGGCTCCCTTAAATAATTACTACACCGTGTATGAAAATAATCATTATTATACTTGAGATACTTGGATAAACTTAGTGTGTGACCCTCTAGGCCTCTTTCTGGTTGGCCTTAGGTTGGCTTGCCTAAATTCTAAGATTACTGTCTAGCAATGGGTCAAGTCACCCAAGAGAAAGAAGTTGATGCCGCATTGACGTGTCACCTAATAAAAATGATTACTCTGTAATTTAATACCTTTGTCTTAATATCTCATCAAGAAGGTTTAATGGCAGTTTCACAAACCTATATGCTTGATCATTTATTCTTTGAATTCCTGAAATAAACTCCTGGTGAAACTGTGGCCATAGATTTTGTGCAAGAATTCTATTTTAATCAATGGGCCTGAGATATCTACTTCTATAAATATGGAAGGTACAAAACCTTCCTCGACTTATCCATTAACAACATGTCATTCGTGATGCACACAATGTACACTACATCCCACCAATTGTCTTCATGATGGTTTTCATCAGCAAATCAATGTGTGTGAGTCGTGACATGAGTTAATGATAATATTCTAGTCTAAAGACCATCTCACACGCTCATAGATAGCAATGTATGATGACACCAAGACATGCGGAATTTCTATTGGTGGGTCTGTTCTCATAATCTCCCATCTTAGAGATTATCATGTATGAAATCCATGAGGGAGAGTCTCTTCTTCTTACGAGTACTCGCACAGGATGGTTTGTATACTATGTGTCCTATAATAGTATGTCATCAAATTATAGAACTTTATTTATGAATTACGTTATAACATTTCAAGGATATAATCATAGCATCGATCTTCCATGACCTTATCAATGTACCAAATATTCAAGGACATAATTATATTATAGTCATACAGAACAATGAACAATATATATAATAAGGGTACATTAATTTAATAAAAGTACAAAACAGTTGGTTCTCAAGACACCAACCCTTACACGATGTTCATGCATAGCTTGTTTTCTAAGAAGGGTGTATCAGTGTATCAAAATAATGTTAAAGTGATGATTCCTTGGGAGTGGCCCAAAAATATTTGATATTTAGAGTTCCTGAAAATCTGTCAGATTTTATAAACACTTAATTAAAAGATTTTTTATGTTAGTTTCACTAATAATAATATTATCATAGAAAAAATTGAGGTTTGAGTGAATAGAAAAGTGTTATATAGATTTCTATGATTTGAGGAGGTTATTTATTCCTAGTATATTATTGATCTTACCTTAGTACAATGAAGAATTGTTAGTTTAGAATTGTGCATCTAGAGCTAGACAATGATGTATATATAAAAGGGGATATAATATGGATGAGTATGGATCATGGAAGTTACAATATCATGAGAATAACTATTAAATATTTGATCTCATGTTCCTCATTATTGTTCATACCTTCATAAGTTGGAGACATTACTTATTTTTCAAGTTATTCATGATTCATTAAGATTATAAAATTCAAAGAAATTTTTTTCCTATTGGGATTTGAACATGAGGAAATAGTGATAGATTATGTACCATGAAAATTCTATTTTTGAGTTATACTATGAACCATGTATGGTTAATTGTTTAGTTGATGGATCAAGTAAGAAGGATCAAGTAGTGAATAAATAAATGTATGAATGGAATTTGATGGGATTTATGGAACATTTGTTATTGTAATCTCATCATGAGTAGAACAATTTGGTGTTATATCATATTGACATCACATATAGGCTTGGGTATAAAAAGGAAGATGTAAAAAATTAGTGTTTGTGATTTAAATTCACACAAAGTATTACTGTATAAGGTAAAATTTATATCCTATAACATATATATATTCCAGTAATATATCATTCAACAATGTTTTTTTGTTGAACACAGAGTATGAAAAGATAACATACACTTTATATCTATATAATTTTATGTTTTCCCTGATTGAAAATCATATTATTTGGTTGTAACGATATTTATTGATTAGTATGTGTACTATAAATTAAATTTATATATAACTGATTACTCATGGGATATATGTTGATAACCTTTCATTTAGATTTTAACTCTTTAAATTTACCACTTATATTGTCACATATGTTTCATTGGTATTACTCAAGTGAACATTGGATATGGATCCATTGAAATGTAGTTATTAAATATGTTCCTTACTTGTAAAGATTCAATATTTTATAAAATCTATCGTAATTTGATAATTTAGACTAATATATAATAATCAAGAATTACACTAATATTGAAAAGGGGTTTGATTAACCAATTTAGAGTGTCTCGTCCTAGGTAATAGGCTATGACATCATGGAAATGAATTTATTTTGCACTAAATAAGTTTATGTATAGAAAAATATAACTAAGATTAATATAATTATATAATATTATTAATTTATATAATTTTGAAAAGCTTATAGGATTTACAAGACTAATAATATCCCCTTGTCATTCGTAATCTTGATTTCAAAGAAAAATAAACATTGATAACTAATATGTAAGGATTAGATTCCCACAATCCCAATTATATTTTTTATAGATATGATTTTTTTCTAGATAGATATCTTATATTTTAATTATGAATGTGATTCAGGACCATTTCTAACATTACAAAGGGCCTTTGAGTTCACACATAAGATAATGATAAACTGATTTTTTGAACTAATGTGATTAGTTATTTTGTAAAAATGTTTATGTTTATTCCTGACAAAAATAATATATTTGTAATTCATAATTAAATTATATAATTAAATATAATTTATTATATTGAAAAATTAATATGATATAATATATAAATATTTATTTACTTATATTATTAATATAAAAACAAGAGGAAATAGAAAACACAAAAAGTGATCATAGCTTGGGCTAAGAGTAATAGACTTATAAGGATTATTACTTGATTGAAATGTTAATGGATACCTAAAGGGTCATTTTAATAACTTCATATTATACTTTTCAACAATTTTGAGGCCATTTAATACTCTTTCCATGATTTTTGATGATTTAATCCACTTTTAGAGGTTAGTCAATAATTAAAATGTCCTTTTTAGGTAATTTATTTATCATAATTTGGTTTTCTATTGAATTAATTTCAGTGCAGGGTTTCAAAAATCCTTGTTTCAATAAATATAATAGAGGATGGGTGAAATATTTATCCCATTAAGGGAAATATATGGTGGTTCGTGTAATACCTACTTTTTACTATTCAATGAATATTTCTACACTCTTCAATATCTGAGAGGTTCTCCATTTTCTTTCCCATTCCATACTCCATAATATTCTTGTGGAGTGAATAAAATAACAATGAATGAAGAGGATCCAAATAAGTTTTTGATCATTGGAATTATCCACGGATACTGAAGGAGGCATTAATTTTTGTGTTCAATTTTAATTTATAATTTCATCACCTAATTAAAATTACTTTTAATATTATTAATCTATTAGTATCGTATTTATTTTATGATTAAGATTTTATAATGCTTTTATTAATAATCTTATTTCATTATAGGTTTTATTATCATTACTAAAACCATCTACAAATGATGCATTCGAAATACATAAAAACAATTAATTATTTATTTATTACACCCCATGATTTTATAATGAATTTTTCATTAATAATGTATTATATCTTGATATCATTAACTTCACACAAAAATGATTTTAAATGAACTATGATATACTATTTAAATGTTTTTAGTAAAAATGAAAGTTATCTTTTAGATGCTGGATTGGTGGTTATGAATTGGAAAAATTAAATTTTAAAAAATTATTGTTTCGATATGTATAAATCAAATTAAATATATCACTATCTGTGAATTATTTTAGTTTAATGTGTATATATTATATTTAATAAATTATTTGTATATTCTTCCAATTGTTTTTATAATGAAAAAAATCATAATAATCACAATTTTATTTTAAATAAATCATTTAAAACAAAATCTAATGTCTTAAATAATTATATTAAAATGAATTTTAAAAAATATATATAATAATAATATTATAAAATGGATTCCATATTTTGAATCATAATATAAAAATTTGGCACTAAGATCAATTTCATTTTGTTCATTATAAATATTGACTAAGGTAAAAAGTCACCATTATGGTAAATGTTAGAAAAGATAAAGAGGGATTAATCTAAATAGATATAGGTTAAAATAATCGAAAATTATTATATTAATAATATTATTTAATTATATTTATAGCCCAAATTATCTTATAATAAATTTTGGGTATCTTTTATGGCATTATAACATGAAATGAATTTATTATATTTTAATGTCTTATGTTTTTAAAAGTGTGCCAATTCCCTGACTCATATAAGGAAACATCAAATACACTCTTCTAAAAAACACTTGTACCTCACATAATGACAATGACCTACCCAAAAAAAGTAATAAAATCTTTATCCATCACCTTGATAATTTGTTTCCCCAAAATATCAATCTAATACGCCTGAAGGTTCTTTTTGAAGGAGGATACCCAAAGAAGAGGTATATGTTATTATCGAGTTTTTTCGTGTTTCTTTCACATTAAACCACCTCAAAATGTTTTATAATCATATTAAAATGATGTAATATGTATCCTTAGTATACTTATATATTATTATTTTAATCGTCTATATATTCTCGTTCTCCTTCCCATCCTTTAGAAAATGATAATGCAGCTTGTGTGTATGTGTGGACTACCACCTCAAAAATATAGAAAATGATTTTAAAAAGACTAGGAGAAGCCTTTTCATCACTAAAAAAGTGTTTCTCATCTGTGAAAAATTAAATGGGGGCCCTTTTATAATCACTAAAAAAATAACTAAAAAGGAGGGCCTTTATCAGCGATAAAAAAAATTGTTGGCAAAGGCTATAATTTTATAGTGTTATTTTGAAATTACCAAACACTAATGATTAAAATACAGAAAAATATAGGAAAATAAAAGATATATAAAATTGGTAATTTAATTAAAATATAAATTTAATCACAAATACAAGAAAAAATACATAGTAATGAAAATTTCAGACATTGTCTTTTACAATTACGTTAACATGTACTATTTATCACAAACGTTCAAAAACAAAAATGGTATCATTATCTTCAAAATCTGACTACCTCCCAAAAATCCAAATCTTGTTAATTAGTAACTAAAAAATAACCCCACCTTGATAAAATGTATATAAATGTACTATAAAACAATTGTTAACTAATTAATAATATAAGGAAAATAACTAAACCAAAATTTTAAATAATACATAAATAAGATGTCATTTTTTAACAAAATCCACTCAACATGATACCTGACAGACCATACATGAAATTGAAGTGAGGGTGATTCCTACACCTGGAAAATAAAATATGAATTATTTTCTAGAATTATCAAAATAATATGAATATATTGTCTGTGTTTTTAATATGACACTTATTTTTACTGTAATGCCATTTTAAATGGAAAACACACATTTTGAGTCATACTTGTCACATCGTTTATCAGTTCGATGTGAAACTAATTCCTACACAACCCAAATGACTTAGGAATTATTTTATTAAAATATCAAGAAAATAAAATCATATTTTCTTAATTTTTAGTGAGTGATAGATGTTGGAAACTAAATTTTAAATTTTAAATTTTTCATTAAAACATTGAGTTATATCAGCTACATTATGTATATGATTGAGTTGAGAAAAATTCATACACATCACAACTGAATTATGGACCATTTTACTAAAGTATCAAAAAATTTAATACATTTTATTATTTTTGATTATGCAAGTTATATTTTTTTCTAAAATTATAATTTTAAATAAAAATCCACACTTGGGGTCATACCTATCACAACATGCATCAAGTTTGGGTATAAATGATTCTTGTGCATAAAAAATGAGTTATGGATATTTTTTATAAAGTATCAAGAAAATTTGAATATTTTTGCTCAGTTGTTATCATGTCACATGTGTTTTTTTAAAAATGCCATTATAAATTTAAATAACATACTATGAGTAATAATGATCACATATTATATCATTTTGTCCCAATAATGTTTCATACACATCAAAAATAACTTTTGAATCATTTTCCTAAATTATAAAATCAATCAGAGAATGTTTTATAAATTCTCAGTTATTCACACATGTTATTTACTAAAATGTTATATTTTAACTGATAACAGAAACTTTTAGTCATACCTAACATTTCATTTATTGGTTTGATATGTTTATAATTCCTACACATCAAAAAAGGCTTATAAATAATTTTAATCAAGTACAATAAGAATCCAAAATGTTTTCATTTAGTTTTTAGTATTTCACTTAACTTTTACACTAAAAAATAATTTTTAATGAAAATGTCACAATTGGAGTCACACTAGTCACACCATGAATCAGATTGCACTTTAATTAATTTGTACATATCAAAAATTACATATAAATAGTTTTTCAAAAGTATCAAAAAAATTAGAATTATTTTTTATCAATTTTGAGTATGTCACTAGTGGTTTTCACTAATATTTAATTCTAAATCAGAAACATCCACTTTGAGACATCCTAGCCATACCATGCTTCATATTGATGTGATTCTAATTACTTCTTGTCAAAAATGATTAATTAATAATTTTGTGAGAGTATCAAAACAATCCAAATGATGAGCACATCGTGATGATGTCTAACTGCAAAAAAGCATAGTCACATTAATCTTCCTTGGAAAAGGGATAACAAGTGATTGATTATGAGGGTTTTCAATTGGGATTACTACCAAATCTAGGTATAATGAATATAACGCTATCACTCAAAAAGAACATACTATTTTTTTGTATATTATGAATTCACATTATCAGAATAAGATAATATTATATGCTTCTCTTTAGTATGACAATTCAATAAAAATATATTTTGTTATCTCAAAATATTAGAGCAAGGTAGAAGGTTTCTAAAAAAATAGTTATCTCACATGGAGGATCCTCTATTCCATACTCCAGGGATAGGGGACGATGCCAATGTTGATGGGATGATATCTTATCCTAATTATTCATATATGTTTATGACGGATTCCTATGATTTCTTTGGCATAACTACATATGTTGACTGTGATGAGGTGAGGATAAAAAATTACTTCAAATATAATTCTACCAAGGGATTTTTTTCAAGGGAGTCTTAATAAGAACCAAAATTATAACATCACTGATTAGTTCGATTCACAAGCTGAATATTTTTTTCAAAGGTGGAATCCAAAATCATTAGCAATAAATATCACCTTTAATTCCAAATCTTGATAACCATAATTATTAAATCTAATATGAGATCCAACTCTTTTATGTATATAAGGGGCCTATCATGGAAACATGGTAATCCATTCAATCTTAAAAAGGATATACCCATGTAATCTGATGATTCATCAGAAGAAACATCAGCTGATGATTATGTGGGTTTTTAGAATATAAAATAATAGAGGAGTGACTGACATCCTTGAGGAGGAGGTTTGTATCCCTTGAATATGGGTGTTTTTGTAAACCCAAGTTGTGACATCATGTTTTTTTATTTTTGGAAGACCATCTTATGAGGTGGGACATGTTTTTGTTTGAGGGTGTTATATAACACCCTCAATTTGACGTAAGTAACCTTTTAATTATATAATTAAGTATGCAATGTTTTTGGGTGAAGTTTAATAGGGTTTAGAATAATTTTTGAATTTGGGGGGGGGGTGGGTTTCTAGATATGTGGGGTTTTCGCACGGTTAGTATAAATCATTTAGCTCCTATAAAAACCCATAAGAAGAGAGGCAAGTCTATGGGAATGCATAAAATTTTGGAAAACTATGCAGCGGCTTAGTTGTAACCGTTGTTTTTGGAACAGAGGGAAAGCATGGTTGGCACATGTTTTTCCCATCTTTGTGGTCCAAACATGTGAAGGTTTTTTCTAGGCAGTGGCTGGCGCATGGTTCGCCTAACTGTGTGACCCAATCATGCACGGTTCAATGATAGATCCTTAAAAAGCATATTTCAATTGTTTTTAATCTTTAGCCTATCGATTTACCACTATATTGACAATACCTAGGTTTTTCATCCTCTCAAAGGCCATATAGACTTTCCACTTTTATCAGGGAGAATTATTTTATAAAATAATGGTGAAATGAAGTCAAGATTTCTCGGTAATTCTATGTTCTTAGCAAGTTTTCTTATATCAACTATCTTTATCTCTTTTGGATTCATAGATCTTGTCCACTGGGGATAGATCTATGATAGTGGATGAAAATCTCGATTAGATATTTCAGTGTTGATGTTGGTGAATAGGACCTAAGGTGGCTTATGGAGTACCAACCCGATTTTGTTAAAGAATTCATGTCTTACTTTATTTATACTATAGTTTCCAAGGTATGTGGCTTCAATATTAACTCCTCTTATTAGAAATTGAAGTATTAGTTTTTTTTTTTTTGAATTACTTGAATATGATTATGAAATTGATGTGAAAATAATGGTAGAAACCATCTTTAGTGATAGTTTTTGATTTGTGAATATTTTTTGTTGTGTAATGTGATTTGTTTATGGATTTTAAAATGATGATTTTAAAATTTGAATTTTTTCTGAATCGTGGAAAAGGTTTGATGGTAATGTTTTCAATAAAATAATTTTTTTACTGAAATAGATTGAAATGGTTGATTTGTGATTGGTTTTTAGAATAGTGAATGGTGTGTATTCATGTGAATTGGGACTAATAAGGCTATAATGTTTCACCCATATATACAGTGATAGATGATGGTAAGAACTATCCCTCATAAAAATGGTTCACCAAGTGATGTCTTGGAGAAAGGATAAATCACCGCTCATTAGTAGTGGGAAGTCCATGGTTTCATGCATTGTTGGGTATTTGGATTTGTAGAATGGAGTGGATTATTCAAAAATGGTATTTGATAAATATTTTGAATGACTAATTTGGTGTAATTAATTGAAAAATATTTTAGATGGAAAATGGATTTGGTGATTACTATTTGGATTTGATTTAAAATGTTAAAATGTTTTAAAGTGTTTTATATAAATTTTAATATATAAATGTGCTAACTTGTTCTATTCTAGTGCTGTGAGTAGGGATTTCATTTGTGAAAAACCTACTCAGTTTCATTACTCCCCCAAGGTAGTACCCCAAGCTTCCATGATATGCTTCCCTTTGTATAATACACTAGCATGTGTTGTACGCAACTTCAAGTTCTAACACACCACAACCAATCAAACTAGAAATTATGAATAGTAATACCCAATTTTTGTAATTTTATAAATGTTATCTTTCAAAATGGACTTCATTTATAGATTCTGAATATGGAAATTAGCTTTGGGTGAATTTTTGGTATTTTTCTGAAAACTTTCAATTTTTGATGAATAGTGAAAACACTAAGTTATAGTTTAAACCCGAATTTCTTTTTAAATAATTATTTAGTTTATTTAAATTTATTTCGGGTCAAAATATATACGTGATATCTATATAAGTTCATTTTAATTCTTTGGGGTCTGTTTATAATAATTATATATA
The DNA here is from genome assembly GCA_963277665.1 of Viscum album. NCBI lineage: Eukaryota > Viridiplantae > Streptophyta > Magnoliopsida > Santalales > Viscaceae > Viscum > Viscum album. The sequence goes on from OY728164.1 coordinate 178,103,183, forward strand.
TATAAATATTTTATTGAACTTTTTACCGTCTTTTACCCACCTACTAAGAGCATTTCCAAATTTACATAAAACATAATTTTACCGCTTATGTAAGTTGAGTTTCAAAAATATGAGAGAAATGGTTGATATAAGTATGTAAAATGTGGTTGAGTAAGTTGAAAATAATTTATGTTGAATAGTAACTTTTTACTTTTATTTACCACGGTTAAAAGTAAATATAATAATTAAGGGTAAAAATGATATTATTATTACCCTAACACATGTCTTAATTCTATTGGATAAGTATAATTAGACCAAAGAAAATCTTAGGAATAAAATATGATTCTTTATGTCCACTTGGATTAGATTAGGACCTTTTTTTATTATTTAATTCAAAGAAGAGTTAAAAGTGTTAAATTCGATGTTTAATAACTAAACCATTTTTCATATAGGGATAGACATAAGATAAATTTTACTATAAATATTAATTAGAAATATAAAAATATTTCGTACATAATGGTATTTTATATATCATTTTAGACAATAAATAATTTAATATATTTATGACACGATGATGATGCAGTAATTACATAATTAATGAAATATTAAAATAATTGATATTATAAATATCCAAATAATTGTAATTTGAGACTTTTTATGAATTCCACTAATTTTATAGGTTAATATGACTTGTTAGGGTTTTTTATATTGACTTTTTTGAAGTAATAATGATTTTATGAATATAGAAAAAGCAAAATTCCAAATAGTGTCAAAATTGACAAAAAAGAGTTTTTAAAACAAATATTATATTATTAATTGATATTCTATTCCTAAAAATATGAGGATTTGCCAAAAGACTTATATAATTATAGTTGTATCATTAATTAACCAATTTGTGTTTTCTTGGAAGTATATAGTATGTTTATTAACCATATAATATAAAAATACAAAGAGACATGGTAAATGTCAAAATATATAACAAAGAGATAAATCTAACATATAAAGTTAATATATTGAACCACACCTGTCTAAAACGTATTTTTTTGTGTTTTTCGACCCATATACACCTTATATATTAAATAATTCATTTTAGAGGCATTAGAAACCGAAAATTATTTTATTATAAAATAATATTTCTAGCTTTTCCTATGGTGCTCGTCAACCCTGTTATAAAATGGAACTCCCCCTTCTCTCTAATTCACACCTTCAAATCCATTTGGCTCGGCCAACACCTTCCAAAATACCCTATAAAATATCCTAACTTTATCCTAGAGTCCTTACTTTAGTCATAAAGCCATTCCAAGGAGCCGTTTTTATCAAATCAAAAGGAAGAACCTGAAGAAAAGGTAAATAATTCATCACCTCAATCAAGTTCTTTTCTTCTTCCACTTCCTCTTTCATTGTTATTTCCATTATAAAACAATAACTCTAGTATATTCTATATATTATGATCTTTTTATAAATATTGTACAACCATATTCATTATTCTATCCATCCTTTGAATGACATGTCACTATACGTACGTACGTACAACTTACCATCTCCACGTCATGTTGTAATTGATATTCAGTACATTATTATTTGGATGTGAATAACAATGATGTTTAATTTATTTAAATAATAAATATAACATGATAATGATTCTTTATATATATGATATACCTTCCAATTATATATTATTTTAATATAAAAATATTGATATTTCCGCTCGAGCGTACGTACGGATTACCGTGTTCACGAATGCGATGAGATTCGTTCCCCATCATATCCATTCAAGACTAATTTTCATTAGATGATTAGAAATAATGTTTAAAGACTTAATATAATTATTAATATGAATAAGATACATCCTATCCATAAAAAACATTACTTACGTTACAATGCATATAAAGGAAAAGGAATCAATTAACACCTGAAACGACGATAATACTAACATGTGATTAACAAAGAAATGTTAAAAGATAATATATGATATCATTTTAATGTATATCATTATTGTATAATTTAATAACAATTATTTCACTAAAATACAGGAGTCTAACCTACCCTTGACCAAGGAAAATTACAAGGTATGGGTTAATTCTACAATCACTTCATTATCCGTGGTTGTTTATACATAATTATCTACCGGGACCTCTTTATCATCCACATTCATGTTTCATAAAAATGTATTTCGATACATTTTTACTATTTACTAGACAATGGGGTAAATTCATTTATACCTTTATTTGAACTTATATGTTTTGAAAGGAATCTTTTTGTCATTTTCCAAACAAGGTACATTATGACCTTTTCGACAAAATTAAGGTAAGAATGATTTCATAACTTATACGGCGGTTGTGGCTATTTTCCACCATTATAACATTGTCTAAGTTATCCATACAAGCTTATAAGGAAATTTTCAAAATAAATTTTTTCTTAAATGATTTCTAAATAGAAAGAGATATTTTTCCAAAAAGGGTTTTGATTTTATCTATGTCAACATCCTTTGATGGATTTTAAGCTTATTTGAAGTTGATTTATTATGATACAAAACTTCCATCTTTTATTGAAGGTTTTATGATTGGATTGACTATGGATGTGTTAATTTTACACCATTCATGGTTTATGGATAATTTATTGGAATTTCCTATGCTAGTTATAATACTAATGTTTATGTTATGTTTAATCCTTTTCATATGAGGAATTCATTGGACTTAGTATGGCACGGGTCAAGCCCGCTATATGTCCTCAATTAATCAGTAGGTCTCATGAGACGAACTAGTGTCTTGCCACAAGACATTGAGAAAATCATTTTTCTAGTCTTGGCACAAGGCCTTGACTATGTGGTTATGATAGTCTGGCATTATGCATTGCATCATTCTGAAAGTGGATACCAATATTGCATGTGATTATTTGACTAGTAGATTATCCTTGTGAGTGAGTAAATGTCATCATTTTGATTTTTTTCATTTCCATATTATTCTGATGTTCAAGTTTGAATGGATTTTGTTTTAGTTTTATAAATTTATATAAATGTTTACTCTTATTCATGAAAGTTTCCTCTATATTGTTATCATTACTGAGCATCTGAGCTCATCCCTTTCTATGTTTTAATTTTCCCAGGATGTGAAGAAGTATATTATGACTGACCTGTAGGGATAGACTATGGGATCTCAGTGTTTTCTATGGAAACAATGTTTCTGTAGTTTTCCATTTTATGATGTAATGTAAACCTTATGAATGTATCATGTACTTCTAAGGATACTAAAAAATCGATCTTTCGAGACAAGATATTTTGTGATCATGCAAATGATACGTAATAATGAACCATCTCTGGGTAACTTTGGTTGGGGCGTTACAGTTGGTATTAAAAGAAGTTTAGTGAAAACCTTGGAAACTAGATTTAGATAATCTTTGATTAGAGACAAAGCCCCAAGATAGAATTTGAAGACTAGTATAGAATAACTTCCTATAATTTTTTTATTTTAGAGATATAATGAGTTTTCCAATCTATACATCCCTGTTTGGATATGAGCAGGTAGAGGCGGATCTGGAACATATGTATCTTGGGGTAAAACCTCAAAACACCGCTTTGAGCTAGACTAGAACTGGAACTGGTGCATGACAATAGGTCTTGTTACACTCTTGGTTATGACACTCCCGGGGGATATACATAGGATAATTCTCATTTTCATTTCAAACCATAATTAAGGTTTTATGAGTATATACTTCTTCAAAGAAAACATTTTTTATGATTATGGATTATATTCATAAATTGTTAAATATATGTTACGTGTTTTAAAAGTTTGGAATTATGTATTTCAATTCAAAAACAAATCTCGTTGAGAAATGTCACCTAGTGGAATGAATGGAAACCATATCAATGATCCCACTCCATATAGGGACTGACCTCCTGCTCAAGATTATTACAGTGGAGCTGGTGATACAACTAGTGCTGATCATCTTATCACTATATTGGGAATAATCACTCAGGTTATGAATAATAACAATACCCGTATGGAGCTCCCTGATCCACAACATGGACGATCAATGAATGATCACATCATGAGGCAACGACCACCAACATTTAATTGGAGTAGAAATCCATTAGTGGTTGAGCAATGGATAAATTTATTAGAGAAAATATTCCACACCTTGAGGGTAGCGAAAGGGAAAAATTTGTCATGGTAGTTTACCGCCTCACTAGAGATGATGATCAATGGTGGTCACTGATTCAAAACACAAAGTAATATGATGAAGTATAAAATATGTAATGGAAAGATTTTAAAGAAATTTTCATAGAAAAATACTTTCCTCATGACCATCGAGTTGATATGGAAAGACAATTTCTGAGTCTGAGAAAAAAGGAGGATGAGAATGTCCCAAAGTATGAAGCTAACTTTACATGGTTATTGAGGAATGCTACAGACTATATATGTAACCCAGGAAGTAATATTGATCATTTAGTTGATGGTTTAATAACATTTCTCTGTCTAGAATTAGTCTCACAATCCTTCTCAACGTAAAAGGATATTGTCTCATTTTCTATCAAGATAGAAAAAGAATTCTCTATGTCTTAAGACATTAATGTAAAGCAAGAGAGGAATAGATATTTTGAACACTATGGAAATAAGAATATGGGGAATAAGGGAAATGTTGAATATCCATACAGCCGTCAATTTGGGATTAAACACCCTGGTACTTGCATGAAGGTAATGGGAGTCTATTAGAAGTGTGGTGAAAAAGGCCACCAATATCGTTATTGCAAGGGGAAGAAAGAGGTTGTCGGTGTTGAATGATATAATTGTAGAGAAAGGGGGGTATTATGCGAATGAATGTCCCAAGAATCAGAGGGCACTTACCTCAGAAAAGGAAAAGGGATCAAGGCCAAGATTATTCTATCCCTAATGCTGAGGTTGATTATCTGAAAGACGTAGTGGTAGGTAATATAATGGTTTCCTCATGTTTAGACAATGCTTTATTTGATTCTGGATCATTTCATTGTTTCATATCTTCCTAATTTCTAAGAAAATTAGATATTTTCAATTTGATTTAACTAGGGAGTTGTTAGTCAAAACTCATAAGGGAAGCATCATTGCAATAATGTTTTATGAATTAATCCCCATTAGGTCATATTAATGTTCTTTATCTGCTGATATCATCTTCATACCCATGATAAAATTTGATATAATCCCCATTATGGATTGAATTTCAGACCATGATACAAAAATTTATTGTAAGAATAAGGAGGTTGTTATTTTTTATGACGATGATAAATAACACCTTATCTTTAGAGAAAAATCATCACCACCTAATTATTATCTAGATACACACCCAGTATCTCAACTAAATTCAATTACTGTTGAGGAATATAATAACATAACTATGGGTGAGGAAAATAATGGTAAAATAGAGGATGTACCTATTGTGAAAGAATATGTTGATGTGATTCTAGAAGATTTACCTAGACATCCTCTAGAATGAGAAATTGAATTTTCCATTGATTTAATTCATAGATCAAGGCCTATATCGAAGAACCCTTATTCAATGCCCACTGTAGAATTAGTGGAACTAAAGAATCAACTTGGGGAATTGATTAATAAGGTATTTATTCACCCTAGTGTTTCTCAATGGGAAGCTCATATCCTTTTTGTTAAGAAGAAAGATGGATCTATGAGGTTTTACATTGACTACAGGGAGATCAATTCTATAATAGTAAACAACAAGTATCCCCTACCTCGCTTTGATTCTTTATTCAACCAACTTCATAGAGGTCAATACATTTCAACGATTTACCATCGATATGGATATCATCAGTTGTGTGTGAATAAGGAAGACATTCCGAAAACATTATTTCAAACCAGGTACGGGCATTACGAGTTTACAGCAATGCCTTCTGAATTGACTAATGCACGCTTTGTCTTAATGGATCTAATGAATAGAGTTTTCAAGGAATATTTTGATGACTTTGTAGTGGTATTTATTGATGATATCATGGTATTCTCAAAAAGCTATGAATATCATGAAAATTACTTATGAATTATTCTAAAGACTCTTAGAAGACATGAATTTTTGAGAAGTTTATCAAGTGTGAATTCTGGCTTTAGGATATTTCTTTTCTTGGCCACATTGTCTATAAGGATGAAATCTCTTTTGATCCTTCTAAGACCAAGGAAATCCAATAATGGCCCGCACCAAGGAGTATAATCAAGGTACGCAGTTTTATTGGTTTAGCAGGATATTATTGGCGTTTCATCCAGAATTTTTCCCGATTGGATAACCCATTAACCAAGCTCGCACGTAAAGGGGTTAAATTTTTTTGGGAAAAAAGAGTGTGAATAATGTTTTAATGAACTATAGAGATGATTAGTCCGTGATCCTATATTGACTCTACCATCGGGGAATGATGGGTTTGTTATTTACAGTGATGCATCAAAGAAAGGACTTGTTTGTGTCGTTATGTAGAATTATAGAGTTATTGACTACATACCACGATAGCTAAAAAATCATGAGAAAAAACATCCAACTCATGATATTGATTTGGAAGATGTAATATTTTCTTTGAAGATATAGAGACATTATCTCTATTATAAAAAATGTGAGATATATGCAGATCACAAGAGTTTGAAGTATATTTTCTCACAGAATGAACTGAACATGAGCCAAAGGAGATGGCTTGAACTACTCATGGATTATTATTACACGATACACTTCCACCCAGGGAAGAAAATTAGGTGGCAGATGCTTTGAGTATAAAAGATCATGAAGTTTTGAAAAAGATGAGAGTTGAAAGAGATCCTATTTTCATGGATCTGGTAAAGTTGGATATGAGAATAACCATGGAAGTTGAAACATCAATGTGTTTTCAAATAGTTGTCAAACCATATTTACTATAAAGGATAAAAAATTCTTAGGCTGATGATGATGAATTTCAAAAGAAGATTAAATCTGTGAAATATGGGAGATTGATCGACTTCGTATAGGAAGATGGGATTTTGAAATTTGGGAAGAGACTTTGTGTTCCAAATATACCTGATCTGAAAATGGAATTGTTAGATGACGCTCATAGATCAAATTTTTCTATACACCCTGATAACACCAAAATGTATAGAGATTTGAATGAAAATTTTTGGTTGGACAACATGAAGAGTGAGACTGCAGATTTTGTATCAAGATCTATGGTTTTTCAGCAAGTCAAAGCTAGAAGGCAACAGCCTGGAGGAGTGTGGAAACCTCTTCCCATACCGGAGTGGAAATGTTATTATATTAAAATGGAATTTGTCATGGGACTACCAAAGACTCCTAGATGGAAAGATGCAATATGGCACATTGATGATCGTCTTACCAATTCAGCACATTTTCTTGCTATAAGAGAAGATTTACCACTTGAACTTTTAGAAAGACTATATATTAATGAAGTTGTGAGGATTCATGGTGTACCCATATTGATTGATTATGATCATGATCCATGTTTACATCATGATTCCAGAAATGTTTTCAGAAATCCCGGGATACTAAATTTCGTTTGAGCACTGCCTACCACCCCCAAAATGATGGACACTCAGAACTAATTATTCCAACATTAGAAGACATATTGAGATCATGCTCACTTGAAATTCAAGGTATTTGGGATAAATATTTACCTATGGTAGAATTTTTCTATAACAATAGCTTACATTAAAGTATTCAGATGGCACTTTATGAAGTGGTATAGGGTAATGGATGTTTCACACCAACCTGTTGGGATGATGTTGGTGAAAGAAAACTTTCAGGCCCAGAACTTGTGGAGGAAATGATGGAAAAGGTGAAGGTAATCCAAACCCACATCAAAGTATCTCAAAGTAGGCAGAAGAGATATATAGATAACCGATTGAAGGATTTGGAATTTTAGGTAGGAGATTATGTTTTCTTGTAGGTATGACCATAGAAGGGTGTTATATGTTTTGGTAAGAAGGGAAAATTTAGTCCAAGGTACATCAGACCTTTCTATATTCTAGAACGAATTGGGGTTATAGATTACTATTTGGAAATGCCGCCTAGTCTTTCCAAAGATCACGATGTATTCCATGTATCACTTTTGAGAAAATACATGCCTGACCTAATACATGTACTCACCTATTAGAAATTAGAACTGGAACCCGATCTATCTTATTGCGAAGAGTTTGTCAAGATTCTAGATACAAGAGAACTAGTGCAGAGAAACCATACGTCTTGTCTGGTAAAAGTTCTATGGGGAAACCATAAGATGGAAGAGACAACGTGGGAACCCGAGGAGTCTATGATGAAGAATCACTCGAGTCTTTTTAGGTAGTATTATTCTAGAAATTGTGAGGATTAAATTATTTGAAGGAGGGGATAATGTAACACCCCAAGCTTCCATGGTATGCTTCTCATTGAATAATACAATATCTTGTGTTGTATGCAATTTCATGTTCTAATACACTACAACCAATCAAAATAACCATTATGAATATTAATAAAAACTTTTTGAAATTTTAGAAAATTTATCTTTCAAAATGGACTTTATTTTTGGATTCGGAATTTCAAAACTAGTTTAGGGTGAATTTTTAACATTTTTTTGAAAACTTTCAATTTTTGATAAATAGTGAAAAACTCTGAGTTATAGTTTAAACACGAATTTTTATTTAAATAATTATTTATGTTGTTTAAATTATTTTCGGTCAAAATAGATATAAGATATCTATATAATTTCAATGTAATTCATTAGAGTCAGTTTATAATAATTTCAGATATATAAAAATTTTATTGAAATTTTTACCATCTTTTACCCATCTCCTATGAGCATTTGAAAATTTACATAAAACATAATTTTACTGCTTTTTTAAGTTGAATATAAAATATCCTAGAGACATGGTTGATATCAGTATGTAAAATGTGGTTCAATAAGATGAAAATAAATTTTTATGAATAGTAACCTTTTAGGTTTGTTTACCACGGTTAAAATTAAATAGGGTAATTGAGGGTAAAAATGATTTTTTATTACCCTAACACATGTCCTAATTCTATTGGATTAGTAAAATTTGAAAAAAAACCTTATAAATAAACTATGATCCTTTAGGTGCACTTGGATTAGATTAGGACACTTATTATTATTTAGTTTGAAGAAGAGTTGAAAGTCTTAAATACAAAGTTTAATAACTAAAACGTTTCTAATATAGGGTTACACAGAAGATAAATTTGACTATAAGTATTCATTAGAAAGATATAAATATTTCATACATAATAGTATTTTATTTATAATTTTTAGACATTAAATAATTTTATTTATTAATGACACAATGATGATGCAGTAATTATCTAATTAGTAAAATATTAAAATAATTGATATTATAAATATCCAAATAAATGTATTTTGAGACTTTTAATGAATTAGACTAATTTTATAGGTTACTATGACTTTTTAGGGTTGGTTAGATGAATTGTTTTGAAGTAATAATGCTGTTATGAATTTAGAAAAAATAAAATATCAAATGGTGTCAAAATTGACATAAAAGTATTTTTTAAAAATATATTATATTATTAATTGATATTCTATTCCTAAAAATCTAAGGTTTCACCAAAAGACATATATAATTATATATGTATAATCAATTAACCACTTGGGGTTCACTTGAAAGTATATAGTATGTTTATTAACCATATAATATAAAAAATACAACGAGACACGGTAAATGACAAATTATTTAACTAAGAGTTAAATCTAAAATTTAATGTTAATATAGTGACCCAAACCTATCTAAAAGATATTGGTTGAGTGGTGTTTGACCAATACCCACCTCAGACTTTAAATAATTCATTTTTGAGCCATTAGAAACAGAAAATTATTTTATTATAAAATAATATTTCTAGCTTTTCCTAAGGTGCCCCTAACCCCTCTTATTAAAGTGCACTCCCCCTTCTCTCTAATTCACACCTTCAAAGCAATTTTGCTGGGCCAAACCCTTCCAAAATACTCTCTAAACAATCCTAACTTAATCCTAGAGTCCTTTCTTTAGTTAGATATCCAACGTATGGAGCCATTTTGATCAAATCAAAAGGAAGAACCCAAAGAAGAGTTAAATATTTCATCACCTCTTTCAAATACTTTTCTTCTTCCACTTCCACTTTCTTTGTTATTTACATTCTAAAATAATAACTCCAATATCTTCTATATAATTTGATGTTATTATAAATATGGTACAACCTTATTCCTTATTCTATCTATCCTTTGAATGACATGTCACCATACGTGCGTACGTACGACTTACCGTGTCCACGTCGTGGTGTAATTGTTATTCAATACATTATTATTTGGATGGGTATAATACTGATGTGTAATTGATGTAAATAATAAATATAAAATGATAATTATTCTGTATATATGATATACCATCCAATTATATATTATTTTAATATCAAATTATTGATAGTGTCGCTCGTGCGTACGTACGGATTACCGTCTCCACGAACAAGATGAGATTCATTCTCTATCATATCCATTCAAGACTAATATTCATTAGATGATTAAAAATAATGTTTAAAGACTTAATATAATTCTAAATATGAATAAGATACATCCTATAAATAAAAAACATTACTTATATAATGAATTATATAAAGGAAAATGATTCAATTAACACCTGAAATGACGATAATACTAAAATATGATTAACAAATCAATGTTACAAGATCATATATGATATCATATTAATGTATATGATTCTTGTATAATTCAATAAAAATTATTTCACCATTATACAAGATGTTAACCTACCCTCAACCAAGGAAGAGTACAAGGTAAGGGTTAATTCTACAATCTTTTCATTATCCAATGTTGTTTTACATAATTATCTACTGGGACCTCTTTATCATCCACATCCATGTTTCTTAAAAATGTATTTAAAAACATTTTTACTATTTACTTGACAATGGGTTAAAGTCATTTATAAGTTTATTTGACCATATATGTTTTTAATGGAATCTTTCTGTTGTTTTCCAAACAAGGTACATTATGATCTTTTGGAAAAAATTAAGATAAGAATGTTTTTTAACTTATAAGGTGGGTGTGGAAATTTTATGCCATTATAACATCATTGAAGTTTACCTTACCAAATTATAAGAATATTTTCAAAATAAATGTTTTCATAAATTATTTCTAAATAGAAAGATAAATTTCATTAAAAAGGGTTTTGATTTAATCTATGACAACATCCTTTGTTGGATTTTAAGCTTATTTGAAGTTGATTTAGTATGATACAAAACTTCCATATTGTATTGAACGTTTTGTGATATGTTTGAATATGGATTTGATATTCTTTCTCCATTCATGGTTTATGGATAAAGTATTTACATTTCATATGATAGTTTTAATAAGAATGTTTATGATATGTTTCAAACTTTTCATATGAGGACTGCATTGAACATAGTATGTGATGGCTGGAGCCCGTTATAGCTCCTCGATGCATCGGTAGGTCTCATGAGAAAAACAATTGTCTTGGAACAACGCCTTGAGAAAATCATATTCTTAGTCTTGGCACAAGGCCTTGACTATATGGTTATGAATGTGCGACATTATTCATGCCTTCATTATGAAAGTGGCTATTGATATTTCAAGTGATTATTAGACTAGTACATTATTCATGTGAGTAAGTAAATGACATTATTTTGATTTTATCTTTTTCATATTATACTGAAGTTCAAGTTTAAAAGGATTTTGTTTTAGTCTTATACATTTCCTTAAATTATTATGGTAATTTATGAATGTTTACTCTATATTGTTATCCTTACTGGTCATCTGAGCTCACCCATTTCTATGTTTTATTTTTCCCAGGATGCGAAAAAGTATATTATGACTGATCTGCAGAGATAGTTTATGGGATCTTACTGTTGTCTATTGAAATAATGTTTTTGTAGTTTTCCATTTTATGATGTAATGTAAAACTTATGAATGTATCTAGTACATCTAAGGATACTAAACTAATCCATCATTTCAGACTTGATCTTTTGAGATCATGACAATGATGCGTAATAATGCACCAACTCTGGATAACTAGGGTCGGGGCGTTACACCAAATGATTTGTCATATTGGTACTTTTGTAGATATTGTTTATCAAGACATGGGTAAGTGAAAATCACCTCATTTATTTGGTAATGAATTGTGATAATTTGAACCATATATTGTGGAGGTGGATCTTGAAGCTTATTGGGAGCTGTAGAGTTAATGTCTTTGGAGTATTTGAGTTTTTTTGGCTTTGTCGTCCACTATATGCTTTGATATCTGTTATGGTTTAGTTCGGTGTTGTTGTCTTTTGTTATTACTCTGAGTTATATTAAATTGTTATTATGTATCATATTGTTTTTAGGTTATGTTATACTTAGTTGTGGATGTTTTATTTTTGAAGGGAAAATTTCCTCCCAAAGGTATTAAATCCATTTTCATTTATATCAAGCTGTTAAAACATTGGGGATTTTTTCTGAGGATTATTATCAATTCTACCTCGACTCAAGGAAATGAGTATGGGTGGGATGTTACATGTTATCCCTTTTATGAATCCATCCTATGACTTCTCTATGTTTCTTTTTTTTATGAAAGGGGTTTGAACTAAATTTGTTTTGAACACACTCATATATATATAGTCAATTATAAATATACATTATTATGTAAATATATATAATTATAAATATAAAAAACATATTTATCATATAAATACATTATTTATAATTTAATAATTTTTTAAATTAATATATATAATTATATATATTAATATATAATTATATATATTCAAAAATATAATAAATATTTCTATCATTTGATATAATTATTATAATTTTATAAATATTAATATATATTTATATTTATATAATTTTTTTGAAAAATTATATATATTTTTATTATCATAATTAAATACATTAATTATAAAACTATTAAAAAATTAAGTTAAATAGATTAATGATATAAATTTCAACTATATTTTACATATTAAAAGTTAAAAATTAAAAATGAAAAAATTACTATTCATATAAATTTCAATCATATTGGAAATATTACATGTATAGTGAATAAATATATTTAAATTTAAATATTACAACATGATTATGAAAATTTTCAATATTATCAATGATTATAAAAAAATAAATATAAATAAATTTAAAAAATAATAGAAATCGAATTTCTAACATTTATTTGAATTACGAACACATATATAATGAAAAAAATGAACAGATAGATGATATTAATTATATAAATTAAAAAATTACTAAAAATGTGTTATATTAACTCTAATAATATTAATAATTAAATTAAATATAATTAAATTATGTAATATTAAATTAAACACACACACATATATATTTATGATGAATAAATTAAAATAAATTTATATTAAAAATGAATAAATAATAAAAATTCATAAACAAAGAAAATATAAAAAATTGAGAGATATTAAATAAGAATAAAAAATATTAAATCAATAAAAAGTCTTACATGTACCAATACAAGTACACATGACATACAAATATATGTACACGTACACATATACAACCACACACACACACATACAAACATAATGTCATACAAGTATATATATTTTGAACTATTTAAGATCAATATAAATATATATTTAAATAAAAATATTCATTTATAAATTATATAATTGTTGAAATAACTTATTAATATATAATATTTATTTTAATTTTATGAAAATTTTAAAACCATTCTATATAAATAAACTATCAATCATTTTGAAAAATATAAAATTTTCAATCTTTTATATATAAAAATTTGAAAAAAGAATAATTTTTATTAAATGATATTGAAATAATATTTATATATTATTTATAAATATATATAGTTATTTTATTTTTATTTTTATTTCAAAATATATAAATTTTTATATATAAATTAAATTACTCACTCTGACTTTAATCAGTGCTAGTAAAAAGCGCTGATAAAGGTTTAAGTTTTATCAGTGCTTGAAAAAATATCTAAAAGGGTTAAATTTTGTCAATGATTTTTTTAGTTCTAATAATTGGTATCATTATTAGATACTTTTGTGATCACTATTAGTTTTCACCCCATTTTCATCACTTTTTTTCTAGGGATATTAATGGTAAGCAGTGGGTAAAGCGTGATTTGTGGTAGTGCCCCCATGATGCATTTTGATTCCTTTTTCAAAACCACTTTAAATTGTTGGTAATAAAGATAGATTTAATTTATATAAATGATATTTATTATGTAATTATGATTTTTTAGGTTTAACTATTATTTAACATTCGTTCGTTTAATCTATCAAAAAGTAAAAACACCACCTGTAATTACCTATAGTCTATCATCCCCATGAAGCAATTCAATTAATTTTTCATCACTAAATTATATGAATCGTAATAAAATTATATATAAAGAATAAATATTATACATATTAATTTATCAATAATTTTCAAAATGATGAATCATTGAAAAATGTAGAAGGACCAGAACCATCGAACAGATACAAGCATGGAAAATGCATTAGTTTTCACCAGAATGTTTATTTTAATGAATATTTTTTTATAAAATGAGAATATAAAATTATATGTGAATGATTAATATTAGGTTATTTTTTAATATGTCATTATAATGTATTTGTAATAATAATAATTGTTTATAATGGAGGATAGATATCATATGAATCAATATGAGGCTTGGTGTAAGGGTTTAAGTTAAAATTTCATTTCTTTTCGAGATGATATATACTAAATTTTCATTAATGGAAATTGTATGGTACTTATCATTTAAAACATATATAATTAGTTATAATTTTTTTTATTGTTGTAATTTACAATTATTATTTCAATTCTCCTCCCTTTGGATATCAAATGACTCAAATTGTTTTTAAGAAAACATGGCCTTATTTTATTTTGGGTTGATAAAAATTATTCTTCCATACCATTGTTCTTAAAAACGATTCATGGATGTTTTTATCTATAAATAATTTTTTTGGAAAGAAATTTTTACTGAATTTTAATTTCTATACAAATAAATAAAAATATTTATTTAAACATTATGACATACGATTCACATTTGACTTTTAAAAAAATATGAAAAGAATTTTCGCTTTTACCGTATATGACATAAATAGATTTCACCATAAAAATAGTTTTTTTATTTTAATCCTAATTTAAGTCTTTCCATGATTTTATATAAAAAAAATTTCACAATATTCTCGGGTTTTGTAGATTTTTAAAGATACTCAAAGAGAAGTATATTTTCACAATTTTAGTAGAAATGTTCAAATACTCTTTTAAAGATATATTTCATCTATTTATGTATATAATAACTATTTTTATACTTATCATGGAATATTATATTATGATTAAATCAATTTTATTTCATATGATTTTTTATGATGATAATGTTTAAACGATGACACTATTAAACCCATTAATTTCCCATGGGTTATTTGTGTGATTTGTGAAATCATTATTAAACCCATTAATTTTAAACAATTTTTGATATAATTAAATAATGAATAATTTTATGATATTATGAAATAATTATTTTTGGTTTTTCTAATATAATTAGTGGTCCTAGAATTATATATCCATATAATTCATTGGTTAATGAATGATATAACAAGATATACAATAGAATAGATGGTGAGTTAACCCAGTATAGTTAGGGGCTCTATCCACTATGATATTCTTAGAAGTAAATTTTTTTTAATTAAATAGTGTAATAAGGAGTGAAAAAAATCTAGTACTGGACTATATTCTCTAAGAAATTCCTGGGAGTGATCCTAGATAATGAAAATCACAGGATGGGGAGTGAACCAAATCCGCTATTAGAATTTTCCACTATAATAGTCTTCGATGTGAGCCTCGAATAAGGAAATTATTTTCAATGTCTATGTGCTTGAAACAAAGTAGTATATTATTCTTATGATACTCTATGATTTCTCTTGATTTATTATTGATTATTCCACACTCTTATGACTTAAGTATTTTTTATATGATGAAAATGTATGCCATGATTCCAGATTAAAGATGAATGATTGAGTAGGTTTGACTTTAATAAGTTATGATCATGTAATAATAACCTTATGATTATGTTATTCTCACTTATGAAAATTGAAATATATATTTTATTTTTACCCTTATCGATAATATGAGTTCTTAATTAATTTTGTTTCCATTATCTTGGTTATGAAGAATTGTTAAAACGGGTATGCTTATGAAAGGTGTATGTGAGATGAACTTTGAATAAGATATTGAAGATATTTCATGAAATAATTTTATTATGTATATAGTATAAAAATACAATAAAAAATTACGGTTCTAGGGAATTTGTAATATTGAAATGTAATTTAATATTTTTCTAAAATGATGTAATATTTATGTATTTAATTCTTGGTCACCTCAGTTGGTTTCAGATCAGTGTTTCAGAATTTTTGGATATTGGGAATAAAAAAATATGATGAAAACCCTGATGATAATTCTATTTATAGAATTACATATTCCTGTTTTATTAAATATGATATTATACAGTTTCCTAGAAATGAAATCATTGTCATGATTCAAGAAAGTGGATGTGGCTATAACATAGATGCACCACAGGCTAAAAAATAATGCCTCATGATTCTAGAATATATATATATATAAATATATATAATATTATGTTCTATAGATTCATCCACAAATAACAAAAAATAAAAATAATCTATGAAATATATATATTAATACTTCATAATAATATTAAAATTATTATAAAATAAAAAAATATTTTAATTAATTAGAAAATTCGTAAAAAATATTATTAAGAACACTTATTGTTTGAAACTAATTTTTTTAATAAAATTAATTTTTATTTATATATATTGATTTAAAATTTAAAATTTAAAATTATATTTTTTTTAATTATAATTTAAAAAATGAAAATATCTTTTTTATTTCACATATTAAAATTATAATAAACGATTTTTTTAGGTTTTAAAAAATAATTTCTTTTTTAGTGAATAGTAAAAAATAATGATTCTTCTTAATATCATCGCATTTATAACCTTATCATAATACATGAATAACATAAAAGTAATTGAAACCATTTTCTATAAATATATAAATTTATAAAGTAATATAGATCATTTAAAACACTATGTTGAATTTAAAAAACTAGTATTTATCATTTTTGGAAGGTTAAGTAATATTTTAATCAAAAAACATATATTTATTCTCTTATAATAAGAAGTAATTTTCATAACCTAGATAATATAAATATAAAAAAACATGATTTATTATTTTTGATAATAATTTTTATTTTAAATACTAAGGTTAATTTTAGTTTTGGCATAAAATTAGGATTACTAAGATAAAAGTTAAAGACTATTCGAAATGTTGAAAGAGTTATTTTAATGGAATTGTCTCATTAATGCTATATAATATTAATTTAAATTACAATAATGTTTCATTTTATATAAATTATATAAAATTACTATTTCCCATGTTTATTTAAATTTTTAGACTCATTTAATTTTTATTTAAGGCTATTTAGTATGAATAACACTTAATTGTGAAGACAAAATTTATCTTCCAAACAATTATTATATATATTAAATGTTTTAATTTAAAAGATAATTTTATTTATTTATTGTAAGAACATGGATCTTCATTTCTGGTATGGATCTAGATTTTGGGTGTTTTGGAGGAAAAATAAAGAATTGGGCAATTTCTAAGTACACAATGTGTACTCCTGAGTACACAACATGTAACTGTTTCTCGCGTGCAGCCTTGTACTGGCCATGAAATAGCTGAGTACGTGGTCATGGGGGTGACTTGGAGGACCGCCTAAAGCGGGGGCTGGTTGAGGCTAGTACATGGTGTTTACAATAAATGAACACACCATGTAATTTTGTTTTTATTTTATAAATCAGTTTGGGGTCGTGTCTCCTCTATAGAACACGCTTATTCTCCCCGTGTTTTGTACAAGAGAGGGACAAATTCATGAATAACATAAGTCTCCTCTCATTCCTCTGTCTGAGCTCCGATTGAGAAGCCACCGGGTGTGTCCAATTCCAACCAGTGAGTTATCTATTTCCCCATAGCCATTCTTCTTGATTTCTCCTCTCTCATGATTTATCAATGGATGACCATTTTTACCCTTTTTTAGATGTAATTCATTCTATGCTGATTCATGGGACAACATTTAATAGTGTTCTTCATACAACATCAAAGTAAGTGGTTTTTTACATTCGTTGAATTTATTTGAATTATATATACACAAAGTGATGAATACCCATGTTTAGGGTATTTCATATTTTTTAATTTCACATTGTTTAATACTTCTATAGTTTTGTTGTTTTAAAAAGGGTAGTTGATTATGCATAAGGTTTTACAACTTTTAATGAGACACCCTATGAGTGTGTTCCCCTATTTTACTATTTATAAAAAAATTCCTAGGTTTCCTTGTGGCATACCTTTTTTCCATGAATTATATTTTTTAGGATGGAGTTGAATGATTATATGTGATTCATGTGTTTCTCGTTGTGAATGTTTGAAAAAGGGTATTTGACCGTGAGAGATTCCCAAAGTAGGGTATTTTATGTATGAATTATTGTTGTGTCTACCAGAGGTATTGGCTATAAGAGCTACTAGGTGGTCATTGACTAGTGGGGTTAGATTGTGAGAGATATACATATAGTCATTGTTTAATTAATATTGGACCATATGGCTTTGACTATAGACCATTCATGGGGTTATTATATTCAATTATTGTTATGAATACCAATGGGTATTTATCGTGAGGGATACCAAGGTGGTCAGTTGTTAACGACTAATGCTATGGGGAACCAAAGGGATTAGACTATGTGATCTTTCCTCGGGGTCATTATATATTAAAATGATGATATTTTAAACCAATGGGGTTATACTATGAGAACATTACTAAAGGGTTGATTTTGAATAATGGAATAATTGTGATGAGTCTTTAATGCCAATGAACAAGCGTGGACTTGGTCATATATGATTGGTTAGATGGTCTTTTGAGAGGACTGTTTTTTATATTATACAAGGGGATACAGAGAATAGTCTAGATACACGGAATCATTATTAAATAGTTTTAATAGTTAAATAATTGTAAATGAATGTAATTTAAAACTGTTGGATTGCATCCTTTTGAGTACATCCATGTTTATTACTTCATTTTACAAATTTCCTACTATATATATTCAAAGATAGTTCGGCACAAATATTGTGGTGGTTTCTTACTGGGATTCAACTCACACCCTTTTTAGTTAATGATTTTGACTTAAATAGATTATATAGTTGTAGGTATAGATAAGGGAAAGCACACTTCATCCTCAGGTACATGATTGTTGTTAGAGCTGGAGAGAATTGGACCAAGATGAGGATTGTGATGTTGTTAGAGTTTACTGGTTTTCTTTACTATGTTTTGAGTATGGTATTTCTAGTATTGTGAATTGTTTGTATTCTTTCATATACACTTGTGACATCCATCATTTATATGTTCTCCAGTTGTTATATTACTATCAGTCTTCTGTTGTTTACTTTTGTTTTATTGTATTAGTGTTACCGCTATTGTTTACTATTTATTATTCCACTGTGTATATGTTTCCAATGAGGGAATAGATTCACTGTTGTCTTACATCATCTCTCACTACTTTTCAGTAGCCTGTGGAATTTGGGGGAATGTGCTTGAGTTTATGTGACCAACCTTGTTTGGGGAACCTTTGGGTGGCACCCGGAACCCTGACATTACAATGTTGTATGAGAGGAGTTATTTTCTACTTTGAATTACTATTTTGATGTTATAGATTGGGATAAGAGGGAATTAATAGGTGGTAATAAGGTATGCCTGGGACTAGCTAACCCATGTACATGGAAAATCCAATTTACCTAGAATATTTCAATTTTTAGGATTTTTTAATTGTTACAGTTTATTTTATTTCACTGTTGGGTGGTTAACTTTTTTTTTCTATTTTTATATATATCATTGTGGTTATATTTCTATTGTAACCTTTTGAGATGTGGGTATTCTATCTATTTCATCATATATGCACATTCTAGAGATCACCTGTCATGTATTCGTGTCATGCAACTTATGGTACATTACTGATTTCCTGTTGTTGTGATATATGTTGTTCTAAATATGTATGTTGTTGTGATATATTATTTAATGTAATACCAGCTATTTTGATAGGGTATTAGAATAATTAATGTTTCATTTGGTATAGACTCCATGATTTGGTCTATGAGGTGTTATAGGACCAATTAGATCATAATTTGGTGGATCATGTTTGAACATTAACTGAATTCTGTTATGATTTGATATGAATAATAATTCCAAAACGTTATTTGTGGGAGAATAGGCTCTCAGGTGTCGTAATTTTTCATGCCTTGGACAATATTATAATCTTCTAAGGTTTCAAGAGATGTTTTAGAGGCTTACATTCCATAAACCCAGACAACATGATGTGTGATGTTATGAAAACATGCCACGTATTCTATTGTTCTGGAAGAAACAAAATTACTTAATTACATGTTGTGTACTGTATATACACTCAGTGTTGTCTTCAACCATGCGACTAAATCTATGAGAAGAGACACAGGGTTGAGAAACATAGGAAGTAAATGCCTTTTCTCATTTATACATGTTGTGTAGTAGTCAATCGTGTATCCGACCTTCTGACCAACAACACAGGTGGATGGAAGATAAGTAGTACATGCTGGGTCTAGGGTGAACACACCATGTTGTGTAACCCAAGAGAGAAC
Source organism: Viscum album (assembly GCA_963277665.1). Classification (NCBI taxonomy): domain Eukaryota; kingdom Viridiplantae; phylum Streptophyta; class Magnoliopsida; order Santalales; family Viscaceae; genus Viscum; species Viscum album. Next base: position 178,123,902 of record OY728164.1, read on the forward strand.
CGCGTGGTTTATTTTTGTATAAGTACTTGGGCATGAGGGAAAATTCATGTACACATTGTGTCATAGGTGGAACACACCGTGTGTAGAGCTGTTACATGACTTGGTTTGGTAGAGGTACATGCCCACATAAGGCTTAAAGGGAAGACACAATGTGATAGTTATACACACCATGTAACCCTATTTTGTAAAACGTGAATTCATTACTTGTACTTTCCCGTTATTGAAATTCTATGTTCTTTTCCTCAATGATATTGAATTGAGGTGTGTGCTTGATTTTTCTTATTCATGCCCTTGAGATTTCCTCCAATTGTATGCCTGATACAAGGCAATGATCAGACACTAGAAATGGTAGACGAGTGGCTAAAAAAAGATCCTACCATCATTATTGTCTTGGAACCAACTGTTAAACCGAACATAGATGCTGATGAAAAATTTAGTGGAGGCTTTTTGAGGATGTAACAGACATTCCAAGTAGCACTGCATCCTACACTGTATATGGAAGATTGGGAGAGGGTTTTCTAGTACCAGAATCCTCCAACTTTTTTAGTGTCCGGAGGACTACATGCTAAAGATTCATTGTTTGGGGCTATGTTTTCTATCTTTGAGAAACTAGTGACGGCTCTATAGAGGAGGGTGAATCTCACGACTTATATTCTCTGTGAGTCATCCAAGATATGTTGGGATGTTATCTCATAGGTGGGATGTAATTGGGTTATTTATTGGGAGGAGTTAGATATAACCTTCTACAATTACTTCTACCTCGAGACGTTGAGCGATGATCGAGCCCAAGAGTTCATGCATTTGGAACAAGGTGATCCTTGTAAGATTCCGGATGATGAAAAGGTATTTTATTGTTTATTTTTTGGTTTGAATAATTTTGTTTTGTTAATTAAGTGCTCAGCCAAGTCTTTAATGAGGTACAAGGGTGTTCGGAGGGTTTTGGGAGACGAAAAAGTTGAAAAAGGGGGGTTTCTAGGTATGCTGCACAGTCAGCACATGGTTAGTGCTAACTGTGCAGATAGCCAATGAAACTATGTTGGAGGCATAATTTTGGACACCATCCTCCGCATAATTTGACAAACCTTGTGGCCCAAAAAATTTAAAAAAACAACAACTTTTCCACTCCGGTATTTTAATACCTAACTCGGGATTTCCTTCCCATTCACCCCTCTTTACCCTAGGAATGAAACAAATCTTCCAAGAGCTCCAAGAGATCAATCAAACTTGTCTCTATGTCATATTTGGTGTCGTTGTTTGCAGATCGAAGCTCCAGGTAAGGATAATCTCATAATTGAATATTTATTGGGTTTAGGGTTTGTATCTTCTTCTCCTCTCTCTCTGAATCTCTAAAACAATACTCTTTGGGTGAGAATTAGTTTGAATCATAAAATGTTGGTTGAAGTGGAATCTAAGGGATGGATTAAGAGTCTGTTCACCTACATAATCGAGGTAGGTGTTCTATATGTTATATCACATGGTTTAGTTGTGTATTTTTTTCATGTGTGGTTATGTTCTTGGGTGTATCTTGATAAGTTTTGATCACACTTGGCATGTTTATATAAAATGGTTATTATGATGGGAAAGGAAAATTCTCACAATCCCCATGGCTTGTGTCGAGAGTGACGAGACTAATATAGACCCATGGGGTGTGTAGACACACCCAGACTTAGATATTTTTAAAGAACAAGTGATATTATTGTGTAGTTATGTAGATCCTTGATAAAAAAGTGTGTGTGTTTTATTTTATTGAAGTAGAAGCTAGGTGACGCACCTAGGAACAGTAATAACCTAATGGATATTGGGTTAACATGGTAATGATGAATGATCATAATGAAATTGATTATGTTCCCAGTAATGAAGCCTAATGAGTTTGGAATAATGAATGAGGCCTAGTGAGATAGTCACAATGACTGAATTCTTAGTGAGATAAGCATAATTAAAAGGGGAATCGGGCTAAGTGACTAAATGATGTGATATGTGGTAAATGTGTTAATGGGTTAAGGAACGATATCAACTCTTATGTTATTGTTATGATTTATGTTTTCATTTTGAAATGGTTGTGATGTTGTGTGAATTGTTAATGGATACATATATGTATATCATGCACACATAGATTGATAGAGTGGGGTATTGGCCTGAGGTTCTATACCCACAGGTTGAGTTGGAAAAAGGCTCTAAACTCTACCCATAATGCACGGGATAGGGAAGAGGACGGAGGCTCTATTCCCCCAATGGATGCATCCACCAAGAATGAGGCTTCGATGTTGGGATATAGTTGACATGAGGAAGTTAGTCCTAGTGAGATAGAATAACAAAGCGTTTTCCTCATGCATGTGATTGTATACTTTAAGCCCATGTAACTTGTCGTGCTTGATGCACCCATGTTAAATGTGTTGGAAATGGAAAGTAATGGGAAATGGGATGAAATGATAGGATATGGAAATGGTAATAAATATTGGTAATGGACCTAAACCGTCTATGGGAACTTAATATTTTCCTTTTAATATATTATTCCATTCAATTTTTCATGAACAATTGTTTAAACCATATATTTTGTAGACACGATTGGTGGTGGCCTATAGAGTTTTACTCACACCCTACCCGGTTCACTATTGGGTACCTGAGTAGAAATCATTTTTGCAGGTCAGGAGAAGGGAAAGGGACCTTGCTAGGCAGTTGGGATGGCATGGGTATTCAAGGAGGAGGACCCTGACTTGGTATCAGGACCATTTGGGGATTTTGTAGTCTGTCTATATTTTGGGTTTTTGTCACTTTTTCACTTGTACCATGGCATGGAATATTTACTGTTGGATATGGTTGTACCCTAATTGAGTAATTGTTGTTTATGAATTATCTATTATTATTAGTGATTATTCCACTATTTTTTTTAACTTTTTTGTGGATTACTCTGATAAAAAGGGGGTATAGACTTATTAATTATCTATTTAGACCCCTGATGCTAGTTGAAAACATTTGGTGTATGGGGAGATGTGCTTAAGGTCATGTAACAACCCAGCTCGGAGCACTGGTATAGTGGCTTCTGAGTCAGGGAAATTACAATGTGTTTTCAAATGAGGTATTTCTTTTTCTTCTCTGGAATCTTGTTATATGGTATGGTAGATGAGATTTAGGATGTTTCATGCTTTGATAATGAGTTCATTCTTGGGAGTAGATAACCCATGTACGAGGGAAACCCCAAGTTACCCAGGGTAGGAATTGTGGCTCCTAATCATGAGATGTTAGAGTTTATGATATTTCACAATTGGATGATCCACATTTTGTGTGTTGTGATGGTTTTATGATATTTTTCTTGGGGCTTCAATGACATTAGTTTTTTCATTTGTGCATCATTGTAGTAACCTAGAGTGATATGTTACATGAATCATGGTAGGCACACATGAGTTGGGTGTGTGAGTCATGAAAGATAGAATGAACCTCACATATTGATAATAGAAAAGAGAAAATTTCATAAATGGAAGAATGAATTTGGTGAAGATAAATAATTATAAGTGATGATTAATTAAATATGTTTAGTTAAGGGTTTATAATTATTTGAAAATGTTTTTGGTAACATGATTTTTGAACCCTATCGTGGTGTATGGTTGTTTTGCCCATGTGGACCATGACCTACAGTAGGGATTGTCTCGGTGATGTTTTCAAAATGCATAGGCTTGTTGGGATGGTGTATGTATGGTGGGTTGTTATGGATGGTTAAGAGACTTCATGTTTTGAAGTTGTTAATGTTTTATGGTATGTTTTCTATAACTCATGTTTGGAAATGTAGGGAAATTCCACTATGACATCGAGTTCCAGTTGGGAAACAAGAGGATGTATCTGAGAACACTCTTCCAGTAGCTGAGAAAGAGAATGTGGTGATCTAGGAAATTATAGAAGATAAGTTCCTAGAGAACATGGCTTGTTTTATACAAATGATGGATCAAGTCCCAGGGTGGGTTTCACAAAGTATGATTGAGAAGACCAGAGTGTTTCAGCTACATCACCCTCTAACCATTTCTAGAGAGGGTGGGCCAGAGGCAACAAAGTTCTGGATAGAGTCTCTCCAGACAATACATGGTCATTTGGAGACTTTTATTTGGATTAAAGTCATCTTAGAAGCTTGTATGTTGCAGGGCTTAGGGAAAGCGTAGGTGGGATATTATGGCTCATACTAAGTAGGCAGAGGTGATGTTGAGGAAATATTTCTAGGAAATATTTAAGGAGAATTTTTACCTAGAGGCATTGAGGAAAGATTTGGCTATAGAGTTCATGATCCTAACTCAGGGATTTATGTCGATGATGGAGTACGTTGACTGCTTCACTGACCTATAATGCTTTGTTCTTGAGGTGGTAGGGGATGATGGATCAATTGCGAGGCCTTTCCAAGATGGGCTGAGACAGGTGATCATATCTCAAGTGAATATCTTTAACATGAATAGGTTTACAGAGGTAGTGGATCAAGCGTTGATCTCAACAGGGGACCTGAAGGGAGCTTCAGGTAGTGGTCCTGTCGTGTCAGTTGGGCAGACAAGTGGTGTAGCTTCTGAGGCCCAAAATCATTATATTGGATGTTTTCAGTTGGGAAGAAGTGTTCAAGGTGGTTAGAAGATAGGTTAAACTTATCATGGTGGTTATCTTGTATTCTGTAATCAGTGTGGAAGGATGTGTCACTTGAATGGATATTGTTCTCGACTTTTAATTGAGTGCCAGTCATGTGGAATATTGGGACACGTGAGGAGGATCTATTGAAACTTTCAGAAGGTGAGCATAAATGTTGGTTTCACGGAGATGCCAAGTTAAGTAAAGGGATCTGTTACATAATATTTGGAAGGAAATTGGAGCTCCACAGGCCATTCTAGTAGTTGTAGTAGATGTTGAACTCTGGGGATGGATCTCCCATGTCAGCAGGGCAGTGCAGTGTAGGGCACAATGGTTGGATCCTAGGGTAGAAGGGAAAGTCAGCATCATGCAGTTTAGTCTTCACCTGGTTATGGCGAGGCTAGTCCATTTGACTATGCAATGTATGATCCTTGTAGCATCTACACATGCTAGTTCATTATTTGACGCTAGTTCCACACTCTTTTATTTCTATATAGTTTTTGGTCACATTGGTTTTTCCTATGGAGAGTGTGTGAGGTGTTATGCCGATTAACACTTTGTTGGGGGTGCGAAAGGAAGATATTAGGTACTGTAAGGGATGTTCTCTAGAATTCAGTGGGCATTGTTTCCTATGGTACTATTTCATTCTCTAGATTTCATTATATAACCTAATTTTTAGAATAGACTGATTGGTGTTGTATTGGGTGCACATAAGCTATTACAATCGCCAAGTATCATTCAAGTCACTTAAGGGAGACATTTATGTCCATCTTGGAGAGTGGTATGTTTGAGTAGGTCATGTGGGAGCATTTTATTTACATGATTGGTAGAATAACGTCTCAAGTATCTTTTCTATTTCTTAATTCTAAGGAAGGGGAATATTATTTCTTCCCACTAGAAGTGTATCAGTTTCATGATGTGTTTGCTGAGGATTTCTTGGGGTTACCACCCATGAGGGATGTTGAGTTCACGATTGAGTTTCTTTTTGGAGTAGAGCGTGTTTCAATTCCACCACACCGAATGGAACCAACAAAACTTTAGGAGTTAATGGTTTATCTTGACTAGTTGGAGCATAATGGGTTCATACATCCTAGTACGTCTCCTTGGGGATCTCTTGTAATTTTTTCAAATAAGGATGACCGGTCTTTTTAGGGTGTTTGTTGATTATTGGAAGTTAAATCAAATGACGGTGAAAAATAAATAAAATCATTACAGAATTGATGACTTATTTGATCAGGTTGGGGAGGGGGGGTTCATCAGTGTTTTCCATGATTGATCTGAGATTGGGGTATCACAAATTGATGGTGAGGCCATCTGACATAACACTGACAACTTTCAAGAGTCAGTATCGGTTGTTTGAGTTTGTGGTGATGCCTTTATACATAACCAATGCACTGGAGGTGTTCACAGAATTTATGAACTGAATATTTCATCCTTATCTAGACCATTGTGTGGTTCTCCTTGTTGATGACATCTTGGTGTACTTAGAAAACTCACGAAAGTCATGCCCAACATCTTGACATCATTCTGAGTACACTATGTGAGCATCAGCTGTACGCCAAGCTATCAAAGTGTCAGTTCTTGTTTAGAGAAGTTCATTTTCTGGGTCACATCATCTATGAGGAAGGTGTGTCGGTGTATCCAAATTATGTCCAGGCTATCATGTCTTGGGAGCATGCCAAGAGTGTTTTAGATGTTTAGAGTTTTCTAGGATGGGTCGGGTATTACTAGAGGTTCATCTTAAATTTCTCTCACATGGTAGAAACACTGTCGGGCTTGAAAAAGATACGAATTAGGGTTGAGTGGTCTTAGGCATGTGATAAATACTTTCAAGAGTTTAAAAATCAATTGACGACTGTACCGATCATGATCTTACCTGAGATAAGTAGGAATTATTTCGTATTTTTTGACGTGTCGGGTACCGGGCTTAGGGCTGTGTTGATGCAAGTGGAGTGGGTTGGGGCTTATGGGTCGATGCAATTTAGACCCCAAGAGAAGAATTACCCCACTCATGATCTTTAGTAGGTTATAGTAGTGTATTCCTTAGTGTGCTATAGGCACTACTTTTTTGGGGAAAAGTTCACGGTTTATGTCGACCATAAGATTTTAATGTATATCGTTTTGCAGTAGGATTTGAATCATCAGTAGTGAAGGTGGGTTGTGTATATCCATTCATTTGACAATGAGATGGTATATACACCATAGAAATGGAATAATGTTGCAGATTCATTGATTTGGAAGGCTTAGAACCTGGTGCTTCAGGAACTCAGCACCAAGTGGAAGGTGCTGAAATTGTTTGCGGAGATGCACCTGGAGGTGCAGGATGAAAATGGTCAAGTGAGTCTTACTTCTATGGAGGTTGATTCAATGATTTTGAGTCAGGTTAGGGAATGTTTGCTCGACAATATTGAATGCTTTTCCATGAAAGAAATATGTTGATGTGGGGAGCCACCTTTTGGTTGGACCGTCGGTGTGGATGAGGATGGTTATTTTCATGGTCATGTGGTTGTTTCGGTATGCATGAGAGAAGCGTAGATTCGTGAGTTCCAACCATCAAAATGGGAAGTGAATCCTGGTTTTACCAAGATGTATTGTGATCTTAGTTGATAGTTTAGGTGTCCATGAATGAAAAAGGAAGTTGTAGGATTTGTGGCACGGTGCCTTACCTGTCAGTAGGGGAAGGTCGAGCATCAATGCTCTGGTGGTTTGTTATATCAATTCCCATGCTCGAATGGAAGTGGGATGATGTGATGATGGATTTTTTTGGTGGGTCATCCAAGTATACCATGGATGAATGATTCATTCTAGCTGGTTGTGGATCGGCTAATAAAAGGGGATCTTTTCTTACCGATTTAGGAGACATACACAGTTGACTAGTTGGGTGAGTTTTATGTTCGGGAAATAGTACAATATCATGGTGTAATGTGGACTATAGTAATATATCATTATCCTCGTTTCACATAATTATTCTAGAAAGGGTTGCATAATCCAGAAGGTACACATGTGCTTTTGATTATGACTATCCACCCGTAGACGGATGGGAAGTCAGAGCATACAATCCAATTGTTGGAAGATATGTTGAGGGCTTGTGTGTTGGATTTTGGTGGTTCCTGGGATAAGTACATGTCTCTTGTTTAATTTTACTACAACAAAAGTTTTCATACTACGGTTCAGATGGTACTGTTTGAGGCTCTCAATGGGAGGTAGTGTAGATCCCTGCTGTGTTGGTTGGGGGCCAGTGAAACTGAGCTGTTGGTATTGTGTCTTGTGTAGGAGACTTCAGAGAAATTTGAGTTGATTTGGAAGCGGATGGTAACACCTCATAGTAGGAAGAATTCGTATGCGGATCAATGGTTTAGAACTCTTGAGTTCAAGGTGGGTGAGAATGTGTTCCTTTGTATGTCACCAAGGTTGGGTCACCAACGGATTTAGAAGAAGGGATAGATTGTGGCCTGGTATGTGGGGCCGTATGAGATCGTGGAGAGGATCGGGCCGGTGACATACCGATGAGATCTTCCAAAATAGTACAACGTGATGCATGATGTTTTTCATGTGTCCCAGTTTCGCCAGTATCTCCCTATCATAACTCACACGGTGGATGTTGAGAATGTTTAAATTGATGCTGATGCATCATTTGGGGAGCATCTGGTTCATGTCGTGGATTGTAGTGAGAAAGTCTTGCAATGCAAGGTTTTTACATTAGTGTGAGTACTATGGAATCATGGGAATGTTTATTAAAAATCATGGGAGTGGGAATTAGATATGCTGGCTCAGTGGCCCAATCTATTTTCATTAGATGTGCAATGAAGCTTGGGAGCTTGGATTGAGGACGAGCTGTTTTAATGAGGGGAGGATATAAGATCCTCAATCATGGAATGGTATGTTCTCATTTATGTTTTTATTTGAATACCATGTGTTGGTTAATTAGGTACGTAACCTAGCCCTTAAAAAGGATCAAGGGTGTTCTGAGGGTTCTGGACACAAAAAAGAAGAAAAATGGGGTTTTCTATATAGGTTGCATGGTTTGTTCACAGTTAGTTTCCAATATGCGGACAACCCAGGAATCCCTGTCAGAGGTGGGATTTGGTACAGTGGCATCTGCATAGTTTTCAGACCGTTTGGAAAACCATGAGGGTAAACTGTACAACCCAAAAAAATTTAAATAAATTAAAATTTTCCCACTTTGGGATTTTAATACCCAACTCAGGATTTCTATCCCATTCACTCCTCTTCACCCTAGGTATTAACCAAATCTCCCATGTTCTCCAAGAGATATATATCCCATGTTTCTAAGTAATTTTTTATTCCATTAGTTTCCGATTGAAGATCCGGGTAAGGATAATCCCATCCTTGATTCCCTTTTGAGTTTAGGGTTGTATCTTCTTCTCCTCTCATTTCAAAGCTCTAAAACCCTAATCTTTGGGTGAGATTTTGGTTTAATCTAAAATGGTTATTTGAATCAGAATATAAGTGTTCGATTAAGAGTGCGTTCACCCATGGAATCGAGGTAGGTGCTCTACAATTTATATCCCACGGTTTATTTTTGGATTTGTGCATATGGGGTTTTATTATGGGGTGTCTCTTGGTATGTTTAGATCACCCTTGTCCTATTTAGGAAAAATGGTTATTAAGAAGGGAAATGGAAACCCTCACAATCCCCAAGGGATGCATCGAGGGTGATGAGACAAATCTAGGGCCACAAATGGGGTGTGCCAACTCTCCCAGACCTAGGGATTTCTAAAGGTGAAATGATATTGTTGTGTAGTTATATAGATCCTTGATAAATATGTGGATGTGTTTGATTGTATTAAAGTTGAAGCTAGGGGACGCACCTAAGATTAGTAATAGCCAAAGGAATATTGGGTTAACATGTAAATGATTAAAGACCATAATTAAATTGATTATGATCATGGTAATGAAGCCTAATGAGTTAGGCATAATAAACAAAGCCTAGTGAGATAGGCATAGTGAATTAATACTTTGTGAGATAAGCATAATGAAAAGGGGAATTAGGATAAGTGAATAAATGGTGTGAAATGTGGTAAATGTGTTAATGGGTTAAGGCGTGGTATTAAATCTTATGTTTTTGTTATGATTTATATTTTCCTTAGTAAATGGTTTTGATATCATGTTAATGGTTAATGGATACATATATGTATTGCATGTGCACATGGTTTCGTAGAGTGGGGTATTGACTTGAGGTTATACACCCACAGGTCGAGATGGATTGAGGCACTACACTCCACCCCTAATACATGGTTTTGGGAAGAGGACTGAGGCTCTATTTCCCTAATGGTTGAATCCACCCAGAATGAGGTTCAAGGTGATGATATGGTTGAAATGAAGAAGTTATTCCTATTGAGATAAGATAATACTGTGTTTTGCTCATACATATGATTGTGTACATTAATCCCATGTAACTTGTTGTTCTTGATGAAACCATGTTAAATGTGTTGGAAATGGTAAGTACTATGAAATGGGATGAAATGGTATGATATGGAAATTGTAAAAATTTTGGTAAAGGGTGTAAACTAGCTAAGGGAACATAATATTATCCTTTTCATTTATTATAAATTTCCATTTTTCATGCATTATTTTTTATAATAGAAATTTTGTAGACACTGTTGGTTGTGGCTTACTGAGTTGTACTCACAACCTGCTCAGGCCACAGTTGGGTACCCGAGTAGACTTCATGTTTTGAGGTTATTATATGTTAAAATTCCATTGTTAGGTAGTTGTGTTATCATGGTGGTACGTGGAGGATGACCAAACTTGGTGTCAAGACCATTTTGGGGATTTTTCAGTTTGTCTTCATTTTGGGTTTTGTTCACTTTTTCACTTGTAGCATGGAATGTCATATTTACTGTTAGACATGGATGTACCACATTTGGGGAATGATTGTTTATGCATGATCTGGTATTATTGGTTGTTATTCCACTATTTTTTATCTTCTGTTGTGGCTTACTATGATAAAAGTAGGTACAATATCCTCAATTGATTATTTGTACCCCCGCTGCTAGTTGACGTCCTTTGGCATACGAGTAGGTGTGCTTAAGGTCATGTAACCACCCAGATTGGAGCTTTGGTATAGTGGATTTCTAGTCGGGGATATTACACTCTTTCTCAGTTGGATTACTCTTCTCACTTTTCAGAGCACTGGTGCTTCACACCAGTAATCAGTGGTGATAAGTTATCCATGGCTAGGGGATTTGAGGATGATCTCAGGTATGAGATCCAATCATAGGTGAATGCATTCAATCTGACTTCAGTGATAGATATAGTGAACCGAGCATTGATTGTAATGTGAAATTTGATGGAGTTGGGAGCTGTGAGCTAGGGAGGTTCGGTATCCAGGGTAGCTACTCCTTATATATATAACATGAATTTTTGTAGAGATATTTCATGTGACATTTCTTCATATATCTAGGAGGTATGATAACAGTGAGGGAAGAGTGAGAATGTGAGTCTACATTGCCTAAAGTTTCAAGTCATGTTCCAATATTTCTGTAAGATGGGATATCTATAGTGTTTTTTTGGGTGTTCTCACCAACAATGAGTGATAGGGGATTGGTTATGACTCCACATTCAGGAACATGACCACAATTTTCTCATCAGTCTAGGAACTAGAGTTCGTTAGGCCGTTCAAGCTGAGGAAGAGGTCATGGATGTGGTAGTCAAGCTACTATTGTTTTGTGATAGCAGGGTGAATCAGCTTAAGGTAGTCAGGCAGGGTTACGGGGCCACAGTATAGGTAATAATTTTACAGTGGATTAGACCCAGTAGGAGAAGGATCCTGAACCTTCTACAGTTAGAGGTACGATTCTCGTTGCCTTAGTTTTAGCATCTTCCCTTTTTTATATAGGGATTTACCCTAGTTTTATATCTCTTTCTATTGTTGAGATCATGGGGCTCTGTATCATCACATCTGAGGTCATTATGATGCTGGACACTATTTTGGGGATTCAGATGGCTAGTGTACATCACTACAAAGAGCTACCTATTGATGTTGGTGGGTGTCACTTCTTGTGGGACCTTTATTCCTTAGAGATTACAAGATTCGATGAAATTTTGAATGAACTGGTTTTTCTACTTTTTGGCCTTTGTTTATTGATATCACCATAGGGTGGGTTACACATCACTCGAGGGAAGGTTATTTCTATACAAGGGAGAATGGAATGTACAGGTTAGCAGAGTTGGACTCAAGAATCATACATTTGTAGGAATTACAACCCATATTTTCTAGTTTATATATGGATAACTAGGGGATTTCGCAGAATGACTTTCCTACAGTCGTGGATTGTTTCAGTGATATATTTGTAGATGAATTATCAGGTTTACCAAGGAGTGAGAGGTCAATTTATTTATTTATCTTGTGCCTAGAGTGGAACCAGTGTCCATTCATCATTATATGATCACTACACTAGAGTTACAGGTGCAAAAGAAGCACATAGAAGTGCTATAGGCAATGGTTTTTATCTGAAGAAGTACTTCATCTTGGGGTTCTCTTTTCATTTTTGTAAAGAAGGCAGATGGTACCCTCATACTTTGTGTGGATTATCAAAAGTTGAACCAGTTGATGGTTATGAACCGATATCCCTTGATGAGGATTGATGATCTCTTTGATAATCTTCGAGGAGACCATGTGTTCTCAAAGATTTACATGATATCTGGTTATCAATAGTTGAATGTTAAACCATCAGATATATCTTTTACAGCATTTCAGAGCATTTATGGTCTATACAGGTATATGGTTATGCCGTTCGGTTTCACAAACGGATCATCAATGTTCATGGTGCTAATGAACTGAGTGTCCCATCTTTACATGGATTCTTTTGTGGTATTCTTTATGGAAGATATCTTGGTGTACTCTTACACAAGACATGAACACGCCACCCATCATGGGATAATTTTGAGTAAACAATGGGAACATTAGTTATATGATAAGCCCTCAAAATTCCACTTTGGTATGTACCAGATTCACTTCTTGGGTAATGTAATATAAGAGATAATAGTATCAATGGACCCAATGAATGTGAGAGTAGTAGTTTCATTGGAGAAGCTAAAGAACATTTATAAGGTACGAAGTTTTATAGGGCTGGTTGGTCATAAAAAACACTCTATAAAATATTTCATTCATAGCAGCACCACTGATGGACTTGAAAAAGGTGGGTGAGAAGTACTTGTGGATAGATTCCTAAAATTCATCCTCTCAGAGGCTGAATGGGAGGTTGACTTCAACACTGATACTAGTTTTTTCAGGGCTAAGAAAGATTTAAAGTGTTTACTTTGATGCATTAGGTATCAGGAAGGGAGTAGTGCTATTTCAGGGGAGAGGATTCATTGTGTATGGGTCTCGGAAGTTGTGGCCATATGAGAGGAACTACCAGACACTCGATCTTGGGTTAGCTTTAGTTGTGCATGCTTTATGCTATTGGAGACATTAGATGTAGTGAGAGATTTTGTTTGTATACACTGACCAAAAATGTCTCAAGTATATCATTACAAGCATGATAGGAATTTGAGATTGTGAAGTAGGGTTGATTACCTTTAGTATTTTATGTTTGTGCTTTCCTACATGCCTGGAAAAGTCAACACAGTGGCTAATTCTTTGAGAATGAGGACTCACATATAAGCAGTTCAGGAGGACAGAAGTGAGTGGAAGTTAATGGCTATGTTCTTTGAGATGGATTTGGAGGTGCATGAAAAATAATGGGAAGACATTTCTTTCTTTTATATCAGTTATATCATCTATACTGGATCTGGTGAGAATGAGGCAGCTATCAGATTCCAAAGTCCTAGTATTATGTGAGAGCGTGTCACGTGGGGACCATACTATAAGGACCCGACCATAAACATTTCTTAATCCTGAACTAAATGAATAATTCAAATTTAGGATCTTTTTAGGTTTATTGTTTTAGAGAATTAGGCCATAAATATTACATTACATCTCAAAAAATACAAGGTAGAAACTTGTACTCAGTTTCACTATTTTTTCATAAAATAAAAACTCTTTGAAAAAAGTGTCATGTCTAGTTCCATGTTTTAGACATAATGAATTTTCCTTGATCCCATCTTTGACCCTATTCTACTTTATATCCTGTGCAAAAAATTCAAAATCTAGGGATGAGCATAAAAAGCTCAGTAAGGGATACACAAATAAGGAAAACTATTAGTTTTTCAAAGCAACAAGTAAACCATGAATACTTTATCATAAGTAATACATTTTATCTTTATGTAGTAGTAAATACTATTCGCTGAATAAAAGATCATTTCATTCCATTTTTTAACCAAAATAATACCATAAAATCCATATAAGGAACACATAAGATATAAAGGTAACTTGGGACATAAACATTCTTATGTGAAATAACAATACAACCAATTTCCACACATATCACTAAATGGAATAGCCATCCGGCTGACTTCCATACCCAATGAATTAGAGGTTATAACGTAACCACCTGTCCCAGTTTATCATGACACCACCTTCCATTTGGTTTATCATGTAACCACTCAACAAATGTCCATGTACCATTATAAAATCATAAAAAATAAAATATTTAAAATATAAAAATTTCACTAATAACATTTAATATGCAATCACAAGAAATAATTTCAAGATATTGAAATAATCACTCAATTTAAAAAACCATTTTCTATACCAAAACACCCATAAATAAAATAAGGGATTTATTTTTCATTTTATAAAACATTAAGGCTTATAGAGTAAGTCAAATAACGATTACGGCGGTGGAGAGGTCCTTGTTTCCACAAATTTTAAAAACATTATGTTTGTCATTTATTAAAATGCATCATAGAAAAAAGTATTCTCTTTGAATTAAAGTAAATGAAAAAGGGTTTTATTATAAATTTTTTAAAAGAATAATGTATATATTATCGAAATATGCTTCAATGAAAGGAGATTGAGACGAAGTCCCTTACCCCGTGTCCGAAATCACACGTTCGTTCTTTTATCTCCTGAATAATAAATTAATGTAAATTTATAATTGCATAAGATCCTTTTTAAACATTATTATTCCTTTTATATCACCTATTACCATGTTATAAACATTATGAAGTCATTTAAGTTAATATTTGTTTTTGTCGATATTTGGTACATGAGTCAAAAATCGACTACTTATAATTGCATGTTGTTCACATGGTAAAAAGTTAATTATATCCAAGATGATATTCATTATTTAGTTATCATAAATATTATATATATCTAGTATATACATGTATTTATAATAGTAAATAACATTTGGAGGTATGAAATGAAATACATCGTTCATTGAGACGGTAAGTCGTACGTACGCATGATCACTACTTTCATTTCTATTTCTTATTTAAATAGAATTAAAACATAATTATACATATGTATATTATAATTCCAGTATAATATAATATATAATATAATTAAATCCATCATTTTTACATCCCACATATGGCACTGACGAGTCATATTACTTTGAGGGGGCGGTAGTTCGAACTTCCTCAAATGAAATTATCATGTTTACCCATAATGGAAACCCTAATGGTATGCTATAAAAGAAAAATATAGAAGCATAAAGAAAACATAAACATAATATATATCATATATAAATATAGTTCCATCTTAATGGCCACCATGGAAGGTGGTAGGAGATAATCGAACAATCATCATTTCGTGATCCGTTAGTTTTCCATCCAAAAAATAGTATGTCCATGACCCATTAGATGGAGGTGAGTGTAAGTGTACATAAAATCCTTCTCATAACAACAACCTAGTATATTGAGGATATTGTTGTTTCTATAAAATAATGGAATAAAAATATTATATGGGTTGGAGATGTAAAATAAATGAAAAGAAGTTAAGAGGAATCGTTACCTTTAATTTGGGAAACCCACTTTGGTTTGAACCAAAAGGACTTTTTGATGTGACCTTTGCCTAAGGTAAGGACTCTAGGATGAGGAGAAGGATACTGAGAACTTATTTGGTCAGGTTTCGGATGAGACAAGGGTCTTGAGAGGTGTGAGGAATGAGTTATAAGTGAGGTACTTTTATAAGGGGGTGGGGACCCTTTAGGAATGTTTGCAAATATTATTTGATTATAAACCTATATTCGGTTTCTAAAGACCCACATCTCATTAAAGATGAATATAAGATGACTAATTGTGGAAATAAAATCATCCAATAAGAATTGGAATGGTTTTGGATATTTTTTTAATATTTATAATCTTATTTATTTAAATATTTTATTAATGAGGTAAATACTGTATCATTATTTTTTCATAAATAATATAAATTATTTGATGTCTAAAAAGTATCGAAAAAACACTATGATGTATGAAATATTTTTATATTTCCAATGAATATTTATTTTCTAAAATATAACTTTTATAACCCCTTGTAAAAATTAATTTACTAAAAGATATTGATTTATCATATTTGCCTTTACATTATGTTAATAATAATAATGAGTCATTATCACCATGATGGGGCTCCATGGGGTCCAAAAAACGTCCCAAAGATTCCCATGGTCGAAAAATAATCAACCAATAAGGTTAGGACAATTGTTAAAGTAATTTGGTATTTTTATAATATTCTTTTTACCTTGAATTACCCTATTTACCTTTAACCGCGGTAAAATAAAGTCAAAACTTACTATTCACCGAAAATTATTTTATCTAATTGAACCAAATTTTACATACTAATAACAACCATGTATGTTGTATTTTGAAATTTCAATCCAAAGAAGCAGTAGATTTTTATTTAAATGAAAAGTTGAGTTTTTTTAACTACGACTTAGTGGTTTCACTATTTATCAAAAATTGAAGTTTTTTAGGAAAATACCAATAATTATGCATAAGCTATATTTTATTTTATGAATTAAAAAATGATTTCTATTTTAAATATATTCAAAACATAGAAGTTGGATTAATTAATTTATAATTAATTCCTGTTATAAAATCATATAGCATGTTTTTATGAAATAATAACTATCAAAATATTGATACTTGTTTATGTCCAATTTCAATGTGGAATAAATTGCAATGACCAATATTGGATTAATTGGTAAAAATATTATCTAATTACACAATAAAATCAATTAAATAGATAATATATCAATATAAATAAATTATATTAAAAGGAACTTTTGAATAAGAGTACAATATTTTTCACTATTTATAAAAAATGAAATTTACAGGAAAAATACCAAAAATTTGATGAAAGTAAATTTTGATGTCCCGACTCTGAATAAGAATTTTTTTGTCATATAGAACATATAAATGTGACCAAAACTACATTTAAATAGGTTTCTACATTAACTGTTTTTAAATCGACCTTATAATGTAAATTATTCTTAAAATTAGATTCATTCACATGTTAAGCCTCTATCTTTTATTTAACAAACATGTATAATCATGTTGTAGTTGGTTTTGATCATTCCCGCCAATACAATTTCTAGGAGTTAACTACCATTTAAAATAATAATAATATATTATTAGTGCGCAATATAAGATTTCAAAGAAACCCATTGTTGTGTATTAGGTATTCCATCGATCATAGCAACCCCTTTAAAGTAAAATTAATATTTAATTCATATAATAATAATATAAAAGAGAATGTATTATTTCTTTATTTACCTGGGATGTTGCATCCTTCCCCCCTTTTGAAAATTGTATGCTCACAATTTCATTCACTTATCAAATAAGTGTGGGTATTTATCCCTCATATAATTTTCATATTCCCAAGTAGCCTCTTCAACCATATGGTATTTCCACAAAACCATTACCTAGTGAATTACCTTATTCTGCAACACTTGCTATCTATGGTCAATAATCTTGACTGGTTGTTCCTCATAAGAGAGATTCTCTTCCAACTAAACTACATCTGGACTCAAAACATGAGATGGATCTGGAATATACTTTCTCAATAATGAAACATGAAAAATATTGTGTACCTAGGATAAACATTGACGTAAAGCCACTCTGTATGCAACTCATTCAACTTCCTCTAGGATATCATAGGGTCAAATGATCCTCAGACTCAACTTTCCCTTCTTTCCAAAACGTATCACACTTTTCCATTGAGAAATCTTGAGAAAGACATGATAAACTACCTCAAAAGAAGGATCCTTCCTCCAGTTATCCGCATAAATTTTCTGTCTTCTCTGAGCTATTCTCATGTTCTTCTGAATCAACTAAAATTTTTCTGCCTTCTCTTTTACCAATTCTGGTCCCATCAACTTCTTTTCACCTACTTCATCCAAAAATGATGGAGTTTGAAAACGCATTCTATATAATGCCTCAAATGGAGCCATCAATATACTTGAATGAAAATTGTTATTATATGAAAATTAAAACAAAAAATGATGATGGTCCCATATTCCCTTGTAATCTAGTGAACAAGAATGTAGCATATCCTCCAGGGTCTGAATTGTTCGTTCTGACTGGACATCTAATTACAGATGAAAAGCTATAGTAAAATTTAATTTAGTACCCAACGACTTCTAAAGTCCTTTCCAGAAGTAAGAAGTATACCTGGGATCACGATCAGATACAATGAAGAGGAGAACACCATGCATCCTAACTATCTCTTTAACATAAAACTGAGAAAGCTTATCTAGAGACAAAGTATCTCAAATAGAAAGGAAATGAGAAGATTTAGTCAACCGATCAACAATAACCCAGATTGCATTATTACCTCAAGATGTCTTTGGTTATCCTACAATGAAGTCCAGGGATATATTTTCCCATTTCCACACTAGCGCCGGTAAAGGCTAATGCATCCCTTTTGGTAACTTCCACCATCCTTTAACCAGCTGACAAGTCAAAGACTTCATAGTAAAATCAGTAATATTTTTTTTATTCTATCCCACCAGTAATACTCCAGATGATCTTTGTACATCTTTTTACTTCGAGGATGAACTGAAAACGGGGAACTTTGAGTTTCACATAATAACCCATTCTTTAACTGTGAATCACAATCCATGCATAATTTTTTTTCCAAACCTCAAAACACAATCATTATCAATGTTAAAATAAGGCATCTAACCCTTCTTAACGATCTCTACCTTTTTCTACAACTCACTTTCTTCTATCAATACATTATTTATTTTGTTTGAAAGAGATGATTTCACTGACACCTGAAACAAAACTGAAGAATTTCCTGCACCAACAACATCTATGCCAACGTTAATCAAATCAAAAACCAAAGGAACTCGTTCAAAATGTCGAATGGTTAATGAAGAGTTAAATTTAAACTCAAAGCACAATCCACTTTATTTTATTTTCCTAGATGTTAATGTATCATGCAATCATAATCCTTGATTAATTCCAACCATCTACTCTGTCTCATGTTCAATTCTTTTTGATTGGATATATAATTTCCACTTTTATGATCAGTATATTTTTCACACTTTAATTTATACAAACGATGCCTCCAAATTTTTAAAGCAAAGACAACAACAACTAATTCTAAATATTTTTAGGGTAATTTAACTCATGAGGTTTCAACTAGTATGTTTTATAAGAAATTACATAATCATTATTCATAAGTACACATCCAATTCCTTTCAACGAAGCATCACTATAAATAAAAAATTCACCCTTTCTAGAAGGCAGTGCCAAAACTGGATCATTCACCAATCTTCGTTTCAATTCTTGAAAATAATCATCACATTCTTTTTTTCAAATTAACTTAACACCATTTAGAGTTAATATAGTTAGTGGTCTAGATAACCATGAAAAATTCATAACAAACCTCCGTTAATAACCTGATAAACCATGAAAACTATGGATCTCGGTTATATTTGAAGTGATTAGCCATTCTTTCACAGCCTTTTGTTTTAGTAAGATCAACAGTTATTGCATGTTTTGAAACAATGTGACCAAGGAATGAAATTTTTTGTAACCAAAACTCACACTTACTAAATTTCCCAAAAAAAATTTTAAGGTTTGCACGACAACCCTTAAATGACTTTAATGTTCCTCTTTAATTTTGGAATAAACCAAAATATCACCAGTGAACACAACCACAAACTTATCCAAGAACACACAGAAAATTATATTCATAAGATCCATGAATACAGCAGGTGCATTGGTTAAACCAATATGCATAACTACAAATTCATAATATCCATATCTAGTACGAAACAGAGTCTTTGGATTGTCTGATTCCTTTAATTTAAATTGACGGTACCTCGACCTCATGTCAATCTTCAAAAAATAATGAGAACCCTGGAGCTGGTCAAACAAATCATCGATATGAGGAAAAGAATACTTCTTCTTAATAGTGATGCTATTCAATGATCAATAATCAATTAAAAGTCTCATTAAACCATCTTTCTTTTTAACAAATAATACAGGAGCACCCTATGGTGATGTTCTAGGTCAAATGAAATCTTTACCTAATAACTCCTGCAATTTCTTCATTGACACTAAAATTTCAATTTGATCCATTCTATAAGAGGGGTTTGAAATTGTCTTATCATCAGGAACTAAGTTAACAGTAAATTCAACATCCCGATCAGGTATAATACAATGAAACTCATCAGAAATAACATCAAGGTACTCATTTACCATTGGCACATTATTAATCCGAAAAGTTCTTTTATTTTTAACAGTATGTGCATGGTAACATTCATTTCCATATTTTTTTAGTTTCTCAGCTTTCTAATATGTTATAAAAAACTAGGGTTCATTCTGGTATACAAACTGAAAATATTTATGAAAATAAACCGCTTTAGCTCTGTAGTCAATCTTATCATGATAAACAGAAAACCAATCCATTCTGAAAAAAACATCAAACTCTACTAGAGGAAAAACAATAAGTTTTGAAGGTAGATTCTTTCTTTACACAATGATAAGAATGTTCTTATAATTTCATTGTCTCTCAATGTTTTTTCCATCTGTTTTTTCCATAAGATCATTATTCCTATCATTATATGGAATTCCCAATTTACTAGAAAACATCTCAGAAATTAATGAATGTGTAGACCCTGAATCAAACAACACATTGGCATAATATGAAAAAACAAATAGTGTGCCTGATACTACATCATTTGATGGCCCAACAACTGCTGAAGTAGTCACAAAAGAATTCACCACACCTTTCTACTTGTAGTCCATCTACTTTCCTTCAGTTGAGATCTTCATTGGATACTCATTTTCATAATGACCCATTTTATTAAACTTAAAGCATCTTATCGCTGGATTTTCATTGCATGATTGATCTATTTTTTTTACAGTTACGAGCAATATGACCAGACTTACCAAACCGTAAGCACTACCAATACTTTGATAATAATTCTCCAGGATGATTTTTACCACACTTATCACAAAATGGATCTTTATTTTTCTTACATCCAGGATATTTTGATGAATTATTTCCCATTGCCTTCCAACTGGACCACTTATTTTGTTGTTTGTCAAAGAACACGTGATCATTGACAAACTCCATTTACACCTTCTCCGCACATCGAAGAAGCTTTCATAACTTTTGAACTCACAAGATGATAATGCTCTTTGATATTGTGGCTTTAGTCATGAGAGTGTAATCTTATGGTTTTTTTTGTTTTTTGAGTGCTAGTTTCCAGCCTGTGGGGATAGAGAATTCCATTTAGGTATATGACAGTTTGTGCTAGGTAGTAGTTTGAGAGGGTATCCTTGTCTGTTTCATCACATGTATTCTACATATAAGTGTATCTAAATAACTAATATCATATTTATGAAAAAATAATAATAACTTTTGTTTGATAGAATAATACATACCTTCTATCTATCATGTTCTCAAAAAAATAGAAATGATTTTCATGTGTATGTACAACCTACCGCTCTATGATTGTAATGTAATTATTTTTCCACAACCACCATTAATGGATTGTTTAATAATTAATATTATTCTATATAAATTATAATAACGTAATGATTATTATTCTTAAGAAAAATCAACAATGACCTCTTTAACTATAGTCTACCAACAGAAGTCATTTTTTACTAATGAGTCAAACATCGTCAAAACATCCAAAGTGAACATAATAAATTATAGAATTAAATATTAAATTGAAATAAATAAATAAAATTATAATTAATATTGAAAATATTCCCCAAGAATGAAAATAAATGACACAGTTTTATTTTTATAAAAGATAAAGAACACATGTGATGAATTGGACTTAAAGTAAGTGACACTTTATCATAATAACTAATTTTAAATGTTTTACATTTTTATATTGTAAATGATTTTCATCCATGTACATATTTATAAAATTATTTTATTAATGTATTTATATGGAAATAAATGAGTTATATAGGAAAATATATGTAACTTTTGACTTTGTTTCGATGTTTCTAAAAATTATGTGTTTACGTATTTTGTATTGAACATTTTGAAAAACAAATATTAAAGGAATGTAAAATTTTAACATTACGACATCAATAGGTCTTTTGAAAATAATACTAATTATTTAATGTCCAAATTAATTTACAATATTACATATTTTCAAACTAGAAAAACCCTCGTTCCTTTTATCTTGTGTATTTATCAAATTGATTTTTAAATGGATTGAATATTTTAGTATCCAGAAATGTTTTTCTAATGGGTTTAAAGAATATTTTTATAAGAATGATTATTTAAATGAAAAATTTCATGTGTTATTATTATATTATGAATATTGGTTATTATTTATTATTAAGTTTGAGAGTGATATTACTCATGAATATGGGTGAGCCAGATATTACTCATGATTATGGGTGAGCTCAATATCAATCTCGAATTAATTGGGTAAAGGGATGTGTTAAACCTCTTATGTTTCTTCTAGGATATTATTGGAATTTACTACATATTTTATTCAATTTGTATGATTTATTTTTGGAGTTATATCAATATTATGTACCATTTTGCCTACATGATTTATCTAAGATTACTAGGGGTTTTTACAAAAATCATTTGATTTCAGAAGCTAATAGAATGAGATTATGATTAAAGGAATGTATGTGCTACTTATTTAGGGTGAAACGTATAACTTTTTAAAATTTGTTTCATGAGTTTATTAGGATTTAAACAAAAAATTTATTAGTTTTATTTTTTACTTAATATTTATTATAAATTTTTTTACGAAAATATTTTATAAAATAAGTTTACTTCATGAATAAGATAATGGTTACTTTATGCTAAATGTATATTTTGAAAAGAATTTTTTGTATAAAAATGAGTTTATTTTATTATATTTATATGTACATTACAGAGTCTTTTGATCTCATCCCACATTTTGAGAAAACAATCAAACTATTTTATGAATGAATATAAACAAGGATGTGGTCAAAATAAAAATTTTAAAGATATTCTATTAAAATATAAGTTTTTATATGCTAAAATATATACATTATAGAAAAAACTAGAATAAATTTTATGTATTAACATTATGATCAAATTTTCTTTCTATAATAGTGATAACATAATTATATTTAACTGTAAACCTAGAATATCCCCATGAATAAGAGAAATTTAATTCTTGTATAAAGAATCAATTTAATTGATTTTTTAATTAAATGTTCTTGTAGTTGATATCCGAGGTAGGGTTTCAATATTATTAAGGGATACAATAATTGAAGTAAATACCCTTAATATATTATATTTTATGGTTATCATGATATTGCATCTAAATATTATAATTTTTCTTAATCAAAACCATGTCTATTAAAATGTTTCTCCATAGTGGAAATATGAGTGCTAATATAGCAATGCCCAACAAGATAATATAAATCCAAATAATAAAATTGTTGTGTCATCCCTGTTATAGAGAAACCAAATCTTTTACAAATAATCTTATCGATAGTGGATCACTTTAGAGACAAAACCCTCTAAACATCCGTGAATATGTTAACCTAGTGGTATATTAAGAATTGAAAAAATCCCTAGAAATTAAATCCCAATTCATGGATTGATCTGATTTCAAAAATTAAACACTTTAAATTTATCATTTTGAAGTGGAAGGTGATCAATAGTGGTTATTGGTTAGGAAACCTAAAGGAATACATGTCTTTGATTCCCTGTAATGGGATATATTTAAGAATATTTTTCTTTAGAAATGTTTTCCTATGGTTGTTCAAGTTAGTATGTGAAAAAATTCATAGAATTGAGGTAGAATGAGAAATATTCAATGGTTATTTATTATAAGAACTTCACCATATTGGAAATATACACACCAAATTGTGTTCAATATCTTGTTAATTGAATTTAAACTTTTTTTATTCACGATTAAATCAAAGGTACATAAGCTCATTATCCTTTCATGAATTTAAATCTAATAAGAATGGTTTTTTATATTAGAGAGATAGATATTGAATCTATTTATTACCATGAATTTCAAGTAAATTAGGATGAAAACAGATCTATCTAGAAAGAAAATATAAAAAATACATTGAATAAATCTAAAACTAAGAGAATCAATTTTTCAGTTATTGATATTTTTGGTAAAAAACACATAGGAGAATTTCTTATGAAATACGGTGAGTGAATATTATGTGGTATTCTCGGAAATATGGATCATGATTGAAATTAAAATTATATAGGGACTTATAAGAAAAAAATGTTTATGTAGGTAATAATGTGTTTCAAAGGGTTTTAGAAGGGACATTTTGGGGATTTGGGTCCAAAGAAGTTCTTATATGATGGGAAGAAGCAAGAATATAATCACAAGGGTGATGTGAATGCCTTTTCAAATAGTTCATCAAATTTTGGTCCATTAAATAATATGGTATAAGGTATATTACTTATTTGTTTATATTATTTTGATGCCTTGTTTGATTTGGGGTATCCACATTTTTTTTCTAAAAAACATTCTTATTTAATGAAAATTTCACCTCAATAAATTATTTCAATAATTTTTATATAAAATATAAATATTGTGTAAGAAAATAAGAATTTTTGAATATCTTTATACTATCAATTATGGAAGGGGTTTCCTTGCTAATTTTAAAAACATTCCAATTATAGATTTTGATGGTATATTGGGTATGTATTGGATTTTGATTATCATACTAAGATTGATTGTAGATCCAAAGAAGTTATTTTCATAAATGAGTGTTCAATTGTATATAAGAATAAATTCTTCCATTTATAATATATTAAAAATATGATCCACTATTATGATATGGAAATTAAATTTTTCATTCTCATTTGTCATGAAAAAATGTTCTAATTGTACTAATTAAAGATATGCTAATAGTAAAAGTTTTTATGAATGTTTTTTCTAATGATTTACTTGGTATTATACCATATAGGTATGATGATTTTACTATTTAATTATTTCTATATTCTAAGATAATTTCCAAAACCATTATCAAATGACTCAAGTAGAAATTTTGAATTTGTAAAAGGAGTTGCATGAATTCTTGATAATGGTTCCATTCATTGTCTTACTTCATGAGAGGGTGCCCCTATTTTTTGTTTTTAAAAAATATGGTTCCATTATTATTTTATTTTATTTTATTGAATTTAATATCCTAAAAATTATGAATAAATATTTATTTTATAATATATAAATTTTTTTAGCCATAGAGAACTCAATAGTTTTTAATGGACGATCTGAGGTCTAGGTACAATTAGCTGAAGGAGAATAAAGACGACACCTAATTTTAATGTCTCATTATGAGTTTTCAAGTCATGTATTTCTAGTAATTCCCATTTTTTGAAAAAATATCTAGTTGTATACGGTGTTTTTATTAGTATAGTTTTTCATTTATATATAGATATGTTTTTTTTATATTTTTAGTAATGATATTTTTTATTAAACAAATTATGAGGATAAAAAACAAAATATTTTTTAAATAACATGATGGAAAATATTATATGTGGAAGATTTGGAAAATATGAATTTGAGATAATATATATTTCATTCCATGGATTTATTGTAAATTATGATGTCATAATAGTTGATCCTGCAAAAAAATAAAGTGGTCGATGAATTGAAAAGTCATACAAATGTAAACAAGATATATAGATTCCATGGATTAACTAGATGTTTCCTTCCATTTATTGAAATAATTTCATCACTATCTATCACTCTGACCATGTTAACATGAAAATGAGTTTGGTTCATATAGATAAGTATAATTGAATAATTTTTCTTCAAATTGAAAAGAATAGCAGTGAATGATCCTATTTTGGCCATGCTATAATGAAATTGGAAAATTGTTAGCTATATTTAATCTTCTTAAAAATGATTGGGTTATGTTTTGATGTAGAATGATCTAATAAATTATTATGCTTTTTATTAAATAATACCTAAAAAGAAAAATTATCCTACGCATGACCTTGAATTGGCTACTATATTTCATGCAATAAAAATTTGGAGACACGATATATTTAGAGTAAATTTTGAAATATATTTATATTATAAAATTTTGATAAACATATTTTCATTGAAAGAGTTGAATGTGATATAGAGTATATGGTTGGAATTGATATATGATTATGAATTCACAATTCATTACCATGTAGTTAAAAAAAAGTGGTTGATTCTTTGAGTTTGAAATATAATACTACATTGACTATGCTGCATATAGAGCATTATCCTCTTGTTAATGTATTGATGAATATTATCCTAGAATTTCTTTCCATAGGTAATCCCTATGTTTTCTTCATGTGTATCTACAATCATATTTTTAAGATATGATTAAATAAGATGATGATAAAGGCCTTGAGTTATGGGAAATGTATAATTGGTTAAGAAATGATAGTTTCATGAACTTAACAATGAATATAAAGGTGTTTTGAGTTTTATAATAATGTTTATGTGTTTAATGAGACCCCCATTTAAAGAAATTACTACTGAGTGACACTCATAGTTCACTATTTTCTATTCATCATGGAAGACAACAATTTATAGAGACCAATGGGAAAATTTATAATGGGAAGGAATGAAGATAGATATTTCTGATTTTACTATAAGATTTTTTTTATAAACAAGATAAAGGTGAATTATAATTACTAAAGGGGATGATTCATCCTTTTCATGTTCCATGATGAATTTGGGATAGTAAATACATGGATTTCATGGTGGAATTACCGAATACATATTGAGGTAAAAATGTGTATTGGTTAATTTTTGATTGATTATTTATTTTTCTCATTTTCTTCCCATTTGAGATATTATGTTTTTGGATCAACTGTTTAGAATTTATACAAATTAGACAATTATATTAGATGCAACCTGTCTTTCTATTATATTTGATCACAACAGTAGATTCAATTCATATTTCTATGAAGGTCATCAAAATTCATTACAACCCGAATTAAATTTTAGTAGATCATTTCACCCGCAATTCGATGGATAGTCAGAGTGAACAATTATAACATTTGATTATATACTTAAGGAATTTATTTTGTAATAGTAGGGATGTTGGGATCAACATCTAACTTTGGTTGAATTTTCTTTTGAATACATTTTCATTCTATTATATATATATGGAACCATTTAATGAATTATATTTAAAGTGGTTAAGACTCCAACATACTAGGATGAGGTTTGGTATTGTATGTTTTTGGGAATAGAATTGGTTAACGAAATGGTTTATAAGGTGAATTGATTTAGTATAACATGATGGTAGCACAGATAATGCATAAAAATTATAAGGATATCCGGAAGAAGGATCTTTATTTATAGTTATGTTATTATTATTTTTTATTTATATATCTCCAGGGTGAAGTGTTATGTATTTTAGAAGAAATAGTAGATAAATCCATGGTTCATTGGAAAAAATAAAATCACAGGGAATGATAGAATATTTTATTACTGAGTTGAATTTTTCTTAGCGATTATCTGAAGTACAAGACATATTTTATGATTCCTTTTTAGGAAAATAAATTCCAGATGCATATCATGTTTTGAGAATTGATATATTTTAGTTGGAATAAAACCCCTCAAATAAGGAACAACCAATGAAGATTCCTGACCATAGAAGAATTGTTTTGAAGTAAATTGATTTACCATGTTATGTTTTTATAGAAATTTCCTATGATCGATGAATTAATATGGGAATAAAAAATTATATAAAGGAAAAATATCCCCTCCATTTTAGCTACAAATAAAATTATGTTTTAGAAATTTTCTATTTGGGGGAAGAATTAAAAAAATATTAATGTTAATGAAATAATTTTTTTGTACTATTATCATTAATTAATTATATTTTATAGATTTATAATCACTTTAAGAATATAAATTATTTTTCCAATCAAAAAGGAAATATTTTTCATATAACTAAATTTAGTTATATATATTATACAGTACTATTTAAAGTAAAAATTTCTAAATTATATAATTTTAATTTGATAAAACTAAACCATTTTTAAATAGTTATTTCGAAATTATATTAGGATGAATTTTTGATAAATTTCCAAAAACATCAATTTTTCAATGAATACTTAAAATTCATGTTTTTATTTAATTTTTTTCATTTAATTATTTACAAAGTCACATTATATTTTGGATTTTTTTAATATGTATTAATATTAAATAAATTATAAATAATATAGTAATTTTTATTGAAATCAGCACAATAAAACAATTTGGTATAAAATAAATTTATACTTCAAAATGCAGCTTTTAGAAAATTAATTTTTCACGCTATTTACAAGATTAATTTGGGATAAAATTTAAAAAATCACATGAATTTAATTTGATAAAATTTATTCTATATTTTGAATCATCATGATTAATATTAGTCAACAATTTCAGTGTGATTTTTGGTTATAATGAATAATAATTACAGTAAAAATTTGTTATTATGGTTATTGTGAAAACAGATTTACTATGGGTGGGTGTTAAACATATGTAATAAGGGTTAAAATGGCCAAAAAACTTTAAAAATTCTATTGGATTTTTATATTTCTAACCTCTATCGTATCATATTATAAAATAGTTAATTTTGGATCAATTTAGAATGAGTAAGACCTTAATATATTTCGGATCATTTTAAAAATTCCATGTGCATCATGTCCCCCAGTTAAAAAGGACACTGAAATCATATTTTCCACATAGTTTAAGAGCATTATTCTTTCAAATACCTTCCAAAATATATTATTTATATCCTTTTAAAATTTTTATATTTTTGTTTTTAATCATAAAACCAACCTAGTAAAAATTTAGTTGCAAACCTAAAGTGGTTTTTTGAAAAAGTGGTATAGTTATTAGCCAAATATTTTTATTTTTATTATTCTTCTACCACATTAATCTAGTTTTTGTTCATTATTAAATAATAAAAAAATTATTATATATATATATATATTTAATTTTAAGGGAATAACTTATATCCATATCCTTCTACCATCAAATGGGAAATGAATCCATTGTTCTTGTGTATAAAGAACTACTACCTAGAGAACTAATGTAATTATTTTTCATCACAACCTCTCCTGATGTTCTATAATGATGGATTTAATATATATATATATATATATATATAAATATTCATGAAATATTTATCATTTATTAAATATAATATATCATCAATTTCTTACCAATCTATATGTTGAAAATTCAAAACGTCGTTCGTTTATATGTGTGGATTACCACCTCCAGAAAGTGATGCAATTAATTTTTCATGATCACATTACATGGATATTATATGTAAGTTTATTTAAAGAATTAATATTAAATTTATGACATAAATATGGTTATTTAATTATAAATTTATAATTCCCTTCTTTTCATCTTTTTTTAAAAATGGAAATTTTACTCATGCATATGAATGACTAACGGTCTCGATGATTGTTACAATATTAATTTTTCATAACTATAATTATGTTTTGTTTTTAAAGAATAATTATTGTATCAAAATTATAATTACCTTAATTTTATTATTATCTATATAATGTAATAATGACCTATTTGACCATATTTAAACTATGGAAGTCATTTTTTTACCTATTTGTCGAATATCATCAAAACAACCAACACAAATTTAATTGATTAAGTAATGATATATAACATCGTAATAAATAAAATAAATATAATATTAAAAATAAAATTTCTTCTTATAAAAGTAAATTATTTATATAAATTTATTATTAAAGAAGATAAAAAATATATTGATTATTCGGAGTTGATTTAATGGACACATCACCCAAAATCCTAATTTTAAATGTTTTACCAATTTATATTATTAATATTTTTTTTACATATCCATATTTATAAATTTATTTTAATTATATTTATATTTAGATGATTTAATTATAAATAAAATGTTATTTTTAATATTGTTTAATGTTTTTCTAAATGAATAATTTTTTGTACTTCGTATGGAATGTTTTGAAAAAAGAAGACAAAAGGGTTGTTCTATTATAACATATACGGTGTTAATGGGTTTTCGTGCCATAATAATGATTATATTATAATTATATTCCTTTAAAATATTCATCTTTTTTCTCAAATAAAAACGTTTATTGCCTTTTTTTATTTAAAATTATTTTAAATAAAATGCATATTTTGATATACATAATTTTTTATTATATTGCTGAAAAAATATTTTTTTTTCTGAATGATGATGGAAATGAAGTATTCATTGTTTATTTCCAATGTTATAGTTCTTGGGTATTGTTTATGTGGAAAGGTGAGCCTAATATTTCTCATTATAGTTTGTGGTCCATATATATCTCTTCATGGTGTCTAGTAATGTCATTGCGTAAACTAGTTAGGTTTCTATTAATAGATTATTTGAATTAGCAGGTTTATTATTTCATTTGTAAGAGTTATTATAATATTTATAGGGAGATAATTTGATAAGTATCCTATACTATTAATCAATAATTTCTATGTGTTTTCATTTAACTTTTTTGATTTCACAAGCAATGATAATGAGCTTAGGTATAAAGAATGTATTTGTAACTTATGATTTCCTAAATGTATATTTTTTTGAAAAAATTTCCGTTATTTTTTCTTGTTTTCAATAATCCTATATTATTTTTTCCTTAATATTTTTTATAAAATTTTTTAGGAAGATATTCATGAAGAGAAAAAAATTTATTGGGTAAAAAATGTTGATTTTTAGTTGAATGTTTGTTTGAGAAAAGAAATGAATTAATGAGTATTCATGGACTGACATGATTCTTTATTTTTTTTATGTGTCCTTTAAAGAAATATTTTTTCACATCCCATGATTTAAAAACTGTTTCATAGGTTTTAAAATTTATAATGGACAATTATGAGGTTAAGATTTAAATAAGGATTATATCTCCTGATAATAAATCATTTTATATCCTAAAATAGTAGTATTTTGGGAATAATGTATACTGATAGTAAGTAAAAAATTTGTGATGTAATATTTATTTATGTAGGTGTGATTATCTAATATTTTAAATATCTAAAACTAAACTATCCTCTAGAATTAAATTAAATTAATTCTTATCCAATGAATTAATTGTTTGGATTCTTAATGATTAGAACCTTATATGAATATCTTAAATTTATAATGAGTTGAATAAAAAACTAATTTTTTTTATTGAAATGAAACCTATTATTTTTAATGAATAATTAATTTTTAAATTTTATTTTAATGAAAACTCACTTCAATAATTCACGATAATTTAATTAAAACCTAATTGAATCTAAGGTTCACTTGTTCTCCAAAAAACTAAATGGACTAATATTTAAAATCCTTGGACGACCATGACATAGATTTTGAGAAACATGTCTTAGTGCCTCAATAATTAACTATTGTGGTTAAATTTATTCTATGGTATCTCAAAAATATTGAAGATTATTCTTATTTTCTAAAGTAGATTTTATAAATGGAATAATTCCAATAACATTCAATATTTTATTTAACATGTATAAGAAATATTCATATATGAATTGTGGGAGAGATGGTGTACCCATTATCATTTATCATAAAATATTGTTCTCCTATAAATGAATTAATGGACATAAAAAGTTCATTGATTCTAATTGTTTTTCATTAGTTTTATATGGGATTTACACCATCAATGATTTTGGTTATTGTTTCTTCAAAATACTACTAATTGAAGACACTATGATGAAAACTAAGTTTTAGTGTTCATCGTGGTCGTTTTTTCAAAAAATTTATAATTACTGTACACCCTAGATAATCGCCTCTAATACATTTACCCTTTTAATACCTTCATTTTATTCTTACAGAAGATGAGAATGACTATTTTTATGGAACAAAATATTATAATTTCATTGAATTTTACTTTTTTTCCTTCTCAAATGATCTTTAATTATAATCAAATTATTGAATTTTTATATAAGAAAAATAGATAAAATATATTATTCATACTATTCTCAATTTTAGAAAAAGATCGATTGATAATATGAATTTTTTCAAAAAAATATCGAATTGCCCCACACATAACCATTTACTTCTCCTTATAAAAAACAACTGATATTTTTTCAAAGAAGTTTTTTTTAATTTGAATAAGTCAGACTAATTATGCTAATTCAGAAATTTTATAGTTTAAAATCATCAAATTTAAAATGAGAACCCTCATATTGTAATCAATCATGACACATTACTATGTTCATCATCCATTATTTTTTTCCTTCCATTATTGTATCCATATATTTTGATTTACCTTTGAAAGAATGAAACTTATATTATCATTAAAGATTATTAAAATTGGATTCATTTCATACAGAAATTATATAATCTCTATATATCATTACATTTTATCAAAATTTATACTTTGTAAATAAAACTACACTATTAAAGGGAATATTTGAAATAGTTGTTCCAAGGATAAATGTTGGTGGATAATAATGTAAAAATTAAAATTCCAAAAATGATGTCTAAATCCTTTGATCAAAATACATTAATTTCATTTCACATTAATTAAAATTTCTCAATAGTCCTTTTATAAGAGTCATAATATAGTAATTATTATTATCAAATTTTTATGTTTTTCTCATTGATTCATAAACATAAACATTCACAACAATGAAAATTTCCCCCTTTTTTCTTAATTTTATTTTTTAGAAATTATATAGGAACCATATAGTCAAAATATACAATATCATATTGAACCAATACATAAATCATTACATTATTCACTTTTCAATACATTACTTCATAAAAAAAATGTTATTCAAATGAATTTCCATTTTAGATCTATTGAAATCATGAAATGTTTCTAAATAATTTATATAAGAATGATAATTTAGATTATTATTTTCCACACATAAACTAATTTTCATATATTTTATGAGCTTAATAAAGGGGAAAATATAATTTAGATAAAAAGGTCAAAGGTTTGAAAAATAACATAAATAGAAGTATAATTTTAATGTAGTCTGATGTCATTATATTTTATAAATGGTTAAAAATAGAGGTCTAATGGTGATGCATATCTAAAATATATATCATGAAGTAGGTTACCTAAAAGAATTTTTCATAGGTTTTGGATTAAGTTTTTTAAATATGGATTTGATATATTTTCAATAACTCCTGATATTAATTTAAAATGATTATCCAATTAATGATAAATTCAAAGAATCAATACAATAAAAAAATTGAACCACCATTTTGAATTTAAACATAATAATTAAAAAATATTCCATTTTCAATAATATACATCTAAACATGTTAATAATATTATTAATAAGAACCTATAATTTAAAATATTTATGTGACTCTTCCAAATAAAAATATCTCATAAAAACCTAAATTCAATAAAATAAATATTATATATTTAAACGAATACTCTTTGATATATTAATCAAAACAATTTCCTCACTATTTATGGTTAAATAGAGGTAAAACTAGATTTGTTTTAAAAAATGAGAAATAAGATTTTAAAAGTAGTGAATACATTATTGAAACTAACAACCTCATTTTATCTTAATTATTGTCAAAATTTGGGGTTAACATACCAAAATTATCAATTATTTTCTATAAAAATATATTAGTATCAAAATGGAATGTAAAAAATTAATAAAAAAATATAAATCAAGGAAAATATAAAAATTTACATGAATAAAAACATTGAAAATAACTCATTAAAACCCTAAATTATCTCTATAAATGTTGATATACCAATTTCTCATGGAAAGGAAAATTCAATGAAAAGTAATATTAGAATAAAATTGATAGTAAAAAAACAATATTTAAAGAATCTTTAGTATCACCTTGAGTTTATTCCCCTGTATTATTACTGTTCCCCATCACTAAAAGTGATATAGGATAATCATATATTATCTCAAAAAATATTTTTTCATAATCCTTATATATTTTTTCATTAAAATCAGTTTATAATTGTGAAAAGATAATATGTGATGGAACATCATTCATAGATGCTAATAAATATTGTATACAATTAATGAATATGAACCATAAAGGCATTGGTTAATGAAAAGAGGTTTTCAGGTGTAATTTCTTCAAATATTCCCTTATTGGAAGCTCTAAATGAACATTGTCCAATGTGGTGGGATTTAAAAATTTACCAAACTCAATTTTTAAATATACCAAAAACTTGATATCCTTTAATTATAAATCCACATGATTTTATAGGATTTTTTATCAATTAGTGGGTACGATGTAGTGTAGTTGATGTATTCATCACTCAATGATAAATATGTGGATTTGGATTGCCTGAGGCATGGTTTTATTTTATTGGTGAAGGATATAGGTTGTTGGTAAAGGGTGAATGATGTTAATGGTTTGTGTTCTTTTTTAATGGATTAAATTTCAGTGTAATGAAATATTTCATGGTTTTTAAATGTTTTGGGTTTCAAATAACTATATTTTTAGAAATGTGGTTGGGTTGGTCTAGCCTATATCCTCTTATTGATATATTTTGAGTGTTTTGTATAAGTGGATTCTGAATTGTGTCCCATTACTCTGTCACCTAATACAAGTACCGAAATATTCAATCCTAAAATGGATTGGCTATGGGCCTCAATAATTATCTCTGATCTCTATAGTTTGGAATATTCTGTAAATGTTTAATGTAAACCATTGGAAGAAAATTATTCTTTGTAAAATAATAAATCATAATTTCATCAAATAAAATAATATTATATGAAAATGAAAAATATTAATAAAATAAATATTAAATGATTTAAGATTTCAAAACAAACATTCCAAGAAGATAAAATAGATACATATATATAATAGGGAGACTCAGTCTTTATTTTTCCAAATAACTCCTTGAATATATTTATTCTTATATATGAATCACCACTAAAAATGAATGGTCTATTTAGTTTTCCTCACAACATCTTATAACATCTACAAGTCCACAAAAATATATATGTATGTGAAGTGTACATACTAACTATAATTTATTTAGGACATTAAAACAAAACCTAACATGAGTGATACAAATATTCATAGACAGTACATGGTTATATAAAACTTTTATAAGAAAAAAAATAATAAAATATACAATAAGGAATATGTTTAATCAAATAATTATTTAGGATTTAGTAAAATTAAATAAAAACTAATCATATCATTTATAATAAGTAAAGGATATAAACACATAAAAAATAAAAAAATAAAAAACAAATAGTAGAAACCCAAATATGAGAAAACACCATGTATTTGTAATTACCCAATTCTGTATGATCTATAAGTATACAACAATGTATTATAAATTATAATTTGTTTTCATATAAAAAATAATTTATTTTCACATATTTTGAATCAGTTACATAGATAATAATACCCAGATAGTCTATCCTGAAAACACTAAAGAGATAATAAGTGAAATTGCAAAGGAATTATAAATATACATGTTGTGTCAACCCACACAAAATGGACTATATCATAACAGGTTATTTTTGTAGACAATGTCATCATCTATCCATACACCCACTTTATATTCTCACAATTGGATAAATATCATTTCTGGACTGGTGGATTAGTTATATACCATTTTTTGAAGACATTAAAAAAACTCCGTTAATCTAATAATCAAAATATCCATCATTAGAAATACATTATTTTATTTAGAGGAAAAACTAGAATAATTATTTCCTGGTCAAATTCTAAAAAACCATCAACATTTAAATCATGGGAATAATAATTCTAAAAAACCTACTGAATATGAATTGTAAAATGCAACCCACTAATAGAAAGACACTTATAAAAATAATGATTAGATATTTTACCCAACGGTTCTTGAAAAAAACTCTGCTTTGAGGAATAAAGTTTATGGATAACAAAACCCCACATTCAATGATGAAATAATATTTTTAAATAAATAATGTTTTTATGATCACATATAATGTTTTATGAAAATTAATGACTAATAATACTTATTTTAAAATCCAATAGAAATTAATGTAAAGAATAATCCAATTTATGAACAATTTAAATCAACCTTAATAATGTATCTTTCCTTAATGTTATCATATGTATGGGATCAATGTTCAAATGAAAATAAAATAATGATATCTGTCCTAAAAAACTCCCTATCATTTTAAAAACCCAAAAGATAAAATCTATATATTTATGAAATTTTTCTTTAACCATTCCTAATTGGAATGACCACATAAAAATCTATGTATAACAGTTCATTGTGACAATAGAGTGACATGAACACCTGTAAAATATTTCAAATCCCTAAGAAACTCTATAGTCTTAATGAATAGTGGAAGAGAATGGTAGAGGATGATTTTAACGAAAATTGATTACCTACATTAAAAAATATATTGGATTATATCAAATTTCATAAAAACTTTTTATATTACACTAATCACAAAAATGTTAAGAATAAGAGTTTTTTAAAACATAAAATTATATGTAAACATAAAATAATTAATATACATTTGGTAAAATAACCTAGACTACATATCATGATAATTAAAATTAATTATATAGACACTAATTACAATTTATTCCAAAATTATACCAATATAAAAAAATAGCAAAATTGGAGGTCAATAGAGATGACTAAAAAATATGGGATGAATTCCAAACATGGATGTAAAAAACTTTTTAGATAAATTACCCCTTAATCTAACTTAAATAAAAAACATAAAAAACATATAATAATATATCAATATCAAATTCTATTCACAATTTGTTTATTTTCCATCCTCATAATTAACAATATTTTATTATTATTAATATTTATAATTCATTATCCACTTTGTAAAATATTACACCAACTCTAATAATTTGAAAAAAGATAGTCATTATCAATAGTTTATCACATAAACCCACACCATTATTTTCAATTAAACAAATAAATTGGGTTAAAATAATTGATTCAAGTGAATTACCATATAAATTGGGTTAATAATATCTCTCCATAATTTTTTTTAAATTTTATATATTACAATTTCCTTAACGGACAACATGAATTTTCATGCTCATTCTTCCTTCTTATTTCCCCTATCCAACCAACATAAATATAAATCCAACATTTCAATTACAAAAATTCCAAAATATTTTCTATATTAAATTAATAAAATATTATTAATAATACATATATCATAAACAATGATTACAATATTTTAATTTATTATTAACATAATTACTTAGGTATATAATAATAATATTTTTCCAAATAATATATCTTCCAAATAAAATCAAAATATCATATAATAATATCTGTTTCTCATAATTATATCCTTTTCTATATAATCCCATTTAATGAGTTAAATATATTTATTTAAAATATCATCGTTCATATTAGATTAGTCTTGAGTAAATAACTCAACAATCAATCAGATATTTTTATTCTTTTTAAATTATCGTATAAATTTTTTTTCTTTATATCCTTCTGAACAGATGTTATATAAATTAATAATTGAATATTCTCACATACCCAGTGACCAATTATAATATCTAACTCCAGCACCTATAAAACATTTCGATTAAATATATGATAAAAAGATTAAAAAAAATGTCTCATGATAATCAAAAAAAATTAAACCCAATTCTTTCGACATATATTCATAATGTAAAAATATTCCAAAAAAAATAAAAAAATATTGATTCTATAATTATATCCAATATAATAATTCCCACCCCTATTATTCTTTCAATTTTTTTCTTAGATAAATTAATTTTATGATTTTATTCTCCCATAAATACTAATTCCACAATCTATGCTCGATAATTAAATTAAGATAATCACTGATATATTATATATCATATTTTTTAAAATATTCTAAAGTATCGAGTAAAAAAAGTCATTTAATTTGAGTCTTAGTTTAATGTTTATATCATATATATGAAATATAATTTCTCCCCACCATAAGTAGTTTTATAATGTCATGCATGTTGTAAATTATCTATCATCCCACATCACATATTTTTGTGATATTTACTGATAATGTTGGACCCATCCTTTTCCAATTTTCATAAAATTTTTGAGACCTAAAATCATGTCACAGAAATGATGTTAAAATATAATTTAATAAGAATATTTTGTCAAAATATATGAGTCATTGTGGATTAAATTCCTTAAACTACTTACCATTAACATTTCAATTAAATATTCATCTTTTTTATAATTTTAATAGGCCCAAAATAGATCAAAGTGGCACTGTTGGGAGGGGGATGAAGTTTTAATTAAAATGAAAATCACTAAAATAATAAGTTCTTAAAAATAATTAGTTCATATGGTTAATTATGGTGATGAATATATATTTAGAAAAATAAATAACACACACAATATAATATTGAATAATGGGTTTAATTAATATTTTTACAAATTGGCTAATCCAATATGTGAAACAGTTGAGATCCCATAAACCTTATTTATAATTTATTATCATTGACAAAAAGTAAAAGAGTACGAATATGTCCCTAAAATAAAAAATAAAATAAATAATGAAAATAATCATGAATTTGATCAAACTATACTCTAATTTCCTCAACTACCACTAATATTTAGATTGATTGTTTACCCTTGTTCCTCTCATTTAATTTTCTTCATACCCTCCTTATAGAACTCACTAGATCAAATATTAGAATAAAACATGGTTTTAACATAATAACATATTCCTTGGTTTAGTAAAGTACCTATCCATTTTTTGGTTTTACATATGTTATGATATTGATTCATGTTTTATAGAATTATGGCCATACTAATGGATATTGAATATAATTACTAAAAATCACTAATACATATTATACAATGGATATTATCTTTGTCTATATATAACTATATAAAATCACATCTACATATATATTTGAAAGATATATTGTGGTATGTCCCGATGTATTGTTCTCCCATATCCATAATTTATTCAAATCTTGTGAAACATTGATTCTCATGGACTATCCACTATAAATTTTATAGAAACATTATATCATTTGAAGTGATATTATAGTATGAGAACATTTTAATTAAAAATAGTGTTGTGGTATAAACTCACATAATCAATTTTAGGAAAAACCATTCCCAACAAATACATAGGAAAATACATCATAGTGTACTTAGTTTTCTTATGGATTTAATCTTGTTCACATATTATCCTTAATGATATAACAAAAACAGCCATGTTATGTTCTCTTCTGTCAATGTGGAAATCTTTATAAAAAAATATCCATCATGAAATAATCATATACTTTATTAAATTATATTCATGAACTCCGAAAATCACTATTCTTTTTCATATATATTAAACATAAAATAGACACTGAATAAACAATTATCATTTTTCTAATAAATACATCTTGAAATAAATTTAAATACTTATCCATTAATTTCATTGATAAATAGACATTAACGTTCTTAAATATTAGGGAAACCTATACACCTTTCCACAAAAGAGAATGGTTCTTGGTAGAGCACTCAAACTCTTTGTTTAAAATCTATCATAATTTTAACATTTGTTAATTTGTATCAACCCAAAACTATACTTTGTAAATTAATATCATAGGGAAGTTGTAAAACATTCATCACTCATCTACTACCCACAACCCAAAAGGAATCCTTATTCCATATAACGAATTTTAATCTACCATATTAATTTGATAGAAATATAACAATTAATGGAAGTTCTCTTATATAATCAACTTCCTCCGATAAATCATAAATTCTACCCATTGATTATTACCTATAACAAAACTAGAGTCT
Organism: Viscum album; assembly: GCA_963277665.1. Classification (NCBI taxonomy): domain Eukaryota; kingdom Viridiplantae; phylum Streptophyta; class Magnoliopsida; order Santalales; family Viscaceae; genus Viscum; species Viscum album. The sequence goes on from OY728164.1 coordinate 178,163,536, forward strand.
CTTCCCCTATTTCACAGGATATCCATTTTTATGCTTCTGTTTTTTTAACATAATGAAATGGAATATTAGTGGAAAATTATGGAGATAACCTATATGAATGTTAAGATAAATCATACTTTTAAAAAACCCAACAGGTGTTGGAAAAAACCTTCACTAGTAACATATCAAAAAAATTTACCTTGGTTGAAACATATTTCAATTTATTATAATAAGGTTTCACATTCTCGTTGATGATTTGGTATAAAATTAATTATATTTGACAACAATTTTTTATTATCATCATTGAATTTTTTTTCAATGATTATGACATCCAACAATCAATGTGTATGATTCATTTAACCACATGTTTTGTATGTGTTATTTCTTCAATATTATTTGTGGTGCGTTTTCTATTTCTAAAACATTATCGTATTTAACTGAGGTGAGATTCGTATAATTTTTATTCATTTTCTACCAATAAAAAAAATTCTAATAAATAAAACAATAGATGAAGTATATTTCTTATCACCAAAATTTCCTACCACAATCCACTACAATATAACTATAAAGATAAAATAATGTGTTTTTTATACTAAATCAATAATTAAGATTCACATTGACATAGTTAAAATCTATTTTACCATAGAATTATGTGAGTCCTTAGGATTGTTTCTAAACTATCACATAGAGTAATATAAAACAGTATTTAGTTAATATGATATCATGTTCATTGGGCTACCAATAATCTTTTAGAACACAATTTCAAACACACTCCTTCCTTCATCATCAAAGTATTTATTAGTCTCAAATTATATAGGTGTGAATATTTCTAATTATTCTTCCATATAAATTTCATTAAAAACTCCTAAGATTACTATTATTCTATAAGAAATATATGAATTGCCATCTTTTAGCATTAATACCCAATAATAATATCATTTCACTGATTATAGATATATAAAAGTGGTTTTCCCATTCGGTAAGAAAGTACTCACATGTATCTTATTTGTTTCTAGTGAAATTTATGAAATAGTTATATAAAATCATTAGTAGTAAATTTTTGTCATATACCATATAATATATATTATATTCAACCTCTATTCTCTTTAATTGGATATACTTTAAAATAATTTAAAAAAATGTACCCCATGTATAGGGTTATTTTTTAGTCCCATGCATATAATTCCTAAACATAAAAACTAGTGATTCATAACCACAAATAGAAAATTCATTTGAATGTTTAGTCTGTACTACTTATTTAACATTCCACTTTTTAATCCTTGAATGAGTTGAATAAATTTTCTTATAGACTACCCCAAAAAGAAATAAAAATTATAAATTTTACTGGGAAAATTATTAAAACCAATTATAAATACTAATATATAATTAGAATGAAATTTAAAATATCATTATGAAAATCTCATATTGAATTAAAATAGGAGTAAAAAAGATTCCATGAATAGGAAACATACAACATCATAGTTTTACCTACAGATCATAGAACTAATTTTGAATATTTAATGAAATTAAAACATAGGAAGTATAATTGATATTTTAAGAAAGAACGAAATAAATAGAATTAATGAATTTTCATGATGTATATAAGGTTTCATATAGTAATGTACTATTAAAATTACATTTATTATCACTGGACATATAACCATTGGATATATAGACATTGGAAAACATTACATTTCATATACATTTTTCTAACAGTTATATAGATTGTTTTGTAGTTACAAGTCAATAATATTTTAACCAAAAAATTATTTATATGTAATTAACATAATAAATATTTTTTTCATAAAAATTGTTTTTTTAAAATAACTATTGTATTTTTAAAAAAGTTTTTTTAATATATAATGTATTCTAGATTAAATTTATCCTTAAAAATTTTAAATTTAAATAAAATATATTGATATAATTCAATATAATGATTACAAAAATAATTCTATAACATCTACAAAATAAATAAGTTATTATATGTAATTTTATTTTAATGATTCATGGATACCGAAAAATGTTTTATTTTAAAACATTTATTTTATTTCGTATTATATATTTTAAACTAATATTCCGTATATTTGGATTTTTGAAATTTAATATAATTATTTTATTAAAAATTAACTAATATCTATATATTTATTAATCTTTGGCCAGAAACTAAATAAAATCATTTAATGTTTAAATATATACTTTTTTATAATTTTTTAATCTTTGTGAATTTATATATAAAATAAGTAAATATATTATGATTTATGGATTTTCATAGTAAAATTATATTTCTATAAAAAATTAATGGTTATCACCAATATTATTATTAGTAATTTATTTGATATATGAATAAAAAATCTATTTTTTAAAAAATAAATATTTCTATAAATTATTTTTTTATATATTTTAATTTTTCATTAAAAATATAAATTTATCATATTTATTACATGAGTAAGATTATATTTATTCCAAATTTGGATTCACAACATGACATTTAGAAATTTCTATTCACCTTATATTGTTTGTAAAATATTATTTCTGATCTAAATAATTTAAAAATAGTAAAAGTGTAAAAAACTCGTAAAATGAAATGGATTGAATTTTTAATAATAAAAATAATATCTAAAAAATAAGGAAAAGTTTATCTAGGAAGGGGATTCAATATTATAATTATAAATTTATTTTCTATCCCAAAAAAACCTAACTCCCATGTGATTCAATGATCACCCTTTACCTATGTTATAGTTCATAAAAAATAGTCCTCATATTACCCATATAAGTTGATCTATTCCACATCCTCAATAAAACATATAACCATTAGTTATATACTAAATACCCACCAAATATCCCTCAACTAATGTGTTCATAAAATATGGTAGCCTTTGGTTTCTAAAAATAGGAATAAATCATTTATTCTGAGGGAATTTAATTTACGGGGGATTGAATTCATCATGGTAAGATAAATGGACTTTGTAATGCACATGTTTGGAGTCCACCCAATAATTCACTAGTATAAGAAAAACCATAACCCTAGGTATACCTCACTATATTAAAAAGGATAAAAACTAGTATAAATGGATTATTCCAAAATGTCGAGAAACGTTTCCCATTAATTATAGTGAAAAATAGAGGAAATAAAAAAATATCTGAAAAATCCATATCACATATAAATCTAATGAATAAACTAAATTATGAAAAGATACCTCTAAAATAATAAAATAATAAATAAACTGATCTATCACATGGATGAACACAAATACATAATAAAAATAGTAATGAAAATGAATAAAATTCAAGAGGCGCAACTTTTATCCATGAGAATAATCCCAATCCTAGTGTCCAATATTCCATTGAGTTGTCCCACCCTGATCAACAAAATATATTATGATCATCCTGAAAGAATAAATAATTCTAATTTCAAACAAAAATACCTATGTATTATGTGACAAATAACTCTTAGTATAGTCAATGTCCAACAAATTTACATAATTTTTGGGTTTATGCAGTCACATGTAGTGTATCTTATGTTATTGAATCCTATGAGGATTAAGAATAAACTTATAGACACATAAATTATACGAAGTTATTTTTGACTACGAATTTTTAAAATTTAGTTTTATTTTAATATATTACTGAAATAATAAGTAACATATGTGATATAAATTAAAAGGAATTTCTTGATCCTATGTGTTTTTAGTGGTGGATTGGATGAATCTTTTTTTTAATAATATCAATTTTACAGACTCAAGAGTGATTTATTGAATTAGATTATACAACCTCCATAACTTACTGGTTTTACACAAAAAATATTATAATAACCTATAAAGTTAGATGATCATTTTTCTAACAAATCCAAGGCAATGGATGGAATTATCAATTTATGTGTGCGATCTTAAAATTTGACAAGGATAATTAAGGATTAAGAACATTAGATGAAATTATAAACCAATGAAATTGTAGAAAACATGATGAAATAAAAAAGATTCAACCCAAAAGCTTTCTAGTCTATTTGATCAATCGATAAGTGGGTTATCAATACATTTATAAAAATATATCATTAGAATATTCACATAAACACATATGGATGGAATTATAGTAGAAAAAACAATGAAACAAAGAACAATCCCCAATTTTATGAAGGATTTATCTATTCATTTTTGTAAATAAATTCACACATTAATAAAATGATAACAATTTTCATACAAAATTAATAGATTTTGATAATGTTAACTTTTATTAATATAATAAGTTGATTAGTAGAGTTTATATTAGATTGAAAATTCCTATAATGACTAAAGGTAGAGTAACATTACAATTGGATAACAAAAACTAATTACTCTCAAAAAGTCACCAAAAAATCCATAAATATGTATATTAAGATCATTAGGTTTACCCCATATTATTTCAAGTCATCCCACATGATTATTTAAGGCCTAGTGTGGGGCACTATTTTTGGAATTAAGTCATTTATATAAATGACTAGAAATCAGACTATACTTTCATCCCTTTAACATACACTCAAAGAAAATATTCTAGAAGATTGAATTTTGGTGGGTCCTGGATGAATAAATTTAATCCAATAATTTATTCTATTATCTTTAAATATTTCATAATAATTTGATCTTTAAGGTTTGATTTTTCATCAAAATGGATGGTTGTCATTCTCGGCCACCAAATCTATCCAAGAGAATAATATTAAACTTGGGTTCATATATTTCCCATTAAATATCCAAATTATAACTATTTATAGTTTAATTAGGTTTTACCAATGTTTTAAACAATCTAATTTTTTATTCTGTTATTGATTAGTTTTGGATCGTTGTCTGTATATTCATTTTATTGGGATGTGGTCTAGTTCAATTTTCACAAAATTTCATAGATTCTAGGAAAAAGGTGAGTATCATCCAATGTTAATATAAAAATTTTCAGGATGGAAAATATCATTCATAAAATAATGGGATATATTAACATACAATACCAAAAAAATAATATACGTGTTTTACAATGTTTTGTAAAATATTCTGAGTAATACGTCCAGATAATATTGAATTATAAACATGTTGTCAAATGTTTTTAAAATTGTAAAATGAACTAATATTGGAATTTATTTACAGTTAATTACATAGTAGAAATAATAATATTAATAATATTATCATCTTAATGTAGTTTATCACACCCCCAACATGATTTCTTGTAGTCCTGATAAATTAATGTCTCAAAGAGATGAAAACCAAATTCCCATATGAAAACACATTTTAATATACATTTCACACCAATAAAATCTCATACTAAACAACCAAATTCCCAAAAAATTAATTTAATAGAAATAAAAATATTTAAAAAAGGACTAGGTTCAAAATAATCCCCAATCCTAATACCATTCCTTTGTTTGAATTTACCAACAAACTTAATCTATATTTGAATATTCATTGTTATTTGTTGTGTATCAGAAATGGCATGGGTGATAATTTTTTTCATGTGTAAAAAGTTGAAATATATTAGTGACAATCACATTTAAATCATATGATGGGAGGAAATGTTTTTTATTTTCTAATTTACATTATTTGTAATTTTATATCATTCTATTATCATTTAAACTACACTAAATAATTTTTCCACGGTAGAAATACATTGTTGATGACTCCCATAAAAAAATAACTTAGAGAACCAAGTCAATTTTACATAATCCTGAATCAACTCAAGTTAACTCAATCAATGAAAAAACATTACTATCAAAAATTGTGACCGAATTCCTAAATCTATGCTAGAGAGCTATGGAGTCACAGTATGTAGGTTTCTAAAAAAACACATTAGGTCATTCTATTATTCTACACAAAATATTTTTTATTTATAAAATTTTCTTGATTTTTTTTTAATTCTCGTGTTTAGAATAAACCAACAACCAATGTAATGATATGTATTAGGGATCCCGTAACTCAAACTAACACTCCATTGTCTAAAGTACATGTATTTTGATATTTGGGCTTAAAAGATGAAAATTTATACAAATAAAATTTATATTATATAGCCATAATTTTGTAAATTTATGATCAGGAACATAAAAACGCATTAAAATTTGAATAAAGGAAAGAATAATTATGTAATATTAATGTAAAATGTTGAAAACATTCATTATAACATGAAATCTTAAATAAATTTATTTTTCATTAGCACTTTTTTCATTTATGAGAAAAATATCATCTTTTCCACCCCATCATAAAATGTCATTGTTCATAGTGGACAGCGATGGGTTAAAAAAGGAAATTGTAAATAGAAAACATGGAATTATTTTATCTAGGAGTTTTATGGAGATTGTTGTGGTGTGAATTTTTTTTCCTTCGATCTTCAACTCAAATGAAAATGCCTCATCCGTGATGGTATATTATATTTTTCCTCTATAAAGTAGGAGATTTGGATTTCAATAATTAAAAAAATACATTAAATCTCACACACATATCTACATAGAACCCATGGAAACCCCATGGGGTTCCCTATATTGAAAAATAAATAAAAACAAAATGAGAGGTGTACAGATTTATTTTAACACAATGAAGACCATCACAAGTTACAGGATATAAAATAAAATAAAATAACAAAACAAAAAAACATATTCAAAAATATACATAAATGTTTTCAAAAAAATGTATATATATATAAATTTTGGAAGAAAGATGGAGGACAACATATATTCTATTGGAATATGTACTCGGCTATCTCACTCAAGTTATAAGATTGAGTCAATGATGAGTTTTTCTTCCTCGGACATTCAACATTTATTTTATATTTTTTAAATCATTTTTTTATCAATTTTTCTAAAAAACCCATTAATAAAATAAAAACTATACAAAAATCAGGTTTCTTTATGATAAGCATAATGTTTGAAGTCAATATCTTGAATTATAACCTTTATATTTAATGTATTCTATTAGTTATATGTGAGGTTATCTAACTCCTCTTCAATTTCGTACTTATGGAATGATTCAATGAATGGTTTGAGAATATGAACATTAACATAAAAAATTCAATATTTATCAGATCTTGAATCTCAACATCCCTATGGGGTTAAACATGAATCCCTATGTAGTGGCCTAAATATCTTAACCATTAATTCCCTAGGTGTGAATAAAACTGGGAACTATATAGGATAAATAATTTTCTTATTTTAAAGTGTGTTACATAATGATTCATAGACTGGTAGGAATTCACTCTAGGTATTTAGATCCTTGAATTTTCATATGATTATATCCTATGTCCTTGAAGTTCATCAAGGTGTATTCTCCTATTTTTTCTAGTTAATGAAATGTCAAAATTAATTTTATTTATATTCTAGAAATAATGGTGAAAAATTTTATCCAGTTGATGGAATGATTTTCCATAACCCAACTTATATGGTGACATTCCTAGTAGGGTTTTTAATGTATCTAGATATAGTAAATGGGAACCCATGTGTTTCTTGTATGATTCTCTCATAGAGGTATTTATATTTTCTCCATAATTCGTTTAATTTTGTACTATCCAAATCTTCTTGAACATTGATTTCAAGGTGTTATCTAATGGAATATTGTTCACAGATACCATATATATACATGAGTTCCAGGAAGTGATAATTTTATAAATGGGATCTACAACCACTAATTATATCCCTAGAAATTGTAAATCTGGAAAATATATATTAATTAAAGAATCATATCATAGCTTGATGGTCATTATACTAGGTGGTAATGGACTCATCCCATTTTCATATAAAATCAATATATAAAATGATGTAAATACCCTCCCATATTTTGGATAGGGTCTCATCGAGTCAATTAACTAATAATAAAATATTTTTATAACAATAATGGGATTAAGATGTATTTTATTCCTTTTTTGATGGATCCTAATAGTTGAAAAAAATACACTTCTTGATTTTGGAGGAATCCTTAGGTTGGGTAATCAGTAATAAACCACAATAGTGGACGTTTAAAGCGGTTTTATTTTTGGAAAAAGTTGCATGTGTTCCTCTCTATGACATAATTTGTGAATATTCACTTTCTTGTATTTTTAAACAAAGATCCTAATGTAGTTTTGAAAAAAGAACTTATTGATGGATATTAAATACATTTTTTTTGTTTTGAAAATTAAATTCCTCCTAGATAGAGTTTTTTATAATTTTGAAATGAACCACATAAACAAGTATATTTCTATGCCATCATACCAAGGTAAATCAACGAAAAAAATATATACATAACCAAGAATGAATTAGATAAAGAAATATGGGGGTGAATTATCCTTGAATTATAAACTATAAAAGTTATCATCCACAAAATTTTCAACACCCTTTTTATCATTGATGGCTATATAAAATTAATTTAAGAGAAGGACCCCTCTTTTAAGTATACGCTTAGCATCTTATTTTATGAAAATGAATTTCAATTCCAAATGATCAAGGAAAATAATGATATGGGATCCTAAGATATTGTTTCTAAATGTTTCTATGAATAATACATTAAAAACCAAATATTTCTTAGTTTTGGTATAGTTGGACAATGAATTATTTAATTACTAATTTTCTAAATAAATGAAAAATAGTTTGTTTATAATGTTTGTGAAATAAATCTACTGGAAAGAATTCATTATCATAATAGATGGTTTTGAATGGGATTTTTCATTGGGATCATTCATTATGGGTGGAGAGATATGTCATGACTATATTTTGGAGAAGGATCCCCCATATATTCCTAACCCAAATAATATATAATCAATAACAGGAAGAGGAAAAATTAGTGGTGTAATGGAGATAAAGATACTAGTGATCCTAATATTGAAACCATTATATCTTAATAATGAACTAACTTATTTTTATTTTTTTTATAGAAAGGTGATGAATGCTATCTACCTTGGATTTATCAACTTCAATCCATTTAATAGTGACTAAAGGGACAATAAATAGTAATTCCATTACCTTGAAATATCAATTTTATTATTTTTTGATGGGATTATAATCCTCACATATAGTCAAACCCCCATCCACATGTATTTGGAAACCCTCAAATGTATCCCAAATGATGGATAATTTATTTGTAAAACCTCTAGAAAATCACCCACTATATTCAAAAAGATTTTGATCATGGACCACTAGTAGGTACCAGGGGAATTGTATAACCCAAAGGGCATGTGATTGAATAATAAATTATCAAATGTAATAGTGAAATTTATTTTTATCTTATCATCTATTTATAAATCAATTTGATTTTATCCAATGTATCAATCTAAGAAAAGTTGAACTCATTCCCCACCAATATCCCAATGATTTTTTATTGAAGGAATAGGGAAATGATATTTATCATAATATGAGTTTAAATTCTTACAATTGACTCCCAATGTCTATCCCCTAATAACCATTACGGGGAGAATATGACCATCATTATTGGTAATAACAATGAATCCATCCTTCATAAGAACCACTTAGATTTGACTTATGAATTCACACTCAATAATGGTGTATATGAAAATATATATGAACTTAAGGGATTATTTACAAGAAAAATACATTATTTTGAGATTGAGTCTCTTCTTTGGTTAGCACCGTAGTTTTTAATTCATTTATAAAATAATACCATAGGTCTGGATGATTAACAGAATCCTATAAATATTATATTTTTATCCTCTAAATATTTTATTTTTCCTTCCAAATACATCCAAAATAATTATATCTTAGTTTTATTTGAGAGAATATGAGTTTACAATAAGAAGATTTTTATTTTTCCCTTTAATTCCATCTTAAGTGAAGATGGTTGGAACCTAAATTTGAGATCATGTTGGTTAATATTTTTAGATGCATTTTGGTATTGTGTGTTGAACTCAATTTATTTTTTTAAATTTCTCAACAATCATGGTTTGTTTTAAAAATATGATTCTACCCCTGAATATTATAGATTAGTTTCATCAATGGGAAATGATATTATTTCTATTATTTATCCAAATATTTCATAGATTAGAGACCCTAAAAATTCATGAAAGAATAAATCTGAAATATATTTTATCCAAAAAGGAAAACTCAACACATGTGAACAAAGAATATTAATATTCCGATGAATTTAACATCAATCATACATTTTAGGATGTTCTTCTAGTTCACATTCAACAGTACCCATCCAATTTAACTCATCAACATCCTTATTATCCTAAATTTGGGAGTTTTTATTGTAAATTTTTAGTTCCATGAAAATGTTCTTAAAGGTTATGATTGTGTTCCCATTTCTTATTTAGATAACCAAGTTGATTATTTTTAGGAAGGGAACACCATATATGATTTTAATTTAGTCTATAGTTTCATCATTTGGATGTTTTTTAAGGGAAAAAAATTTGGTTGGGTAAATGAAGTACTCAAATTTCACTAAAATATCCTTTATGATTCCATTAGTAACACAAGAACTTTTATAATAAATTTTAATAGTGGTATATTTGGGTTAGAGATTCACAAGACTTTATAGATAATAAATTTCATATGGAATGTACTTTAAGCTATCTTCTTGATCACTCAAGGTCTTGAAAACACTTTCTTATACTAGTTCAACATTGATGTGTGTATATCTTCAATATTTTAACTTAATAATAATAGTTCCTTTGACTATGGTGCTCACATTTGCTTCCATAAGGACATGGTTATTGGGAGAGAACTTTTTTTCAACGTAAAAATGTATTTGGGATACATTGGGAATCCACATTTGGTTTGGATTTAATTATGAAATAGTATTTTAAAAAAATGTGTGAAGAGTTCCCTTAATGTCTCATTTAGTTTAGGTTTGTATTTTATTATCTTGAAATAAGGGAATTGAGTTAGTTTCTATATTGTTTGATGAGATTTGGCCTAATCCACATTATAAAAATATTTTTTCTGTTTCAAAGAGTTCTTCATCAACATTATCATAATAGATTCAGCCATCAGATGAATAATGAATGGGTGGTTGATGTTTCTGAATTTTCCTCACTAATTAAAATAATCATAGCATTATGTTTTTCTACCGAGGTTCCCATGTATATAAATTATGTTTTTTTTGGTTTAAGAAGGATCTTCTTGGGTCGGTATGTGTAACTTTCTAGTTTCTATTCTTTTTTTGTCAGGTTTTAGTGAGGAAAACATAGTATTCATTCTCTATAATTTATTAAAAAATTGATCAATTAATGGTTTTAGAATACACCTAGAATAGTATAGAGATACTTGTTTTATCCTAGGACGTTATTTGGGATCCTTTATGGAGTATTGAATAGGTTATTAGTTGTCTTTTTTGGAATTTTAATGGATATGTTTTAATTTTACTAGTTGTGGATGAAACCGTCTATGGATAGTAAAATTATATTAATGATTGAGATTTGGTTCTTGTGGATGACATGGTAGTTGGATGGGTTATTGATTATATTTCCAATATAATCCTACATGGTCATTATAATTTGTATATAATGTGTTCTTGTACAATGGATTATGAATTTTTTTAGAATTGACCACTTATAGTGTGATCCAAGAACAAAATCTTTTATAGAAGTAATGTTTTGTCTATTTTCAATCATATAGTCTTGTTTGTCACAAATTTTTTGACCAATGTAATTTTGTTTGTATTTTTATGAATTTATTATATCGATCTCCATCAACTTCCTTGTGAGGCATGAAATTCTTTCCATAATTACTTCATTATCCTTATGTGTGTGAATCCCACTAGATTCGGGAGGCTTTTGGATGAAAGGTGAGGTTCCACATGAAGTTTTATGTTTAGTATGTATTTTTAGATACATATAATCACAATTTGGGCTTTTTAAAATTTTACAATACTCATCATTTGAATGAACTTTTTAATTTAGATCCCTAACCATTCGTATAATATTTTCACTTATTGTAGGATTCAAAAACCATGGTGTGGTATCGAGTTTATTATTAATTGGAATATTTATGATGTTTCATAAATTAATCCCTATTTTGGACATTGTTTTGAAAACTTTTTTAATGTAAAATTATTATTTTTATTTATTTTTTATAGAATAATATTTTTAACTAGTCTCATAAATCAATGGATGATGGTCTGATATTATTACTAATTTATTAGATTTACCCTTTAATAAAAATTTGTATATAGTCATCTAAAATAATTCAATTTTATATGTGGGAATATATTGTAAAAAATGGAATTGAATTCCTTGAGATGAATTTACAAAAAATTTATCGCCATCATATGAATGGTTATAAGGTATTTTAGTAGGTGTTTGAAGAAACGATATGAATATCCTTAGAAAGAATTTCTATTTCAAAAGGGATAATTTCTTCTGACATGTGTGTGGTTTTCATTCATGCCTTGATCTATTTTTTCCCTAATTATGGTTGTACCTATATAGGATTTCAATTTTTGTTCCCACCTAGGTTGATGATTGGTTTTCTTGGAATTCCATACTTTAGAATAGATTCAATTATAAAATATAGAGACTTATTAATATTTGGATATAATGGTAATAGACCCCTTGGTGTGGTTGACTACACCAATAAAAGAAAAATCACACATAACATGATGATTTGATGGATCATGTTTATAAGTAGAAATGTACCATGAAAATATTAAAAAGTAAGTTTAAAAGATAATATAATTGGAGTGAGAATATAAAAAATGGGTGAGAATAGATGTTTTAGGACAATGAATACATACATGGGTCCCTATCAATGAAACTAAAATTTTGTCTCACCATTCCAAAGTTTTGGGTTGATGTGGTTGATTTTAGTTTAAGTTGGGTTACTAAATCCTTATAGACCTATGAAGAAACATACATAAAATTACATTAAATGGGGTTAATTTCACTAGTATGTGTCAAAACTGTGCTTAATTTTTGGGGATTACCAAAATACTAAATTTATAATTTGAAATCAATTAATTGATATGGGTTTATCAATGGTGTTTCTAGGGTTTCATTAGATTAATTGTTTTTTATTGAAATCAATTTCATAAACTCAAGAGTGGTTAATTAAGTGAGATCAAACAACATTCATTAATTACATCTTTAATACCAAAAAAAACTGATAATAATTACTTATGAATGTGTAGCATAATTTTTATGAGATCTATAATGTAAGGAATCATATTAGCACTTGATGTGTGGGACATAAAATTCAACATAAATAAAGAAGTATTGAAAAAATATACTTTAATTATCAATTATATTATTAGTATAAAACATGATGATACATGGAATTACATCCAACACATCCCCTTTAAACTCTATTTAATAAAAACGAATGTGTGATGTACAACCATTTAGTAAAATCTCTTAATATTATATTTAAGTACACCGACAAGGGCCGAATTGAAGAAGCGAAAAAAATAAAATAACAAACACTCCACAAATGGTTAATGTATTTATCACTTTTTTGGGTAAATAAATTAAAACATTAATGGAATAGCTTCAAAGTGTTATCAAAATTAACTAAATTGAGGATAAGAACTTTTGTTATAAAACATGGTGATTTTATAATCTTATATGATAATTAAAATTCATACTAGAAACATAACATTAAAATTGATAGAAAAAAATGAATTCCCTCTCCTACATCACCATAACAGCCTTAAATATGAATTTTTAGAGCCTTGGGTAGACCCACCACCCAAATATTCCATTTCATACCAATTGATTATAGTATGTCTATGTTGGTTTATAATTTTTTCGAATTAAGACTATTTTACACCTAACCAAAACCTAGGGACATATTGAATCCACCCAACCTATATTGATATGAGCTTCTAGATGATTAAATTTTATTTGTACAAAGAATAAGAATTAAAAATACGTGATGTATTCTATATGTTTTAAATATTTAAGTCTAATCACAATTGTAATCTATAATTTTTTATCAAAATGGTTGGTTTTTATTCCAAGCTACTAAATCTGGAAAAAAATAAAATATGAAAATAGGGCCACCTGGATAACCACATTAATATATAAATGTTCTCTTAACACAATTTCATGAAATGTTATCTATTATTTACCCAATACATAGTTATAGTTTTATCCTCATTTATTTTGTATCATGGAAGATACGTTCATTATACGTGGATTCTATCGAGTTCAATTTTCCCATAATTTTTTTTGGATTCAAGATGTAATATGAGTGTATTCTAAGGTGATCTTCATGTGTTCAATCAACAAAATATATTCCTAAAATATAGGAAGCATAATTCAACAATACCAAAACTAAATTATAAATTAAAGTGTTTTATAAGGTGGAACACAATTTTTTAGTGTTAGTGGAAATTAAGTAGGGATTACAATAATGATGTGAAATTAAATATAGATTAAAAATTGAAATAATAATTTAAAAAAATGAAAATGAAAATAATAATGAAATTTGTGAAATTTAGGCTCATAAAAAGACAATCATAGGGTCACACCAAGTTCTCATAATACTCACCATCATATACGTGCATGCACATGTAAATAATCCTGTAACACATGTGCTTTGGATGTCATGTGTGGTCCCCAAAAATCATGTTACATCTGAAAATTATGAGAAAATCAATAAACCAAGGTATATAATCATATATGATTCTAAATAAATTAAAACTCTTGTCATCGCTTCATGATACCATACTTCTAACCCGTCCCATACCTATAGAATCTAGGTTGGGAAACTACCAAGCCTTGAACACGTGTTAAAAGTGCAAGGTATAGTCCCACATAAACTTTCAGGACTAAACATCACACCTAAGGTGGGCCTACATAAATCTTATAACCATATCTCACCCATTACATTATCTCAAAATGATGTTTCTGCAATCCATTTCTCAAATCACATCACATATTGATTGGATCCTCTCAATCAGGGAGGATGTATGTCACGTCATTTTATCTCACAAACATGAAGGATTTATAACATAAACACTTCCTTCCTATTTGGTGCATCTCACATCCATGGGAAGTCCAATACCCTCTCACTCAATGTCACGACCCGTCCTCAGGACCTGTGCTGTGACTACCCCATTCCCGCCTTCCATAGGCCAGGGGCTGGCGACTATCACCAAAAGTGTAAATCCCGATATCCGGGAAGGCATTGCCTTTATGTAAGAAAACAAACACCATAGAGTATGAAAGCAGAAGTAAACACTATGTAAACCGAGTACAAAGGTAAGTGCTGGAATGTTAATGGGCCAGAATACAAACCCAACTGAAAGTAAAGTACAACTGAAAAGTGAGTACAACAGCAAAAAAGTAAAGCAGCAACACCGAGTTGTCCTCTGGTAATCCCACCTGAATGGTGGGTACAGATAGTCTCCTCAACTCCTCGGCTCCAGCCATCTGCTCCATGTACATCTCGTCCAGTGATCCACCTCCAGGTACCATCTAGCTCCACGAGATCCTATCTCGATCAGCGCTGTCCGTCGTCTGCATCCAACACAACGTAGTGCGGGCATATCCCGTGCAGGGGTGAGTATACGCTACTCAGTAGGGACCCCGAGACCCCTGAAGGTCTCCCAGAATCCAGGAAAGATAATCCACAAAGGAAAGATACAATCACGAAGTAACAACCAACTCTACTTAGGTATATGCCCATACATATAACAATGTCATCAATTCTAGTACGGCTCCAACATCCGAACCCAAGTTCGATCTAGTCCACACGGGAAAGCACAACCAATCCACACAGGATAACACAACCCAATCCACATAGGGAATCATGTCAATACTATCTAAGATAATGATTGAAAGTCAAGACTCATCTCACATTGGTATAATTCTTCATAAGATGATAGAGATGATCAGATGTTGCCACTGATTCATCTAAGATGTCGGACCCACATAGGATTCAAGACCAGCTAAGCTGTTGGACCCACAAAGGATACAAGACCAGCTACTCTGCCGGACCCATGTAGGATACAAGTACAGAGTCAAATACTATCGGACCCATGTAGGATACAAGAACAGTAGTAACGTTCTGACTGACCCACATAGGATACAAGAACTGCAGTCATATCCATCTAAAACACGAAGGATTCCAGTATGGTCGTCATCGCTGCCGAACCAATGGAGGATTCCAGTACTATCAACGTCGTCGTCGCAGTCGCAGCCAGCTCTAGGTTTCCTGCACACAAATGCTCGATTCTGGGAGGGTCTGCTCAACGAGCCAAGGGGTCGATACATCAACTGACACGTAGTCCGGAGTCGATGTATCCCAAAGTTCTGTGTCGTCCAAAAGAGCTCAACGCGACAGACGGCGCATCATTCAGACGCCCGGTCTGAGAGTTATAGGCTTTTTCGTCCAAGGGGTCCGGTTGGTTTTTAAGTCAAAAACAACCTGACTATACTCCAACTGCGTCCAAACCTCGATCGGAGTAATCCAAAATAACCATCTCACTAATAAGAATCCATCAAAGTCGACGACACGTCAATCGGACATCCGGAGCTCAAGTTATAAGCGTTTCTGCTCCGAGGGCCCGGTTGGTTTCGTGTTCGAAATAATATGGACATACCCAAAGTTCTATGAAACTTTGAGTGTAACTTACCTAAACTATGGTCTCGATCCAAGGATCTCTACGAAACTGACGGTGCATCGATCAAAGGTATGTAGCCCAAGTTATGGGTGTTTTAAAAGATCTATCCTAAAACAAGGTGGTTGGGCCCAGTCCGACCCCGCCCAATACCCCCTGGCTCGGCCCGAACCAGGTTGACCCGAACTGGGTCCTGGTCTAGCCCGATTGGGCATGGCCCGTCCCGGCTGGAGCGGCTCGGCCCAGCCGGTGCGGCCCGACCAGGCGCCGGGCTCCGCCCCGACGTGGGGGGTCCGGCCCGGTGCGGGCGGTCCAGCCCGGCGCGGGGGGTCCGGCCTGGTGCGACTGGTCCGGCCTGGGCGCCCGTGCGCTGAACGGGCGTGGGGTGGGGGATGCCCCCTTGATTGAAGGAAACATCCCCCCTAAGGGGGGCCTGCCAACACCACCTCCCGGGTGGGATACGACCCCCCAGACTTCCGGAATCCGGCCGGCTGGTTGCTGCTGTGGGACCTGATTGTCCCACCAAATTAGAGCACCGGTTTCCAGAGGTCAGGCCTCCCTCCCCTGCACCACCACGTCCTGACTCCGGCCGCGGGTTCTTTCAACCTCAACGGCGCGGCGCAAAAGCGCCGCGCGCCTTCGCCGTGTCTTTTCCTCGTTCCCACGTGGTGTCGTTGCACCGCACTGCCTCCATTCCAAGCCACATAATATTCAACAACAAAAGGGGAGGGCGTTCAGCCATGTTCGTGTGGTCTGACCTCCTCCGTTATTTTGATAAAATGAGGCTTAATTAATCAACAAAAATTTGTAAAATAATACTCGAACAAAGGACAACCCCTACCTCAAAGTGATTTGTGAAAACTTGCGTTGCGGAAGTCGGCGTCGTGGGGTGAGGCTTCGTAAACGTCGTCGGTGTACATCTGAAAAAGGGCTGACATCACACACCGGCTGTGTAGAGGAGAATAATGACACGTCGATTTCTCCTCGTAGTGATGGCTTTCTTCGTCGAAGTCTTGGCGTTCTTCGCGAATAAGATGATGTTCTTCAAGAAAAACCCCAAGAGTTTTCTCCTCAATTCCACACACAACAACCAACCCAAATAAATTAAGGTTCATCCTTATTTTATTAACTCATGCCATGATTACAAAATTACAAAATTCAAACTCTTTTTCAATTAATTTAATTAAGTGAATTGGAATTCAATTAATGAGGGTGAGAGGGTGAGTTACAAAAATAAATGAGAGGGAGTGTTTAATGGGAGTTAGGGGATTTGAAAAGGTGGGGGATCATGTAGGCCCCACCCCAACACCCTCACATTGATGATAAACCTCAAAGTAGAGAGGAATTAAGTTTTGACACATCTTAATTTCACTTAACACTTAAACCACCATGTAAATAAATAAAAATAAAATTGAAAGACAAATATATTTTTATTCCTCACTTTTTTTAATATCTCCTCCCGAGAAAACGCACCTTTGGAAAAGGTGTTCCTAATAAAATACCAGCACTACAGTTTAATCGATGCCCTAAGATTTTGATTCCGAGCATCAGTTCAAAAGTTAGAAAAACCCGCTCATTCGTTGACTGAATGCACTCGAGATAAACTTCGGAAATTGATTCCGGGAACACCGGGCCTCAGAATCAGGTGCCGTCAAAAACTTCATACTCGTAAAATCCCATTGAAATTAAGAAAAAAATTTCCTTGAAATTTATGGGTCTTTATATTACTCCCTCCTCAAGGATTTACATCTCCATAAAGATACATCACAAACTAGGAGAACAAATGAGGGTATTGAGCACGCATCTGAGCCTCCCGCTCCCAAGTGCTATCTGGGAGGTTCCCGTGCTGCCACCTAATGTGCACTAGAAGAATCGACCACCCACGTAGGACCCACTATTGTTGATCCTCGATATCCACTGGGACCTCCGCAAAAGTCTCCACATCATCAATGTCAAGATCCCCAAGGTCAATGATATGCGTCGGGTCGTGCACGTATCTCCTCACCTGAGATACGTGGAAGACATCATGTCCCCAGTGCAACTGAGGTGGTAGAGCCAAGCGATAAGCCACCTCGCTTATCCTACTGAGAACCTAGAATGGTCCGATGAAGTGCGGAGGTAACTTGCTGCCCTAGCCAAATCTCCATAATCCACGTCGAGGTGAGCCCTACAAGAAAACGCGGTCACCATCCTCGAACTATAGTGGTCTCCGCATCCTGTCAGCATAAGACTTATGTCGGCTCTGAGCTGTCCTCGTCCGCTCCTGGATGACCTGGACCTTCTCTATCGTGGCCTGGACCATCTCTGGTCCCACAAGTGCTGACTCCCCAAGGTCTGCCCAGCACAGAGGTGACCTACAAGGTCGGCCATAAAATACCTCTTATGGTTCCATCACGATGGTGGAGTGGTAGCTATTGTTGTACGCAAAGTCCACCAAGGGTAGGTGATCTTCCCAACTGTGACCAAAGTCGAGGACACATGCACAGAGCATGTCCTCGAGAGTTTGAATGGTCCTCTCCATTTGACCATCCGTCTGACGGTGAAATGCGGTGCTTAGACGTAGCTGCATCCCAAATGCCTCATGCAACCCCTTCCAATGATGGGAAGTAAAGAGAGAATCTCAATCAGATATGATAGATGATGGAACAACACAAAGCTATACAATCTCTTGATCGTAGTGGCATCCCAAGCTCTCCACTGAGCCCTGCTCTCTGATGGGTAAAAAGTGGGCCGACTTGGTGAGTCGGTCGACAATCACCCAAATGGAGTTGTGACCTCTGGAAGTGTGTGGAATTCCAGTCACGAAATCCATAGATATACCATCCCACTTCCACTCCGGGACCTCCAAGGGCTGTATCAATCCTACTTGTACCTGGTGCTCTGCCGTCACCTGCTGGCAGGTGAGGCATCGAGAAACGAACTCTGCCACAACCCTTTTCATCTCCGTCCACCAGTGCTGTCGTCTGAGATCCTGGTATATCTTTGCCACTCCTGGATGTACCGCTAAAGGGGAAGTGTGAAACTCTCTCAACACCTCCTCCTGTAAAGCAGCTGGTACCATGGTACGTCCTCTGAAAAGGATGACGTGATCTGCTCCTACCAAGAATCCATCAGGTTCCTGATCTGATGATATATGTGCATGTCGCGTCTCACAGTCAATTTCCCCACGATGTGCCTCTATGACCCACTGAAGAAGTGGAGGTGTGACTATGTGTGAAAGATGGAAGGATGACCCAACTCTATCCACGAATCAAATCTACAAAGCGGCTAGCTGCTCTATCGCCTCTCCATGTAGCTGAATGCCCATCCTCTTGCTGAGAGCATCAGCTACTAAGTTCCTCTTTCCAGGAGTGTAGACTATCTCAAAGTCATATTCCTGGAAGAACTCGAGCCAGAGACGCTGTCTCGGGTTTAGGTCCTTCTGCGAGAAGAACTACCTGAGACTCTGGTGGTCAGAATAGACTGTAAAGCGCTCTCCCATCAGATAGTGCCTCCACATCTTCAGAGCGAAGACCTCTACTGCTAACTCCAGGTCTTGGGTAGCAAAGTTCAGCTCATGCTGCCTCAACTATCGTGATCCATAGGTGATCTCTTCCCACTCCTGTATCAGGACACACCCGAGTCCGGTCCCTAATTCATCGTAGTAGACTATGTACCCTACTCTCCCGTCCGGTAGCCTCAAGATGGGTGTGCTAGTCAATCTCGGTCTCAGCTCCTTGAAGCTCTGCTGACATCTATCTGACCACACGATGGGTTTCCCCTTCTTCATCAAAGCTGAAAGTGGTGCTTCAACTCTGGAAAAGTTTGGCACAAATCTCCTGTAGTACCTAGCTAGACCCAAGAAACTCCGCACCTCTGTCATGCTCCTAGGTGGCTCCCAAGCTAGCATTGCCTCAATCTTCGCAGGATCCACCGCAACTCCCACCTTAGAGACCACATGTACCAAAAAGTGGACCTCGCGTATCCAGAACTGGCACATCGAGTGATTACCATAAAATTGGTGCTCTCAGAGTGTGTCCAGTACAACCTGCAAGTGGTAGGCGTTCTCCTCTTCAGTGGTCGAGTATATCAATTTGTTGTCGATGAAGACTATGACAAATCGATCGAGGAAAGGATGAAATATTCTGTTCGTGAGGCTCATGAACACTTCTGCAGTGTTGGATATACCGAAAGGCATAAATAAGAACTCATAGTGGCCATACCGACACCTCAAAGCCGTCTTTTTCACATCCTCATCTCGAACTCTGAGCCGATGATAGCCTAACCTGAGGTCTATCTTCGAGAACGATCATGCTCCCTTGAGCTGATCAAAGAGGGTGTCAATCCTCGGATGTGGATACTTAATCTTCACAGTCACCTGGTTCAGGCGATGGTAATCAACACACAGTCACAAGCTCACGTCCGCCTTCTTGGCGAACAAAATCAAGGAAGCCCAGGGTGAAACACTTGGTCGGATGAATCCCTTACCCTGCAAGTCCTCCAGCTGTAACCGTAGATCTCGAAGCTCGGAGGGAGCCATCCGATATGCTGGAGTAGATATCAGGGCTATCCCGGGGTACCGGTAAATATAGAAGTCTACCTCTCTACGAGGAGGTAGTCCTGGAACATCGTCAGGAAAAACGTCTGCATACCGATCCACCACTACAGGAAAACTCGGACTCCACACGTCAACTAATCCTAGGATGAGGCTAGCCAACTGATGATTGATTGGCCGTCCTCTCCTCTGCGTGAGTCCATCCTGCACTAAAAAGGATCCCTTCTCTCCGGTGAAGGTGAACATGCTCCCATCGGTGTGGACTCACCGCACCATACGCCTAATATAGTCGATCTGAGCATGGACTTTAGATAACCAATCCAAGCCCAAGATGACGTCGTAAGGCCTTGACACCACTACAAGAAGATCCCAGCCGAAGCTCTCACATCCTAGAGTAAGCTCACACTACTGGAACTAGTGCGTAATCATCGAGTCTGCTCCTGTAGGAGTCTCTAGCCGTAAGGATCGAGCCAACGGCTCCGTCGGAATCGCTGAGCTCCGAACAACGACATCGACAATAAAAGAATGAATCGCTCATGTGTCTATAAGTACTATAGAAAGGGTGGAGTAGACACAGATAGTACCTTGAATCATCTATGGTGCACCGTCGTCATAGGTCTCTACTGCCTGAAACTGAGCCAGCCTCTGCCCGCTAGCTCCCTGTGGTCGGGGTGGACCTCCTAGTGGTGGTGGTGGTGGTAGAGCCTCAAAGCGTCGCCCACCGCCTGCTGATCGAACAGATCCTCTGCCACGTCTTCCTGCTAACTGCAGACCGCCACGGTCGAACCTCAGCCTCTTCCTGGGTGGTCCCTCAACCGTCTGCTACTCCTCTTCCTGGCGGGTCGGGCAGTCACGAGCCATGTGGCCCTCCCCACTGCATGCAGAGCACTGTCTACTCCTTGTAAGACTAGCACGACGCTGTGTGCCCCGCACCTATGAGCCAGTGTCTTGAGGTCGTCCACCTGATTTTCTGGTCCGCTTGGACACCTATGATATTCGTCGACTACCAGCAGAAGGCGACTTAGCTACATGCTGCCCTGCGGATGGTCTCGCTACTGGTGTAGGCACAACAAGAAAGATCTCTACAAGAAGGGCTCACTCCGGTACTCCTGCCTGCGTCGGAATGCTAAGGGAGATCATCGATATCTTGATCTCATACCTTAGTCTCTACTCGAAGGTCCAGGCCCAGAAGAATGGGTCCCGTACCATGTCCGTGGAATAGCGCGAGTGTTCGATAAATCTCGCAGAGTACTGGGATACCGTCATGCTGCCCTACCGCAGATGTAGTAGCTCTTGAATGCGCACCGTATGGAGGGTGTCTGGAATGAACTATATGTAGAAGAGGCTCTCAAAGTTCATCCAAAGGAGAGATGCCTCGTCGTGAACCAAGAGAATTAGGCTCCACCATCTGCCTGATTCCGCGTGTAGAAGACTCACTACAAAGATCACCATGAGGTCAGCTAGTGTCCCTATTAACCTGAAAACTCAAACTACAGCCTCCAGCCAATGCTTGGATTCCTGAGGGTCTGTCTCCTTGCAGAACCATGGAAGTCTCTGATGAAGAAACTCATGTAGTGCACTAAGGCGACGTTCAATCTCAGCAGCTGGGGCTGGTGGAATCGGTGGCTCGGCGGGTAGAGGTGCCGCCGGTGCCACTGCTGTAATAGGGCCCTGCACCGAGGCCTCATCACTCGGTGGGCTATCGTCTCACACAAAGATCGGAACCCTAGCTGGCTACCGTTATGGGGCTATATTGAAAAGAGACAGGTGTGCCACGGTCAATATAGTATACCTGGTGAGCTGACACAATGTAATCACAATGAAAATTTTTTGAAACACACATGCAATCAATTTTTTCATGCACTGAGTCGGAAATCAGACGTCAGGGTCCTGGTGTATTTATACGTCGGCCACTGCACCAACACTGGACTCCCTGGACTGATAACCACACTCAATACCCTTAACACTATTTCTTCACGTAGTAGAATGATCAGAGTCCTCAGTTTTACAGTAGAACTGAACTCCTCTGATATCAATTTGTTACGACCCGTCCTCGGGAACCATGTCATGACTACCCAAAGCCCACATTCAATAGCCCAGGGGCTGGGAACTAGAACAAAAGGAGTAAATCCTGATATCTGGGAAGGCATTGCCTTTATGTAAGAAAACAAACACCAAAGAGTATGCATGCATAAGTAAACACTAAGTAAACCGAGTATAAAGGTAACTACTGGAAAGTAAATGGGCCAGAATACAAACCCAACTGAAAGTAAAGTACAACTGAAAAGAGAGTACAACAACAAAAAAGTAAAGCAGCAACACTGAGCTGTCCTCTAGAAATCCCATCTGAATGGTGGGTACAGAGAGTCTCCTCCTCTCCTCGGCTCCATCAGTCCGCTCCGTGTACGTCTCGTCCAGTGATCCACCTCCAGGTACCGTCCAGCTCCACGAGATCCTACCTCGATCAGCGTTGTCCGTCGTCTGCATCCAACACAACGTAGTGCGGGCATATCCCATGCAGGGGTGAGTATACGGTACTTAGTAGGGACCCCAAGAACCCTGATGGTCTCCCAGAATCTAGGAAGGATAATCCACAACGGAAAGATACAATCACGAAGTAAAAACCAACTCTACTTAGGTATAAGCACATACATATAACTAAGTCATCATTTCTAGTTTGACTCCAACATCCGAGCCCAAGTTCTATCTAGTCCACACAAGAAAGCACAACCAATCCACACAGGATTACACAACCCAATCCACATAGGAAAGCAAGTCAATCATATCAAAGATAATGATTGAAAGTCAAGACTCATCTCACGTAGGTATAATTCTTCATAAGACGATAGAGATGATCAGATGTTGCCACTGATTCATCTAAGATGTCGGACCCACATAGGATACAAGACCAGCTAAGCTGTTGGACCCACAAAGGATACAAGACCAGCTACTCTGCCGGACCCATGTAGGATACAAGTACAGAGTCAAATACTATCGGACCCATGTAGGATACAAGAACAGTAGTAACGTTCTGACGGACCCACATAGTATACAAGAACATTTTTCATCACCGACGATCCCACAGAGGATTCCAGTATGGTCATCGTCGCTGCCGAACCCATGGAGGATTCCAGTACAATCGTTATCATCATCGCAGTCGCAGCCAGCTCTAGGGTTCCCGCACACAAATTCTCAATTCCGGGAGGGTCCGCTCCATGAGCCAAGGGAGTCGATACATCAACTGACACATAGTCCAGATTTTATGTATCCCAAATTTTTGTCTCGTCAAAAGGAACTCAACGCGACATATGGTGCGTCATTCGGACGTCTGGTCTAAGAGTTATTGGCTTTTTTGTCCCAGGGGTCTGGTTGGTTTTTAAGTCAAAACCAACCTGACCATACTCCAACTGCATCCAAACCTTGACCGGATTAATCCAAAATAACCATCTCACTAAGAGGAATCCAAAAAAGTCAATGACACATCAATCAGACGTCTGGAGCTCATGTTATAAGGGTTTCTGCTTCAAGGGCCATGTTGGGTTTGTGTTCGAACCAACCCGGTCGTACCCAAAGTTCTCCAAAACCTTGAGTGTAATATACCGAAACGACCGTCTCGATCCAAGGATCTCTACGCAACTGATGGTGCGTCGATCATAGGTCCTTATCCCATGTTATGGGCGTTTGAATAGATCTGTCCGAAAATAGGAGGTTTGGGCACGGTCCAACCCGACCCAATACCCCCTGGGTTGACCTGACCCGGGTCTGGGTCCGGCCAGGTTGAGAACGGCTTGGCCCGGCTGGTGCGGCCATGCCCAGCCAGTGTGGCCCGGCCCGACGCGGGGGTTCGGCCCGGCGCAGGGGGTCCGTTTTGGCGCGTGCGGTCCGGCCCGGCGCGGGCGGTCCAGCCCGGTGCGGCCGGTCCGGCCTGGGCACTAGCACGCTGAACGGACGTGGGGGGGGGGGGCACTGCCCCCCTTGATTGAAGGAAACATCCCACATTTGGGGGGGCTCGCCTACGCCACCTTCTAGGGGGGATAGGACGCCCCGGACTTCCAGAATCCGGCCGACCTTAATGGCTGGCCGGTTGTTGCTGCGGGACATACTGGTCGCGCACCCCTAAAGCACCGGCAGCCAGAGGTCCGACTGCACTACCGTACACCACTGCGGCCTAAGGCCATGGCCCTTGTCTGACCGGTGCGGCACGACGGCATCGGGCCCCTCCACCACGGCCCGACTCCAGTCGAGGCTTCTTTCGGCCTCAACGGCGCTGCGCGATAGCGCCACACTCCTTCGCCGCATCTTTTCCTCATTCCCACGCGGTGCCGTTGCACCACGCCGCCTCTGTTCCGAGCCACATAATATTCAACAACAAAAAGGGGATGAGGTTCGGCCGTGTTCGTGTGGTCTAAACTCCTCTGTTATTTTGATAACATGCGGCTTAATTAATCACCAAAAATTCGTTAAATAACACTCGAACGAATGAAAACCCTACCTCGAAGTGATTCGCGGAAACTTGCATCGCGGAAGATGGAATCACGGGGTGAGGCTTCGTAAACGTTGTTGGTGTACATCCGAAGAAGGGCTGACGTCACACACCGGCTGTAGAGAGGAAAAGAACGGCACGTCGATTTCTCCTCGCAGTGACATCGTTCTTCGTCGAATTCTTGGCGTTCTTCGCGATGAAGATGAAGTTCTTCAGGAAAACCCCCAAGAGTTCTCGCCACAATGCCACACACAACAACCAACCCAAATAAAATAAGGTTCATCCTTATTTTATTAACTCATGCCATGAATTAAAAAATATAAAAATTCAAACTCTCATTAACTTAATTTAATTAAGTGAATTGGTATTCAATTAATGAGGGTGAGAGGTTGAGTTACAAAAATAAATGAGAGGGAGTGTTTAATGGGAGTTAGGGGATTTGAAAAGGTGGGGTCTCATGTGGGACCCACCCCAACTCCCTCACATTGATGTTAAACCACAATGTAGAGAGGAATTAAGTTGTGACACAACTTAATTTCACTTAACACTTAAACCTCCTAGTGAAGAAATAAAAATAATATTGAAAAACAATTATATTTTTATTCCTCACCTTTTTTTAACATCTCATCCTGAGAAAACACACCTTCAGAAAAGGTGTTCCTAAGAAAATACTGGCACTATGGTTTCATCAGTGCCCTCAGATTTCAATTTCGAGCACCGGTTCAAAAGTTAGAGAAACCTACTAATTCGTTCACTGAACGTACACGAGCTAATATTCGAAAATTGATTCCGGGAACACCGGGCCTCAGAATCCAGTGCCTTCAGAAAGTGTATACTCATAAAATCACAAAAAAATTAAGAAAAAATTTTCCTTGAAATTTACAGGTCTTTACACTCAAGGAGGTTTCAAATAGTACCCTCTCACTAGAGGAAAGGAAATATATCTTGACCATTAAAAAGAATTTATATTATCTATTTCAAACACATCATATAGTCCATATATCACATAGATGTCCTGCCAAGACCATCTCACACATGGTGATTCCTGGACTCTAGAATCATCAGTCTATCACTGATCATAAACACAACACACAACACACACATCCCTCCACATATCTAAAACAAAGTTACATGGAACTGGTCACTCAGAACCTATCCCCTCCCCTAAAAATGTATCATCATCCATTACCTAATGATTATCCTCACAACATTCTCATTTTTCTCATTAGGGAATATTGTAGGATTTTATAGACCAATAATGCCATTTCTTCATCTACACTAAGCCCCCACAACATTTCAGCCTGGGTAACCATGGATTTTCTCTATCTAACCCACTATATGAAACTTGGAAACTCAATTTAAAAATATTCAATAGTTCACACAACCCTAAATTAGCTCTATGAACACATCTTGGAAGGGAGATCTCTCAACACATCACTCAATGGGTATGGAAGTCCCCTTTTCATAAGACAGTCAAATCCATGGAGGTAGTATCCAATTCATAGAATTTTCAAGTGACCATGAATCCCCAAATTTTTTTCTCATCATACAAAATAATCACAACCTTCATTACCATAATTCCCAAGATAAATCCACTAATAGCAGCCCAAAACATCATAGGAAACAACTGAGGGAATTATCATCTCAGCACACATCCTAGGACCTAGTCGAGGTATCTTATCCACTCCACTAACACCCCACCCATATCATAAATACTCTTTAAGCATTTTCAAAATCACAATTATGATAAGGTAATATTTCTCCAAACTGAGGATGCTAAATGCCACACTCTCAATTACTATAGTCTCTCCCAGTCCCTACAAATTCTCCCATGTCCCATGAAATATGTACACAATAAATAAATCAAGTATAATAAATATATGAATTTATATTATAGGGACACCTACCTTGATACTAAAGATAATCCATTTATAAGCTTATGTACTATGTCGGCCTAGCCCATCCATGCATGATTCAAGATCATACCAACTTCTAATCCCTTATATCATTCAATATGAGATAAATTAATAATTAAATATAATTATTATATATATCATCACAAAATGAGGTATAACAGTTAGAAAACTAACAAGTCATAATTTTGTAACCAAAATTGATAGAAACCCCACGTATCCATCCTTCTAAAGCCTCCAATATTATTCAGATATGGAAGAACCGATATTTTAGATGATTTGAACCATTTTCTAGTGGAAGTGATCAATAAAACATTCTACAAATCAGTCTCTATAAAGGGTTATACAAGGCAGATGGATTAATGGAATATAATATCTTAGTCCACAACTAAAATTTCTAAGAAATCATCAACCCCCTTGAGGGGTCATTGTATAATAGAAGAGGGCATGTGGGATCAAGATGATATATCCCCCTACATCACCCTTAAACCAAAAAATGAAGTGCAATTCTAACTATTTAATTTGTAGTCTTCCCCAAGTAAAAATAATAGCCCATAGGGCCAACTGTAGTGTTTTAACCTAGGGTTTTAGTAAAAAAATCTTCTAGAGGTAATCTATGAGGAAATCTAAGGAGTTGTGACACAACACCAACTAACCATACAATGGATTAAACTTGGATTAGGGTCCTACTGTATAACCAACCTTGGAGGGGATACTCAAAGACTAACCTCCTGAGAACCACCTTGGAATCACATCCCATGGGCTAGGGAATGGTTTACCGTAACTAGGGAGGCTCTATGGCATGTCCCCCATATAATGATGTAATATCTTATAATGGGATATAGGGACCAAACCCAAACACATCCCATATATTGTTTATCCCATATGGTTCATGCCATTAGAAATCCACCAAGGGGAGACCCTTGGCCCTGCCTCTAGGTAGTTTCACATCCATTCCCCCTTAAACATCAATAAAATTTATCCCTCCACCATGAATTTGTGTCCTATCAATCACCGCAAATCAACAATAGTTATTGATGATGCTATTCCACAGTGCCCCAGACTATAACATAATCCTTATATATGGATGAGAAATCAACTATGGCCAGTCCATCCCTTACCTAACACACACCCAAACTTCCAAACCACCGAAAAATCTCATAATACATACCAAAAATATCATTGTGGTGTTCCAATCCTTATAAACCCAATACTCTCCCAATTCACTAAACATCCCCAAATAAAGGACTGAAATCCAATATTCAATTAAATTTCACAACCCATAACGTTATTGTCCATTAAAAACTACCCATAAGAATTATTCTCATCATAAATAAAATGTTTCATTACTCTATAAAAAACTCTTTACCTAACTCGGTCATGAATTCACTACCAACTAACTATGTTGTATCTCTAAATGATAAACATGTTTTCGCTGTGATACTCAAAACCTAGAAACAGAGATTTACTAGACGTTGAAAAACCACCTCTTCTTCAATGAAAGTAATGAGAGTCCACTATCCATAATTGTATATAGTTAAACACTAAAAATAATTAAATAATTTACCCCTTATCTTATAGTTACCCACTCCATAATAATTCACCCACAATTGTCAATTCCATTGCATGTAACTCTATGTCTAATGAAACATCCTTTTTTGGTGATTGTGAAAAAAATTGTTCTATTTATAAACTCAATGTAGATTCCACCTCATCGCATCCAATTTCACAAAAAATAGTTTCCATCCACTACAAGCCAACCACTCCAGAAAAATTATTGTGATCACACACCAAAACATTATCCTAAAACTCGATCATGATTCCTTTTTAGTAACATGCATTCAATAATATCCCACGGAACCACATTGAAGTCCAAATCAGATTGTATATGTTATTCCACCATTTATTATAGCCCGACCCAACCAACTACCATAATCTATCAATAATGAATGGTACACCACTGATTTGAATCTTTATCAGATAATGCTAACTCCATCCTAGGACAGATTCCAACACATAGACTCTACCAAATTGCACATTTGAATCTGATATTGGATTTCACTGTGAAACAAAATAACATATAATCCAACCAAATGCCGACATTCTAGTACCACTGTGACTATCCATGATATATTCCATAGTTTCCATAAAACTATTAACATAATGATAATATACATGATAATGATTTGAATCTCATACTATGGTAGTATCTTCATCATACCATTGATTTCCAAAAACCAATAAACTAGTGCCCATGCATCATCCCTCTATGTAATGACATTAAGTGACTTCTCCTAAAATATATAAGTTCCTGTGAAATCAACCAACTACCACCAATTCTTATTCAACTAGGAAGTACATCCTAAATATTTAATAACCCACTCATAATGAGAATAACATCCTAATACCACCAAAGGTGAACTACCAACCATACAGATTCTTTTTTATTTCTCATTGAGCAACCAAATAAAATGTTTATACTATTTCATATGTCTCTGCATATATTATATCCTCACCCATCCTTCCATGGTCATAAATTCATAACAAGGGACAACCAAATCAATGATAACAGTAAATACTGACCCATTTTTGTTGTCTCCTATCATTGAAAAGGGATATATCCCATTATCAATAAACACTCAAACCACCACGACCACTTATATCACATTGAAAAGTCATAAATGTTCACCACTATAACGAGAACCATGATGTTCCACAAAATTATTCTTGAACATTGTTATATGGATAGATGATATTTTATCAAAGGACATTGATAATATATACCATCTTAGGTAAGATACCCATATGACCTTGAGACACCTTCTCATGGTGTTACCTTTGGTAGTCTAAAAAATAATAGATTATGAGAACATAATTGTTATTAGTAAATATAAATTTACATGTGACTCTAGATGTTCCAATATATAAAGTGTTTATTGATATTTAAACATTAATATTATCATTAATGTATTTCATGAATCATGTTCATTAACGTATTTATGAAAATCATGATGAAAGGTGATCACAATGATGTAGGACGCGTCCGGTGTATCTTGGGTGACGTTGAATTAATGGATAATGTCGTAGAGGATTTATCCCACCATTACCTAGAAAAATGATTTATAATATTCTCTTTAATGGTAATGGTATATCTTGTATATATCCTTGTGAATAGTGTTCAACAGGAGAATACATTTTCATAACATCCATGAATAATACATTGATAATTTAGGATAATGGAACCTATATTCCACCTTCCTGATTAGATATATCATGATAAATATATTATATTACATGTTGAAATTTAGTAATATTGTAGATTTCATTAAAACATTTACATATTTCTCTATATAATCCTTCACTAGTTTCTAGATACTAACCTTGTAATTTATGTGGTTTTATAAAATACCATTGAGAATGAGTCCCAGAGGGTTACACATTATGTTTATAAAATTCTTTTGTTAATGTATATTATTGAATTCAACAAGATAGAATAAATAATCTTTATATTTTTAAGGTTAATCATAAAAATTTAATCACATGTTATTCAATAGAATAAGTGATTGAAAAAATAAAAATAACATTATATTTTAAAATTTTTCCAATATAATATGGATTATATTTATCATTTAACAATTGAATGACATATATTTATTAAAAAAATTTAATTATTTGAGGATTGGTATATATTTATGTGGGAATAAAATCTGAGTTTATTGGTCTGATTGGATTTAATATAAATGATTCTTATTTATATATTCATAAATCTATTTCATAAGTCAATAAATTAATATTAATAATAATATTATTGTACTTGGGGTCAATTAATGATTATAACGATGAAAGGGGTTTAGTGTGAAAATTTCCAACCCTAAACATTCCATAATTGATATCTTATTAGACATGTATCCTAAAACATAATTTGTCTGAAAAAAAAGATCGAGTGAGAATTTATCAAGAAAAAGAGAGGGATCATGATATCCAGAGTTCCCTCATACCTTCCACTGTCAACATTATGAGATATTATTAATATTTTTCCTCCCTCAATAATAATTCTAATGCAATCAACAATAAATAATTAAATCGATCATGATTGGACATTCCAACACCCAATGATTTTATAAAATAATTCAGATATTGTGGTGCACATGAGCGTTGCTACAATTGGGATTATTCAATTTTATCGTACAATGAAATTATGATGAAAAATATCTATCCCTCCAATCATCAACAAAGAGTGAATTATGTGTTAACTTAATTTGTTGTATTCTTATAAATTATTTATATATTACATGTGAAGATCCTTCACTTTTGGTTCCCTAACTTTATTCTAGTCAAGTAATCACTTTTTCATTTCACATGATTTTATGATCATATAGATCAATGATCAAATGCGATCTATAATGAAAATATGAGTTGGTTATATACTCAGAGGACCCTTACAGTATACCCAGATCCTAGATGTAGTATCTGAGTGGGTTAAACATTTAATTTATAATTATTTATTATTCAATGATTATTTTCATGTGTTTTCATTTTTTTAATTAAAATGAATCATTTTAACATTAAGAATAATCTCTTATTCTCCTTATTCGTTATTTATCGATAAATGGTTAATAATGAAGAATCATTCAATTCAAACAAACATAAGGTGACAATGTTTCCTCCAAGAAAAACCCAACTATACGACATGTACTTATTGAGTACATGTAGTGTACTTTTGTTTTATAACCTCTATCATTCTCTATCATGTTAGATCTAAAAAATAAGATCTATGCTATGAATGGATTAGATATTCATATAGATCAAAATGGGATCACACAAGACAGTAAGAAATATACATCATGTAACAAATATATATAATTTGTAGCCATCAGTATCTCATGTCCAAGTACACGACGTGTCCCAAAAATTCTATGTATCAGATACATGAAATAAAAAATGAAATTCTGTTCAATCTAGTATTAGACACAATATATTCATAGTGCACACAATGTACCTCAAACACTTCTATTATATAAAACACATCGACACCCAAATCTGGTTTTGTGGACATGGGAATAAGACAAGTACACATCATGTAATTTTTGAAACACAGTTATGTTTACAACTAGTAGTGTTATTATTTTTCCATGAAAATATGAATTAAAAATATAATTAAAAATATTAATTATGTTTAATGCATGTTGTTCATTCTGTAGTAAACATAATATCATAGGATTAATAATTATATATTAATGTAATGTTTCTGTTAATATATTGATAAACAGATGAAGTTATCTTTAAGTTTACATGTGTACAACACTAATTTAAAAAAATTTATTTTGATAAAAATGAAAGATATTATCTAGTTTTGAATTGTTGGATAAAATTATGATATATTTTATTAATTAGATTAATTCATATCACATTATCGTAAATAAAGAACAAATAAATGTATATGAAAAAATACTAAAAAGGTTTGATCATTTCTTGATTTTTGGGTAATAATGAGAATAGATCGCCCCTTTTTTATAATATTTTTTATTTAATTTATTAAGTATAAATTATAATTGATGGACACTAATTCATCCCCTCATCCTCATTTTTGAAAATCATGTGTGTCTGCATTTTCTATTATGTTAACCCATATTTAAAATCTTTTGGATCCCCAAAAATATGGGATAGAAAAATCTTATGTATTGATGGATCATCTAAGTGAGTGGAGGTAGCCCAAGTCAAGGATTCCAGGGGAAACCAACTGAGCCAATATATTAGATCCAAGGTGGAATAAACCATCACAAACTAGGAAATGGATCATGGTTTTTCCCTAAGGGATGAGAATTAGTTTATCACCAAATAGATAGACTAAAAAATATTGATTCTAATTACCATGCAACTTATATTTTATTTATATTAGTTTCATGGATAATTGTTTATATTTTTGAATCCTATGTGATCACCTAATAAATTATTGAATAATCATAAAATATGGAATAAAATATAATCATATTATACATAAATGTTTTATCAGATATATTTAATCAATTTAGTAAAATCCAAGTAATATATATAAATCTTGTGAAAAGATAAAAATTGGTTAAAATCATAATGGTAAAATTACCTCATACTAAAAAATTATTTCATATTATAATTATAATATTAATGTTATAATCATTATAATTGTTCAATGTTCTTGACTAACCCATGTTAGGGAGATTTAAATTTTCATGGAAAATTTATCTTGATGTTTTAGGTTGATTTGATTTATTTGACATCAAGGGATTACTTCCAAATTAGAAGTTGGTGTAATTAAGAGGCAAAGGATGCGGAAATAATAGAAAAATATTTCAGGACATGGTATTCAACTCAACAGATCAAGGAACTACATATTTATGTGGGTAGAAAGTTATTCCTACCAAAAATTCTCCAAATATAGGGTCTGATCAAGTTTTGGTTATGATAAGGGAATATGGATCCTTTGCACTAGAATATCTACTTTAAAGGACACACCATGATTGATTGTGAGGGAAATTAGGATTCAAAAAATATTGGGATATTAATGATAATGTAATTCATTTTATATTAATTAATTTTCTTTGTATAAACAAAACAAGTAGTAATTACCTGAACATAATTTATATAAATGGAAAATCAAAACAATATGACAATACAACTAAGATCCTTACTAGAGAATTATTAACTTATCATCGATAAAAATATCCTAGAATGGTATTGGAAATTTTGTGTTATAGTAGACAATGAACATAAATCATACGTTTTGGAAACCCTACATCTTATGTTGTATTCCAAAAAGGCTAGTGAGGAAGAAGAACCTATCGAAAAAAACAAATGGATTATGGAATGGATGTACAATGTTTAATTTTATCCTCCATGTACAATGAGATTTTAATGAGATTTTAGGATGCATATGCTTATAACATAGATTATCACCATACGTTTCTCTATCATGGGATGGTAATAATAGTGAGATATGAGATCTCCAATACACTTTTCAGGTCTATGGTTGGTGAGTCAGTTCTAGATGGGTGACATGTAGTCAAGATAATTAGATACATTGAGATCGTGAAAATCTTAGTGTTTAACATCCATGATGGGTTCCATAATGATCTCATTCTGTCTTCATTAACCAAAAACATCTACAATTTTATAAGGAATTATAATGAGACATCGATAGAAGACAGTATCATAACTTTTTAATATTATCTGCCTAGTTGATAAAGATATAGACTGTGAAAACACCATTGTACTTATGGTGAATAAGAATAAGATGAACAATGTAAAGGGGGAAATACTAATTGAATATCTAAGGATCTAGAAAAGTATCCCTCTAGGAAGAATAAGATCTAGTGAAATGGAAAGAAAGATAATGAAATATGTTTTTAATGTGGCAAGTATGGCCACTAGAAAAGAAATTACACCCAACAAAATAAGAAAGGAGATGATTTTGATGCATTCTTTATTTAGTTTAATCACTCAATATCAACAATTTGGGTATAAAATATTCTTGTTGCTACTCAAATTTGTATCCAAATGAATTAAAAATGTTGACATTAAATGATTCTTAGAGATAATTTGATCTACCAACTTCCAAAAATATAATGATGGTTTTTCATCCATTTGAGGCTACCATCTCACATTACCAACATGGTTGATTTGTGTTTTAAAGATGTGTTATTATATTTCTTGGGTTACCAAAAAAAATATTTCCATTTCTTATTTAGATATGGATGGATTAGTATTCAATATTGGAAATTAATGTTTCTTGTTTAATAAAGATGGCATATGTTATGGTATAAAAACAATGAATAACTACCTTTGTGTATTATGTTGTGAAAGAAATATTAGACATTTATAACAAATAATGTGTTACTCATGTAACACCAAATCATGGAATCACCTTTTTATCATGTAAATGAGATTTATTTGGAAAAATATATTCAAATATGGTTACTTAAATTTTTTTATATTAATTCACTTAAAATATGTCATGCTTGTTGATAAGTAATGATGGACAACACACCATTAGGTGATCAAGTTAAAATGTACACATAGATTATGTACTTGGTAAACACTAATGGGTGATGAAATTTTCAAGTATAGGATATATGTGGATACTCATACTTTATTACTTTTACTAGAAACCTAGTAATTTATGGTTATATGTACTTGATTATGTGTTAGTCATATTCCTTTTATAAATTCATAGATTTCAAAAATGTTTTTTAAAAGAATCATGGTAAAAAGATAAATAATATTTTATTAGATTGTGGTGGTGAATGTATTAAGAAAAACTATCAACTTTGTACTAGAGTGTCATATTTTATCTCAAATCACTCCACCCTACACACCATAGTTGAATGTTGTTAATTAATGGAGGAACCATGCCCAATTTAACATGATAAGGTTGACGATTGGTCACAAAAGAACTACATTATCCTTTTCTGGAAATGAATTACAAAAAATATATATACTATGTTGAGTACTAAATAATGTGGTAAACGATATTCATTTCATGTTATGGGGTTGAAAGAAACCAGTCTGTTCAAATGTTCATGCATGGGGTTGTGAGAAATTTGTTAAGTCTATCTTATGAAAAAACAATATGATTGATGAAAAAAGTGTATCTTTATACAATATCCCATGTAATCAAGGTGATACTACCTATATAATGATTTATATTAGATATTAATTACTACATAAAAGCCACATTTACTTGAGAGGGAGAACATCCTTACGGAGGATAGAGGGATAATGATTGAATTTGAGGAAGTTTATGCTCATGATACATAAGATATGGTATATGAAGAAATTATATAAGTCCTCATGGAATAGGTTGTTCCATATTCAAATCTACTACATAGAAGCTACTGAGATGTAAGAGAACTATAGTGATATGGTTTTCTTGTTAGTGATAATGGTGACTCATTATTGGATAAAAATGTGGATCATTTCTACTACAAGGAGGTAGTAGAGATCCCAGATGTTGTAATATGGAATGAAGAAATTGAATTTTGAGATAGATTCCTTGTATCAAAACCATATTTGGGAGTCGTTCGATCCACTAATTGATATAAAACTTGTCGGGTGTAATCGAGTATTCAAGAGAATGATGGACATGGAAGGTTAGGTAAATACCTATAAAACATGGTGAGTGGATTAATGGTTTAAAAAAAATCATGGCATTGAATATGATAAAATATTTTTTATATTTTCCTTATTTAAATCCATCAGAATTTTGTTTTCTATAATATCTTACCATGATAATGAGATTTGTCTAATGGATATTGAAATTGAATTCCTTAATGCTATCCTTTATTAGGATGTATATATGACACAACCCAAAGCATTTTTGACCCCGATACATTCCAAAAAAGTATTCAATTAACATAGATCCATTTTCATATTAAATAAACAATCATGGTCAATGAACATTCAATTTGATGGAGCCATAAAATAATTTGGAATCATTAGGAATTAATGTGAGATTTTTTTTTTAAAATAAGTTTAGTGGGACTATATTTGTTTTCATATTAGTATATGTTGGGGAAATATTA
Organism: Viscum album; assembly: GCA_963277665.1. NCBI lineage: Eukaryota > Viridiplantae > Streptophyta > Magnoliopsida > Santalales > Viscaceae > Viscum > Viscum album. Next base: position 178,200,495 of record OY728164.1, read on the forward strand.
CTAATTGCAAATGATATACCAAGCTTACATGATGATAAGGAATGGTTGAGAATGTTATTCTCTATGAAGGAATTAGGTGAATCATCTAACATTATACATATTGATATCATTTGTGATACATCCAAGAGGATTCTCAAACTAAGTCATGGTAAATTTAATATCTTTATACAGAAGTGGTTAAATATGGAACAATCCAATATAGTATTGGTCTAGTGTCACATGTTATACATATTTCAAGGAAAATATATCCTTAGTCACATGAAAAAAAGAATGTGAAGGTGTAATATCCCATGTGATTCTGTAATAGGATCTATCATGTATGCCATGTTCTGTATGAGGCTTGAAATTTCCTATGCATTGATCATCGTAGGTTTATGTCAATAAGATCTGGGATAACAATATTTGAATATATTTAAGCCTATACCTAAGTTTCATAGGCATACAATGGATATGTTCCTTGTGTATGGAGAAGAGGAAGAACTAGTCGTCTTGGTATATACAGATTCTAGTTTTTTGAAAAAAAAATATGATCTAGTTTTATAGTATATATATGTCTTCTTCATCAACATTTGATCTGTGATCTTGATGTTTTCATATAATCTATTTTAATATAATTATATAGTATATTTTGAGTATATTAAAACATTCCATGTATCCAAGGAAGTATTTATGATATATATCGAGCTTGACATGTCACCTAGAATTAATGATCCTACTATATTTTGCTATAATAATATTTTAGTAGTGGATCTGTTAAAATATCCAACATTAAACCATGTTCAAAACACATAATTCTAAAGTTTCATCTCTTGATGAAATTTTCTCAATGAGGTGATGTTAGAGTGAAAATAGTATCCAATGAGGAAAATGTTGATGTCCCATTAATAAAGGCATTATATTAGCATAATAATGAGTATCATGTGAGAGTTGGTGGAATGAAAGTTGATTCAAGTTATCTCTAGTACAAGTTGGATTATATTGTAGTTCGTTTCATAAAACCAACATTTTTAGAGATTTATTACATTTTTTATTATAAAATTATGTTTTCTTAACACATCATGATTGTCTATATATATATATATTAATTTTATATTATAATGGGCGTAGAATATATGTTGGGTTGAAAGGGTATGATAATTCCTTGATATAAGGAGAACATAGAGGTGTCACAATATTATTCGTGGACCTTATTCGATGGTTAGTTAATATTTTATGATAGGAAATAGATAATAAATTCTATTGGGTATAGGAGGCTCGTAAGATATTGAGACACGTTTTTATGGTGTCGGCCCTTGTTAATCTCTCTATTAAGAGGTTAGGAGAACGAAACCATTAATTTAAAATCTAAATTTTCATGTGCCATCATGTGTTTGTATATATAAACTTGTGTATTGATCCCAAGAATTTATGATTATCATAAATATATATCATGACTTATGCACATTGATGTATTCATTAAAACTATGAAAATATATGCTCATAGAGAAGAATAATTCCTTGGATGTGTCATGAGTGAAATTACAATAATGGATAATATGATAAAGGATTTATGCCTTATGTACCAAGATATAAATTGATATCTTATGACCATTTATGGGAATGAAAATTTCTATATAAATCCATGTATATGGTGTTTGGTGGGTGGCTTCATTTTCAAAATGTCAAAGAAAGGGACATAAAACATACAAGTTAATGTAATTGACAACCAACATTCGTGTTTTTAGATATCACGATGAATATATTATTTCACATGATAAATGATTATAGGAGGTTGGACATCATTAAAACTATAAATTATTACCCTATGGATTCATTAATGAGTTTCTAGATTTTAACCATGGACATTATGTGGTTATTTTAAAATCCCATAATATAGACGCATAAAGGGTCACACACTTAGTGTATCTAAAATATTAGTAAAAATATTTAATGGAATTTAAAAATTAAAAATAAATAATATATATTCTGATTTTATTTATTACCATAATTTAATCAGATGTTATTCAAAATAATATGTTAGGAAAATAATAATTATTAATATTTATCTGAAATTTTCAAAAATATAAAATTTTTATATTAATCATATAATAATGTAGTGAAATTATTTAGTACATAGATATTAATTTTGAGTATTTTAAAATATTAGTGAGGTAAATAATTCCTAGTTTAATGGACCAATAAGAAATTATATAAATGATATTTATTTATATATTCTTGAAGTTATTTCACATTTCATGTGATTAATATTAATGATTATAATTTTTGACATGATGTTAGTTACGAAATATAATTATATAAATGGTTTAGTGTGTAATTTTCCAACCCAAAACCAAATATAATAAATATCTAATTATATAAATTACCTAATCCCGGTTCTTCTTTAAAATTAATAGAGTGAGGCTCTCTAAATCCATAGAGAGTTATATAGTGATCTGGAGTGATCCCCCCCACCATATTTCAAGACATTGACAGATGAAAAAGATTTATTCTTATCTCATGAATAATTCTACTGCGAACAATGTAATGACCCAATGTTTATCAATGGAAAATTCACTTCTTATATTTATGACATAAATTAACATTAAAACACAAAAAAAAAATGAACTACTAAGTGAAAAGTAACATTTAAACATAAGTTTGTCACTTCTATGTTTGGAATTTTGAAAATCTGACATTCACGGTTGTGTTCAAGATGGTTTTTGGAGTCTAATGAAACAAAAAAAATTTCATGAATACTGACCTACCCTTATGAATAGAAACATACCCTTATGAATAGTAATATAACCCTTATGAATAGTAAATCATCCAACATAAGAGTAACATTACCTATGAATAATAAAATAAAATTTAGACATCTTAGAAAGTGGTAATTTTACCTTAGTAATCATTTTGGTATTTTGTGAGTCATAAATAATTAATTATAAATAATTAATTTAAAATAATATTTATTCATAAGTTATTGAATCAATGTATTATAGTTTTTAGATAATTTTATAAGAACCTACGTAATTTTTGAATGCCCTATAAAATCATTTTTAATCTTAAAAACTGTTTTTAAGTAAATTTTGACTTAAATTATATATTAAAATAATAATATTTATAAAATTATTTTTGAAAAATGGACTTCATTTTTGGATTATAAACATCAAAAAATTGTCGGGGTAAATTTATGGGATTTTTCTGAGATACATGAATTGTTGATGAATAGTAGAATCCGATAATTCACAATAAATGCTAAATAATGTATTAATTGAGTCATCGATGATGTTCTGCTGATGTAAGCCCACTTGGTTCGGTATTAAATTATAAAATTACTAGTATTTTTCAACCAAGACTCACTATTCTTTGTCTTAAGGGAAATTAGTAAACTAATGAATTTTATATTTAGGAAACCCCTCTCCCATCCACTATAAAAGCCACCCTTCACTCTCTCTTTTCGTCACACCTCTCAAGATCCAAGCCTTCTCTAAATTATGCCCAAAAACCTTCCCTATCCCCTCCCACACGTCCAAGTGCTTCGGGTCTCATCAAAAGACCATGATTATGCCCTTAAGAAGGTTCTCAAGAGGAGGATTCTAGAGGCACTTTCCCTCCCTCTTCTCCTTCAATTTCCTTTCATGTTCCAGTTCATTTCTTGATCTCTCCCCACCTATATTCATCCAATTCGTATTGTAACTCCAGTATTATACATATAATGTAATTTTATGATTATAATGGGATATTATATCATCCATCCCCCTTTACCTCTTCCTTTTATTTTATTAAAAAGAATGTTGTTCATGAAGTGTTCATTTTTCACCTTCAAGAACGACATGATTTCTTCTTCCATTTCTACCTTCAGATCTGGTCATGAAATCATTTTTATTGTTGAACCAGAATATTTTATATGTATTATTTTATATTTAAAGTTATTTAAATAAACTATGGCCATATTACTATGTGATAAGTTAAAATAATTTTTTTTGTGATCCAAAAACCGCTCAAATTGACCCAAATAACCATCATTTAATTCTTATCTAATGATTCATCCACATGGATTTAATATAGTTCAATATAAAATCATTAAATATCATTTAATATAATTAATGAAATTTGATATAATTTATGTATGTTTACTAATGTTCTACCCAAACTTCAATTTATGAACACAAGTGAACAACCTAAGAAAAACCATAAAAACGAACATCCCCGAACAATGTTTTTAAACTCTATAAGTCATCCAAAGGAACATAAAATGAAATAATGAAACCAGAATGAAACCTATTAATTTACACATGTTTCAAGATTTATAATTAATGAATATAATTTCATTATAGAGGACATTAAAGAGAAGGAATCATTTAGGTACACGGTAAGGGGAAATTCTCGAACCCAACTCTCATCCTTCGGGTTCTACCTCATTCACTCCATTTTTGATATGGTCACTCATTAAAACTCATTTTTTCATCATTCTATTTCCTTTCCTAGGATATAAATGTTTTAAAATGAATTTTATGTCAACCCAAATGTTTTTCGAAAGAACTATTCTCTTATGAACTCAATTTTTACCTCTCATTTAAGGTTGATCAAGTATGTTGTTCCCTATTTCTTTTGGGAACCCAAGGTTTATGAATGTGTTATTATGAGATTAAACCCATTACATTTCATGGGTTAGTTATGTTCATTTATTTTATATGTTAATTGTGTCATTCATGATAAATTGTAATGTTACGATGTGACGGGTGCGCCCGGAATTATATAGCCCAATATAAATGTTTCAAAGTGACGGGTGCGCCCGGAATTATACAGGGCTCCAATTCATTGGGTAAAGTGATGAATCTCATGAGTAAATATAAAATTATGTTTGAACAAGATTCTATATTGGTTCAATAGTATGTGAGGTAGTTAACCACTAAGACATGATGTTTCATTTTAATGTATTTCCACATTTCAAGTCTATTATTTATGCTCCTCTCATGTTCATGATCTTTTTCCAATGTTATGATTATGATCACCCCATGATATATTGGTCTTATCTATCCTATTACTGGGGTTTTATCTCACCCATTTTGATGTATATCCTCATGTAGCTACATGTACTATGGATAGGACAAGTTCTAATACGAAGCTATAGACAAAGAAATTAAATGAATGTTTATGCCTGATTTGTATTTGTTAAGTATGGTCCTAGTTTGCCCAAGAAACTAAAACATTGGATCCTATACGTGTAATACTATTATGTTGTTTATCTTTGAATTTATGTAATAGTAAATTAAGAAAATGTCGGGTCGCTATAAACGACCACCGACAATGCAAGTGATCAGGATCAATTGTGCTAGCACCTAACAATTCTACAACTTCATTTTGAGATTCAGGTACATATGTGGATCTCCTCTAAAAGGAATCTACACATGGATCTTGTAGATAACAATGGTGTGAATTGATATATTCCACTAATCATAAATTAAGAGATAAATTTGAGTTATTTCAATTCTACATTTTTTAATTAATAAATTGTAAATTACACATGAAGATCCTTCACTTTTGGTTCCATCATTTTAATCAACTATTAAAATCTATTTTTTTGGTTGGAAATGACATTTTAATCATGTAAAGAAATGATTAAAAGTGATTTATAACTAAAATATATTTTTTTTATACCATGAAATGATTCTTACACTGCTCCAAGAACCTACAACATTTTTACGATTTGCCCTAATAGTAGGAAAAATTAAACTCTAATACCACACTATAGCACCCTAGTTTGGAGGCTGATCAAGAATTCAAAAGGCCGTAGAGCTATGTGACCTCAGTCATGACTCTTTATAAACTAGATTTTACTATCTAGAATCATGGGATTAATTTATACAAATATAAGTCTATTCCATCAAATTATAGTGTATCAAACAGTATAAATAATAAACCATCTATAACACATAAGTATAGTATACACAAATATGTTGAAAAATGATAAAAAAATTTCTCTTATGGAAGTATAAAACCATAAATTAATGGATCATTCATTTGGAGAATAATATATACATAATAAATATAGGGACCCAAACTATTTATTAATATTTGTTTCCTAATTATGTGTGTTTTTTATTTTATAATCAACAAAACTATATTCTTTAATCAATGAAGTGAGTATAATTAAATGAGATCGTTGGTTTTTGACTATTATATGACCATTTTTCAATCTGGCCATTTGATGCTAAACTCTTAATGTTATAATTTTTGTTTATAAATACATGTTTTCTTGGTTAATTAATACAGAAAAAAGATTCGATGGCCTCATCCAGTGGACTCGGGTCATTCGATGCCCTTCTTACGGACCTGGGAAGAAGGTAGAACCACTGGGCTTTTCTCTAGACCAAGCCCAAGATGAACTTTATCATGTTAATCTTGAATAAAATCGCCTACGGTAGAAGTACAAGCTGATAGAGGTCACCACTCAAGCAATGTTGGCCAAGCTGCCCCAAGATTCTATCAACTTAGCACACCTTACACATAGGTCATATGCTGTTATTATAAGGGGATATCTAATGAGACCCTAGATACTTTGTGAAATCATTTTATATAAATAAAATAGTTCTTTATTTTTATGGTAATGTTTTGGAATTTCAAATGTCTGGATAAATATAGGTAGTATATTATTGATGAATTTTTTTTTGGAAAAAATAGGATATTTTAAAATATTTATGTAAACTTTAAATAATTAATAATGTGTAATGATTTACAAAAAATGGTCTTCTATAGATGTGTTTATTAGGAAATTTAGAGTCAAATAAGATCAACATATTTTTTTATTGAATAGTAAACTTTGAAAAGTAATTTTACACTTATGAATATTTATGTGGACAAATGGAATAGTAATATCACTTAAGAAAGTATTATTATAATTTAGGCACCTTTATTAGGTAACATGAATCAATAAAATATGTAAATAACTGTTTTAGAAATTATCAGTTAAGTATTAGTTTTTTTTGGTGAGTTGTTTTTTTATTTAAAAATTAAATTAAAAATATATAGAAAATTATTTTCATAAAATGGAGTTTATTTTTGAATTCAGGGCATAGATATTATGTTAAGGTGGATTTTTGGGATTTTTCTGAAACAATTGAATTTTTGGTGAATAGTAATAATACAGTTTTGAGTTTCGGGTGTTTCATGACATCATTAAGGATGTAATAATAATGTAATCATTATGGTAGACTTATGTATAGTAAGATATGTAATGAGGTGTCCCATGTTGCCTATACCATGGAAAAATACCATGGTAAAGCCCATGGTTTTTAGAATACCACCGATGAGGTGTCCCGTAGAAATTAATGATTTGTTCCCTCACTCCTCCTATAAATACCAAGACATGCTGTCATTAAATTCATTCCAAAATCCAATTAAACGATGATCTGGTCTCTCTACCTCCCATGGAGTCCTCCCAATGTTCCCTCAACCCACCCATGGTCCCAACATTCATGCTTTCGATGTTACATTTTAAGGTGAGGACACATTTCCCCCTCTTCTTTTAAGTCAAGACATCCTTTATGTTATGTCATATAGTTCAATTCTATTATGTGGGGGTTTTTTATTCTATATCATTACTACATTACATTTCATTTCCAAATGATTATAGACCTTTTTCACTATCTTCATTTGATTTTCTGAATTTTTATGTGACACTGTTAAGTTACCGAATTTTTTGTAAAAGAAATCGCATATTCTCTTCCCTTTCAAGTTTCCTTTTCATGTGGTATGACATTAAAATATCCAAACCATATTCTTATATACATTTTATTCTGACTTTATACTATATTATGAGTTATTTATGAATGGATTACCCTTTTACCCTCTTTTTTTAATGTTTTCTTAAAGGATGTTATGTAGCCGTTATGCGACAAAAATTTCATCTCAAAATTCATCTCTCTTTCTCTCAAAAAATAATCTTTTTTATTTATGTGAATACCCATTCTTTATTAATTTCTATGGGTGTACATAAATATACATAAAATGATATATTTGATTCTATAATGGACATACATATTACCGTCACTCTGTTCCCATGGTTTGTAAATGACATAATGATCTAATTTTTAAGCACTTTTAAAAGGTCATGATTATGAAGTGAAACCCGTTTAATTGATTCTATTTGGGTTATTTATGAAATTTTTTATTATGATCTATGTGGATCACATGAATTTAAATACATATTAAGGGTGCACCCTGATATTTCTCCAATGCATTGGGTAATGAATTAATCTTTAGAGATGAAAAGTTTCATAATACCTTGGTGAATTACCTTGGTAATTGTTATGACACCTTGGGGATGAAGCTTGGTGATATGTTCATGAATATCTAAATGAAATTTTGTAGCCACATATTAAATTTATGATTCTTGTTATTTTTATCATGATATGAATATTCTTCCATTTCTCGTGTCTTTATGATTTTTATCATGTTCTTATTATTATTTCTCAAGACCACATGTCAATTGTTTCACTTATTTCCCTTACTCATCCTTCTGCTCAAACTTTCCTTGATGTATGTCCCCAGGTTATGAGATGCAGCAATTGTACATAGTATGAACTTATGATTAAGCCTTACAAGGGAATTATAAGAATGTTTTATGTTGTTTTCAATTTTTATTGTTCCTGATTTCCAAGACACTAGACTTTAAAGATCCTCTATTTGTAAAATGTAATGAAAAGTTATGTTTTAAAATAGTAGGATGCCATAGTTGGTATCAAAGGATATTTTAGTAATTTATTGAAATTAGGATACGAAAACATTAGGAAGAACCCTATATATAATATTAAAAATAGTAAAACTTCCTGGTATTTTGGTAAGTATTCAGTAAGTTGATTATCAAAAAAATACATCCATGTCTCGATATGATCTGGTAGATGTGGCTCTTACACAGATGTACAAAAAGGTAAAACCCGATAACACTGCATGGAGCTATACTTGAATGGGAACTGGTGCACAAAAATTGGATTTGAAGCACTCTTGGATACAACACTCTTGGGGTATATGTTTGATTAATCTCAAGCTTTTTATGAATCATTATGAAGGAATTATAGAGAAATGTAATTGTTTAAGCATGAAGTTTTAAGACCTAAAAACCATTATAGTTAAAAGATTCATAAATGAAATAAGTTTATCACTATGGTTTTACTCTTTTAGAAAATTGAAATAAATAAGAGGAACTGTGCAAAGGGTGACCACAATTGACCACGCACGGACGAACCTTCGATGGAAGTCGGAATGGAAACATTCATGTGAATGATGACTAGCTGAATCAAGTTATGGGAAATAACTTGAATCAAACTGAGAGACTGATATCACCGCGAAGAGAACGACATTCTGTTGAGTCATTTATGCATCAACGAACACCAACCTTCAGTGGATCGACTGCACCATTGTTTGTTGAGCAGTGGATCAGCTCTATTGAAAAGATCTTATCTGTAATATGTTGCTCAGAGAAAAAGAAGTTCACATTGGTTGTCTATCGCTTAGAAGGTGAAGTTCATCAGTTATGGGAAATGATTAAAGCAATGGGCAAAGAGTATAGGTTAAAGCTATGGAGTGGGAAGAGTTCAGATGGATCTTCGTTAGTAAGTATTTCCCTCATTACATGAGAACAATAATTGAGATGGAGTTTCTCGAGTTGAAGTAGAAAGAGAACGAATCTGTGGGAAGCTACGAGATGAACTTCATAAGGCTATCACGTTAAACCTCTATATTTGTCATGGATCCATGTGGTATGGTTGATAGATTATTTTCTGGAATCAGACCTCATCTACGGATGAATCTATCCAATTGAGACTATGATAGCTATGAGGAGATCGTGCAGAGTGTGATGAAAGTCGAGCTGGAGTATGGTGAGACGAAGTGGTCTCATAAATCCAATGACAAGAAGAGATCAATGGAGCCCAACTTATGGAGGACCTTCGATCTGGAAGAAGAGGCCATAAAGTGCAACATCCCATGTGTAATATATATGGGAAGAATCATTCAGGGAACTGCCAGCTCGGGAGTAGGAAATGCCTCAAGTGTGGAAGAGATGTCCATATTGTGAAGAATTTTCGTAGTGAGGTGAAACCTCATCTTCCAAAAAATAATGACAAGGGGAATATGATACATTCCCTACCTGATTTTTCAATGTTTAGTTTTGGACAACTTGGGAACTTTTCTAATCACTGTCCAAATCTGAGGGTAGTGGAGGGGAACCACCATCAGCCTTAGCAAAGGCCAAGTGAGAAAGGCTATGATTTCGCTATCAAGATAGATAAAGTTGAAGCTCTGAATGATGTGGTTGCATGTACACTTTTTTTCCTCTCAAAGCTAGAAAGTACTTTGTTTGATTTTAGTTCTATACAATCCTTTATTTCCCCCATGTTTGCTATGAATTTAGAATCAACCCCCAATTTTATAAAAGTATAGTTATCAGTCAAGATTCCTTGTGGGATTATCGAAGCATCATCAGTGTTTAGAAACTCTAGTATTTACATTAGTGAGCACAATCTTATCATAAATATTGTAGTCATTCCCATGCTAGAATTTGACATTATACTGGGGATGGACTGGCTCTCAATGTATAATTCCAATATCAAATGCAGAAAAAAAGGAAATATCAGTAGTCTTGAATTGAAAACCTACAGTTATCTTCCATGGAGAGATATCACAACCTGATCTTTGTCTTGAGGAACCACCTTTTTTTCTTTAAGGAGTTGATCATTGAAGAAGAGGAAATATATGAGAGTTTATGGATAGAAAATGTCCCCATTGTCCAAGAATATTTTGATGTATTTCTGGAGGAGTTACCAAGACCTCCCCCAGAAAGAGAGCTAGAGTTCTCCATTAAACTTGTACCTGGATCTCATCCGATATCAAAGACATCATATAGGATGGAAAATGTGAAGATGGAAGAATTAAACAAAACAAATCCAAAAACTTTTGGATAAGTGGTTTATCAGGATGAGTGTGTCTCCATGGGGATCACCAGTTCTCTTTGAGAAGAAGAAGGATGGATCGATGCAGCTATTCATTGACTATAGAAGACTTAATGGGATCACAGTGAATAAAAAAAACCCCCTTTTAAGAATTGATGGCTTATTTAACTAACTTCGTGGGGCTCAATTGTTCTCTAAGATTGATATTCGATCTGATTATCATAAATTGAGGGTGAAGAATGAAGATATTCCGGAAACTGCCTTCTGATCAAGATATGGGCATTATGAGTTTGTTTTTATGCCCTTCGGACTGACTAATGCACTGCTATTTTTAAGGATTTGATGAATAAAGTCTTTAAAGACAATCCTGACACCTTTGTGGATCTTTTTATTGATGATATTCTGATATATTCCAAAATTAATGAGGAGCATGAGGATCACTTAAGGGATATTTTTCAAACTCTCCGGAAGGAGAGGCTTTTTGAAAAGTATAGTAAATGTGAATTCTGTTTGAAAAAAGTCGCTTTCTTGGGGCACATTGTTACCAATGAAGGAATCATAGTTGACCCTGCAAAGATAAAGGTTGTGGAGGATTGGACTCAAACTACAACAATAAATGAGATTTTATGTTTCCTTGGATTAGGAGGTTTGTGAAAAACTTTTCATGAAATTCTAATCCATTTACCAAGTTAACTCGAAAAGGGGTCAAGTTCCATTGGACAAAGTAGTGTGAGGAATGTTTCCATGAATTAATGAAGATATTGGTTACTTCACCCATGTTAACTATGCCATAAAGTGGAGAAGGATTTTTTATTTTTAGCAATTCATCTCTCAAAGGGCTTGGGTAAGTCATAATGAAAAATGAAAAAGTCATTGCTTATACATCTCAAAATTTGAAGAATAATGAGTAGAATTATCCTACATGTGATCTGGAGCGGGTTGCAGTCGTTTTTTCTCTAATGATATGAAGGCACTATCTTTATGGGGAGAAATGTGATATATACATAGACCACCAAAATTTAAAGTATATTTTCACAAAAAGGGAATTGAACATGAGAGGCAGGATATGGTTGGAACTTCTTAAAGACCATGATTGTTCAATTCATTATCATCATAGAAGAGAAAACAAACTTGTTGATGCATTAAGTAGGAAAGACCTCCTTTTTCTTTCCATGATGAGGATTCAAAGAGATCCAATGATCAATGACCTAGTAATGTTGGACATGGGAATTGTAAAGGAAGCGACATCATCAACCCTAACCCAAATTATTTATAAACTGTCATTACTAGAGAAGATCAGGATATCTCATAAATAAGAACCTTTATTATACAATAAGCTTGAGGCTATAAAGGATGGGATGTTTCTTGAGATCAATACTGATCAAAAGGTGTACTGAAATTTCGAACAAGACTACGTGTTTCATCTATTCTTGGAAAAATGAAGGAGCCAATGGATGAAGCTCATAGCTCTAATTTTTCTATAAATCTTGGAAGAACAAAAATGTATAGGTACCTTCATGATCATTAGTGGTGGGATAATATGAAAAGGGAGATTGATGACTACACTTCAAGGTTCCTAGTATGTCAACAAGTGAAGTAAGAGTAACAAATTCCTAAAAAGGTATTGAAACCACTGCCCATACCCGCATGAAAGTGGGACAATATCACTATGGTCTTCGTCACTGGTCTCTTGAGAACTTCTAAATGAAATAATGCTAAATGGGTTATTGTGGACCATCTCACCATGACTGCCCATTTTATATACATTCGGGAAGATTTCTATATCGATCAATTTTCCATGATTTATGTGAAAGAAGTGGTAAGGCTACACAGATTTCAACTTTCTATCGTATTGGATCCTGATCCAAGGTTCACATCAAAATTCTGGAGAAGTCTTCACCATGCTCTGAGCACAAAATTGAATTTTAGTACGGCCAATCACCCCAAACGGATGGCCAATCTTAAAGGACTTTTCAAACACCCAAGGAAAAGCTGAGAACATGCTCAATGGAATTTTAAGGTGGATGGGATCAACATCTCCTTTTGGATGAGTTCTCATACAACAATAGCATCCACTCACGCACTAAAATGGAACCCTCTGAAGCTCTATATGGGAAGCGATTTAGAACACCTATTTGTTGGGATGAAGTTGGTGAGAGAAATCTTCTTAGGCCTGATCTTGTGAACGAGATGATAAAAAAAATACAATCCATCAAACAACACATTAAGGATTCTTAGAGTTGGAAAAAGAGATATGCCGACAACCATTGAAGGGACATGGAGTTTGATATTGGTGAAAAGGACATTATTCTAATTTCACATTGGAAAAGAGTCGTGAGGTTAGGGAAGAAAGGGAAGCTCAGACGTAGGTACAATGTCCCCTATGAAATCCTTGATCGTGTAGGAGAAGTGGCCTATCAGATGGCACTTCCTCCAAATCTAGCACAATTTCATGATGACTTTCACATATCCCTTTTAAGGAAGTATATACCTGACCCCTCACATGTACTAAATCCAAAGGTGGTATAACTAGAACATGTCCTCTCTTATGAGGAGCATCCAGTGGAGATTTTGGATTCTAGAGACAAGGTTCTACGCAACCATACTACCAACCTTGTTAAGGTGTTGTGGAGGAACCACAAATACGAAGAATCCACATGGGAACTAGATGAGTCTATGAGGCAGAAGTACCCATACCTCTTATCTTTAAGCGGTAGCAGTTAAAATTTCAGGGACGAAATTTCTTAAGTGGGGATGAATGTAACGACTCAACCTTTTTTATTAATATTTGTTACTTAATTTTGTGAGTTTTATATATTTTATACTCAACAAAACTATATTGTTTAATTAATATAGGGAGTATAATTAAATGATAATGTTGTTTTTTGACTGTTATATGTCCATTGGTCAATATGACCATTGGAAGCTAAACTATAAATGTTTCAATTATTGTTTATAAATACAAGTGATATTGGTTAATTAATACATAAACAAATTTTGATGGCCTCATCGAGAAGACTCGGGCCGTTCGAAGCCCATCTGACAGAACATGGGAAATAGGTAGCACCACTAGGCTTTACTATGGACCAATTCCAAGCTGAACTTCATCATGTGAAGCATGAATGGAATCAACTACGGTAGAAGTTCAAGCTGATAGTGGTCACCACTCAGGCAATGTTAGCCGAGCCACCCCAATATTCTATCACCTTGGCACACCTTACACTTATTTCCTATGCTGGTATTATAAGGGGCTATGTAACGAGGCCTTAGAAGCTTTGTGTAATCCTTTGATGTTAATAAAATTGCTATTTATTTTTATCCTAATGATTATAAATTTCAAATGTCCAGATAGAATCATGGGTTATAAATGACATAATGATCTTATTTTTAAGAACTTTTAAAATGTCGCGATTTTGAAGTGAAACCCATTTCTTTGATTCTATTTGGGTTATTTATGAAATGTTTGATTATGATATATATGTATCACATGAATTTAAAGAAATATTAAAGGCGCCCCCTAATAGAACTCCAATACATTGGGTAAATGAATTAATATCTAGAGATGACATGTTTTACAATACCTTTGAGAATAACCTTGATAAATTTTATGACACCTTGGGGATGAACCTTGGTGATTTGTCAATGAGTGTATAAATGAAATGTTGTAGCCACATATTCAAGTTATGATTCATGTTATTTTTCATGATATTCCTATTATTCCATTGCTCATGTATTTATGATTTTTATCATGTTCTTATTATTATTGATCAAGGCCACATGTCAACTCTTTCACTTGTTTTCATTACTAAGACTTCTGCTCACCCTTTCCTTGATGTATGTTTCCAGGTTACGAGATGCAGTAATTGTACATTGGATGAACTTATGATGAAGCCTTAAAAGTGGTTTAGACGAATGTTTTTTTTTTATTTTTATTGTTCCTGATTTCCAAGACACTAGACTTTAAATATCCTCTGTTTGTAAAATGTAATGAAAGGTTATGTATTAAAAGGGCTGGATGCCATAATAAAAAAGCCAAAAAAACACAAGAGTATTTTAAAAAATTGATATTATTTATCCCAATCTAATATTATAATATCACATTAGACGACCCCATCCTAATTTAATTCATATTATGTTCTCGACTAGAATGTATAAAAAAGTCCACAGGAACACAATAGTGATCATTTAGGGTTTGTTAAATACGTTTTAACTAGTTCTTACAGAGTTCCCCATTATACTCCGTCATATATATGTATCCAAAAGGAAATAAACTTTTCATGAAAAAGATTCATATTCCATGTGATAATGAGGACACCATAAATCCATGTGCATCAAGTTATTATGTGCTAGTTAGGACACAAAGACATATGATCATACCTACTTTAGCACCGTGATGGATATCATTCAATGCTTTTGGATACCAAACATATAACCCAAATCGTATCCAAGGCCTCAGGTTTGGGTGTCCACTAATCCTCAACCACATCCCCAAGGTCCATCATATGGTCTAATCACTATAAAAAGATGTGACATTTGTGATGGGTCATTTGTGAAGGAATATGATCACGTCACAATTAACCAGAAAATATCTATTTATTTTTTTATGAGAATCCTATATGGTTGAAAATAACCATAAATAAGGTCTCATTTGAGATGAGATACGATTTAGGTCACAAATAACAGTTGGGGTTGTAGCCTAGTGGTACAAACAACCTCGTAATCCAACATCCGGAATATCAGGCTTGAGTCACGATATTAATGATTTTCAATGGAGGGGATGACCTCTACACCATGTTAGACATTCCAATGGCCATGGTATATGGAGTAAATCATAGGTGCGACGGGAGTCATTGTTGATCTTTGTAGTGATAGGTGGCTGGAAGATTTTATGTACACGGTTCCAGCAGCGAGGGCGGTGACACAGTCACTCAGCAACTCCAACTCCAACAAATCGGCTTTTGGGAAGTGGTGATGGGACCTATGTTGGGCGTCTATGATGGCATGAGTGGTAGGGCCCGAAATGATGTGAAGGAAAAACAATATAAAGGATTCATTACCACAAAATCAGTGCAAACACAGATGGGGCTTCAAAGAAGTAACACCAAAGATTGCAGGGCTGCTAAATTGGGAAGGATGATAGGGTACAATATCTTCCATCGATACTAGAAACCCATAATCTATGCATGTTGCAATGAAATTTTGACAACCATTCAAGGTTGGTAGCTATGTCAGATATTAGAAATATGCATGGGACATGATATCTAGTATAGTCAACTCTTTGGGGGCATTCTTGGTCATTTACTTAGGCCATGTTATTACTAGTTCGAGTAGTCATGAATGAGATTCCCATTATCCCAATTAAAAAGGTGATTTCACAAAAATAAATAACTATGCACGGCCTTTGGGATTTCAGGTTGGCTCTTGCGGTAACCGATTTGGGTGCCCCTTCACAACATACCACAAGAATGCATTATTTTTGAAATTTGGATTCAAATTTCAAAAAATTATATTTGCGATAAGATCAACACCAGTCATAAATAATTCTAAATTGAAAAACAAAAATCTTCAAAATAAATAATAGTATTTATTATGGAAATCTACATTTGATCACAAATACTCTTTCCATGGAGTAAATAAACTATATTTATGATGGGTAACATCTGAGATTAATTTTTTCATCCATTGAAATTCTATTACATTCACTACCCTAAGCATCTATAGTGGGAACTATTTTTGATGAAAATTGAATCACTAATAGTCTATCTCCATCAATCTAATATATATAAAGACATTCCTCCAATCATTGATCAAGAGATCAGAACTCCCCTTCTACATTTCATCTAGTTACTTTTTGAATAAATATTAAATTTTGAAGATATTTATTATCGATATGTCTTCAGGATCACATCATTATTTTTATTTCAGAAAAACATAATTTTTTATTTAATAAAATTTATTTGCGAATTTATTTACATTGTTTATTATTAGTAAATAAAGGAATAATTAGTATGAATTAGTAGGAATTGGCATCAAGTAATAGTAAGTGATATTAACTGTAGATAATAAGCCCCCATCATTAATAATTATCAATAATTTTTAATAATTACCAGTAATTAAAAAATAATTACTATTAATTATAAATAATTAACAATAATTAGTAATAATTAGTAGTCATTAATAATAACTATGAAAAATTCGTAATAACTACAAATACGAACTATTAATTAGTAATATATTATTAAAATGAGTAATAATTAATGAAAAGTATTAATCAACTGTAACAAATTGTAATTATTAATAATAACTTCAAATAACTACTAACAATTAGTATTAATTAGAAATATTCAATAACGATTACCAATAATGACATATAACAAACAATAATTAGTAATAATTAATTATAATTCATAATAATTATTAATGATTTAAAATAATTAGTAATAATTATAAATAATAATCAATAATTAGTAATAATTACCAATAATTACTAATAATTAATGATAACTAGTTATAATTAATAATAATGACCAATAATAAGTATTAATTGTATATAATTTGTAATTATTAGTATTAATTAATAATAATCACCAGTAATTACTGATATTTAGTAATAATAAATACTAATTACATATAATTAAAAATAATTAAAAATAATATTTAATAATTTGTTATAATTAACAAATATGGAATAAATAAGTAATTAAAAATTATAATTACGAATAATAAGTAATAAATGAAGAAAATTTGAAATAATTAATGATAATCAGTAACAATTAGTAGTTGTTACCATTATTGAAATTATTATAAAAAATTATCAAAAATTGAAAATAAATAGAAATAATTAGTAATAATTAACAATTATTAGTAATAATTTGTAATAATTAGTTATAATTAGTACTAATTAGTCTTAATTACAAATTACTATCCAAAATTACAAAAACAATTCCAATAATTGAAAATAATTTGTAATAATTCGTAGAAATTTTTAGTAATTATAGTTAATTTATAATATTTCAAAATAATAATTAATAATTAGGAATAATTAGTAGTATGTTTTAATAATTGTCAATAATTAGTAATATTCAAGAATAATTATCAATAATTACAAATAATTGGTAACAAATAGAAATAATTCACAATATTTTCTTATAATTAAAAATAACTGGCAATAATTCCCTATAATTAACAATAATTACCAATAATAAGTAATAAGGACAATTACGAAGTGGTATTGCTAGAGACATGAAGGAAATTATTTGTGATGATGATAAAGGTGAACCTGTTGTAGGGGAGGCCTCTCTGGATACTAAAAATTAAAAAATAGGGGCATCACTTAATCAACACAATGAAGGTGGGGTTCATATGGATGAACAAGATGCTCATGAGGAAGTTCAATGAGTAGTATTTGAGAACACATATTGACAACCTCAGATTTTGGGGCAGGGATGCATATAGTTTGTGGCAACATATTTTTTAGAACATTTTAGAAAGATGGTGGCCTCAACCACCAATATTTTTATTAACATGTTAATATTCATCAAAATATTCAAGAATTCATCAACTAATCTTGAATATTTGATAAATGGGGCAATGTCTTTAATGTTGAAGGGGTGAATAAGGGCACCCCCATGAGGATATAAGAATTTGTGCAATTCCTTAGTTAAGGATGCTATCATAAATGGAACCAAGAAGGTGGTTGACAGCGATAGTTTTACTCTCCCCCCTTTGAAGAGAAGGCCACATAAGGACTATTACAACATTTCAAAGACTCTGTCTACAGGATCATCTTATAAAGGATCAAAAAGATCAATCCAGAGATCCTTTGGATATTTAATCAAGGTAATTCTCAATCAAAGTTAGAAGATGATAATGATTTTGATTAAGAAAATAATTTTTCATATTTTAAACTCTAACTTTATTTTTTTAGTGAGGGAAAGTCCATTTGATTAACCCGAACGCTTTCCTGTGTACTCTTATTTCTTTTCTTAAAAAACGGTTAGAATCTTTTTCTTCTTTCTTCACTTGTATGGTGGTTAGTTCTAATTAGTAATAATTAGTAATAATAAGTAATAATAAGTTATAATTAGTAATAATTGGTTATAATAATCGATAATTTCTAGCAATAGGTAAAAATTAGTAATAATTGGTAATAGATAGTAATAATTAGTAATAATTGTTAGTAATTTCTGATAATTGATAACTATTAGCAATAATCTATAATAATATGTAATATTTTAAAATAATTAGCAATCATTAGTAAGAGTTAACAAAATGTAGAAATAATTATCCAAGATTGGTCGCAATTACCAATAATTTGTAATAACTACAAATAAATTCCAATAATTATTATCAATTCGTAATATTTACCAATAATTAATTATAGCTACCAATAATTTTTAATAATGAATTAGAACTAGTAATAGTTTTTAATAATCAATAATTAATCCCTATTATTAGAAATAATTAGTAACAATTAGTAATAATGACAAATAATTATAAATAATTACGAGTAATTACAAATAATAAGAAAGAATTTTTAAAAATTAACTAAAATTTGTAATAATTAGTAATAATAAGTAATAATTTAAAATAATTACCAATAATTAGTAATAATTATAAAACATTTCAAAAAATTATCATCATTAATATTTAGTAATTGTTAATACAAATTAAAATAACAATATATAATTATAAAAAAATAAAAAAATTAGTATAAGTTAATAATAATTACCAATAATTAGTAATAATTTGTAATAGTTATCAATAGTTACTATACTTTACATTAATTAGTAATAATTACTAATAGTTAGTAATACATGGTAATAATTAAAAATAAATGGTAATAATTATCGATAATTACTGATAATTTGAAATAATTAGTAATAATTGGGAATAATTTCTAATAATTATTAATATATTGTAATAATTACCAAAAACATATAATAGTTAGACATAGTATGTAAAAATTTATGATAATTACTAATAAATAGTGATAATTAACAATATTTAGTCATAATTATTGATTATTAGTGATTAATACTAATAAATAGTGATAGTTAGTAATAAATAGTAATAATTACTACCAATTAGTAATAATATATAATAACTTGGAACAATTAATATTAATTTTTAATTATTATTATTTAATCATTCTATTGAATTTAATTTATTATTTGTTTTATAATTTATAATATTTTTTGGTAATAACAAATAGTTATAGATAACTTGTAATAGTTACATGTAATTATTTCTTTTATTATTTTCTTGTTTTTCAATAGATCATCCCTTATATAATATTAATCAAAATAAATATTTTATTTAAACTATTGAATAAGGTTGTGATATGATTTTTTTGAATATTTGTATTAGTTAAATCATTAATCATATCATAAGAGTTCTAGTTAAAATTATAAATAAATTCACGGTTTTGAAACCATTAATTCCTTTACATCATCAAACCATGCTTTTTTTAGAAGCGACTGCCATGTTTCCAGGTATGAAATGTGATCTAATGTGTTTTGAAACATTTAAAACAGTCGGGGTTCAACTATTTTGTTATTCTACTTGAAAATAAATTTTTTAGTATCTATATGGAGATCAAAATTTAGAAGAAGGTTTAAACAATTTGGTTCCAACTCCATCATTGTTTCAAACATTTGTACATGAGTTTGAGGACTTCTGATTTCAACAAACAGATACTCTGAAGGATAATCAAAATCTCTCACTTAATTCATCTGAATTTTATTATTTTTTTATGTCTATCATGGATACCTTATATTTATTTCATGAAAAAATTGATATAGTTACTAAATTTTCAGCTCTTAAATATAATAATTAAAAGTTAAATGGTTGTTTTGGTCAATTATTTTATTTAATCAAATCAATATCACATGAGGGAAATGTATTGCATACAAATTTTTATTAAATAAAGAATTTCGTCAATAATTTGGACTTTTTTATTAGATTATTCATGAATTTTCAGAGGATAACATCATATATTATGGAGAATATTTTTCTATAGTTAAATTTCAAATATGTGGAAAATTTTGGTACAATGAAGAAAGACCATAAAATTCAATATTTATTTCCATTAAATAATTGAGGTATTTTCTGATCACATTTTGATAAAAATATATATGTGTATCTCACAACACATTATCATTGATGACATGGAAGAAATACAATATTTATGTCCATAAAGCTGAAATTATCCTTTTAATGGGGATTCATATAAAAATTTAGATCAGGTGTATATATCATTCACTTATGAATATTGTAATTTTAGATTGGGTCTTTCTATTATTGGTTTCTATCCATTTGGTTCTTAAACAAGGTTATATTAATATTGGAACATTTCTATAACTTAGTATAACAATTTTGTTTTGATTTTGATGCATGACCATATAACTTTTGAACATTACTAATTCGAAGACATACAAAAATTATTATTATTTAGTGGAATACATTGATGTGGAATTAAATTTATTGTGGTGTAATTGTGTGAATTGTTATGATGTTGTTGAAAAAAAATCAAAATTAAATCTACAATAATGTTGACAATTGTTGACTTCCCAATATATGAAATGTCATCAAGATAGAGTACACATGATCCCAAATCATGTCCATAATGTATAAGTGAAAATAATGTAATAATTATTTTTAAATGAATAAAATATTATTTTTTGATATTCATCATATATTTATTCATTAATACCATCCATTACATAAGAACAAAAATAATTTAATCATATATAAATTTGAAAGAGATGTACCTCTCATAATGATCTCAGGTGTTGATTTAAAATACATTTCCTCCTAATTACAACTCATTACCTCAAGAATAAATATAAACCAAAAAAACTATGTGTCATTGGGAATTATCCCAATGGTATTAAACAATTTATTTTTGGGGATCTTTCATATTGATCTGATTTTTTGTCCCATTAAAATTTAGTGGTCATTCATAATGGGAATAACTATTTTGGAGACATATTTTATATTGTTTTAGACACACTTGGTATGACTAAAGTTAATTCAAAGGAATAATTATCCTGTTCATAGATTTTTAGGCAGAAAAAACATGCTATTTTAAAATTTGTGATCATAACATTTGATGAATCCTAATGTATCATATAAAATTTATAACCAAATAAATTTTTTTAATTTTTAAGTCAATTATTAATTTTTGGTTACCAAATTGTAATGTTTCAAATTTGGAATGATGTGTGAGAAATACTCATATATCTATATTAAAAAGTCAAGATTTCCATGTTTTAATGGAATGACTACTAAAGGTTTAATATAAGTTTGTTTAAATACTAATTTGGGGATGTACTAGTAGAAATATAATATTTTTCTAAGAAACCAGTGTAGTGAATAAATATATGATTCATTGAGTCGGTTGAAACAAGAAGTTGTTTTAATTTTATGAAAATTGGAAAAAAATTCACCAGATTTCTTTAATTCAATGGATCATTTATTATTAAATTTTAAACATGAATAAAATTGTGTAATACCATTACAGTTATAATATATTTACACATTTTACAATTCATTAAGAAATTGAAGAAAAATTTAGTTAACAAAAAATCAATTAAAGTGTCCATTGTAGAAGAGAATTTCAAACTTCAAATTTCTTTTTTTACTAATTATTTTCATCTGGGATATCCTTGAAAACAAAATTGTATGATTCATGATGATGGAAATGTTGATGATTTAAGTAACCATAAAATATAAAATTTTAATTATCATCAACTGGACTTTAGGTATGATTTGGAATGATGGATTTTAGATGAGGTAATAACAAATACCATACAAATGTTCTAATCAAATTTAATGAAATAAAACAATTTTTACAATGATTAATAATTTCACTTATTCATTTTTTCTAAAAAATAAATTAATATTAATTCTTATTTAGATTATATGATGATCATATCTAGAAATATTTCACACAAATTACATCACCTTCTCTTAAAGAGCACTGAAATCATAATTTTACCTACTAGTTTCAATGATAGTTAAATAAAATTATTTATGGCTGAATATATGAAATCAATTTAATATTTTTAAAATTTCTTAATTTTAAAAAATTTGAGGTATCAGTACATGTAGTTAAAATAGTTGAACGATTATCTATATTGTGTAACCCACCCTCGAAATTGGGTAAGTATTATAATTATTATGTAGATAATGGGTTTACATTTCACAAACACAGACAAATGGTGTATAAAAAAAATAATATTTTTGTTTTATTAAATTTATGTCATCATAGATAATGTGAATTTCACTTTTATCACATCCTATAAGAAATTATTTTGTTGTGTTGTCTGGGTTAGAATTATATAACAATGTTAAAACGTCATTGGTGTGAAATTTATAGAGGATTTCATGTTAATAAATTATTTATAAATGTTTAAATAAGAAATAAAATATTTCTTATAGTAAAAGAAACATTTTTTTTCTCATCAAAAAAACAGATTTACTATGAAAATTATTAAGCTACTTCAAGAGAATTAATTCTATTATGGAGAAAAATAAAAATAAAATCACAAGAAAATTAGTTTGTATATAGTGAAAGATGTTCTTATGAATTTGAAGGAATATAAAATTTTCATGACACAACACAAAATAAATATTCTAATAGAAGAGATTTTAATATTGATCATGAAACCCCAATGTTATAGGCTTATGGTCTTGTTAATATATATGATATAATAAATGAATTTAAAATATGAAGAGATGTTAAACCTAAATCTTCTATGAAAATTGATGATGCTGAGAAGTAAGATGAATATTTTTTCACCTTCGAACATGGAAAGAATGATAAATATGAGAAATGATGAAATTAAATTCTATTTATAATCACTATTATTGTATAATACATTTTTTAATTATTTTCAGACAATATTGTTTTCATGTTTTTGATTTTTCGTGATGATATTGATGAGATGCTCCATACCATCATAGTATTGTGCTTCCAGGTTATCTTCCCAATGACTCATTATTTTACCCACATGTTGACTTTATATAACTACTTACGGAGAGGGGTCTTGGTCTTGCATGATTGATTATTCCTAACCATATTCCTGAGAGACAGATGATTCATGATTTTGATCATCATGTGAGGAGGAAAGTCCAACTGTGTATTTTAGTAAATTTTCATTAATTATCATCAATTATATTTAATTTATATATATAATATATGTTTTATTATTTATTAATTTTCCCATAGTTGTTCACATATAGCTATTGGACAGGTGTTGGGATACTAAACAATTATTTAACCCGACCATGGGTGGGGGAGATTTGATTCCCTATTCTTGTTAATCGTTTCATGTATCATCCCAAAATAGTACCTTGATAAATAGTATTTATTTCGAAAGTTGTTTAATAATATACTTTATTTAATTACATAATTATTTGGTTTATGGTTTCCCATTGATGGTAGCATGAGATCCACCATCCGAGAGTTATGAAAGATGTATATGCATGAGAGTTGTTGACATATTTTGCATTATTTGAGATATATATACATGGGGAATGATGGAGAAATTATTTTGATTAATTTTATATTATCCATTGACCTGCTAATATCTATTATCATGATTGGCATGTATTTTTCTCCATTTGGATATGAAATAATTTTCATAAAATATCATCACTAGGAAACCCGAACTAAGGGAGATAGGATGTCACTCATAGATCCAGTTGTCATATATTTAGTATTCATTAACTATATATGGTATGTAATTTTATTTAAAAATTATATCATAAATTCAATGTGATTTTTTTCATTCATACAGGTCGTTGACTATCCCGATGTTAGGGAGTTCGATATTTTTAAAAATATGTACATAGATCCTTCCACTAGAGAGATTATTGGTCAGTGATATCTTCATATTGTGGTAAGTATATTTTTTACATATAACAATAATTGAAATTAATAAATTAATAAATCTGTGTTCAAATTTAATATTTAGGAGGCATATGAGGTCGTGAATTATCACAAGAATGAAGAGAGCTAGGCTCAGACTAAGGGTCATAACACTATTAAGTTAGGATTAGACAAGGAATCTTATATGCAGGTGAATCAGTATGATAGCGATATGAAACGAGTAATTAGTCTCAATTATTGATTGATTCTAGCCAGTTATTATGGAACTAAAATGTGGTTGTTTCCCAATTGTTGTGGAGACTGTAAGGAGTGATCATCATCATGTACAAAGTTTGGGGAAAGTTACGTGCTCAATATGAGTCTATGTAGTGTGTTCCTAGAGAGAAGAACGAGTTTAGTCGACACCAACAGTAGATGAAGGATAACTATATTAATAGAAAGAGAAAATATTTGAGTATATAATGGATTATATATAATAACATGAAAAAGGTATATGGATAGAGTTCCCTTCACCTATTCATCCATATGATTCACCACCTACACATTGAATGATGAAGTATTTTTTAAAAAAACAAATTATGATGGGTTTTGGAAGGGTATATTATTTATAATACAATTATTAAGTCTTATTTTTGTAGTTTTATATATTTGGGTTCTTAATATTTTTATTTTTTAAATTTCTAAATTTTTTTCTTTTTAGATAGAGTAGTATTTCAATTGTAATAATGCATTAGAGATAGATATGTATTTTTGTCAATAATAAAATATTTAAATATAAATACTATTCCATACCTAATTTTAACTCATTATATATGTGGAATTTTTTTTATGATGATCCATCAAAAAGTTGTTTTTTGATGAAATTTTCGGCCATAGGTCAATTATGAAGGGCTCTCATTACCAATGACTTATTATGAGTGGATGCTGACACTATTGAACCCTTGCAAATACCTGAATTTCAAATTGTACATGTTTATTTATTCTATTATCCTATAAACTCAAGGTTTTCCATAAAAAACCTTCTCTCTCAATAAAAGGTTTTCCATATCCTAACCACTACCTTACCTCTCAAGTTAGGTCCTACCATCGATTTCTTGCATCACCTCACATCTCAACTGGACCCTCTTAACCAAAAAGGGTTCACATCACATATCACACCCTCTCACTCAAGATGAAGTTACAACATGCCAACTACCCTCCTCTAGGGTGAGGATCACATACACTAGTGGACTAGTACCCCTCACTCATTGTGTTTGTTTCCAATAAAATCCCACTACTATAATTACTATGAATAATGACCGATATACACGAAATTAGGGTAGGGTCCATGTCAAACACATATAAATCCCCATGTAACTCATGTAATTCATTATAGAACCGTATTAATTGTGGATATGTTATGATTTGGGATTTTTTAGTCTGTCACTACTCACAGGAACAACACACAGGTCACAAATCCTATCATAAAACTCATATATCACCATTAGTAACTTTTCACTTTGAATATAGTCCATTTCATTGAACAAATCTTAACAACTATTCATTACATTATGATCCTCATGAAATTCATATCCCTCAATTCTTAGCGTCCACTATGTTCCCATAGATTTATCATAACCCTTTGTAATAGTATCCAATCTATACCACATCCTAGTCATCATAATAAAAGATCACCTGAGGATAAACTACCCCAATCCCCTTTAAAACCTGATGTTAATCTGTCCATCATTTCCCATGACATTAACTAAGGTCTCACTTCATATCTTATAAAGGATATCTCTTAATAGATAGTGATCCACAATTTATATATATGAATATCACATCATAATAGATGAATATTCATGACATGAAATAATCATTCATGTGAAAATTCTATAGTTATAATATCCTTAGAAACGTGGATACCTAAACCACTAACACATAAGTGAACAAAATAATCTACCACTATGTTCTTTTAACTATAACCCATATTAGATAAATCATATACAATAAATTTATTCACTATATATGGAAATGAAACATATGAAAGAGTGAGCTCAAATGACCAGTAAGGTTTTAAAAGGGATAAATCAATATAACATCAGAATAATAGTAAGTGAAAAAGAGATTAAAATTTGAAAATAATACCATTACAATCATATTTTATAATTTTTATGGATGTAAAAAATATTTTCCATTCATAAGAAATGAATCTAAATGGAATCAAATAAAGATAAGTCATTAGATCAGAACATTGGTATAAGAAATAAAATTGTTGCGTAAGAATAGAAAATAATTTCCATAGTAGTAAAGGTTCATTTTGAAGATGATAATAGTGTAATGGGATAACTCTAAAAACTATCTTATTATTCAAGGATCACTAATAAGAAAACCATAGCGGAAAAATCCCTTAGAGAATGGGGTTCAGCCCCATTAAATTATTGTTTATTTGATGTGATATCCATCATTAACCAGTGCATTAGAGGGATATATAATTACAGACCCGCATATAACATAACTAAAATAATATATATTTGTTCCAAAATACCATAAAACAATATTTATATAATTATCCTTGAAAATAAATTGTTTTAGTAGTAATATCAACATGTAATAACCCCTGAAAAAAATGTATTTGATTAACATTTTATCAATTCGTCTTATAATAACCCATGGTAATGGAATATGTTTCAAAAAAAATTTCATAATAATAATAATGAATATAATGATTGAATAAATATATTATAATCATATTATATCCTCATTAAATAATAAGCAACATCAGATGTTTTTTTCATTTATGAATTGAAATACTATAAAAGAAACATTAAAACATTTTCAAGGAAAATTTCATATCTATTTTAAAATTAGTTCATTAAAATATAAAAATTCCTTAAATATTAATGTTTATTTGAAAATATCCTTGTATATATGTAATGGATTCTTTAAAGCATCGAGTGTTCTAGAAAACAAGAAATATTTTACATGATGTATGAGTTCAATGAAAACATTCCTTTGACACTTTTGGAAATGATGTTAAAAAGTACCTCATTAGAAAAATGAAAATAATATTTCTTTTATTTATTTTTTGTTAAAATAAAATAATAGGTATAATATAATTTAAATATTTTTTTGGAATATGTTAAAATTCCATGAAATCATTTTTAGAACGAATAGACATGAAAGGGAATGGATTTTTGATGGAATATAGTAAAATCGTATATTATTTCATGAAAACATTATTATGTACTCCTGAGTAAATTAAGATTGTAAAATCAAAGGATAAAATATAATTTAATAGAATAACTAGAGGAGATTAAAATTAATTATTTTCGTGGGAAAAATATCATCATATTTCAACAATAGAAGCATAATCATAAACAATCTCGATCAACAATGATATTATATCATAAAACCCTTACCACTTTTAAAACTTTTTTATAAGATGCATGAAATAAATAAAGGTTTATGGATATGAATATTAAATAATTTTCTCAGTAATAATCATAAAATTTATTCATGGGTAGTATATACAACACAGAAAAGAATTATGTAGTGAATATGGAATGTGTCCAACAACAAATAAAGTTACCCAAAAATCCATTACCTCAGGCCTGAATTCCTTTTCACATGTTATAAAATAAGATGCAATAAATATAGGTTTAATATAAATATATTAAAAAATCATAATATTATATATAACACGAAATATTTTTTACTTATAACGTTTTATCATCGGTTTATTAACAGTTCAAGGTTTAAATCACTATTTCAGGTAATATTTGCTTCATTTTACATGTATGTTTTGGTTCAGTAATTTCAATCATTGAATTAGTTTATAGTTACATCATATACATAATTTTAATAATGATTTAAATATAATAAATATTAATTATATTAATATTTATAATCATTTATACAAGTTAGAGATAACGAATTGAATTAAACTGTTCATAGAGACTATAGACTGTTCATATACATTAATATTGCTTCCATTTTATCGACGGATGGAATTAAATAAAGTTAAATAATAATTCACCTTTCCATTACAATATAAATGTCAAGAAATATAATATATATTAATTATATATATCCTTGTCACCATAAATGTCAAAATGAAATGAAAATTATGTCACAGATCTTTGAGGAGGTGGTAGTCCCCACTTATGCATGAGCGACGTTATCAATTTTCAATAGATTAGAAGGTAAGAAGGTAGATGTGATTTTATAATTATAGAATTATATTTATGTTTTTAATATCATATATATATATATATATAATTTATAAGAACCTGGGTTTTCATACGAGGTACGAATCCTTTTTCTTTTCGGTTTAACTGTTCTGTTGAGGCCTAATGTGGATGCCTAACTTGACTGAGGGAGTTACGGAGGTGTCTGAGGCTTGTTCGAATCTTGGAACCAAGTTATGGGCTATAAATGGCTCGGCACATGATTTTCACATGGCCTGTGCATGGCCTGGTTAGACCATGTTCCTTGGTGCAGGCATGGTAGAGGTAGGATCATGACCTGCACACGGTTTGAGGAAACCCTGCGGGGTGGCTGTGCTGTTGCTTCATGCCTTCCAGTAAGGACCGCATGGTCTCCGCACAATTTTTCCAAGCCATGTGGGTAAACTGTGTGACCTACTATATTTTGATATTTAATTAACTTTTAATTAAATTAATTAAATTCTATAAAAACCTAGACCTATCCCTCTTTAACTGTACAACGAGGGGGAGATCTCTCAAGGAGGCCATGGAAGATCTCGATATTTCTTCTTCGTCCGATCTCCATTTCAAACACAGTTCGTCATGTTATATCAGCAACGATAATTCCTCAATTCCTTTTTAATCTCTCTCGATTCTTCTGGTTTTAATGAGCAAATATTACATTAAGGCTCATATGCCCTACCTTCTCGTTCTTTGTCTGTTCTTCAGATTTCATCCAAATCATGATGAATCAGAGCCTGATACTGGACGATCTATCTAGTATGAGCCTAATTTAGGTGGTATCGTGCTTGTCACTATTTTTCAGGCTGTTTATATATGTCGGAGTGTCGCGTACCCACTTTTGGGGGGTGTCGCTTGAACCTAGAGTTTAACCATATTATTACCTAGCAGGCTGTAGGTAATTTGGATAGGATGGTATGTGCTTGACTTAGGATTTACAACTTGGACAGGAACCACCCCATGTGTTTGTTGCCTTGAATGTCTCTATTAAGGACATTGACCCAGGATGGCTATGAGGCATGCCTTTTCTTTCCCATGTGGTTTTTTTGAAATGGAATTTGAATATGAATGGAATTGAAATAAGATGAAATTTTAATTGAAATGGTTTCTGGTATGGGATGGAGTTTTACCCCTTAACCCTTGTATGCTAATTCTTGAATTGCTATCCCACATGAGTTAAATACATTTGAACTACTTAAAATGTGACCCTATGTCATGGGTGAACCATGGAACCAAAGTGAGTTTCCATGGACGAACTCATATAAGACTTGTCAGTGAAATGCCGAGTGAATCATAGGTCCAGTGTGAGATGATATGGAAGGACTCAATAGGGCATGATATGTCATGGGCGATAGCTAGATCATATTTATTAGATCCCGAGGACGGGCTCAGATGACGGACTATACCACACCTTGAGCGAGGTAAGGTACCTAGGAGGTTCACCGGAACGGGCATGTAGGGTCTTGGTGGATTTTTTCCCTGAGCGATGCCTGGTTTCCGAATTGATTATTCTAGGAACAGGCTCAAGGAATGGTTTAATCACTTGAATGAAGTGATTAATGAATGGAATGGATACATGAATTGACGCCAAGCCAAAGTACAAGCATGGGTCGGTTTTTCTAGTTTCCTTGTTTACTGCTTTCCACATTACACTACATGTTTTATATATTCCCTAAGAGATTAGCACGGATCTTTGGTGGTTTCCTATTGGTATTTAGTATCACACCCTCTTTGGGTCATGTTTTTTGACCCAAGAAGATTATATGATTTAAGGTAATGAGAGGGGAAAAATCTCTAGTACAGGTACTTGACATGTTGCTCAATGTAGGAGTGCACGGGACCAAGGTGAGTCTTGCGATGCGAAATGGGATGAATTTTGGTTTATTTTTTGTATTTTGTATACTTGTACTGTATTGTATTGACTTTCACCATCATATATATATCAGATCCGTCTATTTGTTATCTATTTCTGCTATCTATGTTTTGTCTACTGGTTACCTTCTTCTGCTATTGTATGTTGTAATACCGTTGTGATACTTTGGTAATGAGAGCATAGTCTCCCCATGGACTCACATAGGCCCTCGCTACTAGTCTACAACATCTGGTGTTTGGGGAGATGCGCTTGAGGCCATGAGGCGACCGGTCCGGCTACCGGGTTGAATGGTAAGTCGGGTTGGGACGTTACAATGTGGTATCATAGGGGTTTCCTTTTCTGATTTGACTTACTATATGGAAACTGTAGACAAGAGTAGGAAGGGAAGGGACTTTGGTAATAAACTGTTGCCGGGAACTACAAACTCGTGTATAGGGAAAATCCAAGTTTCCTCGTAAGGAATTGTGTTTCTGGTTTTAATTATTACAGTTGTTCTGATTTCACCATTGGGTGACACACATGGTTTTTTCTAATACTATTGATATTATTGTGGGTTATATTTCATTGCAACCTGATGAGATGAGGTTTTTCCATCTCACGCATCATATATGAACCTTTTGAGGAATAACATGTCATGAATTATGCCATGTTATCTAGGATGCACCAGATATTGCATGTTGATATGATAAGTTTTGTGATATTTATTGCATACTATTTGATAGTTGATTGATAGGTGATCCTACTTTTGTGTTATATTAGGTGCAATGAATGAAAAGGGACATCATATTTCAATTCATAAGGTGTATGGTCCCTTATGGATTGGGAAATGATGCACCAATGAGATGTAAATTCTAAATGAAATTGAATTGCATGGTTATAGGGGCATGAAATTTTGATTTATGAGGTGTTATGGGTCTTCAGGGATCGAAACATGGTGGACTATTAGTTAAAGCTTTTGAAAAAAGGTATGTTAAAAGAATGAATGTTTAAAATAGAGCCTGAACTAGACCCGGCTTCTGAGAGGGAAAGAGGTAGTGACTCTAGTGGTTTTTGGCGACTGTTCGTTTTGAAATCCTGGATTCAGAAGTAGGATGTGGGCTGACATGGTTTTTAGGAAGGTCTTGACCTGTCCTTTCCTGGTTCTTGTGCTCGTGAGTTTCGAATCTCGTTAGAAATCATAAACGGAGGCATGTGTTTGGAATTGCAGAGTCATGCCACCACGACGACCTCCAGGCGTATGTTAGGAGAGCGGTGACGAACACATTCCAGAGATGGTTGGCCATGGGTTACTAGAGGAAACACCAGTTGTGACAGCTGCGGCACCGGCAGTTATACCAGACACAGGTGCTGAGGCATAGTTCCGTGAGATATTGTTGCATTTTATGGAGACCGTTCAGGGAGCACCCCGACCTTTCCCGACTATGGTAGAGTTGACACGTGAGTTTTAGTAGCAGCATCCTCTTATGTTTTTAGGGGATGGAGGACCACATGATTCAATGTTCTGGTTAGAGGTGATACTAGATATCCTTGAGCATTTGGAAATGCCTCCGGGGAGGAGAGTCAGGCTCTCTACATATAAGCTGCATGATTCTGCCAAGATATGGTGGGACGTGATCACCCAGTTGGATCGTCATCGAAATTTTCCTTGGATAGAGTTTCATATGGCCTTCTACAATTTCTTTTATCCCGAGACATTGAAGGCTGATCGAGCCTATGAGTTCTTGCATCTGGAACAGGGCGTGTTACCAGTGATGGAATACTCAGCTTATTTTACTAAGCTTTAGTGCATCGCACCTATACTGATGGGCGATGAGCTGTCGAGGGCCTAGAATTTTTAGGATGGTCTGAGATATAACATCTGATCTAAGGAAAATATTTTCTGGTTGACTACTGTTTGTGGAATTGTGAAGCAGGCGCTAATAAAAGAACTTAACCTGAGAGAGGTTGGAGGTGTGAGCCATAGTGGTTCGACATCGAGATCAGGTATTGCAGTAACTGTTAGTAGGAAGCGTCATCTGAAGATTCCATGCGGTGATTATATCATTTAAAACCTATATTTGGTTAGCAATCTAAGATGCTACCAGTGCGGTATGCTGGGACACACAAATCCACAATGTCTGAGGGACCTAGTCGAGTGCCGATCATGTGGAAAGATGGGTCATATTCAACATTTCTGCAGAACGTTTTGACAAGAAGCCAGCGATAAGGGGTCCGCACTGACTCCATATACAGGAGTAGGGTCTGTATCTTCTCATCAGATAGGGAGTTGGGGTGCGACTGGCGGATCCGGCCGATGTAGTGGTCGTGGCAGAGGTAGGCAAGCACAAGGAACACCAAGACGTTAGAGTGGGCCAGTTTCAAGTAGTGATATTGTATCACAAAGCCGTGGTTTAGCCCAAATGTATTTAGTGCAGCCTACATCTGAGGATCAGGGAGCAAGACCTTCTACGGTGAGAGGTATGATCTTAGTAGCATCTGTTATTTCATCTGCCCTCTTTGATATAGGTGAATCACACAATTTTATATTTGTGCCTGTAGTGAAAAGCCTTGGGCTAGTTGTGTTGTCTTTTGATGGCATCTTGACGCTAGACACACCACTAGGAGTTAGGTCAGAGGTTGTATACTAGTGCAGAGGGTGCCCCCTTGAGGTTGGAGGGTGTCACTTCATCTGGGATCTTTATTTTATCAAAATGACAGGTTTTGATTTCATTATCAGTATGGACAGTCTAGTATCTTATCGAGCCTACGACGATTGTTACCACCAGAGGGTGATTTTCACATCACCAAAGGGTGAAGTGCATACTCTTAAGGGCGAGTGGGATCTCCAAGCAATACAATCCGGACCAGAGCATCGTGGGCTGGACGGGATGATAGGCCATATCACTAGTTTGTTTCGGGATGATCAGGGAGCGAGTCAGACGGACCATCCTTCAGTAGTTGAGTGCTTCAAAGATGTTTTTCTTGACAACTTTTCATGTTTACCTCCTAAGAGAGAGGTGGAGCTCTCCATTGAGCTAGTCCTAGGAGCTGCCCCAGTATCCATTCCTCATTATAGGATGGCTACGATAGAGTTGTAAGAGATCAAGAAATGGCTCAAATATTTGGAGGCAAAGGGGTTTATTCGACTCAGTACTTCTCTGTGGGGTTCGTTGGTCCTTTTTTCAAAAAAAGGCGAATGAGACTCTTAGGTTGTATGTGGACTATCAGAAGCTGAACCAAATGGTGGTTAAAAACTGATATCCCTTGTCGCGGATAGATGACCTGTTTGATCTGCTTCGTGGAGATAAGGTGTTCTCAAAAATTTATTTGAGGTCAACGTATCAATAGGTTCATGCTCGACCTATAGACATACCTCGTATAAATTTTCGTAGTGGGTATAGTTTATATAATTATCTGGTTATGCTGTTTGGTCTCACAAATGCACCAGCGGTTTTCATGGATTTGATGAATCACATGTCCCATCCTTACTTGGACTCGTTTTTCATTGTTTTAGTGGACGATATATTGGTGTATTCTCGAAATCGAAACGACCATGCCAACCATATTGATATCGTCCTGAATACACTAAGAGAGCATCAGCTAGATGAAAAGCTTACTAAGTGCCACTTTTGGATGGATCAGATTCACTTCTTTGGGCCATGTTATCATTGAGACAGGAGTGTCTGTAGACCTAGAGAAGGATTGATCTATGGTTTCTTAGGAATAACCCAAGAATTTCTTTGAATTACGGAGTTTCTTGGGTCTTGCTGGTTACTATCGTCATTTCATACATGATTTCTCACAATTAGCAGTGCTGTTGATAGGACTGACTAAGAAGGGCATAAAATTTGTATGGAAAAATGCTTGTGAGGTAGCCTTTCAGGAGCTGAAAGGAAGTTTGACATCAGCACCAGTCCTGATACTGCCAGAACTGGTCAAGAGTTACACGGTTTTTTGTGATGCATCAGGTATTGGGATGGATGTAGTGTTGATGTAGGGATACAGAGTTGTGGCGTATGGATCTCTCCAGCTGAGGCCACAAGAGAGGAATTACCCGACGCAAGATCTTGAGCTAGTAGGAGTTTTTCATGTGATGCACTTTTGGAGACACTA
Organism: Viscum album; assembly: GCA_963277665.1. NCBI lineage: Eukaryota > Viridiplantae > Streptophyta > Magnoliopsida > Santalales > Viscaceae > Viscum > Viscum album. The sequence continues at coordinate 178,235,496 of OY728164.1, forward strand.
TTAATTAGGAGAGCATTTTGTGGTGTACACAGAACACAAGAGCCTCAAATATATCTTTACTCAGCGTGATATGAATCATATGCAGTGATGGTGGGTGGAGTACCTATAGTCCTTTGATTTAGAGGTAGCTTATACGCCAGGTAAGGGTAAAGCAGTGGTTGATGCATTTAGTAGGAGGACTCAATTACAGGAAGTGAAATAGGCTAGCAACGAATGGAATCTTATGTCCTTATTCCAGGAGATGCATCTTGATGTGAAAAATAGCCAAGGACAGTCTTTTCTATCATCGTTAGCTGTGACTTCTACCCTCCTGGACATATTTTGGATGCTAAAACTATCAGATTCAGAAGTCCTAGTTCTACGGGAAGGTGTGTTAGGTGAGGACCATCCTCCTGGTTGTACGATAGGCGAGGATGATGTTCTTAGTATCCATGGATGTGTATGGGTAACAGTGGATATTAGAGATGATGTGATGCGAGGGTTTCATGCTTCGGTTTGGGCAGTTCATCCCAGAGTCACTAAGATGTATTGTGACTTGTGCAGACAGTACTGGTGGCCGGGTATGAAGAGGGAAGTGGCAAGTTTTATCAAGAGATGTACCACCTGTCATTAGGTGAAGGAGGAACATCAACGGCTAGCTGGGCTTTTACAGCAGTTACCTATCCCGGAGTGGAAATGAGATGATGTTGTGATGGACTTCGTGAATGGTTTTCTAAGGTCACCTTGAAGAAATGATCTAGTGTGGGTTGTGTTTGATAGGATCACGAAGGTTTCTCATTTCTTGTCAATCTAGGAGACCATCAGTGTGGATGAGCATGGAAGGTTGTATATCTGGGAGATAGTACGACTCCACGGGACCCCGCACACCATTGTTTCAGACATCGATGCTCGTTTTACATCACGCTTCTGGAAGAGTTTTTGGAGGGCACTAGGTACACAGGTGCTTCTGAGCACAACATACCACCCTCTGACTGATGGCCAGTCAGAGCGTATGATACAAGTTCTTTAGGACATGCTATGAGCATGCTTCTTGGATTGTGGGGCCTCATTGGAGAGGCATATTCCCCTAGTTGAGTTTGCCTATAACAATAGTTATTGGACAACTAGACATATGCCACTTCATGAGGCTTCATATAGTATGCCATGTCGATCACCCCTATGATAGTTAGAGGTAGGTGAGGCAGCTTTACTGGGACCTTGTCCTGTTCTGGAGACTTCTGAGTAGGTCCAGTTGATATAGAGGCAGATGGATACCACACAGTCTCATTAGAAGTCAAATACTGATAGCCACAGATGACCCTTAGAGTTTGAGGTCGGGGATCAGGTTTTTTTTCGTATTTCACCAAGGCTGGGACATAGGCAGATCAGAAGACAGGGTAATCTATCGCCGAGATATGTTTGGCCTTTTGAGATTCTAGAGAGGGTGGGGCCGGTAGCCTATCAGATGCAGTTACCTCAGAGGTACAGAGCCTTGAATGACGTCTTCCGTGTTTCTTAGTTACGAAGATACTATTCAGACCCGTCTCATACCTTCCAGCATGAGGAGGTCGAGCTTCTGGTAGATGAATCCTTTGAGGAGCATCTGATTCATTTCATTGATAGGAGCACGAAGGTTCTCTGAGGCCAGTCAGTTCCTCTAGTATGGGTTCTATGGAAGCATGACCATTTACAGGATGAGACTTGGGATGAGGAGGCTGACGTATGTGCTCAGTGTCCAGAGCTATTCGCAGACGAATCTTGACCACCCTTCAGAGAGAAATTCGGGGACACATTGCTATAAGGGGGGAAGATTGTAAGAACTTGGGTTTTCGTATGAGGTACGAATCCTTTTTATTTGTGGTTTAACTATTTTTTTGGGGCCTAATGTGGTTTTCCAACTTGACCGAGGGAGTTATGGAGGTGTCCGAGGCTTGTTTGGAGCCAGGAACCATGTTTTCGGCTGGAAATGGCCTAGCACACGGTTTGCACACAGCCTGCGCATGGCCTGTTTAAACTATTCTCCTTGGTGCAGGCTTGGAAGAGGCGGGATCATGGCCTATGCATGGTTTGAGGAAACCGTGTGGGGTGGTCGTACAGTTTCCCCTTTCCTTCTCGTATGGTCTGCATGGTCTCTGCACGGTTTGTCCAAGCCATGCGGGTAAACCGTGTGACCTGCTGTGTTTCGATATTTAATTAATTTTTATTTAAATTAATTAAATGTTATAAAAACATAATCCTATCCCTCTTCAACCGCACAACAAGGCGGCGAACTATCAAGGAGGCTATGGAGTATTTCGATCCTGCTTCTTCATCTGATCCCCATTTCAAATGCCATTCATCTTGTTAGATCCGTAATGGTAAGTACTCAATTCCTTTTTAATCTCTCTCGATTCTTCTGGTTATAACAAACATAGATTAAATTAAGCCTCAAATGCCCTAATTTCTCATTCTTCATTTTTTCTTTATATTTCTTCCAAATTAGAACGAATCATGGCCTGATATTGGACGATCAATCTAGTATGAGCCTAAGGTACAAAGTATCATGATTTTCTCTATTTGAAAAGATGTTTATATATTCCGGAGTGTCGCACACCAACTTTTGAGGTGTCGCTTGAACCTGGAGTTTAACCTTGTTATTACCTAGCACGTTGTAGGAAATCTGAATAGGATGGTATGCGCTTGAGTTAGGTTATGCACCTTGAAAAGGAACCACCCCTTGGGTGTGTTACCTAAAATGGATCTTTTAAGGATTTTGACCCAGATGCCTATGAGGCATGCCTTTTCTTTCCCATGTGGGATGTTAAAAATGGAAATTGAATATGAATGGCATTGAAATAAGATGAAATTGTAATTGAAATTGTTTCAGGTATGGGATGGAGTTTTTTCCCTTGACCCTTGTATACTAATTCTTGAATTGCTATACCACATGAGTGAAATTCTGTTGAACTACATAAAATGTGAACCAAAGTCATGGGTGAACCATGGAACCAATGTGAGTTTCCATGGAAGGACTCAAACGAGACTTGCACTGAAATGCCGAGTGAATCATGGGTCCTGTATGAGATTCCATGGATAGACTCAACGAGGCATGATATGTCATGGGCGATACACAGTTCTTATTTATAGGGTCCATGAGACGGGCTTAGATGAAAGACTATACCACACCTATCGCGAGGCTGGGTACCTAGGAGGTTCACCAGAATGGGCTTGTAGGGTGTTGGTGGATTTTCTCCCTGAGCGATGCCTTGTTTTAGAATTGAGTATTCTAGGAACGGTCTCAAGGAATGGTTTGAACAGTTCAATGATGTTATTAATTAATGGAATGGACACTTGAAGCAACACCAAGGCAAAGAACAATCTTGGGTCCGTCTTGCTAGTTTCCTTGTTTACTACTTTCTATATTACACGACCTGTTTTATATATTCACTGACAGAGTAGCATGAATCATTCGTGGTTTTCTAATGGTATTTATTCTCACATCCTATTTGGGTAATTGTTTTGAACCCAAGTTTATTATATGATTTTAGGTAATGAGAATGGAAAAATCCCTAGTACAGGTACATGACTTGCTGCTCAGAGTTGGATTGAACGGGATGAAGCTGAGGCTTACGATGCGATAGGGGATGCATTTTGGTTTCTTTTTGGTATTTTGTATTATTGTACTGTATTCTATTGAATTACACCATCTTATATATATTAGATCCTTTTATTTGTTATCTATTTATATTGTCTATGTGTTGTCTACTTGTTACCTTCTTCTGCTATTGTATGTTTTAATTTCGATGTGATACTTTGCTAATGAGGGCATAGTCTCCCCACAGACTCACCTAGGCCCTCTCTCCTAGATGGCAGCCTCTGGCAATTGGGTAGATGCACTTGAGGCCATGTGGTGACCGGTCCGGGTACTGGGTTAAATGGTTAGTCAGGTCGGGATGCTACATAATTAATCAATATTTATACCTAGCCATTATTGGTGGTGATAAAAAATAAATAACATCATTTCACTAGACGATACTACACTTTACACATGATCAATGGTTTCATTTACTATTTTATGGAAGATGATATGAATATAGGATATTAAATTAACATAATAATATATAATTATATTTAATATATATATATATATATAATTCATCATAGTCCAATAATATTTGAAAGTGGTGGAAGAAAAAATAAAACTAAAATGACCAGTTATGAATGATTCGTCTCCTTTAGACAACCGCTTTAGGTCTGGAACAAATGTTTCTAGGGAATCGTTTTATGATAAAAAGGACTCTTGGTCCTTGTTATGGATGTATTTAAGTTATCGTTTACGGTATTAGATGATTAAATTGGCCATTTACATGTGAATAAAAGAGGACATGGGTTGTCATTTTATAAGTGAGAAGGATTGACATTTTTGTAGATACCCAAAACTATTCAATAATGGTAAGGCACAATCAAACCAAGATATTCCAAAACTAATTAATATTTTTTCTAGGCAATATAAGGTATAAAAAAATATCCAACACTAAAAAAAATGTTTTATACATTTTTTCCCTTAACCTGTATGTTTAACTACTTCTTCAATTTTAGTTTTCACCATTGTAACTACATTTTTACAAAAGTAATTTATCACATAAGCCTAAAAATAAAATTATCCTTATTATATAATTTAGAACAAACTTGTTGAGTTAATAAAATTTTCCTTATGAATTTTCCATTAATTCATACATGGGGGAGATTTTTTAGTCAATAAGGTTTCCTTAGGAATTTACAATTCCTTCTTGTTTTAAAAATCACAAACACCTTATCTCGAGGAAAAACTCTTTTTATCCTATGTTTTACTTCTATAATGAAAAATTTCCATCCCCATGGAAATTTATCCTTACCATGTTTTATTGTTCATATCATAATTTTTCAAAGTGTAAAATTTAGAGTTAAACCAAAAACTCAGAATCCCATAATTACTTTGATATGAAGCATTCTGTTTTGGGATCCAAATTTTCAGAATTTTGGTTACGAACTCTTCTAATTTCTGACTCCGAATTATGAATACAGATTCTTGATACGAACTCTCATAAGATCTGACAATGATTTCTGAATACGAATTCTGGAGACGAACTCCCATAAGTTCTGATTCTGAATTCTGAATCAGAATTCTGGATACGGACCCTTCAGAGTTCAGACTTTGAATTCTGAATATGAATTCTAGTTATGAACTTTCTGAGTTTTGACTCCAAATTCTGAATACGAATTATGGATACGAACTTTCTGAGCCCTGACTCCGAGTTCTATGAATAAAGATTCCGTACTCTTACGATTTCTAACCCCGAATTTTGATGAACTTTGACTCCAAACATTGTGAGTTCTGGTTCCAAATTCATATGAATCCAAACTCTCAATTTCCTTGAAATTCAGAATTTGGAATTCTATATATTTCAGGTTCCGAATTCCTAGAAAATAGAATCCAAATATCCTTGTGTTATAGAATCCAAATTCAATTTTTTAGACCCCTAACTTTTATTTGCTTACATTCTGAATGTTGGATATCTAGTTATGTAACCATATTTTTTTTTCTAACACTTGTTTTGTTATAAAACAATCTCATGCTTTCAGTTACTCACTAACCACTTTTTGAGTGACACGTGTACTGGTCCCTCCAAAATTCAAGGAAAAATATGACCATTGTAGGAGGGAGCCGACCGTTGAAGTCGTGCATATAAATAAGAGCTCATTTGAAAGAGGTCATAACTTTGATGAACAAGTTGATCTATCTATAGATTACATGCTACTGAAGTGATTTTTATAGAGAGGCTCTATTGATTAGTGCATACTGACCTACTTGTTCATATTTTCTTTGTGCGACTCCCAATGTTCTGTGTACAATCGAGGTCTTCTGGGGATAGGAAGACATAGGTTCTGACTACCTTGAAGTTGATGGCTTCCTTTCTGAGGATGACAGAGGTGCCGACTACATTGAAGGTGAGGGCTTGTGGGTATAGCAAGACAGACTCCGATCTTCGTATCGAGGGCATACCCTGGTGTGGTTAAGACAGACTTTCTTGAAAGTATAAATCAAGGGAACTTTATCCAAGGTTGTTGGATACCCTTCTCTTTTGGTTAAATTATTTACAACCTATTACTTATTTTGTTTCATGTTATCCACTTCATTTTTATTGTTGAGGAAAGTATAACTATCTTATACTTCCTTATACTTGAATTCTAATTTAGTTAGATTCTATACGCTTTATGGTAGAATCTAAAACATTGCAAACTTTCATTATGTTTCATTTCTGGAATCACTTTTCCAAAATTGCTTTCTTGGAATCATATTTCATGAATCAAGCATGTGATTAGAACTTAGAGGTTTTGTGAATTATCTTGTTTAACCTTGTTAAACATAACCATCTTTAAAAGTTACAAATGAATTTTTAAAAGTATACAATTCACCACCCTCTTGTATTTGAGCATCTCATCTTTAGAAATTCGATCCTAGAATTGGTATCAGAGTAGGTGACCTTTGAATTAATCTAACGATTAGATTGAGAAGAGAATTATTCTTTTTCTTATTCTCCGGAATCGGTTTTTCGGAATCTTATAGTTTGGATTCATTTTTTTATAAACTTGTTCTATATTTTTCTTTCTTATGAAAATTTTCCTAGTTTACAAAAATTTCTATGAACAAGTTCTTGTGGAATGAATTTTCTATAAGTTGGAAGAAATCAATGTTGGTTCCATAGAAAATCCCAATCCAACTAGACCACCATTCTTTGATGGAATTGATTACAAATATTGGAGTGATCACATTAAGACATTCATTATCAATAATGGATTTGATAATTTTTTTATGCTTACTGGAGGATATAAAATCCCTGATAATAATTTCAGTACCTTTACCTATCGAGAAAAGCATGAATATCAACTGACTTATAAGGTACAAAATACTTTGCCTTGTTCCATTACTAGAAAAATATATAGCCAAATTTCATCTTGTGAAGCAGAAAATTGTATATGGAAGAAACATGAAGTTACTCACTATGGAACTTCCAAAGTTATTGAAACTAGAATAGCCATGCTTAGAGCTGAATATCATGGTTTCTGCTTTCCTTGTTGATAACCCATATGTAAGGTGAAATAATGGTTCATGACAATTATGAATAGTTTACAATCCATGGGTGTGAAAGGATTAGATGATGAAGCCCTTGTTGATAAGATCATAGACATCATTCCAAATGAATGGGAATCCAAGAGGACATTTATTGATGAGAATAGAAAGGTTACACAGATTTCATTAGAAGAACTGTTTGGAACTCTTCTCCAGCATGAGACTAGAATGAAGAGAGATGATGATAATGTAAAGAAGAAGAATGGAAATGGAAGTGTTGCTTTTACCACTACTTCAAATCATATGAAAGCTAAGACTCCTGAGAGAGTTACTAGATCTAAATATAAGAATGTTATTATCCAATACGAATCTAGTGGAAGTGAATCCTTAGAGAATGAATTAGAAAATCATGATCGAAATATGAACAAGATAGATGGACATAGGAACTTTCAATATAGAAATAAGAAAATGGAAATGAAAGACAAGAACGATTCAGAAGATACATGTTATGAATGCAGGATAGCTAGACATATAAGACTTGATTGTCCTATGCATAAGAGAAAAGAATAAAGGAAATGAATTCTGAGAGAAACAAAAAGAAGTATTACAAGTATAAAGATAATAATTTTTTAAAAGCTAATGACACCGGGAGTTCCAGTGGTAGAGACTCTTTTGATGAATATTCAGATTATGAATCTTCTGGACAAAAGAATCTTTCTATAATAGCCAAAATACCTATTGAAAATAATTTCTTAATGGATAAGGTACACAATTCTGAATTAATGACCAATGTTTCTTGAAATGCTAGTGATAGTAAATACAATAACTCTTCAGATGAAGAATCTTCTTCTGATGAAGATAATACTTTACCATCCTATGAATAAGTTTCTAGGTTTTCCAAAATTCTTGAGATTGAGAATTCAAAACTCCTAAAAAATCTGGCTATGGAAAAATCTAGGAATACTATTTCTACTAAGGAAATATTAGATCATTCTAAAGATCATGAAATGAAAAATGTTAATTTTGAATGTATTTCAGAAAACCTTGAGGAATTAAGTTATGAGAAGAATAAACATTCTAAATATCTATAAAAAGAAATTTCTAAGAAAACCGATCTCAAGCCTAGATCTAGATTAAAATCAAATTTTATTGAAGACAAGCACTTGGTTATCAAACTCAAATCTGAAATATTTTCCTTAAGGAAGTGTCTGTCCAACATTACGTTAGGAAAGAGAAAATTTTGATAAAATGTATTCAAAAATCCGACCTCTAATGAGAGGTTCTAGTTCATGTTATACTAATTCTAAACTAGTTTTTAGTAACAATTATTTTGTTCCTCAAATTACTCTATTCTGCACTAAGTGTCATTGTGGTGGACACTGGGCAAAAAATTGTTCCTTAATCAGAACCCAGTCTTTATGATTTCATAAAGCCTATATTTCTAAAAAGATGTGGGTGCCTAAAATTTAGCATTCTATGAATTTCAGATCCAATAATCTTTGGATTCCAAAAACCTACCTTTTTTATTTCTAGGAAAATAGAGAAAGTACCAAGAACAATACTTTGTACATGGATAGTGGTTGTTCCTGACATATGATTGGTAAAAAAAACTACATTGAAAAGATTATCAAGATGAAAGGAGGAAAAGTAACTTTCGGAGATAATGCTCAGGGAAAAATTATTGGTATCGATTACATCGTTACTCTTAGGAAAACGTTGATTTCAAATGTGTTATCTATTAATGGTCTTAAGAACAACCTCATTATAATAAGCCAATTATGTGATGAAGGCTACCTTGTGAATTTTAGGAATGTAAAGTGCTTGGTACACAATTCCAAGGAAGAGTTTATTCCTTCAACACATAGGCATGAGAATGTTTACACACTGAATTTAGAAGACCTTAGAAGCCAAGATTTAACTTTCCTTAGTGCAAAATAAGATCATTCTTGGTTGTGGCATAGAATGTTAGGAAACTATAACCATAGAAATGTATGAAATATTTCTATGAAAATATTAGTTAACGATCTACCGGATCTTAGATTTGATTCTTCAAAAGTCTGTGACCCTTGTCATTATGGCAAGAAACATAAATCGAGTTTTAAATCAATCGGTGAAGTCTCGAATAATGATGCATTACAACTAGTTCGTATGGGTCTTTTTTGTCCAACACAAACTGGAAGCATTGGGGAATGTATTATGCATTTATCCTGGTTGATGATTACACTAGATTTACGTGGGTCTATTTTCTAGCAAAGAAGTATGAAGCTTTTTCTTATTTCAAAATTTTTAGAGCCCAAGTTAAAAATGAGAAAAAAAATCCGTTGAAAACTATTCATAGTGATCATGGAAGAGAATTTCAAAATTCTGATTTTGAAACATTTTTTAGTAGAAAAGGAATTACTCATAACTTCTCACCATGCATAACACCTCAACAAAATGGTGTTGTTGAATGAAGAAATATAATTATTCAAGAGATAACTAGAAACATGTTGAGTGAATATTATTTCACCAAATATTTTTGGCCTGAAGCTGTATGTACTCCTTGTTATACTATAAATCGAGTTTTGATTAGACATTTTCTTCATAAAACACCTTATGAGTTATGAATGATTGAAAAACTAGACTTTATTACTTTACGGTATTTGGTTTCAAGGTATTAATTCTAAATACTAATGATAATCTTCATAAATTCACAACAAAATATAATGAAGGAATTTTCTTAGGCTACTCCACTACTTCTATGGATTATAGGGTTTTCAAAAAAAATACATGTACTGTTGAAGATACAGTACATGTGAAATTTGATTAAAAAAATCCTTTTTTTTAAACAATCCCATCATAGATCTTCAGATGTGTTTTCAAAAATAGATTATCAACCTTTGAAAGAAGATCCCCCCGATAAGGAAAATTCCCAAGAAAATGTTTCTGAAGTATTCACCCCAAAATATTTTCTACCCTATGTTGATGAACAGGTTTTACAAAACCCAAATCACTTGTTTCTTAAGAATAATTTTAGTGATATCATCATTGGTGATGTGAATCAACCTATAAATACTAGATGTTCCTTAAGAAATAATGTAGAACATCCAGTATTCATTTCCCAATTAGAAGAAAACAGTACTAATGAATCTTTATGTGATGATGACTCTATAAAATCTATGCAAGAAGAACTAAATGAATTCAAAAAGAATAAATTCTGGAACTTGGTTGAAAAACCTAAGGAAACTTCTACTATTGGAGAAAAATGCGTCTTCAGAAATAAGTGTGATGAAAATGGAATCATTGTTAGAAATAAATCTAAATTAGTTTCTAAAGGTTATAATCAAAAAGAAGGAATAGACAATGAAGAATCTTATTCTTCAATATCTAGACTTGAATCTATTCATATTTTACATTCCTTTTCAGCATTCTTCAATTTCAATCTTTTTCAAATGGATGTGAAATGTGATTTCCTTAATGGTTATGTTCTAGAGGATGTTTTTTGTTGAAAAACCTCCTGGTTTTGAAGATAAAAAATATCCAAATCATGTTTTTAGGAATACCAAAGCTTCATATGGCCTTAATCAAGTACCTAGAGCTTGGTATGATAGACTAACATGATCTTTGATTCAAAATAACTATGTTAATGGAAATGCAGATCCAACCCTTTTTATAATGAAAGATAAGAAAAATGTTTTGATTGTTCAAATTTATGTTGACCAAATTATATTTAGTTCAACTCAGTAATCCTTAACCAATTCCTTTGCAGATCTAATGAAATCTGAGTTTGAAATGAGTATGGTGGGTGAGTTAACATTATCCTTGGTTTTCATATCTCTAAAAAACCAGAAGGAACCTATTTATCCCAACATAAGTATATTAAATGAGATCTTAAAAACTATGGATATGTAAAAACTAAAAGTATAAGTACTCCCATTGGTACCTCAAACACAGTTGATCTTGATGAAGATGGGAAACCAGTAGATCAAACATCTTTTAGAGGTATCATAGGAAATTTACTTTACTTGACAGCTAGTCGTCCAGACATAATGTTTTCAGTATGCTTATGTGTAAGATATCAATCCAATCCAAAATAATCTCACTTAATGGCAGTGAAAATAATTTTTCACTACTTAAAGGGAACCATGGATTTTGGACTCTTTTATAATTCTGGAAATGAATTTGTTTTAAAAAGTTTTTCGGTTGCTGACTTAGGTGGATATAGAATAGATAGAAAGAGTACATCCAGAACTTGTCATTTCATAGGAGATTCATTAGATTCTTAGTCATGCTAGAAGCAACACTCATTAGCACTCTCCACTACTAAAGCTGAATATGTAGAAGATGGATGTTTTTGTGCTCAAGTGTTGTGGATGAAAAACACACTCACAGACTATGGCTTGAGTTTTACCAAAAAAAAATTTGTTGAGATAATACAAGTTCCATTTCCCTTATTAAAAACCCTTCACATCACTATTATGAAAATCACATAGATATTAGGCATCACTTTCTTAGGGATCACACTCTAAAAGGAGATAACATTATTCAATTAACCGGAACACAAGATCAACTTGATGATATTTTCAAAAATTCATTACCCTTAGACAGATTTTAATACATTAAACATTAAGTTAGGAATGATAACTGTAAGGTAATCCTCCTCATTAACTTTTTCTTAAACCAATCTCTTTACAGTGATAAACTTCCTTTTATAGGGGGAGTACATTCGTTTAATAGTTTTTCATATTCTTCATAATGAATTTTTTCATATTTTTCATAATGAAGTTTTTCATATTTTTCGTAATGAATATTTTCTTATTTCTCATATTTATGTTTTTCATATTTTTCATAATGAAGTTTTCAAAAGTTTACGTAAGAAAGTTTTCAGAATTTTTCATAAAGAAGTTTTCATGATTTTTTTCTAATGAAGTTTTCAAAAAAAATTCTTAATGAAGATTTCAAAAAAAATCATAATGATGTTTTCAAAATTATTCATAATAATGATTTTTGTACTCACAATTTTCGTAATGGATATTTCTACTCGAAATTTCCATAACGAAAACTTTTGTACCCAAAATCTTTCGTAGTGAAGTTTTTTTTGTTTTCACATTTTTTTCGTACTCCTGTTTTTTTCCAAATTTAAATGTCTTTCAAGAAGAATTTTTCTCAATATGAATAATTCTCCTGACAATCCGAAAGGTATAATTCTTTCTTGAGATTATGTAATATCCTTTTACTTAATGTTAGTCTCTTTGGATTTTAAAATTTCTCATATTCTTATTTCCTTAAATCCAAATATTTTTCTTTAAAAACCTCAAAAGATCAGATCCTAAAAAAGTTTCCTGGAGGATATCTTTTCAACAGTTAGATCAGATCAGAAGAATAATCAGCCATTGGATTGAGATGGGAAGATGAATTGTCACTTCAACACCTATAAAAAGGGGACCCCAGATGGTTGTCCCACATCAGTTCTCAAGACTTTGTGTGCCGAAGGTCTACCCCTTTACAAAGTCCCTTTCCAAACTTTTCTCAAAGTTTTCTCATGTCTGAATGTCTGGAGAAGTTCCTTCTCAAAAAATGTCTTCTGTCAAGATGATTTCGAAGTAACAAATTTATAGGGAGAGGACGGTACATTCAAACTTCTTCAATAAGTATGACTCATTTATTTCAAATAGAATCAATCTTAATGGATGGGAGAGTGTATCCTTATCAAAGACAGGATCTCAAGATGTTGTGTATCAAGATCTACTCGTTCAATTTTATGAATCAGTTTGGTTTTTCAAAGAAGATGACAGAGAAAATTTTCCTTCAAATGTTATGGTAAATTTTTTTCACTTTCTTATACCATGAATTCTAGCTTGGTAGGGATATCTTATAAAGGAGAGGCAGAATTTTGTTCCCACAAGCTGCTATATATTCAAAGGAGTTTTTTAAATTGAAGGATATGCAAATTATTGGACTTATATATGTCAAGACTAAAAATATTTCTCACTTGTCTACCAATAATCGGATCCTAGAGTTATGGGTTCAGGGTCCTATTATACCGAGAAAGGGTGAAAAGGAAACTCTTAAGAAAATTGATATGTATATCATAGATTTTTTTGGTAAATATATGGAAAATTAATATGATGAATCATATTCTCATTATGATAGAGAATATCAAGATTGGGAATCTAAGAGAATAGTTAATCATGTATCCTGCCCAACACTCTAAATTGATAGTTCGGTGACTTGAATCCTTAAGATTCCTTGCAGTTCCAAGCTAAGAAATTTCAAGGTGATGCTAATCAGTGATGATACCCACAAGAGGATGAAAATAGGGTTTTATAAGGATTCAGGTGAGTTTTATGATCTACTAGAAGATGAGGCTGAAGATGTACCAAAAAATGTTGAAGAGGTTGAACAATCAATGAAAGATGGAAAGAAGAGGAAACTAAATGAAGTGGAAGAAACAGAAATACCCCTAAATCAAAAGAAACCCAATCCGAACCTCCAAAGCCCAAGAGACAAAAATCATATCTAGATGAGGTAGTAGAAATTTGGAGGGATGATAAGAAGAACCCAAAGGAAGGGAAACTACAGTTTGGCCTAGATCCTGCGGATGCGAAGGCTTTGAAAGAGAAATCTGATGAGGAGATTAAGAAGAAAACCAAAGAGAAAATGTGTATGAAGAAGATGTCAGAGGTAGATATTGTTAAATCTCTTTTGAAGGCTACTTAAGTTGCATCCGAGAACATTCTCTTACCAAAAATCATCTTAGTTGAACCATTAACCGAGACATCGGGAAGGAACTACATTGCTCCGGAAAAATACCAAGAGAAGGATGTTGAAAAGGAAGATATAGAAGAAGTTCAAGAAGCTGAAAGTATTTAAGAAACAACTAATTTGATTAAGAAGGTGGATGTCTTTCATGAAAAGGAAACCCCATCCGAGAGGTTATCCGTGCGAACTTCTGAAGCATAGTCTTCAAAGATCCAAACTCCCAGGAAGGATGAGGAAGGTGAAGACGAGAAGGGTAAAGATGAATTAAACAAGTTATATATAGAAAAGAACCATAATAATTTCTTCATTCTCCTTGAATACCTTAAGGCATGAGCTAAAAAATAGAAAATTGATTAAGATAAGTTTGTAATGTTGTCTAGAAGTGAGCAAGAATCTCTAGATGACGAATCTATTCTGAAAACCAACAAGGGGAAACAAGTGGTTGTAGAAACCCCAAAAAAAAGAAATTATAAAGAAGAAGGAAGCTGGTGGAACATCTAAGAGGAAGCTAGTAGAGATAGAAGAAGAACCTTCCCTTAGTCTAGTGACAGACTCAAAGTCATCAGCTTTAGGACATGATTTTGTCATTTAGTCCCTGAAAATGATAGTGGTCACCATTTCGTTATTTCCATCAATTGAATACAGATGCCAGATGCTCCATTATAGAATGAATCAGAAATAATACTCTGTATCCATAGTGATGGATAGGTGTGTAAAGGTTGTTACTAAACACAAGAATTTTCTTATCAACTATGAAGCTCACAGAACATCTTGCACGAAAATGACCACCTGGTCGAAGAAGATCATTGTAGATTTGAGGGAGCTTAATAAATTTCAAGAATATTTCAATAAATCTTTTGATACTGTAGAAACCAAAATCAAGGATCTTATGAATAGATTTGATAAAAATATAACTCTTTAGTAAAATTCTCGGATTCAGGATGTTAAAGATCTGAATGGGAAGTTGAATTTTTTCGTTCAATGGTGGAAACAGAAAGGGATCTTCGGAATGAGATTCAAGATAATATAGTGAAGAAAGGTGACTTGATGAAGGCTCAGGCAGAGGCTCTGAAGGCTCAAGATGATAGGATCACAACCTTAGAAAAGCAAGCAGAGGAGGATCACAAAGAAATAATGAAGATGAAAACCATTATGAGGAAGCCGATACCTAAGGAAAAAGAAGAAAAATAACTCCAAATCCGATCTTTTGTTGTATCTATTTTCCTTGTACAAATTCATTCAATCCTAATGAAATTGTGGTTGCTTGTTTTGTTGGGATGTTTATACTAAAATTTCAGGTACTATATTTTTCCATTCCATCAAACTGTTTTTGAAAATCACAAATGAGGAGAAAGGAAAAATACTTCTAAGTAAAGAGGAAATATCCCTAAGGGGGAGTTTGTCTAAGGGGGAGTTTTCCATTACAATGATTTCTATATTCAAATAATAAAATATCATTCCAAAAATATATAATTCGATCCTTAGTGTTCCAAATCATAAGGGGGAGTTAGTCATATTCACCATTGTTCATATAAAGTGAGATAAGTTTTATTTTCAAAGTCTAGAAATTTTTTCTTATGTCCTTATATTATTTTTCATAAGGATGTTTGTGCTTTCCATAAAGGGGGATATTGTTGAGTAAATAATGTTTTCCTTATGAATTTTCCATTCCATCATACTTGGGGGAGATTGTTTAGTCAATAAGGTTTCCTTATGACTAGAAAATTAATTTTTTTTTTTGAAAATCAGAAACACCGTATCTCAAGGAAAAACTCTTTTTACCCTATGTTTTACTTCTATAAGGAAAATTTTCATTCCCCATGGAAATTTATCCTTAACATGTTTTATTGTTCATATCATAATTTTTTCTATGTGTAAAATTCTGATTGAATCCAAAACATCAGAATCCCATAATTACATAGATACGAAGCATTCTATTTTAGGATCCGAATTCTCAGAATTATGGTTACGAACTCTTATGAGTTTCGACTAGGAATTATGAATACAAATTCTGGATATGATCTCTCATAAGTTTTGACTCTGAATTCTAAATATGAATTCTGGTTACTAACTCTCATAAGTTCTGATTCTGAATTCAGAATCACAATTCTGTATACGAACCCTTCAGAGTTCTAACCCCGAATTCTGAATACAAATCCTGGGTTCAAACTTTCTGAGTCTTGACTCCGAATTCTGAATACGAATTATAGTTGCAAACGTTCTAAGTTCTGACTCTGAGTTCTCTAAATATAGAATTCGAACTCTTATGAGTTCTGACTCCAAATTCTCATGAACTTGAACTCTGAAATTTTTGAGTTCTGGTTCCGAATTCTCATGAATCTAGATTCTGAATTTCCATGAAATTCAGACTCTAGAATTCTATATATTTCAGGTTCTAAATTTCTAGAAAAAAGAATCTGAATATCTATGTATTATAGACTCCAGATTCAATTTTGGTTAGACTCCGAACAATAATTTTCTTACATTCTTGATATTCATGATCTTTTATTGTATCCTTATTTTTTTGATGTCACTTGTTTTGTTATAAAATGATGTCATGCTTTCAGTTACTCACAAACCTTTGTTTGAGTGACACGTGTACAGGTTTCTCTGAAATTCATGGAAAAATATGACTGTTGGAGGAGAGAGATGACCTTTGAAGCTATGCCTATAAATAAGATCTCATTTGAAAGAGCTCATAAATTTGATGAGAAAGTTGATCTATCTAGATATTACATGCTTTTGAAGTGATTTCTAGAGAGAGATAATTTATTGCTTAGTGCATACTAAACTACTTGTTCAGATTTTCTTTGTGCGACTCTGATTGTTGTTGTGTAGAATCAAGGGCTTCTGGGGATTGGAAGACAGTGGTGCCGACTACCATGAAGTTGAGGGCTTCATTTCTGAAGAAGACAGAGGTCCCGACTATCTTGAAGTTGAGGTCTTGCGGGGATAGTATTCTAGATTCCGATCTTCGTATCCAGGGCTTACCCTGGTGTGGGTAAGACATAATTTGTTGAAAGTATAAATAAAGGGAACATTATCCAAGGTTGTTGGATACCCTTCTCTTTGGGTTAAATGACTTACTACATGTTAATTGTTTTGTTTCAAGTTTTCCGCTACATTTGTATTGTTGAAGAAAGTATAACTATCTAAAACTTCCTTATACTTGTACTTAGATTTAGTTAGATTCTATATGTTTTAAGGTAGAATCTTCATCTTTGTAAACATTAATTAAGTTTCATTTATAGAATCACTTTTCCTGAATTGATATTTCGAAATCATATTTCCTGAATCAAGCAAGTGATTAGAACTTAGAGGTTTTGTGAATTATCTTGTATAACCTTGTTAAACATAACCATTTGTAAAAGTTCCAAAGGAATTTTTAAAATTATACAATTCACCCCCCTCTTGTATTTGAGCATCTCATATTTACGTATTTTATCCTACAAAACTAATATATATGTTAAATATAAATAATAAAATAAAAATCCTATTTATCATGATAATCAATTTTAATTTAATTTAATTTAATGATAAACCCCTACTTTAACATTAATTGCGGTACTTATTTTTTAATTATAAAGGGTAATAATTTTACATATAAAGTGATAATTGAATCTTAAATTGAATTGTTAATAATTATTATACTATATAAAAGTAACCTTATAATATTTAAATATTTATATGATTTTTTAATTACTTAATAAAATATTATTTTTTATAATATATTATTAATTTCATTTTCACATTATTCAATTAATTTTTCTTTAATTTCATAAGGAAAATGATATAATTCAAAGATAAAAATTTAAAACATCCATAATTTATTAAAATTAACTGATATTTTTTATGGAAATATTTTATTAAAATTATATTACATGTAATTTTTCACAAATAATTTATTTTATTTTCTATTTAATTAAATAATTTATACATAAGTGTTTGATTCACATTTAAATTAATTATTTCATCACTAAAAATTAGAAATAAATTAACATGATAAATAAATATTATTTTATGTAAATGTTAATTATTATAGTTTAATATATATCCTTTTTAGCACTACGTGAACACTTAATATATTTTTAAATGTAAGAGAGGGAAATATTGTCATTTACTTAAATAATTATAAAGGTCATAATTATGCACATACGGCTCGAAAATAGAAACTTTTATAGATTTATATGATATAGGGTATAAATATATACTGAAAATATAAATTAGGATAACTTTTTAGCCTATTATAACCCTTATAACATTTGTTTAACCCCCTATAAACCTTTTTTACTCTTAACTGTGGAAATATATTTTTCCCTTATCATTATTCATTATGACCAAAAAATACGTCGAAAATATTATATAATATTATATATTTCTTTTAAATATATATTTTTTCAATATTTAATTTCTATAAATTTTCATAATTTCATTTAATATTAAATACAGAAGTTAGGCGATATGCAATTTTCAAAAAAAAAGTGTTTTTAAGGAAAAATGATTTTACATTAAATCAACGACTTTTAATTTTCATTTTATGAATTTAAATTTATATATATATAATCAATTATTTTTAGTAAATTAACTTCTCATTAGAGGATATTTTAATTACTTAATAAGAAAAATCATTATGCACTAAAAAATATTTTTATGAAAACTTCATTTATAAGCATAAAAATAAATCTATAAAAATATTTAAAATTTCTCATTCAAATGAAATTAATTAAATTATCCAAAATAAAAATTTAAATTTTGTTTTTAAGGAAAATTAAAATATACATTTATACATGATTTACTTAAAAAAAATTGGCATTTTTAAAAAATCGATAATTTTTACTATTCACTGAAAAAACAATCACTTCTAGAAAAATCCCAAAATTTCACCCATTGTTATTTTTGGTAAACATATTTCAAAAATTATATTTATAGTATAAAATTATATTTCATAATTTCCTAGAAATTAATTATAATATTTTTCATACATAGCAATAAAACCCATTTATAATGAAAATATATTTTTGATGAATTAAATTACATTCCTAAAATCTGAGTGATTATTTTGTAAGACTTTATTAATACATTGATATTGAGTAGGAACTATTTATACATTTCATAATTTAGTCAATAATATTCATACTTTATAATTTAATTTCTTATTTATAATGGAAACATATAATTAATAATAATTTTCTGTTTGTTTAGGCTCGGTAT
This sequence comes from Viscum album, assembly GCA_963277665.1. NCBI lineage: Eukaryota > Viridiplantae > Streptophyta > Magnoliopsida > Santalales > Viscaceae > Viscum > Viscum album. Next base: position 178,254,517 of record OY728164.1, read on the forward strand.
TTCGGGTCATTTATTATGTTGAGAATAGTTTTTTTAAAACAATTTGGGAGTTGAACTATCACTACATAAATAAATTACTTACTCACAGTTTGATCTTGACCTTGTTAATAAATTTTTTCCAAATGAAAATACAATTGTTTAAAACCCACCTCATATAAAGGGTTAATAAAACATCCATATGATAAGAGAGAAATTGACGTATCAAGGTTATTTAGAAGAATACATAATTATTTTTCCATGTAGGAAAAAGTTAATGGTAAGTAAAAACATAGTTCTGAAGTTGAAAACTAACACATAATAAAAAATAGAGGTTGATAAAGAATGTGGTTAGAAGAAAGATAACAACCATAGAGCCATAAATATGTGATGGGTGAAAAGATTATTAATTTATCAATAATGAAAAAAATTACAACATTTTATTTCATGTTCCTTTCCCTAAAGTTTGGGAATTTTATTACTATCATGACAGTGAATATGAAAAACATACTTACCTAATTTATTTCCATATCATATGAAAAATTCCACAATTTCATTATGCATTGATCAATTTAAACATCATTTATAACTCCAAGGAATGGATATCCCAGATGATTTTTAATTCTTCATGACTATAAATAATATTTTTACATATCATAATGTCCCATAAAGTGTGACAAGTATATTTTGTTTCCCCAAATATTTACCAATTCCAAAATGGTTAGAATAAGTTATCTTATATATTACATTACTCACAAAAACACCAATAGTAACACCGGAACATCAACTTAATGTACTCGATAAGTATTTATCATTAAAATCTTTACATAATATGTGATCCCAAAATTGAAATTAAAAAATTTATGGATAAGGTAACTAAATTTACCAAAAACAACGAAACATTAATCCTTTAAAGATCATAAAGTGACTGTTAATGTCACATAACAAATATTAGAATACCTTGACCACCATAAAACATTATTGGAATGACAACTTTTTAAAAAAATGATCTATATACTCATTCTGTAAATAAATTCATAGAAAATAAAATATACAACATGAATCCTAAAATGCAGTAAACTCCATCATATTTTACTTTTTAATCGAATCACTAATTATTTTCATGTTCACCTGTACTATCAAATTTACTTTTCCAATGTAAATAATCTCTTTATCACAACTAAATATTATTCCTTCAACATAAAAACATATCATGGGTTATTATTCCTCTGATAACATGCTTTAAATAATGTATCATCATACCATTAAATTAATTTTCTAGGTCATCAGTATCATTAAACATGTATTATCAAATCATTAAATAAAAACTACTGCTAAAAAATACCTAGATGATTTGTGGTTATTATAACTAAAATATCATTGATATAACACTTATAAAACATAATTGTAAAATCATAGTACATAAAAACAATAATTATTTTACATATAAAATTGGAATAGAATATATCCTTCCTTTTTTAGTAGTTAACACTTGGATTTGAGCATTAACTCGGTTAATGTACATGTTATCCACACATAAGATATTCAGCTCCTTCGAAATTAATTGATTATTTCCTTGATTTATACACATAAAATAAATTTATATTCATTTTACAATTTATTTTAAGTGTCCCCATCATTATTTATGATATAAAAGAAATTGAACCGTATATCCTTTACGTTAATTACTATACAGTATATCATAAAATTTAAACATCCGCTTATTTTTTTGGTTTAAAATCTCATAAAATTTTACATTGTTAATAATATATTATGATAGTGATCAGTAATATTAAAAATATATTTCTCTCTAGTAATCATCCAATTTAGTTTTTTGTAATCACTTTATTTTCTATCATATTTAGTATTAACACAAATCCACATAGTTCTAGTAATTCACTAAAACCAATAGCATAGTATGAGCCACAATAACCATAGTTTATGACCACATAATCATAAAAAATAAATTATTATATGTGTAAATAATAATATATTCATTTAATATTATGAAACATTTTATTATCCTAGGTTATTCATGGTCATACATGATTTAAATCTTTCATGATTGTTCATATAGATTTTGGGATTTTTTTTTAAATTTACTTTGAGGAGTTCCAAACTAGGTGTGTGGAAATGATCAATATCATGCCCTAGATGATGATAATTTAAAATCATAATGAACTATTTTTTTAGTTATTACACCTAGGTACAAATAATCTTGAGACAAAACCCCTTATATATGCCTATAGGGATGTAATTTTTTATAAACCACTCAATATATCATTCACCAATATTCGAGGGATTTTTCCATTACCTTGATTTAACCCAAAGATTCTCAAAAATACTAGCTCGATTGAGTTTCTAAAGGTTAATTAATCATTTATCTGATAACAATTTCATTAAAACACACATTTCATACATATATAACACAACTTCATAGCTAAATATTAATTATATAAGATGAAAATCCACACTAGAATTGTATAGGTCCAGTATGTTTGGGAACATAGATACATAAACCATTGTTTCATAATTGAAACAAATCATATATGAAAAATTTCAATATAAAATGAACCATTATTAGATATATCATGCATAATAGATTTCTTAATAACATAGGGAAAATAAACATAGGAAATGCTAAACTCAATTACTCTTTAGGGGTAAAATAGAGAGATATCAATATAACATGAGAATAATGATATGTTAACATGAGAATAAAATTTGAAAACCACACCCTGAATATCATGGATAATAATCTTGATTCATATAATAAATCATATAAGGTAATATGTCATGAATAACTCTGTAATCAAATATCATAATCCATGAGATCATAACATTGGCATAACACATTGATTTCTGGCATAAGTGTAGAAAATATTTTCCTTGTCAATCATGAATCGTTTCCAAGACTACCATAATGGAATAAATTGACTCGCAAAACAATCATAGTAGTAATGGTTCAATCCAAAGACAATCATATTGGATAAATTCCTATATTGAATTGTTCTCACTCCACATTCAATTCCTATTTATCTCACAAGATATACATATTTACCTAATGAATTATAGGAATATATAATTCCAGTCTCACTAATCCCAAATTGAAAATAATAAATATGTTTTCCAAAAGAATATAAAACATTCAACATATACGAAACAATGAAATTTAATGTGTTTAATAATAATTTCATCATGTCATCAATCTTAGAAATGAAATGGGTTTTATAATTATTTCATCAATTCAACACATCATAACTTGTGGAAAATGAATGGGTTTCAATAATATCATATCAACATAATAATAAAACATTAATAGAAAAGATATATATGATATCAATAGATCATATCCACAGTAAATCATAAGAAACATCTGAGTTTTTGGTTGTTAATGAATATAAATACATTAAAAATATCATCAAAACATTCTTGTGGAAAATAATTTTTTCTTTTTGAAACAAGATCATTAAAATTTATTTTTTTTAAATATTAAATAAAATATTTTCTCATAAAATAATATTGTAAAAATGTATCATAAGATTTGTATCATTTACCAATCATGATGTAGGTAATTTTCTAATAAATCGTATTAGTTAAAAGATAATGTCCGTTCACTCTTATATAAAAATATTCAAAAAGTACAAAGTTCAGAAAACAATTATATGATTTATATTATACCATATTGAAAAGAAAATATTGGGTAAAAAATTCATTAAACAATATTATTTGTATATGAAAAAATTATTTATTTTTTTAGAAAACATGTAAATTAATGTTAAAGAGTTTTCAATCGAAGAGAGTAATAAAGTAAATTTTTCATTAAAGATATTATTTTAGATTATTGAATAAGTAAAGAGAGTAAGATGAAATGAAAAAACATAATTTCATAAAATAAACATAGTATAAAAAAATTATTATTTTCATTGTAGATAGATAAAAACATATCATTATAGGAATCATAATTATAATCAATGTCGAAAAACAATGAGATTGTATCATTAAACACTTGCCACTTTAGTAAAATTTTAATCGTAAGGAACATGAAAGAATGAAAAATATATGGTTTTTTATATCAAATAATTTTCATGATATTAATCTTAAAATACATTCAAGGTATTTACATACACCACAGAAAACAAATAAGTGGCGAATATGAAATGTTTCCCACAAAAATATATGTTATTGAAAAACACTTTAACTTAGGTCCAACATGATTTGTATATGTTTGAAACTAATATATAAAAAATTTAGGTATAAAAAAATAATTTATAAAAGCATAATGATATGTATAGTACAATATATTATTCACTTATAACCTTTTATCACAAGTTTATTAAATTGTTTTGTTAAAATCATTGTTTTATGTAACAACTGCATTATTTTCCATTTATGTTTGGTTTGGTATTTTTTGTACTTCTACATTGATTTTGGTTTAATAATATAATAAATATTATTAATGAAATAAATATAATATATATTCATTTTATACTTATTTATATTCATCTATAATGTTTAGATATATAAAAATGAAATACACCATTCATGGAGATAGTAGAACATACATACAAAACAATAAAGTTTCTATTTACAAGACTGATGAAAAAAAGAAAGTTAGATATTAAATAAATTTTAAATAATAATTTATATTTAATATATATAATATTTATTTATTAATTATATCCTTATTACCATCCATGTCATCATAAAATTTAAAAAGTATCACATATCATCATGGAGGCAGTAGTCTACTTACAAGAACGAGCAACATTAATATTTTACAAAGGATAGAAAGGTATGAAGGTAGATATAATAATATTATCAAATAATTATAATTATTTCAAATACAAATATATGTATATATATTAAATAGTTAATTATGTCCATCCATGATAGTAGCTGGTTGAAAATAAATTACATTGATTTGTCAGGCAGTTATCAACAGTACACATGATCAAAAATTTGGTTTTAAATTTTATGGAAGATGATATATATATAGATTTTGACTTTAATATAATAAAATATAATTATATTATAATACTAGTGTTTTTATGTCAACATATTTTAAGAATGTATTCATGAGTTGGAAGAATAAATAAAACTGAAATGATCGATTAAGAATGATACCACTTTATTGGACAACCTATTTAGTTTTGCACAAAAACAATCCATATAATGGTTTTATGGTAAAAAATGACTCTTGGTAATGGGGGGGGGGATTTGATTAAGGTGTTTTGGAAGGTATTTTATTACCAAAAAATCCTTTTATGCATGAAAAAAAGATCATTGGGGGTTCCCATTTATAGGTGAGACAGAGTGATATTATTTGTAAATACGTAAAACTATTCAATAATGAAATGTAATTATCAAAAAAAGTTGAATTAAAATTGATATATAATGGAGTGTATATAATATAAGGTCCTAAGACAACTATACAACTAAAAAACATATTTTAATCATATTATTCCTTTAATATCTACGGTTAAATAATTTAACCATTTTAGTTTTCACCAGTGTAACTAATATTTTTAACTATGTAATTTATACATAATGAATTAAAATAATATGATACTTGTAATGCCCCAACCATAGTTACCCAGATTCGGTGCATTATTACGTAACATCTTCATGATCACTAAATATCAAGTCTCGAAACACCGATTAGTTTAGTAGCCTTGGAAACACTAGATACATTCATAAATGTTACATTACATCATAAAGTGAAAAATTACAATAACATGGTCTCCATAGTCCACACTCATATCCCCTTAAGACTATCCCTGCAGTTCAGTCATAAAATATTTCTTCACATCCAGGGAAAAATAAAACAAAGAAAGGGGTGATCTCAGATGCTCAGTAAGGATAAAAATATAGCAGAAACATAAATAAATAAACATAAACAGTTAAGGCAATGTACAAGTAAAGAAAAAGCCTTTTAATCTTGAACATTAGCATATTATGGATAAAATGAAATGAAATAATTTCATTTACTTATTCGCATGGATATTCTACTAGTCGAATAATCACATGAAATATCAATAACCACTTTCATAATGTTGGAATGCATAATGAAAGACTATCATAACCACATAGTCAAGGCCTTGTGCCAAGACTACAAATATAATTTTTTCAAGGCCTTATGCCATGACACAAGTTTTTCTCATCAGACCTATCGATGCATGGAGGAACTATAGCAGGCTCTACCCATCACTTATTAAGTCCAATTCATTCCTCATATAAATAGGTTGAAACATATCATAAACCATAACATAATCATTTCACATAAAACATGCATAAAGGAAACATAAAATTTCCAAATTTAAATAAAAATATATCAATACAACACATTGATATAATAAAAACATTATCAAAACCATTTTAAATACGAAAAAAAAGAAAATTAAAACTTCGTATTTATTTTTCATTTAAAAAATGTTATGGCTTGTAGAGGAAGCCGAAACTCAAATAAAGGTCACGGTGGCAGAGAAGTCATTGTCGCCGCATACGTACGAAAAAAAACACTTCATTTTGTTATTTAATAAAACTCTTTTAAAAAAAATTACCTTGGAATAAAAGTAAAATTAAAAGGGGTTTATACACCGTATAAAAGAAAGTTGTGTATAAAACGAAATATGCCTCAATGAAAGGAGATTCAGACGAAGTCCCTTACCTCATGTCTGACTTGACTCGATCATTCTTTAACCTCTTGAATAATAAACTAGAGTTAATTTATACTATCTTGACAGAATTTTTCAAGTTAATTATTCCTTTTATATCACTTATTACCATGTTAGGAACATTATGTAATTATTTATGTTAATAACGGTCGTTTTGTCGATCTTTGGTACTTGAGTCAAAAATAAACATCTTATAATTACAAGTTGTTCATGTGGTAAAATATACATTATATGCAGAATTTTATTCTTGATGTAGATATCATATATATCATATATATCCATTATATACATTCATTTATAATATTACATAACATTTAGAGGTATGAAATGAAATGCACCGTTCATAGAGACGGTAAGCCGTACGTACGCATGAACGCTAATTTAATTTCAATTTCATATTTAATGGAATTAAATCATAATTATATTAAGGTATATTATAATTCCAGTATAATATCCTATATAATATCATTTAATCCATCATTTATATGTCCCACATATGTCATTAACGATTCAAATCACTTTGAGGGGGTGGTAGTCCGCACTTCCTAAAATAAAATTATCGTGTTTACCCACAATGGAAATCCTAAAGGTATGCCATAATGAAAAATATAGAAGAATAAGGAAAACATAAACATATTATATATCACATATAAAAATATTGAAATTTTAATGTCCATCATGAGAGGTGTTAAAAGAAGATTGAACAATCATCGTTTCGTGAGGCAGTAATTCGCCACCCACAGAAACAGTATGTTATTTAACCATTAGATGAAGGTGTGTGTAAGTTTAAATCAAATAATTCTCATAAAAACATCCTATTATATTGAATTTACTGGTGTTGTTTCAAAATAAAGAAATAAAAAGAGTTTATGGGGTTGGATAAGCAAAATAAAACAAAAGAACATAAGAGAAGACATTACCTTAAAATCGGGTAACTCTTTTTTATTTGAGCCAAAGGCTTCCTTGTGAAGACTTCTGACCAATGTTAGGCTTATAGAAGTAATATAGAGAAGATGATAGAGTATTTGGGTAGATTTTGGCCATGCTAAATTTCGTTGACAGTTTAAATAAGGTGGTAGAGGTGGGGGCATTTTATAATAGGAGAGGAGGGGAACTCTTGGAAAGTCTTGAAATGTTACATTATTATATAATGATTTTTGGATTTTAAAGGTCACAAAATTATAGATTTATAGGATAATGTGACAAGGGTTCGAAATATATTGATCAAATATGGCTTTTAAAAGTTTATGTCTTAAATTTTACATTATCTTTTCTTTTTATTTAAATTGTTAATTAATGAGGTAATCGATGCATCATCATGATGTCATAAAAAGATTATTTTATTTAATGTCTAAAAATTATAAAAAAATATCATGATGTAGGAAATATTTTTATCTTTCCAATGACTATTTATAGTCCAATAGATCATTTACACAGACAAAAATAAAATTGTTTTACTTGGGTGATACATACTTTGGTTATAATTTCCCTTTAAAAAATAATATAATAAAATATCACTATCACCCAAAAGTGATTCCATGGGGTCCCAATGTTTGGCACAAGGCATACCATGGTCAGCCATGACAAAAGAATAGCATTAGGAAACATGTTGTGCTCATTTGTTATTATTATGATATTATTTTATTACCCTTAACTACACAATTGTTAATTAATCACGATAATTAAAGATAATTACCGTCGTTACTATTCATAATGTCAAAAAAAAGTGTCTTAATTACTTAATTCAGAACTTTTGAGTCCAAATATGGAATCCATTTTACGAAATTCCAAAAACAGAAATTGTAGTAATTAATTTAAAACTTATTCCCGCTGTCAAAACAAATAGTGTGTTTTTAAGAAATAATATCTATCAAAAGGTTAACAATTGTTTATGTCCAATATCAAAGTGAAATTATTTATAATGATCACCATTGGATAAAATGGTAAATTTATATTATAATTATACATTAAAACCACTAAATATTAAAATTTATCACCATAAATTATTTATATTAAAAATGTTTTATTATGTATTTTTCACTATTCATCGAAAATGGGAAGTTCTCATAAAAATACCAAAAATTCAACATAGGCTAATTTCGATATTTCAAATCCAAAAATGAAGTCCATTTTGAAATATAAAATTTATATAATTTCAAAAAGTGGATCTTACTATTCATAACGGCTACTTTGATTGGTTGTGGTGTGTTAGAACTTGAGGTTGCATACAACACACACTTCTATATTATTCATAGATAAGTGTACCATGGAAGCTTGAGGTGTTAAATTCTCCCCTCATTCAAATAATTTCATCCTCGAAATTTCTAGAATATTACTACATAAAAAGACATGGGTGGTTCTTCATCATGAGTTCCTCGGGTTCCCATGTTGCCTCTTCCATCTTATGGTTCCTCCATAGAACTTTTACCTGAAGAGTCGTCTAGTTTCTCAGCACTTGTTCTCTCGTATCCATAATCCTGACAGGCTCTTCACAATAAGACAGAATGGGTTCCAGTTCTAATTCCTCATAGGGGAGTACATGCGTTGGGTTATGCATGTATTTTCTCAACAGTGATATGTGGAACTCATCGTGAACTTTAGAGATACTTGGAGGAATTTCCAAATGGTAAGCAACAACCCTAATTAGTTCTAGAATTTTAAATGGTATGATGTACATGGGGCTTAATTTTCCTTTCTTACCATGTTGTATAACACCCTTCCATGGAGATACATTCAAGAAAACATGATCACCGACCTGATGTTCCAAATACTTCCTTCGATTATCGCCATATCTCTTCTTCCTACTTTTGGCTGCTTTGATGTGGTTTTGGATTACCTTCACTGTTTCCATCATTTCTTCAACATGTTTGGGGCCTATGAGTTTTCTTTCACCAACATCATCCCAACAGGTTGGTCTGTTGCATCTCTTTCCATATAACGCTTCATATGGTGCCATATGTGTAATAACATGAGATTTTATAAGATATATTATTTTTCATTTCAATAATATCTTCTGTTGTATGCTACACCAAGATTACCTTGCACTATTCACAACACCGTATTAGCTTGCAGTATACACAACACTATTCTTGGATCGTGTTACACACAATTTTGATAACAGTTATTTTACGAAACATTGAGTATATATATATATAATCAATGTATAAATGAAATATGGTTGGATTCTGTTGCACAAAACAATGAATTATTCTTTCCCAACACGCAACCCTGACTTGGCTTGCATTACACGCAATCACGACCTTCCTCGATAGCATGTGTTGTACGCAATACCGGGTTTTACTAAACAATGATATATTATTATAATATTATTGTGAACTAGCTGTTATGAATAGTATTAACAAAATTTTGAATTTTATAACATTATTATTCATCTTACACATTTTCTAGAACATGGTATAAGAACAAAATAAATTTTTCGGGTAAAATAAGTATTTTTCAAAAAATGTAGTTTTTCCGCCTTTTGATGGAGTACCCACTTTGAATCTAGTTTTTGACATGTTTATAAGTAAAATTTGACAAAATAAAATTCTTCATTGGAATAATGAAATAAAAATTTACTTTGGATAAATTTTTCATATTATTCTGGTAACTTTCATATTTTGATGAATAGTAAAAACACGATATATTTTATTTAAAAACAACTTTTTTCATCGCCATAATTTATATGGTTAAATTATAATATTTAATGGTTTTAAAGTATAAATAGAATATATTTTTACCATTTAATACAATGTACATAATTAGCATTGATTTTACCTTGAATTCGTAGATTAAATTGTTTCAATCTTTTGCAATGTTTTAAAAAAAACCCGTTTTCTTTCGACAACGAGATTAATTTTAAATTAATTACTGCAACTTATGTGTTTTGAATTTTGAAAAATGGATTCCATATTTGGAATTATTGGGTCCAAATTATGTTAATATGCTACTTTTTATTTTTGGAAATTATGAATAGTAACTACGATAAATTTTATTTACCATAGTTAAAGGTAAATCGGGTAATTTAGGGTAAATATAATATTATAAAATTACCCTAACACATGCCAAAATACTATTGGATGGCTAAAAGTAGACCCATATCACCTAAGGGTCAGATTAGATTCATTTTATGGACTTTTGACCATGAAAATAATTTAATTATTATTAAAACCAAAGAAAGTGACAACATGTCACTCTCTTAAATCTTATAAGTATAATAATATTAATTTAGTGATAAACATTATAAAAAATCGAAAATTAATAGTCTCCAGAAATATAATAAAATTATATACATCATGATAATTTATTGTGAATTTTTAGGGACTAAATAATTATCATTAATGGTGATACAATAATGATAAAGAAATTATTTATTAAGTGAAAAATCAGTAATATAGTTTTTATTCAAATAATAATACCCATTAAAAGGCCCAAAAACTTGAAAAAAACTTATTGGTAGTGTGTATCTACACCTTAATCATCCAATGACCTAATATATAACCGTTTGGAGCCTTATAAAATTGATTATGACACTTATATTATTTTATTTTAAATGATTCCAAAGTTGTCACCTTCATAATTTAATAAATAAAACAATTTAAATATTGTAATTTTAAGATTAGAAATTCGATTAAAAGTATTATTGTGAAAGGTAATATATTTATCTTCATCATAGGATTTTATTTTTAATTGTTATTCAAAAAAATAAGTATATTAAATAATTATACAAAAATGTTGTAGTAATTATTTTTTAAGAGATAAACCAAATAAACGGTTTTAAAAATATTAAAATAAATATTATATGAACTACTTAATGTGATCCACAAATTTTATTGATACATATGACTTTTATTAATTTATTAAGGCTTTTAGTTTGAACATATATTCTATATATATTTTATTTAAATTCAAATAAATGAATAGTGTCAAAATTGACACTATTGTTATTTTATAAAAATAACATATTATAAAATTGTTCAAAAATCAAAAAAATATTAAAAAATTATAAATTTAATTTTATCTGGTGTATAATGTTACAAAGTAACCAATTATGGAAAATTCACAACAAATAAGTAATTATTTGTTATAATTTAAAATTTAGAATTTTATTACCACAAATAAACATAAATAGATTAAATAAGGATAAATAAAAATGATAAGGTTTAAAATAAGATACAAACATGTCTAAATTTGATTGGTTGATGATATTACAACCGTAGCACATCTAATATTTGAATATGAGTCATTTTTGGATGTTTTTATGTGGGGTTAGATTTATTATAAATTAATATTTTTAAGAATTCCAAAGGTGCCCCTCTCCTCCCTTTTAAAAGGGAACCTCCTCCCTCTCTTCCACACACCACTTTTAGCCTTCAAGCTCGGCCAACCCATGCCCAATTATCTTCTCCACATCCCTGGAAACATCCTAGTGGTCCTGGTATTCTTCAAAGGCCAATTTTAGTGCCCTATGAGGAGGTCTCAAAGAGGCGCTTTAAAGAAGAGGTAATGTTCGTTACCGATTCTTTCAACTTTATATCTTCTTCTACTTATTATTCATTAGTTGTTTCATTATGAAGTAATAACATCAGTATAACTCATATACTGATATGTTATTATAAGTATGAAACAACCCTATTTCACAATCTATCCATCCTATGGAAAATGAAATCACCGCGCGTGCGTACGTACGGAATATCGTCTCCACGCCGTGGTGAAATCTGTTTTTCCACCAACACCTTACATGGATGGGTACAATGGTGTAAAGAATAACTATATATGGTTATTATAACATCATACTGATTCTGATATATTATACCATCCACTCCAATTCAATTCAATAATTATGGGAACGATATCATCGCTCGTGCGTACGTACGGACTACCGTCTCCATGACGCGATGAGATTTATTCTCCATGTTAACCATACATGAATGATCATAAAGTTTATTTAATGAATAATAATGAAATATATGAAGTAATAATGCTAATGTATTTATGTATATATATATATGTATTTCATCTAATTAATTCCATTCAACTCAATAAGGAAACAAAAACAGCGTTCATGCGTACGTACGACCTACCGTCTCCATGAACGATGTATTTCTTTCCATTTATAGATCTATTATATATATGTATATTATGAATATATATTATATATAAATCATGTTTTATATTCTTGAATTAAGTAATCATGACCTAAGTAATCATATGAATAATTACATGTCAAAACACGGATGACAAATGAAACGATTTTACCCAAAACACTCTTTAACATTGAATTTACAAAAGAAAGGGTAATATAACATCATAATTAAGACATATATGACATAATAACAATTAATATGATTATGTAATAAGTCAATGACATTATTTAAATCATTATACAAGAGTTTCAGATACATACAATGCATATCAGACAAAAGGTAAGGGATACTTTTGCAAATCTCATTTTTATCCGAGATTGCTTATTCGTAAGTATTTACTAGGGTTATTGAAATCGTCCATGTACATGTTTTATAAAAGTTTTTTAATGTATGTTTAAAGTCCTTTTTAACCATTTTTTATTTTACCCAATGGTATGGACGGAATCTTTCTTTTATTTACCCTACAAGGTACTTTTTGATTTTTCCGACAAAAGTACGAGAAGAATGTTTTTTAAGGTATACGACATGAAAAGATTTTTACGATTTTATAAAGCATTATTTTCATGAAGCTTCCTCCAAAATATTTCATGAATATTTTCAACAAAATCCCTTTATTTTAAAATTGCATGACATTTTGTGAAAAGAAAATGATTTTTAAGAAAAAAAGATATTTTCCTCATGAATTCATTTCAAGTGTTTTATCAAAACCATTTTCGTCTAAGATGATATTATTTCATATGTGTATGTTTCAAGTATCATGTCTCTATGATTTAGATGGTTTAACCTTTCTTATTATGAAATGATATCCATTTATTTTATATGGATTATGTGATGATGAGATGATGTTTATGAAACCCATTTTATTTATTTGGTTATGTATTTTTATTTTGTGGCAAAAGTAAGAATGATTTCATTATGAGATGGGTGGGACCTATATCTCTCTCCAATGAATTGGGTATAGATTTATATCTCATGAGATTGACATGGCAGGAACGGTAAGTTAAACTGGTTCATTAATACAGGACTGGAACGAGGAGTGAACTCGATTCAGAAAGGGACTTTGTCCACTAAGATGGTATTGGCAGCAATGCCTTGGCTACTATGGAAATCATATCATGTGCTTAATGGATTCCAAAATTACATGTTTTATTCCAATTATATTTTACCATTCTTAATGTTTCTTTATGAATTATGCCTTACGTACTTCCATGTTTTATGTCGTTGCTGAAGCTTTTGATGTTTAAACATTATGTTCATGTTTTTAAGTTCAAATGTATATGGTATGTTTTATTTTATCCATGCTTACCCTTACTGAGCATTTGAGCTCACCCTTTTTATGTTATCTTTTCCCCAGGATATAAATAAAGGATTTAGGTATGAAAACAATGGGGAAGATCATTATGGGAGATGTTGAAGATCTTTCACCATGATTAGAAGATTACGTTCCAATTTTCCAAAGACAATAAACTATTACGGTCCTTGTGTGTCTGTTTTTGTTATGTACTAAGTATTCCGAAAAAGTAATGTAATATCTATGTACGTCAAGCTTCGGGTCTCTACAATATGAATACTAGAATGAAAGCTATTGTTCTAGGAAAATTCTAACAGAGGTAAATATTGATCCCACATACCCTGAAAGTCAAGTGAGCATGATCTAAACATATCTTCTAAGGTTTGAATACTCTGTTCTGATTGTCCATCTGTTTGAGAGTGGTAAGAAGTGCTCAAACGAAGTTCAGTGTCCAAGGATTTCTGAAGACTTTTCTAGAATCTTGATGTAAAACAGCGATCAAAATCTGAAACAATCGATAAGGGTACTCCATGAAGTCTTACAACTTCATTAATATATAGTCTTGTTAAACATTCAAGTGGTAAATCTTATCTTATAGTAAGAAAATGTGCTGACTTGGTAAGACGATCAACAATGACTCATATTGCATCATTTCTTCTAGGAGTCTTTGGTAGTCCCATGACAAAGTCCATCGTAATATTATCCCATTTCCACTTATGTAACAGCCCGAGATTTTATGAAAAAAATATTCTTTTCAATTTTATTAATGTCTTGTTTTGTACGCTACTCCAAAAGGAGCTTGAACAACACACATCCTTGACTTGCCTTGCATTACACGCAATCGTGACCTTCCTCGATAGCGTGTGTAGTACGCAATACCGAGTTTCACTAAACAACGATATGCTATTAAAATATTATTATAACTAGCAGTTATGAATAGTAATAACCGCCTTTTAAAATTTTAGAAATTTTAGCTCTCAAAATGGACTTTATTTTTGGATTCGGAGTATCAAATTTAGCCTAAGGTGAAATTTTGGTGATTTTCGGATAACTTTCATATTTTGATGAATAGTGAAAATTACTAAATTTTAGTTAAAAACAACTTTTTCAATCGAAATAATTAATATTGATAAATTATTAATTTGAGTGGTTTTAGAGTATATTTAGAATATATTTTTACAATTTAATACAATGTTGGTCATTGGATATAATTTCACATTTAAACTAGACATAAACAAGTGTCAATCTTTTGATAGATATTGTTTCTTAAAAACACGCTCTTTGTTTTAACATCGGGATTTAATTATAAAATTAATTAATGCAACTTCTATGATATGAATTTGGTAAAATAGACTTCATTTTTGAATTCGGAATATGAAATATAGCTTAGGATGAAATTTTGGCATTGTTCTGAAAAACATCAATTTTTGATGAATAGTGAAACTACTAAGTGGTAGGTTAAAAACTGAATTTTGCATAAAACTTAATTTTACCACATCTGCGAATGGAATTTCGAAAATCCGACAGACACGGTTAATATCAAGGACTAAAATGTGGTTCAATGAGATGAAAATAATTTTTGTTGAATAGTAACTTTTTACTTTTTTTTACCACGGTTAATAGTAAATAGGGTAACTAAGGGTAAACATGATATTACTATTACCATAACACATGTCCTAATTCTATTGGATAAGTGTAATTCGGCCAAAAACAACCTTATGAATATAATATGACCATTTAGGCCCACTTGGATTAGATTAGGACATTTATTATTATTTAATTCAAAGAAGAGTTAAAAGAGTTAAAATCAAAGTTTATTTACTAAAACATTTTTAATATGAGGTTATACATAAGATAAATTCGACTATAAATATTCATTAGAAAGCTAAAAAGATTTCCTACATAATGATATTTTATTTATAATTTTTAGACTTTAAATAAATTAATTTATTTTTGACACAACGATGATGCAGTAATTACCCTTTTAAGGAAATATTAACATAATTGATGTTATAAATGCTCAAATGAATGTAATTTAAGACTTTTTATGAATTAAAATAATTTTCTAGGTTACTATGATGTATTAGTGTGGATTTAATCAACTTGGTTCGAACATATAATTCTGTTATGACTTTCAAAAAAATCATATATCAAATAGTGTCAAAATTGACACAAAATAGTTTTTAAATCAAATATTATATTATTAATTGTTATTTTATTCCTAAAAATCTAAGGTTCGGCCAAATGACTTAGATAAGGATATATTTATTAATAATATACAATTTGGGGTTCGTTTGGCATGTTATAGTAAGTTTATTAACCATATAGTGAAAGAAAACAAAAAGACACGGTAAAAGTTAAATTATTTAACTTAGAGTTAAATCTAATTGATAAGGTTAAAATAATAACCTAAACTTGTCTAAATCCTATTGGTTGTTAGGATTTCGACCCATCCCTACTTTATCTTCTAAATAATACCCTTTGGAACCATTATAAACCGATTTTGACTTTAATATAAAATAATATTTTGAGATATTCCTAAGGTGCCCCTCTCCTCCCTTATAAAAGGACACCTCCTCCCCCTCCTCCTCACACCAATTTGAGCACTAAATCTCGGCCAACCCCTGCCAAAATCTCTTCTCCACTTCCCTAGAAACATCCTAGAGGTTCTGGTCTTCCTCAAAGACCAATTTTAGTACCCTAAGAGGAGGTCTCAAAGAGGCGCTTCAAAGAAGAGGTAATTACCGTTACCAATTCTTTCATCTTTATTTCTTCTTCCACTTCTTCTTCTTAGGTTGTTTCATTATGAAGTAATAAAATCAGTATCACTCATATACTGATATGTTATTATAAGTATGAAACAACCCTATTTCACCATCTATCCATCCTACGGAAAAAGAAATCACCGCGCGTGCGTACGTACGGAATACCGTCTCCACGCCGTGGTGTAATCTATTTTCCACCACCACCTTACATGGATGGGTATAATGGTGTAAAGAATAACTATACATAGTTATTACAACATCATATTGATTCTGATATATTGTATAATCCACTCCAATTCAATTCAATATTTATATAAATGATATCATTGCTCGTGCGTACGTATGGACTACCGTCTCCACGACGCGATGAGATTCATTCTCCATGTTAACCATTTAAGAATGATTATAAAGTATATATAAGAAATAATAATGAAATATATGACATTATAAAGCTACTGGATTTATGTGTATATATATATATATATGTATTTCATCTACTTACTTCCATTTCAAGACAATAAGGAAAGTAAAACAACGTTCATGCGTACGTACGGACTACCGTCTCCATGAACGGTGTTTTTCATTTTATTTATCTATCTATTATATATATATACTGAATATATATGATATATAAATCATATTTTATATTCTGGAAGTAAGTAAATCATGATATAAGTAATAATTATGTCAAGAACAACAAGTTAAAACACCTACGATAAATGAAACGATTTTACCCAAAATGCTTCTTTAACATGGAATTTACAAAAGAACGGGTAAAAAATGTCATAAGTGAACCATATATGATATCATAACAATGAATATGATTCTGGAATAAGTCAATAACATGATTTAAATCATTATACAGGAGGTTCGGACACTTACAAAGCAAGTCGGACATAAGGTAAGGGAAATATCACAATCTCATTTTTATCTGAGATTGTTTATTCGTAAGAATTTACTGGGGTGTATTTTATCATCCACATCCATGTTTCCTCAATATGTAATATTATTTCCATCCACCTAAAATTTTTTAAATCCAATTTTACCCTTCGATGAGTTTTTATTAAAGGATATGAAAGGAATCTTTTTTCGTTTTTCGTACGAGGTACTTTTTGACTTTTCCGACAAAAGTACGAAGAATGTTTTTTTTAACTTAAACGGAACGAACGGATTTTTATGGTTTTATAAAGCCTTATTTTCATGAAGCTTCCTCCAAAAGATTTCATGACTATTTTTAATAAAATCTCTTTCTTTTAAAATTGCATGATGTTTTGTGAAAATAAATTGATTTTGAAGAAGAAAGGATATTTTCCTCAAGAATTCATTTCAAGTGTTTTATCAAAATTATTTTCCATCTAAGATAATAATGGGTTCTGTTTCTATCCATATTTTTACATTGATTTGACTATGTTGTGATGAAATTATGTTTATGAATTCTTTTATCTTATATGAATGGTTTTATGATGTCATGTTGTTTAAGAATCCCATTTTTATTACATGGGTTATGAAATGATGTATGATTTATGATTTTGTGGCACACATAAGAATGGTATCATTATGAGATGGGTGGGACCTATATCTCCCTCCAATGCATTGGGTAAAGATTTTATATATCATGAGATAGACAGGGCTGGAATGGTAGGTTATACCGGTTTAGTGAAACAGGACTGAAACGAGGGTTACTCGATTCAGAAAGGGACTTTGTCCACTAAGATAGTCTTGACAATGAGTCTTGACTAACAAGAAATGATTCTCTATGATTATGTTTGAATGCCACAAAATTTCATGTTTTAAGTTATGATTATTGTGATTACATTTCACTGCCATGATTTACCCCATGTTATGAAATTATGATCTCTTTTGCAGGTTATGATTTTCCAAAAGTTATGTGCTTATGTATATGATGTGATTGATATTTCTTTTGTTTACACTTACTGAGCATTTGAGCTCACCCTTTTATGTTTTCTTTTCCACAGGATATAAAGAAAGGTTTTAGGTAAAAAAAAGGGAAGATCTTTATGGGAGATATTGAAGATCTTTCACCTCGATTAGAAGATTACGTTTCGAGTTTCCAAAGACACTAAACTATTACGATCCTTATGTGTGTGTTTTTGTTATGTACTAAGTATTCCACAAAAGTAATGTAAAGTCTATGTACGTCAGGATACGGGTCTCTACAGTTGGTATCAGAGGAAAGTTTTAGTCAACCTTTGGAAAATAGGATGCGAAAACGTTAGTGAGATCCCTAGAGATATTTCTAAGGTATGTCTAGGGATGTCTCTAAGGTTAAGTATACGTATAGGTTATAGTCCTAGAATTGCGCTAACGATCTTCGAATTTAACCTAAGATGTTAGATATTGAGGGTACTACCCCTTTATTATGTTGTTTTCCCTAGCATGATTTTTGCCTCTCATACTATTCTTTTGGGGTTTTAGACGATGGCTGGAACCCGAAGGAACCGTGTTAATGCGGAATGTGATGGGCAATGCAATGATTGTCCCCCTGAGCAACCAAACGATATGGGAGCTGGAATGCAAAATCTTGTAGCCATGCTCATACAACTTTCTCAAGCTATGAATCATGCAGGACTTCCAAACGAGAAAAGGAAGGAGCAATATTCTGTTGAATCCTTCATGAGGCAGCGTCCACCTTCTTTCAGTGGTTCTACTGATCCATTAGTTGCTGAACAATGGATTAGTACTACTGAAAAGATATTTTCAGTTCTTCAATGTTCTGAACATGATAAAGTCATCCTAGAAGTGTATCGTTTGGAAGGAGATGCTGATCAATGGTGGAATCTTTTTAAGAATACGAGGCAAAGGGATGAAATTGATTCTATGGAATGGGACGAGTTCAAGAACTTATTTTTCAATAAGTACTTCCCTCGTATTCTCCGAACAAAGATGGAGAAAGAGTTTCTTGAACTGAAGTAAAGGGATGATGAATCTGTTGGTACCTATGAAGCAAATTTTACAAGACTTTCAAGGTATGCTTCTGGTATTATCATCCAACCTGAAAGTAAAGTTGATC
This sequence comes from Viscum album, assembly GCA_963277665.1. Taxonomy (NCBI): domain Eukaryota; kingdom Viridiplantae; phylum Streptophyta; class Magnoliopsida; order Santalales; family Viscaceae; genus Viscum; species Viscum album. The sequence goes on from OY728164.1 coordinate 178,274,403, forward strand.
GATTTTTCAGTGGCTTAAAACCAAGTCTTCGAAGGGCATTAGCTATAAGAGACTTCAGTAGCTATGAAGAAATTGTGCGTTGTGCTATCAAGGTTGAAATGGAAGTTGGTGTTACATATCCATCTCATGGGTTTGACAAGAAACGAAAGATGGAGTTCAAGGAGAAATCTCAGAATAATGGTGAAAAGAAGATGAATGTTTCCTTATGCACAAAGTGTGGAAAGAAGCATGGTGGAGATTGTCTTAATGGGATTAGAAAATGTTTTAAGTGTGGAAAAGAAGGTCATCGAGCAGCTGAGTGTCGAAGTAATGGAAAAAGGGATTCTAATGAAGTGAATAAATCAAACACTGCAGAGAACATACAACCAACACTTCAATGCTTCAAGTGCAAGGAAATGGGGCATTATGCTAATAAATGCCCTAATCCAAGGGTTAGTGATGATCAACATGAGCAACCACTGAAGGCAAAGGACAAAGGGAAGTCACATGCGATCACTATTGGCAATGTTGAATATGACAACGATGTGGTGGTATGATTAAGTGTTTATGTAATGGGATTCCAAAATAATGTTGTATCATAGAATATTGGAATATTTATGTGTTGGTCTAATGTGGTATTCAAAGTGATTGAGATATTATGCGCATAATGAAGGGAAAACGAGAAAATGAAATGTTTAACAGTATTCATGAGCTCATGATTGATATAAGGACTAAGTTTGAGTATATAGAATTTTGAGGATTTTGGTATGTGAAAAGTGTTAAATTTTAACTGCATTCATGTTTTCACTAAGGTATTCAAGAGAATACACGATTAAGGACTTTGAATGTTGGGAATGTGACCAACAAAACATATCTTATGATATATGGGGATCGACGATAATCGTTTTCACTATATTATGAGAGTGGACTGCAGTATTATGGATAAGCCTAAAGATTAGAATGGATTATGTTGGACATAAGTTAGTATTGTTTTAGGATAGAAGTTTTTTTTCGAAATTATTGATGGGATGTTATATTAATATAGTTTTAGAAAAAGGACAACCTGCAAGACGGGCGACAGCCCATCGCGTCGGACAAGGAAGTGGGAATCGAACCCACAACCGAAGTGCGACTGGCCTTTATCGCCTACCACTGGCCTACAGGAAGTCCCTGTTTAGTAGAAACTTGTTTTATTATATTAAGCAGTATGATATATGAAGTATAAGTCCATTTTAGGAACCATATATGATTAATCTCACTATTGACCGACTTATGTATATAATTTTTGCTAACCTTTTGTTTGAGACAGATGGAATGACCCATCATTCTATCACATAATCTGCTAACACTTCACGAATAAAAAATTCAACTTCATTTATTTAAAAGATGAAGTGGAAATTGTTCAAGACACGAACAACAGTGAGATTGTACCAAAATAAATTAAGTATTTATTCTAATTCAAATTTTCAACTTTAGGGAAATGATCTTGAAAACCAAAAATGTTGTCCTAGTGATCTTATACCTGATGAATCAGATGGTACCTTATATCATCACAAATCTATGGATTTTTGATTACTGGCTTTTCCATAGCCATGTTCTCTACCACTCTCCATCAGAACATGATGGTTAGATTTTCTTCCATATCCATATTTTTACCTATGTGGAAACCCTGCGATTAGTTTATTTGGGTAATCGTTACATTTCATACTTTAGTTTTTAAAGCCAAGTTTTGGTATTCCTTTTTACGATGTGGGATTCTATTAAAGAAACTTTAGAATAGTAAACCATTTATAACCCCGAAGAATTTCGAGGGCGAAATTCATTTTAAGGGGGGTAGAATGTAACAGCCCGAGATTTTATGAAAAAAATATTCTTTTCAATTTTATTAATGTCTTGTGTTGTACGCTACTCCAAAAGGAGCTTGAAGAACACATATCCTTATCTTGCCTTGCATTACACGCAATCGCGACCTTCCTCGATAGCGTGTGTAGTACGTAATACCGAGTTTCACTAAACAACGATATGCTATTAAAATATTATTATAACCAGCAGTTATGAATAGTAATAACCACCTTTTAAAATTTTAGAAATTTTAGCTCTCAAAATGGACTTTATTTTTGGATTCGGAGTATCAAATTTAGCCTAAGGTGAAATTTTGGTGATTTTCAGATAACTTTCATATTTTGATGAATAGTGAAAATTACTAAATTTTAGTTAAAAACAACTTTTTCAATCGAAATAATTAATATTGATAAATTATTAATTTGAGTGGTTTTAGAGTATATTTAGAATATATTTTTACAATTTAATACAATGTTGGTCATTTGATATAATTTCACATTTAAACTAGACATAAACAAGTGTCAATCTTTTGATAGATATTGTTTCTTAAAAACACGCTCTTTGTTTTAACAGCGTGATTTAATTATAAAATTAATTAATGCAACTTCTATGATATGAATTTGGTAAAATAGACTTCATTTTTGAATTCGGAATATGAAATATAGCTTAGGATGAAATTTTGGCATTGTTCTGAAAAACATCAATTTTTGATGAATAGTGAAACTACTAAGTGGTAGGTTAAAAACTGAATTTTGCATAAAACTTAATTTTACCACTTCTGTGAATGGAATTTCGAAAATCTGACAGACACGGTTAATATCAAGGACTAAAATGTGGTTCAATGAGATGAAAATAATTTTTGGTGAATAGTAACTTTTTACTTTTTTTACCACGGTTAATAGTAAATAGGGTAACTAAGGGTAAATATGATATTACTATTACCATAAAACATGTCCTAATTCTATTGGATAAGTGTAATTCGGCCAAAAACAACCTTATGAATATAATATGACCATTTAGGCCCACTTGGATTAGATTAGGACATTTATTATTATTTAATTCAAAGAAGAGTTAAAAGAGTTAAAATCAAAGTTTATTTACTAAAACATTTTTAATATGAGGTTATACATAAGATAAATTCGACTATAAATATTAATTAGAAAGATAAAAAGATTTCCTACATAATTATATTTTATTTATAATTTTTAGACTTTAAATAAATTAATTTATTTTTGACACAACGATGATGCAGTAATTACCCTTTTAAGGAAATATTAACATAATTGATGTTATAAATGCTCAAATGAATGTAATTTAATACTTTTTATGAATTAAACTAATTTTCTAGGTTACTATGATGTATTAGTGTTGATTTAATCAACTTGGTTCGAACATATAATTCTGTTATGACTTTCAAAAAAATCATATATCAAATAGTGTCAAAATTGACACAAAATAGTTTTTAAATCAAATATTATATTATTAATTGTTATTTTATTCCTAAAAATCTAAGGTTCGGCCAAATGACTTAGATAAGGATATATTTATTAATAATATACAATTTGGGGTTCTTTTGGCATGTTATAGTAAGTGTATTAACCATATAGTGAAAGAAAAAAAAAGACACGGTAAAAGTTAAATTATTTAACTTAGAGTTAAATCTAATTGATAAGGTTAAAATAATAACCTAAACTTGTCTAAATCCTATTGGTTGATAGGATTTCGACCCATACCCACTTTAGCTTCTAAATAATACCCTTTGGAACCATTATAAACCGATTTTGACTTTAATTTAAAATAATATTTTGAGATATTCCTAAGGTGCCCCTCTCCTCCCTTATAAAAGGACACCTCCTCCCCCTCCTCCTCACACCAATTTGAGCACTCAATCTCGGCCAAACCCTGCCAAAATCTCTTCTCCACTTCCCTAGAAACATCCTAGAGGTTCTGGTCTTCCTCAAAGACCAATTTTAGTGCCCTAAGAGGAGGTCTCAAAGAGGCGCTTCAAAGAAGAGGTAATTACCGTTACCAATTCTTTCATCTTTATTTCTTCTTCCACTTCTTCTTCTTAGGTTGTTTCATTATGAAGTAATAACATCAGTATCACTCATATACTGATATGTTATTATAAGTATGAAACAACCCTATTTCACCATCTATCCATCCTACGGAAAAAGAAATCACCGCGCGTGCGTACGTACGGAATACCGTCTCCACGCCGTGGTGTAATCTATTTTCCACCACCACCTTACATGGATGGGTATAATGGTGTAAAGAATAACTATACATAGTTATTACAACATCATATTGATTCTGATATATTTTATAATCCACTCCAATTTAATTTAATATTTATAGAAATGATATCATCGCTCGTGCGTACGTACGGACTACCGTCTCCACGACGCGATGAGATTCATTCTCCATGTTAACCATTTAAGAATGATTATAAAGTATATATAAGAAATAATAATGAAATATATGACATTATAAAGCTACTGGATTTATGTATATATATATATATGTATTTCATCTACTTACTTCCATTTCAAGACAATAAGGAAAGTAAAACAGCGTTCATGCGTACGTACGGACTACCGTCTCCATGAACGGTGTTTTTCATTTTATTTATCTATCTATTATATATATATATACTGAATATATATGATATATAAATCATATTTTATATTCTAGAAGTAAGTAAATCATGATATAAGTAATAATGATGTCAAGAACAACAAGTTAAAACACATACGATAAATGAAACGATTTTACCCAAAATGCTTCTTTAACATGGAATTTACAAAAGAACGGGTAATATAATGTCATAAGTGAACCATATATGATATAATAACAATTAATATGATTCTGGAATAAGTCAATAACATGATTTAAATCATTATACAGGAGGTTCGGACACTTACAAAGCAAGTCGGACATAAGGTAAGGGAAATATCACAATCTCATTTTTATCCGAGATTGTTTATTCGTAAGAATTTACTGGGGTGTATTTTATCATCCACATCCATGTTTCCTCAATATGTAATATTATTTCCATCCACCTACAATTTTTTAAATCCAATTTTACCCTTCGATGAGTTTTTAGTAAAGGATATGAATGGAATCTTTTTTCGTTTTTCGTACGAGGTACTTTTTGACTTTTCCGACAAAAGTACGAAGAATGTTTTTTTTAACTTAAACGGAACGAACGGATTTTTATGGTTTTATAAAGCCTTATTTTCATGAAGCTTTCTCCAAAAGATTTCATGACTATTTTTAATAAAATCTCTTTCTTTTAAAATTGCATGATGTTTTGTGAAAAGAAATTGATTTTGAAGAAGAAAGGATATTTTCCTCAAGAATTCATTTCAAGTGTTTTATCAAAATTATTTTCCTTCTAAGATAATAAAGGGTTCTGTTTCTATCCATATTTTTACATTGATTTGACTATGTTGTGATGGAATTATGTTTATGAATTCCTTTATCTTATATGAATGGTTTTATGATGTCATGTTATTTAAGAATCCCATTTTTATTACATGGGTTATGAAATGATGTATGATTTATGATTTTGTGGCACACATAAGAATGGTATCATTATGAGATGGGTGGGACCTATATCTCCCTCCAATGCATTGGGTAAAGATTTTATATCTCATGAGATAGACAGGGCTGGAATGGTAGGTTATACCGGTTTAGTGAAACAGGACTGAAACGAGGGTTACTCGATTCAGAAAGGGACTTTGTCCACTAAGATAGTCTTGACAATGAGTCTTGACTAACAAGAAATGATTCTCTATGATTATGTGTGAATGCCACAAAATTTCATGTTTTAAGTTATGATTATTGTGATTACATTTCACTGCCATGATTTACCCCATGTTATGAAATTATGATCTCTTTTGCAGGTTAAGATTTTCCAAAAGTTATGTGCTTATGTATATGATGTGATTGATATTTCTTTTGTTTACCCTTACTGAGCATTTGAGCTCACCCTTTTATGTTTTCTTTTCCCCAGGATATAAAGAAAGGTTTTAGGTAAAAAAAAGGGAAGATCTTTATGGGAGATATTGAAGATCTTTCACCTCGATTAGAAGATTACGTTCCGAGTTTCCAAAGACACTAAACTATTACGATCCTTGTGTGTGTGTTTTTGTTATGTACTAAGTATTCCGCAAAAGTAATGTAAAGTCTATGTACGTAAGGATACGGGTCTCTACAACTTAGGTATGGGAAGAGGTTGCATAACACCTCTAGGAAGTTGCCTCCCTGCTTTCACTTATTGAAAAACCATTCATCTTGACACAAAATTAGCAATCTCTTTCTTCATGTTATCCGACCAAAAATGTTCCTTCAAATATCTATACATCTTAGTGCTACTAGGGTATATAGATAAATTGGAACTATGAGCATCATCCAATAATTTCCTTTTTAGAACAGCTATATTGGGACCACAAAGTCTCTTCCCAAATTTCAAAATTCCATCTTCATACACAAAGTCACTGAATCTCCCATATTTCATAGCTTTAATCTTTTTTTGAAACACTTCATCATCGGTCTGAGAACTCTTGATCCTTTCTAGTAATGATGGGTTGGCTACCATTTGAAGACGAATTGATTTTTCACCTTCCATAGTTATTCCCATGTCCATCTTCACTAGATCCATGAAAATAGGATCCCATTCAATTCTAATATTGTTCAAAACTCCATGATCTTTTCTGATCAAGGAATATGCCACCTTATTTGCCTTCCCTGGGTGGTAGTGTATCGTGAAATCATAATCCTTGAGTAATTAAAGCCATCTCCTTTGCCCCATGTTGAGTTCTTTTTGTGAGAAAATATATTTCACACTCTTTTGATTAGTATAAATCTCATATTTTCACTATAGAGGTAGTGTCTCCATATCTTCAAAGAAATGATAACAGCTGCTAACTCGAGATCATGAGTAGGATAGTTTTTCTCATGAATTTTCAACTACTGTGATGCATATGCAATAACCCATCCATTCTTCATAAGGACACAACCAAGTCCTTTCTTCGATGCATCACAATAAATAACGAACCCATCATTCCCTAATGGTAGAGTCAATATAGGATCATTGACTAATCTTTTCTTTAGTTATTTGAAACATTATTAACACTCTTTTGTCCAAAAAAATTTAATCCCATTAGATGTCATATTCGTTAATGGGTTAGCCAATCAGGCAAAATTCTGGACAAAACGTCGATAATAACCTACTAAACTAACAAAACTGTGTACCTCAGTTATAGTTTTCAGTGTTGGCCATTCTTAGATCGCTATTGTCATATAAGGATCAATAGATATTCCATCCTTAGAGACAATATGGACAAGAAAAGAAATCTCATGAAACCAGAATTCACATTTGCTAAACTTCCCATATAATTCGTGTCATCTAAGAGACTTTAGAATAATGCACAAGTGATTTTCATGATCTTCATTGCTTTTGGAGTATACAAAGATATCATCAATAAATACCACTACGAAGTCATCAAGATATTTCATGAAAACTCTATTCATTAGATCCATGAAGACAGAGGGTGCATTGGTCAATCGAAAAGGCATTACTTTAAACTCGTAATGCTCGTACCTGGTTCGAAATGCCGTCTTCGGAATGTCATCCTTCATCACACACAATTCATGAAATCTAGATTGAAGGTCAATCTTTGAAAATTATTGATCTCCATGCAGTTGGTCGAATAAATCATCAATGTGAGGTAGGGGATACTTCTTCTCTATTGTTATAGCATTAATATCCCTGTAGTCGATACATAACCTCCTAGATCCATATTTCTATTTAACAAAAATAAAATGGGCTCCCCATGGAGAAACACTAGGGAGAATAAATCCCTTATTACACAATTCCTCTGATTGTTTCTTTAGTTCAACTAATTTTATTGTGGCCATTCTATATGGGGTCTTTGATATGGGCCTTAAATCGGGCATTAGGTCAATAGAAAAGTCAACTTCTTGTTCTGGAGGATGCCCAGGTAAATCGTCCGGAAACACATCAACATATTCTCTCATAGTAGGTACATCCTCTATTTGAACATTCCTATCCTCACCCACAATTATTTCATTCTATTCCTCCCTAATAAGTGAATTTAGTTGAGCTACTGTGGGTGGATCTAGATAAGAAATAGGTGGTGACGATTCTTCTCTAAAGATAAGGTGTTCCTTATCATCATCATCATCAAAAATCATAACCTCCTTCTTCTTACAATTAATCTTCACATAATGGTATGAATGCCAATCCATACTATATATTATATCAAATTTAATCATAGGTGTGATGATGAGATCATTAGATAATGAACATTTATGTGCTCTAATGGGAACTGATTCACAAAACCTTGTTGCAATGATATTTCCCATTGGAGTTTTAAATGAAAACTCCCTTGTTAAATCAAATTAGAAATATCTAATTTTTTTATGAAACTGGGAAGATATGAAACAATGTGACGATCTAGAATCAAATAATGCATTTTCTAAACTTGAGGAAACCATTAAATTACCATCCACCACGTCTTTCGGAGCTTCCACCTCAGTAGTAGTGATAACATAATCTTGTCCTTGATCCCTTGGACTTTTTTGAGGTATGTTCCCCAGATGCTTAAGACATTCATTTGCATAATGTCCAATCCCCCAATAATTGTAGCATTGAACATCTGTAGCTTCTTTCTTCCCCTTGCAATCACGGGCTTGGTAGCCTTTTTCACCACACTTACAACAAACTCCCATTCCTTTCAAGCAAGTACCAGGGTGTTTCATCCCACATTTTCTACAGGATGGATAATTAAATTTTCCCTTCGTCCCCTTATTTCCATTTCCAGAGTGATCTGCAGATATCTTCTTATCTTGCTTTTCTTTAAAGTTGTAAAACTTGGAGAATTATTTTTCCATCTTAATAGCACATGAGACAATGTATTCATATAACGAGAAGGATTGTGAGACCAATGCTCGATGAATATATAGTTTTAACACATCAAATAAATGATCAATATTACTTCTTGGGTTACGTACATAATCTGCAGCATACCTCGCTAACCTTGTAAAGTTATCCTCATACTTTGAGACACTCTCATCCTCCTTTTGTCTCAGACTCAGAAATTTCCTTTCTATATCTACTTGATGGTCTCAAGGAAAGTATTTTTCTAAAAAAATCTCTTTAAACTCCCTCCATTCCATATTTGATACTTCATCATCTTCCTTTATGTTTTGAATCAATTACCACCATTGATCAGCATCTCCAGTGAGGCGGTAAACTGCCATGATAACCTTTTCCCTTTCCCTACTCCCCGAGGCATGAAATATTTTCCTTAAGGAATTTATCCATTGCTCAGCTACTAAGGGATTTGTACTCCCATTGAATGTCGATAGTTATTGCCTCATGAAGTGGTTTAACATTGATCCTACACGTTGAGGATAAGGGTTCTCCATACGAGTAATGTTATTATTCATAACCTGAGTGAGTTGTCCCAGTATGGTGATAAGCTGATCCGCACCAGTTCTATCACCAGCTCTAATATAATTATCTTGAGTTGGAGGGAAATCCCTACATGGAGTGCGTGCATTGATATGGTTTCCATTCCTTCCACTATGCGACATTTCTAAACAATGGCATAAAAAATTAGATTATAAATCGAAATAAAAAATAACAAACATGGAAAACACCTAACATAAATTGAATAGTTTATGGATATAATCCATAATCATAAAAAAAATTCATTGAAGAAGTATATATTCATAAACCCTTCATAATTTTTTGTAAAGGAATCGTGAATTATCCTAACCATATCCACCTGGAGTGTCATAACCAAGAGTTCACCAAGGCCCGTTATCGTGCAGCAGTTCCCGTTAGAGTCTTGCTCAAAGCGGTGTTTTCGGGTTTTACCCCTAGGTACATCTGTGCCAGAGCCACCTCTACCTGCTCATATCTAGAGAGGGATGTATTTCTCGGAAAACTCACAAAATCTCAATAATAACAAAATTCTAGGAAGTTCTTCTATAATAATCCTCATGGTCTATCTTAGGGTTATGTGCTCTAATAAGAGTTTATCTAAATTAGCTTCCAGGGTTAGTACTAAACTACCACTGATACCAACTGTAATGCTCTGACCCCAGTTACCCAGAGTTGGTTCATTATTACATAACATTGGAATGATCACAAAAGATCAAGTCTTGAAATAACGATTAGTTTAGTAGCCTTGGAAACACTAGATACATTCATAAATGATACATTACAACATAAAGTGAAAAATTACAATAACATGGTCTCCATAGTCCACACTCATATCCCCTTTAGACTATCCCTGCAAGTCTGTCATAAAACATTTCATTACATCATGGGAAAAATAAAACATAGAAAGGGGTGAGCTCAGATGCTCAGTAAGGATAGCAATATAGCAGAAACTTTCATAAAAAAGATATTTAAGGCAATGTATAACTAAAACAAAAGCCTTTTAAACTTGAACTTCAGCATAATATGGACAAAATAAAATGAAATAATGTCATTTAATTATTCACATGGATATTCTACTAGTATAATAATCACATGCAATATCAATAACCACTTTCATAATGTTGGAATGTATAATGCTAGACTGTCACAACAACATAGTCAAGGCCTTGTGCCAAGACTACAAATAAGATTTTGTCAAGGCCTTATGCCAAGACACTATTTTGTATCATTATACCTACTGATGAATTGAGGAGCTATAGCGAGCTCCAACCGTCACTTATTATGTCCAATGCATTCCTCATATGAACAGGTATAAACATATCATAAACCATAACATAATCGTATCACATAAAACATGCATAAAGGAAACATAACATTTCCACATTTCAATCAAAAGATATCAATACAACACATTGATATAATAAACACATTATCAAAACCATTTTCAATACCAAAATAAAATAAAATTAAAACTTGGTATTTATTTTTCATTTAAAAAAACTTATGGCTTGTAGAGGAAACTAAAACTCAAATAATGGTCACGGCGGCGGAGAAGTCGTTGTCGCCGCATACGTAGGAAAAAAACATTCCTTTGTGTCTTTTAGTAAGACAATTCATTCAAAAAGATTCCATTTTAATAAAAGTAAAATTGAAAGTGGTTTATACATCATATACAAGAAAGTTGTGTATAAAACAAAATATGCCTCAATGAAAGGAGATTGAGATGAAGTCCCTTACCTCGTGTCTGACTTGACTCGATCGCCCTTTAACCTCCTGGATAATAAACTAAAGTTAATTTATATTTGATTAAGAACCTATTTCAAGTTCATTATTCCTTTTTATCACTTATTACCATGTTATTAACATTATGTAATTATTTAAGATGATAACGGTCATTTTATCGATCTTTGGTACTTGAGTCAAAAATAACCATCTTATAATTAGAAGTTGTTCATGTGGTAAAATATCCATTATATACAAAATTATATTCATGACATAGATATCATATATATCATATATATCCAGTATATACATTCATTTAAAATATTACATAACATTTTGAGGTAAAAAATGAAATGCACCGTTCATGGAGACGGTATGCCGTACGTACGCATGAACACTACTTTAATTTATATTTCGTATTTAATGAAATTAAATAATAATGATATTAAGGTATATTATAATTACAAAATAATATAATATATAATATCATTTACTCCATCCTTTATACGTCCCACATATGGCATTAACGATTCAAATCACTTTGAGGGGGCGGTAGTCCGCACTTCCTAAAATGAAATTATCACCTTTACCCAAAATGGAAATAATAAAGGTATGACATAATGAAAAATACAAAAGCATAAGGAAAAAATAAAAATAATATAAATCATATATAAATATAGTGACATATTAATGGCCACCATGAGAGGTGTTAAAAGAATACTGAACAATCATCATTTCGTGAGGCAGTAAGTCGCCACCCACAGAAACTATATGTTTTTTAACCATTAAAAGAAGGTGTGTGTAAGTGTAAACCAAATCCTTCTCATAAAAACATCCTATAATATTTAGCATAATGGGTTTGTTATGAAATAATGGAATAAAAATAGTTTAAGGGGTTGGAGAAGAAAAATATAACAAAATAATATAAGAGAAGACATTACCTTAAAATCGGGTAACTCTTTTTGATTTGAGCCAAATGCTTCCTTGGGAAGACTTCTGCCCAAAGTGAGGCTTCTTGGAGTAATATATGGAAGTTGAGAGATTATTTGGGTAGAGGTTGGCTGAGCCAAATGGCTTTGATGGTGTGAATAAGGTGGTAGAGGTGGGGGCCTTTTATAAGAGGAGAGGAGGGGCACTCTTGGAATGTCATGAAATGTTACATTATTATATAATGAGTTTCGGATTTTAAAGGTCCAAAAATTATATATTTCTAGGATAAGGTGAAAGTGTTATAAATATACTCATCAAATAGGTTTTTGACCAGTGCAAGTCTTAGATTTTACATTATCTTTTCATTTTATTTAATTCGTTAATTAATGAGGTAATCACTGCATCATCATGGTGTCATAAAAAATTTAATTTATTTAATGTCTAAAAATTATAAAAAAATATCATGATCTAAAAAATCTTTTTAGAATTCAAACGACTATTTATAGTTATAGATATCATTTACAAATACAAAACTAAAATTGTTTTACTTGGGTGATACAAACATTGGTTATACATTCCCTTTAAAAAATAATATAATAAAATGTCACTATCACCCAAAAGTGATTCCATGGGGTCCCCAAGTTTGGAACAAGGCATACCATGTTCATCCATGATAGAAAAAGTAGCGTTAGGACACATGTTGGGGTCATTTTTTTATTATTATGATATTATTTTATTACACTAAACTACCTGATTACTAATTAATCATGATAAATAAAGATAATTACCGTTGTTGCTATTCATAATGTAAAAAAACAAAGGTGTATTAATTATATAATTTAGACCTTTTGATTCAAAATATGGAATCCATTTCACCAAATTTTAAACACAGAAATTGTAGTAATTAATTTAAAAATTATTCCCACTGTTAAAAAAATTGCGTGTTTTTAAGAAACAACATCTATCAAAAGGTTGACAATTGTTTATGTCCAATTTCAAAGTGAAATTAATTATAATGATCACCATTATATAAAATGGTAAAAGTATATTCTAATTATACTTTAAAACAACTCAATATTATAAATTATCACAATAAATTATTTATATTAAAAATGTTGTTTTTAAGTATTTTTCACTATTGATCGAAAATTGGATGTTCTCAGATAAATACTTAAAATTCAACATAGGATAATTTCGATATTCCGAATTGAAAAATGAAGTCCATTTAGAAATATAAAATTTATATAATTTCAAAAAGTGGGTATTAGTATTCCTAACAGCTACATTTATTGGTTGTGGTGTGTAGAACTCGAGGTTGCGTACAACACACGCTGCTCTATTGTTCAAATAGAAGCACCCCATGGAAGCTTGAGGTGTTACAATACTAAAGATATAATTTGGAGAAAATTATTCAAATAAATAAATAAATTTTTTTCTCTAAAAAATTATATTAGTGTGTAAATTCAATTTTAACACAAGAATATTTAATGTTAAACCCCAATTTTGTCCTTAAATCTGGAAATTAATTTTTATGATTAGAGGGTAATAATTTTACATATATGGTGAACATTTAATCTTAAATGGAAATTATATGTAATTATATACCATATATTATTCAAATTTTCTACTTTAAATATTTTTATGAGTTTTAAGTAGTTTAATTAAATTTTATTTTTATAAAATATTAATAATTTCAATATTAAAATTATTTATTTAATTTGATATTAAAGAAAATATAAAATAATTTAATTTAAATATAAAACATTAAAAAAATCCCAAATTGGATTAATAATATAAAAAATTCAACTAAAAAAAATTTATTCAAATCATATTAGTTTTTAATTTTTTAAAATCATTTATTTTATTTTATTTTTAATTGAATAATTATAGTAGTGGAATTGCATAAGAATTTAAGTTAATTATATCATCAAAAAAAATTATAAATAAATTACTGTGATAATAAAATTTATTTTTAAATTAAAATAATAATTGTAACTGAACATATCTCATTTCTATCTCTATATGAAAATATTAAAGTTTTTTTAATGTAATAGAGTGGTATTTTTCCCCTTATTTACATAAATTATTTTAAGTGACACCATCATACATATGAGGAAAATTGGAAATTTATAACCCTTAGATGAGATATTTTCTAAATACATTCATCCAGTATAAATTATACATGACATTCAGCCATTATACCCACTATATCTTTAGTTTAACCCCTCCTTAATCTATTTTACCATTAATCATTGTAATCAATTTTTACTATGTTTTTTATCATTTATGAAAAAATTACTTTTTGATTATTAACTTATATTAGTTATTCTATTTTTGAAATATTGAATCCATTTTATGAAATTAAATTCAATGAAGTGGTATAATTTAATTTGAAATTAAACTCTGAATCAGGACCAAAAGCAGGTTTTAAAAAATTTCATTTTTGAAGGAAAATATGTTTTTACATTAACACTATGACTAATAATCTTCAATATTTGGATAAAAAAATATTTATATATAATATAAGTTTCAATAAAATTAATCCTCATTAGGGGTTATTTTAGTTAATTAAAATTTGTAAACATTATGTACATAAAACAATTTTTAAAGAACTGTATTTCTAATCTTATATATGAAATTATTCAAAATCATGGAAATTAATAATTGAAATGAAATAAATTATATTATTATAAATAAAATTATTAATATGTAAAATTGAGTTAAAATTAAATACATATTTTTCCTTTATATAATAAAAATAAAGTACAGAATTTGAAAAATCAATATGGTTCAGAATTGATGAAAAGTCAATCATTTCCTAAAAATTAATCATTTCAAAAAAATACAGAAATCTCACCCTATGTTGATTTTGAGATGATGAATTGAAAAATTATCTTAATTTTTGAAAAATATATTTCTGAAAGTTACAGAAATTAATGAAAACTTGTTCTCATGAAAAACAGTAAAACCCATTTTCGGTGATTATTTACTATGAAGTAATCATTATATTTATATTGAGTTGAAAATTTATTTACATTTCATAGTGTATTTAGTATTATTTAATGCACATAAATTTAATAGAAAGGTTATAATATTTATATTTAAATAATAATATTTCATTTTCGTTTAGGCTCGATGTTGTCTTTCATTTAAACTATTAATCATTGTTTTGTTTTTGAAGAAAACTCCGGGTGTCATAATACCCACCTATATGGGGGTGGGGTGGTATCCATTTAAAATTATCAATCTGAGAGGGACTATACAATTCATAGTGCACACAATGAGTCCAATCCACCATAAAAATGGTGTTCCTTATCCTCATGAGGCATATGGTGATCTAGGTCATCATTTACATGCCAAAAGCTAATATATGATCCAATATATCCCATGGAACCAGTATAGGCTACCTACATCTCAAATCACATACTGGTTCCTACCCATTTTCTCTCATCAAATCCATGATCATCCCTCCCCTTGTTGACATATTATCGAGGGGATTCAAAATCCATACATGAGCTAAATAGTACATGTTTTAGAATGAATAGGCTCAATGACTACAGTTTTATTTTTATAGATTGTCTTGGTGAATATGTATTCTAAACAATCCTATATAACATAAATGAATGAAATAATCCATGAATAATGGTTATATCATTTTTTATTATAGACTTTACATACCTCAATAATGAAGTTAACACTCCCAAAGAAAGTATACTACCTTGATGAAACCTGTCAAGATTGTAACACTACCCATGATCCAACCATACAGTGTATTACACAAAAAATAATTATAAATAATTATAACTAATTTCATAATTCAATAAAGGGAATCAAATGGGTATAAATCTCATACAGAATCAACATTCTACTAAAACTTCTTCAAACACTTACTATTTATGTTTTTGCGGCCTTATCTAGACATCACACCTGAAATCCCTATAATTTTATATGATTCATAAAATAAAAAAATTTAAATCATGAATAATATTTAATCAAATATATTAAGAATAGTTGGTTGTAAATGAGTAATAAATATGAATGGGGAAATGTAAGAACATGCATCAGAACAACATTAATGTACCCGAAAAATCATTTACATCCATTGGGGATGGATGTAGTAAAACATGAGTGGGAAGGATGTGGTGAAATCCAAGGGGATATAATATAATTTCAACAACTCAGTCTCCTACTGTATTTTATATTAGGGCTTCATTGTGAGACTCACATCAGGGGGTATCTTATGGACCTTCGTCCTAGGAACCATCGATGATGCATCAATCCTCTACTTGTGGCCTTGATTAATTTAACTAATTCCACGTTACAACATGGCCCCTGTGTTATAGTAAAAAAAAAGACACAAAATGGTATAGGTCCCATTTTCTAATGGCTCTTCTATATAGGGTGGCCGCTAACTATCGTTCATTAGAGAATGAACCCATGTGATCCCCATAACGCAGTCTCTAAGATGCAGTGTGGTCCTCTTCCAACAAATACCACTATGCTTTAACCCTAAAGTGTACTAAATTATATCCTACCTTGTATAAAATCATTAAATTATGTGACCCTTTCCAGGAAAATTCACTTTGGTCTATATATAGTAACTCCATACAACTGAAAAAAAAATCTAAGGGTCCCACAAAACCTTCCCACACACCGACTCAAGCACTCAAACCACAAATTGTGTAACAAACCAGATATTTATAGAATAATACATTTTCATATCTATTAATATTTATGAGTAAAATATTAATTTTATGTTAAAGAGGACCCTTTCTCCGATATCATACTCGACACAAAATAATGAGTTTCTATGAAATCTTATATTGCACACAACATTGAGTTATACAGAAAAATAATATAATAATATTGTTATTTTTAATGGTAGTTAATGCATAGGTGTTGTATTTACAGAAATGAACATAATGAACTAAAATATGATCATAAATGTTTGTTAAATGTTTTTACATTTATCCATTAAATTTTGGAGGCTTAAAATAAGAATGAATCTAATTTTAAGCATGAAAATCTCTATTTTTTTAAAAGGATTTTTTACAGAGTTTTGATAGAGAACCCTTTTAAATTCTAGTTTTTTTACTTTTATATGTTAAATTTTACAGAATAATATTTTTTTTATATGTGGGACACCAAAATTTACTTTGGATGAAATTTTGGTATTTTTTGGACAGAGTTCATATTTTTAATGAATAGTGAAAAATAATTCATTTTAATTCAAAACTGGCTTTTCATCTTATTCATATATATAGTTCGATTTTCTTTTTTACTGTTTTTAAAGTACAATTGGAATATATTTTAATCATTTAATCCAATAATGGGAATTTTATGTACTTTCATGTTTTTATTGAACATAAAGACATATCAATATTTAGATAGTTATTATTTCTTAAAAACCCACTTTTTGGTTTTGGCAACGGAAATTATTTTTAAATTAATCACTATATCTTTCTTGTTTTTAATTTTGAATATTGGATTCAATAATTGGACTCAGTATGTGTAAATTTTGTAAATAGGTGCCTTTTAGTTTTAAAAAATATGATTAGTAACTTCAATAAATATTTTATTCACCATGGTTAAAGGGTAAATCTACTAAATAAGGGTAAAAAATAATATTATAATAATATTAAACTACCCTAAAGCATATCCTAAACCAATTGAATGAGATATTTCCATCCATGTTCATAATTGGGTTGATTGTAGGAACCCATGGAGCCACTTGTTTGTGAAAATGACATTTAATTACTTTTAATTTAACGTTTAGGTTTATATAACCCAAACCAGTATCTTTTACTAAAAATTCTTTTATATGGGTTTATATAAGTGATATATTCAACAATAAAAAGTAATCATTAATGAAAAACGATTTCCTATATCTTGGTATTTTATTAACAATTTTTTGAAATCAAATAACTTCATATATTTATGACACAATAATGATGTGGTGATTACCATATTACTCAATGATTTAAATAAACAAGATTATAAAAATTAAAATAAATTTATTTTGAATCTTTTTATGACATACATTAATTTTAGGGATTATTATTACTTTTTATAATCTAATTAATGAAATATTTTTGAATGAATCACGTTTTTATGGATTTTTAAAAAGTCATGATATTAATAGTATTTAAATTGACATAAATGAGATTTTAAAACAAATATTATTTTATTAAATTATATAATAGTCCAAATAATCTAATATTAGTCCAAATTACTTATATAATGTTGAAGCAATAATTAATGAACCACTCCTGGTTTTATTGAAATTTTATTGGAACTATATTAATCATATAGTATGAATATACAAGAAGATAGGGTAAGAGTAAATTTATCCAACCAAGGGTTAAAGCTATAAGATAAGGTTATATTTCTGACCTAGACTTTTTTAAAACCTATTGGTTGAGAGTTTTTATACCCAAAACAATATTATATTTTAAATAAATTACTTTATGACCTTTTAAAAAAAATCATTTTATTATAAAATAATACTTTAACACTTTCATAAATTCCCCTCCTCCCACTTATAAAAGGGAATCACCTCTAGCCCTTACTCAATCCTCTAAAACCCCCATGGAACATACAAACTCTTCCAAAATAATCTCCCAAATACATGTATTCCTCTTTGAATCCTTACCTTGGGCAGAATAAATTCAAAAATGCCTTTTAGCTTAAATCAAAATGAGTTACCCGATTTTATGTAATGTCTTCTCTCAAGCTTCTTTCATTTATTTTCCATTATCCAACCCCCTAAACTCTCTTTATTCAGTTATTTTATAAAAAAACCAGTAAATTAAACATACTATGATTTTTTATTCTATGTATTCTAAATAAACTCACACACACATCTATCTAATGGATTTAGAACATACTGTTTCTTTGGACTGCGAACTACTACCTCATGAAATATTGATGGTTCATTTATCTCCTACCACCTCTCATGGTAGCCATTATGATATAACTGTATTTATATATGATATATATTATATTTATATTGTCTATATTCTTCTATATTTTTCATTTATATCATACCATTATGCTTTCCATAACGCGTAAATATTATAATTTCATTTGAGGGAGTGCGGACTACCGCCCCCGTAAAAGTGATATGAATCGTTTATGCTATAGATATAACATATAAAAGATGGAATTAATTACTTATGTAAAATATATAACATAGGTAATATACTAGAATTATAATATACCTATGTATCATTTATTTTTCCTTCCATTAAATATGAAAAAGAAATGATAATAGCATTCATGCGTACGTACGACTTACCGTCTACATGAACGGTGCATTTAATTTATTATATCCAAATGTTATGGACAATTATAAATACATATATACTATATATAAATAAATATATACTAGATATGAATAAATATATACTATATATGTATTATATTTACATCATGAATACAATTATGGAGATAATGGACTTTTGACCACATGAACAATATGTAAATATAACAAGACAATTTTTGACTCAAGTACCCAATATCGACAAAACGATTGATATTAACTTAAATAATTATGAATATTTTATAACATGGTAGAATGTTATATAAAATGAATAATATACTTGAAAAAGGTTTTTACGATAGTAGAAATTAACATAAGTTCATTATTTTCGAAGAACAGGGAACATAAATGATGAATCAGACTCAAGGTAAGGGTACCTTTCACCCTCCTTAAGTGAAAATATTTTAATGTTATACTTTTTATGTTATATTTGATTTATGTTGTGGTATGGGATTTTATATCATCATTTCTTTCCATTTTATCTCTAAATCATTATAGAGCCTTTTCTCTATCATCCACACATTTTCATAATTTTTATGTGATGCTGTTAAGCTGTCAACTTTTTGTAAGGGAATTTCTATTCTCAATTTCTTCTCATTGGGTTTTGGGAATAATTAGTTGATTATATAATTCTAGGATTAGGTGTGGAATCACTGTTTGGTTACTTATATTGTAATTTCCACTTCTTTTTTAGTGGATATAATATTTATATACACAATCACACCCATTTAAAAATTCTCACATCATTGATATGACATTTGTAAGGGACTACATCTCAATCTCCTTTAATTGAGGCATATCTCGATATTTTTCACCCTTCAAATCCTATAAGGTGTATATAAAACTCTTTTGAAATTTTATATCATTAGTCTTTATATTCACATGATATTTAATGTTTCAATTCATGTTATTCTTTAATTATTATTATTCAAGTGTTTCTTAAGTGTTACGAGACGCTATAACCGAAACATCATTTTAAATGTTTTCATGATTTATTATTCTAATTATTTCTCATTAATGACCATGTTTTCAACATGTTTTGACATATTTATTTATATAGACACATGTTTTTTAAAATTCTAACTCTCAAATTTATTTTAAATGTTTCAATGTAGTATGGGGAACATTGATTCAAAAATATCTTTATTATATGTTTTAAAGGGTATTGAGAAATGGATTGAATATTTCAATATCTTGAATTTATTTATTGTTATTGATGAGTGAAATGTTTATAATATGAATCTTTTATGTATTATGATTATGTAATGGTAAATGTAAATTTGATGGGTGGTTACCTAATAAACCAAATACGGGTGGTTCCATGATAAACCTATGGAGGGTGAGACCGAGATAGCACTCCAATGCATTGGGTAACATGACAGAGTTAAATAGTAATGTTTGTCCTAAGAGATTTAGGGAATATACTGTGATGGGTATTCCAAACATAACTGCTTATGTAGTTGTGAAAGATATAATTTTTGTACGATATGGATGTCATAAGTTACTTTTAAGATTTATAATTTGTATATGTTATTCACAGATCTTATGATTTGAATATGTATGTCAAAGATCATATGTTTTATGATTGAGAAGTATGATTTCATTGATTTGTATATATTGATGGACTACTGTTTTCTATCCTTATTTTATAACTCTTACTCATATTTTTTTCCTCATCCCATGTTTTTGAAATGTTTTTCACATGGTATAAGGAAGGGTAAGATAAAATAAGTATTCAAGAAGATTTATATCAATACGGAACTCCAGTTTTATTTAAGGAGTTTTCTTATTGTGATCAAAATTGGATGGATTATAAGTGTCTACTTTGTAATTTTGGAGATGTAATGTATTAGTTATGGCCTAATTATCTGAAACTATAAACCTAAATATATCCTCAATGTTAATTCCTAAATTAACTCAAGAGTATGTAATTTTTAAGGGTATGGCATTATAGTTGGTATCCGAGTTTCGTTTAGATAACATTTGAGGTTCGGGTGTTATCTGGGTGTAGTTAAAGGATACCATATAACCAACAAGTTTATTACCATATGGAAAATATCAAGGGGTTATGGTAAAATTCATTGTTTGGATATAAACCTGAACAATGTAGATATATAGTGGTTGATGTGTTAGAGTAATATAAAAGTTAATATGTTATCATTAACCTATAGAGGATTACTATTTTTAAATACAAGATTTCGTTTCATGTTTAAGTGTCGATTATTTTCATCTTATTAAGGATCATTGGTCAATATGGATGTAAAGAGATCTTGTAGAACCTTCTTATCTATCCTCGATGATTTGATCAACACTGTTAGAAAAAAAATCATGTTCGAATGATTTTGAAGGATTCTTGAGTATTCAAATCAACTACAAGAAGTTTTTTGAGCTATCCAACACCTACTCATTTGTAAAACAATTTTATGGGTCACTGTGTCTTTTTCATATGATTTTATGATATCATATTTTCAAATTCTATGAAAAACTAGAATTATAGAAGTGGATCGAACAAATAATTTTGAAAGTATGACATCATTCCAAAAGAGAAAAGAACATCCTAATGATCATAATATATAGATCCAATGTATGATTTATTTTCTTATCCATAAAGAATGAATAATCCTTGGATTGATATTTATAAATGATGAAGATATTCGATCTGAATGAATGTTGTATTAAGAAATTTGTGGGAAATGAATAATTAATAGATTATGTAGAGTGATGAATGAGTTAGAAGTCTACAAATATGGTATTAAAGAGTTATGGTAGCTTATAGGATGATGAAATGTTTGAAACTATTAATGAAATTTTTATGATGGGATTACTTTGGGATGTCTTTTTCTAATATGTGTAACCCTAAAGTTTGATATGTGAATATTTTATTCATTTAAGAATTGTTTTTATTATTTAGACATAATGGATAGCCTTGGGGTTCAAATGATATTTTGTTTCGATGTGATTAATGGTTATTTGATTTTTGGGATGCAAAATGAATGTTATTAGATAAAATTTGATTATAAAGAAGAAAATGGTTACTTTTTTGGAAATTATATTATTTTTAGAATGTTGTAAGAATGATAGACTTTTCTAAAAAGGAAAAACTATAGGATTGGTGACAACTCGTCGCATCCGGCATGGCTATAAGAATTGAACCCACAACCGAATGGTGATAAGGGCACATCGCCTACAATTGGAATACATGAATTCCATGGTTAGTATGACTTATTCATTGTAGTTAAATGGTTTTATTAATCAAGAATAATTTGATTTTGGAACTTATGTTTTATCAAATGGATATCCTTTGTATAAGAAGATGATTTTGTGATTAAGTGATAAATATTATTACGGAGGACACTCCCTCTTTTGGGAACACTGTATTTTTAAGGAAAATAGAATACAACTAGAATTTTTTTTGGAGTAATGGTTGAAATATTATTTTGGAAGAAAATATGTTTTATTGTGGAAATAGGGAATTTTTTTTTATTTATGGAAATGATTAACCTGTTATAGAGAATATGTTATTAGTGTAATTACTTTTTAGTATGAGAGATTAAGAGTAGCTGATATTATTTGGAGATAAATGTTATGATTTATCATAGAAGACTTTGTGATCAAATACTTCAGATTCATGAGTTTTAATCACAGATGGATTATTTTGAATAATTTTAAGGGAAATTTTGTATTTAATGTTATTTGTTGAACTTTGGGTACTATTTGTTAAATTTTAGAGATTAAGAGTAGTATTTATTTATGTCTTGTATTTTCCTTTTTTGGGATTATCTAATCTCGTACTATCCATTTTGGTAGTGATTAATATCTAATGAGAGAGGAAATATATAGTTCATCTTTTATGGGTTATGTTTTTCTCTAGAAGATTATTCTAGGGCTGAAGGTGTGACCAAGTCATCGTGAATACACATTGTTTGGAGAAAATATAATTTTTTGGTATAAATTTATTAAAGGATGAAACTATACTTGAAAATTAAGTATATTTCCTTATGTTCTTAATCAATACTTTAAATAAATTATGCAACTTTATAAAAAGAAACATTAAACAGAAAAATATTTTCTGCTTACATTTCCTACTAGGGAATCAAAGACTGTTTAAACTATCATAATTTCTTGACTTTCTGGTGGTTAATTTTATACTGATCATGTTTTCTACCACTCTCCATCCGAAAATGATGGTTAGTTTCTCTTACATATCCATTTTTTCCAACATGGAATCCTAGTATGAGTTATATCTCGTGACCTTTGTACATATCATTCTTTCTTTTAATGTGATAGTTTTGTTGACTATTTTTCCGTTATGGGGATTTCAATGATGTTTTCAATCCCAATTTTAAAATTATGAGGATGTAATTTCCAAAATGGCGTATGTAACGAACTATGTATTTATAGAATAATAAATTTTCATATCAATTAATATTTATGAATAAACTATGAATTGTATGTAAAATAGGACACTTTTATTGATAGCATACTCAACACGCAACAACGAGTATCTTTGAAATCTTACGTAGCACACAATATTGAGTTATATAAAAAAATAATAATATAATAATAATATTTGAAATGCTAGTTAACATATAGATATTGTATTGATAGTAATGTACATAACTAACTAAATTTTGATTAAAAATGTTTGTAAAGTGTTTTTACAATTATCCATCAAATTTTAGTGGCATAAGATTATAATGAATCTGATTTTAAGCCTAAACATCTCTAATTTTTTTATTAGATCATTTTACCTCATTTTGATTGAGAACCCTTTTTAAATATTTATTTAATCAAATTTATATGTTTAATATGAAAGTATAAAATAATTCTTTAGAATAGGTACATCAAAATTTACTTTGGATGATATTTTGGTATTTTTAGGATAATGTTCCTTTTTTAATGAATAGTTAAAAATATAGCATTTTAATTCAAAACTACCTTTTCAACTAATTTATTTATATAGTTATATTTTCATTATAATTATTTTTAAATTATAATTTTATTATGTTTTTATCACTTAATCCAATTATTTTCAATTGATGTAATTTCACATTTTAATAGGACATAAACACATGTCAATATTTTGATAGTTAATATTTCTTAAAACCCTGCCTTTTGGTTTGGAAAACAAAAAATAATTTTAAATTAATTACTGTAACTTATAAAGATTGAATATAGAAAAATAGATTATATATTCTGAATCAAGAGGTCCAAATTGTGTAAATTTTTACTTTTAATTTTTACAAATTATGAATACTAATTTCAGAAAATATTTTATTTACCATGATTAACAGGTAAAATTGGTAAATAAGGGCAAAAAATTGTATTATAATAATATTAAACTACCCTAAAACATGTAATTACACTATTTTATGAGATATGTCTTACCATGGGAGTCCCTGGGTCGATTTTAGGAACCCATCGAGCCACTTGTGTGTGAAAATGACATTTAATTACTTTTAATTTAATGTTAAGGAAAATATAGACTAAACATGTATCTTTTACTAGATATATTTTATATGGGGTTATATAAGTGATCGTTTTGAATATAAATATTAATTAAAAATATAAAAATATTATATACATCATGTTATTTAATTAATTATTTTTATACATCAAATAAATAAATATATTTATGACACAATTATTATTTAGTGATTACCTTATTAATGAATTGTCTAAATAAATAAGATTATAAAAATTAGAATATATTTATTTTGAAACATTTCATTATATCCATAAATTTTAGTGATTCTTATGACTTTTTATATTTTAATATATGATTTGTTTTTAAGAAAAATCATGTTTTTATGGATTTTTAAAAATTTGTGATATGATTAATATAAAAATTGGCATAATTTAGTTTTTAAAACAAATACTATTTTATTAAATTATATAATAGTCCAAAAAATATACGATTTTGGAAAATTAATTATATAATGTTGGGAATGTAATTAATGAACCACTCGTGGTTCGATTGAAATTTTATAGTAATTATATTAACCATATATTATGAATATACAAGAAGACATGGTATGAGTTATATTAGACAACTGATGGTTAGTACGAAATGTTAAGCTTATATTTGTGACCTAGACTTGTCTAAAACCTATTGGTTGAGAATATTTAGACTCAAATTAAACTTATCTTTTAAATATAATACTTTGGGACATTTTTTAAAATTAAAATCAATTTATATTAAAATAATACTTTCAAACTTTCGTAAAGTGACCCTCCCCCTCTTATAAAAGGAAACCACGTCTAGCCCTTACTCACACGTCTCAAACCCCCTCGGATCACCGAAACTCTTCCTAAATAATCTCCCCAAATCTATCTCTTATTATTTTAATCCTTACCGTGGGAAGAAGGAAATTTGAGAAGGCCTTTTAGCTTAAATAAAAAGGAGTTACATGATTTGAGATAATGTATTCTCTCAAGCTTGTTTCATTTATTTTCAATTATCAAACCCCATAAACTCTCTTTATTCAATTATATTATAATAACCCAAGTAAATTAAATATTAAAATATGTTTTTATTCTATTAATTCTACACACTCTCATTAAAACCTCCATTTAGTGGATTTAGAACATAATGTTTATGTGGAAAGCAAACTACTGCCTCATAAAATGATGATAGTTCAATTATCTCCCACCACCTCTCATGGTAGCCATTATTATAAAACTATATTTATAAATGAAATATATTATATTTATATTGTCTATATTCTTCGATATTTTTCATTTACATCATACCTTTATGCTTTCCATAACGCATAAATAATATAATTTTATTTTAGGGAGTGCAGACTACTGCCCCCTCAAAGTGATATGACTCGTTTATGCTATACATGGAACATATAATGGAGGGAATTAATTACTTATGTAACTTTTATAACATCGGTATTCTAATTTAATTATTATATACCGATGTGCAATTTAGTTTTTATTCCATTAAATATGAAAAATAAATTAAAGTAGCATTCATGCGTACGTACGACTTACCATCTCCTTGAATGGTGAATTTCATTTATTATATCCAAATGTTATGAAATATTATAAATACAAATATACTATATAAATATGATATTTATATCATGAATATTATTATAAACAAGATGTTATTTTGATCAAATGGACAATTTTTAATTATAACAGTATCATTTTCGACTCAAGAACCCAATATCAATAAAATGACCAATATTAACTTAAATAATTATTTAATTTCTATAATCTGGTAGCATGTGATGTAATAAGAATAATAAAAATGAAAAGGGTTATTAAGAAAGTAGAAATTAACTTATTTTTATTATTCCGGAAGAATAAGAAACATACATGACAAATCAGACTCAAGGTAAAGGTAACTTTCACCCTCCTCTTATAGTCAAAGTATTTTTATGTTGTGATTTTTAATTTATATTTTCTTATGTTGGGGTATGTACTCATATATCCTTATTTATTTTCTATTTTATGTCCAAATCATGAGGTAACCTTAACCCTCTCATCGAAAAATTTTAAAAAAATTAATGTGACATGTTATCATTTAATTAATGAAATATTATTGAATGACTCGAGTTTTTTTGGATTTTCAAAAAGTCATGATATTAATAGTATAAAAATTGAAAAAAATGGGTTTTGAAAAATATTACTATTTCATTAAATGATATTATAGTCTAAGAAATCTATGATATGGCCAAATGACTTATATAATGTTTAACATTTCATTACGGAACCACTCGTGGTTTGATTTTCAATTTATAGTAACTATATGAACCATAAAATAAGAATATACAAGAAGACATGGTAAGAGTTAAATTGGTCAACTAAGGGTTAAATATAGAAGATAAGGTAAATTGTTTTCTGATATAGACATGTATAAAACCTATTGGCTGAGTGGATTTCTACTCAACTCAACATATCTTCGAAAAAAAATTACTTTTCTAACTTTTTAAGAGGAAAATAATTTTATAATAAAATAATACTTTCAATCTTTTCTAAAGTTCCCCTCCTTCATTTTATAAAAGGTTATCACCTCTTACACTTACACACACCTCTCATTACCACTTGACTCATCCAAAATATTCCCAAATAATCTCTCAACATTTCTATATTCATCCTAGAAGCCTTCCCTTGGTTAGAAGGCAATTCAAGAAATCCTTTCAGCTTAAATCAAAAGGAGTTACCTGATTTGAGGTAATGTATTCTCTCAAGCTTCATCCATTTATTTTTTTTCTCTCCAACCCCTTAAACTCCCATTATTATATTATTTTATAAAAAATACAGTATCTTAAATATAATATAATGTTTTAATTCCACAGATTCTACATATACTCACACACACATCCATCTAATTGATTTAGAACATACTATTTTTGTGGACGGTGAACTATTGCATCACAAAACGATGATTGTTCAGTTATCTCTTACCACCTCTCATGGTATCCATTATGATAGAAAGTTATTTATATATGTTATATATTATATTTATATTTCCTCTATTCTTAGGTATTTTTCTTTTAATATAACTTTTATTCTTTCTATAATGCATAAAAATGATAATTTCATTTGAGGAAGTGTTGACTACCGCTCCCCCAAAGTGATATAACTCTTACATTCTACTAATGAAAAGTATAAAAGATTGAATTAATGAACTTATGTAACACATATAACATAATAATTTTATTTTAATTATAATATTCCTATTTATCATTTAGTTTTCATTCCTTTAATTATGAAAAATAAATGAAAGTAGCGTTCATGACTACGTACGGCTTACCATCCCCAAGAACAATGCATTTAATTTATAATATAAAAATGTTATGTACTATTATAAATACATATATACTGGATATAAATACATATATACTAGATATATATGATATTTAAATCATGATGACTATTATAGAGATAATGGAATTTTGGCCATATGGACAATTTGTAATTATAACAAAATCATTTTTAACTCATGTTTTTTAATATTGACAATACTACAGATATTATCATAAATAATTATGTAATTTTTATAACATGGTAATAGGTAATATAAAAGGAATAAAAAACTTAAATAATGTTCTTCATCGTGAAAAAATTAACTTATGTTTATTAATTTGGAAGATTATGGAACATACATGACAAATCAGACTCTTGGTAAGGGTACCATTCACCCTCCTCTTTTAGTCAATAAATTATTTTAATTTAGGCCTTTTAATTTATATTTCACTATGTTGGGGTATGTGATTATATATCCTTATTTCTTTCCATTTTATGTACAAATTATTAGAGACTGTTTTCACTTTCATTAACTCATTTTAGGAATTTCTAAGTGATGACGGTAGGATGCCAAATTTCTATAAGGGAATTTCTAAACACAATTTCCTCTCATTGGGTTTTACGTATAATTTTTTGAGTGTGGTATGCCAAGATTGTGTGTGAAATATCTATTTTTTTATTTATTTTGTAATTCCCACTTCAGTTTGTTGGGATATACTATTTCTACACACAATCACCCCATTGATAAAATCTTACATCATTGATATGACTTTTCTAAGGGTCAACGTCTCAATATCCTTTAATAGAAGAATATATTGATATTTTACAACATTAATATCATATAGGGTGTATATACAACACTTTTGAAATTTAATATCAAGAATTTGTATATTCTCATGATATTTAAAGATTGTTTTGATGTTATTCTTTAATTATTTTATTCAAGTGTTTCTAAAGTGCTACGAGACTCTTTAACTAAAATAATATTTTAAATGTTTAAGTAATTATTATTCTAAATATTTATCATTAATGTACTCATTTTAAAAATGGTTTAATGGATTTATTTATACGGACACATGTGTTTTAAAATTATAAATGTCAAATTTATTTTAAAAGTATCAAAGTGGTATGAGACACTTTGATTAAAAAATATCTTTATTAAATGTTTTAAATAGTTTTGGAAATGGATTGAATATTTCAATATCTTGAATTGATTTATTTTTATTTATTAGTGAAATGTATATAATTTCAACTTTTATGTAATATTATTAAGTAATGGTACTTGGAAATTTGATGGGTGGTTACTTAATAAACCAAATATAGGTAGTTCCATGATAAAACTTGGGTGGGTGAGCTTGAGATAGGTCTCTGATGCATTGGATAATGTGACAAAGGTAAATGTTTATGTTACTCCTAATAGATTTAGGAAATAAACTCGGATGGGTATTCCAAACGTAACCCTCTATGTAGCTATTAAATCTATAATGTATGAATGATATAGATTCCACAAGTTACATTTATGATTTAGGATTTCCTTGTGTTATCCATAAATCATATGATTTCATGAGGTATGTTAAAGAGATTATATTTTATGATTGAGAAGTATGATGTCATTGATTTTTATGTATTGATTGAATAATGTTTTATTTCTTTATTTTGTAACCCATACTTATCTTTTTGTTCTAATCCTAAGTTATAGAAATGTTTTTCATTGGATATAAGTAAGTCTAAGATAAAGGAAGTATTCAAGAAGATTTATATTAAGAAAATAACTCTTTCTTTTATTTAAGGAGTCTTCTTATTGTCTAAACATTTAGACAGAGTAAAAGTGTCTACATTGTTATTTTTGTTATGTAATGCAATTGTTATTTCCTAATTCTTTATAACTATAAACTTGAAAATAACCTCAATGTGAATTCTTGACATAACTCAAGATTATGTAATGTTTAAGGCTGGGGGCATATAAATTGGGACCCTCTACACTACCAAAAACATATCCACAATATTTCAAAAAACATGGAATCCCGAAACAAGTCACAAATCCCGAATCATCACATGGTTCATGATCTAAAATCAGTATTTCCCTCAATTACAAATCCAGTAATGATGCAGTTCCTTGAATTATTCCCTACTTTTTAAACTTCTATCTCATATAAAATCAATCAAAAGCAAATTTTCCACTATAGTTATATTTTATTATATTTTTTATTCATTTATAAAAATTATATTACTATAATATAACTCCATACTCTTACACATTAAAGAGTATAATAATTTATTTTTTAGGTCAGTTCAACCAATAAAAGGAAAAATTATATACTATCTTAACCATTTCGAACATAGAAATGTATCAAGATAATAATGCTGATAAATAAATATTTTAATCGGTAATTTTTAATATGAATATGGTTCTATAATGGTGAAACAGTTAATTATCATTATAAAGTTACCTGTCATTAAATTTAAATTATAAGAAACATTCTCATTGTGAAATCCATTCTCATAAGCAATTACCATAACTTCCATCAAATGGACTTGAGACTAAATAAATATTTTAAATATAAATATTTCACTTCCTTAACTAATACTGTAATTCTAAAATATTTATCATGGAGGATGGCTCAACATCACACTTATGAAACTTTAAAAAAATCAATAATACTAACATTTGATAAAGAAATTAAACATTATGAAATTAATACTTTTTTAATAAATTATTGTCACTGAATAATATAAAATCTAAAAAAATTTCTCCATTTCATGAAAAAGAGAATTAAGATGAATATTGTTATTATACGGGAGAGTATATTTAATTATTGGATTTAGGAGTAAAGGTAAGGGTTTCTTTTCCAACATCACTCTAAGATCAATATTGTCTATGTATAAATTTTGATTAGGGAAATATATATTTTAACTCAATAAATTTTTTTATTATCAAATCATTAATTATTGGGATTATATATCATTTAACCATTTTCACTTCCAACGGTTTATAATTCACTCGGAATGATGATTAAAACTTGAACTGACATTATCTTATAGTTTCATTCAAGAATATTTTCCCATGATTTTTTTTCTATTTTATTTTATAATTATTTTATCCCTATATATATGATTTATTAATTTCACATTATTTGACATTGTGTTTTTATAAAAATAATGTATAATAAAACTTTAACACTATTGTTTATCATTTTATATATGAATTCTCTCAAAATCCATTATCTTTTATTTTTAATTACAATGATTCTTTTCAAGTTTCAATGGTTTTAAAAGTAATTTATATTTAAATTATCGTTATTTTTCAAATATAATATATTTAAAAATTATTTCCAATTTCATAGTTCTTAAAATTTTAAATTATATTTCGTAATTGAAAAAAATATTCTAATGTGAATTTATTTCATTTTCCATCTATGTCAATAACTTTTATTGATTCTTAATTTTCACTATGGATATATTTAAATGAAATTATACATTTCCATTTCAGATATTATTTTATTTTTTATTCTCAAATTTTCATAAAAAGGATTGATTCTCATTGGTTATTTATGCTATGATTTATTTATGAATGAAATCATGTTTATGTGACACACATATGTATGGATTATTAATATATGATGAATGGGTCCAATATAGTCTTCTAATATACTGGGTAATGTTTAATGTCGCATGAGATATATGAATGTGACTAGGGATTGAACCTAATCTATTATATTCATGATACTAAGGTGATAACCCAGGCTAAAATGATTATGATAATGGGTTCTGAGCCCAATTCTCCTTGAGATGATAGTCGTGGTAATTAACTTGCCATTATGTATAATTTTTCATAGTCATGTTGTTGGAACATTCCTAAGTTATGTTTCCAATCTCAAGTTTATTAGATCATATATCCATATCCATATGATATAATTTGGTGATATTCACTACTGGAAAACCAACCTTTACCAATAGCGTGAACCTGATCAACGGTTGATTCTCATTAAGAATAAAATATAAAATAATGAAGCTAAAACCTTGAAATTATCAGATCATATAAAAATATTAATCACAAAATATTATATTTAAAATAATTATGTAATAATTGAGTGTAAATTCCATGAGATTAATTAAAAAGATGATGTATCTATCAGTTTAAATTAAGAGATCTTCATAATAATCACAAGGTACTCCTATTGTTTTATTATAAATACTCAATGTAAAAGCGATAATTTCTTTAGTGTCTTAAATCCAATTCATTTTATGGAGTTATAAATAAGGGTATTTTTAAGATAGGAATATGTTTTTTGACTCTGAATTTTGGAGGATATGATAACCAGAGACACTTATTATTCTCTTAAATTAGGTAATAAGCTTTGGATAATGGAATTTAATTGATGTTAGAGTAGAATTAATAATATAATTGTTGAAAGTGGGGTATGAGGAACTCAAAAAATAATTAAAATTAGTTGGTAAATGTATCACGTGTAGGACAATTGGACATCAATAATATGAGTATCAAAGAAAAAATTGGAGGCCTTTAAAAAAAGAGGAAATTAAATACCCAATAAATAATTCTTCGATAGTTCAATGTTTCTGACGTATATAATTTTGTAACTATAATTATTCCTGTACTAATCGTTGGGCTAATAATGTGAATCAACATTAGTAACCTAATGAACCAAGGGATTAAGGCATATGTTAAAAAATAACTATATATGAAATGGGTCAGGATAATGAATCAATGATAGGAATACTGATTATTTATTAAAAAACCATACGAATTATTTTTTGATTTTTTTATATAATACATTATATACAATAATTTTGTTAAAATATTTATGCATCTTCTCAATCATTGGTTGTTGTATTGGAGGAAACCCCTACTAGTGTGAGGATTGAATCAAAATTATATAATTCTTTACTAATTGAGGTTCATAGTAAATTCCTTCCTACAAATTTATTTATTCTTTTAATTAGAGAATTTTATGTGATACTAGGAATGAATTTTCTCACTCTATATGTAAATCATTTCAATTTTTAGGATTTTGAGGTTTCATTTTTTATCCCAAATCATCCCATGATCAAATATTTGTGTAAGAATGATTATAAACTCACATTGTAAACTAATTCCCCTTTTATGACTTGAAATTCAATAAAAATTGATATTTGGTAGAACTTATTTGGGGAAAACTCAATATTGACGATATATTAATTGTATAGAAACATGTTGATGTATTTAAAATGTAGTTAATTTTAATTATACATGAACATGAGGTTGATTTTTCAATTTAACTCACACCAGTATTGATGATAATATCAACGAGCCTTTATAAAATTTCACCCAATGAGATGGAGTTATTGAATAATAAGTTTAAATAGAATTTGGGAAAGGGTTTTATAAACCATTGTCAATCACAATGGGGTTCCCTATTCAAATTTTTAGGATAAAGGATGAAAAAAATAATCTATTCCCTAATTAACATGAATTTTAAAAGATCATGATCAAGAAAAAGTATTCTTTACCTAGAATTAATGATATATTTAATCAACTTCATGGAATCTCAATAGTTCACAAATATTGAACTCCAAACTAGATATCATCAATTAAGGGTGAAAAGGGATAATATAGCAAAGAAAATTTAATCACGTGATACTAATGTTATAAATTAATATATTTTCACTTAAAAATAAAAAATTCCAATATTATATTCATATATTTTTTAATATAGTATTTTTATATTACCTTGATAAATTTTTATTAATCATTATAGATGATATTATCCTATATAATAAGGGGAAAAATTCAATGACTGTTATTATTGGATTCTGTTAAAAACATTAATAAATGATATTTTTTTATAAAATTAAAAACTATTAACTCTAGATAAATTATGTAAAATAATTTGGTTATATATTTTCATGTGAGGGTATATGTGGAGACTCTATAAAAATATATGTAATTTAAGAATGAACAAGATAATAATTTTATAACATAGTTCCATCTATTTCTAATATTCAAGGAATACTATCAATATATTGTGTGGCATTTATCATGATTATCAAACCCAAGAACCATTTTAAAAAACAACCATGTATGGATTCCCTGTATAAAGAAATTTTTATATAACTTCGAGGAGGTTAAGAGAAGGTCTGTCTATGAACTTGAACTCATACTGTCTATAGTATAGAAATGTTTTTGATATAAAATTATGCATCATAGAACTTATTAAAAAAGTTACATTCTAAAAATATAAATGTTTTATATAATGTTTGGTATCAATTAGGGGTTCGTGATTAAAATACATGTTGAATTATTTAGAGATAGCGGTTTTTATATTGTAAATAAAAATTTAGAGGCATTATATACAAGGTGAAAGTGTCATTTATATATATTAATATAAAGAGATTAAATTTAATATTATCTTATAAGTATATAAACATGTTCAATAATAGATAATTGAAGTTGATGATAGACTATGACTACATAATATATTACCACCATGAGAATGGAATCACAATGGCTATTATACCTAAGGAAGGGTTATTATACCTTATCCACGATGAAGACCAAAAGATACCTAATACTCATTTATTTTAAAAGGATATACCTAGAAATCATAATGTAAGGAGATAAATAATATCTTTAATAAATTTATTCTCAATCATCCATTCATTTAATGATCAAGGAAGTGTAAAAGAATGATATGGAGCTATAAAAGAGGGCAAATAATTTTCAAATTATTAACATTCTTAATTATGGAATTTTAGGAAAATCAAAACGAATATGATCCCCTACCATAATTGAATAAGTAGAGTTCAAAAAGGCACAAAAATCATCATTATCTATCCATTATGGAATCTTGGAGATATATAGGGATATTAGGGAGAACATATGCTAGGAAAACATAAAGAGGGATATTGTAGAGTATATACCATGATTCTCAATTTATAAACAACTTAAGGTTTAGTGAAATATGTATAATGGTATTATGTAACTATTTATCATAATTATATGATAATGGGAGAGGACTACCATTTACTTAGATAAATGTCTTCCTAGTATCTATAAATTCCATAATTTCATAATTCCATAATTCCATTCAAGTTGTGATTGATCATCTTATGATTTCATAACATTTTAATTCAATTCAATACTATTTCATACTCAATAACAATTCCATGATATACAGAAAAGAAGTTGTAATGTTATATATATTTGTAATATCAATTGTATCTGATTGAGTTCCATCATTTTATTTAATGTTTCAAATGAATATTTAATATAAATTGAACAAATATAATAGTATCAGAACAATATATCATCCTCAAACTACTGGAAAGTTTTAAAGACATATTTAAGAATTAGAAGATATTATTAGATCTTTTTTAATAGATTCCATAAAAAGTAATTATCAACAACTTCATTTGATAGGGTTCCCATAAAAATATATATTTTGTTGTTCAAATTTCACAATATGTGTATTTTAATGGAAATTGGTTTGGAACATCAAATTTTTGGGGATGAAGTTGTAGAGTGGCTGTTTTTAGGATCAAATCATATATTAGTATTGTTAAAGGAGATGAAAACTATTTAAAACCATATTAAACCCATATAATATCAATAGAAGATCTATTCTGACAATTTTCGATTAGAATTTGAATTTGAAGATGGATATAATGTATTCATTTGAATATAACCATAGAAGTGGGTCATGAGATTCTATAAGAACATAATGTTTATCCTTGGATACATCGTACAATTCAAATCCTCAATCACAATGATACAATAGCCAATATCCATGTACTTCCACTAAACATCTCGCATGTGCAATATGTATTCCATGTATCACTTTTTAGGTAGTATATTCCAGATAAATCATATATAATGAACTTAGATATTGTAAAACTATAACATGATGTCTCTCATGATAAAATACTTACAAAAATCTCATATTATGGAGATTATACGATGTGAAACAAGCAAAAAAACAATGGAAATTTTCTCTGGTGGAATCCTATGTTTCAAGAAGTGATTTGGGAAACCAAATATAAAATGGGATAAAAGAATCCTATACTTTTTCACGTGAGTAATAAAATTTATTGGGAATAATTTATTTTATGAGGGGTAGAATATAACACATGAAATAGTTTATTTCTTTTATTAGTCAAATATATTTTCTTACAGATGTCACTCAACTAAAATGAAAATTTTCAATTTTTATTGTGATATATTTTAAAATATAATATAAAAACTAATAAATTATGATAAATAAATATAAATAATCATTATGAAAATGAAAATAGGAATACATCCACAAGTGAATAAATATACCATGAAAATGGAATCAATATCCTCAGGATTTCCTTGAAATCCATACGATTCCTTATTATTTTAGAATGAACGAAAATGAATAGATATATTATCAAAACATTTAGAGAAAAATAAATCAATAGGATGGATGGATTTTAGTGAATCATTTAAGGTTATATATTGAATCATTATAAAGCCATTATATATTCCCCTTGGATATACCGTAATTAGATACATTCTTATTGGATATAAAGTCACTAGGAAGATATGTATTAAATAGATATATTTAGTATTATATATATATATAAGTAAATAACAAGTTAAAAATTATATATTGTACATGTAATTAACATAATGTAATTAAAATTTGAATAAAAAGTTTTTTTAACCAGTTTGGAAAAAATATATAAATTTTTCAAAAAATAATATATATAGATTTTAAATTAATTTTTTTGAGAATAAGTTTATAAAATAGATTTTGAATTTCAACCAATTAGTGATAAAAAAAGTAAATAAATCAAACAAAAAATTTATGAATTATATGAAATAATAATTCAATGGATAAAAATCAATGAAAATTGTTTTATTTTAAAAAAAATTTTTTTTATATATTATATATTTAAAGGTAATATTTCCTATTTTTGGATTTGAACATTTATTAAAATTATTTTTATATAATAATTAGTAAAATATAATAAATTTATTATTAATTGTTTTTAAATGTGGTAAAATCATTTATTTTTCTCAAAATAATTTATAAAAAACTTTTTCATGGTTTATACATTATTTTTTAACTAATCCTACAAATATTTAATGGTGATGTCTCTAAATTATAATGTTAGTATTGGTAACAAAATATTTAATAACTCGTGTTATTATGATTGACTGATATGGATCAATTATATGTTCACTTAATGTCTATAAATTAATTTTTTTATGAAAACAAATCCTTTCTATATAGTCAAATGTTTATTGAAAAGTGTAACGCCAAGACCCTTGAATCCCGAAGCTGGTGCATTATATTAATACATTGGCATGATTACAAGGAATCATGTCACAAAGGACCGATCGATTTAGTAGTCTTGGAAACAAGTTACATACATAAGTTCAACACTACAACTTGAAAAGAAAAATAACACTAATTTATTCTATTTGAAACATCCAAGCTTCCAAGATTATTCCTGCAAGTCACTCATAAATAACTTCTTCATATCCTTGGAAAATGAAACATGAGAAAGGGGTGGTCTCAAAATATCATTAAGAGTAAGCGATACAGTGGACGATAACATAAACATTAGGCATGGTGAATAATTGAAGACACATGACTTTACAAATAATAAATATGTACACTTTATGGATGGAATATGAGCTGAGTAAATAATGAAATAATAAAACATAGTCATGAGTATTCTACTAGTCTAATAACCACATTTAATATCAATATCTAATCGCATAATGGTGGAATTCATAATGCCAGACATCATAACTGCATATTCAAGGCCTTGTGCCAAGACTACAAATATCATTTTTCCAAGGCCCTGTGCCAAGACAATATTTTTTCTCATGAGACCTACCGACGCATCGAGGATCTATAGTGGGCTCCACCCGTCACCTATTAAGTCAAATGGATTCTTCATATGAAAATTTTGAAATATAACATAATTTTTTTATTAAAACTAGCATATGAAATGCCAATACATAATCCACAAACCATGAATGGTATAAAAATAGCACATACACTATCAAACACAACTCATTCAATACAATATGAAAGATTTTATTGTAATAGATTACCTCAATCGAGAATAATGACAGATATTGACATAGGTGAAAATAATCATAAAAACTATTTAAGAGAAATATCCCCCTTTTTCTTCAAAACATTAAAAAGTCACATTATTTTTCAAGAAGCCGTTTAAAAGTATATTTTTGAACCAAAGTGTCCCATAAAAATTTTAAACTTTTAAAAGGAATTATAATTTTAAAACATTAATTTCCATATATTTAAATCCTTAAAACCATTTTTAAAACAAGGACATTAATGAGAATGATTTATAACAATAAATCTTTAAAACGTTTAAAATGATATTTTACATAGAGTTCCTAAACAAAAGAGAGACAGTTGAATACCAAAAATTGAGATAATAAAAAAATTATAATATCATGAGAATAAAGGGATATATGGTATACATTATCAAATTACATTATATAAACCATATAAAAGTGAATTAGTGTATAACAACAAAGAAGTCTCAATGGAATGTAAATTGAGTTGAAATCTATTATAATGACCGTATCTCTAGGTTAAAGATAAATAAATGACATAATTATGTGTGACAAATATAAATACAATAAATATGATTTTATATTAAATAGAAACCAATTAGTGGACATTCACACATATTCTTGTAAAAACAACACCAATGAATTGTATGTTTAACTCAATAAATGTAGATTGAGTAAAAATTACTCTTATCAAGTTCATATCGATGACTTGAGAATTTATCAATCAAGTGATTATGTGTATCAAAATTATATCTATATAAAGGGGAGTGGAAATTACTACAAAAATAATAAATAGTGA
Source organism: Viscum album (assembly GCA_963277665.1). Taxonomy (NCBI): domain Eukaryota; kingdom Viridiplantae; phylum Streptophyta; class Magnoliopsida; order Santalales; family Viscaceae; genus Viscum; species Viscum album. The sequence goes on from OY728164.1 coordinate 178,313,323, forward strand.
TTCCACAGATAATAACAGTGTAAAATAAACAATGAAGTATGTGTAAAGCCCAGTTAGTGGAAATTGAATTATGAAATTCCTTTACCGATTTGGTAACTTATGAAACATAAACCCCATGAAAGTAGTATCATACAATGAAGATATATTTACTAATACATTAATTTATATTACAAAAAGAATAAAATTAGGGGAAGTAAATACTACACACAAAAGGAAATAGTGGCCAATATAGCATGATTCTCACTGGAATAAAAGTTAGATGAAAAACCCTTATTTCGTTGTATCAATCAAGTCACATGAAAAAAGATAATAACCACCAAATTAATCACATAATACCATGAATATATAGAAAATAATGATAATATATATCAAATGTTAGTACAAAATACACCACATGCAATAAATATGTGGTGAACAATGGAACTCTCACTGAATTAAAAGTGAGATAGGAAACCCTTTAACTCAAGTCCGACTTGTCTTTTATGTTCCTTGTTCTTAAGGAATAATAAACATAAGTTAATTTAAAGTTTTTTAAGAAAATTTTTCATGTTTAGTATTCCATTTATATCAATTATTACCTTGCTATAACAATTAGTAAAATATTTGAGTTTATATTGTATATTTTATCGATGTTCGAAACTTTAGTAAAAAAGGAACGTGTTATAATTACAATTTTACCATGTGGTCAAAAGTCCATTATCTCCAAAATAATATACATGATTTAAATATAATATATATATATTTCATCCATTATATTAATCTATTTATAAAAATACGTAACATTTGGAGATAATAAATGAAATGTACCGTTCATGGAGACTGTAATCGGTACATACGCATGAATGCTACTTTCATTTCTATGTTGTATTTTAATGGAATTAAAATGAATGATACAAAAATAAATTATAATTCAAGTATAATATCATATATAATATAATTAATTCCATCATTTGTACATCCCACATAAGGCATTAATGAGTCATATAATTTTGAGGGGGTGGTAGTCTGCACTTCCTCAAATGAAATTATCACATTTTACCCATAATGGAAACCATAAAATAATGATATAAATGGAGAATTAAATAATAATAAAGAAAAAATAAACATAATATAAATTATATATAAATAAAGTTACATCTTAATGGCCACCATTAGTGGCGGTAGGAGATAATCGAACAATCATCGTTTTGTGAGGCGTTAGTTTTCCATCCACAGATACAGTATGTTCTTCACCCATTAGATGGAGGTGTGTGTAAGTGTAGTTGGAATCCTTCTCATAACAACATAATAGTATATTTATTATACTATTTTTGTTATAAAATAAATTAATAATAAGTGATAGGTGGTTGGACAAGTAAAATAAAACAAAATAAAACAAAACAATTTAAAAGAATGTGTTACCTTTAATTTGGTTAACTTACATTGGTTTGAACCAAAAGGGCTTCTTGAAGTGTCTTATTCTTAAAGTAAGGCTTATAAGAGAAATATGTGTATCTTGAAAGATTATTTTGGTAGGGTTTAGGTGAGACAAGGAGCTTCAGAGGTGTGTGTAATGGGTTTGAAGCAGTGTTCTTTTATAAGGGGGAAGATGGGATCTTTAGGGAAGTGTGAAAATATTATTTTATTATATAGTGATATTAGGTTTTTAAATGTCCAAAAATAATTAAATTCAAAGATAAGATGACTCATGGTCGAAATAAAATCATCCAATAAATATTTGATAGGTTTTAGATATTATATTAATATTAATAATCATATTTATTTAAATCATTTATTAATGAGGTAAATACTACATCATTATTGTGTCACAAATAATTTAATTTATTTTTCGGTCTAAAAATTAAAAAAAATTACCATAATGTATGAAATATTTTTATCATTCCAATGATTATTTATAGTCAAAATGATAACTTATATAGCCCCATATAAAAATTGATATACTAAAAGATATTTGTTAATGTTATTTTTTCCTTTACTTTATGTTAATTAAAATAAAGTGTAATTATCATTCTTAAGTGGCTCCCTGGGGTCCCAAAATCTACCCAAGGATGCCCCTGGTCGTCCATGACTCATTAAATAAGGTTAGGACAAGTGTTAAGATAATTTTGTATTATTATAATATTCTTTTTACCTTGAATTACCCAATTTACCATTTACCGCGGTAAATAAGTCAAAAGTTACTGTTCTCCAAAAATTATTTTCAAATTTTTGAACGAAATTTTACTTACTAATAACAAAAAAGTATGTTAGAATTTCGAAATTAAATTCAAATAAGTGGTAAAATTTAATTTAAATGAAAAGGTCAGCTTTTTAACTTCTACTAAGTGGTTTCACTATTAATCAAAAATTTAAGTTTTTTTGAAAAATTATGAAAATTCAGCCCAAGATATGTTTGATATTAAGAATTAAAAATGATGTCAATTTTTCAAATTAAATACATATAATTTGGATAAACTAATTTAAAAATAATTTCCGTTGTCAAAAAAATAGCGTGTTATTAAGAAAAATAACTATCAAAAGATTGACACTTGTTTATGTATAATTTCAACATGAAATTAATTCCAATGGCCAAAATTGTATTAAAGGGTAAAAATATAATCTAATGAAACTTAAAAAACATTTTAAAATATAATCTATCCATATTAATAAATTATATTAAAAGGAATTTTTGAATTAAAATACAGTATTTCTCAATATTCATAAAAAATGAATATTATTAGAAAAATACTAAAATTTCATCCAAAGTAAATTTTGATGTCCCGATTCTAATGAAGAATTTTATATTGTCAAAGTGAATATGTAAAAGGGTCAAATATTTTATTCAAAAAGGGTTCTCCATTAAATCGTGGTAAAAATAATTTTTTTGGAAAAATACATTTTTATCTGAAAAATATAATTTTTTCTTATACTATGATTAAGAAACACATAATACATAATTTAAAATTATATGGAATATATAAAATTTTAGATCCAATTAATACTATTCCTAACCGCTTTTTAACAACTAGTTTGGAACGTCGTGGTGCGCTCGAACTCGGTGTTGCGTCTAGCGTAACCTATTGAATTTAAATAAAATAACTTACTAGGAAATATTGGGGTTTTAATTCTTCCATCAGTCAATAAATTGTGTCCATGAAATTTGAAACTGTTCATCGAAAATAAAAGGTTAAAAAATAGAAAAACACCTTTGTGGAAAACCCACATCAGAAATTGGGTTAATAAAATTTAGTCTTAAAAAGAGGGAAACTGAGATGAAAATGTCACTACTAAATTATGATCTCGAATAAGAAAAAATTGGTGTCAATTAGCGACACATAATTGGAGGAAAACATAAATATATATAGGGAGTGATTGCGGTCATCAATCACAGACATGTGGAAAATTGGGGGCCTCAAAGCCATCAATCTATGAAAATTTAAAATATCATCAGTTCAACAATACATAAAGCATTATGATAACACATTTTTGGTTTTAATATCTCTTCCATATAGTTTAATATTTAATTTATTCATAGAATATGAAAACAAAAATATACCTGACATGTAGAGTTTCATCTTTTATCTAAAACTTACCACAAACTCATCTTTCACTCCTAATGATGAGTATTAAAGATGACTTGGTCACACCTGAAGCGCTAGAATCAAATTATAGAGAATCATATAATCCATAATGGATGAACTATATATTTCCCTTTTCTATAGATATTAACCAAAACCAAAATGGTTAGTAAAAGATCAGATGATCCGCAAAAAAGATAATACATTAGAGAAAGATATACTAATCTTAATTTCAAAAATTAAACCAGCAATACCCAAAGTTCATTAAACACCTTACAATAAACAATTGTCCATAAATTCTTTTAATATAAACCAAACTAATAATTAAACCCAAAACTCAGATGAATTTTCTTACGTAGTTTTCCATGCTAAATTGTATCACCAAATAATATTGAATACTCTTAATGTCACAGACTTAAAAGTAATTTACCTAATCACATATTCTCAATGATAGGTTAATTATTTCCATAAATAACCCAAATCGCTATAAATCAACAATAAAAAATTAGTAAAAAAACACCATTACTCTTAAAATGATATCCCATAGTATTCAATTTTTCTTAGGCATATGTATTCCCAGTAGAGAAAACGTCTTACAATATAAAATATATCACTTAATCACCAAATCATTTTACTATAATAAGGATATACATTTGATAAGACATAATATCCCAAATAAACTTATTATTGATCAATAAAATCATTTAAGTAAAAAGATTTAGTCACACTAACCAGGGACTTCATGTTGACCAGTGGTAGGTAATAAATACCAATGGCACTATGGTTGTGGGTTCGATTCCCACACCGTTGTCCGATACGATGGGTTTTCACACTGTCTACATGTTGTCATTTTTCAGAAAACTATATAATTTTATTATTTTCCCAAAAATGAGATAGATTCATCAAAATAACTATAACATAATTTCATCACGATTGATATCTCATACCTCACATTTTCATTCCAAAATTTAATAGTTTGTAATTTCCTCAAACTCAATGATTGTATAAAACCAAATGGTGGATTATAACTATATCCATAAGAGAAAAGATAATTCTTCCTCAAATATCATTTTCACATGACAAACTGTAGGGTTAAAAATAAAAGAGAAAAGTCTTCTAATGTAATCCCATAAACAAATAGAACTAATAATTTTAGACATTTCTCCATCCATTTACTTCAATATAGTTTCTTTTTCTGACAAAGAGGATATCCTATAGAATAAGGAATTCACTCAGGTAATTTACAGGCCGCCTAAATTTCAGAAAATTACTGTAAACGGATTCTTAGGACCATTTTTAATTTCTTACATAGTATTCTTTATTTTTACTCAAAAATTATTTACATTATTACCTTCTTTCCCACACATAAAGCATTTTTTTGTTCTATTAAGACACCTTCCTAGGTGTCTCCTTCCACATTTCTTGCCTGATAGAAAATAATATTTCTTTTCTTCGGGGTCTTCACTGCTGGAGCTCTTATCATTCACCACTATTCTCTTTCTTGTTGTGTCCATGAGTTAGTTAATATAGATGTTGTTGGTCATATTTTTGGAAAACTGATTCGACATGAACACGATATCTTTTACTCCTGTCAAAATTTTATTTTGTTGGTCATTTCCCCCACCGTTCAATCATGGTACATCATGCTTATTGTTACTATGACTTCTTTGGAATCTAGCCATTGAATAAAACCAGAATTCATTGTGTAAGAATAATAGCCAGAAAATCATTTAGTGAATATCATGACACCTTATTTTCAATTTTAAAAACCATAAAATTAAACAAGGTCATTTATTCACATATTATATTACAATCCTTCAAATTAGTTTAAAAAGTGGATGAAAATTATCATAACCATATCCCCCTAGAGTGTTATAACCAAGAGTGCAGCAGGTCCCATTGTCGTGTACCAGGATATCCTAGGTCTAGCCCGAAACTCCTTGTCAATGTTTTCAATCCTAGGTACATCTATCCTAGAGCCGCCTCTACTTGCTCATATCCAAACTGAGATATTCTTCTTGGAAAATACACAGAATACCTACATTACCTCGATTCTAGGAATTTATTATATACTAATTCTCAAATACTATCTTAGGGCAATGTGCTATAATCAGAGTTTATCTAAATCTTGTTTCTATGGTTTTTACTAAACTTCCTCTCATACCAACTGTAGCGCCTCGACCCTAGAATCTAGAATGTAGTCCATTATTATAATATATTGGAATGATTACAAGGAATAATGTCCTGAAAGATTAATCAGTTTAGTAGTCTTCGAAACAAGACACATACATAATTCAACAGTACAACTTGAAAATAAAAACAACATTAATTTATTCCATTTGAAACATCCAAGATTCCATGATTATTCCTGCAAGTCACTCATAACTAACATCATTACATCAAAGGAAAATAAAACATGAGAAAGGGGTGAGCACAAACACTCAGTATGAGTTACCAATACAGCAGAATATATCATAAAAATTGGGAATGGTGAATAATTGAAAACAGGTGACTTTACAAATAATAAACATGAACAATTTATGGCATGAATATGAATTGAGAAAATAATGCCATAATAAAACATAGTCCTGAGTATTTTACTAGTTTAATAACAAAAGAAAATATCAATATCTAATCTCAGAATTATGGAATTCACAATACCGGATATCATCACCACATAGTCAAGGCCTTGTGCCAAGACTACAAATAAAATTTTGTCAAGGCCTTGTGCCAAGAAACTAGTTTGTCTCATGAGACCTACCGATGCAACGAGGAGCTATAGTAGTCTCCACCTGTCACATAGTATTTCCAATGCATTCCTCATATGAAAAGTTTGAAACATAACATAAACATTTGTATTAAAACTATCATATGAAACGTCAATACATTATCCACAAACCATGAATGGTATAAAAATATAACATCCACAGTCAAACATAACTCATTCAATACAATATAGATGATTTTATTGTAACAGATTAACCTAAAACGAGAATAATGAAGGATATTTACATAGATTAAAATAATCATCAAAACTATTTAAGAGAAATATCCCCCTTTTTTCTTGAAAACATTTAAAAGTCACACTATTTGTTAAGAATCCATTTAAAATAGATTTTTGAATGAAAGTATCTCATACTAATTTGAAACTTTTTAAAGGGATTTTAATTTTAAAACTATAATTTCCATATAAATAATACCTTAAACCAATTTTTAAAACATGTACATCAATGAGAAAGATTAATAATGATAAATATTTAAAACATTTAAAATGATATTTTAGTTAGAGTACCTAACCAAAAGAGTGACACTTGAATTAAAATAACTGAGGTAATCAAAACATTATAATATCATGAGAATAAAGGGATTCATGATATAATATGTCAAAGTACATTATATAAACCATATAAAAGTGAATTGTTGTATAACAACAAATAAGTCTCAAGGGAATGTAAATTGAGATGAAATCTATTATAATTATTGTATCCTTAGGTTAAGGATAAATCAGTGAAATAATTATATGTGACAAATATAAATACACTAAATATGATTGGATATTCAGTGTGAATCAATCAGAGGAAATTCAAACATATTCTTGTAAAAACAACACCAATTAATTTGATGTTTAACTCAATAAATGGAGACTGATTTAAAATTACTCTTATCAATTTCATATTGATGACTTGAAAATTTATCATTGGAGTGATTATGTGTATCAAAAGTATTTCCATAGAAAGGGGTGCTGAAATTACTACACAAATAATCAATAGTGATTCCTCACATAATCATGGATTAATATAATCAATGAAGTATGTGTAAATCCCAATGAGTAGTAATTGAATTTTTAAATTCCCTTACCGATTTGGTAACTTATTAAACATACACCCCATGGAAGAAGTATCATAAAATGAATATGTAAATACCCATAAATTAACCTATATTAAAAAAATAATTCAACCAGGGGTAGTACATACTCCACACAAAAGGAAATAGTATCCAATATAGCATGATTCTCACATGAATAAAAGTGACATGAAAAAACATTACTTCGTTGTAATAAATCGAGTTGTATGAACAAATGATAATGACCAAAAAATGATTCATAGAATACAAGAAATATTAAGAGAATCATGATAATATATTTCAAATATCAGTACACAATACAGCACATCCAATAAATATGTGGCGAAAAATGGAAATCTCACGGAATTAAAAGTGAGATAAGAGACCCCTTACTTCAAGTCTGACTTGTCTTGTATGTTCCTTATTATTACTGAATAATAAACTTAAGTTAATTTATACTTGATTAATAACATTTTCAAGTTTATTATTCCTTTTATATCACTTATTATTTTTCTACAACAATTAGTTAATTATTTTTGTTCATATTGGATATTTTATCGCTATTTAGAACTTGAGTCAAAAATGAACTTGTAATAATTACAATTTTCCATATGGTCAAAAGAACATTGTATCCAAAACGATATACATGATTTAGATATCATATATATATATATATATATTATATATCAAATAAATATATCTATTTATAACAGTACATAACATTTGGAGATATGAAATGAAATGTACCATTCATGGAGACGGTAAGTCGTACATATGCTTGGACGCTACTTCCATTTCTATTTTGTATTTTAGTGGTATTAAAACATAATTATAAAATAGAATATTATAATTATAGTATTATAGCATATATAATATGATTAATTACATAATTTATATGTCCCACAAAATGCATTAACAAGTCATATCATTTTAGGGGGAGGTAGTCCGCATTTCCTCAAAATAAATTATCGCGTTTACCCATAATGGAAACCATAAAATAATTATATAAATGTAAAATACATAAGAATAAAGAAAAAAGAAACATAATAAATATATAATATATAAATATAGTTCCATATTAATGGAATCCATGAGAGGCGGCAAGAGATAATCAAACAATCATCGTTTCGTGAGGCGTTAGTTTTCCATCCACAGAAACAGTATATTCTTCACCTATTAGATTGAGGTGTGTGTAAGTGAAGATTGAATAATTCTCATAAAAACGTCATAGAATATTTAGCATACTGTTTTTTTATAAAATAATGTAATAATAAGTGTTTATGGGGTTGGATAAGTAAAACAAAACAAAATAAAACAAAATAATTTAAAAGAAAGTGTTACCTTTAATTTAGGTAACTTCATTTGTTTTGAACCAAAAGGACTTCTTGAAGTGCCTTCTGCATAAGGTAAGGATTATCAAACGAATAGGGGGCTCTTGAGAGATTGTTTTGGCAGGGTTTGGATAATTCAAGGGGGTTGAGAGGTGTGTGTAATAGGATAAATGTGGTGTCCTTTTATAAGGCGGAGGAGGGGCTCTTTAGGAATTTGTGAAAATATTATTATATTATATAGTGATATTCAGTTTCTAAATGTCCAAAAATAATTAATTTAAATGATAAGTTGAATCATGGTCGAAATAAAATCATCCAATAATAATTTGACAGGTTTTGTATATTATTTTAATATTAATAATCATATTTATTTAAATCATTTATTAATGAGGTAAATACTACCTCATTGTTGTGTCATGAATAATTAAATTTATTTCATGTCTAAAAATTATAAAACATTTTCCATAATTTAGGAAATATTTTTATCTTTATAATGATTATTTATAGTCAAAATTAAAACTTATATAACCCCATTTGGAAATTTATATACTAAATGATATTTTTTAATGTCATTTTTGTCTTTACTTTAAGTTAATTAAAATAAAGTGTCATTATCATTCTTAAGTGGCTTCATGGGGTCCCAAAATTGACTCATCGATGCCCGTGGTTGGCCATGACTCATCGAATAAGGTTAGGAAAAGTGTTATGGTAATTTTTTGTTATTATAATATTCTTTTTACCTTGAATTATTTTATTTACCTTTAATCGTAGTAAATAAAAATCAAAAGTTACTATTCATAAGATATAATTTTCATCTTATTGAACCACATTTTACTTACTAATAACAACCATGTATCTAATATTTTTTATATACATGTCATAGAAGTAGTAAAATTTCATTTAAATGAAAAATTTGGATTTTTAACTATTACTTAGTGGTTTCACTATTCATCACAAATTGATGTTTTTCAGAAAAACACCAAAAATTCAGATTAAGATATATTTGATATTCAGAATTCGAAAATGATATCTATTTTACCAAATTTAAAACATAAATGTTGGATGAATTAATTTAAAATTAATACCCATTATCAAAACAAATAGCCTGTTTTTAAGAAACAATTACTGTCGAAATATTGACACTTGTTTATGTATAATTTCAAAGTGAAATTAATTCCAATGACCAGAATCGAATTAAAGGGTAAAAATATAATCTAATTAAACTTAAAAAAAATTAAAATATAATCTACCAATATAAATATATTAGATTAAAAGGATGTTTTGAATTAAAATACATTATTTCTCACTATACATAAAAAAATGAATTTTATTAAAAAATATCAAAATTTCATCCAAAGTAAATTTTGATGTCCCGATTCTAAAGAATAATTTTATTTTTTCAAAATGAATATGTAATAGGGTAAAATATTGGATTTAAAAACAATAAACCATTAAAAGGTTGTAAGGTTGATTTTTTTTGAAAAATACCCTTTTTATCTGAAAAATTGTATTTTTTCTTCTAATATGTCTATAAAACACATAATACATAAGTTAAAATAATACGGAGGATATAAAATTCCATATCCAGTTAATACTATTCATAACCGCTTTTGAACATCTAGTTTTTTAAGCTGTGGTCCACTCGAACTCGGTGTTGCGTGTAACACAAGCTATTGAATTTAAATAAAATAACTTACTATGAAATCATGGGGAGTTACACAAAGTGATATTAATAATATTTGGTAATTAAAATAGATTAAAATAAGTTACCATTATTAATAATGATGTCAAAATATTTTAATAAGTGAGATCATATAATTTTAGTAATAAAATAAAAAGTACCCAAAATTTTTTAACAAGGTCAAAAGAGGTAAAATGTAGTAAAATGACTTGCTCATATTGATAATTCTAAAATTTAAAAAACTCAATATAGAAGACCATAACTTTGAATTTTATTATTAAATTAACATTATCTCAATAAGTAAAAAAATAGGTTTGAGGGTCAATCATATGATTCTTAGAAACATTTCCTTACCTAACGCACCTTACACCCATGTGATTCCATCATTACCCTTAATCTATTTTATTTTTCTAAATAAATGTCCCATGTTGTGACATTTAAAAGGAGATATATTTTAAAAACTCCAATCCAATTTTAGCCATTATTTTTCTCTTGAATCTTATATCCATTTTACTCATCATAATTACTTTTACTTGTCTGATAGTTGCTAGTGTTATAAAAGAGTTTTAAATCCTTCATTATGAGGGAACCCACTTCAAGATGGTGAGAATTCATTAATGTGACTACCTAGATCTTCACCATATTTTTCAACTCCATTTTAATACTCAATATTTATAAATATAATTCGACACTCTAATTATGTTTTGTAAGATCATTCTATATTTTCTAATATGACATTACTATAATATTACTCTATAATACTTCCCATTCATTACTGTAGTGTTTTCATCTTCTGGTTAGTTCAACCACCTTCATAAACAATTCTATAACATTTTCACTTTTACCAAAAATTATGAGCCCAATTAAATTAATAATCATAATATATATTTTTAAATATTAATTTAGGGTAAAAATAAGGTTATTCAATGATGACATCAAATCTATTTTTCAAAATATACTAACTCATTATTATTAGTAAATTACCCAAATATGCTATTTTTTAATTCGATTCACACAAACTATACCAAAAATAAAAATACAATAAATATTTTTCTATATAAATAGTCTCCTTATAAAAAATATGGGAAATACTGGCATTTTTGTTATATAATGAGGATCAATATCATTATTAAGAAACATTTTTAGAATAATAATTATTACAATCATCCATTGTTGAAAATGACTAATAAATAAAAAAATATATATGTAATAAGTTATTACAACTGAATATTATAAATGTTAATAGATAATTATATGTTTTTGATATAATTGATTAATATTTTCTTCTTTATTATACATAAAGTTAATGTAATTTATTAGGATTCGAGAGGGAATGTATGTGTTTCTTTTTAAATCTCATATTTAAATTTAGAATCTGTATCTATAAAATTAAATTTTAAAACTTATATGCTTTGTCTATTTAAATCCCATTCTATCTTATTTTACATTTGTTATTTTTTTCATACAAATATTTTTACCATTCTCACTCCAATTTTTTTAATTCACCCCTAATTAAACTTGTGAGTTGAACCAACCATATCTACTGTTTTATGATAGTAATCATTTTATTCAATATATATTATTTTACTATTGTTTTATAGATTTAAATATACAAAAATTTATGATTTCTTGTATTCTCATACTATTTAATTTTAATTTTTATCACAAAAGATTAGTTGGATTGTTTTATCTCACATCTTTATTGTTTTACAAATAGTATATTTAAAACAAAATATTATTTTTTATCAAATATGAGGTATAGATTTAACGTTTCTATGGGTTTATTGTAATTTTTAATTAAATTTTCATTATTTTTCAAAAATCAGTTAATTAAAAATTATTTCTTTTTGAAAAAATTGATTTAAAAAATTATAGGAATATTTTTATTATTTTCTTAATGATTTTACATTTTTATACAAATTTATTTTAATATATTTCTATATTCTTAAATGTTTCTTATTTTTCATATTGGATATGTTTTTAATGAAATTATCTACCTCATTTCTGAAAATAATTTATTTATGACCTATTTAATTTTTCATGAAACTATTTCACAATAATGGGTTATATATTCAATATATGATTTATAATAGGGATCATGTTCATGTGGTAAAAATATGTATGGTCTTTTAATAAATGTATAATTTTTCAAGTATATACCTCTAATGAATTGGGTATGGTTTTATATCTCATTAAGAATATATATGTGGGACTAAGGATTAAACTAAATATAATATTTTTATGGGACTTAGAAAATTAACAGAATACACTTTATTTATGTTAATGGGGAAGGAACATAGTCCATTATGTGATAATTGTTTAGTTAGTGAACCTATATAGAAAAAATTATTTTCTATTCTTATGTTTTCACCACACTACATTGTTTAGTTTCCTGGATAATTATTATATTCTTATATTTCTATAATTTTACAATATATTCTCAACATATTCTAAAATGATAATTCGATATACAGATTTTTTAATCTTGTTTCATTATGGATGATTTATTTATACTGTATATGAATATATTGATTGTGTTTTAATGTGAAAATGTTCATACAACTCTCAATTATAATCCTTGATTAATATATCATATGTTTTACCCTATTCTAATTTTTTGACAACACACATTCTTATGTATCCATCTCATTGGCTATGAAGAAGAGTATCATGGGTTGCTCAGTTATGGAGAAATGTACACATTGTTTCAAATAAATATTTTTATGTCAATAATTTCTAAAGAAACTAAACAAAAAGGTTTTAGGGTCTAATTTATCAAGAAACATAATTTATATTTTTATAATATGATATATTATTTATATTCATTATTCTTGTGTCATCCAATATTTCTCATGTTCTTTATTATGAAATTCTGAATTTATATATATTTATAAATAATTATATCTCATTAAATGTATATCACAAAAAAATCCTTATTATTTAATCCATTCCTTGCAGGGAAAAAATATCATTAAAATCAATTACCTTATTTTGAGATAATCCCTTACAAATAAGAAAATTATTATTTCATAAATCTTATGATTTATCAATTAGTTCATTCTGGATAAATAATTGGTTTCTAACCATAATCCCATATTCATGACATGGAACCAAATCCCAATATTTGTTCTTCTCAATCTGATATATCTCTTCTTCCATTTCTAATGTCAATCATCATATTATTATTCTTATTCAACACTCATCAATTTGATGTATAAATGAAATTTGGTGTTCTAGAATTCATAAAACCCCACTAGTTTTTAAGAACCTTTTATAGTATTTATTAGTATCCTCAATTTTTATATGATTTCTATATATTGAAAACATTGTTTCATATTTCCCATGGAATTATTTATGGCTGAATATTTCATAATAATCGTGATAGATTTGAAAATATATTTGGGAATATGGAAAACTCTCATTCTGTCCAATATGTTTTCCAAGAGCTTAATCAACATCATCATTAATAAGTAAAGTTGTTTACAATTTTTTATTATTTTCTAATTCTATTATATCATGAATTACTCTTATATTCTTGTTAAGGCATTTATTATTTCTTCCTATGGGTGTATATCAAAGAAATATATATCTATTTTCATAATTATCAATCGTTTTAGATATTTTTATTGATTCATTTACTAATAAGGTATGTGGAATACATCCATTCTTCTGAATCATTGATTAAATGAAAACCACTACCCATAAAGAGTATTGAATAAATTATGTCGAATTTGAAATTGATTAAAAATATAAATAAATATTGTTTTTCTTGGGAAAAAAATAATTTGGATGCTCCATGTTTCGATAACATCATTCATCCAATCTCCATAAATCTATTATTATTCAACTGTGTTTTTCAATTTTTCTTGGATGTGTTTAATGACCTATATTCATACCCAATTCCATGCTTCTAAATATATGCCTCAAATTATTCATTATTTTACTCATATCCATTTTCTATCTATTTTTATAATACATCCCGATTTATTATTATAAATCCATCAAATGTTTATGATGGTATTAGCGTAGTCTATGAAATCCTTGAACTAGTAACCCAATATATCCCATGGAAATGCACAAAGGGTATTACAGATCCCAAAAGTCTAGAAAAGAGTACTTGTAATTCAAGAACCACCTTTGGGAAAGAGTTTTACAATAAAAATATAGCATTGGGAAAAAAACTGGAAAATATAGAAAACATTAATCATGATAACAGAGAGTCAACTATTAGTATGAGTCATAAAATGTTCCAAACAAAAATAGGTAAACCCATGTACTCCCAATGAACATAAACCAATACCCTTGTGGACCATGTTACCGTAAAACTATCACACTGAAAAATAATTGATGCCTACCACTTCCCTGAGGATCTTTACCTTTACCTATGTTGGATAAAACAAGATCTACCCACAACTAATGGTATGCGCATTATGTGAGAATAAAATCCCATTGTGAACCCTTAAAGAGTTTTGCAAGGATTATTTATAGAATAAAAAATTATCTCATTTAATGAATTTTTTTAAGGAATACTTATTTATTGTTTATGTAAAAATTGGTAAATTCACACAATTAAATAATTTCAAAAATACAATTCCCATGAAACTAATTTTCGATAAAAATTTGAAAAAACAATTCTCTTTTAAAATCATTTAAGTAATTAGAAAACATTAATACATTTCAAATATAAAAAACATGAATAAAAACTCAATTACATAATGGGAAAAACATGTAAGCTGATCTTTCGCATAAAATAGGTATGGGCTAACTAGGATTCTAACACCTTTGTGAACGGTAATACAAAATTCAAACTATATGTCTATAGGAAAATAGGTGAAAAGGGATGTATGGACACCCTGATAAGTTAACCCCTATAATGGTTTCACAACATCTAATTTTTTAGTATGATTTATAATCATATATCCTTGTTAATATAATATATCATGACATGAATTATAATTCTAATTCAAACTCCATCCTATATTCTCCTTGTTACTATGTGCTCTACGCATAACACGACTAATTAATTCAAAAAAATCATTATTTACATCCTTCACACATAGCATATTTAATTTCACATATCCTATTGTGAAACCAAATTTTTTACAAATTAAAATATGATTTGAAATCACATTTCATAAAATTACAACATGCTTTGAAATCATTTTGCATTGATATTTTACACGTTATAGGACCAAACATTCATCTTGAAAATAAAGGGAGAAAATCCATTTTCACAAAGATATGCCAAATCGCTACTTTTCCATAATTCCATTAATCTTTTTAGAATATGAATTTGAAATTAGAAAGAATAAATTGTCTATAAGAAAAAGGTTTATTAAAAACAAACATATCTAAAAACACTTGAAATTATTCAACAAATACATAGAATCTATGATTGATAAGACTGGGAAATCATGGAATAAAAAATTAACTATAAACAAATAAAATGAAATCCTGAATCTTTATTCTGATGACCTCCAAACTAACTAAGTGAAATAAATAACACATCCCTATAAGCTGACTACACAATAACAACTCTAAAAAATAAAATCAATAATGTGTATGATTATCAGAGGTAAAGGCTCAATTAAGAGTAATAAATCTAAAACATTACCAATGATGCAATTTAAATGAAGAACATAGAAAGAGAATTAATGAGAGTGGTCTAAGATAGGGAAATATGATTAAATGAATTAAAAATCAATCCTAAAATATGATAATAACATTATTTAATTACCATAACCCCTATGGAGGACTAGGTAATGGATTCTCCTATTTAAAAATTTGATAACCACTAACACCATGACCGGGTTAGAAATCACCAAAACCATGATGGATTTAATCACACCACACATCGAGGCCCGACACACCAACTGACTATGATGTAGTGTATAGTGGTTGGTTGTTTTAGAAACACCATGCCATATACCATAGTGTGGTGGTGATCAATTGGAACTCATTAATAGGTAGAGAAACCATAAAAAATGTTCAATACAACTCACTACACCTAGAGTATTAGTCATTCCCATGGTATAAATGTGATATTTGGGCTCGATATAGCTTGAAAGATGGAATTTTATAACTCATGATTCACTAATAAATTCGAAAAAAACATTTAACCCACCTGGTACCAGTCAAGCCACCACAAACCCAAAAATAATGATCTGAAAGATCAAAAATATTTTGCACCACAATTCATAGATTGAAAATCTCCACACTATATCCCTTTTTCCACAAGAAAATCATCTTAAAGAAGTGTTTTTGAAAATAATAATATTTCATTGCTCTATCATCATCGATTGTTGTTCAAATATTTTTTTATGATCTGTTTTGGGTCTCCATAGCAGAATAACTAATGGAATAGACTTATCATGAATGATCTTCTCCAGGGATGCAAATATTTTAAAGATCCACTCAATCACTAATATACCATATCCTATATCAATATATTCTGAATAGAAAATATGAGAGGTATTAAGATAATACTTTTATAACATGATATAATGGGGAAAAACCATGAAAATAATCCAATTTAGATATAATTGATAAAAAATATGCCTATTTTCAAATCTGATCAAATATCCCAAATTGGTCCCTCATATCTCAATAACAACATCCTAAAATTTCCTAAACAATGGTGATGCGACTTAGGTGATAAATTCATGAAAACATGATCACCCACAAAAAAAATATTGTAGATGAAACTAAAGACCAATATAAGATGTATACCGAATATATGGAGTTTCCAACCTTCAATGTATAATATAAACCTTCACGAATGTCTCTCAGAAACGGTTTTGTAAAACATTACTAGTTTTATACACCTTTGACAAAAATTGGGTTGAATTAAAAGTGAGGCCATACAAATATTTAATGGGTTCCACTCTAATAGATTACTCGTAACTATTGTTTTAAGAAAAATGAACCAATATTATATGGTTATCCAAAAATCCTCAAATGATTAATACATATGAAAATATCATGTCCTTGAAAATATGAATACTATGACATGTCTATCCATCCATTTTTTGATAGTATGTTATACTCAACTTGATTTTAGATCCCATCACCACATGGAGGCCTTTCCAAAACAAAGATAGTGAACTAACAATTCTTATATAATATAATAGTGTATGACACCTGGTTCAACCACAAAATATATTTCATATTTAAATATCCCTGATCCTAAACCTTGTTGGTTTCGTGAATAGGAATTAAATGAGGAAACATAGTCATCCATGAGATCACAACCAAAATGGATTTGTTTCCATAGGGATTTAGTAAAAGTCTAATAATGTAAAACATAGAATCATTTTGACATTTTCAAACTACTAAATAAATAGGAAAAATAAAACTAGATGGTTTTTTTCTCATTATTTATTTACAAGCTTGTTTAGAAATGAGACACAATATCAGTTTTGGCACACTTCATACCTAGCCACTAGAACTAGAGGTCCATTTCACAAAAAAAACATCGTAATTAATAGTTTAATGGACCATAGGGAACAATGAATATATTTTATCATATCCTTTCCCTTGAATATTGGGAAACATCTCATCTCCTAATCTAGAGTATTCCTTTCAAAGAGAGTGACAATTTGTAGATGGTTTACTCACACTAAAAATAATTCCTAATTCTTCTAACACCTTTACCCCATTGGTTTTTCTAAATTATTGACTAAATAATAGATTATTTTAATAGTGTATTAGATAGAAAAATGATAGTTTCATATTTCATCTCATCCAGATACTTCTAATAAATGTGTCCAATGAATTCCCTTTCATTTCATGGTTCTATCATTAAATGGGAATAAATTTTCCAAGTGAGATAATTTGTTTCCAAATACACTTTAATGGGGCTTATTTTATGTTGATTTCAAAGGTGCGAGGTTAATCGACCCATATACTATGCGTATGTTAATTTAATAAGTATCAACAAATAAAAAATGTGGGGGGGGGGTGAATTAGTTTTTCACTTTATTAAGTATCAATAATATTCAAAACATAACCCAAAAAACCTATTAATGTTTATATCCTTATCATTTTTTAGTAAATAACCATGAATGAAAAAGTAGGAATGAAAATATATCACATGAGATTTACATGGTTCATAAATAGTGTGAAAACATACATTAATTCCATAGCCACTCCTGTTGATATATATAAATTTACTATTATGAAAAAGTGAATACAATTGTACCAACCCCTGTTTGACACCTCCTATCTCCCGACATGAATTATTATACCAACTCTTATTACATTGAAAATTTTTATTAAAAAACATTGATCCAAAAAACATAATAAATACTTTGCTCAAACTATCCCCCAAAGGCTCTATCTGTATCTTCAGTCCGATGTGATATGTCTGATTCTCTGAGTCCAGTCGAACATCTTCCAATGGGCATAGTACAATGATCTCATTTTCAATCCACATTACTCAAACTATACTCAAATTATATGTCTAATATTTTTGAGACTACTAAACATAACATTTACATTTTTAACCTTCTAATGAGGTCTCAGTCTATAAATATAACATTGAGAAAAATTATACAATGCTCCGCCTTTTCCTCTCACATGAAATGTTTCAAAGTAGGAGTATACTCTACCTATATTTATAGGGATATCCTATTGTAAAAAGTTGCAATTTTGGAAAAATTCATTACAATCTCAAATTAAAAATCTAGGAGATCTACCTATATTTGTATTTCACATTTTAACAATTAAACTCATCCCAAATATTATATAATCTTCTTGATTATTCTCTATAATGATACTTCTCATACATCCTTACATTTCATTATTCTAAGTGAACCTCCTATGATCATTAATATGAAACATATTCATCTTATTTCAAATTGAATTTCTTCATTTGAGTTATTTTGATTGAAATTCCATCTCAGTGTTAGTTTGATTGAATTTCCTTCTCAGAGTCAGTTTGATTGAATTTCATTCTCAGATTCAGTCCAATTGAATTTCATTATTAGATTCAGTATGATTGAATTTCCTTTTTAAAATCAGTCTGATTGAGATTACTTCTGAGAGTCAGTTTGATTGACATTCCTTATCAATGTTATTATGGTTGTAAATCCTCCCCAAATTCAGTTTTATGGAATCCTCAAAATTATAGAATTATCATTAGGATGGTATTCTCAATACGATGGAATAATAATTATAATTGAAATATCATTATGAGGGAATTCTCATTATAATGGAAACACCACTCTACATCTTTTAAAATCATCAAACCTCATCGTCTATAACTCGTTCATACTTCTATAATCTTATGTGTCTGATAATTTTAGATCTGATACAAACTTTTCTTTTATTCTTGCAACCAATAAAATATTTATTTTTGTTCCATTTCTTCAACAGATTTTATTTTGAGACTATTCATGGTTCCAAAGAGTCATCTAACATATATAGGAATGTATTATGAATTCTCTTAATTTCAGAACAAACATTACATCTAAAAAAAATATCAATACAATTGGATGCACATATTCTCACCCTTTTCTTCATAAGGATTACATCACAACTGTTATATTGAACATATGAAATCATAGAATTACATGCTAGTAAACCATCATCATAATTTTTAACAACCACGTGTTCCGATGAATCTTGAAATCCATGTGGATGAAACTAAGGCTGATATGGGGTCTAATAAACAATGTATTATTTTTGATATCTTCTACGATCAGTGATGTTCAATATGATAATATGAATCTGATACTGGTCAGTATAATCCATTATATAGATAAAAAACATTCTAAAAACAATTTCCCCCCTTTTTGTTTGGCTTTGAACATTATGAATCATTATTATAATTTCCAAAAACATTATTTTATTAAATATTAGTTCTAAAAAACACTTGAATTGGTTAAATATTAAAGAAATAAAATGTTTATTCAATCTAAGATTTTTGATTTTCTGAAAACACTTACTAACATATTTCTCAACTCTCATAATTTTTTCAAAAAACAAATTTTGTAATCAAATCATGTTTTTTTGTTATTAAAAAAAACCCAAATATTCTCAAAATAGAGTGTCCTAACACCACACAAATTGATATTTTATTTTATTGAACTTTTTACATCACTCTATTGAATGAAATTTTTTCATCCATATAATTATAATCTCTTCCTCACATTTATCTTTTCTCACTTTTTTTATTGCCACCTTGATTGTTATATCCCTTATTAACTGATAACCACATATTAAGACTCATAAAATAAATATAAGTAAAATCTTCTTACCAAGTAAATTTTTTATTTTCTCTCTCCCATTTTTCAATATAATCCAATGCATGGTGGGGGGATTTCTTATGAGGATTATGATGTAATTAGAGGATGAAGAACATGAAGATGGAGCCTCAAGTCAACAAACCATTCTTTTTTCATTGCCTTTGTGAAGATGTCAACAATTTAAGACCTCATTGACATATATTCTAGAAAAAAAATGTAGTATCAACTTTAACTTTTATAAAGTGAAACATTATAACAATATGATTTGATATTTAATGTTGGAAATGATTTTAAGAAAGATAAATTTCACTCTAATTATCATAAAGTATATTTAATGGTTTACAGGCATTTACATTAAAATATTCCAGTTGAAATTTCATCCACAACATCTGAGTAAAATATTGAGTAGTCACAATATATTATGATTCTACTATGATTAATGTCACTAATTGTTTTTTCTTACTTTGAAGTCCTACACAACATTATCCCATAAATAATGTTCCTCCTATGGATGATTTTATATCATTTCATTATAAAACTCAATCAGAATCATTATAATGATGAAACATCCTCTCAAAATTTCATTAATATAAAATACATGTGAATTTATTCCTATTAGAAATTTTATAACTCTCATTTCAACCAAAAAATGTAATTTTTTCAAATTACATGGATATCTGGCACACAATGTCACAACATTTACAGTACCAGGCCTTGAGGATATAATGTAATGTAGAATTACTATCATATTTAGAATTTCATTCTTATTCAAATTTATTCCAGACTCTCCATTACTCAAATTAATCCCAACATAGGTAAGATTAAAAAACATTTTATTCTTCTATAAATTTTTTTTAGAATTCCTTTTCATAATTTTCTGAAGATATGAAATTTATTTTTTTATAGAACTTGTAAAACAATAATGAATGTTAATTATTTAAACAATGAAATCTAAAAGTTATTTTTCATTTCTTCATAAAAAGTTTTAAGAACATCTATTATATCCCTAGAATAAATTATATCATACACATAAATAATAAAAATTAGTGTTCTAAAGTCAAAATCTTTCACATATATGTTACTATCACATTTTCCTTTAGAAAATTGAACATTGTAAAAAAAATTCATGTTTATTATAATATGCATATGGAGCTTGTTTCATCCCATAAAATTATGTATTCAATTTAAAAACTCTATTTTAATCCTCATCAAGTAAAAAACCAAAAAATTTCTTAATGTAAACATATTATTCATTTTATTGATTCATAAATAAAGAATTCACATCTAATTGAAATAATTTTAATTATGATGAGATTCCACTTCTAGAGAAATTCAAGGATTTTCCAACCTTTCAATGTGGGAAACAATTTTATTAAAAATCACACTTTCCCCTGGTTCATAGTCATTTCAATAATTCCATGATTTTTTCATGAAACATCTCCATTTCAATTAAATAGTTTATATAAACCCATTTTATACAAATAACATTTTTATCTATTGGATGTGGAAATTTTTCTCATGTTTGATTTTCCTCTATTTGATAAACTCTTCAATCATAGAATTAACCCATTATTTGTGATTAATATATTCTAAAAATGATTGGAGTTTATCTTTTTAAATGAGTGGAGATTGGTTTTTTAATATCATATTTCATCTAGCATGAATTGGATCTTTCTGATTCCCATGAATATTTTTGGTATCATCATGTTTTTGTAAAGTTGTAAATTCTCGAGTTCCTCTAACTCCATCACTTTTGACATTACATGATTCATATAAATTGTTATGCACATTAATTTTCACACATTAATTTTTATAGGAAAAAATCATGTTTTCCACAAAAGTATCAATAAAATGTGCTAAATAAGAAGGATTCTCAATAAATTACACATCATAAGAGTACACAAAATTCTATAAACGTTTCTTCCAAATTTTTTAACTTATTCCATTAGGTGAGTAAACCATTAATGTTCCTTCCCCAAGATTCACATAAAACCATACCAAATCCAAATATTTGATTTTGAGTAGACATGGAATTCATAAAACTATGAAGTATTTTAATGAATGTTTTTTGTTATAACACAAATCATTAGAAGTCGTTTTGGATTTCGGTCTCAAAAAACATTTTTAATAAAAATGTAAAACAGTACAAAAATCTTAACCTCAATATGATATTTAATGTTTTTATTACGCTAACACACTACTTCCGGTTTCTACAAAACATCTATGTTATTTCCAATATAATATTTAAAAGTATTTCATGTGAATTATATATCATTATCTCTTTTCGAATTATTCTTAAAACTACCAATTTATTTCTCAACATATTTTATAGAAATAATTAAAATTTCCTTAGCCCCTCACTTATATTTTATAAACCTAATGTTTTACATCCAAGTGAAATAATTAATAAAATTTTAAAATTAAGAATAACTATATGTTTATAGATTTATTATTTGACCACATAAATGGGAATGAATGTGTTGAATAGGAATGTTAGAATAAATCTCATCTTTCTTATGACTTTTATTACTTATCTTCCCCTTCCAAAAAGTGCCAAAAACATATTCATATCTTCTTCAAAATGTAGAAAATTTTGCACAGAATCAACTTTGGAATGTTTGTTCATGTTTTTCTACCCACACTAGAAAATTCATCAGTGCCACAACAATTTCTCATTATTATCACATAGATAACACTAGTTGTTAAGTTCTATAACTTGAAAAATAATTCCACTAGTTTTTTTCCTTGTGTGAATAATTTTACATACTTTAAAATTCTAAATATTCATGTATATTTTTTGAAAATCACTTATTTTCCATGATCACAATGTTTAATTACACTTTGTATGTTTTTTATCCCATAATAAGAAAACTTCCTTATAGTTTAACTTTTTTGCATCAAACTCAGTTGTTCTGATTCCTATGGATTTACAGAACAATCATTACCAAATGTAACATCACCTCTATTATGATTTTAGACGAGTTTTTATATTTTTAAATCACTTTCCACATCTGACAATAAATCATTTTCTTATATCCATGGATTTTTGTTACTTTCATTCAAGGCAGTATTAACAACAAAATATATTTCCGCAACTTTATTCCTTCTAGAGTCCAATTATTTTATCCCATAACATACCTATTTTTAAAGGAGTGTCATAAATATTTTTGGCATGATGACCAGTCTGATGAAATCATCCAAAAACATCGTTAGGACATTCAAATTTTTTAATCGAATGTTTCTATCATCGTGAGATGTTTTTTAACTTCCTTTGTGTTAGGAAAGGTACACATTCTAATTTCACTATATCCACCATAATAATAAAAAATTATTCCATGAAGTGAAATGTTATTACAATAATTATAAGCCCCTTTTCCATAGATTCCATATCACCAATAGAAATAATCTAATCACAATTTTTTATTGAAGAATTATTTTTTCTGTAGAAACGTTGTTGAGGTCTATAAATTTTCTGTCCTCTAACATACTATGAAAATGGGACATCTTTCTTTATTAGTGAATTTTAAATTTTTTTAGATGTGTAAATTTTCTCAAAAAAAATATCCCCTGAAACATTCCTAGTTCTTTTTTAATAACATAAATTTTAAACAAAATAGATAAAACAATATTTGTTAAGGGTGAAGAATTCCCCTGATTCATGATATGATCCTTATAAGAAACATTATAATTCTCATATTTTACAGCTAATTACTTTTTGAAGTTTTTCTTCATTATCTTCATGATACTTTCAGACTCAATATGTTTATAGCGAATTTTATTGACTTCTTATTCTTTGGCTTCAAATTTCATAATAATATCTTCAACCATCTATAACAATTCATCAAATTTTAATTTCATAACTTAAAATATCCTGAATTAATTCACCCTTCTACATGATGAAATTTGTTTCGTTATTTAGATACTTATTCACAATATTTATTTGTTAATTTTTGATCTTTCTTGAGTGTTCTGTTTAACTCAATACATTAGATATGTTGTGTACTAAGTTGATACACCGTATATGATTCATCTCCACCTTATATACTATATGTAGAATCTTTTATTTTATCATCTTTCTCAACTACGATTCTAAATTTTTCTAAACATTCATATTATATATAATTGTATTTATTTGAGTGTAATTCAATATCTTCTATTAACATACTTATTTTGTTTCGAGTAAAATGTTTCTTTTAATTCATGGATGAATTTTCTTATTTAAAAATTTTAAACTACTTTTTCCATAGAATAAATTTCATCATAATCATATCGATACTCACCAATATTCATCTCGGGAAAATTCATAGTAATTTTTCTGATTACACTACACTCAAAAAATATGATATGTTTTTTCCACCATCATTTCCTGTTTCTATTTTGTAGTTCTTAGATACAAGAGATGTGATTTTCTTAATCAACTCATCATCATCTTTATATTTGGAATCACATGTATCAACATCTTAAAAATATTAAATTTTCATCGTTCTTATAGCTTTAAAATCCATTTTATATTTCATATTATTTTTGATCATGTGATGTTATTTTAATTTATTAGAAACAATAAGTCTATGAAATTAATCAAGAGATAAATCATCTTTATCTTTTAAATATGAAATTCCAAAATCAAACCTGACTAAAAATATTCTCTTTATTTTCTTCACATTTATAGAATCTTCTAGGAAATCTCCAAAATCTATGGTGTTGAAAATAATTTCATTTACATACTAAAGTATTTATCAATGGTTTCTTTATATCTCATTATTATGTGTTCATACTTACGACACCATATTTGTATCTTTTCTTCCTTCACTTTAGTATTCCATTCGAATATACATTACAGCTTGTCCCATATACTTTTTTATATTTTGAGACCCATCACCATAATATAAAAGTTTTATTATAATGACATAGGGATAGAATTTATAGGCATTCCATGCGTCTAAATTTTTATTATCAGCAAATGTCATATGAGATTTTTTCTCAATATCGAGAAACCCAGTTGTAACAGCATCAATAACATCCATGACGTGATATTGGAAATAATGAATCATTTTATTTTTCGATCCATAATATTTTTTTCATAAAATTTTAGTAATATAAATATAGTTAAAATAATTGATTTTATCCCGGAAAATGATTTAATAAGGGACCCTTCACTCTAATATCTTTTAACGATCAAAATTACTGAATAACAAAAGAGGAGGAGGTATTGAATTAGTTGTTCAATTGTCAAAGATTAAATACTTTTATGAACATGATTCCTAGAAATGGTTATGGTTTATATCCTTATAATTTTTTTAGAAACTATATATTCATGAAAAACAAGGAAATAATGAAAATAAAATGAGATTTAAAAGGATTGACTCTATGTGAGAACCTATATCCATTCCATAGCCACCACCATGGGACTATTGAAATTTACTATTATGAAACACCAAATACAACTTCTTCCAACATCCCATTAGAGTCCTTAAATCTCTAAATAAGAATGATTATATTGACTCCCATCAATTCAAAAAGTTTACATACAAGGAGTTGGAAAAAAAATAATGGATATTTTCAAATTACTCCACAAATGCTCTGCTCAGATCCTATACCTGATGTGTCTAGGTCTGTATAAGGACACAAATTTAAACATTACATAATCTTGAGTTATGTCAGGAATTCACATTGAAAATATTATCAGGCTCAGTGTTTTATTGAATTATCCCATAACTATTACATATCAACTTATATATTACATGTAGACACTACTACTCAATATTCATTTTTTTCAAAAAATAAAAAAAAAGCATGTATAGTTCTATGTTTTAGATATCATGACTTTTCGTTAATCCCATCCTTGACCCTATTCATCTTTATGTCCTATGGAAAATTTTTCAAAAACTTGGGATGAGCATAAAATTCTCAGTAAGGGACATAAAATTAGAAATAAAAACATTAGCCCATCAATAAATAAGAAACAATGAAACCATACATTTTAATCTTAACATACCTCATGAAATCAAAAGATTTATAAATAACACACAGAAATCATAAATCATAAAGGTAACATATAGAATAAATAAAATACTTACATTGTACCTATCGCAGCTACATAAGGAGTTACGATGGAATACCCATCATAGTATATTCCCTAAATCTCTTTAGAGAAACATTATCATTTACCTCCATCTTATTACCCAATGCATTAAAGATCTATCTGGGGCCAACCAGCCCTGGGTTAATGACATAACCAAACTTATACATAAAAAATTCCCAATAACTATAATAGATTCATAAAACATAAAACAATCATAAAATAAAGAAAAAATATCCATATTCCAATCACAATATATCATTTATAGATATTGACATAATCAATGCTTTGTCAAATCCATTTTCAGGATCATTTAAATCATTTAATAAAGATATTTTTGATTCACAGTGTCCCATTACTCATTGAAGGTTTTAAAGTAATCAAAATTTTAAAACATTAATGTCCATATAAATAAATCCTAAAAACCATTTTGAAAACATGGACATTAATGAGAATGATTTAGAAGAATAAATATTTAAGACAATATTCTAGTTAAGGAGATCCTGACTAAATGAGATACGCTTGAATACAAATAATTGAGGAATAAATTTTAATAAAAATGTTATTTTATCATGAGAATAATGGTATTCATGATATAATATTCTAAAGGATAGTATATACACCATATGAATGTGAATTTTCCAATAACAACAATTATGACTCAATGGAATGTAAGTTGAGATGAAATATCTTATAAAGATGGTATCGATAGAATAATTGTAAAACAATTACATAATTATGTGTGACTAATATTAATACATGCAATTTGATTGTATTTATGTGTAAATAAATAAGAGTTCATTATCACATATTCATAGCACGGCATAATCAACATGTAAATGTTTAAACCAAAGAATTGAAATTGGGTTTAGATGTTCTCTTTCAAAAATTCGACAACCATACGACGTCACATTAAAAATCATAAAATGAGTTGATTAGAGAGAAAAGTTTATCCCATCACATGGGAAAAAATTTAAAGAAATAAGGATATAGAAGAATAGATCCCAACATAAGAAGAAGTAAATTAAAAGGCATAAAATAAAAGAAGTCTTTTAAAAAGAGGAGGGTAAAGGGATCTTTTACCAATTTGGTAACATACGAAACATACTCCCCATGAAAGAAGAATCATAAAATGAATATGTAAATACCCATAAATAAATTTATATTACACAATGAATACAATCATGGGATGTACATACGCCACACAAATGTAAATAGTGTCACATATAACATGAATCTCACAGGAATAAAAAGTTAGATGAAAACACCTTACCATGTTGTAATCAATCAATTCATAAGACCAAAAGTTAATAACTACCAATTTAATCATAAAATACCCTGAATATAAATAAAATAATTATAATATAAATTAAATTTCATTACACAATACACCACATGCAATAAATAAGTGGCGAACAAAGGAAATCTCACGGAATTAAAAGTGAGATAAGAAACCCCTTACCTCGTGTCCAACATGACCAGTTTGTTTCTTATTATTTCTGAATAATAAACTTAAGTTAATTTATTCTGGATTAATATCTTTTTTTATTTTTTTATTCCTTTTATATCACTTATTATCATGTTATAAACATTATGTAATCATTTAACAAAATAATGGTCATTTTCTTGATATTTGTTACTTGAGTAAAAAATGAACACCTTTTAATTACAAGTTGTCCATATGGTCAAGATTAAAATATATACAGAATGATATTAATGGTTTAGATATCATTTATATCATATATATCCATTATATATAAGTATCAATAATATTACATAACATTTAGAGGTAAGAAATAAAATGCACCGTTCATGGAGATGGTATGTCGTATGTATGCCTGAACGCTACTCTAATTTCTATTTCGAATTTAATTGAATTAAAACATAATAATAAATAGGAATATTATAATTCCACTATAATATAATATATATTTTCATTAACTCCATCCTTTATAAGTCCCACGTATGGCATTAACAAGTCATTTCACTTTGAGGGGGCGATAACCCGCACATCCTTTATAAGTCCCATGTATGGCATTAACAAGTCATTTACCTAAACCATGTATGTTTGTTTTTGGAAATTCAATTCTCGGAAGTGTTAAAATATCATTTAAATGAATAAACTATTTTTTTAGCTAATACTTAGTGGTTTCACTATTCATTAAAATCGAAATTTTTCAGAAAAATATAAAAAATGCATCATAAGCTATATTTGATATCACAAATTCAAAAAATATTTTTATTTAACCAAATTCAAAACATAATATTTTGATTAATTAATTAAAATTAATTTTTTTTTTCAATACAAAGAGCATTTTTTTGGAAATAATATCTATAAAAATATTGACACTTGTTTATACCCAATTTCAAAGTGGAATTTCTTCCAATGATCAACATTAGATTAAATGGTGAAAATATAATCTAATTACACTTTAAAAGAATTTAAAAAGATAATCTAAATATATAATTATGTTATATTAAATGGAAGTTTTGAATTAAAATAAATTATTTTTCACTATTCATTAAACATGAATTTTATCAGAACAAATACAAAAAACGTACCGAAATTAACTTTTGATGTCCTGACTCAAAAGAAAAATTATATTTTTTCAAATAGAACATATAAATGTGACCAAAACTATATTTAAAGAAGATTCTCCATCAAATGGAAATATGTCAACCATTTAATGAATATTGGAGTATGTATGCTTAAAATCAGATACTTTTTAATTTCTAGACTTCAAAATTTAGTGGATAAATCAAAAAATATTTAAAAAACATGCATAATAATTTTTTAGTTTGTTCTATTCATTCCTGCCATTACAATGTCTAGGAGTTAACTACCATTTAAAATAATAATTATATTATATTATTTTCTGTAAAACACAACATTGTGTGCAATGTATGATTTCGAATAAACTCTTTGTTGTGTCTCGGGTACACCATCAAACATAGAATCCCCTTTGACGTAAAAGTAATAATTAATTTACAAATATTAATAAATATGAAAATGTCATATTCTTTATTTACCTGGGATGTTACATCCTTTTCCCTTTTGGGAATTTCATCCTCACAATTTTAAAATTGGGCTTGGAAACATTATTGAAAGTCCCACATTGGAAAAATACTGAAAAAATATATCACCTTAAAATAAAAGAAGAGAAGTAAAAAGGTTACCAAAGACAACAAATAAAAAGATTCAATGAAAACATAGATATGGGGGAGAGAAAAAATCATGTTTTGATGGATAGTGATAGAAACATGATTAGGATAAAGTTAGCCACTAAAAAATCACAAACATGTGATGGGTTAAATGGTCTTTGACTCCCCATTAAAAAAAGTTAACAGACAACATTTCTATTTTAAATTACTTTTCATAAAGTTAGGGAATTTATTTATGTGCTTAACTAAAAACATAAGGAAACATACTTACTTTTCATGTATACTTTTATACATTACTAAATTTATGCCACAAACTCATCTTTTCTCAAAGAAATAAGTATTCAAACTGAATTGGTCACATTAAAAGTGCGAGAATCAACTTCTAGAGTATCACATAATCTATAAAAGATGAACCTTATTTTTCCCCTATATTTAGACATCAACCTAAACCAAAATGGATAGTACGAGATCAGATAATACCCAAAAAGGATAAATCTTTATAAAAATAAATACTACTATTAATCTCTAAAATTGAATAAATAGTACCCAATGTTCAACAAAGACCATTCAATACACAACTGTCCTTAATACAATTCAATATATTACAAACTACGATTGAAACCCAAAACTCAGAAGAATTTAATCACATAGTTCTCCACAGTAAATCTTATCATTTATCACCAAATAACATTGACTACTCTTAATGTCTCATACTAAAGTGTAAATAAACCTAGTCACATATTCTCTATGATAGGTTAATCATTTACATAAATAAACCAAATATACATAAAACATAAATTCATCCAAAATAAAATTCCAAACATTATTCAACAAATTAAATCCCATTGTATTCTATTTTCCTTATTCAAATTGTGTCTTTTCAAAAGAGAGAACGTCATCCAAAATAACCTCTATCACATAATCACCAAATCATTTTCCTATAATAAGGATATCCATTTGATAAATCATAAGTTCCAAAAATGAACTTATTCGTGATTCATTAAATCATTTTACTAAAACAATAAGTCATACTAACCTGGGACTTAACATGGGATAGTGGTAGACGATGTGCCCTTGTTTTCCTTCAGTTGTGGGGTTGATTCCAATGGCCTTGCCAGATGCGACATATTGTCACACATCCTATGGGTTGTCCTTTTTATAAAACTCAAAAAATACCTAAAACATGTTTTAACCTAAAAGAATGTGTTAAACCTATAATTTTCATCCCTATTCATTAAGACCTCAAAATATTAAATATATACATTTTTTATTTCACCTCATATGAAAAAATAAAACTTTTCCCAAAATAATGAACATCATACCTTGATCATGGTGTCAACATGGTTTTATTATCATCTTGTTCACGTAGGTAGAAGGTCCATGCATTGCAACAATGATTTAGGGATCCTTCGAAAAAAAATTCTTCTTTTATCCAAATAAACCCTGTAGAACATGGTTCATATAGGTGTTTTCATAAAAATACTTTCAAAAAAATATCATGTTTGACAAATAATTTCAAAACATCTGAAAAAACATGATTTTTATAAAACTGTCAGACTGAATGTTAGTTGAAAAATTAAATTAATGGTCCTTTTAAAATAATATTAGTATGTTCTGAGAGAATATATTGTAAAATAAAATATAAATAGGTTGTGAAAGTGTCTCTATCTTCAGGACCTTTTTCAAAATCATAATATGCTTCAAAATCTTGTCAAAATGTAAAATATTTGAAAATGACATGATAATATTTAGCTTTCTTTAAAATATAATATTGTTTGTGAAAATAGGATTTGATTAAATAGGAACCATGATACACAATGATAACAAGTTATTGTGGAGGTGTTTGATATCTCAAACATCTTCTTGCAAGTGAGTTGTCTTCTAGAAAAAGTTTTCCAATCATCTGAACCTTACTTTTCAATAATTATTGCAAGCATGTCATCAAGAAGAGATAACAATGTTGACTGAGATCCTTTTACTTCCATTTTATCCAACATTACTTGATCTGAAAATGTTTTAAAACAAGGATTTACAGATATAATAGTCATAGAGACTACCCATGTGTTTAACGAAAACACTTAATCCCTAAAATATTCCAAACCTCCCTTTGATACCAACTATAAGGACACGACCTTAAAGATTACATAATCTTGAGTTATGTCAAAAATTCATATTGAGGATCTTTTGAGGTTTAGAGTTTTAGTGAATTTGGCCATAACTATTACATATCAACATGAATATTACATATAGACACTACTACTCAGAATCAATTTTTTTCAAAAAATAAAAAACATCATGTATAGTTCCATGTTTTAGAGAGGATGAGTTTTTCTTGATCCCATCCCTGGCCCTATTCATCTTTAGGTCCTATTGAAAAAATCTCAAAAACCGGGGACGATCATAAAAAGCTCAGTAAGGGATATAAAATAAGGAATGAAAACATTAGCCCATCAATAAATACAAAATGAGGAAACAATACTTTTCAATCATAACATACCTTATGAAATCATAATATTTATGAATAACAAACAGAAATCATAAATCATAAAGGTAACTTATGGCATGAATAACATACTTAAATTTAATCTATCACATCTTTGTAGGGAGTTACGTTGGAATATGCATCAAAATATATTCCCTAAATCTCTTAGGAGAAACATTAATGTTTACCTCCATTACATTACCCAAAGCATTGGAGTGTTATCTCAGGCTCACCTGCCCTAGGTTTATCACCAAACCATCCGTATATGTAAATAATGTCCAATAACCATAACATATTCATAACACCTAACACAATAATAAAAGAAAGATAACATTTCCACATTTCAATAACAAAATATCATTTCAAGATATTAACATAATCAAGGATTTGTAAGATCCATTCTTAAAACCGTTTATAACATTTAAAAAAGTGTTTTTTGAATCAAAGTGTCCAATTCAACATTGAAGATTTTAAAGGAATTAAAATTTTAAAAAAATTATGTCTATATAAATAAATCCGAAAAACCATTTTGAAAACATGGAAATTAATGAGAATGACTTAGAAGAATAAATCATTAATAAAATATTTTAGTTAAAAAGTTTTTAACTAAATGAGAGACTCTTGAATACAAATATTTGAGGAATAAAATTTAATCAAAAGATTGATATATCAAGAGAATAAAGGTATTTATGATATAATATTCTAGAGGATAGTATATACAACATATAAATTTTAATTGGCGCAAACCAACAATGAAGTCTCAATGGAATGTAAATTGAGAAGAAATATTTTATAAAGACAGTATCCTTAGATTAAGGATAAATTAATTAAATAATTATGTCCGAAAAATATAAAGACACTAAATATGTTTGGATATTTAGTGTAAAACAATAAGAGGTTATTCACACATATAAAATGCATGACATAATGAATATTGAGATGTTTAAACCAACGAATTGAAATTGGGTTATGAAGTTCTCTTACAGAAATTTGAAAACCTAACGGCGTCACATTAAAATTCATTAAATGAGTTGATGAGAAAAAAAGGGCATCTCATCACTTGTAAATAATTTTTACAAAAATAATTATATATAATAACACATCTTAACATAAGAATAAGAAAATTAAAAGACATAACAAAAATAAGAAGTCTTTTAAAAAGAGAAGGATGAAAGGTTCCTTTATCGATTTGTTAACAAACGAAACATACACAGCATGAATGAAGGTTCTTGAAATGTATATGTAAATAACCATAAATCAAATTATATTACACAAATAATACAATCATGGGCAGTAAATACACCACAAAAATGGAAATAGTGGCAAATATATCATGAATCTCGCAGGAATAAAAAGTGAGATGAAAATCCCTTACCACGTTGTAATCAATCGATTCGTAAGACCAAATGTTAAAAAAACCAAATGAATCATATAATACCATGAATATAAATAGAATCATGATAATATATATCAAATTTAAGTACATAATACACCACTTGAAATAAATAGTTGGAGAACAATGGAAATCTCGAAGAATTAAAAGTGAGATAAGAAACCCCTTACCTCGTGACCGACCTGACTGGTTTGTTCCTTGTTCTTCCCAAATAATAAAATTCTTTAAATTTATACTTTATTAATAACCTTTATTATGTTTTTTTATTCTATTTATATCACTTATTATCATGTTATTAACATTATGTAATCATTTGACAAAATAATGGTTATTTTGTCGATATTTGGTACTTGAGTTAAAAATGAACACCTTATAATTACAAGTTGTCTGTGTTTTCAAAATTCCATTATATCAAGAATGATATTGATGATTTATATATCATTTATATCACATATATGAAGTATATATATGTATTTATAATATTACATTACATTTAGAGGTACGAAATGAAATGCACTATTCATGTAGACGGTAAGCCGTATGTACGCAAGAACGCTAATATCATTTCTATTTCGGGTTTAATTGAATTAAAACATAGTGATACATAGTTATATTATAAATATAGTATAATATAATATAATAATTCATTATCTTCTTCCTTTATAAGTCTTTTTTATGTCATGAACGAGTCATATCACTTTGAGGGGCGATAGTCTGCACTTCCTCAAATGAAATTATCGCGTTTACCCATAATGGAAACCATAAAAGTATGCTATAAATGAAAAAAATAAAAAATCATAAATAAAATAGAAACATAATATATATATCATATATAAATACATTTCCATCATAATGGCCACCATGAGAGGCAGTATGGGAGATTTGAATAATCATCATTTCGTGAGGCAGTAGTTCGCCGTCCCGAGAAACAATATATTATTTACCTATTAGATGGAGGTGTGTGTATGTGTAGTTAAAATACATATCATAAAAACATCCTAGTATACTGAGTATATTGGCGTTTTCATAAAAAAATGAAATAAAAAGAGTTTAGAATTTGGGGAAGTAAAATAAAAAAAATAATTTAAGAGAAACTATTACCATTAATTCGGGTAAACCCCTTTGATTTGAACCAAAATGACTTCTTAATGTTCCTTATATCTAAGGTAAGGCTTCTAGGTGGAAGAAATGGATCTTGAGAGATTATTTTGGTAGGGTTTGGATGAGACATGGAGCTTGAGAGGTGTTATGAATGGGTATGAAATGATGGTTTTTATAAGCGGAGGAGGGGTTCTTTAGGAAAGTGTGAAAATATTATTTTATTATATAATGGTTTTCAATTTATAAATGTACAAAAATAATTAAATTCAAAGATAAGATGACTCATTTTCTAAAGAAATTAATCCAATAAAAATTTAATGGTTTTGGATGTTATTTTAATATTTAAAATCTTATTTATTTAAATAATTTATTAATTAGGTAAATACTGCATCATTTTTGTGTCATTAATAATTTTATTTATTTGATGTATAAAAATTATAATAAAAATACCTTGATGTAGGAAATATTTTTATCTTCACAAATAATATTAATAGGAGAAAAGATAACTTATATAACCCCATGAAAAAATTGATTTACTAAAATATATATTTTTATGTAATATTTGTCTTTTATTTAAATAAATTAATATTAAGTGTAATTATCACACTTAAGTGGCTCCATGTGGTCAAAAAATCTACCCAAGGATACCCATGTTCATAATTGACTCATAAAATAAGGTTAATATAGGTTTTAAGGTAGTTTTGTGTTATTATAATATTCTTTTGACCTTAAATTTCCCAATTTACCTTTAATCGTGGTAAATAAAAGTTAAAATTTACAATTTACCAAAAATTATTTTATCTTATTAAACAAAATTTTACTCAAAAATAACAACCATATATGTCATATTCACAAAATTAAATTCATAGAAGTGGTAAAATTTTATTTAAATGAGAATGTTAAATTTTTAACTACTACTTAGTGGTTTCACTATTCATCAAAAATTTATGTTTTTCAGAAAAAAACAAAAAAACATCCTAAGATATATTTGATATTCCAAATTAAAAAATGATATCAATTTTAACAAATTCAAAACTAAAAGTTTTGATAAATTAATTTTAAATTAATTTCTCTTGTCAAAACAAAGTGCATGTTTTTATGAAATAATAACTCTCAAAAGATTGACACATGTTTATGCCCAATTTCAAAGGAAATTTTTATCCAATGATCAAAATTGGATTAAATGATTAAAATATATTCTAATTAAACTTTATAACAATTTAAAAATATTATATAACCATATAATTAAGTTAAATTAAATGGTATCCTTTAATTAAAATAAATTATTTTTCACTATTCAATAAAAAAAATATTTTTATCAGAAAAAACACCAATATTTTACCCAAAGCATTTTTTGATGTACCGATTCAAAATAAAGGTAGTATTTTTTTTATAGAACATATAAAATTTTCCAAAACAAGATTTAGATATGTTTCGCCATCAAAAGGTAGTAAATCGTCTTTTTAATAAATATTAGAGTATTTATGCTTAAAATCAGATTCGTTCTTATTTTTAGACTAAAAATTATTGGATAGATTTAAAAATATTTAACAAACATGTATAATAATTTTTTAGTTAGTTCTATTCATTCTCTCCATTAAAATGGATAGGCATTAAATACCACTTAAAATAAGAATATTGTTATATTATTTCCCAGTACAACTCAATTTTGTGTGCGAAGTAAGATTTCAAAGAAACAAATTTTTGTGTATCGGGTACACCAACAGACATAGAATCCCCTTCAAAGTAAAATTAATAATTTATTAATAAATATTAATAAATATGAACATGTCATATTCTTTATTTACCTAGGATGTTACATCCTTCCCCACTTTTGGGAATTGCGTCCTTGTGATTTTAAAATTGTGCTCGAAAACTTCATCGAAAGTACCACATCGAAAAAAGAGTCAAAAAATATATCACATTAAAATAAAATAAGAGAAGTAATAAGTTCACCCAATACAAAAAATCCTAGGATTATTTGAAAATGTGGATTTGGAGGAGAAAAACCCATCATGTTCAAATGGAAAGTGATAGAAAACATGATTACGATAAAGTTTACAACAAAAAATTCACAAACATAAGATGGATTAAACATTCTTCGATTCCTCCATACGAATAGTTAAGAGACCACGTTTGTTTAAGTTAATTTTCTTAAAGTTTAGGAATTTATTAATGAGATTAACTAAAAACATAAGGAAACATACTTACTTGTCATGTATAATTTCTTACTTTACTAAATTTATAACGCAAACTCATCTTTTCTCCAAATGATGAGTATTCAAACTTACTTGGTCATATTAAATGTGCTAGAATAAACTTCAAGAGTGTCACATAATCCATAAAAGATGAACTATATATTTCCCCTATCTTTAGACATCAACCAAAACCGAAATGGTAAATATGAGATCAGATAATACACAAAAAGGATAATCCATTATAAAAATAAATACTACTCTTAGTCTCTAAAATTCATCAAATAGTTCCCAAAGTTCAACAAAGACCATTCAATACACAATTGTCCTTAAAACTATTATAAATAATCATAAATACGATTGAAACCCAATACTTAGAAGAATTCAATCACATAGTCATCCATAGTAAATCTTAACATTTATCTCCAAATAACATTGACTACTCTTAATGTCTCATACTAAAGTATAACTAACATAATCACATATTCTCTATGATAGATTATTCATTTCCATAAATAACCAAAATATAAATAAAACATAAATTCTTCAAAATAAAATATCAACCATTATTCAAAAAATGAAATCCCAATGTATTCTATTTTCCTTAGACATATAGTGTTTCCTAAAAAGTGAGAACATCTTCTAAAATAACCTTTATCACTTAATCACCATATCATATTCTTATACTAATGATATCCATTAGATAAAACATAAGTTCCCAAATTCGACTTATTCTTGATCCATAAAATCATTTTACTAAAATAATAAGTCATACAAACCAGGGAATTCGTGTAGGCCAATGGTAGGCGATGAGCCCTTGTTTTCCTTCGGTTGTGGGTTCGAATCCTGTGGCCTTGCTGGATGCGACGGGTTGTCACACATCCTATGAGTTATCCTTTTTATAAAACTCAAAAAATACCCAAAAAATGTTTTAACCTAAAAGATTGTCTTATAACTATAATTCTCATCCCAATTCATTAAGACCTCGATATACTACGTATATTCCCTTTTTTATTTGACCTCTAATTATTAAAAAACTATTCCCAAAATAAATAACATCATACATTGATCACGGTGTCCACATGGTTTCATTATCATCTTGTTCGAATAGGTAAAAGGTCCATGCATTGCAACAATGATTTAAGGATCATTCAAAATCATTTTCTTCCTTCATCCAAATACTCCTTGTACAACTTGGGTCATATGGGTTTTTTCAAAAGAATATTTTTGGAAAATAATCATGTTTGACATATAATTTCAAAACATATGACAAAACATGATTTTTATAAAATAGTCTGACCAAATTTGAGTTGAAAAATTCAATTAATTGTCCTTTTAAAATAAAATAATTATAGGATGAGATATTATATTATAAAATCAAGTATAAATAGGTTATGCAAGGGTCTTCATATTTATCGCTTATTTCAAAATCAAAATACGATTCAAAATCATGTGATAAGGTAAAATATTTGAAAATGACATGAGAATATTTACCTTTTTGGAAAATATGAGAATATTTGGAAAATATGATTTTTTTCAAATACAACCCATGATCAATTATGATAACGAGGTATAGTAGCGGAGTTTATATCTCAAACTTCTTCTTTATAGTGAGTTGTATGTTTGAAAAAATTCCACAATCATCCGAACATGACTTTTCAATAATTATTACAAGCATGTCATCAGGAAAAGTTAGGAATGTTGTCTGAGATCCCCCTCCTTCCATTTTAACCGATATTCCTTGATCTAAAAATGTTTTTAAACAAGGATTTAACTTAAAAAATAGACATAGGGACTAACAATGTGTCTAATGAAAACTCTAAATCCCAAAAGCTGTCCAAACCTCTCATTGATACCAACTATAAAGACACAGTCTTAAACATTACATAATCATTAGTTATGTCCAGAATTCACATTGAGGATCTTTTTAGGTTTAGTGTTTTAGATAATTTTTCCATAACTATTACATATCAACTTGAATATTACATGTAGACACTACTAATCAATATACATTTTTTACAAAAAATAAAAAAAGATCATGTCTAGTTCCATGTTTTAGAAAGAATGACTTATCCATGATCCCATATTTAACCCTATTCATCATTAAGTCATGTGTAAAAATTTTAAAAAACATGGGATGACCATTAAGAGCTCAGTATGGGATATAAAATAAGCAATGAAAAAATTATCCAATAAATAAATACAATACAATGAAACTACACTTTTCAATCATAACATACCTTATGAAATTATATGATTAATGAATAACACACAGAAATAATAAATCATAATGGTAACATATGGAATAAATAACGTAATTACATTGTATCTATCACCGTTATGTGGGGAGTTTCATTGGAATGGCCCTCAGAGTATATTCCATAAATCTCTTTGGAGAAACATTAAGGTTTACCTCGGTCACATTACCCAAATAATTTGAGAGCTATCCTGGGCTCACCCAACCTTGGTTTATAATAGAACCATCCATATACATAAACAATTACCAATAAGCATAAAATATTCATAACATATTACAAATGGAAAAAATAATTATAACATTTCCACATTCCAATCATAATATATCATTTCATGATATTGACATAATCAATGCTCTGTCAAATCTATTTTCAAAACAATTTAAAACATTTAATAATGATATTTTTGAATAAAAGTGTCACATAACACATTAATGAATTTAAAGGAATAAAAATTTTAGAACATTAATTACCATATAAATAAATCCTAAAAACCATTTTGAAAACATGGATGCTAATGAAAAATATTTTGAAGAATAAATCATTAATGCAATCCTTTAGTTAAAGAGTTCCTAAATAAATGAGAGATGCTTGAATTAATATAATTGAGTAATATGATTTAATCAAAATGTTATAATATCATGAGAATAAAGGTATTCATGATATAATATTCCAGAGGATAGTATATACACCATATAAATGTGAATTGGCGCATAACAATAATGAAGTCTTAATGGAATGTAAACTGAGACGAAATCTCTTATGAAGACAACATTCTTATATTAATTATAAATCAATTAAATAATTATGTGTGAAAAATATAAATACACTCAATATGATTGGATATTATGTATAAAACAATTATAGTTCATTCACATATATTCATAGCATGACATAATGAACAAGTAGAAGTTTAAGCGAAAGAATTGAAATTGGGTTAAGAAGTTCTCTTACAGAAATTTGAAAACCTAACAACGCCACAATAAAATTCATAAAATGAGTTGATGAGGGATAAAGGGTAATATCATCACATAGACATAAAATTTTCAGAAATAATTATATAGATGAACATATCCCAACATAAGAAGAAGTAAATTAAAAGTCATAACAAAAAGAAGTTTTTTAAAAATAGGAGGATGAAAGGTTCCTTTACCGATTTGGTAACTTACGAAACATACACCCATGAAAGAAGAATCTTACAATGAAGATTTAAATACAAATAAATTAAATTATATTACTCAAATAATAAAATATTGGGCAGTACAAACACCACACAAATCGAAATAGTGGCAAATATAGCATGAATCCCGCTGGAATAAATAGTGAGATGAAAACCACATACGATGTTGTAATCGATCGGGTCGTAAGAACAACAGTTAATAACCTCCAAATGAATTATATAATACCATGAATATTAATATAATCATGATAATATATATAAAATGGAATTTCCAAATACACCACATTCAATAAATAATTGGTGAAAAAAGGAAATATCAATGAATTAAAAGTGAGATTAGAAACCCCTTACCTCATGTCCAACATGACTGGTTTGTTCCCTGTTCATCCCTAATAATAAAAATATGTTATGTTATACTTGATTAAGATCTTTTTTTACATT
Source organism: Viscum album (assembly GCA_963277665.1). Taxonomy (NCBI): domain Eukaryota; kingdom Viridiplantae; phylum Streptophyta; class Magnoliopsida; order Santalales; family Viscaceae; genus Viscum; species Viscum album. The sequence goes on from OY728164.1 coordinate 178,354,270, forward strand.
TTTTATTCCTTTTATATCACTTATTATCATGTAATAATCTTTTCGTAATCATTTATCATAATAATGGTGGCTTTGTCGATATTTGGTACTTGAGTCCAAAATGAACACCTTATAATTACATGTTTTCCATGTGGTCAAGAGTCCATTATATCTAGAAATATATTCATGATTCAGATATCATTTATATAATATATATCCAGTATATATATCTATTTATAATATTACATAACATTTAGAGGTAAGAAATGAAATGCACCGTTCATGGAGACTGTAAGTCGTACGTACGCATGAACACTAATCTCATATCTATTTCAAATTTAATGGAATGAAAACATAATGATAAATAGGTATATTATAATTCTAGTATAATGTAATATATAATTTCATTAACTCAATCTTTTATGAGTCGTACATTTAGCATGAACGAGTCATATCACATTGAGGGGGTCGTAGTCCGCAGTTCCTCAAATTAAATTATCGCGTTTACCCATAATGGAAACCATAAAGGTGTGCTACGAATAAAAAAAATATAGAATAATTATGAAAAAAAACCTAATATATATATATATCATATGTAAATACATTTCCAACAAAATGAAATCCATTAGAGGTGGTAGGAGATATTTAAATAATCATCGTTTCGTAAGGCAGTAGTTCGTCGTCCTCAAAAACAATATGTTCTTAACCCATTAGATGGAGGTGTGTGTAAGTGTGGTTCAATGAATTCTCATAACAACCTCCTAGTATATTTATTACACATGGGTTTTCATAAAAGATAGCAATAAAATGAGTTTAGGGGTTGGGGAAGTAAAATAAAATAATCAAATTTAAGAGAAACTCTTCAATTTAATTCTGGTAACTTCCTTTGGTTTGAACCAAATGGACTTTTTGAAGTTCCTTATGCCTATGGTAAGGCTTCTAGATTAATGAGAGGGATCATGAGAGCTTATTTTTTCCGGTATTGGATGATCCATGGGGCTTGAGAGGTGGGAAAAATGGAATGAAATGATGGCTTTTTATAAGGGGCAGGGGTTCTTTAGGAAAGTGTGAAAATATTATTTTATTATAAAATGATTTTCGGTTTCTAAAGGGCCAAAACTAATTAAAGTCAATTATTAGATGACTTTTTGTCGAAATAAATTCATCCAATAAAAATTGGTTAGGTTTTGGAAGTTATTTTAATATTTATATTCTTGGTTATTTAAATCATTTATTAATGAGGTAAATACTACATCATTTTTGTGTCATAAATAATTTTATTTATATGCTGTGTAAAAATTATAAAAAATACGTTGATATAGGGAAGATTTTGATATTTCCTAAGAATCTTTATAGTCGAAATTATAACTTATATAACTCTATGTAAAAATTGATTTACTAAAAGACATATGTTTATTTAATTTTGTCTTTAATTTAAATAAAATAATATAAAGTGCCATTATCACTATTAAGTGGATCCATGGGGTCCGAAAATCAACCCAAGGATACCCACAGTCGAACATGACTCATCCAATAAGTTTAGGACTAGTGTTTGGGTAATTTTGTATTGTTATAATATTTTTTTTACCTTGAATTACCATTTTTATCTTTAACCGCAGTTAATAAAAGTCAAAATTACTATTCACCAAAAAATAATTTTAAACTTATTGAACAATATTTTATATACTAATAACAACCATGTATGACCGATTTTCAAAATTCAATTAACAGAAGCGGTAAAATTTCATTTAAATGATAAATTAATATTTTTAACTACTACTTAGTGGTTTCACTATTCATCAAAAATTGATGTTTTTCAAAAAAATACCAAAACATTAGACCAATCTATATTTGATATTAATAATTCCGAAATTATGTCTATTTTACCAAATTAAAAACATTAATGTTGGATTAATAAATTTTAAATTAATTCCCATTGTGAAATCAAAGAGCGTGTTTTTTTAGAAATAATAACTATCAAAAGATTGACACTTGTTAATGCCCAATTTCAAAGTGAAATTTAATCCAATGACCAAAATTGAAGTAAATGGTAAAAATATAATCTAATTAAACTTTAAAGTAATTTAAAAAGATAATCTAACCATATAATTACGTTATATTAAAAGAATTTTTTTGATCAAAATACCGTATTTTCCACTATTCATTAAAAAATGAATTTTATCAAAAAAATATCAAAAATATTTCTAAAGTAAATTTTGTTGTCCTGATTCAAAATAAAATTTTATTTCTTCAAATAGAATATATAAATGTGACCAAAACTATAATCAAAAAGGGTTCTCCATCAAAATATGGTAAATCGACCTTTTATAGAATATTTGAGTATTTATGCTTAAATTTAGATTCATTCTTATTTTTAGCCTCTAAATTTATTGGATAAATGTAAAAATATATAACAAACATGTATAATAATTTTGTAGTTAGTTCTATTCATTACCACAATTACAATGGTTAGGCTTTATCTACCACTTAATATAATAATAATATACTATTATTTTTCAGTACAATTCAACGATGTGTGCAATGTATGATTTCAAAGAAAACCTTTGTTGTGTATAGGGAATCCCATCGAACATAGAATCCTATTTAAATTAAAATTATTAATTAATTTACAGATATTAATAAATATGAAAATTTTATAATCTTTATTTACCTTGGATATTTCAGTCTGAATCTCTCCATTTTATGGGGTTTGGTCAAATAGATCATTACGATGATCCCATTTTCAAATTACATTACACAAACTCTACTCAAATTCATATTCTGATCTTCCTTAGTATGATAAACAAAAATTTCATATATCTAACCATCTATTAGGCCTCAATCTAGAATGATAACTTTCATATGAATTCTACAGCACTCCACCTTTTTTGATCAAATGAAATGTTTCTATGTATTAATGTTTTTTGTTTTTATTTAGAGGAACCTATGAATCATAATGGTGGAAAAAATGAAAACCTTCCCCACTATCCCAAATTAAAAATCTCACAGATCTATGAATATTTTAATTTCATGTATAAAAATATAAATCCATAATAATATTCTCAAATATAATTATGTATTATCTGTAATCATCTTTATTAGACTTCTCTACCATTATTTAGCCCAAGCTGACATACTCATTTCCTAAAGATGAAACTTTCTATTTTCATTATGAATTGATATTCCTCATTATAATAATCCTAATATACTATTCTTCTAAAAGTCTATTTTGTTGATTTTTCTTCCCAGATTTAGTTTTCTTTACATTACTTCTCAGAGTTAGTCTGATTGAGTTACCTTTATAAAGTCAGTCCGAGGAACTTTACTTCTCAGTGTCAATCTGATTTACTTTCCTTCTTAGAGTTATTCTAATTGAAATTCCTTCACATAGTCAGTATAATTTACTTTCAACTTAATAGATAGTCTCAGTGATTCCTCATAATAATAGAATTACTATTATGATTAAATTTTGATTATGATGTAATTCTCATTGTGATTGGATTCTCATTGTGATTTAAACTCTACACTATAACATTGACATTCATCAAACATCATCAGTTATAACACATTAATACACTTGAAAACTTCTATACCCAGTACTTCTAGAACTAATGAAAACATTGTCTTGATTCTGGGACCGAATACAATCTTCTTAACTACTATTATTCATCAAAAAAATTTGTAATGTTATTTTTATTGATTTATGATAACTTCCAGGATAGAAAATAATCATATGAATTTCCTGTGAATTTATTATAAATTACATTACTTTTACCATATTATTTCATTCCTACCAAAACTCAATAAATTTACATGAATCTATTCATTCCCTTTTCATCATAAGGATTTCATCACAAGTGCTAAAAAAACTTATGAATTTGAGAATTATAAACCAGAAAATAATCGTCTCACTTTATAATAATAACCATATATGATGAATCATGAACTTATTGATGATGAAACCATGATTGATGGAGAATTCAATCAATAAAATTATATCTATAATAACTTTTTTGATTGATAATTCCCATTCTAATACTCTATATATAGTATTACTCAGTTTTACCCTCTATGTCCGATAAAAAATTTCTCACATAAAAAATCTTTCCCCTCTTTCCTTTTGGGTCCAAACATTCATAAACATTCAAATATTTTTAAAAACCATTTTTTTAGAAGTTTTATGTGTAAAAACATATAAAAATTTATTAAAAAAACATCAAAGAAATTATTCATTATGGTTTAAATCTATAGAAGAGAATACATTACCTAAAACTCTATGATCAAAATATATTATAATCCTTTCCCAAAATAGATATGACTCCATTAAATATGAGTTTTCATAAATATAGTGAGATAAAAATATTGATTAGGGTAATTCATCTTATGAGGCTGAATATAAAGAGATAAAAATGACACCATACGTTCTCGCTACATAAAAAACCACCCAATTTTATACATAAATCCTGAAAATAAACCACATATCTTTATCCAGCTTCAAGAAAAGAAAAAAAATATGAGAGAAGGATATATTTCATTTGAATTCATTATGGGATGTATGAAACTTATAATACCATATGAATTTCAATCCTTTATTGGAATGAGAATTCAATGTTGATGCATGTTTTGAGAAATACTTTATGAACCAATAATAATATCTTAGAAACCCATAAAACTTCATATCTAAAAGAAGTTTTAAAAATCCTTTCAATACAATAAAACTATCATCTTCTCAGGATCAACCAGGATTATTTGGTCCAAAAAAATTCAAAAAATCATTACTTCATGAATCCATAAATGGGATTAAACAATTTACCAAAAATATAATGATCCCTTAATACTCTAACTTTTTATTTATATAAATCTCATGAACTTCCCCAGGTATTAAAAAATTGAAAATATAAACCATGAATACAATGAAAATGGAATCATTATACTAGTGGAATAATTGGTTCATCAAATCCCTAAAAAATTAAATGGTGTTTGTCAATGATTATTAGTTTCATCAAACTTCTATTAAAAATAATAAGAGTTTTATAAAGTGATACACTAGGATGAATAACTCTATTCACCATGAAATGATCCAATTTTCTCGTCAACATTTATAATTCAGTTGGTTCAATGTGATAAAAAAAATTTGATTAATAATTTCAATATACAAATTTTATGGATAGTTCAACCTCTATTTCTTGTAGTAAATTATAAGATTAGTCAGTAAACACTTTTAAGAATTCCCTGACCAATAAAGGAATCTCACAAATTGAGTGATCAACTCCAATGCTATCAAGAATGATGTTATCAATCTCCTAGGTTCTGGAAAAGAAGTTCCTTGTTGAATATACCTCAGATCCGACTCTCTATAAAAATCCAAGGAGTTCCAATCACATGAAACAAAGGAAACCCTCTAATGGTAAAAATATTTATTTTTTAGTGGGTGATCAACCAATATATCCTTATAAATACATCAAATATGTATAATATGATAAAATTGAAAAAACAAACAAGATAACCTTTATACATTGAGAATAAACACAAAGGTAAATAAAAATAGTACTATCTCCTATTCCTTATAGGATTCGCTAGATCCATCACATTTTTTATAAGTTATACATGATAATATATATGATTTACAAAGAGGGTCGATATAAAATTTCCAGAGGCACCACTACCAGATAATTCGGTCTCTGTACAAGAATAAATAATGAATCATCCTCTAACTATGACTGGACTTGAATAAATATACACTAGAGGATCTACCTCTATGTGCGACTATTTCATTTTGAAGGCATGTAGATGGAATCTTGTTGACTATAAAGAATCCAACTGTGCCACATATCATTTTGGGGTAAAACCCCAAAGAAATAATGAGCAGTAAAACTAAAATTATAGTATATATACATATAATGATCAAATAATCATGAGATTCAATCATTCAAAGGTGTCCAAAAAATATTTCTTTTTTCCTATCCTTACACAGATATAGAAAGTAAAAAATAAAACTAAAAAATATTGTCTAATACATCAAACATGACCACATCTAAGAACCACTACCACCTCTATTTCCTGTTTTACTATAGTTACTCTTATTCCCTTATGAGACAATGAAGCTTTATGCAGGTTGAAGAAGATTTCCAACCAACCCTGACTATTTTACCTAGTCAATAAATTCCATTAGTTATCTATCTACCACCTTAGTATAAGATATATGATTAAAAATAAAAACTTGATAATTAATATATTCTCACAAGACTATTTTAATCCATTTATCCATCAACTTATAATGTAATACCACCTTAGAAGAAAAACCTACCAATATAGAAAATCTATTGGCATTATTAAGTATAGTTAGATCACCCTAATGAAAGGTGAGTAACTCCATGGATTTATCTTTCATAATTATTTCATGATATACATGTTTTATAAAATGTAATTTATTTTTTTCAACTCTAAGACCCTATACCACTTTTTGTGAACCATTACATCCCACCATATGATACTCATACATTCATGCTTAGAGATAATACAGATTACCTTAACATAATTGGGATTTTCTATAATGTTGAAAATTTGATCAATCATACCCATCCAGTATTCCAATTCCTTAGAATAATTCTCCCCATGTAAGGATTATGTTTTTTGGATGATAAAATCGTGGTATTGATATTTATATCATGTAGTTCATAGTATGACCTCTCTATCATGTCAAGGGATATGGATAATATTATGGTCCATAGAAAAAACATATAAAACTACCACATTAGTGATATTATGATTAATTTGAGGGTTTCTAACTATATAATCATCCCCAAGACCATAATGTTGAACTCTAGGAAGTCTTCTAGTGGGAATGGGACTACATCAAATGTAAGAATAACACTTTCATAAAAATGAAAAATCTTAGTTTAAGTCAATAAAAAACAAGAAAAGAACATGTTTATGACAAAAAATCAACATTATAGAGACACTTCCCAATGTTATATAGTAAGATAATACATTTTAAGATGATATATGGCTAGGAACATTCTTTTAAACTACCCATTAAGTCCAAAAAAATCCAAACTTTTTTTTATCAAAACATCCAACAATTAAAATGTTGGGACGATGAAAGAAAGAATTCTCTAATAGGAATTTTTATCTTTATGTGTTTGAGGCTATAACTAAACTAGAACATGGTTGAGCCTGTGGAAAGGCATAATGGGTGTTCTCAATCCCTATAGGCTAGAGACATGTGTATGCAAAATAATAAATTTCTTTGAGAGTTAATTTTCCCATAAAAATAAAAGCACGGGAAAATAAAATAGAATATATAGAATATGATAAAAATTTTCATAAATATTCAAGAATATAATAGTAAAATTTATACATGAAAAAATACATGCCAATCCAAAATAGGTAAACCCACATACACAAAGAGGATGAAAACCCATATTCATGTGAACCATGTCATTACTAAAATCCCACACTTGACTACCATGGATACATGTATCATCATTAAGAGGTCATTCCATTACGTATGTCAGATAAAACGTGATCTACCAAGACCAAATGTTATATATAGGTTGTGATAAAATAAGCCCAGTGGGATCCAACCAAATATTTCATAAGCAGTCCTTATATTATAAATAAATAATTATCATTATACAAAAAATGGCAGTAAATAAATTTTTATAGTTTATATCAAAACATCGAACCTCACCCTTTTAAATACTTCTACAAGTCCATTAGAAAAAAACCAATTTTCAAATAAAATTTTTAAAAAACCATTTCCCTCTCAAAGGATTCAAAATGAAATTAAGAATTTAAAAATTTTCAATATCAAAAGAATGAATTCAGAACCATTTTACTAAGTGAGAAAACATGAAAACTGAGTCCTAGGATACAATAGGTATGGGCAAGGTAGGATCCTCAAACATGAGTTAATGGTCATGACAAGTGCTCCCCCAATGTATCTAGGATAAAAACGAAGGGGATAGAAGAACATGTCTATAAGTAAATCTCCTAGTTGTTTCATGAAACCAATAGTTTAGTTAGAGTTTCAATATTATATCCTTTCTATGAAAATCTTATATTGTACTAATTTTAACCCCTTCATAAGTACCATAATTTTCCATGTACTATATCTATACTAATGGAAATAAATTTTAAGCAATCAATATTTACTACCCACACATGGAGGCAATTAAATTTTATATACAATGTTTTGAAACTACATGTCAACGAATTACTTCATTATTTTAAATCACCATTCATCAAATTACAACACTATTTGAAATAAATTTTCATCAATAAATAATATTAATTGAAACCAAACCATCATTAAAAAATGGTGAAAATTGATTTCTACAAAGACAACCTAAATTTCTATAATTAAATAATTATAATCAATTCCATTGAAAATTATAGAAGAAAATTTTAAAATGATCAATCACACATAGTATAAAAGACAATGGCCACTAACCTTAAAACACATTAAATTGTCAAAAAAATAGTGACGATCCATGAATATTGAGAATCTATGCTTTAGGATCCAAGGAGGAACCATAAAATAAGAAACAAAAATAATGATTCTCTTATAAAATGATCCATATATTAATTGAGGGAAATAAATACCACATAACTATAAAATTGTTGAAAAGTAAGTTCTCTAAATAAATAACATCATAAAAGTGTAATATTTTTAAGGGAAAGGATTAAAAATGTATAATATGTCTAAAAAACTCACCAAAATCTATATGAATTAAAAAACCATTGAAAGGGAACGAATTAATGGGGTTTAAGATAAGAAATTTTTTTCAAAGAATATTATTTATCGACATTAAAATATCAAAAAGTCCACAATTAATGGTCATAACCTCATCATGAAAACCAAGTAGTTTATTTAACCATCTTGAAAATCATGAAAGTGCTGATATAATTTATTTTCAGTGTTACCAATTCCAGTGGTGACCACAGTCATTCAATACATCAGAGCTTGATACACTGACTAACTATGACATGGTATAGAATTGATTACTGATTTTGATCCACTATATACTGCACCATGACGTTATGAAGACCAACCATATGTTATGTATAAAGAGACTACCCATGCCCAACAAATTATTTCATTAGCTTATTTGGTTGTGTTTTTACTGATTGTGGTATATAGATGATCACAAGTCTCAATAAGACATAGAACACAACATGGAATAGCCTGTGTTTCAACAAGAAACGCTAAACATACTTTATAGCCACCGTGGTCCAACCAACACCACCCAAACTCGAAATTAACTAACCTAAAGATTAAAAATATATCAAACATAAAGTTGGGAAGTGATGATTAATCACTCAAGAGATTTTTATTTAAAATATTTAGAAAATATTTAATTTATATTAGTAAAATTATCATGATGTGATATTCAATACCTATATATAATAGTTCAATTTAAGCTCATTAGTCCACCAACATCAATGTACACTAACTCAAGAGTTATTATTTTCTTAATATGAACTATGTTTTTGTTTTTATTTTACATTTTTTATCCCTGAGTTGTTTCAACAGTGTTAATCCATTAGAAATATATATTTGGGGTATTCAAAATAAATATATTTCTTAATTTAAATATCTATGTTATTTTTACATAAATAGAGGCATATCTTATTCCATTTTTTATTTCCCTTTTACATGATCATGAAAGAGGTTTCGTGATCATAAGAAATTAGAAATATATTTCTATATGTTATTTTTTCCCTTCATCATGATTTCAATAGTTATACATACTTATGGAACATCCAGACATAAAAAATACTACCACATTCCCATTTTAATAATTTTATGAAACCCAAAAGAGACTCTATATAAAATATTGAAAAAGTTAACATAACTAAATTTATTTTTATTGATTTCAGTAAATCTACCTCCTTTAACATTGAGTAATTTTTATGGTATAAAGTAATAGATCCTTTATCATTTGTTTTGATTTTAGTCAATGTATTCATGTTGTATGTTATATGTGATGAGAAACTACTCCCAATTATACATGAAATAGTATCATTTACAACATTGTAAAAAAATTTAACCACCATTGTTTACCAATGATTATTACACCTATCAATAGATTATAAATAGAACATATTGTGTAGGTGCTTCAGAAGCATTTTTATACACTTGGTGGTGGTGTTTTAGGGTTGATCTCTACTCCTATAATATTTCTCAATAAAATAAATGTAATTATTTCAATTACCATTTCATTTAAATGTTATCTTGAACTCATTTTAAAAACATTAGGTCAACTCCAACTAGATCCATGTACACTCTTATATTTACAAGTGATAAATTTTTCTATAACCAACATTATTTATGTTCATACACTCCAAAACCCCCATGTATTCTTTCAAGGATAATTATACTTGAGTATTAAAAATATAGTTCATAAGATTTTATTTAAGTTTATACATAATTTTGAAATAACATATTCTTCTAAATATTCATACCCTTACGAGCTATTTATTTTACCATGACAATATCCTTAAGCATAATCATAGTATTACTTTTCTCACACACTATATTATTTTCAAAATTTTCATATCCAAAACTAAATTTAAAAATATGTTTTTTCACCTTATTGGGTGATGTGAAAACCATATTATTCCATTTTTCATACTGACACATAATATATAACTTTCATGGTTTTGAAAAATTATGGTTCATGGTACAATTGTACAGGAATTGTGTTTCGCTGTATTATTACACTACTAAAATAATTTATTATTTCCATTATAAAAACAAAAGTTGGAGGTATTGAAAACCATAACTATATGTTGTGACCCTGATCAAGGACACTACCTTCATTAGGGTATGGGTATTTTCATAGTTTTTTAAGATCATGACTATAGGTAATCTATAACCACATTTTTATAATGGTTATAAAAAATTACAAAAAAGATTTAGACTATGGATTTTGGAAAATAAAACGATGTTTTTATACTATTCATAAAGGAATCTATATCCTCAGTTTATACCATGGGTGTGTAAATAATCATTATTTTTAGAATATATTTTTCACATATCATTCATTGATAAATTGTTTAACCCAAAAACATGTAAAAAAATAAATAAAACAAAAAATATATATTAATTAAATTATATATTTGATAAAAATATAAAGATAAATTTGTCAATAGATATAATATCAATAATTTCTCTCATCTTTAATCCCATATAAATTATCCTAAATAGAATTATCATCATCGCCAATATATACTATGTTTTTATTATGATCAACATGACCAAATCTAATATCACAATTATGACATGAAGCATTTTCACAAGAATCATCATTATAGCCATTGAAATTATAAAAAAATCCACAAATTAATCATTATCCTCATAAATAATGTCCATAGTAATGAAAACTTATCAACCAATACAAAACTATCTAACAAATGTGAACATAATATAACATATATCACTTTTAAGGTTGTTTCATTTTGTATATTTTTCTTATGTTGAGACTCCTATTAAACTTATTTGATTTATTATATTGATGTTTGAGATTATACACATCTATGTAACTATAACTATTTTTTAAAAAATATTTAAAACATGGTGAGTAATACCTTGTCAAAATTATTCTCTTTATAGGTCTACAGTAATATTTTCCATGGTGCCTGATGAAAATGATCATTTTTTCCAAAAATATCTTATTAAATATATGATAGATCTTATATATATTACTAAAAAGAGTGTGTTAATATTTTAATAATATAAAACATAAAAATCACTTAGGATATATAATAAAAATCAAAATTTATTAGTAGAGTTACTAAGTTCTCTAATGGTCCTCAGTACAAAATGATTCCATCTTTAATTTTTAAATTATTTAAAAAATGATGATTGTGGAAGGAATCCATAAATATTTTATGACTCTTTATTCTTGAAGAAATTAAAATTAATCAATGGAAAAAATTTATTTTTAAAAAGAAATGATATATTACTTTTGACTATTCATGACCTAACATTAATGTAATCCACAAAGTATGAATACATTTAATTAGAATAATATATGTTTTATTCCTTTTTTATTATTACACCTAGTAATATATTTATATGATAATTTTAACAATTACATCCAAAATTTATTTTTTATTTTCTAATAATTCACTATAATTTTTTTAGAATCTACTGAAAAATAAATAAAACAAAAATTAAAGGAGGACAAAAAAGAAATTTAAAACTTTTAATGAATCAAAATTTAGAAATCCAGAGGAAATAACAACCATAGTGTCCTTCAACCTCTAAAAAGATGGTGGAATAATAATAAAAACCACCTAAAAGCAACAGCAAAAATTCAAAATATAAAAACCATCACAAAACCATAAACAACCCCAAAAAAAACCAATCTATCATTGAAATTCTAAATACAAGTATACCAAACGATTATGTAAGTTAAACAAATAAAAATAAATATACATTTATGACTAAACTATCATATCATATTCCCCATCATAGGATGATATCATCATTAGTGAAACCATCATTTATAATCATCAGCACCCAAAACTATTTAATCATTATAAATGTTATAAATAAATTCACAACGGAGAAAAAAATTATCATAAATGCATTATGAAAATAATGGAACACCATAGGATAAAATGATAAACCAAATAACTATTGATAAAACCTTTATTATATTCTAATAAAACAAAATACCGAATGATGAAACACTAGTAATGGATCTTGGATAAAGCTCAAACACTAATCAACACCTCCAAAGACTCAATGAGAGACCACAAGTAGACCATGGTAGGGTTTGACATGACATATTAGAATTTAAGAGAAAAATAGATTAGATAAATTCCTTAACAAAAAGGTATAATAATATGAATGAATCCAAACATTCTAAATGAGAAGAAAACATATTAACTGAGTATTCCTCAAACTCACAAAACCGAAGAATCCTAATATTCCATAAAAAATCAATCATGGTAGACCAAAAAATAGGCTAACAAGATGTTGTCTGAAAAAATGTAAGGTTTAGAGGATTAGATCCCCAAAACAAAGAAAACAACTCAAATATATGTGAATAAATCTTTGTTATCATTGACGAGAAATAGTGCAATGATGGTAAAAGCGTTAAAATAAAGCTATCAGATGAAGAGTAGTAGTCTAAAGTATCAGTAGAAGAAATTGGAACTGATCTTCAAGATCAGTGAAGATGGTGATGTAGGAGGTAATAACAAGGTAGAAACATTAAATCCCTATTGAAAGAGGGATCCTAAGATAGAATACACACATCCATGTGAGGGTATGTGAGAGGATTAATTTTTTTATTTTTGAAAGATATAATTAGAGACACATCACCATTTAACCGTAAAAATTTAATGATTTGGAGACATGAATATAACACCCTATGTTTTAGGAAATATTTTCATTCCCGAAAATATAGGTCTATAATTCTAAAATATTATTTTTTATTCTTTCTAGGGAATTGAACTTGAGTCTAAAATAATTAATTGAAGATATAAATCAAACTAATAATACTTTATTCATACATTATTGAATATTACAAAAAACATAATAGGAAACCATGTATTACATTACATGTATTATTACATACCATGGATGATTAAAACAATCAATATTTAAAATACTAAAATGGGAAAATAAATAGAAAAATAATATCATTAAAACATTGAAATCCCCTCAACCATCTTTACTCTTTAGAATCAAAATTTATAAAAAAAAACACGTAGTGATAAAATAATCCTAAAAAGAGATATTAGGTTGTGAAATAAAAATTTAAAACATTATTAATATTAAGTGTGTTTTTTATGTTAGAATGGAATGAATTTATAAGAGTTAATCGAAATAATATAGCAGTTATATGGACACTATAAAGGGGTACATAACTATTTGGCATAATACCAGTAAACCTATTATCAGTTTGGAATTAATGAAATATATGTATTTAAAATAAATTATATTTATGTTATTTAGAATATTTTTTATCATTATATAAAAATTTAAATAAAATAAAGTAATTTTTGGTAATATAATTAAAGTATACAAATTCATTTTTGAAGTGGCATTTTACTTTAATGAACTAGAATTTTATAAAATATGCATTATTATTAAATATAATAAATTTAAATACTCATATAAATATAATGTAATAATACAATTTAATTATAAATAATTTAAATAAATTACATTATTGATTATATATAATGAATACTAAATGTAATTATTTGTAGCATAAAAACAACATCAATTTTAAATTATTGTTTCTATTATGTCTTATATGCTTCTATTTAAAAGATAAAATTAATACATTTGGATTATTATTTGAAATTTTATTTCAATATATATATTGATAAATTAGTATGTATTAAAACATTAATTATCAATTGGTTAAAAATGAAGATAATATAATTTAGTGAAAAATGATATTTTTTCAAAGAATCATTTCTCATTGTCTAACGTATTTTTGTCATTATAAATTAAATAATTCACAATTGAAAGTTATATTAATATATTATATTAATAATATAAAAAATTAAATTATCATTCATTTTATGTTTATTAAATGGAATATTATAATATTAAACTAATTTTCTGTTTCAAAATGTATTCTTTCAAATTGTTTTCAAGTTATGCGTTCTTTTATTAAATGTAATTTTTATCACTTTTAGATATGGAATATTATTTTATATTTTGAAAAATAATTTAAATATTATTTAATGAATCCATTTACATTTTTATCCATAATAATCTCTCACTGATGTTAAAGTTAGTTACCTTGATAATGTCAAAAGATTTATATTGAAGGAATTGATTTATTTGTGTTCTGCATTACTGTCTGAATAAAATTAAATTAAAATATAAAAATAAGGAATATTTTGTAGAGTTAATATATATAAAAATATAATAACACTAATTTAAATTATTAAATTAATGTAAATTTGAATATGAATAATGAATGAAATTATATCATTTTTATACTAATTTTTTATATATCTTCTGTTTTAATTTAATAGATTATTTTTAATATAATAGAATTTAATTAGATTAAATAGATTTTAAATTTTGAATAATAATTTTATAATTGGGTATTTTGGGTCATCTTATATTTTTAGTAAAATAATAACTACTAAGAATAGTAATAAATCACGTTTACATGGGGTAAAAATAGATAATTTACCATGCCTTTAGTTTTTTTAATTAACATGAAATTTAGATATTATAGAAGAACTATGGTAGGTGTAAAAATAAATAATAAATTTCATATCAACATTTCATAACCTATATCAACAAAATAAAACATGATTCTATCATTACAATAATCCAAATAAAATAATATAGGGAAATTGACCTCATCTTCACCTATAAAAGGATCTCTCATATACACTTTGAAAACCTCACATATACATTAAATATGTATTTTATTCATGTCTATTGTTCATATCCTAGAGTCATATATAACATTTAGAATCCACTATTCATAAAAAGGTTTATTAATACCATCACTTTGGCGATATTAGTTGTCAGAAGTGGTGATATTATTGAAGAAGTTTGACCACTTCCTTCCATGTAAGAATCCAAGGTAAGATGTTTTCCCTCTAAATTTACATTTGATTTAGAAATGTTTTATATTATATATATTTTCATTTATATAGTGTATACATTTACTATTATAAATATTATATCATTATTTTCACTATATTCATGGTATATAAAGTTTCATTTCAGTTTATCTCCTTTAATAGCTTTTGATTGAAATGATACCTATGTTTTAATGGTCTCTTTCTAAATTTCCTTTTGAATCTATATAGAATTTTTTTTACAATAATTTTGTTGAATTATTATAATTTAGTACATGAACACACATTTTTTTTCTCATATATTTATTTTCAGTTTTTATAAGTCATATTACCATATCACCCCCCATTAGATAATAATATATCCAAAAAGTTGTTTGAATGTAGAGCTAACAATAACTATTAATTTTGAAAAGAAATATTTTTTCCTGATGTATATATTCATACATTCCAAAAAAGTTTTCCCTTTACATTTTAAAATTTAAATATATATTATCCTTTTAAATACATATATTCTCTTTTTAAAACCATTCAGAAAGATATTTTTTATCTTTTAACTGATTAAGGGTTCTCTATAAAGAAAACAAAAAAATATAATATGTAAATTCATGTAACATAGATATATTATATATATTTGAATAAAAATTTATTATGATGGACATTATTTGTGTTCAAGAATACACTAATATGGATTCATTAAAAATAATGTTTTAAAAATACTTATTAACACAAACTCAAAAACATTTTTTGAAACAATATCAAGGAATTACCTTTTAATGGAACTGTTTAAAATTTGTTATTGAATAAACATTTTTATTTAAATTAAATTTTTCTCAGATTAATTAAATGATATATTTCTTATGGGAAATGTTCCTGATCAATATATAAATTATTTTATGAAATTAATATATTTTGAGTTCAACTTTTTATATAAACTGATATATTTCTTAATATCACCATATGAGAAAACATTTGGAAATGCTATGAGACACATTATTTAGGTAGATTTATCATAATGATATGCATGATATATACTATGTAAACCATATATATATAATTTAATTATCTTTTGGTTGGGGTCTTATATCACCATTCAATGAATTCATAATGTTCTATATCTCATTAGCGGAAATGGGTACATTAGAGGTTAATATAATACCAAAAGGGTACATGGGTAGTAGACCATGAACAAACTTGTAAATTTTTAAATTCCCCAGATTATTACAACTCATTAATTCTTAGACAAGTGATTCTATATGATCTCATATGCACCTCCCAGTATGTTAGAGGAAACTGACTAATAGAAAGAGTATAATTTGTTACTATGGGGAGATAATTAAATCATATTATTATAGTAAAAAAATGGTAAATGAACAGAATATTATCCATAATAATAACAAAATAAATAATAATAACACCAAACAAAATCTGTATCCAATTTTAATATGGATGAATACATTCATACAATAGAACTGATCGACCACATGGAAAACCCCATATATAAAATAAACAGATCAAAAACCTTATGTGGCTCTAATAATTTTTCCAAGCCTTAATCATCCCAATATCAAGACTCAATATGAGATATCTTACTTAATGATGAACCATTTGGGATATTCCTTACCTTATTATATGAATAGAAAATTTTTATTTGGTACTAATGTTTCATCATCACTAAAGTAGTGTATGTGTATAACATTGTCGGGATGCACTAATCTGGTCCCAAATATGTTTTTTAAATTAGTGTATTATCTATTTTATATTCTAAAAATATATATAAATAATAAAAAAATTTAAAAAATCTGTTGGTATTAGGGTTATAAGGTGACACCCATGATAGACTATACCCACAAAATATAGTGTTGAATTTATTATATCATGTTACACTATTATCATATGTATAAATGTATGACTCCACATTCTCATAAATATGAAATTACTCCTTGTGTGAATTAGTTATTTAGAGTAATCGTAGAAATAAGAAAATACTTAGTTCAATTGAAAAATCATATGAAGAATCCCTTGTATCATTCAATACTAGAATGAATATATAAATCATAGATAGTATCTTGAAAATATCAATATAATACACTTTTAAAAATATATACGGGGAATATTCTTCGCATATCATACTTAAAGAATCAATGGATAGATACTAGGAATCATTAATATATCATATTGTATCATCATTAATAATTAAAAAAGATCTCCAGAACCTATGTCATATCATAAGTTATTAAGAGAAGAGACCATATAAAAAGAATTATACACATCTTTTCAAATTTAATTAGGAAAAACCTAAATCATAGGAATCACATAAAAGATCTAAATACAAAATTCTTTATCTTGGAATCCAATATATCCTTTGAAATATCATCAAGATTAATTTCTAGATCCTAGAATGTATCATTGGAATCCATAACTCAATATTAATCATTAAATGATCTTAAATACCCCATATGAATCCCTTTAAAATAATATTTATATGATAATATCCAATACATAACAACTCATACAATAACAACAACAACAACAACAATAATAATAATAATAATGACACTAATATATGACTTCTATCAAACCAAACAAATTACATGTAACCATGGTTGGCCAACTAAGAGCATGTAATTAAACTATTATTATAGCCAAATTAAGATCACTTAAATTAATTATGGTTCTAATGTGACACCTATAGAAGAAAATACCTATTTTCTTAATCCTGCCCATTGATGGATAATCCTAAAACTAAGGAACCCACCAAGGACCCATAGTCTCATCATGGTCCGGAAACCCTATGTGGTCTCTCTTATAACATTATAATACCTCTAGAAAAATCACATAAAATAGGTGAATAACATCCTCGGAAATCTACATTGATATAATATGGCCCCAGTGTCCTCATAGTAATTATTATAGTAGGAAGATAGAAACACAATCATCTCTTATCTTGATAAATCCTAGGTTCTCTCACTCACATAATCTCTCATAAATTTACCTTGGGTATTCCCACCCATAATACAAGACCCAAAAATTCTAAAATAACAACATTTTATTTGATATATAATTTGATATGAAATAATGATCTTAAATAACTCGTGAAATATTATTCTTTAAATTTAATATCTTTTATACCTTGTGTAAATTATAACCCCAATTCAAAATGAACTGTAATATAGTATACTATTATATCGTAAAAATTATATTATATGGTATGAATAATAATAAAAAATTATCTATATTTTGGTTTTATTGATTTTAAATAAAATAAGAATCATTAAAGAGAGAAATAAAAATTTTCTGAAGCACATTGTTTTTTATATAGGACAGTTTAGTTTCCCTTTTCCCTAATCATTTTATAATATATTTTTTTACAAATTTTAGAAAGTTTATTTGAGAAAAAATTAATTATTTTTTTAAAATATAATATTAAAGTTATCGTAGGGTAAATGTTTTTAATTATTTTTTTGAAAATATTAATATTATGATTAATAGTGAAAAATAATTAATTTTAATTTAAAACAACATTTTTAAATTTATTGTTTTTATAGTTAAATAATATTTGTAATTTTTTTAAAATAAAAAATAGTCAAATTATATATCTACTGATCAAATTTAGGTTGTTGGAATTATTTTAATATATAATTTTTTTATACAAACCTTTTATACTTTTAACCATTTTTTCATAAAAAACCACCTTTCTCTTCACATATGGGGGTTTAATTTTAAATTATTATTTTCCACATATGTTAATGGATTTCATATAAAAATGGATACCATATTTGGAATCATGATAATTTATATTATCTAATATGGTCATCATAATTTATGACAAAAATGAATAGTGAAAATATTAAAAATTAATTAACACATTTACTGTAAAAGTAGATTTACCTACAGTTAAACTAAAAAGATAAGGGTCAAAATAAAAAAAACATTTTAAAAATCTATTACATGAAGATATTTTTGAATTTATAAATTAAATGTTCAATAATAGATCATTTTAGTGTTTTTTTATAATAAAAATGTAGGTGTGATTGAATATTTTCACAATATTACAAGTGTTCCACTCACCTTACTAAGAAATGGCCTCCCCATATGATATATTAATCAAAACAAAACAACCTCTTATCATCCAGTACTTGAAAAAACTTCAAAACATCCATAATATCATCTTATAATTCTTTATTTGGGAAAAATTCTATTTTAGGAAGGCTTTTGGTGTGAACCAAAGGAAGATACATGAAGGAAGAAGAAATGTTCTCCAACAAGTGTCATTATATTATTTCTTCCTCCACCTACATGAATTATTTTTAAATGATGGTGATATAATATAATAATTATATTCCATATAAAAATATGTTTTTAAAATAATGTCATGAAGAGAACCATATCCACTTACATAAAATGGGTTACGAAATCATTATTCTAGGGTATGGAGAACTGCTACATTGTGAACCGATTATATACTTTTTTCTTTTAACAGCTCTCCCGGTTAGGTATGATGATGGATATAGAGTATATTTATATATATTTATATATTAGTAATATAATTATAAATATAAATTCAATACATCATATATACCTTTTTTACTTTCCATTCCACTAGGTATACGATAGCCTCGCTCATGTCTACATCGGATGACCGCCTCACGAATCAATGTCATTAATCTCTCAATAATTCCTTACATTGAAGGCGAAAAAGATAAAATTTAAATATTATAAATGATATAAATGAAAAAAATATGATATTGATTATATATTTATAATTCCAAAAGTATAATATAAATCATTTTCTTTATTACCTTTTCACTCAATAAAAGATGATAACATTGTTTTTATATATGCAGACTACCACCTTCAAGAAATGATGTGAATCTAGATTCATAACAACAGCAAAAGGATGATATAAATGTATATTTAAGAAAATAATATTGTATATATATGATTTTAATATCATTTTCTATAGAAAATAAATTACCTACCCACTTTTTATGGTGAACATTGAAAATGGAAACATTACTCATGCATATGCATGACCTGCTAACTAATGATTTTAACATAATAAATTTTGTGTAAAAATATTTCATGATTACTTTTAAAAGTTAAAATGATGTAAAATATGATTTTATTTAAATTATTATAATTATTATGGATATTATATAATTATATAAAATTTTTAAGAAACATACATTTCATGAGGAAACATGCATATGAAAACAAGGTAATTAAGGCTTGAATCATTGAAAATCATGAAATACAATTAAGGAAGAGGAGATAATGGGTTATAAAACGAAACTATATTATATTATAAATTTTAATATTCATATATAATGAATTGATAAATTCTTCATTGTATATTTAAATTTAATTGGAATTTTTTCATCGAAGATTATTTTAATTACCACATACCAAATGGTAAGGATTTTCACAACTCAATTTCTTTTCATTAAGATATATTACTCCATTTTTATCTAGGATAGTTTAATAATATATCTAAAATGAGTTTTTGTTATCATATGTTTTATTGAAATTTTTTTACTTTGGATTTAATGTTTTCACACACAATCGTTTGATCCATTAATGGTTTATTTCACAATATCATTCTAATCAAGACGGTTAGTTTTTTATTTTAGTTGATGGATATTAATTTATCAATGTATAAATGAACCCATTACAATTTATTCTAATAGGGGTTGTTACCCATTTATTATTTCTAAAAATTACTTTCAAAGGAATCCTTTTGTTGTTTTCTGAAAAAATAAAATTTTTTGACATTTTTATAGTGAAAAAGTCATGTTCTTTCTTAGTTTTATGACATGTATGTAATTACCTTGTGACATGACAAACATTTATTTAAATATTATTTTAATATGTTACAATATTATTTTTAAGGAATTTTTTACCTACTCTAATGGTTATTCAAATTGATTAAAAGTTATATTGAAAGAAAAGTATTTTCAATTTTTTCTATTATAAAAAGAGTTTTTCAAATTGAAAAATAAAATTTTAATTAAGAATTTTTTTAATTTTTTTATGTTATTTATATTAATAAATAAGTATATCCACTCGTTTTACATATACTACTGTTGGGTTATATTTTATTGATACCATTATTATTCTACCTATGGATGGGTTTTGATTATTTTGATTGAGGGAAATATTTAAATTCATTTACTTGATTCATTTTTTTAGCCAATAACATTCCCACGAAATGTTCACTATAAAAAGATGATAAGAAATAAAATTTTACTACATAGTTTATATATATTTTATTTATATTTTTATTGTTTAAAACATATATATAATTTCTACAAACTAATGTTCTACATTGAAATTAATTTATTTATCTGGGAAAAAATTAGTAAATCAAAATTATTTAATTAATATAAAAATTTTATAATAAATAAAAATATGTATGAATTAATTTTATTTTTAGATATATGAGTAATTATTTATAAATTTATGTTATTATTGGGTCCTAGATAGAGATATCCCCATGATGCATCATTAGTGTCATGGGATGAATCATTTGGCTAGCCTTAGTTAAATGTATTTATACCCATTAGTTTTAAACCTTCTTATTGATATATCATGATGGTAGAGGTATCATGTGCATGGAAAACATGATATTCAATAATTATTCCATTCCTTCATTAAGAATTGAGTTATAATTATCCATGAGATATTATCTATGATATTAACTCTGGATGCATTTTATTCTCACTTTATACATTAAATCGCATGTGTTTTCAGTTATTTACATTTCTATATTGAGTATTCCTTATATAATTATGAATTTAATTACATTCATTAAATTCCATGTGTTTTTAGTTATTTAATTATTCATATTTAATATGATAATAAAATTATTTAAATATAACATGTGATTAGTTATTTACCTTTCCATATTGATTATTCTAGTCAATTTATTTAAACAGAGTAAGAATTCAGTTATTTCTTTTTTCATGTTGATTATGCTCATTAATTTATAATAACTTCCTCTATTCTTAACATTAACATTTCATTTTAGTGGGACATATTTTTTACCTTTCCCCATGAATCCATGAATTTTATTGTGAAAGACATGTAATAATATACGAAAGGGAATAACGATATTATTAAAAAAAAGTGTCTTTTAATTTTTGAATTCAAATGTAATATATGAATCATGTATGTATCTAGTTTCTTAATACCACTACAATATTCATACCTTTGGGATCTAGTTCCTTATATCTTAATCCAATATATTAAAGAAGGTACTATCCTTAGGCTACTAGTTTTGGGGTTGGGGTCGTTATAGTTATTATTTTAATAAGTTTTGTAGAATTATTGGGAACTATATTTAAGAAAACAATGACATAGAAATAAAATCAGAAGATAAAATTTAGGAATACGTATATGAACATCCTAATGATTTGTTAAGGAATATATTATATGTTTTTTATATGTAATATATGTGTGTCTAGCCACTACAAGTGGACATGGTTATTGCACATAGGTACCTTGGGATAAGAACTCTAAAAAGGGGATATTAGGCTTGACCCAATAATCACCCAGTGTAAGATAATGGGCCATACTTCACACCTAGTTTGACAGTCTTAGTGGATATTTGTAGGATAATTAAAATTTAATATACATACCATTGTAAAGGATTTCAATAGATTATAAGAATTAATGACCTAGGTCAAACCAATGGGGATTTATTTTGAAAATAATTTTTCATAATTTATACATCCTATTAATCATTATATGGTTTTTTCATTAAAATTATTTTTGTTCACACAACGTTTTTTGGATTTAGTCAATAGATGTAACTCGAAGAAACCATGTTAACATTGAATATAAATGGGCATGTTGTTACTACGATGAACCATAATGTATAGTGACTAAATTTTATGATATTATGATTATTAATATCCAGTTAACCTAAAATATGATTAACAACTTATACCTTAACAAACTCTCATACTCCCAAAAGATGAGAAGGTTATAATTTTCTATAATCTTGAATTATGGAGACCATGGAGGAATGAAGGATTGTTTTCCATCATTTAATAAATGTATATGATTAATTATTGGAAAGTGTCTCACTATAATAGGAAAATTATTTATATGTTTAATGGAAGTGTATGAATAATATAATTTCCATTTAAAAATAAAGAGTACAATTGAAGGATATAAATCCCATCAAAGGGATCCATTTATAATTTTTTTATTAAATATACAAAACTAAGTAATTATGTGAGTCAATATTCTCTTCTAAAGGATAAACCAAATATCACTAAAGGATTTATGTGGAAATGAAATAGGTAATGTATTTATTTTCTAGTGTTCATGAATTAAACTATAAAATATTTTTTATCAGTGTTATTTTGTGATGAGAGTTATGAAACATAAAATTATAGTGTTAAATTTTATAATAATATGCATCTTAATTAACATAATATTTATGGATAACGGCATGACATTAATAGAATAATATTGATCATAATTTCGATGTCAAAAAATCCATTTTGTGAATTATTGTTAGGATAATATACAATGATTAAGGATATTTTCAAAGAAATGTTTTTCAATAAAACCCTATGGTTAAGTATATGTTTTATTAAAAATAGTATTTGAGTAATAATTACCGTAAATTTTATAGACATAAGTTTAAACTTATTAATAGCATTTGGGGTTAATAATATCATAAATTATAATGTTATAATAGTCAAAAAAGATTACTAGACATTGTGGGAAAATATTAGTTGCATTAAAATCAATAGTAAAAAAGTTATTTAATTATTAATTTTATCTCCCAGATTTTCATAATATTTTTTAAACATTATAGGAATTATATTAATATAGTTTTCAGATAATACAACTTGCATAATAGGTGACAACCTGTCCTATTCATCATGGCTGTGGGGCTTTAACCCACGAGTGAACGATTATAAAGGTTTAGTGCATACCAATGGCCCACATGATGTAATGTGTAATATGTCATTGTTTTTAGTTAAACAACTTTATAAATTAATATAAATTATGACCTAATGCAGTTAAATTGATGTTTTTTGTTTAATTCATTATATTAGACATCCTTTTCTTATCATATTGGTTCTGTAAATGAGTAAGAGACCAATAAAAAGACTTATCACTATTTTAAGGATCTTATGATAAATTAAAAGTTAATTTTTTTGAATTATGTATAAAAAATTATTTTTTTCATATTCATTTATAAAAGTAACTGATGAATTTGAAATTGATCGAAGCATTTTTAAAGGGTGAAATTTGGCTTATTAAATAGACATGAATAAAGTATGTATATTTAATTATATTCATAGATAGTAAATGAATTACTCACTATTTGAAAATGATTATAAAAAGATGTTATCCTATTAAATTCATATTCGATGACTGAGAATGTGTTTTAAATCATTATAGATCCATGATTTTCAGGTCTCTATCATTCTATTGAACAATCCATTTCTCTTGATCAATGATCACTAACACTCTATAAAATTATTTTTTATTTTCATCAAGGTATATGTTTTCATTTACATGCTATGCTATCCTATTATGATACCTAGTTTGTGTTATTCCATATGCACATTTTACATCCCCATCTCTCTTATTATTAGGATATTCTAATAACCATTTTTAGGAAGTGAGTTTCTCAATAGTGGTATTTTCAAATATCAATCCCTAGATTTTAGGGATCAAGTTTAAATTTTGGGGGAGAAATTTATTTAAGGCTTGGATAATATAAATCCTTGAAATTATAAATTAATAACATTATATTCAATAGCATATGAAAATACTCAATACCTAGGATTAATAAATATTGAAATAAACTTATTTTAAATTTTATCACTTCAATATCCAACATAACAAACTACCCTATGTAGAAAAAAACCTTAATACATTATACCATTATAACATAGACATTGAATTGGAGAGTATGAATAGAACCTACTATATTTTTAATATTATGTATATCTATTTACCAGAAATAAAATAAGAATCATTTGTAAAAAAAAATTTCCTAAAAAGTTGTATTCTTTCTAAAAAACCATTAAGCCTCTCTTTTTGAGAATAATATCAAATTAATTTTTTTTTAAAAAAATTATAAATCTGTTTTCAAAAAATAAAATTCATTTTTGAAATCAAAATATGAAATTTATCTTAGAGTGATATTTTATTTTTCTAAATTGTTTTTTTTAGATTAACAGTGAAAAGTACTAAATATTAATTAAAACCATCCTTTTCATTTAAATTGTTTATTATGACACCCAAAAGTTTTAAAAATAAATTGAAATGACTGAAAAATTGAGTCTCTATATAATTAATCTTTTTAAAAGAGATAGTTTTAAAATAGACATTAACTAATATTTTCCTCCTTTATGAATTGAATTTCAAAAAATAGACATACATGGTTTCAATCATTATTTTATTTAGAGTCTGATAGGAAGTATTTAGTTTTTGGTGAATATTAGCCTACCCTTATGAATAATAACATTACCCTTATTAATATTAATATGAAAAAATTAATATTACCATATATAATGATTGTATTTGTAGAAATTAATGAATCCTTGATTATTTTCTCCAGGTGTTATAAAATTAGTTAAGATTTTAGATTTCTAATTTTTGGAATAAATTAATATTTTATTTTAGAATTATTTTTATCATATTTAGAAATTTACTTTTAAAAAATGGAGTAAATTTTTTAATACTATATGTTTAACAAATTTTAGGGTGAATGTTTAGAATATTTTTGAGATACTCAAATATTTATGAATTTTGAAATACAGTAATTGAGCATATATGTACATTATATGTTAAATACAGTATTCTTATAATAAAAGTTGATGTATTCACCCTTTTTTTGATCTCACATACTCTCTATACTATTTTCGGTCACATGAATAAAAACTATTCATAGTCTTGACCAAAAATATTAATCTAATGATTAAAATAATTGAAATCGCATCCCCTCCTCCACTATAAATACCACCCTCAACCCCATCTTCCTATAAAACAAAACAAAAATCTATAATTGTTTAAATTCTACCCACTACCCTTCCCAAGTATCTTTCCCAAGTCCACGACCTGCTGGCCTCACTAAAATGCCAAAACCAAGTCCCATAATGAGGATCTCAATGAGAAGTGATAAAGATGTAAAAATCATCTTTCATTTTATTGTGTTATATTTTAAATTATTTTATTTTTTTAAACTATATTAACCTAACCACATCCAAGAGGCATGAAATCTCATATATTATATATATACTATATTCTTAACATATTTATTGAAAAATTCATCACTATTATTCCGCTCCTCTTACTCTTAATTTCAAAATAAAAACATCATCCGTGATGTGCAGTTTAACTAATATTGGGGAAAATGTGTCTTTAATTTAATTTACATCCTTAAAATATTGTTGTAAAACCAGTTTAATGGTTGAAATAGATAATAATGTTTCTAATATGACATATATTATGTTCTAGAATTAACATATATTCATAAACAGACAACACTAATTATTTATCTAGTGATTCATCCTCATACAATATAAAAAATGATATCTGGAATCATTTATTATTTTAGAATCATTGTTAAACTATTTCATTCCACCTCTGGAGTTACTATACCTTTTTGTTGGGTTGGAAGAACACGAGGAAAAGATGGCAAGAGGGGGGGTGAATTGCCTTTTAAAAAATTGATTAACAAATTAAAAATCAAAGTATAAATGCAGCGGAAAAAGAAGGCAAGACACAAGAAATTGATAACGGAGTTCGGTCAAAACCCGGCCTACGTCTCCGCTCCCAACTCAACCGTTGAGAGATTCCTACCGCTTGCTTTTCAATGGTTTTAGCAAGAAACCCACTAGGCTTTGAGGTAGCACTAGGACCTATTACAGCTTGCTTTTTGTGGTTGAGCAAGAACCCACTTACTTTTAATGGTTAAGTAAGAACCCACTATCCGTTTTAACGGGTGAAGGCTAGCTCACCGATGACACAAGCCTTTTAAAAGGAAAGGCTTGAAGAAACCTCTTCACACCTTAGTGGTGGTGTGAAACCCAAAAGAAAGGGGGAAGAGAAAAGGGTTGGGGTTTGTAGGCACAAACCCAATTTTAAAGCTCAAAAAGGATAAAACAATAAAAACCGTATTTTGAGAAGCCTTGGGCGCCTTTGATTGGATGGAGATGTTGAAGGCCGCTTCCAAGCTTCTTTGGAGGTGCTCTTGAATGTGGGATTGGATTGGAGCACGTTGGGTTCCTTGAGGAAATCCGCCGGAGGTTCGCCAAAATGATCAACAATGTGTCCGGTGGCTTGGGTTATGATCCGGGTGGTGTCCGGGGACTTCCTTGGCCTTTATTTATAGGCATGGAACCCATTGGGGGCCTTCGGAGCTGTTGGAGAAGTCCTCGGAGCCGTTGGAGGCCAAAAGAGGGTTGACTGGTCAAACCCAACGGCTAGTTTGACTGGGCTACCGGCTGGCCGGTGCCTTGGAAGTTGAGAAGTGCTTCTGCCCAGGAGCCACCGGCTGACCGGTGCCAGAGCCACCGGCTGGCTGGTTGCAAGACAGTAGCAAACACTATTTGGGCTGGATGCCACCGGCTGGCCGGTGGTCAAGCCACCGGCTGACCGGTGGAGCCTGGCAGTGGGCAATGCCTCTGCCAGGTCCACCGGCGGGCCGGTGCTATCACACCGGTTGGCCGGTGGACTGAATTTCAGTCCACTTCTTGTCCATTCTTGGGCCAATCCTTTGGCAATCTTTTGCCTATCATCCACAACACTTAAAAACAAAGTTAAACACATATGAAAGTGATTGTGATCATGAAAATTAAACCAAGAGGGGATACGAGAGGTACAACAATCTCCCCCTATTTTGATGATCACAATCACCAAAACAATTAATGTAAAAACATGAATTAAAGGCATTCTTTAATGAATAAAATGAAATGTAAAGCAACGCATGATCAAAAAGGTTTCTCCCCCAATCAATCAGGAAATTTCTCCCCCTTTGTGATTATCAAAATAGCACGGGGCATAAAACTTGATTGAGGGAAGATTGAAAAACAAGTTGAAAATTTTGAAATGAACAATTGAATTGAAAATTTGAATAACAGTTTGAATTGAAAGTTTTGAATCAAAAACCAATTGAAATTCGAAATTTGAAACCAAATGAAATTTTGAAATTGAGAGTTTTGAATCAAAAATGAAAATTCGATACCAACTGTTGGAAATTTAGAAATGAAAATTTAAAAGAAAATTTTGAATTGAGAGTTTTGAAGCCAAGTGTTGAGTTTGAAATGAAAACTTTGAATACACAAAAAGGCTTAAAAAGATCCTAACTCCCCCTAAATAAAAACAATGAATCACCGGGGAGAGGGAACTATATTTGGCCCGGAGAGACTCACAAGAAGGGATTTTTCAATCCAAACTTGTCTCATAGCGGGTCTTCGCCTATAAAATTCGTCGGAATAGAAAATGCTTTTGGGTTGACCATAACGGGAATTTTTACAATTACATTCATAAATAAGGTGCCCGATTTTCTTACAATAATTACAAAATTTATAACTAGAGCTCCTCTTTACAAAAACAGTGGGTGCATGGGAGGAGGAGGCTTGGTTGGTGTAGCCAAGTCCATTGGTGGTTCTAGAAACTCGTTGGGAACCAAGGAGTTTGGACAAAAATTTTTCACCTTGGGTGAACTTGGCTTGGGATTCTTTAAGGTCCTTGATGGTTGATTCCAAAGAATCAACATTTGGGAAATTTTGGATTTTTAGGGAGAGTTCCTCCTTCTCTTTGAGAAGTTGTTCTTTTTCGGAGGAAAGTTTTTTGAAATTCTTTTTCAAAGCGACAAATTTTGAAGAGAGCTCATGAAAACCATTTTCTAATTGGTCTCTAGCATGTTGGAGTTCTTCATATGATAGATGATTAAAAGAATTAGAAGAACTAGAGGAGGAAGAGGAAGAAGAGGTGGAAGATGGTACCTCATGTTTTTCCATTAGGCATTTTGTACCTTGGTCGCTCGAGGAGAAGGAGGAGAATGAAGAGGTGGAGCTATCACTCCATGTTGCCTTTGAAGCCTTCTTCTTTCCCTTCTTTTTCTTGGCCCTTTTCTTGTGAAGTGGGCAAGCGGGTACGGATTTTGCATCGGGTTCTTGCTTTTGAACAGGTTCTTGCTTTTGAGCCTTGCTAGTACCTTCATGGGTAAGCTCTAAATATTTCCAAATATCATGTGAAGTAGAGCAAGAAGAAATGCAATTAAAAACATTACGGTCAAGACCACAATGAAGAGCGTTCATGGCTTTGCCATCAAGCTCAAAATTTGCAATGTCAACGGGGGTCCATTTAGACTCATCGGGAGAGGAGAGGGAAAATCCTTGCATAACAATTTTAAAAATTGGGTAGCCAATACTTTTAAGAAATGTGGTCATACGGGTTTTCCAAAAACTATAATCGGCTCCATCAAATAATGGAGCACGATCCAAAGAATATCCTTCGGGGGTTTGAGAAGAAGAAGCGGTAGAAGCCGTCAAAAAACAATTAGGATCTTTAATTTGAAACCAGTTAAGGAATTATTCAAATACTCCCTTTGATACCAATTGTTGGGTCGGAAGAACACGAGGAAAAGATGGCAAGAGGGGGGGGGGGGTGAATTGCCTTTTAAAAAATTGATTAACAAATTAAAAATCAAAGTATAAATGCAGCGGAAAAAGAATGCAAGACATAAGAAATTGATAACGGAGTTCGGTCAAAACCCGGCCTACGTCTCCGCTCCCAACTCAACCGTTGAGAGATTCCTACCACTTGCTTTTCAATGGTTTTAGCAAGAAACCCACTAGGCTTTGAGGTAGCACTAGGACCTATTACAACTTTCTTTTTGTGGTTGAGCAAGAACCCACTTACTTTTAATGGTTAAGTAAGAACCCACTAGCCTTTTTAACGGGTGAAGGCTAGCTCACCGATGACACAAGCCTTTTAAAAGGAAAGGCTTGAAGAAACCTCTTCACACCGTAGTGGTGCTGTGAAACCCAAAAGAAAGGGGGAAGAGAAAAGGGTTGGGGTTTGTAGGCACAAACCCAATTTTAAAGCTCAAAAAGGATAAAACAATAAAAACCGTATTTTGAGAAGCCTTGGGCGCCTTTGATTGGATGGAGATGTTGAAGGCTGCTTCCAAGCTTCTTTGGAGGTGCTCTTGAATGTGGGATTGGATTGGAGCACGTTGGGTTCCTTGAGGAAATCCGGCGGAGGTTCGCCAAAATGATCAACAATGTGTCCGGTGGCTTGGGTTATGATCCGGGTGGTGTCCGGGGACTTCCTTGGCCTTTATTTATAGGCATGGAACCCATTGGGGGCCTTCGGAGCCGTTGGAGAAGTCCTCGGAGCCGTTGGAGGCCAAAAGAGGGTTGACTGGTCAAACCCAACGGCTAGTTTGACTGGGCTACCGGCTGGCCAGTGCAGGGCCACCGGCTGGCCGGTGCCTTGGAAGTTGAGAAGTGCTTCTGCCCAGGAGCCACCGGCTGACCGGTGCCAGAGCCACCGGCTGGCCGGTGGCAAGACAGTAGCAAACACTATTTGGGCTGGATGCCACCGGCTGGCCGGTGGTCAAGCCACCGGCTGACCGGTGGAGCCTGGCAGTGGGCAATGCCTCTGCCAGGTCCACCGGCCGGCCGGTGCTATCACACCGGTTGGCCGGTGGACTGAATTTCAGTCCACTTCTTGTCCATTCTTGGGCCAATCCTTTGGAAATCTTTTGCCTATCATCCACAACACTTAAAAACAAAGTTAAACACATATGAAAGTGATTGTGATCATGAAAATTAAACCACGAGGGGATACGAGAGGTACAACACTTTTGAGAAGAAAATACTTTATGAACCGACAATGGAAATCATGTAAATCACACACCTAAAACAATGGTAATAACAAAATATTATTAATAAATTGGTCAAATGATGCTATAAAATGATTATATAAGGTTTTATAAACAATATTATTATCATATAAAATATTAATAACATCCTTTAAAAAATTATTGAGGGGGTTTGAAATTTTTTGATGTAAGTTAAACCAGAGGTAAGAGAATTCGTTACCCAATTTACATTCATTGGGATAACCTTCTATATCATTGATTATATGTTACTATGAATATTTTGTAATGAATTTATGTTAATATTATGATTTATTTTATTAATTTATAGTTTATACACTTATTCTTTTCATTCTATTAATTCACACGTCAATTATATGATATTCTTAAATGACATTCTTTTAAAAAATTTGTTTTAAAAGTCTACTTTATAAAAATAAAATGAAATATTTTTATGCAATTCTTATTGCTTTATAATTATGTTTTTGTTTGTGAATTATTTATGATGAATAGTGGGAACTATATATCCCTCTAATTCATTTGTTATGTGTATGTTGGTGGTCGAACTTCTAATTATTCCAAATGTATCTATGATGGTAACACCATCAGGTAGAAGTGAGGGTTACATTGTCAGGTAGTCATGAGGGTTAATAATCATAAGGTAGCTAGGAGGGTTATAATATAAATAAGTTATTCCCCAAGATACCAAAATTTGTTTATATATATATATTATTTAATGTTTTATAGAAATACAATATTTCACAAAGTAATTATATACGGGTGAGAAGTATGTATTTAGGAAAATTATTTAATATGTTTGTAAGTATTTATGGAGTTATGGTTTCTTTCTTTCTTTTAATAACCCTTACTAAGATTTTTATGCTCCCCCCATGTTTTTAAAAGTTTTCTATAGGTTATAAGGGTTTGTAACAGAACAAAGTAATTCATGCTAAATGTTATGACATGTTTTCAGTGAAATCAGGTTATTGTTTATTGTTAAAATTTTTATGTTTTGAAAGAAATTGATCATGTTTTAAGGGATCCCACATTGTATTCGTGGTGGTTGATATGTATATGTTATTTACTAAATTTGGAAAACTCTAAATGAAAATATATTTCGGAATGTAAAGAATTTAATTCTATTTAAAATAGGTATAATATGTCATGGTTAAGGATGGGTCCTTATATTTGATATTAGATAAATGTTTCGATAAGGTTAGGATTTATTATGATGTTAACATAAATCCATAAATCAGTTTTACTATAAGTATATATTGAAATCATATATAATTAAATGACTACTGTATTTTTTCTTCTATGATATGTCTATTCAGGATGGGTTTCCTCAAAAGAAAAAATGAAGATGAACTTAAAAGGAACCAAGAGGATGATATCTTTTTGAATTTTCAACCAGTAATGGTGGGAGTTGCAACTGAGCAGTTTGTAATAGTAATGGATTAGATGATACAGGAAATAAATAACAGTATAATAATTTCAAGAGATTAAGGAGATATATAAAAATGGAACATGATGATAGGTGAACATTTTTTTAGGCAACATCCTCCTGATTTCTGTTAATCTTCTGATCTAGTAGCAGATTAAGGATGTATTAATGCCCTTAAAAATATATGAGAACTTATGGTATTTTATTTTAATAAAATGTTTATTCATTAAATTTATCATTTCACAGGTGTAGGTGATCAATGGCGGTTGATGGTCATATCTATGATAAAGACGATATTAAAGCCTTAGAGTGGGATGAGTTTAAAAGTATTTCCATGATTTTTTCATAAGGTGGTTTGAATTAGAATGGAGAAGAAATTCATTGAACTAAGGAAAAAAGAGAATGATTTAATGGCTATGTATGATAAAAAAATCACCAGAATGGCATGGTATGCTCTAAATATTATTTAGGATCTTGATAGAAAAATAAGTTGGTTTTATTTAGGAATGAATCCATGATACTTAAGGGAATTGGCCTCCAGATAATTAAAAGGTTATGATAAACTTTTATGATTTTCTACGTGGCCAGAAAATAATTTTTCTGATGATACTTTGAAATCAAATAGAAAAAGTGGTCTAGATAGAAATTTATGGTTAAGAATAAATCAACGAAAGCTGATGGCAGAAAATTACAGTTTCCAGTTTGTGAAAAGTGCGGTAAAGAGAACCATATGTAATGGCTTACCAAATACAGGAAGTGTTTTTGATGTGTTATGTTTTGACATATGGCCCAGGATTTTAATTAAAATGATCTTAATATAAATTTCGATAAGAAAACTTTAATGTTTTTTAAATGTGGTGAGATGGGTTATTATAAATATTCCTACACAAAGAATGACCTAAGTGATGGAAAACAGCCATAATATAAGTAGAAATTTATCGTCAGATCATTTTTTCTATATAGAATATTTTAAGCCATCCAATGAAGTGGTTTCAGCTCTAGGGAGATCATCATTTTTCCATTATTCACATTAGATCTGGGTACCATAAGTTCAAGGTTAAGGAGGATAAAATTCAAAAAAAAATTATGAAGATTACATGGTCATTATGAATTTTTTGTTATACCATTTGGGTTTACAAATGTTGCTATTGTATTCATGGATTCTATTAAGCGAAAATTTCATGAGTTCTTGAATAAGATTTTGGTTGTTATTATTGATGTAGTTATGGAATATTCTAGAGGTAAAGAGGATCATGAAAAGCATCTAAGTGCTGTTTTTAAAATCATAAATGAAAATAAATTGTAAGGAAAATTCAGAATGTTATATCTTTGGTTCTAAAAAATTTCTTTCCTTTGTCATGTTGTTTCTAAATATGGAATAAATAGTAATCATACTAAAAAAAGTTGTTAATGAATGGAACATACCAAAAAATATAATTTATATTCATAGTTTTTTGGATTTGTGTGATATTACTATATGTATGATCAAAACAGTACATGATTTTCTCATCCACTATCCTAGTTAACTTGAAGTGGAGTTAAATTCACATGGAAAAATGAATGTGATGATTGTATTAAGAGTTGAAAAAAAGACCGGTGAATGCTCCAGTTCTAACCCTACATTAGATAAATGGTGTTTTTTCATCTACAATGTTGCTTCATTACTAGGACATGGGTATGTTCTAATAAAGAATGATCATGTGATTGATTATGCTTCAAGAAATTTTAAACTTCAAGAGTAAAATTACCCAAAAAAAAGATTTTGAATTACCTGATGTGGTTTTCACTTTATAACTTTTTAGGCATCTTTTAGAGAGAACCAAATATAAAATTTATATAGGCCAATAAAGTTAGATGTATATGTTCACCAAAAAAATTAAACATGAGGCTTAGAATATGGATTGAATTGCTAAAATATTATTATTACATGATTAATTACCATGATAGAAAAGAAAATAATGTGGGAGATACCTTGAGTAAAACATATCATGAATCATTAACTATGCTACAGATGGAACAATACCCTTTGATTAATGATTTAATGAATTTTGGATTGGTTGTTTCTGGTGTAAGAAATCATTCTATTTTATTTCTTGTATTAGTGCAGTCATCTTTGTCAGACAGAATTAACAGAGCACAGTAGCAAGACGGGGAGTTAGAAAAAAAATTATAATTGGATAAAGTGGGTATGTTTCCATAATTTATCATTGATAATGATGGTGTTATAATATTAGTAATGATATAATTTGTGCCTTTTGATTATGAGATAAAGAAATAATTTTTTTTATGTATCTCATCGTTCTTTATTTACTATTCTTCCTGGAAGCACAATGATGTATAGATTCCATCGAGAGTATTATTGGTGGGATGGAATGAAAAGATATAATATATATTTTACCATGAAATGTTCGAGATGAGAGCAAGTTAATGTAGAGTGGCAGTTACTGAAGGGGATGATTCTGCCTTGACTAGTTCCATAGTGGAAATGAGAAGATGTATCAATGGAATTTGGTATGGGACTACTAAATACTTCTGGTGTTAACAATTAAATCTGTGTTATTTTTGTTTGAATGACTAAATATTCTCATTTACTTATTATTTGAGAAACTATGTATTCGAATCAAATTTCTCGATTTTACCTTAATGAGATTTTCTAGTTACATGGATTTCCCCTTTCTGTTGTATCTGGCTGTGATCCCAAGTTCATTTCTATCTTTTGGAAGGGCATTCAGAAGTAATTTTGAATGTAAATAAATTTTAGTACTTTTTTTCATCCATAAATAGATGTGCTTTCATAACGGATGATTCAGACATCAGAGGATATGAATTGAGCTTGATCAATGGATTATCAAAGAATTTGGGATCAACATATTTCATTAATTGAATTTTCGTATAATATCTATTTTTATTCTAGTATAAAAATAGAACATTTTCATGAATTATATGGGAAACAGTGATTAACTGTAACTTTTTGGGATGAAGTCGGGAAAGGAAGTTGGTGGGACAAGAATTAGTAGAGGAAGTGGTTGAGAATGTGAATATGGTCTTACAACCCATGAAGAAGGCTCATAATAAGAAACGAAGTTATATAGATAACGGGAAGAATGAATTTCTTGTGAGGTAGGTGATCATGTTTTACTTAGACTCCCACCATTGAAAAGTGTTATGTATTTTTTTAAGAATGGAAATATGAGTCCATCATACATTAGACCTTATGAAATCCTTTAAAGAGTTGTACCAATCACATATAGAAAATCTTTGACTCTAAATTTATCATAGGTACATAATGTTATTCATGTTTTGATGTAGAGAATGTATGTTCTAGATTCATCTATTGTTTTGAGCCCAGAAGCAGTTCAGTTGGAAGAGAATTATTCTTATAAAGAGAAACCAATACAGATTTTTGATCGAAGAGAACATGTATTGCTGAGTAATCCACTAGGTAATAGTTTCTGGAGAAACCAAATGAATGAATAAAAAACATGGGAATCTGAAAATGGTTTGAGGGAAAGGCCCCCTCACCTTTTTAATATGTAAACAAAATTTATATGATGAAATTTCCAGAAGGTGTGGAGAATGTAACACCCCAAGGATTAAAATATAAATTAAAATCTAGGAAACACTAAGTCTCTACCTAATGAATTGTTTTTAAGGATGTTTTTGCAAACTAACAAATAAATATAATATTTTCTATTTTATTCTTTTATATTAAATAATAAATAAATAATAAGATGCAATATGTACACTTTTTGGTGTCTAATAAGACAATCATAATTTTTTGGGAATAGTATCCTACACATAAGAATGTTATTTTTAACCATATGAAGAGAAATATGAATAAATTAATAGTAAACTTGCCAATTAATTTATTTCATATAATTTACGACACCTTGATTAATTTTTCATCGTGTTATAAAATCAGTTAATTTTTTAAAATTGTTATTTTTTGAATAAATAATTATTTTGTTTGAAATTTAATTTCCTCATATTTGGATGATTATTTTGATAAATTTGAGTATATTTTTGAATTCAAAATGTCAAAAAAATAGTTGGGGTGAATTTTTGTCTTGTTTCTTAAATACTTTATTTTTTATGAATAGTGAAATACATTAATTTACCATATATATATATATATTATATGTTAAATACAGTATTCCTAGAATATTAGATTATGTAATAACCCTTAGTTATAAATCACATTCTCTATTCCCTATTTTGGGTTACATTAATAAATATTATTTATATTCTTGATAAAACAATATTAAACTAATGATTAAAATAATTTAAAACCCCTCCTCTCCCCCACTATAACTACCGTCCTCACCCCTTCTTCCTCTCAAACTTATATAGAATTGATAATTATCTAAATTATTTCCAATACCATTAACAAGACTATTAGCCACTTCCAAGAGCTACTAGTCTTACTAAAAGGCCTAAACCAAATGCCCTAAAAGAGGATCTTAAGGAGAAGAGATCAAAGGTAAAAAATCTTATTTCATTTTGTTTTTTTCTATTTTAAATTATTTTAATTTTTATAATCTCTCCATATCCCATTATCCAAGAGTCGTGAAAGAAACATTATTATATATATTATATATTATTATCATGTTTATGGATAAATTCATCATCGTTATTTTTATCATCTTTTTATTATTCAAACAATAAAAACCCCAACCATGATGTGTCGATTTACCACCATCGTGGACAATGTGTCTTAAATTTCCATTAATTTCATGAAACATATTTGTAAAAAAAAATATAATGGGTTAAAAATATTATAAAATATATTATATGACCTCTATAATGTTCTGTAATGAACTTATATTCATAATATTAATTATATATGATGAAACATGTTTGTGATTATTGAAGAACCACTGAAATAATCTATATAAATATCACCAATGATTTATCTACTGATTCATCCTCACAACATATAACCGAATTGATTTATGGAGTCATATAATATTATGAAGACATATTGAAATCATTTTGTTCCACCTATGTAGTTTCGCTTCCTTTCGACACGAAAATCATTTACGAACCGAACATGGACATCATGTAAAGCACTCACCCAAAACAATGGAAATAACAATACATTCGTATTAAATTGGTCGAATGTTGTTATAAAATGTTCATATTATCTGTTATAAACGTCATTATGTTTCTTTAAAATATTAATAACTCCCTTTTAACCATTATATAGGATGTTTAAACTAGATTTAAGTATGAAGAACCTATGGTAGGGGAATTATTAACCCAATTTCTATCCACTGGGTTGACATTAAATTCATTGATAATATTCTACTAATAATATTTTTTTAATTATTATTTTTATATTATGTTTTAATATGTTTATTTAATGTTTACACACATATTCCTTTCATTCTGTTAATTCTAAATAAATTATATGATATTTTTAAAGGACATTCCATTAAAAATCCACTTTAACAAAATTATAAAGAAATATTTCTATAAAATTATTAATGTTTTATGATTATGTTCTGGTATTTGGTCATTGTTTATGATTAATATTTGTTCCTATATCCCCTATAAATAATTGGGTATGTATATTTTAGAGTTCGGGTGTATGGTTACTTTGACTCTAACAGTGATGGTTACACCATAAGGTAGCCGTGAGGGTTACAATGTAATATAGCTATGAGGGATACAAATCATAATATAGTCTTGAGGGTTAAAATATATGTAATTAATTCTTTAGGATACCCTTATCATTTTATATATGTTCTTTAATTTTTTATGTAAATTTCATGATTTATAAAAAAAAGTACATATGGGTGGGAATTATGTCGTTGTGAAAATTATCTGAAAGAGCTGGAGGCTAGGCCTCTTTTATTAAAAGAAAGAAAAATAATGTGACTGAAGAGGGAGAATGGGAAAACAAGGTAATGCCCAAAACTGGAAAACAAGGAAAATACCAAAACAAAAACTATTTGTTTAATTTTTTCACCAATTGATTGCTTAGCCTACTTTCTTCTTCTTGAAGTGCATTCAACTCTGCCATTCCATGACCTTGGCCCCGACCTATCGATCTCCCCTGCTTGAATTCACCCTTCTTGAGAGAGATTGAAGCCTTTCATAATGTGTCTCAGCATCAGTGCTCTCAAAGTCAGAGCTATCCTGTTTTCTTTCTTTTCATTTATAAAGAGAGTCATTTTTGGTCATTAGCGACAACATTCCTTCTACCTCTATTGCATTATCCCGATCCATAGTAGGATGGTGTGTTTTCTCATCAAGGGTGCTCAAAATTGAGCCCTACATATCACTAGTATCATCGATATTATTATTACAGAAAGAATCATTATTACCTGCAATGGACAGCCCAACCACTGCTAGGGTAACAAACGAAGACTGTGTCTTCTTGTAGTAGACAACCTTGAATCCTTCATCATCCACTACAGACTTTTAAGTAGTATAAGAAGATTTAGATATGACTGGAGAATTGGAATCTGAAACATGCATACCTTTTAGATTATCGGAGGCATCCGTCCTTTTATGTGAGAGTTGGTGATCCATCTCATGTTGGACTTCTTCTCTAAATTGCTCTATAGACGAGTCATCATATTTAGGAGTTAAACAAGATTGTTGTGAAACCAGACATTTTCTTTTGCAAGACACATCAACATTGTCAACATTCTCCCCTTCCACACAAATGGTATCCCATGACCTCATCTTGTTTTTAGAGGTCAAGGAATATACAGGAGGTGAGTAACTTGGGTGATCACCCTTCCCATCAACTAGTTGATTAGTTATCTCCTCATGAGCATCACCATGTGCCTCTTTCTTCAGCTCAGTAAAGTCAACAGAAATTCCCAGACCATCAATAATCTTACAAAGATCTTTTCCATTCTCATACTGCAATAGAGGAATATATGTTTTCTGAGTAGATTCATTCATGCTCTTCTTAAGACAATTACTCACATTATGACCATGCAAAGCACAGAATGTGGAAAAAATAGAACGTCGACAAGAAGATAAGTCGTGACCAATAACATTACAATACTTAAAGAATTTAGGCATTTTTTCATAAAATATCTTCAGCTCAATAATATTATCATCAGTTTCAGGAATTACCTGTTCAACAAGAGTTGATCCCAGTTCAACCTCAACCATGAACTTGCCAAGGCGACCAAATTAAGATATCTATGTTTCCTTGTCAATTTTAATTGGAATGTCGATAGATAAATAAATACCATACAATATTTTGGGATTCCAGAGTATCCAATTTAGCCCATAAACTCTTACCCAAATATGATTTGTAGTGTAACCAACCTCCAAGGGATTGAACCTCTTATCCCATTCACACAATTGAATAATTTCAGGTTTGAGTGCGATGGAACCAAAACCCCAGGATCAGATTTTGAAATATTCATGGGGGAAAAGTATATGGAAGTATCCCTGACCAAGCGAGACACACATCCATGATGAGAATCCCTAAATCAAAGATATTTGTTCTTTGAGTTCATCAATTTTAAGAGGATGAAAACCATTTGGAAGAAAAAGCCGAGCAATAATTGAGAACTCACCCATTTTGAGCCATTCTGAAACTGCAACAGGATTAACTTTGATGTGTGCTATGATTCCTATTTTTCGAATGGAAGAATCAATTCCACTTTTGAGACTTGAAATGGAGCGTTTAGCATATATACCAATATCAGGAGAACCACAGCTCTCCTCGGGCACTTCACCACCCGCATCAGACACCACCGCACTTGGGTTGCCCTTGCCAGAATCCACTGTTGAGGCCTCCCTAAAAGCATCCCCTGCACCATCTATAACAGTGAAACCAATCACACCAACTGCACTGGGTTTTATCACTACTCCGCACGGATCTGGCACCCCCTCAGCATCTGTGTTCAAACCAAACTCATCAGACGTCATCGCCTTGCCTGAACCGCTCACTCTGTCTGTCACCATCCACGTGCCCTCCACGCCATCCATCACAACTATAGTCGCATTGCTAACACCTCCCAAAATAGGTGTCACCGAAGTAAGAATCCTCGTGCCAACCGAATTGAACTTCACTGTCACTCCACATGTGTCAGTCGCACTTGATGCTTATGAGTTCTTGCCAAACACTACGGACTCTGCCACTATGTCTGCGCCATTCATGCCATCCACAACCGTCCCCACCACTAAATAAATATTGACTGCCGCCGTAGATCAATAATCCGGTAAGCGCGCCTGGCCATTATTGTTGCGGTAAGAGTTGATCCTACCTCATGGGAAGAAGGAATCAACCTATTGCACCTCCATTACAATACCCTAATTATTGAAACCTAGAGAGGGAGACCCGACCATGCCACTTCTACCGTTTGTTAAAATGGTTTCATATGTTTATAAGTATTCATGGAATTAGTTTTTCATTACTTATTTTTATATACCTTATTGATTTATTTATACAATTACCATGTTTTTCAATTTTTTTTATATGTTACAATGATGTGTGTGAGAATGAAGGATGTCAAGTTAAATGTTATGGTTATTTTCCAAAGAAATAATGTTTTTGTTTTGTATTAAAAAGATTATGTTTTGGAAGAAATGGATACTATTTTTATGGCTCCCAGATTATATTATTTTTGTGTTTATAAATATTAATTATGTACTAGATTTCTGAAACACTAAATGAAAAATATATTTGGGAATATAAAGAAGTGAAATCTAGTTGAAATAGCTTGATTATGTAATGTTTAAGTCATACTCTTTATTTTTATAAATAAAAAGTATATTATTAATTGGTTTTTAAGTACCATTATTTATCGATTAATCCAATTTTTTTATTCAAATTAATTTTCATATTGATTTTTTTTATATTTTTTTAAAAATATTGTACATTATCTCTTTAAAAATCATTTTCTAACCTATTATATGGCATTAATTTGAAATTAAATACAACCAATTATATGAGTGTAATTTAGAAAATGGATTCCATATTTTTAATTAACATAATATAAATCATATATTTATTTGATATTATTTTTTTACTAATTTAAATATTTAAATATTAAAAATTAATTACTGTGATTAATTTAAAAATGGATTTACATGGGTGTTAAACTGAAATAATAAAGCTTAAAATGAAGAAAAAAAGTTTCTAAAATATACTTTTTGAAATATTTTCAACATATATCTTCTATATTCAATAATTGGTCATTTTTAGTCTTGTGACATGTTGAAAATGGGTGTAAAATTAAATCTATAATTTTTTTTAAGTGTTCCCCTCAACTCAGTTAAAGAAGGCCAAACTCTATCCTCACTTATTAAATACATCATTCACTTTTGGTTTTGAAAAAAAATTCCAAAATCAATTCACAATTACCTTTAAATAATTTAATAAGCCTTGTTTTGTGAATAAATCCAACCTAGGAAGACCTTGGGTGCAAATATATGGAGTATACCAGAATAAAAGAGGGCGTCCTTCGTCGTGCGTCTTTATTTTATTTCTTACTCTACCTCCCTAAATTCATACTACATCATAATGATATAAAAAAATAATTATATTCAATATATTGGTTTTTTAATAATAATTTAATTATGTAAAAAAATATCTACTTAAATAAAATGTGTTTTGAAATCATCATTCATTTGTTCGGCAGACTACCTCCATGGGAACAGATGTTCTTTGTTTTTCCATTACAGCCTATCGTGGTTGGGAATGATGATGTATATAGAATTTAAATATATGATAATTATAACAAAATAAGACAAATGTGTTGAAAATATAACATATACGTTTTTTACATTCTATTTCTTATGGTATTTGATAATGTTGTTGGTTTGTACAACAGACTTCCACCTTGTGA
This sequence comes from Viscum album, assembly GCA_963277665.1. Classification (NCBI taxonomy): domain Eukaryota; kingdom Viridiplantae; phylum Streptophyta; class Magnoliopsida; order Santalales; family Viscaceae; genus Viscum; species Viscum album. The sequence continues at coordinate 178,396,964 of OY728164.1, forward strand.
AGCAATGTAATCTACCTTTCACTAACAAATTATATAAAAGGCTATAAAGAAAATTTTAATGATTATATGAGATATAAATAAAATAATTTTGATATCAATGAAATATTTATAATTATTAAAATATAATATATATCATTTTTTTCTTACCATTTCACTCATTGAAATATGATTGCATCATTTATATATGTGTGGACTACTGTCTTTCCGAAAAGGCATGAATATCTTTTCATCACCACACAACATTTTTGACATATATAATTTTATATTTAATGAAATAATATTTTATATATGATATAATAATAATTTTTAATGATAATATATTACTTACCTTCTTTCCATGATGATCAACGAAAAATGGATACATCACTCATGTGTACATATGGCCTACCATCTCAATGATTTTAACAGAGTACATCATTCATAACGACCTTTGATGGATATTTTCAAAAGTATTTTTTTAAAATATGAAAAAATATTTCTTGATTACTATTCAATAGATTATATATCAATATGGTTTTCAAAAGAACCAGATATTTCAACATGAAACATGCATGAGAAAACAAGGAAATTAATACCCAAAATAATGAAAATAATGAAATATTATTAATGAATGGGTTATAAGATGTTATAAAGGACCATGTATGATTTTATAAATTTTATTATGATTCTATAATAAGTTAATAACATGTATAAAACAACTATAAATGAGGTAAATCATGTTCAACTAAAATGAAGCATGAGTTAAGCATATATCAATTTCATATCACTGAGCTACATTGAAATCTTATAAACATAATTACATTTATATTGTGTATATATTTACTCATTGAAATATAATATTAGGAATAATACATTATTAAATTTATTTTAATTTTTAACTTAAATTATTTCATCTAGTTTTATCTTAATTAAATGTAACCATGTGGTTAATAATATCATTATTCAATTACTTTTCCCTAGGTTATATTACCCCTTTGATGTATTTGATAGTCTAAGATAATTTATATAATTTAATTTAATTATAATATGTTTTATTTAAACATTTTTATGTTCATTTAATATTGATAAACATAATACTTCCATTAAATTAATTCTCATTTCAATATCATGTTCATTATAAGGGTTTCTTTCACAATCACATTCTAATATGGATTTTTTATTCTTAAATTTTAGTTGAAGGAAATTATTTTATCATTATATAAATAAAACCATATAATTAAATTATAATTTTATGATTAATTATATTTTCAAGTAATAGTAGAATTTTCTAATATTTAGTACATAAAATATTTTAGAGAATATTTTTATGAAAACTAATCATCATTTCTCTCTTCGCTCAGAAATCTCTTATCTTCAATTTTTTTTCTAAAAATATTCTCAATTTTTTTTTAAATTTTTAAAATTTATTTACTCAAGTTATTTTTACCCATTTTTTCATTTTAATTTTTTTCAACAAAATATTATTGTCATTTTCTAAAAAAGAGACTTTTTATCTTATTTATAGTGAAAAAGAAATTTTCATTATACTTATATAGAATAAATGGAATTAATCAATAAAATTAACATCATTTCATTGAATATTCCTTAGAAATATTAAAATGTAAATTTTAATTAAAATATTTTTCCTAATGTTGCAAAAATTCTTAATTTATAAAAGTTATTTTCAGTGAAATTGATATTTTAAATGGTTTCTTCTTTAAAATGTGATTTTCAAAATAAAATGAATATTTTTATTAATATTTTTTTAATGAACTATTTGTAATATTTATATTTATTAATTAGAAACCCTTAATTTTACAAACACTAAACTAGGGATATATTATAATGATTCCATCCTTATTCATCTTATTGATTGGTAAAGGATATTTCGACTAAGGACATTACTGACATTCACTTCTTTAATTCACTTTTATATCTAATAGAATTACATTGTTTTGGGTTTTCTATTATCATTGGACTTTAAAATCACCGTAAATATCCAAATTATTGATTAGGGGCATATTTAAATTTTCAATAATTTATCATCTCGACATGGGGTGTTATACATTGAATGTTATTTATTTATCTAGATAAATTTGTATGAATCTATATTATTTACTCAATACCTATATATGATGATAAGGAACATTTTTTATAAATTAAATTTAGTATTTGATATGTGATAAATTATTTGGACAGTCAAGACATGAGTATTCCATGTAATTGATATTCCTTCAATTCATCAATAGTCTATTTAGACGAATAAGTTGTCTAGACATGGTTAAAAGGGATTCTACCCATCATTTATAAACTATATTCGGGATAGATCTTAATGGAAGAGGTATCATGTTCTAGAGAAACATGATGAAAAATAATTAACTATTTAAATTATTAAGAATTCAGTTATTATTATCCATGATGTTTTATCTATGATATTATATACGGATTAATTTGATTCTCAATTTATTGATTAAATGGAATGTGTTTTTAGATATTTTCATTCCCATTTTAACTAATCCTTATCCAGTTATACTATCAATATTATTAATTAAATTGAATGAGTTTTATTTTATTTACCTTGTCATATTTTTAATTCTCATAAAATTATTTAAATTTAATGTCTGTTATGTTGTTTAAAATTCCACATTTTTTATGTTAGTAAAATTATTTAAATGGAATTTTTGTTCAGTTATTTCTTTAACATGTTGATCATGATAATTGATTCATGATATCTTTCACTATAGGTAACCCTTACAATGTTTTTTCAATCACCCTTATTTATAACCTTTCCCTATAAATACATGAAGTGTATATAAATGATATGAAAAAATATGTTAGAAAGAATAATTATATTCTAAAAAAAATTATGCTAGCATTTTTTTAATCCAATATAATATAAGAGTCATATATTTATCAAGTTTACAAAGACTACTAAACTATTTTGTCCTTCAAGAATAATTTCATTTTATTTTATGAAAATGAATTAAATCAAGAAGTGAGCCAGAGACAATGGGGTAAGGGATGCTGGATACACACCGACAGACAAAAGATAATGAAATCCACTCCGCTTTATCAGATTAACAAAACCTAATGCTATATAGAAACCCCCAAGTTTATTAAATCTTGTCTTTAAGACAATTAGTCCTAACACATCAAAAACCTATACTCAAAAGTCATTAAGGGAACCTATCCCACGACCATTATTTTTTTGGAATTTAAATAAATTTATACCCTTCCAGGGCCTACAAGTCACATTTTATAGACATAGAGTGATTCCATTATCTTTTAGTGAATGACATATCACAATAGAACATAAGGGTTTATCTTGGCCCCGGGCACATCAAATACACTAACATAGCCTTTAATTTCTAAAATAATTTATGTAATTGAAAAGGTGGATCACCTGTTTTTGAAACATTGTAAATTACATTCCATATAACCCATACACAAAACATAAGAAAATATTGCAGGAAATCCTACCTCATACTAAATTTTGTTTCCTTTAAAACAATGTTAAAACATTTATACTTATAGTCATCCATGCTTCATCTGTGATTTCATCATCTCCAAATAACCACTCTTGAACCAAAATCCCAAATATAATTTTTTACAAAAATTTATTTATAATCATGAAATTTAATATATTACTTTATATTTAAATTTTCCGTTTTATTTAAATTGGAATAAATTCCTAAAAACTAACTAAGAAAAATCCTCCCAGTGAAACATCAAGAAATATAGTGTAGTCTACTCACTACATTTACCTATCATTGATTTGATTATATATTTCATATAATTTAGTAAAAACCCCTAAAAATACTTATAGAAATGTACTTATAATAAAATAGAGTGGAATTAACTATGTTCCTCATTTTTTGATGTCATCTTGTATTTTGAGAAAAATCCCTATATTACTAGGATGAGTCCACCCTACCCCTAAGGAATCATCAAATAAACCAATTATGGATAAATATAAATCAATTTTTACCAATGTGGTAAAGAATATATAGGAGGATAAGGGATGAATCACATAATTCACTATGAATAACTATGAAAATCCCCCCATCTGCATGGTAAATTAATAATAAGACGTAGACGAGGGAGAGGGGATGTTGGCTGCATTAGAAGGGAAGGATGACAGGATAGATTGTTAAAAATTCATGGTGTAAATTTTTATATATACCAATTTTTAATAAAATTTTGGAACTCATAAATTTATCAAATGATTTTAGAAACATTGAGACATTTCTGTACTTGGTAGTATCTTAATCAACTACTCTTTTTATTTGGTTACAGACCTAGGATGTGATGGATATACACACTACCAAACCATGATCCATTATTTAATAACCAATTAAAATCAAAATTACATTTTTTGCCACAATCGTGCACCTACCATGTGCCACATCTCTATGCAATACTACACAATACTATTCACTCATGTGGTTTCCCTTATCTATGTAGTAACCATAATACAAGCTAAATCAGTTTATTAAATGAAAAAATTCATCATGTAGATTGAAATATTATTCATAGGAACTGAAAAACCTCTTTAACCACTATCTATATGAAATTAAATTCCCATGATCTAATCTATATCTTAGAAATATTATCGCAGTCACAGTTCTAATAAAATACCCCTTCTCTGGATTGAAAAATTAAAATTTTTCCTAAAATTCAAATCCTATAATGATATAGATTATTAAAAACACCCCAAAATTTAATTTATCATCAACTAGAAGTTACATTGGTCCCACCACCATTAAACCTGTCCAATCATGGTCATCAATTCATCACTAAGTCACTCTATTTTATATTGAAACACTAAAAAATATTTTTCTACCAATCTCCAACAGAAGCGCACAATGATTATCAAATAATAAGAAATCATACCATTATTATTTTCAATACCAATATTGTGACCAAACACATACATCTATCCTAATTCACTAGTGTGTCGTTATAAGATTCATCGTTAGGCTTATAGAGCTCATCCCTATATGTTTATACTCAAATTGGTTGATTATATTCCATGGTGATTTCGCTATTGAAATTACCAAATAAATCTTATTTCCATTATTCCATCGAAATGTATATTGAAATTTCCATCTCACAACCCACAATTTCACTAAAATCATAGTGTTTCTTCAATTTATGGACCATTAAAAAAAGATCTATCCTACCCTTTGATGCTTTTACATAACCTTCAATGATGATGGATAAATCCAAGAAAGAATCACAAGAACATAAAAACACTGATAGTGTTGTCTGAAACCATGTATCTATGTAATTATATGTTTGGATCTGTAATAAACAAAATCCATAATCATGATTTCATCTGAGCATCAATGAACATCATATCTAAATAATGCGTTGATCATATATAATCTATCTCGATCCTAGAGCCAAGGAACACACTTCATATAACAATGAATGCAATTATCAAAAATTAATTTTACTATGAAAATAATTAAAAAAATTCATAACTACATTTCAATCCATGTTTGACCTTAAACATCCAATAATCGTTCCAAAGTATCCACGAATATACGAATTTGGGTGACATATTTTATATAACCATAAGACAATCTCCACCATATGGGTATCATTATTAACAGTCCAATAAAATTTTATATATCTGTATCATCCTCTAAATACCTTACTCTAAGTAATTTATATACATTATTTTGAGGATCATTCTTTATAACTAACATGATTCATCAGTCACCCCCCATTCCTAGATCCCCAATATATGGCTTCTTATATGCTTATCTTCACGTGAAATGCTAAAAAATTAGAATTTCACACTCGTGTCTCTCCTCCCCAGCCATGGTCACTATTTATCGACCCCCAAAACCAAAAATCCATTTTTTATCATAATCAACCCCATTTAAACCCAATACTATTATTATTTTCTAAAAATCATTTGTCTATAAGCCATCATTTGGCTTCTCACCAGTCTGTACACAAATAGCACTCTGTGTAACCAACATATACAAAGATGATCTCATCCAATATTTTTGGGTGTATTATGTTATTCCACATGATAATATAATATATGTTACACCCTGTTTCATTAAAACAATACCATTACCTTTGATGACATATAAAAAATGAAACACCATGATTAAACAACACAAATATATTACTATTTAAATATTACTGTTTTAAACATGATTTTAAATATGAATGTATGAGTAGGAATAATTTATTTATTAAATATATATATAAATGTACTATAAAATATAAATGTATTGGTAAATTCATAACAAATAATCACTTGTATTTTAGTGAACTCATTTTTTAAGAACATTTTTTCTAAAAATATGACTTCTTTTGTTTCGGTAAAAAAATATTATTATTAATTTCATAAAATTTTAGAAAAATAATTTGATAAATAAATTATTTTTTAGATAATCATAAAAAAATTATTTTATGGTCAATTGTTTGTATTTCAATGAAAACAATGATTTTTAATGAATAGTTAAAATAATTGTTTTTATTCAAAAATATATTTTTATTTCATGTATTCAAATAGTTTTGTTTGGTTATAAAATTATTTAAAATAAGAATTAATTATCTTAAATTAATAATTATTAAACTATGTTAATTTTAATCAATTTTTTTATTAAAGTTTGTATTAAAACATTTATAACACATAAAATGCATTTTTATGAAAAAATGATTTTCATTGATATTTTTGTTTTTATTTGAAATAAATTATCTAAACATAGATAATTTTAATCATTAAATAAAGAATCTATATGTTTAATTGTGATGTCCGGATTTGGTAAATTGGACAATTTTATTTATTCTAAATATAAAGTGTAACCATGGCCAAATTTATCACCCTATTAAATGATCAATCTTGTATATTTAGTATAAAAAAATGTAGTAATGGCATAATATTTCATTTTAATTATTATTATTAGAATTTAATTTAAAACTTATCACCATATTCTTTAATTTTTTTCCATAATGGACTCTTTTTCCATCAAAATGGACAATATAATTTTTGAATAAAATAATGTTTCAAAAGTGTCTCTATGTTTTAAATAACTCTTATTTCTTAATAAAGGGACAAAAGAAAGTTATAAATAAATAGAAATTTTAATTTGAAGATTAATAGAATTATTTTAATTAGGAAAAATTATTCCTATTTTTTATTAATTATATATTTAAACTAAATGGTTATGAAATGGCGATTTAAGATTTTTCAACTAATAAAAAATATAATAAATGATATTACAAATATTAAAAGTAATATAATTTGAAGAGTTATTTTTTTATAAAAATTTTATATATTTATGTGGAAAATTAGTGTTGTGTTAATGTATTATATTTTAATTTCAAAATTTTATTTATGTCTTTTAAGTAAAATTAAATTAATAGTATCAAATATGACATTAATGATATTATATCAAATCAACATTTTATTAAATTTATTAATAATCAAAAATATATTTAAATATTTCAAGAAAGTTATAATATGGTCTAAAATATCATATATTTTCCATTTATTATCCCATTTTCGCATTACATATAAAAATTTAACCAATTAAGTGTGAAAGACATTTCATGACTAATGTAATAATATGATAAATAAAGGGTTAAACAAAAACATAAGGTCTAAAACACCACATAAAGATATTTTTTTACATTGATAGGTATTTAAACCTAATTAAACATTATATTATAATAACTATCCATTTTGAAGAATGTTTTATTTAGAACGACTTTATTATATTTTAACTATTTTATGAGATTCCAAAAGTTCTCATCATCTCAATTATAAATAATAACCTCTTTAATAATTTCATTATACCAATTTTATATTTCTATAATGACCATAACCTAAGAAAATAAATTATAATATTATTTATCACTATTATAGAGTTTCTTCCATTCCCAAAATATCAACTCTAGGATCTTAATGAGGGGATGTAAAGGAATTCTTTCAAAGAAGTTGATATTGCCTTTACTAGTCACCATCATTTTTACTTTTTCTCTCCAAACTAATAATTTTTTTTGTTTATAATATAAAAAAATATAAATAATGTACCATAATTTTATTAGGATTATTAAATCATCATTATCCTCCTTCTTTCCCATCAAATGGGAAGTGACAGAACCACTCGTGTGAACATACAATTTACCATCTCCACATACAGATAAAACTCAATTTCCACCAACATATTTCTTGGTGGGTTATTATGATTGGTTCAATATTTATATATGGTAATTATAAGATAATTATAGTTCTATAATTATAATATAAAATCTACCTTATTACCTTACAATGTTTTGGGAAATAATAATGTCTCTTGTGAGTTCCTGTGGACATGCACCTCCATAAACAGATGTGATTTTTAGGTGCAATTTAACTTATTGGTAATAAGCATATATTTAATGAATATATTTGATATATGTGATATAATAATGATTTTTTAAGGTGAATTATTATTTTATATTGTTTCTTTCTATTATAAAAAATAAAATGAAAACCACTTCATGTGTATGTACGACCGAATGTCTCTTGGAATGACGTAATTCATTTTTCTATCTTTAACATTTACGAATGAATTAAAATATGTATATAATTTTTAATTGATTTATTTATATAATTTTTAAAATTATTTAGATATAATAACCATTATAATTTTACAATGACTTAAACATCCAAAAGAAAAAAAATATGAAAAATTGAGCATTCATTACCTGTAATATAGATTTTAAAGAAGAATCATTAATAAACGGGTGAAAAGTATTATAAGTAAATCATACATTGTATGATATATATGAATATGGTTCTTTAATATATATATATATATATATATTTGTGTCTGTGTGTTTATAATAAATATGTATTTGTCATATATGATATTAGTTTTCATATGAAGGAATCCGAACCTTTGGTAAGGGTTTATCTAAACTATTTACCTTCTTTGGGACAATTGTAATATTGTAAAACTATATTATTTTATGAGGAATATATACTACCCTTTGAAATGTTATATCATGATTACACTTATCTTAACTATATTTAATGTTTCTATTAAATTTATTATTGTATTTATATTATGATTCAAATTTAACAGAAACCTTAAGTGTTTTTTAGTAAAATCTCACTATTTAGTGAGATTCTTTTATAATCATGTTTCTGATGATGAAATTTCATTATATTGATCTCAATAAACTCGTGAATTTTATTCTGCACTTTTAATTTATTTAGAATAATTTTATTAATTCATTTTAATATCATTATGTTTTCTAGAGATCAAAATATGTTTTTTAATAAATCTAACATTATTTGACTATTCGGTCTGAAAATATTTTTCTTCGAAAACCACCTTTTATAAAAATGTTTTCAAATATATTTTTGGAATTATAAATGGATTATTTAATTTAAATTATACGCAATATCAATCTTTTAAAAAGGTTTTAAAACTAAATCTATTAGTAGATTTCTAAAATAGGTACTTTTGAATTTTTAAAATCATTGAAGGGAATGTATTGCAACTTAAACTGCATGAATAGAATTTATCAATATCATGAACACTAAATCAAAAAAATATTTATTTATTAATTTTTATTTTTATTTTTAAATAAAAGTTTTTCGATAATATTTGAGTAATTTTATATTTTAAGTAATTGTAAAAAATTATTATATTCAAAAGAAATTTACCAGTAGGTTTTTTATATATTTTTTCATCTATGACAACATCCTTGATTGAATCTTATGTTTAATATGTTATACTAATTCAATATCATCCACCATATTTCATTGCATGTTTTATGATCATATTTATAGCGGAAAATTATTGATATTATTTATGTTAGTTCTTTACATACAAGGACAAATTGATTTTTAAGAGATGCTGATTAAGTTATGTTGTTTATTCATATAATGAATGAATTGGACTTATTCAGTGAAACGTGGGGACAAAAATAAAATATCCCCTAGATGCATAAGTATTTATTATTACATAATTTTTAGTGTATTTTTGATGAGTCCTTAACCATTTATATTGATATCTTGCCACAAGATCATGACGATATTTTTCATATTTTTTGGCTTATGGCCTCGAAAGTAAGGGTTATATATCCAGAAATATGTGTTCCATAATTTTGAAATATGTTATTAATTTTCAGGTGATTATTTGAATATGTATTATATACATGGATTTGTTTCAAGATCATGTGATTACTTATATGGAATTATTTTATTATAATTTATTCCAACTATAATATTAATTACGATAATATTATTGATAAAATGACACGTGTTTCTAGTTAATTACCTCTTCATATATATTATTATGACAACATGGTGTTAATATTTCTATTTTATTTCAGTATATAATATTTAAATTTTTTTATGCTGAGTATTGGGTGTTTAGTATCTATTTTTTATGTTTTGGGAAGTTTTTCCTCCATTGAACTATTAGTTTTCATGAATAAACTGAAACTGTGCGAACTCCTACTAATGATTTCCTTTCCCATAATTTTTTTTCATGAATAGTTTGGGTTTCATAGTTATCATCTTCTTATATTTAAAACTTTCAGCACATATTGGTAACCGTATGGGTCTTGGGTTTTCCTAGATTAGGGATCATGGCTTGAGCACATTCATTCCAAACTATTCTAGAAGCGTGGACAAGGCTCTTTATTTTATAATAGAGCCAACCCTAAGCTTGTTGTCAAATATCATAAACAATATTAAAATACCATGTGGGAGCCATATTAGTCTAAAAAGGTACACACGTTCGGTGCATGGTTTCCAAGACCATGATTCCTAGCCGTACGACCGTCCCATGTCCAATGAAATTAGATTTTCCCATTTTAACCCCATCGATATTTATCCCGAAAACACCCAATTATTATTATTGTGGATTATGGAACCCTTGATATGATCCTCTACTATTCCTCACAACTCGACTATTCATCCTTCCATGGTAAATAAATGGATTTAATCAAGATTTTGGAGGTGATTTCTTAAGGTAATCTCTTCATCCTTCTTCATGATCCCCATTCTTCCATTTCCATCAAAGTTCCTATTCTTGCTTTAATACTTTAGCCTATGTTTCATGTTTCTTTTGACTTATTGTTTTTTGATTTTTCTATTTTATGGTTCTTCATGGGGGTTTGAATCCACATTGGACACTTTTTCTATTGTATTGGGTTTTTGTTAACTAGGAACCATGAGATTGAGGTAGGTTTCCATATGTGGTGGAAATTAAATTTAATAATAATAAATACCATGATTTTAATACCTCGTTCATATCCTTGTTTGAAATATATAATGTTTCAAAATATTATTTGTGATGAGATAATGTGTTTCCCCTTGATGTAAATTGTCTAGAATTAATTTACATATCCTTTCACACTAAGTGTTATATTAAAATCCTAGTTAGACCTTATCAGAATGTTATGATTTCCCAATGACGTGGTACTCTTCATAATGTGATTTCAGAATTCAATGGATTCTATATTTTTGTTCATGGATACATTTAGATGGTTTTTTTATTTGAAAAAAATTAATGTGGCATAGTTTTCACTTTCAGAATGTGGGGTTTCCTTAGAAAAATTCTATTGGGATATGTCTCTTACCATATTATTATTAAAAGAATTTGAATGTCCTCAACATGGGAATTACCTTGTGCATTGAAATCCTAGTGTTCATGGGACATCCTTATATTTATGTTTGGAGGGTGTTTTGTGGGTGTGTGGATACTCTGTGACTTGTAATTATTCATTATATATGATTTATTTCATGATAATACTTACCTCATCCCAATGTTAGATATAACTTGGGAACCTAACATAGAATATGGATTATCCAAGAATGTTTTATCAACTGTTTTAGGACTACACTTTTGCTGGTTTCCGTTAGTATAGAAATTCATTTTTTTGGTGTTATTCCCATTTCATAGCCTAGATGAGGTTTTCTTGAGCATTATGGTTATTTGATTGAAATTAGTCCGCCTACTAGATGTATAATGATATAGAATGTTCTATATTTCACCCTGTGATCATACGTATTCCCATGTTATTTGTAAATTCATTATATGTGGTGTACAATCTACATTCATCTATTTATATGGTTACTTGTGTGATAATTTCTCATTGACATCGTTGTGTTTTCCACGATTATGTTCCTCATCTATGGGGAGTCTCTTTGGTAAAAGTGAGTTCTTGGTTTTAAATGTTTTCATGAATAATATTCATAATAATGTTTTATGAAAAAAATTTCATTTTATATATCCATTTAACTCCCAAAAATGTCAAAACATCCCATTTTAAGAAAAATATATTTTTAATAAAGAGAAGAAAATAAATTATTTCTCTTTTGAAACTGAATAAATTAAAAACTAATGTTTATATGATTTTTTTCTAATATATATTAAATTAATATTTGGTTTAAGGGAATTATATGATGAGTAGTTTTACATGGTAATTATTAATGTGTTTTAATTAAAAATCTTATACTTATAAACCTAATTTAGCACCTGGTGGAGGCCCCAATGAGATTATAATCGTTATTTTTGGATATTAAGATTTACATTCTATGAGTGACCCATAATGTTACTTGAAGATCTTTGTGGACGTGAAGTTCTAATTGATTTTATTTTTTGTTTATTTTTTATGGTTTTTACTATTTATTTTTAATTATATATTGATTTCAGTTTTTCCTTCTACTAATTTTTTTATTTTATATTGGGGTATGTCATTCCCACTATATTTATTTAATTCCATTGGTTCTTATATCAACCATAGGGTGATCAAGAATTCACCAGGGTGATTTCACATGACAGGTTAGGTGATAGGTTTGGGGTTGACCAAGGCGGGTTCAGGAAAAATGGTATTATAGTATATATTATTTAGAGGACATTGTTTTCATAGAACCCCGTGATATTGTGGTTTTCAAGGTAGAAGGAATAGGATTTGTAGATAATTCTGTTTATGTATGAGGAGGTGGTTGGACAACACTTCAAGTGATGAACCATAGTTTACCATGGTAATTTGGGTTTCTTTTTTTTATTTTCAATTATGTTATCACTTATTTTTTTATTTTTTCTCAATTTTGTTAATTATTATCAATATATCTATACTTTTTGAAAATTTAATTTCTCTTTTTATGATTGGGGAACAAAATTACTGTTGTTATAATGGTTTCTGGTGATCTCTTAGGTCTTGAAAATCCATGGGGAGCCCTAGGATATAGTCCCAATTGACTTCCAATAGAAGCGTTCTGTTTAGAATATGGTCTGAAACCATATGGATAACCCGTCCAATTTTACTAGTTCACCTCCTTGAATTTAATTTAGGAATTTCTAGTTTTAATTTTATTTAAAAAAAATTGTTTTGGATTTTAAAACATGGTTTTAAAATAGTAGGGTATTGGTTTTCCAGAACGATATATGTGTATTTAAAACCAATTTAATAAATGTGTTGGAAATTGGATTTCTAATTTAAATGACTTATTACTAGAAGGGTTTTGAGAAATGGTTTTATTTTCATTGTTAATTTTAAAATCTTGTGTGAGATATTTAAAAAGTAGTATTTTGGGACACTTTAAAAACTAGAAGGAGTTCTAATGGAAAAAAGATCATATTTTTAGATAGGAATTCAATGGATTTATTATGTAATGAAATTGATTTGAGTGTGTATTTTGAAAATGGGTTTTATGTGGTGTTTAGTGATCTTTTTAAAAACAATGTGGAATTTTTTGGTCTTTTTATTTTTTTGACTTTTTTATGGATGGGGTGATTCCTAGATTGTGTGTTGGTTTTGATTGAGGTTTTTTACCCATTATATTTAGAGTATTCCCCACAAAATATTAAATGGAAAATAGAGTTGATGCTATAGGAGGTTCACCATTATGGGACCATATGGTTGATCAATCTTATTAATTCCTCCTTTAGTTTCTCAAGACGATGAATCCTATATTTTATGGGTTATAGGATCCTTCAAATGTAGAAGAGTGGAGTTAAAAATCGAAAGTATCATCCGTTTTTGTGACATTCCAGAGTCTCTAAGGGTCATGTTTGCAAAATTTATTCTCAAATATCTGGGTTGAATGTGGTAAAATTCGAATTTTTTACTAATGTTCTACAAGACCATTGCAAGGAATTCATCAAGGACTCATTTATCCAAAATTACTTCTCTCAGATAGTGAAAAAGAAAAGGAAAATATATATGATTTGAACATTGAAATGTGGTGGGTCAAAGTCATAATTCATCCTTCAGTTTGTGGGTACAGTCCCTTAGCTTGTGGAGTTGATCGAGGATGTTTATCTGAAATCTTGGAATTTTGAGGATGGGATTCATCTTGATATTTAATCAAGGGAGTTAGAATTTTGTATAACCACCTTTGTAGATGTAGTGAGGAAAGTAGTTCTAGATGAGGTAGTGTAAGTAGGGGTGCTTGAGGTTACAAATCACCCTTCAATACCTATAATTGTTGATAGGTAATTTGGGAATGTGTTGGGAAGGAATCCAAAAGATCATTGGGCCAGTGGTGGAATCAAGAGGCCTTCCAATATATTATAAAATTCTTCATGGAATAGGTCCAAGGTGTGTCATTAAGGTTGTATAAAGGGTTAAAATATTCCTTCTTTAAAAAATTATCGAAATTTCTATGATTATTTTGATCATTTGGGACATATAAAGAAATTATTCATTGGTGTCACATGAAAGAACATTGTATCCTTATCCATTCTATATATAAATCACATTGTTAAATTAGATGAATGTGGTAGAGATGTATATTTTATTTGTTGGTTTTGATGTAAATAATCATTTTATTGCTATTCTGGTAGATTTTTTGGATTTAATTTTTTATAATGGGGCGGGATGTTTTATATTCCTGGTGAATTTTTTTAAGGGAACACCATAAAAAAAATTGTGAATATTTTCATCTTGAAGTGGGAAGTATCAGTTGTGTGTCTTGTTCCTATCTTTTAGTTAAATATAGGAATGGTTGGCGTTGTCTCTGGATTGCATCATTTGTGTTTAACCTGTGGTATTATTTTGGTATAAGGAGAAAATTATAGTGTTGTGGGGATTCCATCATGTCCTACAAAATTATTTGAAATAATCCATTGTTTTTACCTTTTACTTTTCCATCATTCCATTGAGATGTTTTTAGGTGGTTACAACTTGAGTTATTAGACCTTGTGTTTTCCTTCTATTTTTGTTGATATTTGGATCTTGGTGTGGGACCGATGGCTATGATGATGGTAAAGTGTTTATATTGTTGTCTGATATATAAATTAATTTTAGTAATGGGTTATGTCAAATGGTATTTTCTAGGATAAATATATCTATTTTTTCTAAGTGGTGGATAGGGAGTTCTTTAGTTTAATATTTTTCATCATCTAAGAGTGTGGAGCTTTTCTTTTATGTAATTAAAATGAAACATCAATGATTTATGGGGGCCAAAAGCATTATGGTGGGGATAATTCCCAGACCCTAGAATTAATTCTTTACCTTTTTATGGTTGATCATATTTTAATTTAATTTTATCTTAATTTAGCAGTTTCTTCGATCGAAATTATATGTTTTGAGATATTTATCTTTTATTCCATAGTAAGTGATCACAGTTATGTGGAAACTATGTTACCTATTTATGCAGAGTATATTTTGAATTGCTTTAGTTATTTCGTGGTTAGGGATGAAAGGATATAATGTAGTTAGATATAAATCATAAATCTCATACGGTTAATAGTGTGGTTATTGGCTGTCCTTGGACGAGGTTACATGACTTTAGAACTATTAGTACAAACCTTGAAAGAATCGTGTATGTGGATTAAATTTTTTTATAGAAAATTAACCACATAGATGGTCATAGATTCTTACACTATGATACCAAACTGTGTTGGTTTCATGTGAGTAAAGAAAGAGATAAATGGCTGGAACACACTTTCTCAAACTATGTAGCCTATCCATGCACATTACCATGGTTCATTAAAAATTGATTTTTAGAATTTTCCCACTTCTAATTTAATCCCCAAACATCCCATTCCACCACTTTAGGATTGTATGATTATAAAGAGGCACCTAAAATATTCCTCGCACCTCCCCTCCATCTCTCATAGTGAAATCAAGTTACTTATTCAACATTTAGGGGTGATTTCTCTAAGTAATTCATTTTTCCCTCCTTCCTCTTCATACTTGTTCAATTTTATTCCTATTTAATCTTATACCTTTGTTATTTAATCTTATGATTCATGCTTCAATTTATTTATTTTGGATTTTTCGTCTTGTTGAGGATCTTTTTAGGTTCTTTTCTCTTTTGACCCTTGTGTAGTTGTTCAAGATTTCTGTTGACCAAGCTCATTATGTTTGAGGTAGGACTCCGTTAGTGTTGGCCCTTAAATTTAAGAATCAATGATTTATTGATTTTTATGTATTTTTTTATTATATTTATATATATATAATTCTTTAAAATATTATTTAATATGAGATCATGTTTCTTTTCCATTTAATATAATTGATTGGAATTAATTTACATATCCTTACACTCCCAATGTTCGATTAAAATCCTAGTTGGCACTTATATGCAGTTTATGATTTTTTAATGATGATGTGGTTTTACCATTGTTTTTTAAATATTAATTGGATTCCTAAATGTAATTTTTAGATATTTTTGAATTGGACTTTGTATCTAAAAATTTGGTGTGGCCTAGTTGGCAATTTTGGAAAGTGGATTTTCCTTGGGAAATTGCCCTTTGGATGTGTGCCTTGTCTTATGATTATTATAGAGATTATTTTGTATTTGTTATAGGGCATCACATGTGTGTTGATGTCCATATGGAAAGATAAATTCTAGGTAGTGTTGTTTGAGGGTGATGATATTGGGTGTGTGGCTTATATGTGGATCATATTTAATGATTATATATGATTGATTCTTGAATCTCCCTAGACCACCCCATTATAGATATAACATGGGAACCTTGAATAAATAATATATTATAAGATAATTTTTTCAATACTATTTTAGGATTATTTTTTAGCAAGTGGTGCTTAGTAGGGACTTTTCTCTTCTTCGAGATTATAAACCTCGATTAGACCATGTTTGGAATGACCAAGTGTTGGGGTTGTTTGATTGCATTAGGTTTTTTAACATGATAGACCTAGTTATATGGTGTTCTCGATTTTTACCTAATCTCCTTTGTATTACCATGTCCTCCAATAGCATTATATCTACGACAGACAATATAGGATCATCTTTTGGTTTTGTTACATTATTATATATTTCTTATTTTCCACATTATAAAATCATTGCAAAATATAACTATTAGTTGTTTTTATATTTATTAAAAATTACTATTTAGTTTCTAAATGTTTTAATGGAGAATTTTTTTTTCACAAAAACCTTTATTTTTTTCACTCTCTATTTCTCACTAAATTGCCCAATCCCAAATTTTAGGAAGAACTAGTTGTAAATAAATATGTGAATTTACTATGTTTTTTAAATTTATTGAATGAAAATACATTATTTATATATTATATATCATACTTCTAGTAAATAAAATTTTTTAAGGTAATTTCAAAGGGAAAATTATTTCTGGGGAATGCTTACTGAGTTTTAATAATCACACCTATACTTTTATATCTCTTTTTTTCCTCAGATGTAGGTTACAACTTTTTATCGCTCATTGTGTATCAATTTTGGGATTTTGGTTTAGTGAGTGATACGTGGGGACACACAGAGATCTTTTTAGTAAACACGTTCGATATTTTTTTATTTCTAGAATATTTTTTTGTTGATCTTACAGAATAAATATTTCATAGGGATTTCAGTTTGTATTTATACTTCATTATTTATATTATAGTTTTATAAATAATTACCACTATATATTGTTGAATCCTATTGTTCCTGTATGCATCCCATGGAAATCGTTGATGATCCTCAGGGATGTCATCGGTCGGCTCAGGTGACCATGTCGGTGTTGAACCTAGCCGGTTCGTGAAAATATTTCATTATTTATTCATAATAACATAAACCATACATAACCCTTAAATTGAATCTAAAAACACCCTTAATTTTTTATACTTTCCCCCAAGATATAAAGAAGGAAAATTTAAATTATTTCATGGAGGTAAAATAAATACTCTCACTATGTCTTATATATTATTTTCAATGTAAAATGTGAATAATATAATTTGTATTTTAACAAGAATACTAAAATATTCATTCCATTAAGATGTGAAGTGTTTTATTTAGTGACCAATGTAATTAAGTAACCACTAAATCTATGCAATAGGGGTTTGGGTATTTTGAATTGGTATTTATGTAAATTCAGTAGAATCCATGGGAACTATATATAGTAAAGAATAGATTAAGGAACATAACCCTATGATAGGCTTTGAGGACATTCACCAAAGACATTACGATTATGATTTAGACAGGGATAATTTAATATTTTAGGCACCATAATTGGTTAAAAATTATATGGTTTATTATAAGTGTAATGGAATATATAATCCTTTTTATGTTTTTTGTGATGGATGTTTAACATGGTTAAAAATATTTTTTGAGAAACTTCTTTGAATACAACTCTTTTGATTAGTTGATATTTTAGTGGAATGTTATTCAAGGAATAATTATTTTTGTATGCATAATATTTATGTTATGTATAACCATTAGGTTTAATAAAATCCCATATATTAAGATAATAATATTAAATTATGATAAATTTATTTTTTGAAAATATAATTTTTCCGAATTTTTTTTAAAAAAACGTGGTCAAATGAATAATATTTTTCTTAAGGATGTTTATAATATTTTTAGGGAATTTTACAGATTTATATTAATATTATTTTATAAAAAGGATATCATGCATGTCATGTGATAACCATTATTATTCGACAAGGCGGTTAGGTTTAAACTCACAACCGAAAAGTGACATGGGGGCAGAGCCTACCACTATAAAATAGGATGTACGGGTTAGTTTGACACTGATTTTACTCAAATGTAATTAAGGAAAATCATTATTTTTATTCTATAAATCATATTATATTATCAAATAATTTTTATTTTGAGGTGATTAATGATATTTTGGGTTGTGTTTTATATGGTTGAGTTATATATAACCAATAGGTTTAACCTAAAAGGATATTTCATAAGAATGTCATAAGATTTTTGGTGGTTTAAGATGTAGGGTATGAGATACCCATTAAGGATAATTTTTTTTAAAATATTCAGGTTACTTTGATTATTTGATAAATTAGTGTATTTATTTATAGATTGATATATTTTAAACATTTGGTATTATTGTTTAATGTTGGCGATTAACTTATAAATGTTTATTAATCTTAGGTATAATTTAATTTTAAATATATGATAAATATCTTGATTTTGTGGAGATTTATATTCATTATAAGTCCATTTTACTGTTTTATATAAAAAAATTAATCCTGAATATTCATTTCCTAGAGAAATTAATGATGGGGAAATTTATCAAAGCACGACCAAAGGATTAAATCGTGCTTACTAAATAATAAAATATCAAATAAGTATATTTTATGGTGTTCCCTATATCAACAATAAACCAATCCATCAAAATTATGAAAAATATCTTGAAATAAATTTGTTATAAAATAAACATAATTTTCATTGAATCAATGGTATGTTCACCCCTCATAGATTTATGGCTTTGTGATTGTTGAATTTATTTTTATCATTCATTTTATTATGATCAGTGATATATATCACTCTCAATAATAATTTGGGCAGTACAAATTTCTTCCATTCCCATATTTTACAACTAATTTTTGTTCTTCATAGAAACCCCAGAATGTGTTATTATAGATGGCTTTAATACTTGCTTTTCACTCTATCCTTGAAGATGTTTTATTAACCCTATTACATTATGAGTTTTCAGAATAGTATTTTAAAATATAAAACCCTTTGTGTTTGTGTTTATGTTCACAATGTGAACCTGAAATTTATTGGATGTTGGGAGAATGTAACATCTGAATATTTTAAAAGAAGAACATTCTATTTGATGGTGTATATGACAGACACCAGAAATATAAAGGGATCCATGAAATAATATTATTTATATATTTATATTATATCCTAGAAATTAAATTGTAATGTATGAATAGGTTTAAAAAATTTATGAAATATGTATAAGGGTAGAAATAAATAAAAATTTATTGTTATATTCTTAGTCAATAATTATTGAGAGTTTAGTAGAGTAATTTTTTTTAGAAACCTGTTTTATTCAAAAAAGAATTTTATTTATTTTTGTGAGAAAATATTATAAATAATTTATGTTACTTTTAGAATATTTATTCTATAAAAATAAAATTATTTTTGAGATAATCGTATGAAAAATATCTTAGGGTTAATTTTGTGATTTTTTTAAAAAGTTTGATTTTTCAATAAATAGTGAAACATAATACATTATTTTTAAAACTTCATTTTTGTTTCAAGAGTGTAAAATGTTCAAAAAATTTAAAATTATTTTAATGTTAAATAATTTCTATAAAATTATTAATAACCAAATTATGTTCATTTTAATAAAATTTATTATTCAATTTGGTATAGAATCTTTTTTTCTATAAAAACTCATTTTCCAAAAAAAGAAATTTCATTTTCTTTCTTATTTTGATTTAAAAATAATTAATTTCATTTATAGATGATTCAAAGTGAAAAATAGATTCCATACCTATAATTACGATGATCATATTTGGTAATGAGAGTCCATTTATTTGGGGTGAATATGAATAATAGTCAAGGAAAAATGTATCCCCTCACTAAAGGGTAAATCAGGTTAATCCAAGTTTAAATTATGTGATAATGTTTTAATATTTCATCTTAATTCTTATTGGTTGAACTTAATTATGAATTATCACTTAATTCATTAAATTTCTTTTTTAATGGATACGTTTCCATCAAAATGTTAATTATAAAACATAAATCAATGATTTTTAAAAAAATTCACTCTCTTAGTTTTATGTATCTCTTCTGTGTTCATATTGGGAAATATCATGTTAAAATTGAATATAAATTTATATTTTGAGATTGATGAAATTATTTTGACAGGGAAAATAAATTTATAATCTTTAGTATTTATAAATATTTTCCACAGTATTGATCAGTTAATGGACTATATTTTAATTAAAAAAAGTTCTTTATGTCTTTCGTATCAAATTAAATCAAAAGTGAACAAATTATAATTAATTATATTTTATCAAATTGAAAATTTATTAAATTATTTAAAAATTTAAGACATATTTATATATTATAAAGAGAATAATATATTTTATTAAATTCGATTTCATTACTATTTTTGAACTAATTTCCTCATTATATTTAAAATTTTAATCATTTGATAGTGAAAAGATGTTACCTTGGTTAATGCGAAAATATGTTTATTAATAGGTTAGAAATATATATATGGTTTTAAACACCACACAAAACTATACTAATAATTTTTTTGAAGTTATTTCAACCCCAACATACCTTATCAACTATTATTTATATATTTGGATGAATTTTCAGAGATAATGAATTTATTATGATTTACTTTTTTTATGAAATTACAAGAATTCCTCTCATCTAAATTATAAATGTCCATCTCCGATATCACTTCTTGACAGCAAATTGAGACAATTATCTCAACAATACCTCGAAAAAATCAATTTTTCCTTCCTTAGAGGCATTATAGATGTTATACTATTCCGAAAGTAAAACCCTAGGTTACATAAAAGGAGATATAAACAATATATTTAAAAGAATAAGTAATCACCTTAATCAATCACTTTTTGGTTTATTTATTTCATTACTCTTGAAAATAAATTTAGTTTTTCAAAAATTAATAAATTAATTACATCCAATATACTGAATTGTTATCATTGTTTTTATTAAATCACTATTATCCACCCTCGTTCCCATCAAATGGGAAGTGGAAGAATAAGTCACACCTACATACGTCATACCATCTCTATGTAGAGTCACAATTCATTTTACAAAATCATATTTCATAGATGGTTAGTATGATGGTTTTAATTTTTATATATTATAAATTCTAAATAAATATACTTTAATTAATATAGAAAAAATACTTTCTAAAATTCCAATTCATTGTAACATAACAACATCTCTCAGGTGTATGTGTGGTCCACCACCTCCACAATGTGATGTAATTTTTTTTCATTTCAATTTTACATGGATTGTAAAAGAGATAAGGTTAATGATCATATATTATATATATGATATAATAACGATAATATAAATGTTTAAAAATTATTTACATTTCATTCATTCCACTATACGTGATAAATGAAAACAAATTTCAAGCATACGTACGACCTACGTCTCGATGAAAAATGTTGTTCATTTTTTCAATATTTAACTTTTACCAATGAATATATATATATATATATGTAATGATTATATTTTGTGGTTATATAATTATTAAAATTGTTGATATTATGGAAACATTTTTTAATTAAAGGACAGAATCTACCCATCCAAAACATATATGAAAGGTGAAGTAGTTTTTACCAGAGGTAATGATTTTAATGAAGAATCCTTAATAAATGTGTGATAAATGATTATAAGTAAATAATATATTTTTGGAGATATATGAGTTTTTTTGTTTAATATGTATAAAATAAATTTATATTCATTACATAGAATGCTAAGAGGCATTAGAAGGAAGTTAAACCTAAGGAATGATTTTATCATCTGAATTTACCTTCTTGGAGAAATATGTTATATCATGAAACTATTTTATTTTATGAGGTGTATATATGTTCAAATTTAATTTTATATCCCGATTATACATATTTAATTGATATATAAATATCATTTTAAATTTATTATTTCATGGTGACCAATATTCACATATTACCATGAGAAAATGGCTTCATGTTACAACCTCATTCTTTATAGGGAATTTTTATGATCAAGTTTCTAATGATGAAATATTATAACATATCTACCATTAAAATATTTAATTTTATTCTAATACATTTATTTCCATTAAATACATGATTTAAATTAATTTTTATCACTTTATGTACCCAAGATACCAAAATGAAACATTTTAATTAAATTCGATATTAATTATCTCTTTGGTCAGAAAACATTTTTTTCCATATCCATGTTCTCTAAAAAAGTTTTCAAGCATTTTTTTTATACTATCCCTGGATTTTATAAACTAAATTTTGCACATAATTTAATTAAAAAGTATTTTCAAATTAATATTCTTTTTCTTTTCTAGATGTGGCACATATTTCCTATTTTTATAAAATTATGAATGTAACGTTTTTAAACTTATATGTTATGAATATAATTTTAGGATGTTCTAAACCCTATGCTCCTTGAGGATTATATCTCATTTTTAAAATTTTATTTTCAATTATAATTATTTTATTAATTATTGGGAAATTTTTAGATTCTAAATATTCGGTTTTATAGTGAAAATTCTATTTTCCACAAAACAAATTCTCATGAGATTCTAAAATAAATTTAATCAAAGTAAATATCATTTGATTAAACTTTTAATTGACATAGGTTATAGTGTTTTTATAAAATAAACCATGTTTAATTTTATTTTTTATGATATTCCTGACTTTGGAATGTATTGGCATTATGTATTCTACTTTATATATTATAGGCAGTAATTGATTTCCATGATTTTCTGCTTATGTTCTATTGTTTAATCATATTAATAATGTACATGATTTATTTTGTGATATATGTGGTATATAATTAAATATACCCATGATTAATTGGTAGTTATCATGAGAAAAAAATTTGTTGGGTTCATCCTTACCCATTTATGTAGATGTCTTGGAACAGGGCCATGATAGTGTTTTCAAATGTATTTGTTGAAGGCCTCAAGAGTATGTTTTATATTTAATATGTTATTAATTCCATCATTATAAATTCATTTATTGAAATCTATATGATTATTTGAATAATTATGACATCCATGGATTTGTTTCATGGCCATTTGATTATTTATATGAAATTATTTTATCATTATTTATTCCATCAATGTTATTATACACAATGAGGTTATTAATTAATTTGAATGTGTTTTTAATTATTTAACAATACATATTTATCATGAATTGTTTAGTCAAGATAAAATATAATATATTTAACTCTTTTTGATTATTTTATCTTAACCTTCTTATATTTCCCTTTCCCCATGATATGAATAAGAGTCATAGAATGAGTAAGAAGATGATAAAAAATTCATCTAACTAACATTTATATTTTATTTAAAATTAAAAATGGGAGGAATTTATAAATTTAGTTTATCATGACTAATAAACTGTTAAGTAATTTGGAATGTGATTTATTTTATTTAGTAACTAGTGTTAAAAATTAACCACTGTTTCTAAGAAACTAGAATATGGGTCTTCAAAAACTGTTCCAAGATCCCATGATTCTCGAGTCAATGAACCTTGGATCAATCACCTACATCATAGAGTGTTCTCACCTCACATGTGAATACCATATTTTTAGGGGCCCGAAGATTTTTTTCAAGAATCCTAATATCTCACTCATCTTATGAAAAAATGTACCAATACCTTCAATCTCTGGTTTCATTCTAAAATCAAAAGTGTCTACCCACACTCTACTCAACATATAACCACACATAAAAGGTCATGATCCACAATATCATCAATAACCCATCCAAAAATTATTATAAATATACATATTAGTGATCATATCCTTGAGAATAATAAAATGATTTGAAAATCAGATTAGTTCTTTATATCAATGAAACAAAAGGTATCTCACATTCCCATACCAAATAGCTGATAGAAATATTAATACTCAAAGAGTATACTCCTAAAAATCTACCCATTCTCTCATTTCTATGAAACATATAATCCTAGGATTATTTATCTCTAGGGTTACTCAATTATATACCCCATGGATAACTGATACAGTAATATGCTTATCAAGGAACTAGGCTCTCCCACCTGGAAAATAAATAATGTCCTATATATGACAAAACTAATTAAGAAACATCTACTCTACTATATAAATTATCAAAAGAAAAAAAGTTCAAAAAAATCACTCCATGTTTATTATAGACCTATGCATAATAGACATCACATTCCAACTCATCAACCACTCTAGGTAACTAATCCTCATCGGTGATCCACATACTAGACTATCCACTCATATACCATATTCTCATATATTTATAAACATAATCACATGTTGATATTTATAGATTATACCATAGTAATATTGTATTGATAATTATAATACCACTAAGAAGTTATATGGATAGCCACCATATAAGTTCTTTTTGGAACATTATATAACATAATCTATTTTTCAATCATATATAAGGGCTTCATGATGAAGGCATAAAATTAATGTAATTTTTTAATAAAGGTTAGTATACATCCTCTACCTAAAGTGATTGTATATTCATCATTGAAGAATGTATCACCATATTTTCTAAATAACCCATCATCTGATTAAATATACAGTATTAAAGTTGAGTAGAATGAAAAAAATTATATGGAAAATTTAACTAATGTTTTATGTTCACCAATTAAATAGATGAACCCTATTCCATCAATGATATCGATTTTATATAGGTATATGTATGTCATGATATTCATACATGATGAATATGTCTCATTCAAATGAGACATTTTCAAAATTATTAAGAGAAAAAAAACCAAAATAACAACCAGAAAAAAACACATCAGATCAAATAAATATCTCAACATTTTCCATGAAATCCAATATCAACAATCCCTTATTGGTCGTGTGCATGGCATCATATCAAATAAGTGTTCGATGAAACACCAGTTGGTGGTCCATCACAAGATTTGAATCATTCTTATATCACATGTCCATAATTTCCTTAAATTTTAACATAATATAAAATTTTCCTATTAATTTTTTTAGCATCGTTCATAATAAACCAATTTTTTTTCCATGATCAAATACCCTATAATTTATTCGACAAAACACCTTAAATTTCAAGGGGTGTTGACTAGTAAGGAGGGTTTGAGGTGTTACCATGGGGAGTCTATACACTCATATCAGAGTATGAAAATAATTGAAAATATACCTAATATCTAACAAAACAATAATCATAGTATATCAAATAACAGAAAAAAATGATGCTATAAAAAATTCAATGAGGATGAATTCAATAATGAAATACACCCAGTCACCTCAAGAGTTAACTCAATATTAAAAAGTAAACAAAAGAAAAAATAGCAAAAAAGATATAATTTCATCCAGAAAAACACATCAACCAAATAACGAGACTCCATTAGAGATATCCTATAAAATCATGTAACACTAGGAATCTTCAATATCAGACTATATCAAGGCCTTTGGGCCACCCCAAGGCCTTTGGGCCACATGAATCTGTTGATGTACTAGTTAGACTAGAAAGTGAAAAGGCTCTAGATAAGGTTTTAGAGTAGGCATGTTGACTAAATAAGAGGTAACTGGAATAGGAAGAATGAGAGGGTATAGAATTACCAATGGTATAAGGATTGTGCAGCTCAGCATAGTACAACTGGATAACCAGTCTTGCGAAGGTGGATTGCTGATATCATGACATGTTCTGGGGAGGAGAAGTTCCATGTTGTCTTGTCTGGGTGATTACCTCTATGAAATACCAGTCATGTAATTATATATAAGCCTCTGGGCCTTTCTAGGGTTCCAACTCAGCCCTTTAAAGGTGGATTATCAAAAATAATATAAAATAGAAGGCCTTTAGGATACTCAATCCATGTCCACCTGAGTGGGGTGTGATTAAAAATTAATATATAACCACCAAAAAAATCTAAAAAATTAAAACAAGGTAGTGTATTCCCTCTATTATATTCTCATAAAATAAATAAAATTGATATAAATAAATATTACCATCTATTTTGAAGTTCTAATGTGACACTTATTATAACCCAAACCTACATTATCTTGTACCAATTTTCCTTTATAAAATCACATGATCATTAGCGGGATTCATATACATATGAATAATATCATTAATATGAATACACCTGATGTGTGAACAATAGCATCAGGGTATCATCATAGGAATCTAAAAATATGTAGTTAAATATTTATATCATCATATATTGTATCTTAGAAAATAATCCCCAACATCCTGGATCTAGGGAGTGTTCTTGGAATCTTATTATAATATCATGTTACTAGTTGATCCATGGTCCATATATGTTATATCATAAGTCCATACTCTATTAAATTCCTATTACTCTTAAGAATATCATATAGTGTAATCATTAGGTATAACACCAAATCCTACACATCATAGGAATCACATAAGTAATTGTTTTTAATGACCAAATCCATGGATTCATTAGAATCTCAAAAAATATCATCAGGCATAGTTCTCAATCCTAGGTATCTAATTTATGGCATAACATATCAATATGAATACCATCAAATTCTGATAGCATATGCATCTGATAAAATTAATTCATTTACCATGATAGATCATTGTAATCCTAGATATTTCATAAAATATCAGTATGTTCAATAAATAGTTCCCAATGATTATTTGAGTAATCAAATAAAATATCATTAGGCTCAATATCAAATATCAAACATCATCTCATGATCCCAAGGAAACCTTAGGAAACCCTATATCATCATCCTCAATGGATAATATAAACTCAATGCCATATATTATAATAAAAAATAGCAATAATAATATGGGTAGTTCAATTACCCAAACCCATTAGATGTAATCATGTTCAGACTCTAATGTAAATTACCTAAAACATCTACTACCAATATATGAGGCTCACATCATTTATTTTGGATTATAAGAAGACACCTAAAATAAAACATTCCCACTTCCGTATGATGATGTTTTGGAGGTTGCTTCTGAAACAAGGAAACCCTCTATGGTCCCCTAGTATCATCATAATCAAGACATTGTATATGGGATCTATTATATCATTCTCATCACTCGGGCCCAATCTTGTCACTCAATGTTTATAGGTTATGTTGTCTTCCTTGTTCATATAATACAACCCCAATATCCTCATAAGCAATGGTATACTATGAAGTTGAAATTATTATCATTATCAATGATGTAACACATTCCCCATTCATAGTTTAGTTTCATCATTCATCAAACCATGTCTTGACCATGCATCCCTCACTATCTAATGATACACTCCAAATATGGTTTTCTAGAAAATATTATAAAAACCATTCCAACACCATAAAACTACTTTAAAATCGAAATTTATGATTTTCATGGGTTTTAAAATAGTACGCCAACCGTGCACCACACCACCATGAAAAACAACCTTAAAATGTTTCCCCTAAACATGTATTTATTATTATAATGATAAATCCCTTTACATAATTCCATAACTGATCCCAAATACCAAAAGGTTTTCCAAAACTATAAAAACTAATCTTGAACCATGATGCATGTTAAACAAATTCTCTTTCATATAGTCATTCCAACAAAAATGTAATAAAAATCTCTATTCACAAAATACACTCTACTCCATGTTAAAAATTAAAATTTCCCATGAAATCAAAAAAGAATAAGGACAAAATCCATTAAAACACGCGTTGTATTACAAGACCAAAAGGATGTATTGGTATTATCCCAATCATAAAAGGGAACATGGGTAATTGAATATTACAAAAAGGGTACATGTGTAGTTTTCTATGATAAAATTGGTACATGGGAAGTGTCCGAGATGAATGAAATGTATGGGTAATAGAAAAATCATAAATGGGTACAAGGGTTGTATCCTAAGTAAAAAGGGTACACAAATAGTAGACCATGGCCAAAAGGGTACGCAGGTAATAGCCTAATCCTACTATTTTTTTGACGTTTGGTTATCTAGGATTATTATATGATGAATTTATTTTTGGTTATATTTGAGACATGATATTAGATCAATATCAGGCCACATATTTATATTATTATTTTGTGATCTCATAACTATTGGTTATTGAGTAATGTCTTCACTAGTATGAATTAAGGTATTATGTTATGTCTAAATCTTTACTTTGTGAATCAATATTAATTATACATGTCTTATATGGTATAATTTTATTATGCTAGGTCAATGAAACTTTATTATGTTCTCTTCACATATATTTGAAAAATTATAACTTATTATCTTTGATTGTTATCTTTTTTTACCCCTATTTAGCTGCTAAACTCACCCTTTTCATATGTTTCAATTTCCAAAGAAATTAAGAGGAGTATTATATATGAAATGGATATATGTATAGAATGTTGGGATTATATTCTGGTAAATGTTTAATACCTACAATAAAAAAAAAGACAGTGTAACTAATATCAAATGTCCCTAAAACATTCAGTTCATTGATTGTGTATGATTTATGTGTTCTAATATTTAAATCATTGAAATTAAATAAAATAAATGTGCACTATTAATGGGACACCTAACATGGTATAAAAGAATATGTACTATTTTTATTTTGATAAGTAGTAATTGGATTGTAAGTTTGAAAAATCGAATTTCTAATCTGAGTGTGGGTTAATTATTTCTTTATGGATTATGATTGAATATAAATAAACGAATGAGTAGCATTAATGTTATGTAGGATGAACCAAAAATGTCATAATTGTCCTTATTTTTAATTCATATGACTGATTTTGTAGCCATATTCTTTCATACTCTTATTATTGTTTATTAATATTCAGTATAACCTTTTGGGTTGTTAGAAATCATTATGACCATGAGGAATTGATTTTGGAATGAGTATGATAGAAAATAAAATTATTACATCAATAAACAATAAAATGAGAAGGGAAATTGTGGGAAATATTAATGGAAATGAAATAGTTGATTATGAATAATAACCAAACCTATATAGAACCCAAAACACTCTAAATATGTAGAAAGTCAATATCAAGTATTTATTATAGTATTGAACACCCTTAATTAGTATGCCTTCATATCCACTCATGAATGAGAAATTTATTTAAACAATTGAAAATATATTTTCTATTGTATGGTGATCAAAATAATAAAATTTTATTTTTATTTTTTATCATTTATTTGGTGAAGATGAAAAATAGTAAAATCTCATTACTAATAGGTGGATAATGGTAGAAACTGACTCTTTGAAATGTAAGCATTTTATGGATGAATTCTTCAAAAAATATTTTCCCCAAGCCCTATAAACTAAAATTGAGATAGAATTAAATTAGCTAAAGTAATAGGTTTATAAGTATATTCCTTCAAAAAAAAATCCATTTATATGAATGGTGTCCATTTTTCATAAAATTAACGTTGAAAAAATATATAAATTTTTTAGTGGATGAAAATAAAATCTATAGAGGGAGTTAGATGAAAATTATTTTAGTTTCTATGAAGAATTTTTTTGACATTATATCATGTTAGAAAATATAATTATAGGCACCTGTTATTAACTAGGAAATGAAGACCATAAGGGAAAATATGTTTTCAAGGAAACGAAAATGAATCACAATATACTGGAAATAAAACTAATCTCTGTACATATTGAAAATGTTTAACTAGTAAATTATTTAATATACATAAAGGGATAGGTAAAAACCTAAAGCGTCGAAGATAATCCTATCAATCACAAGAATTTCATAAGGATATAAACAATGAAAAGAAAGATCCATTGAATGCACCATCAACATTTTGATTGCTAAATTTCAATGAGTATGGAAAATATGAAAACTAGTGCACCAATACATTAGGGAATGCCAATAATCAATATCATTACCCTATTATGTGAGGTAAAATACTTAATACAATGAAATATGAACTTATTAAATGTCTTATAAATAAGGTTGTGTAAGGTACACTAATTATACAGTCTATAACTGGAAACTTCATGCTTGATTCTGGATCTATCCACTTCTTCAAAACTGAATAGTTTTACAATATCAAAAAATTTAACCCAAAACATTTAGATTAGAAACTATAAGTAAAAAATTGTAGTTTTGTGGTGATTTCATAGTAATATTATCATTAATATAAAATATATATATTATTAATGTAGTTCCAACAAATTTTAATATTCCCCCATCAGTGATATTTTATGTTACTATATTAGTGGATTGGTTCCCATTATATTGTGTCAAAATTAAATCCGAGAGAAAATAAATTTCATTTTATATCCTAAGTCACCCTATAATTAGTAAATAAAAGTATGACTATAAAATAACTATTGAAATTAAATCCATTATAATTATTTTGATACCTAATCATGAGGTGTATTTTATAGAAACTATTTGAATAAAATATAAGACCCTTAACCTTAACTATGATGGTGTGGTTGATATCCTATTTCAAATTATGTCTTTATTCATGTTTATGTTATAGATACCCATAAGTAATTTCATTTCTATGTGTTAATTAAAATTTTGAGGATAAAATTTATTTGTGAGGGGGTGTAACACTGCTAGATTGTGGAATTTGTATTTCACATAAGATATAGGTACTTTATTTTTAAATATAATTTACTATAATATCCATGGAATTGAACTTGAGTATAAAATAATTGAAAAAATATATAGATAAAACTATAAACAATTTAATATTTCATAAGATAAAATATCAAATACATACATTGAATCATTTAATAGATATTGTGATTTATTATATATAACAGATGATTATATATATATATATATTTTTGTTAAATGAAAATGATTCTATTTAGAGAAAAAAAAATACAACTTATAAATCTCTTACATAATCTACAGTCATGAGGATACCCAATAATAAAACAAAACATACAATGTCAAAAACATCATAAAAGAAGAAATCATGTTTTAAATCTAAAATGGGAAATATTTAATTTAGAAATGTTCTTTATTCTTTTTTAATAGAACTAATTTATTGTTGGAATTTGATGAAATATTATCATTGTACATATATTTTTATAGGGGTTTATATTCATTAGGTATAATACTAATAAACATGTCACTTGTTTAGAATCACTAGTATATTGTTAATATATATAAGGTATATTTAAATGTTAAAAAATATAGACATTTTTTATCAGTAATTTACTAGAAAAACATATTATAGAATTAAAGGACGTATATTGATTTGTCAATATAAATTTTATTTTAATGAAAATATTTTATAAAATATTAATATTTTGTAACATTATTACATTTTTTAAATAATTTAAAAAATGAATTGAAAAAAATAAAGGATTACTAAAGTAAATAAATAAAATAAATAAATAAATAATTCTATAACAATAAGGAATTATATTTTTATATTTATAGCAACACAAAAATGTTTTCTTTGGAAACATTATTTTATAATATATTATATGATTTTATATAAAATATATAATTCTCAAATTTTGGATATTTAAAAAATTTGGTTTTATTCATATAAGATATTTAATAATTATTTATATATGTAATCAATTAATTATAAATAAAGATAGTTTCATTTCTTGATAAAAAAGATGTTTTTTCAAAGAATTATTTTTCAATATATAGTGGGTTATATCTTTATAAATTAAAATGAAAACTATTAATGAATTATATCATTTAAATATAATAATTATATATAAAATTAAAAAAATTACCTATCAAGTAATTATTAAATGCATTTTTATAAGAATAAAATCCTTTTTGGATAAAAAATGTATGTAATCTAAAAACTAATATTATCGAGTTTATGTTATTATATGAAAATAAAATTTTAAAAATTTTAAAAATTAATTCTAAAAAAATTGATTTCATATTATAAATATTTGTGTCTAAATTATTTAATATACTAATTTTAATTTGTGGAATATAAATATGTTACTGAGGTAAAAGAGAGTTACTATATTAATGATAAAAGTGTTATTTTAAAAGAATTATTTTTATGTATTTTGCAAAATTTTCTTAATAAATTCAGTAGAAATATATTAAAATTAAAATCTAATATATTTATTAAATAAGAAAAATTTCTATACTTGTTTAATTTATTAAATTATTGGAAAAATCAATAATAATTCTTAAAGTTAAAAATTCTTTTTTCTATAAAAATGTTTGTTTTTATATATCTTATTATTTAAATTAAAGTTTACTTTTATTATTTTTTAAAATTCATATATATTTCAAATTTTTAATCAAAATGATAAAATAAGATACTATTTTTCCTCTCATATATTTATTAAAAAATTATTACCATGTAAAATAATTAAATAAGGAAAAATGGTTAATGATGGGTAATTTATCATTGCCCAAATTTTCTGTAATCAATGTGACATATAAATTGTATAGAAGACATTTTATTAGGATTTGGAGTCAATACCTAATTCCACACCATAATATATTCACCTAACTCACCGAACGCTCATATTATTCCATATTTATGCTTTAACAAAATTATAATTCCCATGAAATGTCCCCATTTTTACCTAGAAAAGGACTTCTACTACACCCCTTTCATGCCACATTTTTTATTTACATCTCTCCTAATCCATAACAATAATTACTTTCAACGTTATCTCCCAAGTTTGTAAGACATGGATCACTTAAAAGTGGAAAAATCTTTTTTTGGGTGGAATTCACTATTCGATTGAGTGATTTGTTCAATGATATTGATGTTCAGTCGACCAAGTAAGAATCCATGGGATGGAATTTTTTCAACTCAATTTCCCATATGTAAGACTCATTTCAGATAATACACATTCTTATATTATATGGTGAATAAAATACATCATTGAAATTATATATACTAATTATCTTTAAATTCATGGTATTTAATGATCTATTTTAATTTATCTCTTCCAATGGGTTTTTATTGAAATGTTAAAAAGCGTCAGGTTATTTTTTCAAATATTAATTGAAAATTAGGTTTTTATAAGTATTAAGTCTTATTCATTGACAGTTTTATCCTTTCACACAAATATTCATCTCCTATTTTTATTTTTGGTTTTACATCTCATATTTCCGCATCACCTCCATTTGGTTTAAAATACAGTCGAAATGATTTTTATAATTAGTTCAGATCCTATCTATTTTTTCCAGTTTGGAATATTTCTCCATAACGTACATATTATTTTTTTACACAAAATCACTTCATTAAATATAAATATATATTATCATATATAATAACTATATAATTCATTATAACTTTTTGAAATGATGTTTTATAAATATTTAATCAATATGGGTTTTTCTATGAATCTACCTAAATGCATAAAAATGTATTTCATTTAACTTAATTGTTTTTTAGTTGTTTAACCTCGGATTTTATGACCTAAATTTCATTTATATTAAAGGTTCACATATTAAAAAAATAAATTTTCACAATGTTTTCTTTTCAATTTACTAGAAAATATTTTTGAAAATGGCTCATAGTTTCAACTTTTAAGTATAGTGTTAAAAATATTAATTCAAAAATCCTTTTAAGATTCCACATCAATTTTACTCCCGATCTAAAAAATATCAATCACTTATGGTTAATGGAATGAATAAATCAATAAATAATCTTACAGTATAATTTATTTCATAAATAATATCTTTATTATAATTTATTTAATTCTTGAGATCATTATATTGAACACCATTTGAAAATTTTATGTAACCAATTATTATACAATGAATTTCTTTGATGTGATATATGATTGATATTATGTGAAATTTATATGTATGTTTTGTAATTATTTTATTGGTTGAGTCCTATATATCCAGGAAATTTATTAGTAATTATTTATATGTCATGAACTTAAAAGGGAAAAAATGGATTTATTTCAATCCCACAATGGTACATGAGTAGTATCCCAAGACCAATAGTGCACACAGGTAGTCTCACATCCCAAGAGATTACATGGGTTGTATCTAGATAATAATAGGGTATTCTGGTATTATTGATTGCTAAAAAGGGAAATATTGTAGTATACCATTCCAATAATGGTCCATAGGTTACAGACCATGCCCGAAAGGGTGCATAGGTAGATTCTCAATCCTAAATTGGTACACAAGTAGGATCATAACCCCAAACTAGTACAATGGTTGTTTTCCTAATCTGAATAAATATTTTCATGTTTCTAAAATCATCCATTATTTGATGAATTTATTTTTCCCTATATTGAAAAAATTTATTAGTTTGATATGGTTCCCCGTTTATATGTTATTGTGTAATTTTCTCATGGATCATGATTACTGAATCTAATTTATAAAAATATGACTCTTATCATATGTTAAGAAAAAAATCCTTACTCTATGATTCCTGAATTATGGTATATGTGGCTTATTGGTTATAATTATATTATGTTAGGTCTATAAACTATGACTATGTTATCTTATTATTATGTCATAATTTCAATCAGATATGGTATTTGGATGTTGTCACATAGGATTACCTATAGTAATCATATATGCTCACACTAATCTATTATATTTGATTCATAGGAATAAAAGAATTGTCTTATGTTTTAAATATATAAAATTATAGTATGTTTGGAGAATAGATTGGTAATGGTTGAAGTCACATTTTTAATTAAGAATATCATGTAGTAAATTTCCAAATACACCAATCCATTGGATTTTGGGATTATATATGAATTTTTTATATGTAATGTTTAAATTATTAAAATGGTGTAATATATATCTATTCTTCTCATTGTTCACCACACATGGAATCTAATATTGAATGTAATGTTTTAATTTTTTGCATTGGATCTCAGATTACATGTCTCAAATGTCTCGATATCTAAAATAAACTTATATGTTAAATTTTAGAAAACCAAACACACTAATAAACTTCAAATTTAAATTAAAATAAAAATAAATATTTAATTATAATCTATATTCAAAAATACCATATTATATTCTAATAAATAAAAAGAATTCACCACCACCCAATATATAAAATAAATGATTAACTATATTTCATTTCTATCATAAAACATTACTTTAACAGATATAAAAACCCAATTTTAAAATTAATAAAAAACCATAATACCACTATTTACAAACATTCAAAATGTTTGTAATCAGATTAATAAAGTTAAATTTTATCATTATTTATTATTATATTTGGTATGTTATAATTTTATTTGAGTATGTTTTTACATTCTTTTTTATTTTTTAAAACCCTAAAATAGAGGTATTTTGAAATTCATTAATTTGGGGTATCTATTGATCATTAGTTAGTGTAATTATAGTAATGATATTCATTTGTTTTTTTTCGATTTTTTCTTGAGTTTAAAAATTTTATAATAATACTCTTATGATTTTAATAGATATCTTTTATTAATTACTTTTAATAGTTAATAAAGGTTTCATATTATATCCCAAAAAATTAATAAAACATTTTCCAAATATATATTTACGATATATAACTTGTAAAATTTCAATCTTTTGTGATTTAAAAACATGTTTACATTTATTATTAAAATTAAATAAAGAATAATTTAGTTTCAAATGCTTGTTAAAAATTTTATTTTGTTTTATAAATAATGAGTTGATTGTTTATTTGGATAATATGGATTTACTCAATATATCTAGTATGTTTAGAAACTTATTAAAAAAGTATCATTATATGAGTGGATTTTTTCGATCTCATGCTAACAATTAACATATCTAGGTAATGATATCATCCTATAAATTATATTTTTTACCAAATATAATATATGAAATCCTCCATTTGAAATATAATTAATTAGATATAATTTCAATGGACATGTGAATATGGTTTTGAAGATGTACACTAAAACTCAATAAGATAGGAAAACTCATGGTCAAGGGGTAATCATGTCATGGTTTCAATAAAAAATATTGTATAAATAATTGAAATAAAATGAAAAAAAATTGAGGATAAAGATATCAAAAACTACTCTATTTTATAATGTATATATATTTTTTAACATTATAAAATCTTTTATTTTATTTATTTCATGTATAAGAACATCCACGTCAGTTAGGATCGAATTTTGGAGACCTATAAACAATATTATGACTCAAAAAATTCCCAAAATAGTATGTATATGGGAATTTAAAGAAACCAAAATAATTAATTCACAAGAAACCAATGCATGAATTTAGCAATTTAATAAAAATATAATATTTTTCTCTAAAAAGTACACATAGTTCAAATAATCTAGCAGCCAACTTGAAATAATGAAACACTAAAAGAAGATTAAACATATGGAATGTGGGGAGAGCTAACACATTTCATTGAAAAACTCTTAATTCAATTTAGTATGTCTAATTTACTCAGAATATGATAAACATATAGATCATAATATAATTATTTCCTCTCACATCCTGGGATAAAAAAATAAAATGATGATCAAAATGTATAAATATATAAATTCATTTATAGTGGTGAAGATAACCATTATTAGGATCGCAGATACACCCATAATACTATATGAATAATTCATATAGAAGATAAAATATCCCAACAGGGGAAGAAATAACTAATGTTTAAAAAAAATTGAATAATCAAATGTGGTGGGGGAAGATGAGTATACAACACTAATGATGAATATAAAAGTAAATAAATTAAAAAAATAAAAATGATGTTGAATTACATAATATTATATCATTTGACAATGTTAAATTGAAAAATAGATTGTCGAAAAAATAGATATAAGCCATATTAACAACTACATTTATGGAATATATTATTCAATGAGTTATACACCAACACCTAAATATTGATGGTTATGAAAAATTCTAGAAGAAGCTTCATTGTTCTCCTTAACTTTCCCCAACTATCCATTAATGTGAAAATTTAAAGATGATTAAAGGTTAAACACTATTTATATTTTTAAGTATGGTGGGGAGAACCTATATGAATGAATCAATGTAAAGAGAATGTATTTTTGTAATTTCTATATATTATAGTATGTAAAATTCCATAGATATAATAAATGTGTATAGTGATATTGAGTTATTGTTGAGGAATAATATTACATTATGAAATTAAATTGAGTTTTTTGATGAAAATTATTATTTTTCAATTACTATATGTTCTCCAATATTTTCTCCATATTAAGGTTCTTAATGGGAATATGTGTGAAAATGAAACATTATATTTCTATAGTTTTTTTTTGAGTTTTGACTTATATAAGTGATATTGAAAAGATAATATAATTGACTAAACATTTTCGAACTATATGATTACAACTAATATTCATGATCTATCATAAAATCATAAAACTTGGTAAATTATACTAATCAAACTAGTTTTCTATAATTCAAAGACACTACAATTTTAACTAAATATGGGAAATTAATACATTCAATTATATAAGAGTATGTGTGGAAATATAGAATGACTAGTTATTTGATCACATCATCACAACTAAACTATTCAATTTTAAAATATTTAATTATAAAAGATACCAAATTAATATAATTTCTTGCTAATTTAATAATTTTAATGGAAAATTAAATATATTTTTAAAAAATAGTATTACATAATCAAAAGTAAAAAATTGTTTAAATTTATTTGATTGGTTTTATAAAAACATTATTTTTGAATACATATTACCTCTTAAATTTCATAAATAATTAATAAATCCTTATATAAAATAGTAAATTTAATATATTGTTTTTTAAATTATCTTAAAAGAGGAAAAAATGAAGTATTAAATTATGTTTGTGTCTTATGAAATTGATAATCAAGATCTATACCTCTTATGATTTTACATCTAATGTACTAGTTAATATTATAGCCTTGCCAGACCTCCTTGAATTCCATCAACCTATTTATATATCAATATTGTATATATGGGAAGTGGTATTAGTGATGCATATTTTTTTTCATTGTGTTGGATTATTTTTCCCATTAAAAAATATAATTACTTCCCAGTTTTGAAAATTATTTATGTTTCCACAAAATACTTAAAAATTAATTTTAGTATCTCGTTCAATACATCATGAATTTTTGTACAACCCCGCCTTTTACTAGAAGATGCCACTGAAGGTGAAAATTAATATTTACTAAACATATATAACTATGTTTTTATCAAAAAACATATTTACTTCCATATGTTTTAAATATTTATTAAAAACCCTATTTTTATCTACCCTATCCTATATATAATGTTGGTGTGTAAAAATATAGAGGTATCCTTTGTAGTATATGGTGGATGCTATAATTCGGTAAGAGGGTACAAGTACACCAATGGAATAAAATTTAAGGAAGTTCCATATAGATTAATAGGATGATAAGGATAAATAGGTAGAGGGATAGGGGTTGGATTACCTTATAATAAGGGAGGAATAATTTGATAAAAATAAGAAACACAAATATGTTGGTGTAAAATACATATTGAAGTCATAATGATAGAAATATTTCTTAGTGATTTTAGATCCATTATATATGAGGGAACAAAAAAAATAAGAACATTATATTTAATGGTGGTCTTATAATTTCAACTACTTTACATTTTATGTATGAATGTTTGCTTCCCCCTCACATATTCATATCTATGATAAATATTATTTTTTTCATGTTTAGTAATAGTCAATACATAAATAATCCTCTTATATGAATTATCATACTTCTAATACTTATATATCTTAATTGTTGATCTTTTTAATATATTTTCATTTTACTTACCTGTTTTTTGGACATAATATCACCGAATTTTTTTAATTTATAGAAATTATTTTAAAAAAAATAGAAAAATTAATTAACTATAATAAATTATTGAAGTTATAAATGAATGAATAATTAAATTACATAAAATTGTAAAAAATACCCCATAACGTTTGGTT
Source organism: Viscum album (assembly GCA_963277665.1). Taxonomy (NCBI): domain Eukaryota; kingdom Viridiplantae; phylum Streptophyta; class Magnoliopsida; order Santalales; family Viscaceae; genus Viscum; species Viscum album. The sequence continues at coordinate 178,436,665 of OY728164.1, forward strand.
TACATTGATATTTTTTGATATTATAAAAAGATTAGTATCTATTAAAAAAATTTAATTTTTTTAGTCTAAATAAGAATATGCACTTTTAAAAATGCACTGTATTATGAATATATAAAATTAGTAACATACCATATAAGGTGGATCTCAATTTAGTGTAGTTTAATTTTAAAAACAAATGAAAAGAAAAAAAATTTAATGCAATAATTTATCATCTTGAGAAAATTAATTTAATTGAAATTTTAAATACATTCAATACTATGAAAAAAATTTGAAATATTATACATTCAATAGAGAAAAAAATTAAATAAAAAATTTATTGTAATATACCTAACAAAATTTATGAAGTATGATATATAAAATCTGAAAACACACATACCATGTCATATAAATATAAATGTAATACATCAACAATGCTCATTGCTAACATGACATATAATTTCCAGTTCATAATATATTTTAACAATTTAATCCTTGATTTCATCAAATGATACCTTTGAGTGCATGTTGATAGGTCCATAGAAGACATCACTATTATCCATGCATTTATAAAAATTATTTCTTACAATGACATTGATAATAAAAACATATTTTTATTGAGAAATTTACATAAAATACATGTATTGATTTTCATAAAACAAATCAAAGCTATTTAGATTACATGTAATGTTTTATATCAATCAGTATAAATTGAAATGTTTCTATATTAATTATTAGTTATATAATTTAATCAAAACTCTTTCTTTTCATCATTATGAAACAAAAATATATATAGTAAGATAATAAAATTATTCTCTAAAAAATTTATTATAGATTTAATGTTCATGGTTTCTTATGTGATGCATTTGGATAAAAATATATAGATTCACTTAACATGACACCTTAATTTCAAGTTTCCATATTTTTATCATATATTTTTATAATCAATTGAAATAAATTATAATATAGTAACATACCAAATTGTTTGATAAATATTAAAAAGCTATAATTTCATCAGATACATCATTTAGTTGTAAACATTGAACCTTAAAAACACCAACAAAGGGAATTAAAAAAGTACCTTTTATCCGGTCTTTTAAAAATAATTCTATTACATATCAAAACAACCTAATAAGAAATTATTTATAGTGAAATTTCTCCCTCCTCTTAATATATATATATATAGTGATATGTTGTTTTACATCCTTTATTTTATATTCACATACAAAAAATTAAATATTTAAAAATATGTGGAAAATTTTAAATTAAATAAAATTATTAATTTATTAGATTACATTCTATATTTAATCAGAAACCACATCATATTTTTATAATATAACAAGATGATCCATTTCCCACTCATCCCTATTCAGTGAAGAAAACATGAATGATCTAAATATTTCTCCTATTTGGTGTATTAAATGAAATGTGGGATCTATGGAATCATATTTCACATTGCGTAATGACCATGACTGATTAGATAACATAGTGACATTAACCATGTTTGTTAAATATAAATCCACACAACCCTATTCTAAATGACATTTAATAGATGAAATTTCGAGATAATTCTTATTCCTCATAAAAATTTCATCATAATCATATTTATTAATATTACATACAAATAATGAAATGAAATAGGAATTTTAAGAATATAATTTCTTGAAAGCTACAAATCCATATGAAAATGTTTATAAAAAATTATGGTGGAAATGTTTTCCATGTCAACAAGAATGAATTGTGCATCATTTTATAGTTTCCTAAAGTAGTTATGTTTGGCCTTTTTTGAATGTTTTTATAAAGGTAATATACCAAAATCACATGATTATTCTCAATAAGTTATAATTAATGATTAATGGATTTGGGAATAAAATGATTCAACAATAAATAGTAGTAATAGGTTTTAAGGAATTTATTTTTTCTTATACTATATTCAGCCATTTCAAAAAAATCTTGATTACTTATTTGAAACCATTAAATATTCCAAGAATTCATGGAATTATTTTTTCACAATATTTTTCATTTAATATAATTAAATAAAGACATTCTATTGATTTTGACAACTTCAATTTGTCTGAAGTATTGGTTTTATACCCCAATCCGTTAATTGAATATGTGATTATAAATTATCTATTATTTCCCCCTTTAAATTTAAAATCTCTAATTGAAACATTTTACACTTTTTTTCACTATAAAAATTAATTTAATGTTGTGATTCTAAAAATTTGATGTTGAATACCAAAAGCCAAATAATATACATTTCTTGCTCTAATTATTGACATAATTTTAATGAAAAATCCATTTCTTTCTAGAAATTTATCTTCAATTTTGATCATCATAATCTAAAACATTATGTTTTCTATAAATATAATCCATATAAATTCATTGGCGACCTTTATATATCTACACAAAATTATCAATGTGTTATTTATTTTCCTTAATTGGAAGATCCATTAGTAGAAATCACTAATGATTTATGAATTTTTATTTTTTATGAAACATTAATATTCTTGAACCTTCATTTTTATGTAAAAATAGCTCTGGACACTAGTTCCTTAGAACTGCAATAAAAACTCATTATATAGGTAAGTAAATAATTTATTTTCAATAATAATGATTCATGAAACACAATTTAGTCCTTTATAATTGCATTATACACCTAAAAACTAATGGTCCAAAGCTCATTCAATAGGACTATTAATGATTGAATAAATATGCAAATATCATTTCCAAGATCACGGGGACCTGATAAAAAATTACACAGGATAATAAATCAATCCATCATTAACATCCCTTATTGAAAATTATAATTTTGAATAAAAATGCATCAAGTACCATGTTCATTATTCCAACATCACATTACACACTTTATACCATTTCTCTAATATATTATACATCGCTCTTTATGTGGATACATTTTGGGACTCCAGATGACTGAGGGTGTGTTTTTTACAGCAAATGACCTAAATTTTTGGGAGGATTTAATAATTTAATTAAAAGAGTATCAGAAAAAAAAATTATTCAATTTTTAGGTTTCTCCCTGTGTTTGGAAAACACTGGTGTTTGTTTGGGAATTTTAGGAGAATATAGACTATTTATATCAACATGGAAACTTCACTTCCTGAAATGAATACATGAAGTGAAAGGTATTAAATTCATGAAAAGTGTTAATGTATTATATATTATTATGAATGATTCATGAGTTTTTTAGTGTATTAAAATCATACACTATGAGAATATTAAAATTCATTAAATGGTCAAGATCAGTGATTAAGAACCAAGGAGACATGTTCTTTGAAGAATTTTTAATTTATAAATCATATGGAGTAAAATCGAATAACATGATGTAATATTCATGGTCTATTATATTTAGGGAATAACAATATTTATTGTTTATTTATTGGACCACATGATCTTCTCTCTTGATATAAGATCTCTCCCAGGTGATTTTATGGACCACTACTCCTTCCCCAATTACATCATTCATTGATTAATATTTAGTTTTTTCATTTTAATCCTTTACAAGTCATTAATATGAATATTTATTCATTACCCTTTATTTTATTAGAACTAAAACACTGTGTTTTCAAATAAATTGATCTTGTGGTGTTGTTCCTTGTAGATCTGCAGTGTCATTTCCTTCTGAGGGTTGATCCATTGTTGGTTATAATGTCTTGGGTGTGCGTTATCTGACGTTTTTCATGATGATCCATTTCAATCATATTTTTATTTTTTTATGTGATTAAAAAATATGGGAATGAATCATAGGGCCTCCATTGTGGAACTTATGATCCTTTGTTGTTGGTGGATCCCAGTTCTGGTTTGTTTGACCCAAATTTAAGGAAGTAGGTTCCCTCTATAGCCCAGTTTTGATAAAATATTTTTATTTGGTTTTATAAATTTTTATAAATTTTTTTTAATGCTTAATTTTCATGTTTTTAAAATATTTTTTTAGAAAATATGGTTTTCTAAAAGAAAAGGAATTATCAATTCTTTTTTAAATTTATTTAGGCTATGTTTAAGATATTTGTTTTGATGAAATTTTATGGAAAATATCACACACATGAATCCTTATGTACTTAGGTGGAAGGTGTTGTAATGAAATTTTTTATTTGTTGGGGGGGGGGTTCACTCATGAGGTGTTTTTATTATACCTATATCTGTTGATCTCAGTATGTGATAGACGTGGGGGGGGGGGTTCAATTTAAGGGTGTTCGTCTGCTCTCAAGATTGGATGTGTATATTTGGAGAGATGAAGTGTGTGATAGTCTTTTTCTATGTAAGAGTTACATAGTTAGAACGACTGGTAGTGATCCTTGACATAATTTTACCATTTATTTTGGATAGTATGTTTTTTCCTTGTACTTAATTGGATTTTATGTGATATGTGATACAATATTATCATTTACTTAACTACATTTATGTATATGAAATTATTTCAAAATAATTTTATCGGGATTGTATGGATCTATAGAAAAAGTGTAAATTAAATGTTTACCATTATTTTTTTATAAAAACATTTTAACTATTTATGATATGTTATTTTTTATTTTGGTGATCATGTTTAGATTTTTTTTAGTGACACGTTAAGAAAAAAAAGGTGGGGTTCTATTGAGCTTGTTATCTCAAATCATAACCACCACTTTGCTAGTGCATATACCTTTTTATGTGTTTTTATGATGGGAAATGAAGGGAATAATATCAAGGTGTAAAGTTTATGTAAACCGAATATGGGTAGCTGGTGTTGAGATAGTGGGAGTTGTCAATGTTATCACTTGGATTAACTATTTTGGTTTTAGTTTTCATTCAATGTTGGGCTTCTCTCTTAGAGAGTTTTAGCTATTTTGAGTTTTATCACATCTCTTATTTCTTTTTTTTATGATATATATTCGTTTTTGTTCTTTAATTTTTTCATACCATCATGTATATGTACATATGTATATATATATATTTCTTGTTATATACATCAGGATGGGTGAAATAACTCCCTTTGGTTGTTGTTAACTCCTAGGTGCTAGTCGCCAGCCCTTGTGAATCATGAATTCCATTTGGGTATTCATAAATTTTGTTTGGTACTAGTTTGAGATGATATCAATGATGGGTTAATAATAGATTCATACCATAGGTGTTATATTGTAACATCCCCCAATCTCGTACACTCTCACATTTCTATAAAGGGTTCGATACAATACATCATGTTTGCCTCCCCATATGCTAGAGGCTGCCGACTAGAAGCAAGGGTGTGAAATGTATAGTGAAGAGACTGTAACCCCAGTATGTAGTGTCATAGAAAATGAAATAGATCATATAAAAAATAAATGAAATTACAGACATTGTGGGAACATACAATAGGAGACAACTAAATAATCCCAAAAATAATTGAAGAATATTGTATTGATATGCTGGAATGTAACTAAATGTCTTGATGGAAACAATACAAGTAAAAACTACAAGACTCTAACAATGTCCCAAATTTTCCCAGTATTGAACCCCACATTTGTCCCACATCGAAACTTCAACACATCAAGCTATAAGACAATAAAAAACTGGGCCATTTTCTTCTTTCCAAACCTCCATCCACATAATCAAATGGGGTACCAAATGGCGGCCTGAATAGTGTGTGAGTATAACACCATAGGTCCACACTACCATGTATAAACTAACCTGTCTAATAAGAATTGTATGACATAAGAAAATTATGAATTAATTAAATAAAAAATTAATAAAATAAAATAAAATAATTCTACGGATCTTCTTCCGAATATCTCTGATAATATCATATAACAATACCATCCACAACCATATATCCATGTCAAAATAACCTTCTTCATCACCATGCCAGAATATCTTATGACCATGACATCCCCACCATATTACCATGGTTGAGTCATAATAATCTATTTCAAATCTCTATAACCATTATTGCAACTGGGTCAAATCCCTATAAGAATTACAACATGAGAGTTGGTAGAGACCGCTATCTTTAAGAATTAATTCATGGGACTAGGACGAGCCTATTCAATAAAATCAGTATCATTTAAAAGTGTACATGTTCTAGTGCAAACCCCTATATATAATTATTTCATCATGGATTAAATATCTGTTCATAGTATATGGATATCACAATATCACATAACAAATACCAATGGCTAATTATGTTAATTAAAATTTATCATTCCTATACCACATTCATCTAATTCACAAATGATTAATAGTCATAAAAATAATTAACAATCATCATCCAAGGGATTATATATCAAGAAAATTTTTAAACTATCATGTCATGTTTAACAACATTTAAACAACTTTCCAATTCAAGTATATTTGTTGTTTGCTCACCCAACGAGTAGCTAAAAGCCAATTTTGATGCCAATTAAAACCAAAGGACGCCAAAGAATAATACCATTAATTATTTAATCGATTCGGTAACACATTAAAATTCCAAAATCACAATATTTGATAAACATTGAAATTATCAAACCGTTGGTTTAATAGTTAGTCCCCCTACCTTTAACTAACCATCCAACAACACTTCCAATGAGAAATTCCCATCATAAAGAAGGTGTGGATAATCTCAAAAAGAATCATTGATCAAAACTAATAATGTTCAAAACCATCAATGCAGTAGGTCAAATAACTTCACAACCACTATTGGAGAACCAATTATGATAAAGGAAAAACTGGACCAAATCCCCTTCCCATTGATTAAAGGCATTATCAAGATGTTCGAATGGAAGGTTGTCAATCCAAAATCAGCAAAATGGTTCCCTCATGTTGTGAGGAGAAGGTTAGTGTAACAATTATTCCCTAATGAAAGCACAGAAACTCCACCTTAACATGGTCATTGGGTCATATTCATTCAGTTACCACCCATTTCCCTGCAGACATGTGGTCCCACCCACATGCCCAAATGGGTCATACGACTAATGGTTGTCCCCACAGACCTACACATGTTCTTTCTAGTGTGTTTTTCCTCGTACACATCTTTAGAAACATCTGAGAATGTCATCCATCCTAAAAAATACTCTATTCCAAGCATTCTTAACTATGGAGTTAAAACAAGGTAGGATCCTGAAAAGAAAGGTTCACCTTGTTTAAATTAGTCATATAATTTATTCAATTAACCCGTTATCATTGTATTACTTTATTTTAACCAGCACATTTTGAGAACACTGTATTCATTATGGGCCCTACATCTCAACCCAAAAAAAAAAACAACATATAATGATCGGTAGCCTCCCTTTGATACTAATGTAACATTCAGGCCCTAATAATAGTATACATCTGTCCTTAACATGGTCATTGGGTCCTAGCATGCTAGACAACTCTTTCCAAGAACTCATAGCTTTGGAGTTCTAAACAGTTAGGATCATAAAAATAATGGTTCCCCTTATTGACATGAGTCATATCATTTAGTCAATTAACCCATTTTAATTATATGGTGTCACTTTCAATACCACCCTTAGAGAAAAACATCATCTTTATGGGACCTATATCTCAAGATAGAAAATGAAACTTAACATAATAATGAATAAATTCCCTCTGAAAGCACAAAAACCTCACTATAACATGATTTTTGTGTCTTGGATTTCTTGGTAACACCACTTTATCAATTGACATCTGGTCCCCAACTGGGGGAACACCCACATGATTTAACTTATCATCTGTCTAATGACTATCCTCAGATTCCAACATAATTTTTTCTTATCTGTTGTGTCTTCACTCGCACACATCCTAGGAAAAATACTAGAAGGTCACCCATTCAGATCAGTACTCCATGATATGAACTCATAACTATTGATATATAACTATGTAGGATCCTAAAAATAACATTGAACCTTGTTGACAAGAATCATGACATTTAGTCATTTAACCCTTTGTAATTTTAGGGTGTTATAGTTAGAGAGATTTAGAGAGAAAAATCATCCACATAACATACATTAAATAAAAGTCCCGGGATTTACACGATGTGATGGTAGTTACAAATTAGGTAATTCTTGTTATTGGGTTATATTAAAAAACCCATCCCTTAAAATTATATTATTAAAAAATGATAATATTATTGGACTTTTAATCCATTTACATGGAATGTAAATGTTTTTCTAAGGTATTTTTCCATCGTTTAATTATTAAAATTCATCAACTCCATTTATATATTCACAACATACCATGAAACAATGAAAGTCATAACCCATTTATACATAGACTCCATTAATTTAAACACACGTTCATACATGAACATTAAGTCATTTCCATAGAAAAACCTCTCTACAAATAACCTCTTTGATTTTTCCAAGGTTGGTTTAAAAAGAGGGGAACAAACCTATGTAAATTTTAATGAAAAAAAATTGATAGAATCATTCCTAAAAAAATATGGGATCTTAGAAACACCTCACTATATATAATATCTTTCCCAATATACTAATAATGTCACTTTGAGGTATCGGCGAACAAGTCTGACCATTGTGTTCAAACATCTGACTCCCTCACAAAGGTCTCCTCCTGAACTCTCCAGTGATGCTAATATAGTAAAAACTATGATATATTCCAACGTTGAATATATTTCTCACTATGATTCATAACCCATATCATATTCTCATCAATGTATGAATCAAAAAAATCTATACATCTAATACATATATCACATGATAAGGCTCTCTATGATATTATTGTAGTTGTGACATGAGGAAGCATCGTGTATGGAACTGTAGCTCCTAGGGAGGGATAAATGGTACACCACTGGATGGACCCTTGACACTATATCAAGTGGCCCAGAAAACCCAGTTTCTATCAATAGCTAGTTTTTGATACATCATTTACCAAACCCAGGTGTTACTCAATGGAATACATTATAAATAGCCTCGAATTCTAGAGGTCACATATTTTGGTCATCATACAAGTTATACCAACTCTGTGTGGTCACCAACTAATGTCTAATCTTCTAAACCTGCTAATATGTCTCCAACATGAGACTACACCCATCAAGTTCAGACTAACCTACCTCCAATAAATGAAGATAAAAATAATAGGGCATGCCCTGCAAATTCTCAAAACACTCAATTGAGATCAATTCTTGGATGAATTTTTTATTTAAAAAATCCACGACTTCTACATGTTGCTCCCATAAACCACCAAAATCCAAAACATTGTCTCAAAACACATCCTAAAAACCCTAAATAGTCTGATCTAATTGATCTTTAGTTTATTTAAGATATGATGTTCTCAAAATAACTTGTGATCCCATATCCTCCTGAAGACATTTCCATAAATGTGATATGAATTGACTATATCTATCTCAAATGATACACATTCGAATACCATGAACCCAAACAACGACGCACATGTAAGGACTGTTCAGATCATAAAATTTGAAGGTTGAAATTTTATCTAAAATGCGCGATACCTTAGCTAGTTGATCCAAAAAAACTCATATACCATCATTCTTATGGGTATTCCTAATTAATCCTGTAACAAAAACCATTATGACATTATACCAATTACAAAATATATGTGAAAATATTTTCAAATACCCAGAGGGCCTTTGGTTCACATCATTCACCTGAAAACATTTAAACCATTTACCCATGTTGTTTTCTACCCAGTTCTTCATCGTTGACAACTTGTACTGTCTATATAGATGATGCTAAATATATTTTAAAACAGGGTTCACCAACCATCATGAATATGAAGATCCATCAGAAAATCCTTGATTAGCCCTGTGTGAACCCACACTTATCCATTTAAAAGAATATATTTTACACTATTGAGAGACCATCATGCTGGTGTCTCCCCCCACATATATTTTCTCTCAGAACTGAGCCCCCATGGCTAAACATTGGCTTGGTTTTAATTCATTCCAAATGTATAGGTATAACATATTTTGATGTTATATCTACCTATACCTAAGAAACCTGAACATCCATATCCATGTATGAAAAGAGATCCATTATATACCACACATCACAAAACATTATACTACCTCTATCAATTTATATCATCTGAATTCATCATTAACTAACTTTTCATATCATGGTGTATAGGATGGTTCAATGTCAAACGAATATAGGTACTTCCCCCACCTCCTTTGTCGGTGGTTTTGGTCTCACTGAGAAAAGATATACTTGATACTCTAGGGGTCTTTTTATACCAGAAACCTCTCACTCATGAGATAATGTCTCCAACATCTCAGAGAGTGTACTACTATTTCTAAGTCTAGATTGGGATTAGGGTAATTCCTCTCAACCAGTCTTATATTATTGGAGGAATAAGAAACCACTTGATCCTCCGGCACTAGAACATCATCAAGGCCAACTCTGGATGCGTCACATTACATGATATATTTTTTAACCGAAATAGATAATTTGAGGATTCTTGTTGAGTTTAACATGCCTTTCAACTCTTGGAAAGATCTCTCAAAAGCATCAAACCAAACATACATCGTTACATATAGGTCAATCCATATATTGGTTCTGAAAAAAAAAGATAAATCATTGATAAAACACTAATAATTACATAATAAAACCATAAATATATGAATCTCGAAGACATTCTTATGGAGTTCTTAAGATACAACAACTGTGAAAGTCCCTCAGCCCACTAAAACTCTGTCATCTTTGATGACATGGCCCTATGAGTACACATTATTATTCTTGAAACTATATTTGGATCGCTTGTGGTAAAGTCAATAATCTCTTAATGTGCATAAAATGTTGTCAATATGTCTGGAATGATCGTCCATTGAATGTCATTACAGTAATATTTCATCGAAAAACCCCATGAAAATTTTGTCCAGAAAAGGATGAAATATCCAATTCATTAAGGCCACGATTACCAAAAGTTCATTAATCAACAAAAACGACATCACTAAAAAGTTATACATGTTATATCTGCTGCTAAAAAAATTCCAAGTTATGTTTGATGGTCTTGACATTAAATGTTGGTAACCTAATACCAAAAAATGTTGGAGATGATTTTATCACCTCTAAACTAGTTTAAAAGGTTATCAATGTATGAAATAGGATATTGGTTCATGATAGATATCTTGTTCAATATATGTTAACCTCCACATAAGTGTATAAAACCATTATCCATCATGGAAAGGAGAAATAGATAACCCCAAAGAAAAAAATGAGTCCATATGAATCATTTAGATTCTAGTTTATCCAAATGAACCTTAAAATCCAGATACTCTTCTAGTTTTGTTCTATAAGGTTGGATAGAAACTGAATATTCTCTAGATAACAACTCGATATTTAACTCAATCTCTTACTGGGGTGGTAAGACGTATAAATCAGTAGGGAAAATATCCTAATTTTTTTACCACCAGAGGAAAAGAATCCTGGTGCATTCCGCCATTATCTAGAGAATGAATGACTATCAGATCAGTGAGACAATCCAATCTTCACTGAATTGGTCCCCCAGGACTAGCCTGAAGATCCCACTTACCCTAGTGATAATAACTACCTTTTCTAGAGATAGAAAGGGAAACCCTTTTCTATAATATTCAACATGATTTTGGTAAATGACTAACCAATCCATACTAATAATAATGCCTAATAATTACATTTTTATAATAAATGGTTCCCAAAGGAAAAGTTAACTACCAATAACTAGATAACATGACTTATAATGTTTAATATTTTCTAACATCAATTTCAATCGTATGTTTATAGTAAAAGAAGCATCTATGTTGTTCACATATTAGGAAAAATAAATACCAAAAAATAAAATAGAATAATAATGTGATGATACTATATAAAAAACACAATATAAGGATGATGACTCAAGAATAATTCCTCTGATGATTGATGGTCATCCATCCATAGTAGCATGAGTGGTCTACATAACATGCATCTAACTCATACCCCTACCCTATGATCCATTTTGACAACCTTGAGAAAATTTTGATATCTAGAACTACTACTCTTACACTATGGTACAATATCCCCTACCTCGGTTTGAATGACTAGTAAAGATCTAACTACCAGCTTCCAAAGGGGCAACTGATCTCCTTACGGACTCAGTTGCCTGTTTTTGATACCCTTCCACTAGTATATTGTGGAAAGTTCTCAAAAAACATTGGAAGGTGGCCTAGCATTCCACATATACAACACTAAACTATGGTTTAATGATACCACGGGTGTTTTGGGCCAAACATTCCAGACTGATAGAACTGGAATGGAACAAAGTTAGGAGATGTTTGTCCACTTCCATGACTACACTTACAACTATTACCTTGGTGAAAACTATCAATGTGGAGTGTCCTTCAACTCAAAAATGAGTTCCCAGTTCACCCTTCATGAATATCTAGGAAACTTCTTGGGTCCTCTCTTATGTTTCATTCTATGATGACTACCTAGTTTATCACATTTTCAAAGATTCTAAAATAAAACACATTTACCTATGACCATATCACATATATAATACCATCCTAAAATAAACTTACCCTAGAGATCACATCATCTGCCAAGGCTGTTACAAGAACTATTGGTCTGTGAAATATGAACCATTGTCTAGAACTGACATGGCCTCCTCCATCACTTGCATAAACTTATGATATTTTTCATCCTTAAATGTACCAGGATAAAAAGGTCCTAAGAATATTATATTGATGTCTTTCAAGTACTTCTCATAATACGACCCATATTTCTCAATAATTTATCACCAAATATTTAATATTCAATGAAGCATATATTTGTAAATCTTCACACCCAAATACAGGGGTGTCTCAAGATGATTAAATATCATCTGGAATGACATGTTCTAAAACTCAGTTTCCTAGGTTCCTCCTTCCCTAGTAATTGTTGGAAGATACTACATCGAAAACTCTATTTTCCACTAAGACAACCAAAAAATGTATTGAAGAATCTCCCTTACCATGGATCACATGACCCTCATAAAGCTTTTTCAAAGAAGAACATCCATCATATCCTTGGGAACTATATGAATCACCATTCACTATGTTGGGTGTGTGTTCATTTACACTATTATGATGATTAGTAAATAATAATGAGGAGGCATTTTCTGTAAAAGAAAAAGTAACACTATAATGATCTAGCATGGAATGAGGTTAACCCCAATAGGTGACTATAATAGAGAACCAGTGACTATTGGTCTCCCTAAACATAGCTAAAATTTGTTTTATCATGAAAATTCATTTTATTTCATTTTTCTTATGAAACAGATACCTCGTATCACCATTCAACTGGAAAATATATATCAAATTTAAAAATATATATTCTCATATTGTTAATAATTCATTCCACTGTATCCCTTTTTTATTATTACAATACATGTATTCTCGTATGTTTCCATACCTGTACATGAGTACAAATACCAATAAAATGTAACATCATAAAAAATAACCTCACAAAACATGTGAATCACTAAAGGTGGAATAACATCAATTGTAACAAGAACTGATAAAAAATATGAATCCCATCCATGGGAACTCAAATTTCTCCCCAAACATGGGTTAAATTTTCAAATACATCATCTCATTACCATTTCCTAAAGAATTCAATAATCCTTTCTACCATTCCCCAATATGATTAAATAAGAAAATAAAACGTTATACTTTAATTAAACCATATAATTTATTCGATCTTACACTCTATTTCTGGGCAAAAATGGTTTGGTTATATGACCTTGAGCACGCCAACCTGTATTTCAGAGACCGCCGACTAGAAGTGGGGGCATAAAATGTATATTAGGGATAATATAACCTATTGTAGGTAGTGTCATTGGAGAATAAATACACCATATAAAAAATAAAATAAAATAATATACAAATAATATAATAACAACAGAAGCCAACTAGATAATAAAATATATAATAAATGTATAATGAAATGAAAAAATGCAATATAAATAAATGTCTTGGTAGAAAAAAATAAAAATTATATATCAGAAGAAATAAATAATGAATTAAATGTCCCCAGTTCTAAACCTATCAATAGTCCCACCTCCAAACTCCTACTATCCAACAAGAAAACAATCAATAGAAACATACTTTTCCCTAGTCCAAATCTACATCCACATAATATTCTAGGGACCGAATACAAGAATGAAAAGGGTTTGAGTATAACTTAGTTTTTTTGAAACTAATGTGTCTAAAATAGTTATTCTGATAATAAGTGCATTTAATAATGTGATAAAATAGTGTATTAATTAATTCAAAATTTAATATAATACATCAACAACCTACTTCGGCAATGTTCAATAATATCTCTAAGCATGCCTTAAAACTATACAAACCACAAACCCAAATACAAGGTTAATGAACTTCTTATTCACCCTGAGGAAATATCATAGATCATGTATTAAAACCACACCAACCACCACTATATAACCATGGTGTAGTCACCGTAATCTAGGTAAATTCCATAAAAGTATAACCAAATCAGGATAAAATCCCTACAAGAATTATATCATGGGAATGGGCAGAGCCTGCTCTTTATATGCATTATAGTATGGGACTGGGCTAATCCAACTAAATATTATCATTATAGAATTTTAGTTTGTATGTTCTAGGGACATGCCCTATATTTTACTATTTCAGCATGGAACACAAGTTCTATCATAACACATGGATATCAAAATATCACTTCTAAAATTTAATTGGTTAATTATGAAATTTTCAATTTATCTGTCATATAAATCTTGTAATAAATTTAATATTTATTTTCAGTCATAAGAATATGAAGAAAACTATAACCTATGGATTTTATATAAAAATCCTCTTAAGGTCTTATATCCTGGAATGATCATATTAAACAATTAGGAAATTCAATTATATTCACAGTTCACTCACCCCATCTATATTCATAAGCCACATCAGAATCTAATATAAACCAATGGAATCCAATGAATAATACCTTTCATTATTTAATAGATTTGGTTGCATGTTTCGTTAGTGTAATCAAAATATTGCATTACAATGGAAATTTCCAAAACATAGCGAAAGTATTTAGACCCCCTACCTATAACTGATGGTCAAAAAACGGTTCCAACAGTATCACCCATGATAAATAAGGTGCATATGATCAACAAGAGAATACAAGTTCAAAAATGATCATGATCAAAACCAAAATTACATATTATCAAGGGACTTAACCACCAAAGTTAGAGGAATAAGGAAGGGAAGGTAGAAAATGGACCAAAACCACTAACTAGTGATCAAAAGAATTATCAGGACAATCCGATGGATGGTTAGAACATCAAAAATCCCCTTGATGGTTCAACAGGTTCGAGAGGAGATGATTGTAGGTAGTTAGAATGAAAACTACGATGTAAACCATAATTAAAAAAAATCAACAAATTACATCAAATGAAATGTTGTTACATGTCATGTAAATATTTTTAATTGTATACACATGAAAAACCATCACATTTTATTATTTTCATAAAAACCATGAAAAAATACATAATTTTTTATCCATTTATACAATATATAAATGTTATGCCAATTGTTTTTAAGCCATTTTCTTATTAAAAACACTAAATCCTTTTAATGCTTCTAAATAAACAAATAACCAATTAAACACATAACTAATTTATACCTAGACACTATTAATTCAGAGAAATATACATCCTAGAACATTAAGTCATTTTCCCCAAAATAATCTCTCCAAGAAGATATTTTTTTGGTTTTTGGACGTTTGGATTAATGATGAGTAAAAATATAAACATAGAAAAGATAATGAAAATACTCATTGAGTGATATACCTATAAAAAGATGGATCATACATATATCCTCAAGAGTCACTGTCTTTTGATGTTTGGTAGACATAAGATAGAATTGTAGGGGCTTGATATGTAGATTTTGGTGAGTTCCTTATCAACAATTATCATACATAGACTCATGTTACTATAGGATGATTTAATTTATGTCCCCTATTTTGTTTTCATGATATTAATATTATGATTTTCTTATTGATTTTTTTGGTTTTAACTATGATTATTTTTTTTGATCTTTTCATTTATTTTGGGGTGTAGTGGAAGGCCTCTAAGATATATTCCATAAGTTCTTTATGAGGGTAAATAAGATTTTCCTTAGGTGAATCCAAATATAGATCAAAATATTATATATTAAATCATGTGGTGGTATTTATGGTGGAGATAAATGTACCCATAGTTCAAAATACATTTATTGAGCTACAATCAAGATATGGTTGAGGAATCTATTTATCACAGGAGTTCCTACTTGAGAATCCAATATCAATTAAAAGTATGAATGAACCTAAAGAGGTTAAAGAATGAAATGAAATGATCTATTAAAGATTTTAATTCATGCATTATCAAGAGAGTATTTGGTTAAGGTGTAAAGAATTCATACATGAGGGTCCCAATAATTAATGGTCGAATTCAATGGCACATGTGGATGGGAATGTGGGCATTAACTAGAAGGGTCTCAAAACACTCTTATTCTTATAGTTTTTTGAAACTTTTTTTATGATGGAAAAATATCTAGGGTTTCCATCCATGAATAATATAGAGTGTTTAGTGCTAAAGTACACCAATAGTTTTGTGAGCCAGTCGATTTTTCTTAAGAGGTTGTGATTAATTAGCAGCTGAAGGCTTAGAAGAACCTGAATGTTTTGTGATTGGATGACAAATAACAGGCATTAATTATGAATATTTTGAGATATTTATAGAAATTATACTTGGAAATAATGACATTGATGAATATGGGATATTAATTTGGGTGTTCTATCCGTTATCTTTCACCTTGTGGTAACTTCAGTGAAATGCATGGGAGAAAGAAGAGGTAGAATTTTCATCGTAGTAGTATTGGAGGTGGTTCTCAGATGTATGAATACTATTCACCACCATTTGTAGCCCATAGAGTATCCATGACATGCTACCAGTATGGAAACTTTGTGTACACCCAATATTTGTGTTATGCGCTTGTGAAGATTTTCACCAATTGTAAACTCTATGATGAAGTTCGATGCCCTTTTTAGGGTATGTCTTTTCTTAATTATGATTAGGTACCATTAAATATAAATGATATAGTGGAACCATAATATAACACAAATACTAAAATGATCTATCCACATGATTCATTGGTGAATAACATTCACATAATGGATGCGTTTCTGGTGGAGGTAGATACCAGTCTAGAGATAGTGAGAGATACCATCTTCATTGTATCATTAATAGTGATTTATTTATTTGAAAATGGTTCTTCCCAATTTTTTATATCTTCCCTTTCTTTAATATTCTTAAATATCCAATGAATATTGTGTTCTTTTGTTATGGAGTTAAAGACACATCTTGGGATTATTAATGCGAAATGGTTTTGGTTTCTCTATTGTTCGCTATCAATAAATGATGCATAGATTCTCTAGGATTCTGTCATTCTTGAATTAGATATAATTTATGTAATCATAGAGTTGGATTTTTTTACTTCTCATAATAATAATTTTTATTTTTATCACAAGGGTCTCTCATTTATTTTAACAAATTAGAGATCTCATGTATTTTAGGGAAAGTGAGATCTGATGTTTTTCCTTAAAGGAAATTCCCTCCTATTTCTAAAAATAATTTTGTATACTACATTTGTTGATCCCAATGATGTTTATTTGGTTATTGACCTTCCCACTATTGTTCAGGTCATTTCTAAAATTTCCAAGATAAATTCTGTATACTTCTTCTAAAGAGTGAGGTATTATTTGTGACTAACCTAGTTCTAGGAATGAATTTATTTCTGATACCCTGTTGTTTTATGTCACATATGGAGCTAAAATATATCAATATTTGGTTGGATTACCTGATGGATAATGGTTTTGATCAATATATTGTTTCACCTTGTAAATCCATCATTCTCGTTTACATGAAGGATGATGGTTCAATCTGATTGTGAGTGTAATATCATATGTAATGTTAGGTAATGGTTAAGAACAAGTAAAATTATCCTCATGTGTATTATTTGCATGATCAGTTAAAGGGGGAAAGGTTGTTTTAAATTAGTGATCTTTTTTTTGGATTATCATTAGCTCAGTGTCCAAGAGTCTCGTATACCGAAGTTTGATTTTAGTTGACGGTGTGTCAATTATGGAAATATCATGATTCTATTTGTTATGACTATTTCTCAAATATTTTTTTGAATTTTATAAACCATGTATTCCCTGAATATTTTAATAATTTTCTAATAGTTTCCATGGGTGATATATTGGTTTATTTGAGATCTGATCACAAGCATGGAAAATATTGTTTTTTTTCTGGAAATCCAACCGACACACCATTTGTTTGGAAATATTTTCAAATGTTCTTTCTAAAACCATTATTTGAATTTCCTATGACAAGTGATATATAATCACTCCTTATCAGTTGACCTTGTGATGAGGTAGGATGTTTTAACAATGGAATTATAACATAACATCCTTGAGATTCATAGATTACTTGGTCATTATAGATACTACTGATGGTTCATCAAGGATTCATCAATTATGGAATCACCTTTAACTATTATTTTTAATAAATTAGTGAAATTTTCATCG
Source organism: Viscum album (assembly GCA_963277665.1). Taxonomy (NCBI): domain Eukaryota; kingdom Viridiplantae; phylum Streptophyta; class Magnoliopsida; order Santalales; family Viscaceae; genus Viscum; species Viscum album. The sequence goes on from OY728164.1 coordinate 178,455,144, forward strand.
GATGAAATGTTCTTGGATTCTTTTGAATAGTTAAAATGATTTTTGACAACATTTCATATTCCGATATTACTTAAGGTCAACAAGGGAAATATTGTTTCTATAATTCTTTTAGTGCTAGTTTGCATTTCTAGATTATGATGGATAAATATGTGGTTGCTTAAGGATATCACCATATTTTAATAACTGTGAAGAATTACCTTGCTCATGATTTAGAGCATAGAACTCTTATGCATATGCTTAAGTGTTAGTGGAACTATATTTTTAAGGGATAGTTTCATAGACCTTTATAACCATAAGAGATTGAGATATATATTTTCTAATAAATACATGAATTTATAACTTATTAAGGTGGTGGAATACCCCTATATGATGGAATTAAAAATATATTATACCCCGGGTAATGTGAAAGTTGTTTCAGATTTTCTCAGCATTTACAAACTATCATAAGATGCTCTGGAATCGATGAATGAGTAGAAACTAATGGGGATATATTATATTTTTCACTTGAATTTCATGGATTATTTTTCAGTTATGGTTCTGAGTAGTGGGAAGTTATCATCGCATCTCATTGAATACATCTTGTAGAGTCACTATTAGGATGAACTGTAATATGAATTCAAGAAACCATATATGGTGGGGAGACTATTTATGGTAGGTCTCTCTCCTAAAATGGTATTCTCCATTTTCAGAATCTATTTTTCTTCCTAGTATTTGTGAGAATCACAATTTCGTTTTAATATCATAGTTCATAGTGGTCTATTCATTATGGAACTATGAAGATGTATTATGACATTAGACAGTGAATCTAGTGCTCAGGTATGAATCATGACATTGAAGATTATGTGTCCCGCTGTTACACCTACCACAAAACAAAAGAAGATCATTTGAGTACTTCTAATTTTCTTCATCATCCGATGTGAGTTTGTAAATGGGATGAGGTGTCTATTATATTTGTTACAGGATTGTAGGATTGAGTGTTATATTTTGATCATAGATTATATTCTATCTACCTAGATCTTGTATTTTAATGGGTCATTGAATGGCCATCTATGGCTAGTTGAATTTTCATAAAATAAAACATGTCAGTCATCAATAAAAATGAATCTCTTCGAGGCTTCTTACGGTCTCCTATAAAGATAACCTCTTTACTGGGGGAGGTGGGAGAGGAATATTTGTTGGGACCTAGTACCTTTAATGATATGTGAATCATGATTTAGTTTATATGTGCATGTCTGTTTATAGATCATAGTTGATAGAAATCATATGTGTCCTAGAGGATTCATACTTTAGAGTTTTTGATTGGTAAATATGATTTTTTGAATGTTTCTCATCAGTTTGGTCACTATTGGGTTAGAAAAAATGGAATGATATCTTCAAGATATTTTAGACTATTTGAGGTTGTTGATCATCTTGGGTATATTTCTTATCAGTTATCATTGTCTGATCAGTTGATCAATATTTGTGATTTTTTTAAATAAAGAAACTAAATTAATACTATATTGATACCTCTCATGTTATGAGGTGGGAAGGTATTGAGTTGGGTCATAAATATATGTTGTAGAGAATCCAATAGATATTATTGTCTCCAAAGTGAATATCTTTTTTTTGGAAGTCATTTCTGTGATTCTGAGTGTTATTGAGTCATAGATTAGATTATTGTGAGACATGAGAGTGTGAGTATTTAATTAGGGAGTAATAGTATCACCTCTTTGCATCCATCATTCACCCACATGACATCTAGGGTATGGAATGTCTTATGGTGTGGAGTTTGTAACATCATGTTACCATCTTCTAGGTATTTATCTTCTCTCATTTAATTTCCACCATTATTTGTGTGTGTTTTGGGACTCCTGAGGCTGAATAATGTTTTCTATGGAAATTTTCATAAAGGCAGGAGTTGAATATATTTTGAATCTAATAGAGTGCATATATGAATTTTTTGAAGAATTTATAGGGTTCTCTATATGATTGTAGAACGACTATGTTGGTTTGTTCTTTTGAACAAAATTTATATTTTTAACAGTATTTTGGGTGATTTCATGGCATTAAATGAGTACACTTCATCACATGTTTACATGTCATGTATTGGATTCTAGGTGTATGTCATGATTTTCGTTTATGACATGAAAATCATACAGACTATGAGATGTTTACAGATTATGAAATGATAGGGAATGTTTTTTTTATGCTAGATAGACACACTTTTTATTGGGACTTCTTAATCAATAATTATACAATGATAATGGGATTCATGACATATATTTGTCAAAGTTTTTTTATTTAGGGCACTACACGGGTGATTGGTTATTCATTATACTATAGGCTCTTCTTACTCAGTCTAAGGTAAATCCCATATGAATATAGGGACCTATGATCCTGTTGAATGCCCTTTTCTGTAAATTTATCATGGGGTTTGTTGTACTAAATATTACTAAGGAATTGATCTACCTATTTCTTCATTTCCCTAGATTTAACAGTGGCATTGCACTGTATTTTTATATTTGTTGATCATGTGTAGTTGTTCCATTAAGATTTTCCATGTGATCTTCTAAGGGCCAATCCTTTGCAGGTTAAGGTGTGGTAGGTTTATGTTCTTATAGATTGTTCATGATCTACACTTTTCCTCTATAGTATTTATTTGCGGGATTTTATTCAAAGACATGGGAATCAATCATAGGGCCTCCATTGTTTACTTTTCATTCTTTTATGGTAGGTGGATACCATTTCAGATGTCTGTAACCCAAATTTGTAGTAGGTTGTTCCATATCTATCCTACATTGGATTAAATGTATTCTTATGTTTTTATAAATAATTTTATTATTGGAATAGCATGATATATTTTAGGTAAGTGTAATTGGGGTTATGATAAATGATGGAATTCACCTTGTTTTGTCAAAATATCATTAATCTTCGTAGAATTGTGAAATGAATTTTTGAAATGTTTTCAAAGAATATTCTTGATGTCTCTGTTTTTAAAATAAAACAAATGGGAATCCTTAGGTAATTCGGTGGAATGAGAATTAATATCCCTTTTCCCTTTTTCAAGGGGTTCACTCATGGGGTATTCCTCTGATTCATTTGCCCTTTGATCAAGGGACATGATAGAACTTTTTTGGGGCCCAATTTCTAGGGTGTTCCTATTATTTCTAAATTCAATGAATATATTTAGTGAAATTATGTTCACGAATGTATAAGTCATAGTATGACTGTCCAAGATATACTGACATGTAGTGATCCTTAGATTGATTTTACCCGTTCTTTTGGATTTTAATAATTTATCTTATACTTCTATTGATTTGGCGTGATATGTGAAACATTATTTTCTTTGATTTTAATTCTTATAAATAGTAAATAATTTGAAACAGGTTTACCGAGATTATTTTTAACTTTGGAAAAAGGGGATATTTAAAGTTTTACTATGATTATGATAAAAATTATTTAATAGTTTGTAATGAATTTTTTTCATTAAATATGAATATGTTTAGATTTTCATATAAAGGATTATTATAGAACACCTGGGTGGGATCCTACTGATATTATTATCTCAGACCCAACGTACCTATTTGATAGTGTGTAGACCATTGTATATGTTTTGATGTTGGGAAAGAAAGGCATCATAATTAAAAAAATAAGGTTTTTATCAGTTGATTCTTGTTAGCTAGTAGTGATATGGTGGGAATTATCTTTTCTACCACATAGAGTATGTATTTGGGTTTTATTTTATTCATTGATTCTGGAATTGTCTATTAGAGATTGTTTATCTACTAATATTTTGTATAACTTCTATTGTTTCATTTTTTGGGACATATATAGTTGTTTCTTCATCCGTTTTCTCTTACTATCATGTATGTATCTATATGTCATGTAGTCTGATTTAGGATAAGATAAATCATTCCCTAGTATTATTGTTGATTCTCAAGTGCTAGAAACGATCACATGGGATTTGGAATGACCTTCAGTTATGTGGAAATTCAATTCATGTACCAATTTGTGAGGTAATGTCGATCATGTTCTCCATAAGTATACATACAGTGAAATGGTTTGAAACCACTACATGATATTCCCAATCTAATATTGTTTTGGTTTTTAGAAAAGTCAGTATGTATCCAAATAAAATTTTCCATGATACCCATATACAAGATATACTATTTCATCACTATATTCATTTTATTTAGCATCATGTACTCATATATTCTAATAGAATTACTGGTAATAATTTTTTTTATTAATGTCAGGATTCATATAAAATTGAAAAATATCTTTTTATAATACATGATACTATGTTACATATTTATTATACTTTTATCATGATGTACCACATTATTTTTACTCATTTATCTCTTATTTCCTTCTAGAATAAAAAATAACAATAAGGACACAAAATGTATCATAGTAAGTTATAATATTGTTTTTAACTAATGTTGATGTCGTATAATCATAATCACACTTATAATTAATTTTAAAATCCCAAAAAACTGTAAAAATATCGTCAATTTCTATAATTCGAAATCTATGCATTTATTTCCAAAATATAATCACATAAAAAAAATTTCAATTTTTTACATGACATGTATACTGTGGTTGTCACATATTTAACTATCTTCATGATTATATGAACATAATCATTATAATAAATAGATTTATGTTTTCATACTATATTCCAATTTCATTTGTCTATATGATATTTTGGCCTGATAAAAAATAAATATTGATCAAAAATAAAACTTTTCCTGAAAATCCATTTATCTAGATCAATGGAATTTATTGGTTGAAATTTTACTCTATTGTGACAGAAAATTTGAATATTTTATGCACTAAAATTTAGTAGTTATATTTTATATCAATTTCTATCATGTTAACCACAATCTTTTAACGTAATCATAACATGGATATCAGATCATTTCTCTATATAAATCATTATTGAAGGGGAAATCCAAAAGAACACTAAAATATTTTTTGAAACTCATCAATGATCAAATCAACATTTTAGATCCAAATTATATTTCTTATAATCACAATAAAAAAATTTAGAAAAATTAAATATTTTCAATCACAATATTTTAAAACATTAGTGATTTATGTGGATTTATTTGAATTTTTTCCTTCCACGTATTTTTTTTTGTAGCTAATTTTTTATTTTTGGGTGCATTCTTGGTTTTGGATTTTTTTTGTCGAGAATATAATTCTTTGAATTATTTCCAAAAAATCAATTATTATTTTTATTAATAGTCAAATGTTTATTTCTTTGATTACTATTTACCTCAATTAAATATATTTTAAATGTTTTTTTATATAATAATAATTTTTAAAGGGGATGAGAGACCAGTGGTAGGGTGATTAAATTTCACAATGTTCAATGATTTTTTATTGGATGTAAATATTTCGACGAATTTTATTATTGGATTTGATTTTTTTTGAAATATATATATTTTTTAAATTCTTCTTGTTATTGATTTTAAATATATTTAATTTTATGTTTCATAAAAAATGATTTGGTGGAGTGAATTTGAATATTTTATTGATGTATAAAAATTAATTGATTAGTTTTTTGATATTTATAATATGATTAGTTTATGCATATATAGTGTTTTTTTGACATTAAAATTGATTTTTAAGTAATTATATAATTATTTCAAGATGAATCGTATGATAATTTTTTTGTTTTATGTAATTTTGTTGGACACAAAATTGATTTTATAGTTTGATATATAAAATAATTTCATCAGTGAAAGTAAGAACATTTTTTAGCTATCATATTTTATCTTGCATATTCTTAATTTTAGGAATTAGCTCGATACCTATTTGAATATTATCTTGTGTTCATGTTTTACAAGGAATTTAACAAATTATATATGGGGATTTTTTTAGAATATGTGGATTAATATGCTTTCATAGATGGGTAGATATTTAAAAATATGGAATTTAAGATAATATTCCCATAGTGGTCCCTATAATACTTAATGACTCCTAATCCCATTAAGAGTGGAAATGTGGGTCACTGATAAATTATTACTTTTGAAGACTCATGAAGTATTATTTCAACTAGATAATGAGATTAAGATGTTGTCCCAAAAATGAAAATTATCTAGTTATAATTTATCAAGATCTTCCCCTTTGAGGAAGAACCTAGAAAAAAATGGGGTTTCCCTTTATTGGATCCAATAAAAGTCTCCCGTGGTAGGTGACATTCTTATAGGGAGCTCATATTATGTTACAACAATGATGATTGTCATTGGTAATGCCAGATATGTGTAGATCTAGGATTAATTGAGAGATTCATATAATAAGGTAAGGAGTTAGAGTCTATTGATGATTTAATTCAAAAGGTGAATTGATAATTCCTTTATGGATGACAATAAGGCCCCTGATTTTGGTACCAGGAGTAGGATGAAAACACCAAGAACTGACCATATGTCTTTTGGTGCATTGGATAATGGAAATAGACTATCATGATAGAGAATCCTCTTCTTACCCTCATCCTCATTTATTATTTATTGATATGAGATCATTGTTTTATATTATGATCAAAAAAATGGTTCTTGAATAAATACTTGTTATGGAAAAAAAAAATTCATCCTTGATTATTTATATAATTATTTTATTATAAATACTAGGATGTTATTCTAAACTTGTATTCTATATAAAATACATTTTAAAATGTAAAAAATACCCATTGTTGTTTAAAGTGTTTTTAACTCTTAAGAACACATTTATCTAAATCTTATGATAATAGGTTCAGAACCATGGAATTACACATCATGATCGAAGATAAATAGATATTGGTTGAATGAGCATCAAAAATTTTCTCATTGAGTATATTATGTGGTATAAATGATACAAAACATACTAATTGAGATCCATCCCTTTTGATAGTTAGGTTGGATTCTCCATAGAAGTTGTTCTCTAGAAATCATTTAATTTAAAACAAAATAAAAACAATTTTAATTGTATGATGTTGAATTTTTTTCTAAACCACTTAATTTAAGTTACCCATGTTGTTGTTTTATTTGGATTTTATCTTCAATTATGTGAAAATTTCATCATAGTTCCATAAAAACATGAACAAATTACTACATCAATTCACAAATTTTATGTCTTATTTTTAAATATAATTCTTTTCATGAGTCTTTTATATTTACTTTTTTCCATAAAACCTTACATGTGGGTTTGGACACTTTTTATTACTATAATAGTGTCTTTTAAGAAAAAATATATAAAAAATCAGATTGATTTGAATATTGGTTACTAAAAATTTGATGTTTTTTCTGGGGAAGACCTGTATGAGTAAGTAAATCTCAAAAGAATAATACTATTATTTCGAAATAATGTATAATTTTTTTCAAGATTTTTTTTAAATCCAAACTAGTTATCTCGTGTTAAATATATCCAACAATGAGATTACTGAACCCATAATCCCTGAGATAAAATATCATGATTTGATCTATTGATGCACCACTTGGGTCAACAGTAAGATGAGTGTGACACCCCAGGACCACCTCTTATATGCCAAGGTATTACGTAATGTTCCTTCTAGTCATAACACTAAAATGGGAATCCTTATTGTAAAGTAATTTTATTTATGCATACAACCAGTTCTATGAAATAGTTTCAAGATATAATTAATGACTAGAACATATGGAGTGCAATAAATGAATGAAAAAATATCAAGAAAATGAATCAATGTGTAGTATGGTAATGGAAATATATAAAATGAAAAAATACTTTCCAAACCATAAATAATATCCCATCCTAAAAAACTAGGTGAATGGGGAAACTGAAAAAATCACTACTCGTAACCTCTAATTCTATATACTGGAAGAAATTATAGCTTCTAATACTCATATGATCCTGTAACAATGGGTGAAATTAATTCACCACTAATATATTATTCATATTCATAAGACAGAACATGTTCAATCATAGCCCATATAGGGGAGAGCATAATCATACCCTATAGTACCCCTCAAATATGAGAGGGAAGGAATAAAATAAGATAGTCAAATCAAATGATAAGGTAAAAGGTTAAATGAGCCCAACAATAGATATGATCAAACGAAACCCAAGTAAAGAGAGAAAAATGATATCTATATTCACTAGCAGCTAAGAATAATGATTTTTCTAAAAATCCAAATGTCTTTTATTTATTTCCCCATATCACAAAAAATTTCACATGATTCTAAGTCCAGGGCCAAATCCTTACTATCATGGGAGAAATCTATATAGTGGAGGACCATATCCCTACTACAGAAGGAAAAAGGTTGAGAAATAGTCCATTGAAATAGGACCCTAAGTATATATGTTTGTGGAGTTCCTACTCAACAAGTATAGTGACTTTGGGGGATCCATTCCCTAGTGCGATAGGGGAGTACTCCCCCCAACATATCTCTGAAGAGCATATTTTATCACCATCATAGTTCAAGCATCACTAGAAGAAGTTCCATTCTCATAAAAACTCCTTCCATATATGATATATTAATGATAAGGCCACCATCATGAACAATGTAGATAACCACTCATGATATGCAACTCATGGTCCCAAATCAGAGTCCTAATGAAGGATATACACTAGGTAGATGTTTTTAGAAAGATTAAATGATGTGTACAAAGGGACACATAGTGTGTGATCGCACTTGAACTCCTGGGAATGTTCTTTTTTTGAAATTTTCTGGGATTCCATGAATCTAAACATGGTTTTTACCTAGGGGAACATGGAATATAATTTTACCTTATATCCTCATTTTGTACTCTCACAAGATGACATGCCTATCCAAGTTGTTCCACACAGCATGTCCCTTTGGTGACACAATGTGTCTTCTTTCACAGGGTCTTGTGTGTGTGTTCTTGATAGAGGGATTGTCCACCTAGGTAGGATCATATGGAATGTTCCCATTTCATCATTGAATATGATAGTTATAATAGTTTGAAATACTAGCCATCATGAGATCCTAAATAACACGGTGCATGTTACTCTAGGATATATGATGTGTTTCTATGTAATTCAATGATACTGAAGAATGAATTTATGAATTAATAGATCTAAAATTTTATGCAATTCCCTCAACAAATGACTCAATTAAAATCTATGAAATTTATTTGGATGGCCTCTAATCATTTATTTTGAACTCCTGGTATCTGGAAATAAAATATCAGATATCATGAGTGGAAGTTATTATGCATCGTGTCGTTATTACATATCAAAATACATGAATCCATCACTATAATCTCATAAAAACAACTCAATCCATCCAAAAATGCTAATTCCTCTGTCATTTTCAAAACCATGATGAATTTGGGGGTTATATCACACTCAAATATGGAACAAAAATGTCATATAATGACCCCAGGGGTCAATGTAGAGGAACACAAAGAAAAAAATTATAGAAAAAGGAATAAGAATGGCTTACGATCATCACTGGATGATGTTATCATGGCCAAAAATCATAAACCATGGAATGTAATGGGTTAATCATTTGAAAAATAGATATGTGCAGTTAGGTTCATGAACACTAAATACTTTTGGGCTTATATGAATAAATTAAATCACATAAATGTAAGTAGAAATAATATATTTTCCGGAAAAATAAATAATTTCATGGAAAATCCACAAAACAATGAGTAAGAACTCAATAATAGATTACTAATTATTTAATAAAATTCATTTTTGTAATGATGATGAGTATCCCATTGCATTTTTCATTTTTCTCACGTGTCTCTTTGATCACTAATCATCGATCCACTTTATAAAGCAAGAAAATTCAAATGAATCTCTCAATATCTTCCTCTACAATCCCTCAAGATTATATGGTTGAACTTGGATATTTTCTGTAACTAATTATTTATATAGGGAGATTATTTTTTTGCGTGTTAAATAAATTATTTAATTTATATAATGCACCATTCAATTTCACCATCTAGAAATTATCCAATATTGACTAAAATTGTGTCACACATAGGTTAAACCCCAAATTCATGATGAAAAAAATTATCATATTTCTCATATGAATCACGCATCAATATGAATCCAATTTATTATGAACGTATACTGACCGATGATTTAATATCAATTCATATTTTTAATATATTAATTATAGGGTCTTGTTAATAATTATCACAATGAAAACTCTGATGAAAAATTCTGATAGAGATATATATATATATATATATATTAAGAGGATAATAATAAAGAAACCAAATCCATTATATTTTCCTTCTTTCATGGACTATCACCTCGAAAATAATGATATTTACAAAAATATGTGCAGACACTAATCCTGCATTTAACACCCAAGTTCCCAAGAACTCTCATTCACAGTCACATTATTCTAATGAAATCGATATAGAAGAATGATCCATTAATAAATAGCATTCTCTTATCAGTCCCCAATATCCAATGATTATTACGAGAAGAAGAATTATCCCTTGATTTCCATATTTCCCCAGTAAATATTATGTGATGGGTTGTACACATATATACTTTGTTGCGACAGATTAAAGATGAAATGAACTCGATCTATTTATGGGGTTAGATCCTTATTGTATGAAACATTTGTAACCCTCCGTGTAATATATAACTACTTGGTGAACCTCAAAGATAAATTAATTAACTAGAAATACATCAAATATACTAATCATGGATAAAATACAAGAAAATAATGGTCTCCATATTCTAATAGAAAATCACTGCAATGTAAGTTAGTATAAGATTTTTGTGAACTCTAGGATGTCCTCATATTCTTTTGGATCATGTGGACATCCGCTGACATTTCATTCATTATGTCTAGTACAATAATAGATGTATCACTAATCTTAGTCTATCATAAGAGTGGCCTATAGGGTCTCTCACATAGGGCCTTGAATGGTTTCAAACTAGTATTAGATGGAAAACTATTATTATAGGATACCTACAACAATGGAAAGTGGTCCCCCATTATTGGATGTAGTCCAAGACCTAGGCTCTCAGCAAGTCCTCTGAAATCAAGATGGTCTACTTGGTCTAGAAATCATTCTTTGTGTAGAATACTATTATCATCTATAAATGGGTCATGAAAAAACATTAAAAAAATGAAAAACCACATCATGAAATGATCATAATAATCATCATGATTACCCAATGGATCCATCTAGTGTGATTCACATAAAACCACCCAAGACACTCAACTGAGCTCTACTCCCTGAATGAAAGGAAGTGTGTCGACATTGTACGGTGGTCAAATATAATTTAATTAGTTTTATGTCCTATCATTGTCCAAATAATACCCATAATAATTCACTGATATTCCATACCAGTTCCATTATTGGATCTCAAGATGTTGTGTCAATCTCTTTAGAACCTAATTTTTAGCATTAAAATTATAACATGTGCAACACCATGAGACAAACTCACCAATTCTCAAACTCATTCTATCCCACCAAAAGTACAACTGTGGTTCCATAAATATCATTACCACATTTAGATTCATCACCAACGGTGAGGTAAAAAATCCCATAAGCACATCATCATGAGAAATTAACGAAACTACCATGCATACATAAAAAAGGATGATATTATTCAATCCTTCATAAAATGTACCAGGATTGTCCCATGAGAACATTTTTTCACAAAAAAACTCATAGTTATGTTCTACCAGCAGACTCTTTATCATACGATGATGAAGTAGTGGAGACAACACTATATAATGAAGATAAGATACCCCCTCTCCTCTTCCAATGTTGTCTATCATAATAGTAATTGCTCTAAATTATCCTCCACCATGTTAGAATGATATTTCGTACCATGTAATTCTTCCACCACATTTACATTCCTGAGAGTAGACACTATCTCGAAGTAATAATCCAATAGTAATTCCAAAACAATGCAACTATCTTATGTTGAAGATCACTCTAAATTTAGTTACAAATGAGAGTATGGTTGTCTGATAAAATAATAAAACTATCACCATGAATATAGGTCCCCAACATCAATGGAGAGAATTATATCAGTTCTAACTCCAAGTAAAGATTCAGAAATTCTATTCATGGGGTCATAACTGTATCATCCCATAGGAGATTTATCATACCTTATAACACCTTGACGGGGTAGGGGTTAATCATTGTGATAATTTTTTCATAGAAAGAGACATATCATGTCCCCATTTTACTAGGAACATATTTAACCTATCTGATGGAATCATGCAGTTATTAAACACTAATTTATAGACCTATAAATTAATCATGCAAGTTTTACATAGTTCCCCACTAAGGGTTAGTTCAAGAGAATACACCAACATTTTGTCAGTGATACCTGAATCCACTAAACAATACTAGATATGGAGGATTAGAAATGATAATACATGGTTACATAAATCCACGAACAATACCCTTTCATGAATATTAAGGATTGAAAACTTCATCCCTCATATCCCCTCTATCAACATTCGCTTGATCACTACCATAAATGAATTCATACTCATTTAATCGACTTGAATGAAAAATGAATAGATTGGGAACATAAGTCATTACACCTGATTATCATGATACCTTTCTTGTAAAATATACCTAAATAAATTCTCTTGAATGGAATGTTTATTTAATGGTTTTAAAACAAGTTACTTAGCATTCAATAATTGTGCATTTAAGAATGTTTTTACATTAAATAAACTATTTTTTTCATGCGTCATTTTTTATTTCATGAAACAGGTTAGTTTCATATAAATTTATTACTTTCATAAAACACCTCAGTGGTCACCCAACATTTTTTCGTGTATCAATTCCATTAAAAAAATGTAAATTTTTCATGATTTTTGTAGAGTATTGATAAACATTGCTCACATTCATTGTGTAACTCTTAATCATGAAACAATTTCATAAATAAGAGGCTCTAAATATTTTTCGAGATTCCTATTCATTAAAATATATGTGACGTACAATTTATTGATGCTAATGACGCTTTACACAATTTAATTGTATGTTATTTCCTTTATGTGAAATTTTTTCATTCATTGAATATCAATGTTTTGAAATTTCCATTTTCATGTAACTCTATATGTATTTCATGGGTTCATGAAATATATATTTTAATGAAACATGTAGATTAAATTTTCATGAGACATTCCTGGATAACTAAAAATTATTGGTTCTATGTCACCTATTATGAGAAACACTATTTGTATTTTGTGGGTTTATGGAACTATGATTCTTCATAAAAATAAAATACATTAGTGAAATAGTTACCTTAGCCAGATTTTGATATGGTGGAACAAACAACTCATTTATGTCAAACTATAGAAAAACTACTTCAGCATTTCACAAATTAATTTGATTTACATGAAATTCGTTCCTTTTTTAAAAACAACTTTCTGCATCCCACAAATTTTAGGCCCAATTTTTTTTAAAATACTTGGAATCAAAAAAACATGAAACACTGAAGCCACCTATACCATAAGATCATAGTGATTGATTACACCTCGATCAATCTAGTTTTAAATGAAAATGAACAAAAAAATTTAGACCATTCATATGTGTGTAAAATATTCGGTTCAATAATATCTCCTTTTGGATCTGTTGTCAATCTATAGAAAAATATAATAAATCACCATCATCAAGAAAAAACCTGATAGATGTGAAATTATTCATCCACCCTTCTAAGTATACACAATCAAGGATATATGTAGAAAACATGAGTGGAAAATTAGAATTTTATTACATGAGAAACTACTGACCTGTCCTACAGACCTATAATTCCTTTAATTCCATTCTCCCATATTGAATTTAACCAAAAAAACTATATTGGGACCTTAGTAGGAAAAAAAACTATAGATTATTTATTTTCCATATAACTGAATAGAATAAAAAAACATTAAAATAATTATCCACAATGTGATAAACCATAACATCTAGATGCAATGTGGTGTCGATGAAAACTGAGCTTCAACGTATATTTCTCACACATTGGGGCTTCTAAAATTTTAGTCTGGATTTCAGCCACATGATAATTAGTTATAAAATTCCCTATTTTAATTACACCTTGATCAACAATTTATTTTATAATGTGGTATTTGATGTCAATATGTTTGGTGTGAGAGTTTTAAATTGTATTTTTCAATATCTCACTTTTTCTCTTATAGTTACATTGTATAATTATACAATATTTCACAAAATCACCAATATTATTGGTTTGTTTATTCATCCATTATAAATTAGGGAATGGATTTTTCATAGAGATAATAATTGCTTCAACAATACTAGGAGTGATTCATGATTGTTTTTTTCTAAACCAACCAACACATTTGATTACAACAAAGAATTAACCCCCACTTGTTGAATTTAAATCCACCATATATCCAACCTAGTCAGCATTAGTATATGTAAATCATTCATTGTACCTTCCTACTAAAAGGTATTAAATAATATTGAGAGTAATTTTAATATACAATGGGATTCATTTAACTTCTTTTTAATTCACTAACATTAGATTAATTTTAATATGAGATTCTAAAATTGTTATAAAGATATTATTTAGTCATGTTGGATTCAAATATAATAATATTACAATGAACCTCTTATGAAAGGTGGGATACAAATATTTCTTGTCCTTGTGATTTACATGTTTTATCCTTACCAAAATTAGTGTCGAGATTGGTTTGGATTCATTCATGTTGGATTTCATCAGATGCTCTCTTGAATTCTTTTTCTAGGAAAATATGGTGTAATTCTTATTTTTAATAACTTTAATCCTTAAAATGTATGTGAGTTCACTAATACATGAAATTTTAAATTATGATTTCATGTTATTATTAAATTATTCTACTGATAAATTCCTTCTTCAACCAAATATAATGTGACCCACATATAAAAGAATAATAAATTGATATACCTAAGGATTTTCACATAGATATTATAGTTGAAACCTCTTATTTAAAATTATAGATTCTATAAATAATCATCCCATTAAGAACAACATGATCATGGTAACTATACTAGAATATAAATATGTTTATTTAATCTACAAGCCTTTATTTCGTCATTTATAATTAGAAATCCCATTGGTTGATCGATGAAGACATCTTCTTTAATTAAACCAATTTTAGTTACGTTTTGACATTCATCAGATAAATTTGAGCCATCTTTTAATTTACAAGACTAGGAGTATCCTAATAAACTCTATTCAAGCTATTAGAAAAAATCATTATTCATAATCAATGTATTTAATCTATTCTTAGACAATACACAGCAGGAGTGACTTGTTTTGGATCATAATTCCCAGTTCAACAAATTTGTGTTCGAATATCCACATTATTCCGATCACTTTGAGAAATAATAGTCTCTTAATAATATTCTCAGTATTATTTAGGTTATTTTGATGTTTTTATTCATTCATTCCATTTACCCATAATTGATCCATTGTTTCTTCTTCTAAATTGGTTGGTTCTGTTGTTTGCAGTGGAGAAAAATATGATTCATTAGACATTCTACATGTACATGTATGTGTGGTCCAATACCCCTTGATGTTTGATTGATCAACTACTCCTATTAAGTTATCATGAGGTTTTTATATGGATTCTTTAGAGATGATATCCTCCTCCAATTCTAATTCCAAATAATCAATATTTCAAGGTCCATGAATTTTGGAAAATCCTTCAATAATTTAATTATTTGAATACTTGACTCCTCTGATTTCTTCATTATCATCATTCATATGAACATATGATCTCCATGAGAAATTCATGGATTTAGTATCAATTATTTTCAAATCATTTCAGTCTAGAATAGCTATAGAAAATTATTGTATCATTATTCATCTTTAATCATCATTTAGTATCCAAGGAACATTCCCTCATCTGTGTCATCACTATACATTCCTTGATTTTTTTCTTTATTTTAGATGAAACATCTACTTCCAAAAACATGAAAATAATTTATTGAGGGACTACTTCCATTCCATATATCAAATTAGCTCATGTACTATTCAATAAATATCATAATCCTTTTTTGATTGTACACCATAACTTTAACACATTATTTCTATTAATGACAAGTAATACAAGTCTCAATCTGTATAGCTATTTCCATATTATTCAGAGGACCATTTCTATGTTCAATGACACCATTTTGTTGAGGATTTCCCATTGAAGAAACATAATTCATGTTCACATGTTTTTCAATGTAATTATTAAATTCAACTCAGTTGTAGTATGTTTCATTTTGGTATCATTAAATATTGATTGTGTGGCCAGTTTCATTTTCAACTCTTTGGAGTTATTTATTAATATAGTCAAGAACATTCCATTTGCACTATATAAACATGTCACATGAAATTAAAATATAATCATAAATAAAAAAATTTAGTACTTATATTTATATATTAAATCTATATTTATTGAACCACAAACATATGTGTGGAAGAGATCAACAAGATTCAAGGCTTTTTTGTACTTTGACCAATAAGAATTTTGGACCATCATTCAACACATTAATGAAACACATGTACTTTATCAATAACAATTGTAGATGTTAATGTCAATAAAAACGTTTTTTGGGAATTTTATCCATGATCTGTTGGTTAATGTGACCCGAACATTTGTTCCACAATTTGTTTTCCTATTCATTGGGCAACAAACTATTTTCTTTACTGTCTACTTGGTATAAATTACAATATTTAATTCAACCATTCATGATAGAATTACCTATCATAACTTTTATGGTGTTCCCATTCTAATAAAATGCCACTAACAGTACTATGCCACATAGTTAAATCAAACTCAAGAGATTGTGACTCATGATGTACTTATAGAGTTATTCCATTTTAGTTTTATCAAACCTTTTGAATTTTGTATTTCAACTTAAATAGTTTTTTATTGGACCACCATTTCCCAAAATCACATTCTAGTCAACCATTTTCTTAATGTTTTTAAATAAATTTAAACATCATGTCATGTTGGATATAAATCCACTATCTACAATCTAGGTGCTACTATATTCTCTAGTATTAATATTAATTTCTACTAGGTTGGATTTCTAAATATTCTTTTTTTCTATTCATGAGATACTTAATTGAATGGAGGAAAAAATTATATCTCTAATATCCTTTCAACATGCACGGTTGAATAATACTTGTAGTCCTATTCTAGTGAAATAATAATAATTTCAAGGTTAATTCTTCTTGACTAATCGATATTGAATTGTCTTAGAGTTCTGTAGTTATTCATCCCACCTTTATTATCACTGTAATGAATAACATTATGTAAAAAGGGAGAATAAATAATGAAATTTCCCTATAAATTAATTAATCTATATGATGGAGGTTATGTTATCAATATTTTTATTCAACTTTTAGATGATTACTCATCCAGATAGCTCCATTCAGCTTCACATTAATATATGGTATGGACAAAAAATCAATAGAATAGAATTTTAATAAGTACATATATTTTCCGAATTACATTCCTAAATATGTACCCTTATTTTGTGTTGGTATTTGACATGAAATCCTCTCTGGATAATTGAGGATTATATTCATAAAACTTCTCTATTTGGTTCAAAGATGTATCTGTTTGGAAATCATAATCCTTTATGATTTGTACAACATTCTAAATCTTGTTTTTTTGATCATTATATTTCCATAAATTGATAAATATGTATCAAATCCAAATCAACCATTCCCAAAAAAAATAGATCATTTATCATTCAAGAAATTTTCAACTCCTTTAGAATAATGTTTAACTCTTTCTAAAATGCCTTCATCTAAAAAACATGGAACGATTATTATTTATTTTTTTCCAAGTATTTTGATTTATATTATAGTTTACTCCATAATGAAATAAATTATTCTTCAAGGCCCTCAATGTTCAATTAATTTTCCTCCAGTCATGATTTATGATCATTTATGAATATTACCAAATCATAAATCCGGATTTTATGCACCAAAACCTCTATTGATCACTATATATTTATGAAATGATATTATTCATCTCACTTCATTCAACCAATCTCTCTTTTATGGCAATCCACATAGTCTAAATCTTTTAGAAAATATCACATATTTCTATTTTTCTTTACTTTAATGTGTAGCTCACAAATATTAACCTCATGTTCCACCTTGGAATCGATAACACCATTTGATTGATTGTATTAATATTTTATTGGTTCCATATTTTCAACTATTGACATTATATAATATGCTATATTGTATTTAAAATATGGTTCAACATCCTTGAACAATACATTATTAACTAGTTCCTATATTCTCATGAAGATCTTTCTGTATAGTTTCTTTCCTTATTTGATGTCTCTATTTTCAGGGAACCTCCTTTGATGCCTCTACATTATTTATTATTCCCAATATATATTATCAACTATCCTCAACAAATAATAGGAAATGTAGACTACATTAATACATCGATAAAATACAAACAATGATTGAATTCAAATAACCCTTTTCCACTAATTTTTTTTTTGAAAAAAGAGAATAAACCCATCATACACATAATATAAATCACCACTAAATTTGGAAATGTCATATATTTCCAAGGATTTAAATTTCGTTTATCTTATTACAGGAATTTTAGTATCTTCTTGTTTGACACTCCTTTCATATACTACGAAAATTCCAATAAGATCATTAAGAGAAATATTAGAAATATCACTTTCCTCATGGGATGACACATTTAGAGTTTACAGAGGTGGTATCCTTTTCATTATTTAATTCGTAGTTAAAATATCTTTTATTTCATCCACAAGACCTTAAACTGTTGTAATTGAATTAGTAATTTTATAAAAGAAACTATCTATATTTTCATCTAGATGAATTTTCAAATCATTGAATAGATTGTGAAATACATAAATTTTTGAATCCTTCACTTAATTATCAACATCAATAGATAATCCAATGTGTTTTAAATAGATTTGGCCGTAGTGAAGATCATCAACTTCAAATATATTGTATCAGATAATGTTTTAGTAGGAGAATTTTTGGATTCTCAATATAAATGGATCATTTAAAAGTTTTTTTCATTCATATAAATTACTACAGAATCACTAACCTGAATACATTGAACTGTAGAAAAGGGAACATTCATCCAAAGATTTTACAGATGAGATATCATTATACTTTTCCAAATCTGAAGTTTCTTTCATAAAAAAGAGGAAAAAACCTAAAATTAAATAAATTATCAATAAAAATATATGATATATTTAAAAATAATGACATATACCATGTGATACCACTTGTTTTACCCTCTAAATACCTGAGTGGGGAGAGCTGAAATATTGTGTTAACAAATTATTTGAATGATACAAATCCTTTCCCACACTAGAGGGAACTTGTTAAACATGTTTGATCGAATCATGTACTTATAAATCAACCATATGAAGAAATATAACCACAACAAAACAACTTTTTTTTGTTCACCACTATCGGATAGTCTATGGAGCATATATTGATAGTGGTTCAGACGTACATAAATCCATTAAACATGAATAGATGTGTTAGATTATGAATGATCATACACATACAATTTATTCCGCACTACCTTTAGATGATTTCTAGGAATAACACCCCACCTTCATATTATCAATATCATTAATCCCCTGGATAACTACCATTGGTGATGTCTGATATAGTTTATCTCCTTGAAGGATGCATCATTAGATTGTGCATATATGTCTTTGTCCTAGATTAGCATGAGACTCTACTTGTACATTATAACAAAATAAATGCTCTTGAATGTATAGTTTATTTAAGATATATGGTCATAAAATACTTAACAAGAGACTATTATAAATGAATATGACATTTTTTTTATTCTTGTAATTCCTAATATTTCCCACAACTTCTTCACTATCATGCAACACCTCTTTTGTCAGACAACATTAGTATATTCTTGAAGCAGATTAGTTTTTCTGATCTTTTTTTCACATAACTCTACCTTTAATGAAAATTAAATGTGTCGAGAATATCATTTGGTATTTATAGGTTCACATCACATTCTTTGAAATACACTACTTCATGCATCATGTTCATGAATTAGAGGCTCCATATCTTAATTTAGAGTCATGTTGTTTTGAATAGAGGTACCCACCTATTTATAGATGTTGTTGACTCTTTGAACAACTGACTTTCACACCATCTCCCCCACAAAAAAATGCCAGGTTTACTAAACTTCAATTTATTGATTTTTCCTTTAATAAAAAACTGCAACTGTATTTCCTTTCTATAAAAAATATGGATTTCATGTAACTTCCAACTCGACATTGCGAACAATTTTCGTGTTTCACTAAACTTTAACATATTAATGTCGCATTTTTCAGAAATATCTATATATATTTTACAGCTTCATGAAACTCTAATTTTTCATGAATCTTCATTCCATGATCAAAACACTTTTCGTGCCATTATTTATTTGAGGTAGCCCTAAAAAATTATTTTACCACAAATCAAAAAATCTCCTTCACCATTCATGCATTTATTTTATTCACACAACATTATTTCATTTTCAGAAAAATAACATTCAACACCATCCATGTTTTTGACATTAAATTTTTTGTAACAACAGGAATATAATTCCACCTTCAACATTGAATTCACCTACACCATAGGAATACTTTTTATAAAACTCCCATATCAACTAAGTATAGATTGAGAAAAAAAGTCCTTTTACAACATTGGTAATCCTGGGTTCCAACATGATCAGACCATTATTTATAGTCATGATGCATCTCTAACAAAACTTGAATGCATTAAAAACACTACATGCTTAACTCCCTCCATTAACCTATAAGTCAAATCCTCAAAGGATCGATTACACTTCTCAGTCGTGGTAAAAAAATCCATTTGCATATCAAGGAATTCAAGGGGGTTGTAATCGTAGAAAATAACTTCCCCAATCCTCTATTATTACCCCAGAAAGTCAAGAATGTGATACAACTATGATACGCTCTTGGGATTTTCACTTTCAAGGACTATATCGATAGTTTTTTGATAAAAACCCATAATAAGAGATGAATTTCTCTATGAATTGAAACTACTGAATCCAAAACTAACACTTTATGAGATTAATATAACGTTAATTCTCCTATTATACATCTACTACAATTCTAAAATCATAATTATTCTCCTCCTTAGATGAAGATTATATAATAATGTTATCAATAATGGAAACAATAAAATTTTCCACCTATATTTAATATATCCATTTATAAAGTGAGATTAACATAGTTGGAAAATACATCACAAAAAATGCATCACCATGAACTCGTAATACCTATAGTGATATCAATGTTTTATATTTTCAGTATTATCATCAATAACAATAAAATGATGTTATTCAGACATGATATTGATCTTATAAAACTATGTTTCACATTTCTGGTGGTCTATAAGGCTATAAATCCTTAGAATGTGGCACTTTCTTTTGATAAAAAACCACGACTTGGGGATGATAATCCAAAAAAAATTTCAATCAGCTATCACTTTTTTCTTAAAAAAACTATAGATCTATCTAGGGGGATACAATGGGTCTAATAAATCCATTATATTGATGGTTTTTCAACTATAATCCCATGTCATAGATTTCTATATGTCCATATGACATTCCATAAAAGATACTAGTATGGTTCAATGGTGAAATTCAAAGAATATGTTAATATCACTCCACATTTGTTGTCCAATTAAATCTTTTATGAAGATGACTATTTGATCCTCCACTATCACTTTAAGCCAGATGCCTATAGAGCATGTTTCACCAAGGGATAAAATTTACAGTTAATGTGTGATAGAATACAACTCCCCACTAGGGATTCGTAGTCACTAAAAAATAATATCCCTCTCTCCCATAATTGAGAGTCATGTACCATCCACAAAAAGACATATAATTCTCCTATGATGACTGTTTATCTATGCACAAAACATGGATGACTTCTCCCTATCAAGAATGAATCCTACTTTGCATGAGGTCCCATTAAGATACTGTAAAGACTCGAAGCTTGACGTACATAGATATTACATTACTTTTGCAGAATATATAATACATAACAAAAACAAACACACAAGGACCGTAATAGTTTTGTGTCTTTGGAAACATGGAACGTAATCTTCTAATCGTGGTGAAAGATCTTCAACATCTCCCAAAAAGGTCTTCCACTTTTTTTTCCCTTTACTAAAACATTTCTTTTAATCCTGGGGAAAATAAAACACAAAAAGGGTGAGCTCAAATGCTCAGTAAGGGTAAGCCTAGATAAAATAAAACATTCCAAATACATTTGAACTTAAAAACATGAACATAATGTTTAAACATCAAAATCTTGAGCAACGACTTAAAACATGGAAGTGCATAAGGCATATATCATAATGGAACATAAATCATGATAACATAGCATGGGAATAAAACATGTAATTTTGGCATCCATTAAGCACATGTAATGATTACCATAGTTGCCAAGGAATTGTTGCCAAGACCATCTTAGTGAACAAAGTCCCTTTCTGAATCGAGTTCACTCCTCATTCTAGTCCTGTAATACTGAACCAAATTAGCTTAACATTCTAGCCATGTCTATCTCATCAGATATAAATCCTTAACCAATGCATTGGAGGGAGATATAGGTCCCACCATCTCATAATGAAATAATTCATACTTGTGCCACAAAATACACATACATCATTCATAATAACCCAATAAATAAAATGGGTTTCATAAACATCATCCCATAATCAAATAAAGAAATGGATATCATTTCATAATAAGAAAACTGAAACCATGTAAATCATAGAGACATGATACTTGAAACATACACATATTAAATAATGTCGTCTTAGATGAAAAATGGTTTTGACAAAACACTTGAAATGAATTCTTGAGGAAAATATCCATTCATATTCAAAATCATTTTCTTTTCACAAAATTTCATGCAATTTTAAAAGAAAAGGATTTTTCTGAAAATAGTCATGAAATATTTTTGGGGAAGCTTCATTAAAACAAGGCTTTATAAAACCGTAAAAATCCTTTAATGTCGTATACGTTAAAAAAATTCTTCTTGTACTTTTGTCGAAAAAGTCAAATAGTACCTTATAGGGTAAATAAAAGAAAGAATCCTTCCATACCATTGGGTAAAAGTAAAAATGGGTAAAAAGGACTTTAAACATACATGAAACCATTTTTAGGAAACATGGACATGGATGATAACCATAACCCCAGTAAATACTTACGGATAAGCAATCTCGGATAAAAATGAGATTTGAAAAATTATCCCTTACCTTAGGTCTGATATGATTTGTACGTATCTGAACCTCCTGTATAATGATTTAAATAATGTCATTGACTTATTATAGAATCATATTCAATGTTATGATATCATATATGGTTCACTTATGACTTTATATTACCCGTTCTTTTGTAAATTCCATGTTAAAGAGCGTTTTGGGTAAAATCGTTTCATTTGTCGTCTATGTTTTGGCATGTAATTATTCATATGATTACATAGATCATGATTACTTAATTCCAAAATATAAAACATGATTTATATATAATATATATTCAGAATATACATATATACAATAAATCGTTAAATGGTAAGAAATATACCGTTTATGGAGACGGTAGGAAGTACGTACGCATGAACGTTGTTTTCATTTCCTCATTGAATTGAACGGAATTAATAGGATGACTTACATATATATATACATAAAACCTCTATCATTATTATGTCATATATTTCATTATTACTTATTATATATACTTTATAATAATTTATGAATGGTTAATCATTGAGAATGAATCTCATCGCGTCGTGGAGATGGTATTCCGTACGTATGCACGAGCGATGATATCATTCCCATGATCGTGGAAGTCTATTAGAGTGTATGTATACTATTACAGAATCAATAATACTTTACAATAATCATATATAGTTATTTATTTGCACCATTATACAATCCAAGTAAGGTGGTGGTTGAAAATAGATTACACCACGGCGTGGATACGGTATTCTGTATGTACGCACGCGCAGCGATTTCGTTTTCCGTAGGATGAATAGATAGTGAAATAGGGTTGTTTCATAATTATAAAAACATATCCGTATATTATTGATACGGAATTTATTACTTCATAATGAAACAACTAAAGAAGATGAAGTGGAAGAAGAAATAAAGTTGAAAGAATCGGTAACGGACATTACCTCTTCTTTGAAGCGCCTCTTTGAGACCTCCTTTTAGGGAATTAAAATTGGTCTTTGAAGAAAACCAGGACCTCTAGGATGTTTCTTGGGAAGTATAGAAAAGAATTTGGCAGGGTTTGGCCGAGCATGAAGTCTCAATGTGGTTTAAGGAAGAGAGGGATGAGGTTCCCTTTTATAAGGAAGGAGAGGGGCACCACTGGAAAAACTAAAAATATTATTTTATTATAAAGTCATATTCGGCTTTAAATAGCTCCAAATTGATTTTTTTCGAAGCTAAGGTGGGGATGGGTCGAAATCCTATTATCCAATAGAATTTAGACAAGTTTAGGTTTCTATTTTAACCTTGTCATTTAGATTTTACTTCAAGTTATGTAATTTTTCTTTTACCATGTCTTCTTGTTTTCTTACAATATAAGGTTAATAAACATACTATAACTAGCCAAAAGAACCCCAAGTTGTTTATTGTTAATATATATGACCTTATATAAGTCATTTGGCCGAACCTTATATTTTTCGGAATAAAATAGCAATTAATAATATAATACTTTTTTTAAAAAACTATTTGATGTCAATTTTGACACTATTTGGTAATTGATTTTTTTTAAATAATAAAAGAATTATTAGTTCGAAAAAAGTTATCTAAGTCAATAATAACATGTCATATGCACCTAAAAAATTATTTTAATTCATAAAAAGTATCAAATTTAATTTATTTGGGTATTTATAACATCAATTATGTCAATATTTTATTAATAAGATAATTACTGCATCATCTTTGTGTCATAAATAAATTAAATTTTTTAATGTCTAAAAATTACAAATAAAATAAAATTATGTAGGAAATAAATTTAGCTTTCTAATGAATATTTATAGTCGAATTTATCTTATGTATAACCCAATATAAAAAATTATTTAGTTACTAAACATTGATTTTAACTATTTTAACACTTCTTTAAATAAGTTAATAATAAATGTCCTAATCTAATCCAAGAGGGCCTAAATGGTCATATTTTATTCCTAAGGTTGTTTTTGGTCGAATTAAACTTATCTAATAGAATTAGGACATGTTTTAGGGTAATAATAATATCATTTGTACACTTAATTACCCTGTTTACTTTTAGCCGTGGTAAAAAAAATAAAAAGTTACTATTCACAAAGAATTATTTTCATCTCATTGAACCACATTTTAGTCCTTGATATTAACTGTGTCTCTCGGATTTTCTAAATTCGACTCACAGAAGCGGTAAAATTACGTTTTATGAAAAATTAATTTTTTTTACTACCACTTAGTGGTTTCACTATTCATCAAAAAATGAAAGTTTCTAGAAAAATGCCAAAAATTAGGCCTAAGATATATTTGATGTTATGAACTCAAAAATGATGTCTATTTTACCAAATTCAAAACATATCAGTTGCATTAATTAATTTAGGAATTAATTCCCATCGTCAAAACAAATAGTGTGTTCTTAAGAGATAATAACTATCAAAAGATTGACACTTGTTTATGTTAGATTTAAATGTGAAATTACATCCGATGACCAACATTGTATAAAATTGTAAAAATATATTCTAAATATACTTTAAAACCACTCAAATTAATAATTTATCACTATTAATTATTTCGATTAAAATAGTTGTTTTTAATTAAAATTTAGTAATTTTCACTATTCATCAGAATATGAAAGTTATCCAAAAAGTACCAAAATTTCACCCTAAGCTAATTTCGATGTTATGAATCCAAAAATGAAGTCCATTTTGAATGATAAAATTTATAAAATTTCAAAAAGTTGGTATTAGTATTCATAACGGCAACTTCATAATAATATTATTATAATATATCGTTTAGTGAAACTCGGTGTTGTGTATTACACACGCTATTGAGGAAGGTCGTGATTGCGTGTACTGCAAGGAAAGTCAAGGATGTGTGTTTTTCAAGATCTTTTTGGTGTAGCATACAACACAAGGCATTAATTAAAAAGAATATTGTTTATAAAATCTCGGGGTGTTACATTCTACCCCCCTTAAAATGAATTTCGCCCTCGAAATTCATCGGGGTTATAAGTGGTTTACTACTCGAAAGTTTCTTTAATAGAAACCCACATCGTAAAAAGGAATACCAAAGCTTGTCTTTTAAAAAATTAATGTTTGAAACGTAACGCTTACCCAAATTAACTAATCACTAGGTTTTCACGTAGGAGAACATAGGTGAAAATATCGATATGGAAGAAAAATATAACCATCATGTTCTAATAGAGAGTGGTAGAGAACATGGAAATGAAAAATCCAACAATCACAAAGCCATAAATTTGTGATGATATATGGTACCATCAGATTCATCGGATATAAGGGACTAGGACAACATTTTTGTTATTCAAGATCATTTCCCTAAAGTTGAAGAATTTGAATTAGAATAAATACTTACTTTATTTTGGTACAATATCACTGTTGTTCGTGCCTTGAACAATTTCCACTTCATCTCTTAAAAAAATGAATTTGAATTCTTTATTCATGAAGTGCTAGCAGATAATGTGATAGAATGACGGGTCATTCTATCTGTCTCAAACAAAAGGTTAGCAAAAGTTATTAAATATACATAAGTCGATCTATAGAGAGATTAATCATATATGGTTCCTAAAGTAGACTTATAATTCATATATCATACTGCTTAATATAATAAAACTAGTTTCTACTAAACATGGTCTTCCTGTAGGCCAGTGGTAGGCGATAAATGCCAGTCACACATAGGTTGTGGGTTCGATTCCCACAACCTTGTCTGACACGATGGGTTGTCGCTCGTCCTGCAGGTTGTCCATTTTCTAAAACTATATTACTATAACATCCCATCAATAATATCGAAAAAAGTTCTATCCTTAAACAACACTAACTTATGTCCAACATAATCCTTTCCAATCTTTAGGCTTATCCAAAATATTGTTGTCCAATCTCATATTATAGTGAAAACAATTACCAAAGAGGTTATATACCGAGCATGTTAATACACTCGTTGATCCCCATATATCATGAGATATGTCTTGTTGGTCACATTCTAAACATTCGACGGCCTTAATCATGTATTATCTTGAAAAATGAATACCCATTGAATCTTAGTGAAAGCATGACTGTTGTCAAAAGTTAACTCTTTTCACATACTATAACCTCAAACCATGATATAACTATTTCCTTATATCAATCATGAGCTCATTAATGCTTTCCAACATTTCATTTTCTTCTTATCCCTTCATTATGTGCATATCATCTTTTTTCCAAAAATATCTCAATCACATTCCATGGTTATCGGTACCATAAAATTATTGAAAAACACAATAGACCAATACATAAATATTCCAATATTCCACGATACTATATACAACATTATTTTGGAATCCCATTACATAAACACATAATCATTCCACCACATCGTTGTCATATTCAACATCGCCAATGGTGATCACAGCTGACTTCCCTTTGTTCATTTCATTAAGTGGTTGCTCATGTCGATCATCACTAACCCATGGATTAGGGAATTTATTAGCATAATGCCCCATTTCCTTGCACTTGAAGCATTGAAGTGTTGGTGGTGTATTCTCTGCAGTCTTTTCTTTATCATTAATAACCATTTTTCCATTACTTCGACACTCAGCTGCTCGATGACCTTCTTTTACACACTTAAAAAATTTTCTAGTCCCTTTAAGACAATCTCCACCGTGCTTCTTTCCACACTTTGAGCATAAGGAAACATTCATCATATTTTCACCATTATTCTGAGATTTCTCCTTGAATTCCATCTTTCATTTCTTGTCAAAACTATGAGATGGAAAAGTAACAACAACTTTCATTTCTACATTGATAGCACAACACACAATTGCTTCATAGATACTGAAGTCTCTTATAGTTAATTCCCTTTGAATATTTGGTTTTAACCCACTGAAGAATCGATCAACTTTACTTTCAGGTTGGATGATAAAGGCAGATGCATACCTTGTAAGCCTTGTAAAATTCGCTTCGTATACACCAACAGATTCATCACCCTTTTGCTTTAGTTCAAGAAACTCCTTCTCGATATTTTTTTGAATAATACAAGGGATTTACTTATTGAAAAATAAGTTCTTGAACTCGTCCCATTCCAAGGACTCAATATCATCTCTTGGCCTCGTATTCTTGATAAGATTCCACCATTTATTAGCTTCACATTCCAAGATATATACTACTAAGATGACTTTATCATGTTTAGAACATTGAAGAACTAAAAATACCTTTTCAGTGGTACTGATCCATTGTTCAGCAACAAGTGGATCAGAAGATCCACTGAAAGAAGGTGGACGTTGCCTCATAAAGGACTCAATAGAATATTGTTCCTTTCTTTGCTCATTTGGAAGTCCAGAATGATTCATAGCTTGTGTAAGTATAACAATAAGATTTTTCACTCCATCTACCATAACATTTGTTTGTTCATGAGGACAATCATTTCATTGTCCACTGCATTGATCAACACGGTTCCTTCGGGTTCCAGCCATCGTCTAAAACCCAAAAAGAATACTGTGAGTGGAAAAAATCATGCTAGGGAAAACAACATAATAAAGGGAGAGTACCATCAATATCTAACATCTTAGGTTTAATTTTAAGATCGCTACCGTAATTCTAGGACTATAAACTATACTTATACTTAACCTTAGGTACATCCCTAGACATACCTTAGAAATATCTATAGGGATCTCACTAAAGTTCTCACATCCTAGTTTCCAAAGGTTGACTAAACCGTTCCTCTGATACCTACTGTAGAGACCCGAAGCTTGACGTACATAGATATTACATTACTTTTCTGGAATACATAATACATAACAAAAACAGACACAAAAGGATCGTAATAGTTTAGTGTCTTTGGAAACATGGAACGTAATCTTCTAATCGTGGTGAAATCTCTTCAACATCTTCCATAACGATCTTCCACTTTTTGTTTCATTACCAAAAAACATTCTTTTAATCCTATGGAAAAATAAAACATAAAAAGGTTGAGCTCAAATGCTCAGTAAGGGTATGCATGGATAAAATAAAACATACCATATACATTTGAACCAAAAAACATAAACATAATGTTTAAATATCAAAATCTTGAGCAACGACTTAAAACATGGAAGTACATAAGGCATAGATCATAATGGAACATAAATCATGATAACATAGCATGGTAATAAAACATGTAATTGTGGAATCCATTAAGAACATGTAATGATCTCTATAGTAGACAAGGTATTGCTGTCAAGACCACCTTAGTGGACAAAGTCCCTTTCTGGATCGAGTTCAATCCTCATTCCAGTCCTGTAATACTGAACTAGATTAACTTACCATTCCATCCATGTCTATCTCATGAGATATAAATCTTTACCCAATGCATTGGAGGGAGATATAGGTCCCACCCATCTCATAATGAAATCATTCTTACATGTGCCACAAAATAAACATACATCATTCATAATAACCCAATAAATAAAATGGGTTTCATAAACATCATCCCATCATCAAATAAAGAAATGGATATCATTTCATAATAAGAAAAGTGAAACAATGTAAATCATAGAGACATGATACTTGAAACATACACATATGAAATAATGTCATCTTAAATGAAAAATGGTTTTGATAAAACACTTGAAATGAATTCTTGAGGAAAATATCCATTCTTCTTCAAAATCATTTTCTTTTAACAAAATGTCATGAAATTTTAAAATAAAATATTTTGTTTAAAATAGTCATGAAATCTTCTGGAGTAAGCATCATGAAAACAAGGCTTTATAAACCGTAAAAATCCTTTCATGCTGTATACGTTAAAAAACATTCTTCTCGTACTTTTGTTGAAAAATTAAAAAAGTACCTTGTAGGGTAAATAAAAGAAAGATTCCTTCCATACCATTGGGTAAAAGTCAACATGGGTAAAAAGGACTTTAAACATACATGAAACCATTTTTAGGAAACATGGATATAGATGATAACAATAACCCCAGTAAATACTTACGAATAAGCAATCTCGGATAAAAATGAGATCTGCAAAATTATCCATTACCTTAGGTCCGATATGCTTCATACGTATCTGAAACTCATGTATAATGATTTAAATAATGTAATTGACATATTACAGAATCATATTCATTGTTATGATATCATATATGGTTCACTTATGACTTTATATTACCCGTTCTTTTGTAAATTCCATGTTAAAGAGCGTTTTGGGTAAAATTGTTTCATTTGTCGTCCGTGTTTTTACTTGTAATTATTCATATGATTACTTAGATCATGATTAATTAATTCTAGAATATAAAACATGATTTATATATAATATATATTCATAATATACATATATATAATAGATCGATAAATGGAAAGAAATACATCGTTCATGGAGACAGTAGGTCGTACGTACGCATGAACGTTGTTTTCGTTTCCTCATTGAATTGAATGGAATTAATTGGATGAAATACATACATATATATATATATACATAAATCCAGTATCATTATTATTTCTTGTATTTCATGATTACTTATTATATATACTTTATAATCATTTATGAATGGTTAATCATTGATAATGAATCTCATTGCGTCGTGGAGACGGTATTCCGTACGTACGAACGAGCGATGATATCGTTCCCATGATCATGGAATTTTATTTTATTGTATGTATACTATTACAGAATCAAAAATACTTTACAATAATCATATATAGTAATTCATTTTCACCGTTTTCCCTATCCAAGTAAGGTGGTGGTGGAAAATAGATTACACCACGGCGTGGAGACTGTATTCCGTACGTACGCACGCGCGGTGGCTTTGTTTTTCGTAGTATGTATAGATGGTGAAATAGGGTTGTTTCATACTTATAATAACATATCAGTATATTATTGATACTTATTTTATTACTTCATAATTAAACAACTAAAGAAAAAGAAGTGGAAGAAGAAATAAATTTGAAAGAATCGGTAACGGACATTACCTCTTCTTTGAAGTGCCTCTTTGAGACCTCCTTTTAGGGCACTAAAATTGGTCTTTGAAGAAGAAAAATACCTCTATGATGTTTCTAGGGAAGTGGAGAATAGAATTTGGCAGGGTTTGGCCGAGCATGAAGGCTCAATGTGGTGTGAGGAAGAGAGGGAGGAGGTGCCCTTTTATAAGGGAGGAGAGGGGCACCTTTAGAAAAACTAAAAATATTATTTTATTATAAAGTCATATTCGGTTTTAAGTAGCTCCAAATTGATTTATTTCGAAGATAAGGTGGGGATGGGTCTAAATCCTATCATCCAATATAATTTGGACATGTTTAGGTTTCAATTTTAACCTTATCATTTAGATTTAACTTTAAGCTAAATAATTTTTCTTTTACTGTGTCTTCTTGTTTTCTTACACTATAAGGTTAATAAACATACTATAAAAAGCCAAAAGAACCCCAAGTTGTTTATTATTAATATATATAACCATATATAATTCATTTTGAAGAACATTATATTTTTAAGAATAAAATATCAATTAATTATATAATATTTGTTTTAAAAACTATTTAATGCCAATTTTGACACTATTTGGTAATTGATTTTTTCTTAAAATCATAACAGAATGATTAGTTCGACCAAGTTAACTAAATCAATACTAAAATGTCATATTAACAGATAAAATTATTGTAGTTCATAAAAAGTTTCAAATTACATTTATTTGGGTATTTATAACATTAATTATGTCAATATTTCATTAATAAGATAATTACAGCATCATCTTTGTGTCATAAATAAATTAAATTATATAAGGTCTAAAAATTAAAAATAAAATACCATTATGTAGGAAATATTTTTATCTTTATAATGAATATTCATAGTCAAATTTATCTTATGTATAACCCTATATTAAAAATTATTTACTTATTAAACTTTGATTTTAACTATTTTAACCCTTCTTTAAATAAATGAATAATAAATGTCCTAATCTAATACAACTGGGCCTAAATGGTCATATATTATTCGTAAGGTTATTTTTGGTCGAATTACACAAATCCAATAGAATTTGGACATGTGTTAGGGTAACAATAATATCATTTTTACCCTTAATTACACTATTTACTTGTAACTATGGTATAAAAAAGTAAAAAGTTACTATTCACCAAAAATTTTTTTCATCTCATTGAACCAAATTTTAGTCTTTGAAATTAACCATTCTCTCAGATTTTCAAAATTCCACTCACAGAGGCGGTAAAATTATGTTTTATGAAAAATTCATTTTTTAACTACCACTTAGTGGTTTCACTATTCATCAAAAAATGAAAGTTTCTAGAAAAATACCAAAAATTAGGCCTAAGATATATTTGATATTATGAACTCAAAAATGATGTCTATTTTACCAAATTCAAAACATATCAGTTTCATTAATTAATTTAGAAATTAATTCCCATCGTCAAAACAAATAGTGTATTCTTAAGAGATAACAACTATCAAAAGATTGACACTTGATTATGTTTGGTTTAAATGTCAAATTACATCCAATGACCAACATTTTATTAAATTGTAAAAATATATTCTAAATATACTTTAAACCCATTCAAATTAATAATTTATCACTATAAATTATTTCGATTAAAAAAGTTTTTTTTAATTAAAATTTAGTAATTTGCACTATTCATCAGAATATAAAAGTTATCCGAAAAGAACCAAAATTTCACCCTAAGCTAATTTCAATATTCCAAATTCAAAAATGAAGTCAATTTTGAAATCTAAAATTTATAAAATTTCAAAAAGTGGGTATTACTATTCATAACGGCTAGTTCATAAGAATATTATAATAATATCTCGTTTAGTGAAACTCGGTATTGCGTACTACACATGCTATCGAGAAAGGTCGCGATTGTGTGTAATGCAAGGCAAGTCAAGGATGTGTGTTGTGAAATATCCTTTTGTTGTATCGTAAAACAGAAGACATTAATTAAAAAGAATATTTTTCATAAAATCTCGGGGTGTTACATTCTACCCCCATAAAATGAATTTCGCCCTCAAAATTCGTCGGGGTTATAAATGGTTTAATACTTGAAAGTTTCTTTAATTGAAACCCATATAGTAAAAAGGAATACCAAAACTTGGCTTTTAAAAAATTAAAGTATGAAACGTAACAGTTACCCAAATTAATTAATCACTGGGTTTTCACATAGGAGAACATAGGTGAAAATATGGATATGGAAGAAAAATCTAACCATCAAGTTTTGATGGAGAGTGGTAGAGAACATGGCTTTGAAAAATCCAACAATCACAAAGCCATATATTTTTGATGATCTAGGGTTCCATATGATTCATTGGATATAAAGGACTAGGACAACATTTTTGGTTTTCAAGATCATTTCCCTAAAGTTGAAAATTTTGAATTATAATAAATAATTACTTTATTTTGGTACAATCTCACAATTTTTCGTGCCATGAAAAATTTCCACTTCATATCTTAAATAAATGAAGTTGAATTTGTTATCTGTGAAGTGTTAGTAGATCATGTGATAGAATGACGGGTCATTCCATCTGTCTCAAACAAAAGCTTAGAAAAAGTTATTAAATATACATAAGTCAATCTATAGAGAGATTAATCATATATGGTTCCTAAAATGGACTTATGCTTCATATATCATACTGCTTAATATAATAAAACTATTTTCTACTTAACAGGGAATTCCTGTAGGCTAGTGGTAGGTGATAAAGGCCAGTCGCACTTCGGTTGTGGGTTCGATTCCCACAGCCTTGTCCAACGCGATGGATTGTCGCTCGTCCTGCAGGTTGTCATTTTTCTAAAACTACATTACTATAACATCCCAACAATAATATCAAAAAAAGTTATATCCTTATACAATACTAACTTATGTCCAACATAATCCTTTCCAATCTTTAGGTTTTTCCAAAATACTGTTGTCCAATCTCATATTATAGTGAAAACGAGTAGCAAAGAGATCATATAACAAGCATGTTAATACCATCATTGATCCCCATATATCATGAGATATGTCTTGTTGGTCACATCCCAAACATTCGAAGTCCTTAATCTTGTATTCTCTTGAAAAATGAATACCCATCGAATCTTAGTGAAAACATGAGTGCTGTCAAAAGTTAACTATTTTCACATACCAAAACCTCAAACCATGATATAACTATTTCCTTATATCAGTCATGAGATCATGAATACTATTAAACATTTCATTTTATCCTTATCCCTTCAATATGCGCATATCATCTTTTTTCCAAAAATATCTCAATCACATTCCATGGTTATCAGTACCATAAAATTATTGAAAACCACAATAGACCAATACATAAATATTCTAATATTCCACAATACTATATACAACATTATTTAGGAATCCCATTACATAAACACTTAATCATTCCACCACATCATTGTCATATTCAACATCCCCAATGGTGATCGCATGTGACTTCACTTTGTCCTTTTCTTTAAGTGGTTGCTCATGTCGATCATCACTAACCCTTGGATTAGGTCATTTATTAGCATAATGCCCCATTTCCTTGCACTTGAAGCATTGAAGTGTTGGTGGTGCGTTCTCTGAAATCTTTTCTTTATCATTAGTAACCCTTTTTCCATTAATTTGACACTCAACTGCTCGATGACCTTCTTTTCCACACTTAAAACATTTTCTAGTCCCTTTAAGACAATCTCCACCATGCTTCTTTCCACACTTTGAGCATAAGGAAATATTCATCTTCTTTTCACCATTATTCTGAGATTTCTCCTTGAACTCCATCTTTCGTTTCATGTCAAAACTATGAGATGGATAAGTTACATGAACTTTCATTTCTACCTTGATAGCACAATGCACAATTTCTTCATAGATACTGATGTCTCTTATAGATAATTCCATTCGAATATTTGGTTTTAATCCACTGAAGAATCGATCAACTTTACTTTTATGTTGGATGATAAATCCAGATTCATACCTTGCAAGCCTTGTAAAATTCGCTTTGTATACACCAATAGATTCATTATCCTTTTTCTTTAGTTTAAGAAACTCTTTCCCCATCTATGTTCAAAGAATACGAGGGAAGTACTTATTGAAAAATAATTTCTTGAACTCGTCCCATTCCATGGACTCAATTTCATCTCTTGGCCTCGTATTCTTGATAAGATTACAAAATTGATCAACTTCACCTTCCAAACGATATACTACTAAGATGACTTTATCATGTTCATAACATTGACGAACTGAAAATATCTTTTTAGTGGTACTGATCCATTGTTCAGCAATAAGTGGATCAGAAGACCCACTAAAAGAAGGTGGACGTTGCCTTATGAAGGACTCAATATAATATTGTTCCATTCTTTTCTCATTTGGAAGTCCAAAATGATTCATAGCTTGTGTATGTATAGCAATAATATTTTTCACTCCATCTCCCATAACATTTGTTTGTTTATTAGCACAATCATTGCATTATCCATTGCATTGATCAACACGGTTTTTTCGGGTTCCATTCATCGCCTAAAAGCCAAAAAGAATATTGTGAGAGGCAAAAATCATGCGAGGGAAAACAACATAATAAAGGGGGAGGGCCTTCAATATCTAAAATCTTAGGATTAATTCTATGATCGTTACCATAATTCTAGGACTATAACCTTTACTTGTACTTATCATAGGGACAACCCATGACATACCTTAGAATTACCTCTAGGGATCTCACTAAAGTTCTCGCATCCTAGTTTCCAAAGGTTGACTAAGCCTTTCCTCTGCTACCAACCGTAGAGACCCGAATCTCTATGTACATAGATATTACATTACTTTTCTTGAATACATAATACATAACAAAAACAGACACACAAGGTCTGTAATAGTTTAGTGTCTTTGGAAACTTGGAACGTAATCTTCTAATCGTAGTGAAAGAACTTCAACATCTCCTATAAAGATCTTCCACTTTTTGTTTCCATACCTAAAACCTTTCTTTTAATCCTGGGGGAAAATAAAACATAAAAAGGGTGAGCTCAAATTGTCAGTTAGGGTATGAATGGAAAAAATAAAACATACCATATAAATTTGAACTTAAAAACATGAAAATAATGTTTAAACATCAATATCTTGAGAAACGACATAAAACATGGAAGTACATAAGGCATAGATCATAATGGAACATAAATCATGATAACATAACATGGGAATAAAACATGTAATTGTGGAATCCGTTAAGCACATATAATGATTACCATAGTAGCCAAGGCATTGCTTCCAAGACCATCTTAGTGGACAAAGTCCCTTTCTGAATCGATTTCACTTCTTGTTCCAGTCCTGTAATACTGAACTGGATTAACTTACCATTCCAGCCATTTCTATCTCATGAGATATAAATTTTTACCCAATACATTGGAGGGAGATATAGGTCCCACCCATCTCATAATGAAATCATTCTTACTTGTTCCACAAAATAAACATACATCATTCATAATAACCCAATAAATAAGATGGGTTTCATAAACATCATCCCATCATCAAATAAAGAAATGGTTATCATTTCATAATAAGAAATGTGAAACCATGTAAATCATAGAGACATGATACATGAAACATACACATATGAAATAATGTCACCTTAGATGAAAAATGGTTTTGATAAAACACTTGAAATTAATTCATGAGGAAACTATCCTTTCTTTTTCAAAATCATTTTCTTTTCACAAAATGTAATTAAATTTTAAAAGAAAAGTATTTTGTTGAAAATAGTAATGAAATATTTTGGAGGAAGCTTCATGAAAACAAGACTTTATAAAACTGTAAAAATCCTTTCATGCCGTATACGTTAAAAAAACATTCTTCTCGTACTTTTTTCGAAAAAGTCAAAAAGTACCTTGTAGGGTAAATAAAAGAAAGATTCCTTCCATACCATTGGGTAAAAGTAAAAATGGGTAAGATAGGCTTTAAACATTTCTGAAACCATTTTAAGAAAATATGGACATTGATGATAACAATAACCCCAGTAAATACTTACGAATAAGCAATCTCGGATGAAAATGAGATTTGAAAAATTATCCCTTACCTTAGGTCCGATATGCTTTGTACGTATCTGAACCACCTGTATAATGATTTAAATAATTTAATTGACTTATTAAAGAATCATATTCATTGTTATGATATCATATATGGTTCACATATGACTTTATATTACCCGTTCTTTTGTAAATTCCATGATAAAGAGCGTTTTGGGTAAAATCGTTTCATTTGTCGTCCGTGTTTTGATTTGTAATTATTCATATGATTACATAGATCATGATTACTTAATTCCAGAAAATAAAACATTATTTATATATAATATATATTCAGAATATACATATATATATAATAGATCGATAAATGGAATGAAATACACCGTTCATGGAGATAGTAGGTCGTACGTACGCATGAACGTTGTTTTCGTTCCCTCATTGAATTGAATGGAATTAATTAGATGACATACATATATATATAAATAAATCAAGTATCATTATTATGTCATATATTTCATTATTACTTATCATATATACTTTATAATCATTTATGAATGGTTAATCATTGAGAATGAATCTCATCGCGTCGTGGAGACGGTATTTCGTACGTACGCACGAGCGATGATATTGTTCCCTTGATCGTGGAATTTTATTGGAGTGTATGTATACTCTTATAGAATCAATAATACTTTACAATAATCATATATAGTTATTTATTTGCACCATTATACCCATCCAAGTAAGGTGGTTGTGGAAAATAGATTACACCATGGTGTGGAGACGGTATTTCGTACGTATGCACGCGTGGTGATTTCGTTTTTCGTAGGATGGATAGATGGTGAAATAGGGTTGTTTCATACTTATAATAATATATAAGTATGTGAGTGATACTGATGTTATTACTTCAAAATGAAACAATTAAAGAAGAAGAAGTAGAAGAAAAAATAATGTTGAAATAATCGATAACAGACATTACCTCTTCTTTGAAGCGACTCTTTGAGACATCATGTTAAGGCAATAAAATTGGTCTTTGAAGAGGACCAGGACCTCGAGGATGTTTCTAGGGAAGTGGAGAAGAGAATTTGTCAGGGGTTGGATGATCTTTAAGGCTCCAAGTGGAGTGACGAAGAGAGGGAGGAGGTGCCCTTTTATAAGGGAGGAGAGGGTCACCTTTGGAAAAACTAAAAATATTATTTTATTATAAAGTCATATTCGGTTTTAAATAGCTCCAAATTGATTTATTTCGAAGCTAAGGTGGGTATGGGTCGATATCCTATCATCCAATATAATTTATACAAGTTTATGTTTCTATTTTAACCTTATCATTTAGATTTAAATTTAAGTTAAATAATTTTTCTTTTACCGTGTCTTCTTGTTTTCTTACACTATATGGTTAATAAAATTACTATAACCAGCCAAAAGAACCCCAAGTTGTTTATTATTAATATATATAGCTTTATATATGTCATTTTTCCGAACCTTAGATTTTTAGGAATTAAATAACTAGTAATAATATAATATTTGATTTAACAACAATTTGATGTCAATTTTGACACTATTTGGTAATTGATTTTTTATGGAAATCATACCAGAATGATTAGTTCAAATAATGTTAACTAAATAAATAATAACATGTCATATTAACCTATAAAATTAGTGTAATTCATAAAAACTCTCAAATTACATTTATTTGGGTATTTATAACATCAATTATGTCAATATTTCATTAATAATATAATTACTGCATCATCTTTGTGTCATAAATAAATTAAATTATTTAATGTCTAAAAATTACAAATAAAAAAACCATTATGTAGGAAATATTTTTATATTTCTAATGAATATTAATAGTCTAATTTATCTTATGTATAACCCTATATTAAAAAATATTTACTTATTAAACATTGATTTTAACTATTTTAATCCTTCTTTACATAAATTAATAATAAATGTCATAATCTAATCCATGTAGGCCTAAATGATCATATTTAATTACTAAGGTTGTTTTTGGTCGAATTACACTTATCCAATAGAATTAGGAAATGTGTTAGGGTAATAATAATATCATTTTTTCCCTTAATTACCCTATTAACTTTTAACCGTGGTAAAAAAAGTAAAAAGATACTATTCACCAAAAATTATTTTTATCTCATTGAACCACATATTAGTCCTTGATATTAACCGTGTCTCTCGGATTTTCAAAATTTGACTCACAGAAGCTGTAAAATTATGTTTTATGAGAAATTCATAATAGTGAAACCACTCAGTGGTTTCACTATTCATCAAAAAATGAAAGTTTCTAGAAAAATACCAAAAATTAGGCCCAATATATATTTGATATTATAAACTCAAAAATGATGTCTATTTCACCAAATTAAAAACATATCAGTTGAATTAATTAATTTAGGAATTAATTCCCGTCGTCAAAACAAATAGCGTGTTCTTAAGAGATAATAACTATCAAAAGATTGACACTTGTTTATGTGTAGTTTAAATGTGAAATTACATCCAATGACCAAAATTGTATTAAATTGTAAAAATATATTCTAAATATACTTTAAAACCACTCAAATTAATAATTTATCACTATTAGTTATTTCGGTTAAATAAGATGTTTTTAATTTAAATTTAGTAATTTTCACTATTCATCAGAATATGAAAGTTATCCGAAAAGTACCAAAATTTTACCCTAAGCTAATTTCGATATTTAGAATCCAAAAATGAAGTCCATTTAGAAAGTTAAAATTTATAAAATTTCAAAAAGTGGGTATTACTATTCATAATGGCTAGTTCATAATAATATTATAATAATATCTCGTTTAGTGAATCTCTATATTGCGTACTACACATGCTATCGAGGAAGGTCGCAACTGTGTGTAATGGAAGGCAATTCAAGGATGCATGTTGTGCGAGCTCCTTTTGGTGTAGCGTACAACACAAGACATTAATTAAAAAGAATATTTTTCATAAAATCTCGTGGTGTTACAGATACCCCTTCACTAAAAACCAACTTACTCTTCTAGTTGATGTGAGATATCAAATAAATCATTATAGGAAACTATATCCATAGATTATTGGACAAATAATCAATAGGAAGTCGTAGCTCCCACATAAGGGATCTGAAGATGGAGGATAAATCACAACTATGTCTAAAATAATTAAAGATAAATTATGTACGTCACATATAGTACCTACAATCATCTCATTAGAAGACTATACATATATATCCATAGATCTAAACTATAAAAATATGTGAATATCAGCCCTCTGAGCTTCGAATGGGCCACATAGTGTTGATCATTAGAGTTTGTCGTAGCATCATCCTCACATGAAACACCTTTGATTAGGTCTCACCCTACTGCTATATCAACACTTCCATGCAATATGTTATCTTAAACATACTGGGTAGATCCGTGATCATCATTTCACCACTTCTTTGGAGGTCCACACATTTCTTGACCACAATAAACATCGCATAGAATCGGAATATCATGGGCCAGGTTACCTCACCCATCAGAAGCAACACATTGTACCTATTAGGTAAAAATGAACCATTGTGTGATCCCTATTATGTATAATGAAATTTATTATTCTAATAATACTAATTAATTCTAAAATGGGACACTTTATATTGATTCCCAATAGCCTCTGTAGACAACTTTTGGGCCATGATGTCTTCTTTTGGCTCCATATTCCCGAAGACCCTCTGTAAAAAATGTTCCCTATAACTAAAGGTGACTTTATCCATCTGGTATATGTTGGAATAGATAAGGAAACTATGATAGATTATATATCCATGAGAATAATCTACTCAAAAATTGGTGTCTTGATGTATTCACATCACACCATATATAGATAGTATCACATTCAGTCAGAAAATTATGAGGCATACATGATAATATACATATCACCATATCATAACTCGAGAAGATCCTAGATCCAAATAGTGTGTATGATTGAAGGATAGATATAATTGTAGAATAACTACTAGATGTATATATAAGAGAGATTCACCTCATCATGGGTTATAGGGATGAGACCCCCTATTGCCCTATTACTCGATGATTAAAATTGTTTTCAAGAATGGACATCCAATCAAGTGTGGTTTAAAAATGCCTAAAAATTCAGAACACTACCACAAGACAATCCTCCACAACTAACATATCTTCATTTCGATAAATACTAGGGGTTATATATCCATTTAACTCTAGTAATTTCATAATTGTATGTTCATTGTCATCCTACCCAACCAGATAAATCAACTTCCCAACATGTAGTTGATTATCCTCCTAGACCACAAGTGGTGGATCCATGTTTTTACCATTGGGTGAAAGTGCTAATCACTACGCAAAATGTGTAAACACCTCATGAATTGTTTCCTAAACTAAGGAAACATCACTCAACTGGTCATCATCAGGACCCTATATCAGTATCCTACCAAACTGTCTACATAGAGATATCTTGAATGTTAATTAGATGTACCATAGTATGATGAGGATATCTATGTATAAAACTCAACATGGAAATAAAATTAAAAAGATTCACTACCATATTATCAATTTTCCATTGGTTCCCCTACTACTGGTTCCAAAACATGCTTATTTTACAATAAGGTAGTCCTATTCATGATGCATGAATACATTATCCTATATACCATCATTGGGTTTCATGCCCTAATATCTAAACTAAAAACACTCTGTCATCATTGATTTAAATTCCAAAAACATACATCTCAACATGTCCAAATCTAAACA
Source organism: Viscum album (assembly GCA_963277665.1). Lineage (NCBI taxonomy): Eukaryota > Viridiplantae > Streptophyta > Magnoliopsida > Santalales > Viscaceae > Viscum > Viscum album. Next base: position 178,497,034 of record OY728164.1, read on the forward strand.
CCAACTAGAGGAAAAATTACACCAAAAAATACTATGTCATAACCCAACCCACCAAGACCCTTCCAAGGTCGGCTATAAGCCATGAGTGACACCATATTCTCACCTCAAATATTTCAAGGGCTAGAGACAAGAACCAAAAAGGATATTCATAGAAATATGAGGAAATTTCCTATAAAAACCATACAAACATAGACAACGACCTTTGCATAGTAATACATAAATATAATGAATGATCAAAGCATCTTGACCATATTAAATGTTTGAAAATACCTCTGGGAAATACATCAAAATAAAACAAGAAAAAAGGTATATATGGTAAAAATACATTCCAAACTAGAAATGAGGTCTCAAAAAGACAAATAATAAAAAAAAGGAAACTAAAGAGTTCATGAATCTTTATCAGTATGTGTACCCACTAAACTTGGTCATCACCTCCAATACTACTATACACCTCCATTACTGAGTTTGCTAAATTCAACTCAGATCTTCCTATCATCTTCATAAGACACCACCCATACATGAATAAATAATTTATCGGTGGGTATATACATTACTATTAGGACTCCCCAAAAAAAGAGGGAAGGAATAAAATAGGGCCATTTTCACAAATAGTATGAAAAAAAGGTTGAGGAACCTAAAAGCATATACATTTCAAACAAATCCTAGTTAAGGGAGAGGGATAAAGATAGTGGGATCTACATCCACATAACTACATAAAAATAATGTGATGATATATAGTTATAAAGGAAATAGATCCAATGACAATAACACTATGAAACCTCACCAAAATCCAAGTGTAAGGACAAATCCTCTCTATTACTCTATATAGTCGATGTGACCCTATCTAAAGTGATGGGAACAATGCCAGAAGGAGCTAGATGACGGGGGAGTAAAAATCTATTTATTGAGGAATGAATAACTCTTTAGAATGGGGGAGTACCAACCCAACCTGTATGAAGAGTATATGGGACCCATGCCTAGGTGCAATAGGGGAGTATTAACCCTAGCATCTCTCCGACAAATGTACCAGATCACTATCATAGACCAACCATCGCTAAATGAATAATTATCATCGAAAAACCTAATTTTTTATATCTGATTCAAAAATTTAGTCCACAATCACATACTACATGGATCTATACACAATAAAGGACTCTCAGAGTCCAAAATTCGAGTTCATAATAATTAGATACACAAGATAGTAGATCAAGGGAAAATTACATGATGTTTACATAGGGTTGCATTACATGAGGCCTTTCCCAAATTCATGGGCATTAAATTCCATCGACATTGACTTGGAAGACATGTCTTTTAGTACAATGTGTTTCTATGGTAAAAAATCTAAGTCCACCCATTTTTTTGGTGCGTTCATTTATAAAATGGATTGGGAATCCATTAAGTTCCACACGAAATTCCCCCCTAGGTACATTACATGTTTTCTCTCCCAGATTCCTAGGTTTTTGATCCCAACACACATCACATCTTCATGGGTAGGGCCACATGTTGTGTGGTCCTAGACACATAACGTGTGGAACTTAGATCAAGATGAAAAAAATGTCTCCAATAGATCATGATACACATTTCATGTTTTCCTCTAGGTTACAGGGTATGTAGTCACATTTTTCATATATAGTGATTCCTATCTTCACTCATCACCAGTTGATATATTTCTACCCCCTCCCTCACAATTTTTCTTACAAAAAATGGAATAATTTAAATGGTGAGTCTTTAATTATTTATTTCCATCCTATAGAGGATAGAAGTCAGATATCATATCTCCTGAGTTGTTTCTATCATGTATACTATCACCATTAATTGTCCCAACATCTGAATCCATGACCATCATATCACAAAACCATCTTACCCCATCTAAAAATTTTAAATACTAATATTATTCATGAAAACATCATAAATAAAATCATATTTTCTTAATCCCTATGTTTTTTACGATGAGGATCAAACTACATTCATCATTCAGCTGGTTAATCACTTTGATTTCTCATATTGATCTATATTTCCCTATACTGGATGCCTCTACAAAAGGTACTCTAAGACAGAGGACCACTAGGCCATAGGTACACCTCCCCATACACTAAATGATACCGACTAGTAGATTTTATGTAAAGTGGTTATAGTGGGAAATAATACACATATATTGTGATAAAAATAATTCAATATACATATAATTGGAGAACAAGAAAAATACACAGAGGAAAAAAGTAAGATAAACCCATCAAAAGCATACATAATCTATATAGGAATAATAAACAAGCCCAAATATAATACCATTTTTAGATAAAATTCTATAAAATTTCATATAAGAAATTGATAAGTAGTCAGCATTGTCCATGGATGACTATCAGTACATAGATATATAAGCATTCAAAAAAATAATTGAATCTCTAGCTAATGCCAAATCCTATACGGTCCCTTTCCATCCATTACAGTAAAATGTTCTAAATTATCCTATAATGTCCATCTCCTAGACTCAACCCCTTTAATAGTCATAGAGACAAAAAGTCTACATGCAACCTGAGGGACCCATGTAAGTTGTGATAAAAAATCTCAGTAGGCCTCCACCAACAACTTCCATTCTTATATCAATGACTACACATCTATATGCTAAAAATAAATAAAGGTAAATAACAAAAATTTTATATTTTACAAGACCCACCTTTTCTAAACAACCACCAGTGAGCATGCTACCTACTTCTTGCATCATGATTATAAGTCTGAACACATGGCCCCATTTATATATATGGAATATTGAGTCTATCTTCATATATGTTTATATAGTGTTGAGGATCCCTGGAAAATCTCAAGGAATCCTCTAAATAGTAAAAAAGATGAACCCTTTGGATCCACCTATAATAATATGACAAATTCCTCACAGCCTTAATGAAATACCATATTTTTATATGGTACACCCACCCAATAATGTCAAGGTCATGTGTACCTTCTCTCAATATGTCCCTGCCATCTCAAATCCAAAAATCATGAGGCACATTGATGTTTGTCCTCCAAATAACAATCATCTCCATCTCAAAGCCTCAAATAAAAATGCAGAAAGATATGTATCCTCTTAATATCTCATCTCATGGGCCTCAAGTATCATAGTTTCAATGTCCCCACAACTAATGGTATCATAATTATCAACAGATGGCTCTTCACCATCTATACAGATTTATATGGTTAGCAACCCCAGAAATTTCCAATAATCAACACCACCACAAAAAGAACATTGTCTATGGGGACTCCACCCACATGAAGTGGTCAACACCGCCACATATGAGTCTTAACATTGCGAAAACTACTCCAAAACATTTATTCACACAAACATTGAGTGGAAATCACAAAAAACCTAAGACACGTAATCCAAAATGTTGTTCCCATGTGACCATGTTTCTATATCTCTATGGTGAAAACCACATCAACTCACCCATTCCATGCCCTGATGCCAATGAAATCGTCACCACATTTTGATGACCATGATGCCTCAACCTATGATCAGTATCACCCATTTATACTGGGACACTCCCAACCTTAATAATCACATCACATCAATCCATGTGATGAACATCAGATCATTCCTTAGGCCATGCTCATCACGTTCCCCATAACCAAGCAGTTTAATATAAATAAATAAATTTAATTTAATAACACTTTTTACTTAAACATCCCCTATTAGTGAAAGTCCATTTCCGGACTTTACCACCTTTAGTGTAGTAGGATCATACCCTTAGGAATCTAATATCTTCACGTTAGTAATTTAATGACAATAATTTAATTTACTATGGTCTCACTTGGTTGACTTCAATAGATATATAAAGAACACCCCAACATCCCCAAAAAATTCATGGATAATTCTCGGAACCACCTACCTCGTAATAGTTGTAACTCTCACATCTGATATTGGCATGCAAGTAAAGATGAATCCGAATAAAATTAAATTTTAGAAGAACACCCTAAATCTTGGTTAAACAGGCTCTATTGAATTTAGAAATACATATGGTGAGAAAATGAATAAAATATGAAAACAAATTTAAGATATTACCAAGGAGAATCTATATCCTCCAATTAGTTGATGATTAGAGATCATATTGAAGGATTGGCTCAAATCCTAATCAGGAGAAGGATTAGGATCATCCTCCTCAATACTATAAAATTTGGATGAAGAATGAAGAAAAACATATTAAAGGATGGACAGAAAAATTCTAATTTTTCCCATTTTAAATAACATCATTATTATTCTATATAATATAGTTAATCGTACACTATCCTAGGGTATTCACTATCTATGAACCACACACACATAGTAAAGGTGTATAGTTTCCCAAACCATGTTAAAAATGTAAAATACCCATATATTAAATTCTGAGGAGGTGATCACATGACCTACTCTCCCAAAATCACAGTATTCTAAAATGTGACTAGTGACACTATAGGTATGGTCAATTACTCCTAAAACACTACATGATTTTCCGACCTACGCACCTATATCTGTGCATTCCTAATACTAAGTTTTTAGAAACATTTTCACTTAAAACATACACATAACCCTGAGGGAAATTTCATTCCTTAAAAATCATCTAAAAATCCTTAGGTAAATAAAACTCATGAAATTTGGTTTTGAAGTCTTGATTTTAGTTTTTCCCTCTCACTGAACTGAATATTAAAATATATTGAGGATTTTTGCACCCACTAAAACCACGAGATGTAACTATCTCCCCACCTCAATATAGCTCATACCTGAGATATCAATATTAATATGGAGATGGAACCATATATACTCAAATATATTGAAATAAGTCATCCTACTCAGATTATTAAGTCATAGCTCAACTCCCTTCAAGGTTATCTCTACCATAGGAGTTACCTACCCAGTTTCTTAACTATGAAAATTGAAAGACTCAATAGTACATCATCAATTATAAAATTCAAAAGCCATCCAATGATTCCTGATCATTCTTACACCTCATCAAGTTCTCATGTAATACCTATTCCATATCTGACACTCATCATGTCATAAATCTCATCAAATGCCCAAAAAATACTAGTAACATGCACGACACTCAAAAAATATTGTATCTCTTCAGATTCCCATGTAATCTTGCATTATATAAAAATATGCAATCCCATTAAAAATCAAATTCCTTAGTGCCTCATATATTACACACATCACATTGATTCCAAAATTCATATTTTTATCACATAAATCCTACATCACAGTGGTTCCCATAATATGTATCAGTTCCATAAAATAACATATATATATATATAACGCATCATATCTAATTATAACCTACTATCCATCACCCAATTAGTCAAAAAACCATACAAACACACCTCATGCATCAAAACCGGTCAAATAAAAAATAAAAAGATACCCATTCAATCTCATGGTGTACCTCTAATTATAATTATCTCCCTGACCAACTCTGAACCTAGCACCTCAACTACTTGCACTTGGCCTAATGTATCACTGACCTGAACATGGCCTTTCTATGGATCTATTCAAGAAACCATCTAATGAACTAACGATTCGGTCGCAATATCTCATCCATGACCTCCATTCATGTAAGAATCATATATACCAGCTCCTGGTACTACTCATGGTATGATGTCAGATCCCTAAGTATACCCATGTCTATATCACCCAGCCATCCAAGATGGATTCCAAGAGAACATCTAAAGATTATACATCTTACCAACCACCCAATAATCATTTGGAACCAAAAAAGTGGCTCTGAACATTTTATTTTCTACCTGAAAAGTAAGCATACTACTGAAGAACCACTCCTCAGCGGTCTTCCTAAGTCTCTGGCCTAACTTCCATACTAAGAATTCCTGCTTCCCCACATAATTCTACATGATGCCTCACCCCTTGACATTCCTAACATAGAAGCCCAACTTGAATAATGTTATTCCATTATCTCCAACTATACTATCACCCCCTGGTTCAATACCTCTAAAGATGAGGATAGATTGAAAATTTTGAACAACACCTTGATGGAATGCCACAAGCCATATTCAAAACACCACACTCTAGTGATCTCATTTCCGTTATTTTCAAGTAAAAATTAGTAAAAATCAGGGAAGTTATCTACATTGGACATGACTAAATACTATCCCTACCAGTTATTTAAGAACATGTGGGCTCCGTCATTCCTCAACATCTCTATAAATATGTGCATGAAGAATATGACATCAGAATCCTTCCAGGATAGTCCCCCATGTCTACCTACGTGAAGCCGTACATCCTATTACCAATTTTCTAGTCCTCTAGGAATGTGAATAAAATGATCTAGACATTGACATGATGGTTTCATTAGCTAGATGAAGATATTATAGACTGATTTGGTCTAGTACTCTTCCACTTCTGGTCCTCCATCACCAAAAAACAGTTAAAGGTGTTGCAACTAGAACTCTCAAGTCAGGTACATCAAATATGGATCAGCTCCATAATATCCCATGTAGATCAATTATATATTCCCAACCAGGCTTACTCTATAATACTTTTCCAGCCATGTCATAAAATCAACCATATCCTATGGATTTTCCTCTAATACCTATGTCTGTAAATATGTTGGACCATGTGGCTCGTGGTCATGTTGACCCAATAGGGCCTCATTTGATGCATGATCATGAAGCACCATATCAATACCCTCTTCATGATTATCTTTAATCAATCTAGGTTTAATAATAATGAATAGAAATATAATTTTAAATCATCCATAATAATAATATATATATATATACAATATCACATATAGAGAAATTTGTAATAGTCAAAACAATCTCTCCACCCTTACGCTCCCATAACGCAACACGTCATAAGACATATGACCACAAGGCCACATTCCTATAAATATCAGGGCCATATATCAAATTTCATGTGGCCTCATGGTCCCCTATATACCCTTAGTAGATTTTTGATTCCAAAATAACCCAGCCACATTGCCCATTTCCCACCCACATTGGGGTTAGGTGTAACATCTCATCCATGGTAGTTGACTAAAATTACACCAAAAAGGCTACACATGAAATCATTATTTATATTCTTTGTTGAAAATTTAAATATCTCACCAATATCATCATCTCTACCAAAAATTATTTGGAAGAGGAACATATATCACATGGATATAAATTTCAATACCCATAGATTTCATTTGATCTACATTTCAAGGTTTGGTAGGTAGAATTATTATATGAAAAGTCTAAATAGGGAAATATTGTATAGCTTCCTTTATTGAAACTTTAAAAAATCCAACCCCTTTTAGTGCGATTTAGTTTCCCAATGGAGATAAAAATAAAACATTCATCAGTTACGACTAATTAATTATGATTATTCATAATAAAACCGTCTTTTTCTATACAAGTCCAAGGGGAAAAATCCATATTCTATATATCTATCATAACTAAGTTCAACAATTGAGGTGGAAATAAAATTAGTAATAATAGTTAAAAATAGAACATCAATTTCCAACCGCATGCACTTGGTATGTCCAAAAGTCATGGAGTTGTTGGCACCCACACATGATCTCTATACCTAGTATGGACAATATCCTTGTTTCCAGTATACCATAGACCAAATTGTGATACCAAAAAGAGAAATTAAAAGAGATCTGATACCATTTGTAGTGCCCCAATATGTATTCCACTTTAAACAATTCTATATCAATGTTAATCACTGGGCCATAGGAATGCCTCCGCATTTTCTAAAGGGCGATACCTGTAGAGAGGGTCTAAAGAGGTGATTATGGGGACACAATACCATCAGTTTATGATAACAATAATAGTCTATAAATATAATAACAGATAAATGTATACTTAGGATAAGTTGTAATATTAAACCATTAGAATCATAAAACAAAAATATTATAACAATCAAAACTAAGTCTAATACTATTTGTAGATGATAATATATAATAGTTTATAGAAGAAATAGATATATAGTAAAGTTCACACATGGTTTTCATTTAGTATAATAATATACAATCATGATGAAGAAAAAAATAGTAATGCTAGAGGAACAACTATGCTATGTTTCCATCCATCCCAGGAAAAGATCCCGCATGATCGCTAAGGTTAAGATAATTAGAAAGTTTCATTACATGATAACAGAGATATAAAGTCTGTATATGATCTAGGGGGGTCATGTATACATTTAGAATAAATTTATGTAGGCCACCACCAATGTGTGCCTCTCATAAATCCATGATTTTGAAGGTGTATTCTAAAAATAAATAAATGTCAGAAAACATATTTTATATTTTACCAGATCCACTTGTGTTCAAAAACAAAAAAAATAAATGATTAGACCTGCTTCATCTATTTATAGTATAAGTCTGAAAAAATTCCTTCAAATAAACACATGGAATTGAAAATTGATCTGTATATATTTAATTATAATGGTGAGGAACAATGGAATAATCCCCTGGAATTAGCAAAAGAGTAATCCTTGAGAACCATTTGATTCCAAGTATAATAACATCATTGATAACTCACTCCCTCAATGAATTACTATATGTATATACTGAACACCCAACAAACAAGATCCATGTCCCACAATCCTCTTATCAATAAGTCTGAGTTAGCTTGAAGACCAATTTAACAGGGCATAATGATATTTTTACATCAAATAATAAGCACCATTATCACGAAGCCTAATGTACGAATGGACAATGATGTTAATCATCTCTATATCTTGGTCTAACGACATCAGTTATCATAGTATCCTCATTCTTAAATGGATGGCCACATCACTATCAATCGATGGCCTATCAATTTCCAATTGGCCTTCAACAGTGAGAAGCCCTTAAAATCTACGATGGTAAACACCATCACCTAAGTAAGTTAGTCTTTAGAGAATTCCCCTCACTATGATTCAATAACACCACCTCATTAGAGTCCTAGCTATGTTCACACAACTCCAATGATGTATCGTCCAACAAATGGTGAATGGAAATCACTTTAGAACCGAATACACACCACATAGGTGCCACGTGACCCTAAGAACATGTACCTATATCACAATGGTCACCACCAAATCAAGTCACTCAGGCCACACCCTTATCCTGATGACCTCACCGCCATAATCCAATGACGATTTCACCACATCATTTGATCATTATTTCCCATGTTTCATGGGCCTCACCCAACCTAACAAATTACATTTCCTTAGTAAATGTGATCGATATCACCTCAATCCTTATGAAATCCACGCCACCTTCCATAGAATGAAAAAATTCAATATAAACAATTTAATTATGTTAATAAAATCACCTGAACTAAACATCCTTGGTTTTTCAAATCCCCATACACATCCTGGCCACTTTTGTTGTACCAGGATCATAATTTTTGGAATTTCATATCAACAAATAAAAAATATAAAGATAATCCATTAATTAAATATGATCTTTCTCAGTCACTCAAATTGAAAATATATAGAGAACCACTGAAACACCTAAAAAATTATAGTGAAATAATGGAACCACCCAACTCATAATAGTATGTTCTCTGTCATCAGATATAAAATTTAAACTGTATCTATATCATAGGAAAACATAAGTTTAGAAAAATGAAAAAATAGGGTAAACGAACCTACACAAAATTTTCATTCTGTATACATTAAAAAATGATTATATAAAATGGATGATTTAAGATCATCATGAGATGAATCTGTAGCCATCAGTTAATTGATGAAAAGTGATTTCACAAAGGGATTGAATGAAAACCTAAGAGAGAGAAGAATTTTTTGAATCCCCTTATATAGAGTGGATATTAGAGAAATATAGAGGAAAAATATATCAATTGATGGTGTGAAATAATAATTTTCCCCATTTCAAAAATCCACTTTGCACGGATAACCATTTTCGAACCATACGATGATCACTATCCATGTACCAGACAACCATGGTCATGGAACACAAATTTCATAACACTATGAAAAATGTGTGAAATTCCTTTATTAAAAATTATAGAGGTTATCACACCCCCATAAACCCACTCCTAATTGGGTTTTTCAACCCTTCTTAGATACTCCTGAGGGCCGCACAATTACTCATATGAGGCTACACAGTTTCTTTAACTATGTGTCTGAATATGTTCATTCGTAAAAATGATTTTTTGGGCCCCAACACACTCAAAACTCACCTAAAACCTAGAGGAACAATCCATGTATTAAAAAAATCAACTAAAAACATCACCTTGGGACAATAAAACTCCCCAAATTTGATTCAGATGTAAATAACTCATGTTTTCCCTATCACCAAAAACAAAATTCAAAAACACTGAGGATTTTTTGACCCACTCAAAATCTCGGATGTCACATGTTCCATGCCCTCAAGATTAACAATTACAACAAATATATCATCGTATGGATCTCCAGTCTCTTAGGTCTATGCCGCCAACCCTATATATTTTACATAATGGAGTATTTTTTTTAGGGTGATTATGTTTTACACCATTAAGTAAATTTAATAAATAAATAATTTAATGCACTTAACACACCCACCATCATACAAATTTCATGGAACATCCAAAACGAACCAAAATTATGTCATTCATAGGGTAAACCCGCTGATTTGGAAACAATTGTGGTCATAGATTTACCATCGAAGGTCATTAAAGATAAGAATACCATTTATTTCATAAATATGTCTGGGAAGAAATGAATATATAATAATATTTTAAATATATTAACTATATAGACCTTTTACACCAAAAAATAACATGAACTATGATGAAAAAGCTAAAAATATGTATATATAAAAAATTTCAATGCATAAATGTACAAAAAATAGAGTAATTTCATAAAGACATAGCCAATTTCTCTAAAGATATTTTTTGAAATGTATGCAATTAGTGGTATTGTCTATAAGGAAGCTGGAATTGTTTTTAATTATGAAATTTTACAATAAAAAATTAATAGATATAAAATTATATATTATCAACTTTATCATGTATTAAGGAACCCATCTCACATTAATATTTTTCTAGGAGCTTGATATTATTATCATAAACACTCATATCAATGAGTTGTACCCAAAGTCAATGTAATTCATAACGAGTATCCACATTAATTCATTTTTTTATATTATAAAATAATTGAATAGTAACTGCTTAAATTGTTAATTGTAGATGAGAAAAATGGTAGTTTTTCCATTCCGTTTAAATAGGAATGATAGGAATTGTTTTCTTACCATAGTTAATAATTTAATTTAAACACTAGAATAAATAAGTGAATAAATTGGAAAATATGTATACCATATAAGTCTTAATGGGGAGTTTATATACAAAATCACTATATTTTATAATGATGTTGATGAGTCCTTCCATGCGGACATATTTATAATGATGAATTATATAATAATTTTTCAACTTTAGTTTAGAAAATGGTAAATCAATCTATTATAATTAACTTCATAGATAAACTATATATGTAATTAAGACAATTTTAGAATAAAAATTCCTTGAATTCATAGCACATTGATTCCAGGTGAAGAAGAGTCATAGGGGAGAGTACATCAACAGATAAGTGTTGGGAATGAAAGACCAACTTACTAAATAAAGGGTACCATAGTGACACGAATCTATCATAGAGAGAGTTGGAAAGGATAAATAAACTTTCCATATATTCCCATAGCTTACCAGCTGACAATTGTATAATCAACCATAGGATGAATTCTTTAATCACTAAGGTAATATAGAAGGGATCATAAAAAAATATTTTAGGTGGATTAATAATTATAGAAAAAAGTTCAATTTGAATCAAAGGAAATATAAATAGTTTCTTGGATACATAATCTATTTCAATAAATGAGGCAACATGATTTGGGAATGAATAAAATTGAAAAAGTTAAACATAATAGCACCAAAAAATGATTCCTTCAAAAAACTATATCAATTTCAGTATAAGAAATTGTTTAAAACCCCATTATGAGGATATACATAAACCAATAACATCACAAGAAGATACATTTAATAAAAATAGAAAATAAATTTTACAATTTTTATAATTTCAAAATATAAAAACCCAAAAATAAATCGATTTAAATTCAAACGTCATTCATAAAAAAATATAATTTGTTGGAATTCAATAAAAAAATATGGAATATAAATGAGTGAGGTATATCCTAACTATTTTCTTACAATACTATAATATATGATCCCAAAAGTATATTTCCTTAGCTAATTAAGAAAAATAATGAACAAACAGTACAACTCAATTTTCAGGAGTTGATTAAAATTTTTCACATAAAAGTCCCATTACATTAAGACTTAGTTTATATCACCTAATTTTTATAATTAATAGAAAATTAATTTCAAAAAATAGAACCCTTGAGGAGTTCCCTCTATAATTCAAGAAATAATAGTGAAATCTTGTTTTCTAGAATAAAAAACAACCCAATTTTATAGACCCTTGTATATTTCTAATCCCACACACATTTTGGAAGAGTGAAAAGGTAAATTTTCTCTATGAAAATAGATCAGACCGAATAAAAATACCATATTAACTATTTTAAAGCTGATATTGTGACACATTCTTCCCCCATAGTATTCATATGGATATTGGACTACCCCATCACACACCTCAGTGGAAGAGTTGATTAATTTAATACTAGAGTAGGAATATTATTTTACCAATTGAAATCATTATATTAGACATGTAATAAAATAAATAATTTCCAAAAATTTTTATGAGTCTTTTTATAGGAACATGAGTTGTGGTGATAAATATTTCTAATGGATTTTATTTTTAATCTTTTCTGAGAAAATTATTGTGTTTAATGTCTTTAAGAGAACTAATGCTCCTTAATAAGCTATAAAATATTTGAATATGATATTTTAGACATTGAATAAGACAATTATTAAGAAGAAGAGTAATTAGTTAGTATTATTGACTATATTAATAAAAGAAATACTCAGACTGAAACTTTTTGGAGAATATGTTCATTTATGTAGAATAACTCATTTGATACTTATGGGGGTGAATTTTTGGATCACCTTTAATCTTTTTATAAATAAAACAACTGAAATTATATTTTAAAATAAGAAGTGTGAAGTTATCCAATATGTATAGTAGTGAAGGAAAACCTTTAATTAGCTCCCATCCATTTTCATGAAACATATCGAAGACCATGGGACACCTAGACTAAAGAGACACCCTTCCTATAAAAAAATCACCAAAATTAGATATCAAATCCATACAATATCTCCTTAAATATTTATTTCAAGGGAAAAGTCCCACCTTTCCAATTATCATATCTACAGAGTTAGAGAAAATTCCAAAAGAAAAACCATTGAACATGGTTTATAGGTATAAAACTACCAGTGGTTGGACCATTGGTAATATCAATGAGAATATGTCAACATTTTATAAGAACATGACCCAATGAAAATATATAAAATTTCATGTGTTAATGTACAAAGAAGAATCAAACCTAACATGAAGTAATCCATGATATAATAATATAAATAACAACATGATGCTAGTATTATTTATCCCTTTTATAACAAACCTTGGGTATTTACTATCTATGTATCTTTCAAGAATGATGTTGCCACTACTTTTCTCAAATGAGAAATATGATAAAAACCTAGTTATATGGGATACCATATAGTGGGGTTGTGTTTATTTTATAAAGCATAATTATTCCGAAATAAATTGATGCTTTTCTATTCAAAATCACTGACTAAATGATTGAGGGAATTTTTGGGAATGTGTTTATATATATATATATATGAATTATTATTCTTGTGACATCTAAATTACCATAGCATTATATGATCTTGATAAAACTATATTCAAATACCCCATTGGGGTGTTTTATTAGTTGAAAATTCCAATTGGTTTGTGTGGTTCCCTACACATGTTGTAAATATGTATGTTTTTTAATTTTATAGAAATATTAAAGGCTTATTGAAATAATCATTGATGAATTTGTTATAAATGGTAATATATTTGAATGTGTTTAAGAAAATTATGAATCATATTTACAAATATGTTAGGATACTAATTTGGTTTTTAAATTAGCAACAAATGAAAAATCAAGGTCACCAGGCTAATAATTTTTGGGTATATTTTATTAAATGGGGGATAGATAATGATAAAATATAAATGATTCAAAAAATTTTCCCTTATAAAAAAATAAATTTTATTAGAAATTTTTTGTATCATGATGATTTTTAAATGTGATGAATTAATAATTTTTTTAGATAACAATTCCCCTAATCCATTTCTTTTGGAAGGACACCCATTGTTTTTTATGATAAGTGTTTGAATTTTTTCACCCTTTTCAAACTAAAAATATCTTCATTTCCAATAATCACTCCCATATTATTGAAATATCACTTTGAGTGTGTGATGATAGTGATCTAATTTTATGTATTTTTTTGTTAGATGAAAAACAATTTGATTCATATGTTGTATTATTCATATTGACTTATATATGATCCCCAAAGGAATATGTAAAATCTAAGAAGGAATTTTTTGCAGTGTTATTTTGCCTTGAAATATAAATAATATACATGGTTGGATCTAAATTCTTAGTTTTAACTATCCATTATCAATAAAAGTAAATGATTTCAAGGGAAGATTCAAATAAAATTCAGTTGGGAAGGATCATTTTATTTAAATAATTTTTTTATGAATAAATATATACAGAAATCTAAAAAAATTAGCATCTAGATAGCTTTCTTGGATTCAAAATAACCAAAATGTTGACCCATGAGAAAAAAAATCTTGTTTCCTATATGAAATAATTCTAAATAATTAAATAAAGCAATTTTATTAGTATTTAAACATTGTAAAATTTCCCATAGTTACAGTCATGATCAAGTATCCTACACATAATAAGATAATGAAATTATTTTTACAAGTTATGTTATACTTTTTTATGAACCCTTTTTGTTTAAATGGTGGGTTGATGAAATATATAGTAGGTGTGTTCATAAGAAAGATATCATTTCTATTTTAGAAAATTTAAACTATTCACCATTTGGATGGAACCATGGGGGATAAATAATAGATAAAATGTCTTTAGACCGTCTTCGTTGGGCCTGCGCATTTTGAGTATTCTAGAATCTTTCATAGTGGGATGTAGTAAGTGTAAAAGAGTTGGGAATGTTGGATGGAAGAGTAACAACTTCAAAAATGTATTTTATATGTTGAAATATTTTATTTGTGTTGGATTGATTTCATGTGACCATTAACATCATCTCATGGTAATCAATATAAACTAGTGAGTTTGGACTACGTTTCCAAATGGGATGAGGCTATGAATCTTCTAAATAAATATGCATGTAGTGTAGTGAATTTCATTAAAATGAATTTTATTAAAAGAGATTTGTTCCCAAGGTATTTTTCACTGAATATGAAAACCATTTTAGGAACATCTTCTTCAAGGACATGGTGGAATGATAATGGTTTTTATACAATACTAGGATAAACAACATCCCATAGTCATGTTGTTAATATGAAATAAATAATAGGGAGTTAAACATAATTCTGAAAATATATATATAGTTCAATAAACTACGGGTATTTAATGTTTAATGATGAATTTTGGGGCTATATGACTACATTGAAAATTGTAATATAAATTTATCCTTTATGGTTGTTGATTTTTAAATCATTTAATTTCAATTTGAATCTTTACAAAATTTCAATTTGGTAATGATGGATTGAAACAGTGACAAGATGTATGTGAATGGACTAATCTTTATAGACAATAGTGATTCAGAGGTGATTTGATGGAATTCCTATTAAAATGATAATATATAAACAATGTAAACTAATAAATTTGATGACTAAATATCCCAAATTAATTAGTTCACTTTAATTATATACCCCATATTTTTCATGGAAATGAGAAAAATAAATGTCAAGAACTATTAAGTATCCTTAGAGTGTTGGTAGATAAATATTTGGATCTAGTAGAGTAATAAAATTGGTATATCTTAGTTAATTAGAAATGAATAAGAATTAATTTCATTGGAATCCAAAGGGATTGGATTAATTATATGTACAAGAGAATTGGGTATTTATTAAATTGAAAAAAATAATTAAAATTTAGTGCTTCATGGGAGTCAACCCATGACAATTGTTATTTATTTTCAGGAATTTTTTTAAAGAATAATATATTATTGTGATATACTTTTTTCCCTTATTTTCAATTCTGATTTAATTATGGTCCTCGATGGTGCTTTTAAATATAACCATGAACAAAATATAGTGAAAATTTCTAAATGGTTCAAGGTTAAAATGTGATACATGATGCATACACTTTAATCACACTTCCATCAAACCAAACATGTGGTTCTTTTATATTTTTATTTAGTATATGGAATATAATGCTTATTTTTTTTTAAATTATTGGAACTGAATGGTAACTAATGAGTGGGACTTTACTTAAGGTAAAATTGGAATGTGTTATTCTATGTTATTTAAATCCTAATTAGGGGAGTTATATTTAAATCCTATACTATTTGTTTTCTCATTACCATTCATACCTCTTCATAAAATTTTGTGTGGTGGAATATGATGTAAATTTTTTTTAAATACATAGATTTATTTACTAAAAAGTCTGAGTTTATGATTATAGTTTCTTATCCTGTCTTAAATAAGGTTATTGAAAATTATTTTAAATTATGTATGAATTCATGTTTCATCACCCTGAAAATTTTTTATACTAATTGAAAAAATAAAATTTATTTGAAGATATTTTATAGAGTAACTACAACACATTCTATTTTTTTGAGCTTTTGTGAAAGTCTAATTTTTCCATTTTCAAAGCTTAATAATGTACAAAAAATTAATATACATTATAAAAATATTTGAATGTGTTGAATGTTTACAATTTAATGCTTATTTTAACAACATATAATGATTTTTAGCATCATATAATTAAAATACTAGCTGAGAAACAAATATGTTATATTTTCTCCCATCCTGAAATCCAACATTGAAGACAATGTGGTTTTTATGTGTGGGGGATGGATTTTAAATTTTACAAAAAATTACTTCTTGGGAATACATCAAAGGACACAAATTATTCTTATTAAATGGATATTTTCAAGATATAAATTGATTTTTCACCAGATAAAACCATTTATAAGATATAGAGACTATTTTTATTATTTGAGTGATTTTTCATTTTTTTAAATATATATTCAATCATGGAACATTTTTCCCTCTTCCTATATAAAAACATTATATTTGGTGAAATTACAGGTGTCTATTTTACAAAAATATCTGAATATCATGCTTTTGATTAATGTTATACTAATTTGATGTGAATGAAAATTCTCTATGAAATTAAAATCCAAACCAATGTTAAGATTTTTATTATCTATATAATTATATATTTTATATTGTTTAGTTATTAATTTTTTAATTTATTATGCCCACCTATTATGTTGGATATTTCCATATATTCTAAATAAAATTATTTTTTTGGGTTCTCTTAATGGTAAATATAACTTTTGAAATTTTATAAGATGAAAATTTATCTGTGTTTAATTAATTTGGGAAATTTTAATTTCAATAATTTTGTAATATGGGGAATTTAATCTGCACTGATACAATTTATCTTTAATTTTTTTTAATGAAATTTAATACATTAGAGGGTCCATGAAGAAAAATAATTTGGAAATACATTTATTGTGGAATTCAAATTATTCACTTTTGAGAATAATTTTCCTAAATTTAATTAGAATAATTGTCTATTTGAGGAAAATGAGCTTTAGGTACTAGGTAATTCCATGTGTGATTATTGGAATTATTAATTTTGATTTATTTTTTATATTATTTAATGATATTTTTTTTAAAATCGGCCTTTTTTGGGGATTTAATGATTAATATGAATTTTGTGTCAAAAATATAATTCCTGAAATACTTTAATAAAAATCCACATTTTTTAAAATTAATCATCAATTTCTACCCTTATATATATTTTCTATTAGAAAAAATAATTTAACCTATTAATATTAAAATTTTAAATTATATTAATGTCATTGAGAAACCTATGGTTGTGTGATTATATTTCTCAATGTATCATGATAATATTTTGGATATTAAGTTATAGAGTGATGTTTTTGTCCATGTAATTTAATTGATTTGTTAGAGCATTTTGTGTGTTTTGTTTTATATATCTAGAATTTCACGTTTCATAAGGAAAATGTATTCATAGAGTATATGTTTATTTTATAAGAATGTAATAATAATAATTTAAATTTTTGAAGTGTATTATTTTGTTATTTTAGAATATGGAGTATTCTACTTTGTTTTTAGAAATTCCTATGACTTTTATTTAAAGGGTTGTATGAAATTTTTATACGGTGTCTCATGTTTAAAATTCAAAGTGGTATTTCTAAATTATATTAATATTGATCGTATGATAATATTTGATATATATTGTTTTGTGGATCTTTTAATAAGATAATTTTCTAGTTGCATCCGTAAAGGAATTACAATAGTGCATGTAGGATAAATTTGAACTCACAACCCCATAATATAATTTCTATCTGGTCCCACATAAGATTAATGTAAAGAAGATCCCATCTATATTTTAGGGGAAAATCCATAAAATAATTTTTTTTACCTCCCACGAAGATAAAACATCATAAGATAATTTGTACAGCACACACATAAGAAGATTTTGTAATTATCATGTAAATAAATATTTTAAGAAAAGAAGAGATACTCCTTAATTTTTTTTGGTTGTTTACATTGAATAAGAGAACAAATATATACATGATTATACATGATGATTATATCTCAAGTGATGATGTAAATATTTATAAAACATCATTATCTTTCATGAAGTGAATTTCAAAATCAATCGAATCTCAACAGTCATGGGATCAACTATTTAAGACTAATAAAAATCGAATCATGCCCAAAAATAGGAAATCTCCTTGTGTAGTTAAATAATTTTACAGTCATAGGGGAAGATGATTGAGATCTAGTGTGAAATTTAAACTATGTGATTTTTTATCTAAATTTTTATCATAAAATAACTAAGAGAATAAGGAGGGGTTATCAATATTCAGGAACCGTGGAAGCCTATATAAATATGTAGCCTATGATCATATAGTGAAGGAATGGAGATCATTGAATATAAACTGATTATCCTAAAATCAAATTCCATTAATATTTTTTCACTACTTTCTTTTATTTATTGAGATCATATTGAAGAACATTTGAAGATGGTTGCGATCCTATTCCCCTTAAACATTTAATTTGTGGAGATATGATAGAAAGAATTCATAAAGATTCTAATTTTATCAAAATGATGTTTAGATGGTATTTCAATATCAATAACCTACTAAAATTCCTCTAAGAAACATTTACAAATATTTTATGAATTAGAATGATGTGGAATCTTCCTAATATCAAGCTGAGTGAAATTCAATTGATTCTTTAGTTAGTCTCACGATTGATGATTGAAACTAGTATGAAAGAACAATATAAATAATTTCAAAATCCTGTGTCATGTTAAAAATATATATGGAATTTATATGAGTATGTAAAATTATTCTAGTTTAATATATATAGATTAATTTTTTACAATGGATATAAATATGTTCACTTATTTTTAATTTATGAGCTAAAACAATAGTGGGCCCAAGAGAAATTTATGGCTAATATTGAAATTAATTGAAGATATGTGGTTAATAGAGCAATTATCACGTCAGAATACTTTTTAATGTCTACTATTTTTTTATAAAAACATGATAATTAATATTGATATTTGTGTCCTGAAAACAATAATTTTCTAAAAGAATAGGGAAGCCATGCTATATTATAATTTCTAAAATTTTCTCCATTTGAGATGGAACCTTGAAATAATTTTTGGTTTATTTTATTAAATATTATCACTAATGTTCATGGTAAGAGTGACATTTATAGAGGGGGATAATCTAAATTTAGAATGAGTCTGATGATCCATATTATACATGACTCATAGAGAAGATATATTAGATATGAGATATTTTTTATTAGGTGTGGAGTTGAAGTCATAATGTGATTTCATTCAAAAGGGTGATTGATATTACATTCATGGATGATCGAGAGGACTAATATATTTATTCTAGAAAATATATTGGAATTATTGGAACCACCATGAAGATTTTGGATACATTTTAGATGGGAAAGGAAATTCGTGATATATAATCCACTTTAACTGATCATCCACTTTCACTATATAATTATATGAACTCATTGTGTATTATAAGATCACGAACATGGTTCTCCGTTACATCCACGATGGGGGAAATAAAACTATATTTGTTGATTTATTTAATTCATTCCTTTATTCTAAATGTGGGAATTATATTCATTACATGTATTATAAAACCAGTGCCATAAGAAATTCATGAAACAATACCCATTTATCATATTTTTATTATATTAATATTTTTAATAATTATTTTAACAAATCATAATATAAGAGTACTCAAAACACGGAATCTCACACCATGATCAAATAAAAATTTATCATGGTGGGTATAACTTCACTATTTTTATAATTGACTATATTTGTTGTCTAGAAAGCCAAAAAAATATAGAAATTGAGGTCCAACCCTCTCTATAGTTATGTTTTCTCCTCTATATAATTGGTTCTTAAGTCATATATAAATTCAAAATGATGGAATATCCATTTTAAATGAATAAAATTGAAATTGAAATTAACCCACATAATTATAGTTACTCAAAATATTATTTTCTCTTTCGTTCATATTAATTTTGTATATTTTTCATCATTGTTCCACCACAACATTAACAAATTTCCACTACCATTCGCAAAACTTTTTAAAATTTTATATTTTGTGATTTTATTTTTTTATGTTTCTTATTTTATTTGACAACATTTCTTATATTTTTTATTGATTCTCAATGTTGTACTAGTTCTATGTAAAAAAAGAATCAATTTCTTTGTTCCTGATGATTTTCATTAAAATCTTATGAAAATATTTATTAAGAGTCATGGATTTGTTAATATAATTATTAATTAATTATGAATTACAAAACAATTATTATCAAATATATTAAGTATTTTAATTTCACATTTTCATATTTTAGAATAAATATATTTCATTTAAATATTTCAATAAGACTAATAAAAAAAATGTTCACCCAATTACATGAAAGAAATATACTTATTTTCTCAATAAACTATTTAAAGTAATTACATATAATTGGAATCATTCTCATTGGTTTTACTAAAATAATTTTTTTATATTATCAACAACACTAAAAATAATTTTCTAAAATTACCCTGTTGAATTATCTTACTTTTTCCTAAACAGGTAAACAAATAGATTCAAATAATATACACATATATTTTTCTATTAAATAATTATTGAAATACAATCATGAAAAAATATTACATAAAAAATAAATTTAATACAACATTTATAAAAAAACATAGTAGATGAAATAAACTCCAAATAATTTGAACTATTTATTCTAATATTTTTTAATAAAAAATACTATTTCATATTCAATCTATATCTAATTAAACATTAATTAAAAAAAATACCATTTTGAAATTATTGAAAGGGATAAATATTTTATTTTTTTTAAATATTGAAACTATATCCAAACTACGTTAACTTTTAATTTATTACTTTATATCCATTAATTTAATCTGTATAAAAATTAACACTCTAAAATTTTCATTTTAATAAACTCAATAAATTTAAAATCCACCTTTCTATATGAACCTACACAAAATATTAATAATAAATATAATATGTTTTTATAAATCAAGAATATATTTATATAATAAATATATTCATCTTTAAAATAAATCACTCCAATGATTAAAAATTATTCAATAATTTATTAACCAATGATATTTTAAAGTATTTATACAATAAATATTTTGAAATAATTTATAAAAATTTAGATTTTATATCTAAAATAATGTATTAAATAAGACTTTTTTTATGGATAGGGTAATTCGAATTTGAAAATGTGGTGAAATAACATTTATTACATAGAGAGACTAGTAAATATATAAATTGATTTTAATTGTGAAGATTAGGTTGTGTGGAAAGAGGAGTCATAGTGAGGTATTGTTTATAGCATGTTGGGACAGTTGATTTTGGAAGTACATAGTTGTTTGTCCATGTAAAGGGGACATTCATGTGAAATATGATTATTTACTATTCTATGATAGTTAATCGTATAATGATGGAAGTAAATTTATTTTCATTCTTAGAGAAAATATATTTGTTAATAAAAAGATTTTTGGAACCCCATATAAGGATTATTTTTAGAGGTAATTGGAGAGTCGATCAAGTGAAGAGGGGAAAGAAAGTGGGGTTTGTAAAATGGGGGATTGGGGGAACCAAGCCATTTAGAGGAATCATGTTATTTCATTTCAATATTCATTTATGGACATGGAAATATAATTCCATGGTAAACATAAAAAATTTAAATATTCTCATATACAATGGTCTATTTCAATGGTCATGATTCTCCATGTTATTAAGGAACCATATTAATAAAGGCCAAGTGGATTGTGGAAATATGGGAATTATTATAGGATTATTTTTTAGTTGTGTTGTCTAAAGTCTTCACTAGATTCGATCTTTCACTAATTTCATTACAAATATTTTGATTCATATGGTGATTACTCCTTAGAGAATATCATATCGAGAAAAACACAAAATCATTATGTTTTTCTTATTAATTCTTAGAAATGATATAAATTGGGGTAACATTAAGTATCTTATTCATATCATCATGGGTTGTAATTAAATATCCTATATTTTACTTGTATTTAATTTTAATCTCATAAATAACTTATTATTTCAATTCATCATGGGTTTTTACTCAATTAATATGTCTCATATTTTGGTTATTTTAATTCTCAATAAATCCATTTTCCAATTTCCTTAAGAACCCCAATAACATTATCATTAATCAAAACTATTCGGTTTTTTCCACATCACATATTTCTTCCACATCACTAATACCTTATTTATGTTCACTTAATATATTTTTTTTGACATATTATATTTAGAAAAAAAAGTCATTGGCCATTCAAACAAAATTTATTGTTTCATTCTTTTACACTCATCCACACAATATGTGGCCACAAGTTTTGAAAAAAAAAATTATGAGTCATTTTTGTGTTTGAAATTCCATTTCAATTGATAGAATATTCTTTATTGAGAATAATATCCAGATGTTTTATCAATCATAATTTAATTCTTATTGATAATAATCTATTTTTTTAGGTTTACCATATAAAATGTTTTCATTTTTTCCATAATTGTGACTGTTGAAGGTGACTTTAGATTTTTATTTAGCTATGAATCATTTCAAAACATATGAGAATAATGTTATAAATTACAAAATATTCATAGTGATGTATTGTTCTTCATATCCATCCTCATGGGATATATTCACATCATTTTATATTATACATATTGAAGATTTATAACTATATCCATATCATATTTTCCTTTTATCTATAATGTATGCTCTTATTCTTTCAGTTTAGAGATCTTTGCATAAAATTTAAACATGGGGATTATAATAAATATATTCACCATAATAGAATATTAAAGAATTTGATTTCACTTTTAATTAATGAAGATAATTTTCTCTAATTAAAAAAAAAAATCATCAACCATTTCATGTTCTTGCATCCATATATCATAAACATTATATTGAAATCTCTATAACTATGAATCATTCACTTGATTGTCTCAATCATGGATATCATTATGTGTCAACTATATTACATTAGATATTTTTAACCCCAAGAATCTTTTCAAATCATTCACCATGCGGGACAAAATTAACATGTTTCACATTATCCCATCATCTTATATATTCTTATTTTCATGTCATTTATAATGAGTTAAAAAATTTATATGATTTATACCATTATTGATGATTTCATAAACATTAAAAACATATTATAGAGAATACTAAACTACTATCTCCCTCTCCTTATTTCAAAATACATGGAATCCAAATAAATTGAAATAGAAAATTACTTTTTTAATGTAATTAAGAGACACCATTTAAATTTTTTATCAATGATTTAATCAAGTGAAATAACTAATATCCACTATAAAATGGTAGATAGAGTTGTTTTAGGAATCCTAGGATTCTAAAAAATATATTTATGAGAGAGATAAAGATTTTCTAATGTGTTAGAAGGGGAACAATATGTTTTTGAAAAAAAAAGATTATAAAAAATGATGTCAAAATTCTAGTTACTAAATTTTTATATCGATGGACATGATGAAACGATTATAGAAATAATTGAAAGAACACACACAACAAAAGGGTGAATAAAAGGTGAACTGAATCTTTTATTCAAGTGTTAATCATTGATGTGATGTGGTTTTTACTGCATAACCGACAATAATATTTTTATTATCAATAATAACAAGAAAATTATTAGGGATATACCCCAGAAAACCTAAAAAAATAATGAATGAGAAGTTCCAATAAGTCAATAAATCATTTATTTATATTTTTATATGTTCTTTTTATGTTTTTATTTTTCATAAACCAATTTTATTATAATAAAATATCCTTCATTCTCTTATTCGAGTGAATAGTTGACTGACTGAATTTTCATTATCAAAATTAGTTAGACATTGATCCAATAATGACCCCATTTAATTTATATAACATACTTGTATAATGGAGTGACATATTTAGTCATGTTGTAATGATAAGATAAAAAAGATGTAAAACATCGATCATAATGATCCATAGAAAATATTATAGTGTGACAAACTCAATTGTACTGTAAAAACCAAATTTATATATATTTACTTATATCTATAGAGGACATGTTACAACATGACCCGGTGTATTGTGACAGAATATATAGAAACCAAAATTTCTATACTGATTTAATTATATTAATTTTTATTAAACAAACCATAAAAACATTGATCTAGAAGTCAATTGAATTTGAAATATTAAAGGCTTAGGAATAACAAAATTAAAGAATAACTAAGTCTTATTTATCCAAAATCCATCATATGATCTCATATTGCATTTATCTTATAATAACACATAAGATATTTTATGGAATACAAAAAGGAGATGGGTGATTTTTAAACCCTAATAAGGGAAAATTATGTGTAAGAAGGATATATATAAGAAAAAATACATAACAAGATAACATAAAAAATAATATTATCACTGAAACATTGAATAAAAAATATGATATCATAACATCATGGAATCAATGGAATGTTATAAAAACCTAAAAAATAAAATATAAGAGATTTTCAGGGCTTGCTGCTGAGAAATTAGAACATACACTCCTAGGATAACTCCCACACAAACAAACATGATAACTCATTAGATGTAAATATTAAAAAGTAAATTTCAGTGATATATTGGTTTACCTTTCAAATATAGAAATTTTTATGTTCCCTTCAGGTTATATAAACAAATAATGTTTTCAATAAGTTGATCATGGGGAATGAGAATGTGATTCATATAATCATTCAGTTCATGAGGATGTAAAGGTATGTGCCTTTAAACAATGTAAACCTATAGGAAGTGAATGTGAATTTAAAATGATTAAATCCTATATAAATCATGTAAAATTATATTATATAAATTCTCTTAGAAAAAAATGGTTTTTTATTAACATTTATAAAGGTGAATTGGAAAATCAAATAAAAAATTTCAGATCATAAATGATATAAAAAATAGATAATGTTATGTGAATAAAAAGTTATAATTAAAGTATATTATTGATGAAACAAAATTTTGATACCAATGGAATAGTTTTAAAACATACTAATTTTAAAATTTGAATGCCTACTTCAAAATAAGATAATAAATTAAAAAAGATGAAGAATACTATCATTTTCCTTAAATATATATTAATATGAATATAGGGGAGATTCCACAATTGATTAAGGTATTTAAAAAGTATTAAATTAAAATCTAATAGAGTTTGGGATATGTGAATATTATTTTGTGTTGATGATATTGGATTTAAATGTGGTCATTTATATTAAAGTTAAGATAATATTTTTTTCTTAATATAGGGCATACAAATCTTGGTAGTGGATAATAAAAAACTATTTAATTGCCTAATGTTTTTATTAATTTTTTTTTAATTTTTGGAATTGTGATTGAAATTTACTCATATGATAATGGACGTAAAAATTTCAATATTACATTTCAGATGTGAAATTAAATATTCCACCAAATCATTTTTAGAAACCTTAAATTAGGTTTCAGACTCTGTAAAGTGTTTCATAGGTTTGGAAAATGAATTTATTTAATTAATATAAATTATATTAATAAAAACTTATTTGGGAATGGATTTTTATAAAATAATTATTTCATTTTTGTTTCATATTTATCAAGCCACGAAACAAACATAAAACAAAAAAATATTGATTACATTCCGATTAAAATTAATGTATATTAGAAAATTACCTAAATTTTAACCTAACCTATTTTTGATGATTGGTTATAAAATATAATGTTAATTTTATGAAAATGATATACTAAATATGAGAAATAATTATTTTAAATTACAATAACAAAGTTTATAAAAATACCACCATCAAAGGGAAACAGATAATTTATTCATTTTAAGTAATTTCATGTTTTATAATATCATATATGTTGATTCAAAAAAAAGTATATGTAAATATATTAATAAACTTATATCATAATAATAATCATTTTGAATTCCCATTTAAATTGAAATTTTAATATAATATTGGGTGACATTTCTATTCAAACAGTCATATAATGGTCACACTATAATGGTAAGGTAATAGTTTGATCCTTACTAGAAAATTTCCATATACACCCTATATATACTCTTCCATTCTCAAACATTTCCATCTATTACTTCATTTACATAGGAATTTAAATTCTCCTAATAATATCTACAACACTCACAACAATTCACATTTGTTTTTACAATATTTGGGGTAGAAGTGTTCTTAATTGGATAATTCATGCCTATGTGGTTTTCCTCAGTGGATTCACAGTTATTTTTTATTTGTCTCTTGGTAATATTATTTTATATTATATAATCAAAATTCATAATGTGTAATGTAAATTGACACGTATGCATTTTTTATTCAATGGTAAAACATTATAAAACTATCACTTTGAAATTTGAACTATTTTAAAAATAAGAGGAACCTTTAGGTAATTATATTCTATCTACTAAATTTGTTTTATTGTATATTGTATAATGAAATATGGAATATAATATTTTAAAAGTATAATTTCATATATAAAATTTTGGGTCATTAAATACTTCTCCATTATGAAATTTCACTCTTGAAATTACATTTTAGTCACTCTAGTGAAATCAAAATAGGGTATTTTTGATTCAATGCTAGTTTATGATGCCAATTTTCCACTTTTTATTTTTTATTCCACCATTGGACTTTGTCTAGTTTATTTTTTCAGTTGAATAATACATTGCCTCTATGTTCCATGAACTTCAATGAATTCTCTCCATGATAATAATCATTCCCCAACCATACCACCTATATATTATATTCACATGAATGATCTGGTATATACTTCGTAAAAAATGATATGTGGTCCATGAAATCTAATTGAGAAAAGTCTGGTTGATGTTATAGTCAATAAGACACAATACTGATATGGTCAATAACATAAATGGATCCAATATACTCACGAAATATGTCTCCATTCATCCTAAATCTCATAACTATCTTCCAGGGACATATGATGTGGAACACTTTATCTCTAAATTAAAACATCAAATCAAATTATTTATTATTAAGAAATTTCATAAATAGATAATTGAAATCATATATTTTTTATAATTTTCATAACCTTATTGATCATTTCTACCATGAGTTAAGGTGCCAATAGATTTTTCCCTCCAACGTCATCTGATAATTATTAATTTATATGATTCTTCACATAAAGGGATTCATATTGTTAAATATTAATGATTAAGTTAAATATATTATTATAAGAGTACTTAATCAAATGAATATGTTGATCCCAACAATATTTTTATGTCAATCATGCATGCTCTCAATATATCCTTTAATGTCAATATTTTTTTCTAATTGTCCATAACTACATGGTTCAATGGTCGAACCGATATTAAATTTAGTGTACAAAGTGGACTATATATTTTTTATGAATTTTAATATATATCTTATATCTCAATAAGATATAATAAATTGGGTTGCCCCATATTTACTTAACACATATCTAAGGTATATTCATAAATTTTGATCGAGTTAGAAGACTTTCAAGATGGAAATGATATGAGCATCCTTTATAAAAAACATTATTAGTACCCATGTGGTATTGTTCCCTTTGGTTTCTCGAGACGACTCATAAAAAAATATATGGTTATTTTCACCTATTTCCTAGAAGGTATGGGTAAAGTTTTCAACAACCACTTTGGGAGTTCCCCATACTTCTTTAATTTTATTCAAAACAAGATCATTGACGTTTATTCTAAAAGATATTTCTTCATATTGTCACACCAATAGTGTTCCTAAATATCTGTATAAACATTCAGACTCTGATGGTGTATAATGACTATTGAAATTTGAGAATAAATTAAAGAATACTTAATTATCTCAATGTTTTATGGTACACATAGTAATGTCCGAAATCTCATAAATCACTTTTCATCAATATAGATCATTCAAAATTTCCACTTATTTGTTATAAACACCTTCTACTATTTTTTCACATCGTTCATTACGGATTCCTTAGTGTTATTTAGAATGGTTGGTTGATAAATCATTTGAGTAATATAGTATTTGTTTTCTACTGTATATGATTCCAATATAAATTTAGTTCATTTCTAAAAATATTGGTTCCTTCTCAATAATCATCATTAATCATATTTCATGATCTTATTTAATTATATAATCAACCACATTATCCACCTTCTAAATATGTTTTTTATTAATATATAATTGATTAGACAATAAAAATACATATTTTAATTACCTTTTAATGGTATTAAATGTTCTTTTTTGATCTTATGGGCCTGAGTTAGTGAATTTTAATTTTGAACATCCATTCTTATCATATTTGCACTTCATGCCTAATGTATACCAATTTAGGCCCATTGATTCAACTGATTTTAAGGATTTTAATTATTAATATTTTAATTTGATATTTTTTTAACTGTATCTGCACTTAAATATGAACATTTTTCATTTAGGGATCAATGGATGATTCATTAAGGATGATGGAGATATTTGGTGATGTAAGGAATGAATTATAGAGAATGAAGATTGGACACCATCCCACTGATGAGAATGTGGGACCCAAAATACAAACCCAATGAAGCCCAAAAATCGTGGGATGATAGAGAACATATATAGGAACAAATAATTTTTCACAAGCCAGTTCCAATTCGGCTTACATTGTGGCTATTTAAGAGGACCATATTAAAGATAAAATTATGGACCAGATTCTGCGGCCCAGAAAAACAGCCCAACATTTTACACATATCTCATTAACCATAAACTATTTTGGGATGAAATGTTGCAGACAGTTATTTTTGTCATTTATGGCCCACTTCAATTCAGCCATCTAGAAGGTCTTATAGGTGTATCTGTTCGGTGGAAGCAAGGTGGCTGCCACCTAGGGTCAAGGGTGGAAAAGTCTCCTCTCTCTTACTTTCCACCACCCTAGGCCTACCATACTCAAGTGGGATCTTTTGTACCATTGGGATCTCAACCGAAGCCTCTAGAAATGTCTATTTATGGTATTGGTGGTGGATGATTTGATCATTTTTTAGCTTTCTTTCATTGTAATGTTAGGCAGCGATTTTGTTGTCTCAAATTTGTCATCCACATGTAAGTTGTTTTAATTTATCCTTATTTCTTTATAAATGTTCATATTATCTTATTATTATATTTTTCTCCATATCACTTTCATACCATTGGTTCATGGTGTAAATTTATTCACACCAAACCATTGGAAATGTTTCTCACAATGGTGGAGTGATCATTTTCTTTTTATTGTTTTATTTTCTACTTCAATTCATCCCCCATGAGTTTTCATCCCACTTCCATTGAAACCATAGAATCAATGAAGGGATATCCCACTTATTGGATGATCTAAGGGAGTATAAAGGTGTTGGATTAGATGTTATTTATCAAACCATTAATGCCTAATCACTTCTTTAATTGAGATTTTTATTTGATTATTTTTAAACTTTATCGTCGTTGTTGAATTTAAGGCCACACACTTCAAGTTCTAATATGAACCTTTACCTTGAAGTGCTCAAAACATTGATCTTTCAAGTGTATAGGTGAGTATTATTAATTTGTTTAGGAATTAAACCAGTAAGTGATGATTTTTTTTTGATCTTCTTAAATGAACTCTTCTCAAATATAAGAAATTTAAGTCATTAAAAAAGTAATTCATCCGATCCCCCCAAGCAATAACCTAGGATAAACTAATTATAATAATTTAAATTAATGTAAATCTATTATCAATACCTTAAAAAAATCTAAAATCAGCCCAATTTTGCCACTTTATAGACAAAAACAATCCATAGAATGTATGTGTCTGCAGGATACTTCTTAAGTCTCTGAGGATTCGAAAACCCTAGTAAAACTACAATGACCGTTCTACCTTCATCTCTTGGGTAAATTTGAGCATGAATCATTGTTTAGAACCATTTCTTGGGACCCAAGTAAGTCATCTAAATAGCCATTCTATTCTCACCCATTTTTCTTTTCTCATCCAAATTCTCTTATCTTGTCATTTTCTCATTTTTTTCTTTTGGCGCATGTCCTCTTACACTCATGATCAATCAAAACATCTAGTTAGGGTGGATAGTCCTGGGGTTGGGGAGTCAAGTTCACCAAGGGAACCCTTTAAATTATATCCTAATCTTCTTAATACTCTAGAGTCAAAAATTGATCCTATTTAAATGACAGGTCTTCAAAGAAACCAACTCATAAACCCGGGTGGGAACCAAAATGGAAACCTAAATGAGGCATCCCCAAAATTGGGGAATATGGTCGATCAAACCATGAATGACTAACTCACACTTTTCGGGACCAATGTCCCATCATGCATTAGACACAACTCCCTAATAGATACCAACTACATCTTTAAACCCCATGTCCTAAACCACCTTCCCACATTCCATGGAATGGAGTCTGATATGCCCAACCTTCACAATAAGGAGTTCAATGACATTGTAGATACCATGTGTCACCATAATCAACTATAATCAGCTAAGATAAGGCTATTTCCTTTTTCATTATGGGATTGAGAAAAAAAATTGGTTAACAATTTGATACCATTATCCATAAACTCTTGGGAACAATTACAAATA
Organism: Viscum album; assembly: GCA_963277665.1. Lineage (NCBI taxonomy): Eukaryota > Viridiplantae > Streptophyta > Magnoliopsida > Santalales > Viscaceae > Viscum > Viscum album. Next base: position 178,528,377 of record OY728164.1, read on the forward strand.
TAATTCTACACAAAATACTTTCCCCACCACAAAACAATTGAACTTAAAAAGATAATCCAATACTTTTTTTAAAAAGAGGTAGAGTCATTCTATGGAACACGGGATAGGTTCAAGGACACTAAAAATATTTTTCCACACCATGGTTTTTCTATTCCAAAAAATTGAGAATTTATTATGAAGGGTAGGGTTCGGGAACAAACAATTCAATAACATGATGTGTAATGGAACCTTTAAAAACAAAGCCCCAAATGATGCTTATGAGTATCTAGAATTCCTTTCGGAACAAAACCAAGTATAGGGAAATTCACCTTATTCTGAAAAGAAACAATGAACTACTAGAATTCATACACTTAGAGAGGAGGAAAGCCTTAGGGCTAAACTCGTAGCACTCTCTAGGAAGGTTGAAGATATATACCTTAGGAAAGTCCATGAATCCCAAATAGTAGACCTTGTTTGCACAATTTGTGACAATAATGCCCATATGACAGACAACTGCACAACTATTCCATCCACCAAGGATGTTCTTTTAGGAGGAACCCTAGAAGAATTAGATACTTTGAACTTTGAAAAGCCTCAACACTAAATCAACTTCAACGCAAGGTATAATGACCACCCAAACTTCCATTGGAAAGATAACCAAAAACCTAGCCAACAACAGGGACAAAATCCTTATCCCCATCAGATCTACCAAACCCATAACCAGTTCCAAACCCAACATATCCTATACCAATGGCCACCGGTCCATTTTCAACAAACCATTCCACCACCAAAATATCCCCTAGGATAAACCAATCTTCTAAATAACCAACCCAAACTATTCCACTAAGCCTACTAGAACAACTGTGCTAACAAATGGAATGGATGAACATAGAATTATCTTCTCATAAACAAGAACTTCAAACCATCAAAGCTAGAAAGGAACCCATGCCTAGTCTTCCCTTAAATAAGAACTTCAAACCATCAAAACCAAAAGGGTAACAATTCCTACTCATGTAGTACCATCATCAAATTCAAGGGGAGAGCCATGTTGTACTCAAACAACTCACGAACAACTAAAGGCTATGACTATTTTAAGAAGTGGGAAATCAATTGAGAAATCCGAACAAATAAGTCAATAACTATGTGAATCTTCAAACTCTGTTGAAAATTAAAATGAACCAAAAGATCAAACTGAGGAAATTTATAACAATGTGAAAGAAACAACTCTTCAACAAACAACCCCACAACCTGCACAATTTCCTCAACGCATATGGGGGAAATCCAAGCCTGAATTGAGTGAAACATTGTGGGAAATATTCTCAAAAGTCAAGTTGAACATTCCCCTTCATGATGCCATCCAAACCATACCTGCCTACTCAATGTACCTTAAGAACTTGTGAATTTTTAAAATAAATTTTTCCCATAAAAACTAGGTCCTTTTGGCTAATAATGTGAGTATCACCATTCAAGGGAACACTCCTCCTAAGTTGAAAGACCTAGGTTTCCCTTACATCAATGTTGATCTAGGAGAGAGAAAATTTTTCAAGGACTTGTGTGACCTAGGTTCTAGTGTCAATCTCATCCCATATGTTGTGTACTACCAGTTAGGCCTAGAAGAGCTCTATCCCACATCTGTCACACTTCAACGTGATGATCATAACATTATGGTTCCAATGTGGATTTTAAAGGACATTCTGGTAAAGGATGAAAAACTCATCTACCCAGCTGACTTCATTGTTCTTGACAACAATCCAAACATGGTAAATAAGGAACGAACCACAATCATCCTTGGTCATCCTTTCCTTTCAACAATCAACTCTGTTATACGAGTCCGAAATGGGAAGATTACTATCACCATTGAAAACATGAGTCTAGACTTGAACATCTATAATTGAATATCACAAATAGGGTATGTTGAGGACATTCATGAAGTAAACATGATATAAAGCATTGATAATGAATCAATAGAACATCAAGGAATATTTGATGGATGTTTAAGTCATGATGAGATTGATTTCCATTGTTCCCATGAAGGTTGTCTATCTTCTTAGATTGAATCATTTTCAAATTACTATTATGATGATGTCTTATGTCCAAATATTAGTGAAACCTTTCAAGAAACCACATTCATGGAGACCAATCCAAATTCCTTCACTAAATCTGAACAAACCAATCTTATAACATAAACTTCTATATGTGGGGAATCAATATTATCTGAAACTTTAAAAAAATTGATATTGATACAATGTCCCAATATTATCTTGAAATTATGAACCAACCTGATATTCAATTGAAGGAACTTCCCACTACACTCAAGTATTCCTTCCTATGGGACAATCAAACACATCCTATTTTCATTTCTTCTTTTCTTGTATCCAATCATGAGAGGATGCTTCTAGATGTCCTTAGGAAACATAAGAAATCTATTGGTTGGACCCTGTCTGATATTCCAGGTATTATCCCACATATCAGGACTCATAAGATTGTTCTATAATCTAATTCAAATCCATGTCGTCAACGTCAATGACAACTCAATCCTAATATCATGGAGGTAGTAAGGAAGGAACTTCTGAAATTCTTAAAAGCTGGTATTATATATCCCATAGCTAAGAGTGATTGGGTCAGCCCAATCCAAGTGGTTCCCAAGAAGGAAGGAATCACAGTGATATCCAATAAGGATGGAGATATTCTTATAACCAGGGTGAGTAGTGGTCGGAGAGTCTGCATCGACCATTGGATGCTAAAATTGTTTACATAGAAGGACCATTTCCCCATACCATTTATTAACCAAGTCCTTGAGAGAGTGGCAGGTCATGCCTTCTAATATTTCATATATGGGTACTCAAGATATAATCAAATTGAGGTCTCTCTATAGGATCAAGGGAAGACTATATTCACATGTCCATTCAGAACCTTTTCTTTCAAATGCATGCTTTTCGAGTTATGAAATTCCCCTAGAACCTTCCAGCGGTGCATGATGGGAATATTCTCAGACATGGTAGGGGATTTTCTTGCAGTATTCATGGATTACTTCTCTGTGTTTGGGGATACATTTGAGGGATTTCTGAGGAATGTCGAGAGAATCTTTTCAAGATGTGAAGAAAATAATATGGTCCTAAACTGGGAAAAATGCCATTTCTTGGGTAAAGAGGGACGAGTTCTAGGTCATCTAGTCTTAGGTAGGAGGATGAAAGTTGATAAAGCCAAGGTTGACATTATTTTCACCTCCATCACCCAAAACTATCAATGAAGTGAGGTTTTTCTTAGGACATGCTGGTTTCTATAGATGATTCATCAAGGAATTTAGTGCAATCTCCCGTCCCCTTTTTGCTCTCTTAATAAAGGATGCTCCATTTTTTTGGACAGAAAATTGTGCGGGTTCATTATAAAGCCTCAAATCCTCTCTCACCTCTCCTCCCATTATGAAATATCCATGTTGTAACCTTCCTTTTGAACTTCTGTGTGATTCCAGTGACTTTTCTGTAGGAGCTGTGTTAGGAAAACATTGTGATGAAACTTTTTATGTCATTGCTTATGAAAGAAAATCCTTAAATGATTCCAAAATCAATTATACCACCACTGAAAAGGTGTTACATGATATTGTTTTTTGACGTAGTGAAGTTTATGTCCTAAATCATAGGATCCCCCATCACTATGTTCACTAACCATTTTTCACTAAAATACCTCTTCAAAAAACTAGATTATAAGGCTAGAATGGTTAGGTGGGTCCTTCTCTTACAAGAATTTGACCTCACAATCAAAGATAAAAAGGGTGTTAAAAATGTTTTAGTTGATCACCCCTCTAGAATGGAATTCAATTCCAACTAAAATAACCTTTCTGTGCCTGATTCATTTCTTGATGAACACCTATACGCCATGAGTGACTGCCCTTGGTATGCTAACATAGCCAACTTCATAGTTATAGGAGTAATTCTAATATTCTTTGGGACTCATGCTCGATGGAAATTCCTTTATTATGTTAGACACTATGTTTTTGATGATACATACCTCTATAAGTTCTTCCATGACCATGTCTATATGAGGTGTGTCCCAGAATCTGAACAGGAGCCCATACATAAATTCTGACATAGTGAGGCATGTGGAGGTCTCTTTTCTTCTATGAAAACATCTGCTAAGGTTCTTCAGTGTGGTCTCCTCTGGCCCACCCTCTCAAGGGACTCATACACATTTATCAATGTTTTTCTATGTGTCAACAAGTAGGGTCAATCACGAAAATGAATCAAATGCCACTCACTCCCATCATAGCGATGGAAATATTTGACTAATGGGGAATCGATTTCATGGGTCCTTTACAATACTATATGGATACCTTTATATCCTCTTAGATATTTATTATATCTCAAAATGGGTTTAATTCATTACCACCAAGTCTAATGACCATCATGTTGTGATCCGATTTCTGAAAGAGCACATAATTTATCGATTTTGAATTCTTAGGGCTATAATTAGTGAACGAGGAACCCATTTCTACAACCGTCCATTCTCTTCACTCATGTCTAAGTATGGGATTTCTCATAAATTTTCCACCTCGTACCATCCTCAAACCAACGGTCAAGATGTGTTAGCAAATATGGAGATTAAAAATATTCTTGAAAAACTGTCAATCCTTCTAGGAAATATTGGTCCAAGAAACTCCTGGATGCGCTTTGGGCATATCATAAAGTATACAGAATCATCCTAGTAATGTCACCATATTGGTTGTTTTATGGAAAATATTCCATTTAACTATTGAAATTGAACATAGAGGCTTTTGGGAAATTAATAAAATGGATTATGACCTCTCATTGGCTGGAAGAAAAATGAAATTAAATCTCAATTAACTGTAGGAGCTAAGGATAAAAGCTTATAAAATTTCAAAGATCAATAAATCTGGAGTTCAAGCCTACCAATCAAGGAATATCAAAGTAAAAAATTTTGAACCGAGAAAATTTGTGCCCTTTTATAGTTCAAAACATCATTTACACCCGGGAAAGTTAAGGTCTAGATGGTTCGGTCCTTTCATAGTGTATCATGTGTACCCCCTTGAGGCAGTAGAGATTCAAGATCCCACAAGTGGTTAAATTTTAAAGGTCAATGGTCAATAGTTAAAACCATTAATTCAATCATTTAATAAACAGAAAATAGAGGTTGAGTTGACTGATCCAACCTATGAATAAAGAAAAAATTGATAGATTTAAGATCAATGTCCAGCTAACGACGTTAAACAATGCCCTGCATGGGAGGCAACATGTGCTTATCATGTTTCCAATCTTTTTGGAATCCTATTTATTTTCCGAATAGGAATAATTAATCATTTTGATATTTAAAAAAAAATATACTGTTGACATCTTCTTATATTATGAGTATGGATGGGTATGAAAGGGGAGCACCATATTCATCTGTGTCACATGGTGTGATCCTTGAGTAATACCTTACCATGAAATTTAAAAAGAATACTATGCATCAATAGTTTATTTTATTTTATGAGTTTTTTGGTTAAAAATAAAATAAAAAATATAAATAAAAATATAATAATAATAATAATAAAAAGGGCATGTCATAAGTTGTTGGTCAAACCCCATCACAACCGGCGAATCCACGTGGAATCGATCCCAGGACTGAAGAGAGACAGGGGCACATGCTTACCACTGGCCTATGGCTTTTTCGGCTTCATTATTCAATAATATATACATATATACTTATATTTTACTTTCTTTATTATATAAATATATATATATATATATATATGTTGTTTTTTTGTTCATTTTTTTCTTTTTTCATTTTTACTAGGGAACTTTGAAAGTTACATGGATATCAAAGGACTAAATTGGAACAGCAGGAACTTTAACTTCAACCACTAGGTGACTTCATTCCATGCTCCTCATATTTCTATTTCCTTTTTCAAATTCCCTTATCTTCCTCTAATCCTTCTAAATTTTCATTTCATCAAACACTGGGGACAGTGTCATTTTAAGTTGGGGTGGGAGATGAAATAAAAAAAATCTTTTCTGTAAACAAATGATTTATTTGAAAAAAATGTATATAAATAGAAATTTAAATTCCATTAACTTTATACATGGTCATACAAATTTCACACTTTGAAACTGAATATCAAATAATTTAGCTTGCCTCAATTTTGATTTTAATCCTTGTATAATTTCATGAGCATAGATTTCAAAAAGTCTGGCTATCCAATGTGATATTTCATTGTTTATATATTCATCCAAATAAAAAAGGAATCCCAATGCACGTCCTTGGATAGTGGGGTATTATTTTGAGTTCAAGGGGTCCCTCAAATAAATAGCATATGTTTGGAAATCATTTTAGTTTTAATATGAGTATTAAATACAAAAAAACAATAAATTTGCGGGTAGAGCAATGAAATGACCTAATGTGTGGCTTTCGGCACTTGGGGATCGTGATTCCATAGATGTCTGGCCCAGAGTTAGTAATTTTATCTCTATTTTTGGTAATTTTATTTTTTTGATTGAGTTAACTTAAAATGATACCCAAGTATGTGGGCTTCACATAGTGCCCTAAGGTCTTTGATCCATGAAGTAATCGACAAAGTATTTCTATAGGGGTTGAATCTTTTGAGCCCAATTTCTATTACCATGGAAAAATTGAAAAAACAAAAAAAAAATAACACAATATTTTTTTGAATACTCATCTTAATATTTAATTGTAATTCCACCAAGAACTTCCGTCATTTCCCCCTTGAATAAAGATGAAATCCCTTTCTATTGTGATACACAAAACATCCTTATACTTAATTGATATTGGATGAAATATGGAAATGAATTTTATCAATGGAATGGGCTTGGGATTAGGATATGCTTATGAAACAATCTTGTATTGAAATATTTTTATGGGTATCATTATTGTTTGGTATAAGTGTTTTTTGTGACCATTGTGTATTAAAATGTTTTTGGAAAAGGGATTCGAATTTCATATTGTTGAGATATATTTTTCTTGGGACTAAATAATATCATGTTGGGGTGTGATTAGCCAATAAAATTTCATATTTTAATTAAATTTTATTTGTATTAAAATTTAATTTTTTATCTTATGGGCCTGAGTTAGTGGATTTTAATTTTGAACATCCATTCTTATCATATGTGCACTTCATCCCTAATGTACACCAATTTAGGCCCATTGATTCATCTGATTTTAAGGATTGTAATTATAAATTATTTTCATATGATATTTTTTTAACTATATCTAAACATAAATATGAACATTTTTTATTCAGGGATCAATGGAGGATTCATAATGTTTGATAGAGATATTTGTTAATGAAAGGAAAGAATTCCCTAGAAGGCAAATTGGACAACGACCCATTGATGAGAATGTAAGACCGACAATACAAACCCAATGAATCCCATAATTAGTGGGACGATAGAGGACATATAGAGGAACAAATAATTCTAAAGGATCTAGTGGAAATTTGGACTCCATTGGGGTTATTTAGGCGGCCCAATTTGAAGAAAAAAATTCTTGGTCAGATTCTCTGGCCCAGAAAAACAGCCCACCATTTTTCACATATCTCGTTATCTATAAACTATTTTGGGCCTAAATCTCAGATAATATTAGGGAACATCTAGAAATTAATTTTCTCTATTCTATTTACCACTCCAATTCTACCATATAGAAGGTCTTCTAGGTGCATCTGTTTGGTGGAAGCAAGATGACTGCCACCTTGGGTCAAGGGTGGAAAAGTCTCCTCTCCAATACTTCCCACCACCATAAGCCTAGTATACTCAAGTGAGATTTTTTACGGTTTGGAGGACGACCCAAGCCTCTAGAAATTCCAATTTAATTCATTGGTGGTGGAGGATTTGATCATATTTTTAGGTTTCATTCATTGTAATGTTATGCGTGATTTTGTTGTCTCAAATATTTCTTCCACATGTAATCTGTTTTAATTTGTCCTTGATTCTTAATAAAAGTTCTTATAATATTATTATGATGTTCTTATCCATATAACTTTGATACCATTGGTTAATGGTGTGAATTTATTCACACTAAAACTTGTGAAATTATTCACACAATGGTGGATTGATCAGTTTCTTTTTTATTGTTTTATTTACTTCTTCAATTCCTCCCTCATGAGTCTAGTTCCTGCTTCCATTGAAACCATAGCATCAATGGAGGGATAACCAACTTATGGTTTGATCCAAGGGAGTATAAAGGGGATGGATTGGATGTTATTTATCACCCCATTGAAGTCTAATAACTTCTTTAATTGAGATTTTTATTTGATGATTTTTAAACTCCATCACCCTTGTTGAATTTTAGGCCACACACTTGAAGGGATAATATGATCCTTTACCTTGAATTACTCAATACATTGATCCTTAAAGTGTATAGGTGATTAGTGTTAAAGGTAGTAATTATTAAACTAGTAGGTGATGATGTTGTTTTATATTCTTAAATGATCCCATCCCAAATATAAGAAATTGAAATCATTAAAAAAGAAATTCATCCAATCCACCACTAGTGATAACCTTGGATCATCTCATCATCTTAATTTGAATTAACTTAAATCTGTTAGTGATACCTTAAACCCATCTAAAATGAACCCAATTCAGCCACTTTATAGCCAAAAACAATCCATAAGATGTACATGTTTGTAGGTTACATCTTAGGTATCTAAGGATTCGTCAACCCAAGATAAACTTGAAAGACCATTCTACCTTCATCTTTTGGGTAAAATTGAGCATGAATCAATAATAATACAAAATTAAATATAACCATATTCATTGGTGTATGATGAGATCCTTTTATGTTAATATGTACCTGAGTCCATCATGATCTATATATTTGTCACACTTATCTCTATAGATATTATTCCACCAAATCATCAAGTCAATGATTACTATATCTAACTCCATATCATGTTTTTGATAATAAATGTTATGTATATTAAATTTCAATGTGGAAATGTATATCAATCATTCAATTTACATAAGTACACAATATAATACATTCTTTGAGCCGTCACTACAGATCATAGATCGTTCCCCATAGAAGGGTAATATAATTATAGGGTTTGTGATTAGCTTATTCTTTAACTCCATGAAGCAATATTCACATTCATTAGTCCGAAAATATCACAACCATCATAGTTATCTTAGTTTTTGGATTTGGAAATCATTAAAATATTCTCACAAATTACCACTAACACCTAGCTAAATCATATAAAATAAAAATATTTGGTACATATTTTGGTTTGTTCCATTCCTCAATCACCTCTTTATTTTTTAATAATCCACATATATTTCCACACGTGTGATTACATGGCCCAGAATTATACTTTTTTGTAGATGAAATTCACACTTCCTAAACATGGAATATAGTTTACCCTTTCCCAGTATCATTAACACAACACTAAAATAACAATCATGATACTACTCCCTTCTGGAGTATATCAGGATATCATTAATAATGGATACAATAAATGTTTCCCAGAAATATGTAGAGAATATATTCATCATGATCATGATTATTTATATTTCATTAGTGATTCTAAAGGGATTAAATATAAACAAAATTGTATATATATATTGTTAAAATTTCATTATTGGGTATATCTTTTTTTATAACCTTTATATGACTATAAGAAAATAAATGGTTCACATTATTGAAGTATAAAGATCCATATAGTTGACTGAAAAAGTTATAAATACATAGATGGGGATTCTTTTTATTTATTGATATCTTATTGAGTCCATGATAATCAATTCATTGATGCATCGAACCATCTATTATGTTGATGAGAAGGAAACTTTGAACCCCAAGGTGAAGACCGTGGGTACATGTTACCCTTGTCTGGGTTCTCTTTTAATTATTTATTATATATTAATGTAAAATGGTTTTTTTCTATAGTGAGTAATGGATATAAACATATATCTATTTTAAAGTTCAATATATAATTTAAAATCATTGTTAAGAGACATAATAACAAATTATTTAGAAAATATACAGACATATTTCTATACATTGGGAATGCTTTAAAGAGTAATCATATCATTTGTCTCAGTAATTTTATCTAGATATACTTATTTAAATTGAAAAATTTCCATTCATAAGAATAAGTTTCCAAAGGGGATTTATACTCATCCTTGAAAGTGTACCGAATTTGAGAATTTTTTGGTATGTGATCATAGATTTCCTTATTCTGATGATTGAGGGTTTCTATGTATAAGGACAACGAATCCATTCGATGTATATCATTAAAATATATTAAAACAATATTATATTTTTTTGGGGTAGATTCACCTGAAAAATATTTCTTGGGAAAATTTATATGCTTCTGATATAATAATTTTCCCATTTTCCATTTTAATTAATTAATCAACCTTATATTTTTGAGGCGATCAAAGAATTGTTCTAATAAAATTTCACAATAAGAAATAATGTCATGAAAAATATTCAAATAATAGATATACACACTTTAATGAATAAAAATCATGATTGTCACATCTTAACTATTCGGATCCAGTTTAGCAGTAGTGAACCACTAGACATCCCCCTAGGGTTTTAGAGGTGGTTTTCATCAGTTTTCAATTCTATCCCTTAACATAATGTAGTGGTTACATTGTGTCTATATTAATTATAACTGATACATTATACAATGTTCTAAGGATTGATTAGATACTTCCTTTATAGTAAAACATTAGTGTGAATTTTTAACTAATTCTACCAATCATTAACTTGATTCCCTTCCCTTCAACACTTGAAAAAATACTTTTCCCCTTGCGAAAACATCTAAGATGATTCTTCACACACGTATGGAATATGGAAAGGTGGTTTTTCATAATTCCATGAGGATTATACAGTAAACCAGCATAGTTAAAACCCATTACATTCATATTAATTCTATTGCTAACGGATCCCATGAATCATAAATGTAAATCTCAACATTAAGGGAACATCATATAATTTTTTCATAGTTTTCATTGTATCTAATTTCAAAATATTTTCAATGGCATAGTTTTAGTCCACTAATAATGTCTTTAGCCTTTAGAAACAACAAAAATGTCAATGGTGTTTAATGTAGGCCTTATGAGGTTTTCATCAATAACCTGAAAAGATTAACCACCCATTTTTTGATACCAAGGAATTCCATATCCATTTTATGATAGATTGTGTGAGAAAAATAATTATTGAATAAATTTCCTTTAATTCATCACACTCCAATTATTTTATTTCTTAATATTTTTATTCTTCATCAGTGTATGCCAATGATCAGTTTCTAGCTCTAACTAATAAATAACATGCATTAATTTATCTTTTATCCAAAATTTGAGGATATATAATGTCTTGTTAACTGATTTAGTAATTTTTTTGTGATTAGTGGATAAAAATGTCCACTAAAATTACCAAGATTTTTTCACAAAAAATTAAGATCATTCCTTTTTTCATTCTCAAGAGAATAATCATGTTTAATTAGGTTTATTTTATTCCTCATAAGTTCAGTATGTTTTTATAAAACATGTGTGAATTTCATTACTCCGACTAAAATCATATTAGAATTTTATTTTGGGAAATAATAACATTTATAAGTTATTACATCATTATGGAATGTTATTTGTAGTTTTTAAAGACATTGGAAATTATTAAATTACATTTTATTTAAAAATATACTATTTTCCTATTTTATTCTCATGTATAATTTTTTACATCATTATTAAATATTTATGAAGTTGTAAAAAAAACCTTAAATATAAAACTATATTTTTTATTATTCACTAAAAATATTATTTTATAAAATTTTCAAAATATCGCATTGACCTAATTTTGATCTTTTGATTTAAAATTTTATATTTATCATATCAAGATAAATTATTAATTATGATAAATAATTATTTAAAATTAATTTTTTCTAATTTCTGTAAATATTATTTTCAAATTTAATTATATTATTAATTAATTTTAATGAATTAGTAATTTTATAATATGATACAAAATGACTCATGAATATTATATAGACATATAATAACTATCTCATAATATTACTTAATTCTTCTTAATTTTATTAAATAGATATTTATTTATTCTAGTGGGTATTATTTCTATAACAATGATCATGTGAAAAACACATTGAAATTGATTTGTAACTGCCAAATCCTAATGATCAAATTACCTTTACATCATATGTATGATGAACCATTCTCACTCATTATCCATTACATTCTTATTAATTCTATCCAGATTTAATAAATATTTACATGGAAAATTAGTAAATTTCTATTATTATAATAATTCACTATTGAAATCCCATTACTTCAATATGTTAAATATAAAAAATATAATTTTTATAATAAATAGAATAAAATATATTTGATAAATTAACACTAATAATTAATAAATATTTATTGTACTAGAATATAACATTTTAACAAAATATTTTACTTTTATATGAACATTTCTAGACATAACATGGAACAATTAGTACAAAATTATATTTACAAAATATTTCATGAATTAGTATTTTCAATTCTATTACATACTTCCATATTTTCTTATGGAACTAGTAAAATCATCATTGAATTTTTAAAATTTATTAATATTTTTTAGTAATTACTTTATAAAAGAAAAAAATACATGTTTACTCATCAAAGATATAATTTATAATTTAACATATTTAAATCAATCTTTCAAAATATATATTTATTTACTTATCCTATAACATGATTTATAAATTTAATAAAATTGATTCATTATTTTATGATTTTTCCTAGATTTTATAAAAAATTAATTATAGAATAAATGTAGTGGACAACTAATAAAAAATCACAATTTATTAATGAAATTGTTTTCCATTCAATAGTATACATAAAATTTGATTTCAAAGAAGGGATATTTTTTTATCAATAATTGGATATCAGACTTATGATAATACATTTTTTCTTACATTTAATATTTTTAGAATGCCGAAATATGTTATCATGGAAAAATAATGATTTTCCTGGGTTTTTTATTCTTCCAATTTAGATATCATTAATCTAAAAACTGACTGACCATATATGATGAATATTAATATTCATATATATATATATATATATAATTTTCCAAATTGATCATGACCATTAATTATAATTGGATAATAATAAAAGGGATACATCATGATAAATTTTTTTTAAAAAAGAACACAAATTATTTGATATCAAATAAACTTAAAAAAAATGTTAAATATAGGGATTATTATTTATTTCTAATAATGTGAGGGTGATTCATATATAATGTTCCCCTGGAAGATGAAAATTTTAATAGAATTTTATATTTTTCCTTAATTAAAATGATCATTACCCAATATTGTATTTCTCACCTCATAGTGTTCGAGAGAATAACCCAAAAAGGTTATTCAAGTGACTCATCATCCACATTAATGGGATTTTAATGTTTTTATTCGGAAATAATGATATATTTGACCCTTTTTCTCTAATTTTATAGTTTACATTTAATCTATATCCAATGATATAACTGAAGACATTTTCGTTGGTTACATATATAAATCAATTTTCTTTTTACTACTATAAGGAATAAAAATAATTTTTAAATTAAATAAAGATAGAAAGGAACTCTCTGCCTTGGTCATTTTAAAATACATTGATACCCCTTTAATTAATTCACTAATACTAACTAGTAATAATGAAACAATTTTGTTAATATTGTTGATGTTTGTGGAATATAATCAATATAGATAATATTCCTTAAAAATTTCTTAGTTTGAAGTGGTTCTAGTTCACATAAAATGATAAGTGTATTTTTCTATTTAACTACAATCCCCGTTCTCTAACTCTTCGACTATAATTATTTTGTACAGATCCCATATTCTATATAGTTTTTATAATCATGATTTTTGTTCAGAAATCCATGAAAGAATATTCTAGTCCTTGCAATCCAATATTATTACAAGTCCATCATAGAAATTTTCCGATTCAACCATTAAGGATTCAATTAATATAAAGTATTCATCTATCAATATATAGGTATATCTATGCATTTCACTATAATATTCACCCATTAAACAATAATCCCATCAACAAAAAAAGTTTTATTTATAAATAAATTTTTATATAAATTTTAAAAACCAATAATGAATTATTTCTCACTAATTATTTTTATTACTTGTTTTCATACACATGTTTTGGTGATAAAACTACCATATATTGAATTATGAATGAATACTTTCTTATCTTTTACCAATTTTGTATGAATTAAAAAACACATATAAGTAATGTTATCACGAACCTTTATTTTATAGGGTCATGATGGTAACATATAATTATCAATAAAAGGTTATATACATATTATTATTATTATATTTCAATTCCTAAAAATCATATACATCATTAATTTTGGGATTCCCCAGGCCTAAATAGGCTATGATACAATTTTTCAAGGACCAAACCTGAGTATTTAAATTATGAGACTTGAATGAGTCCAAGTTATCATGAACACTTATTATATTTTTAACATTGAAGGTATGTTTGTTTTTTATATATGATTTATCTTATCTTAGTTCCACCCATATAGGATTTTATTTTGCTTAAAGGGGTCTATGAGTTGGTTTTATAGAGGATGGAATCATATTGTTCTTCACAGTGGCAGAAATAGGGCCACTACCTCACTATTAGGGTACGCCAAACGTTAGTGCAGAAATTTTTTATAACCCTGCAGAAGGTTGTTAGACATGGAAGATTGATTTTATTATTCCTAAAAAGACTATCCAATTGTAGTCTTGTCACTGGCCTTCCAGTGGTTTCTCAGACATTCCAATGGTTCCCAAAAAATGCATCGTTATTGAAGATTTCTTCCATTTTCTATATTTTGATAATTAGGATGTATCTCACATTATCTCAAGCATAATATTAATATAACCAATTTTTGAACTCTCACATTGTTCTTTATAGTACATCTTCCTCTTTTCTTGTGCGCTTTATGTATATATCGATTTGATGAAATTCATCAAAAAATGAAATATATATTCTAATAATAATTACACATCATTAAATATAATTGATCAAAGAACAAAGAAAATATGGATATATCTATAAATATCTGCCTTTATCAAGTGGGTTATTCATGATTGATTGATATAATGGAGTAGAAGTATGTGAAATGTGATCATTCCTTGATAGATACAAGATCTTCCTTTAGTGATAAATCACTTTTGGTTTGATTATTTGGATTCCACCTCTTGGAATTTTTATTTCCTTGAATCCAAAATATATAGAATTGTTTATGATGTATTAGGTCTTATGCTATATAATATTTGTGAGTAGGAAAGTTCCATGTATCATCCCTCAATGAATATTAAAAATTGGTAGTAATACACTAATGGTAGGAATTCTGTATCATTTTGGGCCCCTATATGGAGTTGTATGACATTTTATACATCTGTGTATATTCCTAGAATAGAGAACCTTTCATGAAGTTGTATGTTTGAAATGCTTTGATAGCCTGTGAGACCTTTTCTTGGTATGGATCATGTGTTCCCTCTTATTTTCTACCTTATATTTTCTTATTTTATAGGCATGGGGTATTTGATATGAAATAATTGTTAATATTAGTATTATAAATTCCATTATATTATTTCATATTATTTGGAATAATTATTATTCTATATTGATATTTTTTATGTTGTGAATTACTATTATAATATTTCATGGTCTATATAATACTTATTATCATATATTTTTCCTTTATATGTCATGAATTACTTGTAGAATTTTATATAGATAGTAGAACCTTTGTTTTAGTGATTATGATAAAAGCTGTATTGGGTGAACTTAGACGGTCTGTTATATTGAGAACATGAATATAATGAATTATAGATTTTGGATCTTGATAAAGGTTAGATATTACCATGGGTTAACTTGTTATTATCCCATGGGTGGGGGGTCACCATAAAGGAATGGAATAGGTTCTATATGTCATCTAATGTGATGATAGAGACTGTACATGAATATTTATAGAGTTTCATTGGTTTGAGAAAACTAGTACATCATTAGAAGAGGGTCTAAATTTTGGAATAATGTGCTAAATGGAACTTCATTTCATCTTCATATAATTCCACTACTTTAGGTGTTCTAAGATTCTGTTCAATTAGTGAAAACCATGCATCCAAGAATCATGGTTATGAGTTTATATTAAATAAAGGAACGAGTTTTCTCCTTAATGTCAATGTGTATATTTTACTTAAAGGTTGTAAGTGTCCCATTCATCGAATTATGTCATACAATGGACACGTATGACATTTATTTAGTGTGGAACTAGAGCAGATATGACATGGGTTCATATAATTATAATTACCATATGATTAATCTATATATGAGTAGTTTTTTTCTTGTATTCCTATTTACCATTTAATCATGAAATAAACTATTATATACATGCAAAGTACTTTTATAGATGCCCTGGTTGTGTCCTACTCAGTTTATACTCACACATTATATGGTCATGTTGATGTGGATATAAAATTAATGATCATAGATCTAGAGAAGGGAAATGACAAAATGGTAGATTGTTGTGGATTATGAACTTTTGTGATAGATATGGTACTAGAAAAAACTCATGATAGACACCAAAAAGACTTTTAATTGATATTATTTTCAATTTTACTACTTATACATGTTGGCCTTCTACATTTTGGGTCTTTTTGTTTGATACGATATGACCTGACATAACATCTAATTTTACATATAGTATATTTTATGTTAAAATATAATTTTTATCTTAATTATTTATATGTTATTATATTATGTAGTATGTAAAAAATGATTGAGGGAGTATTCTCCACATGAAATTTCTTGACTAACTCCACTAGTTATCAGCCATTTAGATATGGTTACGTGTGCATGGGGTCATGATGAACTTTAGTTCAGACCTAGTAATTCTTGTTGGGATTTTTCAAAAATGGTCTTAGAGTCTGAATTTATATTATTTTTTTCTAGGATATTTTAGGAAATAGTAGAAATAATATATTCAATGTGGGACATCGGTACGGTAATTTTTATGTGGCTGCATAGTTTAAGTGTAATAGAAGTCTATGTTATCATGAAGAGATTATTGTTGTAATTGTGTCCTTATATTTTAATGTAGATCATGTTAATTTTATTATATCATATTTTATTAGTTTTGTATGTCCTCATGATTCTGGAATAGGTATGTAGGTTCATATGGCATGTATATACATTTTTTTCATAGCATTTCATTTTTCACATTCCTTTATTTTTACTAAATTTTGGTAATGTATCATTATTAATTTCATTTTCAATATATATATGATTATATTAATTAGTTGAACATAGGAATTCATAGATAAAGTATATATATTATTTGATGAGGGTAAAGAAATAGAAGCTTATGATTGAGAAATGGGTGGAATTATAAGGATCAAATCATTTTTCTGAGATTCATATTGTATAGGCCTTACTATATAATTCTCATGTTTCCTCATTAGAATAGATGAAGTTATACACATAAGAAATTATTCATAATAAATTTAATCATTGAATGGAAATTATAACAAATAATGACTTGAGGATTCTTGTTGGATCCACCTAACAAATAAATATAGAATTATCCAACAAGGGTGGAAACAATAGTTCTTAAATATTCTATATATAAACAATCCTCTGAGTATGATACCATAGTTTCTCTGGTGTTTCACGCAGAAATTCAACCCTAGACTTGAGTCTTCCACACAAAACAAACTTAGCTAATAGGGTAATAAAGTGTTATGGTTGACTATAGTCAAGATAATTTCTAATAGTATCTACAAGAATTATATTGTATTTGTGGTCATATTGATAACTAGGGATGTATTGACATTATAGAAGGTATATTTGATCTGGTAGAGGATCATGAGGAGATGAAGGTGATTTTAACTACATTTATCCTTCTGGGACAAGGCAAGAGATGGTGGGGAATTATGGGTCAGGCTGGAAATTATGAGGGTCTTACTTGGGAGGCATCCAAAGAGTTATTCATTAAGGATTTCATTCCTGATAAGATAATGATGTACATATTGTAAGATTTTATGGATATTTAGTAGGTGATGATGTAGGTTACTACATAATATTCTTGTTTTATGGATTTTCAATTATTTGATCATATTTTGTATGGAAATGAGGCACACATGGCTAGAAAGTTTAATATGGGCCATTATCTAGAGCTTAAGAGTCTGGCTATGGGATTTCATCAAATCTAATGTTAAGGGGTACTTCATAAGGCTTTATATTTTGAGTTGGGGTAGACGGAGGCATAAATGTAGGGTTTCTTCCGGTTTTTAGTGCTTTGATGACAATAATTTGAACTATTAAAATGATTTCTATTTAATGTTATAGGAATAGGAAGACCTATGAGGTAAAGTGTTGTGGTATATAGGATGATCAAAGGAGGGACTCTTAAAAACATCTCTTTGTTGAGGATCTACTAGGTACTCCATATAAGGATTAATGGGACATTTTATCATATCATGTAAACATTCACCAAGGTAATATGACCAAAATGGAATGGTAGGTCACTCCATGAACATTTTTTAAATGGAACTATGTCCTGATTTGTTGAGTTCAGGATTGGATGAAGGTAGGTGTCTTCTGTAGGAGACCCACACACATAAGACACTTGTTAATCTAGCGATCTATGAAATATAGATGAATGTTCATGCTTCAATGGAATGTTGTATAAATTTGATGGATTGGGTTCTAATAATCTATGGATGTTGACCTTATATAGTTAAAGATAAATTTTTGAATACCTCTATACTATCTATTAATTTTTTTGATATATAGGTTTATTATTATTCTAAATCATATAAAGTTGTTCATTTCCATGATTTATAGTTTTATTTATCTTTTAATGATTATCATTCTTGGAACTACCATGGGAAATAAATTGGACAATATTTAGTGATTTTTTGAGTGTCTCATAGTTTTTTTAACCCGTGAATATCAATATTAAATATTGATGTTAGAGACAAGTAGTTTTTATGTGATATTTAGAATGGAATAGTTGACCATTTATTGAGATCGTATCATTTTCTACATCAGATGTTTATCCTTCACCACATGTAGATGATATAGTTTCTAATGACTGAGGATTGGGATTCATGAAATGGAGATATGGACAACACATGATCCTAGTTAGTTTTATCACTGTGGAGTTTGTAGGCTTGGATATCATAGTGAAACTAGTAGTTTCCCTCAATATATTCACTCAAGTAGTGGTTGATTATGAGGATGGTTTCCCATATGACTTATTAGGTATTACATGAAATAGAGAAACAATGTTTGATATTGTTCATCTTACAATGACGAATAAAATGATTATTTCTTTATATGATATCGAACCATCTAGGTTGAAATATTTAATGGTGTAGTTATAGAATTTGAACGTCAAGGGTTTTGTTAGGCCTATAATAGCTCCTTGTGGTTCTATAGTTTTGTTTTCAATGAAGGTGGATGGTATTATATATCCCTTTATGGGATACATAATCCTAAATAAGGTTGTGGTCAAGAAAATGTATGCATTACCCAAGATTAATGATCTATTCGATCTGTTATCAGGAGCCCAATGGTTTTTCACATTTTATCTTCATTTAGGATTCCACCATGTAAAAAATAATGGAGAAAATTCCCAAAAACATTTTGTAGTAGATATAGACTATATAAATATATTCTCGTGAATTTTTTGTTGTAAAAGCTGTAGAGGTGTGCATGGATCTCATCAACATGATTTTCCATACCTACCATTACTCTTTCATCACTATATTCCTAGAAGATATCCAGATATATCCGGGGAAATCAGATATGTGTGGTAGATACATAGAGATTTTCTAGAGTACACTTCATGCCAAATGAATTTATTCCAAAACAATTGAAGCTTATCTTATATATTTATGAGGTGTGGGTCATTAGGGTATTATTTTCTTAGTGGGTATTTTAGTAGACCAATAGTTGGAGGATTTTCTGATGTCTTGGGCATACCATATGAACATTTTTTCGATCAGGATTTTCCTAGGACTTGTGCAAAAATATCATACTTTATCAGGTATTTCTCATACTGTGTAGAACTAATGACAACAATAACCAAAATGATGTTATGTTCTAGTGGTATTATTAATGTAAAGAGTCTTTCGATGAGTTAAATAAGAGATTGATGTAATCCCTATCTTTGATGATTCTAGAGTCCAGGACTAGATACACAATGAACTATGATTCCTTTGCTATTAGATTGAGAGATATGACGGAATATAAGGATTTGATTGTTTCTTATGGGTGACGTCAGCTATGACCCCGTGATAGGGACTACCCAATGCATGACATGGAGTTAGAATATATGGTTAATGGTGTAATATGATGGTGAAATTATTTCATTGGTGATAATTTTATGTTCACCCATGCTATAAGAGACTATAATATATCGTATCATAGAGGGATATAGATATGCGGAAGATGGATTGGGTGGATTATATCTAGTAATTTATTATAAGAGGTACTATTACTTCAGAAAATATAACATTCATACCGATTCTCTTAGTTAGAAAACGGGTGAGGGTAGGAAGTTTGAGTGAGACAATCATAATAGTAATGCCTTTTGATGAGTTTGATGTTAGTGCACAATATTTATTTATCTAAATATAAAGTATTTAATAAATTTGTGCCTTTATTTATAACATATTTATTAAAAAAAATTATAAATGTCTTCGTGGAGTACGATCCTGTGATAATTGTGATGTATGTTCATATAGTGGGGGATGATTCTCTATCAGGGTGGTCTTTAGAAGATGACAATGTGAGCTAAATTCATTTTTGAATTATTATAATTTATTTATTGAAGGAATATTTTATGAGATAATCTAGTATTTCAAAAATTAATTAAGCAACAAGGATTGAATAAGATAAACCATGATATCCAATATCATTTTTGGTTGCCCGGATTAAGTGGGACATCACTGGTTTTGTTTCATTATACCTTTCCCAAAAGAGGAGAAATTTTTTCAATCCATGTTCATATTAATTGTATCAGTTATTTCTAGTGTTTTTATGGATGTGGGATGATATTATTATTTACATCATGATGGGGTTATCATGAATCCTTGCAATTCATCATTTTTTAAGTGTAATAGATGGATTGTTGTTGAAATTGACCATTTTATTTCCATTCTGGGGGAAACATTTCATGGTCGAGATGGGAAATAAATATTTAAGGAAGATATTATGACTATATGGGGTTCATTTAAGAACTATTTTAGATAGGGACCCATTTTTCTCATTTTAAATTTTGTGGGGATTATACAAGGCTTTGGTAACAAAGATGAATCTTAGAATAGTTTACAAACCGCACACAGATGTACTATTAGAAAGGATGATCCAAACATTAGAGGATATTCTATAGTCCGGTGTTCTTGAAAAAAATGAGTTTCTGATGATAACTTAACATTATTTATGTTATTTTACAAGAAATAAATCCAATATTTATTTTAGATTCAACCCTTTGGGGATCTTTGTATCTAACCATTTTTCTCACCACTATATTTCCATGTGGATCTGAAGTTTAATTTATAGGACCAATATGGTACATGAGATCTCCAATGGTGTGAAACTAATTCAAAAGTGGTTAATCACGATTTCATGTTGAAAATCATTTTATATAGACAATTTGATGTGATTTTTAGAGTTTTATGTGGGAAATATATTTTTCATTTTTGTGATTCTTCGATTTAGACAAAAATAATTTTCAAATCAAGGTAAGCCAATATTGAGAATTTTTGGATCATTCTAGATTACTGAGCATATCATGAAAGTGTAATGAATCATGTATCTTTCTATATGGTATTAAATAATACATAATATGTTAAATAATTCTCAAAATCATAGGTACAAAATGGATCTTATGCAAGTGATCAAGTATTTGGACAATAAAATGTAACCCAAAAAATCAATTATAAAGCACTTGGTAAATATATTTGGAAAAATACATAAGGTATTTCATGTAAAGTGAGTTCCACAAGTTAGTGTTATGTGGATTCCTGGTCTATTTTTAGAGGAGACATGAGTTTCTGAGTCAGTTGTTCGGGCACAGTTTCCAAATTGGTTTGATTAGTAATAAGGGAGACACTTTTGGGGAAGAGAATTATTTATAAATGGATAATTAAAAATCCATTATATTTTAGGTTAAATTTAATTTATATTATGATATTTATTGTCTTTATATATCCCTTAATGGAGAAATTGAAGGGTAAAGGTGTTATAGATTTAGTTTTTTATATGACGAAGGATTTTTATGTTTCACGATGGCTGAAACAAGTTCACCAAATGGCCGGTGGGGTGCCCTGGTGAGTAGTTAGTATGGGAAGTTAGAATTGAAATTCTGTAGATCACACTATTTAGCTGATGGCCAAGGAATAATTATTTATTTCTTTATACGCACACCGATCAGTAAGATTTCGGTCTCTATATGGCTAGTGGTGATTAGAAAATTCTACCATTAATAGATTTGATTCATTTTTCACAAATTTGATTATTTAAAAAAATCTCAACCAATTCAATACTAACACCACCAAATCCTCATAGAGATCCCTCCCCTTTTTCTCAATGATTTTTCGTCAACTCCCCTTTAGTGATTAATGTCATTATTGATCTATTTGCATCCATCGAGGTAATATCTATCAATTATATGAATAAATATAATTATTTATATAGAATTGATCATAGATCCAATCTATATTTGGCAGATCTAGGAATATCTACTCAGGTCTAATTGACAATTTAGAATCGACTGATAAATCAATGTAAGATTATGATAATTATTGATATCATTGTGATCAACACTATATCTTATTTTTTTTTAAATATATTTCTTTAAGATGATGAGGATTCCATCTCTTAGAAAAAACGATTTCTTTAATCGCAATTATAGAGACATTATCATTATTGATTGGGTCTTATTCTATTTAAATTTATTCCATGAGAATGATTTAGTTAACATCCCTTAAAAAATCTTGGAAACTGGTATCAACACACTAATGGTAGGAATACCCTAAAATTTTTGGACCTTCTATGGAGTTCTTCAATGTGACTGGATTATGTGTGTGTTCATAGTGTAAAGACCATTGAACTCTATGGTATGTTTGGAATTCATGGGTATCCCGTGAGAACATTCCTTAGTATGGATTGTGTATTCCAAGATATATTTCACCTTTTTGTGGTTATTTTATTTGTGTTGAATGTTTGAAATACCATGATTATACCATTCTATGTTGTACCTTTATTATGTAATATTTCATTTCATATGTAATACTTGTTATGATAAATTACTCTTCTAAATTTTTCTGTAATTTTTTATTATTAAATTTCCCACGGAAAACATATTATGAAATATTTCTCCATGATATGTCATACCATACATGTAGGTTTTTTCTTTTTAAGTGGAACATTTGTTTTCGTGTTCAGGAAGATAAGTTTGTCTAGAGGACATTGATGTTGTGGTAGAGGGGGATATTGGACTAGTTCACATAATGATGTTTTCTCTCGATAAAGGATAGATAGTTAGATATCTTATCATGTGATTATCCCTAGGTGGGATATGCAGTTGAAGTATGGTTCATATATAGATTATTTTTTTGGAAGGGAGATGTCCCTTCATTAGTGTAGGGCCCAATGAATTAGGATTTCCAATACACACCAAGAATATGGTCAATATGATGGTATCATGTTCTAGTGGTGAATATCCATGAATATGTGTATATTACAACTAATAAGGGCATACTAAGAATATAATTCATCAAAGGAAAGATGGTAGCAATGATTCATGGGTGTGACATTCATGAAAAGTGGATGAGGAGTTTTTCCTTAATGGAAAATTTTTTATTATCCAAAAATTTGGATGGAACAAAATATCATGATTTATTTCACATGATGGTGAATTATGAAATTATATTAGTATGTCACCTATGTAGAATTTATTTGGGTTCATGGAATCTTGGTCAGAACATTATTTCACTATATATGATTGATTATATATTTTTATTCATATTTTCCTTTTGATAATGAAATATACCTATACATACATGTGAAATTTATTAAAATATTCATTGTTGCTTTAATAAATGGTTTAAACTAACACCCAACATCGGTATCTTAGTGCATGTACAAAGTTTATGATCATTGATCTTGAGAAGGGTAAGAGCCTAACGGAAGGGCGCTGAGCTGTTTGGAAATAAGATAACGACTCACTACCATTAAATACTCTAGCTATCAACCAAACCATATTTTATTTATTTATATCTACTTTTTCTATATATACTTGTTGACCAATCACATTGGGGAATCTGTGGGATTTAAATTTTATGACCTAAAAACATATCATTCATAAATTCTTATTAATTTTACTTCCCACTATAATTTTAAGTTGAATAATATATACATTGTTACATTGTAGTGTCTAGGTATGATTTCAAACAATCTCATCTCCCCCTTGAATCTCTATATCTGTAACACTAGTCGGTATCCTTTAGTGTATTGTGGGTATAACATGAGTTCATGTGGTATTTTAGATTAGACATATTTATTTTGTTTGTGTATTAAAACACCCCCTTATTAGTATGGGTTGACCACTAGATATAATATAGAATGTAAACCATTAGGGATTGATTTTACAGTATTAAAAATACCCCAATAATTTTTTTAATTTAAATTTTTTAGAAAGTACTAAAATGATCAATAACATATATATAAAAATATATGTATTTTATAAACTATATATGGATCACCCTAATAATTAACTAAGCATTTATTTTTCCAATATTATATCAAATATCTTCTACATGTACATATAAATACAAAATTATTGGATGAATATAAAATCATTAAAGATTACAAAGGTTACAAAGTAAATATAACAATGATTAGTCCATCCATGAATAGTCCAAGATATGTTTTATAAAAAAAATCATAGAATGTTATAAAAACTCCATAAATAAATTATCTTCTTATTCAAATAAGAATATTGGGAATGATAATTGTATTTTAAAACTAACAATAAATTTATAAAAATGCAGATGATTCTAACCAAGAATAATTAAAATTCAAAAACCAATATTAATATGTTTAAAAAACATTATAAAAAATATCTATTTCATATATTAACTCACTTATGGATGAGATATAAGGATATGGAATATTATTATAAATTATAATATTTTTCTATGGTTATGATCCCTGATTCCTATTTTTATCCAATAGATACCATTTATAGTTCAAACCATTCAAGCCACCAAGATCACAAAAAATGCATAATGGTAAAAATTTAAAAATGGAAATATAAATTCTAATAATATCAATCAAACTAAAATAAACCATTACTCATTAATTGATTTGTATGGAGAAATCCATCTCCCAACTCGGAAACCACACCCATATTCAAAAACCAGAAGAATACCAAGTATGTTTCTACGAGATGGTGGGAGAATATTTTCAATATCCAAATAACATAACCTCTAAAATTAAAATAAAACTAAAATCAACCATTTGTACAATATCAACAACATTATAAAAATAAATTTAAACCCCATTTACAAGATAAATCTTATATACCAACAAATCAATAACTAAAACAAAAAAATATCTTTACAAAAATTACATATAATAGTAATGGAAAAAAATCTCTCTGAGATAATACTACTAAAAAATTATTAGATATTATACGAAACTTTTTTTAGAAAATAAATACATTTGATCAATATGAAAGAATAATATAACATCCAAAAGTTTACAATGAATTTTGATATTTTAAGAATTAAAATTTCCAAACCCATAAACAATGATTTAATATGTATCATTTAATAATTATTATTTGAGAATACAATAAAAATACGTGTGAGTAATAGGCCATCATATGAATATTTTAGATCCAAATACCCAGTTTCATTTTCCTTGCATTATTCACATGTCCATGATTTATGTTCTAAATAGAATAAAACGATGAACATTATTACAATTATATTAAAATGATTTCAAAAACCATAAGAAGAAATTGACTATTAGTGAAGTTTTATAATGATGGATTCTTAATTAGTAAAACCCCATTGAAAACATTTTAAAAGTGTTTATGGGAATTATAGAGTGGAACGAAACTTGTGTGACATGTAATGACACTATGCAACTCTCTTGTCATAATGATCAGAAATTTTTAAAATAGATTTTTCTATAATGTGTAATGTCACTAATGAGAAAATAATATAGCACATGATAAAAAGAATAAAATATATTATAATTCTGAATGTAAAATATTTTTATAAATAAGTGTTTCATGACACTAACATTTATTCAGTCATGTTATGTAATTAAGATATGTTTATAAAATAGTCTAAACTATATATCTTAACATGTATTAATGACTTCTTATATTTCATTTAATTCTTCATAAAAATTTCTATTTCTAAAAGAGAATGATAGATGAATAAATTGATGGATATAATAAAAAAAGATGATAGTAATTTAAAACAAGGACTGAATAATCATCTTAATATTAATTGAAACTCTCAATCATAATGTGTACTTATAAATCATCCAAATAAAACTGAAATATCAAATTATATTCATAATTTTTTCCTCCTCCATCTCCCCATTGACAATATATTCGCATTATTATCTTTCATATTCCATGACATACCTTATAATTTCTTTTATCAACACTAATAAATGAATTTTTTTTGAATTATATTGACTATATTAAAACTTTTCATTCCAATACCAAAAAATTAATTCCATGAATTATATTTTCACACATCCATTAAACTTCATGCAATTCGAATTATAGTTGGTTAATATTATCTATTCATTAAATATTCCCCATTTTATCAATTATAATATCGTTAATTAATGAAAAGAAATACCAGGGTAAATATTTTCTCTTAATTCCCTCATCCAATGACAGTATATCTTTTATGTTAATCTCCATTTAAAGATAGTTCAACATATTATCTATATAATTTAATAAAATAATATTCCTTATAGTCCATGGATAGAGTAAACCACCATGGGAGTGAGAGACACGTAGTTTTTATAAACACAAACTGTCATGTCAATATTATTTCCATTTTGGGTTAATGTGATTGGATCTCCATATTGATGATGTGACATTAAGAGATAGAGTGAGAAAAAATAAACACAATATTCAGGATAATACAAGGTTCACCAACTGTTTTTACCATGTATAATAGTCTTAGTGAACAACTATTGTTTTCCCACTCTATTCATTTATATTTTCTATCGAAAAGAAAATGGATTTGAGATGGGAGATTCACCTAAACTTTAATTACCTTATATTATGATAAATGGGAACATCTCAATTAATATTAAGTTCAACTATCTTAATTTCCAAAAAAATTCGAATCGCATGTGTACCATTGTTGTTCTCTTTAAGTTTAAAAAAAACTCACAACAACGGTAAACTTATTATCATAGTGATTCATATAATTTTCATCATATATTACAAAATACGAGACCCATTATTTATTTATAGATAATCTTTCAATAGTTTGGAGGAATCTAAAATGTCTATATTAAAGGTTTCATCTACCATATCAAAAAAATATTGTATGTATCTCATTACCATCAACCAATTTTACTAAGGCCTTTTTTGAAATTAATAATACTGAAAAACCCATTATGTCACCCATTTTACCTTCCTATGATTGACTTTCGCAACTATTTTTAAATCTTACATTATTTACATTATTCTTAATATTTCTCTTCACCACAGTTTTCTCGTCTCTCCTCTAAAATATATAGGCACTCTGACCATTTTTTATTATTCCATTTAAAATTGAGATTCATTGTTTCATATTAGATTCCACCATAGAATTTAAATATATGTATCACATGGGTCAAATTTGTTTTTCTTTTAATTTTAATGGAAGAAACCTTAGAACCATTACCACTATTACAATGATGTTTTCATGGATTACCATATTACTAAAAAATATTTTGAGCCTTCCTATGGTCTACCATAATAGAACCATGCCAAACCAAATTAACACGTTATAATTTCAATATTTTCATGTAATTATTCCAAATCTATGAATCATGCATAATCTATAGAAATGATAACACTATTAGATTTTATTATTAGTAGTTTGGTACATATCAATGATCCCATTTTAGTGGGAAGCATAAAAGATATAAATATTCATTGATATTTCATCAATAATTTTCATTAAAATCAATAATAAATTGTTACTCAATCATCCTTATTATTTTAATAAATAAATCATGAAATAAATTTAAAAACTTTTGAATTAATTTCCTCAAGAGTCAAATCATGGTTTGACTCTATTGTTAAGGTTATCAAATACACACATCAAAGAATAAAATCTTGTTTTCTAGAATACTTAAAACTCGTCATAAAAACCCTTAGTATTTTTACCATATCACAATAAATAATAAATCATATATCCATGTTTGTTTAATTCCCTTCAAAAGGTGATTCTTCGATTTTAAAAATCAAAAAATTAAACTGTAACGACCCAATGTTTTATCAAGGGAAATTCACTTCTTATAATTATGTTATATACTCAATTGAAATCACAACATAATGAACCAATAAGTACTATTTGACCTTTAAACATAGTATTTAAACTCTTGTGTTTTGAATCACAAAAATATGACATAAACGATTGTCTTTAGGGTGATGTTTGGTCTTCTATAAGAAAAAGAATAATTTTTTAGTGAATAGTAACTGAACTATATGAATAGTAATTTGTCCATAGTAATATTAGCCTCACCATTACAAACCCAGGAAAATAAAGAATATGAAATTTTCATATTAATTAATATTTGTAAATTAATTATTAATTTAAATTTAATTGGGATTCTATGTTCGATAGCGTAACCAATGCAGAACAACGTGTTTCATTGAAATCTTATGCTGCACAAAATGTTGAGTTGTACTGAAAAATAATAAAATAATATTATTATTTTAAATGGTAGATATCATCTAGTCATTTTAATGGAGGGAATGAACAGAACTAACTAAAAAATGATTATACATCTTTTTAAAATATTTTTACATTTGTTCGACAAATTTTAGAGGCTAAAAATAAGAAAGCATCCGTTTTTAAGCATAAATACTCTAATATTTTATAAAAGGCTGATCTACCACCTTTTGATAGTGAACCCTCTTTAAATATAGTTTTTCTCCCTTTAATATGTTCTATTTGAAAAAATAAAATTTTTCTTTTCAATAGGGATATCTAAATTTTCCTTGTGTAAATTTTGGTATTTCATTGGATAAAATTCATTTTTTAATGAATAGTTAAAAATACAATATTTTAGTTAAAAACTACCATTTAATATAAATTAATTATATTGTTACATTATAATTTTAAATGGCTTTAAAGTGTAATTAGATTATATTTTTACCATTTAATCAAATGTTGTTCATTGGAAGAAATTTTCACTGTGAAATTGGGCACAAACAACTGTCAAACTTTTGATAGTTATAATTTCTTAAAAAAACGCTCTTTGTTTTGAAAATGGGAAATAATTTTAAATTAATTAATCTATCTTTTATTTTTTTAATTTGGTAAAATAGAATTAATATTTGAATTAGGAATATCAAATATATCTTACGCTGCATTTTTTTATTTTTCTGAAAAACATCAATGTTTGATAAATAGTGAAACCACTGAGTCATTGTAAAAATCATGATTTTTCATTTAAATGAAATTTTATTTCTTTTGTTAATTGAATTTGAAAATCCAGCATACAAGTTCATCATTATTAAGTAATTTTTGGGTCAATAGGATGAATGTTTTTTTGTGAATAGTAACTATTGACTTTTATTTACCGCGGTTATTGGTAAATAGGGTAATTCATGGTAAAAAGAATATTATAATAATACCGAATCAACTAAACACGTGTCCTAACATTGTTGGATAAGTCATTTAACGACCATGGGTATCTTTGGGACGATTTTGGGACTCCATGGAGCCACTTAAAAGTGAAAATGACACTTAATATAAATTTTTTTTAAGTAAAGTCAAAAATGACATAAACATATATCTTTTAGTAAATCAATTTTTACATAGGGTTATAAAAAATCTAATTTTGAATATAAATATTATTTGGAAAGCTAACAAAATTTACATCAATTTATTTTTTCTTATATTTTTTAGACATTAAATAAATAAAATTATTTATGACACAAAAAAGACGCATTATTTACCTCATTGATAAATGATTTAAAAAATATAAGATTATAAATATAAAAATAACATCCTAAACCTATACAATTATTATTAGATGAAGTTATTTCTACCATGAGTCATATTATATTCAACGTGTATTAGTTTTAGACCTTTAGAAACCGAAAATCATTATACAATAAAAATAATATTTTCACACATTCCTAAAGAACTCTTCCTCCACCTTATAAAAATCTTTCACTACTAACCCATTCCTCACACCTCTCAAGCCCCTTGGATTATCCCATACATACCCAAATAATCTCTCAAGATCCCTTTATTCTACATAGAATCCTTAACATAGGCATAAGTAACTTCAACAACTCTTTTTGGTTCAAACCAAAAGGAGTTACGTGAATTAAAGGTAATCATTTCTCTTAAATTATTTTATGTTATTTTACTTCTCCAACCCATAAAATCTTTTTATTCCATTATTTTATTACAATACAAGTATCCTAAATATACTA
This sequence comes from Viscum album, assembly GCA_963277665.1. Taxonomy (NCBI): domain Eukaryota; kingdom Viridiplantae; phylum Streptophyta; class Magnoliopsida; order Santalales; family Viscaceae; genus Viscum; species Viscum album. The sequence continues at coordinate 178,559,085 of OY728164.1, forward strand.
GGATGTTTTTATGAGAAGTCTTAGAACAAAACTTACACATATCTATATCTAATGGGTAAAGAATATATTGTTTCTGTGGACAGCGAACTACTGCCTCATAAAATGATAATTGTTCAAATATATCCTACAGACTCTCATGGTGGGAATTATTATGGAACTGTATTTATATATGATATATATGTTAATTTTATGTTTACTTTATTCTTCCTTATTTTTTTCATTTGTATCATACCATTATGGTTTTCATTATGTGTAAACGTGATAATTTCATTTGAGGATGTGCGGACTACCGCCCCCTCAAAGTGATATGACTCATTCATTCCATACCTAGGACGTATAAAGGGTGGAGTTAATGAAATTATATATTATATTGTAATGTAATTATAATATACCAATGTATAATTATGTTTTAATTCCATTAAATATGAAATTGAAATGGGAGTAGCGTTCATGTGTACGTACAACTTACCGTCTCCATGAAGGTTGTATTACATTTATTACCTCTAAATGTTATGTAATATTAAAAATACATATATAAACTAGATATATATGAAATAAATGACATCTAAATCATGAATACATTTCAGGAGATAACTTACTCTTGACCACATGGACAACTTGTAATTATAAGGTGTTCATTTTTTACTGAAGTACTAAATATCGACAAAACGACCATTATTATGTTAAATGATTACATAATGTTTATAACATGATAATAAGTTATATATAAGGAATAATAAACTTAAAAAATATTCATAATAAATTATAAATTAGGTTATGTATATTATTCCGGATGAACAAGGAACAAACCAGTTAAGTCGGACACGAGGTAAGGGGTTTCTTATCTCACTTTTAATTCTGTGAGATTTCCTTTGTTCACCACTTATTTATTGCATGTTCTATATTGTGTACTGAGATTTGATATATATTATGAAGATTATATTTTTATTCATTGTATTATATGAATCATTTTGTGTTTATTAACTTATGGTCTTACGACTCGATTGATTTCAACGTTGTAAGGGGTTTTCATATCACGTTTTATTCAAGTGAGATTCATGTTATATCTGACACTATTTCCATTTGTGTGGGGTATGTACGGAACATGATTTTATTATTTGAGTAATATAATTTACTTTATTGGAATTTTAATCTTCATTTTATGATCCTTCTTTCAGGGGAATAATGTTTCATAAGTTACCAAATCGGTAAAAGAACCTTTCACCCTCCTCTTTCTAAAAGACAGTTTTATGTTATGTCTTTTAATTCACTTCTTATTATGTTGGGATATGTTATTCTATATCCATATTGCTATAAATATTACATAATTGTGATGAAATACTCTTTTCTCTCTCATCAACTCATTTTATGAATTTTAAATTGACGCCATTTTTCTATCGAATTTATGTAAGAGAACTTTTTAACCCAATTTATATTCCTTGGGTTAACCTTATATTTCTTAATTATGTCATGCTATGATTATGTGTATAATCACTATTTATTTATTTATGTGGTAATTTCCACTCCCCTTTGTGTTGATATTCTTTTGATACACATAATATCTCCATTGATAAATTCTCAAGTCATCGATTTGAACTCGATAAGTGTAATATTAACTCAATTTCCATTCATTGAGTTATAAATCCAAATCATTGGTTTTGACTTAAAAAGAACATGTTTGAATGTCCTATTATTGATTTAAACTAATTATCCTATCATATTAAGTGTATTTATACTTTTCACAAATTATTATTTAATTTAATTATCCGTAATCTAAGAATACAATTTTATAAGGGATTTAATCTCAATTTACATTCCATTGAGACTTCATTGTTGTTATGCACCAATTCACTCTTATATGGTGTATATAATATCCTTCGACATATTATATCAGGAATCCCTTTATTTTCCTGATATTATAATGTTCTTGATAAATTTTATTCCTGAATTAATTTTATTAAAGCGTCTCTCATTTTGTTAAAAACTCTTTAACTAAAATATCATTTTGAATTTTATAAAGATATATTCTTCTAAATATTTCTCATTAATGACCATGTTTTCAAAATTTGTTTTAGTATATATTAATATGTAAATTAATGTTTTTAAATGATAATTCATTTAAATGTTTCAAAGTATTATGGGACACTTTAATTCAAAAATCAATTTATTAAATGTTTTAAATGGTTTTGAAAATGGTTTTTACAAAGCATTGATAATGTGAATATATTGAATTGATATATTGTTATTATAATGTGGAAATGTTATCATTCCTTTATGCTTATGTTATCTGTTATTATTATTGGGCATTGTTTATGTATATGGGTGGTTCCGTGATAAACCAACGGTGGGTGAGCCCGAGATAGCTCTCCAATGCATTGGGTAACGTGATAGAGGTAAACGTTAATGTTTCTCCAAAGAGATTTAAGGAATATACCGTGATGGTTATTCCAACATAACTCCCTACGTAGATATGATAGCTAAAATGTACATATGTTATTTATGCCATAAGTTACCTTTATGATTTATGATTTCTGTGTGTAATTCATAAATCATATGATTTAATAAGGTATGTTATGATTGAAAATTTTGGTTTCATTGTTTTTTATTTATTGAGGGGCTAATGTTTTACTTATTTATTTTATATCCATTACTGAGATTTTTTTGCTCGTCCCATGTTTTTTGAAATTTTTTCCACAGGAATTAAAGATAAATAGGGTCATGGATGGGATCAATGAAAAGTAATGTTGTCTAAAACTAGAAACTAGACATGATTGTTTCTTTTTTTAAAATAGATAATGATTAGTAGTGTCTACATGTAATATTCGTATTGATATGTAATAGTTATAGCCTAATTCCCTAAAACTCTAAACCCAAAAAGATCCATAATGTGAATTCTTGACTTAAATCAGGATTATGTAATGTTTAAGGTCGAGTCCATATATCACCCATGAATGTATAAATAAAATTTAGGCATCTTATATGTAGTATTTTGTCCATAGTAAAAGTATTGGTATTTTTTTAAGTTAAAGAAAATTAATTAAAATAAATTATTTAATTCAAAAGAAAATGTGTTATCCTAAAATTATGTTTATAAATTATCAATTTTATGTCTTTTTGTTTTAGGAAAATAATATAAGACCTTGTGTAAATCATGAAAATATTATAAAATCAATTATTTTTTTAAAATCAGTTATAAATTAAATAAATTATATTTTAAAAATTAATTTAGAAAATGGAGTTAATTTTTTATTATTCATGTCGAAAAATGGGTAGGGTGAATTTTTGGTATTTTTATAAAATGTTGTAATTGTTTATGAAGAGTAAAATACAATAATTTATAAATTAAAAAAATAGATGATTTATAGGGTCATGGATTATGTTTTGATGACATAAGACCGATTGGTTTGATCTCACATGCACTAATTACTATTTTTGGTCATGGAATCATCACTATTTCTGGTCTGGAGGGAAATTAATAAACTAAGGAATTAAATATTATGAAAACCCTCTTCTCTTCCAAAATAAATACCACCCCTACATATTCTCTTCACTTTTCTCAAGCCTTTTGAATTCCTTAAATTATACCCAAATATATCACCAATCATGTCCCCCATGTCAAACTTCCATTATTCTTTTTAAAAGAACAAATCCCCTCCCCATGAGACTCTCTCAAGGAATATTGAATCTAGAGGTAAATTCCACATTTTTATTCTTTTACTTTCCTTTAAAGTTCATTTGTTTTATTTTCTATCCTTAGCTCTACACTTCCATATTTTATGATTACTCTAGTAACATTAAATGTATTGGAATAATTTTATTATAATGGAATAATATATTATCATTTTTTCATTATTCTTCCTTTATACTAGTATAAAGACACCATCCAAGATGTCTTAATTTACCACATTAAATGATGACGGGTTTTCATTTTCTTTTACCATATTCAATTCTTGTCATGAAACCATTTTTTTACGGTTGAACTAGATTATTATGTAATATATCTTATTTAAGGTTTTATAATATTTTTGTACTTATGATGTTAAATTATAATGCAATAAGAGTTTGTGGTTATCCAAAACCACCAACAAACCAAAAAGGTTATCACCAAATTTTTATATAATGATTCTAATTTACTCCAAGAAAACAAATTAAATTAACAATAATATAACCCATTGGATAGTAAATAATAAAACATAACTCTAATTCTGGACAACTATACCCATTTTACATGATTCTCCATTCATGATAATAAGTAAATAGATCGTAAAAACAATGAAAACGAACGGACTTGAACAATGAAATTGATCCAATTAACTCATTAAGAATGTCATGAATGAAAAAAATTGATATACTAAATATTTTACATATATAATAGGTTCAAGAATTTTTAATTAACTATTCTATTTTTTGTTCTTTCAGGTCATTAATATCAACTAGAGAACACCATCAGACCTAAGGTAACATATCCTCTCTATTTCACCGTAATTCAAGAATTTCATATATGTTATGCTATTTTATATGTAATACCTAATAATGGGGTATGATTTTGCACCACACCATACATACCTCATGATAAATAAGTGATGAAAAACAACTTTCTCTCTCATTAATCCTTCTATAGTAGACCTGATACCATGCCGATAATCTGTAAGGGATTCTACCCGAACCTACTTTGTTCCATAGGGTTGCCTTATCATTCTTTTAACAAAATTAAGTTATCATATATTTTTATGTGAATATTCTATATTCAATGTAAATGTATCAAATTCATTTATGAAGACTCTTTCATCATTATCTTTCAAGGATACTAATGTTTTTAATTGATTCCCTCCTTAGTACTTCCATATAAGAAATCCTATTTTGAGGGATCATCCTGAATTCTTACTCAATTTCAAGTGCACTCTATATTCAATTTTATGCCACCATTTTCTTTTTAAAATCATAATTTTTTATTATGAAAACCATCTTGGTTAACTTTAGGTTTTATATAATGTATTTTTATCTTTAATATTTTAAAGGCACTATAGAATTTTCCTTAGGACCACATAAAAAAATTTGTTAACATTTCTAAAATACATTTAATAAATTTTATGACATCAAATTAACATCACATACCATGATACAAGCCAATTTTCCCATATTATTTTCCATGTATATTTTAGTTCCCTTATTTTAGGGTCACTTTTATGATACATCCATTTTTATGCATTATGACATGATTGTTGTACCCAATTATATATATGGGTAACCCTTATGTTTATGTAATATTGATTATGTATGATTAATTATGTGAAAAAAATATTTAGGAAAAGTTAATATGGGTGGACATAGCTATTGCTCCAATGCATTTGGTAAATTTTAGTCTCCTGAGAAATTATGTACGACGGTCTTTGTTGTTAGCCTTGGCTTAAAATACCATGTGTGACTGTCTTGGAGGTTATCCTTGACTTGGGCAACCATGTGAAACAATCTTGGTAGTTAGCTTTGAATCATGAGATAGTAATGTTTTATATCTCTTCCACATTATTATGAATCAATTTTTATATGATTCCTTATTTCTATGTTATGATTCCATATGTTACATTCCTTTTTATATCATCATTTCATGCCTTCTAAACCATGTGAGGATGCTTTGTTCTTATGGATATTCTATTACTAGGTAATTTAGCTTATTACTTTGTTCATCTGTTCTCCAGTGTACCCTATGCAGAGGTTTGTGAACAATGGAAGTTCAGAGTTCAATTTGAAAATTAAATTAAAATTTTTTATTTACATCCATGTTTTTAGTTGTATGTAAATAGTATTCCAAGATAGTAGAATTTATGATCCTTGGCTTGTACTATGATCTATAACTATGCTTAAAATAATTTAATGTTATATTTAAAAGGATAGGGTCACTACAGTTTGTATCAGAGTGTGTTCTAGTAATTTTTGGATATTAGTAATAGGGAAAATTATTAGAAACCTTAAGTATGAGACTAAGTATAGAAAACAAAAATATATTTTGGTAAATATAGATTAAGTGGATTATCAAACATATACATCCCTGTCTGGATACAATCAAGTAGAGGTGGCTCTGGCTTAGATTTATCTGAAAGATAAACCCAAAACACTGCATTCAGTTAGACTCGAATAGGAACTACTGAAAGACAACAATACTTGTTACAATCTTGGTATTGAAAAACTTGGGGGATATGATTTCTCAAATTCATGAACTTAGTAAAAACCATTATTAATGGAATAAAAAACATCCCATAAGAACATAAGTTAATATATTGATCAGGATATCATATAATGAAACATAGGTAATCACGTGTTAAAATATACTTCTCCTTTACATGTTTATCCTCTTATGTTTAATGTTTCATTTTTTATTCGGAATAGATAAGTATTTGTTGTGACCAAGTTGAATAGAGAAGGAATTTTGAAGAGTTATCTTTTTCATAGTGTTGTATTTTATTGTCAAAAAAATAATAATCAATTCACTATGTAAAAGGAACCGAAATAAAACAATGCTTTACTGAATTTTATTTCAAAAATATCATAATTTTGGAGAACTTGTGATGCAAGACTTATAAAGGAATGGGGAGAAATTATGATTCCAATCATATACAGTTTTGATTAAAAGGAATTATGCTGCTGGAAGATGGGATGTTTCAGTACTTCCCATTGTAACTCTGACGATGCTAAATCTAATCTATAAAAGGATATATATTAAGATAGTATTGTTAATGATGAAATATTAAGAATGTTTATGGGAAGCACTGAAGAGAGAAATGAAAAAGCAATAGGAAATCTGGGGGTAGCACAAAAGCACCGATTTTCTTGAAAATCGGGAGATGAAGATGTGATTTTGGCAATGGATGTTGCACGAGTGATTGAATATGGTTTATAATTTTGCATGCAATGCATGATTTAAGGTGAGAAAATCGAATAATGGAAAAGGAATGGAGTGTGCGTAAATTTAGGCAGGTTTCGCGAAAAAATAAAGTGGTGTGCGAAATAGTAGAGGGATGCCTGAAATATCAGCGGGATGCAAGGAAAAAATTATAGTTGCATAAAATATTGGTGTGGGGAAGAAAATAGGGGAAATAAGTTTTTTTCACTGAAGGTGTTTCATGATCATATGCTCGAAAATTGGTAAAGGAATGAGGTGGATGAAATATTGGAGCATTGCGCGAAATATAAAGTTGCATGAAAGTGTTTTTACACGCAAGAAAGAGGTTTTACGCACAGATTAGTGTTTTTCACGCGAGTTCAAAAATTCCTATAAATATGAGGTGAACCCCTCTCATTTGTTAACGCTCGACACATAGAAGAAATCCCGAGCTCTGGTGCACGTAAAATATACGCTAAGTGAGTTCTGTGAAAAAAAAGAAGGTTGTGCGAAAAGGGGATAGCTGTGTGAAAAAGTGAGTAGTTGCACGAAAAGTGAACAGTTGCGTGAAAAGGGGAAGTGGTGCAAAAAGGGGGAATTTTAGCGAAAATAAAAAACTTTGCGCGAAAAAGGAATGTTGTGTGAAAATGTTCTTCATGCCAAAAGGTAATTTTACTTGAAAGCCATTTGAATTGCGCGCAAGGTAAACTAAAGGCTGCGTGGAAAATTTGGGGTCTTCTCACATATTCAGTTGTGCGTATAGGAGTTCTTACCTGCTTCTGGGTAGGAAAGTGAAGATGTATACTTCATAGAATACAACTGTTCAATGGTAAAGAAGCCCTGAAATACTACAATTCCCTATTTTTGCTAAGAGGGTGCACACACACATGCAGATTGTTTTCCATGTGCTACAAGAGTGTAAGGGTATATCCTACTCATTGTATTCCAAATAAAAGGATTGTTTTCCAGTGTATTTTGTGGTGGTGGATTGTTTTCATACCATACCACAGAAGTAGAAACTCTTGTTGAGTAGTGAACCCTGTTAATCTTGTGTTTCTGTGGTTGTGTGCATTTAGCAGGGAAGAAACTCTTTAACAGGAAGCGAATGTTGTTTCAAAAACGGGAAAATTAAAAAGAAAAAGATATCACTGATTCACCCCATATCTCTCTCAGTGATACTTGGATCCTGAATGAAAACTTTAGTATTAAATCCCCCTAATGGTACATTCATTTTCATAGTTGATTACAGAAAATAGAAGAAAAGGATCTTAAAATCAATGTGACTGAGAATGTGAATGTTTCCCTAAGGATATGCCTGACATGATTGCAATATGTTGTTAGAACATCATTAATGTACTTTCTCAGTTGTTTCATGTTATTAATAATAACTTCAATCACATGGATCTCCGTCATCCCTAAAGTAAATAGAAAGTTACCATAGAATCCATCATGCAGAAAATTCCACCCATGTCTAGTTGATCTTATGGTCCCCTACTCACAAAACAGTGGATTAACTCCACTGAAAAGATATTATCTGTCCTCCAGTGCTTAGAAGAAGAGAAATTCTTAATAACGGTCTATCATTTTGATGGGGAAGGTTATTCGTGGTGGAAATTGATCAAGAATATGAATCCCTTTGGGGAAATTGATTCCATGAATTGGTAGGAATTCAATAGAATATTTTTAATAAATATTTTCACTAAACACTCGATCTGAAGATGTAATGAGAGTTCCTCAGATTCATGTAGGAGGAAGACGAGTCTGATGGGGCATATAATGTAAAAATTACAAGTCTTTGAAGTTATGCATCTAGAATTGTCCTGAACACTAAAATATAGGTGGATCACTTCTTTAGAGGACTAATGTTGAGTTTACAATAAGCATTGGAAATTCAAGACTTTGAATGTAATGATGAGATTTCTCATAGTTCCCTTAAGGTTCAAATAGAGATTGAAGAATCTCATTGTTATTATGGGCCTAGAGAGAAGGAGAAAAAATGGAATCTAATGTGGGTGGTAAAATAAATAAATTCAATGATGGAATGAAACATGATCATCCCACGTGTAAATTTGTGGGAAGAAGCATCCTATGTATGTCTAAAAGGAACCATGAATTGCTTCAAATGTGGAAAGTTAGGAAATATGGCTAAAAATTTCCCATGGGGTATACATAATCTTACAAATGTTGAAGATTAAAGGAAGTATCACATCAACACTCATCCCATATTGAAGTGTTACCACTACAAGGAGCATGTGAATTTTGTAAACAGTTACCCTAATACGAGGGTTATAAGATGAAATCAACAACAACCACCAAGGCAACAAGGAAGGGATTATGCTATCACTACTGTTGAGGTGGAGCCAAACAATTATGTTGGGATAGGTACACTAGTTATTCATTCAATAATAGTGAATGCACAATTTTATTCTCATTCTACACATTCGTCAATATTATTTCATTTTAGTTGAACTATTCAAACACCACATAAAATTTGGAAGGATATGTTATCAATTGGAACAACGAATGGGGAGATTATTGTGTCCACAATTTATAACTCCTTCAGTTAACGCATGTGGACTCAACCTCCCAAAAAATATCATTATACTACCTGTAGTCAAGTTTAACACTATCTTTGGTATGGATTGGTTATCTTTATACAAGGACAACATCAATTGTCGGGAATGGGAGGCCACTCATCACATACCAAAGCATCCTCTAATTCGATACAGGTGTAAGTAAGAAGATGAATAACCTTTATAATAATTTCATGATTGTGGATATTAAATATTTATAAGAAATCATGTCTACCTCAAATGATTGAGATAAAGGATAGAATCACGCTCTATGATATGCCCACCATGAGGGTTTACAATAATGTATTCCATGAAGAGTTGTCTAGTGTTCCTCTTAATTGAGGATGAGTTCTCAATTGAAATTATTCTAGGATATCTACCTATCTCAAATAAACCTTATAGAACGGACACACTATAGCTAGAAGAGTTGATAATGCAGTTATTGAAGAATATGGAGAAAGGTTTTATATTCCCGAGTTCTTCACCATGGGGTTCTCCAGTCCTCTTCATCAAAAAAGGATAGACCCATGCGCCTCTTCTTTGATTATCACATGCTCAATAAAATCATGATAAATAAAAATTATCCCAATCCATGGATAAATGTATTGTTCAATCTACTTCACAGGGCCAATTATTTCTCTAAGGTGGACCTTCAGTTGATATATCACCAATTAAAGGTAATGAAATAAGATATTCCCAATACGTCCATTGAAATAAATTATAGACACTATAAGTATATAGTGATGACCTTCAGACTCATTAATTCCCCATAAATATTCATGAATTAAATGAATATAGTCTTTATAGATTACCTCGACAAATTTTTGGTACTCTTTATTGACGATATTATGATATAATCCCAGAGAAAGGAGGAACACAAAGAGAATTTTTATATTGTTTTAAAGACTTTGTGAATGGAGAAGCTATATGAATATTATAGTAAATGTGAGTTCAAGGTGTAGGATGTATAATTATCGGGGCATGTTATCAGTAGTAAAGGGATATATGTGGACCCTTCCAAGATAAAGTCAATTTAATATTGGAACATGCTAATAGTTGTAATGGAAATATGAAGCATTCTGGGACATGCCAGGTATTATTGACTATTTGTGAAGAACTTTTCCTGATTGTGAATCCTAATGTCAAAGATGAAACAGAAGGGGGTAAGGTTTGTTTGGACTCTAGAAGGTGATGATTTCTTTAATAAGATGAAGAGGAGGATAATCACTATGTTAGTACTCACACTCCCCACAAGTGGATAACTCTTTATGGAGTACAATGATGATTCAATGAAGGGTTTAGTTTTTTTGATGATTCAAAATGATAAAGTGATAGAATACTATTAAAGGTATCTAAAAATTCAAGAGCAAAAAAATTCTATGCATGATCTAGAGTTGGAATTTGTGATCTTTGCAGTAAAAATCTGGTGGAATTACCTCTGCGGGGAAAAGTGTGAGGTATATACTGATCACAGGAGTCTCAAATATAAATTCACACTAAAAGATCTTAATATGAACCAACGAAGATAGATTGAGATCATCAATGATTATGACTACTTTAACACACCATTATTTTTCAAATAAATTTAATATTTAATTCTTGATAAAATATGTCTATATATATTTCCACTTTTTTTAACCAAGCCAGTAAATATAATTTTTCCACTATAGTGATTTGAATTATGAAAAACTAACATACATGGTTGTGTTGAGTAAGATACTAAAATTTTGATAAGACAAATATAATTTTGGGTGAATATTAACACACACTTATGAAAATTAATATGAAACATATAAATTTTGAATCATATTATTATTTTATTGTCTTAAGGTTACGATATTGATTAATTTATTAACGTGATACAAAACAAAATATACGGTTAAAATTGTTATTTTTGAATAAATTACTATTTTATTTAAAATATAAATTAATCATATTTAAAAAATTATTTTTATAAAATGGATTTCATATTTGAATTATACACATCAAAAATAGTTAGGGTGATTTTTTTTGATTTTTCTAAAATACATGATTTTTTGGTTAGTAGTGAAATTATATAATTTATAAAATATGTTAAATAAGTGTATTTGTGCATCATGAATGAGTCATGGATGATTTTAATGAACATTGGATCGAACATAAATGAACGTATTTCTATTTTTGGTCACAATAACCAATATTATTGGTTTTCTTTGGAAAAATTATAACATAATGAGTAAAATAATGGGAAACCCTTGTATCCTCCACTATAACCCCCTCTCACTCCCTCTTATATTCATTCCTCTAATCCTTAATTCTCTTCAATGATCTACCCAATTACCTTACCTAGTCACTACCCACATCCTGGAACTCTTTGTCTTTCCAAAATACCAAAACCCCTTCTCTTAAGGATGTTTTCTAAGAGGTTAATTCAAGAGGAAAAACATATTTCTTTTTCATTTAAATCAATTTCAATTTATCTTCTTTTCTTATTCAATCCTAAACTGACCTGTCCAATTAATCCTAATAACTGAAATATGTTGTATATAATATAATTATTCCATGGTAATGTAATAAACATTATCATTCTTCTTACTCTCACTCCCTATCTCTTTTATAAATGAAATCATCATTCATGAGGTTCCAATTTACAACCTTCATGGATGATGATGATTCATTCATCAATTTATCCTTCATTACAGGAAATGAAACAATTTTTATGGTTCAAAAATATTATAAAATATTTATTATAACATATTTAATATTAAGGAACTTGTATATGAACATAGAATTATTTTATATGACAAAACTACTTTATAATAATCCAAATATCACCAAATAATATAAGTGGTTGTCATTAATTTTTCATCCAATGATTAATCCTAATTCAATGAAAAAAAATTATATATATATCCAGTAACACTTCTGGATGTTCATAAATAATATATAATTTAAATTCTATATAATTAAATCCTTTCCAATTGAACATTCATACTCATATACAAATATATCAATCATGAAAACCATGGAAATGAACACTTCAGAACGATATAATTCAATCTTATAACATATCAATAAAGACATAATAAACTAAATAAAATTATGATAAACCAAAAACATGTATAATTCGTTCGGAATTAAGTTATTAATAAGGAAAATTTCATATTACATGACCTGAATTTCTATAGAAGAACACATTTCGACTTAAGGTATGGGTTTTCTACCCAAACATCCATTTTTCATTCAGGTTTCATTTGTTTTATACTAACCTCAATTAAATTCGTATTTATTCCTATATAATACTAATTATTTATATCTGAATGTTCAATATATGTGTTCCAAATATAATTATACCTTCATTTATGTGGAGTTATGTGTTTTAAATGGATCTTTCAAAAACCATTCCTGATAAAAATATCTCATTTAAAGGTAAATACAACAAATTCTAACCAATTTTCAAGGGCACAATATATTCTATTTTTTGAAACAATTATCATTATAAATTCTTTAATTTTATTATGAAAATACTAACTTAAATATCTCTTGGTTTTATACAAATATATTTCCAAAATAACTCTTGTTTTCAAAGTAAAAGAGTATTTATCTCAGGAATTACAAGATGATTTTATAAGAGTATATTCATGTATTTCAACAATCATGTTGATTCATATGTATTATTAGGATTAATATTTTATAGTATCATGTACCATATTTAATTTAATGATTTTTTATTTATCTGGTTGTGGATATGCTATCTTAAAACCATTCACCAATTTACTCTGAATGGTTAGTGTTTATATTTAATGTTCAGGGATAGTTATTTAAATTTCATATATTAGATTAAATATGAATGTATATTTTATAATAGTTTATATCTGTTCATATGAATAATTCATTGTAAATAATATGTTTTTGGAAGGTTCCGACTATAATCTATGGGCGCATCAGTCAGTCTCATGAGACAAACTGTGGTCTTGACAGAAGGCCTGAAAAAAATTATTATTTATAGCCTGGGCATGAGGCCTTGATGGTATTGTTATGATTTCCCATACTATACATTCCCTAATTAAGAGAAGTGTATTGATTATTTATGTGGTTATTCGACTAGTAGAATTCCCTTGATTATGTTTTAATATGTAATTATTTATTCTGAATTTTTTTTCTAGCCATAATGGGTTCATGTTTTTTGTTAAAGGCATGTGTTTTTAGTTATTCAACATGCCTAATGTTTAGGTTTATGATATATTTATTATCCTTACGCTACATTTGAGCTCACCCATTTATTACGATTCATTTTCTTAGGGCATGAATATTTTTATTATGAATGACATGCAGAAATAACCTAGGTGATATGGATGTTGTCGAAGGAATTTCTTTGTTGTTTTTGAGTTCAAGATGTAATTTTGAACATGTGTATGTATCTTATTTCCAACTATACTAAAATAAACTATCACCATAGGAATCGTATTCTATGTTTATATTTTAATATAATTATATAAGGTATAATCTATGGGAAACTGGGATCGGGTCCTTATAGTATTTATGAAACGAGGTTTAATAGAAAAATTGGAAACTATATTTAGAGAACATAGATTAGAAGAAAACATTGGGATAGTATTTGAGGATAAAAAAATCATATAATTTTTAGTAAGGAATATATTATGTGGTTCTTTATATAAAATAATTCTCTATCTGTATACTAATAGTGTACGTGGCTTTGGTACGGATGTACGTAAGAGTGAAAACTCTGAGAATGAGTTTCAGGCTTGTCATGGTGTATCTTGGTACACAAAAACATGTCATACTGTGCACCTGGCATGACCCTCCTAGGGGATATTCTTATGATAAATCACATTTTCTTTACAATCCATTAAAAAATATTTAAATTTAAATTCTTCAACAAAGAAACCATGTTTATGATTTTGAGATTAACTATGTATAAAATTTCAATTTATTCTATGTATTTTTCTAAATTGAGATTATACAATATGATTCATAACATAATTTTTTTATTCCATTATTTATAAATGGCACCTAGTGTAAGGAATGGAAACCATCTGAACGCAAATGTCCTGTGCAGGGATTTCCCTACGATGCAAGATCATGATGTTGGCTCTAGTGTTGTGACTATTGCAGAGCAACTTATAAATATACTGAGACAACTGACTTAGGTTATGAATAAAAAAGTTACTCATAGGGATAATACATATCCACAATGTGGTGGAGATATGTTAGATATTTTAAAAAAAAATAGTCTCCATCATTCAATGGGACTACAAACCCATTTGTAGCTGAGCAGTGGATATATTCAGTAGAGAAGATATTTATCTATTTTGGATGTAAATAAATAGAGAAGGATTTCATGTATGTTTATCTTCTATCAAGAGATGTGGATCAACAGTGGTCATTAATCCATAACACAATGGATGAGGAAGAAATAGAACAGATGGAATAGGGGGGTTTTAATGAAATCTTCCTTGATTAATATTTCCCCATGAATGAGCGAATATGGAAAGGAAATTCTTGAATCTAAGACAAAAGGAGGATGAAAATGTTTCCATGTATGAAGACAAATTTAAAAGGCTATAAAGCAATGTTGTGGATGAAATAAGTAATCCAAGGAGAAAAATTGATTGATTCATTATTGTTTAAAACCATTTATTCGAAGGTATCAAGTCTCCCGATGTTTATCATCATTTGATGATATAGTCTGAAGTGCAATCATGATGGGAAAGAAATTTTTTATGTCTTATGACATTAAATGAAATAAAGGGATGTAGATGGGTACCAAAAATACGAGAAAATGAAATATGTAAATGACGATGAATGGAATATTTGACCTTCTACCTTATAGTAATTGTTGGTAGAAACAACATAGCACTTTTCTAAAGGAAATTCGAGTCTGTTACAGGTGCATAGGAAAACGCCACCAATCACGTGATTTCATGGGGATGAAAGAAGCTACCAATATTAAATGCTACATTTTAGGGAGATGTGACATTATTCACATGAAATTAGTATGATTTAGGGAAACAAACATCAAAGAAGGCCATGGGAGAAAGGCCAAGATTATGTGGTAACAAATGTAGAGTTTGAAGTTCCTAACAATGTGGTGGCATGTACTTTAATCATTTCTTCAAAATTATCCAAAAAAATTATTTTCTTTTTGATCAACATATTATTTCATATCATCTCATTTTTCCAATAAAATTAGATATTTACAACTTTAATTATTAAGGTAGTTTTTAGTCAAATCTCTTAAGGTATGTGTCATTGCAACAATGTTATGTTAGATAGTAAATATTATGGAATATAATTGTTCCTTATATCTTTATTTTAGTGTCATACACATGATTTAAATTTATATAATCCTTGGTATCGAATAGATTTAGAACCAAGATGTGAGAAATTATTGAATGAAGAAGTAGGTTACAATTTATGAGGATGACTTGGAATCCCACATCTTTAGGGTAGAAATAGTATCATCGGATTCCCATATAGATCCACCCACAACAGCTCTACAAAATTCAATTATTGGGGAGGAAGGGAATACAATAATTATGGGTGATGAAAAGAATTTTCAAATAGATAACATACATATTGTTAAAGAATATGATGATTTATATCTAGAGGATTTACATGGACATCCACCAGAGCAATAAAATTTAGTTTTCCATTGACCTAATTCATGATTCAAGGCCATATCAAAGACCCCTTATAGAATAGACACTGTGGAATTAGTGTTTCTAAATAAACAACTATAGTAATTGAGTGGTAAATTATTTATTCACTATAGTGTTTCCTCATGGGGATCCCATGTTCTTTTCATTAAGAAGAAAGATAGATCTATGAGGTTGTGTATTGACTACAGTGAGATCAATGATATAACAATTAAAAACAAGTATCCCCTACCTCACAATGATGAATTATTCAATCATCTTCAAGGAGATGAGCATTTTTCAAAGATTGACATTTGATATGGATATCATTAGTTTCTTTTGAAGAAAGAATACATTCAGGAAATATTAATTCAAACAAGGTATGGGAATTATGAGTATACAATACTTCCTTCTGGACTCGAAAATACGCCCTATTTTTTCATCGATGTAATTATTAGAGTTTTCAAGGAATATCATGATGACATTGTAGTGGTATTTATTGATGACATCTCGGTATACTCTAACATATATGAATATCATGAAAATCACTTGGACACTATTCTGAAGACTCTAAGAAGGAATGAATTATATGTGATGTTTATAAAGTGTGATTTTTTGCATTAATAAGTTTCCTTTCTTGGAAACATTGTCTCTAAGGATGGAAAATATTTTGAACCTATGAAGAAAATTTTTGTTCATGAATGGCCTACTCCAACGAATAGAACTAAGGTACATAGTTTTATTGGTTTAGTAGGTTATTATTGGCATTTCGTTCAGAGCATCACCCGATTAGAAAACCCAAAAAATAAGCTTACACATAAAGGGGTTATGCTCATATGGACTAAATAATGTCATGATTGTTTTGAATAATTTATTGAGGGATTAGTTAACGCTCTGATTCAAACTCTTCGATCCAGAAATGATGGGTTTGTTATATATAGTGATGCGACAAAAAATGACTTTGTTGTGTCCTTCTATCGAATTATAGAGTTATTGCATATGCACAAAGGTAGTTAAAAATTCATGAAAAAAACTATACATCACTTGATATTGAGTTAGAAGTGGTAATATTTTCACTAAATATTTGTAGAAATTATCTCTATGGATAATATTGTGATATATATTTAGATCATAATAGTCTAAACTATATTTTATCACATAAAGAACCCAACATTAGGCAAAGGTGATGGATTGAACTACTCAAAGATTATTATTGTTCATACACTAACACCCAAGAAAGGCCAAAAATCTAACTAATTCATTGAAAAGGAATGATCATAGAGTTCTCAAAAAAATATGATATACAAGGATCATTTTTACATGGATCTAGTGAGGATGGATATAGTAATTATAAAGATGGTGAAACATAAATACTTTTACTAATGGTTTCCAGACCATATTTATTGGAATAAATTAATGCTTCATTGTCTGATGATTAGAATCATCAAAAGAAAATTTATTTTTTGAATGATGGGATACTGGGTAACTACAAGTCTGAAGATGGAGTTTAGAAATTTAGGAAGAGGATATGTGTTCCATCTCTACCTGAGTTGAAAATGGAGTTATTGGATGATGCACAAAGCTCAAATTTCATTATACACCACGATGGTTATAAAATTTATAGAATGTTGATAGAACATTTATGCTGGGATAATATGAAGAGAGAAACTATTGATTATGTATCAGGATTTTTTTCTATCAACATGTGAAGGCCAAAAAAACATCATAGGGGATTCATGCAACCTATAAATATTCATATATGAAAAATGAGATGATAGAACAATGTATTTTTTCACCGGATGACCCAAAAATCCACTAAAAATGATGCAATATAGTTAATTGTGGATTAACTTACAAAGTTATCACATTTTCTTGTCTAAGGGATGATTTTACATTGGAGCGACTAGAAAGACTCTATATAAATGAAGTTATGAGACTTCATGGAGAACCTCTATAAATTGATTTGTTTTATGATCCTTGATTTACATTGTAATTCAGGAAAATTATTTAGAAAATATTGGATACTGATATTCATTTGTGTATTGGTTATCATCCTCAAACTGACGGGAAATCAGAAAAGATGATCCAGACCATAGAGGGTAGTTTGAGATCATTTTCAATTGACTTTCATGGTATTTAGGATCAATATTTACCATTAGTGGAGTTTTCCTACAATAATAGTTTCCAATCTAGTATTAAAATGGCACCATATGAGGCATTGAATAGAAATAGATTTCGTACTCCAACATGTTGAAATGAAGTTGGTGAATGGAAGATAGAGGGTCAAGATTTTGTGGGGGAAACATAAGAAAATGTAAATACTATTCAAGGCCATATCAAAGTAGCTCAGGCCAGAAAAAATGATATACTGATAATTGAAGGAAGAATTTGGAATTTCAATTGGGAGATCGCATTTTCTTAAAAGATTCTCCGTGTAAGGGTATTAAAATATTTGGGAAAATGGGAAACTAAGACCTAGGTAAAGAGTCCCTTTTGAAATTATAGGGAGAATTGGATTAGTTGCATATTTTTTGGATATGACACATGTCCTGTCCAAATTAAACAATATATTTCATGTCTCATTGTTGAGAATGTACATGAAAGACCAAACACATATCGTCACTTCTAAAGGCAGAGAATTAGAACCTCTCATAGCTTACTATAATGATTCTGTCCAAATTCTAGACACTAATGAACATGTGTTGAGAAATTATAAGACTCAACTGGTAAAGATACTTAGGAAAATCATAAAATTGATGAGGAAACATTAGAGCCTGAGGATCTTTCGATGAAGAACACCCAAAATCTTTTTGTGATGTGAGATTATGGTAATTTTGAAGAAGGAATTTTTGTAATGAGGTGATATTGTAACTCCCAAATATTTTTCAAATAAATTTAATATTTAATGTAGGAAATAATAAGTCTCTAAAAAATACAACATTGTTATAACCTAACCCGTAAACATAATATTTCCACTTCTAGGATTTGAATTTCAAAAAACTAACATACCTGGTTGCGTTAAGTAAAATATATAGACTCAGATAAGACAAAATTATTTTTTTGGTGAATATTAACATAATATTATTAATAGTATTATGAACCTTATGAATAGTTACTCATATTTTTATTTTACTCTCTTACGGTTATAATCTTGACTAATCTTTTAATGTGATATAAAATGAATTATAGTTTTAAAATTGTAATTTTTCAAATAAATTATTATTTTATTTTAAAATTTAATTAATCATATTTTAAAAATTAATTTCAAAAAATGGAGTTCATTTTTCAATACTATATATCAACAAATGGTTAGGGTAAATTTTGGGGATTTTTTTTGAAACGTGAATTTTTATTGAATAGTGAAATATGAAAATTTTCAAAATATGTTAGATAAAAGAATTTCTGCATCATTAACAAGTCATGGATGATTTAAATGATGATTTTTTCTAACTCACATGATGTTATAACTAATTTTAGTCACAATTATAATTACTATTGGTTTTTTGGCGAAATAATAAAATAATGAGTAAAATAATGGGAAAACCCTCCTCTCCTCCAGTATAACCCTCTCCCCTCACGCCCACTTATCTTGATTCTTATATGTTTTGAATCACCTAAATGCTCGTCCCATATTCCCTTACCTAGTCACTCACCATGTCCAGGAGCTCTTGGTCTTTCCGAAGGACAAAAACTCCTTCTCTTATGGAGGTTCTCAAGGAGGTTATGTCAAGAAGTAAACCTACTTTCTTTTTCATTTTGTTTCATTTCAATTTATCTTATTTTCATATTCTCTATTAACCTAATATGTACAATTGATACTTATAACTCTAGTATCATCTATATAATATAATTAATCCATGTTAATGTAATATCCATTATCAATTTTCATACTCTATCTCTTTTATAAATGGAATCATCGTTTGTAAGGTTTAAATTTACACCCTTCAGGGACAAACAAGTTTTGTTCTTCAATTTATCCTTCATTACAAATCATAATATCATATTTATGGTGTAACCATACAATAATATATATGTTATAACCAACTTAATATGCAGTAACTAGTATATGTACATACTATTAAATTATATGACAAAACAAGTTCATAATAATCCAAATACTGCCAAATAATCTAAGTGATTGTCTTTAATTTTTCATCCAATTATTCTTTCTCATGCCATGTTAAAAATGATAGATATAATCATTAACAATCGTATATGTTCATAAGTAATATATAATTTCAATTCGGTTGAATTACATCCTTTCCACATGCACATCCATACTCATATACAAATATAATGATTATGAAAACCATGGAAACGAACACTCTAGAATGACTAAATTCAATCCTAAAACTTATCAATAAGGAGATAATGACCTAAATAAAATAATGATAAACTAATTTAATATATAATATGTATTTAATTATTTTATTAATAAGCCTAATTTTATATTATATTTCTTTATGTTCAAGAGTATAACACATTCAGATTTATAGTAAGGCTTTTATACCTGAAACACCATTTTCATTAGGGCTACTTTTATTATCTACTTACCTTAATTAAATTCTTATTAATTCATATTTACTCCTCATAAAATAGATTTTAATGGTCTATATATGTGTTACAACCATAATCATACCGGCATTTATGGGTAGTGATATGTTTTAAAAGGATCTTTCTAAAATAATTCTCTATAATGAATCTTATTTCAAGTGAATTATTCAAATTTTTACCTATTTTCAAGGGGACTTTGTTATATATTTTTGGAAACCATTACCTTTATAAAATGAAGTATTTTATTATGAAAATAATATCTTACTTCACTTATAGTATTATATAAATATGTTTCCAAAAGAAATTTTCCTTTCAAAGTTAAACAATATTTATCTCAATAATTATTCAATGATTGTATAAGAGTATCTTCATTATTTAAACACTCTTGTTGATTATTATGTATTATTGGGATTAATATATTATGATATAATTTAACATATTAAATTAAATGTTTTATTGTTAGTTTGTCTATGGATGTGTTATCTTAAAACCATTCACCACTTTATTGTGAATAGTTTGTGTTTATGTAAAATGTTTATGAAAAGTTATTTACATATAATATATTAGTTTCAATATGAATGTATATGTTGTTAATGTTTATCCCCATTAATATTTTGGATTAATTAGACATAATATTTGTTGGTTGTGGTCTACTATAGCCCCTTGGTGCATTGTTAGGTATCATGAGACAAACTATTTTCCGTTCACAAGGCCTGAACAAAATGATTATTTATGGGCTTGGCGCGAGGCCATGAAGATATGGTTATGATGTCCCACATTATTCCATACATGAATATATATATTCTATTTTTGGTTCTTTTGGATTTTTAAATAGTATAATACCCATGATTACGTTTAACTATGGCATTATTTATTTACCGCTTTTTAATGCCCTAATGTTTCCATGTTTTTTTTCAAAGGCATGTGTTATTAGTTATTCAACATGCCTAAAGTGTATGTTTATTATATATTCAGCTGTATTGATAACCCTTACTGAGTGTTTGAGATAACCCCTTTTTTATGAATAATTTTATCAGGACATGAGGATTTTTATTATGAATGACTATCAAAAATAACCTTTGATTTATGGATGTTGTTTAAGGAATTTCAATGTTGTTTTTCATTTCAAGATGTAATGTTGAATTTTTCTATATATATTTTCTTCAATGATACTAAAATACATTGTCTTTCAAGATGAATATTCCTTGTTTATATTCTAATTTAGTTAAATAAGGTACCTGATCCGAGCAAATGGGTCCAGGTCTATACAATTGCTCAATCCACTACCATCCCGGTAAGGAAAACAAGGTTTCACATGATATGAGTAGAAAGAAAAATTCATCATTATCAATGATGAGATTTTAAAAGCATCCAATATTTTTAGAATTTCTAAGCATGGAAATAAGAACCATTATGTTAGGAACATCACCAATCCTTTCTCAAATTATTGCTCAACCATCACTCATTGTTAAAACAATGGATGCTCAAAAAAATGTGTGGAAATATTAAAAAGGGTGGAAGCCATTCAAAATGGGAATTCCTCTATGTTCATGATTTATGAGGAAGCAGTTGTAATATTTTGATATAGATTATGTGTACCATCTTATCTAGAGATAAATAATGATAATTTGAATGACACACATAACTTAACATTCTCTATTCTCCAAAGGATCACAAAGATATATCATGTTCTTTGAGAGAACTTTTGGTGGGACAATACGAAGAAGGAAATGGAAGAATGTTCATAAATGTTCCTGGAATTCCAAAAAGTGATGGTGGAAAGAAAAAAGGCCAATGGGATAATGAAACCACCACCCATTATAACATGGATGTTCGAGAACAACACCATATAATTTGTGACAGGACATCCAAGGATGATCAGAGGAAACAACACTATATGGGTCACTGTGGATCATCTTACAAAGAAGGATCACTTTATCACAATTCGAGAGGACTTCTCATTAGATCAAAATTAATGGATATATATCAAATAGGTGGT
Organism: Viscum album; assembly: GCA_963277665.1. NCBI lineage: Eukaryota > Viridiplantae > Streptophyta > Magnoliopsida > Santalales > Viscaceae > Viscum > Viscum album. The sequence continues at coordinate 178,581,726 of OY728164.1, forward strand.
AAGTATGAAGGGAGTACAAATATCTATTATATCTGATTGTTATCCAAGATTCACCTCGATGTTATGGAAAATTATCAAACATAGTCTATGCAATGAACTGAACTTCAGTACATCCTATCATCCTAAAATTGAGGGACAATCTGATCAGGCTATTTAGAAAATATATGATATGTTGAGAGAATTTTCTGTAAAATTAAATGTAGTATGGGACTAACATATTCCAATGGTTGAGTTCTCCTCCAACAAAAGTTTCCACTCAAGCATATGAATAACACCATATTTTGACCTTTTAATGGAAAAGGTTATGAACACAGGTGTGGTTTGAAGAATTTGGTGAGCATAATCTACTAGGACCTAAAATGGACGAAACAATGGCGGAGAAGGGGGAAAAATTCAAAAACCATCTAGAAAGCCCAAATTCGACAAAATATTATGATGAAAATCGTCATTGAGGCATTGAGTTCAATGTTTGAGCCATGGTATTTCTTTGCATATATGAATGGAATAAGTTCATGGGATTTGGGAAAAATGAATAGATAAATTCCAATTACATCATCCCCTTCAAGATTCATGAATGTATCGGGGCTGTGGACTATCAACTAGAACTTCCACCATCAATTTCAAAAGTACATGATGTCTTCCACATTTCCCTCATAAAGAAAGTACATTCCAGATCCTTCGAATATACTATCTTCATAGGTGGTACATTTGGAGGATGATCTTTCTTACGAGGAGAATCCAGTGAAGATCCTAGACTATATAGATAAATTTATACATAACAAGACTACTCACCTTGTCAATATACCGTGGAGGAAACATATGTATAAAGAAAAAACATGGGAACTAGTGGAGTCATTGATGGAAAAGTAACATCACCTTTTTAAGGCATAGAATTTGAATCAAAATTACAAGGGTGGAATTTTATAAGGGGAAAATAATGTAATGAACCATTGATTTCTCAATGGAAATTCAATTTTATAATTATGTCATATAATTACATGAAATCGCAACATAATGAACTACTAAGTACTATGTGACATTTAAACATATGTTCTCCACATCTATTTTTTGAAATTCAAAAATATGACATACATAGTAGTATTTAGGGTGATGTTTGGAGTTAGATTAGAAAAAACTAATTTTTTAGTGAACAGTAACTGACCCTTATGAATACTACTTTTATTTTTATGAATCATCAAATGACCCTTATAAATTGTAAATCTTCCAAAACAATAGTAACCTCACCCATGAATGTATAAATAAAAATTAGGCATCTTAGAAGTGATAATATGCCCATAGTAAAAGTATTGGTATTTTAGTATGTCATAAATATTTAATTTAAATTCATTTATTTATTTAGAAGAAGAATTATTTTCCGAAAAGGGTGTAAATAAATTATCAATACTATGCATTCAGGTTTTAAGATAATTTTATAAGACCTTATTTAAAATTTTAAAACATTATAAAATCAGTTATATCTTTAAAGTCTATGAAAAAATTAATTATATTTAAAACATTGTTTAAGAAAAATGGAGTTCATTTTGGATTCTACACTATGAGAAATGGTTACGGTGAATTTTTGGGATTTTTCTAAAATATTTGAATTTTTTATAAAATTTAAAATACAATAATTTTCAAATTATGCTAAATATATGATTTATAGGGTCACAGATAATGTTCTTCTGATGTAATACCAATTGGTTAGAACTCACACGCACTTATTAAATTTTTGTGGTCATATAATCATCACTATTTCTATTTTTGAGTGAATTTAATAAACATGAAAATTAAATATTATAAAAACCCTCCTCTCCTCCGCAATAAATACCACCGCTCTTTATCTCTTCTCTTCACTCCACTCAAACCTTATTCCTTGCGAAAGTTTTTATCAAATATATCCCAAATATCCTCCCCCACTTCCAAAATTCATTAGTATCTTTAAAATTCCAAATCCCTTCCCCATAAGAGGCTCTCAAAGAAGATTGATTCAAGAGGTAAATTCCTCTTTTCAATTATTTTACTTTATTTTCACGTTCATTTGTTTTATTTTATATCCTTACCTCTCCTCATCCAAATGTAATGAAAAATCAAGTACCTTAAATGTACAATAATGTTTTTATGATAATTTAATAATTTATTATCATCTCTCCTTTATGCTTAATTTATACTAGTAGTAAATATATTATACGAGATGTATTAATTTACCACATTCATGGAAATTGGGTTTTCAATTTCTTTTATCATCTTCAATTCTTGTCATGAAACCATCTATATTATGTTTGAACTATATTTTTATGTAATATATTTTATTTAAGGTAATTTAATCTTTTTGCACACATGATATTAAATTATAATTCAAAATGTGTTCGTGGTGTTCATAAATCACCAATAAAGCCAAAAGGCTATCACTATTGTTTTATATAATGATTAAAATTCACACAAATTAACCAAATTAAATTTACAAATATGAAAAATTTTGGATGATAAATAACAACATATAAATCCTATTATGGAAATCCATACCCATTTTAAATTATTCTCCATTAATGAAAATTAGTAAACAGATCATAAAAACCCTATTAAAACAAATAGACTCAAACAATTAAATTGAACCACTTGACCCATAAAAAATGTCATAAAAAAATTAAAATAGTTATAATGAATGTTTTACATATATAATAGTTTCTAGAAATATCAGTTAATTAACCTAATTTGATTATTCATGATATTAGTATCTAGTGGAGAACACCATCGGACTTAAGTTAAGGGATCCTCTCTATTTCACATTTATTCAAGATTGTACTCTATGTTATTCCCTTTTATGTGTAATACCTAATGATATGGTATGATCTATCACCTCCACAATAATTTACTCATGATTTAAAAGTGATGGGTAGCCTTTTATCTCACATTAATCTATCTTAGGTACACCTGATACCATGCCTATAATCCGTAAGGGATTCTACATGAACCTCATTTGTTCCTTCGAGTTGCCTTATATTTATTTTACCAAAATGAGTTTATCTTATCATTTTATATTAATGTTATAAATTTTTTGTACCAGTTCCAAAATCATTTATCAAGACGCTTTCATCATTATCTTTTGTGTATATACATATTTTTATGTCATTCCCTCCTCAATACTTCCCAATAAACAGACCTGATTTGAGAGAACTTCATGAATTTTTACCCAATTTCACGTTCACTATATATTACGTTTTATATAGCCATTGTATTTATAAAATCATTATTTTTATTATGAAAATATTCTTCGTTAGCATGTGGTTTTATATAATGAATTTTTCCCTTTTCACGTTTAAAGGATCTATAGTATTTTCTTTTAAAACACACTAATATGTTTTAAACCTATAATTTATTAAATACATATCTTAAATGCTATCACTGTAAATTGACATCACATACCAAGATACATGAACTTTTTTCCCTCATTGATGTCCATGTATATTTTATTTCTATTCATTCATTGACATATTTATGATAAGACCATTTATTATACTTTATAACATGATTGTTGTACCCAATTCTTACCACGTGTAACCCATATGTTTATATAAGATTTATTATATATGATTGTTTATATAGAAAAAATATTCATGAAATGCTATGATGGGTGCACCGAAATATATCTACAATTCATTGGGTAATTTTGAGTCCTATGGGGCGTTATGTGTGACAGTATTGGAAGTTAGCCTTGGCTTGTGCTACCATGGGTGATGGTCTTGGCAGTTAGCCTTGGATTATGCTACTATGTGTGATATTATCAGAAGTTATCATTGAATCATGCTAAATTAATGTTTTATGCTTTTGACACATTATTATGACCCCATGTTTGTGTGATTCCATATTTATATTTTAGGATTCCATATGTCACATTCCTTTTTATGTAATCATGTCATGCCTTCCATCCCGTGTGCTAATGCTTTGTTCTTAAGATTATTACCTTACTAGGATATTTATCTAATCCCTTTATTCATGTGTTCCCTAGGGTACCCTATGCATATTTTTGTGTACAAGGGAAGTTAAGATCTCAATTTAAATATTAAATAATGAAATTATTTATTTAATTCCATGCCTTCAATTTTATGTAACTAGTCTTATAGGACTCTAGACATTACGATCCTTGGTTTTTACTCTAATGTATATTTATGATTAAAATAATGTATTGTTATATGTAAAATACTAGGGTCACTATATCAACAAAAAAATAATTGGACCGAAATATACTCCAAATTCTTTTTCAGCACCCCATTTTCATTTTTTGAAAGCATGTCAATCAACAAATGATTTTTTCTCCAATATTTAGATACTGACTTCTCATGTATCCTAACCATTATAGAATATATTCTTTATTATTATAAAACCATATCAGCTAGTGAAGTATAAAAAAATAGTGAAAATAAAGAATAAATTATAATTGGATTTGGACACCGAATGTACTCTCAACAACACTATAAATTGTTTTAAGGAATCTTTTATTATGAAAGTTTGTCAAAATATTGTTGAAAATTTTCATGTTGGAAACATATGTAAATAACAGCTCCCAATATTCCACTTTCTCTATGATAATTTTAAACTAGAATTCAATTTTATTTTAACTTTAATGTTTCACATGATTATTTGAAATATTGAATTATATTTGATTATCAAAACATATCATCAATAGGTATAAATCATGTAGCCTTATTTCTTAAAGATATGACTTCATCCACATAAATTGTTTCATGTAGTCTGATGCTACAATACATTATTCTTCTATTGATCTCATCATGAATGAATTTTTATATTAGTGTAATACATGATAATAATTTCTCAAAAAAAGAATTCAATATCAAAAGTAAACTACTGGTCACACGTATCTCCATCCCAATCAATATTTGTAAATCTATAACACTGAAATGATGTTTAATTATTATGTCTGAAAATAAAATATGGAACCCATTTTATGTAGTCCACGCTCTATTTCACCTCTATAATATATGAATCTTTATAATTAATTTATATTCATGCACTATATGTTACTAAAAATATAATATTAGGAATATATGAAATCTTATATATTAGTATACTATTAAGAATTTAGAACATTTTTTGATCAACACTCCTTCTTTATTTATAAGTGGACTACCTAGTCCCAGGAACTATAAGAGTGGATACCTCTCCAGATTATTCCATTCATAATTACATCAATGGACCAAAATCATATATCTCTTGTGATAGAAATATAGATTCTGCTTTGTTTGTCCCATACATGTCTAAAAAAATCTCATATTAGTAATCATTTGAATCTCTATGTTTCTCATCATTTCGAAATAGTATTTCTCACTTTCATTCCTTTTATTAAAAAAACAATGGCATCGATGTGAAAAACTTCAATGAGCAAATTTTCATGATAACACCTGATATACTATTTGGAATATACCTTATCCTTCAGAAATTTCATACCCCTCGAACTACTTTTCATTTTTAAATACATTGTTCTGCGTGATTTTATAACCCCATATAAATCATTTTTAGCTATAAAAATAAAGAACGATCACTATTAGGGATTAGTGAATGTCATTTATTATTATAGACATATTCATCTAGTTAAATATATGTAAATAATCATGTTTTTAACAATATATTTTGGATACATGGTAAATAAAATCTTATTTTTCTTATAAATAAATATACTACAATCCCTTTGGTTATTCTCCCAAGAAATCCCCTCACAAAAATTCCCTATATAGTTATTATTTCTAATAAACTAAAATACAGTACATTAAATATTTACCAGTATAGTATATTGTTATAAATTTATATGATATATGTATATAAATATATGTTTGGGAATGAAAAAAAAGTAATACAAGACATAAATTTGTTGTTAGGATAGAAGCTTATATCCATAGAAGTTCACAATGATGTTATTATTGTTCGTTAAATAACAATTCTCAATATTATATTTAACCTCGTGATAAATATATATCACTACACACCCTCTTATTTCTGTCATTATTATCCCACACTAATAATATATCATGCATGATAATACACGTCTTAACATTATTTTTGAGTATCCTTTACTAATTATCAATATCAAAGACAAGTTCCACTCTATAAATGACTTAAATAAAAATGTAAAGGAAAATTGACAAACAAGGAAGTAAAAAATGATTTAATTAGAGATGGAGGGATATATCCTATAATTTAATTAGCTATAATCAATTTACACAAACCTAATATGATAAAAAATTAAAGAATATTAAATTCTGAAGAAGTATTGAACTCCAACATTGTATAATAGGTTCATGTAGAATGGTTCATGTAGGAATGACATAGAAAATATAAATCCACAAGTTATAAATAAATTTCAGTATCTTTATGGTATGTTTAAAATAACTATTTATTTTTATTATCTTTCTCAATGAATGTTGATCACAATAGAGCCTATTATGGTGATATTATAAAATAAAATTGAATGATTACTATTTTTCAGAGATGTTGAGATCTAAAGGTATTTTGGTATAAATAAATTAATTTTTATAATTATTGAAGGGTATGTATAAATATTTAGTAAAAATTATATTATGAACTGAGGGACCCAGGAATCAAATTCATAACCATAATAATTTTAATTTTGAAATAAGTAAGGCCGATAGGCATGATTGAAGCTGAAATTAATTCATTCCATATAACATGGCTAATAAAATTACATTAAAACATTGTAACTACATATGTATAAAAAACATCATAATGTTCAAAGAGGAGTTAATAAGGTTTCCATATTATTTCATATGATTCTTAGGGTAATATTTCATAATATACTTTTTATCAGGACATAGGTTACCATGTCACGAGAAGTAATTTTAAGGAATCATTTCAATGTGAGTATGAATTGTTAATAATACTACTAATGATATCAATCATTTTTGGAGAGAAAATATGGATTGATTAAATCCTCTTTAAATACATTCAAACCATAAAGGATGAGTTATTTACTAGTAAGGAATGATATACGAGTCATTGGGAATCCTTGTACAAGTAATTTGTGGATGAGTAAGAATAAATTTGTTTTATAGAATTTGATAATGTGTTCATTCCTTGAGAAATCTATTATGCTATGATTCTCTATAAATTTTTTTTAGGAAAATCTCTCATTTGATCATTTATAGATTTCTCTCCATAATCTTTAGAGGTTTCAATGTTTGGAAATTGAACTTATACAATTCATCCCAAGGAATCTATTGATTCCATGAACAAAATCCACGATAAGGGATAAAAATAATTAATCTATATTGAAAATGGTTGAAGATACAATAATCGTCATCATTCAGTGTTTGATTTGTTAATCTCAAGTATGGATAAATGATTTTGATTCATACCACAACATTTTTTTAATATTTTAACTAATTTATATTTCCATTTTTGTAATTTTTTATTAGTTTTGTTTTAGTACTTATTTTTTTATTCATCATAACTATTTAAAATATATTTTTTTCATTATCAATTGAATTGTTTTTTTTCTTTTAATTATCATTCAAAACGCACTCCATAAGATTAATTTTTCATATATGATTGGTGTTTTCCCTATCATTCACAGATAGTCACTTAAGGTGTGATAGATCAGGAGTAAAATTATTTTTAAACTAATGGTTTAATAATTTTATTCATATAAGGATGCCTATATTAGGAATTGGTTTAGTGAAAAACTTATTCTTATACCTTCAAAAGAATCAAATCAAGAGTTACATGAAAGGAGAAATTCAAAACCTATTGAGGAAATTTGTGCATAAATAATTTTCTATATTAATTGTTTTCTTTAACATTAAATATTAATATATATAAACATAGTTTATTTCATTGGAAGTTTTGTTTTTTTAGTTAATTTCAAATAAAAAAATTTATTATAAGAATTTATTAAATTTAGTTTGAATTTTAAGTAAGTTTGAATGAGCGATCAATGAAAAATAAAGGTATCTAATATAGAGAAAACATAAAAATTGATCATGATATCCAACAACAATTAATTTTTTTCTCAAAAATTAGACATTATTTTTCATTTTTCATGATATCAACATCCAATTGTTTTATGAGTTAGGATTTGGGTACATCAAATTTGGATAATTCCTCCACATCTTTTGTGTGGAATGACTTCAAAATTATGTTATCAAAACTCTTGTAATTTGTAAATGTTCAAGATAAAATAAAACTTATAAAATATGATAGTTATGTAGAAGGAAATTTTACTTGGGATTCCATCATGTTTTCTTCACTATTTTTAGGGAGAAGTAGTAATATTTAGCATTCATAATTTTATTAATTAACTCACCATGTTCATTTATCATGTATGTTTTATGTTTTTATTACTATTATAGTTAAGAGTGGTGTTTCTTTATTATAATATGGTGAGAAGGGTTTGATACGATGCCCAGTGACTTGATCAAGCTAAGTGGACTCATGATACCCACTCGATTATGATCCATAAATAGAGAGGATGTTATTTTCATGAAATTTTATAGTATTGGTAAACCATAAAAAGAACACTAACACTAATATGTCGAAGACTATGATCAAGGATTTTAAAAAATATAATGAAGTGAGATCGACACCTTTGGATTCTAGCATCATGGATTATATATTATCATCAATTAATGAGGTCTACCAGATCATTGTTTGTCATCCCATCAAATAATTAAACTTATAAATCACTATACGAATCATCTAAATTATCCAAAATACGGGTTATTTCAGTGGATTGGAATGTGAGGAACCATGTAGACATCTTTTTAATTTTTTTTAGATCTGAGACACCACTATGAAAAAGTGAATTCCATATGATATGAATGTACTGTAACTATTAAATTTTTTATAACCAGATTGGGTGAATGTGTAAGGCCTCAAATCTAGTAACCTGGATCCTATATTTATTTTACTATATCGATACATGATACATTATATTCTATCCTAATATATCGAATAATTATTTTCATGGAAAACTAGACACATTCATGAATTTATGATTATATTTGAAGACATAAAATATAAAATTGTTTTATATTCAATAAAAATATATCCCCGCTATCATATATATGAATATACACTATAATACACATCATAGAATCCTAGGGACAGGGAACAAATAAATGGGTGAGCATAAATGATTTGAAATAGAATGTGTATAATATAATCTATAATAGATTAAATAAGGCATGAATTACATAGTATGAATAAATGAATATAAAATAATTACATAAAAATAATCACATGATCCTCAAACCTATTCAAGGATAACATAACTATTCAGAAATTCACATTGACATAAATAACTTATGTCACGGGGATAGAATACATAATTTCAGACATATTAAAGCTACCTTTGATACCCAATTCAAATTTTTCATATATAATGGGTAAGGCCGATTTCAAACACCCATCCTCTTTTATCCCATGTGAACTACTAATGAATTGTGTGCTACCTAATTTATGGCATCTCCTATGAATTAATATGTCCAATGAATTACTCATATGAATAAACAACATAACATAATCTATTTTCCATATGAATAAATAATAATATATATTTAAAGAACAAGATTATGTAATGTAACTAATTTAAGAAGTAAGTTTTTCGCAACCCATCCATAGAATTAAAATTTATCATATCATTACAGTATATCACCAATAAAGAATAATATTCATTAAAGGATTTTGAAAGAGATGATAATAATTTAAAATATTACAAGGTTATTTCTTAAGACAAATACTCATTTTATTTTGTCATTTATTAAAATCTATAAATTATTAGAATATAAGGAAAATTATTTTCATTGAGAAGACCCATTGAAACCTGTGAATGAAAAACCAAAAAAATATAATAGGTATGATATAGTAAATATCCATCCATGCGGTTATTGTATATATTACTATCCCATTCAAACCTTTAAAAATAAAATCAATCATTCAGAAACTAAGAAGTAAATTTTTTTTAAAACATTTTTTGGAAAGTAGTACTTGGTAAAAGTTTACTTTAATAAAATATTTTAAAACTGTAACAAAATTACTAATTTTTTAAAGGTAATATGGATATGGTTGAAAATATCCCCTAATGAGTTGACGAAATTGTTTTATGAAATCCTTTTTTAGTACTATTAAATAAATAATGATAGAAACAAGAATGAAAATAGTTATATTTTTCAAAAAAATATAAATTAAGATATAATATATTAGATTTTAGTTTTAAATATCTTATAAATTCTTTGATGAAAACATAAACATAAAGAATCCCAAATAAGGATATGATCGTGAAATAAACCCTTACCACATGGGTAATATTTAAATCATATCCGATATAATTAAATAGCCTAAAATGGAAAATTAAACTTCATGAATAGAATGATATTTATAAAAAAATAAATTAAAAGGGGTAGTATAAACACCCAAAAAAATAAAAAATAAATGAATGTGACATATTTCTCAAGGTAACAAAAGTTAGATGAGAAGACTTTATCAAAATCTCTACATTGATGTTAGAATTTATAAATTAATTTATTACGTGAAAGAAATATTAATCCACATAAAAAATAGATAGTAAAATATAATGTAAAAAAATGAGACATATAATCTTGAAATTATCAATGAATAAGTAATATAACATAATGAAAATAAATTGAGTTAAGAAATCCATTTCCTTGACTACAACATTCCATTTATACACATTATATCCTATGTAATAAAATTATTATAATTTCATACTGGATTAGGAACATGTTTTATGTATATTAAAATATTAGTATATATTTGATTTCAGTTATTACCATGCCTTATATATTTATTAAATTATTTAAGTTCAGTTTAGTTAATTTGAGGACATTCTGTACGTAATCAAAAAAATAAAGGTGGAAAATGATCAAATATATCCTAGATCCATGAGTTCAAAAATAAAAATTTAGGCATTACAATAATTTTTAAATAATTTACAAAATTTTATAATAATCCGATATTGGGGGACATGAAAATTTAATTACATCACCTCATGGATGTGATAGTCCATACAAACACACAATGGATGTAATGAATTTTGAATGGGTGGAATGGAAGGATGATAAGAAATATATTAAATTCAAATAATTATATTTATTTCATATATATAATATGTATCCATTAAATCCATCATAATATAAAACCACGAATTATGGTGGTGGAAAGTAAACCATATCACTACGTGGAAGATGTAGTCTATATGTACGCATGAGTGATAGATTTAGTTCACATTTGATGGATAAGGGTGAAAATGGGTTTCCTATAATCATTATAATCTCTCAATATTATTACGATATTATATTAATTATGATAGGATAAAAAATGTTAATTTCGATATTTGGAAGAATAAATAAAATTTGATAGAATTGGTTTAGTAGATTACTACGTTTTTGTGGTATCAATTGGCATACACTTTAAGACTTCTTCAGATATTCATATAATAAAAAAATCTCCAAAAATTAGGGAAGAGGTATAGGAATTTATTATATATGGTATTGGATAGGATACTATAGACAAATGTTTTGAATAATAGAGAAGATAATGAACTTATTTAAATGTGGGGATAATGATACACATTAAATTATTTAAAATGTTGAAATATAATATACCACATAATCATATCAAGTGTAAAAAAATGTACACAATTTCAAATTTAATACATTAAATGGTCTATATACCTTCAAAAAGTAATATTTTTACTTATATAATTTAAATTTAAAACATTATATTTTGGTTTAAACCCCTCGTTAACCATTTTTTACCTGAACATTTGAAGAACATATTGTAGAAATTAGAAGTAATAAATTTTATTATTTTTTTAAAAGTGGATAAAAAAATTTCCATATTAGATATTTTATATAATTTTCGATCCTAATTGTCCAATTTCATTTTTTTTAATTTTAAATTCATTTAATCAAAGAATAGTCATCATAAAACAATTATAAAATTATTTTTTGAACTATTCATTTAATTTTAGTTCAATGAAATCATTACAAAAAATGGAATTCCAATATGAAAATATATACACTAATTTATAAATTATTAATACCTAAAAAATTAGTATCATACAATAATTTATCAAAGAAATATTATTTTCATTTTTAAGTCATTTACCTGATTTTTCTATTAAATTCATCAGCACTATATTGACATTGTGTAAGCGTTAACGATTATTATATCATAAATAAATATTTGAAATAAATTTATATCATTAAAATTATTTAATAAACTAAAAAACATCCATTTTTAATGATCATAAATAATTTTTATCCAAATTAATATATATATGAGTTACTAAAATAAAGAGAGGTACATTTTTTAATTTTTATATCATAAAATAATTTAAAAATTTGCAACGAAGGAAAATGAAACCAAAATTCCCAATATTATATATAAATACATGTGTGGTGAAATTTAGTTCATTTAAGGATGTAAATTCAAATGGTGGACATAATTTTTTAAGCCATGCCACAATATTTACAATCACAATTACTCGAGATACCCTTTAATATAGTGATACATATTTCCCATAGTTACTATTTATAATGTCATAAATAAAAGGGAACTTATTAACAAAATATATCATCCTGATTCCATATATTCAATCAATTTTTCAATTATAAATTTCTTTAATTAGATGACATTAATTTTAATATAAATGTGTAAAATGTAACTAAAAATTGTTTTAAGAAAACATGTTTTCTTAAGAATTAAAATGATGTTATAAAAAAATAAAATATAATGTTGATTCATATAGAATAATGTTGATTATATGTAATAAATTTTCTTAATGTTACTTTTTAAAAAATAAATAATATAATAGGACCTCAAAATAAAGTTTTTTAATGAAAATAAATTAATTTCTTAATTAATCAGTAATTTTCACTAGGCATTGAAAAATAATTTTTTTTGGAAAAAATCCAAAAAATTCACCATAACATAATATTGAAAATACAATTTAATAATTTATATTAATTTAATCAAATAACATTTTTATAAATTGTATAAATTAATTTAAATTTCCTTTTAGAAAATTCAATAAAAACATCTTTCCAAAATACATTTATAGAATTAAATAATTATAATATTGTTTTATATTTATTATAAATTAATAAATATATTTAAATTAAATGATAACATTATACATATTATACATATTCTGGTTTAAATATTCATAAAAAAGTTTAACATATTGGTTGTAATGATCACTTTTATATAATAATATTTTTATAGTAAATTGCAGTTCGACGAAAGCTTAGTGTCATATGTTTAGAAATATTTATATCAAAGTATCAATTTGAAAAACCATTTCATGTGATATAGAATTATTTTCAAAGAATAAATCCTACTTTGTGGATTATCATATAGTATAATATGGCTAAGATTTTCTTTGATAAATACTTAAAAGAAGTGTAAATTTGGAAGTTGAGAAGTGACCAGAAAAACATTACTCATATTGATGAAGAATGTATTTGAGAGGTAATTGTTATATTTAAGGATATTTTTTGGAAGTTCACACAATATAATATAGATTTTCAAATTAAAATGATGAAAACATATTATGTATTACATTATGTTGGAAGGGACTTGGTGGATACCTCATCCACACATGCATAATGTTGAAACATTTAGAGGTTGTTCAAGACCTTCTTGATGAAATTTCAAAAAAATAGGTCCTTCGATAATGAAATAGAGTACCCCCATGTTGTGGGATGAACCACATAGAATAGGTAAAACATATTTATACCCCGATGGATGAACTAAACAATAATCATTATTTTTTAAAATTTCAGGGTGAAGAAACATTACTATCATTATACATAATAGTAGTGAAGTCTGGTGAGATGTGTGTAGTTCTAAAAACATTCCAAAAATTTATTTAATGAAGTAAACGAAGTATAATCTATTTATTTAACATATTTTATTTATAACAAATTCCATTAACTATTACAAAACACATATTACCAACTGAATCCATCACAATAGTAAAAGATGAAAAAACAGTGGTTGACCTACTAGTATGGAGCCTGGAAATACCATTGAAATAAAGGAACACGTGGATATCCACCTCATATAGATTTTTAATATAAATTATAACTAATTACACCTCTTATATAATATAAAAACATTACACAACTACATTTATAATTTCAGTTATAAACCTAACAACAACAACCACCTCATCCCGGAAATACTAATCATAAGAATATGTTTCAAATATTCAATAAAATATCCTATAGGTGATTGGATGGATAATAAAATGATATAAAAAATTCTAAGTACACCCCCTATAGAAATTAATATGAATATTATTTTATTAATCAAATAAATTCCTAACTAATAGGACGTATAATACTCAGTATCATGAGAACACATGTTCAGAAGGTTTATAAAGGTGTTATTTTGAAATGTGGGTAATATATTTAAGGAAGAAATACATTTGAGGATGAGAATATGGTATCAAAAGAGACATAACTATAAGGTGTAGTTGAGTATTACAATAATCATGTGGTAGAAGAAAATTATGGATAAGTAGTAGAGAAAGAGTCATTATATATACAGAAGAATTAAACTAATGTGAATTGAGGTGGGGATAATATAATTTAGGGTGAGGAAGTGAGATAATAAAATTTTAATATGGTTCTAACTCTTTATAATCCATGAAAAACATTTCAAAATAGGAAAGGTTAAGGATGATTGTAGTTTTATTATAATAAATTCATTTAAATATTAAAATAACTCCAAATAAATATTTCCCTTGTAGATGTAATTTCATGGTTTAAAGTGTGTGAAAAATTACCGATTTTTTTTTTAATTTATAACAAAATGAATATTGAAATACGGGTTATTTAAAAATGTGATTAGTTCTCATCTATGGTTCTCAGTAAAACCTAACCTATGATGAGTGACCATGATAGCTTCCCATTCCCATACACAATGAAATCATTATATATTTAGATATCACTTTGTTACTTTGGTGCTTGTGAGAATTTATTAATTATATGTTCCTTTTGAATGCAACGATTATATGATATAAAAGAAAAATGATTATAAATACAACTCAATACTATATAAATTAATTATACATAATTAATTCTTAAATACATACATGTATGTGTTGGGAAATTTATTTTCCAAAAATATTTCTTAATCTTGGAAATAAAGGAGGAAGGTGATGTGACTAAAATATTGGGATACAAATTACTCAAAGGAGAGAAGGATCCAATTGATATGAAGAAAATGGTTAATTATATCCCATATTTTTTAAGATAAAATGGAATTATAATTTTTAAATAAAAATAATAATTGAATTATTATATTTACTTCTAATATATTTTTATTGATAATGAAAGAAGATGATATAAAATAAATAGCATATAAAACACAACATGAGGTGGAAAAATATAAAATAATGAATATCTTTTATTAAAACATGGATAATAATGTGTACTAGATTGATATTGAATAGGAACACAACATTTTAGAATGTATATAGTGAAAAAGACCAACTTACACACGAATCCTATATAAATTTAATTCCATTAATAAGCTTGACAAAAACATTAGAGTTGAATCTAATTATTAGTACATTGAGGAACCCATTTTTATATTATAAAGAAACCCAATCGATGATCGAATAATCTTATATGATGAATGACAATGAAGTAAAAAAAATCCACGATTTTGGGTAATAGATAACATTAATTTCATGGTTTATAAGTTAAATAAAATGAATCAACCACAAAATGTGAAACTACAAAGTATTACCTAATGAAGCAAACAATACATGTTACTAATCACTGAAAATACTCATTATTGAAATTATTTGTTTTTCAGAAATGATGTGATAAAATTTAACATTGTGGTAACCAAATTATATATTTCAAAGATCGATTAAGTCATTACATTACTAGTGTAACAAGAAATCAATGCTTTACTATGGTAAATGATGTGGGCAGTGAGACAATACAAACATGAATAGTCATTGGTTGGTGAGTATTTTTTCATATAAATTATTTAATTAATATACTCACATTAATCATTTCCCATTTTTATTCACGATCTACATTCTAGAAATTTTTTCTGGGTGAGTTTTTTATTATTTTATAGATGGATACTTAGGATATAAGAATATCAATGTGGACCTAGATGACAAATATAGGATAGGTATTTACATCCTATTATAGTGAATTTTCCAACCCCCATATTCCCTTAGTATTTTTAATTCACCGAACACTTATCATAGGTTCAGGGGACACATCATTCATGATATTATATAAAAGTTCATGTATATTTTTGGGCATAATTGTTTTTTGTAAACTGTATATTTTTTAATATATTATCCTGAAATATTTTCTAGGTTCTAAATAGATTTCATGAAAAAGGAATATTATTGAATTTGTAGGAATTCCATTAATGTGTAAGGAGTAATTTCTCATGATGAAAAATATTTCATAGAAATGAATTTTTGTAGATATCCTGAGGATAAATTTTATTATGGAAATACCTAAAACAAATATTCCTAATGGAATTGAAATCCTTCATGGTAATACAAGGTTTTGCAACCACTTTTTTAAAGACATATGATATATTTCTCATCCATTTAAAAATATTTTCATGAATGAAATTATTTTTTTGTATGATTAAATTTTTTTAGAATCCTTTACCTATTTTACGTATAATTTAGTGGTCACATGAAAATTTATTGAACTAGAATTGGAAAATTATTTGAAAATTATGTTTGATGCTAGTGATTTTTCAATGGATGTTATTCAGTATATCAGATCAATTATATCTTCTGATGCATATATTATTCTATAATAATTGAAAAAAAATATTTTGTATATTTATCCAAATGACTGATAATATATATTATGGAAAATTTGGTTAACTAATACCCGAAATAGTGGACCAAAAAGATAAATGTTTTAAATTGTTTATACTATATAGACTGTAAAACACCTATTGGTATGACCTTATATTTATTTTGAATTAAATTTATTCGAACCTCCCAGTGGTCCTTGAAAACTACTCTTTTGGGGAAATAAAAAAACTAAACATGGATATAACAACCCTTCTATTTATTACACACTTTACACTAATTTATTATATAACCATGCACTTAATAAAACTCTGAGGAACGATAGGTCTAGTGTATTATGAGATTAAGAACATTACATAACAACATAGAACATAAAATACAACATCATTATTGAAAAAAAATTTACAGGACCTCAAGATTCATTCATACTTAGCACTGCATAGGGTGACCTGCGTACATACATATGAAAAGGGTGAGATATAAAGCCTAGTAAGGGAGTAAATAAGGCATAACATGAAGAATAAAATAAATTTATGTAAATAGGAATGTCAATGGAGAATAATAAAAACATGATCATAAAAAAATTATATATCATGTGTATCATAACATGGAGACGTGGAAATAACATTTAACATGATACTAGTATAAGGCAAGGATCATTTCACATGGGTCTGGAGTAAACCATAATTTCACTTTAATTAGAATGATTAAACCATATCTTCACTTGAATTAGCATGAGTAAACACTCATTTCACAAATAGTATCATGATTCTAATCATTACCCAATTCATTGGTGTAATGACATGACCCTAGTTATCTAGATTCATTGAATTACTACAAAACATTGGCCTTATCACTAAAGATAAGGTATCGAAAGACTGATTAGTTTAGTAGCCATGGAGGTAACAGTTCTGTACATAAGTTTTACATTACATAATTAAATTAAGAAACTACAACATTGGGTCTCCTTTGAACACATGAATATCCATTAGCCTATTCCTTTAGGTAAATCAAAATATACTTCTTCACATATTGGACAAAATAATACATAAGAAAGTGGTGAGCTCAGATTCTTAGTAAGGATAACAATATAGTGGAAATTATGATATGAAAACATAAACATTTATTGAAATGTATAAGAATAAAACACAAGCATTTTAAACATAAAATTTTTCATAACATGGAAAAGATAAATCAAATAATTCCAATTACTTATTCTCATGGATATTTTACTAGTCAAATAATCACAATTAATATCAATTGCTAATTTTATAATGATGGAATGCATAATTCTGAACATCATAACCACATAGTCAAGTCATTGTGCCAAGAATAAAAAAAATATTTTTTCAAGGCCTTGTGCGAGGACACTAGTTTGTATCATGACATCTACCGATGCATCGAGGAGCTATAGAGGGCTCCACCCATCACTTACTAAGTCCAATTCATTCCTCATATGAAAATATTGAAACATAACATAAACATTCGTATTAAAACTAGCATAATAAATGTCATTACATTAACCATAAACCATGAATGGTATAAAAATAAAACATCCACAGTCAAACATATCAAAAAACCTTCAATACAGTATGAAAGATTGTATTGTAATAAATCAACATCAAATAAGTGTAACATACATCAAAGGATGTAGACATAGATAAAATCAGAACTATTTGAGGGAAATATATATTTTAATTTTGAAATCATTTAAAATTCATAACATTATTAAATAAAATGTTTATTTTGAATGTATTCTTATAAGATTATAACGGAAGTATCAATGTAGTTATAACAGTAGAAATAGCCATACCCACCGTATACGTTAAAAACACTCTTACCTTAATTGGTCGAAAAGGTCATAAAGAACCTTGTATGGAAAAAAATGGAAATATTCCCTTCAAAAGATTTTATAAAAAATCAAATAGATGTATAATATAATTTAACCCATAGTCTAGTAAATAGTAAAAATGTTTTGAAATATTTTTTTTAATTAACATTGATGTTGATGATAAATAGGTCCCAGTAGATGCTTATGTATAAATAAACTCAAATAATAAAGAGATTGTAAAATTAACCCTTACGGTGCACTTTTCCTTCTCGATTATAGGTTAAACTCGTGTATAATGGTGAAATAATAATTATTAAAATATAAAATAGCCACATAGATAAATATGATTTCATATATGATCTTCTTAATATTGATTGGTTAATTATATTTCAAAAGTATCATTGTTTCAGGTGTTAAATCATTCGTTTTCTTTTATACATATTGTTACGTAAGCCATGTTTCATATAAGGCCCAACCTTAAACCTTTATTAATTTTGAGTTATTACAAGATTACACATTGAGGATATTCTCAGGTTTAGTGTTTTAGAGAATTAGATCATAAAACATGCATTACATTCCACATTTAAACAAAGTGGTTACATAAAGGATAGTACACATTTTTTCCATCAATGGAAACATATTTAAAATAAAACATGGATTCTTTCTTGACACTTCCTTGACATTATCATCACATCATGTACCATTCCCTTGACCTGTGAAAAACATTTCAAAAACATGGGATGATCATAAAAAGCTCAGTAAGGGATCTAAAATTATGGAAAGGAAACATGAGTACATGTATACATAAGAATCAATGAAATCATACTCTACTCATAAAACATATGTACTTTAACATACCTCATCAAATCATGAATAAATTATAGAAATCATAAGACATAAAGGAAAATTGAGGCATTCATAACATTCTTATGTAGGGAGTAACCCTCTTGGTTACGTTTGTAATACCCATCACAGTATATTCCTTAAATCTCTTCGGAGAAATCTTAATGTTTAACTCCTTCGCATTACCCAATGCATTGCAGAGTTATATCGGGCTCACCCACCTTTAGTTTATCCGGGAACCACCCGTCTTCATAACAATGCCCAAGAACCATAACATAATTGTATCACATAAAACATGCATAAAGAAAACATAACATTTCCACATTTCAATCACAAGATATCAAAACATCACATTGATATAATAAAAACATTATGAAAACCATTTTCAATACAAAAATAAAAGAAAATTAAAACATGGTATTTATTTTTCATTTTTAAAAAAAGTTATGGCTTGTATCGGAAGCCGAAACTCAAATAATGGTCATAGCGGCGAAGAAGTCATTGTCGCCGCATACGTACGACAAAAACATTCCCTTTTTTCATTTAGTAAAACGCTTCATATAAGAAGATTCATTTTGGATAAACGTAAAAATCAAAGGGTTTTATACACCGTATAAAAGAAGGTTGTGTATAAAACAAAATATGCCTCAATGAAAGGACATTGAGACGAAGTCCCATACCTCAGGTCCGACATGACTCGATCGTTATTTAACCTCCTGAATAATAAACTTGAGTTAATTTCTACTTTCATAAGAACCTTTTTCATTTTAATTATTCCTTTTATATCACTTATTACCATGTCATGAACACTATGTAATTATTTAAGTTAATAACGGTCATTTTATCGATCATTGGTACTTGAGTCAAAAAATGAACTCTTTATAATTACAAGTTGTTAATGTATCCATTATATCCAGAGTTATAATCATGATGTAGATATTATATATATCATATATATCCAGTATATTCTTGCATTTATAATATTACATAAAGGTTAGAGGTATGAAATGAAATGCACCGTTCATGGAGACGGTAAGTCGTACGTACGCATGAACGCTACTTTCATTTCTATTTCGTATTTTATGGAATGGAATCATAATGTTATAAAGGTTTATTATAATTACGGTATAATATCATGTAAAATATAATAAATTAAATCCTTTATACATCCCATATATGTAATTAATGAATTAAATAACATTGAGGGGGCGGTAGTCTGCACTTTCTAAAATGAAGATATCGGGTTTACCCATAATGGAAACCATAAAGGTATGCCATAAATGAAAAATACAAAAACTTAAGTAAAACATAAACATATTATATATCATATATAAATATAGTAACATCTTAATGGCCACCTTTGAAGGTGTTATATGAGTGTTGAACAATCATCGTTTCGTGAGGCAGAAATTCGCCATCCACAGAAACAGTATGTTCTTTAACCATTAGATGTAGGTGTGTGTAAGTGTATGTCGAATACTTCTTATAAAAACATCCTAGTATATGTAAGATACTGTTTTTGTTACAAAATAAATGAATAAAAAGATTTTAGAGGGTTGGAGAAGCAAAATAAAACATTAGAACACAAGAGAAGACACTACCTTTAAATCGGGAAACTCTTTTTGATTTGAGATCAAAGGCTTCCTTGGGAAGACTTCTGCACAAAGTCAGGATTCTAAAAGTTATAGAGGGATGTGGAGAGACAAAATGGGTAGGGTTTGGCCGTTCCAAAGGCTTTTGAAGTGTGGGTAAGGAGGTAGAGGTGGGGGCCTTTTATAAGAGGAGAGGAGGGGCACTCTAGGAAAGGTATTAAAGGATACTATATTATACAATGCTTTTCGGATTTCAATGGTCCGAAAATTATTTTTTTCTAGGATAAGGTGATAATAGTTCTAAATTCACCCATCCAATAAGTTTTTGACATGTGTAGGTCTTATAGTTTACATTATTATTTGATTTTATTTAAATCTTTAAATAATGAGGTCATTGCTGCATCATCATGGTGTCATAAATAATTTAATTTATTTAATGTATAAAAATTATAAAAAATATATCATGATGTAGGAAATATTTTTAGATTTCTAATGAATATTTATAGTCAGAAATATTACTTGTATAACCTCATTTAAAAATTGTTTTAGTAAAACAACTCATGTTTTTGACATTTTTACTTTAACATTAAATAAAAAGATATTAATGCCATTTTCCGTCCAAAGTGGCTCCATGGGGGCCCCATGTTGACCCATGGATTTTATTAGTCGGCCATGACACATACAATAAGGGTAGGACATGTGTAAAGTTCATTTCATATTATTAAGGCATTATTCTTACCTTAAATTACACTAATTAACTCTAATCGCGATTAAAAACTTAAAAGTTACGATTCACCAAAAAATTATTTTAATCCCATTGAACAAAATTTTAATTCTTAATGACAACCATTTATGCCAGATTTTTGAAATTCAAAACACAGAGGTGGTAAAATTTCATTTAAATGAAAAATCAGTTTTTTAAGTACCACTTAGTGGTTTTACTATTCATCAAAAATCGAAGTTTTTCGGAAAAATACCAAAACTTCACCATAAGCTATATTTGATATTCAGAATGAAAAAATGATGTCTATTTTACAAAATTCAAAAAATATAAGTTACATTAAATAATTAAATAATTAATTCCCTATGTCAGAGCAAATAACGTGTTTTTATGAAACAATAAGTATCAAAAGATTGACACTAGTTTAAGTGAAATTTCAAAGGGAAATTAATTCTAATGAAAACCATTATATTAAATAGTAAAAATGTATTATAATTTAACTTTAAAACCAATTCAAAAGATAATCTAACCATATAAATGAATTAGATGAAAATGCAGTTTTGATGTAAAATGTAGTAGTTTTTACTATTCATTTAAAAAAATGGATATTGTCAGAAAAATACCAAAAAATTATCCAATGTAAATTTCAATGTCCCAATAATAAATAATATGTTTATTTTGACAAATAGATATTATAAAATTTTCAAAATTTTTATTTAAAAATGGTTTGCCATCAAAAGGCAGTAAAACAATCTTTTAAAAATATTAGTCTATTCCATGCTTAAGATTGGATTTATTCCCATTTTAAGCCTCTAAAACACTATCTAATTCATTAGTAGACATAGATAAATATATATATTATTCATTACTTACTTGGGATGTTACATCCTTCCCCCCATTAGAAAATTCCGTCCCTACAATTTATTTACTTATCGAATAAGTGGGGGTATTTAGTCATCATTGCATTTTCAGATTCCCATGTTGCCTCTTCAAGCATGTGGTTTTTGCACAAAAACTTTACCTGATGAATCACCTTATTCCGCAACACTTTCTCCCTATGTTCAAAAATCTAGACCGGTTGTTCCTCATAAGATAGGTTCTCTTCCAGCTGAACTACCTCTGGACTCAAAACATGATATGGATCTGGTATATACTTTCTCAACATCGAAACATGAAAAACATTGTGTACCTAAGATAAACTCGAAGGTAAAGACACTCGGTATACAACTGATCCAACTCTCTACAGAATTTCATATGATCCAATGAACCTTGGAATAATCTTTACTTTCTTACCACATCGCATCACACTTTTTCATGGTGAAACTTTGAGAAAAACATGATCACCTACCTTGAATGATAGATCCTTCCTCCTGTTGTCTGCATAACTTTTATGTCTGCTCTGAGCTGTTCTCATGTGTTTTTGAATCAACTGAACGTTTTCTACCATCTCTTCTACCAATTCTGGTCCCATCAGCTTTCTTTCACCCACTTCAACCCAAAAAGCTGGAGTTCAACACCGCTTCCCATATAATGCCTCAAATGGTCCCATATGTATACTTGAATGAAAACTGTTATTATATGAAAATTAAACCAACGAAAGATGTTGGTCCCAACTTCCCAGATAATCCATCGAACAAGCATGTTGCATATCTTCCAAAGTCTGAATTGTTCGTTTTGACTGCCCATCTGATTGAGGATGAAAAGATGTACTAAAATTTAATTCAGTACCCAATGAATCTTGAAGGACTTTCCAAAAAATAGAAGTGAACCTGGGATCACAGTCAGATACAATGGAGACGGAAACTCCATGTAACCTGACTATCTCTTCACGATACAAACGAGAAAGTTGATCTAGGGATAAAGTATCTCGTATAGTATGGAAATGAGCAGATTTAGTCAAGCGATCAACAATATCCCAGATTGCATTATTACCTCGAGGTGTCTTTAGTAATCCCACAACGAAGTCCATGGATATATTTTCCCATTTCCACTCTAGCACTGATAAAGGCTGAAGCATCCCATTCGGTAACTGCCGCTCTTCTTTAACCTGTTGACATGTCAAACAATTCACAGTAAAATCAACAATATATCTTTTCATTCCATCCCACCAGTAATACTCCGGAAGAATTCTATATATCTTAGTACTACCTAGATAAACTGAAAACGGAGAACTATGAGCATCACATAACAAATATATCTTCAAATGTGAATCACCAGGCACACACAATCTCTTCCAAATTCTCAAAACACAATCATTATCAATGTTGAATTCAGGCAACTTACCCTTCTGAACCAGCTCTACCTTTTTCTGCAACTCTCTCTCTTGCTTCTGTGCTTGCTTGATTCTGTCTAATAGAGAAGATTTCACTGATACCGGAAACAAAATAGAAGAACATCCTGCACAAAAAACTTCTATCCCAAAGTTCATCAAATCCTTAACCAAAGGATCACGTTCCAAACACAAAATTGTTAATGAAGCATTACTTTTTCGATTCAAAGCATCAGCCACATTATTTGCTTTCCCCAGATGGTAATGAATTGTACAATCATAATCCTTGATTAATTCCAGCCATCTCCTCTATATCATGTTCAATTATTTCGGAGTGAATATATTTACTTTAAATTTTTGTGATCAGTGTATATTTCACACTTTACACCATAAAAATGATGCCTCCAAATTTTTAAAGCGAAAACAATAGCAGCTAAATCCAAATCATGTGTAGGATAATTTACCTCATGAGTTTTCAACTGACGTGAAGCATAAGCAACAACTTGGTCAATCTGCATAAGGACACAACCATGTACCTTCAATGAAGCATCAATGTAGATAACAAACTCACCATTCCTGGAAGGAAGTGCCAAAACTGGAGCATTCACTAATCTTTTTTTCAGTTCCTGAAAACAATCATCACATTCTTTTGTCCAGATAAACTTCACACCCTTCTGAGTTATCTTAGTCATTAGACTAGATAACCGGGAAAAATTTATTACAAACCTCCGATAATAGCCTTCCAAACCAAGGAATCTACGAATCTCAGTTACATTTGTGGGTCTTGGCCATTCTTCCATAACTTTTTTTTGCAGGATCTACAGCTATCCAATCTTTTGAAACAACGTGACCAAGGAAAGAAATTTGTTGCAACCAAAACACACACTTTCTGAATTTCCCATACAATTTCTTTTCTTTTAAGGTTTGTAAAATAACCCTTAAATGTCTTTCATGTTCCTCTTTACTTTTAGAAAACACCAAAATACCATCAATGAAAACCACCACAATCTTTTCCAAGAACTCATGGAAAATTCTATTCATTATGTCCATGAATACAACAGGTACATTAGTTAGACAAAAAAACATTACTTCAAATTCATAATGGCCATATATTGTATGAAACGTGGTCTTTGGAACATCTGCTTCCTTTAACTTCAGCTGATGGTACCATGATCTCAGGTCAATCTTTGAAAAATTCTGAGCTCCCAGGAGCTGATCAAACAAATCATCGATATGAGGCAAAGGATATTTGTTCTTAATAGTGATGTTATCAAGGATCTATAATAAATGAAATGTCTCATTCAACCATATTTCTTTTTAACAAATAAAACAAAATCACCCCATAGTGATGTGCTAGGTCGAATGAAACCTTTCTCTAGTAAATCTTGCAATTTCACCTTCAACTCTGAAAGTTCAATTTGAGCAATTTGATAAGGGGGTTTTGAAATTGGATTAGCATCAGAAACTAGGTCAACAGTAAATTCTACTTCCCGATCTGGTATTATTCCAGGAAAATCATCAGGAAAAACATCAGGATACTCATTTACCACTGGGACATCATTAATCTGAACAGTTCCCTTGTTTTCAACAATGTGTGCTAGGTAATATTCATTTCCATCTTTTATAAGTTCCTCGGCCTCTTCATATGTTATCAACCGTAAGGGTTCATTCATGTACAAAAACTGAATGTCCTTCTGAAAAGAAACTTCTTTAGCTCTACAGTCAATCTTAGCATGGTAAATATAGAGCCAATCCATACCCAGGATAACATCAAACTCTAGTAGAGGTAAAACAATAAGGTTTTCAAGTAGGTTTTTTCCACGGATAAAGATAAGATGATTCTTATAAATTCTTTTTTCCTCAACATTTTCCCTAGGTGTTTTTACCACAAGCCCAGGAGTCATTTCTTGAGATGGTATTCCCATTTTACTAGAAAAAGTTTCAGAGATGAAAGAATGTGTAGACCCCGAATCAAACAACACACTGGCATAATCTGAAAAAACAAACAAAGTACTTGATAAAACTTCATTTGATGGCCCGAAATCTACTGAAGTAGTTGCAAAGGATTTCACCACCCCTTTCTGCATGTAGTTTAACTGCTTCCCATCACTCACGCTCTTTGTCGAACACTCGTTTTCATAGTGACCCATCTCATTTCACTTAAAACATTTCAATAACTGTAAATCAAATTTGGTCTTACCATCACCCTGATCTTTATAAGTGCAATCAAGAGCCTTATGTCCCATCTTACCACATTGGTAGCACATTCCAGAATTTAGAAGACATTCCCCAGCATGCCTTTTACGACATTTATCACAAACTGGAAACATAGTTTTATTACGATCAGAATTTTTTGAAGAATTCTTTCCTTTCTCCTGCCACCTTGTTCTCTTCTTCTGTTGGTTTTTATAGAACACTTGATCATCGACAAACTCTATTTCCACCTTATCAGCACATCGAACAAGATTTTCATAACTTTTAAACTCACGAGAAGCTAATTCCCTTCGATATTTTGGGTTTAATCCTGAGTAAAAATGATTGATTTTACTATCATGGTCTCAGATAAAATTTGGATCATACCTTTCCAATCGAGTGAACCATTCTTCATAGGCAGCCACAGAGTCTTCCTCTTGCCTCAATTCCAGGAATTATTTTTCCATCCTAAGTCGAACAGCCTTAGGAAAATACTTCTCAAGAAACATTCCTTTGAATTCATCCCAGTTGAGAGCATCAATTTCATCAGCGTCTCTAATATTTTTAACCGTCGACCACCACTGATCTTCTCCACCCTCCAAACGTTAAATAACAGGACTAACCTTTTGATTGTCTGAAAACCCCCATGAAATCAAAAATATTTTCCAGTTCTTTAATCCACCCTTCAAATAGAATAGGTTTAGATGATCCTCTGAATGATGGGGGATGTTGCCTCATGAAATGTTCCACCACTAACATGTTCCACTACGGTTGATCTAAATGATCTTGTGCATGGATACCGCCACTATTTATCGCTTGAGTCAACTGCTCCACTACTGCAACAAACTGTTTAGTTCCAATTCCCACCATCTCAGGATGATGATTCAGATGTTTATTTCCTTCTGTATTCCTTCCTATCACTGCTTCCCTATTTCCTCTATGGAAACCCATTCTGAAAAAACTTGTCATAGATGAAACAACATGTTAATCTTCAAATCCTATATCATTTCAAAAAATAAATTTGGATAATCACATAATAGAATTCTAACTCCTAAAGTTATCTAAATCGACCTCTGATACCAAATATAAGGCCCCAGCCTTAAACATTACATAATCTTGAGTTTTTACAAGATTACACATTGAGGATCTTTTTAGGTTTAGAGTTTTAGAGAATTAGATCATAAAACATGCATTACATTCCACATTTAAACAAAGTGGTTACATAAAATATAGTACTCATTTTTCCAATCAACAGAAACATATTTAAAATAAAACATGGATTCGTTATTGACACTTCCTTGACATTATCATCACATCATGTACCTTTCCCTTAACCTGTGAAAAACATTTAAAAAACATGGGATGAGCATAAAAATCTCAGTAAGGGATCTAATAATATGGAAAGGAAACATGAGTACATGTATACATAAGAATCAATGAAATCATACTCTACTCATAAAACATAAGCACTTTAACATACCTCATCAAATGATGAATAAATCCTTGAAATCATAAGACATAAAGGTAATTTGAGGCATTCATAACATTCTTACGTAGGGAGTAACCCTCTTGGTTATGTTTGGAATACACATAACAGTATATTTCGTAAATCTCTTCAGAGAAACCTTAACGTTTAAATCCTTCGCATTAACCAATGCATTAGAGAGCTATATCAGGTTCACCCGCCCTCAGTTTATCACGGAACCACCCGTCATCATAACAATTCCCAAGAACCATAACATAATCGTATCACATAAAACATGCATAAAGGAAACATAAAATTTCCACATTTCAATCAAAAGAAATAAATACAACACATTGATATAATTAAAACATTATGAAAACCATTTTCAATACCAAAACAAAAGAAAACTAAAACATGATTTTAATTTTTCATTTTAAAAAAAGGTATGGTTTGTAGAGGAATCCGAAACTCAAATAATGGTCACGGCGGCGAAGAAGTCGTTGTTGCCGCATACATACGACAAAAACATTCCCTTTTGTCATTTAGAAAAACTCTTCATATAAAAAAAATTCTTTTTGGATTAACATAAAAGTAAAAGGGTTTTATACACCGTATAAAAGAAGGTTGTTTATAAAACAAAAAATTCCTCAATGAAAGGAGATTGAGACGAAGTCCCATACCTCGGGTCCGACTTGATTCGATCGTTCTTTAACCACCTGAATAATAATCTTGAGTAAATTTATACTTTCCTTAGAACCTTTTTCAAGTTAATTATTCCTTTTATATCACTTATTACCATGTCATGAACACTATGTAATTATTTAAGTTAATAACGGTCATTTTATCGATCATTGGTACTTGGGTCAAAAATAAACTCTTTATAATTAAAAGTTGTTCATGTATCCATTATATCCAGAGTTATAATCATTATTTAGATATTATATATATCATATATATCCAGTATATACATTCATTTATAATATTATATAACGTTTAGAGGTAATAAATGAAATGCACCATTCATGGAGATGGTAAGCTGTACGTACGCATGAACGCTACTTTCATTTCTATTTCGTATTTTATGGAATGGAATCATAATGTTATAAAGGTATATTATAATTCCAGTATAATATAATATATAATA
The DNA here is from genome assembly GCA_963277665.1 of Viscum album. NCBI lineage: Eukaryota > Viridiplantae > Streptophyta > Magnoliopsida > Santalales > Viscaceae > Viscum > Viscum album. The sequence continues at coordinate 178,610,648 of OY728164.1, forward strand.
TCATTAATTAAAACCTTTATACGTCCCACATATGGCATTAATAAATAAAATCACTTTGAGGGGGTGGTAGTCCGCACTTTCTAAAATGAAGATATCACGTTTACCCATAATGGAAACCATAAAGGTATGCCATAAATGAAAAATACAGATGCTTAATTAAAACATAAACATATTATATATCATATATAAATATAGTGTCATCTTAATGGCCACCTTTGAAGGTGTTATATGAGTGTGGAACAATCATCATTTTGTGAGACAAAAATTCACCATCCATAGAAACAGTATGTTCTTTAACCATTAGATGTAGGTGTCTGTAAGAGTAGCTCAAATCCTTCTTATAAAATCATCCTATTATATGGAAGATACTATTTTTGTTACAAATTAAATGAATAAAAAGAGTTTAGAGGGTTGTAGAAGCAAAATAAAACATAAGAACACAAGAGAAGACACTACCTTTAAATCGGGTAACTCTTTTTGATTTGAGCTCAAAGGATAACTTGGGAAGACGACTGCCCAAAGTGAGGCTTCTAAGAGTTATAGAGGGATGTGGAGAGACAAAATGGGCACGGTTTGGCCGATCCAAAGGCTTTCTATGTTTGGGTATGATGGTAGATGTGGGGGCCTTTTATAATAGGAGCGGAGGTGCACTCTTGGAAAGGTATAAAGGGATACTTTATTATAAAATGCTTTTCGGTTTTAAAAGGTCAAAAAATTATATATTTAGAGGATAAGGTGATAATAGTTCTAAATAAACCCATCAAATAGGTTTTTGACATGTTTAGGTCTTATATTTTACAATGTATTTTTATTTTATTTAAATAGTTAAATAATGAGGTCGTCGTTGCATCATCATGGTGTCATAAATAAGTTAATTTATTTAATGTCTAAAAATTATAAAAAATATATCATGATGTAGGAAATTATTTTATATTTTTAATGAATATTTATAGTCAAAAAAATGACATGTATAACCCAATTTAAATTTTTTTTAGTAAAACAACTCATGTTTCTGACATTTTTACTTTTACATTAAATAAAAAGATATTAATGTCATTTTCCTTTAATAGTGGCTACATGGGGTCCCCAAGTTGACCCATGGATTTTCCTTATCGTCCATGACACATCCAATAAGAGTAGGACATGTGTCAGGTTCATTTCATATTATTAAAACATTATTCTTACCTTTAATTACACTAATTACCTCTAATCGCGATTAAAAACTTAAAAGTTACTATTCACCAAAAAATTATTTTAATCCTATTAAACCATATTTTACTTCTTAATGACAACCATGTATGTCGGATTTTGGATATTCAAAACCCATAGGTGGTAAAATTTCATTTAAACGAAAAATCAGTTTTTTAAGTACGACTTTGTGGTTTCACTATTCATCAAAAATTGATGTTTTTCAGAAAAACCCAAAAACATCACCCTAGGATATATTTGATATTCCGAATTCAAAAATGATATCTATTTTAAAAGATTCAAAACCTATAATTTACATTAATTAATTTAATAAATAAATCCCGCTGTCATAGCAAATAGCGTGTTTTTATGAAACAATAAGTATCAAAAGATTGACACTAGTTTAAGTCCAATTTCAAAGTGAAATTGATTCCAAATACCACCATTGGATTAAATGGTAAAAATTTATTATAATTGAACTTTAAAAAAATTCAAAATATAATCTAATCATATAATTAAATTAGATGAAAAAGCAGTTTTGATGTAAAATGCAGTATTTTTCACTATTCATTAAAAAATGGACATTGTCAGAAAAATACCAAAACAATTTCCAATGTAAATTTCAATGTCCCAATAAAAAATAATATGATTATTTTGAAAATTAGAGCTTATAAAATTGTCAATTTTTTTTTAAAAATGGTTTTCCATCAAAAGGCAGTAAAACAATCTTTTAAAAATATTAGTGTATTCCATGCTTAAGATTGGATTTATTCTCATTTTAAGCTTCTAAAACACTATCTAATTCATTAGTATACATAGATAAAAATATTTATTATTCATTACATACTTGGGATGTTATAATTTATGTGGATAGGATGTATTTCAATCATATTAAGAATTTTATTAAGTTCTTAAACATTACTTTTAACCATAAAATGAAAATTATTCTTGAATGGTTATGAAGGGGAATCATTCTCATCGCGTTCGTGGAGACGGTAGTCCGTAAGTATGAACGCGCGTAAATACTATTATATTGATGGTGAAATAGTATGTAATTGGATGGTATATCATATATACAGAATTATTAACATATTATATTTATTATTTACATCAATTATACTCATTATAATTCCCAACTATATAATGAAGTGTTGAATAACAAAATTCCCCCAAGACATTGAGACGGTAAGCCGTACGTACGCATGTATGGTGAAATTGTCATTCCTAGGATGGATAGAATAATGAATATGGTTGTACCATATTTATAATAACTTCCCAATATGTATAAGGTACTGGAGTTATTATTTGGGAATGGAAACAAAAATTAAAGAGGAAATGGAAGATGAAAATAACATTGACATAGGTGAGGAAATAATTATCTCCTCTTCGGGTGCTTCCTTTTGATTTGATAAAAAGTTCACATTAAAATGGCTTAATGATCAAAGTAGGGCCTATATAATTACTTGATGGTAGTTGGAAGGATATTGGAGTGGCGGTTGTCCAAGACAAATGGATTTGGATGTGTGATTTTAAGAGAAGGTGAAGTACCCTTTTATAAGAGAGGTCAGGGTCACATTAGGAAAATTTTGAAATATTAATATATTATACAATAATATTCGTTTTATAATGGCATAAAAAGCATTTACTTCAAGGATAAGGTGGGATGGTTCTAAAACATCTCAACCAATAGGATTTAGATAGGATTAGGTAACCATATTATCCTTATCGTTTAGATTTAACTCTTAGTTAAATATTTTAACTTTTACCATGTATTCTTTTATTATTATAATAAATAGTTAATTAAATTATTATAAAAAGCTAATAGAACCCCCAAGTGGTTAAATATTGACATATATAACCTTATCTAAGTCGTTTTGTCAATATTTATATTTTTAGGACTATTATATCAATTAACAACATAGTATTTGTTTTAAAAACTCATTTATGTCAATTGTGACACTATTTAGTATTTGGATTTTGTGGAAGTCAGAAAAACATGATTAAATATATAATAAAAACCTTAAATCAATAATAAAATTTCATATTATCCAAGAAAATTAGTGTCATTCATCAAATTTCTTAATTTACATTTACTTGGATATTAATAATAATTATTATTTTAATCATTAATTAATAAAATAATTATTGTATCATCATTGTGTCATAAATAAATCTAATTATTTAAGGTTTAAAATTAATAAATAAAATACCTTCAAGTGGGGAATATTTTTTTATTTCTAATTAATATTTATGGTCATATTTATCTTATGTATATCCATATATTAAAAATGTTTTATTTAGGAAAATTTGTTTCTAAAACTTTTAACTCATCTATAAATAAATTAAAAATAAATTTCATAATCTAATCCAAGTGGATCAAGGAGGTACATATTTAATTCATATGTTTGATTGTGGTTGTAAAACACATATCCAATAGAATTACGACATGTGTTAAGGTAATTATAGTATCATTTTTACATTTAATTTACCTATTTACATTAAACTATGGTAAATAAATTTCAAAAGTAACTATTCACCCAAAAAAATCATTTTATTGAACCACATTTTAAGTACAGATATAAACCATGTCCCTTTGAATTTTGAAATTCAATTTATAAAAGTGTTAAAAATAATTTTTTTCAAATTTTTTAAATGTGCTAAGAAGTTGTGTAAAAGACATTAAAATGTTCAATAAAGTTATATACATCTAATTTTATTATGAAATAACTCCATGAATTACATTGAACTTATATAGGTATTATGTATCTATTTTTACCTAAAATAAATTTAAATAATATAAATAATTTTTTAAGTAATAGTTGTGTTTTTAAAAATAATGCAGTGTTTTTCACTATTACTCAAAAATTGAATGTATCCAAAAATATCCAAAATTCACCCTAAGATAACTTTGATATTCCGAATCAAAAAAATACATTTTGAAAAAAAAAAATTATAAATTTTAAAGAAGTTGGTAGTATTATTCATAATAGCTTGTTTGATTGGTCGTGGTATGCTAGAACTCGATGTTGCGTATAACGCAAGCTATTGCATTATTCAAATAGAAATGTACTGTAGAAGTGTGGGGTTTAACATTCATCCTTCCTTAAAATAAGTTTATCCTCTAGATTTTTATAATAATACTGCATAAAAAGATTTGTGTGGTTCTTCATCATATGTTCCTCAGGTTTCCATGTTGTGTCTTCCATCTTATAGTTTCTCCATATAACATTTATCAGACAAGAAATTTTGTTGCTCAAAACTTGTTCTCTGGTATCAAGAATCATGACAGGCTCTTCACAATAAGACATATTGGGTTCCAATTCTATTTCATTATAGGTGAGTACATAAATTGGTAAGGCTTGTATTTTCTCAAAAGTTATATGTGTATCACATCATGAACTTTGGAGAGTCTTGGAAGAATATCTGAACGGTAAGCTACAACTCCAATTCATTTGAGAATTTTGAAAGCTCTGATGTAACTAGGAATTAATTTACCCTACTTACCAAATCATACGACACCCTTCCATGGAGATACCTTAAAGAAATCACAATCTCCTACGTTAAATTCCAAATACTTTCTTCAGTTATCGGTATTGCTCGTTTCCCTACTTTGACATGCTCTGATGTGGTTTTGGATAATCTTAAACTTTTTCATTGTTTCTTCAACAAGTTCTAGGCCTAAAAATTTTCTTTCCCCAATATCATCCCAACATGTTGGTGCGCGACATCTCTTTCCATATAACACATCATACGATGCCATCTGAGTAATTGAATGTAAGATATTCTTATAGGGAAATTATACCAGAAGAAATTATTGATCCTAAATACCTTAAATGTTATGTGAGAAAGATCTCAGCATGTATTTTAGTGTTTTAATAGTCTGTTCTGATTGTCCATCGGTTTTAGGGAGGTAGGTAGTGCTCAAACAAAGTTTAGTATCTAGAGCCTTTTAAAGACTTCTCAAGAATCTTATTGTAAAATGGGGATCACAATCTGAAATAATCGATAGGGGAACTACATGAAGTCTTAAGACGTCATTAATATATAGTCTTTCCAAATGGTCAACAGGTAAATATTATATTATAGAAATAAAATGTTCTGAATTGGTATTCCAATCAACAATGACCCATATTACATCATTCTTTATAAGAGTCTTTGGTAGCCCTATGACAAAGTCAATTATAATATCATCCCATTTCCACTAAAGTATGAGAAGAGGATTCATGGCTCCTCTAGGTTTTTTTCTTACAGCCTTCACCCGATGAAAAACCATACATCTTGAAAAATAATAAAAAAATCTCCATCTATATGTTGTACGACAAAAAATGTTCTTTCAAATATCTATACGTATTAGAATTAACAGAGGGTATAGGGAAATTGGAGATATGAGTAACATCCAACAATTCCCTTTTTAAATCAGTTATGTCAGGAACCCAATGACGCTTCCAATTTTTCAAATTCCATCATCATATATGAAGTAAATCAATCATCCATCATTCAAAGATTTAATTTTCTTTTGAAACTCCACATCATAATTCTGGGAACATGTTATCCTTCCTAGTAAATATAGATTGGAAACCATTTTGAAAAGTATAGATGTTTCACCTTCCATGATTATTACCATATCCATTTTTACTATATCCACGAACATAGTATCCCTTTCAACAGCCATCTTGTTCAAAACTCCATGATCCTTTATTCTCAAAGCATCTTTCACCTTATTTTCCTTCACTGTGTGGTATTGTATAGTTCAATCATAATCTTTGTGTAGTTCAAACCATTGCATTTGCCTCATGTTGATTTATTTCTATGACAAAATATACTTCAAACTCATATGATCGGTATATATCTCACAATTTCACCATAGAGATTGGCTCTCCATATATTCAAAGAAAAAATTACAGCTGCTAACTCAAGAGCATGAGAGGGACAGTTTTGTTAATGAATGTTTACCTGTCGTGATGCATAGGCAATACATTTTATTTCTACATAAGGACGCAACCTAGTCCCTTCATTGAAGCTTCACAATAAATAAAAAACCCATAATTCCCTGATAGAAGATTCAATATAGGATCATTGGAAAATATATTCTTCAGTTCTTCAAGAAATTCTTCACACTCTTTTGTCCAAAAAAATTTAACCCTTTTACGTTAGAGCTTGGTTAACGGGTTATCCAATTGGAAAAAATTATATACAAATTGTCAATAAAAAAGTTTTATACAAATAAAATTGTGTACCATAGTTATACTCATCGGTGCTGGACATTTTTTTATTGCTCTTATATTATAAGGATCAATAGAGATTCAATCCTTAGAGACAACATGGAAATGAGAAGAAATCACCTGAAGCCAAAAATCACAATTCCTAAATGGCCAATATAAATATTTTATTCTAAGAGTCTTTAGAATAGTGCGCAATTCATTTTCATGGTCATCATTTTTTTGGAGTATACCAAGATATCATAAATAAATACCTCCACAATGTCGTCATGATATTCCACGGAAAAACTATTCATTAGATCCATGAAGACAAAGGGTGCATTAGTCAGTGAAAAAGGCATTATTGTAAACTCATAATGATCATACCTCGTAAGAAATGTTGTCTTCAGAATGTCTTCATTCTTCACACACAATTGATGATATCTAGATCGAAGGTAAATATTTGAAAAATATTGACCTCGATGAAGTTGATCGAATAAATCATTAATGAGAGAAAGGGGATACCTTTTCTTTATTGTTATTGCATTGATCTCCCTAGAGTCAATACACAACCTCGTAGATCCATCTTTCTTGTTAACAAAAGAATTAGGGCTCCCTAAGGATAAAAACTAGGGAGAATAAATCCTTTATTAATGGATTCCCCTAGTTGTTTCTTTAGTTACACTAATTATATAATGGCTATTATATAAGGGGTCTTCGATATAGGCATTGATTCATGAATTAAATAAATGGAAAACTCAATTTATCATTCAGTAGGATGTCTAGGTAAGTCATCTAGAAACACATCGACATATTCTTTTACAATAGTTATGCCCTCTATTGGAACGTTCCATTCCTCAACCATAGTTATTTCATTTTCTTCCTCACAAATTATTGAATTTTGTAGATCTACTTGGGGTGGATTTAGATGATAATCAAATGGTGATGTTTTTTCCCTAATGATTAGGTAATCCTTATCATCAGAGAAAATTGTTACCTCCATCTTCTTACAATAAATTTTCACATAATAGTCTGAAATCCAATCCATACCAAGGAATATATAAAATTCAATCATGGTTAGGAAAATGACATAAATTGTGAAAGAACCATTATATGAAATAATGGTAACTGATTCAAAAAACATTGTTTCAATGATACTTCCCTTATTATTTTTGACTAAAAACTCCCTTGTTAAATCCAATTGCAAAAATCTAATTTTAATAGATAAATGGGAAGATATGAAACAATGTGATGATCCAAAATCAAATAAATCATTGGATAAATTTGAGGAAACCGTTAAATTACCTTCCACCATGTCATTCAGAGCTTCAACCCCAACATTAGTGATCACATAAGCTTGGTCTTTATCCCATGGAATTTTATGAGGTATATTTCCATGGTGCATAGAATATTAATTTTCATATTTCGCCATTTCACTAAAACTGTATAATTTAACATAGATATCCTCTTTCTTTCCCTTGCATTTACGTCATTTGTGGCCTTTTTCCCGACACATAAAACAAACTCCCATTCCCATCAAGAATGTAACAAGGTGTTTCTTCTCAAATTTACTACATGATGTAAATTCAACTTCTACCTTATTCACCTTGATTCCATTTCAATAGTGTTAAACAGATCTCTTCTTCTTTTGCTTTGATTTAAAGTCATAAGACTTCAATAATTCCTTTTCTGTCTTGATAGCACATGGGACAATATCATCATACGATGATAAGGATTGTGAGACTAATGATGGAAGGAGAAATGGTTTTAACCCCTCAATGAATCGATCAATAATACTCCTTGGGTTATGTATAAAAGTTCTTTCATTCATTTCTATCCTTTTAATGTTATCCTCATGCATTGTGATATTCTCATTCATCATTTTCCTCAGACTCAGAAATTGCCTTTCCATATCAGCCCGATGGTCATGAGGAATGTATTTTTCTATAAAATGATCTTTAAACTCCATCCATTCTATATTTTATACTTCTACGTCCTACTTTATGTTTGGAATTAATGACCACCATTGATCTGCATCTCCCATGAGGTGATAAACTTCAATGACATCTTTTTCCCTTTAACTACTCCCCAAAGCATGAAATATTTTCTCAAAAACATGTCCATTGCACTTATACAAATGAATTTGTTGTCCAATTGAATTTTGGTGGTTGTTTCCTCATGAAGTGGTCTAAAATTAATCCTCCACATGTAGATCAGGGTGATACATATAGGTAATGTTATAATTCATAACCTGAGTGTGTTGTCCCAGTATGGTTATAAGCTATTAACCATCTGTTGCATCCCTAACTCCACTATAATTATCTGGAGTGGGAAATAAATCCATACATGTATTATGTGCATTGATAAAAGTTTCATTCCTTCCACTATGCGCCATTTCGAAACAATTTCATACACTAGATTTGTTTATGAATCTTCCTAAATAATTCCAAACTAGTATAATACCAAATGTAAATTGAAAAGATTATGATTATAATCCATAATAATTTGAAACCTATTTTCTTGGAGGATGTATTTACTCATAAATCCTTCATAATGTTTTTTAAATAAATTTTGAATTATTATAAGCATATCCTCCAGTAATGTAATTACGAAGAGTGCAGCAAGGCCCGTTATCATATACCAGAATTCCTTGAGTCATGTCTAAAACTCATTTTTAGAGCTTTTACTCCTAGGTAAATCTATTCCAAATCCACCTGTACCTGCTCGTATCTAGATATGGATATATTTTTTGAAAATAAAAAAATATCTACATTACTAAAATTCTAGGATGTTCTTCTATACAAATCCCCAAATTATATCATAGGATAATATTTTCTCTAATAAATTTTTTTTGAAATCTAGATTCCAAGGTTTGTACTAAACTTTTTCTGATACCAACTCTAATTCCCCAGCCATATTTATATAGAGTTGCTGCATTATAACATAACAATGGCTTGATCACATTAGATCAAGTCTCTAAAGACTGATTAGTTTAGTATACTTGGATGTAATAGATTAATAAATAAGTTTTACATTAAATTATGAAATGGAAAAACTAAAAAATTTTGTCTCTTTTGAACACATGAATATCCCATAGCCTATTACTTTTGGTCAATCATAATATATGACTTTACATCCTGGGAAAAATAATACATAGTAAAGGGGTGAGCTGAGATGCTCAGTAAGGATAACAATTTAGTGGAAAGTATAATAAGAAAACACTAACATTAATGGAAATGTATAAGACTAAAACACAAGATATTAAATCATAAAATTCTTCAAAATATGGAAAAGATAAGTCATAAAATTTGATTTACTTATTCATTGATATATTTTACTAGTCAAATAATCACATGTATTATCAATATCTGATTTCATAATGATGGAATGCATAATGCCGGACATCATAACCACATCGTCAAGGCCACGTACCAAGACTACAAATAAGATTTTGGAAAGTCCTTGTTCCAAGACACTGGTTTGTCTCATGAAACTTACAGATGCATCGATGTTCTATATCAACCTCCACCTGTAACTTATTAAGTCTAATGCATTCCTCATATGAAAATTTTGAAACAAAACATTAACATTCATATTAAAACTAGCATAAGAAATGAAAATACATTAACCATAAACCATGAATGGTATAAAAATAGCCCATCCACAATCAAACATATCATAAAACCTTCAATATAATATGGAAGATTGTATCATAATAACGAAAATTCAAATAAGTGTAAAATCTATACAAGTTTGTTGAAATAAATGAAATCAAAACTATTTGAGGGAAATACACTTTTCTATTTTTAAATCATTTAAAAGTCACAAAATTAAAAAATAAACACATTATTTTGAAAATATTATTATAAGATTGTACGGAAAGTTTTCAAGATGTTATAATGGAAGAAAATACTTGTACCCTCCATATACTTTAAAAAACATTCTTAACATAATTTGTCGAAATGGTCATAAAGTACATTGTTTGGAAAACAAAGGAATGATTCCCATAAAAACATTTTATATAAATTACAAAAAGGGTATAAATGACTTTAACCCATAGTATAGTAAATAGTAAAAATGTTTTGAAATATATTTATAAGAATATGGATGTGGATGATAAATAGGTTCCAGTAGATGCAAATGTATAAATATCCTCGGATAATAAAGGGTTTGTAAAATTAACCCTTACATTGTACTTTTCCATAGTTGAGGGTAGGTTAACCTCATGTATAATGGTGAAATTATTATTTTTAATTTTTTCAAGAACAACATCCATAATTATGATATCATATATGATCTTCTAATATTGCTTTGTTAATGATAATTCAATAGTATCATCATTTCAGGTGTTAACTAAATCATTTTTCTTTATATGTTTTGTTACGTAAGTCATATTTGTTATGGATATGATGTATTTGATTAGTATCAAGAATTATATTAAGTTCATAAATATTATTTTTAATTATAAAATTAAAATCATTCGTTAATGGTTATAATGGGGAATGAATCTCATTGTGTTCCTGGAGACGGTAATGCGTACATATGCACGAGTGACAATATCCTTCTATTGATGGTGAAATAATATGTAATTGGTTGGTATATCACCTATAACGAATCACTAGAATATTATATTAATTATTTACATCAATTATACTCTTTATTATACCAATCCAAATAATGAATTGTTGAATAAAAAACTATACCACGACGTGGAGACGGTTAGCCGTACGTACGCTGGTATGGTGACCTTTTCATTCAGAGGAATGTTAGAATAAGGAATGTGATTAAAACATATTTTTAATAACATCATAGTATGTTTAAGGTACTGGAGTTGTTATTCTATTATAGAATCGATAATCAAAGAGGAAGTGGAAGGAGAAAACAACTTTGAAAGTGGTGATGAAATAATTAACACTTCCTCGAGTGCTTCCTTTTTCTTTGATCAAAAGGTCTCCTTAAGTTTTCATTCTGATAAAATTAAGTCCTTTTGTTTGTATTGAGGGTAGTTTAGATGATATTTGAGAAGGTATTGGCTGAGCCAAATGGCTTTGGAGGTTTGATTTTGAGAGAATGGGGAGTACCCTTTTATAAGAGAGTTGAGGGTCACTTTAGGAAAAGCTTAAAATATTAATTTATTATACAATCATATTCAAGTTATAATGGCTCCAAAAAGATTTATTTCGAGGATAAGGTCGGAATGGGTCGAGAACCTCTTAACCAATTGGTTTTATATAGGTTTAGGTCACTATATTAACTTTATCATTGAGATTTAACTCTTAGTTAAAAAAAATTTCCTTTAAAATGTATTCTTGTATTATTATAATAAATGGTTAAAAACACACAACAAAAATACAATAGAATATGAAGTCATTCCTTATTGAAATATATATCCTTATATAATTCCTTTTTCGATGACTTATATTTTTAATAATTTTATATTAATTAATAATATAGTATTTTGTTTTAAAATCTAATTTATGTCAATTTTGACAATATATAATATTTGGTTTTTATGAAATTCAGAAAAACATGATTACTTCAATAAAAATAAATTAAATAAATATGAACAAGTCATATTTACCTAGAAAATTAGTTTAATGCATAAAAATTCTCAATTTAAATTTATTTGGATATTTATAATATCAATTATTTTAATCTTTTATTAATGAGTTAATTATTGCCTATCATTTTTTCATAAAAAATTTATTTATTTAATGTATAAATGTTATAAATAAAATACCATTTTGTAGGAAATCGTTATATATTTTTAATTAATATTTATAGTTGAATTTAACTTATGTATAACCCTATATTAAAAATGTATTAATTATGAAAATGTGAATTTAACACTTTTAGCTCTTCTTTAAATAATATTATAATAAATGTCATAATCTAATAAAAGTTGATAAAAAAGGATCATATTTTATTTCTAAGTTTTATTTTAGTCTAAAAAACATATCTAATAGATTATGGAAATTTGTTAGGGTAATTATAATATCACTTTTAAATATAATTACCCTCTTTACTTTTTACCGTGGTAAATAAAATTTACTATTCACTATTCATCAAAAATTATTTTAATCCAATGGAATCACATTTTACTTATTGATTTAAACGTTGTATATCAGATTTTTGAAATTCAATACATAGAAGCGGTAAAATTATGTTTTATGCATATTTGAAAATGTGCCTAGATGGTGGGTAAAAGACGTTAAAATGTTGAACAAAATTTTATACATCCAATTTTATTATAAAATGACTCAAATGAATTAAATTGAACTTATATAGGTATTTTTTATCTATTGTGACCTAAAATAAATTTAATTAAAATTAATAATTATTTAATGAAAAATTTTGTTTTTAACAATAATGAAGTGTTTTCACTATTCATAAAAAATGAATGTTTTTAGAAAAATACCAAAAATTCACCATAAGACAATTTTGATATTCTGAATACAAAAATAAAGTCCATTTTCTGAAATAAAATTTATTAAATTTCAAAAAGTGGGTATTACTATTCATAACAGCTAGTTTGATTGGCCGTGGTGTGCTAGAACTCGAAGTTGGATACAATGCAAGCTATTTCATTATTCAAAGAGAATCATACTGTAGAAGATTGGGGTGTTACAATTGAAGCGCTATTAGGGCACACCCTTCTTAATCATTACATTTCACGCATAAGTGTGACACATAGATCATACAACAGGAATTCATTAAATGTCATAATTTATTCCACAAATAATAGATGTGGAATACATAAATGTAAGTCCTAAATCAAAAAGTATGTATTCATATTTGTGAATACCCTTGATTGAGAAATGGGAATCGTATTCACTTAAAATATGATTTTAGAATTGGAAATTTTTCTATAACTTTGGCTGCATAACGTCTTATAATAGAAATCGTAAAATGGTATGATGAGAGATAAATGGTTTTATCATAATTTATGCATGAAATTGACTGTAAGGGGGTCATGGATAAAAATATCAAAACACTCGTAAAGGAATTTAGATGCATAATATAAAGAATTTCTTGAATGTGAATGGGGAGAGTGAAATTCCATAAAGAATATCAGCATTGTAACAGGTGAACATGAGATGTATTATTAAGAGAGAAATAGGTCACTCATCATTAAAACATAAGGAGGGAAGTATGGGGGAGGTTAAAAATTATAGCCCAACATTTGTAATTTAAATTAAATGATTATAAAAACATAATGGAAATTGGACAAAAATGAGAAAGGAAGAAACCCATTACGTGGAAGTGTGGTCCCAAAGGCTTGGGTGAGGCTTTAGAGAGGCTTCTAGAGATATTGTATCACCTTGGGAGGATTATAGATAGAGGAAGAAAGCTTTTTCTGTGCTCTAATTTTTTTTAATAAATATTAACAAAAGATTGAGTGGGTTTATATAAGAAAATAGAGGAAATTATTTATTGTTTTGGTTTTGTACACTTCACATTAGACTAATCAAAATCACAATCCATCCCATGGTTATTGCCCTTTTTTCTCATAGTTGGTTGGAAAAAATAATTCAAAATTTTCACTAGCTTAACTTATGAAAATATTATTCATTCTTATTTAGAGGTGAGTCACACTCACAAGGAAATAATTTTAAAAATATTAAATAATTTATAAGTCTTGGAGGGTTCACAAAGGCAACATAAAATTCATCAAACAAATCTAAAATGAAATTATTTTAATGGTAAAACTCATATTTTCTAAAAATACATTTGTATTGCATTCTATTAAATAAATATTTTGTCATTACGATGTCAATAATAAAATATATATTTAAATGATATTTAATTTTCACCCTAATATTATATTGTCTCAAAAAACTATGAAAATTTCATCATTAGATAATTTCAACATACTAAATAAAAATATAATATATATTTTACGTAAATATTTTTCTAAATTTGTGAATATTTTCATTTAAAATGAAAAATGATATTTATAAAAAATCATTGGTTTTGACAAAAAAACATTCAAACCCTAATAAAAATCACAATTGTATTCAAAGAAATTATACGATAAATTATATTTTCTAAAAATTAATTTAGTAATAAATTTTTATTAAAATTTTATTTAATATAAAAATTCATTAATTCATCCAAATATATTTCTTGATTAAATTTAAATATTTAATAAAAATACTATTTGTGCTTTAGAAACCATTTAAAAAGTAACAATAATAAAATGAGTGTATATTCATTATAATAAAATAATGCATATAATCATTATGCAATGGTTTTTTAACATAATCCCTTATAACACCCGCATAAGACCTAAGGGTAAGGTGTGTGACAGTGACATATTCTTGTGGTGGATTATATAACATCACTCAGGTTGTAATCTCTATTAACATCCAATTCTCTCGTAGGCAGTTCCGTACAAGTTTAACATGTTGATGCTCAACTTGGGAAATATGTTGAACAAAGACTAGTGATGCTACCACTTTTCTGAAAACTGAAAAATGATCTTCTTACAGCTCGAATCAATTAGATGAGGCCATCAAATCTTGGTTATGAATTAATCTTTCTACTATCATTTTTATTTATAGAAAACAATTATAACGTTATAATTATTATTGTTTCCAATGGCCATATTTATCTTCGAATTTTTTTGACCAAGGCTCATATATAGGTTGAAAATTTATAGTTACATTTCAATTTATAGTTATATAGGTTTATTTAATGAGACATAGTAAAACATACATTTTTAGGAAGAAAATATTATTTAAAAGTTCGGGTCGTTACATTCTTCGCCCCTTAGGAAAATTTTCCCCCATAATTTAGTTTTACATACTATGTCAAAAATAAATGTGGGTACTTCTCCTCCATCTCTTCAATGAGGTCTTATGTCTATCCTATTATAATTTCCTTTATGCAGAATGTTTTCATGCATCCCAATTGTACCTCAAAATTTTTTCAAAATCATTTACTTCCTTTTCCTAAAAAATCTTCATCCATCTTAGATTATATCGATGGAAGCATCAATACATCATAAAAAGGTTATTTCATATATATGATTTTGAGACATCATCTTTAACCAGTTTTCACTAAAAAATCTTATTGATTCATCTTCAAATATTACAACATAGGGTTTTTGTAAATCTATTTGTGTATATCCCAAAAGACAAGAAATATAAAATTTCATACATATAGGCTGTTCGGTGGTTCCCCTCTTCTACATCATATAGAAAATCATTTTTTCATCATAATTTTGAGATAAAGTAAAGATTATGAAAAGACCCTAATGGTACTTCACATGCTTATCCTGGTAAGATAGTTGAGAGCACAAGATTCTCCAATAAACGTTACTTGATCCTCGAAATAATAATGAAACTATTGAGTTGTTAGATGACTCATAATGTTATTTTCAAGTATCTTGGATATTTGAAAAATATTTAATGTCATCTGATCATGACTTCAGGATAATCTTTACAATTACTTCTTCAAAAGGAGAGAGAAGAGTGGTTTGTGATCTTCCACCTTACATGTTTTAAATATGAAAAAGAAGATAAAAATAGGGGGTTTGGATACATAGTTAATTAGAATTTTAAAAAGAAAACATTGGACATCGAAGATCAAACATGTATAGTATATCCTAACTTATGATAACCTATGTTATAGTCTAGATTATCCATCATCTATTTCATAACATATAACCTTATGGGTTTTTTTGTTCCCTTAATAATGGTTCGTACTAAGTATACGAATTCACCAAATAATATCCCCCATGAGTGTCGAACCAAAAGTGTAG
This sequence comes from Viscum album, assembly GCA_963277665.1. Classification (NCBI taxonomy): domain Eukaryota; kingdom Viridiplantae; phylum Streptophyta; class Magnoliopsida; order Santalales; family Viscaceae; genus Viscum; species Viscum album. The sequence continues at coordinate 178,626,800 of OY728164.1, forward strand.
CAAGGCCTATTTCCATGCACTAGTTCTCATTAGATTCTATCTCAAAGCGGTGCTTTTGGGTTTTACCCCTATATACATCTGTGCCAGAGCGACCTCTACTTGTTCTTATCCATACAAGAATATATTTTCATGATAACCAACTTACTCTATAACCAACAACACTTAGGGATGTCTTTATTATTCCTATAATTATCCTTATGTATTTCACTAGGGTTTCTAATCCTAATCCCAAATATTTACTAACCCAATCCTCTGATACCAACTATAACAACCCTGCTATTTATTACTCATTTTAACATGATTTATTACATAAACATGTAATTAATACAACTCTATTGACAAAGATGTCTAGTGTATTGGAAAATTAGGAACATTATATAACAACTTTGAACATAAAATACAATATCCTTATTGAAAACCTATTTTACATGAACACAACATTATTTCATACTTAGAATTGCATAGGAAAACCTAAGGAAATACATAAGAAAAGGGAGAGCTATAAAGCACAGTATGGGAGTAAACAAGTCATAAAATAAAGAATACAATACATGTTAGGCAATAGGAAAATCAATGGATCATAATATAAACATGGACATAATGTCATGATATAACATGATAAAGATATCATGGAGATATGGAAACAACATTTAACATGATATTATAATGTTTCAAGGCCCATTGCACATGTAGTATGAGTAATCCCTCATTTAACTTGAATTATAATGATTAAACCCTAATTTCACATGATTTATAATGAGTAAACCCTCATTTCACATGACATATCATGATACAAATCATTACCAAATGCATTGGAGTGTTATCATAGTGCACCATTCTTAATCATTTAATTTCATGCATAAATGTACCACATTGATCATACAACATGGATTCATTAAACGTCATAATTTATTCCACGAATAAATGATGTGTAATATATGAATGTAATTCCTAAATAAAAATGTAAATGTGCATACTATTGAATGCCCTTGATAGAGAAATGGTTATGATACTCACTTACATGATGATTTTGGCATGGGAAATTATGGTGTATTTTCAGCAGCATAACGATGTCAAATAGAACTCGCAAAATGGGTTGATGAGAGATAATGGGTACTATAATTATTTATACTTGAAATGTACGGTAATGGGGTCATGTAACATAATATCCCAACACATGTAATTTAATTAAGATGCAGAATATAAAATAATTACTTGAATGTTAACAAAGAGAGGGAAAATTTTTAGGTAATTTCAATATGGTAATAGATGTACATGGGAGGCATTAATGAGAGAAAGAGGTATCTAAAAAAATCATATTTAGGGTATTATAGGGGAGGTGAAAAATCATACCCCAACCTTAGTAATTTAAATTAAAAGGTTACAAAAACATAATTAAACTTGCGAAAAAATGAGAAATGAAGAAATCACATACTGGAAGTGTAATCCCAATGGACATGGAGATTCTTGAGAGAGGATTCTAGGAAGCATGGGGTTCATCGGGTGGATTATATAGAGAGTAGGGAATAGGCTGGTCAATCTCCAAAGGTTTTTAGTGATGAGTAATGAAATATTTAGTGGGTTTATATCAGTAAAGAGAGGGAATTCATTATTATTTAGCTTTTGGTCACTACACATTAGACTAATCAAAACCACACACCAACCCATGGTTTTTTCCAAAGTGGAGTGTAAAACATTTTTTTATATGAAAAATGGTGGAAATTATTATAATATTAGCCTTGCTTATGTGGAGGTGAGTGACACTCTCAAGGAAATCATTTTAAAAAGATAAAATGTTTCATATGTCCTTAAGGGCCCAACAAGGAACCATAAAATTAATCAAACTAATATAAAATCACATTATTTTATTGGTAAAACATATATTAGCCGAACATAATTTTTATAAAATTTTATTACATCACTATTAGGACATTATGATATCATAAACCCCATTATATATTTAAATAGTATTTAATTTTTACCCAAAAATTCTACTGTCATAGAAAATTTTGGAAAATTCACCATTAGATAATTTTAATGTCCTAAATCAAAAAAATATTCATTTTATCTAAATAATTCTCAAAATATGTTAATTTTTATTTTTAAAATAAATTCCCACATTTATAAACAATTTATGGGTTTTGACAAAAAAATACATTCAAACCCCAATAAATATTACAATTTCACTCATAAAAATTATACAATCACTTATATATACTAAAACATAATTTAGTTATAATATATTATTGAAATATTATTTAATTAAAAAATTAATTAATTCACCAAAATAGATTTATAAATTGAATTTAAATATTAACTAATAATACTATTTGTTCTTTATAAACCATTTTCAACATAACAATAATAAAAGGAATATATATTATTTAAACAAAAAATAATTCACTTAATCATAGTGCTAGAGTCTTGTAACAGAGCCCCTTATAACACCCGCATAAGACCTATGGTTAAGGTGTGCGATGGTGCAAAATCTTGGGGTGACTTGAGTAACATCGCTTAGATGGTAGTCACTATTAACTTAGACTTCTCCCATTGGCGGTTCTCATCAAGATTAACATGTTCAAGCTCAGCTTAGGATTGGTCAAATTAAAATACCAATGATGATTCCTCCTTTCCGAGCTCGGACAAATGAGCTTCGTACGGCTCTAGTCTACTGGATGAGGCCATCGACTCTTCTTTCTCAATTAATCATTCCATTTTCATTTTTATTTATAGATAATAATTACAACATCAAAATTATTATTGGTTCCAATGGTCATATTGATCTTAGATCATAATTGACCAATGGTCATATGATGGTCGAAAACTGATAGCTACATTTCAATTTATACTTATATTGTATTAATTAATGAGAGAGAGTAAAAAATATATTTTCTGGAAACAAAATATTATTCAAAAGTTCATGTTGTTACAATAGATTCATTACAAATAGAATAAATAATTCTATTATTATTGACTATGTGAAAATGAGTGAGGTTATATGCTTATGATAATGAAAATACCAATATGGTGAAGAAAAAATAAAGGCATGGTTGAAGCATAGTAAGGTGAACATTTTACCCTTGAGATAAGTGATTTTAATTAAATCATGATGATATTTTTTTATTCTAATTCTCTGTCACAATAATCAATACCATTCAAGGTAATAAATGACATTTTAAAAATTGTGGTTAAAATTCCAATGGGGAATGCGTCTTTGTTCAAGGTGGATGTGAAGAGGTTGAATCTTCATAAAAAATTATTTAAGAAATTATGTGTTCTTTTATTATAATGTGATTGAAGAAGAAAATAGGTATGTATTGATTTATATGATAAATGAATAATTGAATAAGTGGAAACCATGGTAGGTTTTTTATGTTTTACATCATCGTTGGGCATATTAAGTGATTAAATAGAGTTATAGATGCTAGAACCAATACCCCTTACCCCAACACTAAATATTATTTGTTGAAGTAGTCATGAAGAGTATAATATTCATTATCTATGATATATCATGATGTGAATAATGATGTTGGAACATGAAATAATTCCATAACATTTTCTTTTATCATAAATAATGAGCATGTATCATGAAATAATTTGTAAAATATCATTACTATAAGTTGGTATTTTTCATGGTTTCTACATATCATGAAACATGTCCATGATTTGAAGGCATAAAAATAATATATCTTTCCAGGACATAATAAATGGGTTCCATACGATGAAATTTCATTGAAAAATTAGAACATTGTATTATAATCTGCTCGGCTTACCACGCTGTATATGATTTGGATTACAATAAGGCATTTAATATAACTTAGACACAAAATATCAGGATTTAAAAATTATTTTTTGATGGAGTAAATAATTTTACACCCTATCAAGGTGTCAATGGGATTTTTAAATTCAAAAACAACCGTAAATTCATGTGGTGACCAATGACCTCCCTTTTTAAATGAGCCCTTGTAACAAATGAAATTTTCCAACTATGAAACATCAATTTCCATCCAGGATTTATGAACCATTATATTTTATTGTTTTTATAAATTATAGAAATATGTCCCCTCCCTCATCCATTTACTCCAACTTTTTACAAAATGATTCCATTTCAATCATTTTTATTCGCAAAAAATATAACTGTTACACCCATTCATTTACATAAAACCTTTTTTGAGTACCATTTCCATATTCAATCCTTTTTCCTATTACATTGATAATGGAAAATATTTTTCAATGAAACCGCCTATCAAATATCATCAACCATTAACCAAAGAAAGTACCGTGGAAACTCATGGCCAAATGATAACGCATAACAAAACCCTAACCCTATCCCAAACCCTAAACTAGACCCTAATACATATCCTCATCCCATTCATCCTATAATACATCTTACATTTTTCCCATTATGGAGATTTTCCCATTCCATATTTTCACCCTTTCTTATAGTTAAAAAACTATAGGAAGCATGTTTTTATAACCAATATCCAAACGAATTCAAATCCAGATTTAATAAGAAATAGTAATATAGAGGCACGTTTTTTAGAAACCATTTCACTTATGAACATAGAAAACATTATATGGGTAATATAAGATACCATTAGGTAGTTTTTTAGACTTTATTTATAAATTATAGATCACGTTAATGAGACAAAAATTCTTTCTTTGATGGAAGGAGTACCCACTCACTCACAATATCCATTTTTGATTCAGGTGTATATTGGTCAATGTTTTCTTTTCATTTTATGATTATAATACCATGAATATATAGCCAAATATAAGTTCAATATAAAAAATTTAGGCCAAGATATTAGCTGATCATAATTGTAATCAAGATCCAAAAACAATAAAAAGAATATAGCTTCATGGTCCTATTCTTTGGATATATCACATGGCCCTATACAATGTTTTTTTTCTGAATGATATTATTTCGGCAGATTGATTGGGTTTAGGTTATTTTTCACTCTATTATATCTAGGGTACCCACAGTAATATTTATATGGTTGTTTTTGTAATATTTCAAGGGCCTAGAGAATATGACTATGTGGAATCTGATGAGAAGAAACTTTGTTACCCATATAGTATAACATTTATGATTTTCAATGGTTTCACATCCCCAATCATCATGAAGACGAAAAAATATGATTGAAAAGAAAAAAAAATTAATATGGAGATAGACAATAAATTTTCCAAGTACTATAATTTTTCTAACGATTTCACATATACATCTATAGAATATTAGTTTCGATATGATTATTACATGAAATCATCTGAGGATAACACAGTCCTTCAATAAAATGGGTTGAGAAAAACTCCTATTATTGACTAGATGTCACCACTACATGACATTCTGTTAGTGTGTTTTTGATATTCTTGGGGATACCCTAATATTTTTCTAGGTATAATCCATAGGTTTTATTTTAGGAGAGTGGGTGTCCATTTCTAGACCAACTAGTGAACTCAATTTCACACACTAATAAAACTCATCTATCCCTCATCAACTATTAATATCCATTTATATCGCGTACTTATCATTTTAATGGTGGTACTCTCTAACTATGATGAATTAGTAAGTTAATGATTCCCAAAAAAATTATCAATCCTGAAGCCTAACTGTGTTTCATTAATGAGTATCATGGAAGTGGTAAGGGTTAAACATGAAAATGGAAAATGAAGTTCTGTTTGTTGATCCAATTTCTCTACACATTACAACAAATTACATATAGTATTAGCACATTATGGTGAATAATCATGTTGATACCATGGCTTCCCATACATGTGATCTAGAAAAATAAATATAGACGATGGGATTGGCTATTATTATCCACACACATTGGATGATGATACCAGTTATGGGTCTAGGAATGTTCTCTATAGTCATATAATTATCCATAATTCCACTCCCCTTATGTATTTTGAGATATCGTTCTATAGATATTCATCAATTTGTTTCCATATAGTATGAATTTAATGCTTATTTATATCTCCATTCCTAAATAAGTACATGGGCCCTCTTTTTTCCATTCATTACATATTGATAATCATTTCATATTTTATATTGAAATACAATGTTTTGAATTGTGGGAAATTATTTTCATACAAAAATCATTTTCTCTAAATATATATAAAGGTTCCAATTTCACAATTAAAACCATTTTCATATAGAACTATAATAATTCTTGGATTTCTCTTTTCCTTATTAGTTTTTTATTTCCATTAGTTTTTTTCTCACATTAAACATCCTCGCTATAAAATAGGGGTGAAAATGTATGATTCTATGTGTTAGTGGGGGGTGGGGGTGTGTGGTACATTCTTTATCATACCTTAAAAAATAGATGACTTTGTTTTTAAAAATATTTTATTTTGGAGACATTTCTTATATTATACATTGTTTTAACATGATAACTTCAAAATCCATTATAATATAAGTTAAATAATTTGGATGAAGTAATTTTACATTAATACTGGGTTTACTCCAAGGAAAAAATTATATATGATTGTTTTATAGGATCTAAATTCAATTTTTAAGTGTTCAAAAAAATTTCTAAATAGTTTTTTTAGTATTAATTTTTTGAATTATTGTCCAAATAATTTTAAATACATTTCTTGATATGTTTTATAATCTATTGTGTATTTTCTATTATAACCTGCCTTTATTGAGAGAACATAGAATAAATTTCACTTATTGAACATCAAAATATATTTATTATATCATGACCTTTTCTCGACTCATCTTGGGGACGTTTTCAAGTAATTTTATTGTTTTTATGTACTTTTATTTTGATTAGTGTCTTGGGGTGCTTTTGGGTGGCGTTTTTAGAAAAACTAAGGGACAAGGGGGTGCATACGGTTAGCACACAGATTGAAAAACCATACATCTAAACTTTACCAACAGAGATGCCCACACAGTGTGCACATAGTTTGACAAACTGTGCGACAAAACCATGCCAACAATGAAAACTTAAACATATGGGTCCTATGGGTTGGCACATATTTTTCCCTATCCTTGCTTCTCCTCCCATGAAATCATGTGTGAAAATTTTAATACCTTAAAATTCTTTTTAAAACTACCCAAACTCCTTGAGGCTTCCATTTTGACCTTGGATCGGGACTGAAAAATTCTAGGTTTTCCCAAAGCATTTAATAGGGATTCAACGGTTATTAAAATACCATTCTTTGAGATTGAAATCCTGGATTGAAGATATTCTCTCTTCTTGGTATGTGGATTTCATCACATTGATAATCCCATTTACTCATATACCATTCCTTGCTCTTTTCATGGAATATATCCATTGATTCCATGGATCTATACCTATGAGTTGAGATCTAAATCTAGGATTTTGGATCTACTATAGGATTAAAATAATGAATGTATATACTCAATATACAAGTGTGGGGGGTGAATTGTATACTTTAAAAATACAATTGTAACTTTTAAAGATGGTATAAAGCATTCAATTGTTTAATAATGGTAAAGAAGGTAAATTCCCAAGACCTCTTAGTTCTACAAACTTGCTAGATTCTGAAAATATGGTTCCAGAAATGAAAATTAAGAAAAGTTTACAAGAATTGTAAAGACCGAAATATTTCATGAAATTTTTTTCATAATTCTTTGGAATTTTACGAGTCCACAATTTTTGACGGTACGTAATTCCAAGGCCCAGTGTGCCCAGAATCAATTTCTGAAGTTCTGTTTGGGTACGTTCAGTAAATGTACATGCATGTTTTTTTATCTTTTGAACCGGTTCATGGAATTGAAATCAAAGGTCATCGATGAACTCGTAGCACCGGTATTAGAAAAAGGGGACCTTTTATGCAGTTTTGTTTTATTCGGGTAGGAAGTTATTATTTGGGGATTTATAATAAGTTAAATAAAATTGTGGTAGACAATTTTATTTATATGAGTTGGTTATTTCCTACAAGGGGGAGTTAGGGGTGAGGTCCACAACCACATTACCTCCCATCAGAGGATAATGTTTGGTGGGGCCCACATGAGGCCCTAACTCCTCAACTCCATTAAACTCCCCACTATGAACCCCATTAATTTATTCGACAACTCCCCCTCATTTATTTTGGTGGAGCCTCTCCACATTCCACCCTCCCCTCATTAATGTGCCAACCTCGAAAATTTAATTGAGCGCCCTTAATTAATTGATTAATTTTGAATTAATTCGAAAGGCATGGAAATATTATTTTAATATGATAAGCCTATTGTTTCATTTTGGGTTCACAATTATTCTCTTTGGGAAGGCTCTGGAGAAATAAAAAGAAAAGTGTTCTTCTCCGATGAAGAACATTTAGAATGCTCCATGACTCAAAATACGTGAAGTAACTTCATCCTTTCTTCTTCCCCTGACGTCAATAGATTCCAAAACTCTTCCTCCAATGTAGACGGTATGACACCGTTCTTCCGCGACACTCGACTACCGTGACGCTCATCTTTTTCGGCTTGACGACGTGCAACATCAATTGCGAGGTATGGGTTTGATTTAAATTTTAATTGAATAAAATTAGACTTCCTCTTCATTGTGAACATTTTTTATCTTTGGCCTATGATATCACCTAATGCAGAGGGAACGGGCCGAACGAACACGGCTCGACCACCCTCCGTTAATCCTTGTTCTATTTCAATGGTGACAGTGATGGAAGGGGGGGCAGTGACAGAAGAAAGTGACGGCTGTATGCCGGCCGCATGGAGAGGAACTGCGACCCGCATCTGGGGGATGCTCGGCCATAGAAGAACCGGTCGTACGTAGCTGGCTAGGCTAGTGAAACCGCGACCGACACTCCACGGGCTGCTTCGGCGGGTGAACCGGCCGGCTCGTCAGCCAGCTGGATTGGAGAAGGTCGCGGCAACCTCGGGTGCCTCCTGGGATGAGAGCAGCCTATACAGGCCGCTCCCGTCGGGAAGAGCGACCGCATTCGGCCAGAGGGAAAGAAGGGCGACACCGCTTGGCACTGCCAGTTTGGGATGTTGGGGGCGGCATTCCCCCCCCCCCCACCCCCCACATGGCGTCGCTCGGCTAGCTGGCCGAGCCACGGCGAACAGCCGGCCGGGCCGGGTCGAGCCCCGCCATGGGCAGGGCCACGCCCAGTCGGGCCGTTCTGCACCCTACTGGGCCGAGCCACGCATTAAGGGGCCGGGAAGACCCCTTATCTAGGTCAGACCCTTCAACACAGTACATGCTTCCCACCCACAGTCCAGGCTAGACGGGCCTGGCCCATTTCGCTTAAACGTGAATTATTTCACGACCGTGTGTCTGACCGACGCGCCGTCTGCGGCACTGGGACCTTTGCGATGAGGCGGTCCATTTTCGATACTCTAAGTTAGTTTTGGAAAATTTGTAAAATTTTCGGGTTTGGAATGAGTGTATTTCCAACTAGGCCCCTTCAATGGAAAATCCAATAACTCTATGACCGGGCGTCCGATTGAAGAGTCGTATTTCGCGTTGGGTTTCTTTTGACAAGACGGATTTTCGGGACACATCAAGTCTAGACTTCATGATAGTTGATGTATTGACCCCTTGGCTCATGGAGTGGACCCTCTCGGAATCGAGCATGCTGTGTGTGGAAACCTTAGAGCTGGTCGTGATGACAACGATACTGGAATCCTCCATTGGATCGGCAAGGACGACTACTGTATTGGAATCCTCCGTGGGTTGGGCAATGATGAATTATGTACGGGAATCATCGGTGGGTTCAATAGTGACGACTATTGTTCTGGGATCCTCCGTGGGTTCGGTAGCGATGACTACTCAACTGGAATCCTCTGTGTGTTCGGCAGCGACGACTACTTTACTGGAATCATCCGTGGGTTCGGGAGCTACGACAACTATACTGGAATCCTCTGTGGCTTCGGCAGTGATGGAAACTCTACAGGAATCCTCCGTGGGTTTGTCAGTGACGACTACAGTTGTGGAATCCTCCGTGGGTTCAGCAACAAAGACAACTGTACTGTAATCCTCCGTGTGTTCAGCAGCGACGACAACCGGACTGAATCCTCCGTGGTTTTTACACCAACGGGACTGGACTGAATCCTCTATGGGTTCAACAACACTGATTTACTACTGTTTTAGGTTTCTGTGGGTATCTACCATTCTATAGCGATAGATGAATCAATGGATACAACTAATCATCTCTTCCTCTCTTTACGTTGTGTATACCTATGTGAGATGAGTCTTGAATTTCAATCATTATCATCGATGTGATTTACTTTACTTCATGTGTGGACTAGGTTGTGCATGGGCTCAAGATTTGAAGTCAAACTGATATTGTTAACTTAGTTATATGTATGGTCATATACCTAAACAGACGTTGATGATATTTCATGATTGTATCTTATATTTTTTGGTTTATCCTTCGTGGATTATAGGAGACCTTTGGGGTCTTGGGGTCCCTATTGAGTATCGTATACTCACCCCTACATGGGCTATGCCTGAACAACGTTGTGTTGGATGCAGATGACAGACAACACTGACCGAGATAGCGAATGGTAGAGCTGGACGGTACCCGGAGGTGGATTACTTGGAGAGACGTACACTGGGTTGGCGAAAGGACCCGAGGTGCTGAGGTGGCCATCTATACCCTACCTTCACGTAGGATTCCTAGAGGACAACTCATTAGTGGTTGTTTTACTTTTCCGCTGTTGTATAGTTTTCCAATTGTACTGTACTTACTGTTGGGCTTGTATTTCCGGCCCCCTTTACATTCATCACTTACTTTTTGTCTACATTATTAACTTAGTGTTTATTAAAGTTGTGTACTCTATTGTGTTTTTTTTACTTTCATAAAGTAAATGTCTTCCCAGCTTAGGGATTTATGCCTTTGGTGCTAGTTGCCAGCCCCTGGGCTATGGAAGGTGGGCTTGGGGTATTCATGGCACAGGCCCCGAAAATGGGCTGTGAAAAATTGGTATCAGAGGAGTCGGTTCTACAACAAAAATCAAGACTCTAATCATTCTTTTCTATGAAGCAATATTGTTAAGTTTATTTATTGTAGTTTTCAATCCAGGGAGTCTAGTGTTGGTGTGGTGACCGACATATCCTTACACCAAGACACTGGCCTCACATTTCTGACTCAGTGCATGAAAATACTGATTGCATGTGTGTTTCAAATGTTTTCTTTGTGATTACTTTGAGTCAACTCACTAGGTATACTATTTTCATTGTGGAGCACCTATTTCTTTTCAGGATGGCCCCATGAATGAAGCTAGCTAGGGTTATGAGTAACATACAAGATGACAGCTCACCGAGCGACGAGGCCTCAGTGCAAGGCCGCATCATAGCGGAGGTACCAGCGTCCCCTCTACCCGCTGGACCACCAATACCACCAGCTCTAGCTGAAGAGAGAGCATGTCTCCTGAGATCATTGCACAAGTTCCAACGATAGATGCCTCTTATGTTTTGAGGCGAGAGAGATTTTCAGACAACTGAGTACTGGCTGGAGGTTATAGCACGAGTTTTCAACACGGTTGGGACACCCGCCGACTTGATGGTGTACCTAACTATTAGTCTTTATCAGGGAGTAGCTTAGATGTGGTGGAGTCTAATGTTCCAGTTTTAGGATGAGGTGAATCTCACCTGGGGATACTTTGAGGATCTTTTCGGGGCAGAGTTTGTACCATCAAATCTACGCTCCATGCAGGATCCGGAGCTACTGTTCTATCCATAGGGCTTTCCGACCGTAGTGGATTATTCTATGTCCTGCAGTAGAAAAATGACATAGAAGTCCAAGTGAACTACGAAAACAGGTGGGTGACCCCATGATACGGGTATGGTTGTGAGGGGAACATGCATTAGAGCCATACATACGAGGAGTAGGCAGTGCTATGCATGCGGCAAAGAGTGTCACTTGGATTGAGACTACTTGACCCGTCCTACAGATGAGCAGCATGCAGTAGAGGGACCTTCTAGGCAGAGGCATAGGTTCAACCATGGAGGTTCGCCAGGAGCAGGTGGACGTGGCAGAGGAGCTGGTCGAGCAACAAGTTGACTGGGGTGGGACTATCTCTAGACTTGGCGGCCTTTAATTATATTTATTCTAGCTTCATTGATGTCGTTGTTTGTTGATGTTTTGTGTATTTGTAATTTGAGCTGCAGTAATAAAAGAAACATGTATTTGTGACGTTTTCTTCTCTTTCCTTTTTATGTGGTTCATACTGAGAGGTTCTACTTAAAACTATAGACTTGACCCTCACAGTCGAGATTGCTACTGGAGGAGACCTAGTGACCACACAGTTATGCTGACAGTGTGTCTCAATCCTTGGAGGTGAGAGTAATGGTTGGATATCTTGGTAGTAGTGTCGAGGCCTTACCATGTCATCCATGGAATTAAATAGTACCATTAATTTCCGGATTGACTGTATCAGGCAAAGAACGTGGTTCATCCAGGGGATGTGACCATATATCTCTTTTCGGCAAAGGGAAAATCATAGCTGCTCTTGTAGGACGTATGCGAAAAAGGGTGTAGTCAAGTACTTTATAAATGTCTAGTCACACTCATAGTTCGTTGAGCGAATGGTTTAAATTTTACACTAATCTTAAAAGTCATTAGTGTGTCTTCTCGTATAAGGACCTGGACCTGAGATGGTGACGTTGGGTCAAGTTACTCTAGGACTATGACTTTGATATAATCTATACTCCTGAGAAAGGAAATTTTGTAGTAGATATCCTTTGTGGATAGAGATAGAGCATCCTTTATCCAGTCTCTCACAGTCAATCCTTCATTTCATCAGTGAGTCTGGGAGGCTCGGTGTGGGGGCGTTGACTGTGAGATGCGAAGTCCTCAAATATCGACAGGACAACTGCCTGATGGATTTTCTGAAGGAGGGGAGCACATAATTCTCTTCAAGGGACGTTACATGGTACCAGTTGCATTACAGTAGGAGGTGCTGAAGGAGTTTCACACTTCCCCTCTAGCGAAACATCTAGCTATGGTGAAGATATACTGGGACCTCAAATGATAGCACTGGTGACCGGCTATGAAAAATGATGTAGTAGAGTTTGTTTCACGATACCTCACTTGTTATCAAGTGATGGTGGGGAACCAGGTACCAGCATGCTTGGTATAGACCTTAGACGTCCCATAGTGGAAGTGGGACTGGATATCCATGGGTTTCGTGACGGGACTTCCACGTACATCCAGAGGACACGACTCTATCTGGGTGATTTTATACCGACTCACCATGTTGGCCCTCTTCCTACTGATCAGAGAGAAGGGATCAGTGGAGAGACTAAGATGCCTCTACGTTCAGGAAATCGTATGGCTTCGTGGTGCGCCATCAACTGTCATCTCCGATCGAGATGCTCATATCCCTTCCCGGCTATGGAAGGAGTTAAAGGAGGTTTCTTGCACGCAGCTTCACTCGAGCACCGCCTTCCATCTTCATTGGGACGGTCAGACTGAGAGGACCATTCAGACTCTCGAGGACATGCTTCGTGCATATGTCCTCGACTTTCATCATAGACGGGAGGGTCACCTACCATTGGTGGAGTTTTTGTACAACAACAGCTATCACTCCACCATCTAGATGGCCCCTTATGAGGCACTGTACAACCAACCTTGCATGTGACGTCTGTGATGGACTGAACTTGGGGAGTCAGCCCTTGTAGTAGCAGAGATGGTTCAGGCTATGACAAAGAAGGTGCAGATCATCCAGGAGCAGATGGAGACTGCACAGAGCAGATAGAAGTCCTATGATGTTAGGAGACGGAGAATACGGAAGTTCGAGGATGGTGACTTCGTTTTCCTACGGGTCACAACTTGACGAGGTCTTTGGAGATTTGGCCGGGGTGGTAGGTTATCTTCGTGCTTTATCCGACATTTCCAGGTCCTCAGCAGAGTAGGCGATGTGGCTTACCGCCTGGCCCATCCACCACAGTTACACCGAGTTCATGATGACTTCCATGTATCTCAGTTGAGGAGATATGTGAACGACCTGTCCACATCATCGACCATGGTGAGCTGGACATCGATGAAAGGGCAACATTCATGGAGGTCTTGGTAGAGATCGAGTATTGATAGGAGAAAGTCCTACATGGATGGTCTATTCCTCTGGTGTGCTTTCACTGGAAGCACAGGAACCTCCAGGAGAGCACATGGGAGCGGGAGGCTCATATGCATCTTCCGTACCCCCTTTTTGTTTCCCTAGTGGGTGTTTAGATTTACAGGGACATAAAGACCTGAGGTGGGAGTAATATAAAGAATCAAAAATTTCAAGGAAAATTTCTTTCGTAATTATTTGGAATACTACGAGTCTGTAGTTTCTAATGGTGCCTGATTCTATGGCCCGGTGTGCCAGGAATCAATTTCTGAAGTTTTGTTTGGGTTCGTTCAGTAAACGTATGTGTGGGTTTTTCTATCTTTTGAACTGGTGCTCGGAATTGAAATACGAGGACACCAATGAACTCGCAGCACTGGTATTCTCTTAAAGGGACCTTTACCGTAGTTGCGTTTTATGTGGGTTGGATGTTATTATTTTGGGATTTATAAAAAGTTAAATAAAATTATTGTACACAATTTTATTTCTATATGTTGGTTATTTCTTACATAGGGGAGTTAGGGGTGGGTCCGACACCCACAAAACCTCCCATGAGAGGATAAAGTGTGGTGGGTCCACACGAGGCCTTAACTCCTCACCTCCCTTAAACTCTCCAATAACACCCCCTTTAATTTATTTGACAAACCCCCCTCATTTATTTTGGTGGTGCCTCTCCACATTCCACCCTCCCCTCATTAATATGACAACCTCATCAATTTAATTAAGTGAGTTCCATTAACTAATTGATTCATTTTAAATTAATTCGATATGCATGGAAATATTATTTTAATATGAGAAGCCTATTGTTTCATTTTGGGTAGGAAACTATTCTCTTTGGGAAGGATATGGAGAAATAAAAAGTAAAGTGTTCTTCTCCGATGAAGAACATGAAGAACGCTCCACGACTCGAAATACATGAAGCAACTTCATCCTTTCTTCTTCCCCTGACGTCAACAGAATCAACGACTCTTCCTCTAATGTAGAAGGGATGACACCATTCTTCCGCAATGCCCAAATACCACGACGTTCGTCTTTCGCGGCTCGACGACGTGCGATGTCAATTGCGAGGTATAGGGTTTGCCTCAATTTTTAATTGAATAAAACTGTTCTTCGTTCTTCATTGAAACCAAGTCTTATCTTCGGCCATATGATACCACCTAACACAAAGGGCGTGGGCCGAACGAACACGGCCTGAAGACCCTCTGTTGATCCTTCTTCTATTTCGATGGCGACGATGACAGAAGGGGTGGTGGCGAACGGAGAAAGCGGCGGCCGTATGCCAACCGCGTGGAGAGAAATCGATGCCCGCATCTGCTGGCCACTCGGCCGAAGAAGAAATGGTCGGTTGTAGCCGGCCGGGGCGGTGGAACCGCAGTGCCCCATGGTGCTGCGCTGCCGAGAACCGCGGGCCACGCTCCGCGGGCTGCTTCGGTGGGCAGAGCGGGTGGCTCGACAGCCGGCCGGGTTGGAGAAGGATGCGTCACCCGTAGGTGTTGCGCAGGAGGAGAGTGGCCCGTACGTGCTGCTCGCACCCGGAAGACCGGCCCGCTTCGGCTGACTGGACAGGAGGGAGGCGTCGCCGGTTCGGGAAGACGGGGGGCCACGCCCCCCCCCCTCGCTTCGCATTACTCGGCTAGCTTTTCGTGTCGCGACAACCAACCGTCAATGACGGCCTCGCCGGCTTGGCCGGGTTGCGCCCCGCCGTGGGTCGTGCCATGCCAGCCGGACCCGGCCTCGCCCTATAGGGCCAGGCCGCACCCCACCGGGCCGGGCCACCTACCACGTGCCGGACAGTGTCCTACAGGGCTGGGCCATGCATTAACGGGCCAGGACGACCCCTTAGTCGGGATGGACCCACAGAGCTAGGACAGGACGACCCGCCAGCCCACCGAGCTAGGACGGGCCAACCCGCCAGCCCTCCAGGCTTGACCGGCCGAGCCTGTTTCGCGTAAACGCGAATTACTTCACGACCGTGCATCCGATTGACACGCCATCTGTGGCACTGGGACGGTTGTGATAAGGAGGTCCTTTTTCAATACACTATGTATGATTTGAAAAAATTTGGAAAATTTCCGGGTTTGGAATGTGCGTATTTCCAACCGGGCACCTAGAACGAAAAAGCCAATAACTCTCAGACTGGGCGTCCGATTGACGCGTCGTCTATCAAGTTGGGATTCTTTTGACTAGAAGGATCTTCTGAATGCATAATCTCTGGAATTCATGATAGTTGATGTATCAACCCACTGGCTCGAGAAGCGGACCCTCACAGAATCGAGCGTGCTGTGTACGGAAACCCTAGAGCTGGCTACGACAACAATTGTACTGGAGTCCTCCGTGGGTTCGGCAGTGACGGCTACTGTATTGGAATCCTATGTGGCTTCGTCAGTGACGAAGACTACTATACTGGAATCCCTTGTGGGTTCGGCAGTGATGACTACTGTATGGGAATCCTTTGGGGGATCGGATGCGAAGACTACTGTACTAGAATCCTCCGTGGGTTCGGCAGCTATGACTATTGTACTGGAATCCTCTATGGCTTCGGCAACAGTGACAACTGTACTGGAATCATCTGTGGGTTTGACAGAGATGAAAATAGTACTGGAATCCTCCGTGGGTACGGCAGTGACGACTACTGTACTGGAATCCTTCGTGGTTTCAGCAGCAACGACAACTGTACTAGAATCCTCCCTGGGTTCGGCAGCGACAACAATTGAACTGAATCATCCATGGGTTTGACAGCAACGAGAGTGAACTGAATCCTCCGTGGGTTTGATAGCAACAAGTTACTGTTGTTTTAGGTTTCTGTGTGTATCTATCGTTCGACAGTGATAAATGATTCAGTGGCTACAACTAATCATCTCATCCTCTCTTTAAGTTGTGCATACCTGTGTGAGCTGAGTCTTGACTTTCTTTCATTATCATCGATGTGATTGAATTTGCTTCCTGTGTGGACTAGGTTGTGATTGGGCTCAAGAGTTGGAGCTGAACTAAGATTGTTAACTTAGGAATATGTATGTGAATATACCTAAGTATATTTGGGTGATACTTCTTGATTTTATCTTTCCTTTTGTGGTTTATCCTTCATGGATTTTGGGAGACCTCTAGGGGTCTCGGGTTCCCTACTGTGTATTGTATACTCACCCCTGCACGGGCTATGCCCGCACTACGTTTTGTTGGATACAGAAGATGGAAAACACGGATCGAGGTAGAGACTCGTAGAGCAGGATGGTACCCGGAGGTGGATTACTTGGCGAGACATACAAGGAGTAGGCGGATGGACCCGAGGTGTTGAGGTGGCCATATGTATCCACCCTTTAGGTGGGATTCCCAAAGAACGACTCAGTAGTGGCTGTTTTACTTTTCTGCAGTTGTACTAGCTTTTCAGTTGTACTGTACTTACTGTTTGGATTGTATTTGCAACCCTCTTTCCTTTCAGCACTTACTTTTTGTATACAGTATTTACTTAGTGTTTACTACTATTGCGTACTCTGTTGTGTTTTTTTTACTTTCATAAAGTCAATGCCTTCCCAGCTTAGGGATTTACGCCTTTGGAGCTAGTCACCAGCCCCTGGCCTATAGAAGGTTGGCTTGGGGTTGTCACGGGAAGGGCCCTGAGGACGGTTCGTTACAAGAACAAAGATTCAACCTTAATGTGTATAGAATATTACAAATTTGAGTACAAGTACAAGAATTTATAAGATAATTACAATTTCTTTATTATTCAAAATGAAGCAATGAATAAAAATGAAACAATACAAGTTACAAGTATAGAATCTTTTATCCCAATGAGTATGGGTATCCAACAACCAGTGGTAAATTTACCTTAATTTATACTTTTAGTAAAGTCTGTCTTACCCAGGCCAGGGTAATCCCTCGATCGGAATATCAGAGTTTGTCTTGATATCCCTATAATCCCATGAACATCAAGGTAGTTGGCACCTTTGTATTCCTTATCAAGGATGTCCTAGAACTTTAAGGTAGTCATAACCTCTGTCTTCCTACCTCTGTTATCCCTTGATTGTACAAAGCAATAATTAGAGTCGCATAAAGATATCTATAAAAGATGTTCAGTACACACAAACATGAGTGTCCCTCTCTCTCAAAATCACTTCATTGGAATGTAATCTCTAGAGTTGTAGCACAGTCTCAAAGTCGTGAGCTCATTAAAATGAGCCCTTATATATAGGTACATCTCCAACGGTCAAGTCCCTCCTCCATTGGTCATATTTTTCCTTGAATCTCGTAGGGACCTATACACATGTCACTCAATCAATGGTTAGTTAGAAACTAAATGTACGACATCGTTTTATAAATATAACAATGGTAAGAATATTATGGTTTCTCAAAAAAATTTAATATTCAGATTCTAATGAATACATAGTTTGGAGTCTAAGAACATTCAAATTCTGTATTGTATGAATATTTAGATTCTGTTTATCATGGAATTTGGAATCAGAATTCTGTAGACTTCGGAGTCTGAATTCTAAGGAATAAAAAGCCTAAATTCTGAGGAATTTGGAGTCCAAATTCTATGGAATTCGGAACTAAAATTCTATGGAATTCAGAGACTAAATTTTAAGGAATTAGGAACTGGAATTTTGTGGAATTCAAAGTCTGAATTATAAGGAATTCGAAACCGGAATTATGTGAAATTCAAAACCAGAATTCTAAGGAATATGGAGTCTGAATTATGAGGAATTCGAAACCTGAATTATCAGGAATTCAGAACCGGAATTCTATGGAATTTGAAACATTAATTCTGAATAATTCATAGTCTAAATATCAAATAATTTGGAGTCTGAATTTCAACGAATTTTGAATGTGAATTTTAGAGAATTCGGAGTCTGAATATCCGAGAATTCGGAACATGAATTCACATCTGTAAAACATAATACTCTATATCAATGAATTTATATAATTTTGAGGCCTTAGATGTGAAACCAAATTTTTTTACTTAGGAATAAAAAGTGATAGATTTAGAGAAACTGAAATATCAATAAAGAAAAAACAGGTAAGGATAAAATTTCCTTGGGGAAGAAAAATTTTCCATATTAAAGAAAATCTTAGTAGAGAAGAAATTTTCCTTGATATAGAGAGTTTGTGATTTACAAAACACAGATGAATAGGAAAGTCTTAAGGAAACCTTATTGACTAAAAAATATCCTTTTTTGGAAAGCACAAAAATCATTACAAAAAAGAATATAAGGACTTTAAAATTTTTATGATCTTGTAAAAAATTATCTCCCTTTCTTTATGGATCATAGTTAATACGATTAACTCCCCCTTAGGCTTTGGAAACTCTAAATATCATTTTATTTATTTCCAGAATGAGATTTTACATTTTCTTTCATACAAAAATCTCCATGATAAATATTCCCCCATGGATGAACTCCCACTTACATAGGAGAAATTATTATTTACTTTTTATTCTTGTTGACATTCCATTCTCCCACTTTGTGATTTTCAAAAATGAATAAAGGTAAGGAAAATAAAATATGGTACCTGAAATATTAGTACTAAACAACCCAGAATATGAAGTGCAATAAGAATTTCATTAATATTGGATGAATTTTTACAACAAAAATATACAACAAAAGATAAGATTTGAGAATGATTTTCCTTCTTTCTCATTTGGCGATAGCTTCTTCATAATAGTCTTCAGCATCTTGAGTTCCTTATGATCATCTTCTATGCATTTGAGTACCTAATGTTGATCTTCAATTTTATTTTCAATGGATTTAATTTTTCTTCCTGGCCATTTAATATTATCTACCTGATCCTTCAAAACTTTTTCCTCCTTAACAAGCTTCTCTTCAATCTCAATCCTGAGATCCCTTCCTCTCTTTCAATTCATGGCCACAAAATTTATGTTCCCATTAAGATCCTTAACTTCTTGCTTCCGGGAAGTCTGTTCAAGAGTTATCTTTTCCTCAAAACTATCATTGAGATCCTTGATCTTCATATCTTCGGTGTCAAAAGCATCCCTGATACTATCTTGAAATTCATCAAAGATTCTCATCTCTTCTATTGTATTCGTTGAACAACTTGTCATATTCTTGCAGGATCATTTATGATCCTCATAGTTAATGAGAAAAGATTCAAAATTTGACTCAAGAATAACACATTTATTCATCACCAAGGTAACATAATCTTATATTTAATTTAATGTATGCTAAAGAATATGGAATTTCGAGTCTATAATAGGAAATAAGAGAATAGTACCAATAAGGTTTTTCAAATAATGAAAAACAAAATCATGTCCATGAGAGGATGATTATGAATTTGAGACATTGGTTGTGGAGGATTATTTTCTTATTTCAACAGATTTCCTCTTCTGGAAACATATTCACTACTTCCTCACCCTTCTCATATTTACATGAGGTAGCAAGTTTTGAAGAATCATCTTCAGAATACTGGATTGATAATTTCTCAGAAGAAATTTCCTTCTCATAGAGATCCTCTACTTTCTTTATCAAGTCATCTGTAACACCGCGACCCCAGTTACCCATAGTTGGTGCATTATTACGTATCCTTGTAATGATCATAAAATATCATGTCTCGAAAGACCGATTTGTTTAGTAGCCTTGGAAGTACTTGATACATTCATAAGGTTTAAATTACATCATAAAATGGAAAACTACAACAAAATTGTCCCCATGACTACAATGAGATCCTAGAGACTATCATTGGAGGTCAGTCATAATATACTACTTTTCATCCTTGGAAAATAAAACAAAGAAATGGGTGAGCTCTGATGCTCAGTAAGGATAACATTATAGCGGAAACATTCATAAATAAGAAAAAACATTTAAGACGGTGTAAAAGAATAGAACAAAAGACATTTAAACTTGATCTTAAGAATAATATGAAAAAGATAAAATCAAATAATTCCATTTACTTATACTGATGGATATTCTACTAGACTAATGATAACATTAAATATCATTAACCACTTTAATAATGATGAAATTCATAAAGCCCAAATTATCATATCCACATAGTCAAGGCCCTGTGCGAAGACAACAAATAAGATTTTTTCAAGGCCTTGTTCCAATACAGTAGATTGTATCATGAGATCCAGTGACGTATTGATGAGCTATAGCGGGCTCCACCCATCACTTATTTTGTCCAATGCAATCCTCATGTGAACATGTTTAAACATAACATAAACATTCAAATTAAAACTAGCATACAAAATGTCAATACTTTAACAATAAACCATGAATGGTATTAAATAAAACATTAACATTCAAACATAACACAAAACCTTAAATACAATATGGATGTTTTTTATCATAATAAAACAACTTCAAATAAGCTTAAAATTCATCAAATGATGTTGACATAGATGAAATCAAAACTATTTGAGCGAAATGTCTCTTTTATTGAAATCATTTAAAAGTCACATAAATATAAAAGAAAAAAATTAACTTTGAAAATATTATTCTAATCATGTAAGGGATGCTTCGACGATTATATAATGGTGGAAAATATCCGCACGCACTGTATAAGTTAAAAAAAGACATTCTTACCTTAATTCTGTCGAAAAGATTAAAAAGGACCTTGTTTGGAAAACAACATAAAAATTCCATTACAAACATCTTATAAAAAGACAAACAAGGGTATAAATTACATTAACCCGTAGTGTATAAAATAGTAAGAATGTTGTGAAATACATTTTTAAGAAACATGGATGTGGATGATAAAGAGGTCCCAGTAGATACTTACATAAAAACAACCTCGGATAATGAAGAGATTGTGAAATAAACCCTTACCTTGTACTTTTCCTTGGTCGAGGGTAGTTTAAAATCCTGTATAATTTTGAAATAATTATTATTAAATTATACAATAATCATATACATTAATATGATATCAAATTTGATCTTTTAACATTGCTTTATTAATAATATCTTTGTATTATCTTCGTTTCGGGTGTTAACATACTAATTTTATTTTATATGTTTAATTAAATAAGACATGTTTTTTATGGAAAGGATATATCTCATTCATATCTAGAATGATATCAAGTCCATAAACATTATTTTTAATCATCAAATGATACTTATACTTGAATAGATACGATGAGGAATAAATCTCATCGCGTTCATGGAGACGGTTGTCCGTACGTACGCACGAATGACAATATCATTATTTTGATATTAAAATAATATATAATTGGATGTTATATCATATATAAAGAATCATTATAATGTTATATTTATTATTTACATCAATTACACATCCTTACCATACCCATCTAAATAATAATGTTTTGAATAACAATTACACCACGGTGTGGAGACGGTAAGCCATACGTATGCACGTATGGTGACATGTCATTAAAAGGATGGATAGAATAATGAATATGGTTGTACGATGTATATAATAACATCACAGTATATAGAAAATACTGAATTTATTACTTTTGACTGGAAATAACAAAGAATGAAGAAGTGGAAGAAGAAATGAACTTGAAAAAGGGTGGTGAAATTATTACCTCTTCTTCGGGTTCTTCCTTTTGATTTGATGAAAATGGCTCTATAGGTTGTCTTTCTAATCAAACTAAGGCCTCAAGGATGTATTTAGGGAAGTTTAGAGAATAATTGGGCAGGTGTTGGATGAGCCAAAAGGCTTTGAAGGTGTGAATTAGTGAGAAGTGGGAGTGCCCTTTTATAAGAGGGGTGAAGGGCACCTTAGAAAAAACTAGAAATATTATTTTATAATAAATTCATATTCAGATACTAATGGATCCAATGTTACTTATATAAAGGATGAGGTGGGGTAGGTTGAAAACCACTAGACCAATAGGTTTTAGACAGGTTTTTTTCACTATATTATATTTAGCCTTTTTATTTAACTCTTAGTTAAATAGTTTGACATTTACCATGTCTCTTTGTTTTTTAATAATATATAGTTAATAAACAAACTATTACTTTCAAGAGACCCCCAAGTGGTCCATTAATGATACACCAATAATTATATAAGTTCTTTGAGCAATCCTTAAATTTTTAGGAATAGAATATCAATTAATAATATATTATTTGTTTTAAAAAATCTTTTATGTCAATTTTTACACTATTTAATAATTGATTTTTTTAAAGTCCTAAAAACTTTATTAATTGGAAAAATATTAATTTAAGAAACCCTTACATGTCATACTAATAAATAAAATTCTTAGATATCATCAAAACTATCATATAATATTTATTTTAACATTTATAATACCAATTATTTGATTCTTTCATTAATAAGGAAAATACTGCATCATTATTGTGTCATAAATAAATTTAATTATTCAATGTATAAAAAATATAAAAAAATATTATTATGTAGAAAATATTTTTAGTTTTCTAATTAATATTTATTGTTGAAAATATAACATATATGACCCTATGTAAAAATTGTTTTTCTAAAAGATATATGCTTATGTCATTTTTGTTTTTACTTTATCTTAGTTAATATAAAGTGTCATTATCACTTAAAAGTGGCTCGATGGGGTCCCAAAATCTACCAAAAGATTCCCATGGTCGGAAATGTATCATCCAATAGGTTTAGGACATGTTTTAGTCTAATATAATATTTTTATAATATTATTTTGTTTACCCTTATTTACCAGATTTACCCTTTAACCGTGGTAAATAAAATATTTACCGAAAAAATTATTCAAAATGTCTAAAAATAAATGTTACCTATTTACACAGTTTTTAACTTCTAATTATAAATATGGAATCCATTTTTCAAAATTCAAAACATAGAAGTGGCAGAAAGTAATTTAAAATTAATTCCTGTTGTCAAAACAAAAAGCATGTTTTTATGAAAAAATAACTATCAAAAGATTGGCGCTTTCTTATGTCCAGTTTAAATGTGAAATTATGGCCAATTACCAACATTAGATTAAATGGTAAAAATAAATTCTAATTATACTTTAAGATCACTGAAATTTCTAATTTATCACTATTAATTATTTCGATTAAAAAATTTGTTTTTAATTAAAATTTATTAATTTTCACTATTCACCCAAATACTAAAGTTATCAGAAAAGAACCAAAAATTTATTGAAACTAATGTCTTATGTCTTGATTCTAAATAAGATGTTTATTTTGTAAAATTTAATATATAAAAGTTTCAAACATTGGATTTAAAAAGGGTTCACCATTAAAAGTTGATAAAAGTGCATTATTTAAAAAGTACTTCTTTTATATGAAAAAAATGAATTTGGTCATACATTATGTATAAGAAACTTATAATATGGATTCTAAAATTATAAGGATTATATAAAGTTCAAAATTCAGTTCATACAATTCATAACCACTTTTCAACAGCAAGTTTGGTAAGTCGTGGTGCGCTTGAACTCGGTGTTGCATATGGTATAAGTTATTGAATTACATTGAAGAAATAAAACACTATGAATTCATGGGGTGTTACATTATTCCCTCCTTCAATAAATTTCATCCTCTCAATTTGAAATTATTCTTCCAAAATAAATGGTTGAAAATAGAAAATATCTTTGTGGGAAAACCCACATAGGAAATTGACTTAATAAAATTTAGTCATAATAAGAGGTAAAGAGAAATGAAAGGGTCACCAGCAAATTATGATCTCGATTAAGAGAACATTTGTGGAAAAGAGAGACAAATAATTGGATGAAAAACAAAACTATTTATAGGGAGTGATTGAGGTCATCAGTCACAAACAATTGTAGATTTCAGGGCCTCAAAACCATCAATCTATGATGATTTAAAATATTACCAGTTCAACAAAACATATGGTATTAGGATAACACAATTTTAGTTTTAAGATCCCTTACGTAACGTTTACGAATTTTTTTTCATAGAATAAGAGAAGAATATATATATGTATATATATATATATACTTGACATGTATAGTTCTATCCTTTCACTAATTTCTACGACAAACTCATCTTTCACTCTAAAAGATAATAGAAATAAAAAACTTCCATTTATCCTATTCGTATAGTGTTCCAAAAAATGAATTTATACTTCATCTACTAAACCATCAAAAAAACTACATTATTTATCCCAGGACATCCTTTGGGACAGTGGTAGGTGATACACCCTTGTCTCTCTTTGGTTGCAGGTTCAAGTCTCACGGCCTTGACGGACCCGACGGGTTGTCGCCCAACCTCCGGGTTGTCCTTTTATCGAAATACAAAAATAATCTCAAACTAGAATTATCCAAAATACTTCTGTCCACACTCACAATCCCAAATTTATAAGGAATGTAAACACAATGAAGATACATTTTTCTGCGTAATAACATGTGAAGACCCTCATCACATATTCTTTTAAAACACTACAACATCATGAATTACCATAAAACCTTATTGACTACATTCACGATCCCTTAGTCCTTATAGAATACTGGATATACTCTTTCTATCCAAAAATGTTGTAAACTCCTACAATGATGAAATATTCAAATCATTAATCAGATTCAAGGTAGTCAATAATATCCAATATAATTTATCCAAATCAATAATGTCTTATTCCAAAATCACTACCTCGGTATCATAACCATATATTTATTTATCCTTATCTTATAATATATTTTCTATAAATTTAACCTGCTATTGAGTCACTTTTCGTGGTTCCACACAATCTCAAGTCCTTATTGAAATAGTACTACAATACAATCCTTATATACTCCATAATTATTATAACCAGTACATCGTTGATACAACACTCAACTGACATAATTCCTTAATAACAACTTAAGAATTCTAATCATTCCTCCTCATCTATGGTAGTATCATAACATGATTATTATCCAATAACATCATTTGGGGCATAATCTTATGATTTGAACATTAGTTTGTATAGTGTCCCTACTCCTTGCAAATGAAGCATTGTACATTTGAAACCTTTTTCTTACCTTTGCATTCACGTACATGGTGTCCTTTTTCTCCATACATATAACAAACTCCCATTCCCTTCAGGAAAGTTCCAGGGTGTTTCTTCCCACAGTTATCACATATGATAAAATTTTTCTTTTCAATCTTCCCTTTATCCATCTATATCTCTTACATCCTTTTCTTCTCTTGCTTCCCTTCAAAGCCATAGGACTTAGAGAATTCATTACATGTCTTATTAACAGATGATACTATTTCTTCATATGTTGAGAATACATGGGAGACTATTTCCTTTTTAAATGTTGGCCTAATACCCTTAATGATATGATCCTTCTTACTCTTTGTATCATACGTACTATTGGAGTTCATTTTCCATCTACTGGGATCCATTTCTATACAATGGCATAAACTAGGTCAGTTTATGAATTGGAATGAATATTTCCAAACGTGTAAAATACCTAACATAAATTGAATAGTTTATGGATATAATCCATAATCATAAATATTTTTTCATTGAGGAATTATATACTCATAAACCCTTCATAACATTTTGTAAAGTTAATGAGAATTATCCTATGCATATCCCCCGGGAGTGTCGTAACCAAGAGTGTAGCAAGGTCTGTTGTCATGCACCGGTTCCCGTTCAAGTCTAGCTCAAAGCAGTGTTTTTGGGTTTTACGCCTAGGTACATTTGTGCTAGAGCTTCCTTAACTTGCTTGTATCCAGACAGGGATGTGGTGTTTGGAAAACTCACAAAATCTCTACATTACCAAAATTCTAGGAAGTTCTTCTATACTAATCCTCAACGTCTATCTTAGTTTAATGTGATCTAATCAGATTTTATCTATATCTAACTTCCAAGGATTGTACTAAAAACCCTATGATAGCAACTGTAATGCCCCGACCCTAGTTACCCAGAGTCGGTGAATTATTACATATCTTTGTAATGAACATAAAAGCTCATTTCTCTAATGAACGATTAGTTTAGTAGCCTTGTAAGTACTAGATACATTCATAAGGTTTACATTACAAAAAAATGGAAAACTACAACAACATTGTCTCTATGACAACGCTGAGATCCCATATACTATCCCTGGAGGTTAGTCAAAATACACTTCTTTGCATCCTGGGAAAATAATACATTTAAAGGGGTGAGCTCTGATGCTCATTAAGGATAACATTGTAGAAAAAACTTTCATAAATAAGCATAAACATTTAAGGCACTATATAAGACTAGAACAAAGGCCTTTTAAACTTGAACTTAGGCATAATATGGAAAAGAAAAAATCAAATAATTCCATTTAATTATTGGCATGGTTATTCTACTAGTCAAATATTCACATGAAATATCAACAACAACATTCATAATGATGGAAGGCATAATGCCAGACTATCATAAACACATAGTCAAGGCCCTGTGCCAAGACTACAAATAAGATTTTGTCAAGGCCTTGTGCTAAGACACTATTTTGTCTCATGAGACCTACTGATGCATCAAGAAGCTATATCAGGCTCCACCCATGACTTATTATGTCCAATGCATTATTCATATGAACAGGTTTGAACATAACATAAACATTCGTATTAAAAATAGCATACGAAATGTCAATACTTTCTCCATAAACCAAGAATGGTATAAAAATAAAACATCAACAGTAAAACATATCACAAAACATTCAATAAAATATGGATGTTTTGTATAATAATAAATTAACTTCAAATAAATGTAAAATCCATCAAAAGATGTTGACATAGTTGAAATCAAAACTATTTGAGAGAAATATCTCTTTTTTTGAAACCATTTAAAAGGCGCATAATTATAAAAGAAAACATTTATTTTGAAAATATTCTTATAATATTGTAAGGGAATATTCAATTATTTTATAATGGTGGAAAATACCCGCAGCTGTTGTATAAGTTAAAAAAGACATTCTTACCTTACTTCTGTCGAAAAGGTTAAAAAGGACCTCGTTTGGAAAACTACAGAAAGATTCCTTTATAAAATTACCATTAAAAGACAAACAAGGGTATAAATTAATTTTACTCGTATTATATAAAATAGTAATAATGTTGTGAAATATATTTTTATGAAACATGGATGTGGATGATAAAGAGGTCCTAGTAGATACTTACGTAAAAACAACTTCAAATAATAAAGAGATTGTGAAATAAACCCATACCTTGTACATTTCCTTGTTCGAGGGTAGTTTAACCTCCTTTATAATGGTGAAATAATTGTTATTAAATTATAAAATAATCATATACATTAATATGATATCATATATGATCTTTTAACATTTCTTTGTTAACAATATCTTCGTATTATCGTCGTTTCGGGTGTTAAATTACACTTTTTTTATATGTTTTGTTACATAAGCCGTGTCTGTTATGGATTGGTTGTATCTTATTCATATCGAGAATGATATCAAGTCCTTAAACATTTTTTTTAATCATCAATTGAGAGTTATACTTGAATGGATACGATGGAGAATGAATCTCAACGCTTTCGTGTAAACGGTAGTCCGTACGTACGCATGAGCGACAGTATAATTCATTTGATATTGAAATAATATATAATTGGATGATATAGCATATATATAAAATCATTATAATGTTATATTTATTATTTAATTCAATTGCACATCATTATGATACCCATCCAAATAATAATGTTTTGAATAACAATTACACCACGACGTGGAGACGGTAAGTCGTACGTACGCACGTATGGTGACATGTCATTCAAAGGATGGATAGAATAATGAATATGGTTGTACAATATTTATAATAACATCACAGTATATATAATATTTTACCGTTATTATTTTATAATGGAAATAACAAAGAGAGAATACGTGGAAGATGAAAGGAACTTGAAAGAGGGTGGTGAAATTATGAGCTCTTCTTTGGGTTCTTCCTTTTGATTTGATCGAAAGGGATCCATAGGATTATTTATGTTCAAAATAAGGCCTCTAAGATGAATTTAGGAAAGTTTAGAGAATATTTGGTCAGGTTTTTGCCGAGTCAAAAGGCTTTGATGGTGTGATTTAGTGAGAAGAGGGAGTTCCCTTTGATAATAGGGCTGAGTGGAACCTTAGAAAAAACTAGAAATATTAGTTTCTAATAAATTCATATTCGGTTTCTAATGGATCGAAAGTGACTTATTTAATGGATATGGTGGTTATAGGTCTAAAACCACTCAACCTACAGGTTTTATATATGTTTGCGTTACTATATTATCTTTATCTTTTTTATTTAACTCTTAGCTAAATAGTTTGACTTTTACCATGTCTCTTTGTATTTTTATATTATAAGTTAATAAACATACTATATATTTCCAAAAGACCCCAAAGTGGTCCATTAATGATACAAATATCATTATATAAGTCATTTTCTAGAACCATAGATTTTTAGGAAAAGAATATAAATTAATAATATAATATTTGTTTTAAAAACTCTTTTATGTCAATTTTGACACTATTTAATAATTGATATTTGTTAAAGTATTAAAAACGTTATTAATTCAAGAAAAATTCATTTAAGAAACCCTAACATGTCATATTAACCAATAAAATTCGTGGATTTCATCAAAACCTTAATGTAATATTTATTTTAACATTTATAATATCAATTATTTGATTCGTTCAATAATAAGGAAAATACTGCATCATTATTGTGTCAAAAATAAAATTAATTATTAAATGTCTAAAAATTATAAATAAAATACAATTATAGAGGAAATAATTTTATATTTATAATGAATATTTATTGTCGAAAATATAATATATATAACCCTATGTAAAAAATGTTTTTCTAAAAGATATATGCATATGTCATTTTTGTATTTAATTTAACTTAATTAATATAAAGTGTCATTATCACTTACAAGTGGCTCTATGGGATCTCAAAATCAACCCAAAGATGCCGATGGTCGGAAATGTATTAACCAATAGGGTTAGAAAACGTTTTAGGCTAATTTAATAATATTATAATATTATTTTTTTACCCTTATTTACCGGATTTACCCTTTAACCATGTAAAATAAAATATTAACCGAAGTAATTATTCCAAAAGTCTAAAAATAAAAGGTACCTATTTACACAATTCGGACCTCCTGATTATTAATATGGAATCTATTTTTCTAAATTCAGAATATATAAGTGGCATAAAATAATTTAAAATTAATTCTCGTTGTCAAAACAAAAAATGTGTTTTTAAGAAACAATAACTATCAAAAGATTGGTGCTTTCTTATATCTAGTTTAAATGTGAAATTATGTCAAATGACCAAAATTGGATTAAATGGTAAAAATAAAATCTAATTATACATTAGAATCACTCATATTCATAATTTATCACAATTAATTATTTTGATTAAAAAAGTTGATTTTAATTAAATTATAGTAATTATCACTATTCACCCAAATATTAAAGTTATCAAAAATGCAACAAGAATTTTTTGAAACTAAATTCTTATGTCCCAATTCTTAAGAATAAGTTTATTTTGTAAAATTTAATATATAAAAGTTTCAAATATTGGATTTAAAATAGGTGCACTATTAAAAGTCGGTAAAAGTGCATTTTTAGAAAAAATAATTCTTTTTTCTAAAAAAAATTGATTTTTTTCTTATATTATGTCTAATAAACTCATAATATGTATTCTAAAATTATAAGGATTATATAATGTTGAAAATTCTGTTCATACTATTCATAACCGCTATTGAACGTCTAGTTTGGTAAGTCGTGTTGTGCTTGAACTCATTGTTGCATGTAGTGAAAGTTAGTGAATTACTTTGAAGAAATAACACACTATGAAATCTTGGTGTGTTGCATCCTCAGTATCACCAATGCCTTCTTCTTCTTCTTCTTCTTCCACTTCTTCTTCTGGAACTATTTCTTCTTCTTATGTGGTTCTGGAATCACCAATTTCTTTACCAGAGTCTCTGGAAAAGGTTCTATCAAAAAGTATTATGGTATTGGAATTTGGTCAAAGTCTTTTTTTAGTAGCCTTGATAAGAGATTGAATGACTTCAACATCTGAAAATTTATTCTTTTTCTTCTTTTCTTTTTCATCCTTATCACGATTCGTAGTAGTCTTTTCCTTCAATGATTTTTCCTCAGTAGGGTCCAGGACAAACATAGACTCCCCTTCCTGTTCTTCTTATCTTCTCTCCTCTTAGCGACTACTTCATCAGGATATGCTTTTTTCTTCATTGGCTTTAGAGTTACTGACTGAGTTTACTTAGCCACTAGTGTTTTTCATTTCTCTTCCAGTTCCATTGCTTACCTCTTCCTTCCACCCTTTCTAAAAGTCTCATCCACTTCTTGTTTCTTTGATAAGACTTCTTCCTCCTCTTCACAAAAATCATAGAATTTCAAGGATTAATTAGAAAAAACAACTTTATTCCTTTTCAAAGTATCATCAATCAACAACAATAATTGGAAATTCCTCAACTTACAGCATCATGAAATCATGAATGATTCCAAACAATGAACAATAATATTGGACAGAGGATTCATGATAATTTCAAATTTCAAATATCCATATTTGATATTCTCAATCATAACCAGAATGTACATAATCAAATTTATCTTTCTTAAATTCACCAAGAAATCCATAATGTAGATTTAACTCTTCTTCAGGGTATCCTTACCACCTTTTCTAGGAATTATAAAACCTTGAACCCATAGTTCTAGAATCCTTAAGTTTGTAGAAAGATGAATAATATTTGGGGTATTTAATTCTGAAAGACCAAGGCAAGCTATGGCCTTCTCCTTATCAAAAAATCCTTGAACATCAGGTAGCTTGTGAGTACATAACTCATCTTCCCCTTTGAATAGAATTCCAATCGAACTTGCATCCTTGGTATAAGAATGATATTACTTCATTCCATAACACTTGAAAGAGAACTTATCTCTACCTTCTTCCTTTAAGAATTTTACTGTCTCATAGATCTCTACTAACAAATCCAGATACACCAGATTCTGTTCTTTTGGTTGTAAAATACAAACACTCTCCAAGCCATTCGGATTGATATTCTTAGATATGATATATTCATATTTGGCATAAAACATTGGATCAACTAACCTTTCTCGGTAGATTTTCCACCCAGAGATTTCTTTAAAAATTGATATTTCTTTTTGAGAAGAAGCTTTAGTAGACATTCAGAAGCAATGAAGACCTGAGAAATTTGGAAATTTGTTATATAGGAAGGGTAGAACTTCAGCATGCAAAAGTATGGAGATCAATGTGGGACAAGCATCGGGTAGCCTTTATATATGAAATTGAAACGACAGTTCAACTTCCCTGATTGATCCAACAGCTGAAAAGTTCATGAGATTGTTTGACGGTTGAGTGAATAGCTCAAGAAGGATTTTGATAGATTCTGATATCTTTAGGCTTTAAAGAAAAACATTCAAATTTAGGGAAAAATGAATCCAAAGAGTTTAAAAACAAATTTAAACACCAACAAGTCAAAATGATTATGATGACTTAGGAAGGGAAAATACCTTTTAGATTTCCAGAATGATTATTCATAATAAAGAAAATTCTTATTGAAGAACATTATATTCCAAAAATTTTGATTACAAAAACTTTGACTTTGAACATTTTGACTACGATAAATATTAGACTACAAAAAAATACGAAAATCTGGTTATGAAAAATTCTAGATTAAGAAAAAATTTATATTACGTAAAATTTTAACTAAAAAGCGACTACTAAATATTTAAGATTATGAAAAAAATTATATTATTAAAATTTCATTAAAAAAATTTAGATTACAAAATATTTTAACTACAAAAAAATGAATACAAAAAAGTTTTACTAGGAAAGTTTGACTACCTAGAAAATGTACCCCCCCCCTTTGAAAAGGAGTTTCTTAATGTAAGGAGGTAGGTTTCAATAAGAAGTTAACAAGGAGGATTACCTTAAATTTATCATTCATAACTTCTATTTAATGTATTCAAATCTATCGGATGGTATAGATTTTATGAAAATATTAGCCTGTTGATCTTCTATTCTGATAAATTGAAAAATTATATCTTCATTTTGTGTGTGATCCCAAAGAAAGTGATGCCTAATATCTATGTATTTTTCATGAGAGTGATGTGTAGGGTTTTACATAAGTTAATTGAACTAGTATTATCACATGATAATAGTGTTTTTGTAAACTCATACCATAGTCTATGAGTGTGTGTCGCATCTACAAAACTTGAGCCCAACAACTTCTAGCTACTACATATTCAGCTTCAGCAGTGGAAAGTGAAACTGAGTGTTTAATTTTCCATGAACAAGAAACTAATGAATCTAATAAGAAATCACAAGTTCTAGATGTACTTTTCCTATCCATTCTACATCCACTGAAGTCGTCATCTGGAAAAAAAAATTTTAAAACAAAATCATTTTCATAAGTATAAAAGAGTCTTAAATCCATGGTTCCCTTTTAGTAGTGAAAAATTCTTTTCACTTCCTTTAATTGAAATTCCTTAGGATTGGATTGATATGTTTCATATAATAAAACTTAAAACATTAAGTCCGGATGACTAGATATCAAATAAAGTTGACTTCTTATCATTCCTCTAAATGATGTTTGATCTACTGGTTTCCCAGCTTCATGAAAATCAAGCGAATTTGAGGTCCAATGGGAGTACGTATACTCTTAGTGTGGTAATATCCACACTTTTTTAGAACATATTTATTATAATTATGTTGTAATATAACGATTCCTTCTAGGTTTTGAGATATTTTTATACTATGGAAAAATGTTAACTCACCCATCATAATCATTTCGAACTTAGATATAATTAAATCTGCAATGGAATTAGTTAAAGATTCTTGATTTGAACCCAATATAATGTCATCATCATAAATTTGTATAATCGAACCATTTTTCTTATCCTTATTTATAAAAAGTGTTGGATCATCATTTCCCTTAACAAAATTGTTTTAAAGAAAGAAACCTATAACTCTATCATACTAGGCTCTATGGGCTTGTTTAAGCCCATATAATGCTCTGGTAAGTTTGAAAACATGTTCAGGGTGTTTTGCATCTTTAAAACCCAGAGGTTTTTTATCAAAATTTCTTCGTGAGAATAACCATTAAAGAAAGAACATTTAACATCCATTTGGAAATGTTTGAAATTAATTAATTCTTAAAAGGCATGTAGAATATAAATAGATTCAAGTCTGGCTATTTGAACATATGTTTCTTCATAGTATATTCCTTCTAGTTGATTATAGAATTTAACAACCAATCTAGATTTATTTATTACAATGGTTCCATTTTAATCAGAATTATTTATGAAGACCAATTTTTATTCTTATAACAAAACTTTCCTTAGGTCATTCAATAAAGGACCATACATTATTCCTTTCGAATTCATTTAGCTCATATAGCATAGATTTTATCCAATCATCATCATATAAAGCTTTATCTGTGATTCTTGGTTCTAATTGGGTATGTAATGAAAGATTTTATACTTTATTTATTAAGGAAATTATAGTCCTTATAGGTTTACTTACATCACCAATGATACTATCTCATGGATGATTCTAGAGAAACAACTGATTTTGGTTTTGTAAATCTTGTTCATCAACGTATGGTAGGAAGTCTTATAGGGTAAATGTTTTAGAAATATTTTCTTGAACATCTTCCTTCTCACGAGAATCACATATCCAGGGTTAATGATTAGTTTTTGAAAACACCTATGAATATGTAGGTTGAGGATGTTTAAAAACAAAAGGATCAGTTTCATTGAATCTTACATGTACTATTTGTTCAACAATACAAGTATTTTTATTGAAAACTATATAAGACATAGAAGTACTAGAGTAGACTAACAAAATTACTTCATCAGATGTTGGTGCGAATTTATATAGGTTATCTTTAGTATTCAAAATGAATACCTTGAAACCAAAAACCTTGAAGTATGAATGTCTAGTTTTCCAACTATTCCATAACTCATAAAGTGTTTTATTAAGAAGATGTCTAATAAAAACAGGATTTATAGTATAATATGAAGTACGTAGAGCTTCAACCCAAATTTTTTTGGCAATATAATATTCCCTCAACATGGTTCTTGTTATCTCTTGAATAATTCGGTTTCTTCTTTCAACAACACCATTTTGTAGAGGTGTGTTTTGTGCTGAGAAGTTATAAGTAATGCCTTTTCTACTTCAAAATGTTTCAAAATCTGAATTTTGAAATTCTCCACCATGATCCCTATTGATTGATATCAATGGAAGGGTTTTCTCATTTTTAACTTGGGCTGTAAAAATTTTGAAATAGGAAAAAGCTTTAGATTTATTTTCTAGAAATTTGACCCAAGTAAATTTGGTGTAATCCTCAACAATGACTAATACATAATATATGCCTCTAATGCATCCAATTTGTCTTGTACCAAAACGATCCACAAGAACCAACTGTAATGTATCATTAGTAGAGACTTCACCGAATTATTTTAAACTTGATTTATGTTTCCTTCTATATTGACAAGTATCAAAAACATTTGAAGAATCAAATATAAGTTTCTGTATATCCTTAACTATTCTTTTTGTAGACATTTTTCATAGGTTCCTAAAGATAAATTGTCCAAACATTCTATTCCATAACTAGGAATGATCTTCTATTACACTGTGGCATGGTAGGTT
The DNA here is from genome assembly GCA_963277665.1 of Viscum album. Lineage (NCBI taxonomy): Eukaryota > Viridiplantae > Streptophyta > Magnoliopsida > Santalales > Viscaceae > Viscum > Viscum album. Next base: position 178,662,356 of record OY728164.1, read on the forward strand.
TTGGCTCCTAAGGTCTTTTATGTTTTGTGTGTAAACATTCTCTTGCATATGGGAAGAAAGAATAAACTCTTCCATTGTATTGTGTATTAAACAATTGTCATTCGTAAATTCACAAGGTAAAATTCATCACATAATTTACTTATGTTAATAAGATTGTGCTTAATAAAATTTACAAAAAAATATTTGAAATCAATGTTTTTCCAAGAAGAACAATTTTACATATACTAATAATGTATCCCTGAGCATTATCTCTGAAAGTTACTTTTCATCCCTTCATCTTGATAATATTTTCAATGATGTTTTTTTACTAGTAATGTGCTAGGAACATCCACTATCCATGACCTCTATTTTTCTGTTGGTACTATATTTATATTCCTGAATATAAAAGATATAGACTTTCAGAACCAAAACATTCTTAGATCTGGAAACATCACAAAGAATTTTTTTGGAATAAACATTTTCTTTGAAAAATAATCTTTATTTAAACATAAAGACTGAGTTTTGTTTATGGAACAATTGTTTCCACATTTCCACCACACTGACATTTATGGCAGAATGGAGAACTATGAGGAACAAAATAATTGTTACTAAAAACTTGTTTTGAATGGGTATAACCAAATCCATAATTATTCCTTAGAGGTCGAATTTGAGAATTCATCTTATCAATGTTTTCCTTGCCTATGGTAGTGTTTGAGAAAACACTTCCTCAAGGAAAATATTTATGTCTTTTGCTTAATAACAATGTTTTTATCCTAAAAACATTAGTTATTGCACTAGAGTTAGTCTCGAAAACTTTTTTCTGAGAAATTAATTTTTCAAGATCCTTAGAAAGTTTATCCATATCAGAATAAACTTCCTCAAGGGTTTTTCAAATACTATAAAAATCATAAATTTTCTTATCATGTTCATTATAATGATCTGATATTTCATTAGTATTAAAAGAAATCCAAGAATTTTCTTTATCAGGATTTTTCTTAACTTTAGCATTTTCATTATCAAGGAGCGTAGAAAACCTAGAAACTTATTCATAATTAGGTAATGTATTATCTTCATAAGAAAAAGATTCTTTTTCTGAAGATTCATAATATTTACTATCACTATAATTAACATTCAAGGATACATTGGTTTTTGATTAAGCATTTTGTATGTTGGCCATTAAACAATAATTTTCAATAGGTAATCTGGCTAGTAAACCAATATTCTTTTGACCAGAAGATTGATACTGTAAGGATTCATCTGAAGAGTCTCCACCACTGACACTCCAGGTGTCATTAGCTTTCAAAATTTCATAGCTTTATAATTGAATTACTTCTTTCTATGCCTCTTATAATTTTTTTCCTTTGTATGCATTCTTTTAAGGATAGGACAATCTGGCCTTATATGACCATCTCGTTTGCATTCATAACATGTGACTTAAAATTCTTTCTTATCCTTTCATTCCTTCTTATATATATACTGAAAGCCTTTCTTCCAAAATATCTTGTCCATCCTTCGAGCAAGATTAGCTAGTTTATTCTCAGAATGTTCACATTCACTAGATTCAGATAAAACAGTAACCTTATTAAACGTAGATCTTTTAACTCTCTTAGGAGTTTTGGATATCATATGATATTAAGTAGTTTTAAAATAAAAACATCCATTCCCATTATTCTTCTTAATATTGTCAGCATCTCTCTTAATTCTGGTTTCATGTTGAAGAAGGGTTGCAAACATCTCATCAAGAGAAATCTGAGTAACTTTTATATTGTTATCTATAGTTGTCTTCTTGGATTCTAACTCGTTAGGCATGATATCTATAATATTATCCCCAAGTGCATCATAATCTAATCCTTTTTCAACCATATACTGTAAACTATTTCCAGTATTCATGAATCTCTATTTTACCTTACATATAGGTTCTTCATAAGGAAAGAAAAAACCATGATACTCTACTCTATGCATAAATCTTCTAGTTTCGATAAATATAGATGATCTAAGGAGAGTTACTTCCTGATTCTTCCAAATACAATTTCAGATTCACAAGAAGAAATATGGCAATATATATTCTTATTCAGGGAACACAACAAAGTATTTCTTGCCTTTTAGTTTAGTTGATTTTATGCCTTTTCTTGATTAGTAAAAGTTCTCACACCCTTATGAAGAATCTTGTAATATCCAGTAAGCATGACAAAGTTTTCAACTCCAGTAATAATAATAAAAGTTTTCATACGATCTCTCTAATATTTGTAATCATTTCCATCAAATTTAGGTGGTGTAGTAGGATTGTTATTGTCAATTGAACCAACATTTATTCCTTCCATCTCGAAGAAAATATCTTTCCACTTAAACGTGTTAATTGTAAGACATTGTAATCTAGGATAGAAATATCCTAAGAAAAGGAAAAATAGAACAATGAAAACATGAGCAAGAAAACTTATATGTAAATATAAGTATTTTAGATACCTCCTCTGATACTAATTGTAGGATCTAAATAGTGAACTTAAGTGCTCAATTTACAAGAGGGGAGGGGGTGATTTTGATACTTTAAAAATTACTTTGGAACTTTTAATGATGGTATAAAACATTCTATTATTTAAAAATATTAAAATGGGTAAATTCACAAGACCTCTTATTTCTACAAAAATTATAGATTCCAGAAATATGGTTTTGGAAATGAAGCTTATGAAAAGATTACAAGAACAAAGATTCTTCCTTAAAGCATATAAAATCGTTCTAAACAGAGTACAAGTACAAGAAAGTATTTGATAGTTATTGTTCCTTTATTAATAAAAATAAATCAGAAAATAAACATGAAAAAATACAAGTAACAAGTATAGAATCTTATAACCCAAAGAGTTGGGTATCGAATAACCTTGGATAAAGGTCAATTGATTTATACTTTCAAGAAATCTGTCTTACCCACACCAGGGTAAGCCCTCAATAAGAATATCAGAGTCTGTCTTGTTATCCCTTCAATCCCTTGAACTTCAAAGTAGTAGGCACATCTATATTCCTTATCAAGGATGCCTTCAAACTTTAATGTATTTGGAACCACTGTCTTCCTATCTCTGAAAGCCCTTGGTTTGACACACCAATAATCAGAGTCACATGAAGAAATATGAAAATTTTGTCCAGTATGCACAAAGCATGAGAGTCTCTCTCTCCATAAATCACTTCGACATCATGTAATCTCTATAGTGGTAGAAGAGTCTCAAAGTCTCAAGCTTGTTCAAATGATTTCCTATTTATAGGCACATCTCCAACGGTCGACTCCCTGCTCCAATGGTCATATTTTTCCTTGAATATCAGAGGGACCTATACACGTGTCACTCAAACAATTGTTAGTTAGAAACTAAATGTAAGACATTGTTTTATAACTATACCAAAGGTAAGAAAAATAGGGTTTCTCATCAAAATATAATTTTTGGATTCTAAGGAAAATAATGTTCGGAGTCTAAGAACATTAAGATTCTATATTTGTTAAATATTCAAAATCTGTTTATTAAGGAATTTGGAATCAGAATTCTATTAACATCAGTGTTTGAATTGTAATGAATTTAGAACATGAATTCTGAGGAATTCGATGTCTGAAATCTAAGGGATATTGAACCTGAAATCTTTCTAATTCGGATTCAGAAATATATGTAATTCAGAACCTGAATTCTATGGAATTTGAAGACTAAATTATAAGGAATTCAGAAGCTGAATTCTAAGGAATTTGGAGTATAAATTCTGAGGAATTAGGAACATGAATTATAAAGAATTCAGAGCATGAAATATATTGAATTCAGAACATGAATTTTGAGTAATTTGGAGTCTGAATTTCAAAGATTACAATGTCTGAATTTCAAAGAATTCAGAGTCTGAATTTCTGAGAATTTGGAGTCTGAATTTTTGAGAATTCAGAGTTTCAATTTCAGAGAATTCAGAGTCTGAATTTTATAGAATTCAGAACATGAATTCGGATCCTGAAAATAGAATTCTCTATACCATTGAATTTATTTAATAACGAGGATTTATATGTGAAACTGAATTTTTACTTAGGATTAAAAAGTGTTATATTTAGAGAAACTAAAATATGAACAATGAAAAAACAAGTATGGATAAAATTTCCTTGGGTAAGGAAAATTTTCCATATTAAGGAAAATATGAGTGGAGATTAAATTTTCCTTCAGATATTGAGTTAGTGATATTCAAAAGAAAGAGGAATGGAAAAGACATAAGGAAACCATATTGACTCAACATATATATCTATACTTTCAAGATATTGATGCCTTTTATCTTAATATTGTTTATGATATTTCGATACGATGCATGATCGACGACTAAGTTCCGCTCAGATTTTGGGGATTTCTGTTGGGCTAACATTCAATAATAAACTGAGTTAGGTGGTCAAAATTGAACTCCCATAGTCATGATTTTGATATGTTTATGTGAGTTTATGATTTTCTAGATTTTCTTAAGGACTGATTTCTTAAATAGGAGTAATTATGAATGTGGAATTGACTTGTGATTTCCTTGGTGATTAATTGATAATTGAACCATATAACATATGAAAGAGGTTTCCAAAATATATTTTTGTTTTATAGATTTTTTATGGGTTGAGTTACTGTAATAGAGTTATTTAATTGATTGTGTCAAGATAATTAATTGGGGGGAATTAATTATGAAATTATGTCTGGATATGAATGATAATTAATTGTGAGAATTAATTATATGCCATGATGTTGATCAAAGATAAATAATTGTGAGAATTAATTATGTCATGTTGAGATTAGATATAGATAATTAATTTTCAAGAATTTTTTTCGAAAAGGAATTGTATTGATTGATTAATTAATTGATGAAATAATTAATGGATTATTTTCATAGTTAACTATTGAGTTAACGGATGGCCTATAAAATGATTAAATTCTCATTGAATTAGTAATAGAATAACGTGGCTAATTATTGTGAATTAATGATTGATTAATTGGAATATATTTTTTTGGTGCTAGACATGGCGTTCTAGACTGATTAAATGTTGGGACATAGACATGGTGTTTCTCCCCTACTGTTATCCAAGCTTGAGATTATGGGTTTCTATGTATGACCACCTACATCAATTGAGATATATAGTGATAGGTATATCAAAATACAGTTAATGAGATTTGGGGTGATGGGCATGCCGACCTAGACAAAATGATATTTGGGGTTCTATGAATGATGACCTACACCAAATGATTAATAACAATGAATGATGATTAAAATGGGAAAAATGAATTGGAATGGGGCCTAATGTGATGATTAATATTTTTATGACAATGTGATAAATATTTACAAATTCATTGTATTTTTTTCTTCCTAGAACTTCATGCACTTTCTTCTGCACGGATCTATTTTATACACCATTGGTGGTGGTCTACTGAGTTGTAATCACAGCCTAGTCAGGATGCCTGATTGGAACCTGGGTAAACTTTTTTGTTGTAGGAAATGATAACGGAAAGGCCCTGGGATAGGTTGTTGTTTGTGATTGCAAAATGGGAGAGGGATCCAGATGTGGTTCGGGACCCTCTTGGGAGTCGTTGTTTTTTTAATTTTAGTTTAATTATAGAAAAATTACACTTGCATTATCATATCATGTTTTACCTTCTGGTTGATTATTGTATTTTCTTATTTGACTATCATATGACATGGTATTATTATGGTTATTTATTCACTTCGAAACATGGTTAATTTTGTCTGATTTGGTTAGTGATTGATTCTGATAAAATAGGGTGTAGTCTCTCCATAACTGAATTACCAGACCCTATCCTTTAGTCAGAACCCTCTAACATATGTGGAGGCACACTTGAGGCCATGTTCCCAACAGTCTTAGGGAACTGTTGAGTGGCTCCCAGGTTAGGGCGCCCAAAAGTGGTATTAGAAGAGTTTTATATTATTTCTTCGTCATTTGAATTAATGTTTTGGGAAAGGTAAACATGGAAATAGGAAAAGTATATGGTTGTTAATGAGATTGTGTGTGGGAGTTGCAAACCCATGAACATGTGAAAGTATAAGTACTCAGGGTGGGGTTGTTGTGATTGTTGTTTATTGTTATAGTTGAATATTATTTCACCTTGGGTGACAAACTTGTGGTGTGATGTGATATTTTTTTTTAAATTGTATTATTTTGATTTGTAGCCTAAAGACGCACAATAAATGAGTCTGAATTCAATGTTATAGGCACTCAGGTTTGTTGGAACATGCATTATTCTAATCCTTTGTGGGAAAACCAATTATGAGTAAGTTGTTGAACTGGAACTATTTTTCCATGTACTAAGATTCAAATAATGATGAAAATTGAAAATAAATGAGTGTTTAATGAGAACCTATAGTGATGAAATTTGTATTTTTAATTAATTAATTGTTTTATTAATTAATTTAATATAATGTGATTAAATAATGGTTGAATTAATTAATTAGAATGTATGTACCCTTTTTAATGAATACATAGGAATAAGATGGTGAAGGGTAGTAATAAGGCCACGGTGTTGACCGTGTGGTGAGAAAAATGGGGAAAGGACATGTTGAAACTTGTTGCGTTAGATTCTACTCTTAAGAAAATGTAATGAGGTTGAATTTTGTATCTTATGATATGTGTTTTCATTTTTAGAGATACACCTCCATGATACTTGTTTAGTCATAGATCGAGGTGTATGACCTTAAATGAACTTCCAGTCAGGGAAGTTGAGGCACCATATGTTCAAGTTGAGGAGGAAGAGAAGCAGTTCTGAGAAAACATTTCTCATTCCCGACAATTCATATAGAGAATCCATGGGTGGGTTCTGAAAATCATGTATGAGTTGAAAATGGATTTGTAGATACATCACACTTATACTTTTATTGGAGAGGGTATAAAAGAGTAAGATGAATTCTGGATTGAATCTATAGAGATGATACTTGATAATTTGGAAACTCTAGTGTGGGGGAGGGTCAAGATGGATACTTTTATACTATGAGGGTCATAGAATCCTTGGTGGTACATTCAGGTACGATCTAGATAGGTTGATGATATGTTATGGAAGGAATTTCATGGGATGTTCTTGGAGCACTTATTTTTAATGATTATATGACAATATAAGGCATAGTTATTTATGCATCTTACTCAAGTAAATATGTTTATAATGTATTACGTTGGATGTTTCACATATTTAAAACATTTTTATCCAACTTTGGTGGTATATTAAAATTATTTTCAAGATTATTTTAGAATGTACTTAGGTGTAAAATTATTTCCTGGGTAAATATATTTAGGCTGAAGAAATTCTCATAAGGGGTTAATCAAGCTATCATTTCAAATGAGAACCTGGAAGAGGTTTCCATTACTGGACAACTAGCTATCACTTGATGATCATGGATTGTGCTTCACGAGTGTGGGATGTACTATTATGAGAACCTTATCCAAGACAATAGAAAGAAAGTCTAATATCTATTAGGAATGGTTTCACTGAATCATACTCATGTGCATTACCACGAGTGCGGTGTACATGAACACTATTGTATAAATTTTCCTTAGCCACTAATGGAGTGCCAGATTTGCGGCAAGATGGGGCACCTAGAGATGTTCTGTAGGAAGTACCGACAAACTAGTACTAAGGGAGAATCTTCCTAGAGTCATGGTGTGGGAATGGGGTCTTCTCCACCGTATAATTCTTCCATCTAGAGTTCTATAGGAAGAGGAAGTATAGGTGGTGGATGTGGTGCTTTAGGGCATGAGTGCACGTATCAGTAGAGTTTTGTTACTAAAGGAAACCATATGACACCACAATGAGGAGGTTCATGGTAACTTCGTGCAGTGTAGCCTACACTTGTGGTGTCTGAGGATGGTCTATCTACAGTAAGAGGTACTATTTTAGTTGCTTCTAATTTGGCACCATCCTTGATTGATATTGGTGCCTCTCATTCATTTATATATGCAAATCATTTTAATGGACTGATCTTAGAGGTGGAGTTCATTTGCCGGGTGATGAATATTGATACACCATTGGGGACACAGTCAAGAGTTGTCTATTTCTGTAAGTGATGTTCTCCATAGATTAGAGAGTATTATTTTTTGAGATATTTATGTCCTTGATACAATGAGTTGCAACCTGATTAAGGGTAAGGACTATCTAGTTGCATACTGAGCCCACATATATTGTTACCACCGAACTGTGACCTTTGTATCTCTTAAGGGTGAAAAGTACATTCATCTTGGAGAATGGGATATCCATGTAGGCTAAGTTGGGCCCGTTACTCCGCAACTGGGGGAGCTCACATCCCAAGTTTCATATCTTTTTCTAGATGATGGGAGTGGTAGGAAAGATGTCCTTCCACCAGTGGTAGAACTATTTTAGGATGTCATTCCAGGTGAATTTTTAGGGTGTCCACCTTAGAGAGATGTGGAATTCATTATTGAGATCATACAGAGGGCTGAGCCAATATCTAATCCACCTTACTAAATGGCACCAACTGAGCTTCCAAATCTCAAAACACAGTTGGAGGAATTGGACAACAAAGGGTTTATCCGTCGAATTACGTCACTTTGGGGATCACCATTTTGGTTCAAAAAGTTGGCCGATGGGAGTATACAATCATGTGTAAATTTCTAGAAGTTGAATAAAATGACCATGAAAAATAGATATCCTCTTCTGCATATTGATGATCTGTTTGACCTGAGGAAGGGATTGTGTGTTTTAAAAGAACGATGTGAGATTAGGGTATCATCAGGTGTGAGTTCAGACTTCTGATATACCAATAACAACATTCAGAAGCATTAATTTATTTTATTAGTTTTTTTAATGCCTTTTGGGTTGGTAAACACTCCAGTAGTATTCATGGCCTTGATGAACATGATCCCTCATCCGTACTTCTATCAATTTGTGGTAGTGATTATGGATGACATCTTGGTGTACTCTAAGACTCATGAAGATAACTCAAAACATGTTGGTATCATCCTAGGTACACTAAGAAAGCATCAAATATATTCCAAGATATCTAAATTTTTTGTTTGGATTGACAAGGTAAATTTTTTGGGGCACATCATCTCAGAAGAGGATGTGGTAATTGACCTACAAAAAGTATAGGTATTTGTTTCTTGAGAGTATCCCAATAATGTTCTTGATGTCCAAACCTTTTCGGAATTTTTTGGATATTATAGGAGGTTCATCCAAAACTTTTCCTGATTGGAATCACAACATTATGTTTTAAAAAAGAAAGGGAGAATATTTTATTGGATAGAAGCATGAGAGACTTCTTTCCAGGTGTTGAAAAATCGCTTGACACTGACACCGATTTCGATCTTACCTATGTTAGGTGAAGAGTATATGGTGTATTGTAATGCTTCTAGGATCTAAATTGGAGATGTGTCGAAGAAAGGAGATCAACTCATTGCTTATGGGTCTTATCAGTTGAAGCCACAAGAATGGAATTACCCTATGCATGGCCTCAAGTTGGAAGTAGCGGTATATGCTCTTATAGTTTTGTTAAACATTCTTATGTGTGAAATGTCTATAGTTTTTACATATCAAAAGATCATGAAGTATATCTTTTCATAGTATGACTTGAATCTTTTGTAATAAAGATGGGTAGAGTATATGAATTTCATTGATTTTGAACAGGCATATACACATGGAAAATAGAATAGTTTGGCTGATTCATTGATAAGGAAAACACGTAATAGGTTGATGCTTGAGACAAGTGTAGAGTGGAAGATGATAACTTTGCTGGTGGAAATGCATATGGTAGATTATAAGAGTTAGGAGAGTATGAATCTACTTCCTGTAGAAGTGAATTCTATACATTTGATATGGATCAGGGACATGTAGTATGAGGATATAGAGTGTTTAGCTTTAAGGTAAAGCCTTGACTATAGGGAGACACCTTCATAATAGATAATATATAAGGATGAGATCATCTATTGGAAAAATCTGGATGTTGTGCCTCTGAGTACACGAGAGGAACCCATTAAAAATTTCTTGCCTCAAAATGGTAAGTTCATCCTGGGGTGATAGAAATGTACCGTGACATAAAATGACTGTTTTGGTGGCCTATCATGAAAAACAATATAGCAGGGTTTGTAAAAAGATGGTTCACCTGTCAACAGGTGAAGACTGAGCATCAATGACTTGTAGACCTAATGAAGCCATTTCCTATTTCTGAATGGAAGTGGGACTACGTGACTATGGATTTCATGGTAGTACATTCAATTATGCTTAATAATAATGATGTTATTTGGGTCATTGTGGATCATATAACAATGTTATCACATTTTTTGCGTATTAGGGAAACTTGTATAGTATAATAGAACTTAATGTGTGAGAGATAGTTCTTTTTCATGGGGTGCTATAGAGTCTAGTTTCTGAACACAATTCACGCTTTAGTACATGATTCTGGAAGGGTTTACAGAGGTCACCTGGGGCATAGGTTTTGATAATTATGACAATTCACCCATAGATATATGAGAAGTTGGAATGCGACATACATTTGTTAAAGGATATGCTGCAAGCATGTGTGCATGGATTTGGTGGTTCTTTGGAGAAATATTTGGATTTGGTGGAGTTTTTCTATAAAAATAGTAAACATGAAAATATAAATATGGAACCATATGAGGTACTTTATAGTATACGTTGTAGATCCCTGCTATGTTGGTTAGTGGTGGGTGAGTCAGAGCTCTTGGGACTGTGTCTCCTCAGAAGACATCAGACCAGCTTTAGTTGATTCGAAAATGTATGGATATAGCTCGGAGTAGGCAGAAGTCGTATTTTGATAGATGTAGATGACCCCTAGTGTTTACATAGCGAAATCATGAATTCTTTTGGGTGTTGAATAGATTTTGGTCACCAAAGGATTCAGAGGCAGGGAAAGTTGGCACCCATGTTTGTAGGATCATTTGAGGTACTGGAGAGAATCGGCCCAATGGTGTACTGATTTCTCCTTCCACAATAATTTATCTCTATGGATGTTTTATACCATGTGTCCCAATTACAGAGGTATCACCCCACCCCTTCTCATGTGATCGATGTTGAGGAGGTTGACCTTACGATAGATGCGTCCTTTGAGTAGAATTTGATATGTGTGTTGGGACGCATTGAGAATGTGTTATTGGGAAAGACCATGTCGTATGTTCATGTGTTATGGAAACATAGATATTGTCAAAAGGAAACTTGGGAACATGATGTAGACTTGAGGGCTCAATGAACAATTATTTTTTGCTCAGAATCGTAGAGATGTTTGGGAGTGTAGCTCCATGATGAGCAGTTATAAGGTGGGGAAATTATAAGATCCTTGGCTTTTCGGAATTCATCTCAGTTGTGTTTTTTGGTTATTTTGAGGTTTTTATGTACCATTGTTTTGGAGTAGTGTCTTGGGATGTGTTTGGATGAAATTTGAAGCAAAACAAATGGACAGTGGGGTGCACCCAGTTTTTTCACTATTTATAAAACCATTCATCTAAACCATGCAAATAGAGAGGTCTTCATGGTTTGCACATGGTTTTAAAAATAGTGTGACTAAGCCGTTCCAACCGTTGAAACCGAGAAAAATGGATCCTCATGGTTGGTGAAAGGTTCTCCCTAACCCTGGTCCTCTACCCATGAAACCATGCGAACATAATTTAATATCCAATAATCCTTTTTAAAAACAACGGAACCCCCCGAGACTGTAATATGTCTACCATGGATCAGGATTGAAATATTCTAGATGTACCCAGAGACTATTGGATGGATTACAAGGGGAGCACTGTTCTTCGAGATCGAATTCCCAGATTGAAGATCTTCTCTTCTCCTGGTAAGTGGATTTCATCCTGTTGTTTCTCATGTTCATTCCTTTATCTTTCCATGATCTTTTATGGTAAGATCCACACCATTTCCATGGTTCTAAACCAATGAGATGATATATACATCTAGGAGTCTGAATCTAGATCTATATTTGCATGATCTTGATTCCTTTGATCATAATTTTGGTTTAGGGATTTAGATCTATAGCTTGATCAATGAAGTTGTGCCACTCATATTTCAAGGATTTCTATTTGACTAAACATCATCAATAAACCAAGGGAGGTGGAATAAATTAGAATCCCATAATAGTGTTTTTGATATGTGTATGTCAGTTTATGGTTATCTAGATTCTATTGATGAATGATTTCATATATTTAAGTAAATAGGAATATGGAATTGACTTGTGATTGCCATGGTTTTTAATTTATAATTGAAATACATAACAAATGAATCCGGGATTCCCAAATAGATATATGTTTTGGAGATTTTTATGGGATGATAAAATGTAATTGAGATATTAAATTTATTTTTAAAGTTAATTAATTGGGGGAAATTAATTATTAAATAATGTTTGGAGGTCAAAGATAAATAAATCTCATAATTAATTATGTTCCCTGATGTAGATCAAATATAATTAATTGTTAGAATTAATTTTCATAAGTTGAGATTATATTTGGATTACTAATTGGGAAGTCTCAATAATTGAAAGAGAATTATGTTGATTGAATAATTAATTTATGAATTAATTAATGTGTTATGTGCTTAGTTAATTATTGAGTTTAGTAAGGGAGTTTGAAATATTTAACTAATTGTTTGATTTTTAATATATTAATGTGAATAATTATTGTGAATTAATGATTCATTAAATGGATGAGATTTTGGTAGTGTTATACATGGCATTCTAGACTGATTAGAAGTTGTGACATGGAAATGAAATTCCTCCCCAATAGTTATCCAATTTTGATATTATGGGGTTCTAGGAATGATGGTATACACCGAATGAGATTTATAGTTATAGGAATAATGAAATACACTTAATAAGATTTGGGGTGATAGGCATGAAGACCTACACATAATGAGATCTGGGGTGTTATGCATGATGACCTACACCAAATGATTAATAGTAAAGAATGATGATTAAAATGAGAAATATGAATTGAAACAATACCTTATGTGAAGATTAATGATTAAATGAAAATGTGATAACTGTTTAATAATGAATTTTATTTATTTCATTATATAACTGTATGCACTATCTTTTGACTGGACAAATTTTATACACCATTGGTGGTGGCCAACTGAGTTGTACTCATACCCCATTCAGGTTGACTGATCGGCACCTGAGTAGACTTTGTTTTTTTAATAGTTGTGGTCAATGACTCATTAATTATCAAAGAAAAGAAAATACTTCTTTAACTGGGTAGAGGGAGACCCATTACATAGCCCGAAGTCCCAGTGGGCATTTATCCCATTACATGGACCGTAGGCCCATTTTTTTGGCCCATAGCCCGTTTTGTGAATAGTACTTCTACAGTACCCACGCTGCTATAGTACTGCACATTACTCACCATTTCCACAGTACTCTGCCACCACTATAGTGGCCTAATGCCACTCTAGTGCCCGTCTTTGCTACAGTGCCACCACAGCTACTGTACGCTACAATACTGCTCTTGTACATGCGCCCAATGGGTTTTGAACCCCCATTTTTCATGTAGAATTAAGGAGTGCTTACCACTAAACCAAAACCCATCTATGTCAAGTAGACTCTATTGTTGGGAGATAGTATAAGGGAAATGACCTAGGCTAGATTGTTGTTTGGGACTGAAGCATGGGACAAAAAAACAAATGTGGATTGGGGCCCGCATGGGCGTCGTTGTGCCTTTACATTTAGTATCATTGTAGACACTTGAAGCATTCATTTTCATTGAATGTCTAACCTTCTAGTTGAGTATTGTATTTTTTTTCTTTGACTATCATATGACATGTTATTATTCTAGATATTTATACGCTTCCGCACCTGGTAATTTTTTTCCATCCATTTATGTTTGATTTTGAAAAAAGAGGGTATAGTCCCACCAAGAATCACCTACAGGACCCACGCTGCTAGTATACACCATCTGACATACAGGGAGGCATTCATGAGGGCATGTGGCCAGCCTGCTCGGGGCACTGTTTAGTGGCTACCAGGTTAGGGTGCCACCCAATTTTTTCATAACATAAATTTTTTTATCCACATTATACTTATTAAGTCCATCAATTAATTTTTTCTTAACAAATTTCCACATGAAACCAAACCTAAATTTGATCCATTTTGAAAACTGTATTTACCCTAAAATACCATATAATAATCCACATTAAAATCCCATATTAACTTCATACCCTTATTATTTTTTATGAATTTATTATTATTATTTTTGTGGAGTTTAAAGAGGATATTGGTATCACATGGTTCTATTTTGTAATAATTACACGAATCAGTATACAAGATCCATATCTTGATTAAATTGAAATAAAATTGACATTTTAATCAACTATTCTACATTATGTCCTATATATTTTAAAAAATGAATATAAAAGTGATGAATACAACAAAAATTGGGGTAAATGTGAGAAAGATGGATTCCTAAGACTAACCTATGAGTAGAATCACATTCCATATTCTTATGATAACTATAAATAATATAATATATATGTGATAAATTGTAGTGATTAGATTATGGAATATGACTGACATCTAAGTGTGGGGGGTCCTCTTATAACAAATATCACTAAAAAATTCATAGATAAAAATGTTTAGATAATAACTAGATAAATTTTCACAATATTGATTGAATTTTTTTTGGAACCATGAGAATGTGAATTAAGAAATGGGGATGATACCAATGGATATAATTAATTGAATAATTAATTTTCTTATCATTATATTAAGTATCCTGATTTATTATAAAATAATTGATCCATTTTTATAAAAATCTAAATTTTATTTTCTAATCATGACCCACGTATCTTTTTCCACTAGAAGAAATGTCATTGTGATACATACAGGTTAATTTCTTGATGGTGATTTAGATTTTATGAAATACAATGTATGGAGAGTATGATCTGATGATTGACTATAACATATGTTTTATTAAACATTATTTGTGAGTCAAAGTATTATAGAATAGAAAACAAAAAAAATTAAAATATATGTTTAAGGGAAAAATGATATTGAAATATAAGAAAAATAATATTTCATTAAAATGTTTATAATCATGAATGAAAAGATAACTAGGTTGATTGAGTTGTTAATTTAAATTGTGTTTTAATTTATTTTTCTTAATTAAAATTTCAGGATTTTATTTTTTGGTTGATCTATACATTCATTGAAGATAATTTTGGAGGTGATATTTTTCTTTGGATGAGAAATTGATAATGTGTGGTGAATTTTATAATTTCAATTCAAAAATATAATTTTATTATAATTCATATTTTTTATCATAATATTATATAATATTGGGGAATAATAATAAATAATTACAGGATAAATATTTTGAAGAGATTTAGATAATTTAAGGGATTATAGATAAATTATTTTTATTTATTTCACAATAAAATTATTCACAACATAGATGAGGGAATATTCTATTTCTAGTCAAGGAACCCAAAAATTTGGGCCACAATCCCAATTATTTTGGTTTGGGTAGAATCCATACAAAAAGGAAAAATTTAAGATAAACATGATTCAACCATCAAAAAAATGGCTCACAACATGTGAACGAATCCTAGAAATTGGATAAATCTAGAGAAGTTTCTATGATCTAGGGTGGTGTGTCGAAAGATTTGTAATGAACATATTAAGGATTTAGGGGGTTTCTTATAGGATTCATTTTATTTACAATGAATATTAAGATTACATGATAAGGAATTTATAGTAATCATTTCAAATCGTGTATGAATGGTTCATTCCATGGTAAGGGAGACCCTTCTATTATAGTGGAAATGTATGGTTGGCTACAGGCTTTATAAGATGCACTCATATTTTAAAAGATGCATTTATATTGTAATGGTAAATGTTTATGAGTGATTATGGGGATATTTATGAGTCATGGTTTCCCATATAAACAAAAAGTACATTTTCAATATTTTGGAATGAAATAATTCCATTATAAAAATTATCTAGTCGTGATTCTATCGCCATTGATAAATGCTAAGAGATTATTAGTATACCCTCCAAATAACAATCAACATAATTATTTTGGGTGTTTATAAAAGAATGTACCCATCGTGTTGCGATGAATATAATTTCTCCTTAATGAGTTTGAAAATAGGGGGCTAACATACCAACCTAGATATAATACTAGAGGTTCATAACACTACAATCATTATCATTCTGTAATTTTTTTTCTATGAATAGCTAGACCGATTTATTTTTTATGGTTCTAGTGTCTTATATATTTTTTACACTCAGGTCACATTAATTCAATGTTTTCTCCACAAATTTTACTTCTATTTCAATAATCATTAGGATTAGTTTTCGTAATTTCTTTTCATTTTCAATTTTTCATTATTTTACATTTTTTATTTCTCTATAGATTTACTCTGTATGATTAATTTTTTAAGGGAGATGTGATTTTTCCCTCTCATGCAGGGATAGTAACTTATTCTATGAGAGATAATTTGTATATAGTTATGTGTTTTAATGGTTTACAAATCACATTCATGGATGGTCATTCCAATTAGGAATTGGTGTTTCACTTAACTTTACCTTATACCCTCACATGAATCAGATGTTGAAAAGTGTAACAGTGGAAAATATACATTATTTGAAATAATGTTTTTTGTATGTAGTGGTAATTATTCTTATTCATTATAATAGTCAATCATAATGCATCTAGGATTAGTTGATTTCCTCAACCAATGGATTTGAACTCATTTTGGTATGAGAAACTAATTTGAATATAATAAGTTGGTAATATTAGGATGAATTTTAATTCAATTATAATGACTACTCAATGAATGAGAAAGGTGAACCTTTGAAAACCCCCATTGAAATTGATTCCAAAATCCTGTAGTAAAATAATTATTTTAAACTTTTGAATTTTGTTCTATGTTTTATTAATTTAAAAAACCAATTAATTTATGCTTGAAGAACATGTTCTACCAGCTCTAGGGATTCATCTTCAGCTTCTTTAATAGAAGACATTAGAATTGTTTAATATACATTTTTGTATTCAGATAAGGATTAATAAACTATATAAATTCTAAAGACTGATAGTTGTTAGGGATCTTATGACATCTTAGGTTCCATGACCATGAATTTTTCCGTGTATCTTATTCCAGGTAGCAATTAAATCATAATTTTTGTTCTCACATTCAAAGGATAAATGAGATAAAAATAAATATTTATTAAACATATTTAATTGTTATTATAATCCTGAAATAATATTTTACACTTCTACTTTTCTTTAAAAGAAAGTAGGTGACCCAACAATGTGATTGAAAAATATCATTCAAGAGTTTTAACTGATAATTTCCACATAATAAATAAAATTTCCAAGGAATAATGACTAATTTTTAGAATCCATGGGTAGATATCAATTTATTATTATACACAATCTATTTTGGTGAAATTATTTGGCCGTTCTTATTTCATAACTATTATATCTATCTATTCCATGTCACGAGCACCTCTGAAAATGTATTTGACTTGAAAAATCCATCATATAACAACATCAAATTCCACATTTGAAATATATTATTATTTCATTAGACTTATAACATTTCTAGAAACTCTAAAATATTTTCAATCAACATATATATTTTAAAAAACCTTATAGGAGTAGAAGTAATTACATGAATTATAAAAAATAGAAAAGTTCAAAAACATAAATAACCCTTGGATACTCTGAAAAAACCATAACCATGATTTTAATAAAATTACTCAATAAGCCATGTAGAAAAGTACGAATACATAAATATTACTTTGTATTTGATGAAAAACCATACATATTACAATGAAAAGACACACATCACTAGATATATTTATTATTCATTTTTTATAGAAAAGTCTTGAATATTATGTATTCTAAAAAAACATATTCCTCTAATAAGATATTATTTATCCCTTATTAAAGTTATATGTTTTAATTACATTTCATTATTAGAAAATATTATGTATCTCATCAATCTCGGTCATTTCAAATTTTTCCTTGAATAAATTTTTATAGAAAAAATTAAGAAAATGTGGAATCCAATATAATTAAAAAATGAATAAAAATAAATAAATTTCAATAAGTACTCAATTTAACCAACAATTAACAATTAATTTCTAAAACCTATAAAATGATATAATTAACTATAAATTGATATAATAGTGGTAATTAAAACAATGAATTACATAATAAAATTATAGAGAATATTTTCTTTATAAATCCCCCATATTTAACTATTATAGTCTAAATAAATGATCCATAATAAGGATTAAAAATTATTACTAATTCATAATTGAAAACAATGCTCAATTATCAATCAAATTGAAATAATTCCACCTTAGTGGGTTTCCACTCCCAAAATGGTCAAAAATCATAATAATCCATTAAATCTAATGTCAATCCCCTTGTGCATTTAAAACATTCCTCCAAAGAATAATATTTAACTTTCACTATATGAGTTAGTAAGGATTGTTTTCAGATTCTAATGATTATATATGATCATTATATTCTTATAATAATCTTAAAATATATACTTCATGAAGTCATAAATGTGTTAATTATGAGTAATTTCATATGGTTTATTATTTTTTGAGTGTCAAAACGTTTGGAAATATTAAAAATATAATATAAAAATTAAGGACGATTTTAATTACAAGTGAATTAAAAATAAAGAAAATGGTTAACACTTAAAAATTGTGTGATCCTAAATCCCCTCCTAGTAATGATTCAAATATAAAAAACACATTGTTTAAAATGGATTTTCTATATTTAAGTTATTGAAAACATTTTTTTTAATCTCATCGTCATGTATAGTAGCGATGTTTCAATATTTGAAATATTTTTTTTATAGAATTTTGTTCTGGGTGAATGATATGATTTATTGATCTAAGAAAATTTAGGTGGAGTTTGATTCCCAAATTCAAAGGATATTTTTTCCTTAAATCCATATTCTAATTTTTAATCTTTTCCCCAAAAATATTGTAAAATATACCACACTTTTAAAATAAACACTAAAAGAAAAACTTCTAAATATATAACAAAATATAACTAACTCCCCAAACACTAAATTGATTTTCAATTTTAATTATTCATTAAAATTTGTATAGGTATGGATGGGATAAATTGAATGAAATGTGTCTTCTTATCATTAAATGTTATGGTTGTTATAGGTATAATGAAAGGAAGAAAAAAGGGTTGGTTAAAATAGGATTTAAATATAATAAAGATCATTCTAAATAGATTCTCAATAGTTTTTGAAATAATTACATGACCAATAATATCTTTTAAAAGTATTACAAAAAATTTACATATACTAAAACATTTACAAAGTATGTAAAAAATTAATAAATACATTTTTGTGATGGCTTAAAAATGTCTTGGGATGAGAAGGGAAAATAATTTAGAAATGACACATGCTCATAAGTTTCAAATTAATTAAAAAAAATATATAATCAAATTATAAATTAGCAAATAACCCATCTATAAAATCAATTAATTCCATAAATTTCCAAATCATGTATTGTGCGGAAAATACCATGATTGATTAAATTTCCAAATATATTTGATAATGCTGAAGATCATAAACCCCCCCCCAAAAACATAATAAAAATTAACAACTATAATCTATTTTTATAAAGTATAAAATTCTACTCAAACATACTAAATACTCCCCCATTGATTAAATTATTTATAACAACAAATTAGCATTAATTTAAAAATGTAATGTTTGAACATAGACTAGACTATTGACATAGTTTAATCATTGAGTTATGATATTGGCTTCTAAAACTATAGAATTATAATAAGGAATGAAAAATGATTAATAATTTTATATAAATTAAAATAAACAAAAATAAAGAGAAAAAGGGTGGGGGAGAGGTTTGGATTTAACTATTTTGGATTTGTATTTAGAACAATCCACAATTGGACAGTTTCAAAACTAAATATTCAAAAAAAATTAGAGTGTTTTTTCATGCTCATGAACCCCCAAAATTCATTCCTTTTAGTCCTATTCGTCTTACATTGTCAAGAGAATAATCCTTTGATTGATTTGATCAAATCCACCCCTAATCTATTAATTTAAGTTTTCATGGTGGGGGAGAAGTATAATCCTCCTTGAAAATGGGAATCTTAACTGTGATTCGACTTATATGTTCTAATAAAAAATATATATATATATATATTATGAATTTCTTAAATGAGTATGATATTGAAATTATATATTTAAATGGAATTTTAAAAACATTAACCAAAAATGAAATCTTCACCTTCAAATTGGTCTTCGTGAAATTTTATCGATTCATGAAATATCGTTGGGATGAAAATCCCAATATGTGCATTTTCATATTCATCGTCATCCTCCATGGAACACCATTTTTTAACTGAATTTAATTAATCAGAATAATGAGTGTAAATATTTAATTAAATTTTATTAGAATCTAATTAAAATGACTTTGGGAAATCATTATGTCATTGAGTATGTTTGGCTATGTTTTTTTTCTTAACATGGAGCCTATTAAATTGGGGTTGTCATGAATTGAGGTTGGTATTCAATCTATTTTCTCATTTTTTTCAAATTTACCCACATATTTTGTAACTAAATCCCATGCCATAGGGAGTTATAATGGAAATTATTTGTTATTATTGAAGATGGGAAAATCATTTTGAATTTATCGTCTCAAAAAATCATGAAAATAATTATCTAAAATCTACTAATCTCCAACATATGTAACTACAAGAATGTAATCTATAGAAACCTCTTTAAGACATTGGTTAGAGATTTTGGATGATAGATCCTCCAATATTAGTTCCCTTATGGTCTATTTTGGGTATATAAGTTTAATTGTTCCTAGAATAATGTTTACATATTATTGTTATTTTTTGTTGATGTTCTTATTTTAAATAGTTAAATTATTTATGATATGTGTAGTGTAACTCAGTTTCCCTACTCACTTCATGGTGAATTTTTCTAATTTAATTCCTACTATTTTTTAAATATATTTCTGTAAAATACTCATCTAAACTTTAACCTGATATATATATATATGAATATTAGTATCAAACTCCGTCAATGGGATAATAATTGAAAGATATTAAAAAACTATATATTTTTTAGTATATAAACTTATAATTATTTTTTTTATAAAAAAGTTTTGTGACTTTTTTATTACTCTATTGAAAATGATCCAAATTTATGTCTTGTGATTTATCATGGATCCATATGAAATAAATTGTTCTTTTCTTAAGATTACAAAATAGTGAAAACCCATGTTTCAATCTTTCAAGGAGACTAATCAGACAAACTATTTATTTTTCATCACAACTTATAAATAACTAAAATATACTACATAATATAATATAAAAAATAATAGGTTAATAGATTCTAATGATATATATATATATATATGAATGTAAAAGAAGAACATAAGAATGAAATTTGAAAGTTTGAATGATGGTTTAATCTATAATAGTTCAAAATGATGTTATAATTACTCTATAAAATAAAATTTATACTATCTTATTAATGGATGAGATTAAATCCAATCACTTCGTAGCCTCTTATTTTAATGGTTATTAAATCATATTAAGAAATCTATTTTATGTGGAATATGATTCTAGAAACCATATATGATGCCTAATTTTTTTATCAATACAATCCATATATAACTAATCATTATGAATGTGTTAAACAATGAAGGTAAAAAAATGGGTGTACAAAGAACAATAAAATGGAAGATTGAGAAAAGGGGGAAACCACAAACCCTATTCATTTAAACTATTAGTAAATTACAAGAGTAGAATAAGAGTAAATGTTGTAATACAGAAATAATAATATAATACATTAACACTCCCTCAAAAAATAATTATTTCTAGTATCAATTAATGATTTAGATTTTAAATATAAATTAAAAATAGAAAACAGAAAACAGAAAATAAAAAATAAAAAATAAAAAATAAAAAAAGATATATTAGATTAAAATAATATTTATTAATATTTATAAATAATGATTAAAGCTAAAAAACCATAATCTATTATAGGTTGAGAATATATTTTTAAAAATGATGTGATATTACATAAATAATTAGAGGGAATCACCAATAATGTTTATTAGTTTTTGATATGTTAATTGGGAATGGTTCATTCTTATGTGGATCTAATATAGAAACTCAATGAGTTATTTTACTATTTATCCTTCTATAAATTTCTCCCACTATCTTTTCAACATTGAATGTGGAACAATATTTATCCTTTCATGTATGGAATTCTGGATAAAAAATTTTAGAAAGATTATCCAGTTTTAATTTAATTACTAGATTCCCCATAATCCACAAATCTGCATCCCATATTTAAATAAAAGAACATGATCCATCAAATATATAGAAATATCTAACTCAAGAAGACCACATGTTGTTTTCTATGGAGTAATATGATTCTATAAGGCATTAGGGATGCATTTTTTAACTATTAGACATATTAATACAAACACATTTTGAATCTTCTATAGTAATAATAATATTACATTTTTTAATCTTTTATGCAACATCCAATTACACACCATAGGAAACCCATATCATTATATTTACTGTAAAAATACAATTCCATTAATTCCTTCTTCATAGAGTTAATTTAATTTGATTTCAACTAGTTTACACTAATTTTAATAAGTATAAAATCTTATGAATTCATTTATTTTGGTTCCAAATACATCTTTTTGTGGAAAAAATATCATACTGTACAAATATGTATGCATATAAAAATGATTATGTATCACAAGGAACATTAAAAACAAACAATTTAAAATCATATCCAATATTGCCTATAAGAAAATACAGAAAAATACTTTTTATAAATTCCATAAGCAGAAACCTCTTGTGTTATTAAAGAAAACATGAACATCATAAGGGATTTTCAACATTCTAACATCATAATAATACTAACAAATATTACACATGTTTAAAAATAATTTAGATTCTATTAAGTGATATTATATATAATTCATGAATCCAAAAATTATCTATTCCCATGGAACATTATGAATAATATATGTATAAATCTATATTATCCATGAATTAATTAAAATTTGAAAACAAAAAAACACAAAATGATGTAGGGATTCAATATTAATTTTCAAAATGAATAAAAATTCTAGTAATTCAATTGTTAATATATTTTCACGATAAAGTAAAATTTATTCCAAAAGTAAAAACTTATTTAACTATCAATTTAAAAAAAATTAATAACAACATTGAATTATAGATTAAAATTAAATAATGATTAGATATACATGCAGAACATAGAAATTTTGTTTCATATGATTCATAGGATAATTTAAAAAAAAATTCCGTGTGATTATAGTAAAATTTACATCAAAATAAACATACTAAATATGAGAGCATCGTTTACCTAAAAAATATATATTATTTCATTGAAAAATACCCTTCATTGAGTTTATTAAAAAAACACTTATCACATTCTTATTTATCATGTGAGGCCACAATTACCATGTGTAATTATTTTAAATATGATGCAGATCTTTATCCACTAGTGTAATAAAATTCTCATGTTACAATGAATTTGGGATAACCAAACCCATTAGGGTCTATCTATGGTCCAAAGGATTCCCAGAGTTCCATCCCAATCCTATATCCAATAGGTCGGGGGCCAGTGGCTGGAACTATGTATTAATATGTGATAATATGAGAAGCATCGTCTTATAAGACATGGGATCAAATACATATCATAAATACAAAAAATAGATAAATACATTATAAAGATGAATATATATATATTTATTTAATTAAAAGGTTGGGGTCGAAGCCGCATTTTATTATTAAAGCAAAGCAACGAACTCTTCTAATGGGGGTAGAGGGATACCCATTACATTTCCCAAAGGCACAGGGCTCATTTATGTTTGTTATCTTGGACCAAACTACAAATTTAATGATCCTCAACAATATTACGAACCACCAATTTCCATAATATGTCATAATGTGTCACCAAACATATGGTCCGAACAATCCATAACATCAATATAACTCTTACAATTACTAACTTACACATACATTATATGTACAGGGAAATTCATATGGGAACATGGTATATAATGGGGGAGTATAAAAATTTCCAATAGGATAAAACAGATCAAAAAACTAAAAATAAATAAAATACATCAACAAAGTGATCTTGGTATAAGTTATAATAAATTAAACTAATGAAAAAAAATTATTCTAAATATTCTCTACAGCTTTAATTCTTAGGAATAATAATATTTTCGTGTAATCATAACTCAAACCCTAATTGGTTTCATTCTCATGAGTATTTAGGGACACCTGAAATAACTGAATAAAATCACATATTCTAAATTATATATCTTTGATTCATGTCATAACATGACGTGAACATATGAGTTACCAATGTCTCAAAAGGCAAAATAAAATATAATCTGTAATAAATTCTATATTACACAATTCCGCTAGAAACCATAATGGGGGGGGGGGGGAATTATCATCACTACGAATTCTCATCTTTCAAGTGTATATGGTACCCTGTGGTCCTTAAAAGAATAACATTAAAAAAACGAAATTAACAATGTCGATTGAGCCATGAAACCACAAACAAATTATAGTAGAGGATCCCAACCATACTGGAATGCTTCTCATTCAAGGGTATTCATGACTCTGGTTAAGGGTCATAGCATTGAATTAGAAATAAATAAGGGTTATATTATCTATATAGGCAGAAGAACCAAACCCATGGAAAGTAGCATGAATATCAATCCAACCTATAAAATAAAACACATATAAAATATTCTATCCTATACCACTTCGTTAAAATACAAACTCTACCAATTTGAACTGTAATATAATTTTTCTAGGATCCAATAAATAGAAAAATGGAACTAAAATCAGTATTCTAAAAATATCACCATGAAAACAACTTCATATTTACAAATGAAATACTCCGTTTCAATCCACATAAAAAAACAATTAGGGTAGGAAATATTTTTATTGAAATAATTTATCATATGAAAAATGGACAACATTATATCAACCTTAATAATGGATATATGGAAAGACCTGAGTCACATGTAATTCATATGATCTATTTATCTCACCTTGTCATTTAATGATTCATCAAGATGTAATTATTATGATTCTATAGTCACATCATAAATTTTAATCCATAATGAGAAGATAAAAATGTAATTTTGAATAATTTTTTTTCTCCACCATGATACCCTTTATAGTTTTTTTCATGATTTTATAATTCTTCATAATAAAATTGTAAATATAATGCTTCTAATAACTACTTAAAAATAAATGGATTCTTTATTCCATGGCCCCACCCCTATTATACACTATTTGTAGTGGCCACCACCCAGATGATGTATAAACCCACTACTTGTAGCAATCCCATTATTGATGATCTAGAGTCATTAATAAAACATACTACTATTATATATTATGTTTATAAAAATAACATTCCATATATTAGCACAATAATTCCACCCACAAACCTATCAACCATGGAATATTACAAATACCAGCTACCCACATCCACATTTGAGGTGATAAAAAGAGGATATATATATATATAGGGGAGAGAGAAAGTGAATAATATTACAATTATATACTTTATCAATATCATAGTAAATTCTTGTATACAAGATGTTAAATATAAATTTTTTGTTATAGGATCCACTCCGCAAAGCAGCTATGGAATAGGTATTAGAATTCAATATACATGTTTTGTAAAACAAAACATTGTATGAAGAGAAAAATAGTGTAATATTTTCAATGAATATCTATTCTAGATCGTCTAAGAAGAATAGATTTTCCAACCAATAGATTAAATATAGAAATCAAGAATAAGTGATAAATGAAAAAAAAATAATTATCTACCAAAATATTGAATTGATTTATAAAAATTATTTTAGTCATGTATGGTACCATTGGCGATTTGATGATTATTTATTTGATCCAAAATCATTTCTATCGTGACCTAGTCCATCACCTTCATTGTATGATTTTTTAACGAGGAATGTGTCTGTACGTTGGGATTTTCAATTATATGAATTATATAGATTAAATCAATATATCATTTCAATAACTAAAAATTTTAATTTATTTATTAATTAAATCATATTAAATTAATAGTTCACCAGTGCCTGAAAACACTTGAGGGTTCTACAATAAACAAAAATAACACGACTACTAGGGAAACTCCATAATTTTAGATGCCACTATATCCTTATTTTTTTATTCAATTATCAAATTAATAAACATAAATATTTCATCTAAAACCAATGTATGGTGGCTAAAAATTTAATTTTTATACATAATATAACATTACTAACGTCCCTCCTTGGTCATAGTTCTTTTTTAGATCAACATAGTTGTAAAAACCACACCATATAATTAATGAAACAATCAAATAATTTTATATGGTTTTCTATTGGAGTAGATTGACATTATGATACCTTATGATTTTTCAGGTGAAAATTAATAAAATGTGAAATGTTTTGATAAGAAAAAATACGCTTTAATACATCCTCAACAACTAAAACTATATTACACCTAAAAATAAATCTACTAGATATCCCTATGTATACTCAAGAAATGTCTACCTATTGAAATCATAATCACAAAAAAATCATTTTTCTCAATGGTTTGATCTATAAAAAACCATGGTACACAACCATCATGGAAGAAACCAGACCCATTCTTCTATTTGATATTGGATCCAGATCATCTAAAAGAAATATTTTTAACAGAAAATGTATCCACTATATGTATTTCTTCTCCTGATTATTCATTGAAACCCCATCATTATCACAAGGCCTTCCTTATACTGGGGATATATTAATATATTGAACTATTGACATCTATTTCAAAAAGTTTTATCATCAATGTTACAACTTGGTGAATAAACCCCATCTTGATAATAAATAATATATTTTTATGTTCATTATATGGGAATAAATCATTAATAATGCACATTAATAATCGTGAATTTCTCTTAAAGAACATGATAACACTAAAATATTGTTGATTAAAAAATGCTTATGAAGCCCCAGTTCTACCTCTTTTATGTCTCTCACCCATAAGGCCCACGCACTAAGGATTATATCTCATTAAAAAATATTTTCAAGGGGTTTTATTCCCAATATCTATACAAAAACTTCTGAGAATACCATATATTCATCATAATCTAAAATAGGTTAGAAATATACTTCTATAATATCATAGTTCTGTTAACATCAACCTTATTATAATAAATCGAATAAAACATTTAAAAATTATACTAATCCCCTCAATGTTATTATTATCACATTGGTTCCCATGGGGTTTCCCATTCCAACACAATCTATCATTGTTTATTATATGAATTCAGATAATCTGACATGGTCATTCCAAGAACCCAAGATATCACATGCCTTTTTATGAATATTCTATAACATATAGAGGAAACAACCTACACCAAATCATTACTAGAGTTTCCACGTGATGGGTACACACACAGAGGCTTGGTATCTGAATCACATTAAAAAAATTCTTCATGTAGAGTCTCCACTCAATCCATACATCATGATAGAAAAAATATCATGAATAAATTGTAATTTTCATGGATAATTACTGAGAATGCATACCAATTTTAAGAAAACACATTAGGATTAACCCCTAAAACATTAACTTATACATGACCACAATGTCCATATTACCATTATGGGCATCTATATCATATGGGAAAATACTGAGAGGCCACTGGTATCTATAAAAAGATATCATTATCTCCCATAAAATGAAAGTTTTAGATATTCTGGAGGAAGCTACTCTAGGGAAATCATTATTATCTGGAAATAGAGTCCTCAACCAGCTGTTCATTCCACCAAGACACTAATTACTCCATTAAATTTTTATCCACTTCCACAATTACAATTATACAAATACCAATACTACCCTTTATTCTATATCCATTTCTAGAATAGTTAATTTCATATCAAATACTCTTATTATATAAATATAGGATTTTCATTAAATTCTATACAGGCCATACCAGAAAACAATATTTGGATTTAATTACAGTGCTTTTTTAATTCCACATAGTTTTGAATCATTCAACTTATAAGCACATGATTATCATCACCTCAGTGCAAAAAAATTTAAAATTCTTCCTATATTCAATCTAAAAAATAAATTTTCCATTGAAATGATAACATATTCTTCCACACCCATAAGATGTGAATTATCTTTTATAAAAATAAAACATTAAATATTGATGATTGTATGATATCTAGTTCAATATTACTACCTGAGAATTAATTTCCATCGCCACACATGAAGGGATCTCACTGACCATTGGGGGTCGATCTCACATCACTTGCTCATGTGTTTATCTCTTTCCTGCAGAAGAACTCTTTTCCACTATATATAGAGATATATATTTATGGATCTCATCATTTATAAGATAAAGTATCATGAAAGGCCTATTTTATAGGGTCACTAATATTATCAGAAAGGAAGTTAAGGAGATCACTATTAGTGGTATCATTATCTTGAATTATTTTGACTAGGTGGTCGATACAATATCCAACTCCAAAATATCATATGGGGAAGAATAACATAATTCAGTTCCATTAGGTAAAAGTTTTGATGAAGAGAGTTCAAAAATTCCACGGTAATCTATACCCATTGACAGAGATGATAGTGATTAATCGCACACATCTTCCTTCATTTCTAATGATAAATAACATATATGCGATAATGAATTATCAAATGTGGTTTTAATTGAAGATAATGGATGTGTTACCATTTCAAAATACAATCCCACAACTAATACATTCACAAAATAATTCTTATATAGAAAAAAATTCATGAATAATGATGGTATAAAAACATTCTAAAATGTACCAAATAATTTTCTAACTATGAAAAAACCTTGGTCCTCATTTAGAAAATATATGCTTTGTCCCACAAGTGGTGTTCATTAATGCACCACTTCTAAAAAACCCATATTTGAGAGTCTCGTATCATTACATTGAGATCAAAAAATATCCTAGAAAAAAATAATACCAATATATTCTCAATAGATACATGTTCCCAAATAAATAATCAAATATAGTCTTTTTGTCTCTCTGAGAAGTTGACAACCTTGGATAGAACTCCATCATAAAATAGATCTCAATATATGTATATGATAAAGTAGCCACATTATGAGTTTGAAACATATTAATCAACCAACTACTCATTATGTTGTATGTGAGGCATTTTATATGTATAAAATAATGTTCAATAAATTACATCATAATATTGAATCATGAGTCTTAAACTCTATTATATCATATGTTTTTAGAGATCAGGCTGTCATGACAACTCCAGAAGTCCATGACATCGAAACAAACTTAGGACATGAGTTCCAAAATAAGAAACTGGTCTTCAATAAATCATGGGTGGATTTCTATTCATCATGGAAGAAAGTGGATTATGTGATGGATTTGTGTATGAATCAGGGTGTGAAACGCATTAAAAATATAGATGTTAGATCGATAAGAGGGATGTCAGTTCATGTAGCAGGCTTAAAGGTGGGAGTTATTATTGGAGACTTGTTTGATAAAATAAGGAATTTGTATATACTGTGAGGTGGATTTCTCATGGGTAGGGTATAAGGCCCCAACCTTAAACATTACATAATCTTGAGTTACTTCCAGAATACACGTTGAGGATCTTTTCAGGTTTAGAGTTTTAGAGAATTAGATCATAAAACATGCATTACATTCCACATTTAAACAAAGTGGCTACATAAAAGATAGTACTCATTTTTCCCGTCAGCGGAAACCTTTTTAAAATAAATCATGGATTATTTATTGACACTTCATTGACATTATCATCACATCATGTTTCTTTCCCTTGACCTGTGAAAAACAATTCAAAAACATGGGATGAGCATAAAAAGCTCAGTAAGGGATATAAAAATATGGAAAGAAAACATGAGTACATGTATACATAAGAATCAATGAAATCATACTTTACTCATAAAGCATATGCACTTGAAAATAATTCATCAAAACATGAATAAAACATAGAAATCATAATACATAAAGGTAACTTGAGGCATTCATAACATTCTTACGTAGGGAGTAACCCTATTGGTTACGTTTGGAATACCCATCACAGTATATTCCCTAAATCTCTTCAGAGAAACCATAATGTTTAACTCCTTCACGTAACCCAATGCATTGGAGAGCTATATCGAGCTCACCCGCTCATAGTTTATCACGAAACCACCCGTCTTCATAACAATTCCCAAGAACCATAACATAATTGTATCACATAAAACATTTATAAAGGAAACATAACATTTCCACTTTTCAATCACAAGATATCAATACAACACATTGTTATAAAAACATTATGAAAGCGATTTTCAATACCAAAATAAAAGATAATTAAAACATGGGATTTATTTTCCATTCAAAAAAAGTTATGGCGTGTAGAGGAAGTTGAGACTCAAATAACACTCGCGGCGGCGGAAAAGGTCGTTGTCACCACATACGTTAAAAGAAGCATTACTTTTTGTCGTTTATTAAAACACTTCATATAAGAATATTTCTTTTCTATAAAAGTAAAACTCAAAGGTGTTTATGCACCGTATAAAAGAATGTTGTGTATAAAACGAAATATGTCTCAATGAAAGGAGATTGAGTTGATGTCCCTTACCTCGGATCCAACTTGACTCGATCCTTCATTAATGTCATGAATAATAAACTTGAGTTAATTTCTACTTTCTTAAGAACATTTTTCAAGTTCATTATTCATTTTATATCACTTATTACCAGGTCATGAACACTGTGTAATTATTTAATTTAATAACGGTCATTTTAAGGATCATTGGTACTTGAGTCAAAAATAAACTCTGTATAATTACAAGTTGTTCATGTATGAATTATATCTAGAGTTAAAATACTGATTTAGATATCATATATATCTTATATATCTATTATATACATGAATTTATAATATTACATAATATTTAGAGGTAAGAAATGAAATGCATCGTTCAGGGAGACGGTAAGCCGTACTTACACATGAAAGCTACTTTGATTTCTGTTTCGTCTTTTATGGAATAGAATGATAATGATATAAAGTTATATTATAATTCCCGTATAATATCATATATAATATCATTAATTATATCCTTTATATGTCCCACATATGGCATTAATGAATCAAATCACTTTGAGGGGGCGGTAGTTCGCACTTCCTAAAATGAGGATATCGCGTTTACCCATAATGGAAACCATACATGTATGCCATAAATGAAAAATACAGAAGCTTAAGTAAAACATCAACATATTTTATATCATATATAAATATAGTGACATCTTAATGTCCACCTTTTAAGGTGTTAAAATAATATTGAACAATCATCATTTAGTGAGGCAAAAATTCACCATCCACGGAAAAAGTATGTTCATTAACCCTTAGATATAGGTGTGTGTATGTGTATCTAGAATAATTCTTATAAAAACATCCTAGTATATAGAAAATACTTGTTTTGTTACAAAAGAAATGAATAAAAAGATTTTAGGGGTTGGAGAAGAAAAATAAAACATAAGAACACAAGAGAATACACTACCTTTAAATCAGGTAACTCTTTTTAATTTGAGCTCAAAGGCTTCCTTGGGAAGACTTCTGCCCAATGTGAGGCCCATAATAGTTATAGAGGGATGTGGATAGACAAAATGGACAGGGTTTGGCCGAGCCAAAGGCTTTAGAGGTGTGGGTATGGTGGTAGAGGTTGGTGCCTTTTATAAGAGGAGAGGAGGGGCACTCTTGGAAAGTTATAAAAGGATACTTTATTGTAAAATGATTTTCGAATTCAAAATGTCAAAAAAAAATTATATTTAGAGGATAAGGTGATAATAGTTCGAAATCCACCCATACAATAGGTTTTTAACATGTTTAGGTCTTAGATTTTACATTATGTGTTCATTTTTTTAAATCGTTAAATAATGAGGTAATCACTGCATCATCATGGTGTCATAAATAATTTAATTTATTTAATATCTAAAAATTATAATAAAAAGTACTATGATGTAGTAAATCTTTTTAGCTTTATAATTAATATTTATTGTCAAAAATATGACTTGTATAACCCCATTTAATTTTTTTTAGTAAAACAACTAATGTTTGTGTCATTTTTACTTTTACTTTAAATAAAAGGCATTAATGTCATTGTCTTACCCAAGTGGCTCCATGGTGTCCCAAAAATAGACTCATGGGTTTTCTTGGTCGGAACTGACTAATCCAATAAGGGTAGGACATGTGTCATGGTCATTTCATATTATTAAAATATTATTTTTACCTTAAACTACACTAATTACCTTTAATCGCGATTAAAAACTTAAAAGTTACTATTCACCCAAAAATTATTTTAATCCCATGGAACCAAATTTTAGTTCTTAATAACAACCATGTATGTAGGATTTTTAAAATTCGAAACACAGAGGTGGTAAAATTTTATATAAACGAAAAATCAGTTTTTTAAAATAGCACTTAGTGGTTTCACTATTCCTCAAAAATTGAATCTTTTCAGAAAAATACCAAAACATCACCCTAAGCTATATTTGATATTCCAGATTCAAAAATGATGTCTATTTTAAAAAATTAAAATCATATAAGTTACATTAAATAATTTAATAATTAATTCTAACTGTCAGAAAAAATAGCATGTTTTTAAGAAACAATAAGTATCAAAAGATTGACACTAGTTTAAGTCCAATTTCAAAGTGAAATTAATTCCAACGACCACTGTTGGATTAAATGGTAAAAATATATTCTAATTTAACTTTAAAACCAATTCAAAAGATAATCTAATCATATAAATAAATTAGATTACAAAGAGGTTTTGAATTAATATACAACATTTTCACTATTCATTAAAAATATGAACTTTATCGAAAGAATACCAAAAATTTACCCAAAGTAAATTTCAATGTCCCAATAATAAAGAATAATTTTATTTCGACAAATAGATCTTATAAAATTGTCAAATGTTTTACTTAAAAATGGTTTGCCATCAAAAGGCAGTAAAACAATCTTTTAAAAATATTATTGTATTCTATGCTTAAGATTGGATTTATTCTCATTTTAAGACTCTAAAACACTATCTTATTCATTAATAGACATAGATAAAAATATATATTATTCATTACTTACTTGGGATGTTACATCCTTCCCCCCTTTAGAAAATTGTGTCCCCACAATTTATTTACTTATCAAATAAGTGGGGGTATTTAGCCCTCATTGCATTTTCAGATTCCCATGTTGCCTCTTCAATCATGTGGTTTTCCAACAAGACCTTTACCTGATGAATCACCTTATTCCGTAACACTTTCTCCCTGTGGTCAAGAATCTGGACCGGTTGTTCCCCGAAACATAGGTTCTCTTCCAGCTGAACTACCTCTGGACTCAAAACATGAGATGGATCTGGCATGTACTTCCTTAACATTGAAACATGAAAAACATTATGTACCTGAGATAAACTCGGTGGTAAAGCCACTCGGTAAGCAACTGATCCAACTCCCTCCAAAATTTCATATTGTCCTATGAAACTTGGACTTAGCTTTCCATTCTTACCAAATCGCATCACACTTTTCCATGGTGAGACTTTGATAAAAACATGGTCACCTACCTCAAAAGAGAGATCCTTCCTCCTATTGTCCGCATAACTCTTCTGCCTACTGTGAGCTATTCTCATGTGTTTCTGAATCAACTGAACTTTTTCTGCCATCTCTTCCAACAATTTTGGTCCCATCAGCTTCCATTCACCCACTTCATCCCAAAAAGATGTAGTTCGACACCGTTTACCATATAATGCCTCAAATGGAGCCATCTGTATACTTGAATGAAAAATTTTATTATAAGAAAACTCAAACAATGAAAGATATTGGTCCCAACTTCCCTGATAATCCATTGAACAAGCGCGTAGCATATCTTCCAATGTATGGATTGTTCGTTCTGACTGTCCATCTTATTGAGGATGAAAAGCTGTACTAAAATTTAATTTAGTACCCAACGACATCTGAAGGCTTTTCCAAAAGATAGAAGTGATCATGGGATCACGGTCAGATACAATGGAGAGAGGAACTCCATGTAACCTGACAATCTCTTTAAGATAAAAACGGGAAATTTGATCTAGGGAAAAAGTATCTCATATAGCAAGGAAATGAGCAGAGTTAGTCAAGCGATCAACAACAACCCATAATGCACTATTACCTCAAGGTGTCTTTGGAAATACCACAACGAATCCCATGGATATATTTTCCCATTTCCACTCTGGCACTGGTAATGGCTGAAGCATCCCTTTCGGTAATTGCCACTCTGCTTTAACCTATTGACAAGTCAAACACTTTACTGTAAAATCAGCAAGATCACTTTTCAGTCCATCCCACTTTTAATACTCCCACAGATCTTTGTACATCTTAGTACTGCCAGGATGAACTGAAAACGGAGAACTATGAGCTTCACATAAAAACTCTATCTTCAACTGTGAATAACAAGGCACAGAAAATCTCTTCTGAAATCTCAAAACAGAATCATTATCAATGTTGAATTCAGGCAACTTGCCCTTCTGAACCAGCTTTACCTTTTTCTGCAACTCACTGTCTTGCTTCTATGCTTGCTTAATTCTATCTGATAAAGAATATTTCACTGATACCTGAAACAAAATAGAAGGACATCATGAACAAACAACTTCTATGTCAATGTTCATCAAATCCAAAACCAAAGGATCATATTACAAACACAATATTGTTAATGAAACATTACTTTTTTCAACTCAAAGCATCAGCCACGTTATTTTCTTTTCCTGGATGGTAATGAGTTATACAATCATAATACTTGATTAATTCTAGCCATCTCCTATGTCTCATGTTCAATTCTTTCTGAGTGAATATATACTTTAAACTTTTGTAATCGGTATATATTTCACACTTTACTCCATACAAATGATGCCTCTAAATTTTTAAAGCGAAGACAACAGAAGCTAATTCCAAATCATGTGTAGGGTAATTTACCTCATGAGTTTTAAACTATCGTGAAGCATAAGCAATTACCTGATCATTCTGCATTAGGATGCAACCAAGTCCTTTCAATGAAGCATCACTATAGATAACAAACTACCCATTCCTGGAAGGTAGTGCCCAAACTGGAGAATTCACCAATCTTATTTTCAGTTCCTGAAAACAATCATCACATTTTTTTCTCCCGATAAACTTCACACCCTTCCGAGTTAGCTTCATCATTGGACTAGATAAATGTGAAAAATTTCTAAAAACCCTTCGGTAATAGCCTGCCAAACCAAGGAATCTACGAATCTGAGTTACATTTGTGTGTCTGGGCCATTCATCAAAAACCTTTGTTTTCGCAGGATCAACAGTTATCCCATCATTAGAAATAATGTGTCCAAGAAAAGAAATTTGGTGCAACCGAAACTCACACATGATGAATTTCCCATATAAATTTTTTCCTTTTAAGTTTTTCAAAATAACCCTTAAATTTCTTTCATGCTCCTCTTTACTTTTAGAAAACACCAAAATAGCATCAAAGAAAACAACCAAAAACATATCCAATAACTCATGGAAAATTCTATCCATAAGGTCCACGAATACAGCAGGTGCATTGGTTAGCCCAAAAGGCATTACTACAAATTCATACCGGCCATATCTTGTTCAAAACGCTGTCTTTGGAATATATGCTTCCTTTAACGTCAACTGATGGTACCCCGATCTTAGGTCAATCTTTGAAAAAAACGGAGCTCCCTCAAACTGATGAAACAAATCATCGATATGAGGAAAAGGATACTTTTTCTTAACAGTTATATTATTCAAGGCTCTATAATCAATGAAATGTCTCATAGAACCATCTTTCTTTTTAAAAAATAACATAGGATCACCCCATGGTGATGTGATAGGTCGAATGAAACCTTTCCTAATAAATCTTTCAATTGCTCCTTCAACTCTAAAAGTTCAATTTGAGCCATTCGATAAGGGGGTTTTGAAATTGGCTTAGCATCAGAAACTAAGCCAAAAGTAAATTCAACATCCCGATGTTGTATTATGCTAGGCAACTCATCAAGAAAAACATCAGGATAGTCATTTACCACTAGCACATCATTAATCTGAACAGTTCGTTTGTTTTCAATGATGTGTGCAAGGTAACATTCATTTCCATCATTTACATGTTTCTCGACCTCTTGATAAGTTATCAACAGTAAGGGTTCATTCTTGTACACAAACTGAAAGTCTTTATGAAAAGAAACTTCTTTAGCTCTACAATCAATCTTAGCATGGTAAATAGAGAACCAATACATACCCATGATAACATCAAACTCTAGTAGAGGTAAAACAATAAGTTTCTCAAGTAGGTTCTTTCCACGGATAAGGAAAGGTAGTTTTGTATAATTTTTTTTTGGCCTCAACAATTCCCCAAGGTGTTTTTACCAAAAGTTCAAGAGTCATTTCTTGAGATGGTATTCCCATTTTACTTGAAATGTTTTCAGAGATGAAAGAATGTGTAGACCCCGAATCAAACAACACACTGGAATAATCTGAAAAGACAAACAAAGTACCTGATACAACTTCATTTGATGGCCCGACATCTAATGAAGTAGTTGCAAAGGATTTCACCACCCCTTTCTGCTTGTAGTCTAACTGCTTCCCATCACTCGTGCTCTTTGTCGGACACTCATTTGCATAGTGACCCATATCATTGCACTTAAAACATTTCACTAACTGCAAATCAAATTTGGACTTACCATTACTTTACTCTTTTTTAGTGCTATCACGAGCCTTATGTCCCATCTTACCACATCGGTAGCACTTTCCAGAATTCAGAAGACATTCCACAGCATGCCTTTTTCCACATTTATCACAAACTAGAAACATAGTTTTCGTACCATCAGAACTTTTTGAAGAATTCTTCCCTTTCTCCTACCACCTCGGTCTCTTCTTCTGTTGGTTGTTATGGAACACTTGATCATCGGTAAACTCCATTTCCACCTTCTCAGCACATTGAACAAGATTTTCATAACTTTTGAACTCATGAGAAGCTAAATCCCTTCGATATTTTTTCATTAATTATGAGTAAAAACAATTGATTTTACTATCAAGGTCTCGGATAAAATTTGGAGCATACCTTTCCAATGAAGTGAACATTTCTTCATAGGCAGCCATTGAGTCCACCTCTTGCCTCAATTCCAGAAATTGTTTTTCCATCCTAAGTCGAACAGCCTTAGGAAAATACCTCACATGAAACATTCCTCTGAATTCATCCCAGTCGAGAGCATCAATCTCATCAGTGTCCCTGATATTTTTAACCATCGACCACCACTGATCTGCTTCACCCTCCAAACGGTAAATAGAAAGACTAACCTTTTGATTGTGTGAACACCCCATGACATCGAAAATCTTATCCAGTTATTTAATCCACCCTTCAGCTAGCACAGGGTCATATGATCCTCTGAATGATGGGGAATGATGCCTCATGAATATTTCCAACACTGACCTATTGCTCTGCGGTTGATCTAGCTGATCTCGTGCATGGATACCACCACCATTTATCGCATGGGTAAACTGCACCATTACTACAACAAACTGTTCAGTTGCAATTCCGACCATCTTAGGATGATAATTCGGAAGGTTATTTCCTTCTGTATGCCTTCCTAGCAATGCTTCCCTATTTCCTCTGTGGAATACCATTCTAAACAATCATGTCTTAGAGGAAGCAACATGGTAATCTTCAAATGCTATATCATTTCAATTTTACCATAAAAAATATTTTTGGATAATCATTTAATAAAATTCTAACTCTTAAAGTTATCTAAACCAACCATTGATACAAACTGTAAGGCCCCATCCTTAAACATTACTTAATCTTGAGTTACATCAAGAATACACCTTGAAGATCTTTTCAGGTTTAGAGTTTTAGAGAATTAGATCATAAAACATGCATTACATTCCACATTTAAACGAAGTGGTTACATAAAAGATAGTACTCATTTATTCCGTCATCGGAAAAATATTTAAAATAAAACATGGATTCTTTCTTGACACTTCATTGACACTATCATCACATCATGTACCTTTCCCTTGACCTGTGAAAAACATTTCAAAAACTTGGGATGAGCATAAAAAGCTTAGTAAGGGATATAAAAATATGGAAACAAAACATGAGTACATGTATACATAAAAATAAATGAAATCATACTTTACTCATAAATAATAATCACAAGAGCATACATAATCAAAACATGAATAAAACATAGAAATCATAATTCATAAAAGTAACTTGAGGCATTCATAACATTCTTACGTAGGGAGTAACACTCTTGGATACGTTTGGAATACCCATCACTGTATATTCCCTAATTCTCTTCGGAGAAACCTTAACGTTTAACTCCTTCATGTTACCCAATGCATTGGAGAGCTATATCGGGCTCACCCACCCTTAGTTTATCACGGAACCACCCGTCTTTATAACAATGCCCAAGAACCATAACATAATCATATCACATAAAACATGCATAAAGGAAACATACCATTTCCACTTTTCAATCACAATATATCAATACAACACATTGATATAAAAACATTATGAAAACCATTTTCAATACCAAAATAAAAGAAAAGTAAAACATGGTATTTATTTTTCATTCAAAAAAAGTTATGGATTGTAGAGGAAGATGAAACTCAAATAATACTCGTGGCGGCGGAAAAGGTCATTTTCACCACGTATGTTAAAAGAAACATTCCTTTTTGTCATTTAGTAAAACGCTTTGTAGAAAAATATTCCTATTGAATAAAAGTAAAAGTCAAATGGGTTTTTATACCGTATAAAAAAAGTTATGTATAAAACGAAATATGCCTCAATGAAAGGAGATTGAGATGAAGTCCCTTACCTTGGGTCCGACTTGACTCGATCATTCTTTAATGTCCTGGATAATAAACTTGAGTTAATTTCTACTTTCTTAGGAACCTTTTTCATGTTCATTATTCCTTTTATATCACTTATTACCATGTAATGAACACTATGTAATTATTTAAGATTATAACGGTCATTCTAATGATCATTAGTACTTGAGTCAAAGATAAACTCTTTATAATTACAAGTTTTTCATTTATCCATTATATCTAGAGTTATAATCATGTTTTATATAACATATATATCATATATATCCATTATATACATGAATTTATAATATTACAAAACATTTATAGGTAAGAAAATGAAATCCACCATTCATGGAGACGGTAGGCCATACGTACCCATGAACGCTACTTTCATTTATATTTCATATTTTATGGAATAGTATCATAATGATATAAAGGTACATTATAATTCCAGCATAATATAATATATAATATCATTGTTTCCATCCTTTATATGTCCCACATATGGCATTAACGAATCAAATCACTTTGTGGGGGCGGTAGTCCGCACTTCCTAAAATGAAGATATCACATTTACCCATAATGGAAATCATAAAGGTATGCCATAAATGAAAAATATAGAAGCTTAGGTAAAATATAATAATATTATATATCATATATAAATATAGTGACATCGTAATTTCCACCTTTGAAGGTGTTAAAATAATATTGAATAATCATCGTTTCGTGAGGCAGAAATTTGCCATCCCAGGAAACAGTATGTTCTTTAACAATTAGATGTATGTGTGTGTAAGTGTAGCTAGAATACTTCTTATAACAACATCATATTATATGTAAGGTTCTGGTGTTGTTACAAAATAAATGAATAAAAAGATTTTAGTAGGTTGGAGAAGAAAAATAAAACATAAGAACACAAGAGAAGACACTACCTTTAAATCGGGAAACTCTTTTTGATTTGAGCTCAAAGGCTTCCTTGGGAATACTTCTGCACAAAGTGAGCCTTCTAAGAGTTATAGAGGGATGTGGAGAGAAAAAATGGATAGGGGTTGGCCGATCCAAGGCTTGAGTGGTGTGGGTAAGGTGGTAGAGGTGGGGGCCTTTTATAAGAGGAGAGGAGGGGCACTCTTGGAATGTTATAAAAGGATACTTTATTATAAAATGCTTTTTGGATTTAAAAGGTCCCAAAATTAAATATTTTGAGGATAAGGTGATAATAGTTAGAAATCAACCCATCCAATAAGTTTTTGACATGTTTAGGTCTTAGATTTTATATTATCTTTTCATTTTTTTATATCGTTAAATAATGAGGTAATCACTACATCATCATGGTGTCATAAATAATTTAATTTATTTAATATCTAAAAATTATAATAAAAAGTAATATGATGTATTAAATCGTTTTAGCTTTATAATTAATATTTATTGTCAAAAATATGACTTGTATAACCCCATTTAATTTTTTTTAGTAAAACAACTAATGTTTGTGTCATTTTTACTTTTACTTTAAATAAAAGGCATTAATGTCATTGTCTTACCCATGTGGCTCCATGGTGTCCCAAAAATAGACCTATGGGTTTTCTTGGTCGGACATGACTCATCCAATAATGGTATGACATGTGTCAAGGTCATTTCATATTATTAAAATATTATTTTTACCTTAAACTACACTAATTACCTTTAATCGCGATTAAAAACTTAAAAGTTACTATTCACCAAAAAATTATTTTAATCCCATGGAACCAAATTTTAGTTCTTAATAACAACCATGTATGTCTGATTTTTAAAATTCAAAACACATAGGTTGTAAAATTTTATATAAACGAAAAATCAGTTTTTTAAAATAGCACTTAGTGGTTTCACTATTCAGCATAAATTGAAGCTTTTCAGAAAAATACCAAAACATCACCCTAAGATATATTTGATATTCCAGATTCAAAAATGAAGTCAATTTTAAAAAAATTAAAAACATATATGTTACATTAATTAATTTCCGCTGTCAGAGCAAATACCGTGTTTTTATGAAACAATAAGTATCAATAGATTGACACTAGTTTAAGTCCAATTTCAAAGTGAAATTAATTCCATCGACCACTATTGGATTAAATGGTAAAAATATATTCTAATTTAACTTTAAAACCAATTCAAAAGATAATCTAATCTTATAAATAAATTAGACTAAGAAAAGGTTTTGAATTAAAATACAACATTTTTCACAATTCATTAAAAAATGAACTTTATCGGAAAAATACCAAAAATTTACCCAAAGTAAATTTCAATTTCCCAATCCGAAGAATAAGTTTATTTTGAAAAATAGAGATTATAAAATTTTTACAAGTTTGATTTAAAATTGGTTTTCCATCAAAAGGCTGTAAAACAATCTTTTAAAAATATTAGTGTATTCCATTCTTAAGATTGGATTTATTTTCATTTTAAGCCTATAAAACACTATCTAATTCATTAATAGACATAGATTATAACATCAATTATTCATTACATACTTGGTATTTTACATAGGGAGCTAGTAAAGGCAATCATTATTATAGAGCACTCTGCTAATCAATTTTTTTACAACATTGTATCGAAGGATTTCTCCACCAAGAAAGTGGTATGTGGGTTGTCTCAAAATCCAAAGGTAGTCATTATTTTAGAAGATTTAACAACGAACTAATTATTGTGGTACTTATAGGATCTTTAGTTTCTCATATGAATGTAGTTACTACAGTTTACAATGAGGAGGTAGCAAAATTCCATTAGGGTGCTAAGGACATTATGGTTTCCTAGAAATAATGAATGGGAGTGCTAGTAGTTAGTTGTTCTAGTGGAGATAGAGGGGAGTGGGTGAGGGTAGCTGTAATAGCCCAGGATTTTATGAGAGATATTATTTTTAATTTCATTTATGTCTTTTGTTGTACACTACACAACTATTATCTTGCGCTATAGGCAACACCATATTAGCTTGCAATGTACAAAAAAACTATACATTGCTTATGTTACACCCAATTTCATGTTATTTTTGGTAGAATTAGTTTCACACAATAATGAGTATGTATTTTGTTCAATTTACATATTAAATATTTTTATATTATGTTATATGAAACACCATAGGAATCATTCACTACATGCAACAGTATCATGGCTTGCGTTACGCGCAAGAGCGGCCTTCATTGATAGCCTGCATGGTAGGCAGTACTGAGTTTCACTAAACAATGATATAATATTAAAATATTATATAAACTAAATATTATGAATATTATTAACCACATTTTTAATTTATTTAACATTAAAATTCATTATACAAATGATATGAGAAAAAAAGTCAATTTTTCGAATAAAGGATGTATTTTAAAAAATGTTTTTTACCAAAGTTTGATGGTGCAACTATTTTAAGTAACCTTTTTGACACATTTATAAGTTATAATTTACATTATACACTTCTCAATTGGAATTGGG
Source organism: Viscum album (assembly GCA_963277665.1). Classification (NCBI taxonomy): domain Eukaryota; kingdom Viridiplantae; phylum Streptophyta; class Magnoliopsida; order Santalales; family Viscaceae; genus Viscum; species Viscum album. The sequence goes on from OY728164.1 coordinate 178,704,707, forward strand.
ACATAAAATTTTACTTTGAATTTTTTTATTACATTCTTTTTTTTGATGAATAATGAAAATACGCTAAATTTTAATTGACAACAACATTTTTAATCAAAATAATATATATTGTTAAAATATGTTATTTAATGGTTTAAATTAATAAATATAATATAATTTTATATATTAAAAAAATTTAAGTAATTTTCATTTATTTTACGTTGATTTAATATGTAAAAATATTTCAATCTTTTGCAATGTTTTAAATAGAAACCCATTTTTTGACAACAAGATTAATTTTAAATTAATTACTTCAAATTCCTTGTTTTGAATTTGGAAAAATGGATTACATATTTTGAATAAGAATTTTTATATTTCATAAGTAATAACTATTTACTTTAGGACCATATAAATAGCAACTTGAGTATATATTTTATATACCATGGTTAAATGGTAAATCAGGAAAATAATGGTAAACAAATAATATTATAATAAAATTAATCTACCCAAACTCATCAAAAAAATTTATTGGATGATATATGTCCAACCATGTATATCCTTGGGTTGATTTTGGGACCCCATGGATTCACATGGATGTAAAAAAGACAATTTATGAGAATTAATTTAATATAATGATGATTATAACTAAAACATATAACCTTTACTAAATTGATTCTAATAAGGGTTATATAACAGATATCTATGTCTATAAATAATAAATATAAATATAAAATGATTTAATACATCATGGTGTTTTAGTTATAATTTATATACTTTAGAAAAATATATTTATTTATGACACAATTATGATGATGGGATTATCTCATTATTTAAATATTCAAATAATTTAATTTATAAATATTAAAATTTGATTAATTTGAATTTTTTAATACCATACAAGAATATTCTGAATGAAAATGACATATTATTGATGAGTTGATTCATTATTTATAAGTAATAATGTTGTTATGTTTTTAAAAAAAGTCAAGTATGAATAGAATCCAAAATTCACATAATTCTTAACTTAAAATATAAAATTGTTTATTAAATGATATAAAATTCATAAAACACTAATATTCATCCAAATGGTTAATATAAGTCCAACTATATCATAAATAACTATTTTTTGCTCTTTTTACATTATATTGTAATTACATTATCTCACAATGTGTAAATAACATGATATCACGTTATGATAAAAAAGGGTAAAATAAGGGTAAAACCAAAATGATAAGGATAAAAAAATATACAAAACATGACAAAAAATTATTGTATTATGGGTATTCACACCAAATTCGTCTTATCCTATCATTAAATATGTTTGGGACAATTTTAAATCCAAATATAATTTAAAATAAATTAATATTTTAGAACATTCTTAAAGAACCACTCTCCTGTCATATAAAAGGGAACATGATCAATCTCATCATCACTCCATTTTGATCCTTCAAGATTGGAAAAACCCAGCCCATTTCTATACTAAACTTCCATAGTTACATTATAAAGGATAAGGGCTTCTCAAAATTTCATCTCCAGTTCCCTCTGTTGAATTTTAAAAGAGGCGAGTCGAGGAAAATGTAATATCTTCTTCCGATTCTTTCAAATTTATTTCTTCTTATACTTATTATTCATTAGATGTTTTATTGTAAATTTATAACATCATTATAAATCATATACTTATATGATATTATAAATTAAAAAACAACCCTATTTAGTCTTTTATCCATCCTACTAAAAACAAAACCACTATGCGTGAGTACTTATCGATTACTATCTCCGCGTCGTGGTGTAATCTGTTTTTCACCACTACCGTACATGGATAGGTATAATGATGGAAATAATAAATATATATGATTATTATAAATTATAATAAATCTGAGATATTTTAAAGACCCGTAAAATTTAAGGAATTTTTTTTCTTAATTTTCATTGGGATTTTACAAGAATGCAGTTTCTGACGGCACCTGATTCTGAGGCCCGGTGTGCCAGGAATCAATTTCCGAAGTTTAGCTCGGGTACGTTCAGTGAAAGAACGAGCAATAATTTCTAACTTTTAAACCGGTGCTCGGAATCAAATTCCGAGGGCACCGATGGAACCGCAGTGCCGGTATTTGCTTAGGAATGCCAATTCCGGAGTTGTGTTTTCACGGGAGGAGTTGTTAAATTTTTTGGCTTAATTGAGGAATGAATAAAATTGTGAGACAAATTTATTTCTTATGTCTAAGGTAGTTTTATCCTACATGGGGAAGTTGGGGTGGCACCTAACTACCCATGTGAGGATAAATGAGAGGATAATGTGTGGTGGGGCCCACATGAGCCCCCCCTTTTCAAATTCCCCATAACTCCCTAACTCCTCTAAACCCCCCACTTAAGTTGTGTAACTCTTCCTCTCCACTCTCCCCCTCATAAATTCTTGCCAACCTATCAAATAATTAATTAGACAACTCATTGTTTAATTGATTATGTGAATTAGGTTTTGAATTTTTGTAAGTTTGAATGCATGGCAAAATAATAAAATAAGGAGAGGCCTTATTTTATTTTGGGAGTTTTGGTTGTGTGAGAGAATTTGGAAGAGAGCTCTTCCCTCTTTTGAAGAACTTCATCTTCAATGAAGAACGATGCCTCTTCAATGGCGGAAGCGATGAATGTCAACAAACTTCTTTGACTTCCTCCCTTGGATCCTACCGACGTGTAGTGTCTTCCACAGCCGACGTAGCTCGGGATTGGGAGTGTGTGACGAACACGGTGAAAGACGAACTTCATCGTCTTCTTTCCGCAACACCTTCAACGAACGACGAATGTCAATCGACGAATCAAATGTAGGGGTTCATTTCATTTTGTTCTTGATTCTATCTTTAACGTTCTACGAGTAATGAGAACCCCTTGTTATCGTTTAACGGGAGGAGGCCGGACCGCACGAACATGACCGATCCTCCTCCCTTTTTATTCTTTCTTGTCATTGCGGTTCGAAAGAAAGTGACGTGGTGCCATCACACCGCGTGGGAAAGAACGGCAAGAAAAACGTGACGTCCGAAAGAAAGTGACGCGGTGCCGTCGCACCGCGTGGGAAAGAACGACAAGGATGTGCGACATCGTCACGCCGCGCGGGATCGAGCAACACGAATGTGGGCCGTCGTTACGCTGCACATTCAAAATTTTAAACCCTCGTGCGTGGGTATTTTGATTGCATGGTGTTCGTATAATTTATTTTGGATAAATTATACCCTTGTCAATGATTAAAATCATGTGTTATTGTTAGCCAATTGATAACACCTTACGCGGAGGACGCGGGCCGAACAAACACGGCCCGAAAACCCTCCGCAGCTTGTTAATCGATGTGCGGATCGACAGACGATGATGAAGCAGGCCGCTATGGCATTTGAATCCCTTCGCAGTGAAGGTCAGGTCCTGGGAGGACCGTTGGCAAAGAAGGAAGGAGAAACGGACCACCGGAGCGCGTCCGGTGGTCCGCGGAAGGCGGTGGCGGCGCGCTGCCGGAGGGCTGGCGGCGGTGGTTACTGCCGGCCTCAATTAGCGGCGAGGGTGGGGGAGCCGCGCACCCCGCCTGCGGCTTCCGCACGGCCGCACTGGCCGAGCCGCGACCGGCTGGTCGAGCCGGACCGAGCTGACCCGGGGGGGGGGGGGGGGTCGGGCTGGGTCGGTCCGGGCCCAGACCCCCGTTTTCTAACCCTTTTTGGTCTTTTGTCCATATCTTGGGATACGGACCTCCGATCGACGCACCGTCAGTTGCGTAGCGATTCTTGGGACGAGACGGTCGTTTCAGTATATTGCACTCAAGGTTTCCGAATACTTTAGGTTCGACCGGGTTGGATCGGATACGAAACCAACCGGGCCCTCGGAGCAGAAACGCTTATATCTTGAGCTCCGGACGTCCGATTGATGTGCCGTCGACTTTGTTGGATTCCTCTAAGTGAGACGGATCTTTTGGAATACTGCGCCTGAGTTTTGGATGCAGTTGGATAGTGGCCGGGTTGGATTTCACCCGAAATCCAACCGGGCCCTTAGAACGGAAAAGCTGTTACCTTTCAGACCAGACATCCGTTTATGAACCATCAGTGACGTTGGTGATCACGTTGAGTAACGGTCCCTATGAGTATACCCTATGAGAGTTTGGGGTACAGTTGAGATACGGCCGGGTTGGTTCACTCACGAAACCAACCGGGCCCCTGGGACGAAAAGGCTAATAACTCACAGACCGGGCGTCCGATTGACACGCTGTATGTTGCGTTGAGACCCCTATGACGAGGCGGTCCTTTGAGATACTTCTTTGTGGGACTTAGAAATAAAAGGTGTATCGACCTGTAGCTCGTGGAGCGGACCCTCCCGGAGATGAGCGTGTGGAGTACGGAGACAGTGTAGCCGATTGAGACCTGACGACTGCTTGACCGAATCGACTTGGAGTGAGTCAACTAGCCCAGTGGACAGGGCACTACTTTGTGAGATGCAGACCCATGACGGATGGAGCACTACCTGTGTGATAGTGCAGACCCGCGGCACTCGTCCGGAGAGTACCTCGACAGGCTACTAGGGGGTGTGCACTACTGTGTTTGGGTGACATACCTCGGTGGGAATCACTGATGTGTCTGGGTGGCTGACCCGTGGTACTCGACAGGAGAGGTACCTCAGCAGTCTTAGGTTAGTGAGCAGTACCTCAGAGTCATGACAGGACCACTGTACACTCCAGAGACGGGGCTCTTCAGCAGTTACGGTTTCAATAATGAAAATCATGGTTTGAGCTAAGAATTTTTGGCCTTTGTGTTTACCTCATGATTGGGATGAGTCACTTGATAACTTAGATATATGTATGGGAATATACCTGGGTAGTGGTTATCCATTGATTTCTTGATCTTGGTGTTTTCCTCATGATTGAGATGGGTTACTTGATAACTTAGGTTTATGCATGGGCATATACCTAAGTAGAGGTTATCTGTTGAGATCTTCATTGGGGTTATCCATGTTGGTTTAAGTGAGACCTTGAGGGTCTTGGGGTCCCTACTGAGTATCGTTATAGTCACCCCTGCACAGGCTATGCCCGCACCTCATTGTGTTGGTTGCAAACGACGGGCAGTGCTGACGGAGTCAGAGTGTTCGAGGGCTGGACGGTACCTGGAGGTGGACTACACGACGAGTCAGTATCTGGAGGTGGAATTCTCGGCAAGACGACACTCGGAGGAGGTTGAAGGGCGAGAGCATTGTGGAGGCTATCTGTACCTACCCTTCCGGTGGGATCCGTGGTGGACGATCCAGGAGCTGCGCCATCTGTACCTACCCTTCTGGTAGGATCCGAGGAGGAAGACCCAGGAGCCACTTCCGTCCCTCTAGCTGTTGTCTTTTTCGGTTGTACTTTGTTCAGTTGTAGTTGTTCTTTCTTTTGGGTTTGTATTCTGTCCCATTTACCTTTCATCACTTCTCTTTGTACTTAGTGTTTTACTTCCGCTTGTACTCTGTGGTGTTTTGTTTACATTTATAAAGGCAATTCCATCCCAGTTATCGGGATTTACGCCTTTGGTGCTAGTCGCCAGCCCCAGGCCTATGGAAGGCGGGCTTGAGGTAGTCACGACACGGGCCCCAAGGAAGGGTCGTGACAAGTTGGTATCAGAGGTGTCGGTTCTACCGTAGAACTTATAACTCTGATATTTTCTTTCTATGAAGCAATAGTGTTAATGGTACCGAGTGTGGTCTTCAGTTCAGGGAGTCCAGTGTTGGTGCGGGCGGCCGACGTATCCATACACCAGGACCCTGACAACTGAATTCTGACTTAGTGCATGAAAACACTGATTGAATTTGTGTTTTCCAGAAGTTTTATTTAAATATCAGCTCAAACCAGGTCAGCTGACCAGGTATAATCGTTTGACCATGTCACGTTGTTTCTTTCAGGATGCCTTTTCTCGGACGACCAGCTAGATCCCAGAGGGATGTGCATGATGACAGCCTGTCGAGCGATGAGGCTTCGGTACTGGGCCCTCTTGCAGTTGACACACCAGCGGAGGCACCAGCGGTACTACCATACGTTGGGCCACCGATGCCACTAGCCCCAGCAGTAGGCGATGCACGCCACTTGAGTGCGCTGCACGAGGTCCATCACCAGAGGCCACCTAGGTTCCGTGGAGAGACGGACCTGTAGGTGGCTGAGGTTTGGCTAGAGGCTGTGGTGAGACTCTTAAGGCTAGTGGGGACGCCGACAGACTTCATGGTGATCTTTGCTGCCAGCCTCCTTCAGGCAGCAGCAGGCAGGTGGTGGAGCCACTTGTTTCAGTTTTGCAACGGGATGACCTTCGCATGGGAAGACTTCGAGACCTTCTTCAAGGTGGAGTTTGTGCCAGTAGCTCTACACCCCGAGCGTGTTTAGGAGCTGCTGCCTTTGCTGCGTGTTTTTCGATCAGTAGCCGAGTCATCTGTGGGAAGTAGACAGATGATGCAGAGGTCCAGGAGGACCAGACCAGCAGTTGGATGATCTCGGGTTTTAGGACCGGTGGTGCGGGGCACCCGGGGTGGGGTCAGATCCAGGCGTGCCAGAAACAGACAGTGTTACTCATGTGGCGGAAAGGGTCACCTGGCACGTGACTGTCCGACTCCATGTATAGTTGATCCGCAGGCTTTGGAGGAGACACCGAGGCAGAAGCAGCGACGAGTGCTTGAGCAATATCCAAGAACTGGACAAGGCAGTAGAGCTCCGGGAGCAGGTGGACAGGAGCGGAACTAGTGGATACGTCTCTTGTACATCTAGTTACCTATTACTGTTGTATTCGTGTCTTTGTACTATGAGCTGCAATAATAAAAAGACACTTATCTTTGTTTGCTTTCCTGTCCTTTTGTTTGGTTGATACTGAGTGGTCCCGGTTAAACTGATGACTTGACCCTCACTTTCAAGATTTCTATTGGAGGAGACCCAGTGACCTCACACTGACGCCGACAGTGTGACTCGACCCTTAGAGGTGAGAGTGACAGTTGGATCTCTTAGTAGTTACGTCGAGGCCTTACGACATCATCCATGGCATGAATGCATCATTCATGTCAGGATTGAATGTATTAGGCAATGGGCGTGGTTCATCCAGGGGATGAGACCGAGTTTCTCTTTTCGGAAAGGAGAAATTTTAGCAGCTCATTCAGATCTTATGCAAAGCAGGTGCAGATCATCCAGGAGAGGATGAAGACTGCACAGTGTAGTTAGATACAGGAAACTGGCGCCAGTCTTAGAGACTCGGGCATGTTAAATGTTTCAAGAAGAGGAAGCCTAAAGGAGAGATGAGTCTGCAAAGTAGCAGACGTAGAGGCAGAGCTAGGAGAGCAGCGTGAGGTGGTGTACATCTTAACATGCTACATCCACCCGCCTTAGTTATCCCCGCCAGGCTCAGGGATCTGGAGAGTGGAGGAAGAGTGCGGCTGCATGCGGTCAATGAGTGTGACCCAATGGCTCTAAAAATTATTTAAGGGACAGTCTGTGTCTACTACTAGCTGCTGTAGTAACAGACATCGATATGAATCATTCCTCGCTTTCACAAATCTTGTCCCAGACTTAGAGTTTCCGGTAAGCAGTGGAATTGACCCTCACGACTGGAGATACCTTGGGAGGAGACTCGATTATCACACTTACGCTGACGGTGTGGTCAGACCCTCGAGGCGAGAGTTTCGGTTGGAATCTCTTGGTGGCAGCGTGGAGGCCTTATGACGTTAGTTTGAGTATGGAATGGGATATAACTGTTCATACTCAAATTGGCGGTTTTAGGAAAACGTCGGGAAGGATTTTCTTTGGTCGGTGAAAAGGAAACCCCAGGCAGCACATGGTAAAATCTTTCACAGGAGGGTGCGACCGATCAATCTTGAGTCGGTCAACCTTACCCTCATGGCAGCAGTCGTTTTGAGTTCTAGTTCTAACAGGAATTGGAGACCTCTAGAGTTCGATGATGATGATCACGTCCTTATACGGGTCTCACCTCGATGAGGTTTACGGAGATGTGGCCATGGCGGCAAGTTAACTCTGAGGTTCAATGGACCTTTCTAGGTCCACAGGTGGGTAGGCGAGGTGGTTTACCGCTTGACCCATCCACTTCAGTTGCACCAGGTGCACGACGACTTCCACGTATCTCAAATGAAGAGATACGTGCTCGACCCTTCGCATATCATCGACCATGAGGAGTTGGACGATGGTGATGAGGTGTTTTTCACGGAGGTTCCAGTGGGGATCGTGGATCAACAGGAGCGGATCCTACGAGGACGATCAATTCCTCAGGTGCGCCTTCTTTGGCAGTACGAAACCTCTAGGTAAGCACAATGGACTGGAAGACTTAGGTGCGTGTTCAGTACCACATTTGTTCCCCTAGTTTGAGTTATAGCTTTATGGGGACGTAAATCCCTAAGGTGGGAGTAATGTAAAGACCCGTAAAATTCAAGGAATATTTTTTCTTAATTTTCTTTGGGATTTTACAAGAACACAGTTTCTGATGGCACCTGATTCCGAGGCCCGATGTGCCCGGAATCAATTTCAGATGTTTAGCTCGGGAATGTTTAGTGAACGAAGGAGCGGTAATTTCTAACATTGAAACCGGTGCTCGGAATCAAATTCCGATGGCAACGATGGAACCGTAGCACCGATATTTGCTTCGGAATGCCTATTCCGGAGTAGCTTTTTCATGGGAGGAGTTGTTAAAAAATGTGGCTTAATTGAGGAATGAATAAAATTGTCAGAAAATTTTATTTCTTAAGTCTAAGGTAGTTTTATATTACATAGGGAAGTTGGGGTGGCACCTAACTACCCATGTGAGGATAAATGAGAGGATAATGTGTGGTGGGGCCCACATGAGCCCCCACCTTTTCAAATTCCCCATAACTCCCTAACTCCTCTAAACCCCCCACTTAAGTTGTGTAACTCTTCCTCTCCCCACTCCCCCTCTTAAATTCATGCCAAACTATCACTTAATTAATTAGACAACTCATTGTTTAATTGATTAAGTGAATTAGGTTTTGAATTTTTGTATGTTTGAATGCATGGAAAAATAATAAAATAAGGAGAGGCCTTATTTTATTTTGGGAGTTTTGGTTGTGTGAGAGAATTTGGAAGAGAGCTCTTCCCTCTTTTGAAGAACTTTATCTTCAACGAAGAACGACGCCTCTTCAATGACGGAAGTGACGAACATCAACAACCTTCTCTGACATCCTCCATCAGATCCTACCGACATGTAGTGTCTTCCACATCCGACGTAGCTCGGGATTGGGAGTGTGTGATGAACGCGGCGAAAGACGAACTTCATCGTCTTCTTTCTGCAACACCGTCAACGAACGACGAACGTCAATCGACGAATCAAATGTAGGGGTTCGTTTCATTTTTTTCTTGATTCTATCTTTGACGTTCTACGAGTAATGAGAACCCCTTGTTATTGTTTAACGGGAGGAGGCTGGACCGCATGAACACGGCCGATCCTCCTCCATTTTTATTCTTTCGTGTCATTGCGGTTCGAAAGAAAGTGACGCGGTGCCATCGCACCGCGTGGGAAAGAACGGCAAGAAAAACGTGACGTCCGAAAGAAAGTGATGCGGTGCCGTCGCACCATGTGGGAAAGAACGACAAGGATGTGCGACATCGTCACGCCACGCGGGATCGAGAGACAAGAATGCGCGACGTCGTCACGCCGCACATTCAAAATTTTAATCCCTCGTGCGTAGGTATTTTGATTGCAAGGTGTTCGTATAATTTATTTTGGATAAATTATACCCTCGTCAATGATTAAAATCATGTGTTATTGTTAGAAAATTGATAACACCTAACACGGAGGACGCGGGCCGAACAATCACGTCCCGAAAACCCTCCGCAGCTTGTTTATCGATGTGCAGATCGATGGACGATGATGAAGCAGGCCGCTATGGCGTTTGAATCCATTCGCAGTGAAGGTCGGGTCCCGGGAGGACCGCTGGTGAAGACGGCAGGAGAAATGGACCACAGGAGCTCGTCTGGTGGTCCGCGGAAGGCGGTGGCGGCGCGATGCCGGAGGGCAGGCGGCTGCACTTGCCGCCGACAACAATTAGCGGCGAGGGTGGGGGAGCCGTGCACCCCGCCCGCGGCTTCCGCCCGGCCGCGCTGGCCGAGCCGCGACCGGCCGGTCGAGCCAGACATAGCCGGCCGGGCCGGGCCGCACCGGCAGGGCCGGGCCGGGCCCAGCCATGGCGGACCCAGGTCGGGTCGGCCCGGTTCCGGTCGACCCGATTCGTGTCGACCCAGGGGGGGTCGGGCTGGGTCGGTCCGGGCCCAGACCCCCCGTTTTCAGACCCTTTTTGGTATTTTGCCCATATCTTGGGCTACGGACCTCCGATCGATGCACCGTCAGTTGCGTAGCGATCCTTTGGACGAGAAAGTCGTTTCAGTATATCGCACTCAAGGTTTCAGAATACTTTGTGTTTGGCCGGGTTTGTTCGGATACGAAACCAACCGGGCTCTCAGAGCGGAAACGCTGATATCTTGAGCTCCGGACGTCTGATTGTCGTGCCATCGACTTTGCTAGATTCCTCTAAGTGATACAAAACTTTTGGAATACATCGCCCGAGTTTTGGTTGTAGTTGGATAGTGGCCGAGTTGGATTGCACCCGAAATCCAAACGGGCCCTTGGAATGGAAAAGCTGTTATCTTTCAGACCAGACGTCTGTTTGACGAACCGTCAGTGACGTTGGTGAACACGTTGAGTAACGGTCCATATGAGTAAAACCTATGAGAGTTTGGGGTACAGTTGAGATATGTTCGGGTTGGTTCGCTCACAAAACCAACCGGGCCCCTGGAACGAACAGGCTAATAACTCACAGACCGGGCGTCCGATTGACGCGCCGTCTGTTGCGTTGAGACCCCTATGACGAGACGTTCCTTTGAGATACTTCTTCGTGGGACTTTTAGATACTTGGAGTATCGACCTGTAGCTCATGGAGCGAACCCTCCCAGAGACAAGCGTGCGGAGTACGGAGACCGTGTAGCTAACTGAGACCTGACGACTGCTTGACCGAATCGACTTGGAGTGAGTCGACTAGCCCAGTGGACGGAACACTAATTTGTGAGGTGCAGACACATGGCGGATGGAGCACTACCTATGTGACAGTGCAGACCCGCGGTACTCGTCCGGAGAGTACCTCAGCAGGCTACTAGGGGGTGTGCACTACTGTGTTTGGGTGACATACCTCGGCGGGAAGCACTGCTGTGTCTGGGGGGCTGACCCGCGGTACTTGACAGGAGGAGTACCTCAGCAGTCTTAGGTTATTGAGCAGTACCACGGAGTTGTGACAGGACCACTGTACACTCCAGAGACGGGGCTCTTCAGCAGTTACGGTTTCGATAATGAAAATCCTGGTTTGAGCTGAGACTTTTGACCTCTCTGTTTCCCTCATGATTGAGATGAGTCACTTGATAACTTAGATATATGTATGGGAATATACCTGGGTAGTGGTTATCCGTTTATTTCATGATCTTGGTGTTTTCTTCATGATTGAGATGGGTTACTTGATAACTTAGGATTATGAATGGGCATATACCTAAGTAGAGGTTATCTGTTGAGATCTTCTTTGTGGTTATCCATGTGTGTTTTAGTAAGACCTTGAGGGTCTCGGGGTCCCTACTGAGTATCGTTATACTCACCCCTGCACAGGCTATGCCAGCACCTCATTGTGTTGGTTGCAGACGACGGGCAGTGCTGACAGAGGCCGAGTGTTCGAGGGCTAGACGGTACCTGGAGGTGGACTACACGACGAGTCATTATCCGAAGGTGGAATTCACAGCGAGATGACACTCGGAGGAGGTTGACTGGAGAGAGCGTTGTGGATGCTATCTGTACCTACCCTTCAGGTAGGATCCGTGGTGGACAATCTAGGAGCTGCGCCATCTGGACCTACCCTTCAGGTAGGATCCGAGGAGGACGACCCAGGAGCCGCATCCGTCCCTCCAGCTGTTGTCTTTTTCAGTTGTACTTTGTTCAGTTGAAGTTTTACTTTCTTTTGGGTTTTTATTATGGCCCATTTACCTTTCAACACTTATCTTTGTACTTAGTGTTTTACTTCCACTTGTACTCTGTGGTGTTTTGTTTACTTTTATAATGGCAATGCCTTCCCAGTTATGAGGATTTACGCCTTTGGTGCTAGTCGCTAGCCCTTGGCCTATGGAAGGCGGGCTTGGGGTAGTCACAGCATGGGCCCCGAGGACGGGTCATGACAGATATTATACATCAACTAATTAATTACCATTCAACAACTATGGGAATGATATCGCCGCTCCTGCGTGCATACGACTTACCGTCTCCACAATGCAATGTGATTCATTCTCCATATTAACCATTCGAGAATGATTATAAATTATATATAATAAATAATCAGGAAATATATGAAATAATAATGCTTCTAGATTTATGTATATGTATAATTCATTTACATACTTCCATTCAATTTAATAATGAAACGAAAATTGTGTTCATGCCTTCGTATGACCTACCGTCTCCATGAATGGTGTATTCCATTCCCTTTATTGATATGTTATATATATATTTATATACTAAATATATATGATATATAAATAATCTCATGTTTTTAGTATTTAAGAAAATTGGGATCTATGTAATCATATGAATAATAACAAGTCCAAACCCGCTTGATAAATGAAACGATTATTACCCAAAACGATACATTAACATGGATTTGACAACTGAACGGGTAATATAATGTCATAAGTGAATAATAAATGATATCATAAAAATTATTATGCTTCTGTTAAAAGTTATTAATATATTTAAGCCCACTATATATGACTTTCGGATACAAATGGAAGATATTGAACCAAGGGTAATAGATAATTTTTTAATCTCATTTTTATCTGAGGTTTTTTATACATATGTATTTTCTGGGGATATATTCATCACCCATGACCATGTTTTATAAAAAAAATTCATAAATTTTTTAATATTATTATATATACCTTTAAATTCATTTTAACCCTTTTTTACTTTTACTATATCATATGGATGGAATCTTTGTTTTTGTACCATATGAGGTACTTTTTGAATTTTCCGGTAAAAGTTCGAGAAGAATGCTTTTTAACATAAATGGCACGAACAGATTTTTATATATTCCTAATGAAATTTTTCCATGAAAATTACTCTACCCTATTTCAAGTTTATTTTCAAATAAAAAAATTTCATTTTAAATTATATGACATTTTGAGGAAAGAAATTGTTTTTGAAGAAGAAATGATATTTTCCTCACGAATTAAGTTCAAGTTTTTTATCGAAATTATTTTCCATCTAAAATGACATAGTGTATGTTTATATCCATATTATTACTTTGATTAGATTTTTTGTTATTGGAATTAATTTTTATGAAGTCCATTTATCTTATATGAATTATGTTAAGACTAAATGATGTTTATGAATCTAAATTTATTTCCTGGGTCAAGCTATGATGATTGGATTATGTTTTCATGGAACATGTAAGAATGATTTAATTATGAGAGTGGTGGGATCTATATCTCATTTCTATTCATTGGGTAAAGATTGATATCTCTTGAGATTATCATGGATGGAATAGAAAGTAAATATGGTTCAGTATTACAGGTCATGAATGGAAAGTAATCCATGTTCAGTAATGGTCTTCGTCCACTATGATGGTCTTGGCAGCAATGCCTTGGCTACTATAGAAATCATATTATGTTCTTAATGGTTTTCCAAAATTAAATTTTTTATTTCCATGCTATTATATCATGGTTTATGTTCTTTTATGATCCATGCCATACGCAATGCCAAGATTTATTTCATTTCTCATGATTTTGATTTTACACATTATGTTCATGTTTTTAAAGTCTAATGTTTATGGTTGGTTTTATCTTATACATGTTTACACTTACTAAGCATTTAACCCCAACTTTTTATGCATTATTTTCTTTATGATATAAATAAATGTTTTAGGTTGGAAAACAAAAGGAGAAGATCTTTATATGAGATGTTGAAGACCATTAACCATGATTAGATGATTAGGATCTGAGTTTCCAAAGTCACTAAACTAATATAATTTTTGTGAATTTTTTTGTGTCATGTATTAAGTATTCCAAAAAAGAAATTAAATATGCATTTACGTCAAGCTTGGGTCTCTATTGTTAGTATCTGAGAAATGGAGGTAAGAATTAATCCGATCATTGGGAACTCTCACGTGTGAGCGTTGGACGAATCATGGCTCTCCACCCAAGTCATTCATGGGGAAATGGCGGGCACTATGGGTGGTAGTGTGTCCCACATAGGGGTTGTAGCCTCCAAAAGTGTGCTCTGTTAGATGTCAATTCTAGTCCACTGAAAATAATTTCAGACATATATAGATTGTATCAGAGTGAAATTTTAGTAAAAATTAGGAAACTAGGATGTGAAATATTTAGTGAGATCCCTATAGATATTTATAAGGTATGTCTAGGGATGTAGAAATGGTTAATTATAACTATAGGTTACCATCTGAAAATTATAGTAACGATCATGAAAAACCTATGATTAAACCTAAAATGTTATTTATTGAATACACTACCATATGATATATTGTTTTCCTAGTATGATTTTTTCCTCTCACACTATTATTTCTGGTTATGAAAAAATGGCTGGAAACAAGAGGATTTATGTTAACGGAGAATATGATGGGAAATGGGAAGATATTATTCTTGAGCAACCAAATGAAATGGGAGTTTGATGGAATAACATCATTATTATGCCTAATTAGCTATGTCATAATATGATCAATAATATAAACATTTCTATGTTTGTTGAAGCACATAATAAGAGAAATATGTAGTTTCAAGGTGATCATAGAGGAATTAAAGTTCAATTTTCCTCAGGTAAATCATGTTGGAAGACATCAAGGAGAATATATCAAAGGAACTAGAAAGTTATTTGGGTGTGGAAAAGAAGGAAAAAGAATCAGTAACTGGAAAGGAAAATGTTTAGTTAACAGAATGTAAAAGGATAATGGTATTACTAAGACATTAAAACGGTTAAATAATTTAAATGTGGAATGTATGAGAATTTTAAAAATCGATTCATTGAGGGAAAATCTCATGAAGAGAATCAGCATGGTCGTATTGGAAGTATTTATATTAATAATGATGGAGAGAATATAAATGAAATATGAGATGAAAGATGTTTTGAGGAATAAAATGATGAAGGTCAGTCAATGGTAAAAGAATGTAGCGGAATGATTACATGTTTATCAAGAGTAATGTTGTATAAGTAATTTAAAGGTACTATGGAATATAGAAACATCCAAGGATTGTTACACTATCATTTTCCCTTATATATTTGAAAGTATATGTTGAATGGTATTGGTAACCATGAAAGGTTATTCAGATATTTTTGGAAAGCACATGACATGTTCATAATGAAAGGATAAAGATATAATGATATTTCTGATAGTATTAATGAGCCCAAGATTGCTATAAATAAAAAGTGATATCGTGTCTTAGTATATAGAATTTTTGGGTTTTTGGTATGTGGAAAGAGATAACTTTTGACGGCATTCATGTTATCACTATGGTTTGGTGGTAATTCATATTTCAAGAGGAAAAATGATTCAGGTATTCAAATGTTTGTAATGTGACCAAAAAGATATATCTTATGGTATATGGGGGATAAAAGATAGTATTGACATGCTTTTTATATGACCTTTCTGGTAATTTATTTCTTTGTAATGTGAGATTGGAAAAATGTATTTTTAATAAGCCTAAAGGTTGGAATGAATTAAGATGGACATCAGGTAGTATTATTTAAGGCATGAAATATTTTTTTTCCCTATAATGTTATAATAGTATAGTTTTATAAAAGGGAAAACCCACAGGACATGCAACAACCCATCGCATTGGAATATATTGGGGAATCGAATCCCCATTTGAAGTGATACATGCCTTTATCGCCAACCACTAGCTGACAGTAAGTCCCTGGTTAGTATAAATTAGTTTTATTTTATTAATAGATATGATAGATGAAGTATAAGTCCATTTTCGGAACCATATACAATTAATCCCACAATAAATGGACTTAAGTATATTTATTAACTTGTGCTAACATTTTTTAGATAGAGACAGATAAAATGACCTATCATTCTATCACATGATCTTCTAACACTTCAAGAATGAAAAATTCAACATCATTTTCTTAAAGAAGAGATGAAGTGGAACTTTTTGAACGCTAAAAAATGGTGAGATTGTTCCAAAATAATGTAATTATTTCTCCTTATGTAAATATTAATAAACTTTAGGAAAAAGGTATTGAAAGAAAAAAGGTTATCCTAGTACCTTATTATCTGATTAATTGAATGGTCCCCTAAATCATCGCTGATTTATGGATTTCTGGTATTTAACATTCTCCAAACCTTATTCTCAATCACTATCCATTAGAATATGATGGTTAAATTTCTCTTTCTTATCCATGTTTTCACTTCCCTCAAATATTCTACTATGTGAAAACCTAGTGATGAGTTAATTTGGATATCCATTTTTTTTCTAACATTGTTTTTTCAAACTATGTTTTTTTATTCCTTTTAATGATCTGAATTTCTATGAAAGAATCTTTCAAGTAGTAAAACATTTATAATGATGAGTGATTTTAAGGGAGAAATAAATTTTTAGGGCGGGGTAGAATATAACACCCTGATAAATTATAAGATAGATTCTTTTTAAATTTTCTATGTATTTTTATACACTACAACAAGATTATCTTGCGCTGTATGAAACAATTTATTAGCCTGCAGTATACAGAACACTATTCTTAGCATCTGTTGTAGAAAATTTCAAGTTCTTTTGACATAATTCATTTCACACAACAATTTGTATAGACTTTGTTAAATTAATAAATGAAATAAGTTTGGATTCTTTTATACGCAACCCCAAATGAATCTTTCACTACACGCAACACTGGCATGGCATGTGTTACAGGAAAGATAACCCTTTCTCAGTAGCTTGCATTGTACACAATATTGACTTTCAATAAACAATGATATATTTTTAAAATATTATAAAAACAAGACATTATTAATAGTATTAACACCATTTTTCATTTTATATAACATTGTAAATCATCTTACACATGATATGAAAACAAAATCAATTTTTTAGAAAGAAGAAGTATTTTTATAGAAAACATAGTTTTACTGCCTTATGATGGTCTACCCATTTTAAATCTAGATTTTAAAACTATTATAAGTATTATTTTACATGATAAACATCTTCATTGGAAGAGGGACACTAAATTTTACTATATATATTTTTCTGATAACTATAATATTTTGATAAATAGTGAAAATATGATTTATTTTAATTGAAATCATCTTTTTAATTGTAACACTTTTTTGGGTAAAATATATTATTTAATGGTTTTAAAGTAAAAACAGAATATATTTTATATTTTATGATAATTTAAGTCAATTTAATTAATTTTTCATTGAATTCATTTGTAAAAACATTTGAATCTTGTGTAATGTTTTAAACAAAACCCATTTTTCCCGACAATTGTATTAATATTAAATTATTTACTGAAAATTCTATATTTTGAATTTGGAAAATTGGTTTCAATATTTGGAATCATAAGGTCCAAATTTTGTAAATATATGCTTATTATTTTTGGGCATCACAAACAGTATTCTCAATAATTATTTTATTTACCATTGTTAATGGGTAAATCTGGTAAATAAGGGTAAAACATAATATTATAATAATATTAAAGTACCCTAACACATGACCTATTCTTGTATAATGAGATTTGTTTGACTATGGGCATCCTTGGGTCGATTTTGGAACCCCATGGATTCACTTATATTTAAAAATGAAAATTCATAAGAATTAATTTAAAGAAGAGATAATTATAACCTAAACTTATATCTTTTGCTAAATAGATTTTAATATGTGGTAATAAAATAGAAATTTATGTTTATAAATAGTAATTGAAAAGATAAAATTATTTCATACATCATTGTATTTTATTTATAATTTTTAGACATTAGATAAATGAATTTATTTATGACACAATTATGATATAGTGATTACCTCATTAATGAATGATTCAAAAAAATGAACTTATAAATAATATAATATGTTTAATTTGAAGTTATTGATGCCATCGATGAATTTATTGGATGAAATTGATATATTATGGATCACATAATTACTCTTTTCGAATTAATAAGGTTGTTATGAAATTTTAAAAAGTCTAGTATGAATAGTATCCAAAATTGATATAATTCATAACTTAAAACATAAAATTTTTTATTAAATGATATTAATTTCCTAAAAATATATGATTCAGCGAAATGGTTAATATAAGACTAAATATGTCATAAATATTTATTTTGGGGTAGTTTTACATGATATGGTAATTACACTAACCCACAATGTGTAAATAACACGATATAACTCTATGATTAAAAAGGATAAAATAAGGGTAAAACCAAATAGGTAAGGATAAAAAAATATCCAAAACCTGTCAAAAAATTATTGGATGATGACTATTCAAACCAAAATCATCTTATCTTAGAATAAAATAAGTTTTGGAATATTTTAAATTGAAATATAATGTATAATAAATTAATATTTTGGGACTTTCCTAAAGTGCATGTCTACTCTCTTATAAAAGAGAACCTCATCCCTCTCCTCTTCAATCCATTTTGAGCCTTCATGATCGGCCCAAACCTTCCCATTTATCTTCCAAACTTCCATAATAACATTATATAGTTTCTTGTCTTCTCAAAATTCCAACTATAGTTCCCTAAGAGAAGATTTAAAGGAGGCTCATCGAGGAAGATGTAATCTCTTCTACCACTTATATCAAATTTAATTCTTCCTATAATTACTATTATTTAGTTGTTTCATTATAAATTAATAACATCAGAATAACTCATATAATATTATGTAACTATAAATATAATACTACCATATTTACCATTCTATCCATCCTACAAAGAATGAAATCACCGCACGTGTGTATGTACGGATTACCATCTCAATGTCGTGGTGTAATCTGTTTTTCACCCCCAATTTACATGGATAGGTTTAATGGTGGAAATAATAACTATATATTATTATTATAACAAGATACTAATTATTATATATTAAACATGAATAAATTCAATAATGTTCAACAACTATGGGAATGATATCATCGCTCTTGCGTATGTATGACTTACCGTCTCGACAACGCGATGTGATTCATCATCTGTGTTAACCATTCAAGAATGATTATAATGTATATATAATAAATAATCAAGAAATATATGATATAATAATTCTAATAGATGTATCATTATATATGTGTCATTTACTTACATCTATTCAATTTACTAAGTAAACGAAGACATCGTTTATGCGTACTGAGGACCGACCATCTCTATGAACGGTGTATTCCATTCCATTTATTGATTTATTATATATATTTATATACTAAACATATATGATATATAAATCATTTTTAATATTTTTGATGTATGTAAATCATGATCTATGTAATCATATGAATAAGAACAAGTCCTAACACGTATAATAAATTAAAATATTATCAACCAAAACGTTGCTTCAACATGGAATTGAAAAACGTATGGGTAATATAATGTCATAAGATAATAATATATGATATAATAAATATTATTATGGTTTTGTTTAATGTTAATAATATGTTTAAACCAACTATATAGTAGTTTTACACACAAACAGATGAAACCATACCAAAGGTAATGAATAATTTTCCAATCTCATTTTTATCTAAGATTGTTTATACATAAGTGTTTTCTGTGATATATTCATCATCCATGACCTTGATTTATAAAAAAATTCATAAATTTTTTTCTATTATTTTATGTATGATTAATGTCATTTTTACTCCTTTTTGACTTTTACTACATGGTTTGGAAGGAATCATTGTTTTTTACCATTAGAAGTACTTTTTTTTCTTTTTTATTTAAAGTAGGAGGAGCATTTTTTTATCTTATATGGAATAAACAGATTTTTATATCTTCTAAATGCATTATTTCTATGAATAATCCTATACCCTATTTCTAGTTTATTTTAAAATAAATTCACTTCTTTTAAAAATGTATGACATTTTGATAAAAGAAATCATTTTTGAAGAAGAAAGGATATTTTCCTAAAGAATTTTTTTGAAGTGTTTTATCGAAATTAAATTCCATGTAAGATGACATATGGTTATGTTTCTATCCCTATTGTTACTTTTATTTGATTGTTATTATTATGGAAATAATTTTTATGAAGAGCATTTATTTTATATGGATTATTTTATGATGAAATGATGTTTAGGAATCCCATTTTATTTCATGTGTTATGATATGATGAATGATTTAATTATGATATGGGTTGGACCTATATCTTCTTCCAATTCATTGGGTAAATCAGATTAAGTAATACAATGTCAGAACGACATGTAAACCTAGTTCAGTGATGGACTTCATCCACTATTATGGTCTTGGAATTAGTGCAGTGGCTACTATAGAAATTATGTTATGCGCTTAATGGTTTTCCACAATTCCATGTTTTATTTCTATGCTATTATATTATGTTTAATGTTCTGTTATAATCCATTCCTTACTTACTGCTATGATTTATGTCATTTCTCAAGATTTGGATTTTTAAACATTGTGTTCATGTTTTTGCATTCCAATATTTATGGTTTGTTTTATCATATCCATGTTTACCCTTACTAATCAATTGATCTCACCCATTTTATGTTTTATTTTCCCTAGAATATAACAAATGGTTTTTTTGTAGGAAAAAAAGATAATATCATTATGGGAGATATTGAGGATCTGTCACCATGATTAGAAGATTGTGTTTCAAGATTCCAAATGCACAAAACTAATACAGTATTTGGTAATTTGTTTGTTTCATTAATTAAGTATTCCACAAATGAAATGTATTTTCTATTTACATTATGCTTAGGTCTTTATTGTATCAATAATGTCATGACCAAGAGGGGCCATTCCACATATTAATTCTAGCAATCCATTTGGGAAACAAGGGATCGATGGTTTAGAATAGGATAAATGAGATGATATTCATGAAATCAAAAAATAATAGTTCCATTATAGGACACCTCAAATTAAAATACTTTACATTGGTCTGGATTAGAGGATGAGGTCTCCAATCATCTTTTAGTGGAAAGAGTTGGTGAATGTCTTGAAATAGGCCTTAAAATCCATATGAAGAATGAAGGAATGAAATACAAAATGGATTCCTAGAGATGCATTGTTTTAAAGGGGAAGAAGTCTAAAATACATAATAATTATTATCATTTATCAAAAATGAAAGAAACTAGGTCTACCAAAAATAATAAGGTAGTGGTCAATTATCCCAAAAGCAATGACCAAAAATGCCAATATTGGTCAATTACTTAAAATATCAATCAAATGTTGGAGTTTGGTGAATTCAGGGAACCAAGACAAGAAAATGTGAAGATATAAGAACTATTACCATATAAGGATGGTGTTAAGGATAAAATTATAGTATTAGATGACGAGTGCTTTGGTAAAAGAGAATCATGGGATCTTATCATCCATTCTAATGAATACAGGATTGGGGAGTGAGTTAAGTTTCAAACTACAGAAGAGGATTATAAAATATTTGTTGACATAATGGTTTGTTTGTGACTCAATAGGAATAAATGTGATTTAATTAATATGAAAATTTTTACATTGGAACATGTATTTGATGATATGAAGATTGATTTTGAATAATTTATACATTCTAGGGACAAGATGGAATTCCATTTTGAAGACATTATCACAGACAATCAATACATGAAGGAACACTCCTTTCATTAGAGAGTTTATATATGTAATAATTTTAACAGACATAAACATCATTTTAATACTTCATTAAATTATTTTGGTATCTATTTATGTTTTCGACGAACTGGTTGGTTTCCTACTTTTTCCTTAAACTAATTTAATTAATAAATACTTAATTTTAGTCAATAGGAATGTGGAACTGCATTGCCTTACCCTGTATGAATTTGTCTCATCTTTTCATGGAATAATTCATCAGCACACATCTAGAATCATAAATTACAAATAATATATCATTCAACAACACATATTTGATAGGGGCAGAATACAACTATTTGGTATAACAACCAATTGATTAGAGAAAAATAGATATATGTTTATAACTAATAATTGCACATAATATATTGGATGAAGAGGCACTGATACAATAAAGGAAATACTTTTTTCATAGTTTAACCTCAATTAGAGGCTTATTTACACATTTGGTATGTCATATAATGATTTTTTATCTTATGTGGCTACCTACATGGTGATATATAACAATTAATAAGTTTAATAACGGTAAAAAAATCATGTGTTTGGAGGACAATGAATATGGTCATAGAAAACAATTCCCAATTCCTAGATGATTCATATACTCATATCCTTCACCCTAACTGATTTATCTATGAAACATCTCAAACATTAGTATATAAGAGTCATAGTGAATTGATATTAAAACCATCCCACCATAATTTGGATCTCTATTTTAGAAGATGACCATGTGATTCCTTAACAAAATTTTCTAAATTTACTAAATCTCACATAACTATTAAATGTAGTAGTGGACTCTAAAAAAAACCACTTCGATACCATTATTATTTGGCATGAAACACTAAGGCCCCACCTTGACTGATATTTTGTGTTAGAGTAATACAATATAATCACATCTAATAAGCATATGGATGGTGAAAAAATGTGTAGGTATATCTCAATATATGGGAGGCCTTGTCATGTAAAAACCTATAATAGGTACAGATCTCCAATGAAAAAATTTTGGAAAATTCACCAGGATGAATATATAACCAATAAAATAGTTCCCAACACATGAATTATACATTATTTTAAAATAAATCACCATTACAGGAATAAAATTAATAGTACATCAAAAAACCACTGAATTTGACACATATATGACTATAGAAATATCATCCATAAAATGTACACTACTTTAAAGAAATCCACTCACAATGTTAACCACCCCCATTATGGATGACCAAGAACCATCATGTATCATTAGGAAGCTTTGGCATAAGATATAATAAATCCACACAAAAAAATATCTAATATAATGTTATTTAAATTTTAATATCCATTTCAAAGACACATCACATGAGGGAACGTGGACTACACAGGTGTGAGTATGGACATACCATGTTAGATGATCAAGAACAATAGAGGAAAAAAACCAATTAATTAATTAATTTTTTTTAAATGAGTTAGAATAATAGGAAAGAATTAAAATAATAAAATATAGATGTAATCAATAATTATAAAGATCGCTAAGATTTTTAATAAATAATCATTATAATTTAAACCCTTGTTAGTCAGAATAATACATGAATCTAAGGATTCATAGAGTATTAAAAAGAAGTTACAAGATATGATTTTGAGATCCTATCTCTATGTTGTATCTTGAAGTAAACACATGAGTGGCTATAGTGTCACCAGACCTAAGGAATTGTATCATCTCCAACTTCCGTCTTATACACTAATACTTGAAAATTGAAATTGGGATCCATCTCATCAAATGGATAAAATAATTTCACTATTATGATAATTATGGAAAAATAATATAGATAGGAGATATATTTATTTAAATTGTATATCAAAGTAAAAAAATTCAAATCATTATATCAACCTTGAAAAACATTACAAGATGGGACTTAAGGATAATTTCATGGCATATATCTATGTATTACACACCGGTATTTGAATCATTCATCTAGATTTCTTGACTATGATGTCATATTCTGAATGTTAATCTGACTCACCAATAAGAAGTTAAACATATAATAATAATGTATAATAATAGTTATAATTATATTTTCTATTGGGGGTAAGATGAAAAAACACACACATAAACCTATATTAATCGAATAGGAAGGATATGTAACATCATTCCAAGAGATAAACCATCGACCAAGAAATTTAAATTATTTTTAATGGACTAATGGTGAACTGGTTTGTTGTCATAGTGGGCCACATTAGATGGCCTAAAGGCATATACTTGTATGTCATAAAAGAAACATGATTTTTTAGACCAATCTCCCTACCTACATTGAAAAGAAAACAAGTTTTTACCCTTTACAATTTCATGCCTACTTTACTTTATACCTATATTATTCCAACATAACCACACCATGTGTAGACACCTTCTTCAAAAATATGTCTACGTGATTTCAAGGATATCACCCCTAGAATTGTACATGTGGTCTCCACGGTGAAACCGCTCAACCATGGAATTGAACAAATAATAACAACAACAAATAATAATAATATTATTATTATTATTATTAGTATTGAATAACCCATTGTATTTGTGTCTTGTATTAAGAAATCTTGATGTTCCCAGAATACATTGTGATAATGAGTTATTATATTCATTGAAATCCATATATTAAAAACACATAATATTGATAGTGATCGATATAGTTTGTATAGATTTATATATAATGGATGAGGGCTTCATGATGCATTCATGAGTTTCTGATATAGGATTAAAGATCGAAGAAGCTCATCATTTATAGATTGAGTGGATATTTATTTCATATAGATAATTTTATAATGGCTGATTCATGTATCCAAATATTCTATATAGCTAATTTGTTGAAATAAATATAACATTGTAGAATCATGTAGTATTTCTCATTATATATAGAAATCAAAGAACAAATTCATCCATGTAACCAAATTCAACAAGTTTTGAAATGATTAATTTATCCATAAATTGAATTCATATATATATGAATAAGTCACATAGTTAATTTTTATTAAGAATGAATTATCGAATTTTTAGCATAGTAGAATTCAAAAACACATAGGAAAATTTTCAAAATAGATGGATCTTTTAAGGTTCATGATATAAAATTGTTACATTACTATTTTTTATTCATGTATTTCAATAGTAGTTTTCACTAAATAAAGGTTGTATATACTGGTATTCATAATTTTAATATTCTATGGATTTTTAATAATGAAATTGTGTCTAATTTTTAAAATTACTCTATAATTATAGGTCAATTTTCAAAGCACTGATGTATATATAGTTGTTGAAAAAGGATTGGAGATCATTGGGTTTTATGGTTACATGTTTTTATTTCCATTTTTAAATGAATTTGAGGTCCTCTAAAATCATAATAGATATATGATTATGAACCATGAAACACATGAGTCCTATGAAATATTTTATTCATCATCGATCAAAATATAATGAAACTCATTTACCAATGACATTGAATTATAGTATGATAATTTTTTCCCTTTTAGAAGAAACTATAGAGAATACATTCTTTTATATCCTTGGGGATTTTGGATATTGATCTTCACTCTTTATTGCTGATTAACCCTACTTCTATACTGATATTATTCTTTATATATGCATATTTTGTTCTAAAGTGTAATTATATGATGATGGGTGTCACTCATGACAAATGGGTTGGTATGTTTCAAGATTATTTTCAATATGTTTTAAAATGAATTTATAGAAAAAAGCTCCCATGTTTAGGGGAGAGAACATCCATGATAAAGACTATGAATTCACATCGGAGCTGAACGTTATAAAATCAAAGTGTTACATGATGTATAATTTTTTAAATGATCATGTGATGATGAGTTATTTTTATTTTTAGTGGATCAAACTCTAACATTTCACAGTGGAAAATATCTATTTTAAATAATTTGTAAAAACCACCCTCCATTTATTCATCAGATTTTCTCATTGGAGAAAACTGATCCTAAAAGGCACTACAATTTGAATATGATGGGGTTACATTTATAGGATGAAGAAAATTTTCCTTTTATCCATGTATAATATCAACTTAGTTAACAATATGGGTGTACCTATATCATATGATAAAAATTAACATTGTTAGATGAATCAACTTTTTCCTTGTCCTTTTTCTCTAGGTCTGGAATTTCATGATAATGTGACTATGGGTCTTCCACCATTTATACAAGATTGTAAGATGAATTTAATGACAATATAGATATGGATGTGGATGTAAATTTCAATAATACTATTCTCACGTCACTAAAAGAGAATGTGAACCAGAAATTTAAGAGCCTGTAAACTACAAATGAATTTTGAGAAAAATTGGATAGAATTTTTGATGTTAATGTTAAATTCAAAGAGGAATAGATATATATTTAGAATAGAAAAGTTTAAGGTATAAAAATGGAAGAGGTTGAATATTTTTTTGATTTTATTACTCAAATAAATGTAATTAGGTGAAATATTAAAGGATTTAGTTGGAAAATTTAGAAATCAACTTCTGCAAGAAATTTATGAGAAATTTTATTGACAGATTTGATCTGAAAACATCCAAAATTAAAGATAAGAAATATTTTAATTTTAATTAGAAATATAATATTTTTATTACATATTAAATTTTA
This sequence comes from Viscum album, assembly GCA_963277665.1. Taxonomy (NCBI): domain Eukaryota; kingdom Viridiplantae; phylum Streptophyta; class Magnoliopsida; order Santalales; family Viscaceae; genus Viscum; species Viscum album. The sequence goes on from OY728164.1 coordinate 178,731,128, forward strand.
AAACATCTGGAATTCAAGAATAAATTGAACAAATTTATGGATTTCAAAGCAATGAGAAATATAAAAATTGGTAATAATGAAGATGTTGTTGACATAATTATTCTAAGAATGAAAACGAATATAAAATTGATCTGGAATTCATTTGAATAATATTTATAAATGAAAGAATAAAAATTAGACACATTCTCTAGTATATTTAACAAATTAATGGTCTTGGACAGTATGTAATTGATTTCTTATTAAAGAAAGCTCTGAATTATGAATCTGAAGTAGGTAAAAAGACTCATGTAACGTAGTAAACAAATAATTTAAATAACTATCAATGATGGTGTTTGAATAAAGATATTTTAATAAACCTAAAAATTAAAAATGGTGATAATACAATAAAATGATGATATTATCTAATATAGTGATTATTGTGATATGGAAGATGAAATTTTTTCAAATTTTATGGATCTCGTTATGAAGACAGTTGATTAATTTAGATGTGATGAGGATTATTCAATACCAACTAAAATTGAATTGATGAAAAAAATATGAAATTCATTCTTTTCCGTAGAAAAAAATATTCTCAATAAATGGATAAAGATTATTATAAGAGAGACCATGAAAATAGATGATAAAGAAAGTGGAAAATGATAAACGAGAGACAAAAATTTTATAAGAAAAAATTAAATATAACATTTAATCATCATGAATATGATATGTTGATCAATGATATTGAAGAAAAACACTCATTAAAGGATGATTAGTTTTTTATTATATAATAATCAGATCTTGATAATGATAAATATTTGGAAAATATCCAGAAAGAAAAAAATATCATTGGATTTCAAGGGTGAATACCATAGAGATTCATATAAAATTATAGTAATTTCCCCTTCTGAAAAAAATATTTCCAAAACCATTGACACTAACTATAGAGGAGTATATAATAATGTTGGAAAAAAATGGATAAAAAAGGAAAAAAAATTACATCTGAATGTACTTGGTGAAATAAGAAGATTGAATGAATCAAATTTTATGACTTAATGAAAAATTTAGACTAACTAGTCCATCAGATATAAAATTATAGATAGAAAATATATAGATACACATCTGAATTTATAATAACATATAGACATAAATTTAATTTATGGTGTTGTGGAATTACCTATCATAAATCATATACTTTTCTGTATTACATTTATTTGTTAGGATGGTGGAAATAACAAAAAATAGTAATGCTAGGGATAATAAAAAAGATTATGGAAGAATAGAGGATAAAAAAGAAAGAAGTTTCAAGATGAAAACACAATATTGATTTTATTATAATGAATATCTATATGAAAGTTGTAATAAAAATTTATATAATGAAAATAAATTCGTGAAAGGTTTTCCCAACCAATTCCATCATTGTGATAAAGGGAAATCAATACAGGTTCACAACAAAAAAATTGATGACTGAACGAATTTTCATTTAGTGAAAGGAATAATAAATTTTAATTAGTTGTTTATTGTGTGTTCACATACCACATGAATGGTTATTTTAATGTTCTGAATAATTTTGATAACATTGATGAAATTTTGTGAATGTTTTTAATGAACCATCCTTTTTTATGTTATAGGTTTCTTTTAAAATAGTGATTGAGAATAACAATTTGAAATCAGATGATTTTATTTATGTTTAAAGTATAAAACACAACATGTTGAGTGTTAGAAACGTTTTTCATAATTTTCATGAGGTAACATTAAAAATAAACTCATGAATCCTTAAAATCCCAAATAATAGAAGAAATGTTTTCAATGTAATCAAATTAATAACAAAGTAGTCTTGATTGATGATCCTTCTAATACAAGTTACCTAATAATGAAATATTATAATATGTTATGGAATAAAACAATTGGGTATCTTTGCCAGAGAATAATATGTACGATTGCGAAACATGATGAGTTAAAATATTTACCCTTGATAAAGAGAGATAAAGATGGAATCCATGGAACATGTCAAAAGGTAAAGACAATGCATAAGTCTCACAAGAAGGTGGATATTACTTCTACAAGTCCATCTGAATTAGTGAACATCAATATTTATAGAACCATGAGACAGAATTATACTCGATTTGATCATCATTTCATAACTTTGATATATTATTTTACTTTAATGATTAATGTTATTTTGATCATGTATGATTTTAGGGATTATAGAATTTTCAAAATTTACATAAGATTTGTATAAGAAGAGCTTGGGTTTTTGATAAAAAAACATATATATGATAATGTTAAAGGATACACATGTGATGAATTTGAAACAAAAACAACAAAACATGGAATCTATAATGCATATAGCACACCCTATACACAACAAAAAAATAGTGTTAAAGAGAAGAAGAATTTGAGCAATGTGATGATGGGAAGAAAAATGTTGGTTAAGATATATATTTGAAAATATTTCTAAGGAGAAGGAATTTGAAATGAATTTTACATTAAGGATATATATACATATATATTCATTGAGACAAAAAAACATAAGCTAACAATATGGATATTTTCTACCAATATAATCCAATAGTGAACTATTATAATGTAATTTGTAGTATGTTTTATATTACAATTAAAGGAAGTAGGATTGGAGGGTTTGATGAAAAGACCATTGATAGAGTTTTTTGGGATAATTAACTCATAAAAATAGAATATATTCCATAATAAAATATTTAATTAAATTCTTTAATGATCATATGTGCATGATGATTTATATATGTTCTGAAAAATATACCAAATTCAAGAAGATTTTGATTATCCAATAGAAAAAAGTGAGCATATTTCAAATGAAATGGAATAAAAGGTGCTTAAATCATAACATAACTGGTTGATTCCAATTAAAAACGTGTCATTGATGCTAACGAATATTTTTTAAGTGATAGAAATCAGTTTCAAGTATTAATGAAACATGTATTGACAAATAATATCATTGGGAATCAAAATTAACTAGTTTAAACAATGAGAAAACTAAAATATGAAAACAAAATAGTTCCTCTATATTTTGATGCACCAAGAATGGTGGACGATGATATTGATCATGATGAATGGATAAAATATATGGATGAATAAATTATTTAAATTGAGAATAACCACACATGAGAACTTTTACCAAGACTGTTGGCTAAAAATTTGATTACTATAAAATTGGGTTTGAAAAAAAATGATTTGGAAATGTGTAATCACAGAGAACAAGGATCGAATTATTCGAAAATGATCTTTTAAAAAATAAGGAATTCACATTGATGAGACTTTCTTATTAGTTTCTAGATAACATAAAATAAAAAAGCTCATGGTATTGAAAGCATGTAAGTATTACAATGTTTATCAAATGGATGTACAGTTCATATTTCAAAATGGTGTCCTAAATAAGCTTTTTCAAACAAATAGATTAATTCATTCATGAAAATAATTGAATAATAGTATACAAATTGATAACAGCATTGTATGAGTGGATACATGATACAAAGTCCCAATACTATAATACTTAAATATTATTCAAGGAAATAGAATTTTTCCTAGGCATTTTATAAAGAAAGACACAAATATGGATTCCTCAGACACAATTATGGAGATTTTATAAGTATATGGAATAATTTATTTCATTAATAAAAATATCTTATTTGGTTCATTCCAAAGAAAACTATGCACATTAATTTTTTGATATCAATTATAGTTTAATTAAATTACATTCTATGATTATAGATTTATTACACTTTTGAGTTTGTCCTTACTTTGAAACAGAATAATGCCAAATAATGTTTTTATATATTTAAAAATGGAATATAATAATGGTGTTTCAAAGACTATAACTATATGGAGTCAGAGTTAAACCTTACATAATCTTGAGATATTTCACGAAATACACGTTGAGGAACTTTTCAAGTTTAGAGTTTTAGATAATTAAATCATAAATCATGGATTACATTCCACATTTAAACAAAGTGGTTACATAAAAGATAGTAATAATTTTTCCCATCAACATAAAAATATTTAAAATAAAACATGGATTACTTATTTACACTTCCTTGACCCTATCATCACATCCTGTACCTTTCCCTTTACCTGTTAAAAACATTTCAATAAACATGGGATGAGCATAAAAAGCTTAGTAAGGGATATAAAAATATGGATAGGAAACATGAGTACATGTATACATAAGAATCAATGAAATCATAATTTACTCATTAAATATAAGAACATTAACATACCTCATCAAATTATGAATAAATCATAGAAAACATAAGACATAAAGGTAACTTAAGGAATTCATAACATTCTTATGTAGGGAGTAACCCTCTTGGTTACGTTTGGAATACCCATCATAGTATATTCCCAAAATCTCTTCAGAGAAAACTTAAAGTTTTACTCCTTTGCATTTCCGAATGCATTGGAGAGCTATATTGGGCTCACCCTCCCTTAGTTTATCATGGAGCCACCCGTCTTCATAAACAATGCCCAAGAACCACAACATAACCGTATCACATAAAACATGCATAAAGGAAACATAACATTTCAACATTTCAATCATAAGATATCAATACAACACATTGATATAATAATAAAATTATGAAAACCATTTTGAATACCAAAATAAAATAAAATTAAAACTTGGTATTTATTTTTCATTTAAAAAAAGTTATTGCTTGTAGAGGAAGCCGAAAATCAAATAATGGTCACAGCGGCGGAGAAATCATTGTCGCTACATACATACGAAAAAAAAACATTCCTTTTGTTGTTTTGTAAAACGCTTCATATAAAATATATTCCTTTTGGATAAACATAAATGTAAAGGGGGTTTATACACCGCATAAAAGAATGTTGTGTATAAAACAAAATATGCCTCAATGAAAGGATATTGAGATGAAGTCCCATACCTCGGGTCCGACATGACTCGATCGCTCTTTAATCTCCTGAATAATAAACATGAGTTAGTTTATACTTTCTTAAGAACCTTTTTTCAAGTTCATTATTCATTTTATATCACTTATTACCATGTTATGAACACTATGTAATTATTTATGTTAATAATGGTCGTTTTGTCGATCATTGGTACCTGAGTGAAAAATAAACTATTTATAATTACAAGTTGTTCATGGGGTAAAATATATATTATATCCAGAATTATATTCATGATGTAGATATCATATATATCATATATATCCAGTATATACATTCATTTATAATATTACATAACATTTAGAGATAAGAAATGAAATGCACCGTTCATGGAGACGGTAACCCGTACGTACGCATTAACGCTACTTTCATTTCTATTTCTTACCTAATGGAGTGAAATCATAATGATATAAAAGTATATTATAATTCCAGTATAATATAATATATAATATCATTAAATATAGCATTTATACATACCACATTAGGTATTAACGAATCAAATCACTTTGAGGGGGCGGTAGTCCGCACTTCCTAAAATGAAATTATCGTGTTTACCCATAATGGAAACCATAAAGGTATTCCACAAATGAAAAATAAAGAAGAATAAGAAAAACATAAACATATTATATATCATATATAAATATAGTGTCATCTTAATGGCCACCTTTGAAGTTGTTAGAAGAATATAGAACAACCATCGTTTTGTGAGGCAGAAATTCGCCATCCACTGAAAAATTATTCTATTTTACCATTAGATGAAGGTGTGTGTAGGTGTAGCTACAATAATTCTCATAAAAACATCCTAGTATATTGATGATACTTGTGTTGTTACAAAATAAATGAATTAAAAGAGTTTAGGGTGTTGGAGAATCAAAATAAAACATAAGAACACAAGAGAAGACACTACCATTAAAATGGGTAACTCTTTTTTATTTGAGCTCAAAGGCTTACATGGGAAATATTAAGGCCAAATTGAGGCTTCTAAAAGTAATAGAGGGATGTGGAGAGGAAAAATGGTCAGGGGTTGGCCGAGCCAAAGGCTTGAGAGATGTGAGTATTGTGGTAGAGTTGGGGGCCTTTTATAAGAGGAGAGGAGGGGCACTCTTGGAAAGTTATAAAAGGTTACTTTATTATAAAATGAATTTCAGATTTTAAAGGTCCCAATATTATATATTTAAAGGATAAGGTGATAAGAGTTCTAAATCCACCAATCCAATAGGTTTTTGACATGTGAAGGTCTTATATTTCACATTGTCATTTCATTTTATTTAAATCGTTAAATAATGAGGTAAACGCTGCATCATCATGGTGTCATAAATAATTTAATTTATTTAATGTCTCAAAATTATAAAAAAAATATCATGATGTAAGAAATATTTATATCTTTCTAATGAATATTTATATTAAAAAATATGACTTGTATAACCCCATTTAATTTTTTTTATTAAAACAACTCATGTTTGTGACATTTTTATTTTAACATTAAATAAAAATTTATTAATGTCATTTTCCCACCAAAGTGGCTTTATGGGGTCCCCAAGTTGACCCATGGATTTTTTGGTCGGCCATGACACATCCAATAACGCTAGGACATGTTTCTAGGTCATTTTATATTATTAAAAAAATTATTTTTACCTTGAATTACACTAATTACCTCTAATCGCGATTAAAAATTTAAAAGTTACTATTCACCAAAAATTATTTTAATACAATTGTACCAAATTTTACATCCTAATGACAACCATTTATGTCGAAATTTTGAAAATCAAATCATAGATGTGGTAAATTTTCATTTAAACGAAAAACCAGTTTTCTTAACTGCCACTTAGTGTTTTCACTATTCATCAAAAATTAAAGTTTTTCAGAAATATACCAAAAATTCACCATAAGATATATTTGATATATTCCAAATTCAGAAATGACGTCTATTTTACAAAATTCATAACATATAAGTTGCATTAATTAATTTAATAATTAATTCCCGCTTTCAAAACAAAGTGTATTTTTTTGAAATCAATTGTATCAAAAGATTGACACTGGTTTAAGTCGAATTTCAAAGTGAAATTAATTCCAATGACCACAATTGGATTAAATGTTACAAATATAATCTAATTTTAGTTTAAAACCAATTCAAAATTTAATCTAATTATATAAATAAATTATATAAAAAAGTGGTTTTGAATTAAAAAACAACATTATTCACTATTCATTAAAAAATGAACTTTATCGAAAACAGAACAAAAAGTTACACAAAGTAAATTTTGATGTCCTGATTCTAAAGAAGAGTTTTATTTGGTCCAATAGAATGTATATGTGTGACCAAAACTATATTTAATGAGTGTTTTCCATAAAAAGGTGATAGTTCGACCTTTTAGTGAATATTAGAGTATCTATGCCAAAAATTGAATTCTTTTCTTATTTTAAGCCTTTATCTTTTATTGGATAAATGTAAAAACATTTAAAAAACATATATAATCAAATTTTAGTTATTTATATTCATTATCTCCAATACAATGGCTACGTGTTAACTACCATTTAAAAAAATATTATTATATTACTAGTGTGCAACATAAGATTTCAAAGAAACTCGTTTTTGCCTATCGGGCACGCTATCGAAAATAGAAATGACTTTAAAGTAAAATTAATATTTAATTCAAAAATAATAATAAATATGAAAATGTATTATTCTTTATTTACCTAGGATGTTACATCCTTCCCTCATTTTGGTAATTGTTTCCTCGCAATTTTATTCACTTATCAAAATAAGTGGTGGTATTTATCCCTCATAGCATTTTCAGATTCCCATGTTTCCTCTTCAACCATATGGTTTTTCCAAAAATATTTTACCTGGTGAATTTCCTTATTCCGCAAAACTTTCTCTCTACGGTCAAGAATCTGGACTGGTTGTTCTTCATAAGAGAGATTCTCTTCTAACTGAACTACCTCTAGGATCAAAACATGAGATGGATCTGGCATATACTTTCTCAACATCGAAACGTGAAAAACATTGTGTACCTGATATAAAATCGGAGGTAATGCCACTCTGTATTCAATTGATCCAACTTTCTCCAGAATTTCATATGGTTCAATGAACCTTGGACTCAGATTTCCTTTCATACAAAATCGCATTACACTTTTCCATGGTGAAACTGTGAGAGAAACACGTTCACCTACCTCGAAAGATAGATCCTTTCTCTCGTTTTCTTCATAACCTTTTTGTCTGCTCTGAGATGTTCTCATGTGTTTCTGAATCAACTGAACATTTTCTGCCATCTCTTCTACCAATTCTGGTCCCATCAGATTCCTTTCACCCACTTCATCCCAAAAAGTTAGAGTTCGACACCGTTTTGCATATATTGCTTCAAACAGAGCCATCTATATACTGGAATGAAAACTGTTATTATATGAAAATTCAACCAAAGAAAGATGTTGGTCCCATCTTCCCTGATAATCCATAGAGCAAGAACGTAGAATATCCTATATGTTCTGAATTGTTCGTTCTGACTGCCCATCTGATTACGGATGAAATGATGAACTAAAATTCAATTCAGTACCCAACCACTTCTGAAGGACTTTCCAAAAGATAGAAGTGAACCTGGGATCACGGTCAGATACAATGGAGAGAGGAACTCCATGTTACCTGACTATCTCTTTAAGATACAAACGGGAAAGATGATCTTGGAAAAAAAGTATTTCATATATCAAGGAAATGAGCTGATTTAGTCAAGCGATCAACAATAACCCAGATTGCATTGTTACCTTGAGGTGTCTTCGGCAATCCCACAATGAAGTCTATGGATATATTCTCCCATTTCCACTCAGGTACTGGTAAAGGATTAAGCATCCCTTTCGGTAAGTGCCGCTCTGCAATAACCTGTTGACATTTAAAACACTTCACAGTAAAATCAACAAAATACCTTTTCATTCCGTCCCACCAGTAATACTCCCAAAGATCTCTATACATCTTAGTACATCCTGGATGAACTGGAAATGGAGAACTATGAGATTCACATAACAAATCTCTCAAAAAACTGTGAATCACAAGGCACACACAATCTCTTCCCAAATCTCAAAACACAATCATAATCAATGTTGAATTCAGGAATCTTACCCTTCTGAACCAGCTCTACCTTTTTCTGCAAACCACTGTCTTTCTTCTGTGCTTGCATAATTCTGTCTGATAAGGATGATCTCACTGACACCTGAAACAAAACAGAATAACTTCCCGCACCAACAACTTATATGCCAAAGTTCATCAAATCAAAAACTAAAGGATATCATTCCAAACGTAGCATGTTTAATGAAGCATTACTTTTTCAACTCAAAGCATCAGCAACTTTATTTGCTTATTCCATATGGTAATGAATTGTACAATCATAATCCTTGATTAATTCTACCCATATCCTCTGTCTCATGTTCAATTCTTTCTGAGTGAATATATACTTTAAACTTTTGTGATGGGTATATATTTCACACTTTAATCCATACAAATGATGCCTCCAAATTTTTAAAGAAAAAAACATCATCGAATTCCAAATCATGTGTAGGGTAATTTACCTCATGAGTTTTCAACTGTTGGGAAGAATAAGCAATTACATGATCATTCTGCATTAGGACGCAACCAAGTCCTTTCAATGAATCATCACTATAGATAACAAAACCCCATTCCTAGAAGGTAGTTCCAAAACTGGAGCATTAACCAATCTCCTTTTCAGTCCTGGAAAACAATAATCACATTCTTTTGTCCAGATAAACATAACACCCTTTCGAGTTAGCTTAATCATTAGACTAGATAACCATGAAAAATTTCTATCAAACCTTCAGTAATAGCCTGCCAAACCAAGAATGCTATGAATCTCAGTTACATTTGTGGGTCTTGGCCATTCTTCAACAACCTTTGTTTTTGCAGGATCAACAGTTATCCCATCTTTAGAAACAATATGACCAAGGAAAGAAATTTGTTTCAACCAAAACTCACACTTGTTGAATTTCCCATACAATTTATTTTCTTTTAAAGTTTTAAAAATAACCCTTAAATGACATTTATGCTCCTCTTTACTTTTAGAAAACATCAAAATATCACCAATAAACACAACCACCATTTATCACCCGAGTCAACTACGCCATCACTACAGCAGACTGCTCAATTCTGATTCTGACCATCTCTGGTTGCTGATACAGAAAGTCATTCTACTATGTATTCCTTTCCAGAAATGTTGCTCTATTTCTTTTATGAAAAAGCATTCTTAACACAAATATATCTTAGATGAAGAAACATGGTAATCATTAAATGCTACATCATTTCAATTTTACCATTAGAAAATATTTTTGGACAATCATTTTATAGAATTCTATCTCCTAATGTTATCTAAACCGACCTCTGATACCAACTATATGGTACCGACTTTAAACCTTACTTAATCTTGAGATATTTCCAGAAATACACGTTGAGGATCTTCTCAGGTTTAGTGTTTTAGATAATTAGATCATAAATCATGCATTACATTCCACATTTAAACAAAGTGGTTACATAAATGATAGTACTCAATTTTTCCATCAACAGAAATATATTTAAAATAAAACATGGATTATTTATTAACACTTCCATGACCCTATCATCACATCATGTACCTTTCCCTTGACCTGTGAAAAACATTTCAAAAAACTTGGTATCTGCATAAAATTCTCAGTAAGGTATAGAAAAATATGGAAAGGAAACATGAGTACATGTATACATAAGAATCAATGAAATCATAATTTACTCATAAAACATAATCACATTAACATACCATGTCAAATTATGAATAAATCATAGAAATCATAAGACATAAAGGTATCTTAAGGAATTCATAACATTCTAACATAGGGAGTAACCCTCTTGGTTACGTTTGGAATACCCATCACAGTGTATTCCATAAATATCTTCAGAGAAACCTTAATGTTTAGCTCCTTCGCGTTACCCAATGCATTGGAGAGCTATATCGGGCTCAGTCGCCCTTAGTTTATCACAGAACCACCCGTCTTCATAAAAAATTCCCAAGAGCCACAACATAATCGTATCACATAAAACATGAATAAAGGAAACATAAAATTTCCATATTTCAGTCACAAGATATCAATACAATGAATTTATATAATAAAAACATTATGAAAACCATTTTCAATACCAAAATAAAATAAAATCAAAACACGGTATTTATTTTTCATTTAAAAAAGTTATGGCCTGTAGATGAAGCCAAAACTCAAATAATGGTCACGACGACTGAGAATTCGTTGTCACCGCATACGTACGACATAAAAACATTCCTTTTTTCGTTTAGTAAAACACTTCGTATAAAAAATATTCCTCTTGAATAAACGTAAATGTCAAAGGGGTTTATACACCACATAAAGGAAAGTTGTGTATAAAAGAAAATATGCATTAATGAAAGGAGATTGAGACGAAGTCCCATACCTCGGGTCTGACTTGACTCGATCGATCTATAATCTCATGAATAATAAACATGTGTTAATTTATACTTTCTTAAAACCATTTTTTCATGTTCATTATTCATTTTATATCACTTATTACCATGTTATGAACACTATGTAATAATTTATGTTAATAATGGTCGTTTTGTCGATCATTGGTACTTTAGTAAAAGAAACTATTTATAATTACAAGTTGTTCATGGGGTAAAATATTGATTATATCCAAAATTATATTCATGTTTTAGATATCATATATATCATATATATCCATTATATACAAGCATTTATAATATTACATAACATTTAGAGGTAAGAAATGAAATGCACCGTTTATAGGGACGGTAAGCCATACGTACGCATGAACACTACTTTCATTTCTATTTCTTACTCAATGGAGTGAAATAAAAATGATATAAAGATATATTATAATTCCAGTATAATATAATATATAATATCATTAAATATATCCTTTATACGTACCACATATGGTATTAACGAATCAAATCACTTTGAGGGGGCGGTAGTTCGCACTTCCTAAAATGAAATTATCGTGTTTACCCATAATGGAAACCGTAAAGGTATGCCAAAAATGAAAAATACATAAGTTTATGGAAAACATAAACATATTATATATCATATATAAATATAGTTTCATCTTAATGGCCACATTTTATGGTGTTAGAAGAATATTGAACAATCATCGTTTTATGAGGCAGAAATTCGCCATCCACGGGAACAGTATGCTCTTTAACCATTAGACGAATGTGTGTATAGGTGTAGATCTAATACATCTCATAAAAACATCCTATTATATTTAAGATACTGGTTTTGTTACAAAATAAAGGAATAAAAAGTTTTTAGGGGGTTGGAGAAGCAAAATAAAACATAAGAACACAAGAGAAGACACAACCTTTAAAACGGGTAACTCTTTTTGATTTGAGCTCAATGGCTTCCTTGGGAAGACTTATGCCCAATGTGAGGCTTATAGGAGTAATATAGAGATGTGGAGAGACAAAATGGGCAGGGGTTGGCCGAGCCAAAGGCTTGAGATGTGTGGGTAAGGTGGTAGAGGTGAGGGCCTTTTATGAGAGGAGAGGAGCGGCACTCTTGGAAAGTTATAAAAGGTTACTTTATTATAAAATACTTTTCAGATTTTAAAGGTCCCAAAATTATATATTTCTAGGATAAGGTGATAAGAGTTCTAAATCAACCCATCCAATAGGTTTTCGATATGTGTAGGTTTTAGATTTTACATTATCTTTTCATTTTATTTAAATCGTTAAATAATGAGGTAAACACTACATCATCATGGTGTCCTAAATTATTTAATTTATTTAATGACTAAAAATTATAAAAAAATTATCATGATGTAGGAAATATTTTTATCTTACTAATTAATATTTATATTTAAAATATGAGATGTATAACCCCATTTAAAAAATGTTTTAGTAAGAAAACTCATGTTTGTGAAATTTTTATTTTAACATTAAATAAAAAGTTATTAATGTCATTTTCCTACCAAAGTGGCTTCATGGGGTCCCCAAGTTGACCCATGGATTGTTTTGGTCGGCCATGACACGTCCAATAAGGGTAGGACATGTTTCTAGGTAATTTCATATTATTAAAACATTATTTTTACCATAAATTACACTAATTACTTCTAATCGCGATTAAAAACATAAAAGTTACTATTCAACAGAAACTTATTTTAATACCATTGTACCACATTTTACATCCTAATGACAACCATGTATGTCGAAATTTTGAAAATCAAATCACTGAAGTGTTAATGTTTTATTAAAATGAAAAATCAGTTTTTTTAACTGCCACATAGTGGTTTCACTATTCATAAATAATTGATGTTTTTCAGAAAAAATACCAAAAATTCATCCTAAGCTATATTTGATATTCCAAATTCAAAAATGATTTCTATTTTACAAAATTCATAACATATAATTTTCCTTAATTAATTTAATAATTAATTCCCGATGTCAAAACAAAAAGGGTGTTTTTATGAAACAAAATGTATCAAAAGATTGACACTAGTTTAAGTCCCATTTCAAAGTGAAATTAAATCCAATGACCACAATTGGATTAAATGGTAAAAATATATTCTAATTTTACATTAAAACCAAATAAATATTTAATATAATCATATAAATAAATTAGATTAAAAAGAGGTTTTGAATTAAAATACGTCATTTTTAAATATTCATTAAAAAATGAACTTTATCGAAAAAATAACACAAATTTACAGTATGTAAATTTTGATGTCCTGATTCTAAAGAAGAGTTTTGTTGGGTCCAATAGAATGTATAAGAGTGACAAAAACTATATTTAAAGAGGGGTTTCTATCAAAAGGTGATAGTTCGACCTTTTAGTGAATATTAGAGTATCTATGCCAAAAATTGAATTCTTTTCTTATTTTAAGCCTTTATCTTTTATTGGATAAATGTAAATACATTTAAAAAACATATATAATCATATTTTAGTTATTTCTATTCATTCCCACCAATACAATGACTACATGTTAACTACAATTTTTAAAAAATATTATTATATTACAAGTGTGCAACGTAAGATTTCAAAGAAAGTCATTGTTGCGTATCGAGCACGCTATCGAACATAGCAACCCCTTTAAAGTAAAATTAATATTTAATTTGAAAATATTAATAAATATGAAAATGTATTTTTTTTATTTACCTGGGATGTTATAATAACAATAGTTACAGAGTTGTGAAAACATAAAAATGGAATAAAGTTTGAAAAAACAAAATGTAGAAGAATTATTGGATATATATTGTATCTCAAAGCATATAGACCTGATATGGAATATCAATGAATCTATTTGAATTTTTTCAAAGTGAATCAAAGGATCCAAATATAACTAAATAAAAATAATTATTAGGTATGTAAAGGTAATATTGAATTTTTTTTCCAATGTATAAATATAATGTAGATCTATATTATAATGGTCAAAGTAATTCAATTTGGGATTTGGTTGTACAACATATCAATCCAAATCTGGTGGGGTGGTCTTTAGTAGTGATTGTAGTGGTAGTTAGTAAAAATTGACATAGATATTAGTGGCCATGAGTAGAGCTATATTAAAGAAAGTGGAATCCACATATGTTTTTATATAGTTCTTATGGATTCTTGTTTAGAAATTAGTTCCACTGGTTTATTTTTAGATATACTAAAAGATTATTTCTTCCAATCAAATTGTTATTGATCCTTAAAAAAATCAATATCAATACTCATGGTTGAATTATATTGACTTTATATATAATTTCATTAAATAAAATGTAAATTTAGGAAAAATAAAACACATATATATGGAAACAATTTGTATATTGCATATAAATTATTTAATCTATTGCGTGGGATAGGTTTTTAGGAATTTTGGAAGAAATTACATGTCCTCTATTCCCCAAACAATTATATTATATTGGTTTTGAGAATCCACGTAGACCTCTGTGATATGTATCCAAAGTGAGAAAAAATTCTATAAATACCGGAAATTTAAGATTAAGGTAATTTTAAATCAGATGACACTATATAGGTACACTTAATAAGAAAATATAATTGAATGAAATAATTATTATTGAACTGAGGAATATTTTCACAGTGAGGAAGGATTGTTATGATGAAGGTAGTTACCTAGTTGGGTTGATGCAGTCATCTTCAAATAATTTCACTCTATAGTAGAGAAAGTAGAAAACAAGGGGTTTATTAATTCAACATTACCAAAAGAAAATGAATAGATTAAATAACCCCAATAGATTTTTTGATTACTTTTCAAGAGGTTTAATATCCCATGGATCTTGGTGAGTATGGGTTGTTGTATTTTTTTATAACCTTATCTAAGGAATCCATTCGACTAATAATGCTTGATCTGAATTGTATGTATTTATATATCACTAAATAATTATTTATGATGTCTGAAAGATTATTTAGATATAATGAAGGTATGATATTTTTTTGAGATTCATGGAATATTGATTTTACGCAACTATGTTATTAAATTAATGATTCACATTTAAATTTAATCTATGTAAAGTATTTTGTGAATGGAATTTAACATAGTATATTCAGTATCCTTTATCATTATGTATCCAAATCATAGAGATGTTAATTCTGGACAACTAAAAATTTCACATATATAATTGGTTAAAATATCCAATTTTATATTTCACATATCTGATTAATACATGTATCCGATTTCTATTGAGAATGATGTATCCAATCTATCACATATTCAACTATATAATAACAATAGTTAAAAGGATAAGAATCCAATTCTTATTTTGATCCACGTATATGAAATGTATATAGATATTTCATCTTCACATTGAATAATTAGAATAATTTTTTATGGAAATACTATCTATGTATTTTTTCAAAATATAGTTATTCTATCAAATATTGATTAGGATGTTGAGTGGGTGGTTTTAAATTCATCCACTACAATAGGATATAGTTTTTGAATAATTGGTGGATATAATGTGGTTGAATGATTTTATGGGTATCTTTGTTCATAATGATTACATATTTATAATTGATTAAAATAAATAAAATGGTTGACCTATTTATTAACATTAGAGAGACGGTGGTTAAAAATCAAAGAAGAAGAAATAGTTGATTCCTAAGATGACAATAGTGTTTAAAAGATTAAAATCTGAGAAAAATCATGTCTTCATGATATTAAATTATTGTTTGAGAGTATATTGTGAATCAATTTCATGGATTCTCTATAGGAAATATTTTTTATAGACTATGGAGGCTCATGGATGTGGAACATCATTCATTATTTCAAAAGTAACATTTTTTTATGGTGATATACTTGATTTTGTAATCATACTTTTTTGGGAGCATGATGTTTTGATGTTGGGTGAGACTCATAAAATATATTGTGGGATTCAACATGTATTTTTGTAATATGTTATCACATATAAGTAAATATTAGGTAATCTAATGGTGGAGGTAGAAATTGTACATGAAAAGTAGTAAGATTCCACATTTGATCGAATACTTATAAAATACACGTCGTCCATACTATTAATTTTTATAAAATATTTTGTGAGTATGGGATATTTCAATATTTATTGGTATATTTTATAACCATTCACATATGTTTACTTATATTTAAAATTATTTTTTTAAATCCCAACATTGATTCAACCCCCTTATTATTATAGAAAACAAATCGATAGAGGTACTTTAATTTTAATTACTCTTACACCTAGTATTATTTCTAATAAACACACACATATTTATATATATTTTTGTGTGTGTGTGTGTGTTTTTTTGTTTATTTATTAGGTATATGGGCATCACACACCTTCTCCCACACGATAACCTTTCTCCCATATTTAAAATTTAATTTTTCTTTTAAATATAAATTATATATCATTCACATGATGATCACGCATGGACCATCACCCCAAAATGTATTGGCTACACTTCATCATTCCCTTACCCCTAAACAATGCCTCCTATAGTTTTTTTTCTCCCTAACTATAATAAGAGTTAATTCTCACACCAACCCACATCAATAATGACTTTCCATAAGATAAAGAAACTACTGTTGAGTCATATACTCACATTCGATCGTCAAATCCTGATTTGACAACAATTTTACCAACCAAAACCCTATTGACCATTATATACAATAATCCATGTAATTACATGTTGATAAATGAGGGTATAAAGAGGTAATAGATATATAGAGATTGATAGACGACTTGGAAATAACAATAATGAAATCCTCACTTTTAGTTGACACTCAATAACTGTCACATAGTCATGATGTTAAATAGATTGTATAGGTTAAATAATTCCATCCATGGATATTATATTGAATATGCATGAAAACCCAATATCGAGGTCCTATAAAATAAAATAAGGGTTGGATAAAATTAGATGAATAATTTTGATTAATAACAACCCTTTATGCTATATAAAGAATGATTATTTCAACGAATTTATTAAAATATTTTTTTTAGAAAATAGATCAATAAAAATAATATAACCATAAATTTATGGAGAAAATGTTGTTTGTGAAGATCACATCCACATAAATATCCATTGATGTTAGAGGCGATCCTTCAATTTGATCCAAAATAATTTCCTCTATGATCTGGTCATTCAGCTTTAACCTGATGATTTCTAATGAAGGACGTTTCTTCCAAAATGGAGTTTCCCTATAACGATTAATTGATTTTTCTCTTTTTGTATACATTTAATTACCCCATACTATTATATTTCAAAGGTTGTAATAAAAAATGTGAATCATTATTTTTATTTTTAATTTTGTTTTTCAGAATTGATTATCTGAACAATGATGTTTTTGTATAAAATTAAAAGGTTTGAAATAATTTTTTGACTATATTGGATGATATATTTTCATGGTTTAATTGTAATTATTATTTAATAATCTCTTTTACATTAATAATTTATATTGGTGTTGAATATTTTTGGCTGATGTAGACTACTGAAATGTCAGCCAACTATATTGTTTAAATGTCCTGAAGAAGAAATGTAAGGGTCATAAAACCAGTCTTATTGGATGAATAAATATATTTAAAATCATAATTATAATGCTGCCAATAGATTTTTAAATGTTATTTTACGATATATAAAAAAATATTTGGATATACATAAACCATATTTAAGACCTACATAATGGTATCCCTATATACACAGGAGGCTAAGTAAGGGAATAATTCAATATTAGAATGGATCACTATATAATGAATGATTTTTAAAAAATATACATCCAGGTTAATAAAAGTTTTTCAATGATATCCATGTGCTTCTGGCATGATAGGTATAGGGATCATTGAATGAAACTTTACTGAATAATGATACATCAAGGCTTTGAAAAATAGTTTTAATGATCTAGTTTAACAACATCATGGTTATATGAATAATTGTAATTCATTAAGGAGACCTAAATTCAATTCTATAATTTGAAAAAACATAATGGAAGGAAGCTCGATTACAATGGAATACTAGGAGGATTATGATAACCTGTTTAGAAACCCCATCCATAGTAACCTAGAATTGTTCCCTAAATCCATTACATTTTCATAATATAAAAGGAATCAAATCCCTAAGGACCAATCAATTTAGTATTCATAGTAAACTGCATACATTTATTAATCTTATATTATATTTCAATAAAAAAATGTCATCATTTTTTTGAGAATATCATTATTCCCTCTAAAATGTTCTTTCATATATATAGTAGTAAACATCATGGAATACTGGTGAAGTGAAAAAAGGTAATGGTGAGCTCATATTCTCTTTAATGTTTAAGTATAGTTGGATATATCATGAACCGATTAGAAAATCAACATTTGAAGGTAAATAATTTATCACACATGCCATATAATCAATAAAATGATAAGGAAGTGAATTTGTAGATAATATCAAAGGAAAACTATGATGGATAATAACAAATATATAAAATTAAATAACTAAATAAAAACAATATTTATATAAATTAAAAATATAGTTTAATAAAATATCATCAATATAGAAAGAAAAATAATGAAAAACACATGGAATTTAATTAGTAAATTATAATAAAATTCATCTATAGATAATTCCATAGTGAAAATCATCTTGATAATAATAATAATTTAAATAAATAAAATATGTACCACTTTAACATAATGATTCTCAACAACATAATACCTTTACCATCATGATCTATCCTCCAGATATTTTAAAACATACTGTGTTAAAACCCCTTTAGCTAAGGCTAGCCAAATCATTCATCTCATGATACTACCAATTCATTAAGTTGCTTACATTAACCTTTCCCCTCCCCATGTATTAAAATTAAAAATCATTACTAATATAGTGAATAATCAATTTAATTCAAAATGGATGTGCCTTATGAATTTTATATATTGAGTGAAGGATATAGATTTATCAATATATCCTTTGTTGATTAAATAATGTTATAAAGTAAACACCATTTGTAAAAATTTTATATGTATTATGAAATAGTCATATCTAGGTTAAATGATGGGGATATTTAAGGGATGTTCTATTTTAAATTATAATAAGTTTGTTAATAACTCAAGATGATGTTAATTACTACAATAATGATTCAAGGAAGTTAATTTCAATAATATCCTTGGTTATAATTAACAAATTACATTCAGAGGAAGAATACAAATGTTATCAATAAAACATTTTCCCATTGGAGTAATAATAAAGGGTTGTTTTCAATGACGAATTATAATAACATTAAAATAACTAAAAAAACATTCTTGATGAAAATATTCTATTCAATTTAAAAAATTACTATTTAAAACATTATACATTTTGAATATCCATATATTTGAGAACCACTTTTTAACAGAATGTATTTATAAATTTGTTTGTAAACTTGTAATGGAAGCTTAAATTTATTTTTCTTCATGAATATATATAATTAAATACATTCCATTGAGATGGAACATTACTTTTATACTATACAAATATTAAGAAATTCCATTTTATGGAAAATGACTAGATAATTATGTTAACATTTTTATTAAATGAAAATTGAAAAATTATTTGAAAAATACATAATATTACATTGAAAACCATTTAAAAGCATAAAATTGGTGAAACATAATTTGATAAGTCTTTTTGAAAAGGATACCACATTATTTGACATATTTTTAAAAATTATGGATTTCAATGAAAACATATTTTAGACCCATGAGAGAAATGATATCATATTTTATTGAAAATATTATATAAAAAAATTTAAGAAATAAAAAGTATAAAAATTGTAGTAGTAATTGAAAAAAAATTTAATATATAATGGAGAATAAAAATAATTTTTTTAAAAGAATTATCAAGTAATCTTCTTTAAATAAAATTCATCTGTAAATATTCCTAATTAAAATTAGATTGTGAGGTAAACATTTGAAAAGATAGTAACATTGATGTGGGAATAAACTAATGAATAGATTGTGTGTATCTACTATAAATCCACATTTATCAAGTGGAAATATAATATATTAATATGAAATTTCATTAAAAATAATCTTATATTTATATAATCAATGAAGTAAAAGTCTACCCCAATGAAGGGAAATTGAGTTATTGAATTATTTACTAAATGTATCTTTTAATTCTAATCAAATTATGTGAAATAATTTTAATTGAAATTTAAATTAACATGAATAATTATTTAATCTTGATATTACATATGTAATGGGTATTATATACATTGTATCATGACATTAGGTTCATTACATTTCATTATGCATCAATAAAATTAAATTGAGATGAAAACCCTCACTATATGCCTCTTTTTGGTTGAACATGTTTTATCCTATTATATTATGGTGTTGAACTTGTTCTTAAATATTTATAGATATATATTAATATTAATAAGAACATGTTCAATCCTTTTATAAATCTTATCCCTCATTAATTATTAATCACTCATTACTATTTTTGTTTTGGTTGTTAATTGCCATGTGTTCTCATGCATGTTTGGTTATGGATGTTTTTTTCCATGCATATATAATATTGTTATATCATTTACATAATAATTATAAGGAAAAAATAATCATATTTTCACATTAATATGACATTAAAAATTAATCAATAAAGGTGGTTATTAAAAATAAATAATGTTATGATCATGGAGATTGTAGCTCGCACGTACACATGAGTAATGTTTCTATTACTTTATGATCATGATGGAAATGAGGTATATAATATATTACCTTTATAGAATTATTATAATATAATTCACAGCATATTATATTATATTATATTTCAACCATGTTATTTATTATTTAAAAGGGAGTCACATCACATCATAAAGGTGGTAGTCAACATGTACACGGACGCTGTTATCATCATTACATGAGTGAAAAGGAAAGAAATAAAATTACATATATATATTATCATTCCATAAATATAAATATATCAATATTATCAATATTATTTAATTTATATCATGTATAATCATTAAAATTATCTTTATCATCTTCCATGTGAAGCATTAATGAAAACGTATCACATCACATTTCCATGAAGTTGTCTGTCGTACATATGAGAGCTATTATTGTATATCCTACATAGTGAAAGGTAACAAATATTAATAGCATATAATGAATCCATATTTATATCAATGTTATAAATTTAATGTTTAAAATTTAAATCCATCATTATATCGAACCATTATAGGCGATAATTGAAAAAACGAAGACAATAGTATGTGAGGCGGTAGACCTCCATACACACGAATGATGAATTCATAACCCATTTGAAGGATGTATGAGTATTTATGGATATTAACCCAAAAAATATATTTATATTTAAGATACTGTGGTATTTGTATAATTTTTATATATTAGAAATTTAGGGAATTTGAGAAGGATATTAGATAAAGGGGATTGTTAAATAACAATATATCCCTGTCTTGTATCCTCTTTAGGTTTTCACTATATTTATTATAGGATTACTTGATACCAAAACGAAGGATTCTTGGATGAGTGGATAGATGTCTGGGATTTTATTTTTTTGGGCTGAATGATAAAAATTATAAAGACACAATCTTATCATACATAGACATTAGATAATATTTGTGGATCACTGAATACATTACAGAGATAAATGACCGAATATTTTATAAGTTTAGTAAATTTGGGAACATGGGAATATAAATAATAGTACACAAGTAAGCTAAATTATATCCCACTAGGTTCTATTTTATTTCAAATATTATTATACCCATCATATATAATATATATAATCAAATCATGGGTAATGGAATCATAAAAAGGGGTGATATCAAAGGATTAGTAAGTGTATAAAAGGGATATATGTAAGGAAAATCCTTAGAATAAGTGTATGAGAACGTGATCATGAAATTTTAAGATAATAACCTATATATAAATAATCATAATCATGAATCATTTCATAATTATTTGTACTTCCAAATACATGATTCATAAGAAAATTAAGAGAACAAGACATGATAGGATTGCATAGGAATTAGAAATTTAAATGTGGAAGACACATAAATATGTTAAATCATTCCACATAATTCAAGGATCATTATGAAAATTGGATCAAGGAACTTCAATGGTATTACATGTGCTGGGTCTAACACACCACCATGCCCAGTTTTATTACTTTCCTTATAAGGGATCATGTTACCCTATATTTTTATAGTAGATTTGGTTTTCCAATCTCCCTATAGTAGATCAGGTTTCCCCCACTTCCCATAGTTTTTTGGGTTTCCCCATAATGCTATAGTTGAATGGGTTTCCCTATCTTCCCATAGTAGATAGGGTTTCCCCATCTTCTCATAGTTCATCTGGTCTCCCCATCACCCCAAAGTAAATCAACCCTATTGATATGATTCCCATAATTATCTCCAGAGATATAAATCCTTACCAAATGCAATGGAAGGAGATATGGGTCTCACCCATCGCATAAGAAAATAATTTATAAATGAGAAAAACGATTAATAATACTTCCCTTATTACATTTCCCAAAAAAATATATGGGTTTCTTAAAAATAATATCATAGCCCCTGAAATGAAAGTGTTATCATATAAGTTTCATCATATTCTACATATGGAAAATATATATTTCTCATAATTATTTCATCAAAGAATCAACAATCAAAATAAATCTAATTTAAAAGCATAAAACGTATGGAAGAGAAATGTTTTTCATAAAAATAATTCAATAAAAACATGAACCATTAAATAAAATATATGAATGGTATTCTTGTGGAATATCCACAGAAAATCATAAACAATAATAAAATTTGTAATCTTATCTAAGAAATGTTTTTTTAAATAATAGAAGGATAATTTTATAAGATAAATACCCATTCATTGAAAATCCTTTTTATAAAACAATTTAAATTTTTTTTCATATAATGAAATCCTTTCCATTTAAATTAATATTATTCTTGGAAAAAAAATTCTTTTACATGTTAGAAATTTATTTTGAAAACATAAACCCTTTTGAAAAAACATTTTCTTTGGAAATACTCTGGAAAACGTATATTGGTGGCCAATATTATTTTTGATATTTATTTCCATTGAAAAAAATAAAATAATATTGAATGGATTTGGAAATCATTTTCCATTAAAACATATAAAAGAATAGTGAAAAAAATTTGAAACCCATTTTTTTTATTATAAATTTTAAAATTATAAATGATGCTCTGAAATATTTTAAATCATTTTTTAGAACAACCTTTAGAAATCATATAAAGAACACTTTCAAAATATTTTAAATTAATTTTTAATCATAAAATAGTTTAGTGGAAGCCATTTTATATGAAAAAGTATTTTAAAATAAAAAAATTTACAGAATAATAGATAATTTTTTTTAAAAATAAATAATTATAAAAATGAATCATAAATAAAATTACATTCATCGTAGTGGGTATGTCTGTACATTTTGAACATTAATTCTATTCCATAAGAGTTTAGAAAATGGCCTAGATTAGAAAATGCTAAGAATATTTTTTTTAATTTTTTTAAATGTTATTACATGGGAAAAAATGTCCTTTAAACATAATAATATAATAGTAAAACGTTTTTGAAAACTTTTGTAGAAAATATTGTGTTGAAGGAACACAAATTTTTGATCTATAGGACAAATAATGTCATATTCCCAAAAAATCGTTTCATAAATTATGTTGAGTACTAGATAATGGAAATTTGTACCATTACCTATAAATAAAATGAAGAAATAATGTATGAAAACTCATGATAGTTCTTGGTATATGGATCAAAATATTTCATCAATAGAAGTGTAATCGTAAACAATCTCAATAAATGATGAGTTTGTAGTTATAAACTGGTACCACATTGGTAACATGAAAAAATAATAATATAATGGAAAGAATACCATTAAATAGAGATTAAAGTATCATGAAAAGAAATATATTAATGATTTAATATTTCAATGTAATTATATAAATCATATAGGAAAATATAGGTTCATAGCATGACAAGTGTATCGGAGATAGAAAATCGAGATAAAATTACGTTACCAATTTGTTAAATTTTGATACATAAAACCATGATAGAAATAAAATAAAATGGATATATAAATACCCATAAATGTAAGTTTCAAAATTATAGAATACATCCATAGTCAGTATACACACAAAAAAATAAATGAGTGGTGAATAAGGAATATATTTAAATGAAATAAAAAATGAAATTAAATTCCCTTACCTTATGTCTTGAAATTATTCATAAACATTCAAACCTAATTTATAATTAATAAAATCATATTATTAATATAAGAAATAACCATATTATTATATATAATATCATATATTATTGGGTTTTGACTTTATATTACCTATTTATTAACAAATCCATTTGAATGTTTTTTTGGGTAATAGTTGTTTTGTTTTCTGTACATGTTTGGAATTATTATTCTTGAATGTCATAATTACATAATTAATAACTTATTTAAATAATGTAAAACATGATAAAAATATCATATATATTATTTATATATATCGATATGAAAATCTATAAAATATAGAAATATGAAATGGAATACACCGTTCGTGGAGATGATAGGTCGTATATACGCATGAACATGATTTCAATATTATTTTAGTATCGAAATAATGAAATGAATAAATATAATATCATTAAATTTATTATTATTCGTTTATATATATATAATATAATTTACTTAAACCATCCATAATTCCATTCATGTCGAGTGTGATTGAATATAGTCACTTTGAGGAGCTGTTAGTCCACACTTCCACAAATGATGTTATCATATTTAAAAAAATGGAAAGCATTATCGTATGTGTTATATTATTATCAGATAATAGTAAATAAATAAAAAATATCACATATATATATAATAAAAATACTATGTCTATAATAATAAGCAACAATGAGAGGTGGTATAGGAAAATGTCAAACATCGTTTCGTGAGGCGGTAGTTCTACATACACTAGAACGGTATGTTCATTACCCATTTTATGGATGTGTGTGTATGTGTAGGTATAAAAATATGATTAAAAACATATCTATAAATTTATGAAACTTATTTTGTTATATAATAATGTAATAATAATATTTTAGGTGGTGTATAATGAAAAAAATAAAGGATCTTGAGGAAAGATGTTTCCTTTTCTATGGGTAAATCCTTCCGATTTGCACCAAATATATTACATGGTTGGATTGCTGCAAAAAGGGAGGGATAATTGATGAAGTTAAGAATTTTTAGATCTTATTTTTTATATTTTTGGAGAGTCAATGGTCTTGAGATTCATGAATAAGTAAGAGAGTTTAGTGCCTTTTTATAATGGAGAAGGAGTGGCATTCTTGTGAATTTTTGAAATTGGAATGATATCCATGATATTTATATAAAAAATGGATCCAATAATGGTCCCAATCAGATTAAATTTTTTATAGGTTGCAAATATGTCCATAAAATGGGGATTCTACATGTTTAGAGGTCATTTTTGGCCGTAAAATTATGTTTTAGTTCTTTGTTAAGAAAATGTTTCTCTTTATCACTATAATAAATTTTAATAACATTCATCAATATTTATTTTCAATCAATATAGTAAACATATTATAACATATAAATTATGATAATTACAATCCTAGAATACATTTTTAAATTATCATTATAGAATTTTAGGAACATAATTTATAATTAATACCGCACACATTCCACAACAGTGGGATTTTAAGGGAAAAGGTCTGAATGTTTGATATGTTTTTATATCAAATTTAAATGAAAAATTTGTTCAATGATATAAATTTGATTGATTTATTTGAAATTTATCTAATTGTATTATAAAATTAATATAAACTGTATTTTATCTAAATAAATAATTTTGATGAAAATTTTGTTTTGAATTAAAATTCAGTGTTTTCACTATACATTAAAAATGAAACTTGTAGAGACCCGAAGCTTATCGTACATGGACATTACATTACTTTTGCGGAATACTTAGTACATAACAAAAACACACACACAAGGACCGTAATAGTTTAGTGTCTTTGGAAACTCGGAACGTAATCTTCTAATCGTGGTAAAAGATCCTCAATATCTCCCATAAAGATCTTCCCTTCTTTTTTTACCTAAAACCATTCTTTATATCCTGTGGAAAAGAAAACATAAAAGGGTGAGCCCAAATGCTCAGTAAGGGTAAACAAAAGAAAATCAATCACATCATATTCATAAGAACATAACTTTTGGAAATCTTAACCTGCAAAAGAGAGCATAATTTCATAACATGGGATAAATCATAGCAGTGAAATGAAATCCCAATAAGCATAACTCAAAACATGAAACTTTGTGGCATACACACATAATCATAGAGAATCATTTCTTGTTAGTCAAGACTCATTGCCAAGACTATCTTAGTGGACAAAGTCCCTTTTCTGAATCGAGTAACCCTCGTTTCAGTCTTGTTTCACTGAACCGGTATAACCTACCATTCCAGCCATGTCTATCTCATGAGATATAAAATCATTCCCAATGCATTGGAGGGAGATATATGTCCCACCCATCTCATAATGATACCATTCTTATGTGTGCCACAAAATCATAAATCATACATCATTGCATAACCCATGTAATAAAAATGGGAATCTTAAAAATCATGACATCATAAAACAATTCATATAAGATAAAGGAATTCATAAAAATAATTCCATCACAACATAATCAAATCAATGTAATAATAGTGATAAAAACAGAAGCCTTTATTATCTTAGATGTAAAATAATTTTGATAAAATACTTGAACTTCATTCTTGAGGAAAATATCCTTTCTACGTCAAAAACACTTTTCCTTTCTTAACATGTCATAAAATTCTAAACTAAAAGAATTTGATTAAAAATAAACTTGAAAACTTGTTAGGGAAGCTTCTTGGAAATAATGTTTTAAAAATCCATTCATACCGTATAAGTAAAAAGAAAACATTCTTCTCGTACTTTTGTCGGAAAAGTCAAAAAGTACCTCGTACGAAAAACGACAAAAGATTAATTTCATATCTTTTACTAAAAACTCACCAAAGGGTAAAATTGGATTTAAACTATTGTATAAGGATATAAATGTTACATATTAAGGAAACATGGATGTGGATGATAAAATACACCCCAGTAAATACCAAAGTATAAACAATCTCGGATAAAAATAAGATTGTGATATTTCCCTTACCTTAGGACCGACTTGCTTTGTGAGTGTCCGAACCTCCTGTATATGATTTAAATCATGTTATTGACTTATTCCAGAATCATATTCATTGTTATTATATCATATATGGTCCACTTATGGCTTTATATTACCCGTTCTTTTGTAAATTCATGTTAAAGTAGCGTTTTGGGTAAAATCGTCTCATTTGTCGTTCGTGTTTTTAACTTGTAATTATTCATATGATTACTTAGATCATGATTACTTACTTCCAGAATATAAAACATGATTTATATATATATATTCATAATACACATATATAATAAATCTGTAGATGGAAAGAAACACACCGTTCATGGAGACGGTAGTCTGTACGTACTCATGAACGCTGTTTTCGTTTCCTTATTGAATTGAATGGAATTAAGTAGATGAAATACATATAAATATAAATAATTCCTGTATCATTATTAGGTCATATATTGTATTATTACTTATTATATATACATTATAATTATTCATGAATGGTTAATCATTGAGAATGAATCTCATCGCGTCATGGAGACGGTAGTCCGTACGTACGCACGAGCGATGATATCGTTCCCATGGTCGTGGAATTGTGTTGAAGTGTATATATTCTATTTAAGTATCAATATCACTTTATAATAATCATATATAGTTACTCATTACACCTTTATACCCATCCAATTAATGTGGTGACGGAAAATAGATTACACCACGGCGTGGAGACGGTATTCCGTACGTACGCACGCGCGGTGATTTCCTTTTTCTGTAGGATGGATAGAAGGTTAATTAGAGTTGTTTCATATTTATAATAACATATCAGTATATAAGAAATACTGATGTTATTACTTTATCATGAAACAACTAAAGAAGAATAAGTTGATGAAGAAATAAATTGAAAAAGATCGGTAATGGATATTACCTCTTTTTGACGCGCCTTTTCTTAGCCTCCACTTAAAGAACTAAGGATGGTCATTGAAGAAGACCAGGACCTCTATGATGATACTAGGGAAGTGTAGAAAGGATTTTGGCAGGGGTTGGCCGAGCTTGAGTGCTCAAATTGGTGTGAGGAGGAGGGGGAGGAGGTTCCCTTTTATAATGGAGAAGAGGGGCACCTTAGGAATATCTCAAAATATTATTTTATATTAAAGTCAAAATCGGTTTATAATGGTTCCAAAGGGTCTTATTTCAAGCTAAAGTGGGTATGGGTCTAAATACTATCATCCAATAGGATTTAGACAAGTTTAGGGTATTATTTTAACCTTATCAATTAGATTTAACTCTAAGTTAAATAAATTAACTTTTATCGTGTCTTTTTGTTTTTTTACACTATATGGATAATAAACTTACTATAACATGCCAAAAGAACCCCAAATTATTTATAATTAATATATATATCTTTATCTAAGTCATTTGGCCGAACATTAGTTTTTTAGGAATAAAATAACAATTAATAATATAATATTTGATTTAAAAACTATTTTGTGTCAATTTTGACACTATTTGATTAATGATTTTTGTGAAAGTCATAACAGAATTATATGTTCGAACCAAGTTGCTTAAATCAACACTAATATATCATAGTAACCTAGAAAATTAGTTTAATTCATAAAAAGTCTCAAATTACATTTATTTTGGTGTCTATAACATCAATTATGTCAATATTTCATTAATAAGATAATTACTGCATCATCTTTGTGTCATAAATAAATTAAATTATTTGATGTCTAAAAATTACAAATAAAATACCATCATGTAGGAAATCTTTTTATATTTCTAATGAATATTTAAAATCTAATTTATCCTATCTACAACCCTATATTAAAAATGTTTTAGTAAATATACTTTGATTTTAACTCTTTTAACTATTCTTTGAATTAAATAATAATAAATGTCCTAATCTAATCCAAGTGGGCGTAAATGATAATATTTTACACTTAAGGTTATTTTCGGTCGAGATACACTTGTCCAATAGAATTAGGACATGTGTTAGGGTAATATCAATATCATTCTTACCCTTAATTACCCTATTTACTTTTAACCGTGATAAATAAAAGTAAAAAGTTACTATTCACCAAAAATTATTTTCATCTCATTGAACCACATTTTACTTATAGACATCAACCGTGTCTCTCGGATTTTTGAAATTCCATTCACAGAAGCGGTAAAATTATGTTTTATGAAAAATTCAGTTTTTAACTATCACTTAGTAGTTTCACTATTCATCAAAAATTGATGTTTTTCAGAAAAATGTCAAAATTTCATCCTAAGCTATATTTCGTATTCTGAATTCAAAAATGAAGTCTATTTTACCAAATTCATAACATAGAAGTTGCATTAATTAATTTTATAATTAAATCACGCTGTTAAAACAAATAGCGTGTTTTTAAGAAACAATATCTATCAAAAGATTGATACTTGATTATGTTTGGTTTAAATGTGAAATTACATTCAATGACCAACATTGTATTAAATTGTAAAAATATATTCTAAATATACTTTAAAACAACTCAAATTAATAATTTGTCACTATTAATTATTTCGATTAAAAAAGTTGTTTTTAATTATAATTTAGTAATTTTCACTATTCATCAGAATATGAAAGTTATCCGAAAAGTACCAAAATTTCACCTTAGGCTAAATTCGATACTCCGAATCCAAAAATGAAGTCCATTTTGAGAGCTAAAATTTCTAAAATTTAAAAAGTGGTTATTACTATTCATAACCGCTAGTTTTAATAATATTTTAATAGCATATCGTTGTTTCGTGAAACTGAGTGTTGCGTACTACACATGCTATCGAGGAAGGTTGCGATTGCATGTAATGCAAGGCAAGTCAAAGATGTGTTTTGTGCAAGCTCCTTTTGGTGTAGCGTACAACACAAGACATTAATAAAATTAAAAAGAATATTTTTCATAAAATCTCGGGCTGTTACATTCTACCCCCCTTAGAAGGAATTTCGCCCTCGAAATTCGTCGGGGTTATAAATGGTTTACTATTCGAAAGTTTATTTAATAGAAACCCACATCGTAAAAAGGAATATCAAAACAAATCTTTAAAAACAAAAGTATGAAACGTAACGGTTACCCAAATAAACTAATCATTGGGTTTCCACATAGGTGAAAATATGGATATGGAAGAGAAATCTAACCATCATGTTCTGATGGAGAGTGGTAGAGAACATGGATATGGAAAAGCCAGTAATCACAAAGCCATAAATTTGTGACGATCTAAGGTACCATCTGATTCATCAGATCACTAGGACAACATTTTTGGTTTTCAAGATCGTTTCCCTAAAGTTAAAGAATTTGAATTAGAATAAATACTTACTTTATGTTGGTACAACCTCACTGTTGTTTGTGCCTTTAACAATTTCCACTTCATCTCTTAAATAAATGAAGTTCAATTTGTTATTCGTGAAGTGTTAGTAGATCATGTGATAGAATGACGGGTCATTCCATCTGTCTCAAAAGGTTAGCAAAATTTATATACATAAGTCGATCTATAGTGAGATTAATCATATATGGTTCCTAAAATGGACATATACTTTATATATCATACTGCTTAATATAATAAAACTAGTTTCTACTAAATAGGGACTTCATGTAGGCCAGTGGTAGGCGATAAAGTCCAGTCGCACTTCGGTTGTGGGTTCGATTCCCACAACCTTGTCCGACGCGATGGGCTGTCGCCCATTCCGCAGGTTGTCCTTTTTCTAAAACTATATTACTATAACATCCCATCAAAAAAAACTTCTATCCTTAAACAATACTAACTTATGTCCAACATAATCCATTCCAATCTTTAGGCTTATCCATAATACTGCAGTCCACTCTCATAACATAGTGAAAACGATTACCAGAGATTTAACACCATCGTCGATCCCCATATATCATAAGATATGTTTTGTTGGTCACATTCCAAACATTCAAAGTCCTTAATCATGTATTCTCTTGAATACCTTAGTGAAAACATGAATGCAGTTAAAAGATAACACTTTCCACATACCAAAATCCTAAAAATTCTATATACTCAATTCATGATATCACTTAGTCCTTGTATCAATCATGAGCTCATGAATACTGTTAAACATTTAATTTTCTCTTTATCCCTTCATTATGCGCATATCATCTACATTCCAAAAATATCTGAATAACCATTCATGGATACTGGTAACATTAATAAAACTCTTTTAAAACTCAAGGAAAGACAACAATGTAACAATCCTTAGATGTCTCTTTATTCCATAGTACCATGAGATTTCTTATACAACATTACACATGATAAACATGTAATCATTTCACTACATTCTTAATCCATTAACCGAGCTTCAACAATTCTTTCATCTCATATATCATTTGTAGTCTCTTCATCATCATCCACATAAATACTACCAATAAGACCATACTGATTCTCTTCATGAGTCTTTCCCTTAGGGCATTGGTTTGCATAATGCCCATACATTCCACATTTAAAACACTTAACCATTTTTGATGTCGTAGCAATACCATTATCCTCATCCATGTTGTTAACTAAACCTTTTCCTTTGCACTTACTTGCTTTGTGTCCTTCTTTTCCACACCCAAAGCATCTTCCAGTTCCCTTGAAACATTCTCCTTGATGCCTCTTCCCACATGATTTACATAGGGGAAATTGAACTTTCTTTTCTCTGTGGTCATCATGAAACTCCATCTTTCTCTTATTAGCTGAGTCAGGAAACATACCAAATTTTACTTTAGTGATCATATTATGAGATTGCTGATTCGGAATAATAATGATTTTTGGACTTCCAAATCCCATTTCATTTGGTTTCTCATAATGAATATCATTCCATTGTCCATCATATCCTCCATTATCGTGAATCATCTTGTTTCCAGCCATTTTCTAAAACCCAAAAAGAATAGTGTGAGAGGAAAAATAATGCTAAGGAAAACAACATAGTAAAGGGGGAGTACCCTTAATATCTAACATCTTAGGTTAAATTCTATGATCGTTAGCGTAATTCTAGTACTATAACCTATACGTATACTTAACCTTAGGGACATCCCAAGACATACCTTAGAAATATCTCTAGGGATCTCACTAATGTTTTCGCGTCCTAGTTTCCAAAGGTTGACTAAACCTTTCCTCTGATACCAACTGTAGAGACCTGAAGCTTATCGTACATGGACATTACATTACTTTTTCGGAATACTTAGTACATAACAAAAACACACACACAAGGACCGTAATAGTTTATTGTCTTTGGAAACTCGGAACGTAATCTTCTAATCGTGGTGAAAGATCCTCAATATCTCCCATAAAGATCTTCCCTTCTTTTTTTTTACCTAAACCCATTCTTTATATCCTGGGGAAAAGAAAACATAAAAGGGTGAGCTCAAATGCTCAGTAAGGGTAAACAAAAGAAAATCAACCACATCATATTCATAAGAACATAACTTTTGGAAATCTTAACCTGCAAAAGAGAGCATAATTTCATAACATGGGATAAATCATAGCAGTGAAATGAAATCCCAATAAGCATAACTCAAAACATGAAACTTTGTGGCATACACACATAATCATAGAGAATCATTTTTTGTTAGTCAAGACTCATTTCCAAGACTATCTTAGTGGACAAAGTCCCTTTTCTGAATCGAGTATCCCTCGTTTCAGTCCTGTTTCACTGAACCGGTATAACCTACCATTCCAACCATGTCTATCTCATGAGATATAAAATCTTTACCCAATGAATTGGAGGGAGATATAGGTCCCACCCATCTCATAATGATACCATTCTTATGTGTGCCACAAAATCATAAATCATACATCATTGCATAACCCATGTAATAAAAATGGGAATCTTAAAAATCATTACATCATAAAAAAATTCATATAAGATAAAGAAATTCATAAAAATAATTCCATCACAAAATAATCAAATCAATGTAATAATAGTGATAAAAACAGAAGCCTTTATTATCTTAGATGGAAAATAATTTTGATAAAACACTTGAACTTCATTCTTGAGAAAATATCCTTTCTACTTAAAAAACACTTTTCCTTTCTTAACATGTCATAAAATTCTAAACTAAAAGAATTTGATTAAAAATAAACATGAAAACTTGTTAGGGAAGCTTCTTGGAAATAATGTTTTAAAAATCCATTCATACCGTATAAGTTAAAAGAAAACATTCTTCTCTTACTTTTGTCGGAAAAGTCAAAAAGTACCTCGTACGAAAAACGACAAAAGATTCATTTCATATATTTTACTAAAAACTCACCAAAGGGTAAAATTGGATTTAAAATATTGTTTAAGGATATAAATATTACATATTAAGGAAACATGGATGTGGATGATAAAATACACCCCAGTAAATACCAATGTATAAATAATCTCGGATAAAAATGAGATTGTGATATTTCCCTTACCTTAGGACCGACTTGCTTTGTGAGTGTCCAAACCTCCTGTATATGATTTAAATCATGTTATTGACTTATTCCAGAATCATATTCATTGTTATTATATCATATATTGTCCACATATGACATTATATTACCCGTTCTTTTGTAAATTCATGTTAAAGTAGCGTTTTGGGTAAAATCGTCTCATTTGTCGTTCGTGTTTTTAACTTGTAATTATTCATATGATTACTTAGATCATGATTACTTAATTCCATAATATAAAACATGATTTATATATATATATTCATAATACACATATATAATAAATCAGTAAATGGAAAGAAATACACCGTTCATGGAGACGGTAGTCCGTACGTACGCATGAACGCTGTTTTCGTTTCCTTATTGAATTGAATGGAATTAAGTAGATGACATACATATAAATATAAATAATTACAGTTTCATTATTAGGTCATATATTGCATTATTACTTATTATATATACATTATAATTATTCATGAATGGTTAATCATTGAGAATGAATCTCATCGCATCGTGGAGACGGTAGTCCGTTCGTACGCACGAGCGATGATATCGTTCCCATGGTCGTGGAATTGTGTTGAAGTGTATGTATACTATTTCAGTATCAATATCACTTTATAATAATCATATATAGTTACTCATTACACCTTTATACCCATCCAATTAATGTGGTGACGGAAAATAGATTACACCATGGCGTGGAGACGGTATTCCGTACGTACGCACGCGCGGTGATTTCCTTTTTCCGTAGGATGGATAGAAGGTTAATTAGAGTTGTTTCATATTTATAATAAAATATCAGTATATAAGAAATACTGATGTTATTACTTTATCATGAAACAACTAAAGAAGAAGAAGTTGAAGAAGAAAGAAATTGAAAAAGATCGGTAATGGATATTACCTTTTTTGATGCGCCTTTTCTTAGCCTCCACTTAAAGAACTATGGATGGTCTTTGAAGAATACCAGGACCTCTATGATGATACTAGGGAAGTGGAGAAGGGATTTTGGCAGGGGTTGGCCGAGCTTGAGTGCTCAAATTGGTGTGAGGAGGAGGGGGAGGAGGTGCCCTTTTATAATGGAGAAGAGGGGCACCTTAGGAATATCTCAAAATATTATTTTATATTAAAGTCAAAATCGGTTTATAATGGTTCCAAAGGGTCTTATTTCGAAGATAAAGTGGGGAGGTTTCGAAATCATATCATAAAATAGGATTTAGACAAGTTTAGGGTATTATTTTAACCTTATCAATTATATTTAACTCTAAGTTAAATAATTTAACTTTTACCGTGTCTTTTTGTTTTCTTACACTATATGGTTAATAAACTTACTATACCATGACAAATGAACACCAAATGATTTATTATTAATATATATATCCTTATCTAAGTCATTTGGCCGAACCTTAGATTTTTAGGAATAAAATAACTATTAATAATATAATATTTGATTTAAAAACTATTTTGTGTCAATTTTGACACTATTTGATTTATGATTTCTGTGAAAGTCATAACGGAATTATATGTTCGAACCAAGTTGATTCAATAAACACTAATATATCATAGTAACCTAGAAAATTAGTTTAATTCATAAAAAGTCTCAAATTACATTTATTTTGGTGTTTATAACATCAATTATGTCAATATATCATTAATAAGATAATTACTGCATCATCATTGTGTCATAAATAAATTAAATTATTTGATGTCTAAAAATTACAAATAAAATACCATTATGTAGGAAATCGTTTTAGCTTTCCAATGAATATTTAAAATCGAATTTATCTTATCTACAACCCTATATTAAATTTTTTTTAGTAAATATACTTTGATTTTAACTCTTTTAACTCTTCTTTGAATTAAATAATAATAAATGTACTAATCTAATCCAAGTGGGCCTAAATGATAATATTTTACACTTAAGGTTATTTTTGGTCGATATACACTTGTCCAATAGAATTAGGACATGTGTTAGGGTAATATCAATATCATTCTTACCCTTAATTACCCTATTTACTTTTAACCGTGGTAAATAAAAGTAAAAAGTTACTATTCACCAAAAATTATTTTCATCACATTGAACCACATTTTACATACAGACATCAACCGTGTCTCTCGGATTTTTGAAATTCCATTCACAGAAGCGGTAAAATTAAGTTTTATGAAAAATTCAGTTTTTAACTACCACTTAGTAGTTTCACTATTCATCAAAAATTGATGTTTTTCAGAAAAATGCCAAAATTTCATCCTAAGCTATATTTCATATTCCGAATTCAAAAATGAAGTCTATTTTACCAAATTCATAACATAGAAGTTGCATTAATTAATTTTATAATTAAATCCCGCTGTTAAAACAAATAGCGTGTTTTTAAGAAACAATATCTATCAAAGGATTGACACTTGATTATGTCTGGTTTAAATGTGAAATTACATTCAATGACCAACATTGTATTAAATTGTAAAAATATATTCTAAATATACTTTAAAACCACTCAAATTAATAATTTATCACTATTAATTATTTCGATAAAAAAAGTTGTTTTTAATTATAATTTAGTAATTTTCACTCTTCATCAGAATATGAAAGTTATCCGAAAAGTACCAAAATTTCACCTTAGGCTAAATTCGATACTCCGAATCCAAAAATAAAGTCCATTTTGAGAGCTAAAATTTCTAAAATTTAAAAAGTTGTTATTACTATTCATAACGGCTAGTTTCAATAATATTTTAATAGCATATCGTTGTTTCGTGAAACTGAGTATTGCGTACTACACACGCTATCGAGGAAGGTTGCGATTGCGTGTAATGCAAGGCAAGTAAAATATGCATGTTGTGAAAACTCCTTTTGGTGTAGCGTACAACACAAGACATTAATAAAATTAAAAAAAATATTTTTCATAAAATCTCGGGCTGTTACAAAACATCCCAATAAAAGGCCAAAAAACCACCAAAAGTAAATTTTATATTAGACATACAAAACTAAGGTTAATATTGAATATTAAAAATCTAAAAGTATCAAAAATCATATTTAAAATGAGATCTCCATTAAAAGGGTCAAAATTAACTTTTAGAAAAATACATATTCTTATTCATAAAATTGAAATTTTTTTATATCGTATAAATTTAAAATATATTGATTAAATATATAATATATAAATATTATTGAAAAAATAATTAAAATGGTAGTTCATAATTTAATGAGTTGAAATTGTGATTCTACATAGTTAATAGTTTTCTTCGAAATTTACTTTTATTATTTTCAATTAGTTCTTACAATCAATTATATTAATTTATAGCCAAAGGAATCATTTAATATACACGTGAAAATAATATTTTCATAATATATTTAATCTATTTCATAACAACCATTCCTACATCTATTTGGTAGCTATAATAAATTTTTTATAATTATATTAATATCTTATTATAGTTTCGTATATACTCAGCACGATGTGTAACACAATCTATCGAAGGGACATAGTATTGTGTGTAATAAAAGAAAACATAGTTTTTTATACCATAGTACAATTTAGGTATTTCGTGTTGTTCATGATTAAAATTATATTTTGTATAATTAAAAACAACTTTATTCATTTAATATAAAAAAACTATATTTATTATTGTTTGAAATGAAAAATATATAAGAGGTTAAATTAATTTGAAAAAACA
This sequence comes from Viscum album, assembly GCA_963277665.1. Lineage (NCBI taxonomy): Eukaryota > Viridiplantae > Streptophyta > Magnoliopsida > Santalales > Viscaceae > Viscum > Viscum album. Next base: position 178,768,808 of record OY728164.1, read on the forward strand.
AACATTTCACAAAATCTGGGGGTGTTATATTCGTCCAAAATTAAAATGAATTTAATTTTATAATTCTGTCTTGGTTATTCAATGTTTGATACATTAATTCTCTTTTAATTGAAACCCACATTCGAAAAAATATATACTGAAATATCATTTAAAAATGAAAAGTTAGAAGCTTTACGGTTACCTCATACAACTCATAACTCGGTTTACACATTAGAGAACATTGCGAGAAAGTGAAAACATAGAAATGTATGAGAAATATAAAAGTCAACTTTTTATAGAGAGTGGAAAAGAAAAATGAATGGAGAAATTTAACAATCATAAAGACCTAAATCGGCAATGATCAGAAGGGCCAATTAATTAATCCAAAAATAAGGAATTAGGTTAAAATTATGTGTTTCATGATTCATTTACTAGATTTAATGAATTATCTTAAAATATAATAATATAATAAAATATTAATTCTTTATTTTATTCCTTTCTATATGCACAATATCACCATTTGGTTGTGCCTTTATTGATTTCCACTTAGTCTAATACTCTATAAAATTAAGGTGAATTTGTAATTCCTAAATTGTTAATAGATCATGAGGTATAGTGATATATCATTACATCTATATTGAGTTACAATCATAACAGAAATGGTTAACATAGATTATTCAACATTCCTAAATCCTCAACATGTTAGATAATACATTACTATGACAATCATTGTGCAATTATTAACCTAAAACATCTCGAAATAGTTATCCATATAACCCTAAAAGAGATGAAAATACAAATAATTAGATATATGGTTACCAAATAATAATAAAACTAATCCCCCATATACCATAAAGTCAATATTTATTGTCACATTCCAACCATGTGAGTACCCTCGTCATATACTCTCTTCAAACATGACAAAAACCTGAATTCCAATAAATCCTATTAGAAGACATGCATCGTTCATAAATATAAATATTATTGGATATTCAACTTAAAGAATAGAAGTTGTAATATTAATCCATGAAAAAAATACACTTTTCAACAAATCCATTACCGGTTATGAGGACATAAATAGTATCTAATTAACTTTATCCCAATTCACCATCTCTTTATCCAAGCTAAAAAAATTTACTCAACATTAGGGACACAATAAGGGTTATGTTACCTTAATAAAAATACTATATTTTCCTTTAAATAGATTTTATAGTTCATAATATTTATTCATTATGTTCTTTTATAAATCAATAATGGAAAACAAATCATATAAACCCTTGATAACCATTACTAATAATGTAAACCCTTGATAACCCATTCCAAGAATACAAAATATGAATAATTTATTAAAGTTTCTCATTATCACACTAATAATTATTCTTATGTATAATATAAAAAATACGGTTAAAATATCCCATACCTTTCATATGTAATTTACAATCTCTTTGTCTTAAGAATTTTAACAAATACTCATACCACCTTTTGAATTCTCTTTATCGGATATTAAGATTCCAATTGTTATAATTCCCATAATTTCCACATATGAAACATTCAAGGTTATACTATTTACTTATAGTTCTTGTTATTTTATAACACAAAAGATAATAGTGTGAGAAACACTTATAATTGTAGTAAAAACATAATCTTAAAAGAAAATTACTTTTAGGATGTCTAAATCAGGACACAGACTTATTTAATCTAAAACACCTTAGGTTTTACCTATGTTATTCACATTAATATGCTATTAATTTCCTTAAATACAATTCATATAGGGTTTCTTAAATTCCCAAATCATACCCTCATGAGTGTTAAACCAAGTGCGCTAAAATTTCCATTCTTATCTACCATGTTACGCTTGAGTTAGGCCAAATGATCCTTTTCAGTGTTGTTACACCTAGGAACATATGTTACAAATCCATATCCACATATAGAATCAATACATGGATGTATTTATAGTATACCACTAATTATATCCTTTACTAAAATTCCAATACATTTTCATATACCACTAATCCTCCTTAGGCTTATCTTTAGAGAAAAACCTAGACATATCGTGAAAAATATCCCTAGGGATATCAATAATTTTTTTCCATCCTAGTTTACAAATGCTGACTAAAATTTCAGTTTGACACCATCTATAATTAATCAAGCTAAATATAAAAATACATTACATTATTTTTTATAAACAATTAATATATTACACATGCATATTCCCTAAGACCATAATATATTAGTGCCACTGTTATCATGGTAACAAAAACATTGGTATGTAAGTTAGAAAAATTATCACCCACTAAGGTTTTCAGGATTATCCCCCTTATTATTCACATAATACATAATAAATATCTTCATAATACATGGAATGGGAACATAATGCTGGGTGAGATCAAATACTCAGTATGGTTAAATAATGTAGATATGAAAGAATACATATGAGCATAAGATAATAATAATAATATGATCATGAAATTTGAGATCATTACCTATATATCAATGTTCATAAACATGAATCATGGTATAACTATTTACAATTCCGAAGATATGAATCATAAAGGAATAAAAGGAAAAATCAATGGAAGTATAACATTGGAATACACCATTTAATTGTTGAAAAAATATAATCATGTAACAGTATTTCCCATAAGTCAAGGATCATTTATAGATACATATCAGAGTTGTTTAGGGATTTTACACATTCTAAGTGTGACACACTGCCGCCCCAAGTCCTAAAAAATTCATTGTAGTGGATTGAGTTTTCCGATCATGCCATAGTGGATCAAGATTACCCATCATCTCATAGTGTATTGAGTTTCACAATCTTCCCATAGTGGATCCAGTTTCCCCATTTTCCCATAGTAGATTGGGTATCCACATCATCCCAAAGTGTATTTGGTTTATCCATCTTTCTATAGTCGATCAGGTTCCCCTTCATCCCATAGTGGATTGGGTTTTCCCATCATCCAAAAGTGGAATAGGTTTCCCATATTCCAATAGTGTATCAATACCATCAACCTTATTCCCAAATTTTTTAATGAGATATAAATTTTTACCCATTGCATTGGGTGGATATATATGTCCCACTGATCACATAATAAAATCATTCACATATCTTCCACAAGATAATAGAACTTGCATCATATCGTAACCCATAAAAACAAACATGTTTCATAAACAACATATCATAATTCATGAAATGAAATGGGTATCATAAAAAATTCATTGTATCATTAAATATGGAAAATATGTTGGTTTCATAATCAACTCTTCAATGAATAATATGTGAAATGAAGCGTTTTTCAAAATCCTATGACATGTGGAAGAGAAAATCATTTGGTAAACATCATTCCACCAAAAACCAATAATGAAAGAATATGAATGGTATTCATGGATCAAAGCATGAGTAAGGAATAAACTACTAAAACATATATAATCATATATATATATATAAGGCTTTTGAATGATCACATGGAACATTTATTCAATTAAAGTCCCTTTCATTAAAAATATTTTTTGTGGAACCATTTCAAAAATTGTTTTCTTATAAACAAACCAATATCATTTAATTAAGAAACAATTATTGAGTAAAATATCCTTTATTCACTAAAAACTATTTTAAAATCATAATTCCTTTTTAAAAACAATTTTATTTTAAAATGAAATTGAAAACATAAAAATAAATATATAAATCCTTTTGAGAAAAAATTACTTGAAATCTTATAAAATAATATTAAAAAATTAAAATAGTTTTTCATTGGAAACTTATTAATGAAAAATAATAATTTTTTTAAAAAAAATATTCAATGAAAATTCAATGAAAACATATAATATAATACTTTAAATAATATAAATCCTTTAATTTTAAAACAACATTTTGAAAACATATATATAACCTTTTAAAATCATTTAAAACACTTTTTATGCATTGTTTTTTTTTAAAATTACATTTAAATTTTTTAAAAATAAGAAAATACCATGAATATTATGAAAAATAAATTCTTTTAATAAATATACAAATATAAAATTACAAGGAAATGATCAGAGAAATTATGCTCATTATTTTGGGATTGTTTTGAATATAATGAATATAATTTTTTCACCTTAAATGTTTTGAAACATGTCTTGATCAGAAAATGAAATGAAGATTAATTTTACAACCATGATTTAAAAGTGTAATACACAGGTAATAATTATATTCAAACATCAAATAATAATAGTATAACATAAAAGTTTTTTTTAAGAAAACACAGTTTTGAAAGAACATAGATTTTCGATTGAATGAAGAAATAATTTCAAATTTTCAAGAAAAAATTTTCATAATTATCATAAGTACCAAATAGTTAAATAATGGTACCCTTATTTGGATATAACATTAATAACCTGATGTTAATAATATTCATGAGATTTTATGAGATATAGATCACATTTTTTCACCAATTCGAGCATAATTATAAACAATCTCTTTCAATGATGATATTGTATATATAAACCATTACCTCTTTGGTAACATTGAATCTTAATAAATGAAAAATAATAACATTACAAGATGGGTACTATATCAATAAAATAATTAGATTCAATATGTAACATTACAATAGATTTTTTATACACTTTTTAGGAAAATAGAAGATCATAACATGACATGTGTCGCAATGAATGAAAAATTTAGATAAAATTACATTACCAATTCAGTGTCTTTTGAAACATAAACCCCATGAAATTAAGATCATTGAATATATTTGTAACTTCCCATGAATTTAATTTTAATAATCATATAATACACCCATGGAATTATACATGCACAAAATAAGAAATAAGTGGTGAATAAGGCATGTATTTCATGTAAATAAATAGTTAGATGAAATTGCCTTATTTCCAGCATTGACTTTCTTCATACATAATAAAACCTCCAGAATAATAAATATTATTATATTATACACCAAACAAAAAACCAAATTATTATATCAATTACTATATATTATTTTTTATTACTTTATATTACTCATTTATTAACAACTCCATTTTTAATTTTACGTTAAATGTAATATTTTATTTCTTATTTGTACATGTTTTGACATATTATTCCTGATAATCATACATATATAATGTTTTTATCATTTTAAGAATGTAAAAATTTATATATAAATTATATAAATTCCATATATATTTTCATATTTATAATATTCAATATAATATAGAATGATAAAATGGAAGACATTGTTCATGGAGACGGAAGGTCGTATATACACATTAACAAGGTTTCTGTTTTATTATTGTATTGAACGAAGTAATTTAAATTATATAAATAAATAAATATATATATATTATCATGATAATAAAACTTTTATTTTATTATATTTCATATAATTTCACTATTCACATCTTTAATACATTACTTTTAGTGTGTAAATGAATCACATCACATTGAGGAGGCGGTAGTCCACACTTCAACAAACAAAGTTATCGTATTAATATAAAATGGAAATTATAATGATATGTGTTATATTATAATTAATGAAACATAAGTAAATAATAAATATCATATATATCATATATAATGATATTTTCTCTCAAAAATGATTTACCATGAGTGGTGTTAAAATAAAGAAAACCTCATTTCATGTGGAGGTAGGTCGTTGCACACAAGAATGGTAAGTTTGTAATCCATTAGATGAAAGTGTGTGTAAGTGTTGGTAAAAACAATATAATAACAAAATATCTGTATTTTATGGATACTTATTTTAAAATATAATCATGGAATAATATTTATTGATATGGTGGAGAATAAAATTAAAACAATGGAGATTGAGGAAGGATGTTAACTCTTCTTTAGGCAACTCCTCTTCGTTTTCACCAAACATCTTCTTTGGGTAGATTTATGCTCAATGTGGGGATAATAGAAATAAAGAGGGATGTTGTTATATTATTATATCTTTTTTTGGGTGACTAAAAGGCCACGACATGTTTCAATAAGATGGAGTTGTGATTTTTTTTATAGTGGAGGAGAGGGGAATTATGGTAAATATTTGAAAAGGGAACTCCACCAACGTTTTCCCTATAAAAAGTGGATCTAATGATGTTCAAATTCAGAGAAACGTGGTTATTAGATATATATGTGTGTATATATATATGAAAATATAATCTATTTTGATCAATTTTATAGGTCATTTTTGGCCTTAAGATTAAGGCTTAGTGATCTATTATGTTAAATATTCTATTAATCACTGTACTTAATTTTAATAACTTTCCATAAAATTTTAGATAAATAAATTAATTAAGGTTATTATATATTATAAATTATTTTGGCACCAAATAAAAAATCCATTTATAAAAATTAAAATGACATAATTTTCAGGAATTAATTTAAAATTATTCCAACAAACGTTCCACAACAACATGTTCTTAATTGAAAAGGCCCAAATGTTTGAAATTGTATTACATCCAATTTCAATGTGAAATTTGTTGTAATATATTAAATTGGATTAACATGATTAAAAATTTTATAATTAAAAATTAAAACTAAATCACAATTTAATTTAACTATATAAATCAATAATTTGAAAATGAATTTTATAATTATAATTCAATTTTTTTCACTATTCATGAAGAAATAAAATTTCATAGAAAAATACCAGAAATTCTCCCAAAGTAAGATTTGATAACCATATTCGAAAAATATTGTTTATGTTTTCAAGTAAAAATTATTAATGTGTGAAAAATAATATTTAAAATGGGTTCTCAATTAAATGTTTATAAAAATACATTTTATAAAAATAAATATTTTTATTTATAAATTTAGGTTTATTCTAATAATATACACGTAAAATATAATGAATGAGTATAAACAATATTGAAAAAATATATAATATATAAATTTTAATGAAAAAATTTATCAAAATCAGTTTTTTATTTATTGTGTTAAAATTTTGTTCATATATAGAATTATATATTTCGTAGAATAAAATTTCCTATTTTTTAAATAGTTCTTAAATTATATTCTAGAAATTGATGACAAAATCGTTAATTTGATATAAATGTTTAAATAAGATTTTATCAATTTAGTTAATGTTATTCATAACTTCCATTCCAACGGCTACGTGGTAACTATAATAATGTTTGGAAAACCACATAAATAGAATAATATAGTTCGTCAAAAACTAAACCTTACATGTAGAAAAAGATATCATAGGGAGTCAGTATTTTGTGTAATAGAATAGAAGAATTGTTTTTAATGTAACACAATATACTATAAATGTATATTTTATTGCATGATTAACTTGGGGATTTCTATAACGCAATCCAAACATTGTTTTTTATTAAAAAACACTATATTTAGTGTGTGAAAAATAAAAATATTTAAAAGTTGAAATTAATATGAAAAAAAAATCACAATATCAGGGGGTGTTACACTTTTTTTGAGATCATACTTGAAGTGAGGAGTGGGGGTAACCTTTTATAAATGGGGGATTGGACGGAAAAGCTATTTTATAAAATAATTGAGTGCTCCCATGTTTATCATATGGAAGAAGGGTCCAAAATATACCATTATTTATCCCAAAAGGCGGAATGGTAGAGATATGGACAACTAATAGTTTTCTAAAAAGTATATATGTTATTTTTAATATTATATTTTTATTTCTTAACCAATATAAATCATTTTTCCCTTAACAGTGATAATTATTTTTTAATGGTTTCCCTATTAATTGTGATAAATAATTAAGATGAACCTATTATAAATTATAAATTATTTAGATTCAAATAATGTAACATCCTGCCCCATCCCATTAGTTTGGGAGGGCATAGGAATAATACATAGCCTTAAGAGGCATTCCCAAGGTGCTAAAGGTTGGCAATAAATGTCGAGGGCTTTGATGATAAATTGGGGAAAGACTTTCCCATGAGATTTAACAAATCAACCAAACAATCCATTATCAATATTCTATATGATGCATGTCGACAAAACAACCAAACACTTACATTAGTAAAATAAAACAAAATAATCCATAACATTCCCACATGCCAAATACAACCATGCCAAAATCAGAGTACCATGTGGAAGACTACAACAAGACTCCAACAGAACTAGCGAACCATTCATATCTCCTCACAATGATTTATGCTCCAATCACCACAACATCACCAATGAATCATACTAAAATGCTAGAAAAATGAGATATTTTATTCTTACACGTGTGCTAGAATACTATATCTGCAAAATCACCCCTGTGCCAAAGCAGGGGGTGAGTACAAATACTCAGTAGGATTTTTTCCAAATGACTTCCCTATAAATGCAATGAGGATAACACAATTAGAACATTTATATAAAATATTTTATATAAAACATCTAATAGTTCAACAATTACCGACTAACCAACAAAACCTTACCAAAAAACCATACCCAAACCACGAAATCCAAAGGAAAGATAAAAAATCATCACGTAAGCCATTTCACTAATTCAAATTTTCCAAAATATTTTCATCCTTCAAAGAAACACACAACAAGGAAACCAAATAAGTGTAGCTTCTGTTCATCCTATTCACTACATTCCCAACTAGCGGTGCTTTACGACAACAATCTATAATGGTGGTACATCCGACCACTATTCATCACCATTTATAGTGAGACTTCCCGCCCACCACCACACAACATTCCAACAAGACACAACAAATCATATAACCCCCCATGTCCACAAAACATGCAAACATCCATTTCCATCACATGCCAATCAACTTCAATGAATCACCCATTTATTAAATGCACCATTTACTATTTTTCTATGAAAACCCACATTTTTATAAAACAAAAAATTTCTTGATAACCCATTTTCATCAACCATTCTCCAAAATCAATCCCAGTAACCCATTTTAAAATATAAATTTTAAAATCCATACTAAGATAATTTCACCACATAACCCCCTTTTCCAAAAAAATCCAAAAACATCACCAAATGGATTTCCAACCAATTTAGCACATCAAAAAGACAATTAATTTTAAGAAATTAATACTAATTTTATCCAAGAATAAAGTTCTTGAAAAGTTTAATCGAGAGAGAAGCCACCTACCTTTAGGGACCTTGTGAATTTGACCCACAAGAAACCACACCACAATCTAGGGAAACGCTCCAATAAAACCGCTATAGATCTCCTTCCCTGTCATCCAATAGCATTATAATCTACACCAAAGGCAACAAATAACCTAGATCTATACACAATGGGTGTAGATCTAGAAGACTGATAGAGAGATATGCATACCTTGAGAGAACCACAAAAAACAAATCGAGGATCCTTACAAGAGAAGAATCTTCTCAACCACACCAAGAAAACCATTTGATTTACATCCAATGTCTGTAAGAGATCCCCCACAACCCCTGAGAACTAAAAATCATGATTGGGGCTAGAGTGAGAGAGAGTTTGGAGTGATATTAGGCAACCCCAAGAGACCCCGTATTTTAAAACCCCATTTTAAGTGTCTGCATAGTTATCTCGCACGGTTTGGAAAATTGTATGTTAACCATGAACACACCACTACCTCGAGAGAAGGGGTCTACATGGTTTCCTCACACGGTTTTTGAAACTGTGCAAAGGCCATGCGAATCCCAATATCTCTCATTCCATGGCTTCTTGGAGAACCCTCACGGTTTCCACTAATCGTACACCCTTAGAAACGCCTTTAAACATATTCAAATCCCTTCTAAACACCCCCAAAAACTTCCCATATCATCCCAAGCACTTTAAACACATAAAAATTCATAAAAAACTAAATACCTTAATATAGGGGTGATTTAAATCATTTAATCATTTTTTACAATTTCATTTCACATAAGTAAGAAATTTTAATTTATAATCAATCATATAATCATCACAATGAGGATTTCAAAGTAAGAAGGTTGAAATTTTTACAAAATTTTACATCTAAATTTAAATGAAAATTATACCAATGACCCAAATTTGATTAATAGATATAATATTGAACTAAAATTACTTTATAATCGTTTCAAAATATAATGTAACATTATAAATTTTTTAGATGAAATGGTTTGATTCAAATAAAATCTAGTATTTTCTTTATTCGTCATAAAATAAAAAATCTCAAGAAAAATACCAAAGATTCAACCATTGAAATATATAGAATTATTATTTCTAAAATGAATTATATTTTTTCATATAAATTTTACAAAAATATTTTGAAGTAATTTTAAATTTTGTGTGCCAAGAATTATTTTTTATGGTTTTGAAAAATACATGTTTAAGAGAAACTACTCATTATTTTAAATGATTATTATTGTTGTTTATAATAAATATGTAAATAGTAAATTTGTGTTGACCATTTATTTTTATAAGATAGTTAATTTATTTCATACCCTCTATTCTAATAACTTGGTGATAATTATCATATTAGACAATAATATTAATGGTATTTTATTGGTTTGAAAAACATGATCTTCTGTGTATCACAAGCTATTAGATAAACTCAATTTTTCTTGTATCGTACTATTTAAAGTGTATTTTGTTATTTAAAATATTAAATATATAGTAAATTATCAGGTTGTTGTATTATATTCTATTCATGGTTTTTCATGTCAAATAAACAATCAAATATGATTTTTATATTTTAAAATTTCAGGGTGTTACATTCTCCCCACCATAAATAAAACTCATCTTCACAATTTAATCTTGATCTTAGAAATAAAGTGTTCAGAATTTAAAAATTATATTGTTCTAATACACACATCATAAAATTTTTAATGAAATTTCACCTTAATAAGATTGAAAGAAAACTTCAAAGGTCATATGGAATACCACATGTTATTATTTCTATGTATAAGAATAATAACTGGAAGGGAAGATATGAACATAGAGTAAAAACATAAACAATTTTTAGAGAGTGATTTAGATCATTGATCAATATAAAGTGAATTAAGATTATAAATACGAGGGAGTAAAATCAATAAATCTAATAGGAGTTACAAAGTTATTGATATCACCATAAATATTGGTAATAAGAATAAATTTTATTTCTAGAAAATTTTTCTAATTTTGGGGAATTATTTAACTATATTATCATCTAAGGAAATACAATTACACGGCACATTTATATTTCAGTGGAATAATTTCATTTTTTTCTTATATAAAAATATATTTAATTTATTAATTTAAGAAATAAACATCCAGAAATCAATCTTTTCTCCCTAAAGCACTAAATTTTTCTTTTAACGGTTATAAAATAAATATATGAGTGAAATATATTTCTATATGTCTATAATTAGTTTCCAAATCCAATATGGTTTACACATTAATCTATAAATTTTAAAATTAATACATATGGTTCATTGTTATTTTCTAAAAATAACATTGTTTAACTAAAACAAATTATATATTAGGTATGAAATTTTGTACAATATTTGTAGGAGTTTCACCCTTATATTCCTTTGATCATGGGTTGAAGCCCCACACCCTTTTCGAAATTGATGGGTTTTCAGCTGGCATGAAGATTTCACTTTTTCTAAAACTATATAAATATAATATCTATAATTTTCTAAACAAATATGATGAAAATTATTGAAATAAAATTATTCATTCAATAATATATTAATTAAGGGTATCAAAAAATCTTTTTCCCAAATTAAAATAATCATATTTCACTATAATTAAAATGTCAATAATTAAAACTAAAGGACAACAATTTTATTAAAATTTAGTATATGAAACTTAATGGAGTAATTTCTCAAATTAATTGTTCACTGATAAATATATTAATCAAATGGGTTGTATTTCCATATATTTCATAAAGAACATTCTTAATCTAGTGAATTTACTACCACATAAATCCTAAAAACTGGTTTTTATGAATTTGAACTTATGATCAATCATAAAATAATTATCACATGATGATTTCCACTACAATATTTTCAATGAAGGAACATATGATTCTATAACTTAACAAAATCCTTTGATGTTTCAAAATTATTATAACCAAATACAATTAGTAAAATAAATTTTTACAATTACATAATTCTTTATATTTCAATACATATTCTTCCCTAGTATATGGTTTATCTTATGTAATTCATTATCATTATCTATTTAAAAACATCATAACTGTTTTTTTTTTCAAAATGAGTAATATATTAAGAATATCCCCTTAGAGTGTAAAAATAAGGTGTGTAGTAAATCCCATTATTAGGTACCAGATAATGCATGATTGAAATCTGAAATCCCTTTTTTAGAATTATTACTAATACTTACCTCGGTGCCAGAACCACATCCACATTCATATACATGTAGAGATTTTTTTCAAGATAATGATATATAATCTCTAACATACCAAAACATTAGGATGAATTTTTATAAATATTCCAAAAATCCATCATATAATAATGTTCTCTAAAATTTGTTTTTCTAAATATTGGTTCCAAGGATGAAATTAAAAATACTATGTCACCATCTATAGAGACCCCAACCACATGAACCTAGAGCCGGTGCCTACCACCATTAAATTTGCATAAGATACAAGGAGTCAGGTTCTGAATGACAAGTCAATAAATTAGTCTTGGGGAAATATATACATAAATCGGTCATACATTAAATCCGAATAAAAAAATTCTAACATATTTTTTAATGAATTTAATTATTACCTTATTGATATTCTTGTATATCTGTCATATTAAATGTAATGGAATCATAGAGAATGTAAACAAGATAAGGAGGAGCTCAAATCCAATTAAGTGTTAAGTATAGTGAGATTATTTCAGAAATAATAATAATAATAAACATGGAATGATAAATAATTGAGAACAAATGACATATAATCACCAAACTATGAGAGAAGTTCATCCATAGATAAAATCAAATAAAACATATGCTCTATAATAATCAATATAGAAAGGTATATAACTAAATAATAATGGAATTTAAATAAAATTAATTCATTAATAGATGAGTCATAATCAATATGGAAAGAAAAATAACTTAAAAATCATTCCATTTAATGAATAACTGATAATGAAATGCATTCATATATTTTTTCATAGTGAAAATCATAGGGATAATAATTATAACGAAAATAGGGGAAATGAATATCTATTGGATGTCATGATTCTTATACAAATGATACCGTTACCATCAATATATATCCTCTAGAAACATTATAATACACTGGGTGAAAACCCTTTTAGTGAAGGATAACCAATTGATTTATCCCATTAAGGGATTAATATTTATCAATATTTATCCTTTTAATAATACAACATTCAAAGTAAAAAAACATATTTAGAAATTGTATAAAATTTTGTAAATAATAATATTAATGATAAATGATATGGACATTTAAAATAAATTTAATTTTAAATGATCATAAAATGTGAATAACTCAATGGAAAATCAATTACTATGAAAATTATACAATAAGTTAATGTAAATATAATCCTTGGTCAAAATAATCATAATCCATCCAAAATAATAATGAGGAAGATATCAAAAAAATGTATACCCATTGGAGTAACAATAACGTTTTTTCTTATTATTATATAGAAATATAATAAAAATATATTTGAAAACATTCTTTCAGAAAATATTATTTTCATTTATATAATCAATTTTATAAACATAAAACATTTTGAAGATCCCGTTCATTTAAAATCACATTTAAAAAAAATATTAAAAAGATATTCATAATATTGTAATAGATAATCCAATGACATTACAATCAAGATGGCAGGTAATTCCATACATTCAATAATAAAAGGATTAGTTTTTCAATATAAATAATTTAGATCATTCCATGTTTCGAAAATGGATAGAAGATTCCATTCACATTTTATATAAAGGGAAATAAATATTTCATAAAATTATATAATATTATATAGATTTGTTTAAAATATTTAAAATGGTAAAATTTCATTTGATAAATCATTTTTAAAATTATAATACATTTTTTATTCCTGTTTTAGAAATCATTATTTTGAATGAAAATATATTTTCGTTTGAAGAGAGAAATGAAGTTGGGTTTGTATAGAAATATTTTATAGAACCATTTAAGATACCAAGAGTTGAAAAATGGTGGTATAACATGAAAATAATCAGAAAACCCATATAATAATAACATGTAAATGTTTGTAAAAAAATAATCAAATAATTTCCTTCAATTTTAATTCTATTGTTTACAAACACGAATAAAATGAGATTATAAAGTAAACCCTCGAAACAATCATAAGGTTGAAGTGATAACCAAATAATGAATATATTATGTGTATAAACTAAAAATAAAATAACTAGTGTAGATAAAAAATATTATAATCGAAATAAAATAATAATATAATCTTTTTGTTATATATTCAATTAAAAATTAGTTTAACCCAATGAATTGAAATTGAGTTAAGGAATTATTCACCACACAGTAAATTATAATTTAAATTAGTTTAGATGAAATAATTAAAACATAAACGTAAAATAATATTTATAATTAAATAACCATGAGATAACATTTCAAATGGGATATATATATATCATATATATTAAATATGGTTAATTACAATACAATATGCCTCAATGAAATAAAATTGAGATGAAAACTATTAAATTATGATTCCTTTTGGTTGAACATGATTTAACCTTCGAAAAATTGTGTTTAAACAGGTTATTTACTTATTATAAAACTATATTAATATTTATGATATCATATAAATTGTTTTTATAATATCTTATAATTGATTCATTAATAATATTTCATTATTTTCATTCTTCCAATAGTTAATTTCCTTATTTTCCCATGATTGAATTGTTATGAATGTTCCATTAAATACACTTATTAGATAGTTATATCATCTAAAGAATAATAATAATGAAACAATTATCATAATTTTAAATCAATTTTAATTTTAAATAAACTAATTAATGATCGTTATGATAATTTAATTATGTTAGGATTAGAGAGATATTAGGACGTACATACAAATGAGGAACCTTGCCAAATTCTCAACAATCATTATAGAAAGTAGGTAAGTGATTTTATTCCATTAGATAATTGTAATAATATACTTAATTATATAATATACAGTTATGTATTTCAACCGTGTTGTGTGGTGTTGAAAATAGTGTTACGTCTCTTTTGATGGAAATAATCCACACGTACACGAATGATGTTATAAATATTACATGAGTGAAAAAGAAATGAATGAAAATGATATATATATATATATATATATATATATTTATACATATAAATATTTATTATATTTATAGAATTATTAATATTCTATAATTATCATAATTATTTTATTTATATCATATATATTCAATAAATTCATCTTTATAACCATTCTGTTGATGTAATAGTGAAAGAAAAATCACATCGCTCCATGAGATGATAGTCCACCATACACCAGAGTAACGTTATCGTATATTTTACGAATTGAAAGGAGAAAAGTATATATATTATATAATGACTTCATAGGAATAAATATTATTATAAATTGAATTTTAAAAATTTATTTCCATCATCGTACCCAATATTGATATGTGACAAGGGAAAGACAAACGACATTAGTTTGAAAGAAGATAGTCTGTCATACATGTGAATGAAGATCTAATAACCCATTTGATGGAAGTGTGGGAGTTTTTAATTTATATCCATGACATAAAATCATATCACTATATGTAATATATTTATATAATTAAATAATCATGGTATAATTGAAATTGCATGATGTGAAAGGGAATATAAAATAATGGATCTGGTTGAAGTACATTGGCTCTCCTTCAGGAATCAACATTAAGATTGCACTAAATTTATACTATGATGTCTTTCTATCCTATCGAAGGAATATATATCGAGGACATGGATGTTGGGATGTAATATGGTAGTGTTTTGATGATATAATTTTATTTAGAGGTTTTAATAAGTGTGGATAGTGGGTTCCTTTTATAAGAGGGGAAGAGGACAAACATTCTATTTTTTTAAAAAAATTATGTTCTCCCACATTTTTTATATTGACCAATGAACAAAAATGGACCATTATAAAACATTTTAGGTTTATGTTTATAAATATTTCCATTAAAATCGGTATAGACATTTTTATAGGATATTTTCAAACTTATCTTTTGAAGATTAACCCATGTAAATCAATTTTTACCATAACAACAAGAATAAACTATTACAATTTTCACTATTCATTTTGATCAAAACAATATGTTGAAGATATTATAAACCATAAAATATTATAATTAACAAATTTGAATCAATTTTACAAATTTAATAAATAGAAATGGGAAATTTTATTTTTAAATTAATCATGAAGACATAGTATAAAAGCGAGTATTTAAAGTAAAAATGTTCAAACGTTTTCAATGTGTATTTATATAAATTAATTATTTAAATGATTAATCTGAGAAAAATTGGATTAATAGATTAATAATTTAGCTCTTTCAAATTTAAAATAATTAAAAATATTATTTAGTACTATATTTTATTTATATGAGAATAAAAGCTTCAATCAAAATCTAGTATTTTTATATATTCATGAAAAAATTAATGTTCTTATAAAAAATAAAAAAAAATCACCCTATTATAATTTTTGTATTATAATTTAAAAAATTAGGTAAATTTTAACAAGTAAATAATTAAAATGTGTTAAAAATTAATTTAAAATTATGTTCTTCAATCATGATTACATTGTCTTTTAGAAAACATTACTTTTTCAAAATCATTATTTATTTCTTTAAAATGATTCTTATTATTAATTATAATCCATAGGTAACAAATTAATGTGGGAAAATTTTATATTTTCAAAATCTATTCAATTCTATTTATTTTATCCATTCCAATGTCTTAGAAATAACAATCATATTATATAATGAAATTAATAATATATTTGTGTTTGGTATAAACTGATCTTCTGTGTAATGAAATCTATTGAAGAAACCAGTTCTTATGATTATTGTAATATATATTACTTATTTAAAATATATAAATTACTAAATATCTTATAAATTAATTGGATGTTATATTTATTTCTATGATTAGTGTTTCATGTAAAACACACCATCAAATATTATTTTCATATTCTAAAATTTTGGGGGGGTTACAACACGGTGGATGAGAAATTTTTGGTAGATTTTTTATTAATTAATATACATGGAACATATAAATAATTAGACAGATGATATGGAAATGATTTATTAGTGTTTTTCAATGATGAATATGATCTTTTTACCTTGTACTTGGTTTATTTAATTCAAAAGTTGGAGGACCTTCGTATTTCATAAGGATCAGAAAGAAAAAAAGGAGATTGAAACATGAATTGTTTAATAGTCTAGAGCAACATGTATGAATCTATAAACTCTGAATAACCTTGATATGGATATATAGATACTGAAATGTCCTCTTCTTCTCTTATAAATTATTAAAAATTCTTTAACATGAACTTATTCAATATTATCGAATAAAGAATGATTGGGATAAAATTGTATTTATGGGAAATAATATTGAATTATTTTTTACATTCCCAACTTTATTCTCAACTCTTTTCTTATAAAGTTATTTTTTTTAAAAATCAAATGAATATTTTATCATTATCAAGTAAAAATTAATCCTCTTTACTTATTTAGCATAGGGAGAGAAATAATGAAAAATTCATCTGGTTGGGAATAAAAATTCTTGAGTGGTGTTGGTAGTGATATATTTAAACATAGAGACCTATATGATAAATCCTTAAGAATAACATAAAATCAATGTAGTGACAACCAGTTGTAATTTCTCATGTCCCTTACTAATCTATTACATCTTAAACCCTATTTTTAGTTGTTCCATATTCATTTTAAACTATATAACTATTTATTTTCAAACTTGTTCTTAATACATTTATTATTTCATCAAATCCTCATTTCCCATCACTTATTTCCCCTACTTCTTTCTTGTTACATTTTTTAATTTTGGTCTACTTCTCTCAGTATTTCATAGCCCAATTATGTGAATCTAATCTACATTTACTTTTTTCTTAGTTACATTATTTAATATTATTTAATTATTTTGAATTTTCATAATTATTCTCATAAAATTTTTGTTTCATTACTGGGGATGGAATGTGTGGACATGAAAAATAAAAAAAATTAAAAAACATTAAAATAAAAAAGATAAATTATAAGTTCTATTGGTTTCTTAATCATCTAAAAAATTTTATTATAAATGTATCGAATATCATCATGAAATATTTAGATACTATAAAACCTAAAACAAGAAAAAATAAAAGTTATATTAGGAATGAAACTAGAGGTTAAATGGAAATTTTTTAAATATGATAACGATTTATTAATGAAAAGAATATATGGTAATATCTAAAATGTCCCAAAATGATGGAATTTCAACTCCCTCAAGTGTTAAAAAATAATTAATCATTTATTCTTTAGAAAATATACAAAATAAATATGATATTAAAGAGTACAATTCTTCACTACTACCATCACTTTATGGTAAACATAAATAAGAACCACTATCCCAAATTCAAGATTTATGAAATATGCTACAACATTTTATACAATAATTGAAGAGTCAAAATGAACTCCAATTGAGGGTTTTTCTATTTAATGTAACGAGGAATGATAAAAATAGGGTATTAGATTTAGATATTTATATTATTGAAATATTTAATAATGTTTATAATTCATTGAGCCAGATGTTTTATACTAGAATATATGTCAAAGAAAAAGAAAATAAACTATCTAATTTCTATCAGGATGATGGTCATGATTTCCATGATACCTGAGAAAAACTTATAGACATTCTTATGAAGCTAACTAATAACCAAATATCTTCCCCTGACATCGTGGGATTTATTTTGGAATTGTTTTCACAAAAGGTAATTATTTTAAATAAAATAAACTAGAGGTAATTATAATGAAAAAATAGTGGATCATAGAAAAATTTCAACCAATTATTCCCTATAATCCCAATAAGATATTATAGGATAAGGAGTTGACAAAGTAGTTAATTATCCACTAGTTTAGGATTTTATGTACAAGAACAACATAATAAAATGAATAAAAAACTATAATACACTATGAGTTGAAGTTACAGAGAAAATGCCTTCCAAATTTTGAGAAACGTATAAAATGAAACTATTCTATTAAAAAACATATAATAAGGTGTTATTGGTCACTTTATAAGTATCTGATGAAATTCTACATGATATACCAACCATTTGATTATTTTATTTATTTGCAGGTATAATACATGGATATAGGCTAGAGATAACCCTTTCTATTAAAACTACATACCATGGTATATAAACCGTTCTAAAATATCATGGAGAGGGAAATATATGATGAAAACCTACCCCTAGTTTCCAAAAAATCCCCAATAAATTATTTCAAAAACCATCTGGGATCAAATATGAAAATTTTTAAGAGGAATTATATGGTTTGTTTCATAATTCTTTTTGAATATATGATTCATCAATGTCTTAACATGATCCAAGTAAGGTTTCTATAGAACACAGAATGAATGTATTGGGGTTCCACATGGTGAATATAGAAAATAACATAACTATAGGTACACCGTTAAATTATCTAGTATATTATAAGATAAACATTGGTAAAATTAATTTTTTTCCACGAAGAGTGGATTGAAAAATAATGAGTTGGATAGAAAATACCATATAGATATTCATGATATAATTATAAATTAAAATGGAAATATAAATATGGAATAATCAGAACCTTGGAATTAGTATAATAACAATTAAAAAATATTAATTCTAATACTTTTAATTGAAAATAAAAGGAAAGGCTTATAATAAAAGGAATAAATATTTTGAGGATTTTATCTAGGTTATGCCCAAATTTTTAACGAATTCTTCTCTCCCATCCGCTTCAAAAAATATATTAAAATAATAATAATAGTATACTAGATTAATTAAATTCATATAATTGTTTAGAACCATAAACATAAACTTTTTATTTTTATAATCCTTAAACAAATTAAATTATTATTTTCAAACATTTAAAAGATTTTTCCTAGTAAAATGGATGTAGAAGAATTTTATTCTATTGGATTAACATAGGAATGTAATTACCTCCTATAAAATAACAGAAATAATCAATTAAAAGAACCTTGAAAAATTTTTATTCTACAAACAATAAGATAAATCAAGAAGAATAATTAATTATGAGACTATGCTACTAATTTCAATAGGGTTCTTTACTCATTGTTTCGATATTTGAGACTAGGGGAGGTAAGACCAACCTCATTTTCTATTTAGTTTAATAATTTGTTGATTAATAAACCAATAGGAAGGGATAGTGAACTATTACTAAATATACGAAAACCTAAATTCCCTAATTATTTATTATTTACTGATAATATGTGTTGTAAGAAGGTATCGATACTATCGGAAAAAGAACTATAATCTATATGTGGGTCTATTATAGATATATGAGAAGTAAAATTGATCTTTCATACATTTAATAAATCAACACTAGTTGTGAGAGAAATGTTTATTGATATGATAGAAGATGTGTTTTAGTAGGTATTAGTAAGGATACACATAATATATTTAAAGATAAAAAATAAAAAATCAATTAATGTAAATATTATAGTTGACAACATGAATCTGAGTCCACACAAGATCCTATAAGACTCAAAATACCTGAGAGTATAATTAATGAAAATATTTTTAATGAAAATGTGGTGGTTTATCATGAAAAAATATTTTTTCTTGAAAATCCTCCTCAATATATATATAAGAAGTCATATCCCTCTCTTATTTTTAAAATACTCATCCATGGTTTCCAACCTAAATTCAATCCTATGGACCATTCATTCTAAGATATAAAAAAATTTCTCATTTATTCTTTAAGGTAATAAATATTTTTTCTCGGTATAGAAATATCCTATGATTTGTGCTATCCAATTTGAAGCTGATGATATGTTACCCCAATCCATTGAGAGTAAAATAGATTTGTTAATGTATAGTTTTCCAGAGAATGATGAAAAATATATTTTTTCCAAATATTATTTATATAAATTATTATTTTTTTGATGATGATATCACAGAATAATTAGGATAGCAAGAACATTCTTCTACTTATTTCAATAATATTGAACATTAGGAGAGTGAATCGTGAGGTGCTCGAAAACTGGTTGTAGTTTTTCATGAATCTATCCCTATATTTTTGTATTCCTTATCTGTGGTAGAACTTTTTCAGGATATTTATTCCCAACCTGATATATATTCTATAAAAATTTCTACTATTATCATATTATTTAAATTATTTCTTACATTTAAACAAAACCTGATATAAAATTTATCCATATAGACATTGAATATTTTAATGACCTTTTAAAAGAGGATGGTGTTAGAAATTTCTATAAAAAATTAATGAAATTAATTAAATAAGGTGTAGTAATAATCATTGAAAATACACAACTTCTGAGTAATCAAGGATAGAATTTTGATACAGGTAGTTTGGATAATGAATCTAAACAGAGTGCTTCATGGGATGTGACACATGGTTATTCATTTTTTGTAATATTTAGGGTTTCAATAATATATTTATGCCTATTTTTAATGGACTCAATTATTTATCCCTACTAACCCATTTTCCATACTCCAATCACTTCATATTTTCTCTGAAATTTCATAACCAAATTCTATACATTATTCTTGGTCTCAAATTTTGAACTTCATATTTTAAATACAATAAAATATCTTTTAAATTATATAGGACATTTACTAGAGAAGTCTTGTGGTATTGAACTGTTAAAAGAGATAAATTTTTGTGTATGAGAATAAAAGAAAAAACAACTATTATGGGAGTTTTTTATTCATTATCTGTAGAAATTTTTACAACTGATTTAGATTGCAAAATTTATTGATAGTGGTATTAAACTGGAGAGTTAGTTTACTTTTATTTTAAATCTTTTTGATATTTATAATTTAGTATGGGGGAGTTGTTTTGTTACAAATATCTTTTTATTTCTAGATAAACGTCAATTTTAAAAATTAAAATCTAAATATTTTATTTGATTAGAGTGTGTTTTATTGAATTAATAGTTTTCATTAAAATTAATTTTTAATGAAGTAGGAAATTTTTTAACACCCTTTTACTTATTTAAACGGTATTGATTTTTTAAATATATTATAATTTTTTCTTCATTAAAAATTCATTTTTTATAAATGCCGCAATTTATAAGTATATTAAATTTGTTTTTGTTCTCTCTATAAAAAACTCCTGTATAATTAAATTTTTTATAAAAACATTATTAGGTTATGGAAGACTTTAGTTCTTAAATGGGGTATGAATTTAAATATAATGAATACATTTTAATTGAATAATTCATTGAAATAATTTTTTTAATGTTTTTTGGAACACAATGTCAATGTTGGGTTCTATTGGGAGTGACTTTTTGTTTACTAAAATATATTTTCTTGGAAACCAATAAAAATTCACATTAGTATTTACAAAACTAATATTTCTAAAAAATCAGTTTTGATTGTTTTTTGAGTATTTCTTGGTTTTGATGACAACTTTCTTGCTTTAAGTAGTAAATAATTTTTATTCCACCATTGTTACAATCTACCAACATCATTTATATTGATCTAAAATATATATTTTTTTTAAATTTTTTTGAGTAATACATAAAAAGTAATTTATTTTTAACTATTTAATTAGATTCTAATCTCGTAATAATGGAATATAAATGTTTTATGAAATGAATTCCAAATTATAATAAAATTTTTATTTATTAAGATAAAAATTTGAGATATGTTAAAAATTATTGTAACATCCCAAGTATTTAATGAATAATAGATATTTTTATCTATGTCTATTAATGAATTAGATAGTGTTTTAGAGGCTTAAAATGAGAATAAATCAAATCTTAAGCATGGAATACACTAATATTTTTAAAAGATTGTTTTACTGTGTTTTAATGGAAAACTATTTTTAAATCAAACTTTTGACAATTTTATAAGCTATATTTGACGATATAAACTTATTGTTTATGATTGGGACATTGGAATTTACTTTTGGTAAATTTTTGGTATTTTTCCGATAAAGTTCTTTTTTTTAATGAATAGTGAAAAATGTAGTATATTAATTCAAAACCACTTTTTAATCTAATTTATTTATATGATTAGATTATCTTTTGAATTAGTTTTAAAGTTAAATATGAATATATTTTTACCATTTAATCCAATATTGGTCGTTTAAATTAATTTCACTTTGAAATTGGACTTAAACTAGTGTCAATCTTCTGATACTTATTGTTTCATAAAAACACGCTTTTTGCTCTAACAGTGGGAATTAATTGTTAAATTAATTAATGTAACTTATATGTTTGGAATTTTTTAAAATATAAATCATTTTTGAATTCAGAATATCAAATATATCTTTGGGTGAAGTTTTGGTATTTTTATGAAAAACTTCAATTTTTGATGAATAGTGAAACCACAAAGTTTTACTTAAAAAACTAATTTTTCGTTTAAAATGAAATTTAACCACCTTTGTGTTTTGAATTTCAAAATTCCAACATACATGGTTGTCATTAGGATGTAAAATTTAGTTCAATGGGATTAAAATAATTTTTGGGTGAATAGTAACTTTTAAGGTTTTAATCGCGATTAGAGGTAGTTAGTGCAATTTAAGAAAAAAATGATATTATAATAAAATGAAAATACCTATACACATGTACTACCCTTATTTTATGTGTCATGGCCGTCCAAGACAATCCATGGGTCGACTTGGGGACCCCATGGATCCACTTTGGTAGGAAAATGACCTTAATAACTTTTTATTAAAGTTAAAATGAAAATGTCACAAACCTGAGTTGTTTTACTAAAACAATTTTTACATGAGGTTATTCAAGTGAAATGTTTGACTATAAATATTCATTAGAAAGATAAAAATATTTACTACATTATTATAGTTATTTTATAATTTTCAGATATTATATAAATTAAATTATTTATGACACCATGTTGATGCAGCGATTACCTCATTATTTAACGATTTAAAAAAATGAATAGATAATGTAAAATCTAAGACCTACACATGTCAAAAACCTATTGGATGGGTGGATTTCGAACTATTATCACCTTATACTAGAAATATATAATTTTGGGACATTTTAAATCCTAAAATAATTTTATAATAAAGTATCATTTGATAACGTTCCAAGAGTGCCCTCCTCTCCTCTTATAAAAGGCCCCCACCTCTACCACCATACCCACACTTCCAAAGCCTTTGGATCAGAAAACACCTGCCAATTTTGTCTCTCCACATACCTCTATAACTCTTAGAAGCCTGAATTTGGGCAGAAGTCTTCCCAAGGAATCCTTTGACCTCAAATTAAAAAGAGTTACCCGATTTAAAGGTAGTGTCTTCTCTTGTGTTCTTATGTTTTTTTTGCTTCTCCAACCCCCTAATCTCTTTTTATTCATTTATTTTGTAACAAAACCAGTATCTTCTATATACTAGGAGTTTTTTATAATTAGTATTCGAGCTACACTTACACACACCTACATCTAATGGTAAAATAACATACTGTTTCCGTGGATGGCGAATTACTGCTTCACGAAACGATGATTGTTCAATATTCTTTTAACACCGTCAATGGTGGACATTAAGATTTCACTATATTTATATATGATATATAATATGTTTATGTTTTAATTAATCTTTTGTATTTTTCATTTATGGCGTACCTTTATGGTTTCCATTATGGTTAAACGCGATATCTTCATTTTAGGAAGTGCGGACTACCGCCCCCTCAAAGTGATTTGATTCGTTAATGCCATATATGGGATGTATAAAGGATGGAATTAATGATATTATATATGATATTATACTGGAATTATAATATACCTTTATATCATTATGATTCTATTCCATAAAATACGAAATAGAAATGAAAGTAGCATTCATGTGTACGTACGGCTTACCGTCTCCATGAACGGTGCATTTCATTTCATACCTCAAAACATTATGTAATATAATAAATTCTTGTATATAATGGATACATATGATATATATTATATCTAAATCATGAGTATAACTCTAGATACAACGGATACATGAACAAATTGTAATTATAAAGAATTTATTTTTGACTCAAGTACTAATGATCGTTAAAACGACCATTATTAGCTTAAATAATTACATAGTGTTCTTGACATGGTAATAAGTGATATAAAAGGAATAATTAATTTGAAAAAGGTTCTTAAGAAAGTAGAAATTAACTCAAGTTTATTATTCAGGACATTAAATAACAATCAAGTCAAGTCGGACCCGAGGTATGGGACTTCGTCTCAATCTTCTTTCATTGAGGCATATTTTGTTTTATACACAACCTTATTTTATACGGTGTATAAACCCCTTTGAATTTTATGTTTACCCAAAAGGAATATTTTTTATACGAATCATTTTACAAAATGACAAAAGGGAATGTTTTTGTCGTACGTATAAGGCGACAACGACTTCTCCGTCGCTGTGACCATTATTAGGGTTTCAGCTTCCACTACAAGCCATACATTTTTTTTAAAAGAAAAAATAAATACCATGTTCTAATTTTCTTTTATTTTGGTATTGAAAATGGTTTTCATAATGTTTTTATATCAATGTGTTGTATTGATATCTTTTGATTGAAATGTGTAAATGTTATGTTTCCTTTATACATGTTTTATGTGATACGATTATGTTATGGTTCTTGGGTATTATTATGAAGATGGGTGGTTCCGTGATAAACTAAGGGCGAGTGAGCCCGAAATAGCTCTCCAATGCATTGGGTAACGCGAAGTAGTTTAACATTAAGGTTTCTCCGATGAGATTTAGGGAATATACTGTGATGGGTATTCCAAACGTAACCAAGAGGGTTACTCCCTATGTAAAAATGTTATAAATGCCTGAAGTTACTTTTATGTCTTATCATTTCTATGATTTATTCATGATTTGATGAGGTATGTTAAAGTACTTATGTTTTATGAGTAGAGTATGATTTCATTGATTCTTATGTATACATGTACTCATGTTTCCTTTCCATATTTTTATATCCCTTACTAAGATTTTTATGCTCATCCGATGTTTTTGAAATGATTTTCACAGGTCAAGGGAAGGGTACATGATATGATGATAGTGTCAAGGAAGTTTCAAGAAAGAATCCATGTTTTATTTTAAATATGTTTTCGTTGATGGGAAAAAAATAATACTATCTTTTTTTGTAACCACTTTGTTTAAATGTGTGATGTAATGCATGTTTTATGATCTAATTCTCTAAAACTCCATACCTGAAAAGATCCTCACGGTGTATTCTTGAAATATTTCAAGATTATGTAATGTTTAAGGCTAGGGCCTTATAGTTGTTATCAGAGGTCAGTTTAGATAACTTTAGGAGTTAAGATTCTATTAAAAGATTATCCAATATTTTTTTAAAGTATGATTGAAATGATATAGCATTTAAAGATTACCATGTTGCTTCACCTAATATATTTCTGTGATAAGAATGGATCTACATAGAGGAAACATAGAAGATTTTCTAAGAAGGCATACAGAGTATAATGTCCTTTGAAATTAGCAACCAGAGATGGTCGGAATCAGAATTCACCAGTTTACTACACTGATGGCTCAGTTGAATCAGGTTATTACTGGAGGTTTGTTGAAAATTTTTCACGGTTATCTATTCTAACGAATCAGCTAACTTGGAAGGGTGTTATGTTTATTTGGACAAAAGAATGTGATGATTGTTTTTAGAAATTGAAAAAAAGATTGGTTAATGCTCCAGTTTTGGAAATACCTTCCAGGAATGGTGAGTTTGATATCTACAATAATGCTTAATTGAAAGGACTTGGTTGTGTCCTAATGTAGAATGATAAGGTAATTTCTTATGCTTCACGTCAGTTGAAAAATCATGAGGTAAATTACCCTGCACATGATTTGTAATTAGCTACTGTTGTTTTCGCTTTAAAAATTTGGAGGCATCTTTTGTATGGAGTAATGTGTGAAATATATACCAATCACAAAAGTTTAAAGTATATATTCACTCCGAAATAATTGAACATGAGACAGAGGAGATGGCTAGAATTAATCACTGATTATGATTGTACAATTCATTACCATCAGGGAAAAGCAAATAAAGTGTCTAATGCTTTGAGTTGAAAAAGTAATGTTTCACTAACAGTATTGCGTTTGGAATGTGATCCTTATTTAAAGATTTGATGAACTTTGGAATAGAAGTTGTTAGTGCCAGATGTAATTCTGTTTTGTTTCAGGTATCAGTGAAATCTTCTCTATCAGACAGAATCAAGCAAGCATAGAAGCAAGACAGTGAGTTGCAGAAAAAGGTAGAGCTGGTTCGGAAGGGTAAGTTTCATGAATTCAACATTGATAATGATTGTGTTTTGAGATTTGGGAAGAGATTGTGTGTGCCTTGTGATTCACATTTGAAGAATGAGTTGTTACGTGAGGCTCATAGTTCCCCGTTTTCAGTTCATCCTAGTAGTACTAAGATGTATAAAGATTTTCGAGAGTATTACTGGTGGGACGGAATGAAAAGAGATATTGCTGATTTTACTGTGAAGTGTTTTACTTGTAAATAGGTTAAAGAAGAGCGGCAATTACCGAAAGGGATGCTTTAGCCTTTACCAGTGCGAGACTGGAAATGGTAAAATATATCCATGGACTTCATTGTGGTATTTCTGAAGACACCTCGAGGTAATAATGCAATATGGGTTATTGTTGATCTCTTGATTAAATATGGTCATTTCCTTTCTATACGAGATACTTTTTCACTAGATCAAATTTCACATTTGAATCTTAAAGAGATAGTCAGGTTACATGGAGTTTCTCTCTCCATTGTATCTGATCGTGATCCCGGGTTTACTTCTAACATTTGGAAAGGCCTTCAAAAGTCGTTGGGTACAGAATTAAATTTTAGTACAGCTTTTCATCCTCAATCAGATGGGCAGTCAGAATGAACAATTCAGAATTTGGAAGATATGATACGTGCTTGTTTGATGGATTATCAGGGAAGTTAGGACCAACATTTTTCTTTGGTTGAATTTTCTTATAATAACAGTTTTCATTCCAGAATACAAATGGCACCATTTTAGGCGTTATATGGGAAGCGGTGTCGAACTCCATCTTTCTAGGATGAAGTGGGTGAAAGGAAGCTGATGGGACCAGAATTGGTTGAAGAGTTGGCAGAAAAAGTTCAGCTGATACAGAAACACATGAGAACAGCTCAGAGCAGGTAGAAAAGTTATGCGGACAACAGGAGGAAGGATCTCTCTTTTGAGTTAGGTGATCATGTTTTTCTCAAAGTCTCACCCTGGAAAAGTGTGATGCGATTTGGTAATAAAGGAAAGATGAGTCCAAGGTTCATTGGACCATATGAAATTCTGGATATATTTGGATCAGTTGCTTACCGAGTGGGTTTACCTCTGAGTTTATCTTAGGTACACAATGTTTTTCTTGTTTCAATGTTAAAGAAGTACATTCCAGATCCACATCATGTTTTGAGTCCAGAGGTAGTTCTGCTGGAAGAGAACCTATATTATGAGGAACAAGCAGTCCAGATTTTTGACCATAGGGATAAAGTGTTATGAAATAAGGTGATTCATCAGGTAAAGTTTTTGTGGAAAAACCACATGATTGAAGAGGCAACATGGGAATCTAAAAATGCAATGAGGGCTAAATACCCCCACCTATTTGATAAGTAAATAAATTGTGGGGACAAAATTTTATAAAGGGCGGAAGGATATAACATCCCATGTAAGTAATGAATAATATATATTTTTATCTATTTCTATTAATGAATTAGATAGTGTTTTAGAGGCTTAAAATGAGAATAAATCCAATCTTAAGCATGGAATACACTAATAATTTTAAAAGATTGTTTTACTGCCTTTTGATGGAAAACCATTTTTAAATCATTCTTTTGACAATTTTATAAGATCTATTTGTCTTGATAATCGTATTCTTTATGATTGGAACATTGAAATATACTTTGGGTAAATTTTTGGTATTTTTCAGATAAAGTTCTTTTTTTAATGAATAGTGAAAAATGTTGTATTTTAATTCAAAACCTCTTTTAAATAAAATTTATTTATAATATTAGATTATCTGTTGAATTGGTTTTAAAGATTAATTAGAATATATTTTTACCATTAAATCTAATGGTGGTCGTTGGAATTAATTTCAATTTGAAATTGGACTTAAACTAGTGTCAATCTTTTCATACTTATTGTTTCATAAAAACACGCTATTTGTTCTGACAGCGGGAATTAATTATTAATTTTATTAATGTAACTAATATGATTTTAATTTTGTAAAATAGACATAATTTTTGAATTCTGAATATCAAATATAGCATAGGGTGAAGTTTTTGTATTTTTCTGAAAAACATCAATTTTTGATGAATAGTGAAACGACTAAGCGGTAGTTAAAAAAACTGATTTTTCGTTTAAATGAAATTTTACCACCTCTGTGTTTTGAATTTCAAAAAATCCGACACACATGGTTGTCATTGGGAAGTAAAATGTGGTTCAATAGGATTAAAATAATTTTTTGGTGAATAGTAACTTTTAAGTTTATAATCGCGATTAGAGGTAATTAGTGCAATTTAAGGCAAAAATGATATTATAATAAAATAAAAATACCTAGACACGTGTCATAACCTTCTTGGATGTGTCATGGCCGACAAGGAAAATCCATGGGTCGACTTGGGAACCCCATGAAGCCACTTTTGTAGGAAAATGACATTAATAACTTTTTATTTAATGTTAAAATGAAAATGTCACAAACATGAGTTGTTTTACTAAAACAATTTTTATATGGGATTATTAAAGTCAAATTGTTGACTATAAACAGTCATTAAAAAGCTAAAACGGTTTAATACATCATGATAGTTCTTTTATAATTTTTAGATATTAAATAAATTAAATTATTTATGACACCATGATGATGCAGCGATTACCTCATTATTTAACGATTTAAAAAATGAAATGATAATGTAAAATCTATGACCTACACATGTCAAAAACCTATTTTATGGGTGGATTTCGAAATATTATCACCTTATCCTCAAAATATATAATTTTGGGACCTTTTAAATCTGAAAATCATTTTATAAAAAAGTATCCTTTTATAACATTCCAAGAGCGCCCCTCCTCTCCTCTTATAAAAGGCCCCCACCTCTACCACCTTACCCACACTTCCAAAGCCTTTGGCTCGGACAAAACCTACCAATTTTGTCTTTAAACATCTCTATCTAACTCTTATAAGCATCACTTTGGGCAGAAGTCTTCACAAGGAAGCCTTTGAGCTCAAATTAAAAAGAGTTACCCGATTTAAAGGCAGCGTCTTCTCTTGTGTTCTTATGTTTTATTTTTCTTCTACAACCCCATAAATTCTTTTTATTAATTTCTTTTGTAACAAAACCAGTATCTTCCATATAATAGGATGTTTTTTTAAAAAAGATTATAGATACACTTACACACACATACATCTAATGGTTAAAGAACATACTATTTCTGTGGATGACGAATTTTTGCCTCACGAAATGATGATTGTTCAATATTCTTTTAACACCTTCAAAGGTGGCCATTAAGATGTCACTATATTTATATATGATATATAATATGTTTATTTTTTACTGAAGCTTCTTTATTTTTCATTTATGGCATACCATTATGGTTTCCATTATGGGTAAACACGATATCTTCATTTTAGGAAGTGCAGACTACCGCCCCCTCAAAGTGATTTGATTCGTTAATGCCATATGTGGGACGTATAAAGGATGGAATTAATGATATTATATATGAAATTATACTGGAATTATAATATATCATTATATCATTATGATTCAATTCTATAAAATAAGAAATAGAAATGAAGGTAGCGTTCATGTGTACGTACGACTTACCATCTCCATGAACAGTGCATTTCATTTCTTACCTCTAAACGTTATGTAATATTATAAATTCATGTATATAATAGATATATATGATATATATGATATCTACATCATTAGTATAACTATAGAAATAATGGATACTTGAACAAATTGTAATTATAAAGAGTTTATTTTTGACTGAAGTACCAATGATCGTTAAAACGAAAGTTATTAATTTAAATAATTACATAGTGGTCATGACATGGTAGTAAGTGATATAAAAGGAATAATGAACTTGAAAAAGGTTCTTAAGAAAGTAGAATTTAACTCAAGTTTATTATTGAGGACATTAATGAACGATCGAGTCATGTCGGACCTGAGGTATGTGACTTCGTCTCAATCTCCTTTCATTGAGGCATATTTTGTTTTATACACAACCCTCTTTTATACGGTGTATAAACCCCGTTGACTTTTACATTTACCCAAAAGGAATATTTTTTATACAAATTGTTTTACTAAATGAAAAAAGGGAATGTTTTTTCCTACGTATGCGGCGACAATGACTTCTCCGCCGCCGTGACCATTATTCGAGATTCAGCTTCCTCTACAAGCCATAACTTTTTTTAATGAAAAAACAAATACCATGTTTTACTTTTCATTAATTTTGTTATTGAAAATGGTTTTCATAATGTTTTTATATCAATGTTTTGTATTGATATCTTGTGATTTAAAATTGTAAATGTTATGTTTCCTTTATGCATGTTTTATTTGATAAGATTATGTTATGGTTCTTGGGCATTATTATGATGATGGGTGGTTCTGTGATAAACTAAGGGAGGGTGAGATAGAATATAGCTCTCCAATGCATTGGGTATCGTGAAGGAGTTTAATGTTAAGGTTTCTCTGAAGAGATTTAGGGAATATTCTGTGATGGGTATTTCAAACGTAACCAAGAGGGTTACTCCCTACGTAAGAATGTTATGAGTTCCTCAAGTTACCTTTATGTCTTATGATTTCTATGATTTATTCATGATTTGATGAGGTATATTAAAGTTCTTATGTTTTATGAGAAGAGTATGATTTCATTTATTCTTATGTATACATGTACTCATGTTTCCTTTCCATATTTTTATATCCCTTACTTATCTTTTTATGCTCATCCCATGTTTTTTAAATGTTTTTCACAGGTCAAGGGAAGGGTATATGATATGATGATAGTGTCAAGGAACTGTCAAGAAATAATCCATGTTTTATTTTAAATATGTTTCCGTTGATGGGAAAAAATGAATTCTATCTTTTATTGTAACCACTTTGTTTAAATGTGGGATGTAATGCTTGTTTTATGATCTAATTCTCTAAAACTCTAAACCTGAAAAGATCCTCAAGGTGTATTCTTCAAATATCTCAAGATTATGTATTGTTTAAGGCTGGGGCCTTATAATAATCCCTTTAAATTTGTAAACACATTCATCTACAAAACCTATCTTCTATATCTATGTGTTAAATTTTTTGAATCTATTGACCTTGGGGAAAAATGAAAACTTAGAATAAAATATAAATATAATGTAATGTTTATTCGAATCTTTTTAAAAATATAAAAAATCAATAAATTTTGAAAAACTGATACAATATTTTGGATGACAAATTTCTTTTTATGAAGGGTATCCATGCATTTCTATATGAATCAGTCGATATAGAAAAAAAAAATTTAAAACACAATTCAATATTAAAAATAAAAATAATCTTTTTTTATCTTGATTCTTATAAATTACAATAAAGAATTTCATGTGGAGAAGAAATTTATTATTTGTGGGGGAATTTAACAAATATATTATTCTATAAATGTTTGACAATTATTTTTTCTTAGATTTTATTATTTGAATGTTAAATAGTGCTACAATGGATGATAATGTGATTCATGTTGGTTTTATATTACAAATATAAATTCATTGAATATTTCTATGAATACGAGATTCTATGTTCTATGATGATTAATAATACTAGTTTTTATTTGTATTTGGTTTATGAATAAAATATAATTATTTTGGTGGATTAACAATTGAAATATATTTCTGGAATTAGTTTTTATTGAATTTTATTTCTAGGAGGTTATTTTTTTTAAATCCTTTTTTTATATTAATAATCGTGCATTTGAATAATTTATTTAACTATGTTTTGAATACTATAATTTTATGAAATAATTTTTTTTAATTTTCTCATTTTTTATTTAATAATTTTAACAATTTGTATAGTTTTTTCTTATCATGTAGGATATGTAATGGTAATCCAAATTACATATGAATTTATCTTGAAGCCACTATATATGGGTAATAATGTAAGGCACAAAGGCTACGCAGAGGTAGTTTGGCTCAAATCCAAAAGGTAAACTCCCTCATTTTTACACCTGGATCAATGTATCAATGTTTAGATTTAGACATAATTATAATTTATTTAAAACCCAAATAAATTTAATCATTCTCATAAAAATGGATACATGAAAGAATCATATAAAATTCAGATACTCTATCATGGTAAACTAGTGTTTTAAAATGATTCATAAATATTAACATAGATATACAAACAGATAGTCGTTCATTTTAATGGAGATGAATTTGGGTAACCTTTAACAGAAATGAAATGTGTATGTATAAATATGACCATTATAGACTTTATTAATGGTCATGTCTAACTTAAAAATGGTTCAATTAGTTAGTTCAATTAAATTGGGACCTCTAAATTCACTTCCAAATGGACAAATAAAAATAATTTTATTATTTCGTCAATTAATGAAATCTATAAAGTTACAACATAATCCATTAATATCAATATCATTAGAATATAATGATATTCAGAGATGTGTATGGTTCAAATACATGAAATTGATAAGACTAACAGTGATACAAACAATTTTAAAATGAAGGATTTGGGGCGTGTGATGAAGACTAAGAGAAGAAAAATTAGGATTTAACGTGAAGAATTCAATTAGTGGATGATAAAACATTCAAGAAGGATTAGTGGGAACTATAGAATACTATTATAAAAAATTTATACTGGGTGATATTAGTGGTCAAAAACTTGTAGACTCGGTGGTAGATTATACTGGAGTTGGATATCCACATTAAAGAAGCTTCCTCTTCCCCTATTAATTATCTACTATTATTTTCCAAAAACTAATTTTATATCCTCAAATCATTAATTATTATTGGAAATATTTTTTAGGGGAAATAATAATGAATAATAATTCATCTTCTCTACATTTTTATATATACAATTTTCACTGGGTATTGGTTTATCACGGCGATATGATAATTTGATTTTGATAATCCCAACATCACTCTTCATGGATTAGTGAGCTCAATGATTAAAATATTAATGAGTTAATACTTTTTATTGGTGATATTCTAGATAGATATTACTAGTGATATCTATGAATTTTGGATACCCATATTTTTTATTCCATAATAATAATATAAAATCTATTTAGAAATAGTTAATTGAAATTTACTCTATAATTTAATTAGTTTTTAACTCTTGAATAATAATTTTTTCCCTGATTCATTATCATATTTTTTCACATTCACTATTTAAAAAAATTTCATCATCCCATTATATTTTCCCCACACCCTCATTTGACAATATTAAATACCCTTGATTATATATTCATTTTTTGGACTGATTATCTTGGTCTTTCACACCCCCATCCATATGTTATTGACACCTATTTACTATATTAGTTATTATAATAGGGAAAATAAATGAACAATTATAATTATCTCAGTTATAAAAATAAAATATATAGAATAAACCTTTATTTTTTCCATAGAATTGAATAAATGAATTAGTTAATTAAACTAGGTAAATTAATTAATTAATAAAACCACATCAACAAACACCTGAGCGTTCTAGTTTTAGATGAACAGATAATAATCCAAAGGAAAACTATTTTTCATTATGAAACCATAGTTTTTTTATTCCCATATGATGCATCAAGAAATAAAAATAATAATTTCATGAAATATAAACACAGAATTTAAAAATTGTAGTTAAGAAATAATATATTATTATCAATGAATTTACACACATATAATTTCACACAAATTTAGATCAGTGGTAAACCATACAACAAGAAATTAACTAAACCATCAAATAATTTTTCAAAATATATTTTATGTATTGTATTAATATTTTTTCCCTTGGAGGGGACTAAAGGATCAAAAAATAAACATTTAGATATGAATTAATGAAGAAAATTTTTGGATCACATCGACTTCATAAAAATGTTATGGTTAAAATTATAGAAGATAAAAATTATGATAATAATCCCATAAAATCCTATGGTTATGAACACTGTTACAATAATATACAATAATTTTCTATATCATTACATATATTATAATTCCTGTGAAGTTTTTTTCTGCTTACATGGATCTTTCTAGAACATTAAATTTTTAATAATCATCATTAGTGTTTTAAAATTACTATAATTAATCTAAGATATTCCCATATAGTTAAAAAAATTCTCTAAGATCCCCTTAAATGAAATCATCACCTATCAATTATATTTATAAATAACTATTATTTTCCAATATAAATATTTCTAACTATCAAAAAATATTTATCAAATTCATATAAGAACAATAATGTCTCCATCCATCGGTTATTCATATGTGAAATAAAACATTGAGAAATCAAGATTCAAATATTCAAAAAGGTTTACTTTAGATCATGATTTATTAGTGGCTATTAAACAACTTTATCCATTTAATGTTTGACTTATAAACAATTCAATGCTCATGTTATGAATTTATTTAAATTATTCATGATAAACACTTATTCAATATGTATATGGTTTATATTATATCCTTCATGTATATTAATATTGATGTTCCATAGTCCAATAATATGTTTCTTCACAGGTACTCTAAATTTTTGTTCTTCCACCTATGTAATATATTTTTATAGGGTATTTATAGAGATATATATCCTTTCTTATTTACATTCCTCAAATGATATGACTTAGACTATTCAATACTGCATTCAAATCCATTTTCAAACCAAAATATTCTGATGGAACGTCATTTTTTATTATCAGTGTTCACCTAAAATTGTTTCTATTTCTAAAGAGTTTATGATTTATAAAACATAAATTAATTCAATTTCATATAAGAAAAACAATCCATAGTGATATAAAAATACCTATATCAACTTTTTAAATTCAAACTCATCAAAGCGCACACATTAGATTGTATCATAACAAGGCTTTTTCACCATGATCTCCATTATCCTATGACTCTTTTGTGCTATATTTCCTTTATGATGTGTGTAATTTTTTTGAGTTTGTTATTTTCAATATTTTTTCAATTAATTATAACATTATTTATTTAAACATTATACAAATTATTTTTCTATATATTGAATATCCTTTAATTACATAGATGATTTTTAACCTTTATGGTCATTTTGTATTTTTCATAACCATTGTAAATAAAAAAAAATGTGTTCACTTCACAACTTTTTCACATTACCTTCTTTGGAATTGTGTCATCCTATTTCCTTCAAATAAAACATCAATTCCTTGAAAATTTAACCTTATTCTAATTATCCCAAAGTTGAGAGGCACATAATATATTTTACCTTTTTCATTTAAATCTAAATAACATATTTGGATTTATTTTTATAAATATTAGTGTATCCAAATCCATTGTCATATAATGATATATTGTTTCTATAAGATAAATATCATCCATTACACCATTGGTTATATTATAATAGATTCATGTTTATTGGTTGTGTTTTATGTGTATCCAAAATCATGTATTTGAGGCATTCCTAATTCTTTTACATTATATACATCCACAACCACCATAACTAATTCATAATTTTCCATCCTTTTAATATATTATGAATTTTATCCTTTTTAAATCCATTATGGTAATATTATGTGACAATTTATTTGTTGTGTCTGAGTCAATCAAAACGCGCATATTTTTTGTGAAGGGATTAAAATATATTTTGTAATTATTCCTTCTCTTTTATATGTTCTATCGTATTTCCTAAAAGAATGTATATTTGAATCACCATTTATTCATGGCCTCTTTTGGATTTGAGTAGTTGATTTTTTGTGATCAAGAAAATAATTTTGTGTTTCCCAAATTAAATTTGTACACAGCTCAAGAATTATTATAGTTGATCTATAATATTAATCTCTTAAGGAACCTCGACAATTCACTTACATGAAACAAAAATATATTATTTAAGGATTTTTTTGTATTTCTTAGAAATCATTTAAAATTTGATTGGCTCTGATACGATCAAATTATGTTAATATTTGAAAAAATTAATTTTTTAATTCTAGATTCATAAAATTATAAAAATAGTGCATTAGGTTGTTGTATGTGGTAGAGATTGGTGTATTTGGGTTTGTCATGAGAGGTAATGTTATTCATAATGAGTCTTACAAATTGGGATTAAAATGTGTCACAGCCTCCTTAGACTTTAGGTTTTTTATTTAACATTATAAAATAAATTTCATGTTCAAGAACATATTTTTAAAAAAATATTAAATTAAAACATATGTTGATGATAAATGTATTATAGGGTTATTGATTCATTCATCGCAACTCCCAAATAAAAATAAAAATACATAAGTTATTATTTTAAATAATGTATTATGTGAATAAATGATATATTTGATGAATAAATTATTAAATAATAGAATGAATTACATAAAATACATCATCCAAAATTTAATCCCAAAAAATACTCCTTTTTCATCCACAACACTGACATAAGTGGGGATTTTACAACACATATTGGATTTGAAAGAAACAAAATACATAAAATAAATGATCATGACTAAAATAAAGATTAATTGAAAATATTTACTGAATATACAATGCTTACATCCCCATGGTGGGATTAAAACTCCAAATAGAACAAAAAACACCATCTTTGAATGATTCTTCTCCACTTAGTAATCAATATGATGCTTAATTAGATCGAACCTACTATCTTGGAGTGGTTGTGGGTCATAATTATGGATGAATGGCTAGTTGGAGAGTAAGATTATATGTTGTTGTACAAGCTCCCCAATGATTATGGTTGGGGAACATAGATGTATAAATCATGTGAATACTATGTGAATCAATACTTCCAACTTAATTTGGAGTGATTAGTTGTATCACATTTTTATTTGACTTGGGAAAAAATCATGATCTTGGGAGTATATTCCTTTAATGAGGTGTATATTTTCATTACATATTTTGGTGTAACATGTGAAATTTAATTACATATAAAATATTCCTTTATTTTGTATCCCAACAAATTCATGTGGGATAAAACACACATTGGTAAAATTCATTGAGACCATGTGAATGGATTTGGATCTATAAATTATCCATCAGAAATTTAATTGAATTGGGTTCAGGGTTATTTATTTTTAGATAATATAATCCACTATAGAAAAATATCTCAATTACATTCATTCTCCCCTAAATACTCTCAGTTCATGCAAACATCAACATATATTTCATTATATTCACATTTTTTACCAAAAACACATTCAAGGAAATAATTAATGAAATTTTAATAAAGTACACATTTTCAACGCAAACACCATTATATAAAGGTCTTATGCACAATAGTGAATTAAAATCCCCTCCACATTATAAAATTACATTCCATTTATCAATTACCCTTAAAATAACTCTATACGATCCATAAAACAAACAAGTTGATATGTAATTTATTACACTAACCAAATGAGAACATATTACTAATGATTAATTTTTGAAAATTTCATAATCACACTTAAAACTTTTAAATCATATATTAAAAAAGGAAAATTGGGCACCTGCTTAGTATTATATGTTTATAGTTTCTAATAATTGTATGTCAAAATTTTATTTTAATATTCATCATATAAAAAATTCCCCCTCTATTCATTTTAACCCCATCATACTTAACGGAAGGTCGAATAAGGATTTTATCAACAAAAAATGGGGGTTTATAGTAATTATATGTTATGTCGTCTCGCTGAAATGGTACATAGAATCATAATAAGGTCATAGGAAATTATGATATTTTTTGGATATCTTATATTTTAATATATGTGAGAAATAATAAATTATTTTTATTAACATATTTTTAAAATTAATCTTCTTTATTAATTAAAAAACAAATACATAGATAATGATAATAAGACTATGTAATAACTACAAGTTTGGTGTTAATAATCATATTTCTAGAATTCCCCACATTCTATAAATGATTTTACATTTCATTAATTCCATTAATTAAAAATAATCCATGAAAAATTTTATCATTAGATAAAATCATTTATGATGAGAATTTTGAAAACAATCCTTGTTTTTTTCCAAATCTTACTCACACAAAAGAAATATTTATCAATCTAAGTATATGAAAAAT
Organism: Viscum album; assembly: GCA_963277665.1. Taxonomy (NCBI): domain Eukaryota; kingdom Viridiplantae; phylum Streptophyta; class Magnoliopsida; order Santalales; family Viscaceae; genus Viscum; species Viscum album. The sequence continues at coordinate 178,808,091 of OY728164.1, forward strand.
ATCTACATAATTCGACCAATTATATTTTTATTTTCTTAATATTAATTATTCATATTTATAAATTCCCCAAAACTATCTCTATGAAAAAAATTCCAACCATGTAAATTTAAATAAAATAATCTTATTTGGTGAAGGAATGTGAAGTTCGCTCCTTGACACATAAGATTATATTTTGTGTCCTATGATCCTGTTAAGGTAGTGATGTTGGTGTATGTTATGTTTATAAAATTTTACTCAACTAGAATGTGGTATTAAATAAATATTGAAATAATGAGAGGTTTATAAATAAAAATACCCAATAATGATAGTGAAAAAAGTAATAGAAAAAGGTGTGAGAAATCACATTGTATATAATAGTATGTGAAATTTTTTTAATTTTACAACTACATTTCATAAAAATATAATAAGAAAATAAAAAAAATTTATATCATAAAAAGAAGATGTGTGTAGTATAAATTTTACACAATCATACCATTGGGCGAGGGGATGAATTTCAGAACAATATATTTGGAAATAATAACATAGTACAATAAAAATCATTTAAATAACACCCATGTTTCTTGAAAAAATATAGGGAAAATCCATATAAAATTTGATTATTAATATATATGTGAGATAATAAAAAAATGGAACATTTAAATAAAAATATGATAACTCATGCTAGTTTGGTTCCTCATCGATATCACATCCCTTTCATAATTTCACAATTGAATTTCCATCAACACCGCCTATTTGGGTACTTATAACCCTACCATAAAATATATCACCACCCATTGGAGCCACATAATATATTATAGAGGAGGTAAATTAATATAATTTTTTAGAATAATATCCATCACAATTTTTCTTATAACTAGGATATTATGGTATATATTGCAAGAGATATTTGAGAGGAATGTCTTTAGGACTTGAGGTTCAAACAAGAACTGTGCACACTATAATTTGCAATGAATCAATAAAATGCAATTTTTTATACTTTAAAAAATATATTAGTTTCATAATACTGAAATCTATTACGTTTTGGCTATCTATTATATGGTTAATATAGGGGTGGTGGCATGAATATAGATGAGATGTGTGTGGGGGATTCCTTACCTGGGGACGGGTATTATAATGCTCCATGAGTATCATATGGTTTATCATGGAATATTTCATCTTCTTCCTATAATGTATAATTAATCTCATAAAATTAGTACATATATGCATCACCATATTGAATCCTAATATTTTTTTTCAATTTTTTGATCAAATGGGAGAGGTTGGTCAAACATAATTAATACCTCAACAACATAATTCATGTTAAGTTTATTATCTATGAGAAATATGATTAGACCTCCAATGACCATCCCTTTTGGGTTATTTAACATATGGAGGAGGTAATAGGTGATATATGACTCCAAAATATTTGGATTACCTATAATCAAGGTATGGAGCACGAAAATGTCCAACTGAGAAACGTTACCATCGTTATCTAAGTTGCAGAGTAAGATAGGTTATAAGGAGCAGATGGAGTACCCTATGCATGGTGTTATGTATTTTGGAGAAATTTTATATTTGAGGATTGTAAACATGCCTTATGTTTTCATTTTGAACACAAAAATTGTGAGTAGAATCAGGTTCCCATGAAAAAGAGTATTTTTTAATGTTTGTAGAGTCTATGCTTTCATAAAAATATAACCAAGTATATATTATAAAACAAATCAGGACTACACATTAGAAGTTCTTAAAGAGGAAAAATGTGATTTGTTCCTATATTTATATAATTTAATTTTCCATATCAGAAAAATACATCTCAAAATAATGGAATATGGTTTAATTCTCATGGGTCAACTTATTATACATTTTTTCTATTAGAAATGGACATTGATATGTTTCCCAACTCATGATAATTTAGGAGACCATCTTTATTGAGTAAAACATTGTCATTATAGAGTTAAAAATATATATAGAGAGATACCTTTAATATATCAAGGATTTTATAGGCCTTGCATAATTATTTATAAGTTAAATGTTGGTGTGGGGTTGAGGAAATTTTTTAAATAGAACCACATTCTCTTTTTTTGGTGTTGGTGTCGCTATTGATGTTTTGGGATTTGGGGATGGTCTTTCATGTAGTACATGAAATAATATCAATAAAAATATAATTTAAAATAAGAATAATATAATTAAAGTAGGTAGATAAGAATATAATTATATGATATCCCTAAATAAGTGTTATATTTTAATGAATAAGTAGGGTTTTCTAAAAATAAATGGTCCAAAATCTGTATATAGTGTTGATTCTGAAAGGTGTATTGAGGTTTAAAAAAAATAATTGATGAAAGAAAAATAAAATGAAAATTGAATTATTTGGGCAATGAATAGGAGTGGACTCAAGAAGAATTGGGAATAAAATGAATAAAATGATGAAAAAATTGAAAAATAAAAGATTTTGATGAAGAAAAACAATAAAAGCTATCTCATGGTTTGATGCATAAGATAATGTTGACTAAGAAATTGGGGATAATGGAGTGAGGAAGAATATAACAGGAATGAAAACGGTGTGGATACACATGTCATTCATGTTATAAGGATTAAAAATAATTAGTTTTATAGGAAAGTAAAAAATTATGGGGCTTGAAATCCCATTTTGGATTATCTACATGACTTGATAGCCCATAGGAAACCGTATAATTTCAAAGAAAATGGTTGACCCCATTTTAAAGGATGTGGTTGAAAATTTTGTGACATGTGAACTAACTATGAAATTATTTAAGATACATGTTCTACCCTTCATGGTAACTATGGTTTTTTCAAAATTTGTGCCAAATATATGTATTTTATTGATTTTTAAATTTAGTTACTATCCCATTTTAGATATAATTAACATTACCTTGAATGAAATATTTTCCCAATTGTTTTCAAATATATATGGCCAACCTAATGAGTATCTTATAATTTTCCTGATAAAATATAATTATAAATCACTTACTCTATATTCATTATATAACTAAAATAACTAAAACATGAAAACACACAAACATTATCCACTACCAAAATTGATAAAATAAAACAATACAATGATGAGATTTTTAATAAATATAGTGATTCTTCCTAGTGGGATTTATATTAAATCTATTATTCTAGACATATATAGAGTCTTTTTAACTTATATTTGTTGTGAAAATATTTACCACCATGTTTTCGTATTTTAGATATATCCTTAAGAACTCTCCATTATCATTAAATATTTCCCCTTACATTCCATTGATCTTTGTCAACACATTTGTTGAAGGACATGTTCATTATAATGTTACTAGACCACAGAGATAGCAAATATCATAAAAAAGTATAAACCATGAGTTAATATTTAGTAATTTATCTAAAAGTTAAATAAATTTTTAATAAGTAATTCGATTATACATAATATTATTCATCATATTCAAACTGATGGCATTGTCTTCGGAATCCATTTTGATTCCATAATGTTAAAAAAAATTAATTTATCCTCATTAGTATTGAGATCAACATTGATTATCATTTCCAAAAAATTCCTTATTTTTTGAGTTTAATCATAAAATGTACAGCCTCTAATAAATCTAACTAGAAAGATGACATTCTTAAATGATTCATTTATATATTTTAATGCACCCTTAACGAACCATTCTATTTTTTCTAATAAATATATTTTATAATACACCATTTCTACTAGGATCAACATTAGTTTTTAGTTAGATACTTCCACATGGTCACTTGATTAATGGTGGAATAGTTTTCTTGTGTTATACCTCACACAATATTTATAGAACATATTAATTAACATAAAGGTATCAAGATGGGTGTATTTATTACTTATGAGTACCTAAGGAACACTAAAAGATAACTCTATATTCATATGAATGTCTAAAATGACAACCTTGTACATATTATTTGTTGGTGTTGGAGATTCCACCCACACGTAGTTTTATTCAACATAAAATACAATGCATGTGTCACCCATATAGGGTTGAAATAGACCAATAAAATTAGAGCCCATATATCAGTTATCTCTACCTATGAAATATAGTGTTGTGGGATTTATTCATGATGCATCATCTGTCTAGTATACTAGAATCTATTATAGCCCAACATAAATTTATAGGCGTCTTGGTACATGATGAGAAATGATTTTCATTTTAAAACATTAAAAATAGTTCTATCTGCTCTTTAATGTACCCTAGATGGGGAAAAGAGTAAGAACACAAAAAATCCAATGTACATCCCTTTTAATATATAACAATAGATAGTATCATCTCCATAAGAATATGAATGTAGTGGGTCAACCCAAAAATACTATTTTACATTCTCTAATACTTAAATTTTCTTCATAATGTGATAACATGGCGAATTATTCATGTTTTTAGTCAATTAAGGATATCCAAATTATACGGTTGACCTGTATCTACAACAACAAAATATCATTGTTGAGAAAATTTTGTTGAATCAATCTATGCTCTTCCTTTTCAAGGGGAAAATCCATGTGATGTAAATTACTAGAAAAATATTTCATTATCCATTTAGTTATTCATAGTATTGATATTAATGAAGCCATAATTTTAGTTATATATTATAATAATTCTTATTTAGGGGGATTCTACAAGTTACAAAGTCTATATAGACCAAAAACATTGAAATCATAATACTGGACTGTAATATTTCATATAAGAATGCCACTAAATAATTTATTTTTTCCACATTTGTGTAATTGTTTAGGAAAATTTAGGGATAGAATTAAATTATTGATGAGTTAAATGATATTTTCAATGAACTAACTGAGTACCACTCTAATGGCATAGTATATTTAATCAAACATGAGATGAAACAACTAATTCCAATATACATAAATAATAAAAAAATCCTCAGATAATAAATTCAACTAAAAAGTTTTGAGAAACAATTTATTTTTTAAAAAAATAGAATCTATCATTTAGTGTTTTTCAATGGTCGAGAAATCTCTGAGAAATATCATACAAACTGGAAAGAGAATCCATCATTTCAATGGAAACTATTAATATATTTGACTGATACTTGGATGGGTAGGTCTATTATCACCTAATATTTTATTGGGACACCATAAATTTCTCCCATATATAGATTTTTTAAAAAAGAAATCCATGATGTACCATACTGTTGAAATTTTCTAAATTTGATAGAAAATTATTTTTCATGGATCTTTCCAAATCAAACCTTAAATAATTTAAGAATGAATTTAATTATTTTATGTTAAATATTAAATCATACATATTATAATTTAACATTAATACATCCATATCATAGAGGAAATCCATCATAATATGTTTAAATGTGGTTATATAATTAACGATAACAAATGACATTTACTATAAGGGAAATTTTATATATGGTCTTGTAAAGGTAATACTTTATTATTATTTGAGAGAAATATTATCATTTTTATGTCCTAGATTATCATACAAGAGAAATATATATTTTCCCAAAATGAAAATTACTGCAACAGATCAATGAATAAAACTAGATAATAGTATTTACTTGTGGAATCTATAAACTCATGGGTTTCCATGCATACCATCTAAATCACATCTATGCATTCATAAATTAACTCATTATTCTCATTCAAGGTCACCATATTTCTTCCCTCATTTGGTAATACATTTAAGATGAATATCCATGGAAAATAAAATAATGGATAAATTATTACCACAAATAATATCTTGATGACCTACTTTTTTGACATCCTCTTTAATTAGAGGGATCACCATTAAATTTTGTTTTCTTGATAATTTATATCCTAATTTCAAAAATACACATATACATTAACACTCTAATAATGATTAATTTTTGATTAGTTACAAAATATTTAATATATTAAAATCTTATTTTAATCACTTTTAGAAACATAACATATTGATAACTAGTGATGGAAGAGTTTCAAATTACTCATAATTATTGATCTACCTCTAATTGAATTATTTTATGGATGGTGGAAGTGGATTAAAGTCCATCTAATGTTCATTTATCACTAAAATAACCAAGGGTATTATCTCCTACCTTTATTATATATTTATATTTTCCTTGTTTTATCTGTAATTTCCACTATGGGTTGATAATAAATGCTCCACTTTTTGTTCATAACCAGTTTGAATACTTCAATGAATTAATCATTAATTGATTAGAGTCATCCCATATTAATTTCCCTGATCTAAATGTATTATCCATGGATGGATGTTTTGTTAATTTTTTTATATTCACTAATTTGGGATTGTTTGAATGAATTAATAACATTGTATATTACTCAATTATTTACCATATTAAATACAAAAATTTTCTCGAAGGTGTCAATATGAACATTTAACATTTTATAAAATGTACTCCCAAAAAAATGAGACACCTAAAAAACTTCTTCCATGTTGATAATACTAAAATGTAACCTGAATGTTAATCTCATCCTCATTACAAATAATTTTTTTTAAACCCCATGGGATATTTGATTGATAAGTTTACTAATTTAATAACCATATTAAATGGAATAAATTTTTTCCCAATATTCATGAAGAATCTGAAAGGTATATAGTTAATAATAAAATCTTTGTAACATTAAAACATCTTATTCTCATGAGGTCTAATGGATAATGAAATAAAAATAATCTAAGGATAAAAACAATAGTTTTATAGACTGTTGACCTAATATATCGCATTTTTTATTGATAGGATATAATAATAATGTTATATGACTTTAATGTGAGAATATGTTTTCCTTAACATTACATAAGTTGGAATCTGATTCATTGATTTTTAAAATAGAATATTGATATAGATATTTTTAATCATTTATGTAAACTATCTATTTTCAGGGTATATCATTGCTTTTTTCACTGTTTTTTGAAAATGTAATGAATGTTTATATTGACTGATCCCCTACAACCAATTTTAAAATAAAACATCCTTTTGATTTTTTATTTGATTTTCTGATGGAACTACCTTGGGGTCAATTTTTTATTCCAATGGTTGGTAGAGACCATCATTATTCTCACCTTTAACTTTATATTTCAATTTAATGGAATGTTTTGTGAGTTTCTTTTGTGGTCCTTCGGTATAATATTTTTTATTGATTTTTGTGTTCATATTAGTGTTACCCAATAGTGTATCCAAATTTATTATTTAATTACATTTTAAAATATAGATAATTCATTTCATAAGGATTCAAATATTAGAATCCTATTTTTTAAAAATTGATTCAGTAGTGGTTATGATCTTGGACACCATATCCACACTGTTAGACTGAAGATATTTCAATTATTTTTTTGACTAATTGTATGGGATTCAAGTGGGATGTGACAGAGGATGGATACCGTTATTATTTATATCCACCCAATTGGAATTGATTTCCAGAATTTGTATTTGGTTAAGGGTTTTCATATTGAAATTGAGCATACCTAGGAGGTGTTAAAGGCATTCCTAGTGGACTTGTTTATTATTATCCACCACTAATTGAATTCAAGGTGTCTTATAAAAATTAGATTTTATGAATCTAGAGATATATTCATCCAATGTTTTTTCCTATAATAACTCATCTAAATTTTATATTTAAGGATTATTATATTCATTTAACCTCTTGAAGAAATATTATCAGCATATTCTCAATAAAAATGGTTCTGGATAGATTTACTATTTGTTGTAGTGTTATGTTTCTATCCGGACCCAGACATAAAGATTACATAATCTAGAATTACGTTCATAATTCACATCGAGGATCGTTTTAGGTTGAGAGGTTTAGAAAATTAGACCATAAATCTTACATATCAAAAATTACAAAGTAGACACTTCTTCTTAGTTTCCATTTTTTTATAAAATAAAAACTCTTACAAAGAAACTTGTCTAGTTCCATGTTTTGGACATAATAACTTTTCCTTTATCTCATCATTGAACCTGTTCATCTTTAAGTCCTATGAAAAACATTTCAAAACATGAGATGAGCATAAAAATCTATATAAGGGATATAAAATAAGGTATGAAAACATTATCCCATCAATAAATACAAATTAATGAAACCATAATTTTTAATCATAACATACCTAATGAAATCAAAAGATTTATTAATAACACATAGAAATCATAAATCATAAAGGTAGTTTTTGCAATATATAGCATAGTAACATTATATATTTCCCAGCAACATAGGTAGTTACATTCAGAATACCCATAATAGTATATTCCCTAAATCACTTTAGAGAATCATTAATGTTTACCTTTGTCACATTACCCAATTCATTGGAGAGCTATCTCGGGCTTACCCATACTAGATTTGTCACGAAACCACCAATATACATAAAAAATTTCCAGTAACCTAACATATTCACAACACATAAAACAAGCATAAAATAAATATGACATTTCTACATTGCAATTAAAATATATCATTTTAAGATATTGACATAATCAATGATTTATCAAACCATTTTCGAAACCATTTAAAACATTTAATAAATAGATTTTTCAAACAAAGTGTCCCATACCACATTAAAACATTTAAAAGGAATATTAATTTCAAACATTCATATCTATATAAATAAATCCTTAAACCATTTTTTAAAACATGTATATTAATGAGATATATTTAGAAGAATAAATCATTAAAACAATAATTTAGTTAAGAAGTTCTTAACCTAATGAGAGATGATTGAGTAAAAATTATTGAAGAATAACATTAATCAAAGCTTATAATATCATAATAATAAGAATATTCATGATATAATATGTCAAAGGGAAGTATATACACTATATAAAAGTGAATTGGTGTATTAGAAAAATTAATTTTAAATGGAATGTAAATTGAGACAAAGTCCCTTACAAAGATTGTTTCTTTAGATTAAGGATAAACAAATGACATAATTATGTGTGGAAAATAAGAATACACCCAATATAATTGGATATTATGTGTAAAACAATTTTTGTTCATTCAAACATATTTATAGAACAACATAATCAATAATTAGAAGTTTAACCCAAATAATTGAAATTGGGATAAGAATTTTTCATACCAAAATTCGACAGCCTAAAATAGTCACAAAAAATTTAACAAAATGCGTTGATGAGAGAGAAAAGGTTATTTCTTCACATGGAAAAAATTTTACAACAATAAAGATATAGAATAACATATCCTAACATAATTAAATGGAAATTAAAATACATAACATAAATAAAGTCTTTTAAAAAGAGGAGGGTGAATGTTTCCCTCACCGATTTGGTAACTTACGAAACATACACCCCATAAAAGAAGGATCACACAGTGAAGATGTAAATAACCATAAATTAAAGTATATTACATAAATAACACATTCATGGGAAATGCATAAACCACAAAAAGTAAATAATGTAGTTTCAAATATAGCATGAATCTAACAGGAATAAAAAGTGAGACGAAAACTCATTACCACATTGTAATCAATCGAGTCGTAAGTCTAAAAGTTAATAACCACTAAATTAATAACATAATAAAATTTATATATATATAATCATGATAACATATATCAAATTTCAATATAGAATACACCATATCCTATAAATAAGTGGTGAACAATGGAAATCTCATGAAATTGAAAGTGAGATATGAAACCCCTTACATCGTGTCCAACATGACCCATTCATTCTTCAATCATCTGAATAATAAACTAATGTTAATTTCTACTTTCTTAAGAACCTTTTTCAAGTTAATTATATCTTTTATGTGAATTATTACCATTCTAGAAACATAATGCAATCATTTAGGTTAATAATGGTCATTTTGTCGATATTTGGTACTTGAGTAAAAAATGAACCTCTTATAATTACAAGTTGTTCATGTGGCCAAAAATACAGTATCTACATAATTATATTCATTATTTTGATATCATATATATCATATATATAATGTATATATATGTATTTATAATAGTACATAGCATTTGGAGATAAGAATTGAAAAGCACCGTTCATGGAGATGGTAAGTCGTACATATGCATGAATGCTACTTTCATTTAAATTTCATATTTAATGGAATTGAAACATAATAGTACATAGGTATATTAGAATTAAAGTATAATATCATATATAATTTTATTAATTGCTTTCTTTATATGTTCAACGTTTTTCATGAACGAGTCATTTCACTTTGAGGGGGCGGTAGTCCGCACTTTCTCAAATGAAATTATCACATTTACACATTATGGAAACCATAATGGTATGATATAAATGAACAATATAGAAGCATAGAAATGATATATTTGTAATATATATTACATATAAATATTGTACCATCATAATTACATCTATATGTGTTGGTAGGAGAGGATTGAACAATCATCGTTTCGTAAGGTAGTAGATCATCTACAGAAACAGTATGTTCTTTATCCATTAGATGGATGTGTGTGTAAGTGTAGTTATAATACATCTCATAAAAAAACATATTATATTGAGTGTAATTGAATTATTATAAAACAAAGTAATAAAATGTTTTTAGTTGTATGGAGAATTAAAATAAAATAAAATAACTTAAGAGAAGACATTACCATTAAATCATGTATCTCTCTATGGTTTGAACCAAAAGGTTTGCATGAAGTTCTGTCTGCCTAAGGTATAGAATCTACGTGGAAGATAGAGATATTGAGTTTTTATTTGAGAAGAATTTGGACTATCCAATGGGGTTTAGAGGTGTGAGTAATGGGTTTGAGGTGAGGGCTTTTTATAAGGTGGAGGAGGGTCTCTTTAAGAATGTTTGAAAATATTATTTTATTATACTAATATTTTCAGTTTCTAAAAGTCCAAAACATATTATATCCGAAGATAATATGATTATTTTTCTAAATGAAATAATTTTATAAGAATTGGACAGGGTTTGGATATTGTTTCAATATTTACAATCTTGTTTATTTAAATCATTCATTAATCAGGTAAACATACATCATTTTTGTGTCATAAATAATTTTATTTATTTAATGTTTAAAAATAATATATAAAATACCCTAATGTAGGATATAATTTTATATTTATAGTTAACATATATAGTCAAATATATTAATTATGTAACCCCACATTAAAATTGTTTTAGTAAAATAATACATGTTTCAGATATTTTTATTTTAACATTAAATAAAAAAGTATTAATGTCATTTTCTTACACAAATTGTTTCAAATGCCAATAAATATCACACAAGGATTGTATTGGTCGGCCATGAATCATCCAATAATGTTATAGTATGTGTTAAGGTAATTTAATATTATTAGAATATTATTTTTACCTTGAATTACCATAAGTACCTTTAAACACGGTAATACAAGTCAAAAGTTACTATTCATCAATAATTATTTTCAGTTTTTCAAACAAAATTTTACATACTAATTACAACCATGTTTTTCTGATTTTTGAAATACAATTCACAAAATTAGTAAAATTTTATTTTAATGTAAAAGTCGGTTTTTAACTACTACTGAGTGTTTTCACTATTCATAAAAAATTGTAGCTTTTTAAAAAAACCAAAAAAATCAGCCTATGTAATATTCGATATTCTAAATTAATTTTTTTTCTATTTTACCAAATTAAAAACATATAAGATTCATTAATTAATATAAAATTAATTCTCATTGTCAAAATAAAAAGCGTGTTTTTATGAAATAATAACTCTCAAAAGATTGACACTAGTTTATGTCCAATTTCAATGTGAAATTACTTCCAATGACCAACATTGGATCAAATTGTAAAAAATATAATCTAATTAAACATTAAATAAAATAAAAAAGATAACATATATATATAAATAAATTAAATTAAAAGTCATTTTTGAATTAAAATACAGTAATTTTCACTATTCATTAAAAAATAGATTTTATCAAAAAAATACAAAACATTTAGCCAATGTATATTTTGATGTCCCGATTCTAAATATGAATTTAATTGTGTCAAATATAACATATAAAAGTGATCAAAAATATATTTAAAAATTTTTCGGCATCAAAAGCTTGTAAATAGACCTTTTTATGAATATTAGAGTATTTATGATTAAATTTAGATTCGTTCACTTTTTAAACCTATACAGTTTATTGGATATATGAAAAACTATTTAATAAAAATGTAAAATTATATTGTAGTTATTTCTATTTATTATCGCCAATACAACAGCTAGGCATTAACTATCATTTAAAATAATAATATATTATTGTTGTTCAGTATGACATAACATTGTGTGCAATATAAGACTTCAGAGAAACCCATTGTTTCATGTCAGGTACGCCATTTAATATAGCATCCCCAACAAATTATGATTAATATTTAATTAAAAAATATTAAAAAATATTAAAATGTCTTATTCTTTATTTCCCTAGGATGTTACATCCTTCCCCCCTTTGGGAAATTTCATCCTTATAATTTTAAAATTGGTCTTGGAAACTTAATTGAAAGCCCCACATCAGAAAAAGTGCAAATAAAACTATCACTCTAAAAGAAAGAAAGTGAAGTAAAACGGTCACTAGAGATAACCCATACAAGGATTCCATGAAAACATGGATATGGAGGAGAAAATAAGGTTCATGTTCTGATATAGTTTGATTAAAAATAAGATTAGTATAATGTTAACAACAAGAAAATAATAAATTTGTACTGGTATAAACGGTCATTGGCTTCCCTGTAGGAAAAGAAAAGGACAATGTTTTTTTATTAGTTAATTTTCATAAATTTTAGGTATTTATTTATGTGCTTAACTAAGAACATAAGGACACATTCTTACTTGTCATCTAGACTTTCATCCTTTACTAAATTTACACCACAAACTCTTTTTTCTCCAAACTATGAGTAATCAAGTTGACTTTGACACATAAAAAGTTCTATAATCAAATTATAGAGAATAACATGATCCAAAAAATAAGAACCATATGTTTCCCCTATCGTTGGACATTAACCAAAACTAAAATTGGTTAGTACGATGTCAAATAATCCCTAAAAGGATAATCTTATTTAGAAAGAAATACTAATCTTACTCTCCAAAATTCAACAAAAAGTACCCATGGATTAATAAAGTCCATCAAATATATAATTATCCTTAAATTTTTTTGGAAAAATCTTAACTTCGATTGACACCCAAAACTTAGAAGGATTTAATCACACAGTTTCCAGAGTAAGTCTTAACATTTATCTCCAAAAAATAGACTAATCATAAAGTCTCATAATGAAGTGTAATAAACATAATAACAAATTATCTATGTTCGGTTAATCATTTCTGTAAATAATCAAAATCACCTTATATCCACAATAATAACATAGATTCCTCAAAAATAAATTTCAACCATTACTCTGCAAATTAAATCCCATAGTATTCTATTTTCCTTATGTATATAGTGTTCCCAATAGAGAGAGTGTCTTCCAAAATAACCTTTATCACTTAATCACCAAATCATTTTCCAAAACCAAGGATGTCCATTTTATAAAACATAAGATCCCTAATAATCTTATTCTTGATCCATAAAATCATTTATCTAAAAATAATATTCCATACTAACCAGGTACTTTATGTAGTACAATGTTATGTGATAAATCCTAATAGCACATTGGTTGTGGGTTCAATTCCCATAGTTTTTTCCAACACGATAGGTGGTCATATGGTCTGCGTGTTGTCCTTCTTCAAAAAGTATATAATTTCATAACATTCCAAAAAAACGAGTCAAATTCGTCCAAAATAACAATAAACTATTTAATCATCAACGGTTATCTAATACCTTTAATTTTGCTACCCAAAATGTAATAACCATTTATCACCTCTAAAATTACTATGACTCATTCTAATATTCTAACCATTATGGTTATGTCACTTATTCTAAAATAACACCCTAACCTCTAAATTTATCTAAAACGTCATGTGATTCCAACTATAAGGACTCTACCTTAAACATTACATAATCATGAATTATGTAAATAATTTACATTGAGGATCTTTTTAAGTTTATATCTTTAAGTAATTAGGTCATAACTATTACATCTCATAAATTAGAAAGTAGACACTTCTTCTTAGTTTACATTTTATTCATAGAATAAATAACTATAATAAAAAACTTGTCTAGTTCAATGTTTTAGAAAACATGAATTTTCCTTGATCCCATACCTGATCCTATTCATCTTTAAGCCCTGTGAAAAACATTTCAAAACATGGGATTACCATAAAAAGTGCAGTAAGGGTTATAAAATAAGGAAAGAAAACATCAACCCATCAATTAATACAAATCAATGAAATAATACCTTTCAATCATAACATAAATTAAGAATTTATAATATTTATGAATAACACACAAAAATCATAAATCATAAATGTAACTTATGGAATCCATAACATACCTACGTTGTAGCTTTCAATGATATATAGGGAGTTACATTTGGAAAACCCATCATAGTATATTCTCTAAATCTCTTTGGAGAAACATTAACGTTTACATCCATCATGTTACACAATGCATTGGAGAGCTATCATGGGCTCACCTGCACTAGGTTTATCACGAAACCACCCATATACACAAAAAATTCTTAATAAACATAAAAATTTTATAATACATAAAACAATTATAAATGAAATATATCATTTCTAAATTTCAATCACAGTATATCATTTCATGATATTGACATAATAAATGTTTTATCAAACCATTGTCGAAACCATTTAAATCATTTAACTAATTGATTTTTAATAAAAGTGTCCCATACCACATTGAAACTTTTAAAATGAATTTTTATTTCAAAAATTTATATCCATATAAATAAATCCTTAAAACTTTTATAAAACATGGACCTAAATAATAATGATTTAGACGAATAAATCTTTAAAACAATCATTAGTTAAGTCGTTCTTAAACATATGAGAGACGCTTGAATACAAATAATTGAGGAATAACATTAATCAAAGCTTATAATATCATGAGAATATGTAGATTCATGATATAATATGTAAAAGGAACGTATATACACTATATAAATGTGAATTGGTGTATAATAACAAATAAGCCTCGATGAAATGTAAATTGAGACAAAGTCCCTTACAAAGATTTTATCCTTAGATTAAGGATAACTTAATGACATAATTATGTTTTACAAATAAGAATACACCCAATATAAGTCGATATTATGTGTAAAAAATCAGAGTTCATCCACACATATTAATAGCATGGAATAATCAATAATTATAAGTTTAACCCAAAAAATTGAAATTGGGTTAAAAATCTTTCATACCAAAATTCGACAGCCTAACAGTTTCACAAAAAAATTCAAAAATTGAGTTAATAAGAGATAAAAGTTTCTATCATCACTTGGAAATTCTTTTTACAACAATAAGGATATATAATAAAATATCTTTACATAATAAAGTGGAAACTAAAAGGTATTACATAAATTAAGTCTTTTGAAATAAAGAGGGTGAAGGATTCCATCACTGATTTATTATCTTACGAAACATACACCCAATGAAAGAAGGATCATACAATGAAAATGTGAATACCCAAAAATTAATGTATATTACATAATGAAAAAAGTCATGTTCATTACATACACCAAACAAACAGAAATAGTTTAAAAAAATAGCAAGAGTTTCACGGGAATAAAAAGTCAGATGAAAACACCTTACCACACTGTAATCAAATGAGTCGTAAGAACAAAAGTTAATAACCACCAAATGAATCACATAATAACATTAATATTCATAGAATAATGATAATATATATGAAATGGAATTACACTATACACTACATGCAATAAATAAGTAGTGAACTATATAAATCTCATGAAATTAAACGTGAGATAAGAAACCACTTATCTCGTGTCGGACATGACCCATTTGTTCTTTAATATCCTGAATAAAAAACTTAATTTAATATATAATTTATTAAGAAACTTTTTCACGTTTATTATTCCTTTTTTATCACTTATTAACATATAATAAACATTATGCAATCATTTAAGTTAATAATGGTCGTTTTGTCGATATTTAGTACTTGAGGGAAAAATGAACTTCTAATAATTATAAGTCTTTAATGTGGTCATAATTACATGGTCTCCAGAATTATATTCATGATATAGAAATAATATATATCATATATATACTTTATATATATTTGTATTTATAATATTACATAACATTTGGAGGTATTAAATGAGATGCACCGTTCATTGAGACGGTAAGTCGTACGTACACATGAACCCTAATTTCATTTCTATTTCTTATTTAATGGAATGAAAACATAATTATAAATTAGAATATTATAATAAAAGTATAATATAATATATAATTTCATTAATTCCATCCTTTATAATTTCCACGTATGGCATGAATGAGTCATATCACATTGAGGGGGCGGTAGTCCGGACTTCCTCAAATGAAATTATCATGTTTACCCATTATGGAAACCGTGAGGGTATGAAATTAATATAAAATAAAGAAGCATATAAACAATATAAATATATTATATATTATATATAAGTATAGTCCAATCATAATTTCCACCATAGGAGACAGTATGAGAAGATTGAACAATCGTCATTTCGTGAGGCAGCAGTTCGCCGTCCAGAGAAACAGTATGTTCATTACCCATTTGATGGCGGTGTGTGTAAGTGTAGTTCAAATACATGTCATAAAAAAACCTAGAATATTTATTATACAGGCTTTGTTATAAAATAATGTAATAAAAAGATTTTAGGGGGTTAGAGAAGTAAAATAAAAGAAAATATCTTAAGAGAAGATGTCACCTTTAAATCAGGTATCTCCATTTGGTTTGAACCAAAAGGTTTACATGAAGTTCCTTCTACCAAAGTTAAGGCTTCTAGGTGGAATAGAGGGATATTGAAAGATTATTTAGGTAGAATTTGGACAAGTCAATGGGATTGAAATGTGCGAGTAATGGGTTATTGGTGAGGGATTTTATAAGGGGGAGGAGGGGCTCATTAAGATAATTTGAAAATACTATTTTATTATATAATTATTTTCAGTTTCTAAAGGTAAAAAACTTATTAAGGAATAATATAAGATGACTCCTATTCGAAATAAAATAATCCAATTATAATTGGATAGGTTTTGGAATTTTTTTAATCATTATAATCTTATTTATTTAAATCATTCATTAATGAGATAATCACTACATCATTATTGTGTGATAATATATTTTACTTATTTGATGTCTAAAAATTATAAATAATATAACTTGATATAGAAAATCTTTTTATAATTCTGAATAATATTTATATTCAAATATATCACATATATAACCCCACATTAAATCTTGTTTAGCAAAACAATACATGTTTATGATACTTTTTCCTTTAAATAATAAGTAATTAATGTAATTATCTTACCGAAAATGATTTAAATGGAAAAAATATCACCCAAGAATTTTTTTTCCTGCCATGACTCATCCAATATTTTTATAATAAGTGTTAAGGTAATTTTAGATTATTAAAATATTATTTTTTTCTTGAATTATCCTATTTACCTGTAACTGTGATAAATAAAATTCAAAAGTTTCTATTCACCAAAAAAAGTTCATCATATTGAACCAAATTTTAAATTCTAATAACAAATATTTATGTCTGTTTTTCTAAATTCAATTTACAAAAGTTTTAAAATTTAATTTAAATGAAGAAGTCGGTATTTTAACTACAAATCAGTGTTTCACTATTCATCAAAATTATTGTTTTTCTGAAAAATACCAAAACATCCGAATAAGATATATTTGATATTATGAATTCAAAAATGATGTCTATTTTAAAAAATTCAAAAAATTTAAGTTTTATTAATTAATTAAAATTTAATTCCCATTTTCAAAAGAAAAATAACGTTGTTATGAAATAATAACTATAAAAAGATGCACACTTGTTTATGTCCAATTTTAAAATTAATTACTTCCAATGACAAAAATTGGATTAAATGGTAAAAATAAAATATAGTTACAATTTTAAACCAATTAAAAAGGGAAAATATCGATATAAATAAATTAGATTAAAATGTTGTTTTCAAATAAAATATAGTATTTTTCACTATTCCTTAATAATGAATTTTTTCAAAAAAATTCCAAAAAATTTACCCAAGGTAAATTTTAATATCCCGATTCTAATGAATAATTTTATTTTCTGAAAAAAAAATATAAAAGTGACCAAAACTATATTTAAAGAGGTTTCCCCATCAAAAGGTAGTAAATTTACATTTTAAATAATATTAGAGTATTTATGCTTAAAATTAGATTCATTCAAATTTTTAGCATATATCTTTTATTGGATAAATGTAAAAATAATTAAAAAACATGTATAATCATATTGTAGTTATTTATGTTCATTCTGGCCAATAAAATGGCTAGGAATTAACTATAATTGAAAATAATAATATATTATTATTTTTCAGTATGACTCCACATTATGTGCAACATAAGACTTTAGAGAAACCCATTGTTGTGTGTTACTTATTCCATTGAATATTGAATCCCATTTAAAATAATATTAATATTTAATAAAAAATATTAATAAATAATAAAATGTCATATTTTTTATTTTCCTTGGAAGTTACTGTTCCAGTGCATATATATTCATTAAAATAGTTTTTAGTTGGTATTCAATAATAGTGGTTATAGACAAATTATCCAAACCACTATTTTCCACCACTCATAGTTGTAGTAAATTATTATCTATAATTTCTTTTCTGAAATCAATCAGTTCCATATGTTCATACAATATGACTGTATCCCATCTACTATATATTTCAGGAATTTTGTTACAATAGTAAGTACAACAAAAAATGCATAAAATGTGATGAATAATTTTATCCCATTATGTAGGAATATACACAACATATTATTCAATTTTACCCATGTATCATAAAAATATTCACTTTAAAAATGATAACTGTTTTGGATATCATTCTATAACATTAATGTCTTGTAAGGGGATAATGTTTTTCTAATGAGGATTGTTATAGATCATACCTTGTGCATATAAATAATTGATAAAACTATTTAATAAAATACACTACCTATTTCCTAAATGAAAAGAGAAAATACGAACCCTTGTTGTACCCTCTATCATGCTCATATAGCATTAATTGTTTATATCATCTAGATGTTGGAAAGGTTAGCATTAGGGTATTCACTCAAAATACTCCAAAATCATACATTGTAATAGATAAACTAAATTATTGATATATTATTTTAAAAATTAATTGTATATAAAGTTATAGAATAATTTTTTTAATTACAAACAATGAATGATGGAAATTAGTGATACAAGAGATTTATTTGGTTTGCAGTGGTACTTGAGGAACATTCATCATATACTATTATAGATCTTGTTGAAAAATCATTGACCAAATCTTTTCAGTAGATGGTTTAGTAGAATATATTATAAAAAATGGAGGATTTTTTAGTTCCGACCCCATATGTGTTAATTTTTGTCGAGCCCCATAAAAATGGATGGTAAATCCCCTTCTAAATTATACATGTTACCATTCGCAATGTTCTCTAATGTAATAGAGCATGAAAAACATTATCATGATAAATTAATCTGTCGAATAAATAAAAATCTCTCCGATAATATTACAGTATTGGAATGAGAGATATGGCTGGTCACAATCCATTGATCCTACACAATAAAGTAAACACACTAATCATAAATTGGATTTACCAAAAATAAAAAAGTTTAAATTATTTTTTGTTTATACATTTTTTAATTTTTTATTTATTTTCTAATTAATTAACTATGA
Source organism: Viscum album (assembly GCA_963277665.1). Lineage (NCBI taxonomy): Eukaryota > Viridiplantae > Streptophyta > Magnoliopsida > Santalales > Viscaceae > Viscum > Viscum album. The sequence continues at coordinate 178,827,830 of OY728164.1, forward strand.
ATTGTTACAAACCGTATTTCTTAAATGATACATACAAATTCTAGTATAATTTTTAGTTGCTTTACGTAACTCTTAACTTTTGGATGTCCTAAGTTAAATTCTAATGGAAATACACAATGAGTATAGGGAAATTATGGGTTTGATCTCTCACCGAAAAATGTTTATTTTCTATTGTAAACCATAAATATATTATTTAAATATTATATTTTTTCATTAATAATTTACACAATGATTAAATGAAATGAATTTTTTTATATTAATGTCTAAAAACAAGATATTTAATAAAATGGATTATTTACATTATTTTAAATGTACATTAGATCATTGGATCCTATTGAGATATTAAGAATTGGGTTTTTATTCAATTTTTAATTCATTAGTAATGTTCTTCAACACAATTATTAAAATGTTACAAAACCACCTCTTTATGTTGGATTTCTATTAATAATTTATAAATTGATTTCATGGTTTGAGAAGAAATTTCCAAAAATATCTTCATTAAAAAACTAATGTGATGGAGAATGCATCCAATTTTTTTTGAATTCACAAAAATTAATCCATTAAAATTCTAAAAATACATTTATATTTTAAAGAATATTTATTGAATGATTGAATAATCCTTTACATGAAGGAATTGTAAAACATACATATTAATTACAAAAGAAAACATCAACTTAAATTACTTCCATAAATACATATCCTGTATAAATCACTACCCCAAATATTATGTATTATTTTTAAAAGCATCAGATATAATAAAAAATTTAAATAATAGATAATATTATCAAAATATTTATGTAATGAAAATTGTGGGAAAATGTAAATATTCAATCCTCTTAGTGGGATTCCATCCCTTACAAGTCCAAAAAAACATACATCTTGATGATCTAACATTTTCAAGGGTTAGTAAAACCAATAATTAGCTATTATATATTGTATATGACTGGTAAAGGCTAATAATATTTAGCTCAATATTATTTATAGGGAGGTAAATGAGTAGCTGCTGGCTAATCCATCTTGGGTTCCGAATAATGTAACACAGTTTAGTAAACTACGTACTAACCATGTGGTTTTGTCTTTGTATATCTCTTTGAGGTGATTTTTTTTATAAAATTTAATTTTACTAAAACAAATTTCATGTAGTCATATTTTTAAATAATTATTGAGCTTTATATATTCTCTATACAATCGTGTGTACTGTTTGAAAATCAAATTATCCAACTGTCCCTTTAATTTTTATCTAACTGTTTTCCTATTGGAGAAAAAAATTTATTCTTAATCAAAAAGAGACAAATATAATTTTTATATCTTACTAAATTATGCCTCGTACAATTCATGATTATGGATAAATTGTTTTTATTTTTTATTTGAAACAATTCAAAGTTGAAAATGTTTCTAAATGCATCTATTTTTCCCAAAACTCCCTATTCATGATAAAATTAAATAATTAATCACCGAAAGCCGATTCTAATCATTAAAAAATGGGATACATAATTGGTAAATTTTAAAATTAAATATATATTTAAAAGGATAAATTCATTTAATAATTTCAATATGCATAATAGTGAATTAGTATGCAAAACAATTATACCAAAATAAACATGATTTGTGATAGTTGAGTCTAAAGATACCAAGTCATCCTTTATATGAAATATATTTTGGTGATAAATATATTATCAAAAATATAAATTCATTCAATATCATTAAATTTAAATTTTATTCATATTTTAAATTCATTCAGGCTTATGGGATTTCACCTTTCCTTTTACATTTCCATTGGAAAAATTCTATATATTTTTATTCCCCAAAACTACATTGTATTTTTTTTATTTTTATAACCACTAAGGAAGAATTTTTATTTATTTTTCCACGTTCTTTATTGATGAAATAACCTTATTCCATTTTTTCTATAATTTTTGGACTCATGATTAATGTTTGTGTTTAAAAAAATTGTTCACAGAACCAAGTGACAACATCAAATTTTTATATTACTACTAGTGTATCCCCCTCGATTTAAAAAGAGGAATGTCATATTAGATTGAAAATATGACACAAAAGACCAATATTATATTATAATTTCAAACATTCAAGAAATTATGATATATATATATATATATTCTATCTCTATGATAGCTTGCAATGCATGCAACCCAAGTTTTATGAAAAAGGAGACAATCTAAAAAATAATATTATTTAAACATGACCATTATAATATTGCCCCTATATTGGTGGGTATAAATAGAAATAAATAACTTATAAAAATTATATTTTTTAATTTTGTATAAATTAAATTTTATAGATATATATTTTTTAGAAACAAAATAAGAATTATTTGAAATTGAAAGAAATGTTGTACGAAATATACTATTTATCTAAAAGGAATTTTAGTCATTTTGTGCTCAATTGATTTAAATTTAATTTTTACCACCTTTAGAAAATTAATTTTAAAAAAGTTATGTTTTTAAATAAACAATAAAAAAATTATCATTTTTTTAGTTTTCTAAAAATAATAATTTTTTGATGAATAACATAAAATAAGGATTTTTACTAGATGCTACCAATTTTTTATAATTCTCTATATAGTAAAATTATATATTAAGATTATATAAATATAAATTAGTTAAATTAAATTAAAATTTAACTAAATTAGTTTATTAGAATGAATATCTAATATCATATTTCTATTAATACTTTTATACTTACATTAAATTTTCTACATAAAACCACTCTTTCATCACATCCACAGTTTAATTTTAATTTTAAATTTGTCATTTAAATAAATTAAATTTGGAAACAATTATTCCATATGTTGATTAATTATACTTTATATTATCTAATATGGCTAGATTTATTTTTACAATAATTAATAGTGGAAAAGTAAAAAATAATTATAATTATTAAGATAAAAATGGGTTTACTAGGGGGGATACTAAGATGATATAAATATAAAATTACCTAAAACATGTCAATGAAAAATTGGAATAAATAATGAGGGCCTAATAAATTATATGGATAAATATTGATCATGTTTTAGGATTTTGGAATTTAAAAATGCTAGTGTCACTTTATCTTTTCAAAACATCCATTTGTGTCACATCCCACACTAATAAAATGTCACCCAATCTATTCCATGTTTCACACTACGAAGAACTTTTTTTCAAAAATTAACATCCCAAATAACATAATTAAATAAATACACACTTAGAATATGGTTTTATTTTTTAGGAATCCCTCCAATATAAGATTTAGGTATAATCCTAATATGGATATCGGATGTAGAGGTAAAATTTATAACCATGTGCCTTTGTTTTATTTCTTCTTCAAACATTAGAAAACCTTATATATATACAATAATATAACAATAAAGTCATATAATATATACCTATATATCATTTTTTAATGTAATAAATCATATAAATCTCCACTTCCATCTAATGGGAACTGAAATTTTCGATCATACGTATGACAGATGACCGAATCACAAACATATATAATTTATTCAATACCCACCATTTAAAGATGAATATATTGATTTATTTAAAATATTTAACGGTATGTGTGATAATATTATAATTTTTAAATTATTAAATATCATATTACTTCTTAATTTACATTCCTTAGGAATAATATAACATAGCTCATGTGCAGGGTGGACTACTTCCATGTGTAGTGATGTGATTTAGTTTTCACTTGCTCATTACATGAACAATATTTTTGTTCTATATTATTAGTATATGTGATATTTTTACCAAAATATAATTTCTTAAATACAGTGTCACATATTAATTTTTAACATCTTCTTTGATTAATAAAATATTTTATCATTTGTGTAAGTGTGGACAACCGCCTTCACGTAGCAGTGTTTAATGTTTTTCATTTTATTTTCTCATATGTCATTAAAATTATGTATTTTATTAATATAATTATTTATATGAAACATAATTATCATCTAATGTTTAATTAATATTTATTTTCCTTTATTTATAATATTTAATGAAAAATAGAAACAATATTTATGAATAAATATGGTCTACCATCTCTGTAAATGGTGTATTCCATTTTCTATATCTTAAGATAATATATTTCTATAAACATTATATAATTATTTTAAAATATTTTTATATATTTTCTAATATTATATACATGATGTTACCCTGACTAAATTGAATGGTCCAGAAAAATTGGACTAAAACAAAAATGATAAAACGAAATATTTATCTCCCAAAATAGTGATTTTATCAATGAATACTTATAGAATGGGTCAACAAACAATATAACATCATAATATATTATATTATAAATGTTAGTATTGTTTTATAAAGGATATAAAATAAACCTATATTTATTAGATAAGATGTTTGGACACATATGAAGGAAGTTAAACATGAGGTAAGGGATTCTCATCTCACTTGTACATTCACGAAGCGTATACCATATTCACCACATATTTATTTTGTGTGGTATTTATACTTACCATTTGAAATATAATTTCATGAAAATTGTTATAATATTGGTATTAAAATATTTATTTGATGATACTTATCTTGGTATTATGATTGATTTGTTATCAATGTTGTAATAGTTTATTCTATAATCTTTACATTATTCAGAAATGGTTTTGTGAAACTCTATTATTGGTGAATTATTTCATTTTCTCACTTAAAATAGATCTATTTTAATATAAAATAGTTATACCTAGACATTTTAATGATATAGTACATGTTTTACACTATTTGATACTTAATATGATTGATAAAATTTTCTAATAATACCCAACTGCATTTCTCAATTCAGTTGAAAATCATTTTTAATCAAAATACCTATTTTATAAAAAACATTTCATAAATTATTACTATCATTTTTTAAAATTAAATAAAGAAGGAATATTTTCCCATTTTTTCCATAAAAAATTATTTTAATGAAATTTTATTGTCATTTTCAAATCAAGGATCATTTATCTTTTACTCAATGATGTGTAAAGTATAACTGTTTTAACGTGTACATCATGAATAGAATTTCCAGACATCATAAATGCCCATGGGTTTTAAAAAAAAAATATATTTTTTAAATGATACTTTAAATTTAATGTATATTCAAAATATTTTGTGAATGAATAGTTGAAAATTTCATTTTCAAATTGAAATGTTTATTTTCCTCGAAATTTATTTAAGGACATTCTTATAGTATTTAAATTAATCATCATTATTAACCATTTATCCCATTATTTATCTACATAAGATATTTTGTATTAATATTTTCCATATTCATTATTTGGATCATTTAAAATTTGTTTGGATGATGGCACACTATATTATTTATATTTTCCATATTAATATGTATTGTTTATGATTATGTTTGTTGGGTTTGGTTAAGTATTAATATTTAATATTTTAGTTCATAAATAAATATTTTTTTTATTTTTTTTCACCACTTTCATTTACGGAATTCATTATAATTATTGTTTGATGTGTGGTTCCTAGTTATAGAAATCCCTTTGATGCATTTGTAGGTCACATGAGACAAATTCAATAGACAAAATAGATGGGCTTCTACTACATAATGTAAGCTTTCTTGAGAAACGTTTTGGAAGTATGTTTCTTTTTTCTGAAATTATGTATTTTACTATTATGAGATTATTTATTGATTTCCAGGATATTATTCGGAAAGTTATAATAGACATGGATAATTTTGAACCTCTTGTGAATATTTATTGGGATATAATTAATTATTATTTATATATTCCATATCATGCAATGTTTTTTTGAATAAATGGAATATTTTTAAATTATTTACCTTTCCATATTGATTATTCTTATTTATTTTTGATATCTCCCACTATACACATCCCCTTAATCAGAATTTTAGTTGACCCATTTCTATGATTTATTTTCCTCAATACACCAAGAAGTTTTTTTTATGATTGGTATGTAGGGATTTTCAATGGGGGAATAATGGAATTCTAAAAAAACACAAATATTCTATTTTCTTTTTTCAATTATAATATTAATTTCTAGTATGTATATATTTTACCAATAATAATAAACTATTTTTTCATTCCGAATATGATTCCTTGTATGTTCTTCCAATGTAGTAAATTTACTATTGGCTCAAGGGTACAATGTTCTAATTCATTATGGTTTTTATTAGAGGAAGTTTATTAGAATCTATAGTAACTAAATCTAGGAAAACATAGATTATAGAAATATCCCTATAGTATACATTGGATATATTTATAGAAGAAAAAAATAATTTTTTAATGTTGATATTATATTGGTTTTATTATAAATAAATACATATACGAATACTAAAAGGTGATGTGGTTCTTGAGAAAATTTCTCATGGGTAATAACTCTAAAATAATTGTGTCATGCTTGTATCAAGAACATGGTAATGGTTATCTTCCATTAATCAAGCATGGAATATTATAGCATCAGAAACACTACTTATATTGGGAAATATTAAAGTAATACGTAATCATTTACAAGATTTCTAAATCTTATCACCTTGTTTTCGAGCTGTGAAATTTTTGGAGAACACATGGTTGAGGGAATGTAACCATCAACACGTGATTGTTATTTATACAGTAATTGTAAATATATGATTATAGTATAATAATGGAGACCATGAAATTGGATAGGGATTTGATGATTTCTATTATATTTTTTAGATTAGATTTTATTTTATTATTTATAGAATATATTCGACAAATATGATTTTATTTTTAGAGTAATTATTGTTTTTATTAAGGTTTTATAGTGATGAAGGTATTCACATATATATAATTTTACATTAAAAGACACATTATATTGTCTTCTTAATATAATGTTTATTTAGTGACCATCCTTCTATGATAGTCTCATACTTTTTAGGACAATCCATAAGGCCAAATATTTATAGAAATTTTTAGGTAGAACACTAGTTGTCGTTACATAACTTTTGAAAACCATTTTTTGTTGATGATAATAGGGATATATTGTTACCCATTTATGGATCTTAGGATCCCTTAAAATTTAATTTTAGTACTTTAGGAATAAAGATTGCATTTTTTAATATTCCATTATTGGAGTAAGATATGAATTGGAAATTTATAAATTTTTTAAAAAAATGGATGAAATTATTATAATAAAATATAGATATATCTAGTAAGTATATTTATATATATTCATTGATATTAAAAGAAATCCCTTATAATAGGAAAAAGATATTGGGAAAAATATTATATTAAAAAAATACATTTTTAATGAACAAATGATCTTTTCACAATTAAAATATTTATTGTTTTATGGTAATTAACCTTCTCTAGATCACCCACATTCTTTTGATTAATTATATCTTTCACTCTGTATATGTATTATTGATATTTTTCCACGTCAATATCTTCACATCCCACACAAGTTATCATACTTGTAAACCTATTTATGTGACCATTATATATGAACTTCTCAATTCTATTTCTATCTTATGAAGATGATATATTTTTAACCATTATAATAATGTGGGATTTCAGGATATGTATTTTCCAATGTTTGAAACTTTATTAAAGGGATGAAGATTAAATTGGGAGGGAACCATTTATTTATGGGGGTTGAATGCAACACCTCATGAATTCAATATAGGAATATTGTATTCTATAGTGTGTATCACATGTATGGAAAAGATTCATTGAGAATATAAAAACCCTAAAATTTATTTTATATCAATTTTTAAATAAATTTAATCTCTTGGAGATATTTCAAAGTGCACAACATCGGGTTTAATAGAAAAATTTTATTCTATTAAAATATTACTCATAAAACATGTCCAATAAAACATAATCATTATGCTGTTGGTTTTGAATAATAATAAAAAATTATGAAAATTATTTAGTTTTCTCATTTATAATTTTAATTCAATGGATATATATTTAGTAGAAATAACAAATGGTCATTTGAAAGAAAACACAATATTTTTAGAAGAAACTAAATATTTTTAAATTAAAATTTAGTCATTCATTCAGCACATAAAATAAAACTAATTGGTACCATATGTAGAAAATGTATTTGAAATAATAAATTCATTTTTTTAATTTTTAATGTAAAAATTATTTTTGGGTGCATTTTGAAATAATTTCTGAGAAGATTAATTTTTTGATGTGTAGTAAAAAATAATGATTTCTATTTAAATATATCTTATCTTTTAAATTATTAAAAACCTTAAATTATATTTTAAATTGTTTATAAATTAAAATTTAGAAAATTATATTTCATTTTATCCAATTTATGTGATTTTAATCAATTTAATATCTTATTTTTAGTATTTAAAATTTTATATTTATTAGAATGTTGATATTGGGAAAATGTATTTTAAATTTTCCCTCAGTTTAGTTTTTATTTTAGTACTTCCACATCAATGAATTAAAATTGTAAGAGGAAGTCCAAATTTTCAATTAGAGTAATTTATGTTATATAATATGTTAAACTTAATTTTTCACTCTAGGGAATTTTAAAATAGCAAAAATTAATTATAATGGATAAAGTAAAATTAGGGTTAGTGGATGGTCAAACTAAGAAGTTAATGGTTAAAAATGACATAAAACTTGTCCAAAAATAATTTAATAGTCGTATATAAAACATAAAGATTATACTATTATTGAATAAATGTTTTGGAGGCTATTGGCGTGAAAAAATGTGGGTATCACTTTATATTTAGAAAATATTCATGTGTGTCATCTCCCCCATATAAAATGCCACCACATCTCTACACATTTTCACACTAAAATAACCTTTAGTTCAGTCAAGACTTATCCAAGTCCATTATTTGATGTCCTACTGACATCTTAGAGTAAGTATTTTTTATACTAATCTCTGCTATGATTTCTTCAAGTAAAACCATATAAAGCTCTCTAACGAATAGGTAAAATTCTTAAATGTGTATATTTAATTTTTTTCTCATCTACATAAAAACATATTTAAATAAAACAATATAATAAATCCAATATATAATATATTAAATTATTTTATTATATATGTTTAACAAACCATATCAATATCCACTTCCGTTGAATTTGAAATGAAATTATCGATCATGTGTATGACTGACTAATGCCTCGTTGACTAATTTAATTCAATTTCTATAACCACCTTTAAAAAATGGATATAATTTTAGATTTAATATCATTAAAATATATTTATTAAATTATTTTAATTTTTTAATTATGATATCACCTAATCCATATAACACTCCCTTATTTTTGGGATACGGTAATGTCTGTCATATTTATAGTTAACTATCACTTCATGAACCAATGCACTTCCTTTTTCTCATACGCATCACATAAAAGGTCGTAAGGTTATATATAATGAATATATGTGATATTTATGATCTTAAAATTCTATTTTAGATATTACATCACATTTAAATTTATACATTATAATCCATTGGAAAATATAACGCCACTCGTGCATATGTGTGGACCACCACCACAATATTGCGATATAAATTGTTATTAGTTTTTTAAATAGATGGTTATTAGTTGTTATTAAATTAATAAAAATTATATATTTTAAATAATAAATATTTTTAAATGATTAAATCATATTTGTTTTCATTTTTTTCATTTTCATGGAAATGGAAATATCATTCAGTCATACTTATAACCTACCGTCTCTAAATATAGTGTGATCAATTTTCTATATTTATATATAATAGTTTAATATAAATAAATATATAATATATATATGGTATTTATATCATATTTAAAATTTTGGATACGATTTAATCATGTTCAAATTAAAAGGACAGAAATTATGAAACTGAAACCTACATGAAAGAATGCAGCAATTGTCTCATGAAAAGCGACTTCAATAATAAATTTTCATTTAAAGGGTGATAAAAGACTTTTATTAAATCATAAATTGTTTTAGATATATTATTATTATTATGATTTAACAAATTTATAATAAATATATATTTATTATATAGAAGGTTCAAATACATATGGAGGAAGTCAAACCTGAGGTAAGGGTTTCTCATCAAATATTTACATCAATGAGATATATTTTATATTCACCACATATTTCTTTTTTATGGTTTATATATTTTCAATTTTATGGGTTCTTTAATTAATTTATTAATATTTTTTGTTTTTAAGGATTAGTGTTTTTTATTTTTTATAGAGATTATGATTCAGTAATTACCAAAGTTGTAAGTGTTTATCTTTGAATATCATCATTATTCAATATTCATTTTGTGTAAGTCACCCTTGGTGGAATTTTTTGACATTTATATCTGTAAATAAATATATATTTTTTCATATGTTTATAAATGACATTTTTAAGTAATATTTCTATTTTTTCTTCCATCATAAATAATATGATTGAGATAGTGGTTTTTAGAAAATCTAATTCCTTTCACTCTTTGGTTAAAAATAATTTTTGAATGAATTATATTTTTAAATTTTTTTTTCAATTTTTAGCCTGATAGAAATGATTTATTAATGAAATTATTCCACATTTATGAGTTTTAATAAAATTATTATAATGGAACCGTCATTTCATTTTTGAAACAAGGAATGTCTAAATTTTAATAAAAATGTGAAATAAGTATTTTTTTCAGGCATAGGACATCAAACATATTTCACATCATCATGAAATATTATTGTTTTAGAGAATAAATTATATGTTTCAATTTTTTTTACAACAAAATTTTTTTCTAAATATTTTTTGAGCTTCTATTTTTTAGTGATGAATATTGTCAATTAGATGAGTTTATTTTCCCCTAATGTGTTTTAATAACTATATTATTGTGTTTATTTTCCCAATAAAAATCATACCAATATTATATATATGATACACTAGAGATATGATATATTTATAACAACCTTTTTTTATTCTAGGATGGTTTTTGATCATTTTGACTAAGTATAAACAATTTTACTACCATTCACCAGATTAATCTATTTGGTTCATGATTATATTTATTTAAATGGGGTAAGTGTTAACAATCCGTTGGATAGTTTTTCAATATGATTATTTATATTAACTATGTTTCACATCATTCATATAGAGAATTAATTTTTCCTAATAATTGAAGGGTGTGGAAAAGTTTTGATAGTTCCAAGATGCATTAATATGTAATATAAGACAAATCAGTTGGCCAAATTTGAAGCATTTTTACCCACATATTTATTTTTTTGTGAATGTTTTTGAGAGTATATTTCATATGTGTAACATTTTTTATTCTATAATTGTGTGATAAATTATATATTTATATGTGTTTATTTCATTATATATAACATCCATGGTTAATTTTCAAGATCCTATTTTTATTTATAAGGATATATTCAATCATCATTTATTTATTCCATATTATTTTTAGTTTATTGATTAAATCTAATGTTTTTATTAATTTTCATTTTCATATTTATTATAATTTTTTATTCATAATATTATATTCTATATGTATTAAATTAATGGGGATATTATCATAAAACATTAATATGATTTATTTTCTTTTGGATAATAGATTATGTTTTCTAATTGATATGTTGGGATATGATATGCGGAATAAAGACGTTCTCAAAGAAAAAAGGATGTGTATTTTGTGTTTTAAATATTACCAGGAATGTTCAGTCAGAGGAAAAACCTCTGACAATTTATTAAATAGAAATAAAAAGTGCAGTAAACAAGGAAATGGATGAGGGTGAACATCTTTCCCAAACCCAAAAAGAGAGTCCCCACCAAAGTCACAAAATTACATACCGAGCCATCACCCGCAAAACCAAAAAACACTTCTATTGTGTCAAGACACATTCAACCAGCAGATTTTCTGAAACATCAAAAAAATCACCACTGCTTTCAACTTTCATCAAGACATCACCAATAGTTCCAGCATCAACAAGATATCACCACTACAATTGCGAGTTATATCCAATATGGATTCCCCAACATACATTCATTTCACATCCAACAACGGTTAAACAACAGGTAACCAGCAAATTCACAGCCAACAATGTCAATAGCACCACCACAATAACACCAATTTCACAGCCAATCAAACAAGAACTCATATTAACCAGATCAAAACCTAGAAAAAACTTACAGGAGCGCCAAAATGAAGGACCTCTCCCTCTGGAACACTTTAGCCGACCCTGATCACACCGTCACCTGTGAGAGCTGAAGTTGAGACGGAACGAGGCCGCGCTGAGATCATAGAGTCTGAGAGCATGCTAAGGCCATTGATTAGCACACTGTAGCCCATGTTGAGCACACCAAAACCGCGATGGAATCCCAAGTAGATGGTGGCTAGCAGAGGGGAGCGGACGATGAGCAGACCACCTCTGCAACAAGGACCCGAAGCCAAAGGCTTGACCAGGACAACACCGGGCATACCATAGTCAACACCAAAGAACTGTATCACCAATGGTATCCAGGAGATAAAAGGGTCTTCGCCACAACCCAATGTCGGACCACTTTGATATGACACACACCAATGCCGAGCAGAACCAATGCCAGAAGTTGCGAAGCTGTCACTAAACAAGTCGGTGATGGCATCGAGCTCACCAGAAGGAAAACGAGATTCTGAAGCCGAGAGGCGCAATGAAGCCACCAACGAGCCAAGAACAAAACTAGACCACATGGATCCCCCACCCTTCGAAGTCGATCTGAGATGAGAAGGTTATCGCCATGGCCAGGCCAAGCCGGAGGAGGGGAGGAAACAGAATGGAGGATAAAACCTAGGTGCGTGCGGAGGGTCCGGTGTGTTTAAAAATAGAGTAACCATTAGTTCTAGGCTACTGGGGCCTGTGTGTTTACAAATATAATCTTCCTTTACTTTGGATACCACTAACATCATTGATTTTTTTGAAACTGATGGTTATTTTTCATCAAGGAAACTTCAGTATTGAAAAAAATTACATCAAGTGACTTTAGTTTTTAATTTTTAGTAATGATATATGTTATGTTGTTCTCAAGAATCTTTTCCTCAAATTGTATTATTGTATTGATATCATCCATATTTCATGTGAACTATCCTTTTTCACATGAAATGGATTTAAAATTTAAACCATTAAGTTATTTAATCAAAAAAATTCTTATATTATTTAACATTATTTTAACTATTGTAATTAATTTTTATTAACTATTAGTTAATGATCCATCCACAATTAAAACATATTCAACGATTCTCCATCACTACATTCGACCCCTTCGCTACACTATTCATCTTTTTTTAATCAATTGATCATTGTATTATTTAATTTATCTATGAATCTCAATTTATCATTATCTATTAACTTATCGTCCTCTATTTTAATCTCCTCATCAGATGATGTTGTATTTTTTTTTCAATATGTTATTATTATTTGATATATTGATCTTTTTTTATTTATATAATTTCTTATACCATTTTTATTTACCACCATATTAACATTTGATGAATTATAGGTTTGGTAAAATAATAAATAATCATGATCATTATATGTTAATGTATATAATTTTTTTTCAATCTATTCCCAATTGAGATATTTCTATTAAACCTTTTTTCAATTGATTGATTTTGAAATGAATAATATAGAATAAGTAAAATCTATTGCAACAATTTATATATTCATTTCTTCCCCTGATAAATATTAGGTTAAGTAATTTTTGAACATTGTATTTGTTTGAACTCTTTCTCATTCATAGATTTAACGTTTCTTTTTAAGTATTCCCCTATACTCATATTAAAAGTAATCAATACATTATATTGATTATTAAAGGTACCCTCTTAATTTTTCGATAAATCCTCATGGTATGAATTTTTTTCATATATTTATTTTGGTAGATTTTCATAAATTTTTACAAAATGAAAAAATCTACATTAATTACATGATATTACTAAATAAAACATATAATTTCCATTTACACTAATAAAAAACTCCTCCTACATTTGATATTATCAAATATGGATTTCAGTAAATTAAGGTATACATGATTTTTTACTATAAAACCAAGTCATTTTTTATCCCCATTAGATATCATAACATTTAACCAAGTACTATATAGTTTCATTAATACAATGATGGAATTCAGATTCTTCTCTTAGAGGGATGACTATAACACTTTTCAAGATCTCATATACACTTTTAAATTATAATATCCAGAAAAGTGTAGGTTATCCCAACATTGTAAGATATATACCATTAATGGTGATTCTAATAATTACTAATCCATGTGATATAATACACATAACCACCCTATCCTTACATTTATATAATTACATATATTTGAATATTTAAACTCTTATTTTGTCAAAATTAGTCATATATTACATATAACTAACGAATCATTGTTGCTAGAAATAACCAAACTCATATATATAGATATAGTTACGAAAAACCACAATAATATGGTTATAATACCAACAGTTTGGACTAGGGGAGTGTAATGTTCCAATGTTAGGTAGGTTAGGGGAGTTTTAATAGCCATAAAAATAGCTCTCAACAATTTTTTTTACCATTATCAGTTTTTATGAATTAATTTTGACAGTGAGGTGAAAATAATAAGATATAGAGTAAGAGAAACAACCAATGATAAAAAAGAGAATATAATATCCAACACTATTTATTATCTTGTGTATAAATTATGGTCAATAGTTTTTGTTATTTTTATTTTAAAATAATTGTGTATTATCAATAGGAATGAGGATTTGATAAGGGAGGTGACCTTGAAATCCAATTATAATATAAAATTTCATGTGTTATAAAAGTTAATCAATCTTTATTTCTTATAACCCAATGTTCCTCTACAATTAAGAAAAAATGTGGACACTTATACCTCCCCTTATCACCTACTAAAAACCCATGAATGGGTGGCCATTTATCTATGAGATTTACAATTTTTAATCTTCATATAAATATATGACTCAAAATTTATTTATAGAGGACCCATCAAAATAGAATGGATGCATCCAAAATGAAAATTTTCTAGGTAACCTTACAAAATAATAAAAAACATTATAATATATTTATTATTTATATTTGTTTTAAAATCATGGTTTTATCTATAAATTCAACACAAAATCCCCATCACTAAGACCGTTCTCCTAATTGTGTGAATCCTCAACCACTCCTCTGAAATATGACTTTTGAAACAACATGCCAAAGAGTTCATTTTTGCATAACCATATCAGATCCCTTTGTAATATATAAGAAATTTAATCCTTTTTATTCATATTATTTACTATGAGGATTTCTTCATCTCTTTATGTGATCCTCCAAGAACGTTTTGATGTGTGAATATCATCATGAATCATAGGTTTATAATCAAATTTTCATTCAATTGTCCAAATAACCCAACCCAACCTTACTAGGGAAGTTTATATATATTATAATAACACAATAAATGACTATTTTGGGTTTAATTATATCCTCCTAGTAGTGGTCCAAGTGATGAAACCATCTCTAATGGGAATTTATCTTTTTTCAATGTTATTTTAAAATATGCAAATCTAAAAAAATTCACACAAATAGTTGATACACAATGATTATCACACACTATTTTGGGTATATAAAATTTCCCCTTTAATGAAACCATTTTATAAACATATCCTCATCATGGTTTATACCATTTTTATTCAATTCAATAAAAATTGACATCTTACTAATTTGTGAAAATATTTTCAATAAAAAACTAAAATAACCAATATAAGTGATATATGAATCTACATAAGAAATATGTCATTATATTATTCAAGTGTAAAGGTTATAAAAACACTAAAATATATTGTAAAATGGATCTTATTGATTTTCTATATATATATAGGCGTTAAAAACATTACTATTTTGGAAAAGGATAATTAAGAACAATCAATTTCCCATCCTTTATTAATTCGCATCATGATATTATATATTAATATCTAAAACTCATTAAATAACCCCAATAATGAAGGGAAATTACATATAATCCATGGTTATTTTAGTTCATTTACCTTCATATATAAATAATCAGTGAAATATAACAATTACTTATCAGAAAATATTTTTAGTTCATAATAATAATTTTTATCCAATAAAATATCTCACCTAAATATGTAACCATGATAAAAATCTAATTCATCCTTCAATTATTTATATTATACCATTTCATACATCCCTATGAATCTATTAAATATATTTATTCTAAATATTATCAACCATATTAGTTTTTTTATATATAAATAAAACACCAATAATTCAACACCATTGATACTTATTTTACAACTAAAAATTGAGAAAAAATATTAATTTCCTTTTCAATAAATTCTATATAAATATTAAAATTTAATATTCTCACACTATTTTTGATAATTTATATATTACAACACAAAAGTCCTTGAAATTTCACCATGAAAGAGAGGATAATAAATTTAAATAAAAATTCCACCTCATTATGATCACAGAAAATAAAAAACCCTATGTATTTTCATATATAGTAAGGATATTAAAATATTCCAATAAAATAAAAAGTATAGGTGTAACACATTTTCAAGAATGAATATATTTAGAGTATTTTATTTAAAATAATTTTTTATTTGTTGTTTAAAATAGGAGAGGAATTTTCAAAAATGTAATTACACTTGATTGTTTTATATCTTCAAGTGACCATGTAATAGGTTCAAGATTTCTTCCAATGACCAGGTAATAGATTCAAGATTTCTCTGTAAACCATGAAAACAGAACCTTCATTGATTATTTAAATTTGGATGCTGATATATTGTTAGGTGGTAAGAGTTAGGAAGTGAATATATCATTATGGTAAGTAGTGTTGATTTCTTTGGTTGTATATGACTATGAATGCTTAACAATAGTACGTCATATAGTATCATGTATTATATATTATATAAATATCACTTTAAACGTGATTTTATCAAATATACTGAATTAATAAGACAAGAACATATTCTTTTATATATCTATTATTTAAATATGATTATATAGTAAGGTTCATTATTTAATTATAAGAATTCCATTAGGATGGAGACTATCTATTTACCACATAGATCCCCACCTATATCATTATATATTCAAGTGTGATAGTGAAGTTAATATATATGTAAATTATGATATTAAGAGTCTAACACCATGATAATATTTTTCAACAGTATGAGTTGTAGTTTTTTCAAGGATAATGCTATGGTATATCATCTTAACTTCCCATCATATAGGTATATTGTAACACCCTAAAATTCTAAAATATGAACATCTTATTTGATATAATATATGAGTTGAAAGAAAAATAATAGAAGAAAATATTAGACACCAATATATTAAAAAATATATCTTTTAGATAAATCCAATCACTTCAGTGGGTTCTTTTGGATGAAACCTAATTTTAACTGAAACATGACACATTGATAAAATATTCTTACTTAATCATGACCATTATAAAAATGGAATTAATTAAATGGTATTTATAATACTATATATGTTAAAAAATTTAATTATTTAAAAATATATATAAAAATAATATTTATTTTTATTTATTATAATTAAAAAAGAGTCCTTTAAAAGTAAAAGAATATATTTGATAATGCAATATTTTTCAATGAAAATGGTTTCATCACTTCTCGAACTCTTATGAAAAAATTAATTATTTTCAAATTTTGAGACATTATTGGATAAAATTATTATTTTTTGAATTAGAATATCAAAATAATATTTCAGTGAATTTTTTCAGTTTTTCTGAAAAATTTCCTTTTTCGATGAATAATGAAAAATACAGATTTTTTTGAAAACTTCCTTTTCAAATAAATTATTCAAAAATATAAATTATATTTTAAATTGACGTTAAAGTAAAAACAGAGCAATTATAGATAAATTAATCCTATTTTTTTCATCGTAATCATTTTTATAGTGTAATTTTATATATAAACGTGTAAACATTTAAACAATCTTACATTGAAAACAGATGTTCTCATCGAGTTTGCAAGAATAATTTTAAATTAAATTTGTCCACATCAATGAATTGAATTTTTAAAAATTGATTTCATATTTGTTTTAATAATATATAATAATTTATTATTATTTATAATTTTTTGTAATTAATTTTTGAAAAATAAATAATAAAACATGGAAAAATTATTTAATAATGTTAAGGAAAAAACTTGGTTCACTTAGGGGCTAAACTAAAGAAGTAGGGGTTTAAAATGACTTAATAACTAGTAAAAAAATTATTTTATGTATATATTTATACATTATAATATCTAAAATTTAGAACTATTTTCATTTGGACTCTTTTTTTATTATGAATTACTTTAACATTTTGGATTATTTTCGGAAGTTTCGATGTATTTTCCAAGAGGGTTCCCTTTCCCCACATATAAATGGGACTTCCTCCCATCAATTATTCCCAACTATCAAGACCGTTGACTCGACCAAACCATGGAATATATCACCCCAAAATCATAAAAATAAATTATAGAGCTTCTTTCCATCTCCCCCTCTATCTAATGGGTTAAGAAATAATCATTTTTGTGTGTGGATGACTACAGCCTCAAGAACTGATGACATTAATTTTTCATTACCACGATAAAATAATTGATGTAATGATGTGTCAAACATATTTATTTGAAATATGTGATATAATTATTAATCTATAACTATAATTTTACATAAACCTTCTTGTTTTATATTATCAAAAGAAAAAAATAACATTTCTTATGTGTATGGGTGGACTACAACCGACACACATGGATGTGAAACGATTTTACATTTTTACATGGATTATAATAAGTATATATTTTATTAATATGAATTATATATATATATAATTATTAGTCAGAGGTTAATTATTAAGTATTTTCCTTTCTATCCATCTATTGGGAAAAATTGAAACAACACTCATATATACATACGACCAACCATCTCCAATAATGGTGAAGTCTATTTTTTATCTCTTAGTATTATAGATTACTATGAATAAATAAATAAATAATAAATATTATATTTATTAGATGTATAAAATTGTGTAGATGATGTATTTATTGTTAAACTAAGAGTACGAAAATTACTAAACCAAATCATACATAAAAAACGAATGAATTATCACGCAAAACATAGATTTTAAAAAATAATCGATAATGAAGGAGTGATGAATGACTATAAATAAATAATATATGGTATAAATGTATGATTATTTTTAATGGTTTTTTAGTAATCCTATATTTATCATATAGTTGGTTTAGACACATATGAATGATGTCAAACATGTGGTAATAGTTTCTGATCTCAATTTTACTTCCTTGAGACATATTCCATATTACCAACTAATTCTTCTTTTGTTTTGTATATAATGTAAATTTTATATGTTTTTATAATCCATATAATTATTTTAAGGTATTAAATATTTTATATGATGTTATTCATATTATTGTTCTTAAAATTTAAATGCAACTAATGTTTTAAGGCCATATTTTATATGTTCATCAATATTTTATATTTCTCTTGTATAATTATACCATTGTGGAATTATTTTACATATCTATATAAAAAAATATATATTTTCATCTACTATGGATATATTTTATCCTTAACAAGTATTAGTAAAAAAACTCAATATTTGGTACATAAAATGACTGAAAAATGTTTTCTTTAAAAAATTACTTTATTTAAATCTTAGGCAAGAGATCCTCTGGCCTTAAATCGATTTTTTCTAGAATGTTTTTCAAAAAATGTCTAAAAAATTTTAAAAATGATTTAATAAATAAATTTTTTCGCATTTTGGATTTTTATACTTTGTTAAAGTATTATTTATCTTTTTTTTCAAAACAAGACCAACATGAGTTGTACTAAAAATATGAAAAGAATAAATATTTTAACATGTAGAGAAATAACTAAATTTCCCACCATCACGATCAATGAATGTTTTAAAAATTATTTTAAAATATATCTGGTTTATTTTTAATCAAATTAGGTTCAAATTTTTTTAATATTTTTGTTTTATTAGGTGTTTTCAAAATTACTCGGTTATTTTACTAATAATATATATTGGTATTTTATGGTATTTATTTTCATCTACATAATCAACCCTTAATTGATCATATTATGAAATTGTGAATGTTTTTAACGATACATCCTAGTTATATATTTGTAAGGTTTTTGATTAGTTTTATTGGAGGTAACACAATTTTATACCCCTCATATTACTTTGGATGGTCTATGATTATATTTATTAATTGGTGTAGTTGTTATCATTTGGTATCCTAGTTTTTTAATACGAACGTTTTTGATGATTATGATTCACCCCTTTCATATGAGGAATGAATTAGACTTACTATGTGATGGGTGGAGAATTATTAATAATAGGGAGTAAATTCATTAGATGGTATGATAAGAAAATCTAGATTGGGTATGATCTGAGTCCTTTTCCATTAATTATATATAATAGAACATGGCCTCAATATTATATTTTAGATGTCCAAAATTTTTAATTAAATAATTATTATTTTAATTATTGATATTATAATATTCTATTCTATTAGTAAGAATATTTATAATTATGTTTCAAATAATGTGATTATTTATATGTCATCAAATGATCTTATTTTATTCCCTCCAAACTATGATAATGTTATTGATTAAAAATAATGTCTTTATTTTATTTTCCTTTCCATATTGATTACTCCATATTTATTCATGATAGATTCCATTTAACACTTACCAGTAACTGGAATATGATCACACCCCATTCTTATGTATTATTTTTTCTAGGATTACAGGAAGTGTCTATTGATTGATGTGTAGGGATACATTAGAGAAATAGTGGAATGTCGAAAAATATACTTTTTTTTATTTTGAAAATGTATTATGAATTAAATGTAGGTATCTAGTTTACAAAAACTACAATACAATCTGGTCCTTTTGGATGTTATTCATTCTGTCTTATGAAAACATAGTAAAAAAGACACTAGATTCGGGTTACTGGGGTCAGGTTATCTAGATTTGGTATCAAAGAAATTTTAGTATAATCCTTGAGAACAAGATTTAGGAAAACATTAATTAGGGAGTATAAGCATACGATGTTATTGGAGGAAATTTATAGAAGGATAGACAAATTTCATTTTAGGAAAAGATAATGTGGTTCTTCCCAAAAATATATCCCTATCTAGATAAATTAAGTGGATGTGGTTCTAGAATTAATATACATTGTGGAAATAACTCCAAACGGGGGGAATCAGATTGACCTAATCATCCTCTGGTTGAAAATAATTGTCCTAACTCTACACATCGTTGGGCACTCCCGGGGGGATATTCATAGAATAATTTTTATTTTCCATACCTTCCACTATAATGGATTTAAAATTAAATACATCACCTAAGAAAATTTTTTATGAATATGATATTATCCATTCATAATGTTTTTCAATTTATGTTCAGTGTTCCACCAATTATTCATTATTTTTATATTTTTTTAATTTATTCGAATGTATTAAATTAATTAAAAATCCCCCATTGTGTAATTAATGGAAACCATGTCAATAAAAAAATAAAATGAGTATGAATGATAATTTAATTTATGGAATTAATTAATATTTAATAGGAGAGTAGTCTCCAAGAAGTCAGCATTAAAAAAAGAAATAGTATCATGTTTTGTAAAGAAAAAGAAATATGCTACTAAATATTATGACATTAAAGGAAATCTAGAGAAGAATTTTATGGAAGGGAAAAAAATTTAGTGGGTGAAAGGAATGGATGTTTTTCTCACTTTTAATAATTTTGGAATAAAATACCATGCTAAATGACTGAACGGAATGATATTTTTATATAAGAGTGGAGAGAATATACATAAATCTCAAAATTTCAAGGGAAATATTGAAATTACCAATTTCCAATGTTTTCACTGTATGTGTGTGGGGAACTATGAGAATGAATTCCACAATATTTATGAAAATGTACTTCAAAATAAGGTATGGTATTGTGTTCAATATTATTTTATTAACACGAAATAAGTGGAATTATTAATGTGATTGTGTTTGGATTCATTAAGTTTGTTATACAGGTTTTTTATAAATGATATTATATTTTTAAAAATCATTAAAAGTATATGGATTATACTATGGTACGATTTCCTAACGAATTAGAGTGCATATGATGAATTGTACCGATGACTAAGAAAAATTATTTAGTGGTGAGATAAACAACGTGAAAAACACTTGATGGATGGATGATAACCCATAATATATTCCTGATGTTGAGATAATAATGTGAATTTTATGATAAAATGTTGGTGTCAACAAAATTGGTGTGGGGTTTGATGGATTATGCCATTTAACTAAATTTTACTACAACTATTTATTTATAGAGTAAATTTTATAAGAATATATTTTATATTTGTATGTATGTATGGTGTGATTATGTTTTTTGGAGATCAAGGATTTAATATATTAGGAATGTTACATTAAGATCCATTTATATTGATTGGGTAGTATAATTCTGATCTTGTGGCCTTCATTCCTATTTTTTAGACTATGAATTTTGATAGACGACTTTTGGATGAGTTTTTCAGGTTAACAATTTATGGAATTTATCTTTTCAAAATCTTGGTGTTATTATATAAAATTAACTAAAAATATTTGTATTTAAAAATATTAAATTATAGGAGGAATGCATTTTAATTTTTATTGTTCTAATGATATATCAATTTTTAATTTTTATTCCTTATGAATAAAAATTACATTTGGATATAAATTTTTTAGACTAATAGATAAAGTAGTTATTGATCAAAAAACATCCAAATAATGGAATTGTGACTATCGAATGATATAAAGTTATTATATTTTCTTATGTTCTTACTCTAGATGGTAAAGTAATTAATAGAACCCATGAAAGAAGATCTTGAATTAAAACATTTATCTTTATACCATCATTTCAAATGAATAAAATAGTCTACTAACTCATCATACATTTTAGGTTTTGTGGTCATTTAATGTATTTTGATTAAATACATTATGGTGTATAGTGATATATTTTTTGATTAATTAATCCTTGGAATTAATAATCTCTTTTATGACCATGTTTTCATTTCCCACCACTATTCTCCTACATGAAATCTGTATAATGTGTTATTCAGGATAACCATTATAATTATCTCTCCTTCTATCTTTTCATAAGGATGTTTTATTAACCCTATTTACATTGTGTTTTTTCATGAATATAAATTTCAAATACTTAACCCCTTAATTTCTAGGAATATGATCAAATTACAAGAATAATATGTTTTTTTAATATGGGGAGAATATAAAACCTGCAAATTCTAAATTAATGACATTAAATTCAATATAATTTATGATATTTAATAAAAATAATAGAATAAATTAATAAACCTTTTGAATTTTTGATATATTTATATTTAAGTAAATTAAATCTCTTCAATATCATGTGATTCACAAAAAATAGGTTTTAAAAGATATAAGACACCATATTAAAATATTATTATTTAAACTTGACAATTATAACCATGCCTATAAATTGGTGGGTATGAATAAAAATAACTAAATTATAAAATATATATGAATTATACATGTCTAAAATAAATTAATGGGATATATATTCATTAGAAATAAAATAATATTTGTTTTATATGAAAATAAATTTTCTTTTCAACACCTCTAGGTTTCAATGAAAATTGTTTTGTCGCTTCTTTTCAACATAAGATAAAAATATTTTTTTACCATCTGAAATAAATTTATGATAAAATTATAATCATTCATAAAATAATTATATAAAAATAATCTTGGGGTGAAGTTTTTGGATTTTCCTGAGTAGTTATATTTGTCGATGAGTAGTGACAAACGCTTCCTTTTTCTGAAAACCGTCTCTTCTTTTAAATTATTTATAAAGTCAAATAATATTTAAAATTGATTTTAAATTAAAATTAGTTTATATATATATATTTATCCAATTTAGGTCATTGTATTCTTTTTCATATGTAATTTGAATATAAAAAATAGTAATCTTTTGAATATTACTTTATTAAATCCCGCTCTCTCTTCATGTTACTAAGATTAATTATACATTTACTTTCATCACATCTTTGAATGAAATTTGGAAAAATAAAATTCATATTTTGGATCATAATATTATATATTATTTTATAAGTTTAACATAATTTTAGTCAAAAAATGAATAGTAAAAAGAGTTAAAATTATTTACCATGGTTAAGGTAAAAATTGGTTTATCGATGGGTTGAATTAAGAAGATAAGGGTTAAAAATAGTCTACCACCTTTTAGAAATATTATCTATTATACATATTTCTACCTTATACATTACAAAATTCTATCCTATGGTTATTTAAATGAATTTTTAATGTGAATTAATTTTTCATATTTTTAGTATTTTATAAAATTTCACAGAAATTTCAAAGAGGGTTCTCATTCCACACTTTAAAGGAGAACTCCATCCGTTCAATTATTCACACCAATAAATCTCTTTTATTTGTCCAAACCATGTAATAACATATCTAAAACATAATTTGAAGCATTCTAGAGCTGCTGGTCCTCACAAAATACCAACATTAGAACACTTAAGTGGATATCGAATAGTGGATTCTCTTAAATAAGGTAATTGTCCTAACAAACATCATTCAATTTTATTTATTTTTTTCCTCCATAAATTATTTATTAAAAATTAAAATTTAATAAATATATAATCTAATATATTCTAATATGTCATTATATTTATGGAATAAATTTTCCCATCTCCTCCTCTGTCAAATGGGATACAGAATCATTATTCTTGTGTAAGGTGGACTACCGCCTCACAAACCGATTTCATTCATTTTCTATCACCACCATTAAAGAATGGTTATATTGATGGATTATTGATATTTATATAGTATTTATTATATTATTATAATTAATAAATTATCATATCCAATATACCTTCATCAGTTCCATTATAATTAGAAAACAATGTCATCACCTATTTATTTGTGTAGACTACCACCTCGTTGTAGTGATATGAAATTATATATATAGATTAATAATAATAGATTTTATAAATATTAATAGTATTTATAACATAATTATGATTATTTATAGGTTAATTAATATTTTTTATCATTAATTACATCCACTGAGAAAAATGGAAACAACGTTCATGCGTAATTTCGACCAACTGTCTCCTTGAATGGTGTAATCCATTTAATATCTCTAATTTTCATATATTTCCATAAATAAATATATAATAAAAATATATTATATTTAAATAATTTGTATAATTATGTAATTTATCTATCCATTATCAAATTCAAAGGACCCAAATTATCGAACTAGAATAAACATAAATACAAACTAATTATAACAAAAAATAATGATTTTAAAAAATAATTGCTAATAAGTGATTTGTTTTGGAATATTAGTAAATAATATATTGTACGTGATGTATTATTATGGTAATGAAATGTGTTTTTAGTCAACCTCTATTTATTATTTTTTTTCACACATACAACATAATTTGAACTTGTGGTGATGTTTTCTCATCTCAATTTTACTTCGGTGAGATATATTCTATATTCACCACATAATTTATTTTTTAGTGTACATACTAATTCATTAGTGTTTTATAAAAAGAATATATTTATCATTAAAGATTTTAATTGTTCATTGGTTGTTATTTATATTAGTTATATTACTATTCCAAATTTATCGATGTGTTAACGGTATATTTCACAATCTAATCATTATCCAAGATTATTTTTGTGTAGTATGGCATGGGGAAAATATTTGATATTTATATTTAAAATAGTTATATTTTAAAATATTATTGTTATTAAAGAATTTTTTAAAGTAATAGTTACATTTTCCCACTAATTTGTACTTAAAATGAATTAAAATATGTTAATTAAAAAATAAGACAATATTTATTAATTTGGTTAAAAATCCATTTGCATCAGAACCCTTGTTTTCTAAAAATGATTCCGAAAAAATATTCATACCATATACACACTATTTATTATATAAATTTTTTTAAAAATTTAAAATTTATGATATTTTTTAAAATAAATCTTCATGGTTTTTTCAAAATAATTCATGTTTGGCATGTGCTGAAAATGTGACCTGAATTGTTATTTTAACATGTATGGAATTAAATAAATTTTATGTCATCATGACAACAAAATGTTTTAAAACATATATTAATATTATACAATTATTATTTGAAATTATATTAATATCAATATATTTTTAAATTTTTTTGATGAAGTTATTTTAAAAATGAAATAATTATTTTTCATGAAATTGTATGAATGATATTTCAATGGTATTTATATTCATCAAAATCATAAACCCATTATTTGAAATTTTCTAAAATAGGGATATTCGATAATTATTCAAAACAAATTATATTTTTTGTTAGTTTATGATTTTTTCAGTTGATTACATAATAGTTTGAAAATTTTCATATTATTATAGATGGTTCATAATTCTATTTACGAATTAGAAAAATCGTTAGCATTTTGTATGATTGTTTTTCAACATGAATGTTTATTTCAATTATTTACCCCCATTTCTGATGAGGAATGAATTGTAAAGAGTAAGTGATTAGTGGTAGTGGGTTATAGATATCCCATAAATGCATCTATAGATCTGGTTAAATAAAATAGATTGGGTTTTGGCTAAGACATTATGCATTTATTAAATTTCTTGTATTAAGGACTCAAAAGAATGTTTTTGATGTCTGGGATTATGAATTCCATAATTATATATTCATTAACTATTATTACATGTAATTAATATAATACTTAGAATATCTAGGGAAATTCCTCTAGATCATGTGACTATTCATAAGACATTAAATGATTAACTTTTTATTCCTATAATATTATTCTTATGTTATGAATTATATAGATATTATTTAATTTACTCACATTTATATATTTATTATGTATTATTTATTCATGTTATAATTTTCCATACACATACCCTTACTGAGGATATTATCACACCACTATCTAAACTTTTACATTCTCTAGAATATCAGGTTGTTCATTGCGATTGATATGGATGGATATGATTAGGGGTAGTGGAATTTTGAAAACAAATACATTGTGTGTTTTATATTTAAAATGTATTATTTATTTCACATAAATATCTAGTTTACGGATACAACTAATCTATCCTGTATTTTGGTATGTGATTCCTTGTATCTGATTCCAATGTTATGAGGGATAAAATGACTCAAGATTACATGTATCGGGGTCACTACAGTTGGTATCAGAGGAAGTTTGGTAAGAAACGTGGGAACTAGATTTAAGAAAACATAAACTAGGGACCATAACAACATTCCCTAAATAGAGGATATGTATATAATAGATCCCAATATCATTGTAATAAAAATATCGTGTTTTTTTCTAATAATACATCCTTGTTCAGATACATCAACTAAGATATGTTCTAGCATAGATTCACCTTGTTGTAATAACTATAAAAAGGGAACATTGGTAATGAAAATATTATCACATGGTGTATAGAGATAGGCCTTACTACACCTACAATTTTAAATTGATAGTGTATATCCTTATAATATTTATCATTTTCCTTGAAAACAATTATTAATGATTTCAAAATAAAGATATCCCCTAAAATACATGTTTATGACTATGAGATTACATATGAAAAAAAATTTCAAGTTATATTAATGGTTATTTATTGTTATATAGTTTGAATCATAATGTTATATTCTAATCTAGAGTGTTGTATTTTTTTTGAAATGGAACCTACAGGAAGAATTGTAAACTTTTCATTTCATGCAATCTAAAGAGTAAGATTGATTGTTTCTTTGATGAGATTAAACTAATATTTTGATCGTAAATAGTCCCCTAGAAATAATTAACATATAAATACATAGAATCATATACCATCAGGATTGAGAAATAATTATATATGTACTATTACATTTAATGTAATATAGAGAAGAAGAGGATGATAGAGAAAAAAATGTGTAAGGGGGGAGAGAAAATAAGGGTTTTCCCACAACTGATAATTCTGGAATGGAACTACATAAGAATATCCTAAGGGGAATGATAGTTATCTATATGTGTGGATAGAAATTACAACATGCTCATGATTTCATAGGTAATTTTGTACTAATATTTAAGGCTTAAAATTTAAGGATATGGGGTAATTATAAAATTAATTACGACAGAATCATGGGAATACATGTCAAAAGAATCTAATTGATTATGGCTAACCTTATGTTACTATAATTAATAATGTCAAGTGACTAAAGTGTATATGATTGGATTCATGGATTATATTATACGATTATATTAGGATGTTTATTTTTGAGACAAGAATAATGAAATTTATAAAGATTTCCCTCTAGTGAGTATTTGAGAGAATATGTTGAAATCAACCAACGAACAAAAAAGTGATTCGGTGATAGGCTGAATGACTTGGAAAATAGATTATTGAACCCGGATTTCCCATAATATGTTCTTGATATTGAGATAATAATCGTATTAATATTGATTTAGTGACGTTACTTAAATAATTTGTCATTTATTTTGGAAAACAATTCGATGAGGCTTTATCTTAAATATGTAAGAAATGGATTATGTTTAAATTTTGGTGCTATTAGATAATGTTTTCTTACTAGTTTATTCATGGAATATATATAGATATAGAAATAATGACTTGATAATATTTTATTGTGAAAATTATCTATCAATGTTTTATTCTATTTCTTCGTGCATAATAATTCATTTTAAAATTTAATTTCATGAAATAAGAGAGGATGTAAGAATTTATAAAAGGACATAAAAATAATGAAATTGTGCTTATATAATGATATAAAGAAACTATATTTTCTAATTTTATAGGTATAGATGGTTAGGGAATTAACCTTCTTCAAGGAAACAATCATGAAACAAAACATTTATCTAGGTTACGTCATTTATGATGAATCAAACAGTCCCATAAATCATCAAATGTTTATAGTTTTTTAGTGTTATTAAAACTTACATGGATCACCCACATTTTTAGTGATCATAGATCCTTGTTACACTCTATTAATCATGGGGAATTAGTATTCTCTAATGTAAATTTTTTCATTTCCCACAAATGTTCTCATATATAATAAATTGGTGATTTGATATTCAAGATTAATATCATACATACCATTATCTATCATATTATAATGACATTTTATTAAAAAAATTATGAGTTGGGTATTAAACAACGATTATACAAATAAGAAACCCTTGATTTATGAGAACAATATCAAATTGTGAAGTTGAAATTTATTTTTGGTTGGGAGGATTTTACAACCCAAAATTCTAAATGAAAAACATTGTATTTAATAGTGTGTTTTAAATTATAAACAATGATTAGAATAAAATATAACACATTGAGACTATATGATATATATTTTTTTTAAAAAAAATCAATCTCTTCAATCGCTTGTGATGCACAAAATATTATTTTTTTAATAAAACATGGAACTATAATAAAATATTCTTATTTAAGCATTACCATTATAACTATGTAATTAAATTTTTTTGAATGAATAATAAAAAATAAATCAAAAAATTTTATGATTTATACGAGAATAAAAAATAATTGTATCAATATTTATTAGAAACATAATTAGTATTATTTTAATGTAAAAGAAATGTTTTCTGAAAAATTATAATTTTTCAATGAAGATGGCTTCGTCACTTACTATGAACATATAAAAAATAATTTTTTTAACATTTCAAAAATTTATTTTAATAAATAATATTAATTTTTGTATATATAATATAAAAATTAACATGGGGTTATTTTTTTTATTGTAATGAAAAGTTTCATTTTTTGAGCAATAGTGAAATATTTTGGCTGTTACTGGAAACATCATTTTAGTGTAAATTATTTAATAAGATAAAATATATTTTAATTTTTTAAATAAAATTAATAAAATTATATATTTATTATTTAAATTTATTCCATATTTATCAATTTCATGATGAATTTATGCATAAAAAATTCTGAACATATGAATAGTTTATCTCTGAAAACATGATTTCTAGTTGCTTCTATGGGATTAATTTTAAATTAATAATTTCACATTATCTGAAATGAATTTGGAAAATAGGATTCTATATTTCAGATCATATTAATTTATATAATCTCATGTGGAAAATAATTTTTTACCAGAAAGTACAATGAAAATAGTAAATATTATTTCACGTTATTAAGATAAGAATTGAATTAAAAGTGGGTTAAGCTACTAAGATAAGGGATAAAATGACCTACCAACTTATAAAAATTTTATCTAATGGAAAATATTTCAAATTATACCTAACATAAATTTAATATAATGGTTTTTAAATCTTTGGGTGTGGAATTAATTTAGCATTTTGGACTCATTTTTTAAATTTCCATGTAATTTCCAAGAGGGTTCCATTTCCACACTAATAAAAGATAACTCCCAATATTAAATTATTCTCACATATATATAAAATTATCCCAAATAAAAATAACAAAATATATTCCAAATATCTTTATAAAAATTTTACATATTATTTTACTCCCAAGAGACCATCCATAGGGTCCTTTACAAGAGATCAATATGAGTTTTCTCTGAGGGAATGTAATTGTCTTAAAAACACCCGTTTTATTCTTTAATATTTTCTTCACATTAAATTATTTTATGAAATTTAAAATATAATTCATCCAATATGAAATGTATTATGATATGTTGTTATGTTTATGTAATATTATCTATCCATTTCTTCCTCCATCAATTGGTTCATAAAATTAGTATTCATCTGTACGGTGGGCTACCACCTGGTAAACTGATATCATTCACTTTCCATCACCACCTATCAATTTTAGTAATAAAGATGGATTTAAAAACAATATATTGTATTTATTTTTTTATTATAATTATTGAAATATTATTCCAAATATACCTTACTACATTCCATTCAGATTGAAAACAATAACATCTCTCTTATTTAAATGAAGGCCACCACCTTTACATAGTGAGGTGAAATGTTTTTCATTTTATTTTTAAATTAATGGAATTAAGAATATATATTATTATAATAAATGATATATATATAAATAATTATTTTGTAATGGTTTATTAATATTTAATTTCTCTTTCATCCATTCTTTAAAAAAATAGAAACAACATTTATAAGTTTGTGTGACATATCGTCTCTATGAATGGTGTAATACATTTTATTTTTAATATTTGTATAGATTACACTAAAAACATATAATTAATATATATTATATTTATATCATGGTTTAAATTGTTTATAAGATTTAAAAATGATCAGATTAAAAATACCAAAATTACAAGACCAAAACATACATAAAAATAGGGAAATTGTCACCCAAAAAATGATATTTTAATAATGAATTGCTTAAATTTGAATGATAAAAGAATAGGAGTAGATAATATATATTATGATAAATATTATTATGTTTGTTAATTTTTTTTAATAAACCTATATTTTTTATACATGTGGTTCAGACACATATGAAGGAATTTGAACATGTTGTAAGGGTTTCCCATCTCACATTTACTTTCATTTGAAAAATTCTATATTAAAAATTATTTTTTTGGTGTGAATATACAGCCACATTGATATGTAATATAATTATTATATTGATATTAATTTTACATAATGTTTAGTTATATGTTATTTATCTTATATACCATATGATTTAAAAGTCACTGAAGTGGTGAGCGTGTACTTCACCGGCTCATCATTATTAGGGAACGTTTTTAATCAACTATCCCTTTGAAGAATTATTTGATATTTATCTCTTAAAATAAACATATTTTATTATAAAGTTTTAATACAAGAACTTTTTTATATAATAGAACCATTTTCCCTCTATTTGGTACTTAAAATTAGTTTAAAATGATTTTTAGAAAATATGACATTACTTCTCTATTTGGTCAGAAATACATTATCATCAATGCACATGTTTTCAATAAATATTTTCCAAAAATGATTTTTTACAATTTTAATAAAATTTATTAAACTCATTTATACACATTTTTTCATTTAAATTCAAAGGAATGTGAATGTTATTTTCAAAAAATAAGCCTCTTGGGATTGTATAAAAATAAAATAAAATAATCATTTTTTCCATGTATAGCATGGAAAACATTTTCCACATCCATAAAAACTATATATTTTAAAGCATATTTTAGTATATTTTATGGTTATCTTCAATGAAAATTATTTTCAAACATTTTTTGAGTATTTTTTCTAAAATATAATTGTTAAAATGCAATATTTATTTTCAATGAAAAAGTTATTAATTTTCTTATTTTATTTATAATCATCAATGAGATCAACCCATTATATTACATAATCTCCATTGTGGATATTTTTTCATTATACCATTATTATTTTTTCTTTATATGGTTTATGATCATATCTATTGGGGTTGTTCCAGTTTGATACCACTAATATTACACGATAAAATTTATAATTATGTGTATGAATTGAGGTATGTGTTAACAATGTGTATGGTATTTTTTCAAAACAAAAGTTTCTATTGAATAAGTTCCACCCAATTAATATAAGGAATTTATTGTATTAGTAAGTTATCGATATGGATTTATTATACATATTCCGTTGATGCATCAGTACGAATCATGAGATGATGTAGTGGGGTTTTGGTTGAGTTTTTACCTATTTATTTTGATGTCTTGACATAAGGTGTTGATGATATGTTTCAAATGTATGATATTATAAATTCCATCATTATGAATTTAATTATTTTTATTATATGAGATTATATTATCAGTTATAATATCTATAGATAGGTTTCACAATGATGTGATTATTTATATGGAAGACTTTTATTCCATCCATATTATTCTCAACATAATTGTAAAATAGTATATGTTTTTGTGTTTATGTTGAAATTATTTATTATTCCTTATTAATATATGATATATTCTAGTGTACACATAACGTTACTACTAATATGACATCACCCCTTTCTCATGTTTTATATTGCCCATGATACTAGGATATATTATTTTGATTGATAAGAAATAATTTCCTAAGGGGAATAATGGTGTTATGAAAAAATGTTTTTATTTTATCTTGTAAATGTATTGTTAATTAATAATATTCACTATGTTTACCATGACTATAAAAACCATATGGTCTTAAGGATGAGATTATTTATATCTTATTCAAATGTAATAATAAATAAACCGGATCTTCATTACTGTGTTAGGGGTTGCAACGTTTTTTTAATGTTATGGACCAAATTTACATTACATGGTGTATAAAATTTTCATATTAATTTTTACATTAATAATGCTTCATAATTCATGGCATTAAATTTTAAAATTAAAATTAAACCATTTAAAGGAATTTTATTCGAAAGATAACAACTGGTAAGTTTATTTTGAACTCAATTTCAATTTATTATATTGTAACTAAACCCCGTTGAATTTATTATGACACGATTACGTGTGAAAATAAATCAATTTTTTTTTTATTTTTTAAATCTAAATATTTTTGTGGACTTTCATATGTTCACATAATCACGTCATGGATCAATTATCACTTCAAATGTTATAATCCTTTAAATGTTTTTTGTTTTATCATAATTGTCAGGAATCATGTTTCATATTGCGAATCATGATTTCTCGGAATGGTGTAATTAATAACTGACAAATTAATTTTAACTCATTAATCACATTAATTCTTGGGATTAACATATCAATGTCATATTATTTCATTAAAATAAGTTTTATTTAATTAGTTACCAATTTGTTAAAGTCTTCATGATACAATCTCTTTTGTTTTTGTGTTTTTTATTTTTATGGTTTATTTGGGGGATATCAAATGATATTAGTTTCATAAAATACATATATTTTTATTAAACTATGGTTATGAATGTGTTTCATGAGTTTATTCTCCATTTCCTCCCGTATTTATTAAATAAAAATCATTATAGTTTTTTGTAATTGATATCAAGATTGTATATTTTTTAGAATGGGAACCATTCATTTATTTATACATATTTTTTAAAATGTTTTCAAGTTTATTCTTTTTGTAAATATAAATTTTTTTAAATTGTGATTTTACATGATTTTTTAATTGTTGTAAAATAGTAAAAAATAAAATTTTAGAATAATTTCTGTATAGATCAATTTTTACTCTCTTTAAAAATGTTTCAAAAGAATTAATAATTTTTATTTTTATTACATGATTGAATTTTCCGATTATCATGACTTTTTTTATGTGATGCATATTTTGTAAGTTTCTATGGTTATTTTATAAAGGAATTTTTTTTTATTTTTTTTAAATGTTATCTTCAATGTTAAATGGTTTTTTTACTCATAAATTTTATTAGTTATAATTTATTGTATTTATATTCAGTGTAGGGAAAACATTGATTTAATTATTCTCTACTATGGATATATTTTAATGATAAAATTATCATACATTATTGGGATGGATTATTATTATCTCAAAAAGATTGTGAGGGAACCTATTTATTTTATATGGGTTAATCAAGATATTAATGAACAATGGTTATTGTAATGTTGAAAATAAAATGTATCATCTTTTAATATTATTTTATGGTTCATGGAAATTTTTTATGTTGACGGGGGATCCAGATATATATAACAATGATTTTATATCCATATATAGATCTCCATTTCATTGGGTAAAAATGACATAGTTGACAGAATATAAGTAAATCCTTTTAGTTTATGGTGTAAATATGTTTTATGGTTTCTCATAATAGATTATGTTAATTAACTAATTATATTCATACCATCTGCAGTTATTCATTAATGGGTTTTATAAAGATAACGTTCCATATTACCGATATGTGTTTAATTTTTATTTTAAGGGGTTTTTAGTGTGTCTAATAAATAAGATAAACATCACAAGGTTCACGATCATTTATTTTTATAAATATATCATTTATTAAGTTTTTATTTCATGCCACATATTTTACGATCCATCACAATGGTTATGAGTTATCTATTGTTATGTTTATACATCTTTATTATATCATCATACCCTTATGGAATACTAATTAAAGATGATGACATCTGATTTTTATTACATATATATACCCTTATTAGGTGATTTATCTCACCCTTATTATGTTCCATTTTTTTAGTTTTTGATGAAATATTTTATTTATTTTATTCTTATGAATGTTACATAGTGTCATTAAAATAGTTATGGGTAAAATTAATTTTTATGAACTAATTGTTTATATATCCATGCTTTTATATAATAAGTTGTCCAAATTATATAAAAATAAAAACCAATAAGGTGAATGAGTATATAATTGTTCCAATTTTATATGTTTTGTTATATGTTTGTAGGAGATAACTTTTATTTAATGTTTATAGTTATCAATGATACAAATGTAGTGACTTTTTTTTTAGTACCAGATATGAGAGTGTGTGTTTGTGGATGTTATAATTTTTAATATATATGAGTTTAAATACATTGGAGATTCGTATGTCTTTATATGTATTTAGAATAACATTAATGTATACAAATATCACAACACAAGTTTATGGTTCATCAAATTATCAATGTTAAAGAAGCCCATTTTGAGTTTTTACGTGATTGGATTTTTATGTGATTAATGATAATTTAATTGATGTGTCACTAGGTTGAGGTATATGTTACTCTTAGGTGTCCTAGGATTTTTAATTAGGAAAATTTATTTATAAGAAATATATTATATTTTTGGGAATGTAATTGGAATGGTATGAGATAACATTTCATGATAATATTTTTCTTATAAAAACATTTTCCTCATTAAAAAACCTAGTACACCTAAGAGTAACATATACCTCAACCTAGTGACACATCAATTAAATTATCATTAATCACATAAAAATCCAATCACGTAAAAACTCAAAATGGGCTTCTTTAACATTGATAATTTGATGAACCACAAACTTATGTTGTGATATTTGTATACATTAATCTTATTCTAACTACATATAAAGACATATGAATCTCCAATGTATTTAAACCCTTATATATTAAAAATTATAACATCCACAAACAAACACTCTCATATCGGGTACTAAAAACAATGTCATTGCATTTATATCATTGATAACTATAGACATTAAAAAAATTTATCTCTTACAAACATATAACAAAACATATAAATTTGGAAAACATATATACTCATTCACCTTATTGGATTTTTTATGGAATTTGGAAAAATTATTATATAAAATCATGGATATATAAACAATTAGTTCATAAAAATTAATTTTACCCATAACAATGTTAATCACACAATGTAACATTCATAACAATAAAATAAATAAAATATTTCATCAAAAACTAAAAAAACGGAACATAATAAGGGTGAGATCAAACACCTAATAAGGGTATATATAAGAAATAAAAATCAGATGTCCTAATCTTTAATTATTATTCCATAAGGGTATCATGATATTATAAAGATGTATAAACACAACAATAGATAACTCATAACCATTGTGATGGATCATAAAATATGTTGTCATGACCCGCCTTCACCAAAAGGAGGGAAGGGTCAGCAGATTGCCAGGCCCTTCCTTATTTATGTTTATGGATAGATAATGACCCCTGAGACCCACCTTCAATAGGTCTCGGAGTGGAGACTAGTACCAAGGGTATAGAAATTACACACAAATGTAAGGGATTACCCCTTTTGTTTTTTAGGATCGGGAGACAAGAAGATGAAACCCAACAACACCAAGGTAATATAAAAGTAAATCCAAAAGTAAACCATTCCCACATGCATGTTCCAAAAGTAAATGCCACAATGTACAAAAAGTGACTACGAAGGTAAGTAGCAAGGGAAGAAAAATAGCAACTGTAACTGCCCCAAAGATCCGAGCTCATATGTTCCTGCGTGATCCCCGAAGTCCTCCTGGAATCCTGAAAGCAGTTTTATATACATAGGGTGAGCATATAAGTACACTCAGTAGGGAAAACCAAGGACTCTCGTGCACAAGTGGGGAACGTACTAAAGTCCCGTGAGAAAAGGAGTAATCCAAACACCTATCAAGGTAAACTATCCACCCAAGCCTCACTAAGGCACACTCCCCAAATAACGCAAGTAAAGTAATATATATAATAAGAGCACATCGATGTTTGGGTACCCCGCGCCACTTTCCCCTCGGTTATTGAGACATCCTACACATCGAACCAATCCTGCCATTCTCACCACAGTCCCACTGCCACACCCGCCCGCACACACCTGGGCCACAACCACACGCAGTCCCACTGCCAAATCCTGCCTGCAAACACCTAGGCCACAACTATCACACGTAACCATTCCTGCAAACACCTAGGCCAAAACAACCACCACCACGCTCGAAGACACCTGTTCTAGAAGATCCACTGCCACACCTGAAGATACATGGGCCTCATCTAGAAGACGCATGGGAAACCACCTGCCGCACACACTTGGACAACCACCACACTACCCCGCCAGAAGGTTCTGGGGCTAATAATGGACCTCAGGCCATCATAGCCGGCCCAAATATACTTGGGCTGTCCGGGAAAGGGAGCAGAAAAGGAGCTAATACCCAGCAAGTAATAATAGTGTTGGGAAAAATACCCTCCGCCATAAAACGGGGGTGTTCGGTACAACGTACTCAACATGGGTGGGGCAAAAATAATAAACACAAAACTACATGTATATAAGTATAGGTAACAAGCACTCACCCAAAGTTTCGGTTTTTCTTTAGCTAGCCTAAAGGACAAAACCAACACCCATATCCGGGTCACGACTCTCGCCAACAAAACCCATTATCCCATTCTTGTTTCATGTTCAGTAGTAATGTTCAAATAAGTTTAAGCACTACCGGGAAACTAAACCACAACCATTTCCAACGAAAAGATACCAGCCAAACATCAACTTACCATCCACACCCGGTTCCCTTGTAAAGCCACAACAACAGAGGAAAAGTAAGAACCCACGAAGTACTGGAACCAGACAACCTGAGACACTGCCCTGTGTCCCCTCCCCCAAAAAGTTTTTTCATCAACAGAGGATCCCACCCTAATTCGTGATATAACAAGGTAACCACCCATCCACAAAACACACAACCACCGAATCCGTAACAATAGGGAATCCCATTCCAAATTTCACAACCACCGAGAGTATAAAAATAGGGGATCCCATCCCCTCCCACATCTCCAGCAACCTGTCCGTGGAAGAAGAAAAAACAAACCACTGCCATCAAGCAAAACTGGCCCATGCAGTATTTCCAGATTTAAAAGATTTTACACGCTCCATGATTTCAATTTCTGTGTGTTTTAACCGGGGATATCAAATAAGGGATGAACCTAGTGATTTCAATTTATTTAGCCGTGTATACGTGATTGATCGATTTACTTTTCACAGTAGGAGTTTACAATTACAAAACAAGCCATTTAAAACACTACGACGGGTTCATTAGTGCAAAGACAACGACCACCAACGACCTTGATATTTAGACGGCGTAAGCCATAATCCTAAAAAAATAAACAACATCAACGATCACATCCCCCCTTCATTATTTATCGAATCTATTCATTAGCTATATTTAGGTCTGGTTCATCCAAGTCTACAGAAAGAAAAGCACATCCACCCTGCATGATACACAAAAGAGACAGGTGAAGGAGAAATTCCCTACTTGTTGATCGAAAATCGGCACTTAGGCTGGGGGCGGAACTTCACGGATAGCGATGCGGATCGCCTGAACGTAAATCGCCTCGTCTATCAATGTTTAGGCCGGGCGCGGATCTTTATGCATAATGATGCGGCTTGCCCGATGCACGAAAAGTTGTTTGTGAAAATCCGTGATCGAGGAAAGAACAAACCATGCCTAACCCTTTAGTTTATAAGGGTCACAGACGGTTGAGATAAGAATGCAAAACCGTATAATTCGTGGAGTCATTGGTTGTCCACGCGGCCCCCCACGTAACTAAATGGGTTGGGTGGTTTAAAACGACTCATTAATTCATCATGTATTTAATTAAAACACTTATGGGTGTTACCGGTCTTTAAAACACGGTTAAACGAGTAAGAATCAGCATTAAAACCCTAATTGCGCAAGAAGGAATGCCACTGGAAAGAACCCGCTGGGGTAGGCCAGAGCCACCAATAGCTGAGAGCTACCAGTGGGTGACAGCTACCGGTAGCCGAGCTACCGATAGGCTACAGCGACCGGTAGGCCGATCTACTGGTAGGCTGCAACGACCGGTAGGCTGCAGCTACCAGTACACTGAGCTACCAGTAGGCTGCAGCTACCTGTAGACTGCATTACCCATAGACAGAGCTACCAGTAGCTGGAGCTACCGATAGACCGAGCTACATGTAGACAGAGCTACTGGTAGGCTACTGCTAATGGTAGACCATGCTACCAGTAGTCTTGCTACCGGTAGGCTATGTCTACAAGTAGGCCTACCATTGGCCAAACATCTCCTAGATTCCCAGACCAGAAAACCCAACATGAGATTTTCACAAAGTAATAGACCCTAATAACCCAGGCCATTACATCAAATACCTCTTAAACGATTCTAATCTTCGAGAATCAAAACAAACTAGAAGAAAAGAGAGGGTCCGAACAACCACCTAGAATGATACCTCCTATAAGTGAATCCATGCTAACTAAAAACACTTCCCTATCACGAACCAAGCAACATAGCAAGCCAAAATTTCCAGGAATGTGGGTTGGGGAGTCTCCTCCCCCATGTTAAGATAATATCCACTTTGGGCAGCACTGACTCGCCCACACAGGTTTAATCACATCCACCTTAATGCATCTTGATTAGGGGTCGGGTCCTCTCCTCCCCCATAGCCAGGGCTTTTCACACACATCCACAGGAAAGAAAACCATTACACTCCATATTCATAAAGAAAAAATGTTCTACTACAACAGGTTCAATAAAGAACAAAACTCAAAACAACTCTGGGTACTGGGTACACATCTGTGATTCCCTATCCAAGATTATAGTCCTCAGAATCCCATGCAACCGCACCACCTCATCCATGTAACTTCGCGCCAAATCATCTACTACACTCGACTCCCTGATCCCCAGAAAGTGAGCCGATTTCATCAACCTTTCCACTACCACCCAGATGGCGTTGTATCCCCCTTGGACCGTGGGTAGTACCATGACGAAATCAATCGAGATGTCGTCCCACTTCCACTCGAGGACATCTAGAGGCTATAGTAGCCCGCATGGAACTCGGTGTTCAGTCTTCACTTGCTGACACACTAAGAACTTGGCCACAAACTCTACCACAGCTCTCTTAACTGCAAGCCACCAAAACTGCCCCTTCAGTCCCTTGGTACATATTGGAAACTCCTGGGTGTACCGCCAGGGGTGAGTTGTTGAACACACTGAGAACCTTTCCACGCATCACCTCCGGAACAAACAACCTTCCCTGGAAAAGGATCTGGTTCTTACCATCCTCTGTCCATCCTTCAGAATCATTTCCCTAGTCAACTCAGTCATGCATCACTTCTCACTCTGGGTCTCCCCATTGAGACTCCTCCACTTGCTACAACAGAGAAGACTGCACTTTCATCTAATATAGGAAACCTCTACCACCAACCATCCTCGCATCTAAGTGTATGGCAGCTGACTCCTCCATCACTTTCCAGGCATCTGCCAACTCTCGGACCATAGCCTTCTGCGTCCTCCTGCTCAAGGCATCGGCCACTACATTGCCCTTGCCCTCAGTATAAGAGATCTCAAAGTTGTAATCCTAGAGGAACTCCACCCATCATCGCTATCGCAAGTTTAAGTCCCATTGGGAGAAGATATACCTCAATATTTTGTGATCTGTGAAGACAACAAAGCATTCTCCGATGAGGTAGTTCCGCCATAACATTAGCGCAAAAACGACCGCTGCAAGCTCTAGGTCGTGGGTGGTGTAATTACACTCAAGAGGGCATAGCTGCCTGGACCCATAAGAGATCACCCTTTTTCGCTGCATCAACATACATCCCATGCCCTATCCTGAAGCATCACAGAACACCTCATACGCTTCCCCTTCTTCTGGTAATCTCAGCACTAGGGCACTGACCAACTTCTCTTTCAGATAGTTGAAGGCCAACTCGCACTGCTCACTCCACATGAAAACCTGGTCTTTCTTGGTCAGAGCTGTCAAAGGGGATACTTCTCAGGAGAAGTTGGGTACGATCCTCAGATAGTAACCTACCATCCAAAGGAAACTATAGACCTCTGCCACATTCATGGGTGATTCCCAAGAAACAACTGCCTCAACCATTGACGGGTCCACTGCTACTCTCTGCTCAGACACCACGTTCCTGAGGAAGTGCACTTCTCGTGTCCAAAACATGCATTTAGAAAACATTCCATAGAGCTGATGATGTCGGAGGACCTCCAGAACCATCCTCAGGTTCTCTGCATGGTCCTCCTCTGATCTAGAGTAGACCAAGATGTTGTGGATGAACACAACTATGAACCGATCTAGGTACTCCCTGAAGATGGAGTTCATAAGACCCATGAACACAGAAGGGTGTTCGTAATGCCGAAGGGCATAACCATGAACATGAATTGTCCATACCTTCATCTGAATGACGTCCTCGTGATTTCACCCTCTTTCACTCTCATCTGCTGATACCCTGACCGCATGTCGATCTTCGAGATCCATCTTGCCCCTTTCAGCTGGTCGAAAAGATCGTCTATCCTCTGAAGAGGGTAGAAATTCTTGATTGTCACCTGATTCAGCCTCTTGTAGTCTATGCACAACTTGAGACCACCATATTCCTTCTTTGAGAACAAGACTGGAGCACCCCACAGTGATGCACATGGGAGAACATAACCCCTCTTCATCAGATCGTCAATTTGGATCCGCAACTCCCGCAGCTCTGAAGGTGCCATCTGGTACGGAGCCATCGATATCAGACGAGCACCGGGCTGCAGGTCTATCCCGAACTTGATATCACGTCGAGGGGGTAGAGTCGTCACCTCCTCAGGGAAGACGTACATAAACCCACAGACGATCTCCGACACTTCTACCATTTCAGCATCTACTGACCCTACTGACAGCTTAGCTAGCAAGGAGAGGAGGGGTTCCTCTCGCCTGTCACCCTTCTGACTACTCCGCTCGCCGGTGAAAACAACACGCCGGACTCCCTTGTCTGAGAACACGACCCTTCCTCGGAAACAGTCGATGATGACACTCACTGAGAATAGCCAGTCGATTTCTAGGATGACATTTTATGGATGTATCTGTAGCAAAAGCAGATCCCTAACTGAATGATGTGGCCCTATTAAAAGTCTGCATCACCGACAAACAAACAAAAACTCCGTCTGACCTCTGACTGGTGTGCTCAACACCAGGGGCACTGGAAGTCTCTCTGAATCTAGACCCAAGGCACGGGCTAGACGGGGTGCAACAAAGGAGTGTGAAGCTCCGGTATCAAACAAGGCATAAGAAAGAGTGTGAAACAAACTGATCCTACCTCGAACAACTTCCAGCCCTTCTGGGACTGCTTCCTCTGTGGCCTGAAACTGTCCACGACCAACTCCTCTTACCCTCGCCTATTGTCCAAATCCTTGACCACGACCCGGTCGAGGTTCCTTAGGTGCGCCCAGAGGTCGTCTTACTCCTCCTACGTCTTCCCTCAGAGGAGCGGGAGCTTGCTGTCCCTGCTACTGCTACTGGAAAGGCATAACTGGAAGCTACTGCTGGGGTGGGTGCTAGGGATGTCCGCCACCGCCGTACTTTAACTGGTCTGGGCACTGACACCAAAGATGTCCAGGGCTCCCAAAGATGAAGCACCGTGACCCTAGGACCGAGGAAAATGGGCGAGGACCAGGGGATCGAAATTGAAACTATTGTGGCCTGCTCCCTGCGGGTCAGAACCTGGAGAGTCCTGACGTTGGAGGCTTAGTGCTGACGGCCTTCCCCTTCGATGGTCCTAGATGGATCCCCTCTCGTGACACACCTCCTATAGAATGCATCCTCTCCACCACTTCGGCCTTCTTCTGGACCTCCAAGTACGTCAGCAGGGTAAAGGGGGTAACAACATACTAGAGGTATGGTCGGAGTGCCTCCTCCAAATGCCTTGCCTGAGACTCCTCATCAGGAAAGAGGTCCGGAGAAAAACATATGAGGTCCTTGAAATTGATCCCTAGATCCCTCACAGACATACTCCCCTGTTAAAGGGAGAGTAGCTCCTGTCTCTTTTCCGCCTTCATCATCGAAGAGAGGAATTCCGCCAGGAACTCCCTCTTGAAAACAGCCCATGCCATGTCAGCCTCTCTCCTCTCCCCCAGGTAAACCGTCAACCACTGACACACCCCTCCCCGCATCTGGCTGACGGCCAGAGGAACCCAATACTCGGTCAGGGCCTGAATCAGGCCGAAGGCTATCACTATCTCCTCTAGCCAGCCTTCCGTCTTCATGTCAGAGGTGTTTCCCTCATACTTCTTGAGGGTCTATCGCTGGAAGGCCCGAAGAGTCCTCTTCCACTGGTCATCCTCCTTTTCTAGGTCATCTCTCTGTCGATCGGCCAAGGTAGTCTGCGGGGCCTCAATCTCCTGTACCACACGCAGTCTCCTTCCAGGTGTCATAGCTTCAATGTAAACAAGGAATGCATAAGCCCAAGTAGTGTAAATTATTGTCTTTAAAACTTCTTAAACTTTTCGTTTATTCTTAATTCCCAAAACACCCCATAAACACGAGAACACAAGTCTTTATGATGCATGTACCTTTCCTAGGGTCTTTACCCTGCAATCAGCGTGGAATCACTTGGTCGATAGGTAGGTCCAGAGTCCTTGTGTCGGATCACAGGGGGCCCTAAAATCCTATGTCCTAGTTGGTCTTCCCTGGCCTAATTCACTCATCGATGTCACCCAACACTGTTGCCCTACCATCCCATGCAATTTCCACTATTCCTAACTTCATACTCCATCCTATCTCTCAACCATCCCTCTGATACCATTCTGTCATGACCCGCCTTCACCAAAATAAGGGAAGGGTCAGCAGATTGTCATGACCTTCCTTCTTTATGTTATAGAAGAGATAATGACCCCCGAGACCCGCCTTCAATAGGTCCTGGAGTGGCGACTAGCACCAAGGGTATAGAAATTACACACAAATGGAAGGAATTGCCCCTTTTTGTTTTATAGGATCAGGAGATAAGAAGATGAAACCCAACAACACCAATGTAAAAAAAGTAAAGCAAAAAGTAAACCATTCCCACATGCATGTTCCAAAAGTAAAAGACACAATGTACCAAAAGTGACTATGAAGGTAAGTACCAAGGGAAGAAAACTGTAACAGCAACTTCCCCAAGGGTCTGAGCTAGTATGGTTTTGCACGATCCCCGAAGTCCTCCTGGAAACCTGAATGCAGTTTTATATATGTAGGGTGAGCATTCAAGTACACTCAGTATAGAAAACCAAGGACTCTCGTGCACAAGTGGGGGAAAGTACTAATTTCTCATGATAAAAGGAGTAATCCAAACACCTATCAAGGTAAATAGTCCACCCAAGCCTCACCAAGGCACACTCCCAAAATAACGCAAGTCAAATAATATATATAATAAGAGCACATCGTTGTCTGGGTACCCCACGCCACTTTTCCAATGGTTATTGAGACATCCTATGCATCGAACCAATCACACCATTCTCACCGCAGTCTGACTGCCACACCCGCCAACACACACCTAGGCCACAACCACACGCAGTCCCACTGCCGAATCCTGCCC
The DNA here is from genome assembly GCA_963277665.1 of Viscum album. Lineage (NCBI taxonomy): Eukaryota > Viridiplantae > Streptophyta > Magnoliopsida > Santalales > Viscaceae > Viscum > Viscum album. The sequence continues at coordinate 178,872,517 of OY728164.1, forward strand.
GAAAACACCTGGGCCACAACTGTCGCACGTAACCACGCCTTCAAACACCTAGTCCAGAACAACCACCACCACGCCCGAAGACACCTGGTCAAGAAGATCCACTGCCACACCCGAAGACACCGGGGCCTCATCCCGAAGTTTCTTGGGAAACCACCTGCCGCACACACATGGAAAACCACCACAATACCCCGCCCGAAGGTTCTTGGGCTAATAATGGACCTCATGCCATCACAGCCTGCCCGAAGATACTTGGGAAGTCCTGGAATGGGAGCAGAAAAGGAGCCAATAACCAGGCACTAATATTAGTTTTGAGAAAAACACCCTCTCCCATAAAATGGGGGTGTTCGGCACTAAGTGATCAACATGGGTGGGGCACGAATAAGAAACACAAAACTACAAGTATATAAGTATAGGTAACAAGCACTCACCCAGAGTTTAGGTTTTTCTTCAGCTAGCCTAAAGGACAAAACCAACACCCAAGTCTGAGTCATGACTCTCACCAAATAAAACCTATTGTCCCATTCTTGTTTCATGTTCAGTAATAATGTTCAAATATGTTTAAGCATTACTCGGAAACTAAAACATGAGCATAACCAAGGATAAAAAACCAGCCAAACGTCAACTAAGCATCCACAGCCAGTTCTCTTGTAAAGTCACAACAACAAAGGAAAAGTGAGAACCAGCAAAGTACTGGAACCAGACAACCTGAGACAATGCCCCGTGTCCCCTCCCCCAAAAAGGTTTTTCATCAATAGAGGATTCCACCCCAATTCATGATATAACAAGGTAACCACCCGGCCACAAAACTCAAAACCACCGAATCCGTAACAACAGGGAATCCCATTCCCAATTTCACAACCACTGAGAGTATAAAAACAGGGGATCCCATCCCCTCCCACATCTCCAGCAACCGGCCCATGGAATAAGAACAAACAAACCACTACCATCAAGTAAAATAGGCCCATGCGATATTTTTAGATTTAATAGACTTTACACGCTCCATGATCTCAATTTCCGTGTGTTTTAACCAGGGTTATCAAAAAAGGGATGATTCTGGTTCTTTCAATTTATTCAGCCGGGTATACGTGATTAACCGATTTTCTTTTCACATCAATAGTTTACAATTACAAAACAATCCATTTAAAATAGTATGAGGGGTTCATTAGGGCACATAAAACGACCACCAATAGCCTTGATTTTCACAAGGCGTAAGCCATAATCATAAAAAAAATAAACAACATCAACGATCATAGCCCTCCCTTCATTCTTTATAGAATCCGTTAATTATAATTATTTTGGTCAGGTTTATCCAAGTCTACAGAAACAAAATCACACCCACCCCGCATGATACACAAAAGAGAGAGGCGAAGGATAAATTCCCTACATATTGATCGATGATCAGAACTTAGGCCGGGGGAAGAACTTCACAGATAGTGATACGGTTCGCCTGAATGAAAATCTCCTCATCTATCAATGCTTAGGCCGGGCGCGGAACTTTACGCATAACGATGTGGCTCACCCGATGCCCGAAAAGCTGTATGTGAAAATCCGCAATCGAGGAAAGAAGAAACCATCCAAAACACTTTATTTTATAAGGGCTGCAGACGGTAGAGATAATAATGCGAAACCACATAAGGCGTGGGGTCGTGGGTTGGCCATGCGGCCTCACACATTACTAAAGGGGTCGGTGGTTTAACCCGACTCATTAATTCATTAAGTATTTAATTAAAACACTTATGGGTGTTACCGGTCTTTAAATAATGCTTAAACGAGTTAGAATAGGGTTTAAAACCCTAATTGTGCAAGATGGAACGCCACTGGAATGAACCCTCGGGGGTAGACCAGAGCCACCGGTAGCTGAGAGCTACCGGCGGGTGACAGCTACCGATAGCCGCGCTACCTGTAGGCTGGAGCCACCGGTAGGCTGAGCTACCGGTAGGCTGCGGCTTCCGGTTGGCCAAGGTACCGCTAGGTTGCAGCGACCGGTAGACCGGGCAACCGGTAGGCTGCAGCTAGGGGTAGACCGAGCTACCGGTAGGCTGCAGCTTTTGGTAGACCTAGCTACCAGTAGGCTGCAGCTACCGGTAGACCGTGCTACCGATAGGATGCAGCTACCGGTAGACCGAGCTACCGGTAGGCTGGAGTTACCGGTAGACAGAGCTACCAGTAGGCAGAGCTACCAGTAGGCAGTAGCTACCGGTAGACAGATCTACCGGTAGATAGAGCTACTGGTAGCTGGAGCTACCGGTAGACCAAGCTACCAGTAGACAGAGCTACTGATACGCTACGGCTGACGGTAGACCGAGCTACCGGTAGGCCTACTACCGGTAGGCTAAGGCTACCGGTAGGCCTACCGTTGGCCAAACTTCGCCGAGATTCCCAGACCAGAAAACCCAACATGAGATTTTCAAAAAGTAATGGACCCCAAAAAACCCGGACCATTACATATGTGACATGAAATAAAAACATAATAAATGACATATTTATAAAAATCAATTATCATAAACCTTATGATGTCTATCTTATTTATTTTACACAGTAAAAACCCCATAAAATAACAATGAAAACATATTAGTAATAAGAAACATTATCTTTATGAAACCCATTAAAGAATAATTGCAGATGGTATGAATATAATTGGTTAATTAACATAATCTATTATGTGAAACCATAAAACATATTTACACCATAAACTAAAAGTATTTCTTTATTTTCTGTCCACTATGTCATTTTTACCCAATGAAATGTAGATCTATATAAGGATATGAAATCATTGTTATATATATCTTGATCCCCCGTCATCATAAGAAATTCCCACAAACCATAAAATAATATTAAAATTTGATACATTTTATTTTCAACATTACAATAACCATTGTTCATTAATATCTTGATTAACCCATGTAAAAGAAATAGGTTCCCTCACAATCTTTTTGAGATAACAATAATCCATCCCAATAATGTATGATAATTTTATCATTAAAATAAATCCATAGTTGAGAATAGTTAAAATAAGGTTTTCTCTAAACTTAATATAAATACCATAAATTAAAACTAATAAAATTTATGAGTTAATAAACCATTTCACATTGAAGATAACATTTAAAAAAAAATCCTTTATAAATTAACCATAGACACTTACAAAATATGCATCAGATAAAAAAAATTCATGATAGTGGGAAAATTCATTCATGTAATAAAAATAGAAAATATGAATTCTTTTGAAACATTTGTAAAGAGAGTAAAGATTAATCTATACATAATTTATTCTAAAATTTTATTTTGAACTATTTAAGAACAATTAAAAATTAATGTAAATTCACATTTAGAAAAAATTTATATTTAAAAAAAGAATACACTTGAAAACATTTTAGAAAATATGGATAAATAAATGAATAGTTCCCATTAAAAAAAATATATGATCATGATATCAATTACAAAAACTGTAATGATTTTTATTTAATAAATATGGGAGGAAATGTAGAATAAACTCATGAAACACATTCATAACCATTTTTTAATAAAGTATATGTATTTTATGAAACTAATATCATTTAATATCCCCCAAATAAACCATAAAAATAAAAAACCCAAAAACAAAAGGGATTGTATCATAAAGACTTTACCAAATTGGTAAATAATGATAATTTAATTGATGTGTCACTTGGTTGAGGTATATGTTACTCTTAGGTGTCCTAGGTTTTTTAATGAGGAAAATTTATTTATAAGAAATATATTATATTTTTGGCGATGTAATTGGAAGGGTATGTTATAACTATATATTTGGGGAGTATTATATGATTCTAGTAAATATAATATTATTAGATATGATGGGATTTAATTTGATGAATAATTCTTGAATTATCCTTTGGAAGCATATAAGAATTTAATGTATCTTGATGGTGTTCCATGTTTAGTATGAAATATATTAATATATACTAGAAATTATATTATTAGGGAATTTTTTTATATGATATTATGTTCGACTACTATTTTTTATAGATATATTTTTAGTATATTTTGGAAGATTATATAAGATGGTATTTATTATTTATGGGTTTTAATATTTGATAGGAATATTTTAAATAATTTTATGAATATTTATTTAAGGAATAATCTATGATAAACAAAGGGTATTGTTTTATAATTTTAAATATTAATTCATCATATGATGTTTTATATATTTTTAATTTTATTTTAACTTATTCTAATATTTTTTTGGTTTTAATTAATGTCAAAATATAAGGGGAATTACTATTATCCTTTTATATACCGCATTATCTCTTTTATGTGTATTTTACTACTTTAAGAATGAATAAATAGTCATTAATAATGTTTGAGTAGGGAAAATGATGATATTGTGGTGGAAATTTATTAAAGGATGATATTCTACATGTCGAATATTTATATTTACATATGACCTTAGTATATGTGGTAAATAAATTCCTCAACACTAGGAGAATGATAATGAAATAATGATGTTATCCTATCACCTTTATTTTTTATTAATCGAAGATATTTTTCGTGCCACATTGATATATGACTTTATTATCATTGAAATTCTAATAATAGTTAAATTTACTAGGATCAAGGTTCTATGTGACTCTCCATCATTAGTTGGAAATTATATTTTCTCCAAGTATATGATTTTATATGCCACTAAATATCTCTTATTTTGAAACCAATTTATATTTTATTTAATATGAGCTTCATATTTCCATTTAATTTATATCAAAAGAAAATTTTATTAACCCTAATAATGATGCAGGGTTTAAATAAAGGTATTATCAAATGTAAAACACCTATTTACCGAGCACACGATTATTTTGTGATGACATAATTTAGTAATTGCTTTGGGGATGTAGTATCCATAAATTTTAATATATATATTTCCATAAAAAATGTTATTAATGGAAAACCTTTTTATAACATAAAAATGCTGAGAGATATTTTTAATAGAAAATGATGAAAAAAAGACATGAATTGGACCTATGGGGCCCAAATAATGGCATCCAACATCATGCCTCCAATATTCCTGGAACTAGAGACTAGAACCAAGTAGCTATATCATGGACATGAGAGACCTTAACATAACTTACCTACAAAAATGATCACACATCCAAGCCCATATAATAATTAAATGTAAAAAAACTCACAAATACATCTAAAATCATTGAATCAGAGTAAAAACACACATAATTTAATATGTGGGTCTAAATATAAGGCTTCTAAAAGAAAATGAAAAATTTACAACTTGTGGTATAGGAGAGGATTGCAATAAATGACCACTTTGGAGAAAACCTCATCATTTCTGGATCACTAATCTCCTCATGGTCCTAGTGAATCTATAAATCCATTAAAAGGTTAGACATCTACATAGGACACACCATTTTCATGCAAAACCCATGTAGGGGTGAGTATAAAAATACCTAGTAGGGAACCTTGACAAAACTAAGAATATTGCATCAAGAATAATGTTAATATCATCCCAAGCATATTTTAACAAAACACATAACATGAGTATGTAGATATAATAATAGTAGAATCATTTCTTCCTATAAGATCAAAATCGGATTTTTTCAAATGATTTATACTGAAGAGTTTCATTTAACAATCCTTCAGAAGAGCAGACTCCATGATTCGAATACCACTAAGGGAATCCATTTGATATTTAATGATCATCTGGTCTCACCATAAGTAGTACATGGTGGATGTATGAAGATATCGATAAAATGGTGGGGATCACAGCTGTGGATATGTGTTATACCAACTAACCAATCCATATTAACCTGTTATGTCAGGGATAGATTCTCAAAGAGTATTGGTCACAACTATTCCTAGAACACCCATATGGAACTCATGATGATAGGATATGTCACTTCAACACTCCTGGAGGGATTCCCATTATTGAATACAAGATTTAAGTTCCCCATATTGGATCACCAAATTATTAATGGGAAAAGACTCCATACTAAACACTCAGGCAACAGATCATGGGAACACACCCTAAAAAAACATTTCCAGGATGAACATCAAAAGGGACACAAGATATATCTGAAGGATAAAATAATGAGTTCATTAAGGAGGACGCTATAACTATATATCTAGTCAAGTGCCTATGTTCGTACCTGAGTAAATAGTGTTTTTAACTCTATGTACTTCTAACTGTGTCTATGTTTGGTTGGCTTGGTTTATGCATATTTAGCCATGTTTGTGTATGTGAACCTCCTCGGGTACACTCTGAGCTACCATGTAAAGGTCACATTTTATGTTATAGGGATCATACACTATGTGATACTAAAATCCATAATAAATACTAAAGTCACATCTATGGATACACATGTGAAATGATTCAATGGATTTTACGCTGGGTAATGAAACATTTCACAGAACATGCAGGTTATTCACAGGGATTCATCATCTATTGCAATAACACTAATATCCTAAGAGATTCTCATAATAAAACCTGGCTCCAATTCAACCATACTCCATCTCTACTAGATGTCACATCTCTTACTGTGAATGTAGTTCCAAAAACCCTTTCAATCCGGTAATTTCACTGATGTATGCTGGAACCACAATCGGATATCCAAAAATCTAATCTCGATCTATTATTATCACCATTATAGCATGATCTAATAATCAAAAAAAATTATCTCTAGTGTCAATCTATTTTTCTGAAAAACATGTGCACACTTATTTATTTCTAGTTTATTATTGATTTTTGATCAAAAGGAATTTCATACGATGTTCAAAGAATAAGGGAAGAAATATAAAAACAACAAACATACAGAACAAACTTTGACCAGTGGTCATGTTGGCCTCTATTAATTTATGTTAGAAGGTTGAATGAAGATGTATGATGAACTTAAAAATCAAATCCTCAATATCTTATAACATCTGTCCCATAACCTCAATTTTCATGATCTGTAAATTAATGCACTAATGTATTTATTCATATTTATTTTCGGAATAAATTATTGGGTGTAAATCCAAATAAAAAAACATCCTACATCAAGGGGATCAATCGCTGATGAAGCATGAATCTTCTTCTTTTTTATTGGTGATATCAACAAAATTTCATTAGCATAAATTATACTCGGTCCATTCTCTTCATTCGATGAGGCTCTCTATCTACGAATCTCCCTCAATGCATTGGGTTATTCATTCAACACTAAAAATTAGTCAAAAGAGTAATTAAATGCAGATTTAATTTGGTCATATTTTCACTAAATTAAAAAAATTATTATTTTATAATTTAATCCCATAATTAATTTTAAAAAACATAAAATAAAGGCAAGGTTCATGTCTCACATTGTGTATGGCCCACGTTCTGAGCTAAATACGGGCCTCCAATTTTTTATTTGAGCCTTTTATTATGATTTATTCTAATTTTTTTGGGAAACTATTCACACATGATATATAATATACTTAATAAATTTGAAAAACTAATTTTAGGATCACCAGTCCTAAGATTCTCATGTATTTTTAGTGCCTATCTCATAAAATAAACCATATAATATTCTAATGTAACACATAAAAAATACCCATTCCTAAAAATTTTTTAGATATTCACTCAATATTTTAAATAGTATTATTGGTTATGTTGATAATATATCATTATTTATAATGGTAATTAATATGTTCCTACCTTGTAATTTCAAAAATGAAATTTCATTGATATAATAATTGAGTTTCAATTTAAATTAATTATTATTAATATAAAAGTCAATTTATTTTAGTGAAAAAAATTTAGTTTTTACTAAAATAAAAAGAATTCTGTTTTTAATAATTTTTTTTAATATATTGATATTATTCAAGAAGAAATATGTACGTTGATTTTTATTGATTCATAACATCATTATCAAATTTAATATTTTCAAAAAGGTATTTACAACTTTTGCGGGAAATATTATAATAAATCTATGTAGTGATTTAGAATTAATGAAATTATTTTTTTTGAAATGAAACCTAATATAAATTTTTAATATTCTTCATTGAAAATAATCATTTTTTAATTAAAATAAGAAAATATGAAATAAATGAGAGATGAAATATATTAATCATTTTCTATATATTTATAATTAAAAAATATATAAATTAAAATATAATTATATATATATTAATGAATTTCGCATAAGGATAAAGATAAAGAGAATTGGAATCCTTGTGAAGCTCATCCAATACTCACATATGTTAAGAAGTATCTTGAAAGATCATGGACCCATGTTTCATATGGGTCATTGAGGGATCTTATTTCTAGTGTAACAGTAGATACCCAGATTAGTTGTCAAATAAAGGAAATTATATCTCTATATAAAGTACATCAAATACTCTCTTAATGGAAATGTAATGCAATGAAATAGTTAATATGAAATTATATGATTTGTGAAAGGGTATGTGACATATTCATTATCTGATTAAGGTTAATACTCTTCATGTGTAAGTGTAACACCATATTTATAGGGGTTACAAAAGTGTATGTCGTTAACTTTACAGGTTTCGTAATAGTATCATAGGCATTGAGTAATGGTATGTTGGTGTTCCAATATACTATGTAAGGGTAAAATTGATGTCTTATAATTGTAACATGTGATTTATTAAAGTGGTTTAAGGTGTGTTAGGATTCATGTAAGCGTAATTTTGGACTTCTCATTATGATTTTTTATTAGAATTCAATGTTACATTAGTGTCATGTGGTGAGTTAAAAAGAAAAAGAAAATGTGATAATAATTCCTTGTAATGGAAATCTCAAGTATCAAATGTTTTATAATGGCCATGTATCATATTTAAATTCTAAATTAGTTTATCTTATTTGGGTGAATTTTTTGAAACCAATTTTATAACTCCTTGTAATGGTAATCGTGATCTCCCCATAATGGTAATATCCAATTTTCATATTGTTAATCGTCAACACTCGAATTTAAACTTGTTACATTCTGATTTTTTCCACACATGAAACCTTCATATAAAACCAACAAACATATTTATATAATATTTCATTGTCTTATAATTTTATATGAGGGTTTTCACTGACAAAGAAGAACAATATTTTAGAAATGTGAAATTAATTTGAACAAAATATTTTTATGAACAATGTTTTGATTCTTTGTATGACCTAATAATTGTTTCTATCTTTATATGTAGGATAGTGAGAACTCATCCTACAAAACAAAGTTACATCATTATGAATATGGATTAATAAAAAAATTTATTTAGGAATTTGGGATCTCATAATGACATAGAGTTTTGGATTCATTGTTTAATATGTATTTAAATATGTAAAAATTATATATTTATGGATTAATTATAACATAAAAAATTATAATATTTTTACATGTTGTGGTTTATCTGAATCAATTTTTTATGAGAAATTTTTCATATCCTCTATACAAGATTTTGAAATGGTATACTTACTACCACATGAATTAATTTTGACATATTAATTCATCCAATTCATTGGATTTGTAGATCCATATCATATTATTTATTTTAATTATTATTTATTCAATAAGTAACCAATGTCGTTACGGATTAATGTTATATCCAAATTTATTTTCAGTATAGTTTATGTTCAAGGTTCCTTTAGGAGAAATCATATAATCATATTTTCATGAACTATATCTCTTACCATCCCATCTGGTTATTAATAATGATTACATGTTTATATTTAATTTTATCTATTAAATTTTCACGGAAAATCATGGATATTATTTTTATGTTATGTATCACCAAAAAATAATAAAATAAGAACTTTTTATTAGATAATTTATGCTTCAGGTATAATTGATCATAAATAACAGACAAGATATATTTCATTAAATTTAATATCTTCGATATCTTACGGATAATTGTAACCCGAAGTCTAAATAAATTGTAATATATTATAATAGTATATCATAGATGATATTTTGGATGGTATAAATATTATATTCTATAATTTCAATACTATGGTATCAATTTATTAGAAATAAAACAATAATAATTTAAAAGAAAAAAAAATTTCTTTTTTAAAAAATATATATTTATAAAAGAAGAATTAATCTCTCTTTGTAAAAATAATATTAATGTCACTTTTACCACTATTAGAAAATTAATTGGATAAAATGAACATAAATTTTTAAATATAAATAACATAATTATCACATGGTTATTTTTTGGAATTTGCCTAGAAAGATTCATTTTTTGTTGGAAAGTGAAATCTACTAAATTTTTATTGAAAGCTTCATTTTGATTTTAATTATTTGTAATTGTAAAAAATAATTTTAATTGATTTTAAATAAAAATTCAATCAATTTTATGTATATATATATATATATTAATACAATTTATTTCATTTGAATCATTTTAAAATTAAATTGCGATATAAAGACTTCTTAAACATTTAAACAGTTTCTCTCTAAAAACAGAATTGTGTCACATCAGTAGTAATAATTTTAAATTATAATATACAATTTTTGTGAATTGAATTTTGAAAAATAAATTCCATATTTTAAATAATAATTCTTAATAACTTCTAATATAACTAACATTATTTTTTACAAAATTGAATTATGAAAATAGAAAAAATGATTTACTATAGTGAAGGTAAGAATGCATTTATCGGCAGTTGAAATAAGAGTGTAAGGATTAAAAATGACTAAATAACATGTAAAACACTATTGTAAGTACATATATATATACCTTATATTTTATAATTTATATAATGTCCCATTTATGAGAATTATTTTATCATACCAACATTGTTATGATTGAATAATATCAAAACATTAGAAGTGTGTCACTCAATAAAATTATATATAACGACCCCTCTCCTCTATTCTTGTTACCAACATACAATTTTGGTTCGATGAAGACCTACAAAATTAACATAAAATCCTATATCCAATCATACTAGAAGACATAATTTTTGTATAAATCCATCATTGTAAGAATATGATGAAAATATGATGAGGATAACTGAAAAAGATGTAAAAATCTTCAACGAGCATTTTTATATTATTTCATCACCCAAAAAACTCATGATTTATTAAAACACGTTTATTAAATACAAACATTATATAAAATATTCTAATATTTTGTTATATTATGTTCATTACCTTGAACTATCTAAAATTCCATCCAATTGGTTACAAAATCAACCGTCATGTGTACGGGGGACAATATGCACGTGAACTGATGCCATTCATTTTTCATTACTAACAATCAAAAATGTTAATGATGATGGATAAAATTTATATATATCATATTTATAAAATCATAAAACCACTTTATTCATTATATGATCTATACAATTTTTTCTTTTCTGTATGGTTATGATAACGTCCCTTATGTGTACATTGGACTACTACCTTGTGTAGTTAGGTGATTTTTCCTCCACTGACGCTATACATAGAAGAGGTTAAGGATAAATATAATGTTTTAATAACATATAACTGAAATAATTTATATATTATTGATATAATAATCAATATTAATAGATAACATATCATTTTATTTCTAACCCTTTTACTGAATGGATGATTATAACATCATTCATGTACGCGTTGGCTACCGCCATCATGAAGTGATGTCACTCTCTTTTCATCACCTCACCAAATAGATGATATATATATATATATATTCATAATATGGAATTTATTATATTATCATAATTACTCAAAGATAATATATTACTCACCTTATTTCCATAATGATCATTGAAATACTGAAAAGTTACTCATGTGCACGTATGGCTTACAGACCACCTGATCGTAACCTACATCAATTCTCTAAAACTCCATTTTATGATTAGTTTTGAAAGTATAATTTATATAAAAATATAATTATTATTTAATAATTTATATTATGAATATTATATTATATTATATTATATTATATTATATTATATTATATTATATTATATTATGATTATGAAATAGATAGTTCCTGAAAACACATCCATAAGAAAACAATAAAAATTAATAACAAATATAATAAATTTAATAAATGAATATTAACGAAGGAGTGATAAGATGTTATATAGGGAGAATATATGATACTAAAAATATTAATATAGTTCTAAAATAAGTTAATAAATTGTTTAAATCCACTATACATATATTTAAAGCATTTTTAACCAAAATGAAGCATGATATAAGGGATTTCATCTAAATTTCATTTCCATGAAAAATGTTGTAATATTATGAACCTAATTTTTTTATATGATGTATATATTGAAAATTTGACATGTTATGTGATGAATCATTAATAATTCATGGTATTTTATGTTTAAATTTTAATTCATTCATTCATGGGTATTTAACGTGAAAATTACCAAGTGGTAGTAAATTACATAAACCAATTTATATTCATTGAGTTATTTTACTCCTTCATTGTCATTGATATTCTAATATTTTTTGTATAATGACATCAGATTGTATCATTTTGTATTAAAAAACAATATTTGTATTAACCGTTGATAAACATTATCAATTCTTTGATTAATTTTCACATTAATGTTATGATCATTGTAAGGGTTTGTTTTATAATATATGTCTAATCTCGATTGATTATTACTCAAATTCAGTTGAAGGAAATTATTCAATAATTATCTTAAATTACAAATTTAATTTTATATTATGTTAGTTATTCAAGATATTTTCATATAGTAGTACCATTTTCTCACCCATTGAAACATTAGATAATTTAGAAAAAAAATTTAAAAAAATTGAACATTTTTTAAATGATTTAATAAAATAATTTTTACCCATTAAATTTTGTATAATTTTTTTTCTAAACATATGTTATTTTTATATCTTCCAAAAAGGTTATTTACTAAACATTTTACAGTATAAAATGAATATTCTTTTTAACAAATATTCTATAAATTCTTAGTTTTTAAAATAGAATTAAAAAAATATGTTCCAAATTATTGAGGTTTTAAAAGCCTATTTCCAAAATGAAAATTTTATTTTCCTCAAGAATGGATTTTGAAATATATATTTATATTTTTCATATTCATCCACAAAAAAAACGAGTTATTCTTATTGAAATGTGGATAATATTAATTTATATCATTCTTATTATTTATCTGGAAAGTTTAAGAATTGTTTTTAAAGATATTGTTGACATTTACATCATTGTTTAATTTTTCTACTCATTAACTTCCGATTGAAAAATTTACTTTCCTATGATTAATAAAAGTAAAATTTACCGTAATTATCCATATCATTTATCATTGCTATATTTATTCACTAAATGGTTTATAATGTTTACATAGAGTGTTCTACAATTCATGTGATCTTTATAAATGGGGAAATATTGATAAATATGTATTCTTTTCCGAATGTATATATTTGATGATAAATTACATTATTCATTAAATTAAATCAATTATTTGATATATGTGTAATGATTTGGCCAGAATGTGATGGGTGTGGAATGATATTATATATCTACTTGATTCATCAGTAGGTATCATGATAAAAATAATTAATCTAGTATTATGTTATTTTATACCTATTGGTTTAAATAGTCTTATGAAAGATTATAATAATAGATTTATCAGGATTCATGAGATCATGGCATCAAATAATTAATCATTTCCTACATTAAGAATGAATTTATTATTATCCATGATATATTCACCATGATATTATCTCTGGATACATTTCATTCTTGTTGATTCAATAAGGTTTTCCTTATGAATATTCCATTCCTTCTTGTTTTGACAATCACAAACACCTTATACTTAAACAAATATATATTTTACTGCTATGACGAAAATTTATTTCCTTAAGTAAATTTACCCTAACCTAGATTTCCATATATATATCAATATTTTTCTTTACTAAAAAAAAATCGGATTCATACCCAAAACCTCGGAATCATATAATGCTAAGATATGAAACATTCTGTTTTGGGCTCCGAATTCTGGATATGAATTGTAAGGATGTTCCACTCCGAATTCTCGATATGAACGGTAATGATTTTTCACTCCGAATTCTAGATGTGGACAGTAATGAAGTTCCACTCCGAATTCTGGATAAGAACTGTAATGAACTTCCACTCCAAATTCAGGATACGGACTCTAATAATGTTCCATTCCGAATTGTAGATACGAACTCTAACAATGTTCATCTCCGAATTATGGACTCTAGACACATACTAGTTTGACTCCAAACTTTTAATAGTTCGACTCTGAACTTTTAATAGTTCGACTCCGATCTTTTACTAGTTCGACTCCAAACATTTTCTAGTTCAACTCTGATATTCTATATGTTCGACTACAAACATTTACTAGTTCGACTCTGAACATCTATAAGTTCGACTCCAAACTATTACTAGTTCAACTCCGAACTATTACTAGTTCGACTCCGAACTTCTACATGTTAGACTCCGAACTATGTAAGTTCAGATTCTGAACTCTGGTGAAACCAGACTCCAAATTTCATTAGAAACTCAGATTCCTGATTTCTACAGAATTCGGGTCCCGAATTCCTATAAAATAGAATCAGAATATCATTTTATTATAGACATCGAATTCTATTTTGGTTAGACTCTGAACCTTTATTTGCTTACATTCCAAACATCAGTTTTGCTTATGCTTATACTTGATTCATTATAAAATGATGTCGTGCTTTCAGTTACACATTTTTTATTATAAAATGATGTCATTCATTCTGTTTCTAACTAATCGTTGGTTTAGTGACACGTGTACAGGTCCCTCTGAAATGTTAAGGATAATATGACCGTTGGTGGAGGGAACCGACCATTGCAAATTTCTCTATAAATAAGAGCTCATGTGAAAGAGCTCAACATTGAAGTTGTTCAATATAGAGACCACATATTGATAAGGTGATATCTAGAGATAGAATCTTTTCATTGCTTTTTCGTACTGTACTGCTCATTCAGATTGCTTCATATGACTCCGAATGTTGTTGATTACATTCGAGGGCTTCCGGGGATAGAAAGACAGAGGTGCCGACTACCTTGAAGTTTGAGAGATTCCTTGCTGAGGAAGGCAGAGGTTCCAACTACCTTGAAGTTGAGGGCTTGTGGGGATAGCAAGACAGAGACTCCAATCTTTGTATCGAGGGATTACCTAGGTGTGGGTAAGACAGACTTGCTTGAATGTATAAATCAAGGGACCTTTATCCATGGTTGTATGGATACCCTTCTCTTTAGGTTAAAAGATTTATATCTTGTTACTTGTTTTTGTTACAAGTTCTTCCACTGCATTTTGTATCATATGGAAAGTATAACCTTCTTATATTTCCTTACACTTTTACTCTGATTATTTTAGATTCTATACAATTTATGGTAGATTCTCATATTAGAAAACTTCGGTTAAGATTCAATTTTCGGATCCATATTTTCGGAACCAGTTTTTCAGAATCCCTTTCTTGATTTAAGAAATTGCATAGAACTAGATGTTTATAAATTCATACCTTGTTCCAATTCTCCAATTGGAGTTAGAGGTGTTGTGAATTTTTTTAGTTTAACATTTTTAAACAAAGTTCTTTCCTTGTTTAAGGAAATTTTTTAGAGTATATAATTCACCCCCCTCTTTTATATTGAGTATCTAAATCATTATTTCGATCCTCCAATTGGTATCAGAGTGGGTCTCTGAAATACTTATATTCACATATAAGTTTTTCTTGCCCTGTTTTTTCATGGTTCTATATTTTCCTTGTTTAGTAATATTTTCCTTGTATCCAAACTTTACTTATGAACATGTTTTTGTGTTGAATGTTTTTTAAGATGGCAAGTTTAAATGTTGGTTCCATCGACAACTTAAATCCTACAAGACCACCAATTTTTGATGGTAATGATTATGAATACAGGAGAGATTGAATGAAGACTTTAATTATTAATACTGGGGTAGATAACTTTGTTATGCTTACTGGAGGATATAAAAATCCTGATAAGGAAGTAAGAGCATTTACTAACCAAGAGAAGCATGATTATCAATTAAACTATAAGGTACACAATACTCTACAATGTTCAATGACTAGGAACATATATAGCCAAATTTATTCTTTTAAAATAGCTAACTATATATGAAAGACAGTTGAAGTTAAAAATTTTGGTACATCCAAAGTCATAGAGAGAAGAAGAGCTATGCTTAGTGCTGAGTATCATGGTTTTAACTTTACTTATGGAAAACCTATTTGTAAGGTGCAACAAAGGTTTATGACTATTGTAAATAGAATACAATCTATGGGAGGGAATGGTCCGGATGATGAAGAACTTGTGGATAAGATCATTGATATTATGCCCAATGAGTGGGAATCAAAGAGAACAACTATTGATGAGAACATGAAGGTTACTCAAATTTCCATAGATGAGCTGTTTAGAACTCTACTCCAACAAGAAACAAGAATAAAGAGGGATGCTGACTACATCAAAAAGAAGAATGGGAATGGTATTGTTTCTTTTAATACTACATAAAATCACATGAAAGGTAATAATCCTTATAGAGTAACTATATCCAAGTATATGAAGGTTACTATCCAATCTGATTCTAGTGAAAGTGAAGTCTCAATGAATGAGTTAGTAAATAATTCTTGAAGGATGAACAAGATAGCTGGTCAAAGAAATTTCCAATCCAAGAATAAGAATAAGGAAAGATAAAAAAGATTCAGAGGTCACATGGTATTAATTCAAGAGAAGTGGACACATACGACCTGATTTCCCTATGCTCAAAAATAAATAATTAAATGATAGGAATTATGAAAGAAACAGGAAAATTTTTTACAAAACTAAAGCTATGAAAAGATTTAAAGGTAATACTACTTGGAGTGCTAGATGTGGAGACTCTTCAGAAAGTGAATCTTCAAAATATGATTCATAAGCTCAGAAGAATATGAAATTCATTGCCAGTAATTCTTTTCCACACACATGTCTTATAGCCAATGTACGCTATGCCGAGGCATTAAAAAATTTATCTCTGGATAGGAATATCTATTCAGAAAATAATACTTCTAATGAAGATACTCCATCCTCAAAAAATGAAGAACATTATTAATATGAATAAGAATCTATATTTTCCATTTTACTTGAAGCAAAAAATTGTATAATTTATATGAAATTAGACAAGGAAAATACAAGGGAAGAAATTATTACAAAGGAGATTTCAGATCTTTCTTCAGATCTTAATGATAAGGAAGATCATTTAGAGAAACTTCTTAAAGACCTTGTCAATGAAAATTCAAAAAAGGAAGATCTTTATAAAGATATTAAGAATGTTATTTTTAAGATTAATGTTTTTTTTGAAAAAATATAACTCTAAGGAAATGATTTTTAATGATAGGAATTTAGTAATTAGGCTAAAATCTAAAATATTTTCTCTCAAAAATCTTCTTGCACAATTTACCTTTGGGAAGGAAAATTTTGACAACATGTATTCTCAAATTAAACCTCACGAAAACACTACTGGAGTAAGTTATACTCACCAAAAAAAAGTTTTCGAAAACCACTATCTTGTTCCTTCTAAAGCTCCTTTTTTCACTAATTTTCAATGTGGCGGGCATTGGAAGAAAAACAGTTATTTTAATAGAGTTCAATCTCTTGGTTTTCATAACTCTCATTTTTCTAAACAAATGTGGATACCCAAAAATTTTTTATTTGAAAATCTCGGATCCAAACAAGTGTGGATTCCGAAAGTCTAAATCTTTTCTTATTTTCAAGAAGATAAAAGAAGTACCAATAGCAATACTTGGTACATGGATAGTGAATTTTACCGGCACATGACAGGTAACAAAAACTATTTTGAAAAGATTATAAATTTGAAAGGAGGAAAAGTAACTTTCAGAGATAATTCTTATGGAGAAATTTTTGGTGTATGTAATATTGTTATTCTTGGTAAAAAAAAAATTTCAAATGTTTTTTTGTTAAGGGTCTTAAGCACAACCTCATTAGTATAAGTCAATTATGTGATGCTAGATACCTTGTGAATTTTATGAATGAGAAGTTCTTAGTACACAATTCCAAGGAAGAGTTTATTCTCTCTGCCAATAGGTAAAAGAATGTTTACAAATTAAACATATTAGACTATAGGAGCCAAGATTTACCTTGCCTTAGTGTATTGGATGATCATTCTTGGTTATGTAATAGAAGGTTAGGACATTGTATCCTTAGAAACATATGTAAACTCTCTAAGAAGAAATAAGTTAAGGATCTACTAGAGCATAGATTTGATTCATCTAAAGTCTGTGATCCATTTCAATAAGGAAAGCAACATAAATATAGTTTTAAATAAATCGGTGAAGTCTCAACAACTAATGCATTACAGTTAGTGCACATGGATCTTTTTGGAAAACCACAAACTGGAATCCTTGGGGGAAAGTATTGTGTATTTGTTGTCATTGATGATTACACTAGATTTACATGGGTCTATTTTCTAGCAATGAAATATGAAGCTTTTTCCAATTTCAAAAGTTTTAGAGCCCATGTTAAAAATGAGAAAAACCTTCCACTAATAAATATTCATTATTAACATGGAGGAGAATTTCAAAATTCTGATTTTGAAACTTTTTGTAGTAAAAAAGGTATCACTCACACTTTTTCAGCACCTAGAAATACTCAACAAAATTGTGTAATTGAAAGAAGACATAGATTTTTTCGAGAGATAACTAGAGCCATGTTGAGTGAATATTCTATAGCTAGACATTTATGGGCTGAAGCTGTATGTACTGCTTGTTATACTATAAATTGAGTATTGATTAGACCTTTTCTTAATAAAAATCCTAATGAGTTATAGAATGGTAGAAAAGCTAGACTTTCCTACTTCAAGGTTTTTGGTTTCAAAGTATTCATTCTGAATACTAAAGATAATATACACAAATTCACACCATAATATGATGAAGGAATTTTCTTAGGATACTCCACAACTTCTAAGGCTTATAAAGTTTTCAACAAAAACACTTGTACTATTGAAGAAACAGTGCATGTAAAATTTGATGAATCTGAACCTTTTGTTTTTAAATCAACACAACCTACATCTTCGGATTTGTTTTCAGAAACTGATTATCAACCTTTGTTAGAAGATCCTTCTAATAAGGAAAATGTTCAAGAAGATATTTCTGAAACATTTACCCTAGAAGAATTTCTACCCTATGTAAAGAACAAGTTTTACAAAACCCAAGTCAGGCATTTCTAAAGAATCATCCCATTGATAGTATCATTGGTGATGTCAATCGACATGTAATGACTAAAAGTTCCTTGAGGAATGAAGTAGAACATCTAGAATTCCTTTCCAAATTAGAACCAAAAAGCACTGATGAAGCTTTAGGTGATGATGATTAGATCAAATACATGCAAGATAAACTAAATGAATTCGAAATGAATAAAGTCTGGACTTTGGTTGAATGACCTAATGAAATTTCTGTTATTGGAGTAAATTGGGTCTTCAGAAAGAAGTGTGATAAAAATTTAGTCATTGTTAGAAATAAATCTAGACTAGTTGCTAAAGGCTATAATCAGCAAGAGGGAAAAGACTATGAAGAAAACTATGCTATAGTATCCAGACATGAATCTATTCATATCATACATGATTTTGCAGCATTCTTCAATTTTAAAATTTTTCAAATGGATGTGAAATGTACTTTTCTTAACGTTTATGTTCAGTATGAAGTTTTTGTTGAACAAATTCCTGGCTTTGAAGATAGAAAACATCCCGATCATGTTTTTAGACTTACCAAAGCTTTATATGGCCTTAAACAAGCCCCATGAGCCTGGTATGATAGAATTACAGGATTTTTGCTTCAAAATAACTATGTTATGGGAAATGAAGATCCAACCCTTTTTATAAAGAAAGATAAGAAAAATGTTTTGATTGTTCAAATTTATGTTGATGACATTATATTTTCTTCAAATCAGTAATCATTAACTGATTCCTTTACATGTCTAATGAATTCTAAGTTTGAAATGAGTATGATGGGTGAGTTAACATTTTTCCATGGTTTTCAAATTTCTCAAAAACCAGAAGAAACCTATATATCTCAACATAATTATATTAAAGATCTTCTTAAAAAGTATAGATTTAACAACACTAAATGTATTAGTACTCCCATTGGTACCTCAAACACACATGATCTTGATGATGCTAAGAAACTAGTAGATCAAACATCTTTTAGAAGTATTATAAAAAGCCTACTATATTTGATAGATAGTCGTCCAGACATAATGTTTTTAGTATGATTATGTGCATGATATCAATCCAATCCTAAGGAATCTCACTTATGGGCAGTGAAAATAATTTTTCGCTACTTAAAGGGAACCATGGATTTAGGACTCCTTTATACTTCGAGAAATGATTTTTTTTAAACGCTTTTCAGATGCTGACTTTGGTGGTTTTAGAATGGATAGAAAGAGTACATCTAGAAATTGTCATTTCATAGGAGATTGATTAGTTTCTTGGTCCTGAAAAAAAATATTCTATAGCACTCTCCATTGCTGAAGCTGAATATGTAGCAGCTGAAAGTTGTTGTGCTCAAGTGTTGTGGATGCAAAACACACTCACAGATTATGGCTTGAGTTTTACTAAGACTCTAATTTTGTGTGATAACATAAGTTACATTTCCCTTAGTAGAAACCCTACGCATCACCCTCGTGCAAAACACATTGATATTAGGCATCCCTTTCTTAGGGATCACACACTTAAAGGAGATATCATTCTTCAGTTTATCAGAACGCAAGATCAACTTGCTGATATTTTAACAAAATCATTATCTTCTGATAGATTTGAATACATTAAAAAGAACATAGGAATGATAAACATGAGGTAAACCTTCTTCATTAACTTCTTGTTGAACAATTCTACGTATAGTAATAAAATCCTTTTCATAGGGGGAGTACATTTGTATATTAGCATAATCAACTTAATGGATTAATTTTTTTTTCATGATTTTGTAACCAAAATTTTCATTGTCAGTTTTTTTAGTCTTGTAACAAAAATCTTTGTAATGAAAATTTTCAGAACTAAAATTTTCGGAACTGAACTTTTCAGAACAGAAATTTTTAGAATTGAAATTTTCGGAACTGAAATTTTCAGAATGGAAATTTTCTGAACTGAAATTTTCGTAATGAAATTTTCGTACTGGAACATTCGTAATAAAATTTTTGTACTGGAAAATTCGTAATGAAATTTTCCTATTGAGATTTTTCATAATTATATTTTTGTATTGAGAATTTTCATAATGAAGTTTTTGTACTAACTTTTTCGTAATGATGTTTTTCGTAGTAAGTTTTTCTTAGTCAAATTTTCCTCAAGAAGAATATTATCAATTACGAACAATATTTCTAGACAATCCGAAATGTATGACTTCCTTACATAATTCTTTGTAATGATAATTTACTTTCTACTGTTTTCTTAAGTGTTTAAATTTTTTTTCAGATTCTAGTTTTCTCAAATCTGAATTTTTTTCTAAAAACCACAAAAGATTGGATTCTAGATTTCCTTGTGGGTATGTTTTCAACCGTAAGATCAGATCAAAGGGGTTTTCAACCATTAGATGGGTTTTTGGTAGTTCAAAGGTCAACTACATCACCTATATAAAGGGGACTGCTGAGGGTCGTCCCACATCGGTTTTCCAAAGCTCTCGTGTCTCGAAGCTCTATCTCTCTTCTTAAGGTCGTTCTAATCTTTGTCAAAGCACGTTCCGAATTTTCCAGAACTCTCCATTCCGAATTTCTGTTGAAGCTCCTTCCTAAGATATGTCTACCTCAAACCAATCTCAAAATGATTAGTTTACAGGGATAGGTTAGTGCATCTGATATTATTCAAGTATGATTCTCTTATATCTAAGAATATCAAATTGAATAGCGGGGAGGAGGTTTGCTTATCGAAGCTAGAGAAACAGGATTCGGTTTATATATATTTTCTTATAGAGTTCTATGAGTCTGTTTCCTTCCTTGAGGAATATGGTAGAGAGTTATTTTTTTCAAGTCTTATCGGAAGACATACAAATTATCCTACAACAAAGCTGCAAGTTTAGTGGGTCTATCTTATGAAGGTGAAGCTATGTTTTGTTCACAAAAGCACCCATATGAGCAAGGAAGTTTCAACAAAGTGAAGGAGTTGAAATGTCTTGGACTTAATGATGCCAAGACACCTATGATTTCTCAACTTTCTCTGAATAATCGGATTATATAGCTGTGGGTACAAGGTTTTCTCATACCAAGATGGGTGATAATGATAATATGATGAAGAGTGATATTTACATCCTATATTTCCTGGTAAATCTGTGGAAGATATATTTGATAAGGCATGTTTTGATTACAGTTAAGAATATCATAAAAGGGAATCTAAAATCCCAGATCATAATGTATCCGGCCTTTCATTCTAAACTTATCATCAGATGTCCTAATTCATTCAATGTTGCTTGCACTTCCAAGTAAATAAATTTCAAGGTAATGCTAGTAAGTGATGATACATTAAAGAGGATGAAAATGGGTTTTTTTGATGAATCCGGAGAATTCTACCCTTTACCAGAGGGAGGGGCTGAGATCATTCTGGAAAATGTGATGAAGGCTGAACCAATGAAGAATGTTTCTAAAAATAGGTAGCTTAAGGAAGTGGTGGCTGAAGAAAAGACCCCAAAATCTAATGAAACTCAATCTACACCACCCAAGCCAAAGAAACAAAAATCCAACCTAGATGAAGTGGATGGTAAGTGGAGGGAAGACAAGGAGAAGAGAAAAGTAGGGGATCCATAGTTCGGATTGGACCCTGGTGAGGATAAGGCCATAAAAAATAAAGCTTCTGATGAGTTGGAAAGACATGTAAAAGATAGAAGATGAAGAAAAATATGTCAGAATAAGAGATTGTTCAATCTCTTTTGAAAGCAACTTAAATGGCCTATGAAAAGATTCCCATTCTAGAAACATTTGATGTTCAACCATCACCACAAACACCTGGGAAAAATTTCATCCCTCTGGAAATGACGAAAGGGAAAGAAGTTGTTGAAATTGAATAAGAAGAAGATTTCGAGATAGTAGAGGAATAAGAAGAAGAAGAAGAATAAGGAAGTGATGATCTTGATGACCTAATCAAACAAGTAGAATATTATCAGGAAAATGCTGAATCCACAAAATTAGTCACTCCGGGAAATGGAGTTTAGAAAGAAAGCTGGAAGGATGATAATAAACAAGAGGAAGAGGAAGAAAATGTTTTGTATGAGGAGGAAGAATCCTATGAGAAGAATTTTCATGAAGAACGAGAAGAGAAAGAGGGAATAGATGAATAATATATTGATTAACTATCAGAAAGTGAGGAAGAATCTCCAGATGATCATCCCATTTCGAAACATGATAAGGGGATGAAAGTTCTCATGGATACACCAACAAAAGATATAATCAAGAAGAAAGAGGTTGCTGGTTCTTCTAAAAGGAAGCTGGTGCGAATTGAGAAAGAATAATCCCCAAGAAAAGTGTCTGATTCGGAGTCATCAGCACATGGTCATGTATTTGTTGATGAATCTTTGAAAAAGTTGTTAGACACCATTCCGATATTTCCCACTATAGACTCCAATGCCAGATGTTACAACATAGTTTGAATCAGAAGTCAGAATCCTTATCTATTGTGATGGATAAGTGTACAAAGATTGTGGCCGACCATAGAAATTCCCTTATCAATTATGATGTACACAAGAAATAATGCATAAAAATCACGTTGTGGTCTAAGAAAGTTGAAGAAGACATCGCTGAGTTAGATCGTTTCCAAAATGAAGTAAAATATGCCATTGACAATGAGGATAACAAGATTAAAAATCATCAGGATGAGCTGATCATTGAGAAAAGTTCTCGGAGTCAACAAGTGAAGTAACTCAATGATAAGGTAAACTCTCTTGCTCAATATTTTATGAGGGATATATATCTCCGGATTGACCTTGAAATAAGACTTGTAAAGAAAGATGAGTTATTAAAGATGCAAGAAGAGTCCATGAATGATCATAAATAGGTTTTTAAATCTCAAGATGATAGGATAAAAGCTTTGTAGAGGCATGCTGAGGAGGATAAAAAAGATTTGAAGAAGTTGAAAATCTTGTTGAAGAAGATATTTTTGTAGGAAAAGGAGGACAAATAGACAAATCCGATATTTTGTTTCATTTCTCTTTCCTTGTAATTTTTTTTCAACATTAATGAAATTTTGGTTGGTTTTATCTTATGTTACTATGTACTCATGTTTCAGGTAATTTATTTCATTCCCATTTGCCTAAATTCTTTTTGAAGATAACAAAGGGGGAGAATCAAAAAAGAACTACTCAATAGGGGAGAAGGAAAAATTTAAAATGGATAATGTAAAAATTTCTAATTAATGATATCCTTAAAGTAAGGGGGAGTTTCTCATTACACTGTTTTCATTCCCATGATAATGAAAACTCCAATCCGAATATTCAGAATACAATCCTTAGAGTTTCAATGCCTAAGGGGAGTTAGATGTATTCACTATCATCCATGAACAAAGGGGGATAAGTTTTAATTTCAAAGTATAATAAAATTTTTCAAAGACCTTATATTCTCTTTCATAAGGATGATTGTGCTTTCCAAAAGGGGGATATTGTTGAGTCAATAAGGGTTTCCTTATGATATTTCCATTCCTTACTGTTTTTAAAATCATCAACACCTTATACTTAAGAAAATCTATATTTTACTTCTCTGAGGAAAATTTCTTTCCTTAAGGAAATTTACCCTAACCAAGATTTCCTTATACATATCAATATTTTTATTTAGTATAAAAAATCAGATTCATACCCAAAACCTTGGAATCATATAATGCTAATATATGAAGCATTCTGTTTTAGGCTCCGAATTCTGGATATGAACTGTAATGATGTTCTACTCCGAATTCTAGATATGAATTGTAATGATGTTCCACTTCTGAATTCTAGATATAGACTGTAATGTAGGTGCACTCCGAATTCTAGATATGAACTGTAATGAAGTTCCACTACGAATTTAGGATACTAACTCTAATAAAGTTCCATTCTGAATTCTGGATACGAACACTAACAAAGTTAAACTCTGAATTCTTGACTCCGAGCTTTTACTAGTTCAACGTCGAACTTTTACTAGTTTGACTCCGAACAATTACTATTTCAACTCAGAACTTTTACTAGTTCGACTCCGAAATATTACTAGTTAGACTCCCAACTATTACTAGTTTGACTCCGTACTTTTACTAGTTTGACTCCGAACTTTTACTAGTTGGACTCCAAACTTCTATAAGTTCGACTCCGAACTTTAACTAGTTCGACTCTGAACTTCTATAAGTTCGACTCCGAACTTTAACTAGTTCGACTCTGAACTTCTATAAGTTTGACTCCAAACCTTTTTTAGTTCGACTCCGAATATTTTATAGTTCGACACAAAACTTCTACAAGTTTGAATCCAAACTATGTAAGTTCAGATTCTGAACTCTTGTGAAACCAGACTCTGGATTTCCTTAGAAATTCAGACTCCATATTTCTAAAAAATATAGGTTCTGAGTTCTAATAAAATATAATACAAATATATTTTAATTATATACTCTTAATTCCATTTTGGTTAGACTCCGAAATTTTATTTTCTAACAATACGAACTTTAGTTTTGCTTATTCTTAGACTTGTTTCATTATAAAATGATGTCGTGATTTCAGTTACACACGTTTTTTTATAAAACGATGTCTTCCATTCTATTTCTAACTAACTTTTGGTTTAGGGACACGTGTACAGGTCCCTCCGAAATTTAAGGATAATATGACCGTTGGAGGAGGGATCCTACTGTTGTATATTTTCCTATAAATAGGAGCTCATTTGAGAGAGCTCAACACTGAAGTTGATCAATCTTGATACCACACATTGTTAAGGTGATTTCTGGAGAGAGAAGATTTTCATTCCTTATGCGTACTGAACTACTTGGTCAGATTGCTTCGTGTGACTCCGAATGTTGGTGATTACATTCGAGGGCTTCTGGGGATATGAAGACAGAGGTGCCGACTCCCTTGAAGTTTTAGGGCTTCCTTGCTGAGGAAGACAGAGGTTCCAACTACCATGAAGTTGATGGCTTACGGGGATACCATGAGAGAGAATCTGATCTTAATATCGAGGTCTTACCCAGGTGTGTGTAAGACAGACATTCATGAAAGTAATAATCAAGTGACCTTTATCCAAGGTTGTTGGATACCCTTCTCTTTGGGTTAAAATATTTATATCTTGTTACTTGTTTTTGTTACATGTTTTTTTCGATGCATTTTGTATTGTAAGGAAAGTATAACCTTCTTATAATTAGTTACACTTATACTCTGATTAGTTTAGATTCTATACGCATTAAGATAGAATCTCATATTGTAAACGTTGGTTAAGTTTCTATTTTTGGATCCATATTTCTGGAACCAGTTTTTTGAAATCACTTTCCTGATTTAAGAATGTTCATAGAACTAGAAGTTTATAACTTCATACCTTGTTCCAATTCTCCAATTGGTGTTAGAGGTGTTGTGAATTCTATTAGTTTAACTTTGTTAAACTTAGATCTTTCCTTGTATATGGAAATTTTTGATAGTATACAATTCACCCCCTCTTGTATATTGAGCATCTACATCGTTATTACGATCCTACAATTCTCATTTTATTGATTAAATGGAATGTGTTTTCAGTTATTTTTTCAACCATATAGATTATTTATTGAACAATTATTTAAATGGAACATTTCTTAGCTAGTAAATATTTCAAGTTTATTAGTCCTTATTGATTTATTTAAATAGTATATATGTTTAGTTATTAACAATTACATATTTATTATTATCTTTGATATTTGAACACTAATATTATCTTTAGATCCACATCCTTATCATTTTTGTTGATTATATGTCATGTGTAATTAGTTATTTGTCATTTCATATTATTTATGTTTATTGATTCATGATATACTATGATCTACATAACATATACTATGAATTTTTTCCCACCCTTATTTTTTATTTCTCCTTAATCCAGAAAGTGTTCAATTATTTCTAATAATGGATATTCTATACGGATTAATGTTATTCTAGAGAAAAATATTTTTGTAATTTTTTTTCCAAATGTAATCTAAAAATTCTGTTTATCTCTAGTTTTCCCATATTACTATGCTATTCAGTAATATGGGATGTTCTTAAATTTATATTATTACAGTTTTAGAAAGAAAATAATGGCTATTGAGAACTTGGGTTGGGGTCTCTGTATTTGATGTTGGTCTCATCAAACCTGGTTTTTTGTTTCAACCCATTTTTCCAGTTCATTTTTTGATCCAGGTTTCTCTCTGGAATTCTGGGTATGGTGGGTGTTAAATTTTGAGCTGAGACATATATTAATCGTGGTATCATGTTTATTCATTATTTCCTCCAAAATTTTTAATGAAACAAGACGATTTTGGTATTGGTAGCAGTTGGACTATTGATGGCACACTATTATAGGAAACCATATAACCTAGCCTATGAAACCATGGAGCTTGTTTTGGTGTCTTGCGGTAAGGTTCACGAGATGCACACAGTTTGGGAAATTATGTGGAAATAGTGTGGCCTAGTTCAGGTTTTGGAAAGAGGAATTATACACGTTCGGATAATAGTTTGGGGAGCCATACGACCAAATAAATTGATTTCCCTTTGTGTCCATTGAGGGGTGCACAATTGTAGTATTGTCTGATAAGATGTGGAGTCAAACTCTGTGCATATCCAAGGTCATTAAATATGTGAAATTTATATTCAAAGAAGTCCATATTTTTACTCCGAAATTCCCATTTTCTACTTCCCCTCAATAGTATGACCCAAAAGATTATTATACCTCCATATTCATGCTTCCTCCTCCATCCCATGTTGTGGATCATGGGTTTATTAAATATTTTAGGTGAATATTCATGGTAAGCTTTTTTGAATCTTTTACTGCTTCCTCTTTTTATCATTTTATCATCAGTTCCTCTTCAACCATAATCATTTCAATCTAGTTTTCATGATACCCTTGGTTTTTTGGGGTTTTTCTTGGTTAAGGTTTCTCTTGGTTGATCTTGGATCTTAGAACTATGGAAAGTTTGTCTTAGGTGTGCATTGTCGAAACATTGGGAGATTGAGGTAGGTTTCTATTTTCACTTTCGTTTAAATTTTATAATCCATAGTTTCATTCTTTTCACACCTTACTAATATATTAAACAATAATGGGTATCCTTAGAATATTGTTTATGTGAAAATTGGTGATTTTTTATATTTTATAGAATGAATAGTATCTTTATTAAATATTTCACACCATGTGTTTGATAAAATTATAGGTTCTATTTTTCATGTGATTTTTGGACATTAATGTGTGGTTTAGATTTGAAAAGGTTCATATTTATTTAAATGGAGGCCTTGGGAATCTCAAATTGAATTATTAATGGTTTTGGACAAGAAAGTAGTGTGTTAATTGTCTTTTAATTTTGAAATGACATAAGATAATGATGTGTGGAAAAAATTTCATTTTATGAAAGTGATTGTTCATTTTACATGTAGTGAATGTACATGTATCCCAAAATCAAAATGAACTTTAATATAGTATATCATTATATCATAGATATTATTTTGGAGGGTATAAATAATTTCTACTAAAATATGAAAACTATGTATCTATTGATTATAAATAAAAGAAAAATCCTTTAAATTAAATGGAAACATTTCTTTTTTAAAAACTATATATATTGAAAAGAAGGATTAGCCTCGCATTGGGAACATAATATTAAAGTATGTTTTACCACATTTAAAAAAATTATTCGATAAAATTAATATTGGATTCAACTAAACATGATTAATTTTAAATTAATAGTCATCAATTATGTGAATTGAATTTGGAAAAATGAATTCCATATTTGTAATAAGAATTATTATTAATAAATAATATCATTAGATTACGTTTTTACAAAAATAAATACAGAAAATAGAATTAATTAATTACCATGGTGAAGGTAAAATGTATTTATCGGCAATTAAAATATGAATAAATAGAGTTAAAATGGATAAGAAACATGAAAACCCCTATTTGATAGATATATATATACCTTATATTTTTAAATTTAGATAATAGCCCATTTACAGGGATTTTTGTATAATAAAAACATTGTTATGATTGAATCTTTTCAAAACCTTACAAGTTTGTAACTCACTCAAATTATAAATGGCCCCCCTATCCTCTCTTCTTCTTACCATCATAGAATTTTGGTTCATCCATGACATACAAAAATCACTTAAAAACCTACCTCCTATCATACTAGAATCCTTACTTTGTGTATAACTCCATAATTATAAGGATTTTATTCAAATCTGATAAAGATACGTTAAAAATATGTAACAATCTTCAATGAGAATTTTTATATTATTTCATCACCACCACACTATAATATTTTTCAAACATATTTTTTTATATAAAAATAGTATATAAAATATACTATTATGTTTTTATATTATTTTTATAGCCTAAAACTGTCTCTAATTCAATAAAATTTGTTATGAAATCAATCTTCATGTGTTTGGTGAACTATAGCCTCGTGAACTGATGCCATTTTCATTTCATTAAAACCCATAAAAACTTGTATGCTGATGGCTAAAAATTATATATATGATATTTATAACATAATGATACCTCATTTTTTCATTATATCATATATACCATTTTTCTATTCCATAGTGGATATAACGACATCGCTCGTGTGTATGCCAGAATACTGCCTTGTGTAGTGTTGTGATTCATCTTTCAATAAAACAATACATTAAATGGGTTAAGGATGAATATAATGAATGTGTAATATGTAATTGAAATAATTTGGATATTAATGAGATATTAATAATTCTATAAATATAAAATATCCATTTCATTATTACCCTTTAACTCACTTTATGATTATAAAAACATTCATATACGTGTTGTCTACTGCCTTCACGAAGTGATGTGACTCTCTTTTCATCACCAAACCAAATGGATGATATATATATTATAATAATATGGTATTAATTATATAATTATAAGTATTTAATGAAAAAATATCACTTACCTTATTTCCATAATGATCATTAAAAATTGAAAAGTTACTCATGTGTACATATGGCATATCGAATCCTTGATCGTAACCTAAATCATTTCTCAAAACCACATTTTCTGATTTGTTTGAAAAGTAAAATTTAATTAAAAATGTGATGATTATTTCTTAATTAATATTCTAGATAATATATTACAGTATAATATAACTATGAATGAAATCTTTCATGGTGACACAGGTGTGATAAAACAAGCAAACTAATACAAAAAACAATTAAAGTAAGGAAATAATTGTAAAAAATGAGTGATAATATGTTATAAAAGTAGAACGTATGATATCATAAATATTAATAGAGTTCTAAAATGATTTAATGAAATTTTAAATCCACTATAAATGTATTTAAAGCATGTTTAACTCAAAGGATGAGCAAATTAATGGATTTTATCTAAAAATTATTTCATTGAAGCATATTGTTATATTATACACCAAATTTTTTTATAAGATGTATATACAGAAAATATGACATGTTATATCAATATTTATTTCTTATTAATTGTATTTTATGTTTAAATTTCTATTATTTATTTCGTGGGTATTTAACGTGAAAATTACTAAGTGGTAGAGAATTTCGCAATTCATTTTCAATTCATTAACTTATTATACTCGTTCATTTTCATAGATATTCTATTATTTTTCATATAATGTCTTTAGATTATATCATTTTGTGATAAAATAATTATTTGGATTTACCATTGATAAATGTAATCAATTATTTGATTAATTTTCACTTCAATGTTATGATCATTGTAAGGGTTTATTTTACAATCTATTTTTAATCGTAATTTATTATTTTTTAAATTCAATTAAATGATATTATTCAATAATTATCTAAAACTATACATTTAATTTTATTTTAAACTATTTATTCCTGATATTTTCATGTAATACTATCATTTTAAAACACATTGGTACTAAAAATAATTGATAATTTTTTAAAGAAAATCATATTTTATTTCTATCTTCAGTTAGAAATCTATTTTCTTCCAAAAACCAATCTTATAATGAATGTTAAGAAAATTTAACCTTTTCCTATTGGTTTATTATGAAATTTTAACCCATTTTATTTTCTTATAAATTTTTTCTAAAGGTATGTACTTGTTATTTTCCAAAAATTATATTTTCTAAACTTTTTAAATTATAAAATTAATATTCTTTTTAACATTAAGTGCATGTTTGAAAATACCCATTTTCCTTTCCTTGAATATTAATTTTCATAGTTATATGTATTTTTTAAAGATTTTATTTAAAATATTTTATAAATTCAAAGTTTTTAAAACATATTTTCATAGAAAAGTGTGATCAATATTTTTGATGTTTTAAAAGGTTTTTTCTAAAATGAATTTTTTATTTTCCCCAAGAATGGTTTTTAAATATATTTTTTTATTATTTATATTCATCCTCAAAAAACTAGTAATTATTATTCTAATGGGGATAGTTTTAATTGATATAATTATGATTATTTCTCAGGATAGTTTATGATTTTTAATGATATTATTGATATTCACTTCTTTGATTCATTTTTTACTCATTTACATACCATTGAAAAATTTACATTCATATGATCAATAGAAGTTAAATTTCACCTAATTATCCATATCATTTATCATGGATATATTTATTTAGTAAATGGAATGTAAGTATTAAAAAAATGTTCTATATTGAATGTGTCTTTTATATCGAGGGAAATATTGATAAATATGTATTATTAACTTAATACAGATATTTGATGATAAGTCACATTATTTATTAAATTAAATATATTACTTGATATATCTGAAATGCATTGGGAATAAAGTGATTGGTGTGGCCCAATATTATATATCCCCTTGAAAAATATTATCTATCATGAGGAAAATAATTAAGTTAGTATTAAGAGAGTTTCTACCTATATTTTTAAACTGTCTTATAAAAGATGTCAACGATAGAGGTATCATGATTCCTGACACCATGGGGTCAAATAAATAATCATTACCATCATTAAGAGTAAAGTTACTACTATCCCATATATATTCACAATGATATTTTAACCAGATACGTTTCAATCTCATTTTTTCATTAAATGGAATGTGTTTTCATTTCTTTATCCTACTACATTCATTATTCCATGTAAAATTATTTAAATGGGATGTTTGTTTAGCTATTTATCATACCATGTTGATTATTAATTATCAAGTTATTTAAATAGTATATATGTTTAGTTATTAACCATTCCATACTGATTATTTTCCATTATATTTTATCATTGATAATATCTATGGATCCACATCCTACTCATTTTATTGATTATGTGTCATGTGAAATCAATTATTTATCATTACATATTGTTTATGCTTATTGATTCATGATATCATTGTATGCATGTAACACATACTGATAATTATTTCATACATTTATTTTTTTACATTCTCAGTAATCCATATATTGTTATATAGTTTATAGTAATATATAATATATATGGATTAATGTTATTCTAAAAAATATAATTTTTTAATTTTTGTTTTCAAATGTAATGTAGGACTCATGTTTGTATCTAGTTTATCTAGATCACTAAACTATTCAGTCATTTTGGATGTGATAACATATATTTTATTCCAACATAATAAGGTAGAAAATAGATCTATGATACTAGGGTTGGGGTCTCTACATGTGAAATTTGTCTTTTCATACTCGAGTTTTTATTTTAACCCTTTTTTCAGTTCATTTTTGGAGATTAGTTTTTATTTGGAATTTTGTGTGTGGCGTGTTTTAAATTTTGAGGTGATTCATTGAATAATATTGGTATCATTATTATTATTTATTTCCTCAAGATTTTTTTATGAAATGTATGTATTTTTGGATTGGTGGTAGTTGGTGGATGATTCGAACACAATTATAGGAAACTGTGCATCAAAGCTTGGGAAACTATGTGGATTGTTTTGGTGTCTAGGGGTAAGGTGCATGTGTTACAAATAGTTTGGAAAAATATGTGGAGATAGTATGGTGTGGTTAAGGTTTTGGAAAGATACGATTGACAATTTTTTAACACAGTTTGGGAAACTATTTTTTCAAATTGAGTGCTTTCTCTATGTGTCCCTCGAGGGATGCACAATTGGTTCATGGTTTCGTAAACTATGCAGTCAAATTGTGTGCAATTCCCATGTCATTAAATATGTGATATTGATATTTCAAATCTCATGATTTTAATCAAAAAAAAGGAAATTTTGTTCTACACCTCATTCCTACGACCCAAAAGAGTATTCTCCATCTAGCTTCATGCTTCCTCCTCTGTCACGTGGTGTTGATCAAGGTTTCTTCCTAGTTTTATGTTGAATCTTCTTTTCTTGTCATCTCCCTCTTACTCATTTATATATTTGATCTTGAGTTCCTATTCACCCCTATTCATTTAAATCTAGGATTCATGTTTCCATTGGTTTTTTTTGAGTTTTCCTTGGTTAGGGTTTCTCTTGGATGATTAGGGCTCTTGGAACCATGGAAAGGTTGTCTCGGTTGTGTGTTTTGGAATCATTGTAAGATTGAGTTAGGTTACCATTTTCGCTTTCCATTAAATTTTATAATCATTTTTTAAATTCTTTTCAAATCATATTCATATATTAAACATCAATTTGTTATCTTTATAATATATTTTTTATAGAGAATGTGGTGATTTATTTTTTTATCGTGTGAATGGTGTTTATTATTATATACTGCACTCCAAGTGTTAGGAAATATTCTAGATTGGATTTTACATGTGATTTGTGAACTATAAGCTGTGTTTTGAATTTTAAAATTTTGTTCTGATATCTAAATAGAATCCTCAGGTTTCTAAAATTCATTTATAAATTATTTTGGACAAGTAAGTGGTGTGTTTTTTGTCCTTTAATGTTGGAATGATAATTGATAATGATGTTTGGGAGAATTTTCTTTTTATGTAAGTGATTTTGGTTTCCACACATGCTCAAATTTAGTTAATGATATTTTTAAAATGAATTTATAAAACAAAATTGTGTTTTTGAAACTTTTTGGAAAGGTGTTTTTATTCATTGAGAAAAGAATTATTGAGGTCCTTTTAGAAATCTTATGAATGTAGTGAGAATGTTTATTGTGAAAACCCTTCTTGGATAATATTCTTTCCTTGTTTATATTTAATAGATGTGATTTATGAACTACATAATCCTTTTGATCAATTTATGAAAATGGGTGGGACATCCTTATTGTATAATCCTCATCACCCATTTATTTTGAGTGGAATGGAATATCCTTTGTGTGGACTCCCTTGAAATATATTTCAATATAATGATTAATGGGTTCAACCAAGGTGGTAAATATTGTGTAAATTAATATATATGATATAATTGTTTGTTATTAGATGATCTGTTAACATCATTTGGTACTACTATTAGTATGGTAACCTAGTATCTCTAGTGAATTATCGGAGAATGATTGATGAACTAGTTAGGATTATGCTCTTACTAATGGCACATAGAGATGGTGAAGATATTATTATTATTATTATGTGATAGTTCATTTTATTTATGTCATTTAGGGTGCAATTGACTATGTGGGAGAAATTTGATGTCATCAAGTGAATAATGTTTTTTTGGGATGAGTCCTGGTATATAACATGTTTTTAGAATATTTCATGAGCTCCTAGGTCCTCCCATGTATATTGGTACTTAGTTTCAAGGATAATATGAATGATCTATATTTCTAGTTGGTTATCCTTGCATACTTATTTCTATTACCCTTGGTATTTAATTATTTCTATGTATAATTTTCATGGCATACTTCTTGGATAAAAGTGGCCTGTTGGATTTCAAGGTCTTAAGGAATGTGTTTTGGAATCTTTTTTTACATTCTCTTCCATTTTCACATGAAAAAAATATTACTTTCCCTTTGAGAAGATAATGGTTACATATACTAGAAGAGTTTGATTTTAAATTGATAGAGGACAAAGAAACAAGGTTTTTCTATAAAGAGGTTGTGTTTGAAAAAATCCTACATGTATATGTTGTATTTAATACCTAAAATTGATTTTTCTTTTATCGAATGTATTTTCACCTTAAATAAACTTATTTGGGAATTCCTACTATGTTTTAATACTCATTACTCCAATTTATACTTATTTTTAACTTGTGCTGGATTTTTCCACTCCATTTTGATAGTCATGGGCTATATATGGTTTGGTAATGGAGATTGAATCATGGGGTCACCTATTGATGTTGCGGTCCTTATGTTGAGTTTTTTTATGTTTTTTTTTGTTTTCTAATCTATTTTTTAATTGATGTTATGATTGAAATTATTTTTATATATTGGGTTGTGCTATTGTTTTTGATGTTTTATTTTTTTAAAATTCAGTGAAATTATTCCATTTTATTTATCAATTGATGCCCAACACTAGTTACAACTCGTGGGGAATGGGAATTCCCTTAGAAGATTATCTCATATAGGCTTGGGTGACTGGATCAACGATAAACTAGGTTGGGTCATGAAAAAATTGTATGAGACGCATGTTTGTTCTTTTGTGGACATAACTTTCACAGAACCCTATATTATTTGTAATTTCAAGGTAGATAGTGTAGTACTATAGAAACACGGGGTTCATTTCAGGGGAGTGTCTTTCCATCACATTTAAGTATGAAACTGGAGTTTCCCTGGGAATATATTTTATGTTTTATTCCTCTATTTTTTGGTTGTTTTGTGTTTGGGATACAAAAATGGAGTTGGGAAAATGGTCTCAGTTAGTTCTAGGTGACTAGGAATCCACGTAGATCCATGGAAATGGTCCTAGAAGACTATTTATAATACATTTTTGATTGGAATATGGACTCTAACCATATGACCAAGTCTCCCATTGATAGTAGTTCCCCCTTGTGAGTTTTTTGCGCCTTCCTTGATTCTGAAAATTGTTTTCAACTCATATTTTGAGAAATGTAAAAACTAGATTTAATGTGAAAAAAATTAGGTCATTATAAAGTGGAAAATTAATTTTACTAATTTAATTTGAAAAATGTTTTAGAAGAATAGATTTTAAAAAAATTACAATTTGAGTTGAAATAAGTATGGTTCAATGGGATTTGTCTAGTATAAAATTTTTCGGAGTTATTGATATTGATTTCTTGGATATCAGTAGTTTATTTTGAAGATGGTTTTCTAAATTTGATTCACATTTGATGGAATGGGTTCTTAATCAAATTATTTTTATATAAAATGAGATTCTTTGAGCTACTGAAAATATTTTGAATAGTGTGAGTTTTTTGGTTGGGATCCATGACATTTTATATTTATCATAATAAAATTGAATGAAGTGTATATTTTTAAATGGTTTTGATTAGTTTTTGCTGATATTTTGAATTTTTTTGAGAGTTTAAAATGGGTAAGTGGATTAAGAATGTAAAACTTTGGGTGGAATGATTTCAAAAATGGAAATTTTTTATTTTAACATGGGTAATTTCATGGGTGGTCACATGCATGAATATGTGTGGGAATGTGGATAGAAGATGATTGGAGGTTGAGATCTTGGAATTGGCCTGAGTTTGTGAGTGCTCGGGGTTACAAAAGAATGTTCATGTTTGATCTTCAATAGAATACCTTTGGTGAGTATAAAAATACACGATTTTTAATATTTTCAAAAGTGTTTAAAGTAAAATAAATCACAGTTTTATGAGAACTAACGGTTTTTAGGATTTATTTTATTGTTTTAGAAGAGTTATTTTTGCAGTTTCTTACATTTGAAACTATTGTTGATGAGTTGACATTGATTGATAACATGGTTATCTGGTTTTCTATTGTCTTCCTGCATAGATATTAAATCAATATTATTTGTGTGGTTGTGTTGGTTTATCAGTAGAATACCTTCTATTTGATAAAAGGAAGGATTTAATTCTTTTGTTTTGAAATTTTAATCCTTATATATTTTATAGTCAGGTAGATCATCTCTTTTAGAAAGAGTTTATGTGGAGAATAATAATTAACTTTATCCTCATTGTGTTTCCTAAGTCATTAAAGTTCATTTTTCGTACAATTATGCTTGATGGTCAGACCGAGATGTGGTGCAAGATGGTTTCTCAAACAAATCCTTTAGAATATATTACTTTATAATTCATCAAGGCTAATTTCTTATGTTAGTATTTTTATGAGGTAGTGAAGGTGAAAAGGGGGTTGGAGTTTTATTTTCTATAAGAGGAGGATGAATCAGTGTTTTAGTTCTTTTAAATTTTTTGATATATTTTATTGTCTTTTTTAGTCATTCATGGATGATTCTTTGAAGGAATATTTTAATTTCAGTGGGATTCATTCCGATCTACTGTAAATGGTTTCACGGTTTAGTTTGACATATTTTACCGACATTGTGATTCATGTATTTTTTAGGTTATGATTGTGGGACTAATTGAGATAGATAGTCAACCTATAATATATGAAACCAGTTATGGTAGTTCTAATTAAGAGATTGAGAATTACCATGAATTTGTGGGTAATGGACCTTGTGTTAAAAGACCTATTGATATTTCTTCAGTATCTTTATGTGCAGGATCACACTGTATCTTCAATTTGGTAAGCCATTTCATAAGAAATCATCATTTCAAAATGATTATTTGAAAAACCATGCTTTTGGAATCCTAGGTCACATGTAATGTATTTTCTAGGGTGTTTCCATGGAGTGAAATACAGACAATGTGCAAGAGTAGTGTTTTATTCTAGTATTGGACTAAAGAACCTTTTTATGTGTGCATATATGGTTGTAATGGTTGTATCATGTGGTGATCTATGGTGTTTAGTTCTCATTAAATTGTAAAATGGGGAATTTAAGATCTCTTAATGGATTATGTTACACTGTAATCATATCATAATATTGTTCAATATGTTTCACATTTTAAGTAAAAAATATATGATGTGTTTGTATCTTCTGAACACCTTTTTTTATTAAAAGAAAGACTCTCAATCAAGGATTAGATAATCCTTATTGAAATGTAGTCTATCATTAAAACATTGGGATCCATATGTATCCCCCAGAGTGATGTTATCGCATAGTCTGTAATCCCATGGTTGTGAGGGACCTTGTCCTAGATTTTTTCCTTAGTGAGGGAATGTAGAAAATTTATGTCTTCATATTGTGCATTCTTCATCTTAATTCTCTATTTTTGTAGAAAGTAGTATAGGGACATAATTTCCTTTTTGGTATCCTTGGGTATTGAAAAGTTCCTCCTTTTCTATAAAGAGGCTTGGTGGTTTCATTTTCTTGATATTTCGATGATGGTGCCTTTTCATATATAGAATTCGGATTTTTTGTTCTTGTGTAGCTAGCCATTGTATGCCAGATGTGGGTTTTTCATGTGGGTTTTAGTTTTTCTTGATGGTTTCCCCCTATGTGGTGGGGTTTTTTTGTTAAGTGTTGGTTTGTTTCATCCCATTTATCCTTAATAGTGGGGATAACCATCACGAGTCTCATTGGGTTTATACTAGTGTTGGTTGGTACTAGTTAATGTCTAATAGTGGTGATTCAATTATATCCTCCCATAATAATAATTTATTTTTTTCAGTTGTTTGCTGGTATAAGGATTTATCTTCCTGAATTTTTTGAATATTGACTTCATCTTTGTTTGGGAAATTTTGGCATTTAGGAGCACACAAAATGGTTTGATTAGTGGCGGGGTCTTGTAGGTTGTAATTTTAGTTCTATATAATTTCTTAAGAATTATATGGGTTTTTAGGGTAGAGGTATGATTTTAATTTTTTGGTAGATGAGTTATTCATTTGAGAGTATTGAACATGAATCTATGAGAATCATTTTTCCTTGATTGATCAATTAAAAAATAGTGTCAATTTCTAAAGCCGGATAGCATCATGATAGGGTGAATTTTTACAATTGGGATTTTTCATTTTAAACCATTATTCCAGTTAGTTTTTTGATCTTGGGTTTTCTCCTATATTATGGGTGTTAGAAGTTTAAATTATTATGTGAGCCATTTTTAATATTTTCCTTAATTTTTTCATTAATTTCTCTATGTTTTTTTGATGAAAAATGAGAATTTGGGGCATGAAAGTAGGTGGTGGAAGGTATTTGCATGGTTAGAGGAAACTTTGTGGCTTGTTTTTGTGCCAATGGTTAAGGTTCACAGGTGTTCCATGTTTTTGGGAATAGTTTAACAACCATGTACTAAGAATCTTCTTTTTGACAGATGCATTTTGC
Source organism: Viscum album (assembly GCA_963277665.1). Lineage (NCBI taxonomy): Eukaryota > Viridiplantae > Streptophyta > Magnoliopsida > Santalales > Viscaceae > Viscum > Viscum album. Next base: position 178,911,741 of record OY728164.1, read on the forward strand.
ATGGTTGGTGCATGATTGGGTAAATCATATGGCCAAACCGTATAGGGTTCATCTATTTCTAGTGAGGTGCGCACATGTGGCACATGGTTTGGTAAACGGTGTAGCGAAACCATGAAAAGTTACCATGCCATTAAAATTGTGAAATTCCTATTCTAAAATCCTATGATTTTAACCCCAAAATACCAAAATTTCAATTTTCTTCCTCCCCTGGTTTGTGCAACCCAGAACATCCTTCTCCATCCTTCAGCAAGCTTCCTCATATATCCCATTGTGTGAACCTAGGGTTTTTTTCAATTTTATTGTGAATATTCACGGTAATCATTTCATTCCTTCTCCCTATTCCCCTTTCAACAATTATCACTTTAGTTACTCTTCTCATTTGGTAATGTTGATCTATGGTTTAGGATTCCCTTGGTTTATGTTTGGAATATTTCTTGGTTTGAGTTTCTGTTGGTTGATCCTAGTTCTTGGAACCATGGAATAGTTGTGTCGGGTGGTCGTTGTTGAAGCACCGTGAGATTCAGGTAGTTCTCTCTTTTCAAATTCCATTAAATTTAAGAATAATTAGTTTTTTTATTTTCTCACTTTCCATTTATATTAATCATTTTTTTGTGATACTTGTAATATATTTTGGTGTTCCAAGTGGTGATTTATTCCTTATAATAAAGTGACTTGTATTGTTCAGTTAAATGTTATACAGAACGTATTTGATAAAATTCACATTTGGATTTTCCATGTGATTTGAGGCTCATAAATCATCTTTTAACATGGTAAATATTATTGTTATATCTAAATAGTGACCTTGGGTTTCTCAAATGGATTTATAAATTGTTTTGGGCTTGAATGTAGCATGATTTTTTCCCTCAATGATGGAATGTAATATGATAATGATATGTTGACCAATTAAATTTTTATGAATGTAAATTTGGTTTGAATTTTTGTGTGTGTAAATGACTAGGTTTTGTTAAATGATTTTAAAATGGAAAACTGAGTTGTGAATCTTTTTCAAGGGGAATTTTATTCTTCAAGAAAGTATGCTTCAGTTACTTTTGACACTTCTGTGATAATGGTGAAAATGTTTATAATGAAAACCCACCTTGGATAACATTATTTCCTTGTTTATATTTATTGTATAGAATATCCATGCCATAGAGACTTTGCAATCCATTTATTTGAATTGGTGGGACATCCTGATTATGGACTCCTCGTGACCCATTTACATTGAGTATAATGGGATATCACTTTTGTGGACTCCATTAAGGTATATTTGTTTATGGAAATAGATTGATATTTGAGGTTAATTCAGGGTGCTTCATGTTGTGTGAATTATTATATATGATATTCTTACATGATATGGAATTACACATTGTCATTGGTTGGATCACCCCACTTTAATTCTCTTGTCATGGGAACCTAGAATATGTAGAAAATTTTCGGTGAATGATTGTTTAAATATATAGGAATATGATATGACTAGTGGTCTTATTAGGGGATATGATATGTTTCTTTTTTATTGCTATGGTATAGTTCACCCAGCCAAGCCATTTAGGTTGAGATCTAGAATGTGAGAGAAATTTGATATAATTTAGTGAGGCATGATTTCTGAGATGAGTCAATATATATAAAATGTTCTGAATTATTTCATGAGATCATATGTTTTCCCATTTCTATTGGTACTTAGTTATATGAATCAGATGAATGAGATTTATTTCTAGTTTTTTATCATTGTTTTCTTATTTCTATTTACATTATTATGTGACTTTTCTAATAACATTTTTTGTCGTGAATATCATGGATAAAAGTGGCGAGTTCAATTTAAGAGGTTTCTAGACAACATATTTCACTTTATCGTTCATTTTAAAATTAAAACATATTCCCTTATCATTGAAATTGTAATGGTCCCCTCTTAGGGAAGAGTATGATTTTAAATTCATATTGTGAAATGAATCCATGTTTTTTTTAAAGTTGAAATTTTTAAAAAATGAAATTGTATATTTTATATTTAAAACATGAAATTGATGTGGATTTTTTTAAAGGGAATTGGGAAATGATTTGTCCAGGCTTACCTACTCAGTTTTAATACTAACAGTTATAGTTATTTCTTATTATTATCATGTGGAGAATGTTTCACCTCTTTTTTGATCACTACGGGTGATGGATGGATTGGTATTAAAGAGTGATCCTTGAGGTCACATGGGGATTTTATGGTCTTAAGGTTTAATTTTGATTTATTGTTGATTTTTTTGTATTTTTAGTTCTTCTATAAATGATGTTTATATCAGAATTTATTTATATATATTTGGATGATATGTTGTATTTATTATTATATTCCAATTAATATGGGATAAATCATTTCCTTTTGACTCTTTTTTAGTGACTGATACAAGTTTTTAGCCCTTAGGTATTAGGAATGACCTTTGTGCCTTGTCTCAGATTGACTCGACTGATCTAATTGGGCTTATCCTAATTTTTTTCATTATTTTTCTAATATCATTTTTGAGATAAAAAATATTTCCCTTACATATCAATGTTTTTAAAAAAAAATTAAATTATTTCCTATTCTAAAAAATTATTTTATAAAATTATTTTATGTCATATTTAACCTTATTTAAATCATATTTAAAAGTAAATTTCTTAATTTTTTCATCATCGGTAAAAACATTCTCTCTTTACATAAGTGTGACAAGAATGTATATTTTTTAATAAAAATTACACCAATTGAATTTAATTCCATTGGGAGAGATAATTTATTTGTATATTAATTTATAAAATTCTCATTTTATATTCAAATGGAAGTTTTTTGATAAATGTTTTAAATGTTTTTGATTTTGAATGAGATTATTAAAGAAAAATATTTTATTTTTCTTAAGAATGTTTTAAATTTACTTTTATTTTTATTTTATTTCATAAATGATGAGAAAAATTAATTTTAATTATTCTCTACAGGTGATATGTTGTAATTATTCCATCGTTAATCTTTATCTAGGTGAATTATAATTGTTTGAAAGAAATTATGTGGAACCCATTTCATTCCATGGGTAAATAAAGCTATTAAAGAATATTTTTTATGTGTATATTGAAAATTAAATCTTTCGTGTGTTTTTTTATATGGTTCTTGGAAAATTATTATGATGATGTGTGAGCATGATATAACTCATAATGATGGGTGAGCATGATATATCTCCCCAATAAATTTGGTATTAATGATATAGTTGACTAAAAATATGTTACATCAACGAGACAATAGATTTAACTAGTCAATAGGATAATCCTAAAACATTATGGTTATTGTCAAAGTGATTTTATTTAAAAAATAATGTTTTTCAAAGGGTCATATATAGATAATATTCTACGATAAAAACAAATTTTCATTATTCTTAATATATGTTTTCAATGATTACCGTGATCATTATTGACATCACATGGATCAGGATTATTGCTATTTATGAGTCTTTCTTTTATTAAATATTAATAAATTGTAACATATTTTATAATCTATGTCTTGAATTCTAAGAATTGCATTATTTTTTTCTCATTCACTTTGATTATGTCATCATACCAATTTTATCCTTTTATGATCTCTAATGGCATCAAAATAATATTACTTATATTTACCATTACTGGGAATTTGATCACACCAATCTTGTTTATGTTTTCAAGGTTCTAAAGGATGGTTTTATGTTGGTTATAACTAAGAATGTTACCTGGTGTGAGGAACTTAGTTAGAGATGATGTCTATTTTATGAATTAATATTTTATTTATTTATTTGTTTATGTTGCCCATTTTCACTAAAACTCTAAATGTAAAATTCTATTCGTATGAAAGTGATAAAATAATTAGTTATATGTTGTTTGTTATGAATTTTTAAAATTGGGTTATATTTTTTGGTATCACATATAGAAAAAATATCATGTTTATGTCACATGATTTAGGATTGTGAGTCTAGGGTTGTAATATAATAAGACATACTATGAGATTTTTTGGTGGATCTAGGTGAAGATTGTAATATAGGGTTCAAAATGAAATACATGTAATCTTGGTTTGAAATAAATTTCAATTTCAACATTTTCAGAGGCGAAATGATTATTATGGTGTATATGGTTATTTTAGAATGATTAGAAATTTAAAATGTATTTGTAAACTATGTGGGATATGGTGGGGCATGGTTTTAAGGATTTAGTTTGTTCAATTAGATTAAAATGGAAATAAAATTGAGATGAACACATCATTTAATTTAGTGTCAAATTCTAAAATAGGAAGTCACATGTGGCCTTGAAGTGATAGATGGGATGGTATTAGATGAAATTGTATAATTCCATTGTTGATGTCAATTATCAAATTATTGGTACTCAGTTTTCCATTTTGATTAATGGGTGTATAATATTAAATGTGAAAATGGGGTTAATACTTGGTCATGGTTATCTATTTGGGAATTCTAAGAAACAAGGGAAAGGCCTATGGGTGTCGTACTCTAATCATAATTGGAATTTTTATCATTCTTCTACATTAAATTTGGGCTACATAATCAAGAAGATGTAATTTTATTCCATGATTTAAATTATTATATGAAAACAGTATTGGAAATGGCTAGGTTGATGGTTCTTAGGGTGTTTCTTTAACTTCAAGATTGAAATCACAACACTACAACATAGATTGTAATGCACCATGAATTTATTATTTCTTCTTATAAAAGTATTTTATTTTTACATTTCCAATTTAATCAATTTAATTTCAAAAAATATTCCATTTATTTTCCTCCTAGTTTACATGATTTTTAATAGGGGAGTGGTTTATTACATGTTTCACCATAGGAAACTTCACTAAACTTTATAATCTAAATTGTATAATACTTAACAAATTACTAAAAATATATAATATATTTTTTAATTTGTAGTTAAAATATGGTTATATTAAAGTAAAATGTTATTTTACTATGAATTGATAGTTGTACCACATGTTCTTAAATAAAGTTTATTTAAGGAAATGAACCCTTCTTGTAAATTATCCATATAAAACATCGACCATTTTCTATTGATCATGATTGAGGGTTTATGCAACCATTGAATCTATAGGTAAGGTGGTATGTTTTGATCACAACTATGAATGATGTCCATTATTACAAACAATTCCATATAAATAAATTATAAAACGATTTAATAAATGGAACCATGAATATAAGATATATTATAATTTTGTTGATGTATCATTCATGAAAAATTATTTATTCAACATGAAAATCCATTTATTATCAAAAGAATACATTCAGATTTCATCTAATTCATCCAATTATTATACCCCCACCATTCAAGATTTTTATAAATTAATATTTACCTTTCCTATAGCCCAAATGATATATGCTTATGCCACCGTGGTATATAATATAGATTTTGAAATACAATCCTAAATGATGATATCTCAATGAGTACATTGAATGTTGTATGGTATACCCTTAGATATTCAATCATCTTCTTACTCTAATCATTCCTGATCATTATCAATATTTTCCCCATGAATTTGTTAATATAATTGAATATTAAAAACTTCATGTGTTGTATAAAACTATATATTTTATCAAAAAAACCTAAAATAATTTATTTTCTATGTGAATGTTTTTATAATTAATGAGGCATATATGGATTCTTTAAAAATTCTTATATATTTTAAATAAAAAAAGTTTTTTGAAAAATTTGGTATAATTTTTGATTTATTCATACATTCCTCCATTTTAGTCGTACAATAATCACATATAAATAATTTATTTTTTAAAAATAGAGTATAGTAAGCGTCCCATAAATTTAATTTAACAAAAATGAATCACTTCAAATTTGAAAAATATTAATCATCAAATTTAATTAATTCAATAATTATATTCAAAAAATTAACATCAATTGTGTTCTCATAAATATATTATTTCATTTATAGAGATTGTGGTCTAAAAATTCGACATTATAAAATTATAACAACCATTATATTAGTTCCATAGTGTTATGAATTAGGTGATTAATTATGAAATTCTATAATTATTCACATAATATTCATGACAATACATCATAGAATAATTCAATATTCATAAAAAATGAATAATAATGGATAATACAAAAATAAATGCGTCATTGTTTCTAAGAACATCTTCATTTAATAATTAATGTAATGAGGTTTTGTGATCCCATTTTCCATAAACTTTAAAATATTTTAAAAACAATGATGACAATGAAAATTTTCCTGAATTGTTTTATCATATAATAACACATCATCAGTATTAATTTCTCACTCTTCTTTAACATTAATAAGTCGAAGACTTGAAAAGTGTTTAGCTGAAGTATTTCCCATTCATTTTCTCTGTAATTTTGAAATTATATTATTATAGAAAAATACACCGGATCATAAATGTATTTGCAACCTTTTCATTGATTAAGAACCTAAAATTGTTATGATATATATAAAATATTAAATTATAGTGTAATAATTAATATCTAAATATACATTATGAGTAAATGTGAGAGTCGATATGCTATACTAGAAAGATAATTTGTAATTTTGTAACAAATACTATTATGTCCATGAAATCTATGTTTCTTATTCACTATATTTGGCTCAGAAAACTCTTTCTACCACATTATTTTAATTGGTGAAAACACTATTATATTCTAATAAATCTACTCTCTAATGATAATTCTATATTACATAAGAAATATAACCTCTATATAGTGAGACATAGTACTTTTTGTAACATCATAGGTTTAGTAAGACATGATTATTATGATACACATGAACAAATATCCAATATAATAAGCAACAATAAACATACATATCTATGAATTAATATACACTTTCTAAAATGATATGAATATTATTCCACTGAAATTTAAAAATTGGATAACACATACCAAAATATGTGTATATCTTAGTAAATTTTCTATATTGTTAGGTGAATTCCAGTTTAACATGGTATACCATATCCAAAAGTTTTTTAATGTTAAGAAAATAACCCTTAATTATGGACTAAAATTCATGTATAGATAACGTTTCCATCATTATATTCTTGACTTATTGTGTAATTTACTTATTTTATTTTTTTATATTTATATTTATGTATTTGAAATGTTATTTATCTATAATTATTTTCCACATTTTAATCAAATCACTTCGATAAAGTTTTCTCGTTATATTATATTTAATAAATTAAATGAAATTATGTGGGATGATCCGCTCAAAAAATTGAATTTAAAATATGATTTCAATATTATGAGGCTTTAGGAATTTTTTTAATACCATTTTTATTAGGGAATTTATTAATCCTTTTAAATTATTAACTTGGATTTTTCTATTCCTTTAATAGTACAATATGGTATGTAATGTTGGGTTATATTCCATAGATGTTGTTAATATCCCAAGCCATATATTACTTTATTTTACTTAGAAATTTTAATAGTTTCTCCTCTTATATATTTAATAAATGTGTTTTGGTTATCAAAGATAATATATTATTTTTTTCTAATACAAAATACTATAGTTTTGTGGAACTAGATTCACCTCATGGGTCTAGTACTTGATTATTGAATGCTTTACTCTACAAATGATTCCCTTGAAATATTTTCAATCAAAACAATATATATTGTTTAATATTCATACTTATAATTAGTAATTTCGCATATTATATTATTAATTTCATCTAGGTGTTTCATTATATTTTACTCATCGTATTTCATTATGTAGTAGAAAGAATATCCTGTTAAGTATCATATTTAATTTCATGATTAATGTATTTTGTAATTTAAAAGGTCAATAACTAACTAGAAAGAATAAAAATAACTCTCCATAGAGACAGATTAATTATGGATTTCTATATAGATAGAAATAATAGTCCAATGATAATGGGGAAATCACATTATTATTCAATATTATAGTTAAAATTTTAGTGGGAATGATGAATTTCCCAAACTTGCGATAAAATAATATAGAAATTCATTTTCGGTACCTATCTACACAATTAGTGAGATATTGTATAAACCTTTTTGCCTAATTTTCATTCAACATGATCATGAATAGAACACATTTTCGAATAAATTTTATATATTTACCATGTGATATAATCCCATCCAAAATGTACATAATGAAATTATTCATCAAGTTGGAAAACCTCATTTAACTAATAGAATTGGGTAAGTTTGATATTTATAAATTAAATAGCAATACCCACTCATGGATTTCACATCCATATCATCATGTTTCCTTTTATTAGAAATAAACTCATTTATTAATTTATAATACACTAGCATTTGATTTATTTAATTTTCAAATGATATACTGTCATGAATATTATTTAAGATCTTATTCAACATTTTATACTGACATTATGTTCTCTATAAACTCATCCACATTGATAATTCTTATAGAATCTTTATATCTCATTTATCCAATATTCTTCCACACATTCGCTGAAATTTTTATGGATTGTGTTGTTTTAAATTCATCTATAGTTCATTTATCCCTAACTATATCCTTAATTTTTTCCTTTTTCTACTTAACTTTTACCTTATTCCAATATCCATTACTCCATGCCTCATCCAATGGTAAACATCATATCCCTCACCACTTAAATTTTTGTTTTCTCATGTTACCTAGAAGTTTACTATGTAACCCCTCTGAAATATTATATAATGTTTTTCTAAATTTATGGGGTTTTTTCATTAAAAATTTACTAATTCATTGTTTAGTTTTCTTGGTTTTTCATTTTCATCTTTATAATTTTGTATAGGTCGTGATAATATCTAAAATAGAATGTATAGAGGTTATAGTTTAGGTTTAAAATATTTTGATGGATATCTTAATTTTGTTATTTGGTATGGTAATCCTTGTGGAATTAATTATGATACTTGAGTTTTATGGTTGAATTATTTTTGGTCTTCTTTCTATTAAATAACTTTTCAATTTGATGTTTGTTTCATCATTTACTCCTTTTTATATTATCTTAAACCAGCCATATTTAAGATTACTAAAATTTTTATTTTAGGTGGTGGTAATTCCTATAAAATAGCCAAATAGTATTTTGTCTTTAGATATAAACATAGAAACTTGGTATGAATATGTCACTCTATTCTTATAACAATTCTCTAAAATAGGAGTGAATTTTTTATTTAGATTCTAAAAAATTTAAATCAATCAAGATTTCATGACCAAGTATCCACTAGAGAATATAACCTATTTACCTCCCAATAATTATGCATTTATTTCCTTAGTCTTCCACTATTAAATATTTAGCAATCAAAATTATTGGATTAGGTCTTATAAAATCAATGTAAATTTAAACATTAATCATCCCCAATCTAAATCATCACTCATGACTTGATAAATTAGTTATACGTTGTACTAATGTGCTTATATTTGAATCCAAATTCTTGTACATATTTAATAAACACTATAAATATCCCTTTGAAAATATCCCATTATCAAATAATATATTCTTCATTCATTTGAACAATGTTTATAATATCATTAGTTAGACTGAACATATTTGATGGTGGAAATTGTTTATCCAAAAAATACATTTACAATATGACATTAGATGTGATAGAATCTAATCGAAACCATTTTAACCACTATTTCACCATATCATTTAGTGAAAAAAATTCAAAACCATATGGAATCCATTAAAATTTTTTTTTGTTTAAGGTAATTATAATATATAAAAAATGAAAATTTCACATGGTGATATTCTTGTACATTCCTAAAAATAAACGTATAATTTATATTCTTTGAAGAACTGAAAGCGTGATCATAAAATTGTATTACCTATTATGATGTAAGATAGTGCTCTATGAATTTCTTCAAAAGGATAGTTGACCACAGTCTATTATTGTTATAATTATCAAAAATCATTGGAATTTTTCTTGATGTTCTACATCGGTTAAATTGAAATTTATTCTATAATGAAAACTAGGGAAATTATTCCCACAAATGAATACATGTTTTTCATGTCAAAGGTACTAATAAATATTTATATTTTAATCTTGGTTCCTATAAAATCCAATTTACTTAATTGATATATTGATTTCCAAATCATACAACGATGAAACTATAAAGGTAAAATATAAATCCAAACATAAATAAAATTAATAAAAAAATAGATGTGGAATATTTTTGGTTAATTAATAAATATTATTTTAGTATGAGGTGAAAATAATCATTTTTGAGGTTTTGATAACCTTTTAAATATTGTCAGACATTGTTACTTCTCATCGTAGAAAATATTTGGAAGTTGATTTCATGTTTCAATTATTAAATAAATTAATGTGGCTTAGAGGAGTGTTAGATTTATATAATTTCAATGATGATGGTATATTCAATATAAATATTTGATAGTGAACATATTAATAATAATCATTTCCACCCATATAAAGACTAATATTCCATAAAAACAAAATTAATTATTGTTTAATGAAATTAATAAAATAAGGTAGTAAGACTAAAATTTATAATCAGGTTGTTTCATTAAAAATATTCATTATCAGTAAAACATAAATAAATAGAACTATTTATAAGGTTTTATAAAGATAAAAAAGTAAATTTTTAGTTAAAATAATAGTAATTTTAATATTATTATTAACACGCAACTCTGGGCTTTAATAAAATTGTGATATATTTTAAAACTATTGTTATAACCAATAATTTTACTTTGTGGGTATGAATATGAGTTGAAAAATGAAATTAATGTAATATATTCTTAATGAATATCAATTTAATGATTAATTATTATGAAATAATCATACAATTATTAATGATACCATTTTTTGTGTCCAAATCCATTTTTTCAAAATTGTTTTTATTAGATTTTTTTATGTTATGTATAATGAATTTCAAACACGTTAATTATATTTTTATTATATTTTTTTAAATCATCATATCAAAATTATCTTAGAATTAAATTTTGGGATCTTTGTGGAAAGAAATGATTTTATATGAATAGTGAAAAAGATATATTTTCTCAAATATAATAATTTTTTAATAAAGTAATAAAAAATTATTGTTATTTTTTAATTAGTAATAATTTAAAATTGTATCCTATTTTTGACATCCTGAGTTTTATGATAAAACAAAACTTTCGATAGCATACATGATATGTTACATCGAGCAAAAATGAATAATAGATAATTATTATTTAAATATTACAATTACAACCTATCCATTAAAAATAGGCAAATGAACAATATTAACTTAATTAAAAAATATTGATTACAAATTTATATATAATTAATTCATTGATTGATAATTTGTAATAAATTAATGAAAATAATTATAAATAAACAGAAATATTTTTCTGAAAAAACTAATTAGATATGTATAAGAGAGTTTTATACCAATAAGTTAATAAATAACTATTATTGGATTAAATTAATTAATTTTAAATTAAATATATTTAATTTCATTTTTGAAACATATATTATTAGTTTTCTTCTAATTATTTAAGAACAGATCCTATTTTATAAATAATAGAGGTATTTTTCAAAAAAGTATGTTTTGTTACCTTTTGATGGACAACCCATTTTAAATAGATTTTATGATAACTTTAATGTTTAATTTGATAAAAATAACTTCTTATTTGAAATTTTACTGTCAATATATTTTTGAATGAATTTTTGGAATTTTTTTGATAAGATTCATTTGTTAATGAATAATAAAAAAATACTACATTTTAATTGAAAAAACATTTTCAAAAAATTTAAATTTAGTATTAATATATAAATATATATATTATTGGTTTTTATGTAAAATTAGATCATTGTTTTATCATTTAATCTAATTTATTTCATTTTAATCAATTTCATATTGAAAAATGTTATAAAAAATATGTGAACTTTTAAATTTTCTAATTTAAAACCCCATTTCCTCATATTGTTAATGTCATTAATTTGAAATTAATTTTTGCGAATTATGAGATTTTAATTTGAAAAAATATACTTTATATTTGAAAGTAGATATTAAATATTATTTAAATAGATCCCTTTCAATTTTTGGACATAAGGAATAGTAACATTAGTAATATTATTATAACCACTACGAAGAGTAAATATGGAAATTAAAGTTGAAAATAATATTATAATAATGTAAATTCACTATAATACATTTATTAATTAAATTTTCTGAGTGTGGATATATCAAAATCATCTTTGGTCACATATTATATCCTTTGGATGCCACATGGTTGTGAAAACATCAATTATAAGATTATATTTAAAGTGAATACTTATTTTGTCACCTCCCTTTTTTAATAATTAATCTATTTTTAATATGGGGTTATATATGGGATCTATTTTACTATATATTTTATTTAGGAATCTAAAATAAATAGTTACATCACATTAATTTAATTATATTTTTTATGAAATTAATAATTTATCTATGTATCTTACTATGATTTTTTGAATATCTGAAATTTTAATTAATTTCACTAGGTATATAGATGGGTAAGGATAAAGGAATAAGAAAAGTTTAAATTTATTAAGGATATTTTTTTAAATAGAAATAATTTTTTTTCTAATGAGTTTTATTTCATGAAAAAAATAGATAGTGACTAAATTTTTATACTTTGTGATAATTGATTTTTTATGTAATAATTATGGCCTAGTCCTCTAAAATACTAAACCTGAAAAAATAGTAAATGTGAAAGAAATTAAATTCATTACTAAAACTCAATATTATATAATTATTAAAACATTGTCCTTATAATTGGTATCAAATTCATGTTTATATAACATTAGTGGTTATGATGTTATTTAATCATAAATTATATATTATATATAACAATAATGGTTAGCATGGAAGGGATATTGATAATCATTTTACAAAAATTGAATGTGTTTCAGATAATAAAGAATAATAATATTTTAGTGTTTATCATCCTCATACCATGGTTTATATTTTTTCTCACATTACACTTTTTGGTTTTAGTAAATGGATGTATTGAGTAAGAACCAAAGAAATAATATATCGAAATTAAAGTGAGCTTGTTGTCTGGATTTGTAACTGAATGAAATGAGAGATTCAAGGAGAACCCTTATGGTTTTTATAAACTAACTACATGGATTAATTAATAAAAAATTTAACCACAGTGAGTTTTATAATGCATCATATATGAGAAATAAAAGTCCATGTGGACCTTCATGTGAAAATAATCATAATGATAAATATATTCAATGACCATTGTGTAATGAATGTGGAAAAATAAAACTAATAAAATTTCGTAAAGGGATGGGAATATTTTTTAAATTTTTTAATGGAGATAATTATGTAACAATATTTAAATGAAAAAAGGATTTATTATGTTGACTCCATTAAAGGGAAATAATTTCTCAAGATTTGTCAGTTGAATGTTTTAAATGTGGGGAGTGTGGAAATTGTGAAAATAAATGTTCTAGAAACCATTCTCTTGATAAGGATCAGAAGGACTGTACAAATATTTTTTTTTGAATTCCTAATTCCATTATAATTTATGATGATGAAACTAAAAATTACATATGAATGTTATGGATTATTTCATCCTTCATTTTTGAACATTCTTGAATCATATAACATAATCCATGTTTTCATTTTTAGGATTTATGTATTAAGGAATAATATAGAAAAGCATACATAATGGATTATGAAGAATGGTTAATGATTAATATGACTACATGTAAGGGATTCAATGGTTATGGTGGATTTAATGATGATGAGATATTTAAAAGAATTAATTCAGTTTTTCATGATTCGAGTAATTTGGAAGACATTTCTTAGTTTTCTAATATGTAATCATTATGACTGTTATGTAAAATTTTTATTTGGGTATGTGTTATATTTTCTTTTATGGATGTTATTATAATGGTATGAATAAATTTTAGGGATTTAATGATCATTAATTATTTTGGTAATTATGGTTTACTATTCTTTTAGATACAAAATGAAAAGTATGAAATATCTTTTTAGGTTAAAAAATTTATGGTTATATTTGGATAAATTAAATTTTTTGGGAATGTTATAAGAGATATATAGTTTCAAAATAATAGAAATAATGTATGCTGGTTGAAAACCTATCAGATCTGATAAGGCCATGGAAATTGAGCCCACAACTGATGGGTGATAAGGGTATATAATCTGCTGCTAGCTTTCTTGAAGTACTGTTTAGTATATATTTTCCATTTTAGTCAGATGATTATTTCGATGAATAATATGTTTATGTTTGGAATAATGTTTTTTATTATATATTAAAAATGATTGATTATTATGTGTTGAAAGTTATTGGAGAAGATGTAATCAATTTTTGTAACCCAATATGATCATGTTAAATAGAATACTATGGTATTTATTTGATAAATAAAGGAAAAATTATATTTTGGAAGAATATATTATTTTTTTTTAATTTTATGGTGATTCCAGTTATTTATGGAAAATATTAAACTATATTAGATAATATGTGTTTAGGGTAATTAGGTTTTTGTAATGAGACATTAACTGTGCTTGATTTTATTTAGAGTTAACTATTAAAATTTTTCTTTGAAGTCTATGTGATCAAATCCTTTTAATTTTTCATTTACAATCATAGTTTTGATTATTTTTTTGAATTTTAAGGATAATAATTTGATGAATGGTCCATGTTGGTATTAAGGTAAAAATATTTAATTTTGGAGGTTAAATTAGTTTTTCATCATATAATGGTTTATACTTTTTAGAGATTTTTTTTCTCTTTCCCTAACATTTTGTTTAGGGTAATTTTTTGTGAAATTAGAAATAGATAGTTACTATTTTATGGATTATTTTATTCGCTATAGAATGATTCTAGTTCATCACCTAAGAAAGATTCATCATGAATACTAATCATTAGGAGAAAAAACGTATTTGGTGAAAATTGAATGATGGATGACACTATAATTATAATATATTTATATTTTTTTATCTTCCTAGTCTATGATGTAAATGAATTACTTAGAAAAAAGAAAATAATCTTAAAATTAAAGATTTATCTATTTAAAATTATTACTAAGGAATCAATGAACATTTATCCAATCACTAATTTAGGGTTTTTTTATTGTTATGTCTCTCTTGAAAATGATATCTATCACTATCCATCAGAACATGAAGTTTATTTCTATCTTCCATTCCAATTTTTTCATATATGGAACACTATTATATGTCATTTCATCTAACCATCATACTGCCCTATGTTTCTTTTAAATTGGATTTTTTGTTAATCCTTTTTTCAATTTGGGTTTTCAAATAAGGTATTTTCAAAATTCAAAACCGTAATTTTCAATACCAATTTCACATTGGGAAGATGCAATATATTAATGGGGGAGAATGTAACTTTACTAGAATTAAGAAATAAACAATATGTTTGATAGATTACATGATACACTGCATCGAGCTAAAACTAATAACTAATTTTTTTTTATTTAAATGTTACCATTATAACATAGCCATTAGAATGGATGGAATGAACATTATTTACTGAATTATGAAAATATGAATTATACTTGTATATATACATAATTGTTTGGTGAAAAATTAATTATAATTTAATGTAAAACATTTTGGAAATAAAAGGGAATTTTTTTTGTAAAAACTATTTAAATTTCCGCAATTATGTTTTACAAAAATAAGTTAATAAATTAATATTATTATTATAGAAGTTAAATATATATGAATTATATTTAATTTAATTTCTTACACTTATCTTAGGTATTTTCTATACACGATATTGGCAGAAATCCAATGTTAAGAATAAATGAGGTATTTCTTAAAAATACAGTTTTTCCACCTTTTGATGGAGGACCCATTTTAAATAGAGTATTTGATCTTTATATATGTTATATATGAAAAAATATTATTCTTTTAATTATTAGAATCAAAATTTTAATTGGTTGTGTTTTTTTTGAAAAAATTCATTTTTTGAAGAATAGTGAAACAAATATGGCATTTTAACTGAAGACTACATTTTCATCAAATTTATTTACTATAAAAATTATACTTTTGAATGGTTTTGATGTATATTTTTATTATTTTTTAATAATGTAATCCAATTTACTTCATTTGATCAATTTCATATAGAAATGGGAAATAAAAAAATGTGAACTTTTGTACGTTTTACATTACACACTCATTTTATCATTCACTGAACAAGATTATATTTAAACTAATTTATTACAATTAACTGTTATAAATTAAGAATAATAGATTTCATATATGTAATAATATGTTCAGAATAACTTAAATATATTCGTTTTACATTAGGAGATTAAAAATAGTGTCTTTAGTAATATTTTTTGTACCACAGAGAATCGTAAATCAAGTAATTAAATTTAAAAAATAGTTTAAATAAAATAAAATTACTCTAACACTTGTCATAATATAATTTTATGATATTTTGTTGAAAAAATTATTCTTTGGGAAGAGATTATAACCTTTTTATGTTAATTAGGCGTTAGTAAGACATTTATAATATTATATTCAAACAAGAGATATTTTTTTGTACCCATGTTTTTAACAAGGAATGGATTTATAATATGGTGTAATAAAAGGATTATGTTTTATCATAAATATTATTTATAAATATAAAATTATTACCTACATCATGGTAATTTATTTATAATTTTTTAGAATTAAAAATTAAATTAATGGGTGATGCAACGATGATGGGGTAATTGCATCATTATTGAATGAATCAAATAAATGATTTGAAAATTTTAGAATTAATATAATATGATATAATTGAAGTGATAAAAGAATTTTTTGATATAATTTGACATGTTAGTTATGTTTTAATTGATTTTTAATCAAAGATACCATGTATTTATGATATTATTAAAAAGTAAAATAACGAATATTAGTAGAATAGACACTAATGATACTTTAAAATATAAAATATTTTATTAATGGATATAGATCATATAAAAATATATGATTTAAAAATATAGTTTTAATAAGTATTATAGTGTCATAAATTTAACTTTTGTAGGTCTTTTGAAACTTTATAGTAATTAAATTTACCCTCAATGTGTAAATTACACGATATCAAGGTATGAGTTAAAAGGCTTAATTATGGTTTATAACTAAATTATAATTATTGAAAATTTTTAGAAAAGATTCTTATATTCATTTAAATAAGGGTATTTAACCCCAAAATAAATCCATCATTGAAATAAATTAATTTTTAGAGATTTGGGATACAATAATATTTATACTAATTTTTTTTAAAAATATTTCTTTAAGTGCCTCACCCCTGTCCCAGAAAATAGAAACTATTCTTCTATACAATTAACACCTCAAAATAAATTTTTGCAGCCATGATATTTCAAAATACCTCCATATAATACGTAGTAAAATTCTATATGACTTATATTAGTCATAACAGCCTCCTTATAAGTTTTATGTTGTTAGTCAAAGGAGGTTATCCGATGTAGATGTATTATTCATAATTTAGTATTCATGTGTAATTTCCCATTCCACTTAATGAAAATCATCTTAAAGAATGATGAAATATTAAATTAAGTATCCTAAATATAACTAGAAGATATTATGTTAATATCACCAAACAAATTAATCTCTTCTTCCATCAAATGGAAAAATCATTAATGGTGTGTGCATACAAGAAAACTATTACCTCCACAGACTGATATAATTAATTTTCCATTTCCATAACTCAAATATGGTTATAAAGATGGAATTGTTATTTATATATGATATTAATGACATATTTATTTTTATAGTATAATAATATATCTAATAATTACTTATTTTATAAGAACATAAATATGATAACATCGTTCGTGTGTACGTTTGAAGTATCACCTCCACAAAGCGATGTGATTTATATTTCTTGACCACATCAATGGAATGATACATATAAGTATATTTAAATTATTAATAATATATTCATTTTATTATTATAATTATATAATTATAAAATTATAATTACCTACTATCCATAATATTCTATGAAAAATTGAAATGTTACTCATGCGTACGTATGTCCTACCGTCTCTATTATTAAAACGTTGTTCATTTCTCATAACCACACATAAATAATTTGATTTAAAATTATAATGGATGCATAAAATTAATCAATAAGTATTTTATATTCTTATTTATTTGAGGTAATTATGATCACTTTAACTATTTAAATCATACAATGTTCATTTTTGACTCAAATACGAAATATCAACAAAACATCTAACATAAACAGAAAACATTAAGTAATTGTTATAATAAGGAAATAATTGATGTAAAAAATAATCATAATCATGAAAAATATCTAAATAAATTAAATATTTAACCTATGTTTATTATTAATGAATAAAAATATTTTACTCGATGTGTCAGACTCAGGGTAATGGATATTTATATTAAACCCTATTTTTAAGTTCATTTTTCATCTACATTTATAAAAGGCAAAAGGAATGTTTTTCTTAAAATTATCCAACATGAGAGGTATCTCTTTATTTGAATAAAAATAATTAATTGAATTTTTTAATTATATGTATTTATTTTTATTTTTTAATAAAATTGTTGCAATAATATTGGGGTGAATTTTATATTTGAATGCTTTATTACAAGAAAAGGAAATATTGATATATGGAATTGTTTTGATTAGAATTTTAAATATATTTTCAAGAGTTTTATTCACGAACCATCCCTTGGAAATTTTTTATTATGATTCCATCCCATTATATCACATAAAATGATGGGTTTTACTCCATTATATCTCAGGATATGCTGGGTTTAGCCCATTATAACTCAAGATATGATGAGTGAGACCCATTATAGCTCTCCAATGAATTGGGTACTATATAGATGAATATTGGCCATATAGTAATCCAATTTTTATGGTTGAATATAATAGTTATATGTTAATGTTTTCCTGAGGAACATTCATGATTTTTAATGCATTATAATTTGTTTTATTATAGAAATGGTTTTTAATGGATTTCGTATTT
The DNA here is from genome assembly GCA_963277665.1 of Viscum album. Taxonomy (NCBI): domain Eukaryota; kingdom Viridiplantae; phylum Streptophyta; class Magnoliopsida; order Santalales; family Viscaceae; genus Viscum; species Viscum album. The sequence goes on from OY728164.1 coordinate 178,930,707, forward strand.
TCATTTGACTAACAATTTCTTTTTTTTTACTTTAAATAATTTGGTTGTGGTCATACCATGTTTTAAAATTTTTTCACTGGGTATAATGATTGGTAATAGAAATAATTAATTCACGTTTAAATTTATAAAGAGTTATCATGAAAAATAAATCATGTTATATTTTATAGAGTTTTAGTTCTTGAAAAAATAAATAGTGAGTAAAAGTGTATACTTTGTAATAATTATGTTCTTATGTAATAGTTATGGCATATATATCTAAAAATATAAAACAAAATGATCATCATTTTTAAAAAAAATTAAATTATTGGCTAAAACTCATTATTATTTAAAGATTATGGTCAGTTACAAATATTATATTTAGAATATTCTAATGTATTAAATATGAATCAATGTTAATTAAAATTTTTATATAAGTTAATATAAATTCTTGATAACACCTCGTTTTGAATTATTTTTTTCATATTTTTTAAAATTTATATTAATATTCATCTATTACACTTGTAAATATTGAATCCTGAAAATTGGATGCCATTTTTTTATCATGAGATTTAAATTTGGGAAATATTATTCTTTTATTTTTGTATAATATAAATAGTGACCATAGTAAACACACCTTACCATTGTAAAGGTAAACGTGGTTAAAAAAGGATGTATGATATCATCATCAATATAATAAATTCTTTAATTTCATGGGATGGTATTAGTATGAACATAGTCATCCAAAAGTCAAATATATGTCATTTTGGTGTCATTTTACCTTGATAACAACATTTATATTTTTTAATGTAAATTATATTCGAAAATTTATCTTTCTTGACCTTAATAACATTAAAATTTTAACGTAACAAAATAAATAAAAAATGATTTCTTCTAAATATTTAAACTATTTATTTAATAATTTTTTATCATGGAAAAATATTTTTAATATTTTTAGATAAAGTAATTACAATATATTCTTAAGAAACACCGAATTAATATATATTCAACTATAATATAAACAATTTATTTAAAAGTATTAAAAATATTATACTTTTTATTAATTAATGAGATAAATGAAATTTTTAGATAAATATTATGTATTGGAGCTATTTTATAGGATTATATTCCAATTCCATCATTATCTTGGTGTCTTTATTGTCAAATTTAATTAATAGTGTAAAAGATTTTATTAATGATATGTTATGTAAAATAATATTCTATTAAATATTTAAATATCATCGATATCATTAAAGATAAAAATTAGGAATATAATTGGTCTAAAATATCAACTATTTTCAATTGATGATACAATTTAAACATAATTTGTAGTATTACAACCCTTTAAGAGTGAATCATGTGTTACAATGTATAAGGATACAATTTACATACTATGGGGTTAATCCAAGAGATATGTTTTATAACACCACATAAACCAATATAAATTTGTTGATGATATTTAAAACATAATACCATATATTCTAATATATAGTGATTTGGATGTTTTTTTCTTGATAATGATTTCAATATAATTTAAACATTCATGACACATTAAGAATGACCATCCCCACACATATAAATGGTCACCCCCCTTTATAATAAATACAAAAAACTGATCCATATGTACTGACAAAAACATTCTCAATTATCATATAAACATCACTAGAAAAGTTTTATATATTTCTCTATTCTTATAAGTCCATTGAAATGGACATTAAGAACAAATCTAAAGGAGGCATGCCAAAGAAGTGGAAATCATTTTACGCGAACTCTTAAAATTTATATCTTCTCATAATTTTGAATAAAATGTGGTATTTATAATATTATAGTAAATTTATCATCATAAATATATTTAACTGTTATTATGATTATGTAACCACCAATATCTACTGTCTATTGCATCAAATAGTCATTGAAATTATCGCTTGTGTGTGTGTGGGCTATCACCTCCACATAGTAAAATAATTCAGTTTTTTTTTCACTATACATAAGGCATGGTTACTATGATGAGTTTAATATTTATATATAATTTTTATTAGATAATTAATCTTCATTTATTATAAATCATTTATAAATTCTTATCTTATAATTATTTGGAAAATAATAATGTTTCTCGTGCGTACATATAGACTACCATGACCATGAATAGATTTATTTTTTATTTAAATTTTACATGGATAAAGATGTTGATATATTTGTGGATATATATGATTTATATGAAATTATAATATTTATATAATTTTGTTTTATTATTTACCTTTATTTCATTTGATCTATGGATATGTCGATATATCATTCAGGCTTACATACGATATACTATCTACATGAGCGGTGCATTTCATTTTACTATCAATAAAATTTAATTTTTATTATAAAAATATTAATAATGAATATATATTATTTATATATTTATTGAAATTATAGAGATGGTGGAACTGTGAAAATTGTTTAACTATCAGAACTACCTAATTGAAAATTTCATAAAAATAAAACTCTTACCAACTTGAATTGATTATTTAAGTTGGTAATTTTTTCTAATTTGTTTCAAAAATGTTATATACAGATCAAATATGATATTATTATTATTTAAAATACTATGGTATTTAATTACACTAAATTCAAATATTTTATACATGATTTAAAAAAAATTCTATTTAACTTTATCTCAATGTAATGGTTCTATCATATCAAATTGTTTTCCTTGGGATGTATGTTTGGTTATAGACATATCTTCTATTATGAGTTTTATACACATACTATATGAAATATTATATCCTTAATGTACTTATGTTTATTATATTTAATGTTTCATTTTTTTATTCTTTAATCGGGATTATTATTCAAATGTTACCAAAGCAGTGATGAATATATGTTACAATCGATTTGTTTATGGGTATTTTTATGATTAATTTTTTGATTTAAAATTTCATGAAATATCTCTCAATAATATTTCAAATTTTATTCTAATTTGGTTGTTTTTTTATTATTCATGTTTTCGTATCATTTTAATCTCTTTACGTTCTTAAGAAAGTCAATGTAAATTTTTATGAAATTGAACATAATTTTTTTTCTGCGGCTGAAAATCCAATTTTCCATGACTATTTTTTTTAAAAAAATGTCTTCCAGAACATTTTTACTATTATATTACGAATCATTGAAGTTATTTAAACCCATTATTTACTTTTCCAATAATATGTGGTATTTTTATTATTTTCTAGGTGATGTACTTTTGAATTCATACCAAAAATGGGAAATGAATCATTATTTTTAAATAACATACATGATTGGAATTTTCACTATTGTAAAAAATAAATTACTTGAATCATATAATACTTGTTTTTGGAGTTATTTTAAAATAATTTTTTTCATTAATAGTTAGGAAATATTTTGGATTGTAAATAATTTATTTCAGGGTGAAAAGAGTATTTTCCTTAAGAAATGATTCGGCTTAAATTTTTAGGATATTTCATTGGTGAAAACATTATTTGATGTTACATATTATTTAATTGGAATTTGATCCAATTATATCATTCAATTTATTTCATTGTATGTCTTATAATGAAGATTATATATTTATTATTTTATGAAACCCATTTATTTCTATTGGGTTAATTTCATTATGAAACTCATTTCTTTTCTACAGTATATTGTATGATGAAATGATGAAATATTTAGGAAACAAACTTTATTTTTCAAGAGATTCGATGAATGTTTTATTATATTAAACCACCAATATTTAATATTTTCATTTTTTGATAGGTTTTCCCATAATTATACATCCCTCCATTACGTTATGTAATTATGAATATCTCATGAGAAAATAAGGATTGGAATGAAGAGGGACCATAGTTTTGTGAGGAAATATTCACTCTATGATGTACAAGGAGTGAACATTGATAAAAGTTATTTTTTAATGTGGAGTGAACCCAGTACTCTATCATATTCTTTTTAGTGATCCTTGAATATAACAATTAATTTTCCAAGTTATATCTATTCCACAAACTTATGTATTGTTCTAATGTTATTCATTCATGAATAATTTTCCTTAATTCCTTTATGATTCATTTCTTATTTTCTAATATGATTTATTACAAGACATAATATTATGGTCTATAATATATATCACATGGTTTTAAAAAGATATGATCATGATATCAAACCATAATTATGTTGTTATGTTTATATGATCATTGACATATCCCTTTTTTACCCTTATTGTGCCTAAAATCTCAGCATTTTTAATATTTCTTTTTCGCGTGACATAATGATATGTCTTAGGAATGATATGTGTATGAATTATGTTAGTTATGAAGTGTAGTGACCACAACCATAGTAGCACGAACTCGATTTATACATTATTAAAATTATATAAGATACAATGAATCACATTCCAATAGAAGGAATAGTTTTTTAGTTAGGGTAAACCACATAGAAACATGAAATTCACATTTAATTTTAAAACAAAAAATAAGAACATAGTTTATTTAGAATTACATTAGTCACCTAAGTGTATATCTATATATCAATTAAAAAAATTCCTCGTATCCTATGAAATATAATTCCTAATAAATGGGTAATATTAGATTCTCAGTAAATGTAAGAGAGTAGAAAATGATATAAATAATTGTAGAATAATTAATATAGAATGATATATTACAAAAAATCCATTTAATCAATAGCATAATAATTATATGGAAAGAATATGTAATAATCAAATAATTACAAACAAATAATTACATGGGCATGAATCTTAACTATGTATATTCTTACATATTTAATAATCACATGGAATATAAATAAATAAATTCATAATGATGAAATTCATAATGGTGGACATATAAAACATATTATGAGGTCTTTGTGCTGATAAATCGAATACCTTCAAGGAAATGTGCTAGAAAACTATATAATTGAGTAAGACATTGGCCAATAGCCAATACAGATGGTTTCATGAGGCCTACTAATGCATTGAGTGGCTGTAATGGGTCTCACACGTTACTAACAAAGTCTAAATCATTCCTCATATGAAAGGGTGGATACATAATGCATATAAAATTTCATATTTAAAATAGCACATGAAATGTAAATACTTTCCCAAATCAATAATCATAAACAATCCAAAGTAAAATGAATTACATCAACATAGTATATCCCCTACCAAAATAATCAAAAGAAATCTGGAAAAACTAATAAGGATGATATTATTGGATTGTATGTAACGCCTTGACCCCAGTTACCCAGAGTTGGTGCATTATTATAAAATATCAAGTCTCAAAAGATCGATTAGTTTAGTATCCTTGGAATAACTAGATACATTTATAACGTTTACATTACATCATAAAGTGAAAACTACTACAACAACATCTTTTCTTCATAAAATATACTCATATCTCCTCATACTATCCCTATAGGTCATTCATAAATTATTTCATCACATCCTGGGAAAAAAATATTGAAAGGGGTCAGCTCAAATGCTCAGTAAGGATAATAATATAGCAGAAACTTTCATAAATAAGGATAAAAATTTAAGGCAATGTATAACTAAAACAAAATCTTTTTCAAGTGGAACATCAGCATAATATGGAAAAGATAAAATGAAATAATCCCATTTACTTATTCACATTGATATTCTACTAGTCGAATAATCACATGCAATATCAATAACCACTTTCATAATGATGAAATGCATAATGCTAGACTATAATAACCATATAGCAAAGGTCTCGTGCCAAGACTACTAATAAGATTTTGTCAAGGCCTTGTTCCAAGACACTAGTTTGTCTCATGAGACATATTTATGCATCGAGGATCTATAGAGGGCTCCACCTGTCACTTATTAAGTCCAATGCATTCCTCATATGAACAGGTTTAAACATAACATAAACATTCGTATTAAACCTAGCATACGAAATGTCAATACTTTCACCATAAACAATGAATGGTGTAAAAATAACACATCCACAGTCAAACATATCACAAAACCTTCAATAATATATGAATGTTTTATATCATAATAAATAAACATCAAATAAGCTTAAAATCCATCAAATGATGTTGACATAGATGAAATCAAAACTATTTGAGAGAAATAAATCTTTTTTTGAAATCATTTAAAAGTCACATAATTATAAAATAAAACATTTACATTGAAAATATTCTTATAATATTGTAAGGGAACCTTTGACGATTTTATAACGGCAGAAAATATCTGCACCCGCCGTATTAGTTTAAAAAGACATTCTTACCTTAATTCTGTCGAAAAGGTCAAAAAGGACCTTGTTTGGAAAACGATAGAAAGATTCCATTATAAACTTCATATAAAAAGTCAACAAGGGTATAAATGACTTCATACCATAGTCATTAAAATAGTAAGAATTATTTGAAATACATTTTTAAGAAACATGGATGTGGATGATAAAGAGGTCCCAGTAGATAATCACATATAAATAACCTCGGATAATGAAGAGATTGTGAAATAAACCCTTACCTTTTACTTTTAATTAGTATATGGTATGTTAACCTCCTGTATAATAGTTAAAACATTGTTATTAAGTTATAAAAGAACCATACAAATAATTGTGATATCATATATGATCTTCTATTAATGCTTTGTTAATAATATTTTAGTATTATCGTTGTTTCGGGTGTTAACATAATCATTTTCTTATATATGTTTTGTTACATAAGGGATGTTTGTTAGGGATAGGTTGTATTTTATTCATATCCAGAATGATATCAAGTTCTAAAATATTATTTTTAATCATAAACTGAGAATTATACATTAATGGATACGATGGGGAATGAATCTCATCGAGTTCGTGGAGACGGTAGTCCGTACGTACGCACGAGCGACAATATCATTCTTTTGATATTAATATAATATATAATTGGATGGTATATAATATATAAAAAAATCCTTATAATGACATATTTATTATTTACATGAATTATACATCATTATTATACCTATCTAAATAATAATATATTGAATAACAATTACACCACGCGTGGAGACGGTAGGTCGTACGTACGCACGTATGATGACATGTCATTAAAGGGCTGGATAGAATAATGAGTTTGGTTGTTACATATTTTTAATAACATCACAGTATATAGAATATAAAGTATTTGATATTTTATAATGGAAATAACAAGGAAAGAAGAAGTTGAAGAAGAAATGAACTTGAAAAAGGGTGTTGAAAACATTACCTCTTCTTCGGGTTCTTCCTTTTGATTTGATCAAAAGGTCTCCATAGTATCACTTTCTGATCAAACTAAGGGATATAGGTTGAAGTGGGGGTAGTTTAGAGAGTATTTGGGCAAGGTTTGGCCGAGCCAAAAGGCTTTGAATGTGTGAATTAGTGAGAACAGGGAGTGCCTTTTTATAAGAGGGGTGAGGGGCACCTTTGGAAAAGATAGAAATATTATTTTATAATAAATTTATATTCGGTTTCTAATGGATCCTAAGTGGATAATTCAATGTCAAAGGTGGGGATGGGTCTATATAATTTCAACCAATAGAATTTATATAGGTTTGGGTTATTATATTAACCTTATCTTTTAGTTTTATCTCTTAGTTAATTAGTTTGACTTTTACCATGTCACTTTCTATTTTTATATTATACAGTTAATAAACATACTATATACATCTAAGAGACCCCCATGTGGTCCATTAATGATACACCTATAATTATATAAGTCTCTAGGCCTAACCTAATATTTATAGGAATTTAATATCAATTAATAATATAATAGTTGTTTTAAAAACTCTTTTATGTAGATTTTGACACAATTTGGTATTTGATTTTTTGTGACAATCATAACGGCATTATTACTTCAAACAAACATAATTAAATCAATAATAACAAGTCCTTTTAACCTATAAAATAAGTGGAATTCATAAAAAGTCTAAAATTAAATTTATTTGGATATTTATAATATCAATTATTTTAATATTTTATTAATTAGGTAATTACTACATCACCATTGTGTTATAAATAAATTAAATTATTTAATGTCTAAAAATTATAAATAAAATACCATTATATATGAAATCTTATTATATTTCTAATGAAGATTTACAATCGAATTTATCTTATGTACAACCCTATATAATTTTTTTTAGTAATTACTCTTTGATTTTAACTCTTTTAACTCTTCATTGAATTAAATAATAATAAATGTCCTAAACTAATCCAAGTGGACCAAAATGATAATATTGTATTCTTAAGGTTTTTTTTGGTCGAGGTACACTTTTCCAATATAATTAGGACATGTTTTAGGTTAATATTAATAACATTTTTACCCTTAATTGTCCTATTTACTTTCAACCATGGTAAATAAAAGTAAAAAGTTACTATTCACCAAAAATTATTTATATCTTATTGAACCAAATTTTACTCTTTTATATTATCCATGTATATCGTATTTTCGATATTCCACTCAGAGAAGTGGTAAAATAATGTTTTATGTGAATTTGCAAATTTTCCTAGGAGGTGGGTAAAAGACTGTGAAAAGTTCAATAAAATTTTTATTTATATAAAATTATTATAAACTAACTCTAATGAATTACATTAAACTTATATAGGTATTAGGTATCTATTTTAAACCTAATTAAATTTAAATAAAATGGATAATTATATAAATAAGAAGTCAGTTTTAACCAATAAATCAGTGTTTTTCACTATTCATTAAAAATTAAATGTTTTCAGAAAAATACCAAAAATTCTCCCGAGGCTAATTTCGATATTCCAAATCCAAAAATGAAGTCCATTTTGAAAGGTAAAATTTACAATATTTCAAAAGGTGGGTATTACTATTCATAATGGCTAATTTTATTTGTTGTGGTGTGTGTTAGAACTCAAGGTTGTGTATATCACACGCTACTGTATTATTCAAAGAGAAGTGTACTGTGGAAGCTTAGGGTGTTACATTCTCTCCTACTTCGAATAATTTCATCCTCGAAATTTCTAGAAAATTACTATATAAAAAGACTCGGGTGATTCTTCATCATAAGTTCCTCGAGTTTCCACGTTGCCTCTTCCATCTTATGGTATCTCCATAGAAATTTTACAAGACGATTCGTCCGGTTTCTCAGAACTTGTTCTCTAGTATCAAGATTCCTGATGGGCTATTCGCAATAAGACAGATCGGGTTCCAGTTCTAATTCCTCGTAAGTGAGTACATGTGTTGGGTCAGACATGTATTTCCTCAACAGTGATACGTGGAACACAACATGAACTTTGGAGAGACTTGGCAGCATTGCCAAATGGTAAGCTACATCCCCAATTCGTTCTAGAATTTCAAAAGGTCCGATGTACCTGGGACTCAATTTACCTTTCTTACCGAAACATATAACTCCCTTCCATGGAGATTCCTTTAAGAAAACCTGATCTCCTACATGAAATTCCAAATCCTTCCTTAAGTTATTGTAATATCTCTTCTGCCTAATTTGAGCTGCTTTGATGTGGTTTTGGATTACCTTCACATTTTCCATTGTTTCTTCCACCAGTTCTAGACCTACGAGTTTTCTTTCACCAACGTCATCCCAACAGGTTGTTGTGCGACATCTCTTTCCATGTAACGCTTCATATGGTGCCATCTGAATAGTCGAATGGAAGCTATTGTTATAGGAAACTTTTATTAGAGGTAAATATTGATCCCACATACCCTGAAAGTCATGTTATCAAGATCATAACATGTCTTCTGAGGTTTGAATATCCCGTTCTGATTGTCCATCTATTTGAGGGTGGTAAGCAGTTCTCAAATGAAGTTCAGTATCCAAGGACTTCTGAAGACTCTTTCATAATCTTGAAGTAAAATGGGGATCTCGATCCGAAACAATCGATCGGGGTACTCCATGAAGTCTCACAACTTCATTAATATATATTCTTGCTATACGTTCAAGTAGTAAATTTTCCCTTATAGCAAGAAAATGTGATGACATGGTAAGACGATCAATAATGACTTATATTGCATCGTTCCTTCTAGGAGTCTTTGGTAGTCCCATGACAAAGTCCATTGTGATATTATCCCATTTACACTCAGGTATGGGAAGTGGTTGCAATACTCCACCAGGTTCATGCCTTCCAGCTTTCACTTGTTGAAAAACCATACATCTTGACACAAAATCATCAATCTCCCTCTTCATATTGTCCCACCAAAAATGTTCCTTCAGATCTCTATACATTTTGGTGCTCCCAGGGTGTATAGGAAAATTGGAACTATGAGCATCAACCAACAATTCCCTTTTTAGATCAGGTATGCTGGGAACACAAAGTCTCTTCCCAAATTTTAAATTTCCTTCTTCATACACAAAGTCTCCCAATCTCCCATCATTCATAGATTTAATCTTCTTCTGAAACTCTTCATTATCAGCCTGAGATCTCTTTATCCTTTCTAGTAAATATGGTTTGGAAACCATTTGAAAAATCATTGATGTTTCACCTTCCATGGTGATTCCCATCTCCAACTTTACTAGATCCATAAAAATAGGATCCCTTTCAATTCTCATCATGTTCAAAACTCCATGATCTTTTTTTTCTCAAATCATCTTCCACCTTATTTACCTTCCATGGGTGGTAGTGTATCGTGAAATCATAATCTTTGAGTAGTTCCATCCATCACCTTTGCCTCATGTTGAGTTCTTTTTCTGAGAAAATATACATCAAACTCTTGTGTTCAGTATAAATCTCACATTTTTCACCATAGTGGTAGTGTCTCCGTATCTTCAATGCAAAGATCACACCTGCTTACTCAAGATCCTGAGTAGGATAGTTTTGTTCATGAATTTTCAACAGTCGTGATGCATATTCAATAACCCTTTCAATCTGCATAAGGACACAACCAAGCCTTTTCTTCAATGCATCACTATAAATAACGAACACATCATTCCCCAATAGTAGCGTCAATATATAAGCATTGACTAATCGTCACTTTAGTTCCTCAAAATAGTCTTCATAATCTTTTGTCCAAACAAATTTAACCTCGTTACGTTTGAGCTTTGTTAATGGGTTAGCCAACTGGGATACATTCTGGACGAAACATCGATAATAACCTGCTAAACCTATAAAAATGTGTACCTCAGTTATACTCGTCAGTGCAGGACATTCTTGGATTGCCCTGGTCTTATAAGGATCAAATGAGATTCCATCTTTAGAGACAATATGTCCATGAAAAGAAATCTCCTGAATATAGAATTCGCACATGCTAAACTTCCGATATAATTCATGTCTTCGCAAAGTCTTCAGGATAATGCACCAGTGATATTCATGAACTTCGTAGATTTTGGAGTATACCAAGATATCATCAATAAATACCACCACAAATTCATCGAGATATTCGTTGAAAAATCTATTCATTAAATCCATGAATACAGAGGGTGCATTAGTCAATCCAGAAGGCATTACCATAAACTCTTAATACTCGTACCTGGTTTAAAATGCTGTCTTAGGATTGTATTCCTCCTTCACACAAAACTGATCATATCCCGATCGAAGTTCAATTTTTTAAAAGTATTGTGCTCCATGCAGTTGGTCAAATAAATCATCAATGCGAGGTAAGGGATACATTTTCTTTATTTTTATAGCATTGATCTCCCTATATTCGATACATAACCGCATAGATCCATCATTCTTTTTAACAAAAAAGAATAGGGGTTCCCCATGGAGAAACACTAGGGGTAATAAATCCATTATTAATCAATTCCCTTAGTTTTTTCATTAGTTCAAATAATTCTACAGTGGCCATTCTATAAGGGGTCTTCGATAGAGGCCTTGATCTAGGAATTAAATCAATAGAAAACTCAACTTCTCGTTCTGGAGGATGTCCAAGTAAATCTTCCGGAAATACATCTACATATTCTTTCACAATAGGTACATACACTATTTGAAAATTCCTTTCCTCACCCACAGTCATTTAATTCTCTTCCTTCCCAATAATTGAATTTATTTGAGCTACAGGTGGTGGATCTAGATAAGAATTAGGTGGTGATGATTCTGCTCTTAAGATAATTTGTTCTTTATCATCATCATCAAAAATCGTAACCTCCTTCTTCTTACAATAAATCATCGCATCATGGTCCGAAATACAATCCATACCAAGGATTATATCAAACTCTATTAAAGGTATGATGATGAGATCAGCAGAAAAAGAACATTTATGTGCTCTAATGGGGACTTATTCAAAAAACATTGTTGCAATGATACTTCCCTTATGAGTTTTAACTGAAATCTCCCTTGTTAAATCAAATTTGAAATATCTAATTTTCTTAGAAAACTAGGAAGATATGAAACAATGAGATGATCTAGAATAAAATAATGCATTTTCGAAACATGAGGAAACCATTAAATTACCGGCCACCACATCTTTCGGAACTTCTACCTCAACAGAAGTGATATCATATGCTTGTACTTGATCCCTTGGCCTTTTCTGAGGTAAGTTCCCCTGACACTTAGGGCATTCATTGGCATAATTTCCCATCTCCCGGCAGTTGTAGCATTGAACATCTGTAGCTTCTTTCTTCCCCTTGAAATCACGTGCTTGGTGGCCTTTTTCACCACACTTGTAACATACTCCCATTCCTATCAAGAAAGTACCAGTGTGTCTCTTCCCACATTTACTGCATGATGGATATTCAATGATTCCCTTCTTCCCCTTATGTCCATTCCTAGATTGATCGGAAGATCTCTTCTTCCCTTTCATTGATTTAAAGGCATATGACATAGAGAATTCGTTTTCTATCTTGATAGCACATGAGACAATATCTTCGTAGGAAGAAAAGTATTGTGACACTGATTCATGATGAAGAAATGGTTTTAACGCATCCAAGAAACGATCAATATTACTTATTGGGTTCCGTATATAATCTCCAGCATACATTTCTAACCTTGTAATTTTAGCCTCATACTTTGTGACATTATCATCCTCCTTTTCTCTTAGACTGAGAAATTGCCTTTCCATATCTGCTCGATGGTCACGAGGAAAGTATTTTTCTAAAAATATATCATTGAACTCCCTCTATTCCATATTTGATACTTCATCATCTTCCTTTGTGTTTCGAATCAATGACCACTATTGATCAGTATCTCCAGTGAGGCTGTAAACTGCCATGATAACTTTTGCCCATTCACTCATCTCCAAAGCCTGAAATATTTTATCTAGGGAAATTATCCATTGCTTAGCTACCAATGGATTTTTAATCCCATTTAATGTTGGTGGTTGTTGCCTCATGAAGCGATCTAACATTGATCGTCCACGCTGTGGATCAGGGTGCTCCATACGGGTAAGGTTATTATTCATCACCAGAGTGAGTTGTCCCAGTATGGTGATAAGCTGATCAACACCAATTGTATCACCAGATCCACTATAATTATCTTGAGTAGGCGGGCAATCCCTACATGGAGTGTGTGCATTGATACAGTTTAAATTTCTTCCACTAGGCGCCATTTATAAACAAAGGCATAAACTAGATCAGTTTAAGTATCAAAATACATAATTTCATACATATAAAACACTTAGCATAAATTGAACTATTTTTGGATATAATCCATAATCATAAAAATGTTTTCTTTGAGAATGTATATACTCATAAACCCTTCATAATGGTTTGTAAAGAAAATGAGAGTTATCCTAAGCTTATCCCCCCAGAGTGTCATAACCAAGAGTGCAGCAACGCCCGTTGTCGTGCACCAGTTCCCGTTTGAGTCTAGCTCAAAGCGGTGTTTTCAAGTTTTACCCCTAGGTACATTTGTGCCAGAGCTGCCCCTACCTGCTCATATCCAGACATGGATGTATTGCTCGGAAATCTCATAAAATCTCTACAATACCAAAATTATAGGAAGTTCTTCTATACTAATCCCCAAAGTACATCTTAGGTCTATGTGCTCTAATAAGAGTTTATCTAAATATAGATTCCAGGGTTTTTTCTAAACATTATCTGATACCAACTGTAATGCCCCGACCCCAGTTACCCGGAGTCGGTGTATTATTATAAAAGATCTAGTCTTGAAAGGCCGATTAGTTTAGTATCCTTGGAATAACTAGATACATACATAATGTTTACATTACATCATAAAGTGAAAACTATTACAAAAAAATCTTGTCTTCATAATCCATACTCATATCCCCTTATACTATCCCTTTAGGTCATTCATAAATTACTTTTTCAAATCCTTGGAAAAATAAAACATTGAAAGGGGTGGGCTCATATGCTCAGTAAGGATAACAATATAGCAGAATCTTTCATAAATAAGAATAAACATTTAATGCAATGTATAACGAAAAAAAGCCTTTTAAAGTTCAACATAGGCATAATATGGAAAAGATAAAATGAAATAATTCCATTTAATTATTCACATGGATATTCTACACGTCTAATAATCACATGCAATATCAATAACAAATTTCATAATGATGGAATGCATAATGCCAGACTATCATAACCTCATAGCCAAGTCCTCGTGCCAAGACTACAAGTATGATTTTGTCAAGGCCTTATTCCAAGACACTAGTTTGTCTAATGAGACCTACCAATGCATCAAGGAGTTATATCAGGCTCTTCCTGCCACTTATTATGCCCAATGCATTCCTCATATGAACAGGTTTAAACATAACATAAACATTCGTATTAAAACTAGCATACAAAATGTCAATACATTCACCATAAAAAATGAATGGTATAAAAATAACACATCCACATTCAAACATATAAAAAATACTTCAATAATATATGGAAGTTTTTTATCATAATAAATAAACTTCAAATAAGCTTAAAATCCATTAAAGGATGTTGACATAGATGAAATCAAAACTATTTGAGAGAAATATATCTTTTTTGAAATCATTTAAAAGTCACATAATTATAAAATAAAACATTTAATTTGAAAATATTCTTATAATCTTATAAGGGAAGATTCTACGATTTTATAACGGTGTAAAATAGCCACACCCACTGTATAAGTTTAAAAAGATATTCTTAACTTAATTCTGTCGAAAAGGTTAAAAAGGACCTTGTTTGGAAAATGACTAAAAGATTCCTTTATAAACATCTAATAAAAAGTCAAAAATCGTATAATAACATTATACCATAGTCTTAAAAATAGTAATAATTATTTGAAATACATTTTTAAGAAACATGGATGTGGATGATAAAGAGGTCCTAGTAGATAATCACGTATAAACAACCTCGGATAATGAATAGAGTGTGAAATAAACCCTTACCTTGTACTTATCCATAGTTTATGGCATGTTAAACTCCTATATAAAAGTTAAAACATTTCTATTATGTTATAAAAGAACCACATATATAATTATTATATCATATATGATCTTCTATTAATGCTTTGTTAATAATAATTCCGTATTATCGTTGTTTCAGGTGTTAACTTAATCGTTTTTTTATATATGTTTTGTTACATAAGGCATGTTTGTTATGGTTAGGTTGTATTTTATTCATATCCATAATTATATCAAGTCCTTAAACATTATTTTTAATCATAAAATGATAATTAGACTCTAATGGATATGATGGGTAATGAATCTCATCGCGTTCGTGGAGACGGTAGTCAATACGTACACACGAGCGACAATATCATTTTTTTGATATTTTTATAAGATATAATTGGATGGCATATAATATTAATAGAATCCTTATCATGTTATATTTATTATTTACAAGAATTATACATCATTATTATACCCATATAAATAATAATATATTGAATAACAATTACACCATGACGTGGAGACGGTAGGCCGTACGTACGCACGTATTATGACATGTCATTCAAGGTATGGATAAGAATAATGAATTTGGTTGTTAAATATTTATAAAAACATCACATTATATATAATATTATTGATTTATTATTTTATAATTGAAATATAAAGTAAAGAAGATGTTTAAGAAGAAATGAACTTGAAAAAGGGTGGTGAAAACATTACCTCTTCTTCGAGTTCTTCATTTTGATTTGATCAAAAGTGCTCCTTAGGTTGGCTTTCGGATCAAAATAAATCCTCTAAGATGAAGTTAGGGAAGTTGATTGAGTATTTGGGAAGGTTTTGTCCGAGCCAAAAGGCTTGGAATGTGTGAATTAGTGAGAAGGAGGAGTTCCCTTTTATAAGAGGGGTGGGGGAAACTTCGGAAAAGCTAGAATTATTATTTTATAATTAATTCATTTTCGGTTTCTAATAGATCCAAAGTGTATTATTCCAAGTCTAAGGTGGGTATGGGTCTAAATAATTTCAACCAATAAAATTTATACAGGTTGGGGTTATTATATTAACCTTATCGTTTAGTTTTAACTCTTAGTTAATTAGTTTGACATTTACCATGTCACTTTTTATTTTTATAGTATATAGTTTATAAAAATACTATATACATAAAAAAGAACCCCATGTGGTACATTAAATATACAAATATTATTATATAAGTCTCTTGTCCAAACCATAGATTTTTAGGGATTGAATATCAAATAATAATATAATATTTGTTTTAAAAACTCTTTTATGTCAATTATGACACTATTTGGTATTTGATTTTTGTGACAATCATAAAAGCATTATTACTTCTAAAAAACATAATTAAATCAACATTAAAATGTAATATTAACATATAAAATTAGTTAAATTCATAAAAAGTCTCAGATTACATTTATTTTGATATTTATTATATCAATTATTTTAATATTTCATTAATTAGGTGATTACTGCATCACCATTGTGTCATAAATAAATTAACTTTTTTAATGTCTAAAATTTATAAATAAAATACAATTATGTATTAAATATTATTATCTTTCTAATTAATATTTACAATCTAATTTATCTCATGTATAACTCTATATTAAAAATGTTTTAGTAATTAAACATTGATTTTAACTCTTTTAACTATTCATTAAATTAAATAATAATAATTCTCCTAATCTAATTCAAGTGGACCTAAATGATAATATTTTATTCCTAAGGTTGTTTTTGGTCTAGAAACACTTGTCCAATAGAATTAGGACATGTGTTAGGGTAATATTAATATCATTTTTACCCATAATTATCCTACTTACTTTTAACCGTGGTAAATAAAAGTAAAAAGTTACTATTCACAAAAAATTATTTTTACCTTATTGAACCACATTTTACTCCTTGATATTAACCATGTCTCTTACAGTCTCTAAATTCCACTCACAAAAGCGGTAAAATTTAGTTTTATGTGAATTTGCGAATTCTCCTAGGAGGTGGGTAAAAGACGGTGAAAAGTTCAAAAAAATTTATATATATCTAAAATTATTCTAAACTAACTCCAATGAATTACATTGAAATTATATAGGAATTATTTATCTATTTTTTAAATTTATTAAATTTATATAAAATAAATAATTATTTAAATAAAAATTCTGTTTTGACCAATAACTCAATGTTTTTATCAATTCATCAAAAATTGAAAGTTTTCCGAAAAATACAAAAAAATTCACCATAGGCTAATTTCGATATTGTGAATCAAAAAATTAAGTCCATTTTGAATGGTAAAATTTCAAAAATTTCAAAAAGTGAGTATTACTATTCAAAATACCTAGTTTGATTGGTTGTGGTGTGTGTTAGAACTCGATGTTGCGTACAAAACACTCTACTGTGTTATTCAAAGAGAAGCGCACTGTGGAAGCTTAGGGTGTTACATATTATTCCCATTAAATCATAAGTATAATAGAAGGAAAATATCTTAGGATGAATATTATTTTTAGTGATCACTTATACAATTACTTGTGGAAAATAATGTTTCATACAATTTTTTAATTTCAAACTACAAAATTTAAAAAATATTATCAAAATACATTTCACTAAAAATTACATTTTTAAATTTTGAATTTAATGAATATTAGGAATTGTTTTAAAAAATATCATTCTAAACATGAAAATGAATCATCAGTGAAATAATGGTTTTGATGGGGGAAATTCTATACATTATGTATAAGATTAGAAGGATATTAATTTGGAACTCTGAAAAGTTTAGAAAAACAATTTTTTTAGAAAATTATAAGAATACTAATTTAAAAACAATAAGTAACAATTAGAATATGTGTAATTTTTTAAACTAATCATCTGTACACTTAAAAAAATTTGAAACCTTTTTAGATGACATGGTTTTTGAAGAAAAATAATTTTCAGATGAAGAGATGTAATTTTAATTCCCTAACCCTAGAATCCAGGAGCTGGTGCATTATTTTAATACATTGGCATGATTACTAGGAATCAAGTCCCAAAGTACCGATAATTTTAGTAATCTTGTAAAAAAGATACTTACATAAGTTGAACAATAAATCTTGAAATGAAAAACAACAGTAATTTATTTCATTTGAAACATCCAAGATTCCATGATTATTCCTGCAAGTCACTCATAACTAGCTTCTTCATATCCTGGGATAATGAAACATGATAAAGGAGTGAGATCAAACACTCAATAAGAGTAAGCAATATAGTGGAAGATATCATAAACCTTAGGAATGGTGAATAATTAAAAACAAATGACTTTACAAATAATAAATATGAAAAAATTATGGCTGAAATATGGGATGAGTAAATAATCCTATAATAAAACAAATTCATGGGTATTCAAATAGTAGAATAACTACATGAAATATCAATATCTAATCTCATAATGATGTAATACATAATTTTGGACATCATAACCACAAATTCAAGGCTGTGTAGCAAGACTACAAATAATATTTTTTTCAAGGCCTTGTGCCAAGACACTAGTTTGTCTCATGAGACCTACCGATGCATCGAGGAGCTATAGCGGGCTCCACCTATCACTTACTAAGACCAATTAATTCATCATATGAAAAGTTTTAAACATAACATAAACATTCATGTTAAAAAAATTATATGAAATGTAAATACTTTATCCACAAACAATGAATGGTATAAAAATATCACATCCACTATCAAACATAACTAATTCTATACAATATGGAATATTTTATTGTAACATATTAACCTCAATCAAGAATAATGAAAAATATGGACATAAATTAAAATAATCATCAAAACTATTTAAGAGAAATATCCCCCTTCTTCTTGATAACATTTAATCATCACACTATTTGTCAAGAATCCATTTAAAAATATAATTCTGAATCAAAGTGTCCCACACAACTTTGAATCTTATAAAAGGAATTTTAATTTTAAAACATTAATTTCCACATAAATAAATCCTTCAACCCATTTTTAAAACATGTACATTAATGAGAAACATTTAGAATAATAATTCGTTAAAACATTTAAAATGATATTTTAGGTTGAGATCCTAAACAAAAGAGAGACACCTGAAAACAAATAATTGAGGTAATAAAAACTTTTCAATATCATGAGAATAATGGGATTTAGAATATTTTATTTCAAATTACATTATATACACCATATAAAAGTGAATTGGTTTATAACAACAAAGAAGTCATAATGGAATGTAAATTTAGATGAAATCTCTTATAAAGACCATTTTCATAGGTTAAGGATAAATCAACGACATAATGATTTGTGACAAATTTAAATACAATAAATATGATTGGATATTAATTGTAAATCAATCAGAGGACATTCATAAATATTCTTGTAAATACGACACCAACGAATTGGATGTCTAACTCAATAAATCGAGATTGAGTTAAAAGTACTCTTATCATGTTCTAATCGATGTCTTGATAATTTATCGATGGGGTGATTTTGTGTATCAAATGTATATCTACATAATGGGGAGTTTAAATTACTAAAAAAATAATAAATAGTTATTACACACATAATCATGGAGTAAAATAATCAATAAATCATGCGTAAAGCCTAATGAGTGGAAATTGAATTTTGAAATTCCCTTACCGATTTTGTCACTTATGAAACATACACCCCATGAAAAAAGTATCATACAATGAAGATGTAATTTCTCATAAATTAAAGTATATTACAAATATAATACAATCAGGGTCAGTAAATTCTCCACACAAAAGGAAATAGTGGCCAATATTGCATGAATCTCACAGGAATAAAAGTGAGATGAAAAAACCCTTACTTAGTTCTAATTAATCGAGTCATTTGAACAAAAGTTAATACCCACCAAATGAATCATAGAGTACCAGGAATATAAAGATAATCATGATAATAAATATAAATTGCAGTACACAATACACCACATGCAATAAATATGTGTCAAACAATGGAAATCTCACGGAATTAAAAGTGAGATAAGAAACTCATTACCTCAATTCTGAATTGCCTTGTATGATCCTTGTTCATCCTGAATAATAAACATAAGATAATTTCTACCGGATTAAGAACATTTTTCATGTTTATTATTCCTTTTATATCACTTATTACATTACTATAACAAATATTTAATTATTTAATTTCATATTGGATATTATATCGATGTTTGGAACTTGAGTCGAAAATAAACATTTTATAATTACAATTTTTCATGTGCTAAATAGTCCATTATCTCTAGAATGTTATAAATGATTTAGATATCATATATATATATATATTGTATATATTATATATATCTATTTATAATAGTGCATACAATTTTGAGATAAGAAACGAAATTTACCGTTCATGGAGACGGTACGTCGTACGTATGAATGAACACTACTTTCATTTCTATATTGTATTTTAATGTAATTAAAACATAACTATGCATAGGTATATTATAATTAAAATATAATTTAATAAATTATATCATTATGTCTATCCATTATACATCCTTCATAATGCATTAACGAGTCATATCATTTTGAGTGGGTGGTAGTCCACACATCATCAAATGAAATTATCGTGTTTTACCCATAATGGAAATCACAAAATAATTATATAAATTGAAAATACATAAGAATAACGAAAAAATAATCATAATATATATATATCATATAAAAATATTGTTCCATCTTAATGGCCACCATGAGAGGAAATAGGAGATAATCGAACAATCATCATTTCTTGAGGCGTTAGTTTTCCATCCACAGAAACATTTTGATCTTTAGACATTAAAAGGAGGTGTGTGTAGGTGTAGTCAAAATACTTCTCATAAAAACATCATATAATATGAAGTATACTTGTTTTGTTATAAAATAAAGTAATAAAAAGTGTTTAGGGGGTTGGAGAAGTAAAATAAAACAAAATAGAACAAATGAATTTAAGAGAAAGTGTTACCTTTAATTTGGGTAACTTCCATAGGTTTGAACCAAAAAGTCTTCTTAAAGTGCCTTATTTCTAAGGAAAGGCTTCTAAGAGGAATGTGGGGATCAGGAATGATTTTTTTGGCAGGTTTAGGATGAGACAAGGGGCTTGAGAGTTGTGTTGAATGGGTTAGAAGTGGTGTCTATTTATAAGGGGGAGGAGAGGCTCTTAAGGAAAGTGTGAAAATATTTTTTTATTATATTGTGATATTCAATTTCTAAAAGTCCAAAAGTAATTAAAAACGAAGACAAAATAACTAATGGTCGAAATAAAATCATCCAATTATAATTGGATATGTTATGGATAATATTTTAATATTAATATTCATATTTATTTAAATGATTTATTAATGTGGTAAATACTACATCATTATTGTGTCCTAAATAATGTAATTTATTTTATATCTAAAAATTATAAAAAAAATAACCATAATATAGGAAATATTTTGATAATTCCAATTATTATTTACATTAAAAAATATGACTTATATAACCCCATGTAAAAATTTATATACTAAAAGATATTCGTTAATGTCATTTTTGTCTTTAAGTTAATTAAAATAAAGTGTCATTATCAATATTAAGTGGCTCTATGGGGTCCCAAAATCGTCCCAAGGATACCCATGGTCGTCCATGACTCATCCAATAAGGTTAAGAAAAATGTTAAATTAATTTTTTATTATTATAATATTCTTTTTACCATGAATTACCCTATTTACCCTTTACCGCGGTAAATAAAAGTCAAAAGTTACTATTCACCCAAAATAATTTTCTTCTTATTGAACCAAATTTTACTTAATAATAACAACCATGTATCTCATATTTTTAAAATTCAATTCATAGAAGCGATAAAATTTCATTTAAATGAAAATGTCATATTTTTAACTACTACTTAGTGGTTCCAATATTCATCAAAATTTGATGTTTTGCAGAAAAATACAAAAACATCAGCCTAAGCTATATTTGATATTCTGAATTCAAAAATGATGTATATTTTTAACAAATTAAAAATATAGAAGTTGGATTAATTAATTTAAAATTAATTCTCATTGTCAAAACAAATAGCATGTTTTTAAGAATCAATAATTATCAACAGATTGACACTTGTTTCTGTATAATATCATAGTGAAATTAATTCCAATAAACAGTATTGGATTAAAGGGAAAAATATATTCTAATTACACATAAAAACCAATTTAAAATATAATCTAACTATATAAATAATTTAGATTAAATGGTAGTTTTGAATAAAAGTACATTATTTTTCACTATTCAAAAAAATGAATATTATTAGAAAAATACCAAAATTTCATCCAATTTAAATTTTAATATCTTTATTCTAAAGAAGAATTTTATTTTGTCAAAATGAATATGTAAAAGGGTCAACTATTGGATTAAAAAAGGTTTTTCCATTAAATGGTGGTAAACTTTATTTTTTTGAAAAATTCATTTTTTATCTGAAAAATTGAATTTGTTCTTGTAATAGGTCTATGAAACACATAATACATAATTTAAAATTATATAAAGTATATAAAATTCAAAATCCAATTAATACTATTCATATCTACTTTTGAATGGCTAGTTTGGTAAGTCATGGTGCCCTCGAACTCGGTATTGCATGTAGCACAAGCTATGGTATTTAAATAAAATAACTTGCTTTGAAATCATGGGGTGTTACATTTTCCCCTCCATCAATAAATTACATCCTCACAATTTTAAATAGTAATTAGAAAATAAAAGATTAAAAACAGAAAAATACTTTTATGGAAAACCCACAACATAAATTGGGCTAACAAAATTTAGTCATTATAATAGGGAAATGAGATGAAAAAGTCAACACTAAACTATGATATCGATTAGGAGAACATTGGTATCAATTAGAGACACATAATTGGAAGGAAAACGTAAATATATATAGGGAGTGATTGAGGTCATCAATCACAAAAAAAAATGAAAAATTGAGGGCCTCAAAGACATCAATCTATGACGATTTAAAATATCATCGGTTCAACAAAACATAAATCATTAGGATAAAACATTTTTGGTTTTAAGATCCCTTCCGTAATGTTTAATAATTATTTTATTCATAGAATAAGAAAACAATATTATACTTGACAATTAGAGTTTCATCCTTTATTTAATTCTTACCACAAACTCATCTTTCACTCCAAATGATGAGTATTAAAGATGACATGGTCACACTTGATGCGCTAGAATCAACATATAGAGAATCACATAATCCACAATAGATGAACTATATATTTCACTTTTCTTTAGAGATAAACAAAAAAAGGTTAGTAAAATATAAAATGATCAGCAAAAAGGATAATACTTTAGAGAATGAAATGCTAATCTTAATTTCAAAAATTAAACCAAAAACACCAACATTTCAATAAATACCACTCAATAATTAATTTTCTATAAAATCATTTTATATAATCCGAACTAATATAGAAACCCAAAGCTCAAAAAAAATTTCATATGTAGTTTTCCACATTAAATTGTATCTCTAAATAATATCGACTACTCTTAATGTCACATACTTAATAGTAATTAACCTAATCACATATTCTCAATGAAAGGTCAATTATTTCTATAAATAACCCAAATCGCTATAAATCCACAATAAAAAAATTGTAAAAAACACCGTTACTCTTTAAATGAAATCCCATAATATTCTATTTTCCTTATGCATATAGTATTCCCAATAGAGGGAATGTCTTCCATTATGAAATTTATTACTTAATCACAAAATCATTTTCCTATACTAAGAATATCCATTATATAAGACATAAGATCCCAAATCAACTTATTATTGATCAATAAAACCATTTAACTAAAATGAATTAGTCACACTGACCAGGGACTTCATGTTGTCTAGTGGTAGGCGATAAATCCCAATCACAATATGGTTTTTGGTTCGATTCCTATAGCTTTGTTTGATGTGAAAGGTTTTCACATGGTCTATGTGTTGTCCTTTTCAAAAATATATAATTTTATAATATTATAAAAAATGAGATAGATTCCTCAAAAGAAGTATAACATAATTTAATCACAAATGTTATCCCATACCTCTCATTTTCCTTCCAATATATAATAACTTGTAATTTGCACAAAATCAATGATCATGTAAAACCAAATGGTGATTTATGACTATATCCACAAGAGAAAATACAATTCTTCCTCAAATATCATTTTCACATGACAAACTGCTGGGTTACAAATACAAGAGAAAAGACTTCCAATGTAATCCCATCAACATGGAGAACTAATAATTTTTAAACATTTATCCATTCATTTATTTCAACATAAATTCTTCCTTGACCAAGACGATATCCTATAGAATAGGGAATTCACTCAGGTAATGGCTAGGTCTCCTACATTTACGGAAAATGACTGTAAATGAAATCTTGTGACTATTTTTTTTCTTCCATAGTACTCCCCATATTCCTCGTCAATTATTTACATTATTTTCTTCTTTCCCACACATTAATCATTTCTTTGTTCATTAAGACACCTTCCTAGGTGTCTCCATCCACATTTCCTTCATGAGGGAAAATGATATTTCTTTTCTCCATGGTCTTTACTGTTGTAGCTCTTATCATTCACCACATTTCTCTTACATGTTGATTCCGGTTGTTGTTTAATATATATGTTGTTGATCATATTTTTTGAAAACATATTTTTCATGAACATGATATCTTTTTCTCTAGTAAAAATTTCATTTTGTTTCTCATTTAAACCACAGTTCAAACCTTGTAAATCATGCTCAAAGTTACTATGACTTCCTTGGAATCCATCCATTGACTAAAACCAGAAAGAATTGTGTGAGTAATAATAGTCATAAAATAATTTAGATAATATTATGACACCTTATTTTCAATTTAATACACCTTAGGATTAACTAAGGTCATTTATTTGCATCTTATATTAAAATAATTCAAATAGGTTTGTAAGGAGAATGAAAATTATCCTAAGCATATACCCCCAGGAGTGTCGTAACCAAGAGTGCAACAAGGCCCATTTTCATGTACTAGGATACCCCGAGTCAATCCGAAAACTCATTGTCGGAGTTTTCACACCTAGGTACATCTGTGCCAGAGCCGCCCCTACCTACTCGTCTCCAGACAGGGATGTACTACATAGAAAATGCACAAAATCCTTACATTACCAAGATTCTAGGATGTCATTCTATACTAATCCTCAAATTATATCTCAGGGTAATGTGCTATAATTAGAGTTTATCTAAATCTAGTTTCCACGGTTTGTACTAAACATCATCTGATACCTACTATAATGCCCCGACCCTTGAATCCAGAAGTCGGTGCATTATTTTAATACATTGGCATGATTACAAAGAATCATTTCTCGAAGGACCGATCAGTTTAATAGTCTTGGAAACAAGATACATACATAAGTTCAACACTACAACATGAAAATAAAAACAACACAAATTGTTTCCATTTGAAACATCCAAGCTTCCATGATTATTCCTACAAGTCACTCATAACTAACTTCTTTATATCATGGGAAAATGAAACATGAGAAATGGGTGACCATAAATGCTGAGATAGAGTTACCAATATAGCAGAATATAACATAAACATTAGGCATGTTGAATAATTGAAAACACATGACTTTACAAGTAATAAACATGAACACTTTATGGAAGGAATATGAGCTGAGTAGATAATGCCATAATAAAACATAGTCATTGGTAATCTACTAGTCAAATAACCACGTGAAATATTAATATCTAATCTCAAAATGATAGAATTCATAATACCATACATCATAACCACATATTCAAGGCCTTGTGACAATACTACAAATAATAATTTGACAAGGCCTTGTGCCAAGACAGTAGTTTGTCTCATGAGACCTACCGATGCATCGATGATCTCTAGCGGGATCCACCTATCACTTACTATTTCCAATGCATTCCTCCTACGAAAAGTTTTAAACATAACATAAACATTCATATTAACACTTTCATATAAATGTAAATACTTTATCCACAAACCATGAATGGTATAAACATAGCACATCCACAGTCAAACATAACTCATTCAATACAATATGGAAGATTGTATTGTAATGTATTAACCTCAATCATGAATAATTATGGATATTGTCATAGATGAAAATAATAATCAAAAATATTTAAGAGAAATATCCCCCTTTTTCTTGAAAACATTCAAAAGCCACACTATTTGTCAAGAAGCCGTTTAAAAGTAGATTTTTTAATCAAAGTGTCCCATACGACTTTGAAAAATTTAAAAGGAATTTTAATTTTAAAAATTTAATGTCCATATAAATAAATCCTCAAAAACATTTTTAAAACATGGAAATTAATGGGAAATATTTAGAATAAAAAATCATTCAAACATTTAAAATTATATTTTGGTTAGAGTTTCTAACCAAAACAGAGACACCTGAATACAAATAATTGAGGTAATAAAAAAATTATAATATCATGAGAATTATGGGATTCAGGATATACTATGTCAAAGTAAAATATATACACCATATAAAAGTTAATAGGTGTATTGAAATAAAAAAGTCTTAATGGAATGTAAATTGAGATGAAATATTTTATAAATACCGTATCTTGAGGGTAAGGATAAATAAATGACATAATTATGTGTGAAAAATATAAATACACTCAATATTTTTGGATATTCAGTGTAAATAAATCATAGGACTTTCACACATATTCATGTAAAATCAATGCCAATGAATTGGATGTTTAACTCAATAAATGGAGATTGAGTTAAAATTACACTTATCAAGTTCATATCGATGACATAAGAATTTATCAATGGAGTGATTATGTGTATCAAATGTATATCCACATAAAGTGGAGTGGAAATTACAAAAAAAATAAATAAATATTGATTCCACACATAATCGTGGAGTAAAATAATCAATGAAGTATGCGTAAAGCCCAATGAGTGGAAATTGAAATTTGAAATTCCCTTACTAATGTGGTAACTTATGAAACATACACCCCATGAAAGAAGTATCATAAAATAAATATGTAAATACCCATAAATTAAATTATATTACAAAAAGAATACAATCAGGGGAAGTACATACTCCACACAAAAAGGAAATAGTGGCCAATATAGCCTGAATCTCATGGGAATAAAAGTGAGATGAAAACCCCATACTTCGTTGTAATCAATCGAGTCATATGAAAAATAGTTAATAACCACCAAATGAATGACAGAATACCATGAATATAAATAGAATAATGATAATATATATCACATGGCAGTACATAATACACCACATGCAATAAATATGTGTCGAACAATAGAATCTCACGGAATTAAAAGTTAGATATGAAACCCCTTACCAGAAGTCCGACTTCTCTTATATGTTCCTTGTTCTTCTTAAATAATAAAAATAAGTTTATTTATAGTTTATTAAGAAAATTTTTCAAGTTTATTATTCCTTTTATATCACTTATTACCTTGAAATAAGAATTAGTTAATTATTTGAGTTCGTATTGGATATTTTATCGATGTTCGGAACATGAGTAAAAAATGAACTTGTTAGAATTACCATTTTTTCATCTGGTAAAAAGTCCATTATCTCTAGAATGATATAAATGATTTTGATATCATATATATATTATATATTAAATATATAAAACAATTTATAATAGTACATAACATTTGGAGATAAAAAATGAAATGTACCGTTCATTGAGACGGTAAGCCGTACGTATGCATGAACACTACTTTCATTTCTATTTTTTATTTTAATGGAATTAAAACATAATTATACATAGGTATATTATAAATCCAGTATTATATAATATATATTATCATTAATTTTATCCTTTATACATCCCACATAAGGAATTAACGAGTCATAGCATTTTGAGGGGGCGGTAGTCCGCACTTCCTCAAATAAAATTGTCCCGTATTACCCATAATGGAAACCATAAAATAATGTTATAAATGGAAAAAATATAATAATATAAAAAACATAAACATAATATATATATATTATGTAAATAAATTTCCATATTAATGGACACTAAGATAGGTGGTAGAAGATAATCGAACATTCATCGTTTCGTGAGGTGTTAGTTTTCCATCCACAAAAATAGTTTGTTCTTCACCCAATAGTTGAAGGTCTGTGTAAGTGTAGTTAGAATACTTCTCATACCAACATCCTTGTATATTTATGATACTAGTTTTGTTATAAAATAAAGTAATAAAAAGTGTTTATGGGGTTGGAGAAGTAAAATAAAACTAAATAAAACAATAGAATTTAAGAGAAAGTGTTACCTTTAATTTGGGTAACTTACTTTGGTTTGAACCAAAAGTGCTTATTGAAGTGACTTATTCCTATGTTAAGGCTTCTAGCAGGAAGAGGGGGATCTTGAGAAGTTATTTTTCCAGGGGTTGGATGAGCCAAGGGGCTTGAGAGGTGTGTGGAATGGGTCAGATGTGGTGTCTGTTTATAAGGGGGAGGAGGAGCACATTAGGAAACTGTGAAAATATTATATTAATATATAGTGATATTCGGTTTATAAAGGACCAAAAATAATTAAAGGTTAATATAATATGACTCATGGTCAAAATAAAATCATAAAATAAGAATTTGGCAGGTTTTGGATATTATTTTATATTAATAATCATATTTATTTAAATCATTTATTAATGAGGTAAATACTATATAATTATTGTGTCAAAAATAATTAAATTTATTTGATTTATACAAATTATAAAAAAATTACCATAATGTAGGAAATATTTTTATATTTCTATTGATTTTTTATAGTAAAAAATATGACTTACATAACCCCATGTAAAAATTGATATACTATAAGATATTTGTTAATGTTATTTTTTTCTTTACTTTAAGTTAATTAAAATAAAGTGTAATTATCATTCTTCAGTGGCTCCATGGTGTCCCAAAATCGACCCAAGGATGCCTATGGATGGCCATGACTTATCCAATAAGTTTATTTCAAGTTTTATGGTAATTCTATTTTATTATAATAATCTTTTTACCTGGAATTACCCTATTTAACTTTGACCGCGGTAAATAAAAGTCAAAAATTACTATTCACCAAAAATAATCATCATCTTATTGAACAAAATTTTACGTATTAATAAATTACCATTTATCTAGGATTCTTGAAATTAAATTCACAGAAGCGCTAAAATTTTAGTTAAATGAAAAAGTCAGATTTTTAACTACTACTTAGTGGTTTCACTATTCATCAAAAATTGATGTTTTTCAGAAAAACACCGAAAATTCAGCCTCAGATATATTTGATATTCCAAATTAAAAAATTATGTATATTTTACGAAATTTAAATCATAGAAGTTGGATTAATTAATTTAAAATTAATTTCAATCGTCAAAGAAAATCGCGTGTTTTTACGAAACAATAACTATCAAAAAATTGACACTTGTTTATGTATAATTTGAAAGTTAAATTAATTACAATGTCCAACATTGGATTAACAGGAAAATATATAATCTAACTAAACCTGAAACAAAATTTAAAATACAATCTAAATATATATATAAATTAGATTAAAAGGCAGTTTTGATTTAAAATACAATATTTATCACTATTCATAAAAAATGAATATTATTAGAAAAATACCAAAATTTCATCCAAAGTAAATTTTTAGGTCTCAATTCTAAAAAAGAGTTTTATTTTTTCAAAATGAATATATAAAAGTGTCAAATATTGGATTTAAAAAGGGTTCTCCATTAAAATGTGGTAAATTTGAATTTTTTTAAAAATAAATTTTTTTTCTAAAAAATTGAATTTGTTCTTATAATATGTATAAGAAACACATAATACATAAGTTAAAATTATATGGAGTATATAAAATTCAATATACAGTTAATATTATTCATAACTACTTTTTAACGGCTAGTTTGGTAAGACATGTTGCGCTCGAACTCAGTGTTGTGTATAGCGCAAGCTATTGAATTTAAATAAAATAATATACTATGAAATCATGGGGTGCTACATTATCCCCCTCCTTCAAAAAAATTTAATTATCACAATTTAAAATTGTTCTTCGAAAATAAAATGTTAAACGTAGAAAAATATCTTTTTTGGAAAACCCACATCGGAAATTGAGTTAATAAAATTTATTCTTAATAAGAGGGAAAAGAAGATGAAAAATTCACCAATAAATTATGATCTCGTTTAAGAGAACATTGGTGGAAATTAGAGAAACATAATTGGAGGAAAAACGTAAATATATATATGGAGTGAATAAAGCCATCAATTACAAAAAAGTGTAAAATTGAGGGCCTCAAAGCCATCAATCTATAACGATTTAAAATATCATCGGTTCAACAAACATAAAGAATTAAGATAACACATTTTTTGTTTTAAGATCCCTTCCTTAAAGGTTAATAATTAATTAATTCATAGAATAAGAAATCAAAAATATACATGACAAGTAATGATTTATCCTTTATCAAATTCGTACCACAAACTCATCTTTCACTCCAAATGATGAGTATTAATGATAAATTGGTCCCACGTGAAGCCCTAGAATCAACATATAGAGAATCACATAATCCAAAATGGATGAACTATATATTTCTCTTTTCATTAGAGATTAACCAAAATCAAAATGGTTAGAAAAATATCAGATGATCTGCAAAAAGGATAATAATTTAGAGAGAGAAATACTAGTCTTAATTTTAAAAATTAATCCAACAATACCCAAATATTAATAAATACCATTCAATAAACAATTTTCCATAAAATCATTTTATATAATCCAAACTAATATTTAAATAGAAAATTCAAAATAAGTTTCATACATAGTTTTCCATGTGAAATTGTATCTCCAAATAATATTGACTAATCTTAAAGACACATAAATAAAAGTAATTAACCTAATCACATATTCTCTTTTATAGGTTAAATATTTCCATAAATAACACAAATCGCTAAAAATAAACAATAAAAACATAGTTAAAAAAACACCTTTACTCTTCAAATGAAATCTCATGGTATTCTATTTTCCTTGGGCATATTGTATTCCCAATAAAGAGAAATTATTCCAATATAACATGTATAACTTAATCACCAAATAATTTTCATATACTAAGGATATCCATTAGGTAAGACATAAGATCCCAAATCAACTTATTATTGATCAATAAAATCATTTAACTAAAAAAATTTCACAATAACCAGGGACTTCATGTAGTCTAGTGGTAGGTGATAAATCCCAATCGCACTATGGTTATGGGTTCAATTCTAGCAACTTTCTTTGACATGATGGGTTGTCACACGGTCTATGTGTTTTTCTTTTTAAAAAACTATATAATTTTATAACATTCCCAAAAATGATATAGATTCTTTAAAAAAACTATAACATAATATCAACAAAAATGTTTTCTCAAACCTCGCATTTTCATTCCGAAATTTAATAACTCTTAATTTCCTCAAGCTCAATGACCATATAAATCCAAATGGTGATTTATAGATATATCCTCACGAGAAAAGTTAATTCTTCCTCAAATATCATTTTTAACATGACAAACTACAGGGTTACAAATACAATAGAAAAGACTTCCAATGTAATCCCATCAACAAAGAGAACTAATTATTTTTAAACATTTCTCCATCCATTTATTTCAACATATCTTCTTCTATAACCAAGAGGATATTCTATAAAAGAGGGAATTCACTAACGTATTGGCTAGGTTCCCTACATTTATGGTAAATAACTATAAATTGATTCTTAGGACGATTCTTATTATCTTCGATAATACTCTATATTTTTTCTCGGCAATTATTTACTTTA
Organism: Viscum album; assembly: GCA_963277665.1. NCBI lineage: Eukaryota > Viridiplantae > Streptophyta > Magnoliopsida > Santalales > Viscaceae > Viscum > Viscum album. The sequence continues at coordinate 178,962,714 of OY728164.1, forward strand.
TTCCTTCTTTCCCACACATAGAGCATTTCCTAGTTCCATTAAGACACCTTCCTAGGTGTCTTTTTTTTGCATTTCCGACATGATGGAAAATGAGCGTTCTTTTCTCCATGGTTTTCACTACTGGAGATTTTATCATTCACCACTTTTCTCTTCCTTGTTCACTTTGGGAGTTGGTTAATATATATGTTGTTGATCATATTTTTTGAAAACTGATTCAGCATGAACACGATATCATTTACACTTTTCAACATTAATTTTTTTTCTCATTTCCACCACCATTAAAACCTTGTACATCATGTAAAAAGTTACTATTACTTCCTTGAAATCCAGCAATTGTATATAACCAGAAAGCATTGTTTGAGTAATAATAGCCATCAAATTATTTAGAGAATATCATGACACCTTATTTTCAATTTAAAACACCTTAGGATTAACCAAGGTCATTTATTCTCATCTTATATTAAAATCCTTCAAGTCGGTTTGTAAAGAGAATGTAAATTTTCCAAAGCATATCCCCTGAGAGTGTCGTAACCAAGAGTGCAGCAAGGACCATTGTCATGTACCAGGATACCCCGAGTCAAGCCTGAAACTCCTTGTTACACTTTTCACACCTAGGTACATCTGGTCCAGAGCTGCCTCTACCTGCTCGTATCTAGTCAGGGATGTACTTCTTAAAAAATACTCAAAATAAATTCATTACCAATATTTTAGGAGGTTATTCTATACTAATCCTCAAATTCTATCTCAGGTTAATGTGCTCTAATCAGAGTTTATCTTAAACCAGTTTCCAAGGTTTGTACTAAATATCCTATTATACCAACTGTAATGCACCGACCCCAGAATATAGAATCCAGAGCATTATTTTAATTCATTGGAATGATTATAAGGAATCAATTCCCAAAGGACCGATAAGTTTAGTAGTCTTGGAAATAAGATACATACATAAGTTCAACACTACAACTTGAAAAGAAAAACAAAACTAATTAATTCCATTTGAAACATCCATCCTTCCATGATTATTCCTCCAAGTCACTCATAATTACTTATTCATATCCTGGGAAAATGAAAAATGATAATGTGGTGAGCTCAAATTATCTGTATGATTAAGCAACACAACGGAAGATAACATAAACATAAGGCATGGTGAATAATTTATAACACCTAACTTTAAAATTAATAAACATAAACACATTATGGGAGGAATATGAGCTGAGTAAATAATTACATAATAAAACATAGTCATGGGTATTCTACTAGTTGAATAACCACATGAAGTATCAATATCTAATCTCATAATTATAAAATTCATAACGTCAAACATCATAACAACATAGCCAAGGCCTTGTGCGAAGACTACAAATAAGATTTTGTCCATGACTTGTGCCAAGACAGTAGTCTGTATCATGAGACCTACCGATGCATCGATGAGCTATAGCGGTCTCCACCCATCACATACATTGTCCAATTCATTCTTCATATGAAAATTTTGAAACATAACATAAACATTTGTATTAAAACTAGCATAGGAAATGTCAATATTTTGTCCACAAACCATGAATGGTATAAATATAGAACATCCACAGTCAATCATAACTCATTCAACACAATATGGAGGATTATGTTGTAATAGATTAACCTTAATCAAGAATAATGAAGAACATTGAAATATATGAAAATACACATCAAAACTATTTAAGATAAATATCCCCCTTTTTCTTGAAAACATTTGAAAGTCTCACTACTTGTCAAGAAGTCTTTTAAAATTGATTTTATAATCAAAGTGTCCCATACCACATTGAAACATTTAAAAAGAATATTAATTTTCAAACGTTAATTTCCATATAAATAAAACCTTAAAACCATTTTTAAAACATGTACATTAATGAGAAATATTTAGATAATAAATCATTAAAACATTTAAAATGATATTTTAGTTAGAGTTCCTAACCAAAAGAGAGACACTTGAATAAAAATAATTGAGGTAATCAAAACATTATAATATAATTTCTATAAAGGGATTTAGGATATAATATGTAAAAAACATTAAATATACCATATAAAGGTGAATTGGTGTATAACAACAATGATGTCTAAGTGGAATGTCAATTGAGATGAAATCTCTTATAAATATTGTATCCTTACATTAAGGATAAATTAGCAACATAATTATGTGTAAAAATTATAAATACACTCAATATGATTGTATATTCAGTATAAATCAATAATAGAACATTCAAACATATTATTGTAAAAACAACACCATTGAATTGGATGTTTAACTCAATAAATGGAGATTGAGTTAAAATTACTCTTATCAAGTTCATATCGATGACTTGAGAATTTACCAATGGGTTGATTATATGTATCAAAATAATATCCATAGAAAGGGTAGTGTAAATTACTACACAAATAATAAATAGTGATTCCACACATAATCATGGAGTAAAATAATCAATGAAGTTTGCGTAAAGCCTAATGAGTGGAAATTGAAATTTGAAATTCCCTTACTTATTTGGTAACTTATGAAACACACACCCCATGAAATAAGTATTATACAATGAAGATTTAAATACCAATACATTAATTTATATTACAAAAAGGATAAAATCTGGGGTAGTACATACTCCACACAAAAGGAAATAGTGGCCAATATAGCATGAACCTCAAGGGAATAAAAGTGAGAGGAAAACCCTTACTTCGTTGTAATCAATTGAGTCCTAGGAAAAAAAATAATAACAACCAAATGAATCACATAATTCCATGAATATAAATATAATAATTATAATATATATCAAATGGTTGTACACAATATACCACACGCAATAAATATGTGTCGAACAATGGAAATCTCACATAATTAAAAGTGAGATAAGAAACCCCTTACCTCAAGTCTGAATTGTCTTGTATGTTCCTTTTTCATTATGAATAATAAAATTAAGTTATTTTATAATTTATTAAGAAGATTTTTCATTTTAGTTGTTCCTTTTATATCACTTATTACCTTGCTATAATAATTACTTAATTATTTGAGTTCATATTTGATATTTTATCTATGTTCGGAACCTGAGTCAAAAATTAATTTGTAATAATTACAATTTTTCCATGTGGTCAAAAGTCCATTATCTCCAAACTTATATACATTATTTAGATATCACATATATATATATATATTATATATCCAGTATATATATCAATTTATAATAGTACGTAACATTTGGAGATAAGAAATGAAATGTATAATTTATGGAGACGGTAAGTCGTACGCACACATGAACTCTACTTTCATTTATATTTTGTATTTTAATGGAAATAAAACATAATGATACATAGGTATACTATAATTCCAGTATAATATAATATATAATATAATGAATTCCATCCTTTATACATCCCACTTAAGGCATCAACAAGTCATATCAATTTGAGTGGGCGGTAGTCTGCACTTCCTCAAATGAAATTATCGTGTTTTGCCCATAAAGGAAACCATAAAATAATGATATAAACGGAAAATAAATAAGCATATGAGAAAAAATTAAAATAATAAATATATATGATATATAAATAATGTTCCATATTAATGGCCGCCATGAGAGGCAGTAGGAGATAATCGAACAATCATCGTTTCGTGAGGCGTTAGTTTTCCATCCACACAAACAGTATGTTCTTCACACATTATATGGTGGTGTGTGTAAGTATAGTTCGAATATTAATCATAAAACCATCCGAGTATATTGAGGATACTCCTATTTTTATAAAATAAAGTAATAGAAAATGTTTAGGGTGTTGGATATTTAAAATAAAACAAAATAAAACAAAAGAATTTAAGAGAAGGTGTTACCTTTAATTTGGGTAACTTCCTTTGGTTTGAACCAAATAGACTTCTTGATGTGTATTCTGACTAATGTAAGGATTCTAGGAGAAAGAGTTTGATCTTTAGAGATTATTTTGGTAGGTTATGGATGAGCCAATGGGCTTGGGAGGTGTGTGGAATGGGTTAGAATTGGTGTTCTTTTATAAGGGGGAGGAGGGGCTCTTTTGGACAGTGTGAATATATTAATTTATTATATCGTGATATTCAATTTCTAAAGGTCCAAAACTAATTAAAGTATAATATACGATGACAAATTTTCTAAATAAAACCATCCAATAAGAATTTTACATGTTTTGGATATTATTTTAATACTAATAATCATATTTATTTCAATCATTTGTTAATTAGGTAAATACTACATCATTACTGTGTCATAAACAATTTAATTTATTTGATGTCTAAAAATTATAAACAAATTACTAGAATGTAGTAAATCATTTTATATTTCCAATTATTTTTTCTAGACTAATATATGACTTATATAACACCATGTAATAATTAATATACTCGAAGATATTTGTTAATGTCATTTTTGTCTTTACTTTATGTTAATTAAAATATACTGTCATTATCATTCTTAAGTGGCTCCATGGGGTCCAAAAATCGACCCAAATATTCTAATGGTCGTCCATGACTCATCCAATAAGTTTAGAACTAGTCTTAAGATAATCCTGTATTATTATAATATTCTTTTTACCTCGAATTACTCAATTTTCCGTTAATCACAGTAAATAAAAGTCAAAAGTTAATATTTACCAAAAATAATTTCAATCTTATTAAAACACATTCTACATTCTAATAAAAACCATGTATCTCATATTTTTAAAATTAAATTCATGAATGTGGTGAAATTTCATTTAAATGAAAAATTCGGATTTTTAACTACTACTTAGTGGTTTCACTATTCATAAAAAATTGAAGTTTTTCAGAAAAATAACAAAAAATCATCCTAATATATTTGATATTTTGAATTTAAAAATGATATCTATTTTACCAAATTAAAAACATTGAAATTGGATTAATTAATTTAAAATTAATTCTCATTTTCAAAACATATAGTGTGTTTTTAAGAAACAATAACTATCAAAAGATTGACACTTGTTTATGTATAATTTTAAAAGGAAATTAATTCTAATCACCATCATTGGATTAAAGTGTAAAAATATAATCTAATTACACTTAAAACCCAATTTAAAATATAATATAACCATAAAAATAAATTATATTAAAAGGTTGTATTGAAGTAAAATTCATTATTTCTCATTATTCATAAAAAATGAATATTATTCGAAAAATACCAAAATTTCATCCAAAGTAAATTTCAATGTGAAGATTCTAAAAAAGAATTTTTTTTCAAAATAAATATGTAAAAGGTTCAAATATTGGATTTAAAAAGGGTTCTCCATTAAAAGGTGGTAAATTTGATTTTTTTTGAAATATACATTTTTTATCTGAAAAATTGATTTTGTTCATATAATATGTCTAAGAAACACATAATACATAAGTTAAAATTATATGGAGTATATAAAATTCAAAAATCAGTTAATACTCTTCATAGCCACTATTGAACCGCTAGTTTGGTAAGTCGTGGTGCACTCGAACTCTGTGTTTCATGTAGTGCAATCTATTGAATTTAAATAAAATAACTTACTATGAAATCTTGGGGTGTTACATAATGTTTAATTTCAGTGAAAAAATTCCTATTCATTTTTTGTACTAAATAAGGAAATTTTTTTACAATTACTTGAAAAATTTCATCATTAATCAAAGGCTAATAATAGATTGGTTTTAAGATAGGGATATCAAATAATACCCTTAATGATGACTTAAACCAAAACAATCTAAAATAATGATGATATTTTGAATTAAACCTTTATCACTTTGATAACTTTTCTATCATATGTCCCATGAAATAAAAAACATTAAATGGGGAATTAAATCCCATCAAGATAAACTAATTCATGAAATGAAATAGAAAAGGGTAGTATAAACAACATATATAAGAAATAGGTTGTGAATATAGTGTACGTCTAACGGTAATAGAAGTGAGATGAGAAAAACCATACTTTGAGACTGAAACATCACACACTTTCTTTATCTTTCACAACCTGCCCCATAGGGGCCTCAGATATGACTACCCCATGAGTGCCTCCAATATTTAATGAGAAAGAGACTAGCATCAAATTGGAATATTCCCCAAATGAGTGGCATTTTTCTATGTACTTGTACACACACATTCATCTCAAATCCCAAAACTCTAAAATTCAAAAACACTATGTATAATAGGATGTGTACTAAAAAGATACCAACAACAGAATATGGCAGAAGAAATCGAGAAAGTAAACAGTTCTAGAACAAAAGCCAACCAAAAGTAAGAGTCTCTAAAAGTGAACAAAGAAGTTCTTGAAACTCATCTACAGAAAACACTACCAAAAGGGTATGTAGAAGGATAATTGTCAAAGGAATAAGATCACACCTCGAATATCTGATCTCTCTAAAAACACTTGGTCCTGGTCCACCTAGGACTCTATGAAGCCGTCAGAGGACTACACAATACATGGAATGTTCAAGAAAATCACATGTATGGATGAGTAAAAAAATACTCAATAGGGAACCCTGAAACCACAATGGAATACTATTAACAAATACACAATGTACACCAGAAATAAACACAGTAAGTACACAAAAATTAATACATTAAGAAAAAACACTATGGAACACAACAAAGTAACACCACTAAGGAGCACCATAATGGAACACCCAGAAGGTACACCACTATGTAATGAAATTAAGGAACACTACAAAGGAACACCACAATGGAACACCAATAAGGAACACCATGAATGAACATCGTGAAGGAAAAACACTAATGAACACCACTACGTAACACCATAAAGTAACACCACTAAGTAACCCCATGAATGAACACCACCGAGGAACACCACAACAAAACACTATAAAGGAACACTAATAAAGAACACCACAGATGACCACCACAAAGGAACAACATGAAATAACACCACTAAGGAACACTATGAAGGATCATCAGGGATGAACACTACTATGGAACACCACTAAGGAATAACACTAAGGAACACTAAAAATAAGAACCATGAAGGAACACAACTAAAGAACACTAATAATGAACACCACAAAGGAACATCATTAAGGAACCCCACGAAGGAACACCACAAAGGAACACCATAAAGGAACACCACAAAGGAACATCATGAGTGAACACCACTAAGGGATACCATTATTGAACACCAAGAAAGAACCCCAATAAGAAACACCATTATGGAACACCAAAAAGTAACACCATGAAAGAACACCACTATGTAACCCCAATAAGGACTCCATAAAGGAACACCACAATGGAACACCACTAGGGAACACCACTATGTAACAACATGAAGGAAAACCATAATGAAACTACACTAAGGAACCCAAAAAAATAAATACACTATGAAAATCCACCATATAATACCATGATGGAACCCTAGAAAAGATAGCATAACAAAATACATGAAGTATAACATACATAAATACATGATGTATACCACAAAAAAATACATCAAATATAGTCAACTAAGATAGGTATATGTATATAGAATTAAGAGAATATTTTTCAGTTATAGTTCATATATCTCACTATTTCCATGACAGATGGATTATTGATGAAGAAAATAGAAGTGATTTTTCATGGAACATCGATGGTGCACAGAGGACCGATGGTGCATGAAGTGTCTATGGCGCATGATGCTTTAATGGAATAGGGAGCAACGATGGTGCACAGAGCATCAGTGGAACATCGAGTGTCAATGACAAACATATTAATGATGGCGCATGGAGAATAGATGGTTCATGGAGTGTCAATGACTCATGGAGCATCGATGATGTACAATGATTCGATGGTGCATAGAGCATCAATGGTTCATGCATCCCCCAAGTCATGTAGTGGCCATGATAGAGCCAGCCGTAGGATTCCATTCATATTACTCTGGTATTTGGAGAAACTACTCCTAATTTCATTAATTAGTATTCCATCATCCACAATTACTCACATAGAGTATCTCGAAATTACCATCATGTCACAAGGGACCCAATTTCATGAACGGCTTGTCAAACATACAAACTGTTTGAATGATATAGAATATCTTGTAAACGGCCCGAGTTGGGTTCGGTTCGGGTCTGAAATGGCCTACCGGTCGACCTATCCCAATCTTTTCGACCCAGCCTGACCCAGTCTAGCCCCATGGGCTCATCCACTTGGTTGTGGCAAGACCACCCTATTACGACATGTTTGTAGCGGTCCAATTTTCCCCACTGTACATGGTCCTCCCCCTCCGCACCCCTTGGTCCACATGGTCTTCCCTGACCACATTTCTCCCCCATATATCCTGGTTAATGCAGTGTGATTCATTTATTCATGTGGTCGACCCACCTCCTCCATATTCCACACGGCTTGCCGCTACATGTTTCTCCTACTCAACTTCGAGCTGCATCCCAACTCACTATTGCGGCCTCCTGCGATGGCCCTCGACCAGTTTCATGGATAACTGCCATGTACCATCTCTCACACAACCCCACTGGGCTACATCCTTTCTCCATCATCCCCTCACCTGTAGCTCACCACCCTCCCCTCACCCGCACGCATCCGCTACCACGTGTCACCATGCGCCAGCGTGCGTTGTCACAGGGTGAAGGCGACCTCAGTACTATAGGCCATCCTAGTTTCTTCAATGCTCCATTTTTTGAATTGGGGCCACATTCACGATATTTATGGTATGATATATACCATGTTCAGCTTTGTTCCATCTCTCTATCGCTATGGGGGTCCGATCATTCTTATAACCACTAGGTAACATAGATCTAGGAACCGTAGGGGTTCTAATAGAAAAGGACATGAAGAAGAGAAGAAGAAACACATATATGAAATAATTAAGATCATTTCCCAAGAATTCTTGTCCATAAATTGAGATCCATCGAATTTGGATTAGAAACAGATCTTGTTTAATCCCGCTAACCCACAAAAAATCCCTCCCGCAACATATGATCTAACTGCATGCAAGTGTTTTCATGGATTAATTCTTTTTCATAAAAAGTATAAAGAACACATAAAACACAAAAGTAATCAAGCATCTTAACTCGATTTAGGATTATTCTATGTTGAGGAACAGTTGCATTGTCATCATTGACAAGATCCTCCAACTATGTTGTCATGAAGATCCACTATACTTTCTCTAATTCACCATCATTCAATCGAGATGATTCTAACTCCATGATCTCTCTATCAATTATTCACTGTTCCCATGGTTATTTACTCCACCTAGAATTTATTTATAAGGGTTATTAAGGAAATCATCATTGCATCAATAAAATAATTTAACTTCATATTAGATAATGACTATTACATCCTTTTTATATTTTTCAATAGAAAACCTATACCGACTAATGATAAGTCGCACCTAGGGAAAACCCCACATCAAAAACTCAACGGTCCAATCGGGGTATCTATTCATGAGTTATTAGGATTTGAAAATTTAAATTTTTTATTTAATTATTTAATTTAATATTACGTCTAGAAAATATTTCACAGTCTACCGGTGACAATCGATGTCAGGCCTCGCCTAAGGTAAATCTGCAGCATTGAACACAATCATTCCCTCAAACTTATGATTCAAGAACCCATTTTAAATTTATTCCACATTTTTTGAAAAATTGTGCATGCATGCTATTAAAAATATTACATTATTCCACAAACCATTTCAGGCACAATAGGCCTCAGAATTTCACGTATTATCTACGCCTGGAGTAGCTATATCGACAAATAATTTCAAAAGAAGGAAAATACTATTCATTAAATTATCTCATCCTTATGGATTTTCATCTTTAAAATAAAAACCACGGGCTGTCTAAATGGATGGGGGTGTTGAGGACAAAAAGTCTCACAGTCGGTATCTCGGAGCTACACCTACTTGACTTTCTATAAGAGGTGGGGTGAGAACATCTAATCAAGGGATGATATTCCTTATATATCCAAAAAGGATAACTACCCTAAGAGAAACTACATCGACTCATCATTCAGCAAATACAAACTAGATCTCCTACTGAGCACATCTGTCATGATGTTCCCCTTCCAAAGAGTATATACCATATCAAAGTCATAGTCTAGGAAGAACTATGACCAATGCTTCTCTCTCAAAATTTTCTGGATCCACTGAAACTCGACCACCACTTCCAGAAACTGAGGACTCATAACACCCATTGCATCGAGGGTTACACTATCCAATTATTCAGAAATCAGTTTCCCCTCCTTTGGGTGACTCTATTCAGTGATGCATGGGTTTTCTTTTGAACAATAATGAAAACCCCATTCCTCCACTATGTAACCACCACATTCTTCTCAAAAAACAATCAATAATAGTATGAACCATAAGTAACATTTCCATACCATGATTTAAATTATAATTAATTGACATCACTACCATGATATCACAACCGAAACTCTCACCATTAAGAGCAGGGCCACAATGTTGGCACAAGTGTGTGTGATCATCGTATCCCCTACAATATAAGATTCTAAATATAATGGTCGAGTAAACAGTCCCAACCAAATCTCTGAGTCTCGGAATAGATTTCTGGCAGAGAAATAATGACTAGTACCTAGGTCTATCAATACTGAAACAAAGGTATAATGGGCATATATTGTTCCCTAAATCATTCAAGAGCCTCCAGGTCATAAGACTCGACCACATACAGTTCTCCCCAACCCTACTATCCAGTTCCCTCAGCCCTGTTTGGGCCATCAAGGGTGGTGGTGGTAACATGAAAATGTTTCTACAACCTCATGCTTCTCTCCCAGCTCATCTGCCACATCTGATGCCTTAGGAATGTGTCTTCCCCTTCTTTAATATTGCTAATTATCACTGGTTGTATCTGTGCAGCCAAGGGACACATAACCTAAAAGGTTCCCCCAAAAAACACATCATAGTTAGGATTTGACAAAGGGATAACATTGAATCATATATCCCTATGCACATCATTTTCAATGTTCAGAGATTTGAAGTACTGATCGTGAATCACATCATTCGAGAACCTTGAAAGGTGTTAATACATTGATTAATACTCTAATACCAACATGTCGTCATGTTCGAGCTATATATGCTTATCGACACACATATCCCTTATCTTATAAGTTAATAACACTTTTATTAAAAGTTTCCCAATCTCTATCCATATAATATTCACATCATCACTAGATTTTATATTCAAACCTCACTATCTTCCTACTAAGTCATGTAGAAGGCTCACTTCTAGGACCACCATCCAGTCTACTAGTGTCTTGACTAGACATAAAAAATAGATCCCCATCTCAATATAGTCCTCAGATGCCTGTGTCGGTCTCGCCTCTGAACTGGAGGGTTCTCTATCACTGAAACTCATGATGTATGCTCAATTTCCACTCCTCATCCACTAGTACTATGGGTACGATGTGATGATCTATATGTGGTGGTATAGCTGGTGCACAATCGGGTTGTTCTATCTCTGGTAAAGACCCGTGTACATATGTATCCTCACTCAAAAAATAATCCTCATGATCATGTGGTGGAATTATGGATGGTTTTCTATGTAGAGGCATCTTGAAATTTAGTAAGATATACCCGGTCAATAGATTAAACCTGGTGAGATGACAAAACAAGGACAAGAGAACACACCCAAATAATATGTGATGCATGAGTCATTATTTTTATCCTAACAACTAGTGTTTCGTGTAATGATTTGAAGAGAAGAACTTAGAGTCCTGGTGTATGGATATGTTGGCCGCCAAACCAACACTAGGTTATCTAGCTGTAAAGCCGAACATGAATCACTTAACACTGTTTCGCCAAACCAACAACACATAATTTTTGTCCTTAAGTAGAACTGACCTCCCAGGATACCACTCTATCATGACCCATCATAGAGGGTCCCATTCCATAACTGTCATAATAATTTCTTTAATAGGCTACTGGTTGGCAACTGACTCTGAATAGGGATATCCCACATTTGGGATGAATTTTCCTAAGTACATGTACACATGCATGGATCTCCAATCCCCAAATAATGAAATATAAAAACCCTAAGTAAAAAAACATGCATACCAATAAGATACCAACAAAATAATATGATATTAGAAAATTGGAATGTAAACATGGACAGAATACATGCCCACAACAAGTAAGAGTCTGTAAAATTGAACACACATGTTCCCAAAACTCATCCACAGAAAAATATACTTTAAGAGTAGGTATATGGATTGTTGCCTAAATATGTACGAGCACACATTAACTATCTGAAATCTCTAAGAACCTCCTTGTCATAGTCCATCTAGGACACTATCAAAGCATGGAACGTTTAGACAAGAAAAAAAACATATAGGGAAACACCGTGAAGGGGTGAGTAAAACAATACTTAGTAGGACACCCTGATACCATAGAGGATTAATACTAAGAAATACATCAGGTAAACCACATATAAATAAATAATGTATACCGCAGATATGTACATGAAGGAACACCACTAAAGAACACTATGATGTAATAGCACTAAGGAATAGAGCTAATGAACACAAAAAAGGAACACCCTAAAGGTACACCACTAAGGAACACCATGAAGATACACTGTCGAGGAACTCCATGAAGGAACATCATGAAGGAACACCAATATAGAATACCTTCATAGAAAACCACTATTGAACACCACAATAGAACATCATAAAGTAACACCATGAAGGAAAACTACATAGTAACACCATGAAGGAACACTCCAAAGTAACACCATGAAGGAACATCACTAAGGAACATTATGATGGAACGCCACTAAGGAACAATATGATGAAACACTATGAAGGAACAACACTAAAAAACGCCATTAAGAAACACCATAAAGGAAAACCATAGAGGATCACCACTAAGGAAAACCATGAAGGAACACCACAAAGGAACACCATTATGAAACATGGTGAAATAACACCATGAATGAATTCCACAAATGAACACCATGAAGGAACACCACTAAGGAACACCACTATGAATAGCACAAAGGAACACCACGAAAAAACATCACTAAAGAACACCACTATGGAACACAATGAAAGAACACCACAAAGGAACACCACTAAGAAAAATAACTAAATAAAATCACTACGGAACACCATGAAGGAACACCACAAAAGAACACCATGAAGAAACATAACTAATGAACATGATGAAAGACCACCAGTAAGGAACACCATGAAGGATACCACAATGAAATAAATGAAATATACCACACAAAAATACATGATGTATACAACAGTGAAATACATAATGTATAGTCAGCTCACATAGTTATAATTATAATGCAAGAAAAAAGGGTTTTAAGTTGTAGTCCACAGATCTCCATGTTTCCCTGAAACATAGAATGTTGATGATCCACAGAGCATCGATGGTGTTCAAAGTGTCAATGAATCATTGAACATCGAAGGAGAAAATTAAATTGAAAGAGAATAGAGGATCTATGGAACAAAGAGGCTTGATGGAAAATGGAGTGTTGATGTTTCACAAATCGTTGATGGCGCATGGGGCATTGATGGTCCATGGAGTGTCGATGAAACATGGAGCATCGATGCCACACAGAGTGTTGATTGTGAAAAAAACATCGATGGTGAAAAGTGAATCTATGACCCACATACCATCGACAATGCATGTTTCGTCGATGGTTCATGAAGTATTGATGGTCCACAGAACATCGATGGCACATAGAGTGTTGATGGGTCATGAATCCCCCAAATAACGTAATACCCAAGTTAATGATATTTATAGGGTTCTACTTGTATCATGCTTCTACTGTGAGAACATACCCCATAATACATTAGTATATATAAAAATATCCACAATAAAACACATAGAGTATCAGAGAAATAAATCTGCATCGAAAGGGTACTAACACCTCAATTGGCTTTTCAAATGGACACACAGTTTGAAGGATATGATCGTTTCTTTAAACAGACTATCCCAGGTCTAGTTCGGGTCCAACCTGACCTACTGGTCAGCCTAACTCTGCCCATTATGCTAAGATCAGGACACTAGGTGCATCCTACTAGACTCATCCCACTAGGTCGTGGGGCCACTAGAGTGTCTTGACCACCTTAGTCTAACCCACATGCAGTGGGAAACTTTTCTCAATAGGACATGACCCACCCCTGCCACACCCCAATGGTACACATGGTCTATCCTGATAGTGTGGCTCCCACCATTTCATCTGGTCAATGTAGTATTGTAGCACATATCACCTGGCCATCCCACCACCTTCGTATTTCCCATGGAATGCCACCGTGGGTACCTCTAAAGTGGCTTTTAGCCGAATTCCAGCTTTCCATTGCGGCCTCCAGCTGAGGCCCCTAGTCAATGTTGTGGAAACATCCCATGGCTGATCTCCCATGCGGCCCTATTGTCCATCATCGTTGCTTTGATGACCACATTTTTGTGAATCTATGCCCCTTCTCCACACCCCCGCATGACCACCACAGCGTGCCACCAAGAACCCCCAGCGCTAGCCGCTGGAATCCTTTTTTTCCAATGTCCACCTCTATTGCTTTAGTTCTATATTTATTGAAACATAGTCACAATCATGATCCTCGGGTCATAATATTCACTGATTTGGGATTTGATTCAGCTTCCCTTTACTCTGGGGGTCTGATCGTTCTCACAACCACTTGGAAACATCATGAAGGGAACCATTTGGGTTCAAACGGTGAGGAGCATGTATAACGGACGGAGAAATGCACATATCAAATGTTTAACATTGTTGAACATGATTTATTGTCCAATGATCGAGATCCAAATAATTTTGGTTAAAATCAGATCAATTTGAATCCTACTAACCCACAAAAAATCCATCACCCAACATACAAATGATATGTGGGGTAATCTTTTCGTGGATTAGTCTGCAATCTTCATTGATATCAAGAACATGGTAAATTCATAAAAAAAATATAACTTATTACCTCATGTTTGGTTCAGTCATTGTTGAGGAATGGTTTTGTTATCATTGTTGATGAGATCCATCATCTCTATTGGCATGACAATCTACGATTTGATCTCCAACTTGTCATCATTTGATCGAGAGGATTTTTCCTCTTTAATCTCTCTGGCGATTCTTCGAATTTCCTAGTGTTATGAGGATAACCCTGGGATGAATAAGCTAGGTTTTTTCTAAATTAAATCATCATAGTGTCAACAAAATAATGTATCTTAAAATTATTTAATGATGATTAAATCCTATAAGTTATTTTTAATGAATTTCCTATGGCAACTAAATTTATTCCACACCTAAGAAAAACACCACGTTTCAAACTCAATGGTGGTCTCAGATTGCCAATCTGATTCTCCATTCATGAGTTATTAGTGTTTAAAAATTTAATAGTTTTTATTTAATTTTTATATTTATCTTACAACCTGGCTCTATTTGTAAAGCCCTGATCGTAGTTACCTAGAGTCAGTGCATTATTACATTACAATGGCATGATCAAAAAAGATCATGTCTCGAATGACTTATTAGTTTAGTAGCCTTGGAAACACTAGATACATTCAAAAAGTTTATATTCCATCATAAAGTGAAAAACTACTACAACATCATGTTTTCATATCCCATCATATTATCCCTGCATGTCATTCAAAAAATACTTCTTCATATCATGGGAAAAATAAAACATTGAAACGGGTGAGAATAGATGCTAACTAAGGATAACAATATAGAGATAAATTTCATAAATAAGCATAAACATTTAAGGAAATGTATAACTAAAACAAAAGTCTTTTAAACATGAACGTTAATATAATAGAGAATAAATAAAATAAAATAATTCCATTTACTTATTCACGTGGATATTCTACTAGTCAAATAATCATATGAAATATCAATAACCACTTTCATAATGATGGAATGCCTAATGCCAGACTATCTTGACCACATTATCAAGGCCTTGTGCCAAGACTACAAATAAGATTTTGTCAAATCCTTTTTCCAAGACACTAGTTTGTCTCATGAGACCTACCGATCCATCGAGGTGCTATAGAGTGCTCCACCTGTCACTTACTAAGTCCAATTCATTCATAATATTAACAAGTTTAAACATAACATAAACATTCGTATTAAAACTAGAATATGAAATGTCAAATACGTTATCCATAAACCTTGAATGGTATAAAAATAACACAACCCCAGTCAAACATATCACAAAACCATCAATACAATTAGGATGTTTTTTATCAAAAATATATCATCCTCGAATAAGCTTAGAATTCATCAAAGGATATTGACATAGATGAAATCACAAATATTTGAGAGAAATATCTCTTTTTTTAAATCATTTAAAAGTCACATTGTTATAAAATAAAACATTTACTTTGAAAATATTATTATAAGCTTTTAAGGGAAGATTCGATGATTTCATAATGGTGTAAAATAGCTTCCCCCGCCGTATAAGTTAAAAATGACATTCTTACCTTAATTTTGTCGAAAAAGGTAAAAAGGACCTTGTTTGGATAAGGGCCAAAAGATTACTTTTTAAAAAATTTATAAAACTTAAATCAAGGTTATAAATGACATTAACACATATAAAATAGTAATAATGGTTTTTAAATACATTTTTTAATGAAACATGAATGTGGATCATAAAGATGTCCCCGTTGATAATTACGTATAAACAACCTCGGATAATGAAGAGATTGTGAGATAAACCCTTACCTTGTACTTTTCCTTGGTCGAGAGTAGTTTAACCTCCTATATAGTGGTGAAATAAATTTTATAAATTATTCAAGAGTCACATAGATTAATATGATTTCAAATATGATCTTTTAACATATCTTTATTAATAATATCTTATTATTATCGTCGTTTCAGGTGTTAACTTACTTGTTTTCTTTTATATGTTTTCATTAATAAGTCATGTTTGTTTTGGATAGATTTTATATGATTAATATACATAATTATATCAAGTCTTTAGACATTATTTTTAACCATCAAGTGAAAATTATTCTTGAATGGATACGATGGGGAATGAATCTCATCGCGTTCGTGGAGACGGTATTCCGTACGTACGCACAAGCGACAATATCATTTTTTGATATTAAAATAATATATAACTGGATGTTATATCATATATACAGAATAATTATAATGTTATATTTATTATTTACTTCAATTTCACATCATTATCTTACCCATCCATATAATAATGTTTTGAATAACAATTACACGACGATGTGGAGACAGTTAGACGTACGTACGCACGTATCATGACATGTAATTCAAGGGATGGATAGAATAATGAATATGGTTGTATGATATTTATAATAACATCTTAGTATATAGGAGATACTCTATTTATTATTTTATATTGGAAATAACAAATAATGAAGAAGTTGAAGAAGAAAGGAATATGAAAGAGGGTGGTGAAAACATTACCTCTTCTTCAGGTTCTTCCTTTTGATTTGATCAAAAGGGATCCATAGATTGGAATTATGACTAAGTTAATGCCCTTAAGATAAATTTAGGGAAGTTGGGAGGTTATTTGAGAAGGTTTTGTCAGATCCAAATGGATTTTAAGGTGTGAAATTGAGATAAGGGGCAGTGCCCTTTTATAAGAGGGGTGAGGGTTACCATAGGAAAATCTAGAAATATTATTTTATAATAAATTAATATTAGGTTTCAAATCGCTCTAAAGATAATTATTTAAAGTTTATGGTGTGTATAGGTCTAAAAATACTCAACAAATAGTTTTTATAAAGGTTTGGGTCACTATATTAACCTTATCTTTTAGTTTTAACTCTTAGTTAATTAGTTTGACATTTACCATGTCTCTTTGTATTTTTATATTATATATTTAATAAACATACTATATACTTCCAAGAGACCCCCAAGTGGCCCATTAATGATACACATATCATTATATAAGTCCTTTTCCAAAACATATATTTTTAGGAATAGAATATCAATTAATAATATAATATTTGTTTTAAAAACTCATTTCTGTCAATTTTGACACTATTTAAAAATTGATTTTTGTTAGAGTCTTAACAACTTTATTAATTCGAATAAAATTCATTTAAGAAATTATAACATGTAATAAGAACCAATAAAATTCGTGTATGTCATCAAAACTTTCAAATTATTTTTATCTTAACTTTTTTAATACCAATTATTTGATTCTTTCATTAAAAAGGAAAATACTGCATCGTTATTGTGTAATAAATAAATTTAATTATTAAATGTCTAAAAATTATAAATAAAATACAATTATTTATGAAATATCTTTATCTTTATAATGAATATTTATAGTTGAAAATATAACATAAATAACCCTATGTAAAAACTGTTTTTTTAAAAGATATATGCTTATGTCATTTTTGTATTTACTTAAACGTAATTAATATAAATTGTCAATATCACTTACAAGTTGATCCATGGGGTCCCAAAATCAAACCAAATATTCCCATGGTCGGATATATATCAAAAAATAGATTTAGGACAAGTTTTAGGGTTATTTATTATTATTATAATATTATTGGTTTTCCCTTATTTATAGGATTTACCTTTAACCATGGTAAATAAAATATTTACCGAAATAATTATTCAAAATATATAAAAATAAAAGTTACCTATTTACAAAATTTGGACCGCCTGATTCTAAATATGTAATCTATTTTTCTAAATTCAAAACACATTAGTGGAAGAAATTATTATAAAAATAATTCTCGCTGTCAAAACAAAAAGTGTGTTTTTAATAAATAATAACTATCAAAAGATTTACCCTTGTTTATGTCCTGTTTTAATGTGAAATTACATCCAATGACATAAGTTGTATTATATGGTAAAAATATACTCTAAATATACTTTTAAACCACTCAAATTCATAATTTATCACTATTTTTTATTTTTATTAAAAAAAAATTTAATTAAAATTTAGTAATTTTCACTATTCATCAAAATATGAAAGTTATCAGAAATGTACCAAAAATTTACCCTAAGATAATTTCGATATTTCGAATCCAAAAATGAATTTCATTTTGAATGATAAAATGTATAAAATTTTATAAAGTGGGTATTTCTATTCTTAACAGCTAGTTTGATTGGTTGTGGTGTGTGTTAGAACTCCAAGTTGCGTACAACACTCACTACTATATTATTCAATGAGAAGCGTACCGTGGAAGATTTGGGTGTTACATTATTCCCTCCTTCAATAAATTCTGACCTCACAATTTGAAATTTTTTATCAAAAATAAATGGTTGAAAATAGAAAATTCATTTGTGAAAACCCACATCGGAAATTAGGTTAATAAAATTTAATCATAATAAGAGGAAAAGGGAAATGAAAGGGTCACCAAAAATTTATGATTTCGATTAGGAGAACATTAGTGAAAATTAGAGACATAAAATTGGAGGAAAAATGTAAATATTTATAGGTAGTTATTGCGGTCATCAATCATAATAAAGTGTAAAATTGAGGGCATTAAATTAATCAATCTATGATGATTTAAAATACCATCGGTTCAAAAAAACATATGGTATTTGGATAACACATTTTTTATTTTAATATAACTTTACTAATGTATTAGAATTAATTTCTTCATAGAATAAAAGAATTAGAAAAATATATATACTTAACAAGTGGAGTCCCATCCTATAATAAATTTCTACCACAAACTCATCTTTCACTCTAAAAAATAATTGAACTTAAAAATAATTATCTCTTTATCCTATACATATAGGGTTCAAAAATGAATTTATAATTCATCAACCATAATTTTTCATAAAAAACTACATTATTCAATCCAGTACATTACATGATCTAGTGGTAGGTGATAAACCCTTGTTGCCCTTGGGTTACGGGTTCAAGTCTCATTGCCTTTCCGAACGCGATGGGTCGCCACCCGACCTCTGGGTTGTCCATATATGAAAATCCAAAAATAATCTCAAACTAGAATTATGCAAAATACTTCTATACAAACTCACAATCCAAAATATATAAGGAATGTAAACATAAGGAAGATCTATTTTTCCACGCAATAACATGTGAACACATTCATCATGTATTCTTTTAAAAAATTGTAACATCCTGAATTACCATAAAACCTTATTGATTACATTCACGATCCCTTATTACTATAGAATACTAGATATATTCCTTCTAGACAAAATGTTCTAAACTCCAGAAATGATGGAATATACAAATCATTAATCAGTTTCATGGTATTCAATAATATCAAATATAATTTATCCATATCAATCATATATTATTCCAAAATCAGTACCTCGTTATCAGAACAATATTATGATTTATCTTTCTCTCAACAATATATTTTCCAAAAATTTGACGTTCTATTGGGTCACTTTTCTTGGTTCCACACAATCTCAAGTCCTTAATGCAATAGTACTGCAGTACAATACTTATATACTCCATAATTATTATAACCAATACATTGTTGATATAACACTAAAATGACATAATTATTTAATAACAACATAATAACTCTAATCATTCCTCCTCATCTATGGTAGTATCATAACATGATTATTATCCAATAGCATCATTGGTGGAATAGTATGATGACTGGGACATTGGTTCACATAGTGTCCAAACTCCTTGCAGATGAATCATTATACATTTGAAACCTTTTTCGTACCCCTTCAATCACGTACTTGGTGTCCTTTTTATCTACACTTATAACAAACTCCCATTTCATTCATGAAAGTTCCAGGGTGTTTCTTCCCATAGTTATATATGGGAAAATTCTTCTTTTCAGTCATTCATTTATCCATATTTATTTCTTCTATCATTTTATTCTCTTGTTTACCTTCAAATCCATAGGACTCAGAGAATTTTTTAATTTTATTTTTAACACGTGATAGTATTTCATTATATGTTGAGAATACATGGGAGACAATTTCTCTTCTAAATTTTGGATTAATAACATGAAAGATATGATCCTTCTTACTATTTGGATCATACGTATTGCTGGAGTTCACATTCCTTCTACTGGGAACCATTTCTATACAATGGCATACAATAGGTCAATTTATGAATTTTAATGAATAATTCCTAGCTTGTAAAATACATAAAGTAGACTGAATAGTTTATTGATATAATCCATAGTAAAAATGTTTTCTTTGAGGAATTATATACTCTTAAACCCTTCATAATGGTTTGTAAAGAAAAATGAGAATTATCCTAAGCATATCCCCCAGGAGCTTTGTAACCAAGGGTGAAGCAAGGCCTGTTATCGTGCACCAGTTCCTATTCGAGTCTCACTCAAAGAGGTGTTTTCAGGTTTTACCCCTAGGTAAATTTATGCCATAGACTCCTCTACCTGCTCATATCCAGACAGGGATGTATTGCTCGAAAAACTCACAAAATCACTACAATACCAAAATTCTAGGAGGTTCTTCTATACTAATCCTCAAAGTCCATCTTAGGTATATGTTCTCTAATCTGAGATTATTTAAATCTATCATCCATGGTTTGTACTAAACTTCCTCTGATACAAACTGTAACACCCCGAACCAAGTTACCCATGGTCGGTGCATTATTACATAACAATGGCACAATCACAAAAGATTATGTCTTGAAAGACCTATTAGTTTAGTAGCCTTGAAAATACTAGACACATTCATAATGTTTACATTACATCATAATGTGAAAAACTACAACAACATCTTTTCTTAATATCCCCTCATACAATCCCTTCATGTCGTTCATTAAATATTTCTTCACAGCCTCGGAAAAATAAAACATTGAAAGGGGTGACCTAAGATGCTCAGTAAATATAACAATATAGAGGAATCATTCATAAATAAGCATAAACATTTAAGGAAATGTATAACTAAAAGAAAAACCATTTAATCATGATCTTCAGCATAATATGTAAAAAATAAAATGAAATAATTCCATTTACTTATTCACATGGATATTCTACTAGTCGTATAAGCACATTAAATATCAATAACCACTTTTATAGTGATGGAATGCATAATGCCAGACTATCATAACCACATAGTCAAGGCCTTGTGTCGAGACAACAAATAATAATTTGTCAAGTACTTATTCCAAAACACTATTTTGTCTCATGAGATGTACTGATGCATCGTGGAGCTATAGTGGGCTTCACCCATCACTTACTAAGTCCAATGCATTCCTCATATGAACAGGTTTGAACATAACATAAACATTCGTATTAAAACTATCATACGAAATGTCAATAAATTCTTCATAAAAATTGATTGGTAAAAAAATAACACATCCATAGTCAATAATATCACAAAATCTTAAATACAATATGGATGTTTTGTATCAAAATAAATCAACTTCGAATAATCATAAAATCAATCAAAAGATACTGACATAGATGAAATCAAAACTATTTGAAAAAAATATCTCTTTTTTTGAAATAATTTCAAAGTCACATAACTATTAAATAAAAAATTTACGTTGAAAATATTCTTATAAGCTTGTAAGGTAATATTTGATAATTTTTTTATGGCGTAAAATAGCTGCAACCACCGTATAAGTTTAAAATTACATTCTTACCTTAATTTTGTTGAAAAGGGTAAAAAGGACCTTGTATGCAAAACCACCAAAGGTTTCCTTTCTAAAAACATTATTAAAATTAAAACAAGTGTATAAATGAATTTAATCCATATAAAATAGTAAGAATGTTTTTAAAGACATTTTTTACAAAACATGGATGTGGATGATAATGATGTCCTAGTTGATAATTACGTATAAAAAAACTCAGATAATGAAGAGACTGTGAGATAAACCCTTACCTTGTAAATTTCCTTGGTTGAGGGTAGTTAAACATCCTTTATAATGGTGAAATAATTGATATTAAATTATACCAGATTCATATACATTAATATGATATAATATATGATCTTTTAACATTGATTTGTTAATAATATCTTATTATTATCGTCATTTCAGGTGTTAAATTACTCATTTTCTTTTAAATTTTTTCATACACAAGTCGTGTTTGTTATGGATAGGTTGTCTCTTATTCATATAAAGAAATATATAAAGTCTTTAGACATTATTTTTAACCATCAAATGAAAATTATTCTTGAATGGATATGATGGGAAATGAATATCATTGCGTTCGTGGAGATGGTAGTCCGTACGTACGCACGAGCGACAATATCATTATTTTGATATTAAAATAATATATAATTGGATATTATATCATATATAATGAATAATTATAAAGTTATATTTATTATTTACTTAAATTACACATAATTATCATACCCACCCAAATAATAATGTTTTTAATAACAATTACACCGCAACGTGGAGACGGTAAGTTGTACGTACGCACGTATGGTGACATGTCATTCACGGGATGGATAGAATACTGAATATGGTTGTAAAATATTTATAAAAACATCACAGTATATAGGAGATACTGGAGATATTATTTTATAATGGAAATAACAAGGAAAAAATAAGTTGAAGAAGAAAGGAACAAGAAAGAGGGTGGTGAAAACATTACCTTTTTTGGGTTCTTCCTTTTGATTTGATCAAAAGGTCTCCATAGGTTGGATTTCTGATAAAGGAATGACTCTAGGAATAAGTTAGGGATATTGGAAAGATATTTAGGAAGGGTTTTTCTAAGCTAAATGGCTTTGAAATAGTGAAATTGAGAGAAGGGGGAGTGCCCTTTTATAAGAGGTGTGAGGGGCACCTTAGGAAAAGCTATAAATAATATTTTATAATAATTTAATATTCGTTTTATAATGGCATCAAAGTCGATTATTTAAATTTTAAGGTGGGGATATGTCTAACAAAACTCAACCAATAGGTTTTAGACAGTTTTGTGTCACTATATTAACTTTATCTTTTAGTTTTAACTCTTAGTTAAATAGTTTTACATTTACCATGTCTCTTTGTATTTTTATATTATTTAGTTAATAAAATTACTATATACTTCCAAGAGAACCCCAAGTGGACCATTAATGATACACCTTTCATTATATATGTCCTTTGGCTAAACATTATATTTTTAGGAATAGAATATTAACTAATAATATAATATTTGTTTTAAAAACTCATTTATGTCAATTTTGACACTATTTAGTAGTTGATATTTGTTAAAGTCTTAAAAACATTATTAATTCGAATAAAATTCCTTTAAGATATATTAACATGTAATATGAACCAATAAATTTTGCGGATGTCATCCAAACTTTCAAATTATATTTATTTTAACATTTATAATACCAATTATTTGATTCTTTATTTAATGAGGAAAATACTGCATCATTATTATGTCATAAATAAATTTAATAATTAAATGTCTAAAAATTATAAATAAAATACCATTATATAGGAAATATATATAGCTTTCTAATGAATCTTTACAGTATAAAATATAAGATATATAACCCTATGTAAAAACTATTTTTCTAAAAGATATATGCTTATGTCATTTTTGTATTTACATTAACTTAATCAATATAAAGTGTCATTATCACTTACAAGGGGATCCATGGGGTCCCAAAATCGACCCAAATATTCCCACGTCGGACATGTGTCAACCAATAGAGTTAGGACATGTTTTAGTGTAATTTATTATTATTATGATATTATTTTTTACCCTTATTTACCGGATTTATCATTTAACCAAAGTAAATAAAATATTTAGCAAAGTAATTATTCAAAATGTATAAAAATAAAAGTTACCTATTTACACAATTTGGACCTCCTGATTCTAAATTTTGGAATCAATTTTTCTAAATTCAAAACACATAAGTGGAAGAAATTAATTTAAAACTAATTCCTGCTGTCAAAAAAAAGGGTGTTTTTAAGAAATAATAACTATCAACAAATTGACACTTGTTTACGTCCGTTTTAAATGTGAAATTGTGTACAATGACCAAAATTTTATTAAATGGTAAAATTATATTCTGAATATAATTTAGACCCACTCAAATTCATAATTTATCACTTATAATTATTTCTATTAAAAGTGTTGTTTTTAATTAATATTTCATAATTTTCACTGTTAATCAAAATATGAATGTTATCATAAATGTACCAAAAATTCACCATAAGATAATCTCAATATTCCAAATCCAAAAATGAAGTCTATTTTGATAGATAAAATGTATAAAATTTCAAAAATTGGGTATTACTATTCATAATGGCTAGTTTGATTGGATGTGGTGTGTGTGAGAACTCGAATTTGCGTACAACACACGCTACTGTATTATTTAAAGAGAAGTGTACCGTGGAAGATTGGGGTGTTACACTATATTTCTTAGGTGGTCTACGCTGAATTATTTTAAGTATCACCTAAGGTAATGCTATTTTTCTAAACACAATAGTGCCCTCATGTTTCAGATTCGAAGACTTGTTTTTTAAGTTTCTCAACATTTTTTAAAAAATTGTTTTTTCATGCGGTTGAAAAAATAACATTTTTCAGTTAACCATTCCAAGAAAAAGGGGCCTCGTAATTTCACACTATCACATATTCTAGTCTCAAAATATTCCCAAATAATTTCAAAAAATTAATTCAAGACAAACCGAGTCACTAAATTATCTTATGTAATAATAATCCCATGTAAATTATTTAATTTACTATGAAACATTTTCAAATTAATAACTCAATTTGTATTATTTGTAACTTTTTATAAATTATTACATAATCAATTAAGGTTTAATCATATGAAATTTTCGATGATATTCAGTTTATGTGTCAAAAATTGATATGGTATGTTGGCTATGGTCAAAGAGGTAATTATTTAAAAATATACAGAGAATCAAAAATAAATACATAATAATATTATTTTTATATCAATTATACTTTTAAAACCTATTATAAAATATTTTTTATAAAAATGAACAACGTTACAGTATTGGAGACTATAGGTCGTATGTACGCATGAGTAACGTTTCAATTACTCAATTTTAATTAATGAAAAAAATCAAGTAATTTTTTATATTTATTGAAAGACAATAATATCATATATACCATATTATTATTTATATAAATATACTTATTTATCATATTCTTATTTTTATCATCCATGTGTCATGGTAATGGAAATATTTCGCATCTCTTCTTGAAGGTGGTAGTCCACACTTACATGAATAACATTACAATTTTTCAATGTAAGAAATATAATGATATATTAACTTTTCAGAATGATATATAATTATCTTATATCATGAATATTTTATTTATGTAACATATATTAATTAAAATTTTCCTTATCCGCTTCCATATAATGTGTTAGTGAAAAAAGAGTGACATCACTTCCTGTGGTGGTAGTCCTCTGTACACACGAGCTACATTATCATATCTCATACTAAATGGAAGGTAAAAACTATATATGATATAACAAATTAATTGAAATAATTATTTAATAAATATAGTTTATATAGTTTATATCCATCTACATAACCAACCATGGGATATATTTATGAAAAGCATGATATATTTTTCCATAAGGTGGTATTCCACTGTAAACACGAGTGACGTTATTATTTCACATTTGAGAAACGATGAGATAAATATTTGAAATTTTAATATCATAATAAAATTTATTTACATATATGATAATTTTGTAAATATATATATATATATATATATATAAATTAAGAATAATTTAAAGAGATCAAAAAATGAATAATACAGAAATGCGTAGTTAAAAATTTGACTTACACTCAGAATACATATATAGTATTATACTTAAAGTATTCATATAATGTATTTTTTTAAAAAAAAATCTTTTGTGAATAGAGGATTGAATTTTTTAGTTTATTTAAATAGGAATCTTCTGATTAAAAATAGTTTTATGCAAGATTAAAAGAGGATATTGGTTGACCATATATAACCGAGGTGAGTGAAAGGCATGTAATTTATAAAAATAAATTGGTGTATCCAAGTTTTTTATATGACCAAAGGGTAAAAATTGATTATTCACGTGACATAGAAAATATAAGGTTTTAATATGGGGGTAAAATACATTTTATATGTGTTTTAGGTCATTCTGATGCTTATACGTTTAGATTACCCCAAGTAAAAATGTTTTTACCTTAACTGTGGTAATATTCTATTACTGTTTTTACTATTCATTATGAAAAAATTAGTATTTCCAAATTATATTATATAAATTATTATTATTCAAAAAAATTAATCTATTTTTTCAAATACAATTAACATAAGTCTATATTTTTAATTTAAAAACTTTTAGATGACGTGTTGATAAATCATTTTTTAAAACAGAAAATGGTTATAAGTATACAATTATTTTATGTCAAGTTTCAAAAAGAAAACAATTAAAAATAAATAAATTTGATTAATAAATATATAAGTGAAAAAAATTTACATTAAAAAAATTGTAAATATATTTACATGTTAAATAAATTAAATAAAAAGGCATTTTTCAATTAAAATTCATTATCATTCACTATTCATCTAAAAATGATACTTTTTAGAGAAATACCAAAAATTAAATCTATGATAATTTTGATGTGTTTATTTTATAGATAAATATATTTGGAATATATTTTATAAATATTATAAATATTAATTATAAACTATCTACAAAAAAACATGAGTAAATCAGATTTTAGAAAAATATAGTTTTTTAGAAAACATATTTTTTTCAGTCTAATGGTTCTAATTTTATCACAAAAAATGAGATATCCATTTTATTTATTTTATACATGTGTAAAACATATAATTTTCATAATATAGTTATTAATATTATTACCCACCAATTTGATGGTTAGGCTACACTATTAATGTTTAAATAATAATATTTTACTTGAGTATCATGTTTCATTCAAACAATCTGTTACATGTATTGAATTATATCAAAGAGATTAGATTTATTTATAAATAAATATATCATAAGTTATAAAGTTTTTTATTCCTTAATTTTTTCTTAAATTATATTGAATATGTCTTTTGATATTTTAAAATCTCTACATGTTACATTCAACCCCCCCCCCCCCAAGAATTACGTCCTTCTAATTTAATCTAGATCTCAGTAATCAATAATTATCATATTAAAATCCCTTTCTTAAAATCACACATTGTGAAAAGGGTTAATAAAAAGTCTTATTGATAAGATATATTGAAAATATGAATTACTTATGGAATAATATATAACTAAGAATCTATGTAGAAAAACATTTGTGGAATGTAAATATAAAAATGTAATAAAGGAATACATAATTTTAGGGAGTGATATGGTTAATTTATCAAAGGAACTTGAATAATCAAGGAAATTCAATTTACCTGAAAACCAAAAATCTATGATTCTTTAAAAACCATCAGTTCATAAAAAATACGGTACATAGGATAAAATCTTGTTCCAAAATCCATTTCATATAGATGAGGAATTCCATTACTATATGGACTGAGAAAATAGGAATACATTCATACTTAATATATCGCAATTTTATGGGCACAATTTCATATTTTGGATTTACTTTGTTCATTTTCTACGTAATTACTTACTATAGAAAATGAGTATACATGAAGGAGTTTTTAAGACTAATGAAGTAACATAAACTTTTAATGTATCATAAGATTTATAAATGAGTAACAAGTCATTAAGTATATTTATAGATAAATTCATAAACTAATATGGTTGTCACTAGTAATCAAATATAATACATTATTCTCTAATCCTCGATAGTATCACCTCTTATTCAACATTAATATTTTTCCGTCAAATAATTTTTCTTATAGAAATTTCATATTCTCCATTCTATCATGTAGGTCGATGGTAGGTGATAAACACTTATCGTCTTGCGGTTGTGGGTTCAATCCCTATATCCTTTCTGGATGTGAAGGGGGATTACCCAGCATGTGAGTTTCCATTTATCTAAAATTTTTAATATAATTAATATAATGTTACCAATATGTAATAACTAATAATTAATTCAATATAAAATATCTGATAGAACATAAAAGTTATGAATACCATGCTAAAAACACAATTATCATTATTTTATCAAAATTGGGCACATAGTTTGTGTTACCCTCCCACATGTTATCCTATTCCAAGAGGGTAAAATGGTCACTAAATCATTTTTCTTCGTCATTGGTTCATTTCAAAATATTCTCTAAAATCAATTAAGAAATTGATCTATTGTACAATCCATTTATATTTTAGGATTCTTATAAAAACAGTAACATTAATGAAGTTATTTTTTGACATATTGTTTTGATCTAAATACACATTCATATTAATTATTCCACTTTGGTTGTATCAATAGAATATTCTTTACCATGATCACTTAACATATTCTACGGTATATTATTTAACATCAGGGGAATTTGTTTTTATAGCACCACATCTCATTTTGGTGTAAGCATTCCACATTTGTATATTCATTTTTTTTCTTCCAATAACGTGCTTGGTTTCAATTATCATCACAATTAAAGAAAACTCATTTCCCTATAAATCATGTACCACATTGTTTCATTCCAAAAATATCACATGTTGTTCAATCATTGTTTCTCTTCTTTCCTTTATCCATATTTTTTCTTCAATCAACTTCTTCTTGTGTTTCCTTCTAATGTTATATGAATTATAGAATTATTCATCTATCCAAACAGCCCATGGTAATATATAATATTTTGATGATAAAGTTTATGTTACTAGTTCCCTTTAGAGGATTAGTTTATGGCCTTCAAAAAATATACAATATTTCTCTGTGGATTATAAATGTAGTATGCTTGATACATTTCTTTACTTGTAAAGTTATATTCTAAAATAAAAAACTATATCTTCATGTTTCTGTCTTAGACGCTTGACCTATCATTGAATAATTTAAAATTAATCAGAAGGAAAATATTTTTCTATGAATGGTACCTTTAAATCCTCTCATTCCATATTTACTATTTATTCTTCTTCCTAAGTGTTTTGAATCAACAAAAGCCACTAGTTCACATCTCCTAAGATATGATAATCATTCGGGAATACTTTCTCTATTTCACTGTGCTATAGAGTAAGAAATATCTCATATAGTAAACATATACATTTCTCAAAGACACATTCAATGATGGATGTTTCTAATGAATGATGTAGTATATAATTGTCAAACCAAATGGTGGATAAATAGTTTTCACCATACAATATTGTTTTTTTCTCATAACCTGATCAAGATACACTAATATGGTTAAAATTTCATCATTTCATGTTTTATCACAATCATTAGCTTCAATATGTGTCCCTTAATAGAAATAACTACATGGATTGTGTCATTTGATAGGGTCCTTATTTCTTTTCTTAGTATCAAATTCTAAAAAATGGAATACACTAAATTAGATAACAATGAAATGAACCATAATTTATATTCCCAAAAATCAGTGAAAAACAAAACATAAGTTGAATATTTAATCCATACATATTTTCATAATAAAAAATTGTATTATTTGAGGATATAACTATTTTCAACTCATTCAGAATTTTTTTAGAGAAAATGTGATATTTCATAAGAATATAACTTGATAGTGTCAAACTAGGTTTTTAGTAATGACCACTTTCATAAAACAAATTAACAATCAGGTTTAGCCTAATGTTCCCTTTTCTGATTTATTACGTCTAGGTAAATCTATACCAAAACCACATCCATATATATTATATAGATAAATTTGAATTTTATTTGAAAAAACATAATATTTTCATTAAGAAAAAATTATTATGTTTTAATATACTTATCATCAAATTGTACAACTAAGTTATCTTACTTAATCAATGTTATTCTAAATATAATCCCAAGGTTCCTTATAAAATTTATTTGATACCAACAATAAAAATATGGATTCCATTTTCAAAAGATGGTTTTTACTATATAAAATTGGTTAAAGATACATGGAGTAACCTCCAAAAGGAAGGAATAGTTTAGTAGTTTTAGAAGTTAATATACATAAATTAAATTAATATGAAATTTTGAAACATAAAATACAAAAAGAGTTTTCTATATGAATTCCATTATTCCCTTTATTGTATACCTTCATTAAAATCCAAAAATAATTCTTAATATCATTATGAAAATGGAAAATATGAAAAGGGAGAGATTATATGCTTAGTATTGGTAAGAAAACAATGGAATCTATGAACCAAAATATTCTTATTCAATATGTAATGAAATTAAATTGAATCATAATCCAATAAATCAATAACTACAGAACAATCTAAAAATAAAAAATGATGATCAAATAATTACATATTAATAATCCCATGAGAATTAAACATTTCCATGGATGTTATAAATAATTAAATAACCACATGGAGTCTAAATAATAGAATTTCTAATTTTGGAATGAATAAGGCTATAAATTTTAAAATTATCATTATGGCAATGTGAAAAGATATATAATACTATAGATTTATTGTTCCTAGACTTCAATTCAAATTGGTAAGGCCTCAACCAAAACCCAATATATTTTTTCTCATTATACTTACTAATTCATAAAGGGTCTATAGTGGGCTATATCCATTAGATATCAATTCCATGGAAATCCACATATAATTTTGTAAAAAAATATTGCACATAAACACTCTTATTTCAACACGCAAATGATATTTAAATATTGTTTTGGAAAAATAATCATAAAACCTCCAGAGTAATGTGAAATATATCAATAAAGTACATACCCGGTCAAAATGATCATAATACGTCATGAGAAATAAGAAATAAGGTATTGTTGGTTTATATACCCATTAAAGCATATGTATCCTAATTCTATGTCTTTATAGATGAAAAATTATTTTGAAAGATCACAAGGACAATTCCTTGAAGAATATATATTTTTTGAAAATCGTTATTTTTGTTTTATCAAAAAAATTCATAAAATATCTTCAAAATAATTTTTATTAAAAATTACAATAAAAAATTAATAAATTACTGAATTTTAGGGGAAAAAATATTTATAAATAACTTTATAAACATTATAATATATGATTTAATGAAAATTCAGAAATAACCAATATTGATTTTATACATGTAGTATATGTCAAAAATAAAATTACTATTGCACTGTTAAAATGTTAGAAAAATGGCCTTTTTAGAAAATATAAATAAGACTACTTTCAACTAATTTTGAATGAAAGGAAAAAATGTAAAAATATTTTTAATAAATCATTTTAGGAATGTAAAAAAAATTTGAAATGTTTTTATTAATCTTTATTTAATAATGGAAAATATTTTCATCCAACATGAGAGATAATAACTTATTTGTTTAACAAAATATTATTCATTTTAACTTATAAAGAGGGGAAATAGAAATATTACCTGAAAAAGTTCATGAATGTCCATAGGAAATTAATATAGATTGATTTTATGATATAAATATCAAATAATTTCTCAAAAGGATACTTAAACGAAATATAATCTGGAATAATGATGAGATTGTTAAATAAACCCTTACCACATTGGTAAACTTTTCATCATAATCCCCATGAAAGAAATAAATTTAAATGAATCATTAAATAATAGTAAGATAAATATGTTCATGATATTACATACAGAAATGGTAGCATATAGACCATATAAAATGAAAAAAGAGGAGGATATAGAATATGTATCATGGATGTAATTATGAGACGAGAATCCCCTTAACATGAGTCTAACTCGTCATATAAATTATTTAACATCCTTAATAATAAAATTGTTTTAATTAATTAATTACATAAGAAAACGTTTCACGTATATTAATCCTTAAATTTTTTATTTCCAGGTTATATAGGATTTATTAATCAATTTAGTTTACGTCAGATATTTTAATGATATTTGTGTAATGTGTCAAAAATTATATTGGTAGGTTGAATATGGTCATAGAGGTCATTTTTAATCATCTTAGTCAAAAAATAATGAAATATTTATCATATTAAATCATCAATTGTACTCTTATAATGGTTCAAGATTTATGGATATGAAAAATGTACTACATTATAAACATGGATATAGTAGGTCGTACATAGAAATGAGACAAGTTTTTATTTTTCAATAATCATCATGGAAATATGCTATGTAATACTTTATATTTCATGAATTTTAATAATATAATATGTAAATTTTTTTAATTTAATATTATTACATATATCATTCATGTGGTGTGGTGATGAAAACATATTCATATTGGTTTATGATGACAATATTCCACACATACACGAATGATGTTATCATTTTTATGTGCAAAAAAAATCATATTATAATTTAAGAATTATAGATACATAATTAATATTGTAATTATGAAATTTATATAACATATATTAATTAAAATTATAATTTTACCTTCAACACATAGAGAGAGTATAAAACAATTCACATCACTTCGTGTGGCGATAGTCCTCCGTACACAAAATCGACGATATCATATCCCATATGAAATGGTAATTTGAAAAGGTATATATGATATGAAGAATACATTGGTATAATTATGTCATAAGTATCATATATATCTATATATATGATATATTAGTTATCATACCTAGCCATGAGATGATTTTCTGTAAACTGTGTCACATTAGTTTGTGAGGTGGTACACCATTGTACACACGTGTGACAGTATCGTTTCATATTTGAGGGAAGATGAGTTGGATATAATTATTTAAAATAAAATAATAACAACTCATTATATTTTACATTTTATTGTAATTATATAATAAAAAATTATTTATATTTGATGTATGTGAAAGAAGAAATAGAAAAACACATACTTAGAGATTTAACCTCTTCTCAAACCACCTCTTTGGGATTATATTTAATTTATTCCTATAATGGATTTGTAATGAGTAAGAGGATTATAATATTACATCATTAAATTTTGGGTTTTATTTCGATTGAGATTTGATGATCCAAAAAGTATTTTATTTAGGAAGAGGAGAGGAGAGGGGTGGCCTTTCTTAAGTAAGGTAAGTATAAAACAAGTATATTTTGAAAAAGAAAATGGTTGAACACCATTTTTCACATTCCAAAAGAACAAAAAATAGATTATTCTTAATCCTTAAACATGAAAATGCCTTTATATATAGATGAAATTTATTTTTGGAAATATTATAGTCCATTCTCAACATTGTCATTTTTGTTTAACACCTGTGTAAATTGTTTTTTTCTTAACAATGAAAAATAATTTTTAACGTATTTACAATGCGTTACGGTAAAAAAATAAGATGGAATTTCATGATAATATACATTATTATTATTACAAATTTGGAATATATTTTTCAAAATTAATCTCTTATATGTGAAAAAATATTATTGAAAATTTATCTTGTAAACATGATTAGAAAAATTATTTATAAGGGAAAAAGTTATAATGTTTCAAAGCATTTAAATCAAAATTAAACATGAAAATTATTCCAATGAAATAAATTGGGAAAAAATAATTAAAATTTAATTAATTTTACATTAAAAAAATTAATATATAATTTAACTATATGAATAAATTATAAAAATGGTGTTTTAATGGCTCTGGATTAAACCCTCCCTCCTGGGTGCCTCTAGGTTTCGGTCCGCGCTAGTAAGAGAATCTTCCCCTAACCCTTAAAAGGAGGAGGAAACCTATTATTACAATTAACATTACCACACTAGACCTTATCATTTACATAATATTTTTAGAAACATGGAGTTTTACCCCACTTTCCGGAGCATCACATTAGCCCAAAAGGTTACTAGTTTTTCTACTCGAAGACATTTTCTTCGGATCTCTTATGCAGAATTCTCAAAAGCTTCTTCCTAACAAACGATGTACATGATAGCTCACTTTAGAAGAAATATACCTTTGGTGGATGTCACCTAAAGATTCATAATTTCACACTATGTTATTTTTCATCATGTGGTGGTTGGATTTCTTGACACTCAGCAAATGATGATTCACTTTTTCACCAAAGAAGATATGAATCTTTTATGTTCTAGTGCCTTAACCTCTTTCATTAGTTTCTATTTATTCCTCCACAATTTTTATAACTATATTCACTTGAAATGGGTCTTGATGTATACAATGATTTGGGTTAGTCTCCTAGGTTTTTATCTCCTTTTCAAAAATCCTTCAATTTTTCATATATATGGTAATCATGTTGGTCCATTCCTTATTACAGATCTCAGGACCCAAATAGTGTACCCCCACATTAAGACCCATATATGTTTTGAGATTTAAATATTAAAATCCCACCTTATATATTTTATGGATTTATATTTACGACTAATACATATATATAAATCAAATTATTTATGAGTTATGGACTTAGTTTTTCATCACGAAATCCCTCCAATGGTATTTAGCACAGATGGTTCATTGAAGGGACCTAGGTCCACCCAGTTTGAATATGAAAAAAGAGGATTTCTCAAAACACTATAATGATATAAATGTAAAGTTTACCATGATTAATGAGGGATATATTCATATAAATTCCAATTATAATAATGTAATTTGGCCTTATTTTTCTGATTTTGTTTTTGAACCGCACCTCTTGGCACTGATTTCTCGGGAAACATCAGTAGAGGACTTACCAAAAAGAACATGTTATCCCTATCTATATAGTGGATTGAGATTCTGTGAATGAAAGACTAGAGGAACTGAGGTTATGTACACGATTTATGAATAGAATGAAAATTTCTATTCTAGTAAGCGGTTTATAGAGACATTAAATGGAATTGGTATTTATAACAGATTTTCATTGTTGGGTGTTGGAGAGCCCAACCCACTCGATGGTGGAAATTGTGCGGAATAAATTCATGAATGAATCAATGTTATAAGACTTAGGTTGGTTAAGAATGAAGCTAAAAAGGAATATAACTATGATAATTAGTCCTTTTAGTGTAGGGAAGTTTAACTAGGTTAAGAGTACCATTAGTATTTGTGAGTACTCAGCCTTTAAACATTAATTAACATTTTGTTAAGTAAATGATTTTACTTTATTCCTCATTTCGGATTATTTTACCTTTAGAGTGTTAAGGAATTATGCATTGAATCCAATATAACAAAACCATAATATTTCAAAGTGGAGACATCCAAATTGTATTGATTTACTGCAAAATGTAAAAAATTTAAAATAAAGAATGATCACTTTAAATAAAACACTTCATGACATTCAATAAGTCATATCAAATTCGTTACTCATCATTAAGTCATGTGATAAATATTAAATACATGGGACAAGAATAAAATTATTATTATGGTATACAAAAACAAGTAATTGTTTTAGACCATTGAAAATAATTAAAACCCATTAAAACATTATCATAATGTAATAATTTTCACACTTAAAAATGTGTAAATACTTTCCTTTGACAATAAGCTCAGTTCAACCTTTTTTAACCGTAATATTACCACAAACCCCATATAAATCATAAATAATATATTAATGAATCTTGGTAAATAATTATACCTATCAATCAGAAAATTATAATTACTATGTGGTTGACATCCATACATGACACTCTTACAAATGGAATAGTAAAATACTAACTTTCATACCCAATGCATTAGATTTTATAATGTAACCAACCATCCATGGATTGTCACATACCCACCCATACTTGGTTTATCAAATAAAAAATATTCAAATTTCCATGTTTTGTTTTATAAGAATAACACATAACTTATTTATATTTTTTCCATTTCACTCAAAAACATTAATTTTCAACCACAAAGAAATCATTTTAAGATGTTGAAAGAATCAATATATTTTTAAAACCATTTTCAATATCAAAATACTAAAAAATGGAATTAATTGGAATATTTATTTTTATTAAAAATAATTAATTATATAGGAATCCATATTACAAATATTGGTCACGAGGGCATATAATTTATTGTCACCATATATGAAAAAAGAACTTTCCATTTATTGTTTTTCAAATCGTGGCATATAAATCACAAAAAAATTACTTTTGAAAATGGTTGATTAAAATTAAAAATTGTTATAAAATATCCTTTATATTAACTTTATATTTATATAAATAAATATTTAAAATAATATCAATAATATTGACATTGATAATAATATGTGGTAATTAAGTATTTAAATATTCATGTTGTTCCATACCACATTCAATATTAAAATATTAGTCCCTATAAAAGAATAAAATTTATAAAATCTTAAAATATATGATATTAAATAAACTAAATAATGTCAAAGGATTTTTATATACACCTAATAAAATATGTTTGGTGTATAACATCAATCTTTGCCTTAATGAAACGAGACTGAGACGAAGTCCCTTACCATGTGTCTGACTCGTCACATATTTTTATTGTCTTCCTGAATAATAATTTTTTAAATTAATTGAATTATTTAAAACCTTCTTAAATTTTTATTATTCCTCTTATATCACATAGAATAATGGTATAAAATTTAATTAATTATTAAATTTCATGTTTTATTTTTTCATGATATTTAGTATTTGAGTCGAAAATGATATTTGTATGTTAAAAACAGTCAAAGAGGTCATCAATCCATTATATATAGAATAATATTCATGAAATAATTAATATTATTATAAAAAAATATTCTAAAAACATTCATTAATTAAGGATATAAAAAATGAATTACATTATAATTAAGGAGATGGTAAGCCATACAA
Source organism: Viscum album (assembly GCA_963277665.1). Taxonomy (NCBI): domain Eukaryota; kingdom Viridiplantae; phylum Streptophyta; class Magnoliopsida; order Santalales; family Viscaceae; genus Viscum; species Viscum album. The sequence goes on from OY728164.1 coordinate 179,000,219, forward strand.
ACATATAGGTAATGTTTTTATTTTTCAAAAATCCATATAAAAATAAGGTAAGTATAATTTTATCATTCAAGAAATATCATAATATTATTAATATAATATTAATAAATTAATTATACTTATATATTTCATCCATGTGATTTGGTGATGAAAAATAAATCACATCAATTCGTGGAGGTGATAGTTTACACGTATGTATGAACAATTTTATCATTTTCATTAAATGTAGAGTATGAAATAAATTGTTATATTATTTTCTTATAATGTTAAATATGTCATTAATATAATATATAAAGATTAAATCCATAATTATAAATAATCTTGAGACACGGTAATGGAAAAGGAATTATATAGGTTCGTGGAGTTGATAATTCACATGAACCCACAAACAATTAATTCATTTCACATATGATGGAATAAGAGATGTATTTAGGTGATGGTATTAAGATAAAATAAATATATATATATTTAAGAAACTATATTTATTATCACATTAGGTTTGAAAAATATATGAAGGAAGTGGAAGAATAAATAAAAATGAATCACTTTATTAGAAACGATATATCTTTTTCGGATGATTAAGTTTGATTAACACCTTAAAAATATAAATAGAGTGTTATGAATAAAAAGAGGATACTATAATGTGGGAAGGGGTAATATGAAGGTTTTTGGGTATATATTGTCCAAACCAATTAGGTTTTTATATGTGACTAATAGAGAAAAATATCTTCTGTTTTTTGGAAGAGGGGATGGGTACTCATTGAATTTCACAATTTATTAAATTATTATAAATTAATTATATCAAACAAATGAATCAAAAAAATTATTTTAATATATTATGATTTTGAGTTGAATCCCATTGATCCAAAAAATTAGATATGTATTTACTCTTTTTTAATCCTTATCATTTTGTTTTAACCCCTTTTAAATCTAATCTTCATATCCAATAATTTACACATTAAGGGTAAATATAATTATAATAAAATTACATAGAAACCATAAATGAGTCAATAATGATCATTTTATACTTATATAAATCTTTTTGAAAAAATTTCAATTTTTAGAAGTTTTATATCATTTAATAAAATATTATATATCTAAAACATCAATAATTCAAATTTTGACAAGATTTAATATATGAATATTTTAAAATACAATAAAAAATTAATATATTAAAAAAACTATATTAACACATCCTAAAATATAAAATTCATTAATTAAATTTATTTTCACACAAATTATATCAAATTAGGTTTATTTTAATATTTTTACTATCATTTTTTTATTATTATATTATTGATCCAATCATTGTATCATCATTGTGTCACCATTTAATTTAATTATTTGTATTATAAAAATTATAAATAATTACCATGATTTAGGTAAAAAAAATTCTAAATAATAATTTTAGCTAAACATAACCCTTATATACGCTATATTGAAAATATTTTATTTACTAAGATCAAGAGTGTGAAAAATTTGTCTTTTCATTGAATGAAGTTATATAAATATATTAAAGTATCCCAATTAAATTAAAATGGTATATTTATACACAAGTTTTTAGCTTGATAAAAAACTCATCTAATTAAAATAGGACATGTTTATGTATTATTTATAATATTCATTTTGTACTAAATTAACATATTTACCCTAAATTGTGGTAATAATACTAATTACTAATGTTAGTAATAATTTTGTATAAAATTAATGTTTTTTCAATTAGATAATAAATTTCATAATGATTTAAACAACATATGTTTTTTTTGAAAAATAAAAATATCGAATTGGTTTAGATTATTTTGAAACTAATCCGATTTTGCAATAGGGAAAACATTTTTTAAAGTAAAAATGTTCAAAAGTTTACAATGTTTTTATGTCTAATTTCAATGTGAAGTTGATTAAAATCTTATAAATTGAATTAAATTATAATAAAAATTATTTAATTATACCATAAAATTATTTTAAAAATTAATTTAAATACATAAATAAATTTTATGAAAACGTTTTTTACGAAATACATTATATTATTTACTATTCATTAAGATATGAAATTTTTAAGAAAAATACAAAAAATTAAAAAAAAATATATTTTTATAATGCACTTATAAATAAGAAATATATTTTGTAAATTATAAAATATAAATGTGATCAAACTAGATTTAAAATGGGTACTCTATCATATTCTGGTAAAAAATCCATTTAAAAAAATACTCATTTCATGCATAAAATAGAATTTTTTCATATATCATGTCATTAAAACATAGAAGATTAATTTTAAAAATTAGATTGTGTTATATATATATATAATTAATATAAGAAACAATAGTAAAATGATTATTTTATAAACACACTTCTTCCCATGAAAATAGTTTTTCAGAAAAATATTTCCTTTTATTTTAAAATATGTCTTTCCTTTATAATTAATTCCCCAATTAATATATTATCTATGTCTTTATAAACCATATTATCAGAATTCAGTTTATATGATTCAATCCCTTTATTTTAATATATTGGATATAATAATAATATTTAAATAACAATACTTAATTTCTTATTTAGAAATTACGTGTTTTATCATGTATAATATTGTCAGTGGATATTCCTTTAAAAAACTAGGGATGTACCTTTCTCCCCTATAATAAAATCAATCATAGAAATATGAACTCAGAATCAACATCTATGGGTTTGACATTTCAAAATACCTTTATTGAAATCACATATTGTAAAAAATTATTAATAAAACTTCTTAAATCAAAATAAATAAGGGAATGTATGAAGTTCAAATGAGATAACAAATACTAGAGTTTTATATAGTAAAAAATGGTCATGGTTGAGAAAAATAACAATCAAATTATTATAGAGAGTGATTGATTACATTGTAATGAAAAATTTAACAATAAAAAACCATAAATCTATGATGGGTTAAAAGGTCATAGATTTCATAGTTAAAACTAATAAAAATAACATATTTTTTTCATACTTTTATTCATAATGTTGAGGAATTATTTTACTATTGGGAATAAAATCATATGGAAGCATACATATTTAATTATTATAGCTTCATCATTTAATATAAATATTTAAATCGAATGGTTTTCTTATACCCCTTATTAGTACCCCAACCCCTAATTACATTAACATATTAATTCATGAAGCCCTTTATATATTGCAAATTTTCATTTCATATCCCAAGGACTTAATCAATCTGTTACAAAAATTAATATCATTCCATGATCATGTTGTCGACCCTACTTCATTGTTATATTTTTTCTTGTAGATCGTTTTTCTAAGCATTAGAGCAATGATTTAGAGATTCTTCAAAATCACTTTCTTCTTTATCCAAATACAACTCGTATAAATTATGTCGTATAGGTATTCCTAGAGAAATGTATTTAGAAAACAATCCTGAATGAGCTATAATTTCAATTAATTATTTAAAGATTATTTTTTATAAAAAATTCATATTGATTTTGATATGAAACATTCAATGAACAGTCCCTTTATAATAGTGTAAGTATATTTTCAAATACTATAAGTTAAATTAAATTTTAAATATGTTGTTAATGGTTATCCTTCATTCGAACTTTATCAAAATCATAATATACATAATGAATTTCGATAAGGTAAAATATATAATATTTTCTTGAAAATATTTATTTATTTTTTAAAAATATAAGAATATTTTAATAAATAAGATTTTATTAAAATAAACCCATGGTCAACGATGGTATCGTGGTATAAAAGAGGTGTTTGATACATCAGAAATGGGTTTTCAATGGTTTTTTATGTTAGAAAATGATTCAGAATAATTTGGACATTACATTGAAATAATTATCCCAATAAATTCATCAAGAAGAGATATGAATATTTTTTGAGAACCTCCTTCCATTTATAACCAACTTCACTAAATGTGAGAAAGATATAGAATTAGTATTTAACTAAAATAACATACATTTAAATACAGCTTATGATTAACTAGAATTACTAATCCCAGATGTTTTCTAAACCCATCATTTGATACCAAAATGAAAGACCCAACCATAAAACTTACATAATCTTGAGTTGAGTAAATAATTTTACATTATATCACATTGATGATATTTATATGTATAGATTTTTAGAGAGTTATTCCAGAACTCATACATAATGAAATCATAATAATATTTCGTGGAAACATCCAAATAGTATCCATTTTTACTGTAATCTAAAACATTTAAAATAATTCCTGATCAATTTTTTGGAAAACTATTCACAACATTCAACATGACATATCCAAATACTTACTCATCCTTTAGTCCTATGAATGACATTAAAAACATGGGGTGAGCATAAAAAGTTCTGTAAGGGATATAAGAAAAATGAATGCATTAGACCGTTGATAAACATTGAAACCCATGAAAACATTATCATAATGTAATGCCAGATAAGTCTAGGAATACACAATGCATCTAACCATTCATTATAAATATCGAAAAAGTATAAAGGAAAGGGATGAGTTCAAAAAATGGAATTTGACCACATCCATTAGAAAACAGATCTAAATATCATAATAAGACATGTCCATCCCATATTATTAATCATCACCCATTTCATATTCATATTTGGACATACCCTGATTGAGGATCTTATGGATTTGTGATATTTATTGATTTGACATCATTGTAGAGAATCTATTAGACACATTTCATGGAACATTAGAGTAGTATTTTCAAGGCCATATGTTCAAATGGGACGGGTCTGAAACCCAATTTGACAACCACCAGTGTCTTACTATAAATGATTGAATCATTAAAAGAGGCATTCCCATAACCACCTGATTACTTGAGAGGGATTCCATTACTCACACATTCAACATCAAAGATGGTACACAATTTATTAGATATCCTAGAGGATGTCATTAGTTTTGGGATCAACTGAAGAAACTCCATAGTTTTCTAAGGATCATCCTAATTAAGAGTATCCTCCTAAGGGGATAATGTATCAGAGGAAATCAGTTACATGCATACTTTCCCAAAAATAAACTGAGTAGAGGTATCATATAAAATACTCCATGTCATCCCACCATTTTCAATATATATCTCCTTATGAATACCATTATACCACACATTGAGAGTAGATTAATTCAACCACAAATTCCCCTCCAAGACAAGACTAATTCAAACCTTCCATGATATATCTTGGTAAAACATAGTCTGAGGAATTGCATTCCTATTTGGGACGCCAATACCAATAGGACCATTCCTCATCTCCGGAGAAGAAGCATGCCCCTTCAAAGAAAAAAACACATGATTCATCCAAGATGCATTCTTTAATAAGTGGTAAATAATTTTTTTAGAAATAAGATCATTTAAATTATGTTTTTAATAAAAATATTACAAAAAAATCCATATAAATCATAGAAAATACATATATTCAACTTTTGACATAATTATACTTTTCACACTTGTAAATGGAATAACCATACATTTGACATCCATACATGTCACTCTTATTAATGGAATAACCATACGACCAAATTCGAAAACCAATTAATTAGAGGTTATAATGTAACCAAACATCCTAGGATTATCATATAACTACCCATAATTTGTTTATCATGTAACCACTCTTCAATGATAAAATTACCATTACATAATCATAACACTAAATGAATTAACAATTTTATCATTTCAATCATAAATTATCATCTCCAACCAGAAGAAAACATTTCAATATATTGTAATAATAAATAAATTTTTAAAGATATTTATAATATAAAAATACCAATAAAATGTAGTGAAGGTGTTGATTTTCCATTTAAATACATGAAGTCTTATAGATGGCTCCATATACCAAAAAATGGTGACGGTGTCAGAGAAGTGTTTATCACCATATATTATTAAAATAACAAACTTTTTATTATTTTAAAAATGTTCTATAATTAAAAATGTAAAAAGATTACTTTTTAAAGCATTTAAATGAAATTAAAAATAGATAAAATATTTCATTTCTATTACTTATATATGAATATATATAAATATTTAAAATAATGTTAAGAATATTTCCAATGAGAAAAGGGATTGATAATTAAATCTTTAAGCATTAATGGTGCCCCATACCACTTTGAATATTTAAATATTAATCTCTATAAAAGAATAAAATTTATCAAAAAAATAAATATATGATTATATATAATTAATTAAAATTCAATGTGGTTTTACAAACACCTAATAAAAAAATATTCATTTTTAATATCATATTATGCCTTAATTAAAGGATAATGAGACGATGTACCTTACCAAGAGTCTGATTCATCAAATATATTATTTATTTTAAAGAATAATGAACCTGTATTTATTATATACAATCATAAGAAAACTTTTAATGTTTTATTTTCCTTATATATCACTTACTATAAAATTATATCAATTACATAATTATTAGTGTTCATGTCAGATGTTTCGATGATATTTAGTATTTGAGTCCAAAATGAAATTTGTAAGTCAAAAATGGTAACAGAGGTAATAAGTATATCATCACCAAAATAATAATCCTGAAAGATAATTAATCATTAAATATAATTAGGACATTTAAATACATTCATTAAATATGGATTTGAAAAATTAACTACATTACAATCATAGAGACGGTAAGTTGAACTTTGGCATGAGTAACATTTTCAATTTTCAATGATCATTATGGAAACATGGTAATTATTATTTTATCATTAGGGAATGATAATAATGTCATTAATATCATATTAATAATTTAAATATACTTACATATTTATCATTCATGTTATGTAGGGATAAAAAATGTATCACATCTCTTCATGGAGGTGATTGTTCACTGGTACGTACGAACGATGTTATCAATTTCGTGTGCATAGAACATTAGAACACAATTGAAATATTATTCTCTTACAATGATAGATATTTCATGAATATCATATATAATCATTAATTCCATAATTATATATAGAATTTAATTTCACTAATGTAAAACAAATTATATCAGTTTATGGAGGTGATAGATCACACATACGTTCAAACGATAAATTTATTCCCCATTTTATGGAATAATAGATGGATTTAGCTGATGATACTAAAATTAAAAATCTCAGTATATTTAGGATACAATAGTTATTATATCTTCATGTATTGAGATTATTTGAGGTAATTGGAAGAAGAAATAAAACAGATAATTTTATTTAACAATCATACATCTTCATCAGATGATCACCTTTTATTGACACCTCAACACCTCTATGTAGGAATATGTTTCTATGATAGAGCCCCTAGAGTGTGGGTAAGTGTTCCTTGAATGTTTAGTTGAAGATATTGGCAGGAAAAATTGGGTTTTAGGTGTGACTAATTGAAAAGTATGGGTTTCCTTTTATCAAATAGGGGTGGGGAACTATTAGAATTCATCAAAGAACCAAATTAATATGAATTAATTTTATAATAAAAATGGATCCAATATGATTTATTTAGAATATATGATGATTTTGGTTCGAATAAATTTAATTAAATTTATATTAGTTATGTTTAGAAAAAATTCTAGTCCCTCCAATTTTGTTTTAACACCTTTTAACTCTTTCTGTAATATCATGTCATTTTCTCTTTGATGGATAATATAATTATAATAAAATGAAAAAAGATATAAGTGAGTAATTATTTATATTTTTAGACCTATAAAAATATAATTTCCAATATTTATATTTTTTCTAATTTTATATAATTTAATAAAATACTATTTATTTTAAAATATCCATAATGTCTATTTTAACACTATTAAATACTTAACTTTTTAAAAAAAATTCAAAAAAATATATCTTCCAGAAAACCATATTACCTCATATCTAATATGTAGAATCTATCCATAGATTTTTTTATTACATCAATTATATAAAATTATATTTATTTTATTATTTTAAATATAATTTATTTGATTCTTCAATTAAGGATGCAATTACTACGTCATCATTGTGTCATAATTTAATTAAAATAATTCATTCCATAAAATTATAAATAAATTTTCATGATATTGTTAAATTTATTAGATTTATAAATTATATGTATTGTCAAACACATACCTTATATAACCCCATATTTATAATATTTTACTTTTTATAAAGAAGGGTGTGAAAATTGTGTCTTTTCTTTGAATAAAATAAAATAAATATCTTAATGTCTTCTATTTGGCTTCCAAATTATTAATTTTGTCCCAATAATTTCTAAAGGACTAAAAATTAATAAAATTAAATTAAGATAAATCTTCTAGTAATTTATAATATTATTTTTACCCTTAATTATAGTATTTACCAATAACTATGGTAATAAAAATAATTTATAAAGTTACTATTAATGTTTTAAAAATATTATGTTAATCATATTCGTTCAAAAATATAATACATATGACATCTGTGTAGGTACGTTTTTCAAAATTAAAAACATATAAGTGCTCAAAATTAATTTAACATTAATCATATTGACGGATCGAGAAAACATGTTTTTAAAGTAAAAAATGTAAAAAAGTTAAAAAATTATTTATATCTAATATCAATGTGAAATTTACTCCAATGACCTAAATTGTATTAACTAATTAAAAATTTATTTATGTATATGTTAAAAATAATTAAGAACATAATTTAGCTATATATATAAACTTGATGAAAAAACAGTTTCAAACTAATATTTTGTATTATTCAATAACAATCAAAATATGAAAGTTCTCATTTAAAATACCACATATTAGTGAAAATAAATTTTCATACACCACATTTAAATAAGTATTTAATTTTGTTAAAGTGACTTTATAAATGTGACAGAAAATATATTTTAAATGGAATAAATCATTAATATAAATAAACATTTTTATTTGATTATTTAATTAACACAATTCTTCTCACATAAATATTTTTTTTGAAGATTCATTTAATTTTATTTTAATGAAGTTATATTTCCATTTATAATTAATTAGCCAAAGAGTTCAGTATATATGGATATTTAAACCATATTTTCATAATTTTTGGAATACTATTATTTAACTTTATTTTATCAGCTAGTTTATATTGGTAATATTTAAATAAAAATTTTAATTGTTCACTTAAATATTATGTGGGATATTATGTATTCTACTATAAATAGTATTTCCACATAAAACATAGTATGTTACAGTCCTATTCCAATAAATGGAAGAAAATTATTATTCATTCAAAGCGATTCAACCAACATGTTAGAAGGATGTATGGACATATTTAGTACTCAAATATACCTGGTCCTCCTGTTACAATATCATTTGGCAAAGAAAATATTTCTCTAAGGATTTGATTTCAAGAGGAGATAAATATTAATCCATGTGGGGTTCTGGTGGAATCCTAGAAAGATAAGAAAATCATACCATATCAAAAGATGTAATAAAATTATAGCATTTTATTTATTGACGATAAGATGTAAGTCAACATTAAGAAAACCCCAAACATACTTATAAATTCTTATGAGGAGATACATGGAGATTAATTCCTAACCAAAACATTAATACATGATGACCATAATTTGTTTGAAAGAACAATATGAGATGATGTGAATGAATGAAAACATATTGAATTTATAAAAAATGATATTTTGATTCATTTCTTTAACATGGGGCAATTTATCTTGTTGGAACAAGTACAAAACTGGGATAAGAAGGTAGACCACATCAAAGATGTCATCTAAGATAATCTCGAATCAAAGGTAACCTCAATCAAATAGTCTATATATATGGTAAATATTTTGAATTATATTAATTCCTTTTGAATGGAATGATTATTTAAAATGTTGTTTGATGTTTTCTAGTATCCAAAATGATTATTATTTTCAATTTTTTCTTAAAATGTCATATCAATTTTTTTTGAGTTTATAATGTTTTTTTCTGTATTTATAATGAAATGAAATATTTTATAAAAATCCCAAAAATTAACCTTATGATAATATCAACGTAATGTTTTCAAAATTTAAATTTTATTTTCTAAAATTGATTTTATAAAATTGATAAAATATAATTTTAAATTTTGGTTAGAAAGCATGAATAACTCCCTTGCATAATAATATAGTTTCTCATAAAATATTTATTTTACATTAAAATAATAATAGTTTTCCCTATAATAAATAGATATACTTTTTATTTATTTTATACATGTTAATACCATTAAATTTTCATTATTTATTCATTAATATTCATAAAAACCAATTTAATTACTATGATACAGTTTAAATGTTTAAATAATAATATTTTTATAGAGTATCACATTTAATTTTGACCCAATGTCTGGATAATACATATGGATGTTGTTTTTTCATATATGTATATGTTGAAAGGACTCCTAAAAGTGTGTATTGATTATATCTCAATTGTAATTCTAGTATATGGTGAGTGTTCCCTTATTGTGCACCTGGTGTGACACACCAATGAGATATTCATGGAATATATAATATTTTATTTATAAAACATTTTGATTTATATGAGGAAATGATAATCATTAATGACATATGTTTAACTTATGATTTTATATATTGAATATTATATTTCATGACTTAAAAATACTTCAATTTATCTTTCCTAATTATATGGTTTTCTAGTAAGATTATTTTTTCTCACACTATGATTTTTGGTTTCAAAAAATAGATTTAGAAAATAGGTTTTTATTTACACTAAATGTGTTATCTAGTTGTATTATTATACATATTCCTAACTATGTGAAACGAGAGTTTGAATGATAATTTTATGTTTATACCAAATAAGTTATCTCATTATATGAATACTAATATAAACATGTGTGTGTTTCCTAAAACATGAAATAAATAAAAAATTGACTTCCACAAAGGAAAGGGATTGAATATTATTTATTTACCTACATTTCAAGTATTTTGGAAAAAGAACTCATCGAAATGTATCAATAGAATAGGAATATAGTTTTATTGTGAAAATTAACAACATTGAGAATTTAATTGTTATGGAAAAATGAATTTTTTTTAATAATAATGGATGATAATTATGTTTTCCCTGATATATCATTAACAATTTAATGTTTTAGATATGGAAAACATAGTCATTATGGAAAAAATTTATTTTAGGGAAATATAAAAAATACAATCACAAAGGTTTTATGGGTAATGGTTTTACTATTAATTATGAAGAGAATACAAATGATATATGAAATAAAGGTCTTGTTAAAAAATAATGTGAATAATTTAATATAATTGTTTATAAAAGAACTATAATGATTTAAGTGTTTATGTATGTGAATACTATAACTATATTGTGGAGTTATTTCTACGAACACTCTTTTGATTATAAGAATCATGAAATATTTAAGGATTTCTCTTTATTAGTTTTTCTTCCATGATTTGAAATGATATGTTGAATTATAGTGATAAATTCAAAAATTGATCTTAAATAATTGTTTTACTTTATGTAAAAAAATTGAATCTGGGAAATATATTGACTCATATGTTTCTAATTTTTAAATAATTATGTTTATTAGAGATGTATATATTGTTAATAAATAAAGATGGATAATATTAATTACCATGGAACTAAATACTAATTTGATGAAAATAATTTTTATGTTATATTTAAAAATGGTTTTATCATTTTTATAATTATCAATTATATTTTATAATATGTTATTTTATTTTAAGAATGTTGAGAGAGTTTATTTTTTAATCATGTAAGTTATATTTTTATTTTTAAGTTAATTTAGGTTATTACAATGTTCTAGGAGAATATATGATCAAGGTATACACATAATGGGTATCTGATATTTAGAGATACTTTCTTATTTTTATGGGATTAATTCTAAGATGATTTTAGAGATTTAGGGACCTTAATTCTAGTATTTTGGATTTTTAATTTGGACAGACAAATGTTTAAAGGGTTTTATGTTAACTATTTTTGTAATCCCATACTATGAACTCAGGTTATTAATTTTTTTAATTTAAATTATAATTTATACTTTTTTATAAACAATAATAATAATAATAATTTAGGTAAATTTAGATAGATAAGAGTAATATATTATATATTATTTGATAGATCTTATGATGTATTAAATGTTAATGTTAGTGCTTTATACATATAAAATCACCATTAATATTAATTTCTTGGAGTTAGAGATGACGTGGAAAATGATCAAAGAATAAGTAATTCATGAAAATATTATTATTATATAGAATGAAATAATGCATATAAATTTTACCATGTTATTAAACTCAGTAGTAAATGGATCCCTAAACTTTAGGAAATGGATCATGAAATTAATAATCCTATTATTTTACCTTCATTGTCAATAACCCAATGATCTTTTTAACCATCAATGATTTATAGTTCTTTAGAATTTAAGATTATTTTGGCCTTGTTTTCTATCCTCTAAATTCATCCTTGTATGTTATATTTTATTTCACCATATATATATTATAACATCCCACAAATGATCTCTTAATTTGTATTAAAATTATAATCTTTTTTCATGCAAACATTATGTTTTCAATATACCCTTTTAGATGAAATTTTATTCTCCATTTGTATTATGTTTTATTAAAAATGTTATTTTCAAATATTGAACCATTATAGACCAAGACAAAATAATGTGGGTGAAATTATGTTTCGACGGGGGGATTTTACACCATTACAATTAATTTAAAATAATAACAACCTCATTGTCTTCCAAAATAAGAAACACAAAGATTTAAGAAAATTCAGATACATTATAAAAGTATTATTAAAACCAAGAAGATGAATTGGTGGGTAAAATTATGAGTAATAACATTCTAAAATAAATATGTAGAGGTATTACTCAAGGAAAAATTATTTTTTAATTCTTATGAAATATATCAAATTTTTTATAAAACTCATTTAATTCTTCCAATTGTAGTTTCATAAAAATATTTATAGAAAATTGTGTTTGGAAATTATATTTAATTTCTATAACATATAAAAATTTATTTGAAAAAATGAACATTTTTGTTTAAATAAAAATTTTAGAAAAATATATTAGAGTGATTTTTTGTGATTTTTTTAAAATTAATTATTTTTTAGTGAATAGTGAAAATAGAAAATTTCGTAATATAATATTAGATTTTTTTAAATAAGATAAATTTAACGTTGAATGATATTTAATCATTTGGAAAGAAGATAAATTTTATACATTAGGTTTAGAATAATCAAAATTATTATATTTGAAGTAGATGTTTTCCAGAATTTGATAAAAGTTATTTTTTATTCATAAAAACACATTTGTTTGAATGTTTTTTTTTCATTTCATTTTAGGAATTTACATTAAAATTGATTTATTCCATATATATATACTGCATATTGTGATATTAATACCATAATATATATCATGATTTTAAATTTTTAATAGTAGTTCCATTTTGTTTTTTTCCAATATGATTAGTATTTGTAGTATGTTTTTGTAACCATGGTAATGGTAAAATGGGTAAAAACTGGTTAAAATAGAGAATTAAGTCTCACAATTAACCTTAAATATAAATTAATTTCATTTTATGGTATATAATCTATCCTAGTTTTCAAAAATTATAATATATGTAATCATAGTGCCATTTTCCCTTGAAAAATAAATTTATGATATTTTATATAATGAACATTTCAAAATATCAATATCATGGGTTTATTATCTTCGAAAATATTACATAATACTTAGAATATGACAATTTTAAATATAATATCTTATTTGAAATATGAATATATATTTTATCATAGAAAATTATATCTAATTGTCAATGACATTCTAATTACTTTATATGCTTATAACACTAACATCTTATTTATTCTAGTAAAAAATAAATGGAACATAGAAATATTAAAAGTACAAAAAATGGTTAATTTCTGAGTTACAAATTCTATTAAAATAAAGATGAAATATTAGGTATGTTTAAAAGGATTATATTTGAATTCCATATTTTTCTTAGGGTCTTTAATATAAAATTCATTAAATAGTTTCAGAAATGACATTAATGGTTTTTTTGATAAATAATATTTTATTAATTTATTAAAAAATAAAAACAAAATAAAAAATAAATTAGGATTATATTGTTTCTATGAATTCACCACATGAACATTTATGATAATATTTAAATATAAATTTGAAATTATAACAACTTTAGATTGAGGAAGTTGTTATAGTGGTTAAAGTTAAATTTTGTTTACTAACAGGTTAAAAAGATATGAGGTTTAAAAAAACATATTAACCTATTCAAATTTTATTGGTTAGCATTATTTCAATAACACTCTACTATATATTATAATATCTATTCATTTGGAATCATTTTACTTGATAAGGAATTTATTATATTTCAATCATTTAATAAATAATAGGAGTTCCCCTCCCCATACATATATAAGGACAACCTCCATTCCCTCATTACAATAAATTTATCTATTTATCTTGTCCAAACAATAGAAAATTATCTTATAAACTTCCATACATAAGTTACAGATTCTGTTTTTCATCAAATTGTATTAGGTGTGTCCTCATGAAATGATCTAAAAGAGGGTAAACAACATATTGGTAATTATCATACCCAAAATATTTTTTTTTCTTTTCATACGTCTTAATAATATATGGTTTTATCAGAATATAATATCTTATAGATCCTAAATATAATGATATTTTATTTTCTTATTAAACTACCTATATCCACTGTTTGTTCAATTAAATGGGAAGTGAACATATCACCCATGTGCACATGTGGGCTACTGCCTACACATAAAACTGTAAGTAATATTTAAACAATATCATCTGTGTAAGGAAGCTATGGAGGGTTTAATGAATTTTTATTAAATTTAAGATATAAATATTATCTGAAAATTCTAATATCATATATTATTTCTTACATTCAAATCCATTGGAAAATGATAACATCGCGCATACGTACATGTGGACTTCCTCCTCTATAAAGCATTGTAATTTTTACCATTTCTAATTTACTATGATGATAATTAGTATATATTTAATAAAAATATATTATTAATATATGTGATAAATAATTGGTTATTTATAGGTGAATTTTTATTTACCATTCTTTCCTTCCATTTTTTCAGAAATTGAAAATATCATTCATGTGTTCGTACGACCTACGATTACCTTGGACGGTGTAATTAATTTTTATATTTCTAGTATTTATGGATGAATATATATATATACTTAATTAATATATATAATATTTATATAATTATTATCTTTCTAAATAAAATGTATCCATGACTATTTCATTATTACAGAAACTACCAAATAGAAATTCTCATGAAAACCAAAATTTTAAACATTTGGAAAAAATGATTTTAATAAGGAAATATTTATAAATGGGAAATGAAATGTAGTTTTGAATAAAATATGGTATTATAAATATGAAAATATTTCTATTATATAATTAATTAAAATAAATATTTTTTATTCGAGGTTGAATTTATTTTGAATTACATCTAACTCGTGGTGGGGGTTTTTCAATGTCGAATTATTTTATTTGGGATGTATGTTATGTTATGTGCCAATATTATACATTTAGGTGTATTTAATTATTTTTTGACATGTTATTTAATTAATACACTTATTGTTATGATATTTAATTATTCTTTTGATGTTATTATTTCATGTGAAATATTATTAAAGTGTTATGAAAGATGTATGCAATTTATGTTTCAATCTCGATCTTTATCTAGCTTGTTTATGATTAAGTTTATGATCCTAAAATTTAATGATCTATCTATCAATAATATCATTAGTTTTATTATTTTGTTGTTATTTCATGATAATACTTTTATTATTGTTTTTTCCACAATCTTATTACTTAGTAGAATGAATTTTTTTTTTGGAAAACCATGATTATTTATTTATAAAAAAATAATGTTATTTCAATATACATGTTTTCTAAAAATGTATTTAAAAAAGATTGTAATATTCTAAAATTATTGTTTCAATTCAAATTTAGTATGATTTTATCTCTAAAAAAATTAAAAGGAAATCTTTTTATTTTTTTCGTAACATGGTACTTTTGTTTTTTTTTCAAAAATGTTAAAAGAATACTTGTTTTTAAAAACATTAAATTAATGGAATTTCCTATAATGATTCCCACTAAATGCTTTTAATATTCCACAAAATTTTCAAAGTATCGTTTCAGAGATATTTTTTCACTTAGTAATTATTAAATTTTTGGATTTAATATATGGTATATCAAATTGGGAATGGTAATTTCCTCAGTCAATGTTATGAATAATAATTTAAAGTTATTTTAATCTATGATTCAATCCATTAATGACACTTATGACTCAATGGGGATGTTATGAAATGATACAATGAAAATATTTTCTTTAGATTCCTTATAATGATGATGATTTTAGGCTAATTATATGAACCACTATTTCCATTGGTTAATTAGTTATGAATCCCATTTATTTTTCACATGTTATTCTATAAATAATGATAAAATATTTATAACGGATATTTAATTTTCATGATTTATGATATGATGATTTTTTTAGAATATTTTGTAACACATATGTGTCGTATTTATTTTGTGAAAGGTTGGATTAGATTTATATACCCCACCCATGAATTTAGTAATTATGGATACATCATGAGTTAATAATGAAAGGGATAAGTATTTAACCTAGTTAATTGATGGAATCAATCTACAATGATTGTCTCGGGAGAAAACATTTACTAAGGATATAATGTAATTGGGAGTGAACCCAATCCACTATGATATTCATGGAATTGAATCTTAATAAAATAAAATATTTTCCATTATTATATGTATGAAAAAAAAACTTAATTATTATGCCAATATTATGATTTCATAGATCCTGTTCTTTCTTTCATTTATGATTTATATCTTATTCACTACTAAACATTATCCCATGACACAATATTATGATCTATGATACGTAGGTTATTTTTAAAAATTTTATTGTTAGGTCTTGATACTCTTATGATTATGTTATGTTTAAGTGATCATTGATATCTCCCTTGTTTACCTCTGCAAAACATCATAGATCGCCCTTTAATACATTTCATTTCCTCAAAATTGTGCAGAATTTTTTTGTTATTAATATATATTAAAAGAGTTATAGTAATGAAAATTATAGTGGTGGATTATGTATACCTCTTAAGAACAATTAATTTATGTATTCATGTTTCCCCTGACACTACACCTGTATGATTCTTGCATGGATCAAAATGTTATTTATTCAATATTCATCGAATAAGGCATAATAGATATATATATAGGAAAATAATTTGTCATAATAAAAAAACCAAATTCATTATGGTATAATCTCTGGTGTTTACATTATATTATATGAATATATTAGTTAAATAAAAAATAAAATTAATATCATCATGTTTAATATTATAAATTAAAAATTGAAACAATTTTTTTCATTCAATTAAATATGATACAATGTTTTTTAAATATTCAATTAATAGATATATTTGTAAAATATTTATTAAATAATGAGGAATATTTTAAGTCAAAATAAAATTTTAAAAAAATAATCTATTTGTGATTGAATTCAATAAAAAATTAATGCATCCATCTGTATACTCCAGAAACCAAAAAAATTATAAGGAATCCCACCAATGACCAAAAAATCATCTACCATAAATGAGTTTACCAATTGAAAAACTAAGAAAAATAATGATATAGAGGATTGAAAATTAAAATATTTAAAAAAATAACAAAGAAATATTTTATTTATTGAATCATACTAATATTAGTGATAGATAATTAAAAAGGGATGTTTTTTAGTTAAAGAGAATCTCAAAGAACCAAGTAGAAATAACGGAAAATATAAATAATGATAAATTTCAAAAATATCCCCTCAAAAAATATGAAACAAAAATATTAAAAAATCATTATTTACTATATAATAGTTTTTTGGAAATAAATATTTGAGATTATATTTATAAATATAATAATAAATATTTCACCACTCTACCTAAAAAACAATGGAAATTCATATTATCATCAAACAGCTAGAATTCACGATGATGTTGTTCAAGTATATAATTATATTTTGTATAAAATTAATAAGAAAAATAGAACTAAAATATTTAAATAGAATATGGAACACTTATATTCATCACTCAAGTAATAATAAATTATAAATTACTTGTTGTACTTGACCATGCCATGACTTTTATTCATGGTTATTTACAAAAAAATGATTCACACCAATAATGTTTACGATCATTATTCTTCAAATTACATAAAATATAATACATTGTGTAATTAATCATGTCATCATATTGGTTTTATCATCCCCTAGAAGAAAACAGTTTTTACATACTCTAGTTATGCTACTCGATGAAGTAATATCTATTGAATATATCCTTTATTATTTATAGAATATAATAATGACCTTTTTATCAAACCCCAAAAAAAAATTACTCCATTTTAAATCCTTTGTATAATAAAATAATAATTTTAAATCTAATTCTGCAATATTACTATATTCATACTATAATGAATTTAGTAAAATGAGATTAGTTGAAAAAATGAAATGACAATATAAACATAAAAATAATATCTTAAAGAAGACAAGGATAACCAATGTGTCCATTTTTATTCATAACAGTTTCCCAAGAGGAGACACATCTATTATTTCCATATCAACCATAACACAACCCTGATATTTTAAAAATATATTGTATTATATATTATTTAATCCATAAAAGATTAAACTCCAAGTAGGATTTCCCATTAGTGAAAACCTAACCACCATAACACAAGACAATTAGATGTTGCCACCTTTTAAAAAACTAAATAAACATCTATCCAAATATTGATATAAACCTTAGAGGAGTTCATTTCCATGTTGATTTAGTGTTCCTAACTATATTCGAGATATAATTAGAAAAAAACTATTTACTAACTATTATTATTTGTGTAATATTATATACAATTCACGTCCTTCATTCAAATAATCCTATAACATATATGGAGGTCCTCCTGTACCAATGAGGAATCCTACACATGTTTGACCATTGGGAGTTCATCTATATAATAAAAATGAAATGTAATGTGGAAATAATAACATTTGAATAATAATAATAACCATATAGGTATATCCCATTATTTCTATTGAATCTGTACTCACTCTGGTGGAACATACAAAAAATATAGTGTTGTCATTTTGCAGAAATAAAATATATAGTTCATGCACATCTTCCCATTATGAGATCCTTATAATTCATCACCAAAAAAATAGAAAAATGGAATGGAGGACCCCTCCATACTGATGAAGAATACAACAAACATAGAAGAATTTCTATTATCACTATAAAAAAGATCGTTTCCTTGAAAAAACATCATAAATAATAGATATAATCCTTGTTCTAATAAAGAATACAATAACCATATTGGTTTTCATGATTATAAACTCTAGGAATTTCCCTATGTGATGCATCGTCTAATTAATTCTGAGTTCTACCTCATGATAATAACAATATAATGCCCATTAAGTTCTTGTTAATGGTAACCACTACTGTGATCACCCTCTCTATGAAATTTTAATTAATAATACTAATAATATCCCTATACCAATGAAAAATAAAACAATTATATTGGTCCTCTCTATTATAACCACAAAACAGGTTTCCCACATGATCAATCATGAAAATAACATAACGGTCCTCACTATGTTGTTCAAGGATAAATAAACTATGGTGTTCCTCTGAATGGTAACCCTCATAGGGTCAACTTCAATGATTGAAAATCAATCTAACGTCGTGGTTATCTCTAGTTTGATGAATAATATAATAAATCATACTGATAAAGAATACAAAAATTGTGTAGGACCCCTAAGGTGACCATTGAAGAGATCTTCACTATAACAAAAAAGTAAAATTGTATCATGGTCCGAATTGTTTCAATGAAGACAAAAAATTAATAGAGGTCCTCCCAATGGTTACTACCACAATGTCCTTCCCAATGATAGAACATTAATTTAAAAGAGTAGTCCCACCACTATTGATAAAAAATATAACAACCATTGATGATATCTACATGGAAACCATCTCTATGGTATTTTATATAATGTCCCATGTCATATGGATATATTATCACATCATTTCTGAAAAAATATCCATAAACACCATGAAACCCAGAGTCTAAATTCCTTGGGATATTACCTATATAATAATTTTTTTTAATTGAAATAAATAATAGAATTATTTATTTTTATCCTCATATCATTCTCTAATATCTCATCAAAATTATATCGCTACATGGTATATATAGGGGACATAAATAAAATAAAAGGGTGAGTAATGAATCCTCATAAGAGGATCATAAATGGGTAGTATGTGTAGTAAAATAACCCTAACGTAAATGAAACATCAATGGGATAAACATTTAATTAAGAGGATAATGGTTTAAGTTCTTGATTTTTTCATGTATTATTTTTAAATATTATCTGGAATTAATACGATAAAAGGATTTTCAATGGCGAGTGATTTTAAGGCATGAAGTTCTTGGAATAAATTTTTGAAATAAATTTATCCTTTTAAACAGAATGCCCTAAGGGTGTTCCTAAAAACAGTAATAACATTTAAATGTGTGTTCAGATCAAAAATATGAGGGAACCGTTCTGTTCAAAGAAGTGACTTTAACTTAGGTAGGATCTAGCATCAACCGGTGTGGGTCAACCGTAAAGTAAATTTCTGGAAATTTTTAAAGAAAATTAAATAAATTAATAATTTATTTTATTTAAAATGTTTCCATAACACAAAGACACATATTTTACATAAATCAGAAGGAGCCCAGAGTTAGACTCCTAACCCTAGAGAACTACCTAGAAGCCTCTGGAAGTTTAGAGAAGAGCCAGCCTTGGTGGATTCTTTATGGACACCAATGAATGACGACGTGGGGATCATTGCACAATAAGATCCAATCCTGACCGACGACCAATCTCCCTCTTCATCGATGACTGAGGTAGGGGTTTTTTTGCTTTTTTTTGTTTCCTAGTTCTATTATTTAACAATGAAGTATAATCAACCCCCGAACAAGTTCAACCACGAATCACATGTTCTTGCAGAAGTTTAATTATTTTCCGGGGTTTGATTCAAGAAATTAATTTTTGATAATTACTGGATTATCATTTGATCGGTGGGTTTAATCCTTGTAATGGGATCAGATCAACGTCGTGATGAACAGAAGCGAGGGTTCATTCCTCAATTGGGATTATTGGATTTATTCTACATTTAGTTCATCATGGGTAGACAAACTACAGATATTTGCAAGTTCATTTCACAATGAAATGATCCCAAATCAGATATCGAGCATCATGACGACCTAGTGGAGTAGAGACAATGATGGAGAATGATGAATCATCTCGGAACAAGGAGGATCATTCTTTGAGATTTCTTCTTACAGGTGGATTAAATCTTGTTTTGGGGCTCATTGGAGGTCAATAAACATTGGAAAATACATTATGGCATCGTCGAAACCTAGAATATAGAGTTTTGTTGTGATCGAATGGCCGGATCAAAGAACGGAGGACTACCCAAGGCATGGCAAAGCATGTTTCTGATTCTGGAAATTTCTGGAACACATGGTGTGTATCCCGATGAACACACTATGTGGACCGGTAGTGGCACCCAGGTATTGCACGCTACATGAAATTAAGAACACGTCATGCCTCAGGGGAGACACAGGGTGTGGACCCCACCTAGTAGTGGTTGGATTCTAAGGAAAAAGGAAGCATAGAAAAGACATGTGACCACTGTCACCTCGCGTGTGGGTCTTTATATGGTGCCTGCCGTGTATCCTGGGTGATGCACGGACACAAGGTGCAGTACATGCCATATACTCCATCACACAACCATATGAGGCCAGTAACATGGGTTACCCCATGTACTAATTACATGGGTTGGCCTACATGGGTTGAGGTCGTGTATGGGCACATGACCAGTGTGCATAGAGCATACCCCAGATACCTTGACATGGTGCGTGATCCTTTTCACATGATATTTAGTTGCGTTTTACATGTCAAACATTACGACCTGGGCCATTGTACTCAGATATTACCCAGGGTCAGAAGATACAGTGTGTCACACTTCCATATGTTGTGTACCTCTCAGTACATGGCATGATCTTCCTATACAATGTTCCCTGGATAGGTTCTGTTTGGGTTAATTACCCTTTTTCTCATTCCTATGAAGGTCAGTTATTATTTCCATTCACCAGAGTATGGTATATGCAAGAGGAATTTCTGAGATAGAGCTAGGTATCCCATTGAGAGGCATGGAGTGAGATCCCCTATCAATTCTTGACCTAAGGAAGAGTCAGGTATCAAAGTGACTAATCTTAAAGGACATTGATCCTTTACATAGTAGGTGAACCTAGATGAGTCGTGGTATGCACCTAGTCCCTAGCAGTGATCCGGATCTGTGTATCGTGATCATTCCCCACTCAGAACTGTGTTATCCACAAATGAGTGTATCAATCTATCATGGATTTTCCTGAAGAACAATACTTCTTGTACATACATCAATAGGGCCATCAGACTCATGGAGTGACTTCTCCTAGATGAGGTCTTCATGATTCCATCATCATGAATCCCTAATGGAGGTATGTGGTTATGTGACTTGTCTCGAGACATCAGGTTCTGGTTTTGAGTATTTCATGATTGTGTATAACTTTCTATATGTTATGTAGAAATATACTGTGTAGTTATGACTCTAACTATACATTGTGTGTTCCTTTGGGGTATTTGGGGTCAACAACTGAGTATTTTTATACCCACCACTAAACAGGCTTTGCCCGCACATGTTGTGTTTTGTTCAAACAAACGATATTTTGACAATGTACAGGGTAGACCAGGACCGGACTGAGATTTCTGAGTCCCCAACAGGCCGATCTGTTCCTATGGCCATGAGCAACAATCCCAGTACCTTGTTGTGTTTATTGGTTGGACTTTGTAGTTTGGATAGTATTATTTTGTTGTGGGAATGTTTTCTGTAGCAGTTTTACTTTCCACAAATTAATTCTATTGTTTTCTTTTGCTTTGGTTTGGATGTATTCATGAATTTTTTTCTTTGTGGGTTTTACATTTCAGTTTTAGTGGTCTTAATGATGTGTTCATGTTTACATGTATATAGGCAATGCCTCCGATATTAGTGATATTTCTAATCGGTACTAGTCACCTGCCCTTGGACTATTGGAGTCGGTCTTGGGGAGTCATAGCACATGCCCCAATGGGACAGGTCGTGACAGAGAGGTATAAGAGGTGGTCATATCTACCTTAGGACCAAGAGTATGTGAGTTTGGTTTGGGGAAATAGAGTTATGTGTTTCGTGCTCGGATTTCAGGTTAGATAATCTAGTGTTGGTGCATGCAACCGATGTATCCATACATCAGGACTCTGATAACATACTTTTCGACTAAGTACATGAAATCACTAGTTGCAGGGAATTAAAATAATTGTACATGGATCATATAAGAAAGGGTTGTGTTTTCCATGTCCTTTTTGTTAGCTATCCATATGTATTGGTTGACCATGGTAAATTTTGTTTCTTTACAAGATGCCTCAGTGACACATACCCGCTAGGATTAAGTATTGTGATCCCGATGATTAACCCATCAGTGACTGGGCTTTGATACATGGAACAGTTTCCTATGCATTACCTCCAGGTGGTGAACCTACTATACCACCACAAGTGGAGAAGCCAGTGTTACCTGCAGTACCAAAAGGTGAGGGTCACAGGCTGAGCGTGCTCCCTGAATTCCAAAGACAGAGACCCATCAGGTTCCGATGTGACCCTGACCCATAGACGGTTGAGGACTGGCATGAAGTGATTAATAGTGTCTTCCATCTAGTGAGGACCCTAGTGGACTAGTTGGTGATCCCGAGATCAAGCCTTCTTCAGGGTTCCATGGGACGATGGTGGATTCTGACCACACAGACTCATGATGAGGAAACTCTTTAGTGGATAGAGTTTGAGAGACTCTTTAGGGAGTATTTATCTCTGGTTACACTGAGGGAAGTGTGACTCAAGGAGTTTATTCAGCATCAGCAGGGTAGTTTAATGGTTGTTGACTATTCATTGTGGTTCACCAACCTCACTAGGTACATAATGGATATGGTTAGTGATCAGTACAGGAGAGATCATACATTCAAGCGAGTTATATGATAGTACATTCGATCTAGTGTTGTGCCTCTATGCATTTATACTTATGCTTGAGTGATCAAGCATGTATTATTGATTGAGAGCTTCTTGGAGGAGTAGAGACAGCCGACAGCTATTTGAAGAATGCAGAGATGTGAGGAGACCTCAGCAGTAGGGAGCCGATGCCAAGAACATGGATCATGATGTGGGAGACTTCACCGAAGGACACAAGATGGGATTTTGGTAGTCCAAGCCTCTCTGGCTAGATCCTGTAAACCTAGGGAGAGGCGATGATACTTTCGCAACGGTAGAGGACATCTATCCAGAGACTGTCCAGCCCATCGAGCTGCTAACACGGAAGTGGTGGATGGACCACTAACGCAGAGGTTGAGAGTGGTGAAGATATAACACACCATGCTGAAAATGTATAAAAATATCAGGGAGTGATTATAACGACCCATACTTTACATACATTGTTAATACTTCAAAATTGAAGCACACTTATTACGACATATGACAAAACCACAAAGGACCGTATAGGTATAGTGTCTTTAGAAACTGGGAAACATAAACAACTGGTTCATAAATCTTCTACAGTGTCTCCCATTTATTTCATCATATCTAGGATCCCTTTTAGCATATTCTACTAAATATCCATCTTACTGACCTGGGGAAAAGAAAACATAAAAGGGTGAGCTCAAATGCTCAGCAAGGGCAAATAAAGGAAATAAAAATCATATCATATCTTTTTGAAAACCATAACCTGCAATAGAGATCATAATATCTTAACATGGAACAAATCATAGAAGTGAAAATGAGATCCCCATAATCATTACATAAAACTTGAAACATTGTGGCATGCATACATAATCATGGAAAATCATTTCATGTTAGTCATGACTCATTGCCAAGACTATCTTAGTTGACAAAGTCCCTTTCTGAACCGAGTTCACTCCTCGTTTCAGTCCTGTATCACTGAACCGAAATAACCTTCCGTTCCAGCCATGTCTATCTCATGAGATATAAAATCTTTACCCAATGCATTTGAGGGAGATATAGGTCCCACCCATCTTATAATGAATCCTTTATTATGTGTTCCACATAATCATAAACCATACATCATAGCGTAACCCACGTAATGGGATTCTTAAACAACATGACATCATAAAACAATTCATATAAGATAAAGGAATTCATAAAAATATTTCCATCACAACATAATCAAATCCATGTAATAATAGGGATAAAAACAGAACTCTTTTATTATCTTATATGGAAAATAATTTTGATAAAATACTTGAACTTCATTCTTGAGGAAAATATCCTTTCTACTTCAAAAACTCTTTTCCTTTCTTAACATGTCATACAATTTTAAAATAAAAGAAGTTGACTAAAAATAAACTTGAATACTTGTAAAAGAAGCTTCTTGGAAATAATTTTTTTTAGAAATCCATTCATGCCGTATAAGTTAAAAAAAAACATTCTTCGTCCTTTGGTCGGGAAAGTCAAAAAGTACCTCGTACGAAAAACGACAAAAGATTCCTTTCATACATATTACTAAAAACTCACCGAAAGGTAAAAATGGATTTAAACAATTGTAGGTGGATGGAAATAATATTAAATATTGAGGGAACATGGATGTGGATGATAAAATACACCCTAGTAAATTCTTACGAATAAACAATCTCGGATAAAATGAGATTGTGATATTTCCCTTACCTTAGGTCTGATTTGCTTTGTATGTGTCTGAATCTCCTGTATAATGGTTTAAATAATGTTATTGACTTATTCCAAAATCATACATATTGATATGATATCATATATGGTCATATTCATAGCTTCTTATTATTAATATTTCATTGTTACTTGTTACTCGGGTCTTTATTGCCTTTTGTTCTTATGCGTGTTTTGTCGAATAAATTCTTATTCTTCTTTTAAGGTTATAGATACCTTATATACAGAATGGTATTAGTGTAGCATATATCATATTTATTCATTCTATTCATTTATATAATTACTATGTAATGATGATCATGTAGAACGAGTCACATCACATCGTGGAGACGGTATTCCGTACGTACGCACGAGTGATGATATCATTACTATGATCATGGAATTGTATTGGAGAATATATATATTATTTCAGTATCAATATTAATTAATAATAATCATAAATAGTTACTCATTACACCATTATACCCATCCTTGTAAATTGATGGTGGAAAATAGATTACACCACGGCGTGGAGACGGTATTCCGTACGTACGCACGCGCGGTGATTTCATTTTTCCGTGGGATGGATAGAAGGTGAATTAGGGTTGTTTCATATTTATAATAACATATCAGTATGTAAGTAATACTGATGTTATTACTTTATCATGAAACAACTAAAGAAGAAGAAGAAGTTGAAGAATAAAAAATTGAAAAGATCGGTAATGGATATTACCTCTTTTTTGGAATGCCTCTTTGAATCCTCCACTTAGGGAACTAAGATTGGTCTTTGAAGAAGACCAGGACCTCTAGGATTATTATAGGGAAGTGGATAGGAGAAAATGGCAGGGGTTGGCCGAGCTTGAGTGTTCAATTTGGTGTGAGGAGGAGGGGGAGGAGGTGCCCTTTTATAAGGGAGGAGAGGGGCACCTTAGGAATATCTCAAAATATTATTTTATATTAAAGTCAAAATCGGTTTATAATGGTTCCAAATGGTCTTATTTCGAAGCTAAAATGGGGATGGGTCGGAATCCTATCAACCAATAGGATTTAGACAAGTTTAGGGAATTATTTTAACCTTATCAATTAGATTTAACTCTAAGTTAAATAATTTAACTTTTACCGTGTCTTTTTGTGTTCTTTCACTATAGGGTTAATAAACTTACTATAACATGCCAAACGAACCCCAAATTGTTTATTATTAATATATATATCCTTATCTAAGTTATTTGGCCGAAACTTATATTTTTAGGAATAAAATAACAATTATTAATATAATATTTGATTTAAAAACTATTTTGTGTCAATTTTGACACTATTTGATATATGATTTTTCTGAAAGTCATAACAGAATTATATGTTCGAACCAAGTGGATTAAATCAACATTAATATATCATAGTAACCTAGAAAATTAGTGGAATTCATAAAAAGTCTCAAATTACATTTTTTTTGGTGTTTATAACATCAATTATGTCAATATTTCATTAATAAGATAATTACTGCATCATCATTGTGTCATAAATGAATTAAATTTTTTAATGTCTAAAAATTACAAATAAAATACCATTATGTAGGAAATCATTTTATCTTTCTAATGAATATTTATATTCGAACTTATCTTATGTATAACCCCATATTAAAAATGATTTACTTATTAAACATTGATTTTAACTATTTTAACCCTTCTTTAAATAAATTAATAATAAATGTCCTAATCTAACCCAAGTGGGCCTAAATGGTCATATTTTATTCCTAAGTTTGTTTTTGGTCGAATTACACTTGTCCAATAGAATTAGGACATCTGTTAAGGTAATAATAATATCATTTTTACCCTTAATTACCCTATTTACTTTTAACCGTGGTAAAAAAAGAAAAAAGTTACTATTCACCAAAAAATTATTTTCATCTCATTGAACCACATTTTAGTCCTTGATATTAACCGTGTCTCTCGGATTTTCGAAATTCCATTCACAGAAGCGGTAAAATTAAGTTTTATGCAAAATTCAGTTTTTAACCTACCACTTAGTGGTTTCACTATTCATCAAAAATTGAAAGTTTTCAGAAAAATACCAAAATTTCACCCTAGGATAATTTCGATATTCTGAGTCCAAAAATGAAGTCCATTTTGAAAAATAAAATTTATAAAATTTCAAAAAGTGGTTATTACTATTCATAACGGCTAGTTTTAATAGCATATTGTTGTTTAGTGAAACTCGGTATTGCGTACGACGCAAGCTATCGAGGAAGGTCATGATTGCGTGTAAAGAAAGCCAAGCAAGTGTTGTGTAGAAAAAGATTCCTTTGATAACATAAAAGTCTCGGGTGTTACATTCTACCCCCCTTAAAAAGAATTTCTCCCTCAAAATTCGTCACTTTGTAACAAACAGATGAGGATACTTCTCCCTCATCATATCGTCAAGCTCCCATGTAGCTTCTTCAAGTTGGTGGTTCCTCCATAAAACTTTCACCAATCGAGTGGTCTTGTTTCGTAGTACTTTTTTCGCTACGATCCAGAATCTCTATCGGCTGTTCTTCATAAGAAAGATCTTGCTCCAGCGGTACAACTTCTGAGCTGAGTACATGTGAAGGATCTGGTATGTACTTTCTCAGGAGAGATACATGGAGCACATCGTGAACTTGAGAGAGATTCGGTGGAAGCACCAATCGGTAAACTACCTTCCCAACACGATCCAGTATTTCGAAAGGACCGATATATCTTGGGCTCAACTTCCCCTTCTTTCCAAATATCATAACCCTCTTCCAGGGAGATATTCGTAAGAACACTTTATTACCCACTTCAAACTCTAGGTCTTTTCTTCGGTTGTCGGCATAACTTTTCTGTCGACTCTGAGCTGCTCTTATGTGTTGTTGAATAGATCTAACCTTTTCATCCATTTCATCAATGAGATCAGGTCCTAATAGCTTTCTTTCCCCAAATTCATCCCAGCAAGTTGGAGTCCTACATTTCGTTCCATAGAGAGCTTCATAAGGAGCCATCTGAATACTGGAGTGAAAGCTATTATTATAAGAAAATTCCACCAAAGGTAGGTGTTGATCCCAACCTCCCTTGAAATCCATAGAGCAAGCTCTCAACATATCTTCTCGGGTTTGAATTGTTCTCTCAGACTGACCGTCGGTCTGGGGATGATAAGCATTGCTGAAACTCAACTCTGTATCCAGAGTATGCTGAAGACTTCGCCAGAACTTCGAGGTAAATCTCGGATCCCGATCAGATATAATAGAAAGTGGTACTCCATGAAATCTTACCACTTCCTTTACATATATCCTGGCAAGCTGATCTAGAGAGAAATCCTCTCTAATAGCAATGAAGTGTGCAGACTTTGTAAGACGATCAACTATGACCCAAATAGCATTATTGCCTTTGGATGTTTTAGGAAGTCCTGTGACAAAGTCCATAGTGATGTTTTCCCATTTCCATTCGGGTATGGGTAATGGTTGTAACATCCCCTTAGACTTCTGTCTCTCAGCTTTAACTTGTTGACAAACCAAGCATCGAGAGACATATTCATCAACATCTCTTTTCATGCCATCCCACCAGAAGTACTCTTTCAGGTCCCTATACATCTTCGTGCTTCCAGGATGAATAGAGAATGATGAACTATGAGCCTCATCCAGCAGCTCCTTCTTTAATTCGGGGATGGGAGGAACACAAACCCGATTCCTGAACTTTATTATCCCATCACAATCAAGGTTGAATTCAGGAACATTTCTCACCTTCTTTTGTAACTTGACATCTTCTTTATGTGCCTCCTTAATCTTCTCCTGTATAGATGGTTGAACATTCATTTGAGAAAGATAAGATTTTTCCCCTTCCATTATAATTCCAAGATCCATCCTTTGTAAATCCATAAATATTGTATCTTTTGTGATCCTCATCATGGATAAACTAGCATGGTCTTGTCGACTTAATGCATCTGCCACCTTGTTTGCTTTCCCAGGGTGGTAATGGATTGAGCAGTCATAATCCTTAATCAACTCCAACCATCTTCTTTGGCGCATATTCAGCTCCTTTTGTGTGAAAATATACATTAAACTTTTATGATCAGTATAAACATCACATCTTTCACCATAAAGGTAATGCCTCCAAATCTTTAATGAAAAGATTACCGCAGCCAACTCCAAATCATGTGTTGGGTAATTTTTCTCATGGATTTTCAACTGTCGTGAGGCATAAGCTATCACCATATCATTTTGCATAAAAACACACCCCAATCTATTCTTGGATGCATCACTGTAGATCACAAACCTTTCTCCACTACAAGGCAGTGTGAGAACAGGTGCACTGGATAACCTTCTTTTCAACTCCTTGAAATTCTCTTCACATTCCTATGTCCAGACAAACTTAACTCCTTTCCGAGTCAACATGGTGAGTGGATTAGATAATCATGAAAAATCTTTTACAAAACGTCGATAATATCCAGCCAAACCAAGAAAACTTCGAATCTCAATTACTGTCGTTGGTCTTGACCATCCTTCGATAACCTCTGTTTTTGCTGGATCCACAGATATCCCCTCTTTTGAGATTATGTGACCCAAAAATGGAACTTTTTGAAGCCAAAATTCACACTTGGTAAATTTGGCATAAAGCTTCTCCTTTCTCAGGGTCTTCAATATAATTCTCAAGTGATCTTCATGCTCTTCCTTGCTCTTTGAATAGACAAGAATATCGTCTATAAAGACTACCACAAATTGATCAAGATAGTCTCTAAAGACTCTATTCATTAGATCCATGAAGATAGCAGGGGCATTAGTATGACCAAATGGCATCACTATAAATTCATAGTGTCCATACCTTGTACGGAAAGCCGTCTTTGGTATATCCTCCCTTTTTACCCTTAATTGATGAAACCCTGAACGAAGATCAATCTTGGAAAAGTATTGAGCTCCGCGTAGTTGGTCAAATAAGTCATCAATGCGTGGGAGAGGATATTTGTTCTTGATAGTGATCTTGTTATGTTCTCGATAATCAATGCAGAGTCTCATTGATCCATCTTTCTTCTTAACAAATAGAACAGGTGCTCCCCAAGGTGACGCACTAGGGCGTATAAATCCCTTATCAAGATTCTCTTGGAGTTGCTTCTTGAATTCCTGCAACTCAATTGGGGTCATTCTATAAGGTGTCTTTGAAATTGGCAAAGCGCCCGGTACGAGTTCTATTGAAAACTAAACTTCACGATTTGGTGGAAGACCCAGTAATTCCTCTGGAAAGACATCATCAAACTCTCGTACAATGGGCATATTCTTAATCGTGAGTTTCTCACCAACCATTTGAGATAAATAACCTTCATTTAGTGGAATCAAGACCCATAAGATGGAAGGAATTTCCACTGGAAGGTTATGTTCATCCTTGCATTGATAGACGATCGTAGATTGATCTAGAATATGAAATGTGACTTCCCTTCTTTGGCAATTGATATGAGCTCCATGTAGAGAAAGCCAATCCATGCCAAGAATCACATCAAATTCCACTAAAGGAAGGATCCCAAGATTTGCAGGAAGCACTTTCCCACAAACTTCGATCGGAGAAGAATTATAAACTTTTGATGCGACTGTTGTGCCATTAGGCGTTGTCACAGCTAACTCAACATATAATTGTTGAGGTAATACGGTGATACCCTTAGAAAATTCTTTAGAAATAAAAGAGTGGGTGGATCCAGAATCAAATAAAACATTTGCTACTTTAGAGTGGACGGTAAGTGTACCTTTCACCACTTCGTTATCGTACTCCACATCGCTGATAGAAATTGCATGTGACTTTCCTTTGTCTTTAGCCTTAATATTTTTTTGAGGTCGACCATCATCACCAACCCATGGATTTGGGCATTGATTGGCATAATGCCCCATCTCTTTGCACTTGAAACATTGAAGTGTAGTAGGTTCATTCTGTGTATCCCTTCCTTTGTTTGCATCATTAGACATCTTCTTCCCATTGTCGCGGCATTCAAATGCTCGATGACCTTCCTTTCCACATTTAAAACATTTACTTGTCCCTTTAAGACAACTCCCTCCATGTTTCTTTCCACACTTTGAGCATAAGGGAAAGCTCATCTTCTTTTCAGTGTTCTCTTTAGATTTTCCTTTGAATTCCATCTTCCTCTTCTTATCAAACCCATGTGACTGATGGGTTACACCAATCTCCATCTCGACTTTGAGAGCACATCGAACGATTTCCTCGTAGCTATTGAAGTCCCTTATGGCTAATGCCCTTCGAAGACTTGGTTTTATGCCACTAAAGAATCGATCGATCTTACTCTCAGGTTGGATAATAATACCAGAAGCGTACCTTGCAAGTCTTGTAAAATTTGCTTCATAGGTACCAACAGATTCATCATCCCTTTGCTTCAGTTCAAGAAACTCTTTCTCCATCATTGTTCGGAGAATACGAGGGAAGTACTTATTGAAATATAAGTTCTTGAACTCGTCCCATTCCATAGACTCAATTTCATCCCTTTGCCTCGTATGTTTAATAAAAGTCCACCATTGATCAGCATCTCCTTTAAAACGATACACTGCTAGGATGACTTTATCATGTTCAGAACATTGATGAACTGAAAATATCTTTTCAGTAGTACTAATCCATTTTTTAGCAACTAATGGATCAGTAGACCCGCTGAAAGAAGGTGGACGCTGCCTCATGAAGGATTCAACAGAATGTTGCTCCTTCCTTTGCTTGTTTGGAAGTCCTGCATGATTCATAGCTTGTGAAAGTTGTGTGAGCATGGCTACAAGATTTTGCATTCCAGCTCCCATATCGTTTGGTTGCTCAGGGGGACAATCATTGCATTGCCCATCGCATTCTGCATTAACACGGTTCCTTCGGGTTCCAGCCATTGACTAAAACCAAGAAGAATAGTGTGAGCAACACTAATTATAATAGGAACACCACATAATCAAGGATAAAATTTCACACTTAAGGTTTTATCCTAGGTTATTCATGGCCATTTCTAAAACACTAATATTGTTTTCTATGCTTAGACTTATCCTTAGGGTTCTTACTAAGGCTTTCACATCCTAGTTTCCAAAGGTTGACTATACCTTTCCTCTGATACCAACTATAACGACCCATACTTTACATACATTGTTAATACTTCAAAATTGAAGCACACTTATTACAACATATGACAAAACCACAAAGGACCGTATAGGTATAGTGTCTTTAGAAACTGGGAAACATAAACAACTGGTTCATAAATCTTATACAGTGTCTCCCATTTATTTCATCATATCTAGGGTCCCTTTTAGCATATTCTACTTAATATCCATCTTCCTGACCTGGGGAAAAGAAAACATAAAAGGGTGAGCTCAAATGCTCAGCAAGGTAAAATAAAGGAAATAAAAATCATATCATATCTTTTTGAAAACTATAACCTGCAAAAGAGATCATAATATCTTAACATGGAACAAATCATAGAAGTGAAAATGAGATACCCATAATCATAACATAAAACTTGAAACTTTGTGGCATGCACACATAATCATGGAAAATCATTTCTTGTTAGTCATGACTCATTGCCAAGACTATCTTAGTGGACAAAGTCCCTTTCTGAACCGAGTTCACTCCTCGTTTCAGTCCTGTATCACTCAACCGAAATAACCTTCCGTTCCAGCCATGTCTATCTCATGAGATATAAAATCTTTACCCAATGCATTGGAGGGAGATATAGGTCCCGCCCATCTTATAATGAATCCTTTCTTATGTTTTCCACATAATCATAAACCATACATCATAGCGTAACCCACGTAATGGGATTATTAAACAACATGACAGCATAAAACAATTCATATAAGATAAAGGAATTCATAAAAATATTTCCATCACAACATAATCAAATCCATGTAATAATAGGGATAAAAACAGAACCCTTTTATTATCTTAGATGGAAAATAATTTTGATAAAATACTTGAACTTCATTCTTTAGGAAAATATCCTTTCTACTTCAAAAACACTTTTCCTTTCTTAACATGTCATACAATTTTAAAATAAAAGAAGTTGACTAAAAATAAACATGAATACTTGTAAAGGAATCTTCTTGGAAATAATTTTTTTTAGAAATCCATTCATGCCGTATAAGTTGAAAAAAAACATTCTTCGTACTTTTGTCAGAAAAGTCAAAAAGTACCTCGTAAGAAAAACGACAAAACATTCCTTTCATACATATTACTAAAAACTCAACGAAGGGTAAAAATGGATTTAAACAATTGTAGGTGGATGGAAATAATATTACATATTGATGGAACATGGATGTGGATGATAAAATACA
The DNA here is from genome assembly GCA_963277665.1 of Viscum album. Classification (NCBI taxonomy): domain Eukaryota; kingdom Viridiplantae; phylum Streptophyta; class Magnoliopsida; order Santalales; family Viscaceae; genus Viscum; species Viscum album. Next base: position 179,034,361 of record OY728164.1, read on the forward strand.
CCCCAGTAAATTCTTGCGAGTAAACAATCTTGGATAAAATGAGATTGTGATATTTCCCTTACCTTAGGTCCGATTTGCTTTGTACGTGTCCGAAGCTCCTGTATAATGGTTTAAATAATGTTATTGACTTATTCCAGAATCATACATATTGATATGATATCATATATGGTCATATTCTTAGCTTCTTATTAGTAATATTTCCTTGTTACTTGTTACTCGGGTCTTTATTGCCTTTTGTTCTTATGCGTGTTTTGTCGAATAAATTCTTATTCTTCTTTTAAGGTTATAGATACCTTATATCCAGAATGGTATTAGTGTAACATATATCATATTTATTCATTCAATTCATTTATATAATTACTATGTAATGATGATCATGTAGAACGAGTCGCATCACATCGTGGAGACGGTATTCCGTACGTACGCACGAGTGATGATATCATTCCTATGATTGTGGAATTGTATTGGAGTATATATATATTATTTCAGTATCAATATTACTTAATAATAATCATAAATATTTACTCATTACACCATTATACCCATCCTTGTAAAGTGATGGTGGAAAATAGATTACACCACGGCGTGGAGACGGTATTCCATACGTACGCACGCGCGGTGAATTCATTTTTCTGTGGGATGGATAGAAGGTGAATTAGGGTTGTTTCATATTTATAATAACATATCAGTATGTAAGTAATACTGATGTTGTTACTTTATCATGAAACAACTAAAGAAGAAGAAGAAGTTGAAGAAGAAATAAATTGAAAAGATCGGTAATGGATATTACCTCTTCTTTGGAACGCCTCTTTGAATCCTCCACTTACGGAACTAAGATTGGTCTTTGAAGAATACCAGGACCTCTAGAATTATTCTAGGGAAGTGGAGAGGAGAAAATGGCAGGGGTTGGCCGATCTTGAGTGCTCAATTTGGTGTGAGGTGGAGGGGGAGGAGGTGCCCTTTTATAAGGGAGGAGAGGGGCACCTTAGGAATATCTCAAAATATTATTTTATATTAAAGTCAAAATCGGTTTATAATGGTTCCAAAGGGACTTATTTCGAAGCTAAAGTGGGTATGGGTAGAAATCCTATAAACCAATAGTATTTAGACATGTTTAGGGAATTATTTTAACCTTATCAATTAGATTTAACTCTAAGTTAAATAATTTAACTTTTACCGTGTCTTTTTGTTTTATTTCACTATAGGGTTAATACACTTACTATAACATGCCAAACGAACCCCAAGTTGTTTATTATTAATATATATATCCTTATATAAGTCATTTGGCCGAAACTTAGATTTTTAGGAATAAAATAACAATTAATAATATAATATTTGATTTAAAAACTATTTTGTGTCAATTTTGACACTATTTGATATATGATTTTTGTGAAAGTCATAACAGAATTATATGTTCTATCCAAGTTGATTAAATCAACATTAATATATCATAGTAACCTAGAAAATTAGTGGAATTCATAAAAAGTCTAAAATTACATTTATTTTTGTGTTTATAACATCAATTATGTCAATATTTCATTAATAAGATAATTACTGCATTATCATTGTGTCATAGATAAATTAAATTATTTAATGTCTAAAAATTACAAATAAAATACCATTATGTAGGAAATCGTTTTAGCTTTCTAATGAATATTTATAGTCGAACTTATCTTATGTATAACCCCATATTAAAAATGATTTACTTATTAAACTTTGATTTTAACTATTTTAACCCTTCTTTAAATAAATTAATAATAAATGTCCTAATCTAACCCAAGTGGGCCTAAATGGTCATATTTTATTCCTAAGTTTGTTTTTGGTCGAATTACACTTGTCCAATAGAATTAGGACATGTGTTAGGGTAATAATAATATCATTTTTACCCTTAATTACCCTATTTACTTTTAACCGTGGTAAAAAAAGTAAAAAGTTACTATTCACCAAAAAATTATTTTCATCTCATTGAACCACATTTTAGTCCTTGATATTAACCGTGTCTCTCGGATTTTCGAAATTCCATTCACAGAAGCGGTAAAATTAAGTTTTATGCAAAATTCAGTTTTTAACCTACCACTTAGTGGTTTCACTATTCATCAAAAATTGATAGTTTTCAAAAATATACCAAAATTTCACCCTAGGCTAATTTCGATATTCTGAGTCCAAAAATGAAGTCCATTTTGAAAAATAAAATTTATAAAATTTCAAAAAGTGGTTATTACTATTCATAACGCCTAGTTTTAATAGCATATTGTTGTTTAGTGAAACTCGGTATTGCGTACGACGCAAGCTATCGAGGAAGGTCGCGATTGCGTGTAAAGCAAGCCAAGAAAGTGTTGTGTAGAAAAAGATTCCTTTGATAACATAAAAGTCTCGGGTGTTACAATGCTACAGGTGGTGGAGGACGCTTTGATATACATCCACCACCAACCCCAGGAGGTCCGTACTAGGATCAGGGAGCTGGGGGACAGGGATAGGGACAACTACATGTAGACGAGGCATACGACCCAAGGTCTCTAGGGATGATCTATGTTACAATTTGTGTCTTTTATACCTTTGAGTTTGTACTTGTAGACACAGGTTCCAGTCAATCAATCATTTCCACATGTCTTTGGCGAAACCTTGAGATTCTGATAGATCTATTCACTCGACCCTTAGGCTTGTAGACAACTAAGAGGGGAGAATCAAATATCACACATCATTGCAAGCAGTGTGGTCTATCCCTTGGTGGTGAGAGTTTCTATTGGAACCTCTTGGTGGTAGCATCAAGGCCTTGTGACATCATTCTCATTATGGATTGGTTATATTAATTCAATGCCCAGATTTATTACTTTAGGCGACGAGTGTAGTGTGACCACAGTGATGAGATGGGGTTTTACATTGTTAGTTAAAATGAGACCCTGGAATCGCATAATGGGATCTTGAATTAGAGGGCACAGCTGATCACTCATGAGTTGGCTGGCCTTACCCTCCGATTAGTTGAATTTTTGAGCATAATGTTAACAGTAGTAGTGGTGGTGTACGAGGATGTCTTTCCCAAATAGGTTCCAAGACTAACTCCCCAATGGGAGATCGACTTCTACATTGAATTACAACCATGGATGACACTGACATCCTCACCAGCATACCAAATGGCTCCTTTAGAGCTGTGTGGGATAAGGGTACATCTTGAGGATTTGCAGAGGAAGGGGTTAATGAGACCCAACGTTTCACCCTAGACGACCCCAATTTTTTTCCAAGAAGGAAGATGAGAGTTTAAGGTTGTGCGTGGATTGTCGGGGCCTGAACCAGTTGAAGGTGAATAATAAGTATCCAATCTTGAGGATCGATGACCTCTTCGATAAAATAAGAGGGGATCTGTGGTTCTTGAAGATTGAATTTAAATCATGTTACCACAAATTATGAGTATAGGGTGAGTATATACCAAATACGGAATTTATGTGCCACTACGATCACTATGAGTACTTGGTGATGCCTTTCGACATGATGAATGCCACCACTGTGTTTATAGGACTTATGAACCAGATCTTTCAACCATATTTAGACAAGCTCGTAGTAGTCTTCATCTAATTCATCCTTGTATACTCGACGTCCGAGGAGGATCACGCAAGAAACCTGAGGATGGTTCTATATTTACTATAAGAGCACCAACATTATGGGAAACTCTCAATGTTTCAGTTCTATATTTAGGAGGTCCACTTTATGGGACATTTCATCTCAGCTGATGGATTATCTGTGGACCCAGCCACAATGGAGGCAATGTTAGCATGGGAGTTACCCTAGAGCGTGGTGGACGTGCGGAGCTTCCTTACATTGGAAGGATATTACCAGAGATTCATTCATGATTTCTCTTGGATATCATCAATGATGACATCCTTGATCAGGAAGGGGTGAACCATCATTTTTATGGAGATGTTCAAACATGATTTTGAGCAGTTGAGATATATTTTGACGAGCGCCCCAATCTAGAGATTACCGAAGGAAGGCGTCGAGTACATTGTTTTTTATGATGCATCAAAGACTGGGCAAGGATGTTTCTTTATGTAGAGACATGCAGTGTTTGATTATGGTTCGCACTAGATTATACCAAATGAGTGTAACTATGCATCCATGATCTCGATTTGGTAGCGGTAGTCTTTGCATGAAGATGCGGTGACACTACCATATGGGAGAGCGGTTTATCATCTACTCTGACCACAAGAGACTCAACTATATCTTCTCGTAGAAGGATATGAATATGATGAAAAGCTGATGAATAGGGATCCTCCTAGAATATTAATATGAGATCTTATATACTCATGTGAAGGAGAACGTTGTGGAAAAAGATCTCATCTGGAGATCGAGTTCTCTACTACTAAATGAGGCGATGGAGCAGCTGGCCTCATTACAGGTATCCTTTATGGACAGAGAGGATGCATCTTACCCTCAGTTAATGGTATTCACCCCACCACTCTTATAACAATTCTAGAAGGCATAGCTTGGGGACGTCAACTATGATACTTTATGTGCTCAGTTATCCACATGACATGCTCTTGATGGATATTCACATTTGTGTGGATCACATTGTTGCTTTCAGGGGACGCATTGTTATACCATTGGAATTTCAGGAGGAGGTCCTGAGAAATTTTCATACACCCCCTTTGAGGGACATCTTGGGGTGGCCAAAATTTATTAGGACCACCAGTGTCATTTCTAGTGGTCAGGTTTGAAGAAGGCAGTAGGAGAGTTCGTTTCACGATGCCTTATATGCCAAAGGGTGAAGGCTGAGCACCATGCCCCATCATGGTTAGCTCACCCCTTGGAGGTACCTGAGTGGATGTGGGATGGTATAATAATGGACTTCATGAAGAGCATACCACTAACATCCATGGTACACGATTCCACCTGGGTCATCATCGACCGAATCACCAAGCCGACCCACTTCCTAAATATCAGGTAGCAGAGTTCTATATAGGGCATTGGACACCTCTATGTGTAGAATATTGTTCGACATCAGGGCCTACCATTGATAATTGTCTCAGATTGATACCCCCACTTCACATCTTTTTTGTGTAAGGGACTTCCAGAGGCTTTTGGTACTCACTTACGATTTACCACAATGTTCCATGCCCAGAAAGATGGTCAAATGGAGAGAACCATTCAGGTTCCGGATGATATGTTTTGGGCCTGCATCTTTGACTTTTTTCATAGTTGGGAGGACCAACTACCACTGGTGGAGTTTTTTTACAAAAAAATCTACCACTCCCCCATTGGTAAGGCACCATTTGAGGCTTTAGAAGGGAGAACATGTCAGTCATCGCTTTGCTGGACCGACCCTAGAGAGTTTTCACTCATGGGTCCAGACTTGGTGTGGGCTACCACTGAGAAGGGGCAGATCATCCAGAAGCAGATGAAGACTACACAGATCCAGATGATGTGTTTTGGTGATAGGTAATGAAGACCTCTGTAGTTCGAGGAGGGATACCACGTCTTCCTTCGAGTCTCACCTTGATGAGTGTTACATAAATTTAGAAGGGGTGGAAAGTTATCTTTAAGGTTCATCGGACCCTTATAGGTACATCACAGAGATGGTGATGTGGTGTACCACTTAGCTCTATCACCAAAGATGAACTGAGTACATTCTGTCATCCACATGTTACAGTTGAATAGGTACGTTCATGACTCATCGCACATCGTCAACATGGGTGAGCTAGACATCGATGATGGAGAGACCTTTGATAAGAACCTGATAGAGATAAAGGATCAGCAAGAGAGGGTCTTTCATTTGTGATCGATTACCTTGGTGTAGGTCTGGTGGAAGAATGATAACCATATGTAGAGTATGTGGGAGCTAGAGGCTCAGATCTGGGCCTAGTACCCACATCTATTTGAGTACCCTTTTGTTTTAGTTTTTCTAGGATGCAAATCCCTAAGGAGGGGAGAATGTAATGTCTTTGATTTTATGTGTATTATTTTAAATACTATATGGAATTAATATGAGAGCATGTTTTTTGACGGTGTATGATTCCGAGGACAGGAGTGCCTGGAAGAAATGTCTGAAATATATTTTAGATTTTATAAAGTGCGCATGAGCGGTATTCCTGAAAAGGTGAAATAAATTTTAAATGGGTTCCCAGATCAGAAATCAAAGGGAACCTCTACCTTTAGAGAAATGAATTTACCATAGGCAATACCTATCATCGACGGGTGCGGGTTAGCCGCAAAAGGTAGTTTTTGGGCATTTATAAAGAATGTAAAATAAATTAATAATTTATTTTATATTGAATGTTTCCATTACACAGGAATGCTTATTTTCATTAAATAAGATGTAGAATATGGTTATACTCATAACCTGGGATAACTCCTCAGAATCCTTTGGAGATTTGGAGAGGATCCATCCATTGATGATTCATGAGAGATGCCGACGAATGACGACACGTGGATCCTTGCACAGTGAGATCAAATCCCTAAAAACGATTGATCTCCCTCTTCATTAACAATCGAGGTAGGGGTTTTTTTACTTTTTTTTGTTTCTATTTTATATGTTTCAATGATTAATGTGGATCATCCCAAAAAAAAATTTATCCACGGATAACACATTCTTTGAAAGAGGGGTATTATTTTACTAGGTTTTATTCGGGAAATTGATTTGTGGTAATTGTTGGATTATCCATTGATTGACCCAGTTTAATCCATATAATGGGAACAGATCAAAGACATGATTAATGATGGGGGAGTTTCGTCCCTCAATTTTTTTATTAGATTTATTCCTGTTTTCTTCATGTTCTTTATGTTATTCATGGGGTGATGAACAACAGATTGTTTGGAGTCTGTTTCACAACACAACAATCCCAAATTGGATATCGAACATCATGATGACCTATCGGAGGTGCGACAATGATGGTGGATGATGAATCGTCTCAAAACAAAGATGATTGTTCTTCATGTTTTCTTCATAAAGGTGGATCATAGATTTTTCGGGGGCAGATCAAAAGCCTGAAAACATTGGAAACAATGTTGCAGTGTCGGGGCGACATAGAATAGAGAGTTTCGTTATGATCAGATGGCCGAATTGAAGATTGGATAAGTACTTGAGGCATGACAGAGCAAGTTGGAGATTCTGGAAATTTGAAGAACACATGGTGGGTATCCCGATGAACCCATTGTGTGGACCGATAGTGGTGGGCATGGTTTGTGCACTACACGTGATGAAGAAATCAATGTACATCCGGGGAGACATTGTGTTTGGATCCCACTCAGTGGTGGCTGGAGTCCTAGGCGACAGTAAGCATAGACACGGTGTGTGACAACTTTCACATGGCATGTGGGAACTTACTTGGGTCTTAGCATGTATCTTGTATGATACAGAGACACAAGTTGAATTACACGCCATGTACACCACCACACAGCCATACGAGGCTAGTAACATGGGTCACCTCATGTACTCATTAAATGGATTGGCCTACATGGTTGGAGGCTATGTACATGAAGATAAACATCGTACATGGAGTGGACCCCAGATACCTGGACAAGGTGTGTGATCCTTCCTACAGACCGTGTACTTGCGTTTTACATGACAAGCCTTACGACACAGGTCGTTGTACACAGGTAGTACCCAGGGATAGAATACACGACATGTGACACTTCTACATGTCTTGTACGTCTTAGTACATGGATTGATATTCTGGCCCAACATTCTATAGACATGTTTCATTTGGTTTATTGACCCTTTTTCTCATTCCTCTGAAGGTTGGGTATAATTTCCATTCCCCAGAGTATGATCCCTTCCTTGTGAATTTCCAATATAGGGTAAGGTATCCCTCCGAGAGGCCTTGATCGAGATCCTATATCCATTCATGATGCTAGGATATGTTAGGTATCAACATGAATAATCCTACAAGACTCTGATACTCTACTTATTATGTGAATCTGGATGAGTCGTTGTTTCCACCAAGGCCATAGATGTGATCCTCATCTGTGTATCGTGATCTTTCCCCACTCGGGAGTGTGCTCTCCCAAAATTAGTTTATCTATCTCTAATGCCTTTTCCAGATGAACAATACTTCTCGGACGTACGTCATTACGGACATCAGAATTGTGGAGTGAGTTCTCATGGACGAGTTCTTTATGGATCCTTTGAACTGAATCCCCACCAGCAGTATGAAGTTGTTTGACTTGTCTTCATACTACGAGTATAGGTTTTGAGTATATCCGGATTGTGTCTCTCTTGGTATATGTTCTGTATACATATGATATGTTTTGATGATTGTAACATTACATTGTGTATTGATTTCTAGTTTTTAGGGTTCTTTACTGAGTATTGTTATACACACCCATGCATGGTATTTTCACGCACGTGTCTTGTTTTGGGTAGACGAGCAGCCTTTTGACGGATTTTAGGGCGTACAAGGAGAAGACCAATCTTTCTAAGTTCCCTGTAAGATGAGGTGTTTCTAAAGACATGAGTAGTAGATCGAGGACCTCTTTGTGTTTACATATTAGACTTTGTAGTTTTCAGACTCTTTTTTTGGGCATGTATTATGGCCCAGTTTTACATTCCGCACATTACTGTCATTGTACTCTGTTATTTTAGTTAAGTTATATGCATGCTTTTGTTCCTTAATGGTTATCACATTTATGTTTTTATGGGAATGGAGATGTGTGTGTGTGTGTGGGGGGGTAATTAGGAAGTGCCTCCCATGTTAGTGATATGACTACATGGAGCTACTCACCAACCCCTTGCCTATTGGAGGCAGGCTTGGGGAGTTGTGGCATGGGTCCCACTAGGATAGTTCATGACAAAAGGAAACATGAATCACATATGGATATTATATAGAAATAACATTCATATATATTTATGAAAAATGTACAACCTGACATCAAAATAAAAGGGTAACTCTCACTACAAAGGAAACATAACATATTATTGTAGGCTAATTTCCAATGCACCATATAGAGAATCTCATAACATAAAATCACTAACAACTGGATTGAGGGATTAGCAATTTTTTTCCCACTCATCACATTATAATATCTACATATAAATGTGTGATATATATGAAAATATATTATACCCTAATCATATGTAATTATTAGAATTATAGGTTTCAACATTACAGTTTAAAAAAACTTTAAAAAAAAGAATTAAAAGAGTTTCAGGAAAATATTGAAATCTATTTTTTAAAAACAAACATTTAAAGGACAGTATAATTACAATTAATGGATGATTTATATAAAACTGATATTAAATGAAATTATAAAATCTTTTTAACATCTATTTTCTGTAATACTGAAAATAGAAAAAGTAAAAAAATCAGATTCAATTTTATTGAAAATTGTCATCATTAGTGTTTTAAAATAACACTAGCACACGAAAATCCTAATTTTATTTCATTTAGAATAATATTTCTCACAGACATTGATTGTAGCTGACATAACCTAATTCCCCCAACGATGATTTATCTTTTATTAAAAAAATTATTAATTTTTCATATTTATTCACTTAAATCATAAATCCTTTTTCATTATTTCATTATCCTGGATATTATAATGTTTTAAAAACCCTATATGGAATAACTCATAATGAACGTTCAAGGATTTCGTTTATTTATTCTTTAACCTTGATTTTGAAATATTTTTTCATCAATATTACTACATTCATCATATTTTCGCCACATTTTAATAAGTTCATCTAGATTCAAGCTCTATTTTTATTTATTTTGATAGAACTATTATAATTTATTTTTATTTTTGGATATAAAATAATTATCTATTAGTTATTAATTTTATTTATCCATTAATTTTTTGTATAAATTTTTTTGTTAAATAATTAAATTTTTGTCAAAATATGTATAATGTTGTACTTTGTTTTATGATTATAATTACTTTCTATAGTATTATGTTTTTTTAAATTTTTGTATTTATAAATGTTTGAATTTATTATTTTGTTATTATTATTTTTGTGGTTTGAATAATTTTGTTCCATCATTTTTTTTATTTTAATTTTATTATCAATATATGGACTTTTGGTTAATTTCTTTCTAATTTTCTAATCTTTCTTAAATTTTTTTTGAAATAAATTATTTATTGAAAATTTATAGATGATTAAATTATATATATATATATATATATATTATTTATCATGTATATTTAAATGTTTTAGTGATATGTTTTGATCATTATCTATAAATAGTTTTTATGTTCAATTATTTATCTATAATTAATTATTTCGATTATATGTTTTTATGTTCAAAATTTTTAAATTTAAATATATATATTTAACTATTGATATGTTTTAATATATTAAACATTTATATTTTCATATTAGGTAATAATGGATTATAATTAGATAAATTTACAAACCACAACTTATGAATAAAAAAAGAAGTAAGTTATTTATTTGAATTTAGTAAATAAATCATTGAATACGTATATTATATTTTCTATCCATATTTGAAATATTTGAATACAAGACATTTATATTACAAAGAAATCAAGAACAATATTAGTTTCTATTGTTTTAGTAATAATTGTACATGTTTCATATAAAATGATGGAAAAAAAACTAAAATTCTAATATTTATGAAAATTTTCAGTATGATACAGAGTTAAAAATGAGAGAATTCATTCATAATATAGGCATTGATGTAATTGAAAGAACAAAAACTCTTGAATGGAAATATAGAGAATATATAAAACCATTTTTAGATGTTTGTACAGAATTTATAGTGTGGTAAAAATTTATAAAATTTGTTAAATTTTATGTAACAAATAGGTGGAGTGATAAATGTTTCTCTAAATTTATTGAACCATTCAAAAAGCTACTTTTATAGGGAAAAAAACTCCATAATATCAATTATGGTAAAATGAAAATATTTTTCCCACTAGGATTTGGGTATGAAAAGATAAAATATTTCCCCAATGAATTTTCTTTGTAAGAATTAATATGAACATTTGTTGAAATGTCTTACATGTGGGACATATCAATTTATGATGACTAAAAAATGAAACTATGATTGATTTTCAGCTACCACCAACAATCCTCATTATAAAATAATTTGGTACCTTCCAATACATCCATGTTTGAATAATCTATTTAACCATTTAGATAAGGAAACATTGTTAAGATGATAATTAGATGAGTGAATATTTGATTAAAAATTATGCCAACCTACTGATTTTCTATAGTATAAGATATTTGATAAAACAATTCATGATTTTGGAAGTGATGCTAGAGATAATACAATTGGATTGTTAATAAATAGAATGAGTCTATATTTGTGATATAGTATCCAACACAGTTTACGCCCTATTTTTTACACTTGAAAACATTTCCCTCCAAATTTGTTTGATGGAAAAAAATTTCATGATGATCATGATGGTTTATGGTTTAAAATTACCACTAAATGATATTGATGATAATCGTTTATAATTGATTGATGATTTAAAATTTCTCTGGAAGACGGGTGTTATAATTTTTGATGCCTACAAGAAATATTCTTTTCATTTGGGTGCTATGATAATTTCCATGATAAATTACATTATTGAATATGGAAAATTATCTAGATACCCCTTTAAGGGACATAATGATTTTCTAATTTATGAATAAGATACATCACATTATCCATTTTGGAATTGAGGAAAGATAGTGTACATGGGACAATGATTTTGTTTTGAAATTGATAATCCTTTCTTCGATTTGTAAAAGAATTTAATGATTTACAATATTATAATCTTCCCCCAAAAAAATTTTCAACTGATGAATATTAAAACAAGATGAAAAATGTTCATTTCACATTAGGAATGAAAAGACATTATTGTCATCAAAACATATCATTTATAAATAGTCTATTTAATTGAAAATAATTTATTATATATTTATATATAAAAAATATAACCTTTAAAATATTCATGTTGATATGATCAAATATGACTTTCTAACTAGATATTTTTTAGACATGAAATGAAATACACAAGTTTTATTGAACTCAACATGAGATTTTATATCCATTGGAATATATTAAGAGTATTCACTAGCTATGAATGAAAACAAATAACATATTTAACTATTAATAATCCCACATTTATAAAGTATTATATGATAACTTTTCTTCAATGAAATCATGGTATTAAATGAACTTGTGGATATTCTTAAAATGTGATGAATTTTGGGTCATTGAAGGATTATAAATTAACTGGTAGGAAATATCATAACATTGATTAATTAATGAAAAAACTAACCCTAGTCTAAATTCATGGTACATTAATGGTATATGGAAAAATACTATCATTACGTTGTTATATTATTTAAAATAAATTTTACTAATTTTATTGATATAATGTTTTAAATATGATGGGGAATGATGCTTCCATCATACCTTATAAACTAGAAATATATTATTTACCGATGAAAATTGACATAATTTTTCATTTTATGATTCAATTGGTGTTTCCAGTAATAATATGTGGGAATATTTATTTTTTTAGATGCATCCTGTTTTATGATATAAGTGCATTTGAAGAGATATACTAAAAATCCTCATTGATAAAGGCCCCTATTTTTTAAAAATAAATATCAATATAGGTGATTGAGTTTTGTGCTAATTATTTTCATGGAGTGGAGCATATTGGTCTCCATATACCATGTCATTTTACAGTTTATATTTAAGGTGGAGGAGATTCCTAGATAAATAATAATGTTCTTTAAACATGATGAAATGTGGATAGAACACTTATAAATTTTGATAAAAAAGATGAGGTTTGACCATATATATCATCACATATTACATGATTAATGAATCAATATCTGAATATAAATAAATAGTTTTGTAATGGTTGATAATAAAAAATAAATTTTTAATAGTTTAAATAGAATGGAAGCATATAATTATCTAAATTAGAATCATTATAATTGTTAGAAGATGTACTATCTCTTATTATGATCACATAGTGTTATTGTGATATTAATGGTTAGTCATTTAAAAATAATAATTAGGATGAAATGACTACTGTACAAAATAATGGGTGTAATGGTCATCCCTAAAGTGATAAATTCTTGAATGAAGAATAAAAGAACACAATTTCAATATTGATTGAAAAAATATGGTGTTCTTAAGGATATATAGGAAATTTATTAAACAAATTATTCAGTAATAGTGTTTATGTGTAATAGGGGTGATAATAATAGTGGTGTGAAATATAATGACTATGTAATTACAATCATTAATTTGAAAATATTTTTGTAAGTGGAACCATTTATAATTGATACATATTAAAGTAAAAATATTTTATGTTATTGACCCATCGAATAATCATTCATCCATCATTTTGAAAGAAAAAATATATCATTTGGGTGATACGGATGATGATGACGTAATAGATTTATCTAGTATTTCTTCAATTATTATGTGATTTCTAGATAAAAATGATTACTATAATATAGACATAGTTCATGTAGTGTGAAACTATCATCTTGAAGGGATATATGAAAACACTAAATCACCCACCTAGTTATTGAGGTAAATATTTACATTTTATTTCTTTTTTTATATTTTAGACATGTATTGATAATAATATTTTATATTTACATGTTTAATTCTATATATATTGATTATTTATTTGATATTTTTGATAAATTTTATATTATAATAATCCCATTTTTTTTATAAAAAACAAATTCACATCCTTATGTTTTTTATAAATTTTCTCATATACAGATAGTTTTCCATGATATTGATATATAAATATTTAAATTTTGATTATTTATATAATTTTATAAATAATTATTATAATATATATTTCAAGTTACATATTTTTTGTTAATAATCATGAGATAATTATTTTTGAAGACTAAACATGTGAGACACTCCTTTTTTACTTACCTATTTTTTATTATTTTTTTAATATTCACATTCCAATAAATTAAAAGTATGGAAAATATCATTGAACCAGCCTATTAAAACGAAACAAATAGAGGATGAGGAACATTTACTGATTATATTCCTATTTATTATTTTATTAAATATTTAATACTAAAATTATTTAATGATAGTAAATATTTAATTTGGAAAAATTATTTTAAAGACTATTAGTGTGCCTCCTATGGATGATTATTATTCTTATTCTCTAGAGAGTACAATTCCTAGAGTTTTTATACATGAGAGAAATACTTCACTACAAAAATTCAATTAACTATGTAGTAAATATGACCCATATTAGTATTTATGATTATAATAACCTATCTGGTGAAATTTCAATGATATTTATAAGTCATATCACCATGTAGATCTATTGTAGGATTGAAATTTTATATTCTAATTTCAGGTAAATCAATATGTTGATGTAAAATCCACTATGGGAGGCTATAATATAAAAATACCTCCATTGATTTATTTTTATCTTATTTTATCGAATATTATATATTTTATATGAATAATATTTAATTTATTGATTTATTGATGACATTTGTTGTTCATGAAATCTGCGAAATGAAGTAATCATTTCAGTCATTAGTAATTGTTCATTGGAGAGATTTAAAAAATGAAAAACAAATTTACTAGGGGAGAAAAAAATTTGAAAACCATGCATCAAGTGAGGGTTTATATATAAAGAGTTATGAACTATATTTATATGTAGTTATTATTTTGATGAATTTATAGATTGATAAATATTCTTTCTTATAAAATTTCTTGTATATTACGTGTTTACTTATTAGTTTATTATTTTTTAACAAACGTCTAAGAAATATCACTAATATATCAAGATGCATAATGTATACCATCATTGATTATCACATGGTATTTATATTTTAATGGATGACAAAATGATTTCATAAAGTATTTATTTCATCAATAGAAAAATCGTGTAATTTGATAGAAGAGTTCCATTTTAGTCCTCTATCTACCCCACTCTCAATGAAAAATGAAAAAAAGAGAGAAGGAAATTATGAAATTTTTATTATGGATAAAAAATAGAATTGAATTCAATGAAATTAATTTTAAATATTCTTGGATTTTTTATTTATTAAATTGATAACAATGATTTACTATTTTAATGAATCATTCCAGGATGAAAATCCGGAGTAAGCGATGCATGTGACTTTTATCCTTGATTATATGGTTGAAAATTCTAGTTATTTTTTAGAAAATCTTAAACAACATGCCCACATAAAAGGATATGAGTCAAGTCTTAGTATTATCAATTGTTTTGGTCATTATTATAAGAAATCAAGGGACAAAGAAACTATTTATATAAATGTTGAGCAGAAAAACATATAATAGTCAATGGGTGATAAAATTAAAATAGATATGAATACTATGTTTAAAAAGGTTATGAGATTATCATTGACTATAGTTTTTTTCTATTAAATCATCGACCTCCATGTTCAGACCCAACCTTATAATCTGAATTGTATGATAGAGATCCCTGTGTACATATTGTAGAGTACGGATAAATAAATATATTATGTGGGATTCTATAAATTACTAGCCTATGTAGTTGAGCTAGGTATGATTATTTCTACATGGTATTATTTATCAAAATTATATAGTTCCATTTCCTAATGAGTAGGTCACTGGATTTTGAGATTGTACTGGTAATTTTTATTACATTTTCCAGATAACCTTCGTTATCTTCTTACACATGAGTTATAAATATTTTGAAATTATTAAAAAAATCCTTTTAATATTTATTAAATAAATTTATATTTTAAATATATATAAATGATTATCCAAAATAAAAATATTTAGTAAAATATGAAACAATGGTTTCTGAACAAGAAATATGAGATATATATTATATTTATGAATAGATAAAATTAATATCCACCATTCATTCTTTCTTCTAGATTTTTTTTCTGATTATGTTTGATATACATAGAAGAGTATATTCATTGATAATATTAAAAAATCATGGGCATTGTTTTTTAATGAATTCATCATACATTTGTTTTAGATTCCTTCCATGTAGGTATATATTTTATTATATTTTTCATTATTTTTAAAAATATTAATTCTCGTGACATAATTAATGACATATTTCAATAGGTATCCACATAGTCTTCTCTATATAAAATGAGTCGTATTTTGTTAGTGTTTTTTGGAACTATAATACATTTCAACTCCTCTGAAATATATCAGTAATGAGGCTACAGTTACATATATATCTAATTGATTATGAAATACTGATTTTGGGTGGTGTTTTTCCATTTCATGATGTGTAAGAAGACTAATATAATTATGATCAAATAATAAAAATACTTTTTATAATTATTATCTTTTTATAATAAATTGTTCCAACGATGTTAGGGGTATTCTTCATATATGAATGAACATCATATCAGTTATTCTTTTTATTAGCTAGATTTCTTAAAAAATAGATTTTTTACAAATTTGTTTTTATTTGTTTTTATTTTTTATATATTCGTAATTCTTATTGTTATTAAATTTTTTGGTTTTTACATATGAAATTTTAGTTTATAAAGATATTTTGACAATGATAACTTGTTGATATTGTAGTGAAATAAAATAAAATATGTTAAATAAATAGTAATTATTTATTATATTAGATGATAATTTTTTATCATATATATATATATGTTTGTTTACATCTTAATGTTAATGTTTCAGAACTATAATTTTATAATAAAAATATTTGATGGAATTTGGTATTTATTCTTTAAATTTTTTTTTGAGATAATAAAAATTATTGAAATGATTGACTTTGATAGGGTGAAAGATATTATTTATTATATGTTTTATATCAGAATATTCTTTTTTCAATAAAATAAAATACATTATTATTATATTTTCATTGATTTCATGTATTCATAAAATGAAGGCATCATTCATCTATATTGTATGTTTGTAAAATATTATTTATGTATGGTAAATTTGTAAATTATATTTTATGTCTTTTTTAATAAATGTCAAAAAATGATTATTTAGAAAATTATTTTCTACATTATGTTGGTTTCATATGTTTGTTATACATGGAACACATCTTAGAGGTATCTACATTCTGTAATTTGATATATTTTTTAATTGGATATTTCAATATGGATTTTTTATAAACAGATTTGGAATCCAAATGATATATATTACAAAATATAGATTTCAAAAACATATGAACAGTGACAATGAAAATTTTCTTTGTTTTATAGAGCATTCATAACATTGTTTAAATCCACATTGGTAAAAGAGATATTAAAAATTATAAAAACAAATATTTTAAAATACATTTTAAACAAATATATATATGAACCAATGATACAAATCAGTTTCAAATAATTTTATAAAATATCAACTTAGAATATTAAATTAATAATTTTCTATTCCGAATATATATTAGAGGATTTTTTGGAGTGAAAACATATGGTTATTCATGAATAAAATACAATTTATTGTAGTAAATGAAGATAATAAAAAAAAGATACATTGGAAGATAATTTTTATCAAGTGGGAACATTTGAAATAGAATAAAGTATAAGTATACTTATATATGTGAATTAAATAAGAAAAATTATTATTTTTATATAGAAAAAAAGTGTTTAGATGAATATGTTAATATATAATATTATGAAGAATAGGATTTGATTACATAACATTACCAACAATATATAATTAAAAATATGGAGAAATTGGAAAGGGAATTTTTGATAAGTATTGATAATAATACTTTTACTATAAATAAAATATAGTTTTTTCATTGGATAATGGCAATTGAACATGGAATGGTTGTAATGTAGATAGAGAGAGAGTAATTGGTCGATTGAGTTTTAGGTGGATTATAACCATATTGATAATAATTTTATTAAAAGCACCCATTATATTCCTGAATCAATAAATAAATTTCATTTTTATTAATTTATTTAATTTTATTATTCTTATTATATTTATTTATACAAATTTAAAATAATTAATTTTAAACTTATTTTTTTGATGTTCTTAGAGTAATTAATTTATATAAGCTTTTATAATAATTTCTAATATCTCATTATCAATAAATTAAAGCCCTTTATTAATTATCAAATGAGTTAATAAACTCTAGTAGATTCATAATATAAAAATAATAGTTTTATATAAATTATTTATTTTTATCATAGATTTGGTTTAGGTATTTATTTAAACAAGTTTCTATAATTGTTGATTTTGGTTTTATGTTACACCATGAATGATTATTTTCCTTGTTTTAAATAAAATTAATATTATATAATAAAAATAATCCTAATAATTTATTAATATAATACTTTATACAGTAATTATACTTTAAACACATTTTGAAAACATTTTTGGTGGCTTCAATGAGAGAAAAAATACATCATCAATGGAAGAGTCTATCTTACCATTATAATGGAGATGTTTTAATTTTAGAATAAATTAGGAGGAGTTGGAAATTTGATATTAAGTTAATATAATTACATTCAAGTACACATATGATATTTTGTTCAATATATTAATGTGGATAGAAAAATTTTTGGGGATTTTTGTGAAGAATAAAACCCAAAATATATATTATGTGATAATTTTCATGTTCCTTAAGAAATTATTATGTTGATATGCTACTTGGGCTCTATGGAAAGTTTGTATAGAATGAAACAACATTAAAATTTTGATATGGTAATTTAGGAAGTTATTTAGAAAGTATTTTAAAATGAAATATGTTATAGTAGTGGGGTGGAATGGGTATATGAAGGATATAATTATAGTATAATGGTATATGGAATTTTAAAGAAATTTTTGAATCAAATTTTCATATAACACATTGAATCATTGAATGGAATTAACATTTCAAAAAATGATGTCCATATAAAAATCCTTAAATTCATTTTAAAAACATGGAAATTAATTAAAAAGATTTATAAAAATAAATATTTAAAACATTTAAAATGATGACATAGTTAAATAGAACCTTCAATAAAACTTTAAAATATTCATTTAGAAAACCTTTTTTACAAAATATGGACATTGATGATAAATATGTCCCATTTAATACTTACTCATAAACAATATTGGAAAATAATGGTATTGAAGAATAATCCCTTACCTTGAAATTTTCCTTGATTGAGGGTAAGTTATCCTCATGTATAATAGTTAAATAATTTTTTATTAAATTATCAAATGACCAAATACATAAATATGATATCATATATGATCTAATAATATTGCTTTGTTAATAAAATGTTAGTTGTATCATAGTTTCGGGTGTCAACTGATCCGTTTTCTTTTATATTCTTGGTTACGTAAGACATTTTTATAATGGATATGAAATATTTGATTCATATATATAATGATATTAAGTTCATAAAAATTATTTTTAATCACTACAAGAAAATTATACATCAATGATTCTGATGGGGAATGAATCTCGTCGCATTTGTGGATATAGTAATCCATACGTACGCACGATCGACAATATCATTATATTGATCGTGAAATTGTTTATAATTGGATGCTATATCATATATACATAATCATTAACATGTGATGTTTATTATTTAAATCAGTTATACTCATTATTATGCTGATCCAAATAATGAAGTTTTTGAATAACAAACTACACCACGACGTGGAGATGGTGAGTCGTACGTACGCACGTATGGTGACTTTGTCATTTATAAGATGGATAGAATAAAGAATATGGTTGTACCATATTTATAATAACATCATAGTATGTATAATTTACTGGAGTTTGTTTCTTTTTTATTGAAACAAAAAAGAAAGAGGAAGTTGAAGAAGAAATAATCTTGAAAGAGTGTGGTGAAATTATTACCTCATCGTCAGGTGTTTTCATTTGAGTTGATCAAAATGGATCCAATGGTTGTCCTTATGATCAATTTAAGGACTCTAGGTTTAGGTGTGGGAGTTTGGGATGGTATTTGGGCAGTAGATGGACAAACCGAATGGCTTTGGAGGTGTGAAATTAAGAGCTGGTGAAGTACCTTTTATAAGAGAGGTGAGGGTAACATTAGGAAAAGCTTAAAATATTATTTTATAATAAAATAAATTTCAATTTATAATGGATAAAAAAATTATTTCGAGGATAAGGTGGGTATGGTTCATGAACCTCTAAAACAGTAGGTTTTAGACAGGTTTAGGTCACCATATTAACCCTATATTTTAGATTTAACTCTTAGTTAAATAGTTTGACATTAGCCATGTCTCTTGGTATTTTTATATTATATGGTTAATAATCCTATTATAAACATCCAACTAAACCTACATTGGTTTATTATTGATATATATAACCTTATCAAAGTCCTTTTTCTGAAAATTATATTTTTAGGAATATTGTATCAATTAATAGTATAGTATTTGTATTAAAAACTCAATTATGTCAATTTTGACTTTATTTAGTATTTTATTTTTTTTGAAAGTCATAAAAACATTATTACTTATTAAAAGATATATTAAATATATTCTAACATTCCATATTCACCTATAAAATTAATGGATGTCCTATAAACTTTAATATTATATTTATTTTTGTATTTATAATACCATTTATTTGATTCTTTCATTAAAAAGGTAATCACTTCATTATCATTGTGTCATAAATAAATTTAATTATTTAATTTATAAAAATTATAAATAAAATAAAATGAGGTATGAAATATTTTTATCTTTCTAATGAATATTTATAATCGAATTTATCTTACGTATAACCCTATATTAAAAACAGTTTACTTATTAAACCTTGAATTTTTCAATTTTAACTCTTCATTAAATAGAATAATAATAAATGTTATAATCTAATCCAGGTGGACTAAAAGGATCATATATTATTCCTAAGGTTGTTTTTGAGCGAATTAAACTTATACAATAGAATTAAAATATGTGTTAGGGTGATTATAATATCATTTTTACCATTAATTACCCTAATTACTTTTATCTGTGGTAAATAAAAGTCAAAAGTTACTATTAACCCAAAATTAATTTCATCTTATTCAACCAGTTTTTACATACAGATATTAACTATGTCTCTAGGATTTTTTAAATTCAACTCACAGAAGTGGTAAAATTATGTTTTATGCAAATTTTCAAATTCTCCTAGAAGGTGGGTAAAAGACAGTAAAAAGTTAATAACAATTTTATATATCTAAACTTATTATAAAATAAATTAAATGAATTACATTGAAAATATATATGTATTATGAATATATTTTGACTTAAAATGAATTAAAATAAAATAACTAATTACTTAAATAAAAAGTCTATTTTTGACAGTAACGTAGTGTTTTTCAATATTAATAAAAAATTGAAAGTTTATATTAAAATACCAAAAATTCACCCTGATCTAATTTTTATATTCAGAATTCAAAAATTAATTCTATTTTACCAAATTCAAAATTTATAAGTTGAATTTATTAATTTAAAATTAATTCCCATTGTCAAAACCAAATGGTTGTTTTTTAAAAAAAATGTAAAAACTATCAAAATATTGACATGTGTTTATGTAAAATTTAAATGTGAAATTAATTAAAATGACTTATATTGTATTAAATGATAAAAATACAATCTATTTATTCTTACAAACCATTCAAATTTATAATTTAACACTATAAATTATTTTGATTAAAAAATTTGTTTTCAAATATAATTTAGTATTTTTTACTTTTCACCCAAATATGAAAGTTATCAGAAAAACACAAAAACATTATCAAAACTAAAATTTTATGACTTGATTCTAAAAAGGAAATTTATTTTGTCAAATTTAATATATAAAAGTGTCAAATATTTCATTTAAAAATGGTTCTCCATTAAAAGGCGGTAAAATTTCATTTTCTAAAAAACACTACCTTTATCTGAAAAAAATGAATTTTTACATATTTATGTCTAAGATACAAATAATATGGATGCTAAAATTTATATGGAATATAAAAATTAAAATGAAGATAATACTATTCATAACCACTTTTTAACAACTAGTTGGTTATGTTATGGTGCGCTTGAACACGGTGTTGCGTGTAGCAGAAGTTATTGAATTACATTGAAAAAAATAACGTACTATGAAATATTTGGGTGATAAATTCTTTCCTTCTTCAATAAAATGTGTCCTTGAAATTTGAAATTGTTATTCGAAAATAAAAGGTTAAAAATAAAAAAAATACCTCTCTGGAAAACCCACATCCGAAATTGGTTTAATAATATTTAGCCTAATAAGAGGAAAAGGGTAATGAAAAATTCAACACCAAATTATGATCTCGATTAGGATAAATTTGGTGGAAATTAAGGACACATAATTTCTAGTAAAATTTAAATATTTATAGGGAGTGATTGAGGTCATCAATCACAAACAAGTGTAAAATTAATAGCCTTAAACCCATCAATTAATGACGATTTAAAAAATCATCGGTTCAAAAAAACCTAAGTTATTGGGATAACACATTTTTGGTTTAAAGATTCCTGACCTAAAGTTTAAGATATTATTTATTCACAGAATAAGAGGAGAAAATATACTTTACATGTATAGTTTCATCCTTCAACTAATTCCAACCACAAACTCATCTTTCACTCCGGAAGATAATAGAATACAAAAATATTCTATTTTTCCTAACAGGATAGGATTTCAAATAAATAATGATTTTAAAATTAATTTTTCTAAAAAAATACAACATTATACAAACGAGGACATCAAGTATTCTAGTGGTCGGTGATACACCCTTGTCACCCTTCGCATGTGAGTTCAAGCGTCGCGCCCTTGCCGGACGAAACAGGTTGTCGTTCGACCAAAGAGGTTATATTTTTATAACAATACAAAAATATAATATTAAGAAGTTTTTTTTAACCTTAAAAAACTGTATCCAATGTTTAACTAAATCCATTCCAATAATTAAACTTATCCAAAATACTTCTATCCAAACTCACAGAACAAAATTTATAAGGAGGGTAAACACAAAGAAGATCTATTTTCCATGTAATAACATGTGAATACCTTCATCATGTATTCTATTAAGACATGGTAACACCCTAAATTACCATAAAACCATATTGATTACATTCATTCTCTCTTATTCATTGTAAAATACTGAATATAATCCTTATATCCAAAAATATGGTAAACTCCAACAATGATGGAATATAAAAATCATTAATCTGTTTCAAGGTAGTCAAGAATATCCAATATAATTTATCAAAATAAATAATATATTATTCCAAACTACCTACCTCAGTATCAGAATTATATAATGGTTTATCATTCTCTCAACCATGTATTTTCCGAAAAAAATTAACTTTCTATTGTGTAACATTTCGTGGTTCCACACAATCTCAAGTCCATAATGAAATAGTAATTCAGTACAATCCTTATATACTAGGAAATTTTTATTACATGTATGTCATTCATACAATACCCAAATTACACAATACCTTAAAAGTAATTAAAGAAATCTAATCATTCTTATTCATCATTGGTAGTATAATAACATTATTATTAACCAATAGAATCATTTGGGGAATACACTGATGATTTGGAAATTGATTCACGTAGTGTCCCAACACCTTGCAGATGAAGCATCGTACATTTAAAACAATTTTTTACCCTACAGTCACATAATTGGTCTCTTTTTTCTCTATAGTTATAAAAAAATCAAATTCCCTTCATGAATTTACCAAGGTGATACTTTCCAAAGTTATCACATAAGGGAAAATCCTCCATTCCCCTCTTCCCTTTATTCATCATTCTCTCTTCCATCCTTTTCTTCTCTTTCTTCCCTTCAAAGCCATAGGAGTCAAAGAATTCATTACTTATATAACTAACACATGATATTATATCTTTATATGATGAGAATATGTGGGATACTATTTTTTTGATAAATATTTGCTTAATACCATGAAAGATATGATCCATCCTAATCTTTCGATCATGCGTATTGTTAGAATTATCTTTCCTTATACTAAGCACCATTTCAAAACAATGGAATACACTATGTTAGTTTATGAATCTTAATTCATAATTCAAAAATTGTAAAATAACTAATTTAAATTGAAAATATTATTCATGTAATATATAATCATAAAATGTTTTCATTGAGAAGGTATTTACTCTTAAATCATCTATAATTTCTTGTAATGAAAATGTGAATTATCCTAAGCATATCCCCTGGGAGTTTCATAACCCAAAGTGTAGAAAAACCCATTATTGTGTACCAGGATTCCTTGGGTCAAGTCTGAATCTCATTGTCATAGTTTTCACTCCATGATACGTCTATGACATATCTGCATCTACCTACTCATATCTAAACATGGATGTATTTCTTGAAAAATACACAAAATATCTACATTACCAAAATTATAGGATGTTCTTCTATTCTAATCCTCGAATTATATAATAGGGTAATGTTCCCTAATCATTATTTATCTAAATCTATTTCCAAGGTTGTTTCTAGGATTTATTTGATACCAACTGTAATGCCCTGACCCCAGAATCCTAGATTCTGTGCATTATTTTAATACATTGGCATTATTACCAGGAATCAAATCCTAAAAGACCGATCAGTTTAGCAGTATTTACAAATAGATTATATAAATGAACATTACATTACACATTATAAAGTAAAAAATAACATGAATGATCCTTTGAGAACGTTGTTAATCTCCTAGATTAAACCTACTTAACAATCATAAAACACTTCTTGGAATCTTTGGAAAATAAAACATAAGAAATGGGTGAGCTCAGATATTCAGTAAGGAAAACAATATAGATGAAACATTCATAAATAATCATAAACATTTAAGTTAATGTATAAGTCAAAAACATATTCCTTTTAGACTTAAACTTCATCATAATATGCAAAGGATAAATCAAATAATTCCATTTACTTATTCAAATGGATATTCTACTAGTCGAATAATCACATTTATTTTTAATAGACAGGTTAATAATGATGGAATACATAATACCATACCACATAACCACATTGTCAAGTCCATGTGCCAAGTCTACAAATAATAATTTTTCAAGGCCTTGTTCCAAGACACTAGTTTGCCTAATAGGACCTACAGATGCATCGAAGAGCTATAGTGGGCTCCACCCCTCACTTACTATGTCCAAAGCATTCCTCACATGAAATGGTTTCGACATAATATAAACATTCATATTTAAATTAGCATACGAAAGTACAATACATTATCCATAAACCATGACTGGTACAGAAATAGCACATCCATATTCAAACATATCACCAAACCTTCAATACTATATCGATGATTTGTATCATAATAAATCAACTTCAAACAAGTTTAAAACTCATCAAAAGATGTTGAAATATAAGAAATCAAAACTATTTGAGATAAAAATATCTTTATTTTTTTGAAATCATATAAAAGTCACATAATATATATAGGAAGACATTTAAAGACATTTTTTAATCAAAGTGTCACATACCACTTTGAATCTTTTAATGGAATAATAAATTTAAAACAAACATTTCCATATAAATAAATCCTTAAAATCATTTTGAAAACATGGACATTAATTAAAATGAATTACACAAATAAATATTTGAAACATTTAAAATGATGATATAGTTAAATAAAACCTTCCATAAAACATTGAAATATTCCTTTTGAAATCATTTTAATGAAATATGGACATTGATAATAAATGTGTCCCATTAAATACTTACTCGTAAACAATCTCGGATAATAATGAGACTAGGGAATTAACCCTTACCTTGTAATTATCCTAAATTGAGGGTACAATAACCTCTTGTATAATAGTTAAATCATTTTTTATTAAATTATACAAAAAACATGTACAAAAATAATATATCGTATATGAACTTGTAATATTTCTTAGTTAATAATATTTTAGTAGTATCATCGTTTCAGGTGTTAACTAATCTATTTTCCTTTGTATTCATGGTTATGTAAGCCATGTTTGTTATAGATAGGATGTATTTGACTCAAATCCAAATTGATATTAAGTTCATAAACATTATTTCTAATCATAAAATGAAAAATATTCTTGAATGATTATGATGGGGAATGAATCACATCGTGTTCGTGGGGACGGTAATCCGTACGTATGCATGAGTGACAATATCAGTATATTTATTTTGAAATAGTATGTAATTGGATGGTATATAATATATAATGAATAATTAATATGTTATATTTATTATTTACATCAGTTACACTCATTATTATTCTCATCCAAATAATGATGTGTTTGAATAACAAACTACACCACGACATGGCGACGGTAAGATGTACGTACACACATATGGTGACTTTTTCATTTATAAGATGTATAGAATAATGAATATGGTTGTGCCATATTTATAATAACATCAAATTATGTAGATGGTACTAGAGTTATTATTTTGGTATTTAAACAACAAAGAAATGGGATGTGTAAAAAAAGAACATGAAAGATGGTGGTGAAATTATTACCTCTTCTTCAGTTGTTTCCTTTTGAGTTGATGAAAAGGGCTCCCTAGGTTGTCTTTATGATCAATTTATGGACTCTGGGTTAATTTTATGGAAGTTTTTAAGGTATTTGGGAATGTTTTTTTCGATTAAAATGGCTTTGGAGGTGTGAAATTAAGATAATGGGAAGTACTCATTTATAAGATAGGTGAGGGTCACTTTAGAAAAACCCCGAGATATTATTTTAATATAAAATAATTTTAGGTTTATAATGGCTCAAAAATGATTTATTTCTTGGTAAAGGTGGCGATGGGTCTAAAACCTTTCAACCAAAAGGTTTTAGAGAGGTTTACATCACCATATTAACCTTATCTTTTAGATTTAACTCTTAGTTAAATAGTTTGACATTTTCCATGTCTACTTGTAGATTTATATTATATGGTTAATAAACTTACCATAAATTACCAAATGACCCCCAATTGGTTCATTATTGATATATATATAACCTTATCAAATACCTTTGGATGATCCTTAGATTTTTAGGAAAATTATATAAATTAAATATATAGTATTTCTTTTAAAAACTCAATTATGTCAATTTTTACACTATTTAGTATTTGATTTTTTGTGAAAGTAATCAGATGTTTATTACCTCCACTAAGAAACATTGAGACAAACCTAAAATTTCATATTCAGCTAGAATACTAGTGGATGTCAGAAAAAATTTGATATTATATTTATTTTATTATTTATAATACCTTTTATTTGATTCCATCATTAATTAGGTAATTACTGTATCGTCATTGTGTCATAAATAAAATTATTTATATAATGTCTAAAAATTATAAATAAAATACCATGATTGAGTAAATCATTTTATATTTCTATTGAAAATTTATAGTCTAATTTATCTTATGTATAACCCTATATTAAAATGGTTTAGTTATTAATCATTGAATTTAACACTTTTTACTCTTCTTTGAATAAAATAATAATAAATGTTCTAATCTAGTTCAACTGGAAAAAAGGATCATATTTTATTCCTTAGGTTGTTTTGGGCGAATTACACTTATCCAATAGAATTAGGACTTGTGTTAGGTTAATTAGAATATCATGTTTACCTTTAATTACCCTATTTACTTTTAATTGTGGTAAATAAAAGTCAAAAGTAACTATTCACCAAAAATTGCATTCATCTTATTGAATCACATTATACATAATGATATTAACCGTGTCTCTTGGATTTTTTAAATTCAACTCACAAAAGCGGTAATATTATATTTTATTCAAATTTTCAAATGCTTCTAGAAGGCGGGTAAATGACGGTAAAAAGTTCAATAAAATTGTATATATCTAAAATTATTAAAAAATGACTCAAATGAATTAGATTGAACATATATAGGTATATGTATATATTTTGACATAATATAAATTAAAACAAAATAACTAATTACATAAATAAAAAAGTTAGTTTTAATAAATAATGGAGTGTTATTCACTATTCATCAAAAGTTTAATGTTTTTCGAAAAATACCAAAAATTCAACATAATCTAATTTTGATATTCTGAAATAAAAAATGAAGTCTATTTTACCAAATTAAAAAATAGAAGTTTCATTTATTAGTTTCAAATTAATTCATGTTGTCAAAACCAAAAATCGGGTGTTTTTAAAATAACAATTATCAAAAGATTGACTTCTTTCTATGTCAAATTTAAATGTGAAATTACATATAATGACATACATTGTATTAAATAATAAAAATATAAACTAATTATACATCTAATCCATTCAAAGGTATAATGGAACACTATAAATTATTTTTATTAAAAAAGTTGTTTTCAATTAAAATTTAGAGTTTCTCACTATTCACCCAAATATGAATGTTTTCCCATTCGTCGGCCGCTCTAACCTATTGGGAACTGGCCTAAGCCCAAGGTTTTTCCACCTCGGGCCTCGTTGGGGATGTGCGGAATGCAAGGGGGCAGGCCAGCCTAATCCCTTATTACCAAACAAGACGTTTTCCACTTCAGTGGTGGTGCGGTGGTGAAGGTGAGTTTCCAAAACAAGGGTGTTCTATGGGGGGTACAAGGTTCGAATCCTGGGAGTTAGAATTCGGGGTGATCCTCTCCCCTGGGATCCACCCACCATAATAGGCCACCCAGACTCCTCTAGGTGGGAAAAATGAGGTGTGGACGAATTTCTGACAGATCGCTGTGTTGAACCATCGATATCGGGCCATTACCCTTCGGGACGATCTACAATCTCGGCTGGAAACAGCTCCTTCCTCAGCAGGGGAGCTGCCTGCGTGTACTACCCCTTCATGGGGGAGGGGGGTTTCTCTATCTGGAGGGTTTGAAAAGGCCACACTAAAAAATTCTCTTCTTAACAAAGATATGAATGTTTTCCAAAAAACCCCAAAAATTTATTGAAACTAAATTTTTATGTCCCAATTTTAAAGAAGAAGTTTATTTAGTAAAATTTAATCTATAAAAGTTTCAAATATTAGATTAAAAAAAGGTTTTCCATTAAAAGGTGGTAAAATAGCATTTTCTGAAAAATAATTCTGTTATATGAAAAAAAATGAATTCTTTCTTATATTATGTCAAAGAAACACATAATATTGATATTAAAATATATTTGGAATATATAAAATTCCAAATGAAGATAATACTATTCAAAACAGCTTTTGAACATCTTGTTTGGTATGTCATGGTGCGCTCAAACTCGGTGTTGCATGAAGCATAAGATATTGATTTTCTTTGAAAAAATAACATACAATTAAATCATGCGGTGTTACACAAAAAATTATCATAATACACTAATAATTTCATAAAAAAGTTCATTTTCAATTTTGTAAAATAGAATTTTAAAAGATGATATATTACGAAAATTCCCTTCCAAATACCATATAATTGAAGTGATAATTAATAGAAAGAAAATACTAAATATATAAAATATAAATAAAAAGAATAAAATATAATATAAACAAAAATTAATTACCCAAAAATTATTAGTAAAACATAATCAATGAAGTGGAATTATAACCCAACGAATGGAGATCATGCTAAGAATCAGCATACCTCAGATTATTCGTACATGAAACCTATTTAAACATCATATATAATGGTTAAAAGATTGTTATTAATATTTTACAGAAACATATTGATGTTTATAACACATTATATGGTCAATTTATAACATCATTACACCAATTAATTAATAATATTTTTCTCATTCCATTGTTTTGGGTGCTTTCATTATAAGATTTCCAAGGTCGATCTGAAAATGATTTTCATATCGAATGGGAGAAAAACTCCGGAACTAGAAATATATATAATTAATTTGTATCCAGTATATTAAATAATTCCATAAATCATTTTGGTTATATGTTATAAGGTTGAATCAATTGATAAATCATTAGTGATATTCATTTTAATCATTTTCTCGGTTCTTCAATAATCACAAACTTGTTTCATTATATAACATAATATTATGTATATATGTTAATTCCATAATATTAAAGCGGATATATCATACACCTTATAATCTATTTCATCCATTAAAATGGTTTTAAAACTTGTATTTAAGGAAGTAAAGGAAATTTAAAACACATCGTTATTGATTTTGGTCAATCGACACATCACATATAGTGTTTTTATTTTTCTAATAAGAGGAAGAGGAGAGAAATAATGATGAATAATTTTTTACATAAACATGGTAAAATCCAGAATACTTTTTATTATAGTTACTTAATGCCTCTTGGATAAGGGGAAGAGATGTATATGAAAAAAAGGAATATGAAATTAAAACACAATATAAAAGAAAGATGATTCTTACCTCTTGATATATTCTCCTTGAGATCCTCCTTCAGGCATTTAGTTTTGGCCATTTGGGGAGTCTAGAAGGACTTAGACATGGGGAAGGACATTTTGAATCGGATTTTGCAGAATTTAGGAAATTATAAAAGCTTCATTGGTGTTTTGGAAGAGAGGGTGAATGTGGTATTTATAGTGTGGGACATGAGGGGTTTTCTATTATTAAACTAATGATTAAAATAATCGAACAAGTATCTCGAATCTTATCCTCCAGAGTCTAAATATTCTGTTCCGACTGCCCATCTCATTGAGGATGAAAATAAATACTAAAAGTTTATTACATTCTGAATGAATTCAAAAGGTCATTCTAAAACATAGAAGATAACATGGGATCATGGTTAGATATAATAGAAAGTGTGACTCTATGTAACCTGACAATATCATTTAAGCCCAGTCAAGAAAGCTGGTCCAAAGACATTGTATCATGAATAGGAAAGAGATGACCACATTTAGTCAATCGATCTACAATGTACTAGATTTCATTGTTACCTCGAGAAGTCATTGGTAGTCCCACCATTCATTCCATGGATATATTATCCCATTTCCACTCTCGCACTAAAAATTATGAAACATCCCAGTCAGTAACTATCACTCTAATTTAATCTGTTGACATGTCAAACATTTCATGGTAAAATATGAAATAACTCTTTTAATACAATACCACTAGTAATAATTTAAATGGTTCTTATACAACATTGTACTGGAAGGATGGACTAAAAATAGAGAACTATGATATTTTCACAACAACCTTTATTCAACTGAGATTCACAGGGAAAACATAATCATTGCCCTAATCTCAAAAAAAAATAATTATTAATGTTAAATTATAGAAAATTACCCATTTTGACCAGTTATAACTTTTTTTATAGCCCCATGTTTGCCTTTTGGGCTTGCTTAATTCTGTCTGATAAAGATAACTGCACTAAAAACTAAAATAAAAGAGAGAAATTTCTTGCACCAACAACATCCAAGACTAAATTAATCAAATCAATAATCAAGGGTTCATGTTACAATTGTAACAAGTTTAATGATGCATTATTTTTTGACTCAAGGAATCTGTCACTTTTTTTTCTTTTCAAGGAAGTTAATTGATCATGAAGTCAAAATATTTTATCAATTTAAGCTATCTTATCTATCTTAATCTTATTTCCATTTGAGTGAATATTTATTTCAGACTTTTATAGTAAGTATATAATTCACATTTGGCTCTGTATAAATGACGCTTCCAAATTTTTAATGTAAAAACCTGTAGCTGATAATACAAATCATTTTTGGGGTAATTTAACCCATTAGGATTTTGATGCCTTTATTAATAGAGCATTCTCTATTTTCTTCTTCAGTTCCTGAAAAAAACATCACATTCTTCAATCAACACAAATATAACCCTTTTTCGTGTTAACTTTATTGGGGGAATAGATAATTGTGTAATGTTTTTAAAAACCCGTCAGTAATAACATGCTAATCATAGAAAACCATGATTATCTATTACATTTTTATGTATTTTTCATTCATCAACCACTTTTTTTAGCAGGATCAATAATTATATCATTCTTATTTACAATGTTCCCAAGAATAGAAATTTTTCGCAATAGAAATTAACACTTTCTGAATTTTAAATACACTTTCTTTTTATAAGGTTTGAAAAACAACCCTTAGATGTTTTTTATGATCTTATTTAATTTTATAATTTAAAAGAATGTCATGAATAAAAAACACCACAAACATATCCAATAACTCTTCAAATATTCAATTCATAAGATCCATGAATACAGTTGGTGAATTAATAAACCCAAATGGAATGACAACAAATTCATAATGCCCATGTCTGGTATGGAATGTTGTATTCTGGATGTCTGGTTTCTTTTCTTTCTACTAATGGTACCCGGACCTCAAGTCAATCTTTTAAAAATATTTTTCACCCAGTAGCTGATGAAAAAAATCATCAATATGATAAAAATGATACTTGTTTTTAAAAGTGATGTTATTCAAGGCTCTAAAATAATTTAAATGTTTCACTGAACCATCGTTATTTTTGACAAACCAAACCAGAGATACCCATTGCGATGTTCTAGGATGAATGATTCCTTTATCAAGTAACTCCTGCAACTGATTTTTCAATTAAAGATGTTCTATTTGAGCCATAATATATGTGTATTTGAAATTCTCTTAGGATCAGGAACTATGTTAATTGTGAATGCAACTTCCTATTCTGGTAAAACACCGGGTAACACATCACAAAAATCATTAAGGTATTCATTTACCTCCGAAACATCATTAATAGAAATAGTTTTTATATACTCAACAATATGAAAAATATAATTTTTATTTCCACCTTCAATAGTTTATCAACTTCCCAATATGTTATCAATTATCTGGGTTAATAAATGTATAAAAATTTAAAATCTTTTTGAAACACATCTTCGTTTTCCCTATAATCAATCTAAGCATTATAAATATAAATACAATCCATAACCAGAATAAAATCAAACTCTACAAAAGGAGAACAAAAAATCTATAGGTAAAGTCATTCCATAAACAAAAATAGAAAAATTCGTAAAATTCTTCTTTATTGTAATATTTCCCCATTGTTTTTTAATAATATGTTTTGGTCTCATTTTTCTGGGTGATTTTTCTAATTTTCCAAAAGCATTCATTAAAATAAACAAATGTTTAGAACCCATATAAAACAAAACATTATAAAATCTGAATAAACAAACAAGGTAGATGATACAACATCATGGGATAGCCCGAGGCCTGCTGACATAGTTCCAAAGGATCTCACTACACTTGTCTGCTTATAGTATGGCTTCATTCCATCATTTGGATCTCTCATTATGAATAAATTTTAATAATGATCCATCTCAAAAAATTTAAAACAATTTATAGTTTTTGTACCATGATTATTCTTAGGATTATTTTCATTACAATCTCGAGCTGTATGTCGAAACTCGGTTTAGTTAAGGCATTCACCAGGGTGATTTTCACAACACATTTCACAAACATGAAATTAAAAATTCTTACTTTAATTTTTCTTTGATTGATTCTTATCCACTACCCTCTATCTAGAACTATAATTATTTTTGTTTTCAAGTTACATGTGGTTATCAGAAAATAAAATTTCTACCCTCTCCAAACATAAGAAATGTTTCTAAAAAAATTTAACTCACCTGAATCCAATACCCTCCGATATCATCGATTCAGTATGAAGTAAAAACTGATGATTTTTCAATCCGGATCCAGAATAACATATGGAGCATACCTCTCTAGTCGAGTGAATCTTTCTTCATACAAATCCGCTGAATCATCATCCTTCTTCTTCAATTCTAGGAATTGATACTCGATCTTATTTCATACCATATTTGGAAAGTATTTTTCAGGAAAAATTGTTTTAAATTCATCATACTTTAAAGCATCAATTTTCTAGCTATGTCTAATATTCCTAACCATTGAACACCACTAATCAGCTTCACCTATAATACCATAAATGGAAAGAAATATTTTTTGGATATATGAAAATACAATAACATCAAATATCTTTTCAAGGGATTTAATCGAACCTTAATCCGCTACTCATTTAAAAGATACACTAAAAGCAGGAGGGTGTTGCCTCATAAAATGTTCCACTATCTTCATGTTCCCTTGTGGAAGATCTGATTAAACTCTTTCATGGATTCCACCATATTTTATATCGTATTTATACAGATCAATAACTAAAAAAATCACTCGGTTCTAATTCCCACCATTCCATGTTTCAGAATCAGAAATATATCAGCCTCTTGATTCATTATAACTTCAGATTCCCTATTTCTTATACAAAAAATCATTCTGAACAGACATATCATAGATTAAAAATCATCGTAATAAATAAATTCTATATTATTTAAATAGAAAAATAAGTTAATAATCATTTATGGTATTCTATTAACATCATCCTTACCCTAAAATCTTTCTAAATCTTGCTCTGATACCAACAAGAATACAATGTTGGTTCCATTAAAATAATATACATTTCTTCCATAACATAATATTTTAAACACTAACCCACAATATGATTTCTTTCAAATATCTTCATAACATTTTACTCGACTTCCAAATTTTCATTACACACCCTTATAACCTATTGAAATAATTTAAAAACATGATATGAGAAAAAAAGAACCATAATGGTCATAAAATTAAGGAAAGAAACCAT
This sequence comes from Viscum album, assembly GCA_963277665.1. Lineage (NCBI taxonomy): Eukaryota > Viridiplantae > Streptophyta > Magnoliopsida > Santalales > Viscaceae > Viscum > Viscum album. The sequence continues at coordinate 179,068,774 of OY728164.1, forward strand.
TAGTACATGAATACCAAAAAAACATAAGATATCAGTTTCACAAATACATAATTATCACACATAATTAATCATATACTTATTGTGTGAGACATTAGAATTAAATAAATTATAGAAAACATAAATAGAGAATAAGGGTATCCTGGGGAATTATGTAATTATTTTTGTAACACTCATAGAAACCTTATGATTTTAAACCCTCATGGCTACCTTACAATATAATCCTCATGGAAACCTATTGGCGTAACCATCGTAGTTACAAGGGGAGTAACCATACGAATGACTTCCAATATAAACATAAAAAATTAATTAAAAGAAGATATAAGTCCTACGATTTATCATATACAATTTCCATGATCCCAAACATAATCATAATACATGAATAATTTTATAAAAACATTGATTTAAAATTTGGTAAAATATAATTTTAAAAGATAATTTTTAATGCAAAGACCCTTTCAAATATCATATAATTGAATTGAAAGTTAATCGAATGAATGTATTATGTGTAGACACTATAAATCCAAATAATTCAACATTATAAAAAAACATTAAACAAATATTCTTAGTACCATATAATCAATGAAGTTGGAGGACAACCCAAGGAATGGAAATTGGGTTATGAATTCACTTACATTGGGTTTTTACTACTGGAAACATCATTAAACCTCTTGTATATTAGTTAAAATAGTTTTATTAATATTTTATTGAAAAATATTGATGTTTATAACACCTTATATGATCATTTTATTACATCATTCCACCCATTACTTAATAACAATTTGTTATTTCCACTGTTTTGGATGCATTCTTTAAATGATTTTGAAGGTCAGTTTGTAAAGGATTTCCTTGTAAAATGGAAGAGAATCTCTATAAATGGAATAAAATGGTATTAATATGTTTCTAGAATATTAAATTATTCTGTAAATCAGTTTGGTTAAATAATATTAGGATGGTTCATTTGATAAGTCGTTAGAGATATTAGTTTTCATCATTTGGGATGTTCTTCCTCCAATGGAAAGAAGGCCTTCATTTTTTATTGATATTGATAATCCACATTTCAATGGGTGAGGTGGAACCCTTACAAGGCATGTAATCATAAGTATTACATGGCCCACATGCCTTAGAGGAATTCATTGCCCATAGGCTTCAAACGTTACATACAACCCAGACTAACTACATGGAACTGCTCCTCCCCATCATCTTAATCGTGAAATCAGATCTCCGCCATTTCATGGCTATTCAGTTAGTATTTCACATCCTTGCATAATCTTGTCCCGATGGCAGGTGTCATACCCCTTCATTATTTCAATCTGTTTAGATTATTTTATAGTGAACGCTCTCTGTTCATCATCCTTTTAGAGCTTCTTCCTTATAGGTTGTCTGGTCTGTATCTTCACATAATGTTCCCCAAGGGGTTTGAGGTGGCCTAAAATCCTTACTAATCCAATGGCCAGGGTGTCCTGAATGCCTTAAAGGACTCGATGACCAAATTGGTGGCCCGAAGGCCCAAACACGAGAATAGTCCTGGCTGCTACCATGCCAAAAAGTACATGCTACAGTACTGCTATAGTACTGCTACAGTAACATGCAAATATTCATCCACCTGGATTTGATCCAGGGTCTCTTGGTTGCACATAAGGTGGATTCATCAACCAGGCTAAGGATCATGTGCTTTTGGGGGTTCTTCAATAATCATATTCTTGTTTCATTATATAACGTAATATTATATATATATATATATATATATATTAACTTTAGAACATGAAATATGATATATCATACACATTAAAATCTGTTTCAATAATTAAAATGGTTCTATTACTAGTTTTGAAGGAATCAAGGAAAATTTAGAAACATCATCCATGATTTTGGTAAATCGGAACATCTAAGATGATGTTTTTATTTTTAGAATAAGAGGATGAAGAGAGGAAGATTAGTGAATATTGTTTTCCACAATCCTGATAAAATATATAATAAATAAAATTGTAGAGATTTTATTCCTCTTGGATAAAGGGATGAGAAGGGTGTATATGAAAAGAAGAAGAATTGAAAATAAAGCACAAGGAAACGATTGAGGATTCTTACATCTTGATCTCTTCTCCATGAGTTCCTCATTAAAGCCTATGGTTATGGCCTCTTTGTGAGACAAAAATGTCATCGAAGTGTGGAAGGTGATTTGGAATATTTATACAATTCTCAATGCTTTAGAGGTGTGAGAGGAAGAGGCAGGTTTGGGTGGTCTTTATAGTGGAGGATAGGAGAAATTTTCATTTATTTTAATCAAAAGTTTAATATTTTTTCTCAAGACTATAAATATAATTCATTAATGTTACCCAAAATAGTAAATATTTCATGGGAGTTCTAACCAAGGGTTCTTAATTCATCAATGATGCTATAAATAGTGTACTTAACTAATAATGTATATATAAGGTAAATTACCATATTTTACTATTCATCAAAAATTCAAAAAAATTAAAAATACAAAAATTTCACACTAACAATTTTTTAACATGTATACATAAAAAAGATGCCCATTTTTTATTTTTTTTTCTAAATATGATTTATGTAAATTTTAAATAATATTAAAATTTATTCGAAAATGAATAATTTTAAAACTATAACTCATTTTATATCACCTTGAAAAATTAATCATGATATCATTATCTTATGGCCTTACGAAAAAAAAATAATTTACAATTCATAATGGTCATCCTAATATTAATATTACTATTTATATTACTATTCAAAAGGGTATGTTACTATTCTCCAATAAAATAAAGTTTGTTCAATTATAATCCAAGTAACATACTAATCACAAAAATGGATGTCCATTTTTTGAAATTCAAATCATAGAAGTGGATAAATTATGTTTAACAAAATTTTTATAACTATACCATTAAGACAATGTCTCATTGTCTAGAGATTCAATGTTTCATGAATTTCAATTTATTTTTAAAACCATGGGGGTTATAATTGAGGATTTATAAGTCGTAATTGGTAAAGGTACATGGGATAAATCATAAGGTCGGAGAGGAAACAAGGGAACTAAAAGATTCCGTGAAGAAGAACTTCCTAAATTTTTTCTTGGGATGTTATTCAAGAAAATTTGGGGTAGAATATTTTTGAGGGATGAAATAATATAACACCAAATCCTATATTATTTTAGGATTTTCATTCTAAAGAAACAATATAACAATGCACATATTTTTATTAAATAATGTGATTTAAACCTATATTTTAAAATTTTTTATAATTAATTTTATTAAATTAATATCATTTTTGAAATCAGCCTATTAAAATTAATTTAGGGTTTAATATTGTGATTTTTTTAAAATTACTAATTATTTAGTAAATGGTAAAAAATAATGATTTTTTCAAATACTATCATTAGATTTATATGTAAGATTGCATTTTTTATTTGTCAATTATGTTAAACGTTATCCATTATATATATTCAACAATATAATTAATTCCATTATAATTATTGATTTTGATTTAAGATAATTTTTATTCTTAGAAGCACAGTTTTCCTAAATACTATATTCCATTTCCTTTTATGCATTTATATAATAATTAAAATCTTACACATCTAGAAGTTGAATATTGAAAAATTGAAATGATACATTTAATCAGGAGGTTCAAATTTAGTAAATGGTTTTTTTTTCACTGTGAATAATTGGCATGGTAAATATTTTTCATGATGATGTGGGTAAAATGTCGAAATAAGGTTCAAACCATAAAATAATGTCAAAAATTAATGAAAAACAAGCGTTAATTAAAATTTTATTGGAAAATTATTCCATATAAATACAAAATTTCGATATATTCCATTTTTTATTTTATTTTATAATTAATTTTAAATTATTTTAATTAATGGAAATTCCAAAAATTCCAATCTCATAACATTAATACCTCAAAATTATTTTATATAAGAAAAAGGAAAGGATAATTTCAATTGTAAATAATTTTTTAGAAATATGAAATTAATATTTTTTATCATGTTAATTTATAATATTTTTTTAGTAAAATAATTAATTATATAAATTCTCACAAAAATGTTGACAAAACTCATACCAAGCTGTAGAAATATAATATAAATAAATTTAAAACTACATAGTAATATTATTTCTGTGGAAACTAGTGAAGAAATAATTTTATAGATGAATTTAACACATTTTGTATGTATAAAATAATTAGATTAAAACATCACATCTATCCCAATTTTTTTATGGTAAAATTAAATAAATTGTCTCAATAATGTAATTGATTATATTTTATAGGAAGTAATATTATTTTATTTAAATAAAATTAAAAATCTTCTCTGAGGGAAATTATGATGATACAATGTCACTAATTTTCTTCTATATAAATTCTTGATAAATGATTTCCTTTATAAATAAAATTATTACAATTTAATATTGAAAAACATGTTATAGTTATAAATGTCTATACTAGTTACAAAAGGGATAATTTGAATAGATAAATAATCTTTAAATTTTCCTAAAACCCTTATTATTCCTCAATGGATGGTTTTATTTAATCCTTACCCTTATTAAATTAAAATAGGTTCCTTTTGGAGCAATTTTACTATGAAATACACATAGTGATCTTTTAATTATTTAAAAAGTTACATTTTTTCCACTCCCCTAAAGTATAAACGAGAACCTTGTCTAATTGATTATTCACACCAACTAATCCATATATATGAACCAAAACATAGAAAAATACGTAAACTAATTATTCATTAACATTCTAGATGTTCTATTCCTTCCAATAAATCAACCCTAGGGTCCTTAAGTGAAATCCTAAAGAGGTTTCTCTAATAGAAGGTAAACAAATTTACAAATCTGTCAAATTTATATCATATTATAATTCTATGAAATATGTGAAAAACATTATAAATTAATAAATAAAGTGCCGTAAATATAATAATATATTATTCTGGTTATGTTATAAATATTTTCAATCTCTTTTTCATCCTACCAAAAGTACAAACATTGTTTTTGTGTATGTGTGGATTATTGTCCACACGTAATGGTGTTATTCATTTTCTGTGACCATTATACTTGGATTGTTATAGAGATAGTAATAAATAATATATATGATCCTTATGAAATATTGAAGATTTGATAATTATAATATCACATCTAGTTTCTGACCTTCTAATCCTTTGGAAAATTATAATGTTGTATGTGCGTACGAGCAGAGCACCGCATCCATGAAGTAATGTGAAACGTTTTCCATTTACTCCTTAAATTAAATTTAATAAGTATAAATTTATGTAATAAATATGATATATATATATCATAAAAATAATTTTTAATATATGAATAGTTTGTTATCATTATTTTATTACATCTTGTGAAATATGAATACAATGATTATGAATATGTACAACCAACAATCTCTTTGAATGATATATTTAATTTATCTATATCCAAAATTCATGGATGATTAAAAATATATATATAATTCATATATTTGATATTTATGTATTGATTAACATTCTATAGATGTTGGAACTACGAAAATGGTACATGGAATGAAACTACCAAACTAAAACATGCATGAAAAATTAAATAGTAAAAAATCATAAATGATGATTTTAATAATGAAATAATAATCAATGGGTATTTAATTGACAAAAGTGGATATTATATTATATAATATGTTTTTTTATATTAATATTATATAAATAAAATAAATTGAAACTTATTACACATTCATATAAGATTACATACAAATCATGTAAGAAAAGTGGTATGAGTCAATTTGGAATTCTCATCATTATTCGAGAATGTTTGTGTTTAAGTCTATGATAGGGGAAAAATAAAATATTTACTTAATAAACCCAATAATTTATCATATCCTATTGTTATTTTTGTAAAATTTCATATTTTTCATTCATTTCATCTCATTAAAAACCCAAGATACCTAAATAATTTTTTTTTTAAAACCGACATTATTTTCTACTTTGACATAAACTTTTTATTTTATATACATATTTTTCATATAAAAATATTTAATTTTTTTCTAATCCCCACTGATTTATTAATTAATCATTTTAAAATTTATTATTTTTTTAAAAAAATATATGTATTATTTTATTAATGTTCTGAATTAGTTGTTTTATGACATTATTTAGTAAAATTTTGAAAGGAATGTTTTTATTTAACATATGAGATACTGATGAATTTAATCACTATAATTACCACCCATATAATTGATTATTACTTTGCAAGTGTAAAATTATATTTTCAATTATTTATTTTCATTAATATTTGGGTAAAATATAGATTTTTTGATAAGTGATTTTAAAATTTTAAAAGTATTTTTTCATGAAATATTCCATTTAAATTTATAAATTACATTCAACTATGATAAAATAATTGGGAGAATATAATGATTTTTTGGGTATCTAATTTTTTAGCATTTTATATATTAATTTGGATATATTATACTTATTTTTATTGAATGGGGAAAGTATTCATATTCAATATTATAGGTTTTCATTCTGAATGATTTAACTAATTATGTTTCACCATTTATTTATGATGATTGCATCAAACATAATAACTGATGGGTGGGGCACGATACATCCCCTCAACCCATTAGTGTGTTTCTTAGGAAAAGAATGTTTAGTATTTTGGGTATACCTTACCAGCTTATTTATTTTTTCTTGGAACATGGCCTTAACAATTAGAATACGATAATTTTCATTTTCTATTTTTTCATTTTGAAAATATTTATTATTATCAATATGATTATTTATGTTTCTTATGTTATCCACATATATATTTCATTTCATGGTGTAAATTATGTGTCATATTTTATTATTTTTTATCTCGACCATAGTATTTAGGTTTGGTTTATGTTATGAATGATTAATTTGAGTGCTCATTCTTAATAACCATATGATCACATCTTTAATTATTTTTCACATTTCTAGGGATAATAATAGTATATATATAAATTAAATAGAGGATAAACTAAATAAAATTACAATGATCTCAAAATAATTAATTTCTTAAATTCCATTTCATTACATGTAATATGATAATCATGTATATATCAATTATCTTGAGACTATTACTCTATTTGTTTCATTTTAGATGAGGTCCCTTATACTTGTACCCATGTAAAAACAATTACCACTATATCATGTCAACTATAGTTAGGATAATACAATATGTATTTCCATGGTTACACTTTAACCATGATATTCTATTAAATTTATATCGAAATTTAACATACACTAAACTTTCAATAAGTGTTACAATATTTTAGGTTGTTGGTGAGTTGGAATTTTGGTGTTTATTTGTAAGAACCGAGTTCTTATTCTTGAGGTACGGGTTTCTCCTTTTCCCTTTTCCACAAGTGTTTTTTAAAAAATAAAGAAAATAGGGAAAAATCTAAAATTTTCTGGGTACATGCCGTGTACGTTGGCTGTGTGGGATGAGTACACAGGTTGTGTAGTCCTGTCAGCGATGAAGCATGTAAAAACTGACTACACGGTGTTTACTTAGTATATACATGTCATGTAATTAGTCAGCATGTGAATAGTAAGGTGGTGGAAGTAGCAGCCATAGGAGTGATAGTAAAGCCTATGTATACAAAAAGACACCCTCTGTAATCTTGTCGACAGATGAATAGTGTGGCGATGAAAAGTATCTACCAGAGGAACAGTTAAAAAATTCAAAGTACATGCTGAGTACTTGAGAGTACATGACATGTATTTGTTTTGCTTAAAACGACCAATAGCCTCCTCTTTCGATAGAGAATGATTAGAACGTCGAAAGAGCACAGGAGAGAGGGATGGAGCTTTGAAGAACTCCTGATCGCAAACTAGAACATATATTCCTTCGCCAATAATCTTGATTGAACCATGAAGGTGAGTTATTCACTCTTCATGAACCCTTCCTTTCAATTCATTATGAGGAGAAGATATTTGGGTTTGAACGCGTTTTCATTTATCCCAGATCTATGTCATTCTCGGACGTTTCAGAAGGCACCATTCATGTATATTGATCAGAGGAGATCAAGGTAGGTGGTCAAATGTTTATTTCCAACTGTCGAGTTGATTTTGTGTATCGTTGTGCTACACACCCATGCTTTGGGTGTCTTACGGTAGAGGCCTTAGCTGATAAGATATATAGAATTGCATAGATAATCTAATGATAAATATAAACTATCGTTTGGTATCATTTCATGGATCCAGGTCTACCCCATGGGTTTTTCCCTTGTTTAGCTAGTTGTCTAGGATACATGTGGGTAAGTCGTGATTCTAGCATGCTTTGAGCTTTCTTGAGAGAAAATGTAAATAAATTTCTTACTTATATGTTGGGAACTACCCAGTTATTTGATTCACCTAAGGGAATGGCATTGATTCACCTTAGGGGAAGGTATTGACTCACCAGAGGGCAAGGTACCGATTCTCCTAAGGGAAAGGTATTGACTCACTTGAGGGTAACGTTTCATACCCCTGAGGGCTAGAGCTTCTATTACTGAGGGAAATATCTGGTACGTATGAGGGAAAATTTCTGATTAGCCTGAGGGCTAGGTAATATTTAGCTTGAGGGAAATGTTCACTTGAATATTCACTATGGTGTTTTTTTATGTTGTACCTTCCAAGATAAATCATAGTCTTGGAATGGTTAAATTCTTATAAAATGGTAATGTAATTGATAGAATAGTTAATTCTGAGTACTTCTTAGTTTACTTCTTTACATTACTGGACACTGCTGTTACACTTGTCATTAATAGTTAGGCACGAGCCTTTGGTGGTTTCCTACTGAGATTTATTTCTCACACCTTGTTTGGGTTAGGTCGTGGGATAAAACATCTTATATTACTGTAGGTGTTGATAAGGGAAAGAGTCCCCATACAGGTACATGATTGTTGCAGAGGAGTGGGAGAGCATATGACCGAGCTTAGGTTTGCGATGCCGCTGAGTTCCTGCTGCACTATTTTATTTTTCTTGCTGTACATTTACTTTGTATTGTATTATCCTAGATTGTAGTGTACCCTATTTTATATTCTTTCTTATACATAGGGACATTTTTCATCATCCTATATATTTATGACATATGTCATCTTTTACTTCATACGGTTGTCCAATTCAGTTTGGAATTGTCTATTACTTCTGTTGTTGTAAATTTTTATCCATTTTTGTTGCGCTACACTTTGACAAATTAGGGAATAGTTTACCCACTATCATACCTAGTCCCTGAATTCTAGTCAGCAGCATCTAGCTTTTGGGGAAATGTGCTTGAGGTCATGTGACCAACCAGGTTTGGGGCACCCGTTGAGTGGCACTTGGATCCAGGACGTTACAATGTGGTATTAAAGGTGTTTATTTTCTTTTAACATACTATTAGAATACTATAGCCAAGGATAGGACTGAGTAGTTTGTTGGTAATAAGGTGTTCCTGGGATTATCTAACCTTTGGATATGGAAAATCCAATTTACCTCGTGTTTCAATTTTTATGATTTCGCACATTACAGTTGATCTAATTTTCACCATTGGGTGACACACTTCTGGTGTGCTGTTATATTTTTATATTTGGGTTCTATGTATTCTCAACCTGATGAGATGAGGGTATTCCATCTCATGAATCATTTAGGCACATGTTACAATCACATGCCATGCATAGTTTACATGCCATATATGTGCATTAGAAATTTCATGTTGTTGTGATTGATGATGTGCTAGAAAATACATGCTATTGTGATAGGTGCCTTAATAGATATTCATATTGTATAAAGGGTATTGGTACATGTTGCACTTGGGTTTATGGATGCTAAAATTTGGTTCATGAGAGGTATGTGCTCTCTTGTATCGGAATTTAGCAGATCATGATCCAGCCATTTGTTGTGATTTGTACTACAAAGTGAAAAGTCGGGTTCTAAACATTGATTTGTGGGGAGTATGGGCCCCCACAGATCGCAATTTGTCATACTAATTCTTGAAATTAAAGAAAACTGGGCACTAGAGTATTTTTTGAGGTGTACTGTCTGGAAACCCAAATAACACGACATGTTTTTCTATAAACACAGGCTAAGTAATCTCCTGTATATGATGAAATGAAATTTTTTTAAGTATATGCCGTGTACCCTATGTACACTCTGTGTAGTCTCTAACCGTGTCCCTGGTCGTGTGGGTAGAAACACAAGGTAGGGATATTGTTGTGGTACAGACACTGTGTACCGGTTGTACAAGCTGTGTAGGTTTGTGCCATGTATCCAGCCTTGTAACTAACAACACGGGTCAGTGAAGCTCGTCTAGTACACGCCGTGTACCTGTTGGACATGTCATGTAGTCTTGACTGGTGAGAGACTGTATGGGCTTGGTCATGTGGTTGGCAAAGATGGGGTGGTGTACACGCTTTTAACCTAGGGTTGAGACACGCCCAGGACGGCATCAGAACATGACCATTTAAGGGATTAAGGGTACACGTCGTGTAGATCTTATGCACACCATGTAGTTTCATTCAAAAGAGAGTCGTGTGGATTATCCATGTAGAAGGACTCGGGTGGGGGAAGAAAATTCAATTCCACTCTGTGTGTGTAGACAACATGCCGTGTGTTTTGGGTGTTACCCAAACTGGTTTGGAAGAAGTACACGCCCATGTGAATGTCTTACGGAACACGTTGTGTAGTCGTCATAGACACCATGTAGTCTTGTTTTGTAAAAGTTGAATGTTTTTTCTTCCCTGTTCCGTTCTTATGTTTACATCTCTTAGACTTTGATGATCATAATCTAAGGTGTGTATTGGACCTTGTAGAGTCATTCCACTGAGTCGACCATGAGTTGTTCGCCAAGATAGCAACAACGATTATACTCCAGAGATGGTAGGCCATGGGTTATCGATGGATCCTCCAGTAGCACTAGATGCGGCCCCAACCGTTACACTGGACGCAGGCGCGGATGAACAGTTTCATGAAAGCTTCATGCAGTTTAAGCAGACCTTCTAGGGAGCATTGATAACTGCCACATCTATGGTAGAGTTGACATTGAAATTCTAGTAGCAGCATCCACATGCGTTTTCAAGGGATGGCAGACCATAGGCTACAGAGTCATGGCTAGGTTCTATGAAAACTATTTTCAAGCATCTGAAGATGCCTCCTGGGTGGAGGGTCAAGCTCGCTACATACATGATGTGTGATTCTGCCAAGAGTTGGTGGGATGTTACCACCTAGACCGAGCATCATCGGGACATGGCATGTGATGATTTTTAGGCATTCTTCTATGACCTTTTCTTTCCCGAGATGCTAGGGGAAGATTGAGGATGATAGTTCATGAATCTACAGCCGGGAGACATGATAGTGATGGATTATTCTTCTCTCTTCATTAAGCTATAGTGTTTTTCACATGTGCTAGTGGGTGATGAGGATTTTAGGGATATAAACTTTGAGGATGGTCACTGATACGACATTAGAGCACTGGTAAATGTTTTCAGATCGCCTACAGGGAATGCTATTATGAACCAGTCACTAATTTCTCAAAGGAATCTACAGAAAGCTAGTGGTGTAGGCCAGGGAGGTTAAGCACTAGTATATGGTACTGTTTATACCGGTATGAGGAAGAGGAAGATGGATTTCTTTTGTGGTGGCAGTACTATCTAGAGGAGTTCTTCAGGTGGCCTTGTAGTGTGATACCATTGTGGTAAAGAGGAGAACAAGAGACCTCAGTGTCCACTTGACACATTGGAGGGACGATCTTGTGGCAAGGTGAGCCATATCCAGCGTCTTTAGGGTGTTTCCGCCAGTTGCTAGTGATAGGGGTTTTGTACAGACACCGCATGCGGGAGCAGGGCCAGTAGCTTCTTATCAGTTAGGAAATTGGGATATGTCAGGTCATTCAGGCTGAGGTAGTGGTCATGGTCATGGTAGCCAGACAACAGGATTATAGAGACAATATGGTGGGTCATCTCAGGGTAGCCAGGCTGTGTCGTAGGGCCGCAGCACTGGCCAGGCATATGCAGTGCAACATACCCAATAGGAGCAGGATCTCTGACCTTCCACTATTTGAGGTACTATTCAAGTTTCTTCTGTTTTATCTTCTATACTTTTCGATACTTGTGCTAATAATAGCTTTATATCTGTCCCCGCTGTGGAGAGCCTTAGTCACTGTGTATCTTCTGCTTCTTCAGATATCATGACTCTAGACACATCATTGGGGAAGAGAATGGCTGGTGTGCGTCAGTGAAAAGAGTACCCCCTCAAGGTTTGTGGGTGTCACATTCTCTGGGACCTCTATGTCTTAGAGATGATGAGCTATGAAGTCATTATCGGGATGGACTGGTTAGTACCCCTTCAATCATTTGTAGATTTCTATCGTTGTAGGGTGAGTTTCAAATCACCAGAGGGCATAGGGTTACTATACACGGGCGAATGGGATGTTCTAGCGAGCTGAGCTATACCCGAGCATCATTGGTGAGGTGGAGTGATAGCCCAGATTGCGAGTTTATATTTGGATGACCGAGGAACATGTCATAAGGATTTCCCTCTAGTGGTTGATCGTTTCAGGGAAGTATTCCTAAATGACTTTTTAGGTCTACCTCCCGAGCGAGAGGTGGTTTTCTCTTTTGAGATTGTGCCCAGAGTGGCACTGGTGTCCATTACTCCTTATAGGACGGATACACTAGAGTTACAAGAGCTTAAGATGCAGTTAGAGGAGTTACAAGAAAATTGTTTCATCCAACCCAGTAAGTCACATTGGGGTTCGCTTGTCCTATTTGAGAAGAATGTGAATGGTACCCTCAGACTCAGTTTGGATTATCGAAAGCTGAACTATTTGACAGTTAAGAACCGATATCCCTTACCAATGATTGATGTTCTTTTTGATCAACATCGAGGAGCACGAGTGCTCTTGAAGGTTGAATTGAGATCCGGATATCATTAGTTGCGTGTTAGACCATCATACATACCTCTTACAGCTTTTCAGATAATATATGGTTTGTATGAGTACTTGTTCATGGCGTTTGGACTCACGAACAAGTCAGTAGTCTTTATGAATCTGATGAATCATGTGTTCCACCCAAATTTGGATTCTTTTGTAGTAGTCTTCATGGATGATATCTCGGTGTACTCTCACACTCGATGCGACCATGCCACCCATATTGAGATCGTACTGAGTACACTAAGAGAGCATCATTTGTTTTATAAACTCTAAAAGTCCCACTTTTCGATGGACCAGATTCACTTCTTGGTTCATATTATCATAGAGGCAGGAGTTGTAGTGGGCCTAGAGAATGTGAGGGCATTATTTTTCTGGGAGCATCCTAAGAATGTGTTTGAGATACATAGTTTCTTGGGGATGGATAGTTACTACATGCACTTTATACAGTACTTATCCTTCTTAGTAGCACCGTTGACGGGTTTGACCCAGAAAAGTGTGAAGTTTGTTTGTTCAGAAGCTTGGGAGACAGCCTTTCAAGAGCTAAAGGGAAGGTTGACATCAGCACTTGTCTTGATACATAGAGAGCACGGAAAAACCCATATAGTTTACAGTGATGCATCAGGTATTGGTCTAGGAGAAGTGTTGATGTAGAGAGATCTTGTAGTTGTGTATGAGTCTTGGCAGTTGAGGCCACATGAGAGGAATTACCCAACGCATGATCTAGATTTGTATGCAGTTGTTCATGTGTTACGTTGATAGTGAAATTATCTCTTGGGAGATAATTTTGTGGTGTTTACAGAACACAAAAGTATGAAATACATCTTTACCCAATGTGAATTTATTTTGAGACAGGGAAGGTGGGTGGATTACCTATAGTTATTTCGACTTTGAGATGGCCTATAGACCTGGTATGTGTAATGCAATAGCTGATGCACTGAGTAGGAAGAATCAGATACAGGCAGTGCATGAGGCTAGCGGGGAGTGGCAACTTATGGCATAGTTCAATGTGATGTATTTGGAGAAGCATTATAGTTAGGGGAAGGACTATCTTTCATCCTTATCTTTGACTTCTACCCTCCTGGATAGAGTGAGGATGAGACAACTATCAGATTCAGGAGGGCTAGTTTTACAGGAGTCTGTGGCAAGTGAGGACCCTCCACCTGGTTGGACGATGGGAGATGATGTGGTACTATGTATCTGTGGATGAGTGTGGGTCCCAGTGTATATACACGAGGAGTTGATTCGAGAATTTCATGCTTCAGGTTGGGTTGTTCATCCCGGTGTTACCAAAATGTACCGTGACTTGAGACGTTAATATTGCTGGCAGGGTATGAAAAGAGAAGTAGCTGGTTTTGTTACAAGATGTATCACATATCAGTAGGTGAAGGCAGGGCATTAGAGGCTAGCTAGGCTGTTACAATAGTTAACCATTTTGGAGTAGGAATGGGATGATGTCGTGATGGACTTTGTGACAGGGTTTCCAAGGTTAGCTCAAGGCAATGATGTCGTGTGGGTTATTGTGGATAGACTTAATAAGGTACCTCACTTTTTTCCGATCGAGGATACCTTCGGTATTGATGAGCTCAAAAATTTGTATATCTGAGAGGTAATACGTCTTCATGGGGTCCATAATTATATCATTTCATATTGGGACACATGTTTTACGTCTTGTTTTTGGCAAAGATTTCATAGGGTATTGGGTACACAGGTGCTTCTGAGCACATCTTACCACCCTCAGACTTAAGGCCAGTCGAAGCGTACAATACAGGTTCTAGAGGACATGTTGAGTTCATGCGTCTTGTACTTTGGGGGCTCTTTGGAGAAGAACACACCCCGTGTCGAGTTTCCCTTAAATAATAGTTTTTAGGAAACTATATAGATGACACCTTATGAGGCTTTATATAGTAGACCATTCTGATCACCCTTGTGCTGGTTGGAGGCAGGTTAGAAAGCTTTACTAGGACCACATCTCGTACAGGAGACTTCAGGGCAGGTCCAATTGATTCAGAAGCGGATGGCTACTGCACAGTCTCATCAGAAATTTTATGTTGATCACCACAGATGACTCTTGGAGTTCGTGGTCAGGGATCATGTTTTCTTGCGTGCTTCACTGAGGTTAGGACATAGGTCGAGCAGGAGATAGGGTAAACATTCACCGAGTTATGTGGGTCCATTTGAGATTCTGGAGAGAGTTGGTCCGGTTGCCTATCAGTTGTGATTACCACAGAGGTATTGATCCATGCATGACTTCTTCCATGTATCTCAGCTGTGCCATTATCACTCAGACCCGTCTCACGTGTTTTAGCTCAAGGAGTTTAAACATTAGGTCAATGCATCCTTTGAAGAGAATCAGATTTGTATTGTTCATAGGTGCATGAAGTTTCGGTGAGGCTGGTCAGTTCCTCTTTCACGGGTGTTGTGGCAGCATGGGTGAGTGCAGGACAAATCTTTGGAGCGAGAGACTGACGTAGGTGCTTAGTGGCGGGAGTAATTCTCATATTTATGTTCACCACCCTTGGAAGGGAAATTCAGGTACATATTTATTTAAGGGTGGAAGTTTGTAAGAACCCAGTTCTTATTCTTGAGGTATGATTTTCTTCTTTTCCATTTTCCTTAAGTGTTTTTGAGAAAATAATTAATATAGGGAAAATCCCAAGTTTTTTGGGTACACACCATGTATATTTCAAGATGTCATGTACTTTGGCCATGTTGGATAAGTACACAGGGAATGTAGTCTTGTCAGTGATGAAGGGTGAAAAAACTAACTACATGTTGTGTACATTGTATATACAAACTGTTTTCTCAGTTGGCATGTGAATAGTAAGGTGGGGGAAGTTGTTGCCAGCGGAGCAACAGTACACCCCGTGTATTCAAAAATACACACCCTGTAGTCATGTCGACAGATGAACAGTGTGGTGGTGAAAAGAATCCTTCATAAGAATAGTTAAAAAATGAAAAGTACACAACGTGTATTTGAGATTACACTCTGTGTAGTTTTTTTTGATTAAAATGGGAAGTATCCTCCTCTTTCGAGAGAGTAAGATTATAATGTCGGAGGAGTGCGAGAGAGAGGGCTGGAGCTTGGAGGAACTCCCGACCGCACACCAGAACTCAGATTATTTTTCTGACAGTCTTGATTGAACTGTGCGGGTGAGTTCTTTAGTCTTCTTAAACCCTTCCTTCGAATTTTTTCTCAGGGGATGTTATTTGGGTTTGAACGCATTTTTGTTTATCCCATATTTACATCGTTCTCGGACATTTCGGAAGGCACCATTCATGTATATTGATTAGAGGATATCAATGTAGGTGTTCTACTGTTTATTTCCAACTGTTTAGATGATTTTGTATACCATTGTGCTATGCTCCCATCTTTGGGGTGTCGTATGGCTGGGGCCTTAGCTGATAATATATATAGAATTTCATAGATAATTTAATGATAAATATAAATTGATGTATGGGATCATTGCAAGGATCTAGGGCCACTCTGTGGGTGTTTTTCCCTTGTTTTGTTGTTTGGATAGGATTCCCGAGGGTATGTTGTGGTTCTATCATGATTTGACCTTTCTTGAGAGAAAATGTATAAAAATTACTTAATTATATATTGGGATCGGCCCAATTATTTGATTCTCTTGAGGGAAAGGTATTTATTTTCCTGAGGGCAAGGTACTGATTCTCCTAAGGGAAAGGTATTGACTCGCATGAGGGAAATGATTCATATGTCTAAGGGAAACAACTTCTATGCCCGAGGGAAATATCTGGTACTCATGATGGAAAGGTTCTGATTAGCCTGAGGGCAAGGTACTATTTAGCCTGAGGGAAATGTTCACATGAATATTCACTGTAGTGTTTTCAAATATTATACCTGCCCAACTAAAGCACAGTCTTAGAATTGTTAAATTTTTATTAAAATGGTAATGCGATTGATTGGATAGTTACTTCTGATTACTTCCTATTTTACACCTTTAAATTACTGCACAATGTTGTTGCACTTTTCACTGACTGTTGGGAACGTGCCTTTAGTGGTTGTCTATTGGGATTTATTTCTCACACCCAGTTTGGGTCATGTCTTGGGCCCAAAAGGAATATATTTCTACATCTGTTGATATGGGAAAGGGTCCCTATATAGGTACTAGATTATTGTAGAGGAGTGGGAGAGCATGGAACCGAGCTTAGGCTTGCGATGCTGCTGAGTTCCTGCTGCACTATTTTGTTTTTCTTGCTGTACTTTGTATTTTATTATCCTAGAGTGATGTGTATCCTGTTTTGGATGCTTTCTTAGACATAGGGATATATTGCATCATCCTATATATATATGACTATTGTTATCTTTTACTTCGTACAGTTTCCAATTCAGTTACGAATTTTTTACTGCTTCTGTTGTTGTATGTTTATATTCATTTTCGCTGCACTACACTTTCAAAAATAAGGGCATAGTTTCCCCACTATCAGACCTAGGCCCTCACTTCTAATCGACAACCTCTAGCATTTGGGAAAATGTGCTTGAGGTAATGTGACCAACCGGGTTCGAGGTACCCATTGAGTGGCACTCGGATTTGGTACGTTACATTATTGGTACATAGAAATGATATTTTAATCATAGGAAATGATGATAATTTCAATGCTAACCCATCCCAACAATATAAAGTGACTAGGAAAACATATATAGCTAGTAAAAATAAATTATTTTTTATTAAGGTTAATGATGATAATACTTTTACTTTTAAGGAGTTTTTTTTACAATATACTAGTTATGTGTTGATCGATCACTACCTTTCTATGGTAATTCTATATTTTATTAATAAAAATAAAAAATGTGTATCCATGATATCATGTAGTCAATATTCACTATATTTTGATATTGAAATGTTCATTTTAATTTGTATCCTAATAAACTCATGAAAAATTATTAGATATATCACTAGTTTAACCATTACACACTCTTACTGGAATGGGAACAAAATATTTTAAATATTAATATTTCCTTCAACATGAATTCCTAAATAATGTTAGTGAAATTCAATAATTTATTAAGGAATATTTAAATACATCTGAATCAGATATTGGGGAGAGTTTTTATGTTTTTTCCCACCTAAATATCTATAAGGGAATTTTATGATCTGTAATTTAGATCCACATTCCGAAAAACATTATAATGTTTTCATTAATGCCAATTCCAATAAAAATGAATTGAATAGTATATTTGATAATTCTAATCAGTAGGGTTAATGGGAATACATTTTCTCTACAGTTGAATGTAGACATTCCTAATTATTTCATGAAATTAATAAATTCCAATATAACTCCACATAAGTTTTTTATAAATTAGCTATAATAGTCTTGTCAAAGCCTATAGAAAATACCACACCTTATGATAGGTTCTCCACTTCAAGTATCAATAATTGTTATAACCCACTAAATCCCATTCAAATATGATATTTAGAAACATATATATCTATAGTAACATCAATAATGTTATAGTGGAAACCCTAAAATAAAGGGACTAAAACATTATAATGCATACTATCATTTTTTTGTCATCAAACAAAATAAAAGACACCATATTTATTTTACTATCCCCCTTTCAAGAATGCAGATATTCATGATGATGTAGGAATATCTACCTATAGTTACTTGGATAATTCTTTTAATTATTTTATCAAATATAATAAGAGGAAATTTCCCAAGAATTAATCACCATAAAGAGTCCCATACATTACATTGACAAGTGAATCATGGTGATAAAGAAAAAGAATAAAGGTTACTAAAATCCATAATACCATTTATATATGTAACACATGAATGTTGATAATGTTTATTACCATAATGGTAACTCTAAAACTAAAAAATAATGATACATTATATATTTTTATTATGGCATGATTCAAATGAGATTAGTGTAATAACACATGCATTTTTCAGTAAAAAAATAACTCTTCCAATATTTTATACAATATAGAAAATTAAATGATTAAAAATTACACTATATAATGTTACCCTATAGAAACAAACTCTATTGATACATACACAATAAAAAATTTACCCTATTACAACGTACCCTGTAGTATGTTCCCATATAAAATTTTAAAAAATGAAATGTAACACTATATCAACTTATTGTATAATAATTTAGCCTAAAATATGTTATCCTATAAGATATTACCTTACAACATGGGGGGTACACATAGATTTATGTAAAAAAATATCCAAATTCGCATTTCATAAAAGATATAAACTAAAATAGTTTTATGGTATGGAACCAGAATATTA
This sequence comes from Viscum album, assembly GCA_963277665.1. Classification (NCBI taxonomy): domain Eukaryota; kingdom Viridiplantae; phylum Streptophyta; class Magnoliopsida; order Santalales; family Viscaceae; genus Viscum; species Viscum album. Next base: position 179,087,943 of record OY728164.1, read on the forward strand.
TTTTTTTCATTTTATGAAATATATTTTTTATTTTAAATAAATACTTTTATCATGAATGATTTTTTTTGTCAATAGAAGATTAATTTACAAATATTTAATATTATATTTGATAAAATTGATTTAATATTTTGAATCATCTCTTGAAAATTATCATATTTTTAATTTTATATATTTTTTTAACAAGGATTATTTTTAATGAATAATAAAAAATATAGTTTTTTAAAATTCATTCACCTAAATAATTATGAATTAATAATTTTAAATCTCTTTTTTAGAGACCATTTAAATATATAAAGAGTGAAATACTGAATATAAAAATACTTTTTTCGAATTTTAAAATATATATCTTCCATTTCATAACCCAAGTGATGTTTTATTGTAACAAAAGATCAATTATTTATTATTTGGATTAAATAATTAATTAAATGTTTATATTTTATTCTATATTATTTTCAAAGTCAAATAAATATCCTCTGTTTAATAATGAAACAATAAATTTCATGGGAATAGATAATATATATCCCTTTAGTCTAATTCCATTTTTATTTTTAAAAGCGATTTTTACAAAAAAAATGTTTTAATTGTGTAATTTTATATTAAACTAAATGTAATTTTAATAATAGCTAGAAATTGAATCTGGTAAAATGAGATCAATATATGGATCCTAAACATTCAAATTATTTAATATAGACCATTTTCTATAATGACATGACATAATGGGGCTAGTCTGGCTTACAAAAATGCAGTCAACTACAAGACTGATCATGCCTTGATAGACTAGGGGATGTCAACAAGTGGTAGAAAATAATCACTAGAATCATTATCCTTTGATAAAATTACATGTACAAAAACATGAAACTATCTTCATGAATATGTTTAGAGGAATAATAATAAAATAAAATAAAATCATGAGTAAATACCATGCATGTAATAATGTATAGGGAATATAAAGTAGTATGATAGAGTAATATTAAAAGTAATGAAAAAAATACATGCCCATCCAAAAAATATTAAAAATATAAAAGAGATGCAAAATAAATAAAAATTATTGAACCAAACTCCTAATCTCTAAACACATCCCACCATATAAGGTCATATCCCCCCAAGTATCCTATATATCCTCCAATGCCATCATCGACTTGTCCATCATCTGCATATGACATGACATGGTCTAGTAAGGCCCATGTGTGGGTGGGTATATACATGGTCTATATGATAACATGAAAAATGAAGAGGAAAAAAGAGAAGAGATTATATAAAGTTAGTTATCTCAACCAAATCTTGGGGGAAATGACACCAAAAAAATAAATATTATCATATAAGAAAACTAGAAGACTGAGAAATATTATCTCAACCGTAAAACCCATCATAGCCTATTGCTCTAATGTGCCTTCATCGACACCCAACATCTCACTTTGTTTTACAAATAAGTCATGTGAATGGAACACACCCCAGCACTGCTTCACTACCTGAGGGATAATAATCCCTAAAATATAGTAGACCCACACACTATTATGATAGGGGGATTCTACTCAATAGATAAAGGATCATTTCCATGGTTCAATGAGAAGGATTCAAAGAATTTGATAGAGGACTATTTCTTGTGTATGGGAGTACTGTCTCTATATCTCTGTACATGATATGGGAGACCCACACCCTGGTGCAACATGAGAGTAACATATCCATGGATAGAGTACTCACTCCCCAAACCGGGAGTACCACCTCAATATATTTACAAAGAGAATGGTTCACCCATGATCTGGTATGATATTGGAGTATTGTATCCACAGATAGATAACTCACACCTTTATGCAATAGGGGTCTACCATTTCTATTTTATAATGAGTGTGGAGGACCTTATCCAATTGATGACATGGAAGTACTATCACAATGGATAGAGGAAACATGCCATCAATAGAGGAGTATGGACTCTTCATGTTAAATGAGTATAGAGGAACGTGATATTGATGAAACAATGGAGTATTGTCTATATGGGAGGACCCACACACTTTGTAGGTAAGTACCACCTCTACTAGAGAAAAGTGTATGGAGGACCAAAAACCTAGTGTGAAAGGGGAGTACTATCTAGATTTAACTCTACGATTTTCCTAGACGATGATTTTCTTCATTGGGAATTTCATCAGGAAGAAACATTCATAGAACATGTTTCATTATATCTCGTAATCCACAAAGAATTGAACCATAATTTTCTATATAGAAAAAAAACTCAAGACATGCTACCCATTGGAGATAATCTCATTCAAAATGAGGGATATATGAGAGGTAGATGTTTCATTAAGATGAACACGATGTCTATGGTGGTCCACACAATTTATGGGCTCACCTATCCTCATTACCATTTCCTCACTATAAAACAACCCATTGTCCACGTAGTTTTAGATTGTTTTAAGGGTTCTACATTCCATTTAATCTAATAGTACTACATTTTCATGTTCCCTTATATACATGGTTTTGTGCCCATGTCACCACACACAACATGTATGGGACCCATACAGTGTGTCTTGGCCACCTATGCCCTACATGTGTGCTCCTTGTCATGAATTTTAATCTATTTCCATAATTATCTTTATTTACATAGTTGTTCCAAAGTACTTGATCATTCCCATATATTCCAATAGTACACAAAATTTCCTCACCCATGGGGTCCTAAGCATGTGCATCTGGCATAGATCAAGGCTTCCTGGGAAGTATCACATGGCCTATTTCCTAGAGACATGGTGTGTCATCCTAATCATTTCTTGAAACCCTAGAGTCTATAGTTGGGTGACTACATAGTGTGTGTTCATTGCACCACAATTCATGTTTTCAATATTTTTTAAAAAATTTGGATCCCCCCACTATTTTGATATCAAGAGCCACAACCAAATATTATCCAATTTGACCTATACAAATATAGGTATATCACCAGAATCCATAGATTCACGGTCTCTGATTTCTGAAATTTGAATTATTATTTCCTTGCAAAAAGCCACCACATGGATCGTATGACTCATATTATAATTTCCAATTAATATCCCAGAACAAATGGGTATCAACCATGTTCTATACAGCTCCATATAAAAAATTCTTATTTTCTCATTATACATACTTCCACAAAGAATATGGGGGTCGAATTATACCCAAACTCCCTATAAATTTCATACCATTGCCCCATAACCCCACAAAAAGTAGTATGAAGAACATGTTGTAAAAAGGAATACATATAGTGGTGCATCGATTGTTGGAAAATAATTCATAGCCACATTTCATAGATTGTGGATATTTTTTGTGAGAAACAATGTATAATCAATAATAAATCAAATAAACATTTTAATTCATTACATGGGCTTGTATATATGATTAAATTAATATTAAATAATTAAATAAAATATAAAACCATCCTCAATCATTTTGTCAATGGTGGGAAAAAATTTATGATCCCTACGTCATGATTTGATCAAATGTTTGTAAATAATGTGTAATCTAGGGATAGGGTTGATCTGATGTGTCTACTAGCTGTCGGTTCACCCTGACAAGATCACCATTCGTTAGCCAATCACATTCTTCTAACGAATGATACTGAAAATTCCTCTGAATCATCATACTGTTATATGAATTACCCTATAAATTATCCATATAAGGTCACTTATAGAATGAAATAGATTTCGGGAATTTAATTAATTAAATTAACGAATTAATTGATTAATCCACAGAATAGACATGAAAAATGTTGCCTCGTGAGAATGTTTGTAACAGAGAAATTGTTTTCCATACTGAGGTTATACATCATGAATATGATTGTTTCATGGTCATAGATATTTGATATAGTACTAATTTTAGGAAACATACCATTATATTCTAAATATTGTGTGCGTATGATAGAAAATATATATAATATTTCAATAAAATAGATCGTTGTGCCTCTGAATCATACTCAGTCTCAGTACCTAACATTGAAAAGTTATATTTATATATTATAATTTATTATAAATAAAAAATATAGCCACTAAATTATTCTAATATTGAAATATTTTCATCCTCTAAAAGCAAAAAATATGAAAAATAGTTGTGTTACTAATCATGAATATGGATCTCCCGCCCCTTGGAGCTCTTTACATGAACTCATTCATACACAACACACAAACCATAGGAATTGTGCATCCATATAGGATCCTCCCTTACCGATCTTTGAACTCCACTGGGTACTCCTTAAAGGCGAATCCATCCTCGATGTCTAACTCACCCTATTCAATATGGTTTATAATTTCATGCCTTTATCACCTCATACATGACCCATGAAATTCATTATGAACCCCCTACAATGTTGGGGTAAGGCTAAGTGGAAGGCAACCTTACTAACCCTCTATAGAATATTTTGAGGTCCAACATGCATTGACTATAGTTTGTCTCCCTAGCCTAATCTCTACAATCCACTTCATGGGGATACTCTTTGAAAAACATGGTTTCCCTACTAAAATAAAAATGGATTGAGATGTCAATCTACACAATATTTTAGTATTCTCTGAACTATACTCATCCTCTCTCTGATCACATATATCTTCTCTGTCATCACTTACACCGTCTATTGTTCAATAATAAATACCTCAACGATTAGTGTTGATTATAAGGAAGACCTGGAGGGTCTCCCATATACTATTTCTAAAGATTCTATATAAATAATAGAGTGATAATAGTTGTTATTAGAAAACTATACCAAAGGAATGTGATCCTCAAATCTATGACTACAGTATAACAAAAAATCCCTTAAAATATCCATAAACACCTAGATTGGGTGATCATTCTACCCATCATTCAAGGGGTGAAAATATGTACTCATCATTAGATGGGTCCCAACTAACTCCTTTATTCTTATGAAAAACAATGACATGAACCCCATATCATGATCTGAGAAAATTATAAAGGAAACCACATGGAGTCCCATTTTTCCCTCATGTATAAAATCCTAAAAATATCCCCCGAACTCAACTCCAAGATAGTAAGGATTTGCATCAACATGTAAAGTTGTTCAACTATCACCTATACGGTGTAGTGGACTCTCATTGTATGTGGAATCCCTGTCACAATGTCCTTGTATATTTCATTTCATTTTCAATCCATCATCTCAAATAGTTGCAACAATCCTTTCTAAACATGGTACTTGACCTCCCCCTTCTAACATGTGAGACATCGAGAGACTAAACCGGCCATGGTCTTCCTTATTATTGCACACAAATTTTGTCAGGTTCATTGAACATATTTACATTTCCATTATGTAGATCCAAATAAGAAGTGTAATGCTCCATCATTACATCCTCTCACAATGCGTCTAGAACCATTTTCCATCCCTATAAAATGATTACATGATTACATCCATCAAAGAATCCATCTGGTGAATGTCATGAGGATTTATAGTCATAGAGGTCCTAGTAATCTATGAATCTCAACTAAGACTCGGTCACACACTAGAAAAGATCTTATTCAACACCCCCGACTAAAGATAAATTGCACCCATATCCACCACTATGGTAGGTTGAAGAAGCCAACTTCTATAATGCATTATATACTAGGAAATAATGTGAATTCCTGAAATGTGAACCTATTATTATGTTTCCCTTCTTATGAATATAGAAAATCTAAATGACAATGAACTATAGAAACTCTAACCAGAAACTCTATTTTAGATTCATATCTCTCTTCATAAAGACATAAATAAGACTTTAATGGTCGGCATAGAAAACAATGTTCTATCCCATAATAATGTTCCACCTCATTATTAAGGAAAATAACCCCACTTTCACACCCAGTTTATGAATCACATAGTTATTCTCTTGTGGTGTCAACTTTCTCAACTTGTATGTGATCACTACCATCCTCTACTAATAAATGTATCTAAGTATATTTCTAGAGGCATCAAAATTGTCTATATATTACATGCATCTAATGGTATTCTCAAAATAGGTGAACTTCTCAACATCATCCTAGAATTATAAAAGGATATGTTACACTACTCAATCCAGTTAAATGTATTCCCTTTCCGAATTAGGGTGTTCAATGGTGTAGAAATCTTGGATTAATCTACCAAGAACCTCGTTTAGTATCCATAAATGCTTTGAAAACTCCACACCAGTTATAACATCTAGGGAGGATTGAAAAGAACTACTACATCAATCATCCCTAGGTCAACAACTAATCCATTATCGTATGTGACATTACATATAAATTGAACCTCTGTGATGCATAACTGGTGCTTTGAGAGATTACAATATTTTTCTCTCCCAATGAGAGTCATGGAATATCCATAAGATATCTATTTCTTCCTCATCTAATATATAGTATATGATTATTTCACTAATTAAGGAAAAAAAATCGGTCCATGTATATATCAAAGATACAATTTATCATATCCACACACACATTAGGGATATTTATCACACCAAAATGAATCTATTTGGCACATAATGTCTATAGAGACATTATAATACAATATTTGGAATACCAGCATCATGTTCCATAAACTAGTGGTTTCCGGACATATGATTGACAGTCTAAAACCATCTCTCACCTCAAACCAGATTGAACATATGATAAATCTTGGTATATGGTTACATGTTCATTATCAAGGCCTGTTTTAGGTGAAAAAAATCAATATAAATTCACAAGAACTAATTAAAATTTTCCACGAAGTAGACCGAAGATGCATAGGGGACACATTGGGTCTAATAAAAATCATTTCTTGAGGATCCTCAAACTGCACCCTAAGATCTTGGAGTACAGTAGGAGCCATTAGATATGAAAAATAATATATTAGAATGGTACATGGGTGAAATTAGAAGAAAAAAAATCATATCAAGTCATGTATATAATTTTAGAACATCCTCATGGTAGATGATCATATAATTCTCAAAAATTGAAGGATCCTAGATTCCTGAGGAGATTTCTATTATATGGTATAAAAATTCCAACATATAGGTAAAAGGGTTTCAACTTATTTCTCACAAGAACAACTTTATCCACCATGATAACAATCTTAGATAAAATGGAGAATGTCATCCCATATTTTTATATGTTTTCTACTCATTTATGGTGAAAGTCAATATGATAAGAGACCATGGAAAATTTTTTCATACCTATGATAATTTTATAAGTTATTATCATGATTGAAAATAGTTCCAATGATAATACATATCCACCATATGATATTCAACACTTCAACCATATATGTGAAATCAATGAATCATTCCATCTACAAATCTCATTCCAAAGATACTAGGATAATGTATCTTTTGGGAGATGAAGATATCACATCAGGATTAATTATATGAATTATTGACTTTCACATGTCACTAATAATACTAAATATAGATTTGAATAAACACATATTGTTTTTTCAATCGTCTTTTGAGCTACAGAGTCATAGTCATCGAAAGGCTTCAATTTCATATTGACCAGACTATCACCTCCCTAAGCCTAATGCGGTCCACCTAGGGGTAGTGGTGATCGAAGTAACCTATAAGGACATCCACCACTAGTATCTTCTCAATCTAATGCTATGAATTCTCCACTAAAAGCACCACATCTATAGGGGTTGTACAAGCCATTCATAGGAGAACTCCGATCATTGTAATGCCTCAACCGTAGAGGTATATCTAATGGATGCCTTCTATGGCCATCCTGTTTGGTTGAGGAATCATGTTCCACGTGAACTCATATATTACATGCATTTCATCCCACATATCTAGGAATCCATATTCATAACCACTATCCCCATGACACATTATGTAACACCATAAGATTTTATGAGATAGATTATTTTTAATTTCTTTGATGTCTTGTGTTGTACACTACACAAGGATTAGCTTATTCTATATGCAATGTTGTATTAGCATGCAGTATACGTAACACTATTCTAGGTTTTTATTTCACACAATTTTATGTTCTTTTGATTGAATTAATTTCACACACCATAGAGTATAGATTTTTAAAAATTTATAAAATGAATTAATTTAGGATTATATTATACGAAACACTAATAGAATTTGGCACTACATGCTATACTGGCATGGATTGTCATACACACAAGGGCGACCTTCCATGATATTTTTCATGGTACACAATACCAAGATTCACTAAACATATATATATTTTTCAAATATTCAATAATCTATCCATTATGAATATTATTATCCACGTTATCAATTTTAAATAACATTAACATTCATCTCACACATGATATAAGAACAAAATAAAATTTATGGATTCTATTGATATATAAAAATTGATTTAATAACTTCGATTTGAATTAATAATGTTGTTAAGAATTTTTAAAAAATTCAAGTATGAATTGTATCCAAAATTGACATAATTCATATGTTAAAACATAAAATAGTTTACTTAGTGATATTAAATAATTAGAAAACTATGATTCATAAAATTGGTTAACATAAGTCCAAATATGTCATAAATAACATTTTTGGGTCATTTTACATCATTTGGTAATTACATTAACCAAAAATGTGTAAATAACACGATATCACAGAAAGATTAAAAAGTGTAAAATAAGGGTAAACCAAAAAAGATATGGGTAAAAATATTCAAAACATGAAAAAAATAATTAATTGATAATGGATATTTGAACAAAAATCATTTATATTATAGTTAAATATGTTTGTCTATTTTAAATTGAAATTGAATTTATAATAAATTAATATTGTGGATCTTTCCTATAGCACCCCTCTCATCTCTTTTAAAAGGGAACCTCATCCCTCCCCTCTTCCTAACATTTTAAGCCTTCAAGCTCAAATAAAGCCTTCACATTTAACTTCTCATCATTTTCAGTTACTTTCTAGAGGTTTTGGTCTTCACAAAAAGACCATCTATAGTTCCATAAGAGGAAATTTAATGGAGGCACGTCATGGAAGAGGTAATTTCATCTACAAATTCTTTCAAATTTATTTCTTTTTATACTTCTTCTTTTTTAGTTGTTTCATTATAAAGTAATAACATATGCATCACTACCAAAATAATATGTTATTATAATTATGAAACAACCCTATTTCACCTTCTATTCATCCAATGAAAAAAATAAATCAACACGCGTACATACGTACGGATTACGGTCTCCATATTGTGGTGTAATCTGTTTTTCACCACAACATTAGTTAGATGGGTATAATGGTGAAAATAATAACTATATATGATTATTATAACATTATAATAATTTTTAGATATCAATCACAATCAAATTAAATACCGTTCAACAACTATGGTAATGATATCGTCTCTCGTGCGTACTTACGGGTTACCGTCTCCACGACGCGTTGAGATTCATTCTCCAGGTTAACCATTCAAGAATGACTATAATGTATATATAAAAAATAATTATGAAATATATGACATAAAAATACTTATGTATTTATGTATATATATTTCATTTACTTACTTCCATTCAATTTAATAAGGAAACAAAAACAACATTCAAGTGTACGTATGACCAACCGTCTCCATGAACGGTGTAATCCTTTCCATTTCTGGATCTGTTATATTTATGTATATAATAAAAATATATGATATAAAAATAATTTTTTTACATTATGTATGTAATTAAATCCTGATCCATGTAATAATATGAATAGTAACAAGTCCATACATGTATGATAAATAAAACAATTATTACAAAAAACGCCGCTTTAACATGGATTTGACAAATGAACATGTAATATAAAGTCGTATGTGATTCATATATGATATCATAAATATTATTATTGTTATATTAAAAGTTAATAATATCATTAAACCCATTATATAGTATTTTCATACACATAAAGAAGAATGTGGACATAACGTAAGGGATAATTTTACAATCTCATTGTTATCTAAAGTTTTATTATACGTAAGTATTTTTTGGGGATATATTTATCATCAATGTCCATGATTTATAAAAATGTTTTCATAAAATGTTTAATATTAATATATGTATGTTTAAATTCATTTTTAACCAATTTTTTACTTTTACTACATGGTATGGAGGTAATATTTATTTTTTTTACCTTGAGATGCACTTTTTGACTTTTCGGAAAAAAGTACAAGGAAAATGTATTTTTAACTTATACTACATGAATGGATTTTTATGTCTTCCTAACTCCATATTTCCATGAATATTACTATAAAATATTTAAAAAAAATTTTCATCATAATTCTTTTCTTTTAAAATTTCATGGAATTTTATGAAAAGAAAGTGTATTTAAAGTAGAAAGGATATTTTCATCCGGAATTATGATCAAGTGTTTTATAAAAATTATTTTCCATCTGAGATGACTTGGGGTTATGTTTAAACCCATATTATTACATTGATTTTATTATTCTTATAATGTTATTATTGTAATGAAGTCCATTTATCTTTTATGGATTATGTTATGATAGAATGATACATAAGAATCAAATTTTATTTCATGGGTTATGCTATGCTTAATGATTTATGTTTTTGTGGAACATGTAATAATTATTTCATTATAAGATGGGTGGACCTATATCTCCCTCCAATTCATTGGGTAAATATTTCTATCTCATGAGATAGACATCGCTGTAATGGGAAGTAAATCACCTTCAGTAATACAGGGCTAGAATTGAACGTAAACCCCATTTAATAATGGTATTTTTCCACTATGATGGTCTTGGCCGCAATTCATTGGCAACTATAGAAATTATAATATGTTCTTATTAGTTTTCCAGAATTACATGTATTATGCCAATCCTATTATATTATTTTAATTTTCATTTATGATTCATGCCTTACGTACTGCAATGATTTATGTCATTGCTCAAGATTTTATTGTTGAAAATTAATTTTAATGTTTTTATATTAAAATGTTTATGGTTTTTTATGTTATCCATGTTTACTGTTACTAATAATTTCAGATCACCCTTGTTTTCTTTTCTTTTCCCCTGGATATAAAAAAGGTTTTTGTTAGGAAAACAAACTGTTGAAAATATATACCGGAGATGTTAATGATCTTTTACCATGATAAGAAGATTATGTTCTGATTTTTTAAAGACAATAAACTAATACGGTCTTTAGGCGTCTATTTTTGTCATATATTATGTTTTCCGTTAAGGTAATGTAATTTCCATGTACATCAAGATTTGGTTTATATAGTTGGAATCAGAGGGATGGTTTAATCTACATTTGGAAACTAGGATGTGAAAACATTAGTGAGATCCCTATATATATTTATAAAGAATGTATTGGTATGTAAAAAAGGTTATGTATAACCATATGTTACAGTTTGATAATTATGGTAAAAATCATCAATGTCCTAGGATTAAATGTAACAACCCGACCCCAGAATCTAGGTTTCAGTGAATTATTTTAATACATTGGCATGATTACAAGGAATCAAGTCCTGAAGGACTGATCATTTCAGTAGTCTTGGAAACAAGTTACATACATAAGTTCAACACTACAAATTGAAAATAAAAACAACACTAATTTATCCATTTGAAACATACAAGCTTACAAGATTATTATTGCAAGTCACTCATAACTAACTTCTTCATATCCTAGGAAAATGGAACATGAGAAAGGGGTGAGCTCAAACATTTAGTATGAGTAATAAATATAGCAGAAGAAAATATTAACATTTGGAAGGGTGATCTATTGAAAACACATGACTTTAAAAATAGTAAACAAGAACACTTTATGGCAGGAATATGAGCTGAGTAAATAATTACATAATAAAACATATTCATGGTTATTCTACTACTAGAATAACCACATTAAATATCAATATCTAATCTCATAATGATGGAATGCATAATGTCAAACATCATAACCACATAGTCAGGGCCTTGTTCGAATAATACAAATAAGATTTTGTCATGTCCTTGTGCCAAGACACTAGTTTATCTCATGAGACCTACCGATGCATCGAGGAGCTATAGCAGGCTCCACCTGTCACTTATTAAGTTCAATGCATTCATCATAGGAGAAGTTTGAAACATAACATAAACATTAGTATTTAAACAAGCATAAGAAATGTCAATAATTTATCCACAAACCATGAATGGTATATAAATATCACATCCACAGTCAAACATAACTCATTCAATAAAATATGGAAGATTGTATTGTAACATATTAACCTCAATCGAGAATAATGAAGGATATTGACATAGATGAAAATAATCATCAAAACAATTTGAGAGAAATATCCCCCTTTTTCTATAAATCATTAAAAAGTCACAGTATTTTCCAAGAAACCATTTAAAAATATATTTTTGAATCAATGTGTCATATACCACTTGGAAACTTTTAAAAGGAATTTTAATTTTAAAATATTAATGTCCAAGTAAATAAATCCTTAAAACCATTTAAAAAACATGGAAATTATTGAGAATGTTTAAGAACAATAAATCTATAAAACATTTAAAATAGCGTTTTATTAAAAGTGTACATTAAAAAATCCCTTTTAAAACACATTTATGCAACATGGACATGGATAATCAATATCTCCCAGTAGATTCTTATGTAAAAACCACATCGGATAATAATGAGACTGTGAAATTAACCCTTACCAAATTGGTAACTTACGAAATATACACCTCATGAAATAAGTATCATACAATGAAGATGTAAATACAAATAATTTAAAGTGTATTAAAAGAAGAATAAAATTATGGTAATTACATACACCGTAGAAAATGAAATAGTGCCAATATAGTATGAATCTCACGGGAATAAGGTGTGAGATTAAAACCCATTACTTAGTTTTGATCAATCGAGTCATATGACCCAAAATTAATAACCACCAAATGATTCATAGAATAAAATTAATATAAATAAAATCATAATAATATATATCAAATGTCTGTACACAAGACACCACATGTAAAAATAAGGGGCAAACAATGAAAAAATCACAGAATTAAAAATGAGATTAGAAACCCCTTACCTCAATTCGGACTTGTCTTTTAAGCTCCTTGTTCTTCCTGAATAATATAATTATGTTAATTTATACTTTATTAAGAACATTTTTATTGATTATTATTGATTTTATATCACTTATTACTTTTCTATAAAAATTAGTTAATTATTTGAGTTCATATTGGATATTTTATCGATGTTTGGAACTTGAGTTAAAAATTATCTTGTTATAATTAAAATTTTTCCATGTGGTCAAAAGTCATTTATCTCCAGAATGATATACATGATTTAGATATCATATATGTATATTATATATCCAGTATATATATCTATTTATAATAGTACATAGCATTTGGAGATAAGAAATGAAATGTACCGTTCATGGAGACGGTAAGCCGTACATACGCATGAACACTACTTTCATTTCCATTTTGTATTTTAATTGAATTAAAACATAATGATACAAAGATATATTATAATTTCAGTATAGTATCATATATAATATTATTAATTCAATCTTTTATATGTCCCACATAATGAATTAATGAGTCATATCATTTTGAGGGGGCAGTAGTCTTCACTTCCTCAAATGAAATTATTGCATTTTACCCATAATGGAAACCATAAAATAATGATATAAATGGAAAATACATAAGCATAATGAAAAAATAAACATAATATATATATCATATATAAATAAAGTTCCATATTAATGGCCACCATGAGAGGATGTAGGATAAAATCGAACAATCATCGTTTCATGAGGCGTTAGTTTTCCATTCACAAAAACAATATGTTCTTCACCCAATAGATAGAGGTTTGTGAATGTTTAATTCGAATAATTCTCATAAAAACATACTAGTATATTGAGGATACTGGTTTTGTTATAAAATAATGTAATAAAATGTGTTTATGGGGTTTGATATTTATACTAAAGAAAATAAAACAAAAGAATTTAAGATAAAGTGTTACCTTTAATTTGGGTAACTTCCTTTGGTTTGAATGAAAAGGACTTCTAGAAGTGCCTACGGCCTAAGGAATGGATTATAGGAGGAAGAGGTGGATTTTGAGAGATTATTTTTGAAGGGTTAGAATGATCCAAGGTGCTTTACAGGTGTGTGTAATAGGTTATAAGTGGTGTCCTTTTCTATGGGAGAGAATGGGCTCTTTAGGAATGTGTGAAAATATTATTTTATTATTTTGAGATATTTGGTATCTAAAATTACAAAACTAATTAAATTATAAGATAATATGACTCATGGTAGAAATAAAATCATCTAATAAGAATTGTATAGGTTTTGGATAATATGTCAATATTAATAATCATATTTATTTAAATCATTTATAAATGAGGTAAACACTACATCATTTTTGTGTCATAAATAATTTAATTTATTTAATTTCTAAATATTATAAAATAATTAACATAATGTATGTAATAATTTTATCATTACAATGATTATTTATATTCGAATATATGATTTATATAACTCCATGTAAAAATTAATATACTAAACGATATTTGTTAATGTCATTTTTGTCTTTATTTTAAGTTAATTAAAATAAAATGTCATTATCATTCTTAAGTGGCTCCATGGGGTCCTAGAATAGACCCAAAAATTCCCATGGTCTTCCATGACTCATATAATATGGTTTGGACAAGTGTTAAAGTGATTTTATATTATTATAATATTATTTTTACCTTAAATTACCATATTAAACTTTAACCGCGGAAAATAAAAGTCAAAAGATACTATTCATGAAAAATAATTTTCATCTTATTGAACCATATTTCACTTAATAATAACAAACATGTATCTTTGATTTCTGAAATTCAATTCAAAGAAGTGTTAAAATTTCATTTAAATTTTAAATTCGTATTTTTAACTACTACTTAGTGGTTTCACTATTCATCAAAAATTGAAGATATTCAGAAAAATATGAAAAACATAAGCCTAATCTATATTGGATATTTTGAATTAAAATATGATGTCTATTTTACCAAAATAAATACATAGAAGTTGGATTGATTAATTTAAAATTAATTCCAATTCTCAAAACTAACAGCATGTTTTTAAGAAACAAAAACTATCAAAATATTGACACTTGTTTATGTATAATTTCAAAGTGAAATTAATTCCAATGACCAACATTGGATTAAAGGGTAAAAATATAATCTAATTAAACTTAAAAACCAATTTAAAATGTAATATAACTATATAAATAAATTAGATTAAAAGGCTGTTTTGAATTAAAATACATTATTTCTCACTATTTAGAAAAAATAATATTATTAGAAAAATACCAAAATTTCATCCAAATTAAATTTTAATTTCCTGATTCTAATGAAAATTTATATTTTTTAAAAATGAATATGTAAAAGGGTCAAATATTTGATTTAAAAAGGGTTCTCCATTAAAAGGAGGTAAAAATGAATTTTTTTTCAAAAATACATTTTTTATCTGAATAAATGAATTTGTTCTTATAATATGTCTAAGAAAAAAATAATAAATAAGTTAAAATTATATGTATTATAAAAAATTCAAAATCCATTTAACTCTATTCATAACTTCTTTTGAATGGATAGTTTGGTAAGTCGTGGTGCGCTCAAACTCGGTGTTGGGTGTCGCGCAAGCTATTGGATTTAAATAAAATAACATACTATGAAATATTGGGGTGTTACATTCTCTCCTCCTTCAATAAATTTCATCTTTGTAATATGAAATCATTCTTCCAAAATAAAAGGTTAAAAATAGAAAAATACCATTGTGGAGAAGCTGCATCGAAAATTGAGTTAATAAAATTTAGTCTTAATAATGGGGAAAAGGAGATGAAATAGTCACCACTAAATTTTGATCTTGATTAGGGGAACATTGGTTGCAATTAGAGACGCATAATTAGATGGAAAACGTAAATATATATAGGGTGTGATTGAGGTCATCAATCACAAACAAGTGTAAAATTGACGGCCTCAATGACATTAATCTTTGAGGATTTAAAATATCTTTGGTTCAACAAGACATAATGCATTAGGATATCAGATTTTCGGTTTTAAGATCCCTTACCTAAAATTTAATATTTAATTTATTCATAGAATAGGAAAAAAAATATACTTGACAAGTAGAGTTTTATCCTTTATCTAATTCTTACCACAAACTCATCTTCCACTCCAAATGATGAGTATTAAGCATGACATGGTCACACCTAATGTGCTGGAATCACCTTATATAGAATCATATAAACCACAATGGATGAACTATATATTTCCCTTTTCTTTAGAGATTAACCAATAGGAAAAGGGATAGTAAAATGTCAGATGATCCGCAAAAACGATAATACTTTATAAAAATACATACTAATATTAATTTAAAATTTTAAACCAACAATACCCAAAATTCAATAAATACTATTCAATAAAAAAATTTCCATAAAATATTTTAATATAATCCAAAATAATATTGAAACCCAAAACATAGAATAATTTTCTTACGTAGCATTCCACGTTAAATTGTATCTCCAAATAATATCGACTACTCTTAATGTCACATACGTAAAAGTAATTAACCTAATAACATATTCTCTATGATAAGTTAATTATTTCCATAAATAACATAAATCGCTATAATTCTACAATAAAAACATAGGTAAAAAACACCTTTACTCTTTATATGAAATCCCATTGGATTCTAATTTTCTTAGGCATATAGTATTCCCAATATAGGGAAAGTCTTCAAATATAAGATTTATCAGATAATCCCCAAATCATTTTCCAATACTAAGGATATCAATTTGATAAGACAGAATATCCCAAATCAACTTATTATTGATAAATAAAAAAAATTACTAAAATTAATTAGTCACACTAACCAAGGACTTCATTTAGACCAATGGTAGGCGATAAATCCCAATCGCACTATGGTTGTGGGATCGGTTCCTGTAGCTTTCTTTGACGCGACGCGTTGTCATATGGTGTACGTGTTGTCCTTAAAAAACTAAAATTTTATATTATATCCAAAAATGAGATAGATTCCTCAAAATAACTAAAACATAATTTCATCTCAAATGATATCTCATACCTATCATTTTCATTCCAAAATTTAATAACATGTAATTTCCTGAAACTCAATGATCATATAAAACCAAATGGTGATTTATAACAATATCCACAAGAGAAAAGATAATTCTTTCTCAAATGTCAGTTTTACATGACAAACTGCAGGGTTACAAATACAAGAGAAAATTATTCCAATGTAATCCCATCAACAAAGAGAACTAATAAATTTTAAACATTTCTCCATCCATTTATTTCAACATATCTTCTTCCTTGACCAATATGATTTCCTTTAGAATAGTTCATTCACTCGAGTAATGGTAAAGTCCTTTACATTTACAGAAACTGACTGTAAATGGATTCTGAGGACTATTTTTATTTTCTTCCATAGTACTCTTCATTTTTTCCCAGCAAATATTTACCTTACTGAATTCTTTCCCACATAAAAAACATTTCATTGTTCCATTAAGACACCTTCCTTGGTTTCTCATTCCACATTTCCTGCATGATGGAAAATGAGCTTTGTTTTCTCCATGGTCTTCACTATTGGAGCTCTTATCACTCACCATTTTTCACTTCCTTGTTGATTTTGGGAGTTGGTTAATATATATGTTGTTGATCATATTTTTTGAAAATTGATTCGGCATGACCATTATATCTTCGACCCCTATCAACATTCCATTTTCATGCTCATTTCCTCCACCATTAAAACCTTGTACATCATGCTCAAAGATACTATGACTTCCTTGGAATCCATCCATTTACTATAACTAGAAAACATTGTGTGAGTAATAATAGTCATAAACTCAATTAGAGAATATCATGACACCTTAATTTCCATTTAAACCACCTTAGAATTAACCAAGGTCATTTATTCTCATTTTATATTAAAATATTTCAAATAGGTTTGTAAAGAGAATGTAAATTACCCTATTAATATCCCCCGGGGGTGTTGTAACCAAGAGTGTAGCAAGGCATGTGGTCGTGTACTAGGATACCTCGGGTCAAGCCCAAAAATCCTTGTCAGATTTTTCACTCCTAGGTACATCTATTCCAAAGCCACCTCTACCTGCTCATATCCAGGAAAAAATGTACTGTTTTGAAAATACACAAAATCTCCACATTAACATGATTTTTGAAAGTTATTCTATACTAATCCTCAAATTCTATCTTATGGTAATATGCTATAATCGGATTTTATCTAATTCTAGTTTCTATGGTTTGGACTAAACTTTCTCTGATACAAACTATAATTCCCTGACCCCAGAATCTAGGATTCAGTGCGTTATTTTAATACATTGGCATGATTACAAGGAATAAAGTCCCGAAATACCGATCAGCTTAGTATTTTGGGAAATAAGATACATACATAAGTTCAATAATACAACTTCAAAAATACTAATTTTTTCATTTTGAAACATCCAAGATTCCAATATTATACATACAAGTCACTCGTAACTAACTTCTTCATATCCTAGGTAAATGAATCATGAGAAATTGGTGAGCTCAAACTCTCAGTAAGAGTAAGTAATACAACAGAAGATAACATAAGCATTAGGCATGGTGAATAATTGAAAACACGTGACTTTAAAAATAATAAACATGAACACTTTATGGAAGGAATATGAACTGAGTAAATAATTCCATAATAAAACATAGTCGTGGGTATTCTCCTAGTCGAATAACCACACAAAATATCAATATCTGATCTCATAATGATGGAATGCATAATGCCAGAAATCATAACCACATAGTCAAGGCCTTATGGCAAGACTAAATATATGATTTTCTCAATGCCTTGTGCCAAGACACTAGTCTGTCTCATGACACCTATCGATGCATCGAGGAGTTATAGCGAGCTCCACCTGTCACATACTCAGTCCAATTAATTTCTCATATGAAATGTTTTAAAAATAACATAAACATTCATATTTAAACTAGCATACTAAATGTCGATACTTTATCCAAAAACCATGAATGGTATAAAAATAGAACAACCAAAGTTAAACATAACTCATTCAAAATAATATGGAAGATTTTATTGTAACAGATTAACCTCAATCAATAATGATGAAGGATATTGACATGGATGAAAATAATCATCAAAACTATTTGATAGAAATGTCCCCATTTTTATGAAAACATTCAAAACTCACACTATTTTTTAAGAACCCAATTAAAAATAGATTTTTTAATCAAAGTGTCCCATACCACATTGAAATGTTAAAAAAGAATTTTTATTTTAAAACATTAATGTCCACATAAATATATCCTTAAAACCATTTAAAAAACAAAGACATTAATGAGTATTCATTAGAAGAATAAACATTAAAATAATTTAAAATACTTTTTTTTAAAATAGTACCTTAAAATAATCCCTTTCAAAACACTTTTATGCAACCTGGACATGGATAATCAATATGTCCTAGTAGATATTTACGTAAAAATAGCATCAGATAATAATGAGGATGTGAAATTAACCCTTACCAATTTGGTAACTTACGAAACATACACCTCATGAAATAAGTATAATATATTGAATATTTAAATACACATAAATTAAAGTGTATTATAGGAATAAAAAAAATATGTGATGTAAATACACTACACAAAAGTAAATAGTAGCAATATAAAATGAATCTCACGGGAATAAGGAGTGAGATGAAAATCCCTAACTTCATTTTGATCAATCGAGTCGTATTACCAAAAGTTAATTACAACCAAATGAATAACTGAATACCATTAATATAAATAGAATCATGATAATATATATCAAATTTCAGTACACAATACACCACAAACAATAAATAAGTGGCGAATAGTGGAAATATCATAGAACTAAAAGTCAGATAAGAAACCCCTTACCTCAAGTCCGACATGCCTTGTATGTTCCCTGTTATTCCTGAATAATAAAATTAAGTTAAATGTATACTTGATTAAGGTCATTGTTCAAGTTTATTATTCCTTTTATATCACTTATTACCTATCTATAAGAATTAGTTAATTATTTGATTTCACATTGGATATTTTATCAATGTTTGGAACATAGTCAAAAATGAACTTATTATAATTACAATTTTCCCATGTGGTCTAAAGTCCATTATCTACAAAATGATATAAATGATTTAGATATTATATATATATATATAGATATATGTTAATATATTATACTGATTATATTTATTTATTTATAACAGTACATAACATTTGGAGATAAGAAATGAAATGTACAGTTCTTGGAGATAATAAGCCGTACGTACGCATGAACACTACTTTCATTTATATTTTTTATTTTAATTGAAGTAAAACATAATGATACGTAGTTATATTATAAATCCAGTATAATAACATATATATTATCATAAAATTCATCCTTTATACGTCCAATATAAGTCATTAACCAGTCATATCATTTTGAGGGGGCGGTAGTCCGCACATCCTCAAATGAAATTATCGTGTTTTAGCCATAATGGAAACCATAAAATAATGATATAAATTGAAAATACATAATAATAATAAAAAATATAAAATATATATATCTCTCTCATTTATAAAAACAGTTCCATCTTAATGGCCACCATGATAGTTGGAAGGAGATAATCCAACAATCATCATTTCGTGATGCGTTAGTTTTCTATCCACAAAAACAGTATGGTCTTCATCTATTAGATGGTGGTGTGTGTAAGGGAAGTTCAAATAAATCTCATAAAAACATCCTAGTATATTTATTATACTATTTTTGTTATAGAATAATGTAATAAAACGTTTTTAGTGGGTTGGAGAAGAAAAATAAAAAAATTAAAACAAAACAATTTAAGAGAATGTGATACCTTTAATTTGGGTAACTTCTATTGGTTTGAATCAAAAAACAATTATTGAAGTTCCTTCATCCAAAGTTAAGGCTTCTAGGAGGAAGAGGGAGATCTTAAGAGATTATTTTTTAAGGGTTTGGACAAGACAATGGGTTTGAAAGGTGTGTGGAATTGGTTTGAAGTGGTGTCCTTTTTTAAGGGGGAGGGGGGGCTCTTTAGAAAAGTGTTAAAATATTATTTTATTATATAGTGATATTCAGTTTATAAAGGTCCCAAAATAATTAAAGTCGAATATTAGATGAATCATGGTCGAAATAAAATCATCCAATAAGAATTGGAAAGTTATTGGACATTATTTTAATATTAATAATCACATTTATTTAAATCATTTATTAACAAGGTAAATACTAAATCATTATTGTGTCATAAATAATTCAATTTATATGAGGTCTAAAAATTAAAAAAAATTACTATAGTGTAGGAAGTATTTTTAGATTTCCAATTAATATTTATTGTCGAAATGATGACTTATTTAACCCCATGTAACAATTGATATACTAAAAGATATTTGTTAATTTCATTTTTGTCTTTACTTTATGTTAATTACAATAAACTGTCATTATCATTCATAAGTGGCTCTATGGGGTCCCAAAATCAACCCAATGATGCCCATGGTCGGCCATAACTCATACAATAAGGTTTAGACAAGTGTTAAGGTAATTTTGTATTATTATAATATTCTTTATTACCTTTAATTACCATATTTAACTTTAACCGTGGTAAATAAAAGGTAAAAGTTACTATTCACCAAAAATAATTTTCATCTTATTGATCCACATTCTACTTACTAATAACAACCATGTATCTCTGATTTTTTAAATTCAATTTATAGAAGTGGTAAAATTTGATTTAAATGAAAAAATCTGATTTTTAAATACTACATAGTAGTTTCACTATTCATCAAAAATTGATGTTTTTTAGAGAAAAACAAAAAATTCAGCATAAGCTATGTTTGATATTCCAAATTCAAAAATTATTTCTATTTTATGAAATTAAAAACATAGAAGTTGGATTAATTAATTTCAAATTTATTCCCGTTGTCAAAACAAATAGCATGTTTTTGAGAAACAATAACTACCAAAAGATTGTAACTTGTATATGTATAATTTCAATGTGAAATTAATACCAATGAAAAAAATTGGATTTAATGGTAATAATATAATCTAATTACACTACAAAACCAATTTAACATATAATCTATCCATTTAAATAAATTATATTAAAAGGAATTTTTGAATTAAAATAAATTATTTCTCAATATTCACAAAGAAATGAATATTATTTGAAAAATTCCAAAATATCATCCATAGTAAATTTTTATGTCCTGAATCCAAAAAAGAATTTTATTTTGTCCAAATTAATATGTAAAAGGGACAAATATTAAATTTTAAAAAGGGTTCACCATTAAATGGTGGTAAAATTGTATTTTTTTGAAAAATACATTTTTATCTAAAAAATTGAATTAGTTCTTAAAATATGTCTAAGAAACACATAATACATAAGTTAAAATTATATGGAGTATATAAAATTCAAAATCCAGTTAATACTATCCATAACCACTTTTGAAATTCAAGTTTGGTAAGTCATGGTGCGCTCAAACTTGGTGTTTCATATAGCGTAAGCTAATGAATTTAAATAACATAACTTACTATGAAATCATGGGGTGTTACATTAAACGTAACATGTTATAGATTGAATGTAATCCCCTATGATATGTTATTTTCCACTTATTATTTTTTCCTCCGAAACTTTTCATTTTGGGTTTTAGAAAATGGCTAGAAACCGGTGGATTCATGTTTATATAGAATATGATGGACAATGGAATTATATTCATCATAATCAACCAAATAATATTGGAGTCATAAGGAGAAACATCATTATTATTAGAAATCATAAATCTCATAATATGATTAATAATCTCAACATTGGTGAGTTTCATTAAGCTGCTAATACGAGAATGATGGAGTTTCATGATGATTTTAATGGAATGAAAGTTCAATTTTCTTCATGAAAATCATGTGTGGATAGACATTAAGGATAATGCTTTAAAGGAAATGTAATATTAATTAGGTGTGGAAAATAAGGACACAAATCCAATAATTTCAAAGTAAAAGGTTATGTTAACACAATAGATAGGGATAATAGTATTACTAAGGCATAAAAAACGGTTAAATGCTTTAAATGTGGAACGTACGGGTATTATGGAATTTGATTCCCTAAGGGAAAATATCATGAAAAGAATTAGCATGGTCGTATGGGTAGTATTTGTGTTGATAATGATGAAGAGAATACAAATGAAATATGAAACTAAATAAGTGTTGAGGAATAAAATTATGAATCATGGTCAATTGTTTAAGAAGGTAGTGGAATGACTACATGTTTATCATGAGTAATGTTGTATAAGTAATTTAATGATACTATAGAATAAAAAAACATATATCGATTGTTACACTTTTTTTTGTCTTAATTATTTAAAAGTAAATGTTCAATGGTTCTAGTAACCATTAATGGTTATTCAGATATTTTTGTAAAGCACCTGATATGTACATAATGATGGGATACGATGATAATGAGATGTTTTGGAGTATTAATGATCTCATGACTAGTATAAGGACAATGTGATATCATGGTTTGTGAATATAGAATTTTTGGGATTTTGGTATGTGGAAAGAGTCAGCTTTTTTCATCATCCATGTTTTCACTAAGGTTCTATGGTTATTCATGTTTCATGATAACACATGATTAATGTATTCACTAGTTTGTAATGTGACCAACAAGAAATATTTTATGATATATGGGGGATAAATTATTGACTTCACATGCTTTTTATATGACCTTTATGGTAATTGTTTTATTAGTTCTATGATATTTGAAAAAAGTATATTGGATTAGCCTTAAATATGGAATGCATTAATTTGGACAACATATTGTATTGTTTAAGGCTAGAACGTTTTATATATTATTTCTAGAATGTTATAATAGTATTGTTTTATATAAAGGATAAACCATAGGATGGGCGACAACCTATCACCTCGGACAAGGATGTGGGAATAAAACCCTCAACCAAATTTTGACAGGCCTCAATCACCTACCACTGGCCTAAAGGAAGTCTATGGTTAGTAGAAATTATTTTTATTTTTTTAAGAGATATGATAGATGAAGTATAAGTCCGTTTTTGGAACCATATACAATTAATCTCATCATCTAAGGACTTATTTATATTTAATAACATGTGTTAACATATTTGTGTTAGAGTTAGATGGAACGACCTATTATTATATCTCATGATCTTCTAACACTTCAAGAAAGAAAATTTTGAATTAATTTCTTTAAATAAAAGATGAAGTAGAAATTTTTCAAGGCACGAAAAATGGTGAGATTGTACAAAAATCAAGTAAGTATTTATTCTAATGATAAATTCTTCAGTTTTAGGGAAAGATCATGAAAACAAAACAAAAATTATCGTAGTACACTCTTATCAGATGAATCATATGGTCCCTTAAATCATAGCATATTTTTGTATTTCTGGAAGTTATCATTCTTCAAACCTTATTCTATATCACTATCCATTAGAACTTGATTGTTAGATTTCACTTCCATATCCATTTTTTGACTTCCCACCTATGTTATCCTATATTTAAACACAGTGATGAGTAAGTTTGGGTAAATCTGTCATATAAAACATTCCGTTTTAAAAATATTTCTTATCATCCCATTTTACGAATTGGGTTTCCATGGAAGAAACATTCAAGTAGAAAATTATTCATAACCCCGACGAATTTTGAGGTAGAAATTAATTTTAAGGGTGTAAGAATGTAACACCCCGAGATTTTAAAATATATATTATTTTTAATTTATTTTATGTCTTCTGTTGTTCACTACACCAATATTATCTTGCAGTATATGCAACACTGTATTAGCTTGTAGTATATGCAACATTATTCTTTGCTTCTGTTGCACACAATTTCAAGTTTTTTTTGAATATATTTCACACATCAGTGATTATTGATTTTTTTCAATGTATAAGTTAACTATGTTTTGAAAATGTTATACGAAACACCAAATAAATCTTGAACTACACGCAACATAAACATGGATTGTGTTACACAGAAGAGCGACCTTCCTCGATAGCTTGTGTGGTACGCAATACTGAGATTCACTAAATAACAATATATTATTATAATATTATATATGCTAGTCATTATTAGTATTATTAAACACATTATGATTTTTATATATCATTAGAATTTATCTTAAACATGATATAATAAAAAATCAATTTTTAAGATAAAAAAATTATTTTTTAAAAAAAATGCAGTTTTACAACCTTTTGATGGTGCACTAATTTTAAATCTAGTTTTGACACATTGTTAATTCATATCTATAAAAATAAACTTTTTATTTTTAAGTGGGACATAAAATTTTACTTTGGATAAATTTTTGATATTTTTCGGATAACTTTCATATTTTGATGAATATTGAAAATACGCTGAATTTTAATTGGAAACAAATTTTTCAAAGAAATACACTATATGGTTGAAATATATTATTGATAGGTTTTGATGTATAAATAGAATATATTATTATATTTTATGAAAATTTAAGTCATTTCCATTAATTTTACATTGAATTAACATGTGAAAACATTTCAATATTTTAAAATGTTTTAACTAAAAAACCTTTTTTCGACCAAGGGATTAATTTTAAACTAATTACGGAAAATTATATGTTTTGAATTTGAAAAAATGGACTCTGTATTTGGAATAAGAATGATAAATTTGTGTCAAATGATAGTTTTTATTTTTGGACATTATTAATAGTAACTGTAGTAATTATTTTATTTACCATGGATAAAGGGAAAATATTGTAAATAAAGGGAAAAAATAATATTATAATATTATAAAATTACCTTAACAAATGACCTAATACTATTTATTACATATTTAAGACCAGTGGTATACTTGGGTATATATTGTGACCCAATGTATTCACCTGGATGAGAAAATGAAACTTTATAAAAATTACAATAGTGTAATGATAATTACAACCTAAACATATATCTTTAAATAAATCAATTTAAATAGAAGGTAATATAATAGATCAATAAGTCTATAAATAGACATTATAAATCTAAAAATATTTACAATATCAAGTTATTTTATTTATAATTTTTAGTCATTATTTAAATATATTTATTTTTGACACAATTATGATGTAGTGATAATCTCATTAATTGACTATTAAAATAATGGAATTTATAAATATTAAAACAAATTTAATTTGGTTATGTTGAAGTAATAAAATAATTTTATTGATTCTAATTAAATATTAAATTTGATTTAATGAATTTGGATCTAAGTAATAAGATTGTTATGAATTTTTACAAAATTCATGTATGAATACAATCCAAAAGTGTCACAATTCATAATGTAAGACATACAATAGTTTATAATATGATATTCAATTCCTAAAACACAAATATTCATAAAAATGGTTAATATAAGTCCCAATTTGTCATAAATAAATTTCTATGGATCGTTTGACATGATATGGTAATCACATTAACCAATAATGTGTAAATAACATGAGATCACAATATGATTAAAAAGGTAAAAGAAGGGTAAAACCAAAATGATAAGGATGCCAAAATTTTCATGACCTGTCGAAAAAATTATTGGATTATGGGTATTATAACCAGCATCATATTATTTTAAAATTAAATAAATTTTGACTATTTTAAATTAATATTGAATTTATAATAAATAAATATTTTAGAACATTCCTAAAGCGCCCCTCTCCTCTCTTATAAAAAAGCACCTCCTTTCTCTTCACTTCATTCCATTATAAGCATTCAAGATCAGCTAACCCCTTCTCATTTCTCTTATTAACTTCTTTAGTAACATTTTAGTCATTATTTTATTCTGAAAAACCCAACTCTAGTTCCCTAAGAGTAAATTTAAAGGAGGCATGTCAAGGAAGAGGTAATCTCTTCACAAATTCATTCAAATTTCTTTCTTCTTATACATATTCTTTTTTAGTTGTTTCATTATAATGTAATATAACAAAACTAACTAATATACACATATTCTATTATAAATATTAAACAACCCTATTTCGTCTTCTATCCATCCTATGAAAAAATGAAATCATCGCGCGTGCGTGCGTCCAGATTACCATATCCATGTCGTGGTGTAGCCTGTTTTTCACCACCACCTTACATGGATGGGAATAGTGGAATAAATAATAACAATATATGTTTACTAAAACATTATACTAATTCTGAGATATTATAACTCATCCACTTCAATACCGTTCAACAACTATGGTAACGATATTGTCGCTTGTGCATGCGTACGGGTTACCATCTCCACGAAACGTTGAGATTCATTCTCGATGTTTACCATTAAAGAATGATTATAAAGTATACATAAAAAATAATAATTAAATATATGAAACAATAATGGTACTACATTAATTTATATAAATTTGTGTCATTTAATTACTTCCATTTTATTCAATAAGAAAACAAAACAGCGTTCATGCGAACGTACGGCCTACCGTCTCCATGAATGGTGTATTCCATTCCATTTATTGATCTATTATATTTATTTATATACTGAATATATATGATATATTAATAATTTTTTACATTATCTAAGTAATTAATTCATTATCTAAGTAATCATATGAATAATAACATGTCCAAACACGTATGATAAATTAAACAATTGATACATAAAATGTTTCTTTAACATGGAATTGACAAATGAATGTGTAATATAAAGTCATAAGTGAATGATATATGATATCATAAATATTATAATGTTTCAATAACAAGTTAATAATATTTTTAAACCTACTACGTAGGTGTTTCAGACACATATGGATGAAATTGGAGTTAAGGAATGTGGCAATTTTTCTATCTCATTTTATCTGAGATTGTATATATATATAAATTTTCTGGGGATATATTTACCATCCATGACCATGTTTTATAAAACTGTTTTCATAAAAAATTTAATATTATTATATGTATTTTTAAATTCATTTTTACCCATTTTTGACTTTCACTACATGGTGTGGAAGGAATCTTTATTTTTTTACCTTACAAAGTACTTTTTGACTTTTCTGGTGAAAGTACGAGGTGAATTTTTTTATCATATACTACATGAACGGATTTTAATGGCTTCTTAATTTCGTATTTCTCTGAATCTACATATACAATATTTCATGTATATTTTCAACTAAATTATTTTCTTTTAAAATTGAATTGAATTTTGAAAAAATAAAAAGTTTTTAAAGTATAAAAGTTATTTTTTTAGGAATTGAGATCAAGTGTTTAATCAAAATTATTTTTCATCTAATATGACATATGATTATGTTTCAATGCCTATTATTAGTTTGATTTTATTATGTTAATGATGTAATTATTATTAAAAAGTCCATTTATCTTATGTGGAATGTGTTATGATGGGATGATGTTTATGAATCCCATTTTATTTCATGGTTTATGATGTGATGAATCATTTATGATTTTGTGGAACATGTAAGAATGATTTAATTATGATATGTGTGGGACCATTATCTCCCTCTGGTTAATTGGGAAAATATCTATATCTCATGATATAGATATGGATGGAACGACATGTTAATCTGGTTCAGCAATACAGAGTTAGAACGATAAGTAAACCTGTTCAGTATTGGATTTCATCCACTTTGATGGTCTTGGGAGAAATGAATTAGATACTATAGAAATCATAATAGTTTATTATTAGTTTCCCATAATTACATGTTTTATTCAAATTCTATTATGTCAGGGTTAATGTTATTTTTTGATCCATGCCTTACGTAATGCCATGATTTATGTCATTGATCACGATTTTGATGGTTAACATTTATGTCCATGTTTTTATGTTCAGAAGTTTATGGGTTGTATTATCTTCACCATGTTTACCCTTACTAAGCATTTGAGCTCACCCTTTTTATGTAACGAATGGTTTTTTTAGGAAAAAAAAGTGGAAAATCATTAGGGGGGATTTTTATGAATTTTCAATATGATTAGAAGATTATGTTCCATGTTTACAAAGACACTAAACTAATATGGTCTTTGGGAATCTTTTTTTCATATATTATGTATTATGAAAACGTAATGTAATTTCCATGTATTTAATTTTTTGGACTCTACACATTACTAGCTGCAAAAGTTTTATCCTTGGTATGCCTCCTATACCTCAACTCATATGAGCCACATTATATGTATAATCCATGGGATGACTACTAATGGATACATCCATATAGATTCACTCATATAGGAAGCTCTTAGTCAGTAGTTCCCACTATAGTACTCTAGTATAATTAGAAATTCATATAGTTAGCACACCGAAACCTATGTCTTTAGAGAGACCCTCATTGAACATCATCACCAGCAAGTAAACATCCAGAATATTGTTGATCGTGTAATATATATTTTCAGTGAACTGATAAACATACTCAGTAACAATCATCCCTCCCTACTGAAACTCCAAAATATTCTCAATCTAAACTAAGTGTAATCCAGAGGGGTAGTACTCCACACAAAATAGCTACTGGAAGTAAAAACACGAGAGTGCTGACTCATCATGGGTCTATCTAAATTAACTCCACCATTACCAAACTACAATATGGAAATGGATTTATACCATTGAAACTATTTGATCATTCAATGTGAATACATGTATGAAAACATGGATCACTAACTCTAGACAATCCTCATGTACATTGGGATCCAGCTCATAGTGGGACCTCAGTGACCTATGTCACTAATAATCCTGGATTGTATAATCATGCATGAATAATCATCCTACATTATTATATAATATACAACTCAATAGATGGGAGTGATTCTAAACACATTCATAGAAGAATGTTCTCATTGCATTTCCCCTAAACTCAAGAATCGTCACTCATCAGATCATTGTCATGATCTAGAATCACTGACCTCGATGGTTTTCTTCATAGAAGAATCCTGATATTTAAAAAATATATACCACGATTTGATGAGAATATATATATATATATATGGTAACACAACTCACGAATTATTGTTAAAGGACTAAATACTATATGATACTTTTACCAATGCTTCTTACAAACTATATCTCGGTATAAGAAGTTCAAAAGCAAGTAATCAGAGTCCTGGGGAATAGATTTGTTGCCTCCATCCTAGCACTAGTTTCGGTGGCCTAAAATCTATACATGGAACACTTTGACATATTATTTTTCTAAATTTAAAATATACTTTACAAGGAGAAAAACAAAACACCATCATGAGATCAAATAACCTATGATACAATCCTCTAATGACCCATCCCACTTGGGCCCTACTTTCTAGTTGAATATTTTTCCTACAAATCCCTAAGGACACCTCCATAGGATAAGGGATAGAAAAAAGAAAAAATATAACATATCTAAAATGGGATAAATTTTCATTATTTACCTTAATGCATGTATCCAAACATCTACATGAAAATGTACAAAGCAACAATAGTGAAACAAATGCACATCTTCTGTTAAAAATCAATAAATTAATAACATATAGGGAAAAAAGTGTACACCAGTGTATTATATAATGTAAATTAAAACTTACACTCCCAAATAGAGAAGATGTCGCAACCTGTCAACAACTAGAGTAGAATAAAAATTGAGAGAGTCGGACTCCTTCTCTTCAAGCCTCGGCCATCATACGCAATCAAGTGCACCAATGTATCATTGGGGTCCTCTTATTATACAATGGTAAAATCCATAATATTTATAATACATGCCAAATTCATGAAAGCACCATTCAAGGGTATGTCTATACATACCTAGTAGGATTCCTCGCATGTTGAAGATAAATAAATAGAAAAAAAGATCGGTGTAGTCATCTCAACCCAAAACAAGAGGGAAACCCCCCCAAAAAATATATATTATCATATAATTACCGCTAACAAGGGATAAAGGGGATATACATGTAATAGACCATCCTAAGATGATGATTATACCTCTAGCTTAAAGTGTACATCATTAATTATAAGTATATTTTATGTCTAACTGATGAAATTATGATATGATTCGGCATAGCTCCACTACTCCAAAGCTTGAGGGAGTATAATATAAAAATGACAGAGGAGCCAAAAACCAATTAAAATAGGGAGGATTCCACTCAATATATATAAGACCCATTTCCTAACATGATAGGGAGTATTTTACTCATAAGTTAAATGATCTAAACCCTTGTGTTGGTGTACCAAATATATACCTGTGTATAAAATATAGATGAGCCATGACCTAGTACAACATGGGTGTACAATATCCACAGATATAAGAACCACAACCTCAAAAATAGAGTAACACCTCTATATGTTTATAATGAGAATGCAAGACACATGTCACTATGCGATATGGGAGTAATGGATCCATGAATATAGGACTCATGCCCTAGTGTTACAAGGGAGTACCATATCTATATACAATATGAGTAAAGAGTACCCACACATGGGTGTGATAAGAGAATAATATCTCTATGTATAGAGGACCAACACCGTCAATATGGGAGAAATACTTTTTCATGTATAATTTTATTGGGAGGCCCACACCCGGGTGCGACATGGAAGTACTATCTCCATAGAGAGAGAACATGTACCCTCAAAATATAAGTACTGCATATGCCTTTATAATGAGAATGGAGGACATGAACCCTTGAGAGAAAATAGAGTAAAATATATATTAATAGATAACCTAGCTACGTCCTCACCAACACGGAGCTTTTTGACCATGTAGTACTACACAGACTATAATGGGTCCACATAGTGTGTGATCCCACATTTCTTCCTGGCCATGTATTCCTCTATACATGGCTTGGTTTCCATTCTTATATAAGTAGTGTGAATAGGATGAAAACAAAATTTCATGGCCATATAGGTTCATCCATTATGCTCGTGTTCATTTCCACATAATCCATGACCATGTACTTGGTTGTGTACCTCACCGTGCAAGGTTACCAGGCCCAACCCATGTACTCTTATTGTATATGTTGTGTACTCCCACACATTTTACTTTTAATGTGTAGCTAGAATATGATCTATCATCACATGAGGGTCACATGACATCTTAAATAGCTACATGGCATGTGAACCATATTTATTTCTTGAATACCTAGTAGTAGTTGTTATCTGACTACAGAACATGTGTTCATTATAGTACACTCCTTGTAGATGGGATGTTCACATAATTTATTGTTCCTTATGTGGAATATTTGTTCCAAATTCTTATTGATTTTTATACTATTTGGCCTCCTAAAATCAAAATGGATCACCTCCATAAATTGATTATTGGTCTCTAATGATTGAAAATTTGATTTCCAATTCTCCACATCAAGCCTCCAGGTTCCTCATGCGCCACTCATTGTTGTTGCTACTCTAAATCCAAGATACATGTAGTATCACCCATGTTTTTTGTCGAACTATTGTAAAAAAATTGGTCCTATCATTTTATGCACACCCCCCCCCCCATGAAACTAAGGTTCTTATCATGATTAGGGCCACCCAGGAATGTCAAACATGGCCCCATACACTAGTAAAATTAAAGGTGGAGAATAGGCAGGGGAAAATGCATTATAAAAATAGTGCATCTATAATTGGCCACACATTCATTTACAAGATCATATATCAGTGATATTATATGTCATAAGAATTTATTAATCAATAATAAAATGAATATATAATTTAATTTGATAAATAGTCCCATGCGAAGGATAAAATAAATCAATGGTCAAAGAATTTCATATAAGAAAATTATCAATTTCATAATCAAGGGATTAAGTAATAATTGAAAATCTCTACGTAAATATTGGATCATTAATTGGTGAATGATATTTCCACAAACTAGGATAATGATCCACTATGTAGATTGCCTATCGTTAACCTCAATATGGTTAATGATCGTCATCCAGAATCAATATGCCAATGAAGATCGAGGAAACATCTTCTCAATGATCCCTAGGTTATGCAGATAACCATGTAGATTTAATGGTGGTCTCATATTTAAAATCTAGGAATTTGTTAATGGGTTATTCTATTATCTTTGAAGTGTTCCACGCACATGATATAAAATATATAAAATATTTCTATAAAATTAATTTCGGGCTCACCAATTGTTGGAATCACAAACTGTCTCATAAAAAATATATAAAAATATTTATTGTTATATTTTAAAGTATTAAAATGAATAAAATAGACTCTCTACGTTTTTATATATTATGATAACTTGCGTATATTAGAATCTACACACCAAATTTAAGGTGAAATATGGTAAATGATTAAACCATGGGACATGGCCACAAATATAACTAATACTTATTTAAATTAGACTTAATTAGTGGACAGAGATCCAACCACATCATACTATTTAAATTCAACTAATTTAGTGCCACTTTCCCATCAAATGTAAATTTATATTTTATTAATGTTCTATGTACTTACAAATATATAATTATTTTATGCATAATATTTTTAATATTATTTCATGACAATGATAAGGATATAATACAATTACAATTGCTCCATAAAAAAAATTTATTTTCATATATATATATATATATATTATTTTTTTAATAATATTATAATCATATAAAACACTTATGAAACATAAATATAATGCATGTGATAGTTGCATAATAATATGATAAATGACATCAAAAAAATTAAAATTGGTAAGTCATGAATGAATCATAATATTATGTTAACATTATATAAAATTGGGAATGAATTTTTTTTCATATTTTTATATTATTGGTCGAATTTTTTGTTTATATTTTTAATGTAAAGTTTTGTAAATCATCTAGAAAAATACTTTTAGGAGATTTAATGCTAAAAATAATTTGATAATTTATTAAAAACCCATTTAAATATTAAAAGAGGTGTTGTGGGTGAGGAATGGATTATAATGTGAACCATTGTATGTATTTATGAAAATATCATTTTCATAAGTACATTCTTAGATATTAAAGGATTAATATTATTCAAAACACTATTTCAATATTCCAATAACATTTGACTCAATATAACCTTTCAAAAAAAACAAACAGATCTGAATTTATCAAAAAATTATATCTAAATACCTATCTAAAATTCTCATTAAAAGTTCCCAATATCATTAGGGTATCATAAGCCTCCATCCTAAAGGCCATATGTTTAATTGATTTGAGGGTGCTAAAGAAGACTTATTCATCTTAATCAAAACCAGTCATGTTTCTCCCTTCTTAATGCTTATTTAAATATCTTACATCCACATGGAAATGAAAACATTGGTATTATTAGATTTTTAAATGGTATTATATAAATTGAATAACCATTATCTACAATCCTCCATCCAATGAAATATGAAAATGTCATTTAGGTGCATGTACAGATTATGACAACCATGAAAAATGTAATTGATTATTCATCACCACAGAACATGGTAATCTATAAGATGGATTTAGTGAATACATATTATAACTATTACTTAATAAAGATTATAATTAAATAAAAAATTTCTTGTATTCTTTCCATAGAATATTTTTTAAAATGAATAAATCACCCATGTGCATTTGAAATCACCCACCTAAACAAACAATGAATTTTACCATCCATTACCAAATTATGTTTTTAGTTTTTATATATATTTGAAAAATAAATTTGGTATTTATATGATAATTGTTTTTTTTGATATTTATTTTATCATCATAAAATGTCAAGTTCTTAATCATTCAATTGTTATAATGCGTTCATTTTTTTAGTTAGATTTACGACCAATATATACATTCATATGATTTCTATATCATAATTTGTTAACTCTAGTTATTCATACGTAATATAATGAAATATTTATGAATTTAAAATGTTTTCATAATTTTGTAATTCCAATATATATATTTATATTTATTTATAAAATTATTTTTTCTACAAAATCATAACATCAAAAAATGAAATTTGTAAGCTTTCCATGTGACTTATACCAAAACATCCATGATATATCCCTGGAACAATAAAAATAGAAACTAAATATATAAAATAATCATTTTCATTCAAAAGATAATAATACCATACTATGGTACAAGGACCACACCTATTGAGTGTAATGATACTTGGGAAATTCAATTTCTGACACATATATATTGGTTTAAAATAGAGGAATATTAATAAATCGGTATGTTTACATCATAAATGAATGGTATTTCATAATATTAATATTAATATGATTCTGAGATAGATTAGTAATAAAATTTAATTTATTATTAAGGAGGCTAGAGAAATTCCAATATAACTAATATATAAGGTAACAATATTCTTAAATTAGTTTTATTTCATTATGTAATATCGTGTGTCCAATTATTATATTATTACATTATTATTTATATGACCTATTATTTATAACTTATATTTTGAAATTATAATCTTTTATTTACTTTTTCTCAAAAAATGACTTCATTGATAGATTCTTAAATAAAATGAGACAATCTTAATAAGGGTTTCTTGGTCTCAATATTAATAACATGAGACATATTTCAATTTTTATATAGTTTTTAATTTAATATTCTTTTATTTCGTAAACTAATTAATTCCTCATACTATGTCACTTCCGTCCACCAATTCTCCTCAATGCCATATGTTCTGATGAGAGGTGCACCTATTTCTCACCCATGTGGGGGGAGGGACCTCAATCATCCTCTGTGGGTATCCAACCTCACACCTTTCTCCCTTTTCAAACCCAAGCATTCTTACTCCCTACCACGAAATCTATCATTTCCCTAATGGTCCAAATCTAGTAAATGGTTCACCACAATTTTCACTCTCATCATCCGAGTTCACTAATCCCTCATCCCTTCCTATATTGACACAGATTTATCATTTTACGCAATTACTTCCATCGGTAGAGTTGTCTGATATATTTTTATTTGACATCTATTATTTTATAGATAAATCAATAGTTTAGATTCTTGGTAACAATCATACAAGATTCAGTTTATTTTAGAGGAGGATTTGATTTTGTCTTTGTCCAGACCACCTTGTGTCTACAACACATTTTGTTTCTTGTTGTTATGGTGGTACTATGACTTTTATATAGACACATATTAATCAACGATAGTGATGATGGTTAATTTTTCAAATCTACTCATTCCATTTAGAAATCCCTCTATCATTCGAATGATTCAGAATCTATTGGGTTAGTAATTATATTCTGATAGTAATACTCTTGTAGAATCACCCAATATTTCTCCCAGAATCTGAATCGAAGTTGATGTTTCATGATTTTTATTTGAGTATTTGTGCATACTTTTTAGTGAGGAATTCTAATACAAGCTACCAATATATTTTGAGTAGTGGTTAAATTATTTCACCTCATGAAATCATCATGTTCTTATAAGGGATGTGCGTAGGTGTGGGACCTTGAACCATGTCCAGATGATTAATAGGGTGCGGCTAGGTCCTAGTACCATTGTTTTATATTTCAGGCCTTTTGGTGGTAGGAATAAATTTCATGATGATGTATAGTAGAAGGAACAGTCTTCCTCCTCTAGGGAGGCCGCCAAACAGGGGTTGTGTGTGAAGCAGTAAAATGGGATCCCACTTGGATTGAGGATAAAATGAGAGAGGTTGATCCTAATGTTTTGGATGTTTATATAATGATGAAATATGATTTGGATGTTTTAAAAATTTAGGCCACGTCCAGGTCAGGGGAATTATAGGACTTGGGTGCCTCTAGTCCTTCTATTTTATCCAAGGATACATACTATGTGGAGGTTGTGAGAGCTAAAAATGGAATGATGATTAATGAGGGATTATAGAAGGCATTGGGAGTGTGTCTTAACAATATATATGTAGAATATGTGGTTATCCTGGTGGAAACCTAAAAAGTTTCAATATATTACATGATTCGAAAAATGAAGGTCACATGGGGTGCTCAGAGTGTAGCAAAATGGTCGAGTTCAAGGAATGTGAGGCCATCAGTTTAGTTGGGCCACCATTTTTAAGGATTATCTATTGATGTGCTAGAACAGGATCCACTAGACCCAATTGGGTCTGAGGGTTATGAGGAAGGTCAATTCATCCTTGGGTAAGTGTAATGTTTTGGAATTTCAAGATGTATCTCAGATGACAGTACAAAGGGACACCATGGAAGGCGACAACACAATCTGAAGATGAATAAGTGGTGTAATAAAAACAAGGATTTGGGAAGTTTTATTCTCCTTAAAAAACATAAAACTAAATGAAAAAAGACTATTACAACTATCCTAAACTAATATAGATAGGGTCTACAATAAATTGAGGCATATGGATATAGACTATGAACCTTATGGTAATGAGAGGGATCAGAAGGTGAGTGTGATGGTAAATTGTGGTACCCAAATGACTGATATAATATTTATCCATATGATAGGAGGATAGAGGTGTGATGAGAGAAATAGGTAGCATTTGGGAAGCCTCAGTGATGGGGGACACTGAGAACACCACTAACCGAGATGATCTCAATAAGTTCACACCTAACGACCAGCAGTAGGAGGTAAGTAAGGTGGTTTCAAATATTGTCATACATTTAGAGAAAACCATAAACTATGAGGAAGAAATTTCATCATAATATCTCTTAATTAATTCCTTGTAATAGGATACCAAAAATTTGGATGTGTGTCTAATCAATCTTGAAACCAATAAAGAGTAGATGCAATTGATTGATAAGAATGATTGTATTCTCGAATGAGGTAATGGAGAATGGAAAATAAAAATGGAGGAGTATATTAAAATGTTGGTCAACATGGCCTATTGGATTGAAGACATTGTCATGCATGACCCAAATAAAGAAGTAAATTGTCTCCATTAGATATTATTTTAGGATAATGTGTCTAATAATCATAAATTATATTATAATGGTTGATCTTTCTCATATATTATTTGAATGCTTGTACAATTTTCTTTCAGGGGTTCTCATTTTTTCCTCAAATGTGGTTTCAAATTAAAAAAGTTATTTTCTAGTCTAACACTATGTTATATATACAATTCATGGGAATTGAAAATCCAAATCGAGTTTTTTCACACAATGACAATTAATTTAGGTGTTATAAAAATGTCTACAGTACTTTGTCTCAATCTTCTTTAATTTAGACTTATTTTATCTTATGAACTTATTATATTTTATATATCATATTTACTACATATTTAATTATATATATCATGATATTATATCTATCAATTATATTTATTGTTCTATATTATGTTTTTTATTCTTCGGTTTTTTATTCAATGGTTACCAAATCCATAAATATTTTCAAGTAAATTTTCCTTTTTATATACATGATACTTATTATTGGAATAGATTCTTCAATCTAGTGTATATACTTCTTCATTGAATTATTAAATCCAATTTCTCTTTTATTCATGATATTTAAATATTCCATTCATGTTATATCATTCTTTTGGTTTTGATTTTGAAACTATTTAATATAATTTATTGAAAATATGTGTCATCAAATGGTTTGAAGTATTTTACCTAATTGTTTTTGTCAATATCCATATTATTTTAAATAATTCAATAATTTTTTTTATTAACATAAATAATTTAATGAATTTATTTTCCATGTTCATTGACTTTATTTTGAATTATTTTGTAGGAATCTGTTTAATGTTATTTGTATGAAAAATAATTGACATTCCTTATAAATGTGGGAATTTTTTTATTACTATTTACCTATGGATTGAATTTTTCCTCCATCACATCCATTCTATACTATTTATTTTCATTTCTATGATTACATGATTATTCAAAAAAATATTTTTATCCAATTTATTAATGATATTTTCATTATAATTTTTTATAAAAAGAAATAGAAATTTATTTATTCTTTTCAATGAATATGTAAATATATTTTATAAATTTTTTTTTCATAAATATCGACATAATTTACTATTATGTTTTCTCCATTGTGGATATGTCACATCCCGATGTGTGGTATGTTCT
Source organism: Viscum album (assembly GCA_963277665.1). NCBI lineage: Eukaryota > Viridiplantae > Streptophyta > Magnoliopsida > Santalales > Viscaceae > Viscum > Viscum album. The sequence goes on from OY728164.1 coordinate 179,126,794, forward strand.
GTTATTGATATTTTGGCTGGTTACTTCTAGGATTGGGGTGTGTTGATTGGTTTTGGTGTTTTAATAAAGAGTCATTATAGTTTCGTAATGAAAAGTGGGATTTGTAAATGTGGGAATCAAATTCCACATTAGGTCACAGATAATAATCTATGAGTGACATAAATCCACAATTTGACTAGAAAGACAATTCCTAGAACCCCAATGGGGATGTGCACAATTTTGGATCTTTATGCGTAAGACCAAAATATATGTCTATGGTCAGTGCACGAAAAATGTGATGTAAAAAAAAAAAGCAATCTTTCACCCATGACACCCAAAAAAATGAATTCCTAGGTGTGTGAATGTCTCTAAATGAGCACAAAATATGGGAATCCTTGTGCAAATACTTTATGCACCCAATGTGATGTCAACTGGCCTCTTATGCATCATACCCTTTACATGATCCCACTTAAATTTTCTCTTATAAGTAGAAGGGCACCCCACTCCTTTTGGGGCAACACTATGGAAGTCAAACCATCCCTCCCATGCATGAAATATGACTATCCATGACTGCGTACAATTGATGAATTCCTGGTAGAATATCATGCATGAATGGTTACCCATGGGTCCACCTTTGGGTGGGCCCACAAGGGCTTTCCCCTCACCAATTTACCCTTTTATTATGGAAGGTTCGTGAAAAATATTACTATTTTGTGCAAAGACATAGACCTTGTGCAGTACCTCTTTCACTCTGACCCAATCATTAGGCGTAAAACACTCACATCTTATGCTCATCCTTCCTATTGGATCCATGGGTTTAAATCACACTAAAACCACATGTTTAAGCCCCTCTTTTTCACAACACCCACATCATATGCAGAACTCCTCCATGTTGCCTTCTAGGCTTGCATGTAGTGATTTGTTGGTTCCTCATGTGGTGTCTCGTTCTATATTTCGCTACCTAATGATTCATCACATAGGTGCACTAATACCCATTGCTTCTTCGAATACCAATGATAACATGAACCCATCAACAGAAAACTCCTCCTCCCCCATTATCATCCAGCACTGCTGGTGCCATCCCTTCACCAAGGCATAAAGGGGTCCCCATTTATACAAGTGGAAGGGGTGAGGAACGAGTTCTCATTGTCTGAGATACAAGACATTAAACTACCAACCAACATCATCCTAAGTGTATGACGTTAAACAGTAGCCTCTCCAAGTGAAATGAACATGGTGTTTCGTGCCTCGGGTATTTTCCACACCCATGAGTATCAATGGGAGTGAGATATACCTCCCATGGGATGACATCCTCCTCGAATGTAATGACATCTTCTTGTGGGTAAGAGAAACTATCATGATGTAAGACACTATATGCTCTTATATGAGGTAGCACCCTTTCTCCTCATTTTCCAAATATACATATCTTATGGCTGATGACAATATGAATGCCTTGCTTCATCCCTCACGGTCGCCACTTTTGCGACATGACTATTTAGTCCACTATATCCCTGTTTCTCGTAATGAGAATGACACAAATGGTAATAGAGGTTAGTAGTGAATGTGACACCACTCATTAGGAATCCATCCTAGTGTAAGCCCTTTTTTAAACCTGTATGGTTCATATTAGTGTGTAAGCCTCAAAAAACCAAACTACATGGGGTTTCATCCCTATCTTTTAAACATGTTAAATATGAAGACTCCTGGAGGTTCAATCCTTACCATTGGAAAACCTTGGTTTTCTCCTCATATGGTGTTGACCTCATGGTTCTCAGTGTCCACCCTCATCCATTCCCATCATAGTCTTTCCATTGAGCAACAATATATTGGGAGGATCACTCCCCACTCAGATTTTATATCTCCATCAGGTCCACATAGGAGGAAAGCAATGAGTATTCCAAATTGATCCATCCCATTTTATATGGGCCTCCAACCATTGAGTAAGCCCCAAAACCCCATAAGAAACTACATGGACTTTGATTCCCAACCATTTTGGATATATAGGAAGCCTCATAGTGGTTCGATCCCTGTAAATGGAATTCCTTGGAAACCCCCTCATTGGGTTCCACCTTCTCAGATCTTCCCTTGGTTCTTTCCAAGTCATCCTTCATAGTGTGAATTCATCCCATCTTGGTGCATTGCAATGTATTTTATTTCCCCTTTGTGCATTCTGATCCAGTCAACTAGTAATAATTTCATGTGCTCCATCATAGGGATGCACCTACCTGATCAATATTCATATGTTTTTTGATCATTCTGATCCGTCTTTGCTGGACGTCAAACTCACGACATACCCCATTTCAATCATGGGAAGCTGAGAAAAACCTTGGAGATATGCCTATAGAATACGATACCTCATGATCAACATGGGAATCCTCGAGTTTCATCACCCTTCATAAGCCCTCAGACAAGGAAGAATATATGTGTTCTAGTGTTTCAACATCCATACATGCCATCGATTCAAAGAATGACTACACCATCAATCTAAGGATGAAACATGAAATGATCCTTTTGGAATTTTCTTACATAATTAGTGTAATTAACCGGTGTCCACAAATTGATGGAATCAGGAATGAGGTTCACGAAAAAAATTATAATCTATTAGGGAGACCGAAACTAGGCAGAAAATTCTGTGGAGGAATCTTTGGATGGATGGACGGACATACCATCATCAAATTTTTATCAAGGAGAAGACATCTATGAAGATGTTATGAATGCGAGCCACCGTAGGAAAGAGATAATGAGGGGTACAATGCATGATCAGTGAGCATCGGCACAACGGCCTGGGTGGGTGTTCCTTAGTGAAATAGCCAGAAAAAGAAAATTGTGTATTTGATGTGTACTAATTAATCTCCCAATATAGGGACTAGTAATTATTGAGACATTGATAGATGCATGATACAATGGATGAAGCTATCTAGCACCAGGTACTTCTATGAAAAAAGTGGTCCTGACAAGAAACTCATCAGAATTCAGGGTATTTGATCATCAAGAATTTTAGTCTATGGAATTATCCTTTTGGATCACTCTCTCCAAATGTGGAAGGCATAATAGCATTGGGGGATCGAGAATTTATTTTTAAATATCAAAATGGATAGATGAAACTTCTTTCTTTGTATGAACCAAGGTACAAGAAACCGATACCCATTACCTATGGATGTTGGTGCAAAAAGAAAAATAATGTGACAATCTAGCATGGATCCACCTCCTCCATGACATCATCCACAACCCCAGCTTTAGTGTGATCATCCCCTGTCTCACTATCTCAAATTGTTCAGTGGAGGTTATATATATTCATAATCAAAGATACAAGAAGGAGGACTCCATTACCATAGACCTACAGATCTTCAGTACCTGGAGGTTTTATTACCTCTCTATCACAGCCGTCCCCAAGGGATGCAAAGAATGACACTTCTCCCCACACAAACATTAAATAATTTAATGATTAATCCTTGGAACATTTCTACAACACACATACCAATTACAAGGAGGTAAGGTAAATCCAATTCATCTTGGTGATTAATACCTCATGGGAGATACCATGGAGGTCTCCATGATTCCACATCCATGCCACTGATTTTTAGTTCCTCAAGATAAAGAACAGGTGGCCTTCACCTCTTCTTAGTGAGCCATGATCTGGGTGACCCGACACTAATGTCGGGCGCAAGCTCTGGGAGATTCCTGTCAACGGGACTCTTCTTCTATTGATATATTGTCCCTTTCCACCATCAAATAATACTAAAATTTACATACTATTTCAGAGTAGGGATCATCAATGTTTTTTGGTATTGAGACCTTAAATACCCCCACAATATGTATGGGTTGACTCTTTCAATCACGGACACGGTCAGCAACATCTCAAGGTAACTTATGATGATGATATTCATCCTGTAGGTCCTCCCCATGTAACCAGTATCAGTATAAGCAGATTGCCTCCTCTCCTTATTTACACTCATCCTAGAGGTCCTCCCCATTCATATGATTCTAGATATAGTGTTCCTCCCTTGTCTAAGATCCTCAATGTGATTGAGCTTCAAGTGGAATAACTACTTCTGGTGGAGGCCCATTCGATAGTAGAACTAAAAAGAGAGAATGCCCTCATTTCCCCAAAACCTATCAACATGAAGGTCCTACCCATGTTCAAACAAGCTCTATAAGTGGTCCTCCCCATACTAGTAACCACAAAAGTGGATTTCCTCCCTACTTCATAAAATCAACCCTAAGGTCCTCCCTATGTCTAGTTCGATCATTGGAACTTTCCTCCTCCTTCTACCACTCCCAAAAGGCACATATGTCATACCTATGTCATAGGCAGTAAATATAGAGGTCATCCCCATATTTTTACACACTCTAGTGGAGATCCTCCCCACTCTAGCATAGCCCACCACATATTACCGCCCAACACATCTATAAGTCAACACATTGGTCCTCCACATGTTATGTTAGACATATTCCAGGATTCTCCTCACACTTCAACTCACTAAATCGAAGGTTCTCCCCACTAAAATGAAAACTGATAAGAAGGTCGACCCATCTCACAACTAGATCAATTGGAGGTCCTATCCATTCCAGCACCATCTAGTATGGTGTTCCACCCCATTTCAACAATCTTTCCTTCTCTGAAGAACCCTCCTTGGGCAGAAGGGTGAACCATCAACACCAAAGGAAAATAACTAAGATGCATCAAATCATTGTAAATAAAGAATTCATCCCATATTCTGATGTGGAATGTGACTCGATGATGGATCCTTCACCCAAATCCTTCGCAGTAGAGTCTAATGTAGGAACCATACAAGTGAGTTTCATCCTTCAGGAATGTGATATGTACCGGTACCCCAATACCCTATGTATGTACTTCTGGGAGGAAGAAGATTTTTCTTCCTGTTAGGGCCATTCCATACAGTCTTATCTGTCTTCACAATGATCATTTTCTATATCGATGTGAGATTACAAATAGTTATCCAGGGATTGGTAGTCAATGATAACTATTCAGATCTGCCACCATCATATGCCACCTTCATAGATGAAGCAGTGATCAACGCCACTTATTACTGGGACATGATGATGTGGTTGGTCTTAACCCTAATAGATTACCCAAAAATTAGTGGAATTTTAGTTCACCTAGTGTTCTCTCCATTTACCAGTCCTCAGTGGAAACATATTTCATTAGTGATATTTATAGTTCCTTAGACACCCCCAGTCAAGGAATGTGGAAATCAAGATCCAAACACTGCATCTGAGTGAAGAATATTGTGGTTAATCCTTATGGAAAACCAATTATCTAATATGTTTTGGCTTATCACGACTCCATACATAGATATTCCACAATCACTCACCTAGGACGTGGTCATGTGCTTTCTCCAGACCATATGGGTGACACATTATCCACCTCCTGAACTACAAGGTGGTTTACAAGAAGGGTCGGAGGAACATTGACATCATTGGCTAACAGAGACAAATGTTTAACCCAAAGGAGCTTCCTATGGCTCAACACCCTACATCACCTGGTTCTCACCAGACCATCCAGCAAAAAAGTGTCCATAGTATCACTATTCCAAATAGAATTATCGAATAGGAATCTCCACATTAACAGATCTGAGGCTGGGGGAAATATAATGCTTTCCACTTCAACCAGATCCTGTGACAACCAGACCTACCTGACAATATTGAGGATATTTTTCTAGTAGCTATCAGGGTTAACATGTTCATACCTAAGATATATCTAGAGGGGGGAATTTTTACAGGGTCTGAAGAGGATGGCCCACCCCTTAGGGTAGAACCATACTCCTCAGACCCCGCATGTGTCCACACTCATCAGTATAGGTAGTTGCTTGGCCTTGGAGTCCCTTCTCCATCATTTCACAATGGTCAGAACACCAATAAGGGTAAAGGAAAAATGATATTTTTAATCCCTCTAACCCATAAGGATCAATTCCAATGATGGCTGATGAACCTAATATGTCCTCATTATTCCAATAACTCATAGAACAGAATATTCTCATTGAAAAGGACATCATTGAGCTTATTGGGAAAGACGTCCATACTATGGTGATCCTAGGTATGATCCTGTCTAGCATCCACATGGTTAGTAAGGGCATCCACAGGTTCTTCATGGTGAGTTCCCTCTCATTTATTTACATCCCAACATGGTAGAAGCTAGATCTCATGTAATAAAGGAAAGGTATGCATTACCACATCCTCCTGAACCACGAAAAAATCATCTTTAGTACATGAATCAGGTTATTCTCTCCGTGATTCCTCAAGTTATTCCTATAGTGGCTTCACCTGCTACTCTAGTTCTTCCCTAAGACATTGAGCCTACATATCATATTGAATATCCCACTAATTCGATGGTGGTTTGGAATACTCAAAAGGGTGATCTGATGGCGACCCTTATTTCTCATCATTAGGACCATGAGACAGAATAGGTCCACATCCCACCTAATGAAAAGTAGTATCCAGCATGGCTGGATGATATTCTAGTACCCCAAGATTTTGGTAACCCTACCTTTCCACTTTCAATGGGATGGATGACCGGATGCAGCATCTAGTTGAATTTATTTCAACGTGTTGACCTATGATGGGGACTCCATTACAGTTGAAAGCCACTAAGATCTGTTGTTTTTTATAGTCACTCGAAGGAACTGCATTCATCTAGAATGGCCATTTACCTACTGGGTCAATAGCTAGTGAAAATATCTTTAAAGGAAATTTCTATATCAATTATGCACCACCACTCACAATACCTGAATTACTGACCTCTTTTGGTGAGAACAAACAACCAGATTTGGGAGTTGAGGACTATATCACCATGTGGAATTGACTCGCGTATTCACTCAAAATTCTAGTACATTATGAACAGCTACTGATGATGTGTGTAGGTAATATAAATATTTAATTGGATCCCTCAATCATCACTAAGAAATTCCCAAGTGAATTGCATTATTTTTCTGATATGGTTTAGTGCATGAATGATTCTTTCCTGCATTCTAAATAGGCATGCATGTTTTCATCCACGAAACATGTAATAAGAGATACCAAAGCTGAGATTACTATCATCACACAGATAAAGGACCCATAAACACTAGAATTGTTATTGAAAAATCCACAACTATATCCTCCCCTAGGATAATAGAATTATGATAAACATAAGGTTTGTTATACCCCCCTCTAAATCAGTTAGAGCCACCACATCAAGAAAAACCTCCTAAGAGAGACAATTAGGATCTATCCTCTTGTTAGGGTCATGCTCCTAGGGTTCCTTTTCATGATATGAGAAACTAAATCTACTCATTTGATGAATCTTATGTCCTTGGTTATTTTAAATCTGACATGGATTAGGGAATCCAAATTTTGGATAATGTAGGAAGACCTAGTAGGTTGATCTCACTGATCACCCCAAAAATTTCCCTTATCATAGAATCCTAGGATACAACATGAAGGGATATATTTTGTTTAAGGAATATATCCAAGAACAATTAAAAACAAGGTTTTCTGATTAGGTCATGCCCTATCATAGGTTGTGTATGTTCCTATGAAGCCTAATGATGACAATGACGTTTAATGGTGGCAGGTATCTAGATGTGGGTCTCATAAGTATGATGATTGATTATCCCACAGAGTACTCACTCAAATTTATGGGGTCATTCATGCCCGTTTTATTTGTACTGAGCCTCCTAATTTTTTTTCCTTCTACAATTACCACTTCTGCATTCACGTCTCAACTTTTCATTTCTCAAAAGAGTAGGTTTCAACATTGCAAGGGAATGAAGATCTCCAACCGGTGATGAATCCATACCTCCTTCATGGTGAATTCTTACCCCTATAGCTGGGATTCTAAACCATAATTTTCCCAGTATTGGAGGATTAATATAGATATTATAATGAGTATTTCTAAGTGAACACTGTCAAGATGGTGGACACTTACATGGGTCCCATCTATGAGGGACATCAATCATTTCCTAATAATGATCCCAGTTGATTTAGTCATTGAGTAGGCTGTGGACATGTGAACCGTAGGAATACACATGTCATTGCATCCGACCAATTCATCCATGCTACCAAGACCATACTGTATGCTCAACAAAGTCCTCAACATACACAACCCACTCATCCCACATCGCCATGTTTTCAAGAACCATTGTTCATACATCTCAAATAGGCAGAGCCACTATGACTGCATCATGATTAGCTACATTCTTCCATGGAAAGACCTCGGTCATTTTACATTTAGCTGGTATTAGTTCTGCATTTTTTTATCTAGTGTTGAATGGTATATACCTAGTAGCATCTAGAATCATCCAGTTCGACCAAACAAAGTTCCAATCATACTTCCTACCAAAGAGATACCTTCTTCTTATGTACATGTGCATCTATCATAGATGTATGATGTGATTATTCATATTTCCAACATTCATACATTTTTATTGATCCTTGATGCCCTCTTACTATCAAAAAATATGTCTGAGGATCTTACAAAGTCTTTAAATACCCCTCTCCAGTTCGAATCACAGGACACGCCTACAAATGCCTTCCATACTGAGGAAGTCGAGAGAGATGATTACCAAGACCCAATATCATTCTCCAATGAAGGATAGGGATACCCTCTACAGGGGAACATACAACGATTGTACATCACTTATCAACTAAATTTCATGGATGTCCTCCATTTTCTTGTTGACATAGTGTCTTTGATAAATCTCAACCTGACCCTGATGCTTTGTAAGATAAGTCTGTATGAATTAGGTCTAAGTCCCTCTGACCAGAAATCATAGGGTTGTGATATGAAGGAGAAGAGGTTGTGTGGATGTATTCACCTGAATACTCAATTTTGTGGTCTAATATCCGTCACTGAATTCATGGTCACCTCATAAGAAACCTCCTATAGTGCATTAATGGGTAGTCCTTCGCTCAATATGTACACAACAGTTCCCTTGTCATACCATCAATTCCTCATGTACTCCCTCATTGTTCAATTTGGTCAGCTCCTAGTTTATGTGTCTCCCATTTCCTCCTGTGAATCCCACAATTTTGACACAGAATCATACAATAGTAATAACAATATGGATCAAACTAATGAGGTCGGTCCTACAACTAATGTGGAAAACTAGTAGATGGATTTGAAGGAGGCCATCACTATCCTGATTCATCATTTAGAGGCCACATCCCCAAACATGTGACACTATTTCATGGTTTCTGAGATGAGGGGATGGAACATTACTAGATACATGAAATAATGGAAGAATACCTCATAATCATATACATACTAAGAATGGATGATACCAGAATGGATTACCACTATTAGGTATTGAGGCATTTACACATGGATATAGCATCAGGTCATACCTATTTATTTCACCGAGTTGGGGTAAGTCGTCGTAGACTAACCCTATACCACTACATTGATATCATCAAGCCTGCACCCCTCGGTTTAAGGACTAATGTAATCAATTAAATAGCTTTTGTTCCCATATTTTCTATATTGTATAATTCTCCTAGTAAGGACTTCGCATCTACCCATGTGGGAACCGATGTTCCCCCTCGATTTTTTGTCATAGATGAACCACCTCCTCTCATCAATCCCCCTATATTATATGATGAGGATGACAAGGGGATTCTCCACCCTCATTTGAAGTTGGTGTCTACACCACTATAGATGAGTTGGTTTAGGTGAATATCGGTACTAAGGCAGACCTGATACCCACATTGATCAGCACAACCATGCCTACAGAGAAAGAAAAATAGTATGGGGATTTCCTGAAACATCATGATGTTATATTTTCTTAGATTTATAATGAGATTCTTGGACTATAACCTCATCTTACCAGCCACCACCTTGGTCTCCTAGTAAGTCATTTCTAGTTAAAAAAACTCTTAGAAGGATGGACCCCTCCCATAGTGACATGGTCGAGGCTAAGATTGATAAGATCATTAAATATAACATTGTCCTGGAAGTACAGTACCCCTATTGGTAATACAATATCAGTACCATTAAGAATAATAACAAATAGATAAAATTCTCTATCAAAATTTGGGATCTCAACCATCATTTTATGAAGGAAGATTTTACCCTTCCCATGGTAGATTTGTTGATGAATTTCACCTCTAGATTCCATGCCCTCTACTTCATTGATGGATACTCTAGGTATAATTAGATATGGATGTCCCCTAGAGATGAAGATTATGACTCCTATAGGGCACCAAAGGGGACTCTTTTCTATTAGAAAATTACCTTCATTATGAATAATATAAGGGAAACCTATAGTGCTCCATTCACCACATATTCAAACCAATCCATTGGAAAAAAGTAGAGGGTAGTGTGGATGATTTGGTGGTCCAATCCATTAAACATAAGGACTATCTTAGAGATCATCGGAAAGTATTCAGTTTCCTCCACTCCCACTATCTTGAAGATGATACTTTTGATATTTGACTTTAGGATTAACTCTAAGAATTATCTCAAACTCATTTTCTGATACATGTGATTCAAGGTCAACCTAGAGAAGATCAAGGACATCAGTCAGATTCCTCCTTAAATCATCCTTTGGGAGATCTATGGCCTACATGACCACATAAAATATATTTTTTGATTCATTGTGAATATGGATGTAATGTTTAATACCTTTTCTAAAATAATGAATAATGGTTCCTTCTACCAATGGGATGAAGTGTGTCATACGACATTTGATGAGATCAAGAAGATTCTTCTGGAGCCTCCAGTTTTGAAGCCACCAATCTCTAGAAAGTTATTGTTCAATTATGTGACCACCCGAGACTAATCCCTCAACACCCTTCTCATCCCAATGAATAATGAATGGATATATAAACGTTTCTAATGTATCAATAACTCATTCATTGCCTTAGAGACTAGATATTCTTCCGTTGAGAAGAATTTCCTCGCATGGGTTTTCTTGTGCAGAAGTTATGACATTATCCCCAACATCATGAGATACTGCTAGTGTCTTGTATGGATATGATAATGTATATTCTAATACTACCTCTATTGATAGGCCCACAATCTCATTGATAATTGATCCTTCCGTAGTTCGATATTAGGTTCGTCCCCCAGAATGCCATCAAGGGTCAGGAGAAGGATGATTTTTCTAGCCGCTCATCCAGCACATGAAGAGCTTTCCCTAGATCACGATTTTCCATATGAGGCAATCCTTTCAGTGGATAAGGCTATGCTATGTTCGAAGATGAATTTATATCACACATATAGGAGTCCAACAATTGGAAGGCCCCATGATCCCTAAATAAAAAGAGTAGGAATGGGGGTTTTCTTCATCACAACATCATAGATTGGCTTTCCCTCTTAATTATTTTTCAAAGAAGGATGCACCATCAATGAGGAAGAGAATAAGGATCTCATCAATAGTCTTGATCTTGATCATGATATTGATTTACCCCACCAACATGTATATGGGATTTGGGTTAGTCATCAAGAAAGTCAATATTGACTAAGTCGATAGAAAGCCCGAGCATGTTCCCTTGATTAAGATTGCTCATAATTTAATGCATCAAATATCTTATCAACTAGAGGTGATTTATATTCCCCAGTAACATAATGGACGAGCTATTCCCTAGAATATTTAGCTAAATCACTCTTGGAGCCTAACAGGTAAGACATATCATTAATATAGCGCATCAAATCATTATCACCCCTATCAATGCAGACAATGATGAAAACTATTAGGTAATTAACATTACCAACAATTAATCCATATAAGAACTTTGGATAACCATAAAGTAGTAATATAATCCTTATATTGGATGAATCCTTGCATAAAGTACCTCAAAAAAACAATATATCAGGTGATAGAACCGAGTTCAAGAGAATCTGTTAGCGTAAAATGCAGTTCACCCTCTAGATCAGTCCCAGCCATGAACAGATCCACTAAAAATATGGGTTTAATTTAATTCTTCTCCATTATATTCAGGGAGAAATAATTTCCTAGGTTTTGTAGGAATTTCATCCAGTTCTTGTGTAATCTATTACGCAATGTCAAAACTGTCACACCAGATTTGAAGGTTGGACTAATTTGTTTCCACTATGGTCCATGACTGTATTGAGTTCACCAAGAGGTGCCACACATTTCATATTTAGAAAAAATTTGTGAATGTCGTGTTAGAGTTCCTCCATAACACCATGCATTTGTTTCCATTGTTATTTTTTGTCTCTATGTTGTGGGACCATAGTCTCCTTAAAAAACTCTCCATTGTAGGTTTATTCTAACCACAATGGATATATTTTCCCAGTGGGAAAAGGTGACTCCGCTCAAGGAGGTCGAGGACCATTCTATTTTTGATATTGTGAGCTCATATATCATCCACCATTTTAGAGTCACTAATGTTATTCTTACAAATAATGACACAATATTATAATGAGATTAGCTAATAAAAATGTACTCCATGTATAATATTTGGTCCAGCCACACTTCTCGCTTCCATGCATAGGAAAATTAAAAGATCGAGGAATTCATCAAGACCCTCTCAAACATTCCACGGAACATGGTGGGCCAAAATAATAATAGTTGGCTAGAAATATCTCTAATTATTTCTAGTATTATCGGGCGACACCTCAAAACGCCACCCAGGTGACCCCATATTCCCAGTGTATAGAACATAGGCAGTCCTACCCATCAAGATTCAGTTTCCATCACTATGTATAGTAATCTACAATCCTCAAGAATCAAATATATTTGATGAATTTAATCTGGATGAGTTGTAATCCCTCAATGAGAATAGAATTTGGGCCTTACACAATTTAGAGAGGCACCAGATCAAGATATATCGAGACTTCAATAAAAAGTTTATCTCTTTTCCTTACATCAAGGTGATATGGTTTGTGTTCCCAGGACGTTGATGATACCTACAAGGAAGCCACCAATGTTGAATACTAAAATTGAAGGAGACCATATCCTTCCCAATGTGTACCGTAATGGTGCATACTCATTGGACCCACAGATGGAGAGCGAGTTATGCCAACCACCAATGAAAAGTTCCACAAGTTGTAATATTCATTAGATTAGTTATCATCTTAATTTAAGGACATTGGTCTATGTAACAAATCACAACTTTTTTATGTTATACTACTATTATAGAATGTATGATGATAAAATGCACATCATCCAAACTCTATGACCTTAAATTAAGATACCCTTCATCCTTAATTCAAGACATTAAACTTCATAGAATATTCAAGAACAATGTGTGGCATAACTCAAATCCATATGGGTTACATAATAACTCCTAGACCGTTTTTTTATGGCCCAGATGTGAATTTATATTTTCAGACTTATGGATTAAGTTCATCCTCAAGATTCTTGCACTATGGTGTTGAGGCCTCATTGGTCCTCATTCATGTCAAATATCACTATGAAACATTGTTAAAACCCTACATATTGTTAGCTTCACCTCACTGTTTGAGTTCTATGACCATAAAATAATATATGTCTCATCCATCATGATGTTAAACTACTATGTTCCTCCTACAAGACATTATATTGCATTGCATTTATGCTCATTTTTGAATGATCTTAAATGGAAAGCTCACTTTTGACCTGTATGAAATTAAACTGACATATCCCACATAATGTTGAAATTGTTTTTTCTCCCTTACCGCATGATGATAAACCGTTTGGGATTCAATAATTATGTATGTATCAATTCTAATCCTCATGGGATATATAGGAATCCCAGACATTTCATCACTGGTCCCAACCATATTTTCTTCCTTCCACCCCATATCCCGGAGATCTCTCTTGGGAACTCATGGTGTGGTGTGGATATCAAGGATTTTCAATCATGTCTGTTTTATTTTTCCATGTCATATGCATCCCCTTTGGATTACCTTTCCCCTAGCATCCTAGATGCATGACTTTAAACTGTGTAACTTTCCTCTTCCTTACTACATGATGTTAAACTACATAGAGTTGATGAACTATTTATAGATTGATTCCAATACATAGGGGGTATGTAGGGAAACATAGAAATTTGTTCTTCATTCGATCCACAATATTAATTTATATTATTGGACTAGGTTTCTCTTGGGAGTGTGTTGTGTAGTGATGAGACCTCCTTGGTACTCATTCACGTTGGGCTATAAAAGCTGCACCATGTACCTCCCTTAGGAATTCCCCTCCTTACATAATCCTTACCATATGATATTAAAATCCACATTATTCATGAACTATATATGTCTTGATTTCCATCTTTATGAGATACCTTGGAATTACTAGACATTTTTTCTTCGGGCCACACACTTGTTTAACAACAATTCTCTTTGGAATATGTGTTATGGTGATAGGACTCCTTGTCCTTCATTCACATTAGGTTCTTCACCTCCCCAAGCCATATATATCCATTAAAATGACTCCTTAGTTAGTCTAATATCTATGACCATACACTATGATCCCAATTTCATAGTCACATGAAATAAACTAAGTGACACCTTCATCCTTACAGAACAATGTTAAACTAACTAGATTTTTCAAAAATAATATGTAGCTTGATTCCCATCCTTATGGATTATATTAGAATACTCGGTCTCTTTGCCTTTGGGTCCAAACCCTTGTTTATTAAACCCTATTACATTCCTCCCCATCCTCTTCATTTGGAATTGGTCCATTACCATGCCATCTCCAAGATCCCTCTCAAATATTCTTCCCCTAATAAGTCGTTCAGATTCCTCTATCTGATGTTGGGTTCTTTGTGGAAATTCCCTGATCTCATATCCACACTTCATGTGACCCTATGTTTGGGTCTCTATCATCTTTAAAATTTGACGGGAACCCCTAATGACATGGTGCCTGACCTCATTGATCACATACCATCTGGGGCCAACATAATAGAGAATTTTGAATTGCACTTTGAGACAGTTCCGGAATTTAGAACCTACTCAATAGCCAACTATAATTTGTAGATTCCCATTTTAGATTACACAATATCGATACTATGTTTTGAACGAGGTAAATAGTTATCCTCCATCATTACACCACACCCATTGTGTCCCAAATATTTGAAATTTTGATTCACATCACTTTTCCATTTCCTTATTCCCATATTGAACTTTAACACCCTCAGTGTAACCCCTCCATGCACTATTTCATATTGAGAAAGGTAGTCAACATTGTTGGGAAATCCTTAACCCGACTTCTCCATTCCCTAGATGCATGTCTCCCTAATTAATAACAATCCTCTATTCCCATTGATTCCCACTCCAAAGATAGATCTCGTGTGCTGAGGGGTCATCATAGTTGTTTTACCCACATGTAATTAACATACATTATTATGGTTCAAAATCAATAACCTTTACAATGTAGTTTTAATCATAAGATCATGGTATTAAATACAACATCCATGTCCAAACCATATGACTTCAAACTAAGAGTGAGTTTTCTTTGGGTATTGTGTGGTGTAGTGTTTGATCTCTTTGATCCTCATTCTCATATGGTTACATCATGGTTTCTCAATACGCAGTTTCCCTATAGGAAGAATCATTTTTTAGTCTGAGCTCTATGACAATTATAAACGAACCTTAATGTTATTTTTTTCATGATTGTAAATGTCAAAACATCCACTATCCTTATCATTTGATGGTAAACTAAAAAACACTATGACATATTCATCTAGGATGAAATTTCCCTTTTGGAATCTGTACCATTCAATACCACCTACCAAGAACAATGTGTTTCATGATTCCCATCTATATGGGATACATAATGATTCCTAGATATCTTCTCCCAAGGCCGAGCCACAGAAT
The DNA here is from genome assembly GCA_963277665.1 of Viscum album. Taxonomy (NCBI): domain Eukaryota; kingdom Viridiplantae; phylum Streptophyta; class Magnoliopsida; order Santalales; family Viscaceae; genus Viscum; species Viscum album. The sequence continues at coordinate 179,142,536 of OY728164.1, forward strand.
CAAAAACTCTCCCATTTATCCCTTTGTCTTATATATCATATAGGATTGTGGGGTGTGGTTTGGATCCCCTTTATGGTCAATCATATCTGGTTTCCACATGGAACCCCGCCAAATGTCTCCCATATTGGTACAATCTCTATGAACCTAATATATGATTTTTTGTGTCCTAGATTGTATGATACTAAGCTAAATAAAAATAATAATTTTCTTTTTTGAGATGATATCGACCCTTTTGGAACTAGTCAATCACTTTTCCAGTTCCACATATACATGTGGCATGATTAGGATTCATAATGGATACGTAGTGACACCAAGACACATCTACTATGACCCGATTTCCAATTCACCTTTTCACTCCATCTTGGCTTGCGTTTCCCTAATATAGGATGTGTGGTGTGTTATTGATATATTTGGTCATCATTCACATCAAATTATTTAATACACCATACAGTTCTCCATTGGGATGTATATATATGAGTTTAATGATGATAGATCATGAAACACCTTCTCCCTCACCACATGATGTTACACTACATGGTTATGTCTCACAAACATGACATAAAACTAATAACCTATGGTAAAAATTCTACGACCTAAGAGATTTACGTCTAAGAAACATGGATTTTAAAATACTCGCAACACCTCCCATGCATGAATATGGATCTGATCCCACATGATGATTTTACACGCCAACTTTTTTAAATGTGTAGTCATTTGAGGCTTGAAACATTGGATTTGATTTGTATATTCCCCCATTCCACATAAATTCTTCACACATTCCTTTATTTGGGTCTCCACTATCTTTCATGTCCAAAGGGACCCCCTAGTGGCGTGGTTCCTATCCTCAAGGATCACCTACAATCTTTGGAAAATTTCCATGAATATTCTGAATGAAATTTTGAGATTGATACTATGTTTGAAACCTAGTCAATGGCTGAACCCCATTTTTCTATTCCCGTCCCTAGTTACAAGATATGGATGTTGTGTTTCGATCAAGGGTAGTAGTTATGTTCTATCATTAAACCGCCCTCATTATTTCTTAATTATCATATTCCTTTATTCACATTGTCATTATTTCCTTCTGTTATTGTGGATAAAAAACACCTCTTGTGTTGTCCCTTTGCGAACCCATTCAGTTTGAGTAAGAATGTTAGCATGGTTGATATTTTCCCACATAATGTTTCTTTTTCATTGATTTGTGCTCCCACATGATGGGTAATGCATGACATAAATCCATGTTTCCCATAATTATAATGGATCACATGAGATTAGGGGTATTTTTAGTGTTATACTCACATATAAAAGTTTTGCAACCTCCTTGTCTGAGTTCTATAACCTTAAACTAAGATCTCTTCTATCCCACAAGATGTCAAACTATTGTGTCCTTACATCACAATGTTAATGTTCATAGTTAATTCCTATCGAATGAACATAAATAGAGACATATGTTTCCTATAAGTTTTATGAAAAATGGCCCAACATTATGATGTTCTCATTTTAGAGGGAATCATGGTTGACACTTGTCATCAACCATGCCACCTATCAAGGCCTAAACATGGATCAATTCCTATGGAGACACCCAAAAATTTCTACCTAGTGTAGCTTCCAAAAAAAGAAAACAAAAACATTACAAATAGGAAATATCTAATGCCTCTTTTCTTTGTTTATAGGTCATACCTGCAGAATGAAATTTCCATTCCAGAAATACTTTTGTCTTGATTCCCATACTTATGGGAAACATATTGACGCCCAGACATTTTGACTTTAAGACCAACCAAAAAATCTATGTTCCAAACTCTATGAAATTAATCTAAGAACTCCACATCCTCAATGGATGACATTAAACTATAGACATAGCCTGAGAAAGTTTAGGATTACCCATGATAGTGAAGTGATGTTTTATCCTCTTAACTAGAGAGGACTTCTGCCATCAGTGTTCGTATCCAACTACACTATTTTCCGTAAAAACATAGGATTGACTCTCATTCTTATGGGATACCTAAAAATTATCAAACATTTTACCTTGGGCCCCATTATAGATTCATTAACCTCTTTGTCCCTTTGTCCCTGATTATGGTCCAAACTCTTTACCATAAACTAGTTTCCCCATATGGATATGTGGTGTGATGGTAGGTCTCTGTGTCCATCTTTCATTTTGGGTTATATTCCTCAATGCATCCTATATTCTTATTTTCTATATATTCCATGGTATTAGTATGGTGCATAGTCCTCTTTGGATCATTCACATCGGGTTCTTATCCTCTGTGCCCTTTAAATACTATAGTAATTGAAATCATTATCCAAGACTAATGACCTTCTGCTAGAAGCCCATGTCTAGTAATTATGACCTTATACTATGTGAAAACATCCTAATCACATGACATTATACAATGTGATGTCCTGATCACATGATAGTAAATTTTACTATGCATAGTCATCACATGCATGACGAAAAATAGAAAATAATCTCATACCCTATTCTTAGAGGTCATCTCCCACACTGTTCGTTATCTATAAAAATTTTCAAATCATTAACTATCACTCGGTCTCTGATAAAATGCTCCACTCAAAGATAGATTTGATCTTTGTTCAGACCAATTCACCTACACCAATGTGCTCCAAGCCATGGTGGAATAATATTAAGAGTGTTTATATATTTATGAACATTCCATCATACCACTTCCACACATTGTGTTCCCTTTATTTAGATCCTCATCCCATTCCTCATATATTAGAACCCCCAAATATTCTCGTCCCGTACCTCTTTGGATAAACTACCATCTAGGTCCAACGTTCCAGAATACATCAGAAAACAATTGATGACAAGCCACATGTTTCAAACCCGGTCACTAGTTGACCCTAGTTTGTTTGTATTCATCATAGGATAGTTGTATAAGGATTCAGATTAGAATATGATCAATAGTTATCTAATACTGACATTTTATCATCATTATATTCGACATTTTGGTCATTGTGATTCACACTTTCCATTACTACTTAGTTCGGATTGATTCCAACTGTCTTGGTGTTATCCTGTTCGTTCACTAAAACACATTGGGAAAGGAAAACTGACTATTATGAGAGCCCTATAACCTGGTCACATCCTCTATTATGTTTATTTATTTTGTTTGTTAGTCAATAATACTATAACTTGAATATTCAATGATATGTTTGCACCCCCAGATAATTAGAATGATTTTGTGGTCATCCCTTATTTCTCACTCCCAGGATGACCCACATGAGTTTAGGCATTGATCAGTAGTTGATTTATAGATAAGATTGTGGTTAAGTAATTAAATTAGTATATATTCTTATTCACATAGTTCAAAATAACCAATAATGAAAAAAGATTATGTTTCTTGAGTTTTTTCAAAACACAACCATTAGGGATCTACCCCTTCAATGGAATGTTTTAATGTTGGTACCGTCATGGTGTGTGTCCTTCAGAGTCTCCTTCTGCTTCTTGATCTCTATATCCTAACAGAAAACAACAATGTGATTCTCATTAGCCATGATCGTCATACGATCCCTTTTGGCTCAGAGCTTAGCCACTTGATGCCTTGCTTTTTCTAAATACTCTTAGGCTTCCATTAGTTGGGCATTTAATCGTTTGATAAGTTTTGATTGGTTGGTGATGAATATGGAATGATTGTTCTTCTACTCATTAAGATTATGGATTTCAAGATCTACATCATTTATTTTCTGGGTGATCATTGATTTATTTTATAATTAATAAAAATATCGGCATTGGCTTCCATCCCACATCTTTCTGGAATGAGAGTCGATAATCATCGCTTGTTAATGGAGAAAATTCACTCCTCCAGTACAGAGACAGTGTATCTAGGTATAGTGGGACCTCATACTACATAGAAACTCTACCAATGTGATATCATGGAAAGGTTGGATACACTTCCATGCAATGATCCATGTCATATGGATCTATTTTTCTATGACTATATCATAAAAATACAGATCCATAGGGTATGTTGATCTCTATTCAAGGATAATACCTAGAAGCTTAGTCACATGATCATCCTCATAATTCAATTTTGAGGGCATGGGATATATCACAAAATATGACCCACTTCAAACATTTATACTTCAAAAACATCACCTCCAATAGATAAAGGATTCACCCAGGTAGTGGCATCACCTGTAGACATGAATTCATACTCACAATTTGCTGAGGCAAGATCGGCATTAATGACAGGTTCCTATCAGACAAGTACAACTACTCAAATAGCCCCTAAAATTTTACCAAACTCTTCATCTTGACATCCATGTAGTATTATGATGAATGTGTGGAAAGGACAATATTGTCATTTGGGTTCTCACATAACCGGTGTGCGTTTGAGAACAACAGATACTCACAAGATCTCAGTACCTCTAGGTCATGTGCCTGGGTAACTGTGGGATCTTCTATTAATGAATATACCTAAATTATTATTAGCTTACTGATCAAAAATATATCCTTATGAACAATAGGGAAATTTCATGATTTTGAGGTCATCACTTTGGGCCATTTTTCTAGCTCACCTTTGGCTTCTTCAACCACAAACGGACTTCTACCTTACTTGACCCTATATGCGAGTTCAAGGAGATACCTCTATATGTCCATTGGAACACTATTTTCCCCCTCAGTAGGATCCCCTTGTTCATCATAAATATAGGTCATAATAGGGAAACTTTTGGTTACTATATCAAAATTATAGAATGATAAGTGACCAATAGAGATATGGGTCGAGACATACTTTAAGTGTTTTGGAAATATTCTCATTAGAGCCTGTTATTTTTCCTCTCTCATGAGGGATCCCTTGATGATCAACTATCTAATGAGGTTCCTCACCACTGAGTTTTTCATCTTTATCATATTATTATTCTTAATTAAACTCCCTCTATTCCCCTATTATTATTATTATTATTGTTATATATCATCTCCATCATTCTCAGGTGGTCATTCTTCTTGGTTACACTCTTATTTGAGCATCACATTGAACGAAATATTAGGCTCTTCATATCACCCATGTTATTCTGCATACATATAACAACCATGTTTTGTATTAGACACTCAAAAACTGAATTATTACATAACAACATCACTTAATAAAACATATAATATTGCGAGGTATAGTGTCTTTGGGGATTAGGAACATTACATAACAGCTTAGTACATAAAACAGACAAAATCTTTATTTAAAACTTTCTTTATAAGACCATTACATTCCCTCGTACATAGCTTTGCATGGGATAACCTGAGGACATTCATAAGAAATGGGTGATCTATAAAGCCCAGTAAAAGAATAAACATGGAATAACATGAGGAATAAAATACATGTAAGAAAACATGAAGATCAATGGGGGACAAGAGAAACGTGAATATAAAGGCATGATAAAGCATGATAATCTAAACATGGAAATGTGGCAACAACAATTAAATTGGAATTAGCATGAGCTAAATCTCATTGCACAAAGAGCATGAGTAAACCTTAATTGCACATAAATCACAAGTAAACCATTGTTGTACTTGAATTATAATGAGTCAACACTCATTTCACATGACGTACCATGATACTATACTTTACCCAATGCAATGGAGCGGTATCAGGGTGCACACTTTCTTAATCATTTAATTTCATTCATAAGTGTTCCACATGGATCATATAACAAGGAATAATTCAACCTCCTAAGTTATTAAAATATTAAGTAATTTGGAATAAATAAATTAAAGTAACATTCAACACGTATATGTGCATAATGGTGAATACCCTTGATGGAGACATGGGTATGGTATTCACAACATTATGATCATGGCTTGAAAAAGCACAGTGCAATTTCAGCAGAATAACGACATGAAATAAGAATTCATAAAAATGTTTGATGAGAGATAAATGTGTGTCTCATAATATTTATATGAAATGGATAGTTGTTGGTTCATATAGATACATTTCCCAAAAATTTAATGGAATTTTGATTCACAATACAAAAGAATTACTTCAATGTAAATGACGATAGAGAAATTCCTTACAGAATTCATGCATGGTAACAGGTGTACATGGAAGGAATTAATGAGAGAGAAAGGGTTATCCCATCATTAAAACATAAATAGGGTAGTATGGGGGAGGTTCCCAAACATACCCCAACATTTTTAACTGAAGAAAAGGGTATATCAACTTAATGAAATTTGGACAAAAATTAGAAATTAAGAAATACCTTACTTGGAAGTGTGATCCCAAAGGCTTGGGTGGGGCTTGACAGAGGTTTCATGAGAGCTTGGGGAACCCTGGGAGGATTCTAGAGAGAATAGGATAGGGTTGGTCTAACTTAAAGGCTTTGAGTGAAGAGGAAGTGGGAGCTTGGGTGGGTTTATATAGGTAATGAGAGGTAATTCTATATTATTTATGATTGTGACACCTCAAACTAAACTAATCAAAACCACAAACCAGTAAACGGTTTTTGCCAAAGGGGAGTGAAAAAAAATATTTTATAATTCCAATGGATGAAATTCATAAAATAATAGGGTTTCTTATGTGGAGGTGAGTCACACTCTTAAGGAAAATAATTTAATAAGACAAAATGTTTTATAAGCCTTGAATGGTCCACTAAAGGTTTGTAAAATAATTCAAACAAATCTAAAATAACATTATTTTAATGTTAAAACATATATTTTCTTAACATAATGTTTATATTATTTTTGTACATCACTATTCGGTCATTATGATGTCATGAAACACATTATATATTTAAACGGTATTTATTGTTTACCCAACAATTCGACTATCTCAGAAAATTATGAAAAATTCAGGCTTTATGTGTTCATGCTCAGCTTGGGCTTGGTCAAGAGAGAAGCCTAATGAATCCACCTCTTTTCTAGGCTTTGAAAAATGGGCATCATTCGGGGCAATTCTACTAGATGAGGTCATCACTTCCATTGTATGAGTAAATTGGATTTGTTAATGCCCTATATTTATACTAATCATGTGATCACTGTTTAAATACTATATTAGTAATGGTCACAATTCATAACGGTATTTAAAAATCCATAAATGTAAAACCAAGGAAGTTCACATTTTATATAACCATAATAAGACATTTAATTTGATCAAGAGGAATTTCTATTAATGAATGTTAGCGTCATTACAATCTTCCCCCCTTTAGAAATTTCGCATTCAAAATTTCCTTTTCCCATTCTATGAAAATTCACGTTACTCTACTTCATCACTTCCTCCGATTCCCACGTCGCTTATTCAAACAAGTGGTTTCTCCACAACAACTTGACAAGGGGCGTTGTCTTATTTGGTAGAACTTTATCTCTACGATCTAAGATCTTCACTCGTTTCTCCTCATAAGAAAGATAATTCTCTAGTTGTACTACCTATTAAGAGATTACATTTGAAGGGTCTGGTATATACTTCCTTAAAAGGGATACATGAAAAAGATCATGTACTTTGGCCATGGTAGGTGGAAGTGCTAGTCGATAGGCCACAACCCCAACACGATCAAGAATCTCAAAGGGGTCGATGTATCTAGGAAATAACATCCCTTTATTTCAAAACAACATGATCTTCTTCCCTGGAGATATGGGTAGAAATACCATGTCTCCAACATTAAACTCAAGGTCTCCTCGACAGTTATCTTCATAACTGTTCTATTGACTCTAGGATACCTTGATATGCTACTGAAGGGTTTTCACCTTCTCCACCATTTATTCAACCATTTCTAGTCTTAGCAACTTACGTTAACTGACTTCAACCCAACATGTTGGTTTTCTGCACCTCTTCCCATACAAGGCTTTATAAGGTTCCATTCAGATGCACGAGTGGAAACTATTATTGTAGTAGAATTCAACCAGTGGAAGATGTTAGTCCCACCTTATTTTGAAGTCCATCGAACACAATATTAACATATCCTCCAGTGTCTGAATAGTTCACTCATATTAACCATCATTTTGAAGATGATAGGCCATACTGATGTTCAGTTCAGTATCTATAGCATGTTGAAGACTCCTCCAAAACATAGAGGTGGATCTTGGGTCTCGATCAGATTCAATAGATTTTGGTATTTAATGCAGCCTTACCACTTCCCAGATATATATCAGTGTGATGTTATTAAAATTTTCATGAGTTATTATATACCCCATTTAGTGATTTTATATGAAATTTGCAAAATTTGTTAGAAATATTAATGTTTTAACACTAAGAATAATTTTTGATCATTTTTAGAAGTTTTCCAATTAAGAGATTTTACTATTTTATTTATAAATATCAACATAATATTAAAAATTGTGTGGTTCTTGTTTTTAGGATTATTATTTCAATACACATAATTTTAATAGAAGGGATCATGGGCCAATGCTTCCATTTTGAGGTTCATATGGACCACCCAAGAGGGCCTAATGAATCTATGAAGAAACTGGAACATCCATGAATTTTGAATTACTGGGCTCAATCCAGAAGTGAAAATTCATTAATTCTCATCAAAATTTTGTATAGCTATTCAAGGAGTAATTGATAAAAATTTTAGTTCCCAAAACCAAGAACAATGATCCCAACTAATGCTTTGAATTCCAGCCCACCATTCTGTCTATGAATTAAAATCAGGACACTATTCATGACATATCTCATGATGTAATAATCAAATCAAGCTGATATGTTTCAGTGTGAAAAACGAGAAACATGTGGATGACTTTATTTAAGAAATAATTCTGATTTTAAGGCATCTTCCTATTCAAAAACCCATCCACATTTTGGAATTCAAAACATTTGGATTGAAATGGAAAGATATAATTTGTTTAATCAACCGGCCATAACATTGAATACTTAACTCCAATGGCCTCCAAATTTTCAAATTGGACATAGGAGATGGTTATATAAAACTTGTAATCAGATCATATCTTGATATTCGGCTTTATAATTTATCCAATTGGAAATGCAAGTGGAGGGCCAGTTTTGGAATGCAAACAGCCCGCAACATTGGGCTATAAATACAACCCCCTCCTCTCTTAGATAAGATTTCGCATTTCAGAAGAGAGGATCACATATTGGCAAGACAAATTCCTTTCCTAGGGCTTGGGATTACTTTCCATACTCATGTCTTTTACATGATAGACCTTTCCTCCTGTTTTTTTTTCATTTACTTTTGTTTTCTTCGTTGTTGTAATCTTGTATGTATTTATTTTGTAATTTTTTTTAATGAATGTTTATTCTTCAATATCTATAATATTCATCCAAATTACGTAGTTTAATATTAATGTTCTTAAAATACTTTAAATACAGTTGAATCCCCTTCCCTTCTTTTGCTTTCTCGTTCAATCTAATGTCCATATTTAATTCCCTTCATCTTTTTTGTGTGTGTTCGACGCACCACTCTATTCTTATCCCTTTCTTTTTCGTATCTTCTTAATTTATCATCAAAATCAGTATATAAAGATTATTAATCATTTCAATGGCTGAGTAAATTTACCATTGGGGTGAGTTATAATTTTGGGATATTAAGTGATAGATATCCTTTGCTTGATGAGTATTTTTTGAGTTAGTGTTGTGTATGTTGAACTTTATATGTCATGGATTAATGACATGTTTAGTTTAATATGTGGATTCCATGGATTATTGGATCCAAAAATACACTACCATAAACAAGTAATGGTAATGATTAGAAACCTATGTTCAGTTACGGCTTGGATTAAAGCTTTAACATTTGGGAATTCCGATCAAAATTATATTGTGAAGTGGGATTTAATTAAATGCAATATAAAGAAAAGCTCAAGGATATCATAAGCATAAATCCCCAATAATGAACTCACCCCAATATTTATAAATTTGTTAAATAGATCGTAATAAATCAGTAATTTCATAATCTCCACAAACAAACCCCCCAATCATAATAAAATCAACTAAAAACAAATGACTATTAAAATGTGTCATCGCCAAGGATTCGACTCGAGTGTTGCTATAAAAATTAGCAGAGCAGCGGAACTTTGACCAGTCTATAGGTGAAAATAATCCACACATTCAAATGGCGCAGTTTCTAGGGATGGTGATATTAAGTAGTCATTAGTTTCTAGTTATTTTAAAAAAACAAAAAAACAACATTTTAAAAAAATTGAAAAAAAACAATGAAAAACCCGCCTTCCTCATAAAATTCATAAATGAAAAAAACATGCCTTCATCATTCTTACAACATCTTTCAGAATTCCCCGTATCCTCCCAAACAATCCCTCATATTTGTTTGACCCTGAAATTGAGAGAACTCTTCACCAGCATAGGACGAACATAAGAGATAACAAAATAATTCATTAACCAGTCCTTATCCAACCAATTGAATTAGATATTGCCAATCCTAAGGAACAAACACTTAAATAACTCATTTCCACTGATATTAATTAACAAAATCTTGGTATTAAAAATCCAAACATATAGGCTGACTTCAAAATAAAATCAGGTTTGATTCATCTTCTCCCTCATTTCCACGGGCTAGCCAGTGAGGATCCACATCTTCATCTTAAAGAGTTCTAAGTGGGGTGCCCTACCATGAAGCCTCAAGGGGTTTATGAGGAACAAATCAAAATCCAATAATTTCATTTCTCCCTATATGACACCACCAAGTCGTGGATTTACTGCCTACCTCCTATTTTTATAACCACATGGAATGACGTGAAGTGACTCTTCTTAGAATTTTTTTTCCTGCTTCTCGTACTACATCTATCTGAAAAGAAATAAGTGGTATTCATCAATTCCCAAGTGAATATCTACATGAATACTGGGAGAGGTTCAAAATGCTTTTTGAAACATTCCCACACCACCAAATCCCTGACCAACTCTTGATACAATACTTATATGAATGGTTATTGGATATGGAGATAACTCTTATTGATTCTCCAAGTGGCGGTGATCTTGTTGATAAAACTCCGGCACCTCCAAGAGATCTTATAATCAATATGGATTCATACACACAACAATTCCATACTCGAGCATATTCTCTAGTAAAACAAGTAAAATAAAATCAATCCATAGAGCTGATCAAGATGACAGAGTGGATGAGTGAACTTATAGGTATTGTGAGACAACTAGTTGTGTCTACCAAAGCCCCAAAATCATCTTCTCTACAATCAATGATTCCTAGACCTATCAAAAACTATGGAATCTTCAACTCTTCATCTCATCCAACTGACACATTTACAAAACTTCAAGAGGATCAATCTGATTCATCTGGACCAATTGATCTAAATGCAGCATATGCTCTGAGGAACACCAACCCTCAAAAGTCAAGTCAGATCATTAGAAAATTCAACCAACCTCACTCTGAGATATTCTTTTATTCCTATAACCAAGGCCTGATGTATGGTAATTCTATGTCTCAAACCCCTCAATTCCCTCATCAAAACCCAAACTAGTTCCAATATGGTCATGGTGTTGGTAGATTCCAACAACCTAATCCTTTTATTCCTCAAACTCAAAGGAACAATCCTACTCCTCAATTCTTATATCCTAGTGAGCCTTCCCAATTCCAAAACCAATAGAATCGCTTTCCCAAGAATCAAAATCTTGGTAATCCCAATTAGGGACATGCCTATTCTTCCATGAAACCATGGGAATGTGCAGAGGATGATCTTGCCTCTATCACTCATTCCAGCCTCAAGAACAATGAATCCCAAATTGGTCAAATTGCATCCCACCTTAGTCAGCAGAATCCATCCAATTCTTTCCAACCTCCAGCTCAACTATTACCCAACCCCAAGGGTAATGTACGTGCAATTGCACTTAGATTGGGGAGGAAAATTGTTATTCCTCAATATAAGTCCTCAATCCCCCTGAAAATTCTGACCTAGAAAATAAAAAGAAAAAGAAACTTTAAAATTAATCTGAAACCATTCCCTCACCTCCTTCTATTCTAGTTAGGAACCCAATTCGTTTTCCACAAGCTATCTTTAAGCCAAAAAAAGTCATTTGAACCTGATCCTAAAATGCTCGACATGTTTATACATGTTGAGGTCAACATTCCCCTCTTAAATTCCATAAAACAAATTCCTATGTATGCCATGTTTTTTAATGAATTATGCACCCATAAGAGGAAACTTATGAACTTCAAAAAAAAATTCACCTAGAAGTCAATTCCGATAAAGTGCAAAGATCCTGGGGCCTTTACAGTTCCATGCCAAATTTGATGTTCTGTCTTTGATGATGCACTCATAGACCTAGGATCCTCAATTAATGTCATTCCAAAATCTATATGCTCCAACATTGGTCTGGGTCCCTAACATCCAATGAGTGTTGTCATTCAGTTAGACATTCGAAAAACTGCTATTCCTAAGGGTATAATTAAGGATGTCCTTATCCGAGTCAATGATCTTATCTTCTCAGCTGAGTTCTATGTCCTGGACATGGAAGGTGAGAAAACATCTTGCCAATATTTTATGATTTTTGGAAGACCATTCCTCGTGACATCTAAAACCCAAATTGATGTTCATGCTAGCATCTTATCTATGGAATTTTGTAACCAACTGGTAATGTTAAATATTTTTCAATCCATGTGATACCCATCAGATAATTAATATGCATTCTCTATCCATTCTTTTGAAACACTATCTGAGAGCGTTTTGAATCCCAATCCATCATGTCCTTCATGTTCTACTAATAGATGATTTTGTGAATATCGCATCCACATTAACCAAGTCATAAATGGAGAAGTTGATGTTGACAATACAAATGAAAACACTAATGATCTAAAGTATCTTGAAAAATAATTATAATTTCATCATTCCTCTAACCTCCACTTATCCATCTTGAATGATAATGAAAAAATGAACTATAATGCTCATTTGTTGACTCAGATCAGTTTATCCAACATTTATCATTTCCTATCCCTGATTCTGAAAATTATGTTATATGTGAGGTTAACCCTAAACAAATGTGGTTATCTTGTCCCAATGAGAGTGAAGGTTGTGAAATTTGTTCCCTAATTAATAATTTGATCACTGGAGGTTTCAAAATTTTCTGTTCTTGGCTGCATCACTTAGGAGAAAGGTACTATGTCTTTGTCTTACTCTGATCTTAAGAAGTGAATTTCAACTTGCTATAATTTCTCTTGATGGCCCTTAATTCCAATTGGAAAAGGTTTCTTCTATATCATTATATAGAAATTGGATGACCTGAATCATTTCTGGTGTATTGGATCTCTTAATTTGATGCCAGGACTCTTTCGTCTCTCTGAATGGGATCCACACTTTAATATGTTTACAATGAAGCAGTCTACTGCATAGGTTTGGACATGGATCGATGGGATTCTAGGGATTTATTGGCACCCCAAAATCCTAAATGTCACTGCATCAGGAAATAGTACTCCTTTGAAGATTGATCAAAATACTATCAATGGGGATGTTGGATTCTTCTCCAGAGTTCTGATTGAAATATACATGGAATCTCTGCCTCTTGAACATGTCTTTTTAGATGTTAATGTACATTTTACATATATTTATTTAGAATTTGAAAACCTGCCTAAGTATTGTGATACTTGTAGGACGGTCGGTCATATCATTGATTAGTGTCACATTGTTTGAAAGACAATGAAGCCAACACCAAGCAAGAATGCTTGGAAAGATACTACTAGAAAGTAATTTGTCACTGCTAAACAGTATGTCAAAAAAGACCCCACTAATGTCAATCATGTTGAAGCTAAACCAATTGCTGGATCCAGCAATGCCTGGGCTGACATTACTAAAGAGGAAGACCACGCTTGTTCCTAGGAAACAAAACATGCCCTTGGTGATTCTAATTCATTAAATGAAGAGTCCAGATAATAGCTAGACTTCTTGAATGATATTTTAAATATTGTGCTTAACATGCAATATGAATACTTTAACATGGATCATATTAACTCAAAACAAATAAATTTTTAATTCACACTTTTTGATTTGGAAAATGGTTTTCCCCACCAGTGTGGAAAGCCATTTTTGTTCATGCCAAGGCTAACTATGGCCATCATTTCGAAATGCGTGTTTTTCACCCCCATTTACATGTCTTCAATTTGTGGACCTTTGAGATGAATTTCCTTCTTTAGTGTGAATTAATATGATAGAGGTATTTTCTAAACCACATGAGAATCAAAATTTCCAAATAGACTTCCATTTCCATTACAATAATCCTGCTTTTGAAATCCCTTTAGAGCCTATGAAAACCTTTTCCTTGTTAACCACATTACAATACCAAAACCTTATCCCACCCAATATCAACATGGATTTTTCATTTCATATATTTTTTATGAAATATAAGTGTTCGGGAAGGGATTTCATTTTGGGAACTCGTTGTTCATTTCAATATGTTATCATATGCTTGAGTGAAATCATCCATTTTAGTGTGGGGGAGAGGTTTTCATTCAGTGTGTTTTGGGGAATGTAATGTACTTTCATTTATGTAGTTTTGTAAATGTTATTGACAAGTGTTCAAAAAAATCAAAAAAAATGGGGTTTTTCTTGTGTAGGTCAAAAATCACTATTCCTCAACCTTTAATCCATTTATAACTATTGAAATTTGTGTCGTGAGGAGATCAATCATGGGTTGGGATATGAGTGAGGTATCATTTCTATGTTTAAATGTTGATAAAAGAGAAAAAATGAAAAAAAGAGCACTTGCATTATATTATTTTTTCATTGGGAGAAGTTTTATGGTTTGTAAATATTTCATCATCTCATCCCCTTCAAATTTTCTTCCTCTCTTGTGTCTTTCTTCACATAATAACTCCCTTGTAAATATGTGTTTTCATTTCCTTCCATGTTTCATTTCAAAAAATGTGCATTTCTTTTTCTATGTTTGTGTTTTATCCCCTTTTTACTATATTTTGGTTGTCATCTTACTACTGTCCCATAGCCATTGAATACCCCCTAAAAAGACCTCTTGATTATTGAACTGTAGTATAGGGAATGGAAGCTAAGATCACTTTAAAACTCTTAGATTGTCACTTTTCATTGGTGAAGGAGAGAATCTGCATAAATTAATATTATCATTTTAAGAGAAGTACGTTTTGTGTGCCACCATTTTCCATTTCTAAATTTGAGCATGATAAAATGAATTGTTTTTGGAACATTGATTTGGTAACAACTTGTTGTGGAATTCAATATGGATGAGTGAAATTTTCTAAACCACCCCTGATTGGGGAAAACAAAATTTTAATATTTTTTTGTCAGTGAAAATGATTACATCATGTTTTTATATTTGTTTCACATGAAGACATGCACAAGACTTAGTGTTGGGGAGTTGATGTAATTAATATTTTAATGACTTATTATATACCCCCATTACTGATTTTATATGAAATGTGCATAATTTGTGTGAAATATTAATGTTTTATTACTAAGTTTAATTTTTTGAGCATTTTTAAAAGTAGTCCAATTGAATCAGTTTACTATTTTATTTATAACTCTCATCCTACTAATCAAAATTGTGTGGTTATTGTTTTTTATGATTCCTATTTGAATATAAAACATTTCATTATAAGGGATAATGGGAAAATTAGGCCATATTAAAGGTCATATGGACCACACAAGAGGGCCTATAGAATCTATGAAGAAACTGGACCATCCATGAAGATTGAATTACTGGGCTCAATCCAAAAGTTAAAATTTATTAATTCTCCTCTAAAACTTTGATAACAATTCATGGAGTGATGGATAAATATTTCAGGGCCCAAATCCATGAACAAGGGGCCCCACTATTGCTTTAAAGTCCAGCCCTCCATTCTGGTTGAGAATTAAAATCCGGACATAATTCATGAAATTTCTGACAATGAAATCATCCAATCAAGCTGATGTTTTTAGTGTGAAATAAAAGATATAGGAGGCTGACTTTTTTGAAAAAATCATTCATATGTGATGGAATCTTCGTATTTAAAAACCCATTAACATTTTTGAGTTCAAAAAGTTTGGATTGACAATTACAAATTAACATTGTTTAATCAAATGGCCATATCATTTTCTCCTTATGTCTGATGGCCACCATATTTTCAGATTGAATAGAGGGGATATTTATCTTCAACTTTTGAGAAGATTATAGCTTGATATTCAGCTTTTTAATTTATCCAATCTGTGATGCAAGTGGAGGGGAATTTTTGGAATGAAAACAACCCACAAAATTGGGCAATAAATACACCCCCCTCCTCTCCTAGAAAATTGTTGAAATTTCAGAAGAGATGATCACATATTGGCACGAAAAAAGACGTTACAAGGGCTTGGGAAAACCTTCTATACTCACGTTTTTACTTGAGAGACCTTTCTTATTCTCTTTTTTTCTTTTACTTTTGTGTTCTTCTTTGTAGTAATCTTGTATGTCTTTATTTTGTAATTTTTTTAATGAATGTTCTGTCTTCAATATCTCTTCTACTAATCCACCATATGTAGTTTAATATTAGTGCTATTAAAATATTTTAAATACAGTTGAATCCTCTTCCCTTGTTTTTCTTTCTCATTCAATCTATTGTTAGTATTTCATTCCCTTCATTGTTTGTGTTTGTGTTCGACACACCACTCTATTCTTATCCATTTATATTTCTTATCTTATTAACTTATCATCATAATCATTATAACCAGATTATTAATCACATCAATGGATGAGTAAATCTACCATTGGGTTGAGTTATAATTTTGGGATATTAAGTGATTGACAGCCTTTTCTCAATGTTTTTCATTGAGTAAATATTGTGTATGTTGAACTTTATATGTTAGGGATTAATGACATGTTTTTTTATTATGTGGATTCCATGGATTATTGGAACCACAAATACACTACCATAAACAATTAATGGTAAATATTAGAAGCCTAAGTTAACACTTGGTAATTCCGATCAAAATCATCTTGTGAAGTGGGTATTAATTTAGTGCAATATAAAGAAAATCTCAAGGATATAATAGGCTTATATCCCCAATAATGAACTCGCCCCAATCATTATAAATTTGTTAAATCAATATTAATCAATCAAAAATTTCATAGGATCTACAAACCCCCCCCCCCCATCAGAATAAATAAACTAAAAATAAATTACTATTAAAAAGTATCATCACCGAGGATTCGACCTGAGTGCTGCTATACACATTTGCAGAGCATCAGAACATTGATTGGTCAATAGGCGACATTATGTCATGCATTTACAGTGCCAACTGATCAAATGAGAAATTATCCCGAATTGCAATGATGTGTGTAGAATTTTTATGATGATCGACAACAACGCATATTGCATTGTTACCTTTGGATGTCTTTGAATGTCTTGTGAAAAAGTCCAAGGTGATGTTCTCATGTTTCCATGCTGGTATGGGAAATGGTTGCATCATCCCCTTAGACTTCTACCTCAATGCCTTCACATGATGACACACCAGGAACTTTCACGTATACTCATCCATCTCCTCATTCATATTATCCCAGCAATAATTCTCTCAAAGATCTCAATAAATCATTTTGTTTCCAAGCTGAATATATAAATTTGAACTATGCACATCATCCAAAAGATCCTTCTTCAGCTACGGACTTGATGGAACACATAGTCTTTCCCAAATCTCACAATTCCTTCTTCATTAACATTGAACTCCAAGGATTTACCTTTTCTGATAACTTATACACTCTTCTAAATTCCCACGTCATCCTTTTTAGAATCCTTTAACCTTTACAATAGAGATGGTTGATCTATCAATTGTGAAAGGAATGATGATGTTCCATTCATTATGATTCCCATGTCCATCTTAATCAAATATAAGAAGAATGGATCCTTCTCAATTATCATCAATGATAGAATTGGAGGGTCCTTTCTACATAGAGTATCGACCTCCTTGTTCACTTTCCAAGGGTGGTAATGGATTGAGAAGTCATAGTATTTGATCAGATCTAACCATCTTCGTTGGCGCATGTTCTACTCTTTGTTTTTTGAATATATACTTGAGGCTTTTGTGGTCCGTATATATTTCACACTTCTCCCCAAAGAGATAATGTTGTCAAATTTTTAAAGAGAAGATCATTGTAGCCAACTACAGTTCATGTGATAGATAATTCTACTCATGAACATTCAATGGCCTTGATGTATAGGAAATGACTTTGTCATATTAGATCTACACACATCCCATGACCTTCTTCTATGCATCACTGTATACCACAAAAAGTAATCCACTTGTGGGTAAAGTGAGAACAAGCGTTGCGATAAGCCTATTTTTTAACTCCTTGAATCTTTCTTCCTATTCATCACTCCCAGAAAACTTTACCCCGTTCCTAGTTAGCGTGGTACGAGGGTTGGACAATCGTGTGAAATTTCTCACAAACCGTTGATAATATCCAGCTAACCCCAAAAATCTATGGATATCGGTTACCGATGTTGGCCTCAGCCATCCCTCAATTGAATCTATTTTGGAAGGATCAATAGATAACCTATTGCTTATGATGATATGTCCCATGAATGAGACCTTCTTTAACCAGAACTCACTCTAGATGTACATTTCTTATAGATTCTCCTTCCGCAATGTCTCTAGTTCAGTTCTTAAATGATCCTCATAATCCTCCATGGTTTTTGAGTATATCAGAATATCATCTATAAAGACTACCACAAATCTATCGAGGTAATACCTAAAGACAATATTCATCATGTCCATGAAAATTTCTAGAGCTTTAGTGAGTCTGAAAGATATTAATATGAATTCATAGTGCATGTATCTTGTACGAAAAGCAGTCTTGGGGATATCGTCCTTCATCAAACTTACATGATAATATCCATACCAAAAATCCTCCTTGGATAAGTATTGTGCTCCATACAGCTGATTGAATAATTCATCATTTCGTGGCAGAGGATTATTATTCTTTATCGTGGTTTTATTACGCTCACTATAATCAACGCAAAGGGACATTGACTCATCCTTCTTCTTGACGAAGAGGACTGGTGCACCCCATGGTGAAGCACATGGTCATATAAACCATTTATCTAGATTATCCAATGGTTATTTCTTCAACTCATCAAGCTACATAACAGCCATTCTATATGGAGTATTGGATATTGTAAACACCCCAAGTATGTGATCAATTGAGAATTCAACATCCCTTCTAGGAGGAAGACCTTGAAATTTCTCGGGAAACACTTCTGCAAATTCCGTCACAATAGGAATGTATTCAAAAATGGTTGCATCCATATACTCAATCATCTAAGCCAGATACATGTGATCATACTAAAGGAATATCCATGACTAAGATTATGTATCAAAATAATATCCACCCCCATCCTTCAATTTTACAGAATCGGGGGTCAATTCTCCACATGGAGAGTGATTTTCCTCTCTTGGAAATTTATGTTGGCCCTATATAAGGAAATTCAACCCATTCCATGAATTGCATCAAATTCCACTAGAGGCAGTATATTCAGGTTCATAGAGAAATTTAATCCACAGATTATGACAGGGGAGATGTTATATTCATGGGATGCAATGACTTCCCCATTTGTCGTATTCACCAACATGTTTACTTCTATGATTTGTAGTGTTCCTAGGATTGTTCTACTAAACTTTTGTGATATAAAATAATGTATAGAACCTGGATCATAATGTACACTCACTATTCTTGAATGAATGACTAGCATACCTATCACAACTTCATTGTCAAGGTTTACTTCGGCAGTAGTGATGGAAAACACTCTCCCTTGCTACCTTGGAGGATGTTTGTTGCCTCCAAAAAACCTTGGCTTAGGGAACAGATTTGAAAGATGCCATGGTTCATTGCAGTTGTATCAATTAACAATGCACTGAAGTTAGAATGGATCGTTACTCTATTCAGTTGCTGCTGCAGGTTTTTCTTGTCAGCATTTAACAGTTAGGTGTCCTTCTCTTCCACACCTAAATCATATCCTCGTCCCCTTCCGACAATTTCTGGGGTTATTATTTCCACACCATTAGAAAGTGGGGTTCTGGATCTTCATAGCACCATTGTATTTATCCATCAGATCACCAACATTGACGTTCACCTTATGATTCTTATCCCCATGATACCCCTGAGATTCTCTGATCTCCTTTTCAACCTTTAGGGCTCATCGGAATATTTCCTCATAGATTTCAAAGTCACGGATCGCCAACGCTTTCTGTAGGCTAGGTTTCATCCCACCAAAGAAGTGGCCAACCTTGCATTCGGGGTTAACGACGAATCTGGAGGCGTATTATCCAAGCCTTGTGATGTTTTCCTCATACTCCCTGGTAGATTTTTCATCTTTTTACTTGAGGTCAATGATGTCCCTTCCCATATTAAGTTGGAGGGTGCGTGGAAAATATTTATCGAAAACCGCTTCTGGAAATCCTTCCATTCCAACCCTTCGATATCCTCCTCATGCACCATATTTTTGATCATCGTACACCATTGATCATCTTCACCCTCCATATGATAAGTGACCATGAGTACCTTATCTTTTTATGAACATTGAAGGATGGAGAAGATCTTTTCAATGGAGTTGATCCATTGTTCAAAAATTGAGGGATCATACGATCCATTAGAAGTAGGAGGCCTTTGTCTCATGATGCTCTCGATAGCGACTTGTTCTATCTTAAGGGTTGTTGAGCGTTCCTATTGACCCAGGTTTCAATTCAAATATTGAGTTAACTGAGAGAGAAGCATGAAAAGGTTCATGATTCCCGCTCCCATCGGATTGGCCATCTCATTAGCACATTCATCACATTTATATTCTCATCGGTTGTTAGCCCGAGTCCTCCTTTTACCAGTAATTGGATAGAACAAAATAAATGTTAAGTGTAACACATAAATGGTAATCCAAGGACAAAACTGATGACTTATAAAAAACTTTAATTTCCTTAACTTATGAATCGATAGGCTTCGATCTATGCAATTCATGATCTACTTTCTATCATATATTGTTAGGTGCAATTTTTTAATTCCTTTAATAAGGGTTCATACTAAGCTTGTGAATTTACCAAAGCATATATCCCAGGAGTGTCATGACGAAGAGTGATGAAAGGCCCATTGTCGTGCACCAGTTTTCATTTGAGTCTAGCTCATAGTAGTGTTTTCGGGTTTTACCCCTAGGATACATTTGTGTCAGAGCCGCGTCTACCAGCTCGTATCTAGACATGCATGTATTTTATTGATAAAACACTTACTCAATACTCACCAATACTTAGTTATTTTTTTATTATACTCATTCTTGACTCTATGTCTTCACTTGGGTTTTCTAATCCTAATCCCAAAAATAACTAAATCGGCCTCTAATACAAAATATAACAACCATGTTATTTATTACATACTTAAACATGATTTATTACATAAAACCTTCACATGATACAACATAAAATATCGAGAGTTATTGTGTCTTTGGGGATTAGGATCATTATATAACAACATAAAACATGGAATACAACATCTCTATTGAAATCTTATTTTACATGACCACTACATTCCCTCGTACTTAGCGTTTCTTGGGATGACCTGAGCACATGCATAAGAAAAGAGTGAGCTATAAAGACTAGTAAGGGAATAAATAGGGAATAACATGAGGAATATAATATATGTTACACAATAGGCATATCAATGGAGAATAAGAGAAACATGAACAAAAATTCGTGATAAATAATGATAATCATAAGATGAAAAATTGGCAACAACACTTAACATGATATTAGCATTAGCCAAAGCTCATTGCACATGGAGCATGAGTAAACCCTCATTTCACATGAAGCATGAGTAAAACCAAATTTTACTTGAATTATCATGAGTCAAAATCCATTGAACATTATGTATCATGATACTATACTTTACCCAATGCATTAGAGCGCTATCAAGGCACACCCTACTTAAACATTTCATTTCTTGCATAAGTGTGCCACATGAATCATATAACATGGAATCAATCATCATCATAAGTTATTACATGATTAAGTAATGATGAATAAATACATGAATGTACCATTAAATATTTATATTTTCATAAAGTTGAATACCCTTGATAGATACATGGGTATGGCATTCACTACACAATGATCTTGGCTTGGAAAAATGAAGTGCAATTTCGACAGTATAACATCGTGACATAAGGATTCATGAAAATGGATGATGAGAGAAAAAAGGGTGTCTCATAATATGTACAAGAAATGGAAGGTAAGGGGTTATATAGATACATTTCCGAACAAACTTAATTTAATTTTGATGCATAACACAAAAGAATTACTTGGCTGCAAAAGAGGATAGAGAAAGCCCTCATGGAATTTCGACATGATAATGGGTGTACGTGGGAGCCATTAATAAGAGATAAAGGGGTCTCCCATTATCCAAACATAAAAAGGGTATTATCAGGGAGGTGTGAAATCATACCCCAACTTTGGTATTTGAAAATAAAAGTGCATAACAACTTAATGTAAATTGGACAAAAAAGAGAAAGGAAGAAAACTTTTTTTGGAAGTGTAATGCCAAAGGCAAGGGAGATTCTTGAGAGAGGCCTCTTGGAAGTGTGGGGAACCTTGGGATGAATCTAGGGAGAGGAGGGAAGGGGTTTTCCAAATTAAAAAGGCTTTGAATGAAGAGGAAGTGGGAGTTTGGATGGGATTACATAGGAAATGAGAGGGAATTCTTTATTATTTAGGTTTGGGACACCTCACATGAAACTAATCAAAACCACAACCCAAATCATGGTTTTTTACCATGGTTTATTCCAAAGGGGACCATAACACAATATTTTATAAGGAAAATGGAAGAAATTCTTAATATAATAGGGTTTCGTATGTGGAGGTGAGTCACACTCTCAAGGAAAATAATTTACAAAGAAAAAAAATGTTTTATAAGCTTTGAAGGGTCCACTAAAGCTTTGTAAAATTAATAAAACAAATCTAAAATCACATTATTTTAATTATAAGAGATATATTGGCCGAAAAAATGTTTATAGTATTTTATTATATCACTATGGGTCATTATGATTTCATAAAACACAATATATATTTAAACGGTATTTAATTTTAATCAAAAAAATCAACTGTCTCAAAAATCTATTAATTCATGAAAATAGATTTCTTAGTTGAACATTAACTAAAAATACTATTTGTTATTTAAAAACTGTTTACAATGTAACAATAATTAAATGGATGCACATTAATTATAAAAAAATAATGTACATTGTCCTAGTTCTAGGGTCTCATTACATAACCCCTTATAAATCCTGCATAAGACCGAAGGGTAAGGTGTGTGATGGTGAAAAGCGTGAGATATAAAGCCCAGTAAGAAAAGGGTGAGCTATAATGACCAGTAAGGGAATAAACATGGAATAACATGAGGAATACAAAACATTCTAGACAATATCCATAAAAATTTATCACAAGAGAAATATGAACATGAAGGCATGATAAATCATGATAATCAGGACATAGAAATGTGGCAACAACACATAACATTGAATTAGCAAGAGCCAAATCTTATTTCACATGGTGCATGATTAAACCTTCATTGCACATGAAGCACGATTAAACCCACATTACAATTGAATAAGCATGATTCAACACTCATTTAACATGAATTACCAGGATACTTTACATTACCCAATGCATTGTCGCGCTATCATAGAGCAACCTTTCTTAAACATTTCGTTACATGCATAAGTGTTCCACATGGATCATATAACATGGAATCATTCAACATCATATGTTATTACAAGATTAAGGAATGTGGAATAAATACATCAATGTACCATTCAAAATGTATATGTTAATAAAGGTCAATACCCTTGACAGAGACATGGGTAAGGTATTCACTACATTATGATCATGGCTTGGAAAAACGTGGTGCAATTTCGCAACATAACGACATGACATAAGAATCCATAAAAATGGTCCATGAGGAAGAAATGGGCGTCTAATAATATATACCTGAAATGGAATGTAATGGGTTCATATAGATACATGTCCCAAAAAAGGTAATGGAATTTGGATTCACAATAAAAAAGAATTGCTTGAATGTAAATGAGGAGAGAAATATTCCTTATAGAATTTCACAATGGTAACAGGTGTACATGGAAGGATTTACTGTGAGACAAAGGGGTCTACCATCATGCAAAAATAAATAGCGTAATATGGGGGAGGTGAGAAATTATACCCAAACATTCTTAATTGAAAACAAAAGGGCTTAACAGTTTAATGAATACTGGAAAAAAATGAGAAAGAAAGATATCTCTTTCTTGGAAGTGTGATCCCGAAGGGTTGGATGGGGATTGAGAGAGGATTATGAGGAGCTTGGGGAACCTTGGAAGGATTATAGAGAGATATGGGTATGGGTTGGTCGAAATCCAAATTCATTTAGTGAAGAGGAAGTGGGAGCTTGGGTGGGTTTATATAAGAAAGTAGAGGCAATTCATTATTATTTAGGTTTGGGACACCTCATATTAAACTATTAAAAAATACAAACTAGACCATGGATTTTGCCCATGGGTTTTCCCAAAGGGGAGAGGAAAAAAATTATAAGGCCAAGGGATGAAATTATTAAATTAATAGGCGTATTTTATGTGGAGGTGAGTCACACTCTCAAGGAAAATAATTTAAAAAGACAAAATGTTTTATAAGACTTGAAAGGTCTATAGAAGCATTGTAAACTAAATAAAACAAATCTTAAATCAAATTATTTTAATGGTAAAACATATATTGGCCAAGAATAATGTTTATAGTATTTTATTACATCACTATTGGGTCATTATTATGTCATAAAACACATTATATATTTAAACGGTATTTAGTTTTTACCCAAAAATTCTACTATCTCAAAAAATTAAGAAAAATTCACCACTGAATAATTTTGACATCTGGATTCTAAAAATAATATTTATTTTACCTAAATAATTTTAAAAATAAGTGACTTTTTTACTTTTAAAATAATAACCGTCATTTATAAAAAATTCATGGGTTTTGACAAAAACTGTTTAAAAACCATAAAAAAAATTGTAATTTCATTCATAAAATTTTATGATAATTTAAATTTAATAAAAATTAATTTAATAATAATAATATTTTACTAAAATATTATTTAATTCTAAAATCCATTAATTCAACAAAATAGATTTCTTAGTTGAATATTAACAAAAAATACAATTTGTGCATCAAAACTATTTACAAAGTAACATTAATAAAATGAATGCACATTCTTTATAAAAAATAATTTATATTATCATAGTTCTAGGGTCTTTTTACATAACCCTTATAACACCCACATAAGACCGAAGGGTAATGTGTGCAATGCTGACAGACTCTTGCGGTGGCTCGGATAACATCGCTCGGGAGGTAATCTATATTAACTTCCACTTCTCCCATAGTCGGTTCCGCTCAAGCTTAACTTATTCAAGCTTAGCTTGGGCTTGGTCAAGAGCGAAGCCAAATGACACCACCTCCATTCTGATCTTTGAAAAATTGGCTTCATATGGGGTAAGTCTACTGGATGAGGCCATCGCTTATTTTGTATGAATAAACTGGATTTGTTAAAGCCCTATATTTATACTAATCATGTGATCACTATTCTATGAATATATTATCAATGTTCATAATTAATAATGGTATTTTAAAATCCAAAAACGTAAAACCAATAATGTTCACAATTTATATAACCATAATAAGACATTTAATTAGATCAATATGAAATTCCATTAATTAAAGTTTAGTTCAGTTCAAAACACATCCATTTCTATCATATATGTGTGTCGGTGATGAAAATACACAATGTCAGCCTCCCTGAAAAATCTGATTTCTAGCATTTGGATCCTTTATCCCGTCATTTTTTACTACTGGCCTTCTAGGATTTCCAATTTCCAAATTATTCTCAGGGAGAAACTTATTATAGTGATGATTGTATCTAAAATTGGTTGAGGTACATGTCTCATATAATTCCCAGGAGGTTCAATGGCTATTGCATATGTCCCACTTTGATACCACACCTCCTCAGATGAAGGGGGTGTGGCTGCACCTTAGGATGTCACTGCTGCCGATGTTACATCTCATTCTTCCCTATACACCTATTTGTATTTTGGTCTCACTTCCTTATATGTATATTTCCTAATTTCTCATCACCATGGCTCTACACATTCAGCCTTGATTTTATCAATGTTATTTCTCTGAATTTCTCCCTAATATGCCACCACCCATTGATCAGAATACTCTGTCTCTATGAAATCATCAACATTGATGGCATTAGTTTGTTTATTTCACCAAAGATAGATGGTTTAAACGTGATAAAATGTTGTTAAATTAAGCAAGGGTGTTACACCTCTTAGAAAACATTATTCGTTTTATTTGGCATTCATTATTGACACCAAAACTGTATCGTGAAGGATGATGGCACATAGGGTTCGAAAAAGATATTTTTACCAACCTCATCAAAAAGCTTGTCGCCTCTGATAATTTATTAATATTCCCTCAACTCTAATTTACCTCATAGTTCATCCACCATCTGTCCATACATGGTGTGAAATTGGTGGAAATTTATGTTCTTATGTTGTCCAATCATAATCTTGATTTGTTCCTCATTGTGCATCAGTAGCTGGAACCCATAAATATTTAATAAAGATGGTCATAGACCATTTCCTAAAATATGGAAGGCATACCTGAAGTCATATCTTCCAAGGTGAGATACAAACCAACCATAGAAAATCTAGAATGGTCCACCGATTCTCCTCAGCATACCTCCCCTAAAACTATACCCCTAGATATTGTACATCCTTGGTATTACATGCACTACAAGATTGACATTCTTATGGGATGCAATGATCCATTCCATTACCATCATCCCGCGATGGACCCCCATTAAGGTTTCCCTAACTATTAGAATCCACCCACATAAAAAGGTATTAATGAACCCATCATATCATACCTAAGGAAAATGTATCTCATTTATAGTAAATCCCCATGACTGGTGTTCACCAGCTTTCATGATCACCAAGTATGATCTTACCTTGCGACTCTATAATGTGTTTGGGATTCATTTTCTTAAGTATGTAATCATAACAACCTTATCCTCTTTGATAAATAGAATTAACAATTATAGGAAGTTAATTTACTTTAAGATCTAGTTAATCTTCATCCTTTCAGTTTCCAAGCCCAGTAAATGCCATGTGAGAATTGTGGTTCTCACCTTGTCTTCCAAGATGTTCTTTGTTGATAGGAACTTATCATACTGATGTTTTTCTAGAGGAATACATCCAATGAAATGGAAGTCAAAAAGACTAATACAAACCTCTCCATGGTGGTGGTGGCTAGTATTTGTGTCAGTTGACCACTGACTGATAAACTATGGAACCAAGTGTTGTTGATGGCAATGTATAATTTTGACATCTTCACAGCATGAAACAACCATATTTTTTGAAGCTCTTCCTCAAAATCTTCTCATATTTGGAACACACAAAATGACCATTCCAATTCATTCATGAAATTCACCCTTGAACTCAAGTCCCAATCATAATTCAATCCCTTTCTCTAGTTATGGATGCTGCTCTGGAAAGTGCTTGTATAGTGGGAGGAAAATTCATCAGTTTATTGTTCACTTCCTATGTCTATCCAAGTTTTTGGATTCAGGACATAGATGGTAACCAATCGAGTCTCAGAGAGAGGGTTTCTATTGTATATAATGTTTTACCATGAAAGGCTATTCTCACACATAAACCATGATCACAACAAGTCAGTCTCAAATCCCAAGATAGCCACCTCATCTAGAATGTTGATGTTCCATAGAGGGAAGATATTTATTTAGACATAATCATTCTAATCCAAAATTATCATTCCTAGAATAAAAAATTTTCTGAACTGTCCCTTCTACTATGGATTAAATGAGGGTTCTCAATCATCACACCCATCTATACAGCAAAGTAAGCCTCCCTCTCACCAGGAGTCTATTCACTCACAATTTTAGTCAAGCTGTGAATGTACGAAAGGCTTCACGTGAATGTTTGACATTTGGAACAAAAAAATAATATTTCAGGAAATATTGTATGATGGACAAGAAAAATTAGGCTATGCTAGAGGAATATAATAATCTGATGTTTCATGTAAAACAATGACCAAACATGAGGTCATTCGCACATAAAACAAACAATTACATGCATGAGAGCGATCACCTGTCATATGTAAAGTCAAGGTATTGTGCCTTCTCCCCATATTTATAGGCATAGATAAATTATTTTGTGAATGTGAAAGGAATATTACATTATGAATATGAATTTTTTTCTGCACCTCCTTAAATGTGTTTTTATCTTCAAAGTTCCCCCTATAACCTAATATCTTGGTCCCCTTTTAGCTCATATTCTAAGGGGGGATTTTTTGGAACTGAATTGTGCTTTATGTCATAGATATACATCTTTGAGAGAATTAAATCAATAATATTACTTGGCAGACAATTTTGAGAACCCTATGGGGCCTACATGCATGATTTGACGTCTACACACAATACCAAAATCCGGGTGCAAGGTCCTTCTGCACCCAATGAGACATAAAAAGACATATTCCATTCCATCCACAAAAAATTGATAAGTCACAAGTGTTAAAGTGTGTGAATGGGCACACAAGTTGGTAATATTTGTTTAAACCCCATACACTCCCAATGTGATGTCCACTGACCTCTTTCTCATCATCATTGTTACGCGATGACGGCAACATTTTCATATACAAATAAAAGGGAATTCAACCACATTTCCAGGTAATACTTCAGAAGTCAACCAATCACTCTAATGGAAAAAACACAACCCATTCCATGACCACATTAAAGTCATGAATTAATGTAACAAGATCTTTTGTGACATGACCCCCATGGGTCATCCATAGGGTGGGCCCAAATGGGCTTGACCCTCACCCATTTCATTTTTGTCATATGGTAGCTCCATCCAATCAATTCTATATAAAGGAAATACATATCACTTTTGTAGTACCTCATTTACTATGATTTTTTCATTTTGAATGAAAAAATAAAATCATGGTTGTACCCATTCGCATAGGTCAAATGTTTTGTCCTCACTCCAAAACCCCATGTTCATTACCCTCTTGTGTGAAACACCCACATCACACATGCACCCTCTTAGTGGGGACATTCAGGCTTTTGTGTAGTGATTACCTAGTTCTTCATGTAGTGTATCATGTTGTGTTACCCTAAAAAATGTTTCTCTAAATTGGTACACTAATATCTATTACTTCTTAGCATAGCTACGCTAACATAGACCCCTTGACTAACCAATCCTCCACCCCATTATCATATGGTATTACTGGTTCTATGACATCACCAAGGGTTAATGGGAACTAGTTATTTATGTCCAAGGGGTGAAGAGCGATTCCTCATTGTCTAAGCTTCAAGATGTTAATCTTATAATCACCATCATCGTTAGATCATGACATTAAACTGTAGCCTCAATGTAAGTAATGCACATTGGGTAACCCACCTCAATCATTTTTCATGCAAACTCCTATCAATAGGAGTGAGATATACCTATCATGGGATGAGGTACTCCTTGTATGGGATGACATCTTCCAATGTGGAATAGAAACCATCTTGGTGTAGGCCCATAGAATTTATTTTAGAAGGTACCACCCTTGCTCCTCATTTTCCAAATATCCATATCCATTGTCCGCTAACCATGTGTAAGCCTCGTTCCATCCCTCAACGATGCATCTTCCATGATGTGACTGTCTAGTCCATTTCATACACTTTTTTATCACATATATCATGAATCACATTGTCTTAAAGGTTTTTAGTGACCATGACACCCCTCCTCGAACATCTATTCTAGAGTAATCCCCAGTTTCAACCTTCACAGGTTGCCTCACTGCATAAGTCCCAAACCACTGAACTATAAGGGTCTTGATCCCTATCTTCTATACACGGTACGTAGGAAGCCTTCTTCAGGTTCAATCACTATAATTGGAAAACTATAGTTCCCTCCTCCAAGAGGGAACACCTCCTGGATCTCAGTGTCCACCCTCATCCATTCACATACTTGTTTTTTTGTTAAGTCACAATATCTCATGGTAATCATGCCCCAACTAGAGGTAAAATATCATTTGAGTCCACTTGGGTGGAAATCCATGTGTAAGCCCCAGCAACATGTCACATTTTTATTAGGATGCTATCCATACATAATCCCCAAAATCCCCATTATAAAGTTGTGTAATTTGATTCAAAACCAGTTGGGATATGTTGGAAGACTCCCCAAGGATATGTCCCAGCTGATAGTAAATCTTAGTGTCCCCCTTATTGGTTCCACCTTCTCGGATATACCCTCACTAGTGTCCAGGTTCGCCTTGTTGGTGAGAAATCATCCCTTTTTGGGAAATGACACTCTTGGGTCCGTCCTCATTGGGTGTGCCCATCCACTCATCAGGAAAACTTGTAGGTTCCCCCTCCTAAGGATTCTCCAACCTAATCAATCTTAATAAGTGTTTGGATCTGACCGATCTATCGCTCCTATATTTTAAACTCACAATATACCCATTAATAATCATTGGATGATGAGGAAAACCTCATAAAAATGCATGTGGAATAAGATATGTTGTGATATTTGTGTAATGAATAGTGTTTCTATGGCCTTGAGAAGTAATATGATGTGGAAGAATGCTGGTGTATTAGTTTTTTAGAATCCCGAAATACCTTCAGTGCCCAGCATGTCTACAATCCTAACTGATGATTCTTTCCCTCACTTGACCCTTTTGGAATATTCTAACAAATGATTCATAATTAATTTTTGTCAATAGAGATATTTCATTATAACATTGATGGTTTCCCTTTATGTTGTGATCAATAAGTTCCCACTAAATCCATGTTAAATGCTCTAGTTAGAAAAAAATGACCAATATTTCATGGATATGACATGTTATGTGCATGTATAGGCTTCTTAGAGGGATGATATTGAGACAACCATAGTCATGATGAATATTCTAAATTCCTTGAATATACATAATCATAAATTCAAATGGATAATTTGGATGCATATTTTTGAAATAATAATAATTCTAGTTTATGAAATCATGAAGGATCATTATGGGGAGTATTTAATATAATTTCGACTCATTTTTATTCTATATTAGTCTTTAATTAATCATTCCCAATAACAAAAATTTATTATATGATTTTGAGATGATCATTATGTATATGTTATTATTTTGAGTGAATTCCTTTTTTGAATTAGGTCCTCATTCCCTTGATCGTCCAACTTCCCTTTATCCATTCCTATGGTTATCATTGTTCATTTTGTTCTTAGAGGTAATGTAGTGTCGGTTAAGTGTTGATATCATGTACTACATGGTATGAGATCTCTCTTTTTTCTCTAAGATCCTTGTTCTTAAGGAAACTCATTTTTAAGATGTATGAACATATTTTTAGTACATAATCTCACTTTATTTTGTGTTATTTTTTCATCCTCGGAATGGATCCCATTACTGATTCCATTCAAAACCAAGTTTGGATATGTGGTTTTATTTATTGTATTTTTTGGTTGAACCTCACATGCTTTAGTTTTTTAACCTCTTTTAGAAGTGATGATAGGAATGATCCATGATATTATTTATATGTGTGCATAAATGGTTTTGATAAAATATATGATTTCTCCATGATTTGGTAAAACAAAGTTTTGTTCAAATAATCATAAAATGTTATATGGAATTGGTTCTTCAGGCATGGTTTAAATTAAATGTATTTTTTGGAAATTGTTTTAGGAAATGTGATAATACATTTGTATCAATTTGATATATTCTACACATGGGAGATGTTAGTACCAATATGGGGTTTATAGAATTGGGAATCATCATTGTTATTGTTGTGGGTTCCCACAGAGGGTGTTCCACTATTACATATTCCCTTTTTTGACATGGAAATGTATTTCTACCAATATTGTGGGTTCTTCCATTAGGTGTTCCTCTATTCCCTAGGCCCTGTTGTTCTATGGAAATTTTTAGAAAACTAAATATTTACCTGATTATAGAGGGATGAGATACCTTGTTATCCCAAACTATTTTTATCAGGGGGGTGGTCTCCATTGTCCATTAGTTTATAGGGTTTGGTTTTGATATGGATAATTGATTCATTTATTGATAAATTGTTTATTATAAAATTTTATTTGTCCATTGTTTTGTGGAATTTTCTTTAGAACTGTGAAAATATGAAATGATTATATAATTATTTTTTATATAATCATCAAAGCTATTTTATCATTATGTGTTCTCAACTATTACGTATATTGGGATTATTAAAAATAAAATATCAAGGGAACACTTTGATGTGATCCTATTTGGAGTATTTTTATAAAACATTTTACACTTCCTCAGATGTTTGTTGTACTTTCTTATGATTTATTAATGGAAAAGAACCATAGTGAGGAGTATGGATTTAATGTTATTTAAGAATAGGTAGCAATGGGTAATATTATTATATTTTTTCCACATATTGCACAGAGTATCTATCATTGGATTGGGTTTCCTTTTCAATTTTCATTAGACATGTACCTTGGTTTTGGATATTCCCCATAGTTATGTCAATATAATTATTGGATTTCAGTTATAGAATGTTTCCATTATTGTTTTATTTCTCCATATTTATGAAATATTAGTTTGATAGGTTGAGAAAATTATTCCCTCTAGTTTGTTTGGTGAATGGGTGATAGTCACCATCTAATTGGTATCAGTAATGTCCTTCAGTTCTTATTTTCCTATTTGAAAAATAGTTTGATGAGTAGTCTAGGGATGGTGAATGGAAATTTTGTATTAAGTGAAGAATTTTCATAGAGTGTACTTTCCTTTAGAAGTTTTGTAGGTATGTGATAGGCTTATCAAAACTTAAGGGGTATATTGTGAGCATTTAAATATATTTATATCATTATAATTAGAATTATGTCTCTATAAGACAGTTGTTTTGTGTCTCATATATTGGGTTTTGATCTATAGTATAGGATCTAGTTTTTGTACGATGGTGTAGACTAAGTTTGTTTTTTATTTCATTCACTAATTTACATTTATAATAATGAATCTGAGTTTCCATCTTTGAATTCATCAATAGGGGTAGAAGAAAATTCTCCGTAGGAGAGTCAACATATTTATCAGAATTTTTTTGAGGTTTTAATGTGGTCGGTTAATTCAATTGATAATAATGTACCACCTTTTCAAAACAAATCAAAATAAATTATAATGGGTCATTAAAGAGACGTGGAATGTGTGAAAGAACTGCTAAACCATAATACATCTTATTTAAATGTTAAAAATGCTCATAAGGTGTTGGTGTTGTTTTTGTACCAAATTGGTATGGTCTATGTCTCATTAGAGGCACATAAGTATTTCAATGTGATGTGTTTAACCATAATATCATGGGTCCTAGAAAGTGGCATTAGGAATCTATTATTCAGGTGAATTGGAACATGATATTATTGTGGAAGGTCTTTATAAACTTTTTCTTTAGCAGTTTTTATCAAATTCCATGACAATATAAAAACATAAGGATTTACATTCTTTTCAGTACGTATATTATTCCGTAATATAGTATAGAATTATTTTAGATGTGCCTCATATTTATCTTGAGGTGCTACATGATGATAAAGAACACCCTCAAAAATAAAAAAAATGATTATTTTCTGATATCCAATCACATTTGTATATGATGAATCTCACCACCCATGCTTAGATGATTGATTATTCAATGATGTGATATATTGAATTTGTGGCAAAGTGAGGATTATTTTTACCCTCTCACCAAATGGAAAATTAAGCAGAAAATATAGGATTAAAAAAACGTGGATTATTAATTGTAGTGGTGGTAGAGGTTTCTCTCAAAAAAGGGAACATTTTCCTCTATACTCATTAAATTTCATTATAAACATGACTTGTAACTAGTTTGGAATGATATAGGACACACGATTATCATACCTCACACCCTAAAGAACATCATTTCTTGTGGTGGTTGAGGTCATCTATAGAGATTCTGTTTAGCTCGGTCTATTCCTCATTTTTTTTATCATCATCTCCAAAAGGATCATTATCAATATTTAATGCTTTTATGTCAATAATGATCAAACCACATTCCGTCAAAATGAAGTAGTTTCACATAATGGAGGAGATAATGATAGAATAATATTTTGGTCAAACAATAGTAATGGGTACCATTTTGGTTGAATCATCTATGATAACAACATTTTTCATACTGCTGCCTATGGATATTTTAATATTCATAATTGATGGATATTTTGAAACAATCAGTGGATAAAATGAACTGTATTATGGAGTTAGATTCATGTTATTGTAGGATAAAGGGAAATTGATTTCTTTTTTCCATAATTTTTTTTTGTCGATGCAGTGTTAGTTTAGGTTGATTTTTTTCTTGATCTAGAAATTTTTTATATTAACATCATGATGGATTAGTTGGTTACTCACTAATATGAGATTGGATGGTATCATCACCATATTTCATTATTTTTTATCTATGGTAGAACCCAATTGTTTTAGGGTAACTGAGATATGAGGTATAGTTATGTAGTACCTTCTCATCCAGATCATATGAATCTATTTTCTACTATTGTGTATATACTAGATGATCTATATTCATATATTTTAATCACTTGATAGTTTATGGTTTTCCCAAGGTATTTCCATGTGACTTCATTGGTATTCCTAAAATATAGTTAGTATAGTTATCCATCAATCCATTTCCTAGTAGGAATTATATTTTTATACACTCATATCATATGGAACATGCTTGGTTGAAGGAGTATATGATTTAGCTGGAAAACTTGTAAGAGAATGTGTTTATTAATACTTGTGTTTCCCCAAGGGTGGAACATATGTAATTTTCCAACAATGATGATGGTGCTATTTATTTATGCATATTTTATTAGATTATTAAAAATGTCATATTTAATAATAAGTATCCATTTCCTAGAAACGATGACTTATATGATCAGTTAAAGTGGTAAAATTGTAATCGAAAATCAATCTTTCGTGGGGTTTTTGTCATCTCATTGTTAAGTGATCAGATATCACTAAAATTTATTTGAATAGGAAATATGACCATTAGGGGTAAATAATGATTCAGTTTATTCTAAATAATTCTCTTATAGTTTTTATAACAATGATAGAAAAAATATTCCAACACAATATCAATTCCTTTGTTGTTGTATTCATGGATGATGTAAAAGTACATTCAAGATTTTTTAAGGAGCATGATTACCATCTAAATTAATTTTTTGAAATCATGAGGTGTCATTGACATTATTCAGTGTTATAAAATTGAAATATCAATATTCCAGAGGTGATTTTCTTAGGGAATGTGATGTTGGAACAATTCCTATCAGTTGATACATAAAATGTGAATTTTGTCTATCATGGGAAGAACTATAAAATTAATTCAATATACAAAGATTCCTAGACCTAGGTTAGGATTACTAAAGATTTTTAAAATATTTATCAAACTTGGAATCACTATTGAATACTCTTATTAATATTGGCTTGAAAATATCATGGCATACTAAGTGTCAGTCCCCTATTGATGAGTTAAAAAATATAGAAATCATTAATTCTTATTATAATCTAGTAATATCTAGAGAAGGTAATGAGGTTTATTGAAATTATTTTTGTTCTTCATAGGGATGCGGGTTTATGTATAATGATCATGTGTTAGTGTATAGTTCCCATAAACATTAGTCACTTGAGATGAATTATCTCACTCATAACATAAAAATCACTATTGTTATTCATGCTCTTAATTGTCGGTGACAATATATTTTTAAGAGAGATTTATACATTATTTTGATCATAAGAAATTTAGCTATAATAGAATTGAAATGAACTAGATCCTCATTTATAGGAGATGGGTAGGGAACCTCGTGAAACTTTAATTTGAAATCCCAAACACCCATTTGAAGGGTAATGTTTATTTGATTCTTACAATAGGTTAACACATTCCTAGACCATCCTAGAATTGAAAGAGGAGTAGAATAGTGTGGATTTTTTCCTCAGTTTCATCATGTTGAAATGTAGGATGATTTGAGAATGGTTATGAAAACTATTCAATTTTTATTATCTCTTGTTGAATCAATTATACACAAATAGTATAAGGATGATGATTTCATATGAATCATAGAATACTTATATAGTTAAGAGATCTATCTTGGATGGTCCCTCCCATATGATGTAATTATTTTAATTAGGAATTGTTTTTTCATAATCATATATTTAATAAAATCATTTCTGTATGATTTTAAATGTTCTTCATGGGATTTTCATCAGAACACTCTTTATATTTATTATGGCATACTACTGCTTTTTGGTGTTTTGGTATGATGTGTGAATTATTTTAATATATTTATAAATATTACAACTACCAGTAGATTAAATAAGTGTAATTAAATCCTTATAGTAACCTCTATCATATTATGGGTCCAAAATTAAAGTGGGATGTTGTATCTATAGACTAAATAGTTGGATTAACATATACTCCCCATGGAAAGAGTGCTATGAGTTGGGGACTGCTTAGTTGAAAAATTTGGATCATGTCAGCCATATTAGGAACACCACCATGGTATAATATCAATGTAAGATAAATATATACTAGGAATTATGAATTTTTATGGGGATATTTCATCCAATACCATTTAAATAGATCCTATTTTTACATCCCAGTTCATTAAAGGTCTTTAATAGGCTATGGGTACTTAGGTTAGGTTGAGTATGAATTATCATCAATAAAAGGTTGACTTGAACAATAATTCTATTTATATTTTAGATGATTTTATCAGTGCCTATTCCTAGGGTTTCATAGCGCATTGGGATATCCATGTGGATCTAGTTGGGATTTTATAAAAGAACATTTCCCACCTGTCTATCAAAATAGATCCATTTATAGAATTTTATAGTATCCCATTATGGTCTACACATTCATGTCCATATGTGGGAGATGAAATTTATGTTGGAATGTTTATCATATAACGGATGTTAGTGGGGATTCTTGATATTCATTTAGAGTTTTATATAGCTTATAGATGGTATAAACTTTATAAAGATTTTCAACTAACAACCATTGGAGTTTCCTTTTGGTGGTCAAGTCTTCCAAAATATTTCACCTCAGTTAGGTCACTATCATAAAATAAGTGAGAGGATGTTGGATGCAAGTTATTCTGACCATTTGACATCATTGAATGGATTATATGGGTAACTCATTAATGGAAAATACCATAACATTTTTTGGTATTAATGATATATTCAATGAATCTAAGATTTATATGTATCTTTTAAATTAGTCCAATTTTTTGAATTAGAAGGAATTGATTTTAGTTCCTAATGTATCAATTGATTTTGAGAATGTTCGGATCATAGAATAGAAGGTGAAATTTCTCCATGTGATTTAGATCATATTTAGTTAAATTTTATAGAATAAAATACATTATCTTAACATGACATGGTAGTGGGAATAATTTATGGGGTCGTAATGGCTTCATATATTTATGAATATTTTTCTTTTTCATGAATGTTCCCAAGGATATAATTTGACATGATTGGGATGTTTCAACATCCCAGCTTGGGGAATAGTAAATTATAAATCTTATTTATGGTTCCTTCAAATTTTGAGTGTGTTTTCTAGAAATGGTGATTTAATAAAGGTTGTTTTTCATTTCCTAGTGAAAAATAAGATAAACCACAAACAAAACTAGTGTCTAGTGTGGTCTCATTCATGGAATGTTGATGGTAACACTATATTACCCATGTAATAAGGCCACATCAATTTCATTTTGGAGTATGTGTAAATACCTTAATATACTTTATTTTAGGTCAATGACATGTTTGGTAGGGGTTTGGGGTTTATGGTGGGGTGAGATTTAGTCCACTATGGGTATGGTGAACATACACCACACCATTGTGTCATATGTATAGGAATTTAAATAGTTTATTTCAAATCCTATTTTTTGGTGAGGTGTTTTTACAATTTATTGAATTCATGTTTATTTTTATGGGTAGGTTATTAATAATTTTTACTTGTTTTGATCCTAAATTAAATATTCATTAATCATTCTCATTAATGCTGTTTGAATAAAATGGTTATGGGGTGATCATTGGGAATCCATTCAAATTTCAGTTTAATGCAATGGGTTATTTTTTTATCTCTTATCTTTAAAAATATAACATTAATTATTAATATCATGTTCTTCTAATTGACTTTTTAGTTCCTAATGGACATATTTTTTAGTTTTGGTGGAGATCTCATGTTCTAAAGGGTATCCAAAACCCATTATTCTCTATAAAGATTATTTATTGGGATGCGTGATAATAAGATATTTGAGTCAGTATCTAGGGCCTCTTATCTATTTCACATTTATTCTAACTACTTCTAGTTCATGGTTACTATCATTTTTGTCATACAAATTCTTGAGTATGATAGTTGGTTCCATATGTAATATTTATTTGTTTAACAACACATGCTCTGATTTTTTAATTGTATTATAAATTATGATTGAATTTGTCATTGATCCCTTTTATATGAATGCTGGAAAGATTTTAAAAAAATATGGGTTTCATGTTTTTGGACAAATAATGAAATTAACAAAGAACCATTGAATGTATTATGGAATTTGTTTTCAATGCGTGATTCTAATGAAAAAAAATGTTTCTTGTAAAATTTTTAATGAACTGTGATAAATCCATTGAATTATTTTTATATTTATAGAAAATGAGACCCTTGGGTACCTAGGAAGAGCTTATAGTATTGGTAATTTCTGTTATTCATTTATAGGATTCACTCATGGGGTGTTTCTATATTCTAGAGGCCATGTTGTTCAAGGAAAATTATTTTTCTAAAACTCTAGGTGGCTCATCCATGTGGTGTTATTAAATTCAATAGTACCTATTGTTTTATTGACTAGTATAGAATAATATTCCTTGAGTTTCATTAACTAGGTATGATAGATCTATATAGCCTAAACCTATTTTATCCCTATGGTTATCTTCATCAAGATTAACTTTTCTTATCTCTGTTTTTAATAGGGATAAATGATTCATGAAATGAAAAATAGTTTATTTGAAAATGATATTTGTCTTTTTTTCCATCTTTTGTTTAACATTGAAATGGGGAAATAATTTTTCCATTATTTCTGTATAAACATGAAAATTATATTATAATGAATTTTTTTCATATATTTAAAATTTTAGGATTATTTGAAACATGATTTCAATGAACCATGATTTTGATAAAACAATTGTGTGGGATCTAAGTGGTCTTGTTTTTTCCCAGACCCTGGTCCCACCATCAGGGGTGGTTAAACCTTGTTTTATGGGATGTAGAAAAATTAAAGGCACCATGGTTTTGTGGTGGAGTTTCATGTTTGATCGGAATTGGTTAATGGTGGTGAGAAAATTAAATATTTATCATATATCAGACATAGTAGCTATAAGTGGTTTTAGATTCTTTTCTTTTTTTTCCTTTTACTTGTACCCATATTTTGGATTCCAACCATTGTTTTATTATAACCAATAATGAATTGTGTTATTGGAATATTTATAATATCTTTATCATTTTCAATATGTATGACTTGTTGGATTTTTAGGTTGGTAAAATCATTCGTTCTGGTTATTATTGGATGTATAGGTGTTATTCACTTGCCTTTGGGGATCATGATTTTTATTTGGGTTTTTCTATAGTCTAATTCAAGGATTAGTTTAATGGGTTTTGTAACCAGAGTCATTAAAATCATATTTCAAAATGTATATGTATCCCCAAGTTTTATTATGATGGAATGTTTTCTTTCAAATAGATGGAATTATTGGTAAATAAGGTGTATCATGTGAGTGAGTTCATGAATATTTATAATTATAATCAACCTTATGTCACTATGGGATATAGGGTAGTGTGTATTTTTTGTTGTGTTTTTATCAACATATCAGTTTCTGGTAATATTATTTATGTTTAGGATGATATTATTTTATTTCTTCCATCTGTTTCCTTCATGTATAATAATTCATCTGATAATCCATCTAGGGAGTCCTTAGGATGCTTTCTAGGGAAATTTACCTCAAGGCAAACCAAAAATTAATTATAATCTAATTAAGGATGACATATTAATAGATTATGGGATATATAAGAATGTCATTCCTAATTAGAACCGATCTAAAGAGAAAAAACCTTGAGCATGTGGAAATTTGGATTGAGAATAATATTTAGTATACTTGGAGACTGTATATTTTAATTGTACTAATAAACCATTGGATGTGGATTACTATTTTTAAATAACTAATTAGGTCTTAGAATTTCTAGAGAAACTTGAAATTTTCAAGGTGATGTGAACGATACTTACGTTTGAGTGTTTAAGAAAAAAGTGGTCATACTATATTGTTTATGAGAATTAGAAAGTGATCTTTGAGTTGAACGAATTTATGGTTATATTATATCAGCGGTTTTTATAGAATTATTTATGATAGTAATGTCTATAGAGTTGATTTCCTTTCATTAGGGATATCATTTCGAGACAGAGTACATTAACTATTTTTTTTAATTTTGACTATTTTTCTCATTATGTTGTCTTGAATGATAATATGATGGATCAGAAATTATTACAAGGTTTTAGAGATGATATTTGATTACAGTTTAATATGTTGAATATCACCACATATATTTAAATGGTTGACATGGATATAATGGCAGAAATTTATTTGGTGGGGAACATAGGATTTTTTTAGTTTCCCCTTCCACCCTGGGGATATTACACTGGAACAGATGAGAAGAATAGAAATTCATGGGATAATCACAAGGTGGTTGTGGTATCCATTTTAGGGGATCTTTCAAAAATAACCAAATAATCCTCTAGTTTACCATTTACTTTATACCATTATGGAAAGATAGAGCACACCAGAATATCATTCCCATCACATCCAAATACCTAATGTGCATATTTTCATCAAAGTCCTCAAGCTAAATTATTATTGGATATATCTACACCTTGATATGGTTATGAATTATTAGATACAAAGCTACGTACAATGAATTTATAATAAACTAAATCTATAGGGTTTTATATGTTAACCTTCGAAGCGATACTATTCACATTAGGGAGGAGCTGCGTACGGATTTTAAGGTAGGATAGTCTACAATGAGAGGATAATTTTTCATTCTATATTCTAAAGAAACATATTTTTTTATAATAGTTCCATTCATTATTTATTTAATCAAATTTTTCGTATCTTTAGAAGCATTCGATTGAGATCATGTACAATGTTATGGAGATGGGTAAACCCTTTGGAAAGATGAAGGATGTCACACCCAGATATTTCTTGAGGTATGTTTTTAATTTTTATTTTTTTTACATAATTTTATTTTCCTTTATTTAAATTTTTTGGTTGAAGGGCGGGCTGAACCCGATATGATTATTTCTCTTTTCACTGATAAGTGAGTGTTGGCATGACATCGCTCATTGCACGGGCTGTGCACGGGCGAAGCTGTGTGGATTTGCCAGTTTATCTCATGGTCTACCCGGTGCACGAATGATAAAATAACCTAATAAAAACAAAATTTTATAGTAATAATTATTATTGTCATTATTATTATTATTAGATTAGGTTAGAATTTATTTCTATATTTTATTTTATTCTTATTTTCCTATCTCTTTATTTTTTATTCCTTATTCTATTTTCTTTTTATTCCATATTATTTTCTTTTCTTTTCTTTATATTCATCACTTTTTATCCTTCCTTTATTCATGCCCTTCCCCTGTCGTGGGTAATGTTCACTTGAAAAACCCTAGTCGCGCTGCCCTTTATTCCCTCCTCATCGGACCACTCTCCTCTATCTCCCAGGCCAACGTCGAG
Source organism: Viscum album (assembly GCA_963277665.1). Lineage (NCBI taxonomy): Eukaryota > Viridiplantae > Streptophyta > Magnoliopsida > Santalales > Viscaceae > Viscum > Viscum album. Next base: position 179,184,306 of record OY728164.1, read on the forward strand.
TCGCCCCGCCTCCCTCCTTGGATAGTCGTGCACTGCCCTCTTCTTTTTGCGCCAACCCGATAAGCCACTGTGCACCATCCGCGCACTGCCCCTACGCACCATCCTCACACTACCCCTATTGGTTGTCCACCTCTCACCTCAACGCCTCCTCTCTTGGCCGGTCTTAGCAACGGAACACTATAAATCTATCCCCCGTGCACCGGTGGCCTCTCCTCGTGCTACCGTGCGTTGCGACCCCCTTTTTTCCTTCTAGATTTTCCAGCACGGTGTTCCTCCAGTAGCCCCAACATGCTCGGTTAGACTCCCTCATCCATGTCGCTCGTGTGTTTCACTTATTTTTGTAGTTTCTCCCAATTGATAGAATTTTTGGGTAAGGTTTTCATGTAGGTTGCGGTCCAATTTTGATGTTTTTGGTTAAGACTAATGTTTTAGGGTCCAATTTGTTCTCCGAATTTTTCATTTGTGGCATAATTGGGGTTGCACACTAATTTTTCGAAGTTTTCAACACACCGGTATGTGGTTACAAACTCATTTATTATCTGATGATATTTTTCATGCTTGTTTAATTAATTTAGAACCTTGTTAATTAGTTTCATGCTAAATAAATTAATTGTGATTATGTTTTTAATGTGAATTTAATTTTTTGGAAGTGTGTCTAAGTGAATTAGTCCAATTTTTTATTTTGAAATCCCACCTTGAACTATTTGTCAATGTTTTGTGAATTGTGCAATTAGTGTATTAGGAAGTGCAGATGATGCAGTTTATTTTTTTGCATCGTGTAAAAATACATTTTTCTCTGAAAAAGGTTTTGAGTGAAATTTTGACATAAGAAATCATGTGAAATGTTTGAAACTGTATAATAAATTCCCTTTAGTGGTTTTCTTAATTATCAAAGTTTTTTTGTTTAACTATTCATCTTGTTTAATTTAATGTTTAAGCAGTAAAGATTAAGTTTAAATAGATTTTGGTGTGCGTATGGTTTTAAAAGATTATCACGGTGTGCAAATGGTGTGTTTTTTTTTGAGCAAGAACCATATTTGGTTGTTATGTAATAATCTGACGTATAATGTGAACATGGAAATTAAATGAGAAAAAAGAGGGAAGCTTAGGGTATTTGGTGGGGGAAACTAGGACAACTGAGCCAGTGTTCCAGAGATGGCTTTCCCCGGTTTTACTGGTAGGATTGACGAATGAAACACAAAATAAACAAATGTTGACTGAGGGTCGTGGCCTTCTAATCCACATTCTCTGAGGTTTGTGGTCTTCTAAACCACATTTTCTGAGGTTCGTGGTCTTCTAAGCCATGTTTTCTAAGGTTCGTGGTTTCTTATCCACGTTTCACCGAGACACTATGTTCTAGGGTCCCACCTATTTCTAATACCCATTGGGATTCTCCCATCCATTGGTGCTAGCAGTTACATTGCGCACACTAATGATACACGATATGTCACTTGATTTACTACCCAAACATGTGTTTTTTTAAATTGATTTTCTTTATGGTCACTTTATGAAAAACTGTTTTCACTAACATTGTTAATAATTTCTTACCTACTTTTATTTATCATTGCAAATGTAATTGTCTGTTAATTCTTGTGCGTGGAATCTTTTCTTGGTGAAATCCTGTTGGGCGATTTCTCACACCCTACTTACACCTTTGGGTGTAAGTAGATTTTTTTATGTCTGATACAGTTAAGGGTCTAGCGTTTGAGAGCGGTGGTTCAGGTTGTTAGTAGATCTCTTGATGTGGTGTTGTGGTGGCAGCTTGAGGATGGTTTCCTCTCACTGGGCGATAGTTTTCAGGTTGGTTTTTAGTAACAATACTTTTTGTGTTGCTTGGGTTTTGGTTTCACATGTGACTCAAAAATCCAATTTTGGGTAAAGACTTGTTTGGAAGCAAATTTTACTTTTGGTTTGGTTTATTTTGTTGGCGGATTTATACTTTTTTACTCGGGTAAATTGTTCCCAAGGTTTATTTTAATACACAGGACCTTGTGCCAGCCCATGGGGATCAGAAATGCCCTTTGGGCCTACCCACGAGCCGGGTGGAGGGTCAGTTTGGATGGAAACCCGATATGGTTTTTGACAAAATGTTATAAAAAGATGTTCGGTTTAATCTATTTGGTAATATTATTTGCGATGAGTCTGGTTATAGAGGATCTAATATTGTCGGAGCTCAAAATTCTGGTTTTGAGTAAGGTTCTTAGCCAGCACACCTCGTGGCAGACCCTAAGTCACCATGGGGTGTCAGGATGGTTGTTTGACTTCTCTTCCAGGGGGGACGTGCATGCTATAGACTATGGATAGACATCGGGTAGGGAAGAAGTTTTTGGACACGATGTTACTTTTTTCATGTTTGGTTTACTTATGATTACTTATCTTTTTAGAAATTTGGTTTCTCTTTAGATGTGATATATTGATGTTGTTCTTTTATGATTGTTGCTCTTTGTAGAAAGATGCCTCCCCAAAGAGCTTATACGCACCCACGGTAGGAATCCAGAGAGATTTCTCCTTTGCCTCTTGATCAATGATTTGGTAGAAGTCGTGGTACAAAATGTTCAGGCTTTAGGATAGGGGGTAGCTCTTTCCCCCAACCCTATTACAACTAGAGGAGACAGTTCTGGCTCCATGAAGGATAAAGCTCAGGAGCTTGAAAAGATAGAGTGTATGTTTGAATTCCTTGACACACCAGAGGAAGTCAGGTTAATGTGTGCCTCATTCTAGCTAGAGGGTTCTAGTCACAAGTGGTGGGAATCAGTGATTCAGACTGGGAAGCATGAGCAGATGAGTTGGAAGGATTTCAAAGCTATCATCAACGAGTAATACTGTACCGAGTTCCTAGCCTACACCAGATCCCAAGAGTTTATGGGTCTCTTACAAGGGGATCGTGCAGTTATGGAGTATGCAAACCTTTTTGATGAGTTAGTACGGTACACAACTAAAATTTTTTCAAGTGAAAATTTGAAAGCTCAGAAGTTTTAAAAGGTTCTTCGACCAGAAATCCACTCTCAGGTATTTTTATACAAGATGGGATCTTATGAAGAGGTGTTCGATCATGCTTGCATGGTCGAGATTGACTTGAGGGTAATGTTAGGATTTTCTAGATCAGTGTTAGGGATTGGCAGTGGAAGTTCATTCGAGAAGAAGAGGAAACGTGATGAGAAATGGAATAACAGTGGTGGCAGCTCAGGTCGTCATACCAGGAAGACTTCATCTGGGGATTATAGTGCATTGTTTGTGGTGTTCCATTAGTGCAGAAGGGTAGGGAACTTCCGACCTGCATGTCCATACCCACCCATATTTTTCCATGGGTGTAGATTTGTGTGAAATCTACAGTGCTTTTATAGGATTGTACGCCCTTACCATAGTTGGACTAGATCTGTGGCTCCTACAGTAGTATTAGTTCAGTCAGAACCAACCAGAATGACATGAACACAGTTTAGTGGCCATGGTGGTAGGACCAAATCGTCTTCGGGGCAGATCCAGATCAAGACAGAGCCTAAGGTGAGCATTCATTCTTAGGTAGGGACTAGGCATCGACATGCTATGGATCATTCACTGGCTGGATATGATGCAGGACCTTCGACTACTCGAGGTACTATTCGGATTTCATCTTCTATAGTTGCAGTTTTTTTGACATAATTACTTAAGGATCCTTTATATCTTCCCATCTTGTGAAATTGATGATCCTTCCAACCTAGATTTTATCTGTTACAATGGAGTTAACAACAACGATGGGTAAGAAAAAGGATGAGGGTCTCTGGTGCCGGTCATGAAGACTCTCTATGTTAGGATTTGAGATGGAGTGGGATTTCATGGTCCTTGATATGGACCTATTTGATGTGATCCTCGACATGGACTGCCTGGTGTACTATCTAATGCATATTGACTGCTATTAGCATAGAGTTGGTTTTATGGCACCAGATGGGAGTCCTCAGTTATTTCATGGAGAATAGGATCCTCAGTCAGGTCATGTGGGACCTCCACTCCCTGAGTTGGGGAGTCCTGCTTATCAGTTGTCTTTGCTCACACTGGAGGACGATGGTGGTGTTTCTCAGGGCGGTTTATCTCATGTAGTGAATGAGTTCCCAGAGGAATTCCCATATAATTTTTCGGGCTTACCCCTAGAGTAGGACATGCAGTTCTTCATCAATTTGGCATCGAAAACACAGGCTATATCTCTTCCCTCATACTGCAGGGCCCCCACTAAATTGAGGTAATTAATTATATAGGTGGACGATTTTGTATCCAAAGGATTCATTCACCCGAGCATCTCTCCTTGGGCCGCCATAGTTTTTTTCTCGAAGAAGGATGATGGAACCCTCCGGTTGTGCATCAATTACTGGAAATTGAATAAGGTAACCATCAATAATAAGTACCCTTTGCCTTGGATTGACGATTTGTTTGACCAGTTGAAGGGGGAAATGTGGTTCTGCAAAATTTACTTGCAGTCACGTTTCCACCAACTCAGGGTGAGAGAAACAGACATTCTAAAGACGGATTTCCGAAGCAGGTATGGTCACATAGATTATCTAGTCTGGCCTTTTGGATTGAAAAATTATTTGGTTAGTTTCATGGAACACTTGAATAGAGTGTTACAACAATATCTCGACTCCTTTGACATGGTATTTGTGGATGAAATAGTGGTATATTCTAGATCTGAGGAGGAGTATAAGCATCACCAGTGGATTATTTTGGGAACTTGGTGGGACCACTGCCTGTATGCCAAACTCCCTAATTGCACATTATGGATCAGGGAAGTGATGTTTTTGGGGCATTGTATTCTTAGAACAAGGGGTTTCCGTGTATCTTGGGAATATTAGTGCAGTTATGTCATGGGAACAACAAATGAATGTGTTCGAGATCTGGAGTTTTCATGGCCTGATAGGTTATTAAATGCATTTTTTTCAGACTTCTCACTACTTGCCTCATCCATGACCGCACTCACTCGGAAAGTGGTTAAGTTTTAATGGTGCCCATAGTGTCTGGCATCCTTTGAGGAGTTGGAACGGTGGTTGACCACTACACCTGTGCTGATATTACCAGAGATTGGGAAGGGCTATGTGGTTTATTTTCATGCATCAGGTACGGGCCTTGTGTGTGTACTCATGTAGGATAACCATGTGGCCGCTTATGGTTCTTTCCAGCTCCGGCCACACGAGAAGGATTATCTAACTCATGACTTGGAGGTTGCAGTAGTGATGCATGCCCTGAAGACTTGGCATCACTACCTCTTTCAGGAGAAATTTCTAGAATATTCTGACCATAAGAGCCTAGCCTATATTTTCTATTAGAAGGATATCGATCTGAGGTAGCGCCACATGATTGAGTATCTACTGGGATTTGACTTTTATATTTTCTATACCCTGGGCGATGGTAATTTTTTGGGTGATGATTTGAGTAGGAAGGTACAAGTGCAGGTGTTGGGGAAGGCCGACGATGATTGGACTTTGATGCGTATCATAGCCCAGATGAACTTGGAAATAATAGAGCATAGCGACGGTACTTTATTGGCTAGCATTCTGTGGACACCCGCTCTTCTAGAGTGGATTCAACGGGAGAAGCCCGGTGATGGGCTGTGTCAGCGATCTGCAGCGTTTCATCAAGGTGGGGAGACTCCTTCTGATTGGTCTTTGTCTCATGATAGGATCTTGTTCTTCAAGGGTCATGTAGTGGTGTTGTTGTCTTTGTGGAAGGTGGTGATGCAGGATAGCCCCAAATATCAATGGGTCGTCCATCATGGTGCTACCAAGATGTATTACGATGTTTGTCGCCAGTTTTGTTGGCTAGGAATGAGACAGGAAAAATCCGACATTGTATTGACATTCTACAATTGTCACCAGGTGAAAGTAGAGCAACGAAGACCATCGGGCCTGCTCCAGCCATTCACCATTCCAATCTGGAAGTGGGAAAAGGTCCCCATGGACTTAATTTTTGGATTTCATTGTAAAGCATAGGAAATTAATGTTATTTGGGTTTTGATTGATCGTTTGACCAAGTCAGCTCACTCTATCCTGACCAGAGATGCAACGAAGATTGATGAGTTGGGCCGTTTGTATGTCATGAACTGGTCAGACTTCAGGGTGTGATGTCAGCATTTGTTTTTGAGAGGGACCCCCGCTTTACCTCTCAATTTTGGGGTAGGCCTCCAGAAGGCTTTGGGGTCACAGATAAAGGTGAGCACGACATACCATCCTCAGACGGATGGCTAGACGGAGCGGGAGAATCAGATTCTAGAGAACATGCTTCGCGTACGTGTGTCGGATTTCGGAGGTTCATGGTATATCCATTTTGGATTGGTTGAGTTTTCTAATAATAATAGTTACCAATCCATTTTTATAATGGAACCCTTTAAGGAACACTATAGTCAGACTTGTCGGTCTCCTTTGTGTTGGGTTGAGGTAGGCAGGACCTCACTCTTGGGACTGAGACTTGTTCAGGAGACGTCTGAGAAGGTAAAGTTGATTAAACAGCGGTTGTTGAAACCATAGAGTCACCAAAAATCTTATGAATATTAGAGGCATAGATATATTGTGTTTTAAGTGGAGTATGAAGTGTTCTTGAGGGTGGACCCTCAGTTGGGTCACCGTCTCATGGGAAAGCAGGAAAAGCTGATGTCGAGGTATATTGGGGCATTCTAGATTACCGATCATATTGGAAAGGTGGAATACAGGTTAACTTTTCCTTCTCATTTGACAACGATTCATGAATTATTTCATGTCTCCCATCTAAAAACGTATAATCCAGATTCGTCATAAGTGTTTAATTGGGAAGAGTTGCTGCTTGATCCAGACATATCAGTGTTTCAGCGGCCAGTGCAGATAGTGGATTCCCAGGAGAATGTTCTTCGTGGGAAGTCTATTCCTTTGGTTTGTTTTCTCCGGCAGCATGGGAATGACAAGCATGAGATTTGGGAGGAGAAGTCTTGGGTTGAGTAGGAGTACCCATTTATATTCTCTGATCAGGCTTTGAATTGACTTTCCGAGGGTGGATCGTTTTCATGGTGGGGAGAATTGTAACACTTATACTTCGCTTGAGGTATGTTTTTAATTTCTAATTTTTATCCCATAATTTTATTTTCCTTTATTTAAATTGTTTAGTTGAGTGGTGGGCCGAACACGATATGATTTTTTTAATTTTGTGCTAATAAGTGAGCATTGGATTGACATTGCTCGACGCGCCGGTAGGGCACGGGTGAAGCTGTGTAGCTTTTCCTGTTTAACGTGTGGTCTACCCGGTGAACGAATGATTAACTAACGTAATAAAAATAAAATTTTATATTTATAATTATTATTGTCATTATTATTATTATTATTATTTTAGGATATAATTTATTTCTAGAATTTCTTTTATTATTATTTTCCCATTTCTTTATATTTTTTAATATTTTTATCCCTTATTCTCTTTTCTTTTTATTCCCTCTTATTTTCTTTTATTTTTATTTATTTTATATACCTTTTTTCCTTCCTTTCTTCTTACCTTTCCCCGTCACGGGTACTGTTCACTCAAAAATACTTAGTGGCGGTTCCCTTTTTTCCCTCCTCGTCGGACCACCATCCTCCTTCTCCCGGGCTAACGTCATGCCACCCTGCCTTCCTCTCCAAACAGCTGTGTGCTGCCCCAGCCTTTTTGCGCCGACCCGGTAAACCGCTATGCACCATCCGCGTACCACCCCTATTCACCATATTTCCACTTCCCATATTGGTTGTCAACCTCTCCAGTGCGACCCCCTTCCTTTCTGGCTATATTTTCCAACACGGAATGCCTCCAACAGCCCCAACATGCTCAGTTAGACTCCTACAACTTTGTAGTAGTTGCGTTTTACCTCTTTTTGTTGATTCTCGAATTTTGATTGAATTTTTGTGTTGGGGTTTTACGTTGGTTGGGGTCCAATTTTGATGTTTATAGTTCATTCTACTATTTTATTGTCCAATTAGTTCTCTGTGTTGTGAGTTTGTGGCACAATTGGGGCTGCGTACCAATTTTGAGAAGTTTGTGACACAACGGTAGGTGGTTCCACACTCAAATATTATTTGATGATCTTTTTCATGCTTGTTTCATTAATTCAACACCTTGTTAATTGCTTCCATACTAAAAAAATTATGTGTGATTATATTTTTAATGATTATTTAATTTTATGGAAGTGTGTCCATGTGAATTAGTCCATTTTCTTATTTTAAAATCCCACCTTGAACTATTTTTCAATGTTTTGTGAATTGGGATGTTAGTGTATTAGGAAGTGCAGACAATACAGTTTATGTTTTTGCATGGTGTAGAAATGAATTTTTCTCCGAAAAAGGTTTTGAGTGATATTTTGACATTAAAAATCATGTAACATGTTGAAAACGTTTTAAAAAATTCTCTTACTGGTTTTCATAATTATCAAAGTGTTTTTGTTGACTATGCATCTAGATTAATTTAATGTGTAGGTTGTGAAAATTATGTTTAAAAATATTTTGGTGTGCGTATGGCTTTAAAAGAGTATTGCGGTTTAGTAATGGTGAGTTTTTGTGTGAAAGCACCCTGTTTGAATGTTATGTAATAATGTGACATGTAATGTGAACTTTTAAATTAAATGAGAACAAAGAGGGAAGCCTAGGGTATTATGTGGGGGAAATTAGTACTAGTGAGCTAGTGTTATGGAGATGGATTGACCCAGTTTCACTGGCAGGATTGACGATTGAAACACTAACTAAAAATATGTTGACTGAAGGTCATGTCCTTCTAAGACACATTTTCAAAGTTTCTTGGACTTCTTTGCCACATTTTCTGAGGGTCGTGGTCTTTCAAGCCATGTTTTCCGAGGGTTGTGGTTTCTTATCCACGTTTCACTGAGTCACGATGTTTTAGGGTCCCACCTGTATCTAGTACATATAGGGATTCTCCCATCCATTTGTGCTACCAGTTACATTGCACACACTGATGATGCATGCTATGCCAATTGAGTTACTACCCAAACATCTGTTTTCTTTACACTACTTTTATTTTAAGGGATCTTTATTAAAAATTGTTTTCGCTAACATTGTTATGCATTTCTTACCTTTTTTATTAATCATTGCAAATATAATTATCTTTTAATGCGTGTGCATCGAATCTTTTTTTGGTGACATCATACTGGGTGATTACTCACACCTTAAATACACTTTGGGTGTACGTAGATTTGTTTATGTATGATACAGGTAAGGGTCCGACGTTTGGGACCGGTGGATCAGGTTGTTAACCGACCTCTTGATGTGGCGTTGTGTTGGAGGCATGAGGGTGGTTTCCTCTCGTCGGGTGACAGTTTTCAGGTTGTTTTTTGGTCACCATACTTTTACTGTTGTTTGGGTTTTGGTTTTACATGTGTATCAAAATCAGGTTTTTTTAAAGACTTGTTTGGCTTCAAATTTCACTTTTGGTTTGGTTTATTTTATTGGCTTCTTCATATTTTTTTACTCGGGTAAATCATTACCATGGTTTATTTTAGTACACGGGCCCTTGTGCCAGCCCATGGGGATCAGGTACGCCCATCAGGCCATGTCACGGGCCGGGTCGGGCGTCAGTTCGGATGGCGACCCGACATGGTTTGTGACAAAGGACGAGTGGATTCATAATCCATCATTTTCTATTGCGATATATAGGGATGAGTAAGTATAATACTTTTTAGTTCTTGATCATGATATTTTGGATGTTATCATTGGGTTGGACTGTTTATTTTTTCACCCAGATAATATTGATTATTATCATCATCACATTTTGTTTTTTATTGATGAGTTACCCTGAGTGATATATTGAGATTGTTATTTAGGTTGATGTGGTATACGATCATCTAATTTAGTGATTAGGAATTTTTTTTCTTTAAATTTAATTGATCTTGGGGATGTTTAATCAAATTCCAATCTTCTCTTGGTTAGTTAAAATTTTCACTAGGTTTTCTTAGTTGAATTATATTATATTCTCCCTAAAATAGAAGAGGAGTTCACTATCAATATGGTTTGTAATATATGTTTTATTTATATACCCATTTTCATATGACATAAATTATATTTAGAAAATATATGATCTAATTGGATATACTATTGGGGAATGGATTTTTTCTTCCACGGGTTTCACCATGACCACCTCATGTGCTCGTTCCCAAAATGATATGTGGTATCTTTACCTCTAGGTAGATTATCAGAAGCTAAATTGGGTAACAGTTTATAATCTATACCTTTTTCCTCATGTAGATGATGTGTTTGATCAGTTATAGGGGGGAATTTGGTTTTAAAAAATAATTCTTCGGTTGGGTCATCATCAACCCATAGTTATTGAATTAAATATCCTGAAAGATAGTTTCTCTTGTAGGCGTGGACACTATGAATATATTGTGATTTCATTAGGCCTATAAATACCCTACTAGAGTGATTATATATTTAATAAACCAAATATTCTACTAATATCAAGATGCATTTACTATGGTGTACATGGATGATTTATTCATGTATTCAAGAACTGATAATGAAAATGAGTACCATCAAAATATAGTATTGGTATGTTTATGAGCCACCACTTTTTCGAGATGTTATCGATATGTAATTTTTGATCTGAGAGGTGTAGTTATTGAAGAACATGATTTCAAAACATAGACTCTATGTTTTTTATGAAATGGTAAAGGTTATCTTTTCATTGGATGACGAGAAAATTATTCATGATATGGTTATTATTAGGAATGTCTCATTTTTATAGATGATTAGTTAAATATTTCATGATAATAGAATAATTTTTTATTCACATTACCATTAATGGGGGGAAATTATCATTTGATTATAATTATAAAGCCCCATTTTACTTGTTTAAATATTTCTTTACATCGACTCTTAGAAGAATTTTTTTACAACCCATTAAGGGGGATATGTTTTATTATGATGCTTCAAGTGTTAGTCTATAATGAATTATTGTGAAGGATGAGTGTTTTGTGGAGAAGGTTTTTCATTAGCGTCAACTACATGGGAATAATTATCCTAATCTTGAATAATAATTCACCACTATTAAGTTTTCTCTAAATTTTTAGAGACACATTCTTTTCACTTATATGTTCACAATATATTATAGTCAAATAATCACGAGTTATATCTTCACTTATAATGAATTTAACCTCAATATGTGGCGATTGTTTGAGTACATACATACATTTGATGTTGATATTTCCTAAAACCCATGGGGGTAAAATAATTTATATTATTCTCTCAGTCGGATATTTATTTCTTAGGTTGTTTTGGTAGTGAAAGAGGATTGGAGTCTTATGGGGTCATATTTTGTAGTTTCATCTCCATCCACGTGAGTATGTTTTAGTTATGGTTCTGAAAATATTCAATTTTCATTATCTCTCACTGAGTTTATTCAAAAAAAATATTATAATTATGGAGAGAGAATGAGAATCATGGAATTTTTATATGGTGGGGATATCGCTCATGGATGGTCTCTCACCTTTGATAAAATACTTTATAATAGATTTTTTTTTTCATTATCCCAATATCTATAAATAAATATTTTAATGCATGATATTCTTATCTACTCATGGATTAATCATCATGGAACTATGAATATGTATTTTTACATGATAAAATGTTTCTGGTGGTCAGCTATTAAGAAGAACATTATTTATTTTGTATCATATTGATTCATGTTCCTTAAAATTATTTTAGAGGACTTTATTTTTTTTCATTAACCTATTCAGTGTCGATATAGAAACGGTTCTAGGTATCCATGAACATCATAATAGTATTACCATATAATCAAAAGGAAATAGTTCTATTTGGGAGGTGATTTATTGTTTTACAAAATTTCCCATTTAATTATGATTAGGGACACAACCATGGTTAATTATCTAGGTATCCTATATATGAACAAATTATGTGGTTGAAGTTTTTTCCCTTATTGATTGTCCCCACGAATGGACCGAAGGCCTTCTTTTTTTTTTATTATGGAAAATCCCCCTTTTAAGTATATTACACCTTTTACACAAATCTTATCTAAAAATGTTAAATTTTGATCCTTACCACATTCAAAACATTGAAGATGTTGTTCTACAGCCCAATGCAATGATGGTTGGGAGTTAGTGTAGATCATTTAATCATCTGATTATTCTCAAGATACATGGCAATATAAATCATAAATGTTTTATCAATGGTTTCATATCATTATGGATATTTTTTCTCTAACATGCCTTGGGAAATTAAGTTCTCTTTTAGGGAGGTTATAGCATCTTTGTCGAGGAATGTTCTAGATTTTAACGTCAGTACGGTTCCATCGATTTTCATATTTTCTTGGTTGGCATTAATGGATTAATAATGTTATTAAAGAATTTTATAATGCAAAATGGGCTAGACCAGACCATGTTACAAGCCATCTTACTCATATGTGACACTTGTAAAACATAAGTATATCCAACACCCCCATTGTATTTCATGGTCCAAGGCATTTAATCTTGATGTTCACCATATATTCCATGAAAAATATGGTATCACTATGACAATAGTGGAGGATGTGGATACCCACTAATGGATTAGGTTTTAGGGATATGAAATATTCCATGGTTATGTTTGGATTCATTGTGGGGTGGCATTAAAAACACCCCATGCATGGTGAACATAGACTAATTCATGGTTTCAACTATTCATGATTTAAAATATCCATTTTTTCAACCAATGTTTGACAAATAAATTATTCCTATTTATAGGAACATGGATGAATTTTATGAGAAGGTTTTTATTGATATATTTACCTGGTTTTATCCACAATTAACACTTCCCTATTAATTACCATATATGGGATTTGAATTGGATTTTTTATGATAATTTGACATCTACTATGTTTTGGGGTAAATATCATTAGAGATTTGGTTTCATCTTCAATTAATGATCCAAATTCCCTTGATAAATTCATACTATTTTCATGGTTTTTTTGTTTCCTAGATGCCAAAACACGTTTTTTGGGTGAGGATCTCATGTTCTACAGGGTATGATATTTCATTTTTTCTTCACCAAAATGTTCTTATTGATGCTCTATTCAATGATATTGGAATAATTGTCCATGAAATCCTATATCTTCCTTATGTGTTCAATTTCTATCAAATTAATGAATCCAAATATTTTTTTGTTGAAAAAACATGTGTGAGGTATGTGGTTCATTCAGTATACTTTTTTTGTGAACCATATATGCATCAATTTTCAGACATTTTTTCTAAATGATAAATGTGATGACGAATTATATTTTTGAAATTAATCCATAAATTATTTTGATAAAATAGATTATTTTCTACATGATTTAATAAAGAGGAATATGTTGTGCGCTCCAATAAATTTTTGATTGAATTTTTTTTTGAATACATGATCTTGATGAATATTTTTTGTTTGGAATAATATTATAAAATATGATAATCCCTTTATAATGTTTTCATATATGATTTTTATAGATGTGTTGTGTATATAGGGGTTATAATATTGGGCATTGTCTTTATTCCTATATTGGGTCCATTCATGGCGTGTTCCTCTATTTGCTATTCCATTTTCATCTATGGAATTTATTTTATAACACTATAGTGGGATTATCCATTAAGTGTTCCATATTTCCATAGGCACATTGTTTTTTGTACCATTTAGTTGAACTACATTTTGACTAGATTACTCAGGTACAATAAACCATTTTAGTCTACACCTTTGTTATCCTAGGGGTGATATATATTGTTATTTTATTCTATTGGATTTGGTTTTGATATGTAAAATTATACATTATTCAATAAATTTTTAATTATAAAATATGGTTTGAGGTGAGTTGTATGGAATATGACTTAGAACTATGAAAAGGGTAAATGTTTTCACCATGAATTTGATATACACATGAAAAATATTTTATCATGCCTTGTATTTCAAATATTGAGAATGTTGGGATTATTTTACATAGAAATTCTATTTAACACTTTGGTGGGATCCTTATAATGTTTACTTTCGCATATTATTCACACTCCCTTACGGTTGTGTAGACCTTTTTCTATTTGATGAAAAGGAAACATGCCATAGTAAGGTAGTGGGGTTTCATGTTTGATATTATTGAGTAGATAGTTCTATAATAGTGGGATATTTACCATGCCCCACACAGAGTAGTTGTTACTACATTTAGTTGCCTTTATATTTTTCTTTTGGATAAGTACTTTGGTTTTATCTTATTACCTTAGTTATATCACTAAAGAGGTTTATTTTTTGTTATGAAATATTTTATATCTTCTTATATTTTTCAATATATATATATATAATGTTTTAATATGTTGGATAAATTATTAAATATTTTTTTTATTCATGGGTGCTAATCAACAGCCCTTGGGGTTAGGAATTCCCTTTGGGCCTTTTGCGGTATTCTTTGGAGCATAATTTGGTGGGTTTTTTGGTCCTGGTTGTGACATGATATTTCAAATTATACATAGAAAATTATTTAAATGGGTTTCTTAGAGTGATTATATATATGATTTTTTTGAATATCTTTCCCCGCAGTTAATTAATCTATAATGGAATCGTTGTTGTTATCATGATGTTTATGTTGAATTTGCAATTCCCAATGTGTTTTAATTATGTAATGGATATTGGAAATTATATATACTAACATGTGGTACATTAATATATCAATCTAGTTCATTTGGGAATAAGTTATTCTTTAGAGAAATGATGGTTGGAAATTATTGATTATATGTTATTATTTTATGGGTTAAACATGAGTAAAAATGGTAGTGAGTATGATGTCCCAAGGTGAATATATAATTTTAATTTACATACAATGAGTTTTGAATAGTTTCTGGAGAAATAGTTAGATTCAAATGGATCATAATTGTGGAATCATTTGAATTTTGTCTTATTTTAGATGAATGTATTATTCCCTTACTCATGATTTATGAAACATGTTTTATTGGGTATGAATCGCTTGTGATGTCGAAATTCATTATGTTATCAGAACCTTTTTCTTATTTTTTATAAATTACTTACTTATATTATCATTGTCTACATTAACCTTACCTATTTTTAAGAATACCCTTCTTATGTTTAGATTTTCATAGGTTATGAGGAAGATTATTATGTATTTAATGTCTAGAAGAGTATCATGTCTGGTTAATTTTGTAAGAGATGTTGAGGACTTAAAAAAGAAAAATATCAACTAGATATAGTGGAAAAAATTCCCATATGAATAGAATGATATGGGGTTTCTTACATATTGGGGTTTTATTAATTTCCAAAAATTAAAAACATATAAATACATTGGTATATATGGGACTCAATATTCTTGTTGATATTGAGACTATCAGTGGTAAAAAACAAGTATAATTTTTTGGAGTCAAATCCACAATTTAAAGAATAATATTTTAGCACCAAATGCGAATGTGAGGGACCCATAAAAATAACATGGTGTTTAAATAACAATATAAATAATTTATATTTTAATAAGTAATAAATTTATGAAATTTTAAATGTTTAAAACCCATAATGTGTTAATAAGTCTAAGGTTAATCATATGTTTAATGTTATATATAACCTATTATTGTTTAATGTGATAGGATTATAAGGTGATTATTGATTATTTTTCGATTTTTCTTCTTCTCTAAAATATCTTAGGTATATGTAACCCATTTTGTTAATGATTTATTTTGTGTGAATGTAATTTGTGACTTTTTTATATTTTGGGATATATCATTGTTTGTATAGATAAATTTTCAGGGTAATAAATTCATTGGATCCTGTGTAATTGTGGTCTATTATGATAACATGTTATTATATTATTTTTTTACCATAATTAGAATAGTGTTACTATATAACCCCACCATAACTAATTGGTGTAAAAATAGGAAGAATTCCACTGAGCTTAGGTGATTTCCTAAATACATCAAAAGTTAAAAATAAATTCTATGTGCATAGTAAGTCATTGGTGAATTTTTTTCCATGAAGTAGACACAAATTCATTAAAAGAAATAATACAATAAATACCACCAACATGAACATAAATATCAAAATACATAACTTAATTGAATAATAAAATAAAAAATTTCATAGAAAATTTTAAAATGACGAAAATGGGAAATGATAGGACTCCAAATAAAGAGAAAATAACACCAATGTTTCACCATCCCAAACTATGATGAAAACACCCCTTGACTCCAGCTTCAAAAACTAAACCATGATATCCTAGATCACCTCTAGAGAATAATGAAACATATCCCATACCATTATCTCAATAGAATACATTTGAAAACACCCTAATATACTAATTAAATGGGTGAGTATAAGACTATGTAGGATTTATGAATATTATTCCCATCGCAGAATAGTATAAAATAAAAATCATGGTATATTTTATATAAACTAGAAAAAGTTTAGAAACAAAAAATATAATAGAATAATGAAATATAAATGATTTTTTTGTTAAATCCATAAAAAATAACATAGTTTTTCTTCATAATATTTTTAATTCCACATCCATGAAAACACATAATAGACACAACCATGGATCCTCTAATAGTGGGGACTAGGGAGTAATCCTATCCCCAAATATTCACATGGAAAACAATTGATGATGGAATTTACAACCATGATCTGTACCATATTATTTTTAATAAATATGCTACTTAAAACAATTACCCATCCAATATTTAGACATAATTTTTTGGTTGTACTTACGACCATTAATCTTCCAACATGAACATTGACACACAGCAATAATTTTACGAAAAAATATAGTTAAATAATTATATAATAAATTCACACCTTTAAAAACTGTAATGCCCCGACCCTAGTTTCCCAGAGTCGGTGCATTATTACATAACATTTGCATGATCACAAGAAAGATCAAATCTCGAATGACCGATTGGTTTAGTAGCCTTGGTAACACTAGATATATTCAAAAGATTTACATTACATCATAAAGTGAAAAAATACTACAACAACATAATGTCTCCATAGTCCACTCTATTATCCCCTCATAATATCCCTGCAGGTCATTCATAACATACTTCTTCACATCCTGAGAAAAATAAAACATAGAAAAGGGGTGAGCTCAAATGCCCAGTAAGGATAACAATATAGCGGAACATTAAAAAATAAGCATAAACATTTAAGGCAATGCATTACTAAAACAAATGCCTTTTAAACTTGAACTTCAACATAGTATGGCAAAAATAAAATTAAATAATTCCATTTACTTATTCACATGGATATTACACTAATCGAATATTCACATTCAATATCAATAACCACTTTCATAATGATGTAATGCATAATGCTGATCTTTAATTTCTTTTTCAATGCCTCGTCCCCTGACCTAGGGGATAACTATAACCGCAACCCAATCCGGAGTGCCTCTAATAACCGGACACTAAACCAGAGTTCCTCTAATAACCGGGCACCAACCCAGAGTTCCTCTAATAACCGGTGACCAAACCGGAGGGCTTACTTTTACCGGTCCCCAACCCGGAACATACTTGTCTAACACATTCATAAGAATGAAAGGTTGAAATATGACATAAACATTTGGATTAAAAATAACTTATAAAATGTCAATACATTAAACAAAAACCATGAGTGACATAAGAATAACTTATCCACAGTCAAAAATATCACAAAACCTTCAATAAAATAGGGATGTTTTGTATCATAATAAATCAACATCAAATAAGCTTAAAATCCATCAAAGGATGTTGACATATATGAAATTAAAACTATTTTAGAGAAATATCACTTTTTTTAAATCATTTTAAAAGAAAAATAATTATAAAATAATAAATTCAATTTGAAAATATTCTTATAAGCTTGTAATGGAAGCTTCGACGATTTTATAATGGCGGAAAATAACCGCACCCGCCGTATAAGTTAAAAAAAACATTCTTACCTTAATTCTGTCGAAAAGGTTAAAAAGAGCCTTGTTTGGAAAACGACGGAAAGATTCCTATATAAACCACTTATAAAAAGTAAAAAAACGGTATAACAGACTTTAACCCATATTCTTGTGAATAGTAAATAATGTTTTGAAATACATTTTGAAGAAACATGGATGTGGATGATGAAGAGATCCCCGTAGATTATTACGTATAAACAACCTCGGATAATGAAGACATAGTGAAATAACCCTTACCTTGTACATTTCCTTGGTTGGGGTAGGTTAACCTATTGTATACTGTTGAAATAATTGTTATTAAATTATACAAGAATCATATATATTATCATTATATCATATATGATCATTTAACATTGATTTGTTAATAATATCTTTTAATTGTCGTCGTTCCGAGTGTTAACTTACTCATTTTCTTTTATATGTTTTCTTACATAAGCCGTGTTTGTTATGTATAGGTTGCATATTATTCATATCCAGAATGATATAAAGTCCTTAAACATCATTTTTAAATCATCAAATGATAGTTATACTTTAATGGATACGATTGAGAATGAATCTAATCGCATTCGTGGAGATGGTAGTCCGTACGTACGCACGAGCGACAATATCATTCTTTTGATATTAAAATAATATATAAATGGATGGTATATCATATATACAGAATAATTAAAATGTTATACTTATTATTTACATGAGTTACACATTATTATTATACCCATCCAAATAATAATATATTGAATAACAATTACACCACGACGTGGAGACGGTAAGCCGTACGTATGCACATATGGAGACATGTTATTAAAAGGGTGGATAGAATACTGAATATGGTTGTACCATATTTATAATAACATCATAGTATATATAAGATACTGGAGTTATTATTTTAGAATGGTAATAACAAAGAAAGAAGAAGTGGAAGAAGAAAGGAACTTGAAAAGGGGTGGTGAAAACATTACCTCTTCTTCAGGTTCTTCCTTTTGATTTGATCAAAAGGGCTCCTTAGGTTGGCTCTCTGATCAAACTAAGGCCTCTAGGTTGTAGCGAGGGAAGTTGGGAGAGTATTTGGGCATAGTTTGACCGAACCAAAAGGCTTTTAAGGTGTGAAGAAATGGGAAGGAAGAGTTCCCTTTTATAAGAGGGGTGAGGGGCACCTTTGGAGAAGCTAGAAATATTAGTTTATATTAAATTCATATTCGGTTTCTAATGTCTAAAAAGTTGATTATTCAGAGGTTAAGGTGGGTATAGGTCGAAAAAAACTCAACCAATAGAATTTAGATAGGTTTGGGTACTTATATTAACCTTATCTTTAAGTATTAACTCTACGTTAATTAGTTTCACTTTTACAATGTCTCTTTGTATTTTTATATTATATGGTTAATAAACATACCATATACATCCAAGAGACCCCGAAAGTGGTCCATTAATGATACACCTATCATGATATAAGTCTTTTGGCAGAACCTTAGATTTTTAGGAATTTAATATCAATTAATAATATAATATTTGTTTTAAAAACTCTTTTATGTCAATTTTGACACTATTCAATAGTTGATTTTTGTGAAACTCATAACAGAATTATTACTTTGAAAAACGTTAATTAAATCAATACTAATATGTCATATTATCCTATAAAATTAGTTTAATTCATTAAAAGTTTCATATTATATTTATTTTGGTATTTATAATATCAATTAATTTCATTTTTCACTATTATAGTAATTACTGCATCATCATTGTGTCATAAATAAATTAAATTATTTAATGTCTAAAAATTATAAATAAAATACCATTATGTAGGAAATCTGTTTATATTTCTAATGAACATGTATAATCTAAAATCCAACATATATAACCCTATGTAACAATTGTTTTGCTAAAAGATATATGCTTGTGTCATTTTTGTATTCATTTTAACTTAATTAAAATAAAGTGTCCCTATAACCTACAAGTGCCACCATGGGGTCCCAAAATCGACTCAAATATTCCTATGTCCGAACATGTATCATCCTATAAGGCTAGGACACGTTTTATGGTAATTTAGTATTATTATAATATTATTTTTTAACCCTTAATTACCAGATTTACCCTTCACCATGGTAAATAAAATATTTACCGCAGTAATTATTCAAAATGTCTAAAAATAAAAGTTACCTATTTACACAATTTTAACATCCTGATTTCAAATATGGAATCCATTTTTTTAAATTCAAAACATAGAAGTGGCAGAAATTAATTTAAAATTAATTCCCGCTGTCAAAACAAAAAGCATGTTTTTAAGAGATAATAACTATCAAAAGATTGACACTTGTTTATGTTCGGTTTAATTGTAAAATTATGTCCAATGACCAACATTATATTAAATGGTAAAAATATATTCTAAATATAATTTAAAACCACTCAAATTCATAATTTATCACTTTTAATTATTTGATTAAAAATTTGTTTTTAATTAACATTTAGTAATTTTCACTATTCATCAAAATATGAAAGTTATTCGAAAAGTACCAAAATTTCACCTTAGGATAAATTCGATATTCTGAATACAAAAATAAAGTCCATTTTGAAATATAAAATATATATAATTTCAAAAGGTAGGTATTACTATTCATAACGGCTAGTTTGATTGGTTGTGGTGTGTGTTAAAACTCAAAGTTGCGTACAACACACGCTACTGTATTATTCAAAGAAAGCCTACCGTGGAAGCTTGAGATGTTTCATTTTAAATTTTTTATGTCCCCATTTAGTCAAAAAGTTTAAAAAGGGTTCACTATTAAAAGTTGATAAAAGTGCAATACTGAAAATGAATTTGTTCTTGCATTATGTCTAAGATACTCATATTATGGATTCTAAAATTATAAGGATCATATAAAGTTTAAAATTTAGTTAATACTATTTATAACCTCTTTTGAATGGCTTTTTGGTAAGTCATTGTGCAATTGAACTCAATATTGCATGTAGTGCAAGTTATTGAATTACTTTGAAGAAATAACACACTATGAATTCTTGGGGTGTTACAAAAACCCACCCTTTTGAAATCAAATAAAACATGGGTTTCCAAGATAATACTATGACAACTAGTTCCCGATGACAGCACAGACCCCATACCTTTAACATGGTTGTTTCATCCTAACCCGCTAGATACCACTAGTTGCCCCATAGATATGTGTTCCCCACCCTAGGTCTCACCCACATTCCCGAAAGAGTGATATGACTAATGACACTTCCCAGAGGCCGCCACATTTCATTTTCAGTTTGCTTTTTCCTCACTCACACACACCTTGGGAAACATCCAAGAAGGCCACACATCCTGATCCCTACTCTAAGACAAGCATGTTTAACTGTGGATATCTAATTAGGTAGGCTCCAAAAATGAAGGTGCACATTGTTTACATGAGTCAACCATTTATCAATTTAACCTTTTATCATTCTAGCATGTTACATTATCCCCCCTGCCCCATTAGAGCACAACATCTTCATTGTGGGCCCTACATCACAACATATTTAGTGCACCACACTTAATGTTGGGTACCACCTTTGATACCCAATGTGACTATTGGGTCCCTATGATATCACACACCCCGCATTTAGCCTAGAAATTGGGTCGTTGCCGAAATGGTACCACCAGTATCCCCGCAGACACATGGTCCCCACCCTGGTGCCCTCCCATGTGCCTAAACGGGTCATCTAACTAATGATAGTCTCCATAGGCCAACACATGTCATATTTAGTGTTCTTTGTACTCACTCACACACCCCCTAGGAATATTCCCAGATAGTCACCCAAACTGATCACTACTCCAAGACAGGCAGGCATATCTATGGAGTTCTAATATGGTGGGCTCTCAAAAATAAAGGTGTACCTTGTCCACATGAGTCAATAATTTAGTCATTAAACCATTTATCATTATGGGGTGTCACATTACCCCCCCCCCCCCCAGAGAACAACATCCTCCTTGTTGGCCCTACATCTCAACACAGACAATGAACCACACATAAAGCTGGGTAACACCTTTGATATCAAATGTGACAAATGGGTCGCAATGATAGCACAGACACCCCGCTTTTAGAATTGTTGTTGGGTCTGGGCCCGCCAGGTATAGTCGTTTCCTCGAGGAGACATAGTCCCCACCCTAGGGCCCACCCACTAGCCTGAACGAGTCATCTGACTAATGATAGGCCACATAGGAGAACACATGTCCCTTCTAGTGTGCATTGTCCTCACTCATACACACCCAGAAAAACATCCAATATGGTCACCCATCTTGATCACTACTCCATGAAAATCACTCTTATCTATGGTGTTTTAATCAGGTAGGCTCTTGAAAATTAAGGTGCACCTTGTCAACGGGATTCAACCATTTAGTCGTTTAACATTATATCATTCTATGGTTTTACATTTAACCCCCCCCCCATTTAGAGCACAAAATACTAATTGTGGGCCAAACATCTCAACATAGACAGTGCACTACACTTAAAGCTGGTTACCAACTTTGATACAATATGTGACAACTGGGACCCGATGACAGCACATACACCCCGCCTTTAAAATTGTCATCAGGTCCTAGCCAGACAGGTTCCACCAGTTGCCCTATAGACATGTGGACCTATCACTGGGTCCCACCCACAAGACTGAATGAGTCATCTAACTAATGACAGTCCCTGCAATCCAAGACATGTCTTTTCTAGTGTGATTTTTCATCACTCACACACACCCTAAGAAACATCCTAGAATGTGAACTATCTTGACCACTACTCAAATCCAAGAATGCTTAACTATTGAGTTCTAATGAGTTGCGCTCCTGAAAAAGAATGTTCACCTTGTTGACATCACTCAAGTGTTTAGTCATTTAACCCTTTATCATTATAAGGTGTTACAAATATCATAAGAGGTTTCCAAAAATTATAAAACATTATTTATAAAATATCAATCCAATAATTTGTGAAGTGGTGTACTGTGAGAAAATCCTCCTAATTCAAATTCGTTTTTCACATGGAAACATAACCATTTACATAGGTCAACCTTGTACATCGATTCATAACACAAGATGATATCAGAAAAAAAAATAAAAACCTATAAAATTGGTCCCACATACCAATATATGGTTCATGGGGAAAGAAAACTTAGATATCTAAGATGAGGAAGATGGCGGAGTCCCTAACCATTAATTTTAAAAACAAATGATCCAAGAATAGTTCCAAATAGATTCCAAGCATAAATGTTCACCTAAAATCTACTAGGGAATCCTAGAAATATGAGAGGTAGTAGATGATGATGAATGAAAAATATTTCCATGATAGTTATTCAAAATCTATTTTAGAATGATGGATACAAGATTTCAAAGTTTTTCATATCGTGAATTCCTCAAGAGGCCACTTATAAAAATATTCTTCTCACCTCATCATTTTTTACAGAAGAAACTAATTTCATGCCATGAATGGCTCTCATGAACTGAAAAATCCTAGGGAAACCATTCAATATTTGAAATGATTACAATATCATCACTGACCAATTAAATCATATAAATTATTCATTAAATTAATATTATATAGAAATTCACAATAGTATGACTATGTATATTATACTTTTACACATACAATTAAATTATTCCAATGACATCCAAAAAAGAAAAATCATATTGACATAGAATACATTAAACTAGGGGTTCTAAATTATCCCCACTGTTAGGATTTCCATCCTTGGGAATCTATAAAATGCCATTCTATTTCTCTGTTATACCCTTATATTGATCCATGATTTTCTCTTGAACCTGGCCATGATGCAATAGTACTTCCACCAAACAAATAGATTTATCTCAATGTATTTTTTCATACCTGTCTAAAACCTATACTAGTTAGTGGATAATTGTTTCATTAAAATGATTCCAATTTATCACATGTCATGGATTAGGGTGATACATTTTCAATTGAGTAACATAGAATATGTTATGAAAAAATTAATCAATATGGAAACACTAATAGTTACACAAGAATAATAATTATTCCAACAATCTCCAATGGCCCCACATATCATGGGGAAAGCTTACATTATTTTCCCAAGTTTCAATGACCTAGTTCTGGTTACAACATTAAATAAAAAGGGCTCTAACATCAAAATAAAAAGGTCAATGATGATTTTAAACATAATAATTTTTCCTTGTTTTAGATTTTGGTATCAAATTTTAGATCATATTAACATTATATGTGGTATAAATAAAAAGGATATGACCAATGAAATATTTCTCTAATATTTCTACCCATCATAATAGATCATTATAGGGATGGGATTTCAAAGCATCCAACTATAATAAACCAATATATAAATAGATAATGCTCTAGGATATTATAGCAAGGACAACCACAACTAATTCCATGTCATGAAAGGGATAGTTCTTCTAATTCACTTTCAACTACAATGAATAATAGGTCAGTACTTGATCTCTCGGAGTGAGAACATAACTAAGACTAGATCTATACACTTCATAATAAACCATAACTTTGACTTGATTCTAGATAGATTAGTATAGATGTCAAAGTGAGAGGATTTTTATGTTCCCAAAATACTTTCTCACATTAATCATTCCACACAAATGGACCATATTTCCTTGATAGATTAGTAATGAGAAGATAAATTCTTAACAAATACCTAATGAAGATGTGATAATAGTTTTTTAATCCTATAAACAATAATACATAAAAATATTTTTTTCTAGATTCCAAAATATAGCAAGTTATATCTTCATAGGGTCAACTAATAGTCCTTTATAAGAAATTTAATTGTCTAGAAAAAATAATTCATGGATCCCTAAAGTGAAATTAAGTTTAAAAAACCTATACATGGCATAATAATGCTTTGACTCTCATGATTATGCAATATAAGAGAAAATCTAGAATATATACAACACAACATTCAACAAGATATATTCCAAGGGTCAGGCTCACTCATCCTTTCCCATTTTACCATTTAAATTTCAATTCATTCATATTTCAATTCAATTTCATGTATTAAATCTCCTGACATGGGGTAAAAAGTCACACCTCAAGGTGGGGTAAATAACAATACCCATAAAAATTTATAATTAATGAAACACACCCAAGAGGATAGATTATTCAATTTTGTCCACAAGTAACAACTTTTAACAAGACTAATCAATAACCTAAAACACGATTAACAATAATATGGATACATTTCAATTTATGGCACCAGAATAAATTTGGTTGTGCGGAATTAAGGAGTATATAAATAAACTAACATTAATCTAATGGTATGATACAACCTAAATTTGGTTTGTTCTTGATAGACTGTCCAACATTAGGTCCTGATTCCTCCTATATTAGGATAAGTCTGAAGAATGGATGAAGAATGGAAAATTACTACATATGAGACTAAATCCAAATAGTGAAAATGATATCTATAAGAAAGAAATAAGTTTAAAAATTAATTTTTATTTTACCATTATAGATCTATGGATATTAATAGCGCTTTACTCTGAGTTAAGATGAAGATGGTATCCCAAATCCATGGATATCCAAGATGAGAAATTATCCATGGTATCAATATTTTGTAGGTATTAATGGGAACATAAATTAGGATTATAAAATAATTTTAATAAAATTTAAAAATATAAAATTATTATAATTATAGGCATGCTAGATTTATGTGCATGATTTAGGAATCCATGTGTAAACCATTCATTGGGTCCTAAAACATTGGGGAATAACATATGGTTTACCTGCATGATTTACTAATCGTGTGTAATCCATGTGAAAAGCCACTGTCAAATTTATCAAAAACTACAGATGTGGCCATATTTCCATGCGTCCAACCCTATATGGTTTCCACTAACCATGCGGCTTCTTATTTTAACCTAAAACATGGGTTCATAGCATTGAGCCATCCCTGGACACCCCCGCGCCCTCCATGACATCTAAGAAAATTTATATTAGGAAATATTTAAATATTTAGAGCATGAAATGGTGGAATACATGGAATCAATGCCTCAATGAAGAACATGGTTCTCTCAACCCCCCCCCCCCCCCCAATAAAATAAATCAATCCCCAAATTGTCCTTTTAGGGAGGGTGAATTCTTATTTGAGAACAACTCTAGAAAATGTGATTTTACATCGGCCTCCCTCTCTCAGGACATATCTTATTCACAGACATACCACCATAGGAGCCAATGTAAAGGAATAGACTAGCCTCAAAGAACCTTCATACTATGATAAACAATATGAATTGGGATCTAATCATTGAATGAAACCTCTTGTATGTAATCATCCTTGGGGTGACAGGAATGTAATGGATTTGAATAGTAACGTAATAGTTGAGACACATAGAATACAATATATAGGGAATAATACCTCTGAGATAACTGAAATGAATACGCTAATGGCCTGACACTCTCCCAAATTTATAATGGCCAGATTTATATCAGAAAAAGCTTACAGGGTCCCCTAATCATCTTAGGTATCAACCATGGTGAAACACATTATAAAAACTAGTCCAAAAATCCAAAATCTAGAGGTGATATGTAGAGCCCGGTGTATGATTTCTAACAAGAAAATGTAGTGGCCATCTGCTTTCAGATCAACTGCACATGCTCAATGGTCTCTTCAATAAGGTGAGGTCACAACATATCTACCTTTCATGCCTTTAACCAACACAGGGGTGATTGAAATGGCTTACCATATATATATATATATAATGCTCCATGTAATTATTATTTTGAAATATATTATTGTAGAATAATTTAACTATGGGTATCAATCGTTTTTCAGTATCCCCTGATATCTTGGACTCATGTTCACATCATGTCATCAAAAACCAGAACCGTGTACTCTGATTGACCATATTTATGTGGTTGTTATGTCATACTCAAAAGAACCTATATACAAAAAACCCTCTATATCCATATCTAGAATTGGGAATTAAACAGATCATACCTAAATGAAATGATAGTATACAGAACCCTGTGATGTCTTAAAATGTCTCATATTTACAATATTCCAATATCATAATAAAAAATGGCCTCCTTCAATTAAAAAAATGAGAAACTTTTAGGATACTTTCAATAATAACCCAAACAAAATTATTACCTCATGGTGACTTCAGTAATCCTATAATTAAATCCATCACGGTGTCATTCCATTTCCACTCAAGAAAAGGAATCTCTTATAAATGTCTATCATTTCACTTTTGTTCTTCTTTCACCTACTAACTGGTAGAACACCTCATTAAAAAATCAAATGCATATTTATTCAGACCCTTCCTCCAATACTGACAATGTAAATCTTGATTCATCTTAGTGATACTAGGGTTCACGTCCCAAGATAAATCATGAAAATCCAACATCATCTCCTCATTCAGGCCTAAATATACCCTTATCTGAATATGTACTCATAATATCTCATCCATCACTACCATCCATCCAGAGGGGGGTCCTCCACTACCACACCCTCCCATAGAACCAGGCCTTCTAATTTCGACAGTATCCTCATCCTCAATATATCTAGCTGGGTAGAGGTAGAATCTAAATATGAATGGTACGTATTCCCTAGGGTATCAAGAACCTCGATGTGAAACTTAGAGAACAAATCTAAAAGCTATCACGCGCTAATGTCATGTTTCACTGCATGTATCTATGTTATTTTACATAGTGCATCGACCAATGCGTTTCTGTTACCAGACAAGTTGGCTAGTTCGAAATCAAAAAACTTTAGGTACTCAATCCACCATTACAATATCATTTTCATATCACACTGTGTATATATATACATGAGTCTTTGATGGTCTTTGAAAACATGAAAATACTCTCAAAGTAAGTAATGTACCAGACAATGTAATACATGGAAAACTAAAAATAACCGGATATGATGTGTAAGGTTGTTCCTCTCATGTATCCTCAACTACCGAGACCTGTATTCCACGACTCAATCAACCTGGACATGAACTTATCCAAGATTGATACTTTTTGAATCACAGTACACAGTGTAAATTTTTCCTAGATCTTGAAAAGCCTATACCAGTACTAATGTCAATATCCCTTTTATCCCTAGAAAGGTTGTCTTGTAGAAATCGTTCGACACGTACATCACACCTTTCATATTCAAAAAATCATAGTGAAACTGCTATGCATGATAAGTGTTGTATTAAAAAAATGTTTTTTTCAAATTAGACACAAGTTGTAACCATCCATCCATAATAAACAATATACCTCAAATACATTCATGGGGTTCTTTATGTAATCTAAACATCTCATATTCTCTAGGTCCACTGATAATCATATCTCTGAGTTGATGTGATATATGAAGTGAATTTGATCCATCCAAAAGTGGAAATTGGTGAGCGTAACATATAACTAATGATCTATCGGTGCATTAAAATGTATCTCATGGTGTTTGGAATGGTTGTGTGGATTGTGGGAATACACCAATACATCATCCATGAAAACCACAAAAAAATAATACAAATAATACTGGAACACTCATTTCATAAGTGACATGAAGACATTTGTTGTGTTTGTGAGACAAAACAATATAACCAAATAGTAATATAGAACATACCTACTCTGAAATGATGTGAGAGGTATGTATGATGGTCCAACACACACATGATGATAACCAAACAACAAATAATTCATTTATAAGAATCGATCTCCATATAGCTACATAAAGATATCGTCTATCCATGGGAGAGGATACCAGGTTTTAACTATTATTTTGATTAATTTTCAAGAATCCATTCATACCCTTTGGGTACCAGCATCCTTTTTCTCAAAATGATCGGTGAAATCCATAGAAAATTATTGGGTCATATGAATCCCTGTATCTCTAAATCTTCTAGGTACCCCTCGAGATATTACAACTTTGTCATAGGCATCCTATAAGGATTAGTGGATAATAGTGCATCTCTAAGAAATAGCTTGATAGAGAATTCTACCTCTACCACTAGATGTAATCCTAAAAATTTATCCAGGAAAACATACAAGAAATGATCAACCATTATAAGAAAATAAATCTGATTAGTTCCTCTATCATCAAGATACATACTCTTAATATTGTATATCATCATGCCAACCCTATGATGCTCGGGTCCTTCTCGGCTCGCCTGGATATGCCACACACCTTTTTGAATGAAATATCCACCCTCATGTTCTGTTAAAATCACAATGTTATGGTGAAAATAAACAAAATTATGAAAATTAACTAACAATTCCATCCCAAGAATGATGTAAAATCCAAAAATATTGAGTATGTAGAGGTTCTTCATGAAGTGATTCCCAGTAATATCATGGGGAAACTCGTTGAACTAACACAAACCACCCATTCGAATCCCTAATAGAGTATCTAAAGTTAAAAATCTATCAAAATTATAAACATAGAGTCCTAGGTTCTCCACAAAAAACAAAAATATAAAACTATGAAAATATCCTATAACAAAA
The DNA here is from genome assembly GCA_963277665.1 of Viscum album. Lineage (NCBI taxonomy): Eukaryota > Viridiplantae > Streptophyta > Magnoliopsida > Santalales > Viscaceae > Viscum > Viscum album. The sequence goes on from OY728164.1 coordinate 179,213,633, forward strand.
AATGGTAAATGCTAAAATGGAGGTGACTATAATTGTAATTATGATAGAAGAAGGTTTGGGATCCTAATCCTCATGAGTTTGTTGCACCGCATATGTTTAGCCTGTACCACAGACTGGTGACCCAACATAGATACCTTGATCTAATCCACCATCTTGTCTATATAATACTAGGGTATAGATACCATGTCCATGACCACAACCTCTATATGATCAAATAGAAATACCCCATCTCCCAACCTAGTGAGAACCTACTAGCCATAATTTTTATCATGGAGTCAGTGCAGACACTCTCTCACTGGCTTCCAGCATAAATATTCTATAGAAACATTGTATATGGACAATTTTTTCGCAAGATCAGCACCCGACCGGATCCCTTGTAAACTATGTCCACATCTGTCCCAACCTACAACACTTGTAGCTCTTCACATGTCTACCTAAAGATGTGTTTTTACGGATAATATCACAATATAGATGCTCAGAAAAATGCTTCCTACTACCGGTCGATGAAGTACCAGACCTTGGTGTCAAACTGCCCTCACTCACACCTCTAGACTTCATCAGGTTATGTAGTGTTATCATTACGTGATTCGCTATCCTAGATATAATAGTTTTCTAGAACACATTTACCAGCGATCCGATTTTATACTTGATACCATCATTAAATTTCATAGATATTGATTGCTCTACACTAATAAATATTGATGTGAAGTGCTGGAGCGAAGTAAAAAATTATGAGTAATGCATCACTAATAATCCTCCCTTCTACAGATGTAAGAACTATCTATATATATTATTACTCAACCTATCAGGGTAAAAATAATCATAGAATGAAATATAAAAATCCCCCAATCTATCATGATGATGATCCCTCTGATTGATAACATCCCTCCTTCCCGTGGATGAATAATGAAGCATATATGTCATAATCTTTGATCCCCTCTCAAGAGTATTGTTTAAGTGCTCGAAGATATGAATTGAGGCCTCTAGCCATGACACTAAAGCGTGTGGTCCATCTTCCCCCAAAAACAAAGGTAGATACTACTGTTGAATTTCAATAATCAACTCTTCCATAGTGGGGAAGTCCAAAAATCTCTTTTAATGGACTACATGAAACACAAGAACCCATCGTCAGACTATGTCTCAACACCTATATCCATTACAACTTCTGGTACCACAACTAGTACAGCTAAGGGATACCCTGTTATCCAATGTCCTACCACCTATAGAGTATGATCATCACCACCCTCATGGAATACCACTGGAGGTATTCAGGGATCCAAGGTTCTACAATGCCAAAAAACACACCTTATTTCATGTTAATTATCAATTTTTGAAATTAATATGCACAACTATTTAACAAGTACAAGAAAAAACATTTCACTATAAGAACATGCACATATTTTTCTTTATGATTCAGGACTGGATGATCTATATATCAGGTATAAGCAAGAGACACTTCTAAAATCCCACCACTAATCTTGGGTATAACCATGTTCTATTCTCTACGAAACATATTTTATATTTCATTTTATAGGAATACACACTTTTTTTTCATTTTGCCTTTGAATTTAGGATTATTCACATTTACGCCACAATTCAATTTAGATGGTTAATCCATGGTTCTCCAACATATGATCCATGTGGGCCCATAATCTGTCTGGACCAAAGAATGTCATCCATCCAGTTCATACCACAACACATCCCAGTATACCTATCATGATAGTATGAATATCTATCACAGTATCCATAAAAACATCATGAAATATGTAATTATCCCAAAATAGCATGGGAAAATGCATGGCATGTGTCTTCCAGATTGTTCCCAATATAATTTATGAGATGGAATACCCTCATCTCATCAGTTTTCTTCCAAAATATAACCAAAAATCATATTAATAATAATAAAAGAAACAATATGTTTTACCGAATATTGGAATCAAATCAACTTTAATATTTCAATTCCAAACAAAACTATTAAATTTGAGGCAATTTGGATTTTACCTCTATATGGGTTAGTTATGACCGACCACTGGTCATTATTAAATTTTTATTCCATCCTACCACTATAAATTGTTGTAAAATAATAAATAAAACCATAAAAGAGTCATATGACACCAATTTAAATTTCCCAAATGTATATTACACTCAAAAAATCTTTAGGAACTATTGTTCACATGTCCCCATGTTCATCTCCCCAAACTCCAGAGGCCGAGGACTAATAGTGAGGGCCTAGGTGAGTCAATGGGGAGACTATGACTATAACAACCCTTCTCTTTTTATACATTTATAAATTAATTAGTCTCATAAAATTACTCTTAATATGACCTAAATTAGGATAATTTTAGTTTCTTTGAGAATTATGTACCTCTAATTACAACTATAAAAATGGATTACATTATGTTTATTTAAAAAATTAATTAACATGCTTGTGCTTAAAACTACATGGGATAACCTGGGGAAATATATAAGAAAGGGGTGATCCATTATTACCAATAAGGGAATAAAGATGGAATAACATGAAGATAATAATACATGTTAGTAAAGTCATATCAACGTGTCATCAAAGAACATGTATAATATGGCTTGATATAGCATGATAATCATAACATGGGAAATGTGCAAATAACATTAAACATTGCATCATAACATAGGTCAAGGATAAACTAAAACGAATTCATGGTGGAAAAAGAAAAATAATATAATCCGGTACAACCCTTTCCCAACAAGACATATCAAGATACTAGACATTACCCAATCCATTGTATCACTATATAATTATGAGCGTACCCATCGCTTTCTTTTCATTCTCAAGCCTATGTGAGCCACATAGATCATAAAACATGGATACATTGATCATAATAATTTATTCCATGATCATGGTTTTTGAAATTAATTAACATAACTCCCAAATAAAATGTTATATATGCATTAATGTAAAAAATAAATGTTTGGAAATGGGTACGATTTTCACTAAAAAAGTTGTTCGGCATGGAAAATCATGGTGAAAATTTGAATGCATAACGATGTCACTTAAAAATGAAGAAAATTGTGTGATGATAGTTAAATGGGCCTCTCGTATTTCTGAAATTAATTGTATAGTAAAATTTAAAAGAAATTACATGTCCACACATATATAATTTGAATAAGAAATCATATAATAATAAATAATTTTGAATAAAAAAGATACAGTAAATGGCGCTTATGAAATTTGTTTATAGTAACGGCTATACATTGGAGGTATTAATGGGAGAAAAGTGGATATATAATAATTTATAAATAATAAGGGATGTATGGGGGTGGAAAAAATAACCTCTGTATTTGTAATTGAAAATTAAAGGGTATAAAAAGATAATGAATCTTGGGAGATGATGTGAAATAAAAGAACCCTTAATTGAGTGTGTGGAACCTAAATCTTGAGAATGGGATTCATGAGATCCTGGGGCACCATGGGAGGATTATATATAGGGGAGGTAAGTTTAAGGACATTCTCAAAGTGTTTTTAGTGAATATTAGTAAGAGCATGGGTGAATTTATATAGTAAATGTGATGGTAATTCATTAATATTTCAGAAAAAAAATTTTTGACTCTATATAATAAAATATTCAAAACCACAAACCATCCCCTAGTTATTTCACATGGTTTTATTCCAATGTTGGATTATTTAATTATATTATTATGAATTGGGTATAACTTATTAAAATATTACCCTTGTTTATTTGTATGTGGTTTACTCATTTAATGATATTAAATTTAAATTCATAAAACATATTATAGCATTTAATGGACTGAAAAAGGCAATTTGAAATTAATAAAATAAATTTAAAATAAAATTATTATAATGGAAAAACATATATTTTTCAAATTATACACATTATATTATTTATTACATCATTTTTGTGTCATTATGATGTCATAAAACACACTGTATATTTATACGGTACATATTTTTTACCCAAACATTAAAATTTCTCAAAAAATAATGGAAAATTCACCATTGGATTATTTTGTTTTTTGATTCCAAATAATAACATTTAATTTTCCTTAATAATTTTTTGAATATGTTAATTTTAACTTTTAAAATATGATTTCAATGTTATTGAAAAAAATGTTGCGTTTCTTTGAGAATAATAGTTTTCGAACCCTTATAAAATGTACGTTTCACATCCTAAAAAATATATGAATATTTAGAATTAATAAAAAATATTTAATAAGATTATTTTATTAAAATAATATTTATTTTCAAAATTAATTAATTTATCAAAATAAATCCCTTAATGGAATTTGAATATTTCCAAGAAATACAATGTCTGTTTAGTTTAATCAAGATAAAAATCATCTGTAAAGTAACTATTAAATTAAAATAGATTCATTATGATATAAAATATATATATTCATATTATTAAGTGATCAATACATATGAATTTATTACCCTGTCTTATTCCCTATAAGGAAGGTGTATGCAAGGGAAACATTTATGGAGTCATTCGGTGAACATAGTTAAGGACGTGGTCTTGATAAGCTTGGACATATCCCGTAAATGGTTTCACATATTTATATTTTATTAGATCTCATCTTGAGTTTGGTCAAATAAAAATTCCAAATATTCTATCTCCCTTAGAATCTCTGATAAATGGGCTTTTTTTGGAGGGATTCTACTACTTGAAGACATCACTTCCTTTATCTGAGTTAGTTAGATTTGTTAAAATCCCTATATTTATAAAACTCATGTGATCACTATTAAATTGTTATATTAAAAATGGTAAAGATTTATAATTTTAATTTATATCCAATAAGAATAATCTAGTAAGTTCGTGTGTTTAATCTATCCAGATTACATAATAATATATCTAATTAAATCAAAATGGGAAACATAATTTATAATAGTCCTGGTCATTATAATGTTCCGCTTATGAAATTTCACCCCCAAAATTTGATTTAACCCCTTAAAATAGATTAGGTAAATTCTACATCATCACTTTCTCTTGTTCCCAAGTTACTTCGTAAAACACATTGTTTTTCCACAACACTTTGACAATGGGCATTGCCTCATTTCAAATAACATTGTCTCTATGATCTAAGATATTCACCGGTTTCTCCTCAAAGGAAATTGAATTCACCAACAGTACCTTATATGGATTGAGTATATTTGAGGGGTTAGGAATGTACATCTTCAATAGTGATACACAAATTACATCATGATCCCGACAGAGGATTGGTGGGACTACAAGTTGATAATCCACCATTCCTATGTGATCAAGGATCTCAAAAGGGACAATGTATCATAGAAAAAGCTTATACTTATTCCAAAATCTCATCACTTTCATTCATGTATATATGTGAAGGATTTTCATGTCTCCAACATTAAACTACAAGTCTTGACTTGGATTTTTGAAATATATATTTTATTTACTCTGAGTTTCCTTGATTTGTTGCTGAGTGGACATATCTTTTCCACCATTTTCTACACAATTTTAGGATCTAGCAGTTTTCACTTTCCAAAAACATCCATGCATGCAAATTTCCTTCAAATCTTCCCATAAAGGACTTCATAGTGTGCCTTTTTGAGGATTGAGTGAAACCTTTTGATTTAATAGAACATAACCGATGGTAGATGTTGATACCATCTTTCTTTGAGGTCAATTCATCTTTATATAATCATGTCCTAAAGTGTCGGGATATTACACTATAATCGTCGTTGCAGTTGAGGTTGATAAGCCATGCTGATGTTCAAATCACTGTTTAGATCATACAAGAGACTGTTCCAGCACATTGATATGAATCTCAAAAATCGATCAGAAATAATCTTCGTTGGTTCTCCATTGATCCGGACCACTTACATGATGTATATATGTTAATGTAGATTTAGTGATAATTCCTCTCATATCAAAATTTAGTGTGTATTATTTGGAAAAAGATCCAGCAAAACCCATACGAAATTACCCACTCTTGAGTTCTTTATAGTATTAGTGAAAATGTCCATAGTGATGTTTTCTAGTTTCGATGTAGGTAAGGGTAATGGTGGAATAAACCTATTAAATTTTTTCTTCTCCACATTCACCTACTAACAGACAATACATCATGATGTATATTATACGATAGCATTCTCCATATTGTCTCACTAGTAGTGTTCTTTGGGATCTGAATACATCTTTCTACTTCCTGTATTGATGTAGAAGGTTGAGCTATGTGCCCAATCCAATAGATCTTTCTTTAACACAGAAATTCATGGTAAACATAGTCCTGACCCAAATTTCACAGCACCTTCATTTTAACATTTTACATTGAAAATTTCCATTTCCTTATTGTTTACAATTTCTTATGAGTTCCCACATCAACTCTTTGAGAATCCTTTAACATATATATAAGAGGCATTTAAGAAATAATTTTTGAAAGGATTGATAATGATCCTTCCATTATGATTCACATGTTTTTTTCTTTAAAAATATAATAAGATTGGAAATATCTTAACTATCATCAATGGAAGTATTTCTAGATCCTTTATTCCTAGAGCATCTACAACTTTATTCTCATTCCTAGGATGGTAGGGATTGTATGGTGATTTTCTCCGATCATATTTAACCATCTTCATTGGTACATATTCATCTCTTTTTGTGTGAATATATACTTATGTCTTTTCTGATTATTATAAATTTCACTCTTCTCCCAATATAGATAATGCCTCCAATTTTCAAAGTAAAGATCCCTGCATCCAACTCCATATCATGCATTTGGTAGTTCTTTTATTGATCTTTCAACTACGTTGAGGCATAGGAAATGACGTTTTCATTTTGATTCAACACATAGCCTAGGCCCTTCTTCTAATCATTGGCGAATACCATGAAACTCTCTCCGCCTGTGGGTAGTGCGAGAACATGTATAATGATATTCCTCCTTTTAATCTCTTTGAATCATTTTTCACATTCATAATTAAATAAAAACATTACACCCTTCCATGTTATATTGGGAAGAGGGTTTGAAAATCATGATAAATTTCTCACAAATCGGCAATAATACCCATCAAACCCATGGAAACTACAAATATCAATCTTATATATTCTTTTCAATCATAATTAAATTTATTCTATCATTGAAAGGTCCACAGATATCCCAATACTAATAAATATTTTTTATATGAAAGAGACTTACTTCACCAAAAAAACCCATTTTTTGTACTTGGATAAAATCTTTTCCTTGGTAAGGTCTTTAGAAAAATACTCAAATGATCCACATGCTCCTCCATAATTTTAAGTAATATTGAATATTATCAATAAATGCACCAAACTATTTTTTTATTTAAATCTCTAAATACTCTATTCATCATGTCCATAACAATTTCGGAAGAATTATTGAGTCTGAATAAAAATACATTGAATTCATACTGCCCATACTGTGTATGAATAGTTGTGTTGGGGATTTCCTCCTTCAGCATAGATTGTAAATATTTAGAACCTAGCTCCACTACCAAAAATTATTATACTCCTTGAAGCTAATTGATAAAATTCATGAATATGATGTAGTGGATACTTTTTATTTATTGTGATATTGTTGAGCTCATGATAATCGATGGAAAGTTACGTTGACACATTCATTTTCTTTCTAAATAATACTGGTTCACCCCATGGTGGAGCCCTTGGTCATATAAACCACTTATCCAGATAATCCTATTGTTGTTTCTTTATCTCATTATGTTTCACAACATCCATTCTATACAGAATTATAGATAATGTTAAGGCCCCAAGTATAAGATCAATTGAAAATTCAATATCTCAGTTAAGAGGAATTCGAGGTAATTTGTTGAGATACACGTCATCATATTCCATTATAATGGGAATCTATTCCATAATTATTCTTTACGTAGACTAAATAATTTAATCTTGATACACTTTCTCATAGGGAAATAATATCCATTCATGAGATGATGGTGCCATATAAGATTCATCCAACTCCTTTCCCATGTACAAAATTGGTTGTCAATTCACATTAAAGAGATTGATTTGTTTCTCATGAAAATTTATGTTGGATCTAAATAATTAAATCTAATCCATACCCATAATTTGATTAAATTCTAGCAAAGGGAGTATAACAAGGTTCACAAGGAAATTTATCCCCCAAACATTGACATGGGATGAGTTATATACTTGGGATGCAATAATATCTCCATTTTCAATTTTCACTAATAACCCCACTTCCATGTTATTTTATGGTTTTTTAATTGTTATAGTAAACCTTCATGATATGAAGTAATGCATAGAGACTGAATAAAAAAGTATGTCTACTTTTCCTAAATGAATAACTTATGTATCTGTCACCACCTCATTGTTGGGATCCTCTTCAACAGTTGTGATGGAAAAATCTCACCCATGCTTCCTTAGAGGTTTTCGATTGTCTCTAAAAACACTTATCTTAGTTTGGTGGTTTAAAAAATTCCCTGGTTGATTATAGTTGTTAAAATAAACAATACATTGAGGTTTGAATGGAGCACTACTTTACACCCCCATAGTAGTAGTCTTTTTCATGTCAGTAATAATTGGATAGGTTCCCATCCTTCTCCACCTAAATCATTTTCTCATCCCCTAGATATTTCAATGGTGCTTCATTTTGAACCACTTGAATGTGGGATGTTGAAATTTCATGGCACTATTAGATATCTCTATTATACTGTGAAAATTGATCTCAAATTTCTGTATCGTATCCCCATGATACCCTAGAGATTAAAATATATCCATTTCTACTTTCTGTTCAGATCAAAAAATATCCTCATAACTATCAATTTCATAGATCAATATGTTTTTATGTAGGCTATGTTTTAACCCACCAATGTTGAATTAAACCTTGCAATTGGGGGTAATGAAAATGCTAGAGGTGTATCATGCATTTCTTGTGAATTTTATTTAACATTTCATTATAAATCCCTCATGTTTTTCTTGCAGGAAATTAAAATACATTTTCATTTTAAGATGGAGTGTACGGAGGAAATATTTATTTAAAATCATTTTTCAGAAATGCTTCTATCTCATCGCCTCGATTTTTTCCATAGGCTTCTTGTTTTATTTTCAATGTCCACCATTGATTATCTTCTACCTCCATTAGATAAACAACCAAAAGAACTGTCCCTTGGTCATAGCATTGAAGGATGTAGAAGATATTCTTAATATAGTTGAACCATTATCCAGAGATTAAGGGATTAGATGAGCCATTGAATGTATGAGGACATTATAACATGAAGCTCTTGATTGAGGCTTGTCTTATTTTTTGGGGATTTGAACGCTCCACCTGGTCTAGGTTTCTATTCAAAATTTGAGTTATCTAACAATTTATCATCACGAAGTTAAGGATTTCTGATCCCATATGGTTGAGAATCTCATTGGGGTAGTCATCACATTTCCCTTTACATTGATTGATTAACTGATTCCACCTTTTTCTAAACATTGTATATTATAAGAGGAAAATTAAGTATGAGTATTTTAAAAATAATAAATAGATAAAGGATAATCCAGAAACATTACCGGGGTGACTTATAAATTACATGCATTTCCTCAACTTATGAATTTATGATCTTTAATCTATGTTATCCTTGATATATTTCTTAAAATATATTATTTTTTGGTTTTTGTTCCATCAATTATGGTTCATTCTGATATTTTGAATTTCCAAAACCATATCACCTAGGAGTGTCAATCCAGGTTGATAGTATGGTCGACGGTCGTGTATCAGGCTTCCTTGAGTCTGGCACGGGTCACATAGTTAGAGTTGTTACCCCAGGGTACATCTAATCTAGAACCACATCTTTTTGTAGAATCTAGAGAGGGATGTATTTTATTGATAAAACATCTACTATATATTCAACAAAAATTTAGTGACATATTATTTTACATATTATTATCTCTAAGAGTTTCTATAGAGTTTTCTAATCAGAATCGCCAAAATAACTAAACTACTCTTTTGATACTAACTATAACAACCCTTATATTTATTACACATTAATACATGATTTAATTTGTTAAAATTAAAATTAAAATAAAATGATATATTTTTATGTATAATTACTTTGTTAATTAGATACATGGAATTATAGTTGTAAACATGAATTACAACATCTTAATTTAAAACATCTTTATCGGGATTGAATATAAAACTGTATTGGATACCCTAGGAAAATACATATAAAAAGAGTGATCCATAAATACCAGTAATGGAATATATATGAAATAAAATTATGATAATAATGCATTTTATTCAAGGAATATAAATTAAGCATAAAGGAAGAAGAATAATAAGGAATGATATTGCATGATATTCATAACATGGGAAATTTTTAGACAACTAAAAACACTTCTTCATAAACATAGATCAAGGATAATCCAACATGAATTCATGGTGGAAAATTTACCATAAAGGAATTAGGTACACCCATATCCCACAATGATGTATCATGATATAAAATATTACCCAATTCATTGGAGTGCAATATAATTCTATGTATACCCTTCACTTTCATTTCATTCTAATTCTTAAGTGTGATGCACAGATCATAAAACAAGAATTTATTGAAAAAATAATTTAATCCAAGAGCATAGAGTGTGGAATAAATTCATGTATGTCCCCAATAAAATGTAATATCTGTATATAAGTTAAAATCCTTTATATTATATGGGTATGATGTTCAATACATAATTGGGTTGGCATGGAAAATCGAGGTAATAATTCGACAGTATAACAACATCACTTAAAAATTCATAAAATTATTTCATTATAGTGAAATGTGTATATCATCACTTCGTAATATTTTTTATAGTAATAATGACATGGAAGTACATTTTCACAAAGAGAGAATTTAAAAAATAAGGCATACTGTAATAAATAATCATGAATAAAAAGTGATTAGAAAGGATTCTTATGAAATTTCGGCATGGTAACAGGTGTAAATTGAAGGGATTAATGAGGGATAATGGGGAATTTTATCATTTATACATAATAAGGTATATATGGTGAGGTTAGAAAACATACCCAATCATTATTAATTGAAAATAAAAAGTAATTACAAGATAAATATATTTGTATAATTATGTAAAAGGAAAGAACCCTTATTTGAGTGTGTGGTGCCAGAAGCTTGAAATAGTGATTCCTGGGAGCTTGGGGTGGTTTGGGAGAATTATAGAGTGGGTAGGAAAGAGTAAGAATGTTCTCCAATTATTTTTCTGTGGACAGAAGTTAGAGATTTGGTGGGTTATATAGGAAATGGGAAGGGAATTCCTCAATATTTCACAAACATAGGATTTTTACTCTATATATTAAAATATTCAAAATCGGTAACCTTAACATGGGTTTTTCCTATGGTTTTTCAAAATTGGGAAATATTTAATTATATTATTTGTAAAAGGAATGAACATATTATAATGTTACACTTTTTTATGAAGAGGTGAGTCACTCTTTTAATGAAATTAATTTAAATTCGTAAAATATATCATATCATATGGAGGATTAATATATGCATTATAAAATGGATCACATAAACTTATAAACATATTATTTTATAGGGAACATGTATATTTGTACTGGGATACACATTATAGTATTTAGTACATCATTTTTTGGTAATTATTATATAATAAAACACACGATATATTAATATTGTATTTAATTTTTTATTTTAAATTCGACTCTTAGAAAATTATACAAAATACAAATATTTGATAATTGATAAATTTTGATTTCAAAAAATATTAAAATTATATATATAAAATTATGTATAATTTCACTTTCACTTTTAAAATAACATTATATATTTATTGAAAAATTATTGTGTTCATGACAATGGTAGTTTTTGAACCCTTTAGAAAACAACATTTCACTTTATACAAATTAAATGAAAAATTGTAATTTATATTACTTTTATAAAAATAAGAATTTATTAAAAGAATATTTATTTAAAAAATACAACAAGTCATCAAAATAAAACTGTTAATTGCCTTTGAATATTACCAAAAATGGAATTTTTATTTAATTGTTTCTAAATATAAATCATTTATAATTTACAAATTAGAATGAAAATATATTCATTATTATATTCAATGTACATATTTATATTATTATGGTCTTTATACATATACCATTATTACACCAGTGTACAACTAAAGAGTAAGGTGCACAATATTGAATCATTCATGGGGTTATTGGGAAAACTTGGTTTGGGTCATGATCTCGATGAGCATTAACTTATCTTGTAAACAATTTCTCTCAATAAAAAGTTGTTGGATTTCTGCATGGTCATGGTAAATGGAAAATTCCATATATTTTGTCTCCGTTATAAGATCTGAAAAATGCTCTTTATATGGCATGATTCTACTTTTTGAGGTCATCACTTCCTTTTTATGAGTTAATTGTATTTCTTAAAATCCCTATATTTATACTAATCATGTTATCAATATTCAATGACACTATTAATAATGATAAATATTCCTAATGGTATTTTAAATCCAATAAGACATAACAAGGAATGTTAATGTATTATCTATAACAATAATATATAATAATATATTTAGATAAATCAAAAATAGAGACTTCCTTTATAATAGTTTAGTTTGTTACAATTCCAACATTACAAGTTTGGAACACATTGGAAAAAACATCATCCAAATTGTAGAATAAATGCACCATAAAACCAAAAGTAACAGCAGATGACTGATAAATGAAAGTAACGTAATATTTCATATATAAAAAATAATTCTACATGCCATGTATTTATAAAAAAGAATCCAAAATAGTAATACAAAGCATATGTACTATCCATATAATAAAAGTAAAAAATTGTAAAAACTATCCTAGTAGAATTGAAAGCCTCACCCTAGTCCCATGACCTTCTGATCCTCAAAATCAAGTCATGTACCTTTAGTAGGTCACATTTCACTATCTTTTCCTATAATAATATAGTATTTTTGTGTCCAACAAGCTGACCTAAATAGGGAATGTGATATAAACCAAGTAAGAAACTTCCAAAGGTTAGATTACAATAAATTAGTTAATATATAAGACATGCAGTGTGTGATAAGTAATGTAGTCAGAAAGGATGTAATAAAATGTAAACATACTTTGTATGAATGTGCTCCATTTATATCCATTTAAATTAATCATAATCATTTAGGAAGTCAATTTCATTGAATCTAATAAGTATCAATATTTGGTGTTAGGTAGAAGTCACACGTTTTATCATTAGATTTATAGATGCCTAATGACACTATCTAAATATGTATAAATGAAGACCGAATACAAGTATGTACTTTGTCCTGATAGACATGTCATAAGAGTAATTTCATATATAATTAAATTATGAACGTGATCCCATCCTTTAAATTTATATGTTGGAGTTCAAGTATCTCTATAGGTGCAATATCAACCAACAACCTACATTCCCTTTCCTAGTGAACCTATCAGGAACTCGGTATCACAATATATGAGGTATAACATCGCTTCCAATCGATTTGATCCTCAACAGTCAGCTGAGGGAACCTGAGTATCACACATAACATGATTCATCCAATTATATTTAAGTGAATCTACGTAATTCTCCTAAGAATCCATGTATCACTCGGTATATAAGTCTACCATCAATGAGTTCATTCGTGGCATCCCTCATTTGGGTTCATGTATCACCCATGGCTTATGAAAGGAACATGGGATTTTAGTATTTACGTAGGATTGTAATTTCATTCAACATATCACCCAAAACTCATAAACATTTAATTGATTCAATATCATTTGTTCAATTTTATTTATCATCCCCTGGTGAAAACCATTGACATATTTTATAACTAACATCAAAGGTGTCTCAAGCGTTTTCAAACCACTTATTTCTTGTCCATTCAATTACTCACATGTGACTATTAAATATAAAAAAAATCATGTCCATGAAAATATATTTCATAGGTGTAAAATCATTAAACTCACATGTGAATAACATTATAACCATTAATTAATCTTAAAAAAATATATACATGGAATATGAATCATTAAACTCACATGGGCATGAAATACAACATAAATTCAATAATATATAAAACTCAAGATCCAACAAGATCAGGGTCAAGGGTCATGCTCACTCAAACCTTACCATTTTCCATTTAAAATTAAAATTATTTCATATATCGATTTAATTCCATGTTTCACATCCCATTACATGGGACAAAAAGGCACACCTCAAGGGGGTCCAAAACAAAATCCTTCAAAATGGAAATTAATCCAACAAACCCAAAGGGGATGGGTTTTCCAATGTTCTAATCCTATAACAAGAATTTATAAGTCTATTAATTTACCTATAACATGTCTCGTGATAATTGGATTCATTTCCAATATATAGCACTGTCTGAAAATTGGGTACATGACATGAAAACATATAAAAATATCCAGTCATTAATATAAAGGCATGAAACCCTTGAATTAGGTTCATGATTGATAGTTATTCCAGTATGAGGTCCTAATTCAATCTATATTCAGATAAATATAATGGACGGACAAATAATGGGTGATTAGGTCATTTGAGCCTAAATCCAAATATGTTAGCGTAAATTCGGATGAACATCATAAGATTAAAATTGAATTAGGATCATACCGTTGTAGACCTAATGAGATATAATTCGCTTGAATTAGAGTTCATATGTAGAGGATACCTAAAACCCATGGATAGCCAAGGTGAGATCTTTTCCAATGTTTCATTTTTTGTAAGTATGAAAAAATACCAAAATTAAGTTTATAAATATAATTTTAATTAAATTTAAACTTATAAAAATCATCAAATTATAAGGTCTCACAGTTTATGGACATGGTTTAGAAAACAATGCATATACTGTTCCTGAGTTATTAAATGTTTTGGGAATAGCTCATGGTTCACCTGCATGTTTTTCTAACCATGTGCATAATGTACGAAGTTTCACTACCAAATTTTTCAAAATTGAAAACCTCACCACATGGATATGTTTCCCAAACCACACTGATTTAACTAATTGTTTGACCAACTATTTTCACATATAACATGGGTTTCGGGCTTCAATCCAGTCCAAGACTCCCTTGATCCCTCCATGACCTCAATGTGAATTTATATTAGGCCATATTTACACATTACAAACATGAATATATGAAGAAATGTTATCAATTCCTCAAAGAATAATCTAATTCTAAAATATTATTTCATTACCCATTCTAGATAACCTAGAAAACAAATTCTTCATAATATTTCTTTATGAAAATTTTTAATTTCCTTAAAATATCCCATGATGGTTTGAATATTTGTATGAAGTAGAGGCCAATTCACCATAAAATAGAATGATGGCTCAGATATAATTAACCATCCCTTCTCTAGATTTTCACACCTAGATTCATCTATTCTAAAAAATCATCTACTTTTAGTTTCCATAAATTAATGTATTTCTAGACATAACAATATAATCAATACTTTACAAATATTTATTGATGATATAAAACATTTTATTAGTGTTTTTAGTTATTCTTTCTCAACCAAATATGAAGAATAACTAAACCATCCTTTAATACCAACTTATGGGACACAATCTACACATACATTATTAATACATTGAAAATATGGTTTAACTATTACGTCCACAATTACTAGTATATCCTATGGTCCAAAAGGTTTAGTTTCTTGGAGAGCTAAAACATATAAAATCTTATTTCAAAAGCTGTGAACATTTATCCATATTCTATATCCACTCTTGGAAATTACATGTGACATTCCCCATATCTAATAAAATTTATGAGAAATATAATAATGGGGAATCTAAAAATAAAAATAAGGTATACCATAATAAAATTCATACTGTTTAATACATAAAGGTCTAAAAAAATTAAAAAAAATTAGATTTAAAATTACATTAAAAAAATAATTCTATGAAATAAATATAGATATAAAAACTCAAATGATAATACTTTTAATATATCATGAAAATATTAAACATAAAAAATATTACACAGCACATGAATATAAGAAGGAATTATTGACAATCAAAAAAAATAGATATCTTATTTTTGTGAACCTAGTTTACTAACAACTAATCTCTTGTAAAATTCTGAGAGGAAAAAAAATACATCTCACATACCCTTTAGAAATCCATGCTAAATTCTAACACATTCACATATAATTTTTATTATAGGAGATATAAGCTTTACCCACTATTTTGGAGGGAGATATCGGTCCCATCGGTCTCCTATTCTATACATTTGTATTGCACATAAAAAATAATAATTATATCATAAAATAAACAATAGAATTAAATTAGGTATCATGTTACTTAAAATTAATCAAAAAAATAACCCATGTCCATAAAATGTGTTTTATAGTACATAAAATTGAAATCATTCAATTTTTATAATGAACCAATGTAAATAAATTATGATTTAAAACAATTTAAATTGTAAAATATCACATCATGAACTAAATCATCTTATACAGAGAACATGCTCAAGAAAAATATTCACTTTATAATAGAATTTTATAGGGTGAAACATGAAACAAAACAGAATTATATATAGCTCATTTTAATATAATTAAAAAACAGAAAGTTCTGATATTTTGAAAAAATGTTGTATTTGACATTATAAAAGCAATAGTTACGAGAATATTTCCAATAGTATCCTATAATTTCAAGTAAATAAAATAATTAAACATATAATGTAATAAAATTTTAGGAAATAATATTTTTTAATAAATGTATGAAATAAAAAAAATATTGAAATGTAATTTTTTTTGGAAAAAATTAAGTTCAAATAATAAATTGTTTAAGTCAATGAAGCGATTTTGAGCTACCAAGTCTCTTACCAGTAACTATGACTTCAAAAAAAATGAGTTTACCTCGTGTATCATAAATATGAACTTATCAATGACCAATTATTGAAACTTACTCATAGATATTTATATTTTTACTCATCATTAATGAATATTCTATTCATGTAATCGGTTGTTTAGTTTATTTTAATTATTATGTGTCAATAATGACGTCCATTTTTAACTAGGTTTATTATAGTTGTTTCAAAATATTTTTTTATCTAAAACATTACTATTTTAAATCCATTAGTGGTACTATAATTTATGTCTAATAAATAAGTATATTGTTACTATACCATTTCATGGGTGTTTAAGGAACACAAAAATGACAATGAACTAGTTTTGGTTTATTTAATGATATTGATGGATCACCATATAGGGATAACTAATTATTAAAACAAAAATTATAATTATATATTTATTAATCATATATATGTATATATAATATATACTAATCCATAATACACTAATATCATCCTATTTGTGAAGAAAATGAAAGAAATGTTTTTTATTCATAGAGGTAGTATTCCACACAACATAGGACTAGTGTTTCAATTTCTCAAAGAGTGTGAGGGTGAAGGGGGATATTAAATGGAATACTCATAATCATAAATTCAATATTTAAATTAAATTTATTCATCAATATCATAATTAATACATGAAAGGAGTGGCGTCGAATAAAACCTGAATGTGTCACATCTTGGAGGAGGTAATTTGGGAACACACACTAATGACGATCCATGATATTCATAGTAGGTGAAAGAAAATAAATAATGGGTTTACCATTATTCTAATAACATATATAAATACACTAAAAAATATTTTGTTAGTATTTTATTTATATGGTTGGTTATTAAGGGATGGGACATGAAGGATATGTTATGAAAGATGTGAAACCTACATCAAGGCCTCGATCTTCCTCTCTGTGTTAGCCTTCAAGATATAGATCTTAGGATAATTTGAGTTGACCAGGGGTATAAAGACATTTAAATAGAATAATGGAGTTTAAAATTTGGTAGGATTTCAAAAAAAAATTATATACAAATTTTTGTGTTTGAAATGGTTTAGTTGACCCCGACTTTTATACAAGAAGAAAATGGATATTTTGGAGACAACTTTTATATTTTAATATTTCCATTAAAAAATACCAACGTTAATGGATCTAAAATATCAAAATTTTTAGGTGTGGGATGCATTTGGGTCTATAAAGGACCGAAAATTTGATTAAAAATTTTCAAACAATTTATATGGATTTTAACATTATATTTTAAAAATTTACTCTTTTTATTTTTATCGTGATAAATAATATTTAAATAATTGATTTTAATATTCTATAAACATATAACATAAAAAATATAACATAATTTATATTTTCTATAACTAAATAAAGAATTTATTTAATCTAATTAAATTTTTAGATACTATTAAATAAACATTAGAATTGAAGTAGATAATGTGTAGAACAACTCCTTTTGTATAAAAGTTAAAATTTGACCATTATGGATGCTTCAACTTATTTAGAATTTATTACAAATTAATTTAGTTTTAATATATTTATTCATGTGTTAGTAGATAATATTACATTCATTATTAAATTATTTATAGTAAATTTTATTGATATATATTCATTCACATTAATAAAAAAACATTTTAATAAATATTTATTTTATCATTATTATTTTCATTAAAATTAATCCAAATAATCTAAATTTTATACCCAACAACAATTTCTTGTTTAAATAACATGATATTTATTATCTATAATTTATGATTAATTTTATCAATTTAAAATTATAAGGTTACGAAAATCAATATTTATATCAGTGCATAAAAAGTAAAAAATATTTTTTGGAATAATATTAGTTATATGAAAGAAATATATTGTTAGAATAGAATTGTTAGTGAAATTTATTTCATTGAATTTAAAATAATTATTTTCATTCAATTAGTATTATTTAAAAATTAAAATTAGTCAAAACATCATTTCAATTTGTTAAAATTAATTAATCAAAACATTCGAATAAATGTTTTAAGTAATCGCTACTGGAATTTTCAAAATTTTATTCATATTTTTAAAAAATAGATGTAGTATTTTAAAATAATTTATTACACTATTATATATTTTATTTATTGTAAAAGGGTTGAAAATTATTAATTTCATTAATATAATTTTCAAAAAACTTGGTCATTAAATAATTTTTTTTCTTTACTATTCACTAAAAATTTAATAATTTATGATAAATATAATAAAATTATCTTCAAATAACATGTATGTGATAAATTCAAGAATTATATTAAATATCACATATTAAAATATTAATATCTAACATTAAATTAAATTTATAAAATATCTTGAAATATATTTTATAAGAAAATCATTTTTATAAAATATTTTGAATTATTTTAAAATAATTTATAATCATAAATAAATATGAAGTGAAAAAATATCCATTTTATACCTTTCAACAAAAATATTTCATTTTATTTGATTCTTAATTTAAAAATCTATCCAAAATATGTCTTCATTTATAATTTAAAATTATACTACAACTCTTTATGCCTTTTTATTTTATAGCTACCTAATATTGATTTATATTTCTTTCGTTTTACTGTTTCATGTAGGGAAATAAATTATAAACATTATATAATTTTTGCGAAAAAACAAAGGCAAATGAAATAATGATATTTTTATCCAATAATAAAATAAATTCTTTTTATGAAATCAAAATTTCATAAAAATAATATTTTTAAGGATTCAATTTCATTCATCGGCATAAGATCCATGAAATAACCAAGGAACTACAGATTAGTATAAAGTAAATATATAAAATTATATAGAACATTATTTTTATGATTAAATCATGACCAAGGTTCTTGGACATGAACTATGGAATCAGAACATGCATGAAAGACTGAATTTTTAACAAAAAAAATATGGACATTAACAAAAGTATTGTATCTTAAAAATATGTTTGTGACAATAAGTTAATGGTATCTATTTTAATAAATATAAATATGATTCTAATATAAATTTATAACAAATAGAAATTTATGATACCTGAGTTAAGTGTTTTTCATATCAAGGAAAAGTATGAGGTAAGGGGAATCTTAACAAAATTTCTTTTCACAAGGTTACATCACTTATCGATGGACTATTTTAGAACAAGATTATGTGTTTCGGGAAGATTGATTATTTTTCTTATATTTATAATGATTTTAGTTGGATTTACTTTTTTTCACAAAATAACTTCATTGATTGATTCTTTGTTCAGATGTTATGTTCATTATAGGATTTTTATTATATAAATTTCAATTACTTTTAAAATGCTTCATTTTATTAATAATGTTTAATATTTCATGGTTGTATTTTTATACAAATCATCATGATTTTATTATATTCTATTTGTCTAGAAATTTATTTTATTTACAACCCCACATAAATTTCATTCTTCAAAGGGATTTTGATTCATGTGTTATAAAAACAAGAAGGAAATTTTGTCTCAATCTAATTCCTTTAAAACCTTTTTTATGTTATGAAAATATTTAATTTAATATAGTTTTTCTAATAACTCCATTAATTTATATATCATTATTCCCTATTAATTATGGTCTCTTATTGTTTTAATAAATTTTTACTTCATCATTGGGGTTTGATTCAAATGTTATAAAATCCATGATGGTTTATCATCTCAATAGTTCATCCATGATACATGTTTCTTATTAATAAACTACATTCATTTATATGGTATATATACTTCTACATTGATACAATTAATCATGTTTAAATTTTAGTCACTGTATTTAAATTTCCTTTTCATGTTCATTCTTTCACGTGATATTGATTTTCAAAATACATTAAAAGTTTTCATTCAAACATCTCATTGAATGGTTTTGAAGTATTTTACCTTGAAATTTTTTCTACATATCCATATTTTATAACATGTTTGATGAATGTTGTCTTACGAAAATAAATTATATTTTGGAGAATTTCCTTGGTCTTGAACTTTCTCTGAAATGTTATTAAAAATATAATTATTTAAAATTTATTATGTTAATCATTTATTATAATATTATAATCGTGTGAAAAGATTGTTTTTTTCAAATATTTACCAATTGATCACATAATTACTTTATCAAGTGAATTAATAAACATTAATCTTATTTTGAATGTTTTTGTGAATTTTGGATGACATTTTTTTCCATTTCTGTTCGGAAATTTTCATTTTTAAGACATACCCAAAAGAAAGTATATTTCATTTATTTTATAAAATAATTATTATAAATATTTTATAATGGGATACATAATATATTTCAATATCTAATTTTGGTAATTATTATCCACTACTAATATGTGCAAATGAAACCATTATTCTTAGTTTTTCATTGAATATTATGATGATTGTTCTTCTAAATTATAATGAAATCCATTTCATTTACATGAAGTAATCAATATGTAAAAGAATTTTGGTTTTTCATGAGTTTTATAATGATTATTAAATCCCCAATTTGTTTTATTATGTAGTCAGTCCTAGAAATAATATATTGTTGTGAGTGGGACCTAGATATATCACTCCATTTAATTTGGTATGGATTTATACTTTTGAGATATTGTTAATGGAATTAAGTAATTTCATGTTACACTATCAAAAATGAAATATTACTACAGATAAAGAACGATTATAATGTTCCAAGATATATACGTGGTTATCAAATTCATGTTATGAGTATTGATTATTTTTCAATGTAAAGGACAGTATAACATGGTTCATGACTATGGACTCATATAACCATTTTCGTATTGTATGAAAAACATTTATTTCACGACTAATGATATATAAATAACATTTTCTGTGAATAAATCTCTTATTCTATGAACTTTTATTATGTTTCACACTATTATTAACACATTTTAAAACATATAATCATTAATTGTTAACAAATATGTTCAAAATTTCTTGGAATTTTATCACAATATAAAACACCATAATATTTAATGAAATTCTATCTATTCAAATAAATTTAATTTTTTTGATAACTTTTGTTACATGAAATACCATGTTCAAACATCGCATGATATACTTTTAAAATATTTTTATTTGGTCCTTATCACATATAAATTGAATTAATGTATATTATTTGGACTAACTAAATAACAAAATATGGTTAAATATTTATAATATTAATTCATTGTTTATCAATTTATTACAAATGAAAAAAATAAAACAATGAGAATTATTTTTATAAACAAAAACACCCACAATGTATTTTTATCTTAATAAATAAATTTAATAATTATTGATAATTTATTTTAAGTAAACATACATATTATATGGTTATGTAAATTTCCTATAAATAATTTATAAATTTTTATATATTGAATAACATTACAATGAACATAATGCTTTACTTGTATTTTTTTTCAAAAAAGTGATTTTCATTGCACGTTGCATTCATATTTTAAAATTAATTTTGGTCTTTTCAAGAAATATTATTTGATAAAATGGATTATAAATTTGTAATTATGATGTTCATATTTTTTAAATTGGTCCCTTTCAATACTGGTCGATATGAATAGTAAACATACAAAAATGAATCACCATTGTAAAGGGTAAATCAGATAAGTATATGGGAGAAATAGTGATAAGGCCATTATTTTTCATCCTAAATCTTATGGGATGAAGTAAATTATACCCTTATAACCATAGCCTTGAAATTTAGTTCTATAATTTTCAAAATTCCTTCAAAATGACATATATATTACATTAATAAATGAAAATTACAAAATATAACTCTCATGTTTTTAAATATCCATTAAGTTTTCTGATTTGAGGAAATTTGTGATGACCCAGACTCTCTTGGTCCTTCCCTTTGCCAAAATCCAGGTCCTAAAGGAGTGCCATATCGGTGAGACCGATCGACGTCACCCGGCCTTGTCGAGTTGCTTCCAGTAGCGCTCCTTTAGATCAAATTGGGTTTTAAACCCAATTCTGACTCGTTTATGCGTGTTTTAAAGACCCGTAACGCGCATAAGAGTCTTAATTAAATACTTAATCAATTCATGAGTCGGATTAAACCACTCGGCCCCTTTTTGTGACGAGTGGAGCCGCGTGGTCAACCCACGACCCCCACGCCATACGTTGTTTCACATTTTCACCTCATCCATCCCCAGCTCTTATAAACTAAGGGTTATCCGTGGATTCTCTTTTCCTCGATCGTGGATTTTCACAAACAGCTTCTGGTGCATCGGGCGCATCGTTATCCGTAAAGTTCCGTGCCCAACCTAGATGCCGATCATCTATCAACAAGTAGTGAATTTCTCCTTTGCCTCTTAATTTTGTGTATCATGCGGGGTGGGCGTGCTTCTGATTCTGTAGGATTGGATAAACTAGAACTAATTAAAGATTACGAACGAATTCTATAAAGAAAAAGGTGTGCTGTGATCATTGATGTTGTCTTATATATTTTGATGTTGTTTCTTCTATGACCATCTTGTTGAGTTATGCTCGCTTATGCCTCTTGAAAATCGAGGTCGTTGGTGGTCGTTGATTGTGCACTAATTAACCCAGCTGATGTTTTAAATGGCTTGTTTGTGGTTATAAACTCCTACTGTGAAAAGTAAATTGGTTAATCACGTATATCTGGCTGAATAAATTGAAAGCACCAGGATCAATCACTTCCGTCCTAACCCCGGTCGAAATAGAATTGAGATCATGGAACGTGTAAAATCGTTTAAATCTGAAAATACCGGCATGGCCCTGACTTCTGTTGGTAGTGGTAGTTGGTTGTTTTCTTTTTCAGGCCGATTTCTGGAGATGTGGGAGGGGATGGGATCCCCTGTCCATATACCCTCGGTGGTTGTGTGAAATTGGGGATGGGATCCCCTGTTGGTATGGAATCGGTGGTTGTGAGTTTTAAGACTGGGTGGGTACTTGTTTATATCACAAACTCGGATGGTATCCTCTATTTATGAAAATCATTTGGGAGGGGACACAAGGTAGTGTCTCGGGTTGTCCTTGGTTCCAGTGCTTCGGGGATCTCACATTTTCCTTATTGTTGTAACATTACAAGAGAATGTTTAAATTGATGTTTGACTGTTTACATTCCCGGACTTATGCCTATGCCTACTAGTTGCCTAGTAGTGCTTAAACATAAACATTATCACTGAACATGAAACACAAATGGAAAAAATGGGTTTTGTTTGCAAAAGTCGTGACTTGGGACTTGGATGTAGTGGTGTTGTGCTCTATAGGCTGGTTAGAAAATCCTAGACTTTGGGTGAGTGCTTGTTACCTATATCTATACATGTAGTTTTGTGTTTCTTATTTGCGCCCCACCCAAGTTGATCACTTAGTGCCGAACACCCCCATTTCATGGGGGAGGGTGTTTTTCCCAACACTATTCTTGGTGGCTGGTTATTAGATCCTTTTCTGCTCCCTTTCCCCGATAGCCGAAGTATCTTCGGGCAGGCTATGATAGCCTGAGGTCCATTATTAGCCCAAGAACCTTCGAGTGGGGTGTTGTGGTGGTTGGCCAGGTGTGTGCGGCATGTAGTTTCCCAAGTGTCTTCAAGATGAGGCCTAGGTTTCTTCGGGCATGGCAGTAGATTTTCTAGCCCATGTGTCTTTGAGCGTGGTGGTGGTTGTTCTGGCCTAGGTGATTGCAGGCATGGTTACGTGTGACAGTTGTGGCCCAGGTGTGTGCGGTCGGGTGTGGTAGTGGGACTGCGGTGAGAATGGCGGGATTGGACTGATGCGTAGGATGTCTCAATAACCAGTGGGAAAGTGGCGCGGGGTACCAAAACATTGATGTGCTTTGATTATATATATTAATTGGCTTGTGTTATTTGGGGAGTGTGCCTTGGTGAGGCCTGGGGTGGATAGTTTACCTTGATAGGTGTTTGGTTTACTCTTTTCTCACGAGACTTTAGTACGTTCCCCCACATGTCCATGAGATTATTTTGTTTTCCCTACTGAGTATACTTGTGTGCTCACCCTACGTATATAAAACTGCTTTCCGGTTTCCAGGAGGACATCAGGGATCAGGCAGGACCTTACTAGATCGGACCTTTGGAGCAGTTGCAGTTGTTGTTTTTCTTTTCCTCTTTGGTACTTACCTTTGTAGTCACCTTTTGTTACTTGTGGCATTAATTTTAGAACATGCATGTGGGAATGGTCTATTTTTGGCTTTACTTTTCTTTTACCTGGGTGTTGTTGTGTTTCATCATCTCATCTCTAGATCTTATAAAACAAAAAGGGGTAATGCCTTCCATTTGTGAGAAATTTCTATTCCCTTTGTGCTGGTCACCACTCCGGGACCTATTGAATTCGGGTCTCGGGGGGTCATTATCTCTCCTTCAACTTAAAGAAGGAAGGGCCTGGCAATCTGCTGACCCTTCCCTCCTTTTGGTGAAGGCGGGTCGTGACAGAATGGTATCAGAGCTGATGGTTGAGAGATAGGATGGATTCTGGGGTTAGGCACAGTGAGGATTGCATGGGATGGTAAGGAAACAATGATGGGTGACCATGGCATGTAAATTAGGCCACGGAAGATCAGCTAGGACGCGGGATTTTAGGCCCCCCTGTGATCCGATGAAAGGACTCTGGACCTACCGAACGGCCAAGTGAGACCACACTGATTGCAGGGTAGAGACCCTAGGAAAGGTACATGCATCATAATGACTTGTGTTCTTGTGTTTCTAGGATGTCTTGGGAATTAAAAATAAATTAAATTTTAATAAGTTTTGAAGACGATATCCAGCACTACTTGGGCTTAGGAATTCCTTGTTTACCTTGTAGCTATGGCACCTGGAAGGCGACCACGTGTGGTACTGGCGATCGAGGCCCCGGAGACTACTTTGGCCGATCAGCAGAGTGCTGATTGAGAGGAAGAGGACGACCAGTTACAGAAGACTCTTCGAGCCTTCCAGCGACAGGCCCTCGAGAAGTATGAGGGCAGAAACTCCGATATGAAGACGGAAGGCTGGCTAGAGGAGCTAGTTATAGCCTTCAGCCTGATTCGGGCCCTGACTGAGTACTGGGTTCATCTGACTGTTATCCAAATGCGGGGAGGGGAACGTCAGTGGTAGATGCTTTACCTGGGGGATAGGAGAGAGTCTGAGGAGGCTTGGGCGGATTTCGAGAGGGAGTTCTGGGCGGAATTTCTCTCCTCGATGATGAAGGCAGAAAAGAGGCAGGAACTACTCTCCCTCCAGCAGTGGAGTATGTCCGTGAGGGAGCTAGGGATCAAGTTCAAGGGCCTCCTACGTTTTGCTCCAGACCCCTTTCCCGACGAGGAGCCTCAGACAAGACATTTGGATGAGGCGCTCCGACCCTCCCTCCAGTATGCTTTTACCCCCTTTACCCTTCCGACGTACTTGGAGGTGCAGAAGTAGGCCGAAGTGGTGGAGAGGATGCATGCTCTAGGAGGAGTGTCACGAGAGGGGATCCAACTGGGACCATCGAAGCAGAAGGCCGTCATCACCAGGCCTTCAGCGTCAGGACCCTCTAGGTTCCGACCCACTGGGAGCAGGCCGCAGCAGTTTCAGTTTCGATCCCCTGGCCCTCACGCTTTTCCCTCGGGCCCGGGACCGCGGTGCTTCATATATGGGAGCCCTAGGCATCTCCGGAGTCAGTGTCCCAAATGGGTGCATTACAGCAGTGGCAGTCATCCCCAGCACCCGCCCCAACAGCAGCTTCTTGGCAGACCTTTCCAGCAGCAGCAGTAGGGACAGTGAGCTCTCACTCCTCCGACGGCAGACGTAGGAGGAGGAGGCCGACCTCATGGCACTCCATAGGGACCTCGGCCAGGGCTTGGTCGGGGAGGTGGCCGACAGCCGAGGGGTAGGGGAGATGGGCATGGACAGTTACACACCATAGAGGTAGCAGTTATAGCAGGGCCATAGGTTGTTCGAGGTACAATCAGTCTGTTTAGCACTCTTGCTTATGCTTTTTTCGATACCGGAGCTTTGCACTCCTTTGTTGCAGCCAGTCTAGCCCGTGCCTTTGGTCTAGATTCCGAGACTTCCAGTTCCCCTGGTGTTGAGCACACCAGTTGGAGGTCATACAGACTTTTTGTTCGTTTGTCGGGGATGTAGACTGATGTTAGGGCCACATCAGTCGGTTAGGGATCATCTTCTGCTACAGATTCATCCATACGATGTCATCATAGGCATCGACTGGCTATTTTTTCTGTGCACCGTCATCAATTGTTTTCGAAGAAGGGTGGTGTTCTCAGACTTGGATAGCCGGCGTGTTACCTTCACCGGCGAGCGGAGCAGTCCGAAGGGAAACAGAAGAGAGGAACCTCTCCTCTCCTTGTTGACCGAGCTGATAGTGGAATCAGTAGATGCTGAAATGGTGGAAGTGCCAGAGATCGTCCGTGAGTTTATGGACATATTTCTTGAGGAGGTGACGACTCTACCCCCTCGACATGATATCGAGTTCGGGATAGACCTGCAGCCCGGCGCTCGTCCAATATCGATGGCTCCTTACCGGATGGAACCTTCAGAGCTACGGGAGTTGCGGATAAAGATTGGTGATCTGATGAAGAGGGGATATGTTCGACCGAGTGTGTCACCGTGGGGTGCTCCTGTCTTGTTTGCAAAGAAGGATGATGGTGGTATTAGGTTGTGCATAGACTACAGGAGGATGAATCGGGTAATGATCAAAAATGGATACCCTCTTCCGAGAATAGATGATATTTTCGACCATCTGAAGGGGGCATGATGGTTCTCAAAGATCGACCTGCGGTCTGGGTACCACCAGCTGAGGGTGAAAGAGAGCGACATCCCGAAGACAGCGTCTAGGTGAAGGTATGGACACTTCGAGTTCGTAGTCATGACCTTCGGTGTTACGAACGCCCCGGCTGTGTTCATGGGGCTTATGAACTCCATCTTCCCGGAGTACCTGGATCGGTTTGTAGTTGTGTTCATCGACGACATCCTGGTTTACTCTAGATCAGAGGAGGACCATGCAAAGCACCTGAGGACAGTTTTGGAGTTCCTCCGATAGCACCATCTCTATAGGATGTTGTCAAAATGAAAGTTCTGGACACGATAAGTGCACTTCCTCGGGCATGTAGTGTATGAGTAGGGGGTAGCGGTCGACCCATCAAAGGGTGAGGCAGTTGTTTCTTGGGCCGCACCCAAGAATGTGGAGGAAGTCCGATGTTTCCTCATGCTGGCAGGTAACAATGGGAGATTCGTACCCAACTTCTCTCGAGTAGCAGCCCCTTTGATGGCTCTAACCAAGAAGGACAAGGCTTTCGTATGGATTGAGCAGTGCCAGTCAGCCTTCATCTATCTGAAGGAGATGTTGGTCAGTGCCCCAGTGCTGAGATTACCAGAATAAGGGGAGGCTTATGAGGTGTTTTGTGCTGCTTCAGGATAGGGTCTGGGATGTGTACAGATGCAATGACTTGAGGTGATCTCTTATGGATCCAGGCAGCTACGTTCCCATGAGCGTAATTACGCCACCCACGACCTGGAGCTTGCAGCGGTCATTTTTGTGCTAAAGTTGGGGCGGCACTTCCTCATCGGGGAATGCTTTGTGGTCTTCATGGACCACAAAAGCTTGAGGTATATCTTCCTCCAGCGGGACATAAACTTGCGATAGCGGAGATGGGTGGTGTTCCTCCAGGATTACGACTTTGAGATATCTTATACTAAGGGCAAGGGAAATGTGGTGGCTGATTCCTTGAGCAGTAGGATGCAGAAGGATGAGGTCCGAGAGTCGGCGGATGCCTTGAAGGCGATGGAGGAGTTGGCTTCCTTACACCTGGACGCGATGATGGATAGCGGCAGAGGATGCCTATATCAGATGACAGTGCAATCATCCCTGTTTCAGCAAGTGGAGGAGTCTCAGTGGGGAGACCTAGAGTGTGAAGTGATGCATGGCCAGGTTGACCAGTGCAATGCTCCAGAAGGATGGACAGAGGATGGTCAGATCCAGATGTTTTTCCAGAAGAGGTTGTTTTTCCCGGAGGCGATGCGCGGTATGGTTCTCATTGTGTTCCACAACTCACCCCTGGTGGTACACCCAGAAGTTTCCAAGATGTACCAGGTTTTGAAGAGGCAGTTTTGGTGGCCCGGAGTTAAGCGAGCTGTGGCAGTGTTTGTGGCCAAGTGCTTAGTGTGTCAGCAAGTGAAGGCTGAACACCGAGTTCCAGGCGGCCTACTGCAGCTTCTAGATGTCCCCAAGTGGAAGTGGGATGAAATATCGATGGATTTCGTCATAGGACTCCCCAATGTCCAAGGAGGGCACGACGCCATATGGGTGGTAGAGGATAGGATGACGAAATCGGCTCACTTTCTGGAGATCAGGGAGTCGAGTGGTGTGGACGCTTTGGCACGAAAGTATGTGGATGAGGTGGTGCGGTTGAATGGAATTCCGAGGTCTATAGTCTCGGATAGGGATGCACGGTTTACCTCGCATGTTTGGGGAGGATTGCATCACAAGTTTGGCACCCAGTTACGCCTTAGCACTGCTTTCCATCCCCAGACAGAAGGACAAACAGAGCGCACTATCCAGACCTTGGAGGATATGCTATGTGCATGTGTTTAGGACTCGGGAGGATCATGGGTGCGATACATGCCTCTGGTAGAGTTTTCCTACAATAATTCCTACCAATCTACCATCAGAATGGCCCCGTTTGAAGCTTTGTATGGGAGGACATGCCGTTCGCCTGTGTGTTGGACCGAAGTAGGAGAGGCAGGCATCCTTGGCCTGGAGGTGGTGCAGAACATGACAGAGAAGGTTCAGCTCATACGGGAAAGGATGAAGGCGGACCAGGACCGACAGAAGTCGTATGCAGATACCAGGAGGAGACCCTTGGAGTTTGAGGTTGGGGACCACGTGTTCATGAAGGTCTCCCCTCGGCGTGGGCAGCGGAGGTTCGGCAAAGTGAGTAATCTTTCTCCCAGATTCATCAGACCCTTCCAAGTGTTGTGGCCGGTTGGAGAAGTGGATTACCAGCTAGAGTTTCCACTGCCACTACTAAGAATACATGATGACATTCATGTGTCCCAGCTCCGTCGGTATCTGCACGATGATTCACACATCCTTGATTGGGGTGAGCTGGATATCGAGGACGACGTGACCTTTGTGGAGAGACCAGTGGTGATTGAGGATCACAAGGAAAAGGTGCTTCGTTGGAGAACCATCCCATTGGTTCGTGTGTTGTGGATACATAGTGAGCTTGAGGAGAGTACGTGGGAGAGGAAAGCACAGATGCATACCCAGTACCCGAAGTTGTTTTGAGTTTTGTTCCATGTTGTACCTGTTGTGGTAGAACGTTTTGTCTTTTGGCTATGAAATGTACTGTTTTTCTTTCCTCTGCTTGTGTGTGGAAAGTCCCGGCTATGGGGAAGGAGAGAACCCGACCCCTAATCAAGACACATTATGGTGGATGTGACTAAACCTGTGCAGGTGAGTCAGTGCCGCCCAAAGCAGATAATATCTTGATTTGGGGGAGGAGACTCCCCCACCCACATGCCAGGGCAGTTTGGCATGGTATGTTTCTTGGTTCGTGATAGGAAGGTGTTCTTAGTTAACGATGAGGTTCACTCTTGAGAGGTATCTTTCGGTGTGGTTGTTCGGACCCGCCCATCCCTTCTGGGTTGTTTGAATTCTCGAGGATGAGAATAGTTTGAGAGGTATCTGATGTGACGACCTAGACTCTCTTGGTCCTTCCCTTTGCCAAAATATGGGTCCTAAAGGAGTGGCATATTGGTGAGACCGATTAGTGAGACCGATCGGCGCGACCGATCGGTGGGACCGATCGATGAGACAGATCGGCGCAACCGATCGGTGTCATCCAGCCTTATCGAGTTGTTTCCAGTAGCGCTCCTTTTGCGCAAATAGGGTTTTAAACCCTCTTCTTGACTCGTTTAAGCGTGTTTTAAAGACCCGTAACGCGCATAAGAGTTTTAATTAAATACTTAATCAATTCATGTGTCGGCTTAAACCACCCGACCCCTTTTTGTGACGAGTGGAGCTGCATGGTCAACCCATAAACCACACGCCTTACGCCGTTTCGCGTTTTCACCTCAACCATCCCTGGCTCTTATAAACTAAGGGTTAGTAGTGGTTTCTATTTTCCTCGATCGTGGCTTTTCAAAAACATCTTCTGGTGCATCGGGCGCATCATTATCCGTAAAGTTCCGCACCCGGCCTAGACGCTGATCATCTATCAACAAGTAGGGAATTTCGGCTTTTCCTCTCTATTTTGTGTATCATGCGGGGTGGGCGTGCTTTTGATTTTGTAGGATTGGATAAACCAGACCTAATTAATGATTATGAATGAATTCTATAAATAAAGAGGGGGGTTTCTGATCGTTGATGTTGTCTTATATATTTTGATGTTGTTTCTTCTATGAACATCTTGTTGAGTTATGTTGGCTTGTGCCTCTTGAAAATCGAAGCCTATAGTGGTCGCTGTTTGTGTACTAATGAACCCTGCTGATGTTTTAAATGGCTTGTTTGTGGTTGTAAACTCCTGTTGTGAAAAGTAAATTGGTTAATCACGTATATCCGGCTGAATAAATTGAAAGCACCGGGATCAATCCCTTCCGTGCTAACCCCGGTCGAAATAGATTTGAAATCACGGAATGTGTAAAATCATTTAAATCTGAAAATACGGGCATGGCCCTGACTTTTGTTGGTGGTGGTAGTTGGTTGTTTTCTTTTTCGGGTCGATTGCTGGAGATGTGGGAGGGGATGGGATCCCCTGTCTTTATACCCTCGGTGGTTGTGTGAAATTGGGGATGGGATCCCCTATTGGTATGGATTCGGTGGTTGTGAGTTTTAAGATTGGGTGGGTACTTGTTTATATCACAAACTCAGGAGGGATCCTCTATTGATGAAAAATATTTTGGGAGGGGACACAGGGTAGTGTCCTGGGTTGTCCATGGTTCCAGTGCTTCGGGGATCTCACTTTTTCCTAGTTGTAACATTACAAGAGAATGTTTAAATTGATGTTTGACTATTTACTTTCTTGGACTTATGCTTATTCCTACTAGTTGCCCAGTAGTGCTTAAACTTAAACATTATCACTGAACTTGAAACATGAATGTTACAAATGGGTTTTATTGGCGAAAGTCGTAACTTGGGACTTGGATATAGTGGTTTTGTGCTTTGTAGGATGGTCAGAAAATCCTAGTCTTCGGGAGAGTGCTCTTTACCTATATCTATAATTGTAGTTTTGTGTTTCTTATTCGCGCCCCACCCAAGTTGATCACTTAGTGCCGAACACCCCCATTTCAGGGGGGAGGGTGTTTTTCCCAACACTATTCTTGGTGGATGGTCATTAGCTTCTTTTCTGCTCCCTTTCCCAGATAGCCCAAGTATTTTCGGGCAGGCTGTGATGGCTTGAGGTCCATTATTAGCCCAAGAACCTTCGGGCGGGGTGGTGTGGTGGTTGTCTAGGTGTGTGCGGTAGGTGGTTTCCCAAGTATCTTCGGGATGGGGCCCAGGTGTCTTCTGGCGTGGTAGTGGATTTTCTGGCCCAGGTGTCTTCAGGCGTGGTGGTGGTTGTTCTGGCCTAGGTGTTTGCAGGCGTGGTTACGTTTGACATTTGTGGACCAGGTGTGTGTGGGCGGGATTTCGGCAGTGGGACTGCGTGTGGTTGTGGCCCAGGTGTGTGAGGGCGGGTGTGGTAGTGGGACTGCGGTGAGAATGGCGGGATTGGTCCGATGTGTAGGATGTCTCAATAACCAGTGGGAAAGTGGTGCGAGGTACCCAAACATCTATGTGCTCTGATTATATATATTACTTGACTTGTGTTTTTTGGGGAGTGTGTCATGGTGAGGCCTGGGGTGGATAGTTTACCTTGATAGGTGTTTGGTTTACTCTTTTCTCACAGGACTTTAGTATGTTCCCCCATTTGTGCATGAGAGTCTTTGGTTTTCCCTACTGAGTATACTTGTGTGCTCACCCTACGTATATAAAACTGCTTTCAGGTTTCCAGGAGGACTTCGGGGATCACGCGGGACCTTACTAGCTCGGACCTTTGGAGTAGTTGTAGTTGTTGTTTTTCTTTTCCTCTTTGGTACTTACCTTTGTAGTCACCTTTCGTACCTTGCGGCTTTACTTTTGGAACATGATTGTGTGAATGGTTTAATTTTTTCTTTATTTTCTTTTACCCGGGTGTTGATGAGTTTCATCATCTCTTCTCTCGATCTTATAAAACAAAAAGGGGTAATGCTTTCCATTTGTGAGAAATTTATATACCCTCGGTGCTGGTCGCCACTCCAGGACCTATTGAAGGCGGGTATCGGGGGTCATTATATCTCCTTTAACATAATGAAGGAAGGCCCTGGCAATCTTCTGAACCTTCCCTCCTTTTGGTGAAGGCGGTTCATGACAAAGTTATTGTTTTGAATTAATCTTAATAGTAAATTGTTTCATAATAAAATCATGTTTATGATGATTATTTTTAATTAAATAGTATTTATAAGTAATATTTGTCTCGGAATATATGAGTGTTTCATTAATTTATATAGTAGTATAGAAATTCAAAACATAGAGAAACCCAAACAAACATTATCTCATTAACAACCACCATTAAATTAGTGATATAATAAACCCATTAATATGCCAAAAAATCAATTAGAGAAAAAAATATAAAATTCTAAAATATAGATCGACCCCATCTACTAGGTAAATGACCCCCATAACAAATAATATAGGAAAAAAATATTAAAAAAATATAAATATTATAAAATGGAAAATATAATGTTTGGAGGATTTTAGATAATATTGTTTTAATTAATAATTTGGTATATATAAGGTAATTTTACTATTGTCAAAGTAATGTGACCATTAGAATAGTGTTATGATCATTTGGAATAGTTACCAGGCCATTGAGAATAGTAACCTGATCATTAGAAAAAAAAATTATCTAAAAATAATAAATTTTCACATAAATTTTTTTAAAAAAATTAATTTATCTAAATATAAATATTATATTTCCAAAAAATACAGTCTGATAAAAAACACAATGAAAATTTGAGTACATTTTTTATAAATTGTATCTTAAAGTATTTAATAATAATTATAATATTTCTATTAAAAATTAAAATTATATTTGATATAAATTTATTTTTATAAAATGAATATCATTTTTGAATAAGCACATCAAAATTGTCTAAGGGTTATTTATTGGTATTTTTTAGAAATACTTCAATTTTTAGGTACATAGTAAAAAATAATGTTTTTCCACATAACTAGTGTATATTAAATTACATCATTCATCATTTAAAAAATACAAAGTACTTTATAGAACATGATTTAATTAAATAAAAAATTTTATAACACAGATTAATCATTAAAATATTATTAAACTAAATTCCAAAGCATAAAATCAATTTTGAAAATATAAAGTCAAATTTATCTATTAAAATAACTTTTTTTCTTTCTTTCCTGTTTAATTTTAAATTAAAAAAATAATTATAATTATAATTTTTTTTTAATGTAGTATCAAAAATTATATTATATTCATATATGATTTATATTTTAAATAGTTATCTATTACAAATTTTCCTTGGATGTATTTTTTTATTAAAAACAATTAAATAGACCCCTCTCCCCAAGTATAAATAACCCCTCCCCCTCCACTTGAAAAACAATAAATTCTACACATTAAAAAGCATAAAATATTCCAAAATTATATCCTCTCATGACCCTAATAATAATCATATACATTCTGTGGAAATCCTACTCAAAACACCATTAAATTTTAAGTTTTTTACAAGAGAAACTACATCGTGGATTAAGTATGTTTTGATTGACTCTTCTAATATTTTTTCTTCTTATATTTCCTTTTTTACGTCCAATTTTAAAAATCCTTATATGAATAATTAATCATTAATTTAACATTATATTTTTGATTCTTTCAATTTTAATTATCATATTTCCTATATATATAAATAAAAAAGTTTAATTCCTTACTCTTTTTATAATGTCCTATCAAAGATAATTTAACCACTAATGGAGACATTTCCAAGTTATTTATTATAACCGACATCTTAGATGGATTGTATGAATTGTATATAATATTAAAATATGTAATGAAATTTATTTTATGCTTCAATATTCCATATTACTTATTTATAAATGACTTTGAACAACAATAGAGAAAATGAAACAAAATAAAAAAACTTATAGAAAACATAATATCAACAAAATTATCATTTAAAAAAGGTTTCTATAAAATATAATAAAATAATTTTAATGGATAAATAGTTCAAAAAATTAACATAATTCACTTCTATAACTATGTTTTAATAATTTAATTGTTATTATTCAGGGGAGGCAAAGGGAAAAAATATAATTGGATTTGTGATAAGGGTATTCTCGAACCGAATTCCATTATTTGAGTTATCCTCTCTTCGCGAGTACGAATGATCATATTATTTCCATCAAATTGCTTTTCCATTTTCCTTCAGGGATATACATGTTCCTATAATGAAAATTATATTTCTCTAAATGTACTTTTTTCAAGGGGACATAAATTTCAAAATCATCTAATTTTACTCTTCTTGAAATGCTTCATATCCACTGAAGAATAACGCTATTTAATGTCAATGTTTGACTTCCTTTATTCATTTTGGAACATAAGGTTTATTAATTAAATTATTATTAATAAATTCATTATAAATCCCATTATGTTTATTAGTATTATTTAATAACTATGATTGTTATAGGTTCCCTAGGTCATGAATGATTATGAGCATTTATGATGTGACTGGTGGTCCCAAAATTATATATCCATCAAATATATTAGATAGTGGAGGTCTCTCATGAGATTATGTGAAAAAATCATGAACATGATTTAATATTTTTTCAATCAATATGTTATGATATATGAACATATTTCATGCATATACATGATTATAGATTTTTTATAGCTATGTGTGATATTTTACCACCAAGACACGATGTTAAAATTTATCCATATAACACATTGAATTGATTTTTTAAATGTTTACCTCATGAGTATGACGATGATCCTATTAATATGATAAGATTATGATCACCCATCTTCTTTTGATTCATTTTTTTATTCACCCCATGTTATACCTCCCCTTATTTGGATTTTAACTCTCCTATTTAATTGATATATATCCTCAGGTGATTAATTTTTATAAGGATAATGTGTCGAAAATTATGTGATTAATGAATAAATAATTGAATAATGGTTAATTTGTATTATGTTTAAGTGTTGTTTGATTATATATTACCCAATATAATAAACTAGTGGATCCTAAAATGTATCAATATTATGTTTTTTTATTTTATACATGATGTAGTAGATATATAATGAAAATTTGTGGTTTCTATAGATTGTATCATAGAATAGTTTAATTAATTTGGTAATTTGTATTAGAAGGTGTTATTGGAAAATCATATGTGTATGTCTATATATAAATAAACGTCCAATGTTTTTGTAAATTATAATAGTAGGTGATTTCAAAGTAATGAAATATCTTTATTCATATTAAAAGATTTTGTGGATATGAAAAATATGAACCAAGAGATAACAACCCTTTACAAATATTATTAAGATAGAATCTGTTAGAAACTACTGATTAATAATTCACCTTACTATAGACCATGTTTTACACTCCTAATGGATATTAATTAGTTAATAACACAATATATTACTAAACCTTATAAATTTTTTATAGATAAAGTAATTATTCATTTTTTGTGTTAGAAAAACTTTAACTACGTGATTCTAGAAGTATTATTAATGGAAAAGGCATATCCTAGGGATCCCATAGGTTATTAATTTTCAATTTTTTTAAAAAATGAATAAATTAAGTACTCATGCTTTGTAGACTTATGTTCAAACCATTTATATTAATTAAAATGGAGGGAACATGGAGAAACTAGGCCAAGAACCCATGTGAGGGATAATGGAATGATTTCCTAAATGATCATTCTAATTTAATAATAGGTGGAGTTTAAAACATCATGGTAATGTTTACCCATTTGTCTCGGGATTTGAACAATAACCTAAATAGTTTAGAATGTAATCCTTCACCAATGTAGTTGAAACTCGCTACCAAATCTGTTATGTGGCTACACCAAAATATGTTTAGTTTATCTTTTGATCCAAAAATATTAGAAAAGTGGGTTAACTAAATAATGAAGAAATTTTTTTTATCCATTATTATAATAATTAGATGGCTACTCCATCCATCTATTGATTCAATACAGATGATGATTAATGGGGAAGTTTATAATGAATACTTTCTACAATTATTAAATATACGTAATGACTTTGGATTATTTTAAGAAGTTATTCTTAACAAGTATTTCCTTTTAACTCTTCAAATAAATATTCCAAGAGATTTCCTAGAGCTTCTGTAATTTTATGGGGAATCGTAAACTACTTATGATAAATTTATTAGACAAATTTAAATATAAGACTTAGGTTTAGTAAAAATTATAAAAAAGTTATTATAATATTTAATGGATTGAAACCAATCCTCAAAAAATGATCATGATATTCATGACTGTAGGAATTATGGAGTTGGTTTCTGATGTTGTCTATATATTCAAATTGAGTTTTGATAACGGTACCATGTTTATATATATAAGAAAGGAATATTAGAGTTTCAATATATAGGATCTTATAAAAAAGGATTAAAGATGTGACAAACACCAACATATAAAAAATTTGGGATGAAAAATCATGGGAACTACCATAATGGTATAGGGAAATACTAAACGTATTGACTAGAAGTTCACCAAGATAATTAATTTCTAAGAGACATAATGAATCTGGCCAATGTTATAAAGAAAATAGAATCACCACCCATGGATCAATTCTTCAACTATAGCGACAAAAGAATCTATGTTGGATATTTCACTAAACCATGGGTCCTTGAGGTTAATCATCCATAGAAACTACCAATTCCTAAGGATAATTGGAAAGTATATTCCATTACCATTGATGAGGTGGGCCATGAAAATGTATTCCTATATTGTATATATCCTATTGACTCAATAATGGGAAGTGATTAATTTTATTCTAGTTCTATGAATTCCATTATATCATGGATGTTTACTAAAACTATTGGATCACAACATCGATACCTTGAAGTTAAAAATCCATTAAAAACACCTTGTGGTGTGATCAATGTAAAACAATTGTTGAAAATTTATCCTTTTAGAATTTGTAGAATAACTTTTCCACAAAATCTCAAAATCCTTCAATTTGTAGAATCTGAAAATATTATATCCCCGATTTTGATATATTTATATTGAGAAAACATAAATTATCAGGAAATGGAAATATCTTTTTATATTTCGAACAATCCCACATTGTTGTACATATTCAAGGAAGTTCATGAATCTACTTTGGATAATCCCTCAATATTGTGGGTGAGGATAGCATGTAATAAAACAGAGCATTCACAAATAGTTGAGTTGATCAATGTACCTCTCTTGAGAAAATTATCATTGTAATGGATTGAATTGATGTATTTCGTTATTTTCACGTAGACTTCCCCTATATCATGAGGCAGTGTTCATAATAGAACTTATAATCCGTGAAACACCTATATCCAAATTCCCCTATAGGATGTCTATAATAAATTTATAAGATTTAAATAAGAAGATGTCATATAATTTGGAAGAAGGTTTCATATTACCTAGTTCATCATCATGGAATGTTTTTGTTCTCTTGGTCAAGAAGAAGTATGGATCAATGTTTTTGTAAATCGATTATAAATACTAAAACAAGATAAAAAATAAAAATTATTCTCTACCAATGATTGATGAATTATTAATATATTCTTTGAGGAGATCAATTTTTTCAAACGTAGGTCTTTATTCTAGAAATTATTAAATTAAGGTGAATAAAGAAGATATTTAGAATACAAACATTCATACAAGGTGTAGAAACTATAATTTCATATTTTCCCCCATCATACATAATAAATCCCCTACAATATTTATGGGTTTGATAAATAGAGACTTTAGAGACTGGCCTGATTTTTTACGGTGGTATTTACTAATAATATTCTCTTGTAATACATGTGTTAGGAGGAATAAGAAAAGAATCTTATGATTTTGATGGAAACATTCAGAAAATATAGAATGTATACTTATTTTAGCATGTGCAGCATTTGGATGGGGCTGGTCACTGACATGGGAATCATGATCAAAATGGATGGAATTTACATATGTCCTTCAAAAATAAAGGCAAAGGAGGAATTTCCTAGAAACACTAGTGTTAAATAAATATATAGTTTTCTACGATTATCTAGGTTCTAACATCATTTTGTGAGGAATTTATCAAGATTGTGAAGATTGAAAACTAAGTTAACATGGAAAATGGTAAACTATGTCATGATAGAATAATGTGATGAATTATTTAAGGATATTAAGAATAGTCTGATCAGTTCACCTGTACTCACACTACCAATAAGTTTATATTATTTTTAATATATAGTTAATCTTTAAATAATTTCTTGTGTTTGTACTCAAAATTATTTAAAAACTGATACCATATTCCTCACGAAATTTGATGACCCTTGAGAATACCTACATAGCACATGCTCTTGGGAAAGTGGATTTGATATTCTCTCTGTGTATTTGGAAGAACTACCTCTATAGTTAAAAGGGTGATATATATACTAATCACTAGCATCTAAACTATGTATTTACATAATAGGATCTCAACATAAATCAAGGAATATTGTGAGAGATGATCATAAACTAATATTTCTATATTCACTATGATTTTGGAAAGGAGAATAAGGTAGCTGATGATCCTATAATAATAGAACCTATTACTCAATCTATGATGTGGAATGAGAAATACCCTATCTTCATGGATATGAAAACTATTGATTTAGAAACTATACCAACATGTCGTCCAACATTTCTAAAATTATTTCACATATTTTAATCCAATAGAAGTTCAAGGAGGAAAAAAGGGATGATTTTCTTATTAAAAAAATGAGTAAGTACTAAAGGAATGAATTATTAATGAGTTACACATAAATGACAATTGTTTTATTTAATTATCTACTAAACATTTTATTTCTACATTTACATATTTAAATAAATTGTTATGGGAAAATTCACAAAGCTTATCTTCCTCCATCCATACATGAAGAAAAAATATGTACCATGAACATCGAGATAAATGTTTGTCGGACAACATGAATAAAGATATAACTAAGTACACCTAAAATTGATTGATATGTCTAAATGTCAAATAAGAGTGACATAATACCAAGGGGATGATGGAACCATTTCACATACCTTTGTCGAAATAAAATAATACCACCGTGGAATTTTTTATTGGCCTCTTGAGGATATCTAAGAAAACAATACGATATGTGATATGGTTTATCAAATCTCCAAGACTACACACTTTACCACCATTTAGAAAAAATTTCTAATGGAAAAAGTTGATAACATATATGTAATGGATATTGGGAGACTATATAGGGTTCTACATTAGATCATTTTTACCATGATTCAAGGTTCACATGTATATTCTGGATATGTGTTCAATATGATTTGAATAATGAAATGAAAATCAATACAGACTATCACCTCCAAAATGATGTGCAATAAAAATGGACTATTCATATTCTAGAGGAAATAATAATATCCTTATCAATTGAATTTAAAGGAGGATATTATTAATATCAATAAGTATTTTATTTCTCATGCAACAATATCTTCACCTCTTGTATTTAAATGGCTCCATATGATTCTAAATATGGTAAGTGATGTATAACATTGGATTTTTGGGACGATATTGGGGAATGAAATATAATTTTACATTATCTTGTGTAAGAAATTAATGGTAAGGTCTATGAAATTCAAAAACATATAAAATCATCTTAGGGTTGAATAAATTCCTATGCAAAAAACCATAAAAGGGAATTGGAGTTCGATGTGGGAGAAAAACTATTCCTTCGAATATCACCATGGAAGGGATTTAAGTAGTTTTTAATTAACGTAATTCTCATCCCAATGTATATTGGATCCTTGTATATCCTTGACAATATAAGTGTTCTGGCCTAACATCTAGAACATCCACCAAATATGGCTCAATTTTATGATTTGTTCCATGTATCTCTCATATAGATTTACATTACTTATCACTCACATGTACACAATTTGAAGGGGGTAAATCTTGAGAATTACCAATATTATGAGTATAATATGGTGAAGATGTTGGACAATGAAGAATTTTTTTATTCAATAAGATACATCTCATTGAAAATTTGTTGTGGTAGAACCATATGTATGATGAGGTGGCATGAGAACCATGGGAAATAATGAAATAGATGCACCCTTATATATTCACAACTGATAATATATGTTGAAATTTGTGTGTTGAAATTTATAAAGAGGAATGAATGTATGAAACCATTTTTTATTAGTAATATTTTTAGGAATAAATATTTGTTGTATTAAATTATAT
Source organism: Viscum album (assembly GCA_963277665.1). Classification (NCBI taxonomy): domain Eukaryota; kingdom Viridiplantae; phylum Streptophyta; class Magnoliopsida; order Santalales; family Viscaceae; genus Viscum; species Viscum album. The sequence goes on from OY728164.1 coordinate 179,254,920, forward strand.
AAAATTATACACATAAAAATCCTTGAAAAACAAGAATAAAATAATCTCAATAATATATATCATTATAATAGTATGCTATGAAACCAGTTAAAATTAAAAACATTACACTCTGGAAAAAATACAATATTTATATGATAAAATGGGAAAATATGGATCACACCAATCTTATAGGATCATCACCCCCATTGAAACGCCTTTAGAAATAATGAAAAATATAACTAATCTAAAAAACTTATTAGAAAATTAAAATATGTTTCATTTTGTGGAATTGTAATGAATATTGAGCTAGGTAATGATGTGGAATATATAGGAGCCAATGCGACCATTTAAATAGCAATGATACCATTAAAATGATAACATGACAATTAGGAATAGTAAATTTTCTTATAGGAATTGTAACCTAACCATTAAAATAGTAATTTTACCTCAAAATTATAATTGTGATATAAATATACATAAAATAAATAATTTATGTAAATATAAATAGTATAATTCCCAAAAAATAAATAACCTGAATAAATTTCTCAAAGGAATTTTAGAGAATTTTTTATTAACATTGTTTTAATGTATTTAAATAATAAAAATGATTTATTATTAAAATATAAATAACATATACTTGAAATTTATTTGGATAAAAAGAATTTCCCTTTTTGAAAATATTTTTATATATTCAGTGTGTGATAATTTTTTTTTGTTTTTTGAGATACAAAAATTTGTGGGTGAACAATAAAGAAACTAGTTTTTCACATAACCTGTATATCATAAATTATAGCATTTATGATATAATAACGACTTAATAATTTTTAAAATGTGAATTTCAGACATTATATATTTAATTTCATAAATAAATCATTAAAAAAATTAAGCATATATTCTAAAATTGAAATGTATTTTCCCAAACCTAATATCAAATATAATCCCTTAAAATAATAATATTTCTTTCTTTCCAAATTACATTTTAATAAACAATTTAATTATTTTTAAAAATTATTGTAAATTGTTGAAACCAATATATTATATTTATATATTCTTTATATTTTAAAAAATTATATATTACATGTTTTACATTAAATATTTTATATTATTTAAAATAATATTCTTAAAATACCCTTCTCATTAATTATAAATAACCCACCTCCCTCCACTTGGAAAACCACTCATTCACCACATTAAAATTCCAATTCTATACAAGAATATATCCAATAAATCCCTTTATAATCCTTACAGACGTTCTTGAGTAATCCAACACCCAACATTTTCATAGATTTTGTGTTGAACAAGAGAAGCTACATCGAGGATTGTGTGTGTTTCGATTAACTCTTCTTCCTTCTTCTTCTTCTCTATTTTTTTCTCTAACCATTACCAAAAATCAAAATGAAGAATATTTATTATATATGTTTACATTATATTAATTTTTTTTAAACCATTATATGTATCATATTTAATATATATTTATTTCAAAATTCTCATTCCCTCTCTTTTGAAATTGTCTCATCAATGGTCGGTTAACCACCTATGAATTCATTTTCAAGTCGATTATTATAACCACCTTCATGAATAGATAGTACGAATTATATATAAAATATAAATATTTAATTAAATGTATAATATTATTCTATAGTCAATTATACATATGTATAAATCACATTAAATTAAAATAGTGAAGTAGAAATAAAATAGGAAAATTTAATAAAAAAAGATATAAAAAAATTACGTGTAACCAATACTGTTATAAAGTAGAACTCAATAATTATAATGGGTAAATTTTGGGTTAAATTATAATAATGTTTATATTATGTCCTTAAAACATACTTTGTATTTCCTTGGTAATGTACATGTTCCTACCAAGTAAATAAAATTTCTAAGAAATTCTTTTTTTATTGGTGACTTCAATTTCCCAAATATATTATTTTAGTCCACTTGAATTGATTCTTATCAAATCATGAATCGTGATGTTTTATGTAATATAATGATTTTCCTTATTAATTCAGGAACAAATATTTTTATTAATTATTTAAATTTTTACGAAATTCATACATACGCATTATATTCCTTTGAGTTATTTCATATATGTGATGTTTATATGTTCTTTATGGTATGCAGGTTTAGGATCATTTATGATGTGATAGGTGATCTTGGTGTTATATATCCCTCCAATGAATTTCATAATGTGACGTATCTTATGATATTTTGTGCAATCTATGTGAACATGATTCTAGATTTCATCAAAATTATGATGTTATTATTTATTCACATATGTTATGTGCAAACATGTTTCCATTTTTGTTCACAATTGTGTATTATATTTTACCACTAAAAAATGATGCTTCATTTTACGAAAATCCCACATTACATGACTTGGTAATATTTTTACATCATTTTGAGAATGATTATCCTACGATTATGATTTTATTATTCTCATTAATGTACTTTTGATTCTAGTCTATTATTCACTCCATGTTATGCCTCTCAGGACTGGGATTTTGGTTCACCCCTTTGATTGATGTATTTCCACCGGTGACTATTTTGACTAATGTGAATGTGATGGACATTAAGAGTATAGAGAATAACGAATTAAATAATATTTAAGTTATATTATATAAAAGTGATATTTGAGCCTAATTTAGCCAAAATACAAAAACTATGGATCCTAGATTATATTACTAATTTTTATCATAAAACTATAACAATGGTTATTTGATAATACATTTATGTCACAAAATAATTTATTTATAATTTTATGAGTTATATAATAAAATTAAATGAGTATTAAACACCAAAACAATATTTATTTGAATAATAAAAAAAAATATAATTGAAAATAAATTTAATAATATATTACATGAATTTTATAGGTGAATATGACATATTAGTGCTGTGTAAAATGATTGTATTATAATTATAAATTTTTATTTTCATCTTTTATGTTAAATTAAATACATAGTGTCGAAATTGATAATAATTAAATTTTTATCAAAATTGAATTTTATTAAATTATTTTAAAAGAATATTGAGATAAAATAAGTTGTATATAATAATGTCAAAATTTTAATAACATGGCCATTTATTGTCCATATTTCACCTTATAAATAAAAATTAAAACCCTTTAATATTAAATATGTGTCTATAGTAGTAAAAATTAAAATTTGTTAACCAAGGAAAAATAAAAAATATAAGGTTTAAAAATGAAAACAAAACATATAAAATTATGTTGGTTAATGGAATTACAATACTATCATTTAGAATATTTTAATAAAATTATAATTGGTGTTATTTGTGTTGATAGGTAATTTACTATAATATAATCCTATGACAAATTCCAAAAATTACTGCTCATATCAATTATAAAAGGGAACTTACTTCCCAACTTATTTAAACAATGGCAATCATCCTACCTCAATAATTCAATAATAAATCCCTTATAAGTGTCCCTATACATATATTAGATGTATTATTCTTCCCAAAATACAACACTAGATTAACTAAGAGTGGATCTAAAGAATCTCTTTCAATGAAGAGGTAATCGACTAAACTGACCACATTTTTTAATTTTTATATTACATCCTCTAAATCTGTTATATTATTCATAAAATAATATCTATAGTATCCTCTATTTTTTATACTTTTATATAATTAAAATATTACGTTAACTCACCCTATTTCATTGAAATTTTATGTTATAACATTGCTTGTTTGATTGTGTGGCTTATCATCTCAACGTAGCAATACAATTCATTTCTTAGCACTATATTTTTTTCTTGGATATTATGATGGGAATAATATTTATATGTTATAATTAATGTAGTATTAACCCTATAAATTTAAAATATCATATCTAACATATTACGTTCCAAACCATTGGAAAATTACAACATTTTTTGGGTGAAGGTGTGGAAAAATACATCCATTAAGTGATGTGAGTAGTTATTCATTTATGTTTTACTTGTATATTAATAAGGATCGATTTCATTAATAAATATATGCAATATATGACATAATAATTAATATATACATGTGTATTATTATTTAAATTTCTTTTATTTTATCAATGTAAAATTTAAAATAATGTTAATGAGTACGTAGGGCCTACCAACTCAATGAATGGTGTAATTAATTTATCTTTATATGTATTTTACAAATGAATCTAAAAAAAATATATAATTAATATATATAGTATTTATATCATTATTAAAATTTGGGTTATTATTTTACCTTGATAAATGTAAAATGAAAAAAGAATCTGAACCAAAATATACATGAAAAATGAAGCATATATCTTTTGAAACTGTGATTATAATGATGAATTGTTAGAAAACATGTGATAAAAGGTTATAAGTAAATAATATAAGATATGATATATAATATTATGGTTCAATAATATATTTATAATAAATATATATTTATTATATAGGATTGTCAAATTCATATTAATAAATTCATATATATGGTAATGGATTTTCATATAACTTTTATTTCTATGATTAACATTCCCTATACACTATTTTAATCTTTTATCAGCGGTATATAATGGCCATGAATTTATTTTTTGATTATTTTCAGAAAATTTATATTATATAAATTTCCATAAAATTATATTTTTTTCATGGTGGTTATGATTGAAAATTAACCATTGTTGTAAACGTTTTATGTTACAGACTTATTATTTATTAAGATTTTTTATGATTATATTTTCAATGATAAAAAATTTTAATATACCTACCAAGAAACTCCTAATATGTATTATAATTTGTCTATTTATTGAGAAAATATGTTTTTAAATCATTTTTTACTTATTAACCAGTCCACATATCAATGAAAACATTATCAAAAATCGACCTTAATTCTATATTTTCTTGAAAAACATTTTTATTCCATCTATCTGATTTCTATAATTTAATAAAACAAATATTATAATTTCAAAATAATATTTTTTAATGTCATTTTCCCATGTTATAATTTATAAAATATTGGTTTTAAATGTTGTATTATTTTTTTTCCAAAGGAAGAAATCTTTTACTTTTTATACAACATTGTGAAAATGACTATTTTAGTTTAATGTATCTAAAATGAAAAAAATTCCCCACCATCATGACCAATAAATGTTTTCATGTTTACATTACATTATTCTATGGATATTTTCAATGATATTTTTTCCTTATTAATTAATAATTTATTAAAAATTTAAAAAGGTTATTTGAATTTGAAAAAGATACATTCTTTATAAATATTCCAAGGGATCATCAATAATCATTTACCATATAATATAAAATATGTTGATGTTATATGATATTTACATGGGATATGACATATAGATTTCATCCTTTTTATTTATTTATTTGTTTTACAATTATTATGACTATATTTTTATGATAAAAATTAAATTTATATGGGATATAGTGTCATGGAATAATGAAATGTTTATAAAACCATGATTTATTCTATGAGTTATTTTCTAATTAATTTTTTATTAAAACATTTTCATTTCATCGGTTCTAATATGATGAATGATTTATGATCTTCTAGAACATAGAATTATTATTTTTCTGTATGTGATAGATAGGGAAAATATCTACCTCTAATTAATTGGGTAAGTATGGATAACTCATGATTTAAATATGATATGCTTACACAAGATTTGATGTTCCTAGTTTTATGAATGAAACTAATTTTCATGTCCATATATTTATACATACACCTAGTTATCATGTGTATAATATTATAAATAGACATGGTTTTCATATCAATAAGAATTTCTATTGAACTAACATTCATGTTCCTATATTTCTGCATGGATATGGTTTTATGTGCATAAGTTTATGAGAGGAGAAAAATAAATTCCCAAAACTAGATGACTGAAATAGTTTCATTTTAAACACATTCACAATGTTATAATTTTTTTATTCCACAATCTCATGTCTTATACCATTGTTATTATATCATCTCTCATGTTATTTTAATTAATTATGACTCTGGTCTTATGAAATATCATGTTTTATACCAGGACACTCGATTATGATAACTAAAATACATGTTATGGGTTTGTGTTTCTAATATCATGTTTGTATACATTTATACTCATGTTATGCTTCTGTGATCAATGAAATCTATAATTTTACCCTTAATGAGCATCTAATATCACACATAATTATTTTTCCTTTCCTAAGTGATGAATAAAATTTTTAGGAATGAGATATCTAAGAAAGGGTCTAGTTATAAAGAACATAATCGGGGAGTCCAATAAACCTATTATTTATATTCTAGAGTTTTCAATTATACTAGAGAATGATATTATGAAATGGATCATTTGGTTATATAATTTATATATATTTATTAAGATTTCATATATATTTATGGAAATTATGGGTCTCTATAGTTGGTATCTAATAATGTTTTTGTAAACCATTATATATTAAGATGAGAAAAAAATATTGCCAACCCAAGGGATAGTTCTTAAAAATGGTAACATCTTAATTTTTTTTGTAATGGGTATGAATTTATTTAGATAAACTAATGGTTTCATATAATAAAAATAACTTTTCTTCATTTTGACATCTGATGAATTATATTTCTTGAAACTGTTATTTTAAACATTGACAATCACTCCTCACACTATGATATTTAGTTTTAGTCGATGTTTGTATCCCAAACGAATCATCTGAATAATGAATATGATTGCCAGTGAAATGGACATAGTGTTGTGAATGAAAATATATTAACATTTGAGATGTTATATATCTTTTCTATTGTCACTCAACCTTTTAATTCTTTTGGTGATAACACAGATTATGTTGAAAATCAAAAATGCCCTGAGGAGGGACAAACATGTTATTCAATCTTTTACCTAACATCATACACCCTCGCCTTTTGGATCTTATATTCCAAATGCTTCTATGAAATTGATCAACACGATGGAAAAGATATTTTTCATTATTTAGTGCTTATAGAATGAAAAATTAGTCTTATAGATTTATCATTTTGAAGGTGAATATGGTCAATGGTGGGGTTTTATCAATAATACATTGAAAGAGGAAGAAATTTACTCCATGTAATGGAAGGAGTTTAATGGAATATTTTTCAAAAACTACTTCTCTTGTATTCTATATATAGGTACAAGTAAGAAATTACTTAAGATTAAGTAGAAGTATGATGACTTCAATGGTAATTATGAGGCATAAATTATAATAATTCCAACGTATGATTTATGTTTAATCATCATCACTACTAAATAAATTAATCAATTTATTACTTTTAAAAAACAGCTTCATTTAAATGAATTTTCTATAGTGTACTTTGGATGAAATTAGTAAATTAATAGATGTTCAATGATTGTAAAAATGGAAGGCAGAATCCATCAATGTTTCGGTGATTATAAAAGGAAGATTGTTCTTCATGGAAGATCCAATGGTTTGTCAAATAGAGGGATAAAAATGTTTCAAAATAATTCATCACAAAATTGGGGGAAATATAACTCAACTAAAATATTGAAATGGATATGAAATTTTTTCATGTTTTAAAATCATTGAACCATGGAAAAACAATGTTAAAGCATTGTAATTATGGTAGTTAATAAAATTATCAGAGAGAGGGAGATCTCAAAAAATGTAACCCACACACACTATAAAGCTATAAATTCAAGGAATTTTGAAATTAATGATTCGGTTACCTAATTTACAGGATAATTTTTATAGTAAAAAAAATTAATGTAAAATAAAAAAGGGAAATATTATAAAATTACAATAGATGTAGTGAGTCTTAATAAATATCGTATGTTAATCATCCATTCATAGGATGAGGATTTAATGTTGAATTCAATATGAATAAGCCCCATGTTATTATTATTGGTAAACATTTAGTAAAATTATATTTTTATATGATTATTTATTACGTCCCTCTAAATTGATTCTAGAATAAGGAAATCACATTTGACATTCTAAAATAAATTTGGATCAACTATTGGTGAGAGTTTGATCTTAGATATCCAATGTAGATGTTTGTGGTTATGAAAGGAACATTTTTATTGAATAAAGTCTCAACTAACATTTGAAATCATATATGTTTTCATGTAATATTTACATAAATGTCAAGGAAACCATAATGAGTTTATTATTTTTAAGGATGACCAAATTTTAAAAGGCATCAAAACTCCTTTTTAATGTTTTATGATAATGGATTTGGATGCATATATTTTTTTGGGGTATAGGTAGAATAATCTATTAAGGATTAGATAAAATTTTTGTTGGTAAATGATTTTATGTTATGTTTACTAAGAACTATGGGATAGTGGGATACAATTAATATTGATGGATAAAATGTGATTAATTGAGAATTTTATATTTTAAAATTTTCTAGGGTTATGTTTATGATTACATTTGAGGTTACAATCTAAATTTAATTCACAATATTTTGGTGAATCTAATTAAATTTAAATATTATATATATATTTCTCATGTTAATATATGATATTATGATGATTCATTATTGGGTTTAGGTAACAAAACCCTTAGGATCAAATTTTCATTTAAACCAACATAACATTTTGGAAAATAAATATAAACTTGTGAAGTTGTAAGATTATGGGTGTAGGCTTTAATATTTAAAAAATATTTAATGTCGAGGTTATGGATAAAATTAAGTCTTTGGAGATTAATTGTTTATATAATTATTAAATGGTTTCATCATATTTTATATTTATTTGTTGATAATCATTTTTTCTATTAGTTAATACTTACAAACCAGATGAATTTATTGGTATATTTTTTGATCATTTTGAAAATGAAATTAGTGATTTAGGCATGAGAAATTCTTCTTCAATACTAAATATTTAGAGAAACTGATTAAATTTTTGAGGAAATTATTTACTGGATGAAATTATTCTGTTTTATGTATGAATATTTCCATATATTGTAAGTCTATATAGTAATATAATGAATCGTCTCTATGAAAAGGATATTAAGAAAAAATGTTTTTTGATAACCTCTCCTTTTAATATATTATCATATTTATGATTTTTTGGTCATTAATCACATTCGAAACATATTCCACATCACTATCTATTTATCCTTTCTAGTTATTTTTATCTTCAATGTAAATAATTTATTATACCACTAATGTTTTCCTATTCTAGAAACAAAATTTTGTTTAATTTCAGGTATATATTATATTTTTTATTTTCCATTTTTAAGAAATGTTTTATTATTCCATTGAATTATATAAAATTTAAAATAGAAATAATATAATATTAAACAAATAATAAAAAAACAGATGGGGTGAAATTTATTTAAGTTAGGAGAATATTGCACACTATAATTTTAGGGAATGCAATTTTATAAAAATAAATTTAATTACTTCCATAGCTTGTGTTACATGCAGAACTGAGTTTAAAGCAACCATGATATATTATTAAAATATTGTTATTGTAAATTTATCGTATCGCTTTTGGAGAAGAAGGTATGAATATGAGTAACTAAATTATAAAAAACTTATGCTTATATAGCAATAATATTAATTCAATGGATATAAATTGATTACAAATAAAAATCATGATCATTGAAAAGGAAAGGAAATATATTGTAGAAAATAAATTATTTTTATATGTAATCCATTTATTTTAATAAAATAAATTAATCAGTATTGGTGAATGATTCTAATAAAATGTACAACTTTTATATTTAATAAAAAATTTATAATAATTTAATATATTTCTTAGAATGAGATAATAATAAACTAGGTTTTATCCTTCAAAATCTATTTCTCTAAAATATTATTTGTCACCAATTTCATCCATAATTTGTATTATTTTATAAAAATCATATATATTTAATATGATAAAATGGATTCAATATTTTTATTCAGGAGGTTCAAATTTTCTAAATATATTTCTCTTGTAATTTGTTGATATGAATAGTAACCCTTGATTAATTTATCATTATTGTAATGGTTTGATCGGGTTACTGTAGGTTAAAAATAAGTGATAAGGACATATATTTTCAAAAAAATATTAATATATGATTTTAATTATACCATTATCACATTATTCTATAAATCACGTATTTTATGTACACATGTCCTTGAAGATGACATATATAATATTTAAATCATAGAATGTTAAAAAATGTCACTATATTTGTTTTGAAAATCAATTACATGTTCACATAGAGAAAAAATCAAATTATTAATGGAATATTATTTTTCATTTTTGAATATTGTGATCATAATAATAATGGTAAATTATTTCTAATTTTATAGGTATTATATAATTACATGTAATGATTACTCAGTTCCAAAACAAAATTATTTCAAATAATGGAATAAGAAAATAATTTACATTAAAAATAATTAAATTGATACAATTTGAGAAATTTATAGGCTTGCGTTATATTTATAGGTTAAATGACATATATGTAATATTTTCAAATATTATATTATAATTAATAATTTTTATTTAATTATTTTATGTCAAATTTTATGAGTAGTTTGAATATTAATAAAAAATATATATTATAAAGATAATTGTTTATTAAAATTATTAAATGTGACAAAAATATTCAAATAAGACATGGTGGAATTTATATTGTAGAAATCGTCATCAATTTTCAATTTTTGGCCCAATTATTACCTTATAATTAAAACGGTAACATATTAATATTTAATTTTTTTTAATTAAATTTAATAATGGTAAAGCAATTATCAATAAAGAAGGTATTGTTTATATTTACACTAAAATATTATAAATTCAATTTTATAGTGGGATTAATACTTTATCCTATCTCCTCTTTAGATAATAATCCATTCTGAATGAATTTTATTAATAATTAATTTATTATTTTTTAATATTCACAGAAATTCTGATAGATTCCCCCACCAAAAATATAAAAGGGAACCCTATCCCTCACTTATAACCCCACTTTGAGCCTTTTGTGTTGAACATAACCTAAACAATACAATATAAAAATCACTATATATAGTATATGAGTTCTTTAGTTAACAAAATAATAACTCTAGTGTTCTTATAATTAGATCTAATGAATTTCATTCAAAGAATAAGTAATCTCCCTAACTGATAAAATTTTTAATTCTTCTTTTTCCACTTATAAATATTTTCTATTATTAAAAAAATAACAAACATTATCTGATAAATATGATGAAATGATATTATTATTATGAAGGATACATTATTCACTATCATTCAATCAAATTGTAAGAAAAGGTATAAATTGAGCTTACATATGGATTACTGTCTTCAAATTGATATACAAATCATTTCCCATCACGATAATTAATATATGGGTATTATGATGGGTATAATGTTAATAAATGATAAATATAAGATGAATCTGCCACTTAAATGATAATATAATATACAATTTCATACATTTTAAACTATTTGAAAATGATAAGGTCGTTCATGTGTATGTGTGGACTACCACCTCCATGAAGTAATGCGATTCATTTTACAAATATTTTTTAATTATATTGTAATAAATATGGATTTAACAAAAATATATTATATATATGATATAATAATTATTATGTGTTTTAATTTATTATTTATCTTTCTATTTGTCTTCTGTTCAAAAGAGAAAATAGGGTTCATTTGTACGTACGACCTACCTTCCCCATGAACAATGTAATTAATTTTTTCTTTCTCTAAATTTTATTAATAATGCTAAACATTTATATAATTTCTATATTAGACATTTATATCATTATTAATAAAATTATATGATGGAACTATGATCAATGTACATTCACTAAAACAATTAAACCAAAATATATAGGAAAAATGAATCATATATCATCTGAAAATTGATTTTAATTAAGAATTATTAATAAACTAGTAAAAATGATTATAAATAAATAATATATTTTACACTATATATGTTTTTATTTTGTAATATATTTATAATATATATATATTTTTTATAGGATTTCCTAATTCATATGTTTTAAGTAGGACCAATGGTAATCGATTATCCTCTAACATTTATCTATATTGGATACATGCCTTATACACTAATTGTTTCTTTTGTGGGGTGTATATAATGAACATGAATGTAATATATGATTATTATCAAAAATAAATAAATTTATTTGTCTATCGATATATGTTTTTTTCTTTCACGGGACATATTATTCAATTGTTACTATAATGGTAAGGGTTTTATATTTCAATCTCATTATTTATTTAGATAGTTTATGTTTATCTCTCTAATGATGAAATATTAATATCTACAAGTTAGGAAATTAATTAATTCTCTAATCAATTAGTTATTTCTTGAGAATATATTTTTTATTTCAGTTTCCGTATATATGTGAATAAATCTACGATTAATATATTTTCACGCATGCACACACGCACGCACTATCCGCCCGTTCCAATTTCATTTTCCTTATCATATGTACTCAAGATAATACAAATGTGCTTTTATGGAAAGTTTACTTCATTTCTCACTTTGGTCAAAAAAAGTTTTTAGTACATATTATTATATTTTAAAAATGTTTTAAAAAGATCATACTATTATATTTTTATTTCATAAAGTCATTTGTACAAAATATTAAAATATATTTGAAAAATATTTTTTAATGTAATATTCCTTTTGTTTTTGGAATGAGGCTGTTTGACCTTTTCTATGAATGTATGAAGGAATGTTTTATTTTACCATCTAATTCCCAAACAGAATTTCACAATATCATGAGTGATAAATTATTTGATTTTATATTACTTGTATCAAATATTATATTCAATGAAATTTATTTCATATAAATTGGTACATTTAATGTTTTAAAATGGTTATTTGAATGAGAAAAAATATATTTTCCTCACAAAAAATTTCAAGTTATCTATCAAAATAGTTTTACTTTGAAGATGAATTACTTTAATGTCACATTATATTTACAAGGGATATCACACAATGATATCATCCTTATTATTTCTTTGTATGGTTTATATTTATTATGACAATATTTTTATGAAACTCATTCCTTTTCCTTAGGATACACTATCATGAATTGATGAAATATTTATGAAACATGTTTCCCTTCCAAGGGATATGCTCTGATGAAATATTTATAAAATCTATTTCTTATCATTTTTTTGGATAATATAATTATTTTATGATCTTTTGTAATATATATTTATGATTTATCATTATGTGGTGGGTGGGACCTGTATCTCCCTCCAATTAAATAGACAATGAAGGGTAACTCATTAGGTAAATATTGTATGTCTGAACGTAATTTCATGTTAAAAATTTTATGTGTGGAATTTATATTCATACAAATTTGTTTATTTAGGGCCCTTTATTTTAATTACATAATATTACTCATATTTTAAGTTTTCATGTTATTATGTCAATGTATGGACCTCAATTCCATGTCTATAAGTTTGGTATTAGATATGGTTTTATGTCAATAAATTAATGTGATGGCCAAAAATAAATTCCTTAACAAGATGAGTAAAATTAATTCTACTAATATATGATAATAAGTTTACTAAAAGTTGTATATGATATAACCTCATATATTATGCTAAAGTTTATCTTTCTAGTCTCATGTTCTTTAATTTCAATATGATTTATGTCTTACAAACTGTAATAAATTTTAATACCCAAACATGATACTTTTGAAATAAATATCATGTTGAATATTATGTGATATACATGAAAACAACAAATAGTCCATTATACATTATTAAAATAAATGGAAAACATTAATTCATTATGAATTTACTGTGTGAAAAACAATTAACACTCATTAGTATATTATATGTTGTTAATAACATGTAATATTTAAAAGTATAAATTTCTCATATAGATGATTTTTTTAAAATTAAACAAAAAATAATTTTATAGTGTTAATTTGATAATTAAATGGCATTTATTATTTAAAAAAAATTAACATATAATGATTTTTTTCTAAAATTTTTAATGATTTATTTTTAGGCCACTAGTGAAATTATAATTTTTAAAACTATTATTACTTTTAGTAAAAAATTATGATATAAGAATTTCTAGAATGTATTTGAAGTATATTTTAAATATAAATTAAATATTTATGAAATAAAATAAATCACTTAATATATATTATCTTGAAATTGGAAACCCATGTATGATATTATATACCATATTCTATGTTTTATTCAAATAAAGGAACTATTTCTGATCCATTACATTAATTAAGTATTTAAAAGTATTTTTTCACTTATAGATTGGTTTTAAAGTTAAATATCACTAATTCCTATACATATATTCCAAATATTGTATATATGATCAACTATATACATGGTTGGTGAAAAATAACGTGGAAGGAGTTTAAAATACATATATTAGAAATTATTCCACCTCGTGTCGAAGAAATTCATCAACATACACTACATGTAGATCGCCACAACTAGATACCTTTATAGTTATCTTATCCCATTTTATCCTCATCAACTCAAACATTTTTTCCCCTAAGGATAAATAAAATTTTTCAGCTAACACCTCCCACCACCAACCAATTGTGGTGGACCATTTATTTATTATTATTTCTGCTCCTATAATGGATATATATATTATTATAGTAGATGGGGTGTCTAATCCACATTCATACTTTCTTCTAGTCTATGTAATACTACCTATCATGGAGATATATAATTTCAATTTCAACCAATATCAAACCAAAAAAATATTAAACCACACCAATACTCATGTAACACTAACTAATCACAACATAAAATTGTCAATTAGGGCCTCCATAACAATAAACTATCTATCCAAAGATCAATGGTATCCCCCATAGAGCTCCATGTAAAATAAAATGATCAAGTCCCACATCATGCACTACACATGTCAAATTTAAATCCATTTCAATGGAATCCTTTTTCCATAAAACCTCAAATAATTAATGATGAAAACTATTTTATCCTCCTACAATATCATTGGTCTGAATATTCTATAAGATAGTTGATTTCCCTACTCCATATTATCAAAACAATTTATTTATTATCATATAAATCTAATGAATTTTACCCCATACTCAAAATCACAAGAATCCCCATATTAATAGTAAATATAACATGTTTTAGCTACATTTTAATTGATGTTATTAGATGTCTTAAAAAACTATCATCTAATCCAGTACCATTTAATCATATACACATAATTATTCCCTAAGTATAATGTATTTCAACACTAAACTATCACATATAACAAGAATGATTCTAATGGAATATAATGCTGAAAAAATCTCTAGATAATATTAACATCAATATATAATTTTCTATGTTATTGCACTGTTTATTTTACACAATAAAAAACCTCATATTTTGGTACACTCTACATATTGTAGTCCCATAATGTGACACTCTATGCCAAAAATCCACCAAGACCTGCCCTTTAATTTAAAGGAAATGGTTCATACCACTCTATATCTTTCTTTTTCCTTATATATGTATCCACATATGACAAAAATATAAGGATAAAAACAAATCATACCAAGGAAAAAAATTTATCACTAGCCATAAAACCTCAGGAATGATTATAAACAACAGATCAATATATAGAAAAAGATTATCATAGACACATTATATATGATTTTAGAACAAACACCTTTATAACAACCTTTTAACAAAACACCATTCCTCATGTAATTATTAATAAATAATCATGTTCCTATTGTGTAACTATGTATTGTTAATTAGTTTTCCTCATATTCATAACATTATGGGTTTTATTACAATGATTGGAATATTTACCCATGTTATTTCATCAATACCTACTCTAATATCAACCATATATGATTCAAAATAATAAAATTATTGTACAAACTGACCATGTGAACACCTTCTCGGCCCATCAATGAGATTGGTGGTGATCCATTAGGCCCATTACCAATACTATGTGAGGGTGAAATGATCACCAATGTTATAGATTATAAGTATGCGAGTCATTAAAACTATTTTAGCCTAACAACCACACATTAACTAAACACCAATAAAATACACCTAAAAACTGAAATGAACATATCCATGGGTAATGTCAATATAATGAACCAAAACAACAAAATATCAATTTATAGGAACATATGAAAAATAATCCATCTACAAATTGAAAAATTATATTGTAATCATTCTAACTCACTCAACAACATCTTTAACATGATACTATATGTCTGAAAAATTGATCTATAATAGGGTAAATAAGAACTTATTTTCCTTATTTTTATCCTCAATGATTTTTTATGTCATGTGAACAAGCCTAAAAAAGTATTAGTTAATGAAATCTATTAATACCATTCAATTAATGATAATAAATCAAGGAAATAACACCATAATAAATCACCAACCATATTTCTTCTAATAAATCATTAATATAAACACCAAAATTGACCAACACCTATATCCACATCCCCTCACCCACCAAATCTTAATATCCACACACATAACAATACTATTTATGACCACAAAAAAAGTACATCTTGTAAAGATAGCTATAAAACTACAAAAATGGTATACTGATACAAATACAATAATAATAATGATTTCTATTAAAGAAATACCATATCACTACATCTCATTAATAATAATATAATGGAATAAAATATCTATCCCATTTTCACATCCAATGTATGATTGGTAGAATTTTCATAATCCCAATTTTTTGAAATAATGTTATTCAAAAGTGTATATAAATTATGATTGAAACAAATAATATATTTTTTCTTATTAAGAATATATAGATTCAGGATTTTTATTGTGAATTTTGGAAAGTTCAATAGGTAATTATGTCAATGTAAATCAATCTATAATAATAATTTAAAGAGTTCAAGTGGTTTAGTTTATTCCGGATTCTTTATAGATTAAGCCATAATGACATATAATATAGAGGGTTTTTAATGACAACTGGTACATGATAAATAGAATATATATGGTATTTATTTCAAATACAAAATCCATAATTATATGTTGAACAATATATTATTTAATGGTTTTTCAAAATTCATATTATTGAAATTATCCCATGGTTTCAATAATTTTTAAAGACACTATTTTTGGTAGAGGAATATCATGGGAATTTGTTTTGAGATATTTTGATTTTGAAAATTACACGTCATAACACATAGAATTGTCTAATAGTTTTTTAGGTTTTTTTTATATCATATAGTTAACACTGTTAGCATGGAGGGTTTTAAGACTAATATGATGGGAAATTTTGGTATAACAAGTAATATTCCTTAATATTATATTTTATGAAATTATTATGTTTCAATGATTAAAGAATAAGAAATACAAAGCGAGAAAGAGAAAATAATTAGTATATATGAGAAAAATATTTACATTTCAAAAATTATTAGGGAACTATGTCATATCATCTAGAAATCACACATCTACTTGAGGATCGTGATATGTTAGTTGATATTGAGCAGAAGAGAAACAATTACAAGGATTTAATATTTTCATCTACATTTAATTTTTCATAGAAATTAGGTATGAATTGATTCTTTCTAACCTTATCTTGATATAGTGATGAGATTGATAAAAAGTGGTAGTAGTCCTTGGAATTGGTTATGTGAAAATCATAAACAAATTTCTAATCTTTAAATGTGTTAATGGATTCTAGTTATATCATAAAATTTATTACAACTCCCTATATATAATTATGAAAATTTTCCGATATAATGAATTTAATTTATATTTCATTTATATATATTAGTAATCATTTATAAAATAATTCATTTTAAACAAAATATAAAATAAAGTTTTGTTTTGTTTTTTTAAATATAATTTTATAAATGAGGGATTAATATATCTATTTTGATTAATATAAATATAAGAGGACAATGAAAAAATTAAGTATAATCTAATTTGAAACCCTAAATAATAATTCTTGAGGACTCTCATGAGTATCATACCCCCATCCATTACTTTTAAAATTATGAATAACATCTGAAGTAGGGTATTAATTTTAAAGGATGAAATATGATGTGCTAATTTTTAGAAGGAAATGCTATTAATTGTAAAGAAAAATGAGAAATATGAACATTTTATAATTATTCCATATATAGTCATTGGTTACCAATTATAAAAAAGGCAATGACTATATTTATTTTCTAAAAATGAAAATGTTATCATTATTTAAAATTTAATATTATATTATAAATATTATATTTCACATGAGAAATTAAATAAAAAATATTGATTAAATAATATGAAAATATTGTTGAATATAAAATATAACTATTCATTTTAAAAATATATTTATTATAAAACATTTATGTAACTCCCCGACCCCAGAATCCATGATCTGGGGCATTATTTTAATACATTTCCATGATTACAAGGAATCAAGTCTTGAAGTACCGATCATTGTAGTAGTATTGGAAACAAGATATATACATAAGTTCAACACTACCACTTGAAAATAAAAACAACACTAATTTATTCCATTTGAAACATCCAAACATCCTAGATTATTCTTGCAAGTCACCCATAACTAACTTCTTCATATCCTGGGAAAATGAATCATGAGAAAGGGGTGAGGTCAAATGCTCAGTAAGAGTATGAAATACATCGGAAGATAATATAAACATTAGGCATGATGAATAATTGAAAACAAATGATTTTACAAATAATAAACATGAACAATTTATTGCTAGAATATGAGCTGAGTAAATAAATAAATAATAAAACATAGTCCTGGGTATTCTTATTTTCTAATAACAATATGAAATATCAAAATCTAATCTCATAATGATGGAATTCCTAATTCCAGACATCATAACCACATAGTCAAGGCCTTATGCCATGACAACAAATAATATTTTTTCCAGGCCTTGTGACAGGACAATAGTTTGTCTCATGAGACCTATCGATGCATCAAGGACCTATACTGGGCTCCACCCGTCACTTACAAAGTCCAATTAATTCCACATATGAAAAATTTGAAACATAACATAAAAATTCATATCAAAACTAGCATATGAAATTTCAATAATTTATCCACAAACCATGAATGGTATAATAATGGCACACTGCAATCAAACATAACTCATTCAATACAATATAGTAGATTTTATTGTAATAGATTAAACTTAATCGATAATATTTAAGGATATTAACATAGATGAAAATAATCATAAATACTATTTAAGAGAAATATCCAACTTTTTCTTGAAAACATTTAAAAGTCACACTATTTGTCATGAAGACGTTTAAAAATTTATTTTTGAATCAAAGTTTCCCATACCAATTTGAAACATTTAAAAATAAATTTCATTTTAAAACATTAATTTCAATATAAATTAATCCATAAATCCATTTTTGAATCATTGAAATTAATGAGAAAGATTTAGAAAAATAAATATTTAAAACATTTAAAATGATATTTAAGTTAGTGTTCCTAACCAAAAGAGAGACACTTGAATACAAATAATTAAGGTATTCATAACATTATAATATCATGAGAATAATGGTATTCATGATATACTATGTCAATGTACATTATATACAACATATAAAATTGAATTGGTGTATAACAACAATGAAGTCTCAATGGAATGTAAATTGAGATGAAATCTCTTATTAAGACTGTATCCTTAGGTTAAGGATAAATCAATGACATAATTATGTGTCACAAATATAAATACAATAAATATGATTTCATATTTAGTGTAAATCAATCATAGGACATTCACACATATTCTTGTAAAAACAACACCAATGAATTTGATGTTTAACTCAATAAATATAGATTGAGTTAAAATTACTCTTATCATGTTCATATCCATCACTTGAGAATTTATCAATGGAGTGATTATGTGTATAAAACATATAACCACCGAAAGGGGAGTGGAAATTACTACAAAAATAATAAATAGTGATTCTACACATAATCATGGAGTAAAATAATCAATGAAGTATGCACAAAGACCAATGAGTGGAAATTGAAATTCGAAATTCCATTACCGATTTGGTATCTAATGAAACATACACCTGGTGAAATAAGTATCATAAAATGAAGATGTAAATACCCATAAATAAATGTATATTAGAAAAAAAATAAAATCAGGGTCAGTAAATACTCCACCCAGAATGAAATAGTGTCCAATATAGCATGAATCTCACGAGAAAAAAATTAAGATGAAAAACCCTTACTTCGTTGTAATTAATCGAGTTGTATAAAAAAAGTTAATAACTTCCAGATGAATCATATAATACCATGAATATAAATAAAATAATGATAATATATATCAAATGGTATTACACAATACACCAAATGCAATAAATATGTGGCGATCAATGGAAATATCAGGGAATTAGAAGTGGGATAAGAAACCCCTTACCTCAAGTCTGACTTGTCTTGTTTGATCCATTTTCATCTTGAATAATAAACATAAGTTAATTTCTACTTGATTAAGAAAATTATTCAATTTCATTATTAATTTTATATCACTTATTACCTTTCTCTAAAAATTAGTTAATTATTTGAGTTCATATTGGATATTTTATTGATGTTCGGAACTTGAGTCAAAAATGAACTTGTTATAATTAAAATTTCTCCATGTTGTCAGAAGTCCATTATCTCCAGAATGATATAAATTATTTATATATATATATATATATATTATATCAATTATATATATCTATTAATAATAGTACATAACTTTTGGATATAAGAAATGAAATGTACCGTTCTAGTAGACGGTAAGTCGTACATATGCATGGACGCTACTTTCATTTATATTTTGTATTTTAGTGGAATTGAAACATAATTATACATAGGTATATTATAATTCCAGTATAATATAATATATAATATCATTATTTCAATCCTTTATATGTCCCAAATAAGGCATTAATGAGTAATATCATTTTGAGGGGGAGGTAGTCCGCACTTTCTCAAATTAAATTATCGTGTTTTATACTTAATGAAAACTATAAAATAATGATATAAATGGAAAATACATAAGCATAAAGAAAACATAAAAATAATATATATATATATATATATTATATATAAATATAGTTCCATCTTAATGGCCACCATGAGAGGTGGTCAGAGATAATCGAATAATCATCGTTTCATGAGGCGTCAGTTTTCCATCCACAGAAATAGTGTGTTATTAACCCAACAGATGGAAGTCTGTGTAAGTGTAGTTTGAATACTTCTCATAAAAACTTATTGGTATATTGAAGATACTGGTTTTGTTATAATAGAAAGTAATAAAATGTTTTTAGGGGGTTGGATAAGTTAAATAAAACAAAATAAAACAATTGAATTTAAGAGAAAGAATTACCTTTAATTTGGGCAACTTCATTTGGTTTTAACCAAAAGGACTTCTTGAAGTGCCTTATTCCTTAAGTAAAGATTCTAAAAATAATAGGGGGTTATTGATAGATTATTTTGGTAGGGTTTGGACGAGCCAAGGGGCTTAAGAGGTGTGTAGAATGGGTTAGAAGTGGTGTCCTTTTATACGGGGGAGGACGAGATCTTTAGGAAAGTGTGAAAATATTATTTTATTATATAATGATATTCAGTTTCAAGAGGTCCAAAAATTATTAAATTCAAGGATAAGATGAATAATGGTCGAAATAAAATCATCCAATAAAAATTATACAGGTTTTGGATATTTTTCTAATATTTATAATCATATTTATTTATATCATTCATTAATGAGGTAAATATTACATCATTATTGTGTCGTAAATAATGTAATTTATTTGATGTCTAACAATTATAAAAAATTACTATAATTTATGAATTTTTTTTATATTTCCAATGATTATTTATATTAAAAAATATGACATATATATCCACATGTAAGAATTGATATACTAAAAGATATTTGTTAATGTCATTTTTGTCTTAACATTAACTTAATTAAAATAAAGTGTCCTTATCATTACTATGTGGTTCTATGGGGTCCCAAAATCTACACATGGATTCCCATGATCGGAAATAACTCATAAATTAAGTTTAGGACAATTGTTAAGGTAATTTGTTTATTATAATAACATTATTTTTATCCTGAATTACCCTATTTAACTTTAACCGTGTTAAATAAAAGTCAAAAGTTTCTTCTGACCAAAAATAATTTTCAACTTATTGAACCAAATTTTACTTACTAATAACAACCATGTATCTAGTATTTACTAAACTCAATTCACAGAAGTGGTAGAATTTCATTTAAATGAAAAATTTTGATTTTTAACTACTAGTTAGAGGTTTCACTATTAATCAAAAATTGACGTTTTTCAGAAAAATACCAAAAAATCAGCCTAAGCTATATTTTATATTCCTAATTCTAAAAATATGTCTAAATTACCAATATCAAAACACATTAGTTAGATTATTTAATTTAAAATTAATTCCCATAGTCAATATAAATATCGTGTTTTTAAGAAATAATAACTATTAAATGATTGACACATGTTTATGTATAATTTCATAGTGAAATTAATTCCCATGAACAAAATTAGATTAAAGGGAAAAAGTATAATATAAATATACTTTAAAACCAATTTAAAATATAATCTAACCATATAAATAAATTATATTAAAAGGTGGTTTTGAATTAAAATACATTATTTCTCACAATTCATAAAAAAATAAATATAATTAGAAAAATACCAAAATTTCATCCAAAGTGAATTTTGATGTCACGATTATAAAGAAGTATTTTATATTGTCAAAATGAATATGTTAAAAGGTCAAATATTGTATTTAAAATGGGTTCTCCATTAAAAGCTGGTAAAATTGATTTTTTTAGAAAAATACATTTTTTATCGGAAAAATTGAATTTTTTCTTATAATATGTCAAAGAAAAGCATAATAAATATGATAAAATTATATAGATTATATAAAATTAAAAATCCAGTTAATACTATTGATAACCACTTTTGAACGGCTAGTTTGGTAAGTCGTGGTGCGCTCGAACTCGGATTTGCGTGTGGGACATGCTATTGAATTTAAATAATATAACTTACTATGAAATATTGGGGTGTTACATTCTCCCCTCCTTCAATAAATTGCGTCCTCACAATTTGAAATTGTTTTTCGAAAATAAAAGGTTAAAAATAGAAAAATACCTTAGTGGAAAACCCACATCAGAAATTGGGTTAATAAAATTTTTTCTTAATAAGAGGGAAAGGAGATGAAAAATTCACCAATAAATTATGATCTCAATTAAGAGAAAATTGGTTGTAATTAGAGACACATAATTGAAGGAAAAAAATAAACACATACATGGTGTGATTGAGGTCATCAGCCAAAAACAAGTGTAAAAATGAGTGCCTCAAAGCCATTAATCTGAGATGATTTAAAATATCATGGGTTCAACATAACATAAAGCATTAGGATAACATATTTTGGTTTTAGGATCCCTTCTCTTATGTTTAAGAATTAATTTATTCATAGAATAAGAAAACAAAAATATACATGATAAGTAGAGTTTCATCCTTTATCAAATTCCTACCACAAACTCATATTTCACTCCAAATTATGGGTATTAAAGATGAATTTGTCACACTTGAAGTGCTAGAATCAACTTATAGAGAATCACATAATCCACAATGGATAAACTATATATTTTCCCATTCTTTAGAGATTAACCAAATCCAAATTTTTTGTAAAAGATCAAATGATCCGAAAAATGATAATACTTTAGAGAAAGAAATACTAATCTTAATTTCATTAATTAAACTAGCAATACAAAATGTTAAATAAATACAATTCAATAAAAATATTCCATAAAATCTTTTAATATAATCCAAATTAATATTAAAACCCAACACTCAGAAGAATTTTCTTACGTAGTTTTCCAAATTAAATTGTATCTCCAAATAATATCGACTACTATTAAAGTCACATACTTAAAATTAATTAACCTAATTACATATTCTCTATTATAGGATAATTATTTCTATAAATAACCCAAATTGATATAAATGAAAAATAAAAACATAGGTAAAAAGACACCATTACTCTTCAAATAAAAATCCCATAGTATTCTATTTTCCTTAGGTATATAGTATTCCCAATAGAGTGAATGTCTTCCAATAAAACATTTATCACTTAATCACCAAAACATTTTCCAATACTAAGGATACCTATTTGATAAGACATAAGATCCCAAATCAACTTATTATTGATCAATTAAATCATTTAACTAAAAAGAATTTGTCACACTAACCAGGGACTTCACGTAGTCCAGTGGTACGTGATAAATCTCAAGCGAACTATAGTTGTGGGTTCGATTCATGCAGCTTTGTCTGACGTTACGGGTTTTCACACAGTCTATGTGATGTCCTTTTTCAAAAACTATATAATTTTACAATATTCCCAAAAATGGGATAGATTCCTCAAAATAACTATAACATACTTTCATCATAAATGTTATCTCATACCTCACATTTTCATTCCAATATTTAATAACTTGTAATTTCCTCGAACTCAGTGATCATATAAATCTAAATGGTGATTTATAACTCTATCCACAAGATGAAAGATAATTCTTCCTCAAATATCATTTTCACATGACAAATTTCAGGGTTACAAATACAAGAGAAAAGTGATTCAAAGTAATCCAATCAATAAAAAGAACTAATAATTTTTAAACATATCTCTATTTATTTATTTCAACATAGATTGTTCCTGGACCAAGAGGATATCCTAGAGAATAGGGCATTAAATCGGTTAATGGTCATATCCCAAAAATTTATGACAAATGACAGTAAATGAAATCCTAGTACCATTTTTTTCTTCAATGGTGTTATTCATTTTTTCTTGGAAAGTATTTACTTTATGTACTTCTTTCCCACACAAAAATATTTTCATTATTCTATTAAGACACCTTCCTAGGAGTCTCCTTCCTCATTTATTCCATGGTGGAAAATGATCTTTCTTTTCTCCATGGTCTGCACTGCTGGAGCTCTTATCATTCACCACTTTTCTCTTCCTTGTTGAGTCCGGGAGTTGGTTAATATATATGTTATTGATCATATTTTTTGAAAACTGATTTGGAATGAACATGATATATTTTATGCCAATCAACATTCCATTGTGTTAATCATTTCCACCACCGTTCAAACCATGTGCATCATGATCAATGTTAATATAGCTTCCTTGGAATCCATCCATTGACTAAAACCAGAATGCATTTTGTGAGTAACAATAATCATAAAATCATTTATAGAATATCATGACTCATAATTTTCAATTTAAAACACCTTAGGAATAACCATGATCATTTATTCTCGTCTTATATTAAAATATATCAAATCAGTTTGTAAAACGAATTTAAATTATCATAACCATATCCCACAGGAGTGTCGTAACCAAGAGTGCAGCAAAACCAATTGTCATGTACCAGGATACACTGGGTCAAGCCAAAAACTCCTTGTCGGAGTTTTCACTCCTAGTTACATCCGTGTCAGAGCCACCTCTACCTTCTCGTATCGAGAATGTGATGTAATTCTTGAGAAATACAAAAAATATCTACATTACCATGATTCTAGGATGTTATTCCATACTAATCCTTAAATTCTATCTTAGGTCTATCTGCTCTAATCAGACATTATCTAAATCTAGTTTCCAAGGTTTGTACCAAACTTCCTCTAATACCAAATGTAATGCCCCGACCCCAGAATCCAAGAGCCAGTGCATTATTTTAATACATTGTCATGATTAAAAGGAATCAAGTAATGAAGGACGGAACAGTTTAGTAGTCTTGGAAACATGATTCATACATAAGTTCAACACTAAAACTTGATTAGAAAAACAAAAATAATGTATTCCATTTGAAACATCCAGGAATCCAAGATTATTCCTGCAAGTCACTCATAACTAACTTATTCATATCCTGAGAAAATGAAATATGAGAAAGGGGTGAGCTAAAATTCTTAGTAAGAGTAAGCAATACTGTGGAATATAACATAAACATTTGTCATGGTGAATCATTAAAAACTCATGGCTTTACAAATAATAAACACGAAAACTTTATGGCAGGAATATGACCTGAGTAAATAATTCCATTATAAAACATAGTCATGGGTATTATACTAGTCTAATAACCACATGAAATATCAATATCGAGTCTCATAATGATGGAATGCATAATTCCAGACATCAGGACCACATAGTCAAGGCATTGTGCCAAGACTACAAAAAAGATTTTGTCAAAGCCTTGATCCAAGACAATAGTGTGTCTTATGAGACCTACCGATGCATCGAGGAGCTATAACGGGATCCACACATCACTTACTAAGTCCAATGCATTCATCATATGAAACGTTTGAAACATAACATAAACATTTTTATTAAAACTAGCATAATAAATGTCAATACATTATCCACAAACCATGAATGGTATAAAAATAGCACATCGACAGTCAAACATAACTCATTCAATACAATATGGAATAATGTATTGTAATAAATTAACCTTAATCGATAATAGCGAAGGATATTGACATAGATGAGAATAATCATCAAAACTATTTAAGAGAAATATCCCCTTTTTTATTTAAACATTTAAAAGTCACCATGTTAGTCAAGAAGCTGTTTAAAAATAGATTTTTGAAGCAAAGTGTCCCATACCACTTTGAATCATTTAAAAGGGATTTTATTTTTAAAACTTTAATATCCATATAAAGAAATACTTAAAAACATCTTTAAAACATGGACATTAATGAGTAATATTTATAATAATAAATCATTAAGACATTAAAAATGATATTTTAGTTAGAGTTCCTAACCAAAAGAGAGACACTTGAATACAAATAATTAAGGTCATCAAAACATTATAATATCACGAGAATAAATGGATTCATGATATACTATGAAAAATTACATTATATACACCATATAAAAGTGAATTGGTTTATAATTAGAAAGAAGTTGCAATGGAATGTAAATTGAGATGAAATCTCTTATAAAGACCATATCCTTAGTTTAAGGATAATTCAATGACATAATTATGTGTGAAAAATATAAATACACTAAATATGATTTGATATTTAGTTTAAATCAATCACTATACATTTACACATATTCCATTAAAAACAACACCAATGAACTAGATGGTTAACTCAATAAATGGAGATTGAGTTAAAATTACTCTTATCAAGTTCATATCGATGACTTGAGAGTTTATCAATGGAGTGATTATGTGTATAAAAAGTATATCCACAGAAAGGGGAGTGGAAATTACTACACAAATATTAAATAGTAATTCCACACATAATCATGGACTAAAATAATCAATGAAGTATGGGTAAAGACCAATTAGTGGAAATTGGAAATTGAAATTCCCTTACATATTTGGTACCATATGAAACATACACCCCATGAACGAATTTTCATACCATGAAGATTTAAATACCAATAAATTTAATTATATTACAAAAATAATAAAATTAGGGGCCGTACATACTCCTCATAAATGGAAATAGTGGCCAATATAGCAAGAATCTCACAGGAATAAAAGTGAGATGGAAAACCCTTGCATCGTTGTAATCAATCGAGTCATATGTACAAAAGTTAAAAAAAACCAAATAAATCACATAAAACCATTAATACAAAGATAATAATGATAATATGTAGAAAATGGCTGTATAAAATAAACCACATGCAATAAATATATGGCGAATAATGAAAATATCAAGGAATTAAAAGTGATATAAGAAACCCATTGCCTCAAGTCCGACTTGTCTTGTATGTTCCTTGTTATTCCTGATTAATGAACGTAAATTAATTTCTACTTGAATAAGAAAATTTTTATGCTTATTATTCCTTTTATATCACTTATTACCTTTTTGTGACAATTATTTAATTATTTGAGTTCATATTTGATATTTTATCGATGTTCAGAATATGTGTCAAAAATGAACTCTATATAATTACAATTTTTCCATGTTTAAAAAAGTCCATTATCTCCAAAATGATATACATGATTTAGATATAATATATATATTATATATCCAGTATATATATATCTATTTAAAGAAGTACATACATTTGGATATAAGAAATGAAATGTATCGTTCAGGGTGACGGTAAGTCGTACGTACACATAAGTGCTACTTTCATTTCTATTT
Source organism: Viscum album (assembly GCA_963277665.1). Classification (NCBI taxonomy): domain Eukaryota; kingdom Viridiplantae; phylum Streptophyta; class Magnoliopsida; order Santalales; family Viscaceae; genus Viscum; species Viscum album. The sequence continues at coordinate 179,282,992 of OY728164.1, forward strand.
TGTAATTTAAAGGAATTAAAATGTAATGATACTTAGGTATGTTATAATTACAGTATAATATCATTTATAATATCATTAAATATATCCTTTATACATAACTCAAAAGGAATTAATGAGTAATATCATTTTGAGGGGGCGGTAGCCCGTAGTTACTGAAATGAAATTATCGTGTGTTACCCATAATGAAAACCATAAAATAATGATATAAATGAAAAATACATAAGAATAATGAAAAAAATTAACACAATATATATTATATAAATATAGTTCCATCTTAATTTCCACAATGAGAGGTTGTAGGCGATAATCAAACAATCATCGTTTCGTGAGGCGATAGTTTGCCATCCACAGAAAAAGTATGTTCTATACCCATTAGATAGAGGTGTGTGTAAGTGTAGTTTGAATGATTCTCATAAAAACATAATGGTATATTGAGGATACTGGTTTTGTTATAATATAATGTAAAAAAAAGTGTTTATGGGGTTGGAGAAGTAAAATAAAACAAAATAAATCAAAAGAATTTAAGAGAAAGTGTTACCTTTAATTTGGTAACTTCCTTTAGTATAAACCAAAAGGACTTCCCAAAGTGCCTTATTCTTAAGGTAACAATTCTAGGAGGAATAGGGGACTTTATAGATTATTTTTTTAGGGTTTTGATGAGACAACAGGTTAGAGAGGTGTGTTTAATGGGTTTGAAGTGGTGTCCTTTTAAAAGGGGGCGGATGGTCTCTTTAGGAAAGTGTGACAATATAATTTTCATATATAGTGATATTCTATTTCTAAATGACCAAAACTAATTAAAGTCGTAGATAAGATGACTCATGGTCTAAATAAAATCATCCAATAAAAATTTTACAGTTTTTTGATATTATTTAAATATTAATTATCATATTTATTTAAATCATTTCTTAATGAGGAAAATACTACATTATTATTGTGTCATAAATAATTTAATTTATTTAATGTCTAAAATTTATTTAAAAATTACCATAATATAGGAAATATTTTTATCTTTCCAATGATTATTTATCGTCGAAACAATGAATTTTATAACAACATATAAAAATTGATATACAAAAATATTTTTGTTAATGTCATTTTTGTCATTATATTAAGTTAATTAAAATAAAGTGTAATTATCATTCTTAAGTGGCACCGTGGGGTCCCAAAATCAACCCAAGGATGCCCATGGTCATCCATTACTCATCCAATAAGGTTATGAAAAGTGTTAAGTTAATATTTTATTATTATAATATTCTTTTTACCTTGAATTACCTTATTTACCTTTAACTGCTGTAAATAAAAGACAAAAGTTACTATTCACCAAAAATAATTTTCATCTTATTGAACCACATTTTACTTACTAATAAAAATGATGTTACTTTTATTTTCAAAATTAAAATTAGGGAAGTGGTAAAATTTCATTTAAATGAAAACGTTGGATTTTTAACTACTACTTAGTGGATTCGTTATTCATCAAAAATTGAATTTTTTCAGAAAATTACGAAAAATTCAACCTAAGATATATTTGATATTCCAAATTCAAAAATGATGTATATTTTCCCAAATTATAATCATATATGTTGGATTAATTAATTTAAAATTAATTCTCGTGGTCAAAATAAATAGCGTGTTTTTAAGAAACAATAACTATCAAAAGATTGACACTTGTTTATGTATAATTTGAATGTGAAATTAATTACATTGAAAATCATTGGATTAAAGGGTATAAATATATTCTAATTACACTTCAAAACCAATTTAATATATAATCTTACCATATAAATAAATTAGATTAAAAGGAATTTTTGACTTAGAATACATTATTTCTCACTATTCATAAAAAATGAATATTAATAGAAAAATACAAAAATTTCATCCAAAGTAAATATTGATATCCCTATTCTAAAGAATAATTTTATTTCCTCAAAATTAATATGTAAAAGGGTCAAATATTTGATTTAAAAATGGTTTTCCATTAAAAGGTGGAAAAATTGATTTTTTTTAAAAAAATACAATTTTTATCTGAATAATACAAGTTTTTCTTATAATATGTCTAATAAACACGTAATAAATAAGTTAAAATTATATAGAGTATATAAAAATCAAGATCCACTTAATACTATTCATAACCGCTTTTGAACGACTAGTTTGGTAAGTCTTGGTGCCCTCAAACTCAGTGTTGTGTATAGCGCAAGCTATTGAATTTAAATAAAATAAATTACTATGAAATATTGGGGTGTTAAAATTTATTAATATATATTATTTTTTAATTAAATGCTAGATTTAGTATATTTAGAGACACTTTTCAAAAAATATATATTTGGAATGTTTTATTTTAACATAAAAATGGTAATATATTTTGTTTAGTAAAAAAAATAATTACTTTCAGTAAATAATTATTTAAAAAGGTAGATATTTCAATGGTAGAAAATTAAATATGTTATTTTAAATATATATATTATATAAGACCATATAATTCTATGGAATTCAAATTTACTTCAATAATAACATTCATCAACAAAATTCAACCAACTCTCATGTGATTCCATGTTTTCCCTTTACCTGCAACATGTTTCCAAATAAATGTTTCTTATTATCATCTATAAAAAAGAATACACATAACTTATTTTAAATATTTTGGTTGTATACAAATACATTATAAAAATTACATCCCCTATAAAACTTATCAATATTTTTTATACCTCGCTCTCAATAATATGTTCTATGGGATTCCAAATAAAGAAGGACACTATGTGAGGAATTCACTTTGTCAATATAAGTAATGTGATCATAAATTACCATTTTTTGTCTTCTGAATAAACCTAAAAATATTTTTGATTAATAAATATAAATAAATAAATAAAACAATAGTATGATATTGAAATATTTATAGTTTAACAATCATTCATTTATAGTAACACATTCATTATTGGATTAATTTTTCCACAAATAAAATGATGCAATATATTTCATTAATTATATTTACAGATGTTCGGGAAATAAGAGAAATAAAAATTAATTGATAATTATATGAGTAAATATTATAAATATAGTACTATAATAAAGTATATCAAAATAATATTCATTTATAAAAAAATATAAACATTAGTAAATTTTCTTATAATGATTATGTAATGGAATTGATCATGTGAATGATATCAAAAGATTTAATTGAATGAAAATAAAATGTTAATAAATAAATAAATATTTATGGTTCTAGATCCATAAATATCCTATAGGATTTGATGTCTTAATTATTGAAAAATTATTGATATAATCGTAGAGAAACAATTAGGAAATCATTTGAAAACTGGAATTCAATAATAATAAAAATATATCAATAACTAATAAATATTAAATAAATGATTATAATATTTTACTGATAAATGTAATAAATATAATTAAAATAATTCAATGTTACATTAAAAATACTAAACAATTATATTGGTGGTGAGTTCATGTTCATATTGGTTTGGATTTAAGGTAAGGGTTTTCTAATACAATTGTAACTCTTTTGAAGTTGAATTATATATTCATACCCATCCTGATTTAATAAATTATTATTCAGACTATTTTTTACTATTAATCATATTCCTTTTGTATATTATTTCATTTATATATCCCTTTAGGATGATTGTTAACAATGTAATAACATTAATGTATTGATTTAATTTCATTAAAATATATTATATATTCTTCACCTATTTTAATATATATTTAGTATATCCTACACCATTTGAATTTTTTTTTCAAAAATTGACATCTGACACATTTTTTTTTATAATTAAAATTCATGTTCTATATTTCATTTTATTTTGATGTATATCTTACCAAAATCATAATCTGGTTTTTAAACTCAATCTCAATTCATATAATTATGAACATTATTCTAGTTCTATATTTTATATATTCTATCAGGTAATTTTTTATAGGAAACATGGTAACTAGATTAATGAAAACATAGATTAGGGAACGTGATAATATAATAAATATTGAGATAAATTATAGAAGAAAATTATAATGTTTTTTATTGTATAGATTATGTGGTTTTACCTTTAAATACATCTCATTATAGATTCTAATAGTGGATGTAGTTCTTGAATTGATGTTCTGAGGAATAATTTCAATGAAAAAGGTGTATTAGGAATAACTTGAGCATAACCTGGTACAAAAAAATAGACCATACTAAACATCTGGTTTAACACTAATTGGGGTATTTTTAGGATAATTAATAATTAATTATAAAATCATAATGAAGTATTTGAGTATATATATATATCCTCAAGGATATTATAGTAAATAATATTTGGTTAAAAATTTATTAATTTAAAATTAATGTTATGTGCTACATATAATTTAGAATTATGAAATATTATATTAAATACATTATTTTTTTGATAATATAGTATATGACATTGTTTATAAATGATCCCTAGAAGAAAAAAGGGTATCAATATTTATGTATAATATAGTTATTCTCCTGATGAACATGCTAGTATTGTAGGTATTTGAACTGAGAAAATTATGTATATATTATGGTAATATAATCATGATATGAAAAATAACCTTACACAAATAGATAAACGTGTTGTTCTAGAACAAGATTAAATATTGTTAGATCACTCCATGAAATAGAATAATCTATATTTTAGAGGGACTAATATGGAATTGGTAGCTTTGAAAAACTCATATAAGATGATAATTTTTGTTCTGGGAATGTGATGAAAATGGGAAGGTTATACTTATAGTATACTATCGTGAGGAAGATTCAAATCAATGGATGTCACACACTGACCTTTGGAATTAATTTTTATTTTAATATTTCTTGGCTTCGGGTTCTCTCGTTGAGCCTCAAGTGAGCGCACGACTAAAACATTTTGTCATAAATATTTTTACTGGGCTTCAGACCCATAGGAGATCATCGCACAGTGGGCGGTAGCCATGTCGTTACCCCAGGTACCCGGGAAAATGTCTAACGATTAAAATAAATAAAATTTTTAAATTTAAATAATGTGGGTTAAATGTTTAAATTGTTTTAATAACAATTTTATTATTTAATTAATACTATTATTTTTACTAAAATTTTATTATTGTTAATATTTTTATTGTTATTGATTTTTATTATTACTATATTTAATTTTATTTATTATCTTCATTTATAGTGTTATTATTATTAATATTATATTTGGTTTTATTATTATTAATATGATTATGGTAATATTATTATTATTAAGAAAAAAATGAAAAAAGGAAGACCTAGCACAACCCCTCCTCCCCTCTCACGTAGCTGATGCCTCACCACATTTAATGTGGCCTCGTCTCCTCACACATGGCGTGCGACACCCCTCCCTTATCCTCCTTCTCGCGGAACAAGGCGCCCTCCGCCTTTTCTTCCCTTCTGGTCTGGTGGTCTCTACCTCTTTGGTGTGACCCCATCCGGAAGCGCCCCTCCTTGCTCAAGAAACCTCCTCTAACACACCCTCTCCCTTCAGGAACCACCCTAACACGACAACCCCTTCTTCCGTCCAGCCCAACTCCATCACCCCTTCTGTGTTCCGACCACCCAACCCTCGCCGACTCTCTTCTCCAGTGGCTTGCAGCGGCAAAAACTCCTTAAGTGTTTTCTTTTCTTCCATCATTTTATGTTTTGTTCACATTGGCTGAACCCTAGAAGGTAGGATTAATATTTGGTTTTCATTCCCTTAGGTCTAGGGTTTATGGTTTGTCTGCAGAGGCATATTCATTATCCTCCATGAGTTTCACCGCAAACGCACACCTTTGAGGTAAGTGTTTCCATCCACTTTCTTTCTGGTGCAAACCATTGGTTCTTATATTTCTTCAAATATTTTGAAAATGTGTTTCACACCTTGTTTATACTCATAGTTAGATCAATTGTGGTATTTTCATGTTAGTAGAATTTTTTGAAATAACTTTTTATTTTGTTTTTGTTATTATGTATATGTTTTTATAGCAGTTACGTTTGGTTAAATGTTTTTTGTATTTTAATAGTTACAATAGATGTTTTATGTTGTGTGAAATATTTTTTTGGAAGAGTGTTGACATGAGTGTCTGGTGAAAAGGATCTTTTCGAAATGATATGGTTATTTTTTCATGTGTGCTTCATTATGGTAATTCTTGGATGTTTTTTTAGGACTATAGAAAATTTTTGAAATGTGTTTTCTAAGGCACTTTATATGAAAATGCATTGATAGTGGGTTTTTACAAATAGGTTTCATTAAATGACTAATTAATGGTAAAATTATTTGAAAAATGGTTTTTGTGTGTCTTGTAATTCTTGGTGTGTCACTATATGCTGACACACCCATGGGTGCACTAGGTGCACACATGGGGGTGTCATCAAAGGAAGGTGATGCTTTAAATTGGTGTTTCCTTGAAAACATGTTTTCTTAAATGGTTCATTTCTTTTTAATGATGTTGGGTTCTCTATGTTAATTAATTAGAGCGTGGGTGACTTCTTGGTGGTGCGCACACACACATACATAGGTACGTATGTGTATATGTATATAAATATATATATTCCTTGAAAATATTCTCTCATGGCGTGGGGAATCTGTTCAATGGATTAAGGGTATATATATATGTATGGGAATGTATGTGTGTGCTAGTGTGAACTTTTTTCGTCAGAAGCTTCAAGAGCCATAGTGCCTCGGCTTGGTTCGCTTTCTTCTCTGAGGTAGGATCTCTAGGAGTTAACCTTTAAATTTAAGAATTCTCTTAATTCTTTCATTTTACACCTCGTTATATTATTAATTATTGATATAGAATTGTTAGTAAAAGTTAATATCTTGAACGGGAGTGGTTTATTTCTTGTAATGTGTTCCAATAAGTGGTTTGATTGTGTTTCTACACCAATTGCATGATGAAATTCCCCATTTGTCCTTGGGAATGTGTTTTAGATTTAAAATTATGGTTTGGGTTTCTTAAATGGGTTTCGATGTGTATTTCTAGTTTTCAATGTGGTGTGTGTGTGATTCCTTAAGAAATGGTTTGGCATGTGAAAATTATGCGAGGCTTGGTTGCAAATTTTTTAAAACTATTAATATTAAAAAAAATCTCCTTGAATGTGGTCCCCATTATTTGGTTGAGTTATACATTATGGAAGGCCCACCAGGTAAGACTTTCATGTGATGAAATAGTTTAAAGGCGATGGACGTATTTCTTGGGGTGACTCGAGGGGTGACATTGTTGTGTGTGTTAACTGTGTGTGAGGAATGTACTTGTGACTGATTACTAATTTAACATTGTTGGCTCAACACATTTTTTCTGAATATGGGAACCTAGCATAGAGAGTGAATTTTCAGTGAATGATTGATGCACTAATTTAGACTACGCACGGGCTAGTGGCCTTTACTACAGACTTTGGGATCCTAGGGTATTGAGCCCCTTGGTTAGGCCAGGTAGGGAAACACCTGGTTTTTGGGCATTATTACGTCATCAAGAGTAGGCATGCCTCCGGGATGAGTCACATGTATAGTACATTCTAGACTATTCATGATCTCCTAGGTTTTCTCATGTACATCGGCACTTAGTGGTCTGTGGTGGATGATTGTTGTCCCTTGTTTGGTCGATTACTCTTTCTTGTCATTTTTTGTTGGCCCTTTGTTATTATTTCTTTTGCCTTTGTGTATGATGCATCTCATTGTTAAAGTGGATAAAAGTTATCTTAAAAATTTGATAGAAATTTTTGTTTAACATTTTTTACACTTCAATATCCCTCATTCTGTAAAATGTTTAAAGCTTCCTCCTTGAAAAAAACATATTTTAAAATATAAAGGGCAATGAATCATTATTTGTTTTTAAGATGGAAATGTGTAATAACCTAGTTCTATACATTTTTTTTCAAACATGAAATTTATGGATATTTTATTTAATGGAAATGCATATGAGTATAAATTTATTGGGAATTCCAACTGAGTTTTAATACACATGCCTATAGTTTCACCTTTGATTTTTTTAGCTTCGGTTACTACACCTAGCTTGGATTCAGCTTCTGTAGCACGACGTTCCATTGAAGTTGGTGGTGACCCATAGGGTCACATGGAGGTATGTATGACTTTGTTTTCTAACAGCTCATAGTTTTCGTTTTCATTGATCAGTTTTTGTTTATTTATTTGTCTTTCAATTGTAGGCCAAATAATTCCCAATTGTTAGTTTTGATTCCTGATAATAGTTTCCAGCCAGTGGATATCGGGAATGAACTTTGGGCCATGTCGTGGGCCGGCTCGGTTGATCGGTTCAGGGTCGACCCGGGTTGGTTCATGGTAAAATGCTAGCAGAGCATGCCCTTGTTATTTGGGTTTTCTGGTATGTGGCGATTAGGAATGTTGGGGCTTAAGAGGTAGGTTTCGGGTTGGTGCCTTATCACCGCCACTCATGACGAGACCTAAGCTACCAAGGGTGGTCCGAGGGTTGAGTCTTTTGTCTTTGTTTTTAATTGAGGGATGAAAATAGAGGGGACTTGGTCTCACACTGTGACCCCACATGGAGTAGTGACCCATTTGGAGCTCAGGTGCCCGATTAAAGTACCTCTGGTGTTATGTCTTACTTGGGTCACGGCTCACTACCATGTTGCCGGGTTGGGCATAAGCACTAGATCATTATTCGAGTTGCCCATTATTAGTTGTATTTTGTCTTGATTTTGGGTTGTTTTAGATTGTTTTCAGAAATAAATGTGGTTTTGAATTTAAATAGTTCTTTCTGTATTGGTTTCAAAACTCGTAAAAAGGGGTTTTCTTTCAAGTTGTTTAGAAATTGGTGAAGTGGGTTTTTAATTATTAATTGTTTTGAATTGGAAAATTTTGGCTTATGTTTGGATTTGGTAATAGAATGGAAAGATAAAACCATGGTATTCCCTAGGATCATTGGTATATGTGTGGGTAGATACGTGAACTGCACATTGACACATATGTATGGGTGATGTGAGTGGAAAAGGGATTGAGGGTTATGTGGCAGTTCATAGGATGGCATGGTTGTGGTTTTGTAATTTAAGGCTTGGATTGATTTTTCTAAAATGGACTTGAATGAAAAAACAATTATTTCGGGACATAGTTTTTCTTGAAAGGTGGGTTTTGGTATTTCTAAAAGTGGGGTTTTTCATGTGTTTATATATGTTTGATTTATGAGTCTATTATATTTGGCTTGTGTTGTTTCTTTTGGTTGTGTTTTAGCTTGTTTGGGATTCTGGGCCGGTTTTCTTGGTTTGGGGTTTTTTATTTTTGTTGTGTTTTGGCCTGATGCCAGTTTCAATTTTTTTCATGTTGTTCTAAATATGCAACCCAAAAATTTCCTCATAATTTTTTAATGAGTTGTGCCCAATTCTAGTTTCAATCGATTGTTTCTTGTTTTTCAAGGATTTCAGGGTTCGTTAGGGGCAGTGAAGCGGTTTGAGGGGAGTAGAGCATGTCTTTAGGTAGTTGGGGACTCCCCAGTTTGTTAGAGTTTATATTGTATGGGGTTTAGTGTAGTGTCCATCCATGGACTAGTGGAGGCAGATGTCTCATCATACATGGATTTGAGATGATGTGGGAGTTGTTAAATTCTATCTTCATTCAATGAATCATACATGAGGAGTTGATGGCCAAAAGAGGTGATACCCCGTCCGTAGTTAAAAAATATAATGGTTGGTGAAGTCCTGTGTCGGCCACTTTAAGTAGTTGTCATATAGAGTGCATGTGATTGACAAATTTACCGCCTCTCATCGCCTGTAAGGGTTCCCCATTTTTCATTTGGGGAGTATGAGAGGAACCTGCCTATAAAGAAATATCTTTTGTCGGTGTCGACTTAGGGTTCGTTAGACTATTTTCTAATGTTCCATAGGTATTATCGATTCGAGAATCCTAATACATATTGTCTTATCCCACTGAAGTCTTGCTATTGTGTGACCGTTCGGGTCACTAGTAATGGTTCTAGAAAAAAAAGTGTCATTTGATGAAGGATTTATCATCGGGGGATTCTCGTGTCTTACTGTGAGGCATAAGGTGATTCAGCCATCAGAGCCCCAGGCTTAGGTCTTGGGGTGAAGCTCACACATAGTCAGGGCGTTAGAGGCATGTGAGACCTTAGCTTGTTTCACTATCTTTCATCTTGTAATAGAGAAATTCATGTTTCCTTATAATTATTTTCCTACTGTTGTATGTTTATCCATTATAGTGATATTGTGATGAACATATTCTCTGATGATTGTAGTGGACGTGTTTTTCTGAATGTGGCCTCTAGATTTTTTTTTCATAAAAGTGTTTTGGCCCTTCTGTGGGTTAGTCCTGATTTTATTAGTGATCATTTGGATATGTGAGTGTCGGGGGTGTTTTTCATGTGCCAAGAGTTCTAGGTTTTAGTGCAAGCTTTTTCTATCATGTACTAATGGAGTTGTATGTGTTGGGAGTTTTAGATCGGTGTGAGGAATTCCTAGTTCAATGTTGTTATTATAGATAGTTCCTTGTTTTGATGCCCTAGTATGTCGGGTGGCCTTGTAGTGGTTTCTCATTTAAGTCTCAGGGATCCTGTTCAACTCAGGTGGAGAAGTTGGTATATTCAAGTTGGGAGTTCCCACGTTTCCCCCACCTCGTGTTGGTGTGCATGGGTTTTAAAGATTCCGTGTTAGCCACGTACTTGTAGTGGGGAGAACCTTCTGATGTTCTCCCCTCGTTTTGTGTCATGGTTTCTTCGTGACTGATCGGTTGTGACTTGTGGAGTGATTCTTTAACACGAGGTTCTTGATTTTCGATTTCACTCTTTTCAGGCACAGACTCTAGATTTGGCTATCTTTTGGATGGGTGACTTTCTAGGGGTAGAAAGTGTCTGTGGTGGGAAGACTTTTCACACCCTGATCTTTGGAATTAATTTTTTATTTTAATATATATTGGATTCAGGTTCTCTCAATGAGGCTCAAGTGAGTGCGAGACTAAATCTTTTTGTTGTTAATATTTTTAATGGGCTTCAGACCCGTGTATGGTCACTGGCACAGTGCGCAGTAGCCACGTTGTTACCCTGGGTTCCCGCACAAATGTCTAACAACAAAAATAAATTTATATTTTTTTGTAAATAAATAGGGTTAAATGTGTAAATTGTATTAATAATAATGTTATTATTTAATTAATAATATTTTTCTTACTACAATTTTATTTTTATTTTTATTTTTATTGTTATTATATTTTATTGTCAGTATTTTTATTATATTTATTAATATCATTTATGGTGTTATTATTATTATTATTGTTATATTCGGTTTCATTATTATTATTATTCTGGTGATTATATTGTTATTATGAAAAAAATGAAAAAAATGAAGACCTAGTTCAGCCCCTCCTCACGTATCGCGTAACAGCTGCCTCACCACCCTACAGGCGGCCTCCTCTCCTCCCTCACAGTGCGCGATGCCCCTCCCCTATCCTCCTTCTAGCGGCGTGAGTCACCCTCCGCCATTCCCTTCTGTTTGGTCTGGCGGCCTCCGCCTCTTCGGTGTGACCTCGTCCGGTGGCGGCACTCATTGCTCGCGTGAACTCCTATGGAGCACCCTCTCCCTTTGGAAACCACCATCATGCGATGACCCCTTCTTCGGTCCAGCCGAACTACATCGCCCTTTCGCCTTCCGACCAACCGACCCTCGCCACCCCTCTTCACCGATGACTTGTAGCTGGAAAAACTATCTCAGTTTCTTTCTTTTCTTCCATATTTTGAAGTTCAATTCACATTGGTCGAACCCTATATGATAGTATTAATTTTTGTTACAGTTTCTATTAGGTCTAGGGTTTGTGGTTTGTTCGCAGAGGCTTATTGATTCTCCTCCATGATTTTCACACTAATGCTCACCTTTGTGGTAAGATTTTACTTCTCATTTTTCCCTTGGAAACCATTGGTTCTTCTATGTATTAAACTAATTTTAAATCTTGTTGTGCTCCTTTTTTATACTCATAGTTAACTCAAATATGGTATTTTCATGTTAGTAGAATTTTTTAAAATAACTTTTTAGGTTTTTTTTTCAGTATGTCAATTTTTTTACTAATTGTTTTTGGTTAAATGTTGTTTGTAATTTCATAGTGAAATTAGATGTTTTATGATTTTAAAAATATTTTTTTGAAAGTGTTTTGACATGATTATATGGTGAAAATGATTTTTTCTAAATTATATGGGAATTTTTTCACGTATGCCACATTAGGGTAATTCTTCGAAGTGTTTTTTCGACTATGAAAAATGGGCGAAATGTGTTTTCAAAGGCACTTGAGATTCAAATGCATTTATATTGGGTTTTTACAAAGGGGTTTCATGAAATGACTAATTAAGAGTAAAAGTATTTGAAAATAGGATTTTGTGGGTCTTTTTATGCTTGGTGTGTCACTAGATGTTGACACACCCATGGGTGCACTAGGTGCACAAATGGGGGTGTCATCAAAGGAAGGTGAAGCTTTAAATTGGTGTTTCCTTGAAATCATGTCTTCCTAAATGGTTCCTTTCTAAAAATTGATGTTGGTTTCTATAGGTTAATTAATTAGTGCTTGGGTGACTTCTTGGTGGCGCACACAGACACATACATAGGTACGTATGTGTATATGTATATAAATATATATCTTCCTTGAACATATTCCCTCATGGAACATGGAATATGTTAAATGGATTAATGGTATATATATATACATGTGTGTGTGTGTGTGTGTATGAGAATGTATGTGTGTGCTAGTGTGAACGATTTTCGTCAGAAGCATCTAGAGCCCAAGTTTCGTGTGTTGGTCCTCTTTCATCTCTAAGGTATGATCTCTATGCGTTAACCATTAAATTTAAGAATCATATATTTCATGCATTTCACACCTAGTTATAATATTAATTATTGATATAGAACTGTTAGTAATATTTTCTGTCTTTAACTAGAGTGGATTATTTCTTATAATGTGTTCCAATAATTGGTTTGATTGTGTTTCTACATCAATTTCCTTTTGAAATTCCCCTTTGGTCCTTGTGAATGTGTTTTAGATTTAAAATTATTTTTTGGGTTTCTTAAATGGGGTTTGATGTGTACTTATGTTTTTCAATGTGGTGTGTGTGTGATTCCATAAGAAATGGTTTGGCATGCGAAAATTATGTGAGGCCCGGTTGGAAATTTTGTAAAAAAAAATTAATATTAAGAAAACTCTCATTGGATGTGGTCCCCTTGCTTTGGTTGAGTGATATGTTATGGAAGGTCCTTCGGGTAGGAGTTTCCTATGGTCAAATGGTTGAAAGACGAGGGATGTATTCCATGGGGTGACTCAAAGGGTGACATTATTGTGTGTGTTGACTATGTGTATGGAATGTACATGTGACTGATTACTCATTTGACATTGTTGGATCACTGATTTTTTTCTGAACATGGAAACCTTGAATAGCGAGCGAAGTTTTAGTGAACGATTACTACACTAGTTTAGACTACGCACTGTCTAGTGTCTCTTACAACAAACATTGCTCTACTATGGGATTGGGCCCCTCGGTTAGGCCTGGAAGGGAAACACTGAGTGTTGGGGCATTATTACATCATCGAGAGTAGGCATGCCTTTGGGATGAGTCACATGTATAGTATGTTCTAGACTATTCATGAGCTTATAGGATTTACCATGTATATCAACACATAGTTATCTGCAGCAGATGATTGTGATTCCTTGTTTGGTTGATTACTTTTTCTAGTTATTTTCCATTACCCTTGTGTAATTATTGATTTTTTCCTTTGTGTATAATACATCTCATTGATAAAGTGAATAAAAGTGATCTTCAAAAGTTTCTGGAAAATATTTTTAAAATGTTTTACACTTCACACCCCTTCATTCATTAAAAAGGTTTAAGATTATTCCTTGGAAAAGAACATAGTTTAATGTGTGAATGGAAATGATCTGTGATTTGTTTTTATGAAGGAAATGTTTAAAAACCTAGTTATATACATTTTATTTCAAACTTGAAATTGATGGATCTTTTATTTAAAAGAAATGCATATGATAATAAGTTGTTTGGGCATGCCTACTGAGTTTTAATAATCACTCCTATAGTTTTAACTTTGTTTTTTTAGCTTTGGTTGTTGTGCCTTTCTAGGATTTCATCTCCATAGTGATACATTGGATTGAAGTTGGTGGTGACCCATTAGGTCACATGGAGGTTTGTAGGACTTTGTTTTCTAACCACTGCTAATTTTCTATCATATTTCTGTTTTTGTTTATTTATTTATCATTAATTTATGGGCCAAATCATTCACAGTTGTTTAGTTTTGATGCCTGACACTAGTTTCCAGCCCGTGGGGATCGAGAATGACCTTTGGGACATGTCGCGGGCCAGCATGGGTGATTGGTTGAGGGTCGACCAGGGTTGGATCATGATAATGGGGCCATTTGCATGAATACTAGGCAGAATGAATTATAATAACATATGGAATGGAAAAAATTTAAGGATATATTTGTTGAAAAATATTCCCATCAAGAGAATCAAACTAAAATTTAGATAGAGTATCTTATCTAAAGGTAATATGAAGAATAAAGTGTTGTAGAATATGAGGAATCCTTTACAAGACTATCTAGGTATGCTAAATATTCAAAATGTAATATGGAATTATGTATTGATCATTTCATTAAATTTCATTGGACAATTCTCCAAAGGTAACTAGTCTTTAAATCTATTTCTTTATATGATGAAATAATCTATGCCATAAAAATTGAAATGGAATTATATAGATCATATTTTATTAGAAAAAACTATATATTAATATTTTTACTGATCACAAAGAAATATATAAATTATCAATGAAGAAGAAGAGAATGAATAAATTTCCATCTTGTGAAAATTCTGCAATTAATTATCCAATAGATTTCTTGAAAGGCATAATAGTTTGTTAAAAGTCAAGTAATAAGGTTAATTAGGATAATGATTTAAAGGGGAAAAAGTAAATGATTTCCAGTTCATAAACTATAATGAAATTGATGATTATTCAAACTAATTTCCCAAGAATCAAGGGAATAAACAAAATAATATACCATGGGGATACGGTCATTATTATATGATGACTAACAATGAGGATTAAGTACCGAATGAAGTGGAAGAGGGTATATTAATCATAACATAAAATTAATGAAATGCATTATTGGACATTGGATCATCATAATATTTCTTATCCTCCACGTTTTCTATTGAAGTTTTATACAAACATTTAATTTTAATAATGGAGTTATCGGGAAAAACTCTTATCGGAAGTTTCACTACAACAATGATGTGTAAGGAAGTCACCATTATGATACAACAAAATTATCTATATGCGAACATTATAATCAAAAATATTTTTTACATATACAAAACATATTTTATTGGATGAGTATAAAAATATTAATTAAATATTTATTATGAAACATCCCGGTGCCGGAAGCTACCCAGAGGTGGCCCGTATCCGGTTTGCCAAATGGACTCAAGCGCATATCCTTGAATGCCAGAGGATGCTGACTAGCAGTGAGGACCTTGGGTGTGATAATGGGGAAACTATGCCCTTATTGGTATAGTAGAAAGCGAATGTAAATAAATATATATTGGAGCGAAAGAAGTAATAATATCATACAAAAATAAATAGCGGAAGACTGATAGAATAAACTGAAGCACACATATAAAATGTTTCATGATAAATATGTCTTGGAAAGCAATGAAACAAAGAACAATGATGAAATACATTATTAAGCCAAGTATAAAAGAAAAATAGTATTCGGCTCCACAGCATCATAAGCCTAAGCTTGGTCCCATGCTCTCCAACTCCACAGCATGTCAAGTATCTTAAGTAGAAGGGCTCTTTTACTTGTCTATACCTGCAATAATATAGTCTGTTTGGGCCCAAAATCATAGCCCAAATATGGTGTGAGACTAAATCCCTATAGGAAACCACCCCGAGATATGTTCCTAACAGTCAATGTGTATATGGAAGGTAAAACTACAGTAAACTATAATCATGAAAGTACTCAACTATAAAAAAAATCCACATTTCCAATATCAATCAAAAACATAACAAGCAGATTAATACAAACAGGTAACCCTCTAAGAAGTAATCATGACCTATCCCCTCTGGTCCTACCTAACAAGTACAAGCAACCCTCTAGGTAGTACACTGAATCTGACCCCTCTAGTTCTAGCTTAATGATAGACTGTATGAGGATGCACTCACCGTCAATTCCCCCTATAGTCCGGAATCGTAACTAAATCACCTTTATGGAAGCACTTACATCCCATTCCCTCTATAGCCCGCATCAAGGAACTACAGACTCTCTGAGGAAGAACTCAATGTAAATTCACATGTGGTCTTGCATCATAAGTAAAACAGACACCCTGGGGAAGCCATCAATGTCCATTCTTATTATGGTCTACACACCAGGTTCTCACGGACCCCTGTACTCAGGAAAGTGTAGCAGCGCATATCGTCTTAGGTAAACCTCAAGAACTACTTGTCTAGAATTATATATCATAACAGCATAATAGAACAATATTCACATCATCCTACAATACTAGGCATTGGAAAGTAAATAGCAGCCTAACAGGAAAACTATACCCAATGGTCAAAACATAAAAACATGTATGGGAAACACATCCAAAGTACTACAATTCACCCTATTCACAATCAATTATCATCTACTCAAGCATAAATGCACAACAGGAAAACAATAGGGCTAAAACATTAAACACGCAATACCCCTATCATGGGTGCTGGGAAAATTTTCACATAAAACACAATGACTTTCATTAGAAAGGAACAAACCACATACCTCGACATTAATAGATTAATATATGTGAACCACGACACCTGATCCACCTTATAATACCGAAGATCAACAAAAATGTCTAAAATTTTCAATAGAGTATATCTTGAGAATGAATAGGAATCATGAAATGAGGCTCAAGCATAAGAGAGATCCTACCGAGGTGATCCCAATGCAATAGACGATGTTCGAATCAGAGATTGGATAGAGGATCAGTGGATCTGATAAGGATCATAGCCATACGGGTTCCCTCTGATGATGAAAACCTTGAAGAAGATAGTTCTGGAAATTAGACTCGACTCCGGTGCATTTAGTGAAAAAAAGAAATTACACGGTGTGTACTTTTGAAGTACACGACATGTACTTACAGTTTCTGTACTCTGCTTTTGGTGGCCCCCAAGTCACCCCCACGTGGCCGTCTACATGGCCGCTACATGAACAAAACACGTCTACCTGTTGTAACCGAGTACACGACGTGTACTAATAAAGTTCATGGCATGTACATTGAAAATGTCTTCAATTTCCTATTTTTCACAAAAAAGACATGAAAAGGAAAACATACATGAAAAGAAGGTCTTGGTTATTAAAAACATCCCCCCTTAAAGAAATTCATTTCGGAATTTCCCTAGAACAACGTAGAAGAAGAAACCTCGAACAACTCCGGTCACTGCGCTAGTACATCGGCCTCCCTCTCCCATGTCTCATCCTGTACTCGCCCGTGCTGCCATAGCACAAGTACCAGAAGAACAAACCGGCCATAGAGAACCATCTTACTGTGATCAACAATCCAAATATGATGCTCCTCAAATGACACATCAAATTTGAGATCAACCCCCTCGGGTTGAAAGACATGACACGGGTATGAAAAGTAATGACGAAGCTGAGAAATGTGGAAGATGTCTTTCATAGCCTGGTACCTCTAAGGTAACTGCAGTCGATAGGAAATCATCCTAACTCTCTCATGAACCTCCAATGGCCTTACATACCTCAGCGAAAGCTTACCCGGTCTCCTAATCTTTTTGTGCCCCATCCTCAGTGTGACATGTAGAAAAACATGATCCCCGACCTTGAACACCAGAGGTCTTCTCCGCTGATCCGCATAAGACGTGTGATGAGACTTTGCAGTAGCCATCCTCTTCCGAATCATCTATATCTGCTATATGGTATCCTAAACAGGATGAGGTCCCAGCCAAGTTGTCCCTCCTACCTCTAGCCAACATAAGGGTGACCGGCATGGGCTTCCATACAAAGGCTCATAAGGTTCCATTGGAATAGTTTATTGAGAACTATTATTATTGGAAAAATCCAAAAGAGGTATATGCTTCTCCCAAGAACCTCCAAAATCCAAGATGTATGCTCAGAGCATGTCCTCAAGAACCTAAATCATACGCTCGGACTGGCCATCTATCAGTGGGTGATAGGCTGTACTCTAATGAACTTGTGTACCCAAAGCGTTCAATAGTCCCTTCCAGACCCAAGGAGTAAAACATGCATCCATATTTGTAATGACGGGGTGTGGTACTCCATGAATACGTACAATCTCACTGATGTACAATCATCCCATCTCATCAACATTGAAGGTCTTGTTTATTTTAAAGAAATTAGTGACCCTCCTAAGTATGTCAATGACAACACATAGTGCATCATTCCCTCGAGACGACCTCGACACCCCTGTCAGGAAATCCATCGTGACATCATTCCACTACCAATCGGGAATATGCAACAGCTGTAAAATCCATGCTGGTCATTGATGCTCCGCCTTCACCTTCTGAGAGGTGGAACACTTCATGACAAAATGAGAAACATCTCTCTTCATACCTGGCCACCAATAATGACTGTGTAGATCACGATACATCTTGGTGATGCTAGGATGAACTGCACAAACTGAGGAATGAATATCCCGCATCAGCTCTCCATGTAAATCTACTAGAACCCACATGCACCCCTAGAAATGTAAGATCTCATCCTGGCCTATGGCCTATCCTAGAATATGGTCCTCTCCTCACATGATCTCCCGTAGGGCATGGCCTTCTGAATCTGATAGCTTCCTCATTCGTACTCGATCAAAAAGAGTAGAGATAATAGATACAGAAGATAGAAATGTCTGACCTTTTCTATCGTGCACCTCCAAATGAATCTTAGATAATAGAGCCATAAGTTTCCACTTTCTGATAGCCTATTGAACGACATATATATGAGTCCACATCCTCAAAAAATCATCCACTGTGTTGCCCTTCCTAGTAATATAGGCAAGGTCAAAGTCAAAATAATGAAGGTACTCAACCCTCCTTCGCTGCCTCAAATTCAGTTAATGCTGAGTAAAAATGTACTTGAGACTTTTGTGGTCTGTGAAAACCAAAAAATGCTCTCCTAGAAGATAATTTCTCCCATAGTGTAAGGCACGAACAACTGCAACCAACTCGAGATTGTCTGTAAGGTAGTTTCTCTCATGTGGCCTCAACTGCCGAGACCCATACGCAATGACTCCTTCTTCCAGCGTAAGCACAGCTCCTATCCCGATAGTTGAATAATCACAATAAATAGTATATCTCTATCATGACTCTAGAAATACTAGTATTGATGAGGAATTCAACCTCCCTTTCAGCTCTTGAAAGGATGACTCACAAGAATCTGACCACATGAACATTTCACCCTTCTTAGACAGACCCGTTAGTGGTGCTGCTAAGCGTGAAAAGTCTTGTATGAAACTTCTGTAGTATCCTTCTAGCACTCAAAAACTCTTTACCTCAAAGACGTTTTTCGGTTTCTCCCAGGAAACTACTGCCCTCACTTTCTCTTGGTCTACTAATACTCCTGTCTCTGAGATAACATGACCATAGAAGTGAATCTGATCCATCAAAAAGAGTCATTTTGAGAGCTTAGCATATAACTCATGCACTCTTAGTATACTCGAAAAGATCTCAAGATGTGTGTCATGGTCATGTAGAGGGTGAGAGTACCCCAAGATATCATTCTTGAAGACAACCACAAAAGAATCCAAGTATGGATGGAACACTCGGTTCATCAGTGCCATGAAAATTACAGGCTCGTTCGTGAGGCCAGATGACATAACCATATACTCATATAGAACATACCTACTTCGGAAGGCTATAAGAGGAATATCTGATGGTCTAACGTGAAACTGATGGTAACTGGACCTCAAATCAATCCTCAAAACACCCATACTCCTCGAAGATGATCAAAGAGATCATCAATCCTTGATAAAGGATATCGGTTCTTGACTGTCAACTAGTTCAACTTCTGATAATCAACACAAAGCCTGAGGGTGACATCTTCCTTCTTCGCAAACATGATAGGCAGACCCCAAGGAGAAGTACTGGGTCAAATGAAACCCTTTGCATGCAACTCCTACAACTACTTCTTGAGATCTGGAAACTCTAGTGTAGACATCTTATAAGGGGGAATAGACACCGGTGCCGCTCCTCGCACAAGCTCAATCGGAAAGTCTACCTCAGGCTCCGGAGGAAAACCTGAAAAGTCTTCTAGAATGATATCTTTAAAACGATACACCACTAAAGGAATGTCTAACTGTGAAGTCCCCTGGTCATCTAGATATAGACTAGAAATATGGGTTGTAACCCCTCTCAACACATGATGCTCTGGACCCGCTCTTCTTTCATGGACATCCCACTTGAACTTATGAAGAAAATATCCACCCTCTGCAGATATGAAACTCACCATGCGGTGATAAAAGTTGACGACTACCTAGAAGGGAACTAGAAATTCCATTCCGAGAATGAAATAATTACATGCCATCTCTAGGAAATAAATATCCCATAAAAAGTGACACCCCCAACCTCTAGGGGCACTCTTTGAACTGACTTACCGTAGCCATTATAGTCCCCAACAGAGTGTCTAGTATCAAAATATCGGCTGAAGAAAAGATGAAAAACCCAAGGCTATCCACAACAGAAACAAATATAAATCTATGGGAATCCATGTATTGAAAAGAGTTGAAGATTAAATTGAGGCAACTGGGATCGTACCTCAAACTGTGGAGGGTCCAGAATCCTACTCCTGCTAGGTCTACTCCACTACAAAATATGGCCCACTCCACATCCCTATGACCCTGCCTAACCACTCTGAGTTGTTCCACCCTCTAGTCGTTGAAAGACCGACGACTGACCACCATGGCCATGACCTCCACCTCGGCCAGAACGCCCAGAAGAACTCCAGTTCCCAGAATTGTGAGAAACTAGCGGTGTTTCTCTCGATTGTGGAGTCATAGAAGAACCCATGTCACTAGCTGCTGGTGAGAATATCTAATAGAAGAACTGATGGTGACCCATCTTACCACATGATCAGCACTACACTGGGTCCTTCGGGAAATGTGGCCTCTTATGCCCTCTCCTTTTGCACAGGTAGCACACCACCTAGCTACCAAAAGATGTGTCTCGTCTCCTTGGATCACCATGCAGAGACTCCCTATGGGACTTCCTATTATCAGTAAGAGAGATGCTGACTCAAGATGTCGAGCTGCCCTATCCCACAACTCTGGAATCCCTCAGATTGTGCTCCGTGAATAGTGCCTGGTTAATTAATGACGTTATGGAAGTCAACCTGTAGATGTTCACCTTTGAACGAATGTCGTGCCTCATATCATCCTTGAACATCGTTTCCTTGACTAACTGATCACCTCATGGAATGGGTGTGAATCACTGCAGCTCAGTAAAGCGTGAGGAATACTCCATAACATAAACAATTCCCAACTCTAAAATCATAAACTCCTAGGTTCGGTTGGATCTCAGGGTCTCCAAATAGAAGTAATCGTAGAAGATGTGATTGAACTCATACCACGCCATAGCCTACTGGAGTCCCGCTTGTGAGATCAAATCACACCACCTCATAGCGGAGTCCCAAAGTATATGGGTAGCAAGATTGACCCTCCTTTATAGAATCATCTTCATATTATCAAAGATCATCAGCATGGTTTCTAGCCATGAATCAACAGCCTGGGGTCCCCCATCCCCTGAGAAAATGGGAGGATGTGGTTGCTGGAAAACCCATGTCAAATCTTCCATCGACGGGGCAGGAGGTGATGCTCGATGAGAAGTATGAATCATCCTAAAAAAGCCTTCTCTAAACTATGCATCATCACCTATGTCAGTTATAATAACTCGTGCCAAAATTGGCACGACAAGAGGATTTTTATGTAGTCCAGAATCTCATATGTCCGGTGTTTGATCACCTTCTGGAAACTGGCATTCAACCAGAGGACGTCTCGATGGATGTAATCTGCAAAGTCAAGTGCACAACATAAAAAAGATTATCAAGGAATGAAAACTAGAAGTGTTATAAGGGAATATGAGAAAGGAAGCCTTCAAGTTTTACCGAACATGACTACACGACATGTAAAATTCCTACATGGCATGTTCCCTTAAGTCACATACATGTGAATATACTCTTGCCTAAACTAGTCGTGTAACACCCCAAACACACGACACGTTGTTTTAACACACAGGGTTTGCTTCAATCATCTTCCCCTTCCCATGTCCTTCTATATGGATAATCCACACAACTACCCTAAAATAAGACTACACTGCGTATTCATAAAAGACACAACGTGAAATAGATAGGCTTCACCTAGCCCGTATTGTTAGTGACACAGCCAGATACCTAGGTCTGACTACATGACATGTTCAATCTTGAAATGGTGTGTATAGATTAATGTTTATCCATATGTGTAGTTAGTTACACAGGTGGACATGAAGTCAACACTTCACGACATGTTCAACTAGTACACGGTGTGTTCCTGTAAGGAATTCCCTATCACATGTCTCTTCCCACATGGCCTATGACCTGGTTAGAGACTACACGACATGTACTTAAGAAAAAATGTTTCTTCATGAATAGTAGAACACATGGCATGTAGTTAAAACTACAAGGCATGTATTTTGGGTTTTTCGAGGCAGTAAGACTCAGAAACTACTCCAGATCCCAAAAAAAACACTAAAATGAACATTGAGAGTGCCTAATTCCGATCTGTAAGGGCCCATACTCCTCGCGAATCAAATCAGGGAATCTTTTACATGTTATAAACAAGTATAACCATATAATGATCCACCAAATTCTGGTCCATGAGGGCCGATAACACCTTAAGAACCAAAGTTTTGCATTCATTCAAACAAAACCTTACACAAACAATACCCTATCAATGAACATATATTTTTATCAAGGCATCTATCACAACTACATGCATATTCTACACAACATCTATCACAACAACATGAAATTGTTGATTAAACCTAAATGGCATGGAAAGAATGAATGACATGAGATTTCTAGCAAGTGCCTATATGATGCATGAGATGGCATACTCTCACCTCATCGGGTTGCAACAGAAATAGAACCCCGATAACATCAACAATAACAGTACGATACTTGTGAGTCACCCAATAGTGAAAATAAAATCAACCGTAATCTTGGAAAACCAGAAAAATTGTGTTAACGAGGTAAATTGGATTTTCCATGTACACGGGTTAGCTACTCCAAGGTACATCTTATTACCAAGTACCTACTCTATCCCATCCATGGATAAAGGCTCCATACAGTAAGACAAGATAAAATAATTCCACTGATACCACTTTGTAATGCCCCAGTTCTGGAATCCACATAGAGGCACCCCGTACCCGGTTGGACACATGGTCTCAGGCACATTTCCCTAAATTCCAGAGGCTGCCAACTAGCACTAAGGTCCTTGGGTGTGATAGTGGGGAAACTAGGTCCTCATTGGTAGAGTACACAGTGGATGTAAAAAAATATATACAAGAGCGGAAGAAGTAATAATATCATAAAAAAATAAATAGTAGAACACTAATAGAATAAACTGGAGCAAATATAATTTTTTTTTTCATGATTCATATGTCTAGGAATGTAGTAAAACTAAGAAAAATTCTGAAATATAGTACTAAACCAAGTACAAAAGAAAAACAGTTTCCAGCTCTACAGCATGTCATGTACCTGATGTAGAATGGCGCTTTCCATTGTCTATAACTGCATCTATATAATATTTTTGGGCCCAAAATCATGCCCCAAATAGGGTGTGAGACTAAATCTTAGTAGACAACTTCAACGAGATCTGTGCCTAATAGTCAATGGGTATATGGCAGGTAAAAGTATAGGAAACAATAAACACGAATGTACTCAACAAAAAATAATCCATAGTTCCAATATCAAGTAACAACTAAACAAGAAGATAAATACAAATAGGTAACCCTATGGAAAGTACTCACGACCTGTCCCCTTTGGTCATACCTAACAAGTAAAAGCAACCCTCTGGGATGTTCACTCAATATAACCCCTCTAGTTCAGCTTAAGAATAGACTCTTTGAAGAAGTACTCACTGCCAATTCCCACTCTAGTCTCTTATTGTAACTAAAGGCGCTCTAGTAAACCACTTACGTCACATTCCCTCTGTGGCCCACGGAAAGGAACTACCGAATCTTTGAGGAATAACTCAACATCAATTCCCCCTGTGGTCTCACATCGTAAATAAAACAGAAAATCTGGCGAAACCCACAACATCCATTCTTTCTATGGTCTATACAATGGGTTCTCACGACCCTGTGTAAGTCAAGCAAGTTTAGTAGCACATATCAGCCAAGGTAAACCTCACGAACTACTTGGCTATAATTCAATAACATAGCATCATAATAGAACAATAGTCACACCATCATTCATTACCAGGCATGGGAATGTAAATAACAGACTAATAGGCAAACTAGACCCAAAGGTCAAAATAGAAAAACATGCATTGGAAACACATCCAAAGCACAGTAATTCACCCTATTAACAATCAATTATCATCTAATAAAGCATACAAGAAATGCAGGCAAACAATAGGGCTAAAAGGTAAACACACAATACTCCGTTCATGGGTATTGGGCAAATTTTCACATAAAACTCAAAGACTTTCATCAGAAAGGCACAAAACACCTACCTCAACATTAAGAGATATATATATGTAAAACTCAAGGCATGAATCACCTTCAAACGCTGATGATCAAAAAAATCATCTAAAACGTTCAACAGAATATATCTTGAGAAAGAAAAAGAATAATGAAATGATGCTCAAGTAGAAGAAAGATCTTACTGAGGCGATCCCAACACAATCGACGACGGTCGAATGAAAGATCAGATAGAGGCTCGGGGGCTCGAAGAAGGATCATGGTCATATGGGTTCTCTCAAACAATGAAAACCTAGAAGAAGACGGTTCTGTCGATTAGATGTGACCCCGATGCATATTATGAAAAAAGAGAAAAGTGCACGATATGTACTTTTGAAGTACACAGCGTGTACTCTCCATTTCCATACTCCTCTTTAGGCAGCCACCAAGTCACCCCCACATGGCCGTGGGCATGGCCCATACATGGTCAACACACCGCTACGTGTGGTAACCAAGTACATGGCATGTACTTATAAAGTACATGATGTGTACTTCAAAAATTTCCAGAATTTCCCCTTTTTCTCAAAAATGACCTGAAAAGGAAAACACACCTATAATGAAGGATCTGGATCTTACATACTAAATAGAGAAAAATATTTTTGTCTGATAGAAGATTTGAGATTCCTTATTTTTATATTGGAGACTTCGTCATCAGAGTAATGTTTATATCAGCACCTAATAGCTCATATGAATGATATTTTTGTGGAAGTGGAACAGAAAAAACATTTATGGAGCATGTGATATTCATATTGTGTATATTCATATTTTACATTAATACATTTATATATTTCCTAAGGAATTACATGGAAAACCACTAGTATTAAATGTTGTTTTTCCATTAAAATAATCCTAGATATGAGACTATTGTCAATGAATACTTATAGAATAGACAATATTTAATTAGTGGTTTTAGAGAAACAACAAGAGGGTTTATGGGATAATTTATAAATTCTTCCTAGTGATTCATAATGGGGATCTCTGGTTCTCATTGTCAATAAGAAAGATGGTTGAAAGAGGCAGTTCAATGGTTATATAGAAATCAATGCCATCAAGATGGAGAACAAGTACACTCTAACTCTCATTTATGAGTTAGTTGATAAATTTCATGAAGATAAATATTTTTCAATGGTTAAAATTTTCTTTGGGTAATTTTAATTGAGGGTAAATAAGGAATAAATTCTGAACTCTCCATTCATAATGAGGAGTGTACATTTAATGTTTATAGAAATTCAATTTCGATTGACTAATTCATGCTTTATTTTTATGGATCTAATTTATATAGTATTCAAATAATATATTGATGAGTATTTATGCTAATAATTTATGATTTTATAGTTTATTATAATTCTATAATTACCATTTAAATCCTTTTGGGATCATTATTGAGACTCTTTGAAGAAAGGGGTTATATTGGGTGTTTAGAATATGTGAATTTTGGATCAAGAAGTTTAATTTCATGAATATATTTATTCAAATTAAAGAATCTCAGATTATGCTAATTTAAAAATGAAATAAATGATTGTGATATACCTAATAATGTAATATATGATCATAGTTTCATTGGGTTTTCATGTTATTATCAATGATTCATTAAAAAAATTCCCAATTGTATAACCTATTATCATTTCATACACATAAAGGAGTTATGTTTATATGGATAAATTATTGTGTAAATTGGTTTGATGAATTAAATATGAAATTATTCAATACTCCTATTTTTACTCTATCTGTAGGACATGATGGGTTTATGATATATAGTGCTGCATTAAATAATGGATTGGGATGTTTCCTTATGAAAACTGAGAAATTTATTACATATTAATTAAGGTAATTAAATACTTGTGAATAGAACTATCCAATTCAAAATCATGATTTCAAAACCAAAATTTTTTCTATAGATATATTTTTGACATTACCTCTATGGTGAAATATGGGAGACATACAAGGACCATAAGAGCCTAAAATACATCTTTTCAACATATGTTCTCAATATGAGGAAAATGAAATGTCATGATCTAATAATGTATTATGATTATTAAATACACTATCAACTGAGGGTGGAAAATAATGTAGCTAATTCTTTAATGAATAATGATAAATGTGTTATTTACTAAACGAGGATTGATAGGGATCCTACTATAATGGTTATAGTAATTATTGATAATGGAATTATTATGTTAGGGAATACATCACAAAATTTTCAAATTATTTTGAATACATCATTATTTTAAAATAAAAATGTTCTCAATATGATAATGATGTATCTCAAAATAAAATTAATTTTTGGAATGATGTGGTGTTTTACGACATTGTTTGTAAAGAAGACATTCTAAATTGTGGAAAGATATTATGTGTCTCATATATAATCGATCATAAAATTGATTTTTTGTATTACTCTCATGTATTATATATCTCTATACACCATTTTAGAAGTAATATGTATGTGGGCTTGAGTGAATATTATTTTCTGGATAAAATGAAGCCAGAATTTGATTATTTTATATCAATATGCTTATTTTTCTAATTGGTGATGTTTTAGATACATCACCCAAGTGGAGTAATGAATCCTCTTCCAATTACTTTGTGTAAATGTGTTGAGGTTTCAATGAAAATTTTTATAGGACTAAAAACAATCCTAGATAAATTTTGAAAAATGGATTGTTTTTACCACAAACCAAAATATTCACATTTGATATCTATTTTACAATATTTTTTCTGAGATAGACTCATAAATATTTATTTTAATGAAGATTTAATAATTATAAGAAACCAATTTTTATTTGGTATGATCATGATACTTGTATTTTTTCATATTCCTGGATGTTTCTTTAGAACGATCTTGGTATAGATTTTAATTTGGGAACCAAATACTATAATCAAAGTTGTGGATAGTCTAATAGGACTATTCAGACATTGAAATACGTGTTAATTTGGTCCTCACATGACTTTAAAGTAATTTTGTATCATTATTCACCTTGGTTGGGATTTCCAATATTAATTGATTCCATTCATGTATGAAAATGTAATTATTTGAATTACTGTATAGAAGGATATTTTGTACTGAAATATTTTCGGATAAATTTTTTGAAAGAAAACATGATTCCCTAGAACATGTCTAAGTGTCAAAAACAATGGTATATATTATTAAAGCTCATTAAAAATAGATCAATATATTGAAAATTGTTATTGAAAACAATCGGGGGAAGGTTTTGTGATTAAAAGTGGGAGATCTTGTTTTCTTGATTATATCTCGATGGAAGGGTGTCATAAGGTTCAGTATTAAGGAAATGATGTGATTTACATTTAAAACATCATTTTATTTACAAAATTGTATTTTTGACCTATGAGTTTGAAATTTCACCATTTCTATGTAAAGTAAATGATGATTTCTATATATCATTGTAATGGAAGTACTTTCTAGAACTATGAATATTCTCACATTTAATGAGAAATAATTAGAATATAATATATCTTAATAAGAAGAACCCATCTAGATTCTTGTTACTAGAAATTAACTATTATGCAATTAGATGGCTCGACTAGTAAAGGTAAATTACATATATCATAAAATGGAAGAAGCAATGTCCATAAAAAAAGAATATTGTTAATAATATCTACCCTATTTTGTTTAGAATGTAAAATAAATTATATTTTGAAAAAGTCAATGTTTAATTTGGATATAATATAACACCCCCGGAATCCTTTTTCAATAAATTTAATTTCTTTGATACATTATGATATACACAACTATATGTTTAAAATAATGCATTCCTCTACTATGGTACTATTATACAAATGATTCCATTATAAATTATCCATTATGATCTAAATAATTTATAAAAATATATGGTTTTCCTATGTTAATTGTGTATCTATTGAATATAAATAAAAATAAACATCATTCGAAAGAATATGAAATGTTTTATGAAAATTTTGTTTATTAATGAAAATTGTTTCATTGCTTTCTTTGAATATATGTTAAAATTATTTTATTAGGCTATTATAAAATTTATTTGATGAAATTAACATACCTTTTAAAATAATCCTATAAAAATCAACTTCCAATGAATTTTTTTTATTGTTTACATAGTCTCAATTTTTAGTAAATAATATAGTGTATTGATTTTTATTAAAATCTCCCTTTTCATTATATTTTTTAGAATGCCCATTTTATTTATATATAATTTTAAAAGTAAAATCAGTTCACCAATATATTTATTAATCCAAATTATATAATTTTAATCAATTTTATTTTTAATATTTATTTTAAAAAATTTTAATCTTTTGATTATTTTTCTTTATAAAAAAACTATTATCAATGACTTTGCAGGTTAAACTTTTAGTGGGGTTCTTCTGCTTTTGTTAAATTAATTTATCTAAATTTATTTTATATTTGGAATCAAAATAATTTATATTATATAAATAGTTCATTTTAAATTTTTACCATTTATAATTATGGAAACATTTAAGACAAAATATCATGGTTAAGATAAAAATGAGTTTATCAAGTGTTTAAGTATGAATATATGGGTTCAATTTACCAAAATATTTTAAAAACACATTTTATGACCGTATTTTCCCTTTATTATTTAGGGTTCTATAATTTCCATTTTTAGAGCCATTATCTATTTGAAAATTGGTTTTACACTTCATTCTTTTGAAACATTTAGTTCTTGTCTCATGCCCCACTTAAAAATGGAAACTCCATACATTTAGTTCTCCACACCTATCAAGCAATTTTTGTAGACAAATCCATAAAACAATATCTCCCAAAAATCAGTATCCATATTCTAGTGCTTCTTTTCTTCAAAAAATAAAAATCCTATCATCATTAATTGGATATCCGAATGTGGTTTCTCTAAGATATTGTAATTATCTTAACAAATCACATTCATTTTTTATTGTTTTCAAACCATTAATTATTTCATAAAACAATCAATATAAAAACACCATTATCATTTATAGACTATGATGTTATTTTGTTTATGAAATAATATTTTTCTAAGTCCTCCTCTATAATTTTTATATACTAAGATGTTATTGCCTGTATGGAATACTACTGCCTTACAAAGTGATTTGATTCGTTTTTTCACAAAAGGTTTATGTGTAAGGTAATAATGAAATTTTTTGACGAATTTATGTTAAATATATGAAATTATATTTATTCCTAAATGTAAATATATCACCCAAATCCTTAACCTTTTAGTCTTTAATTGAATGATATCACCACACATGTGTTTTCTTATCCATCCATATTCACGAAGTGATGTGATTCATTTTCAATGTCCAAATATGAATAATGATGCTAAAAATGTTTCAAATGATTAAATATGATATTATTAACCATAATATCATTCTGGAGATGAATTATCTGTATTCTATACTTATGAACATGTAATTTCAAGATAAAACATGTGTGATAATACATGAAAATTAACAATCAAAAATTGAAAATAATAAAATAATATTGTCAAATGGGTGGTAAAATGTAATAAGAAGATCATATAAGATATTTTAATTATTATTATGTTTATTTTATAATTTTATAACTTCTCAAAAACATTATATAGGAGTATAAATAATATTCAACTAAAAAGAAGAATGAGGTGTGGTATTTTGTCTCAATTTCCATTCCAGTGAGACACATTTGTTAATATGAATCTATTCACTTTTATGCGGTGTATATACTACCCCATTGACTTATTTAATATGAATATATATTTATCCATTTTTTTTATTTTAAAAACCTATATTCTTAATGAATTAATGGTCACCTCGGATTTTTTTAAGCTTTGTAATGTTGAGTTTCTCTTGAGAAAGTCTCTTTAATGTGATCATTTATCACTATAAATTAAATTTCTCTTATATATCTATAATGTTTATATCATGGATATAATTATTTACTAAATCATATTATATTTTTACATACAATTTTTACTTTTATTATTATTCGATTATTTTTGGAAATATTGACAAATATATATTCATAACTCAATATGTATATTTTATGATATGATCATTATTAATGAATTAAATTTATTAATCGATATAAGAGGCATTATTTGGAAATTTCATGATGTTTTTATCTAGTTATAGATATAACCTAAATTCCTTAATAGTCTCATGAGGAGAGTTTGTCTGCTAGATTTTAGTGGGTTTTTACACATTGTTTTATACATTCTTGTGAAAATGACTTGATTGTAGATATATCATGATTCCTAATATTTTGATTCCTAAGGATTAATAATATATTTCATTTAGAATTTAGTTATTATTATTTTCATGATATATTCACATTGATATTATCTTTGGATCCATTTATTTCTCAGTTTATTCATTAAATAGAATATGGATTTAGTTGTTTTCCTTTTATATAGAATATTCCTCATCTAATAACGATAGAAAATTTATTAATTTTATGGAATATTTTATTAGTTATTAAATTTTTAATATTTATTATCCCTTATTGATTCATGATAGATTATATTGTATGTAATCCTTAATGAGAATTTAATATCACCCTTATTTTTTTTCTTTTCCCCTTAATATGAAGATGAAGTCATTTAATGAGTTCAAGGATGAGGAATGTTTTCCATCAATATGAGTTGTATTTTATTATTCTAAATCTTATATGTGTAACATGTTTGTATATTTTTAATTAATAAATCTAAACTAAAAAAATCCTTGGTAAAGTGATCCCTTGTTTCTTATGGCAATGTAATTAAGTAGACACTGGATCCGAGTTAATGGAGTCGGGTTCATTACACTCAACTGATCGAGTCTTGAGTAGGTTCATAAAGAAAAAAAGTTAGAATGTACTTGGTATCCTCAAGGAATTGAGTCCCAACATGTCTTATCAGTATCCAATAGGCATTGAGTTTTGGGTTATGCAACATGGAAATCATTCCCAAAACCCCTATGAATGAGTCAACCATCATCATTATCACAAATTATGTACACTCTCCCTATGAGGTTATATCATACCACAATTCTCAACCTGTGAAAAGTACAAAAAACAAAACCAAAAATCACTTGGTAACACAAATAATCAAGAAGATAATGAAAGATAAGATCAAAATTTCACCATGAACATATGTTAGTAGTATATAAAAATATTCTATCAATATCAACTATGGTGACAAGCTACTATATTCTTACTAAAGGAATCAAGAATCACATATGGGTATCATAAGAAACATAAACCAATAAAAATAGCATAATAATTTGAAAAAATATCTTCCAACATATTATTAAATAATGTCACCAAGAGTATGGATGTTCTATAAATGTTAAATATCTTCCTACCTCAATCACTATGTACTCCATGTTTCATCAAATAATCCAATCGAAACCACATAGGACACCCATTAATAACAATCTAAAATATCAATGATACTACTCAGGTTATGTTTCGTTGAATAAATATATATATAGATAATGATATTAGAGATTATTATAAGTTAGGAATGCCAATATATAATTAAATAATTCAATTAATTTATTACTAGAACTAGTTTTTAGATTTTTCAAATGAGTGTTCATTCATTCACCAGACCCATCATCAATTCCGGATTAACTCATTTATTTATTATCAATTATAAAATAAATTCATGGGTCTAGAGAAAAAAATTGATCAACAAAAAATTTATAAATGTAAGATATTTCAAAGACTAGTTTCAAGAAGAATAACATGAACTACCAAAAATTTATCCAAGAATAATTACATGGAAACATCCATCGCTCATGAGGAAACAACCACTAACCAAGATATGTAATTGGAACATTAAATCCCCAACAAATTGTATCGAAGGATCATAAATGGGATCAAGTTATATCATAGATCCTCTATCAATAATAGGTATAGGAATATTATTTATAAATACATACCTATAGAATTTATATTATTGGTGGTAGATCTCAATCTGATCACGAGACATTGTTAAAATAGTTTATTCACCATTGATCTATGATGGATGGGAGGATTATTCACTATATCAACATAGAAACCATAAATAAATCTAATATACATGATCATATCACAAGAAGAAACAGGTAATCATAGTAGATTTGTGGAAAACACACTATTATAGTATAACCTGATTGATCACACATTGAATGTCCAAGGTAAGATGAATGGAACAGGACAATGATCTTACACTGAGTCATAAAATTTAAAATACGTGCATTCATGTCATATTATGGTTTTAAATTTATTAAAAACATGTAGTATTAAAATCCCAAAATTTGAATATAATGCATCCATAGTTTTGGCATACATACCAAATAGTGGGCCTCATTAGCGGGTCATTATATCCATCATCTGGATGGTGACTAGGCTTTATGGGCTGGTGTACCTGGAATAAACACTTGGGTTCTTATATAATGACCAATTCCAAGGTGATGTAAGATGAAATCCTCAAATTCACATATACCATATCATCTAGTCGGTGGCTATTTTCCAGCCACCGCAAGGTTGATCATCAAACTAAAATTAAATATTTCCATTCCCAGACCCTTATCACGAAACAATAAACTTCATAAACACCCATACAAGAGAAAAATAGAAAAGTAAATGGTAAATTTTATTAAATTAATTACTAGTACATAAACAAAGAGTGGGGATATTATAATTCTACCCCATTAATGATTTATCTTCCTCAATAAGTACCTTAAATGCTTCTACTAAAATACATTTTGTAATTAATATCAAAGTTCACCCTCATTCTCCCATGTATCCTCCTAGATCTATCCATGAGGCCATAAATTATATAATTTTTCTATCATCATCCCTCAAAAAGAATTATCACTACATTCTATAAAATATATAGAGTCCTCTAAGTATGAAGCATCAGGTTCCCTAAAAAACAACATTGTCGATGAAATGAGTTAGATTAGGAATGTAACTTTGGAGTTGAGATATATAAAACATGTTACAATAAAGAATTATCAAGAATTAATATTATGATTTTTTACCACTATCCTAATCTATTTTTTATCTCTAAGGGCCTCAGATATCATAATGTTAAGTTCCCTTACATCCTTAAACATTGGCTTCCTAATAGAGGAGTAATTCTCAGAAACAATTAGCCACCTATATCAAAATCCAATGTTATCTTCCTATAATTGATATAGTAAATCATCCAAATATGATCATTGATCAACCTATTTTAATTATATACCAAATCTTGGATCTCTCATGTAGTATACTAGGCCTCAAAATGGTTGCCTCACCAACATTATTCAAGAAAATAAATAAATTAAATGTTATTCCAAAAAGAACCTTATAATGTTCAATATAAATAAATTCATGTTAATTAATATTTTATGTGAACGCAACCAAGGATAGGTGACCATCCCAATGTCCATAGATGTCAATAATTCATTCTTAGAGTATATCCTCTCATTTCTGATTAATCTAATCTAACTATCATTCTATGGATGGAATGATGAAATCATTATGATCATGGGTTCTAATTTCTTTATACAAGACCATCCAAAAACATAATTTTAATCATGGGAATATGTAAGATAAAATTATGATGGGAACTATATGAATGGGTACTATCTCATAAAAATATATCTTTTCTTGTTTAAACACTGAATGGGTCTCATGGATAGTTACAAAGTGAGAAAATATCAGTAGCTGATCAAAAATCACCTAGACAACATCACAACTCCTCAGTGTACTAGTTAACCCCCTCAAAAAGTCAAAAATTATATCCTTTTTCTTACACATGGTCATGGGGAATGGTGGAAAAAATAACTATAATTATGAATCTCATTCTTTATCACCTTGAATGAAAAGAATCTGGAAAAATAGAAAATTACCCCTCTTTATCATTGGACTTCAAAATGGTCACCTAATGTCATTATACACCATTGTATCCCAAGGATTTACCACTCACATATAGAAATGGGTGTTCCTAATGAACTATTATCTTATATAATAAGGTACTAGAACTCTCCCATGAACTATGATAACATCTTTTCAATCCAACGATTTCCCATGTACAAGGTGACTACCATTTAGCTATTTCCATATCACATTATATTCCAGGAAAGTCTTTTTGTAGAATTTATCACAACTATTAAATAATATTCTCCCATAAAAGGATACCATGTAATTAATAAATGGTCATTAGAAGCATAAATCATCCAATCATCCAACAAGATCCTCAAGATCAATTATTTCTCCAATGGTTGTTCACTAAGATTATATGCTACCATGAACTTACGACTAAGAGAATATACAGAAAACATAACTTAACATAATTTGTAATCCATATTAATGTAGAAAATGCATAGTTATTAAAATAATGCCTCCACCTAATGATTAGTTTCTTTGTTTGAAAATTTTTTAGAGGATCTTTCTCTCTGTGTAGACAATAAATCACTCACTGAAGAGATAGTGTCATGAAAAATTCAAATAATAGAGCATAACTTCCAAATCCATTTCATAGAATGTGTAGTTATTTTCATGGGGTCATATATGATGTGACCAATATAAAACTAACCACTCCCTCTTCATTACTACTTATATAATATAATACCTTATGTATCATATTATACTTCATACACAATACCAAGTCCTAGATGAACTAACAATAGACATATAGTGAACCTCCTCTATAGCTCTGAAAAAAATTTATCATAGTTTTTTTACTACAAAAAAAATTAAATTATTATTATAAAAAATATCCAGGGGTGATAATAATTTGTTTAAAATCAAAATAAAATGATCATTGTGTCAACTTGAACTTATGAATTTCCTGATATATAAAACATTTCCAAGACATTTAATAGTTTTCATTGCATCATTTTTTTCATCCAAATATATATATATATATATTAGACTCAACATTCCCTATTAAATTAACTTAATAAAAAATTTACAGTTCAACATCATAGTAGAAATATGATGCACTTCAATTATTCTTCAGACTATCTCGAGATGTCTAGAATTCATCTCTAGGGGTATATGAGTAGATGCCGAAGTTTTTTATGAACGTCAAAATAAACTGGTCAAGATATTGGTGTATGATCTTTTATATGAGTTTCATAAACACTATAATCAGATTTAATATTCCAAAAACCATTACTATGTACTCATATATTCTATACCTTCTCTAAAAAACCACCTTCAAGTATTCAACCTCTTAATCCCATAATTTATGGTAGCTCGATCAGAGATAATCATGAAGAACCACCGGGATCGCAATAAATTTATAAAATGATCATTGATCCTTTGTAAGATATATCTGTAATTTGTTTCCAAGGTTATTGATTCTGATAATCCATATATACTTGAATAGTTGAATCCACATTATTGGAAAGCAATGATGGTGTAACCATCAGTGAATTAATCTGCTGAATAGAGCGATCATTTTCCATGTCCTAATGATTTACCTAGAGATCCTTCAAATTAGAGGGTTTTTTAAAACAAGGGGTATTGAATTTTATACAACTTGAGATTTTAAAGGAATAAAAAAATTATAGCATATGTGACATACAATACTGATATTAAATATCCGATGAAATATATTTCCTTAAATGTAATCTATTCGAGAGCTTGCAAAACACGGATTCCTGAATTGAAATGAACTATAATATAGTATATCTTTATAACCTAATAATTAATTTTCTGTTTATGAATATAAAAATATAAATGTTGAAAATAATGGTTATCTATTGATTAGATATAACATAATAATCATTTAAAATAAAATAAAATTGTTTTGTAATAAATTTTTTCTTTCTAAAAGATGGTTTAGCCATGTTTTTTGAACATATTTTAAAATAACTTTATAAGAAATTTTTGAAAATTTATTTGTTAAAATATATTTATTTTTTAGATCGAAATATAAAAATTATCTTAGTGTCTGTTTTGGTTATTTTTATAAAATGATTAATGTTTTTGATGAATTGTGAACAATACTGAATTTTAATTGAAAAAGACCTTCTTGTTGAATTGTAATTAAAAGATAAATTGTAAATTAATTTTTTAATTATTTAATTAGTTCATATATTTTTAAAATTAACTAATATAGGTAATTGTAATCACTTATAAATTGAATTTATATTTGAACACATTGTATTCTTTTGAAAATTATTCATTTCAAAACTCCATTCCTCGTAGCATGTGAGAGGTGAATTTTAAAGTGGGGTTTCTCAATTATATTAATATAATATGAAAAAATATTTATAATAATAAAAATATATATTATCTAATAATTTCAACCTAATGGTTAAAACTAATGAATAATAAAAAAAATTATAATTAATTACCATGTTCAAGGTAAAAAATGGTTTATAGGGGTAAATTAATAATCTAAGAGTTAGAATGAAATATAAACATGTCTCAAATATATTTTTTTGATTTATTTTGAGTTTTTAATGTATTTTTGTTTATATTACTATATTTTAGACCCTTTTTCATGTAAAATATATTTGTAAACTTTTTGTCTTTTATAAAACAATGAGTGTGCAACTCACCTCACTTATAAAACCACCCCTATCCTATAGTTTTCCAAATATAAAAAAATTTATTTTTACCAAGAAATAATAAATAAAATTCCATATTTACTATTATAATCCTAAAAGCCTTATTTTTTTCTCTTGAATAAATATTTTTATGGATTATTGTTCAAACATAAGGAGGTTAACAATGGAAGATATAATGTTCTTCATCGAGTGATTTTATTT
Organism: Viscum album; assembly: GCA_963277665.1. NCBI lineage: Eukaryota > Viridiplantae > Streptophyta > Magnoliopsida > Santalales > Viscaceae > Viscum > Viscum album. The sequence continues at coordinate 179,320,421 of OY728164.1, forward strand.
TATTTCCTCCCACATCTCAATTAGTCTTTATGAAAAGATGAACATTTAATAATCATGTAATAATAGATATAGTGGTATTTCATTCTGTACCAGTAATTACTACAATAGTTCCATGTTCATCCAAAATTGTTACAAAATCATTATATTTTTGTACAATAGAACACTACCTCCTGAATTCATGACATTTATTTTTTTTACAATACCAACTCTTATGGTTGGATATGAAGATGTATATAAAGTACATATATTATATAAATATTATTATTATACATATATATATTTATTATATAATATATACCTTTCAAATTTCAAATAAATTGGGTATATGCTAACATTTCTCATGTGAAAGGTGGAATACATCCCCACAAAGTGATGTCTTTCATTTTTCACTGATGCTTTACATGAAAGGTAATAATGAAAAATTTAGTGGGTATAGTTAAAATAAATTAAATAATTAATATATTAGTGAATTATGAATAATTATGAAAATATAATATTTCATTTTATATATTACCTTTTCACTAATTGAATGATGATAAAAGCATTCGTGTATGTGTGAACTATCACCTTTACAAAGTAATGTGACTCTATTTTCATCACCAAACCACATGAATGATATATATAAGGTTATTTTGAGAAATGATATGGTATATATGATATTTTTATAACTAAATAATTATAATGTAATACTTACCTCCTTTACATAATTATCGTTGAAAATGGTTACAAAACTCATGTGTACATAGGACCCATCATCTATATGATTGTAACGTAGTTCATTTATCAAAACCATAATTGGTTAATAATTACCAAATTATTAATTTTTTATAAATATAATATTTATATTCTGATTATTATTCTGGATACATTTATAGAATGACTACTTTGACAATAATCCATATTCAAATGGCAATTTTGACACATAATTCAAACATCATCAAAACATCCAACATAAACATAATTGATTACATAGTCATGTATAACATTTTAATAAGTTAAATGAAATTAATAATGATCAACAAAATTTCTTATAAGGAATTATATAAAAAAAATATTTTATTATTCATGAATAAAAATAATGTATGTGATGAGTCGGACTCAGTGTAAGAGATTTCTTAATTAAATTTAAAATTTGGGGTTAATATTCTACATCAATGATTTTATAATTCTATGTTTTCATTTATAATGGTCTCTATTTATTTTATGTTATATATAAACTTATTTTATTTTTATTTATAATTGATACACATAATAAATTCATTGGTTAATCCCAACATCAATTATATGATCTTTATGAGAGACTTTATCTTAATTTCCCTTCAATGAGGCTTATCGTAAAGTTAGGTTCCAAAATTATATTATATAGGGTATATAGTACCCTGTATAAATTTAGTATTATTATTCCTTATAATATCATTGTATTTTAAGTTTAAATTTTAGTTATTTCATCCAGTGGGATAGGATGTAAATGATACAATGTAGTAAAGAATTTCATTACTCAATTTCATTTCATTGGGGTATATTACTAATTCGTTATATTTGATATTATAAGATTATGTGTGTAATGACCTATGATTATCATAAGTTGTATGTACTATTTATATTAAAATATTTATCTGGTACAAATAATTGATTCATTGATTAATTTTCACTTCGATGTTATAATCATTGTGAAGGGTTATTTCATAAACTCATTTCAATTATAATTGTATATAAATGAATTGTCATTAAAGGAAATTATTTTGTAATTATTTAACTAACCCTTTAATTTTATTTTACCCTATACATTAATTATGTTTTTCATGTAATAGTACAATTTTCCAACTCCATAGTATTCAAAATTATTGAGAAAATGTTTTAATAAAATATGGATTCAATTCACTATTCAGTCAAAAAATCTTTTTAATTCAAAACCAGGTATTATAAAAATTGTTTCCAAATATATTTGTAACCATTTTACAAATGATTTATTAGATATATTTTTAACCATTTTGACTTTTTTAAAAAATAATTAAAAGTAATCTTCATGTCATTTTCAAAATAAGGATCATTTTTTAACCAAATAATTTAAAGGAATATGTGTTTTAACGTCCTTGATATGTACATAATTTCTTTTAGTGCTCTAAACCCATGTTTAAAAACACCCTTTATATGGTTCAATGGTTATTTTAAATTAAAATAAATTTCAAAATATTTTGTGATAATTTAGATTTAAAATGCTATTTTCAAAATGAGAAGGATATTTTTCTTTGTAATGTTTTTAAAAATATTTTTATTGTATTTATATTCATGATCAATAATGAAAATTTATTTTACAAACACTCTTATAGAGAAGTGTCTCATTGATACCTTCACTATTCTTTCTCACGATGGTTTTTGATTATTTTCATCTAGGATAGTATTTAAATTCACTTCATAGATTTGTTTCTTTAGCCATTAAATTTCACCTGAATTATACAATATCCTGGAATCTTGAACACTAAATTTCTAATAATTATTCATATTATATATCTTGGATATTTTCTTTGAAATCCATATATCATTTCTATATATGGTTCTCTACATTGAATGTTATTTTCTTGTTATGGAAAGTATTGATAATACTCAATTATGAACTAAATTCAAATATTTTATGATATATAACATAGTTTATGATTTAAATTGATTATTTGATATATGTGAATTTTTTTTCATGAAGAGAATGGTGGGGACTAGTTATCGATATTCCCTTGATGCATTGGTAGTCTCATGAGGTGAATCACTAATCTAGTATTAATCATGTTTTCAAATGTGGTGTTAAACTATATTGTGAAGGGGTTCAAGGTAAAGGTTTTATCATACCTATTATAATGAAATACAATAATTAAGAATTTCTCAATAAATAATTTATTTACTTTTATCTTAGATTTTCCCAATGTCAAGGTAGCGACCTCGACCCCAGTATGATGAAGCTTTTTCCTTATTTTTTACATTGGAATAAGACACAAGGAATAACATCTTGAAGGACCAACTATTTTATTAGTCATGGTGAACAAGATATATATTTGATTCATACATTGTATTTTTATACAAAAATTACAATCTAGATTATTTTCAGATAATTCAATTACATTATCTAGAATATCCTGACATATAGGACGTAGTACAGTTCATCATTTAATATAAAAAGAGACAAAATAATGGTGATCCTAAATTCTTAGTTTGGATTATTTGTAGTGTAATAAATCATGAATTACTAAATCATTATTAAGAAATAAAGAACAACAATTATGTCTTATTTTCTGAAATAAATTAATTTATGTAAATAAATTCTATAATTAATGGTAGGTAAATAATTAATTAAATAGTCTATTTAATAAAAAAACTAAATATCATTACTGTATAATTAATAATCAATACGGAATGGTAAATAACATAAACCATATTCCATTTAATAAATAACGAGAAATTGAAATTCATGAAGATAAGATATCATAGTGAAAATCTCATTGATAATAAATACTGAACTGTTAATGAATCCATTATTTAATTATTAGAGATCATTTTTTCCTATAATATGATATCATCACTATTATGATCTTTTCTCAATACAATTTGAAACTATTGGGTATAAAATCGTTTAACTAAGGATAACAAACTCAATCCTCCTTTTATAATATTGGTGCATTGAGAGGATATCATTACCTAGGACCCACCTTTTTCATCTAGTCCAAAGCATTCATAATATATCAAATTATTTATTTGATTCATAAACAATTTTACTTGCCATAAAATATCTATATTTCAAATAAAATATAGATTTACGAATATTTCCCTTATAATAAAATAACATTCAACATATTCAATGTATGTTAAAATGTTATATGTTACATGTGATAGTCATATCTATGATATGACTATGAAAATATAGGATAAATTTAATGTATAGTGATCAAAATATTGCGTGTATTATAACGGTAAGTTAATGACAACAAAATTAAACAAGGAAGTGAATATTAATACAATCCTTGGTCAAAATATTCATATACCATATGGAGGAATAATTAAGATGGAATTAAAATATATCAATTATATTATGAATAATTATTTTATTTATTTTATTTATGTAAGTACCATAAAAATATCTATTAAAAATTTCTTGATGAAAAAATCCTTTTCATTTTGAAAAAATTGAAAATATATTTCATTATAAATATATTTTGCAAAAACTTTCTCTAAAAATATCATCAAAAAAGTGAAATGTGAGATTCAAGTAAATTAAAATAATTAAAACATTCAATTATCTACATTCCATAAAATAAAAACAAGAACATTCCCTTTTCAATGAATTTTTTTATAAGAAATATCCTTCTAGGGAAAGGGAATAAAATATTTTATTGCTATTTTCAGTAAAATAAAAATTTGTATTGTTTTGAAAATTATATAAGATTACACTGAAAATGATTGAAATATTAAATATTGTGGAAAATTTCGGTGAGATATATTTTTTATAAGGTAAAAAAATTAAAACATTTTAAGAAAACGTGGTTTTAGAAGAAAAAAAATTTCCAACCAAAAGAAGAAATAAAGTTGGATTCTCATAAAAAATATGTCTAAATTAATTTAATTAAAAATTTGTGGTAAAATTTTACTATTAAATTAAAATATAATGAATATATTGAGGATAATAGAATTAATTGGTTTACTAAAAAAATATCATATATTTTCATTGAACTGAAATTCAAAAAATAGTAATCACGATTAAAATGATGTTGTGAAATAATTCTGCTAAATTATCATAACATTGAAGTGTGAATAAAACAATGAATCCATTGTGTGTATAAACTATATATACACATAATTAAAGTTTAAATATAACACAATATAATCAAAATTGAATATTAAAATCATTTTGTAATGATATAATGAATGAGGTTTAAGTTTAACTCAACAAACGATAATTCAGTTAAGAAATTTGTAACCACTTGGTATTATTTAATTAAAATCCCCATAGATGAATTAAATCAAATTAAGTCTTAAAATACCATCAATAATTAATTATTCATGATATTAAATGTCAAAGGGGAATTGTATACACCATATAAAAGTAATTATGTGTATAACATTTCAATATCCCTCAATGAAATAAAACTGAGATCAAATTTATTAACAAATGCATCCATTTGGTTCATCGTTATTTAACCTCATATATAGTTATTTAAAAATTTTATAAAATTAATCCATAATAATAATAATATTTTTAATATCCCATATGATCCTTTTATATCATATTATTTACCATTAATTAACAATCGTTCTTGATTTTCATTGTTCTGGGTATTAATTTCTTAATTTTCTAATGCATTTTTCATCATGAAAGATCCAGTTATCAAACATAATATATATTTCTATAATTTATATTTTAATAATAATGAAATAATTTTCATATTTTGACCTCAATTTTACTTTTAAAACGAATGAAGAATAATTTTTATAAATACTGATGTGCTCAACGATCATGGATATGATATGTCGTATGTATGAATGAGTAACATTTCCATTTCTGAATTATCAATATGGAAAAGTGGTAAGTAATATTTTACCTTTAAATAATGATAATAATATCATATATAAAAAAATTATTTATACATATCATTTATATTTTTTGGTGATATAAAGAGAGTCGCATGATTTCATGAAGGGGATAGTCCACACGTAGACGAATGATGTTATCATCTTTATGTGAGTGAAATAAGAATAAATGAAAGGATATATATTATAATTTCATAATGGTAAATAAGTAATTAATATCATAATTAATTATTTAATCTAAGTTACATATTATCATATACATTATTTTTATCACCTTCCATGTGATATGTTCGTGAAAGACGAATCACATCGCTTTACAAGGTGGTAGTCCGTCGCACAAAGGAGTGATGTTATCTTATGTCATACATAATGGAAATTATGCATATATATATGATATATTGACTATAAAGGTATAAAAATGATTTAAATATAATATATATAGTTTATATACATTATTATACCCATATTTGATAGGTAGAAAAGGAAAAACAAATGACATCAATTCGTGAGGCGGTAGTCTGCAGTACACACAAATGATGACATTGTAACCATTTTGATGAAAGTGGATATGGTTTTAGGTAATTATTATTTTTTAAATCATAAAATTATATGTAATATAATGAGATAATTGAATAATAATTTTTTAATAAAAAATTTAGGAGGTGGATACATATGTAATGAAATGAAGCTCGATGAAGAACATTTCCTCTTCTTCATGTATCCTGCTTTGTTTTTTACTAATTATTTACTAGGATTGATTAATATGAAAAATAAATCATATAATATTGAGGAAGGAAATTTTATAATTGATATTGAGAGGTATTTTCATACCCAATGTGTTTTGTTAGTGGGAAGATGAGATGGGAGGGTGGACTTATAGAAGTGGAGGAGAGGACACACATTGATTTTTTTTAAAATAATTGTATGTTTTGAAATTTTTAATATTTAAAAAGGGTAAAAATGGTGAATTAAAAAAATTTATAATATTAATGGTCTAAATATTTCAAACCAATAGTCATTATAGAAAAATATATATCATTTTTATGCCTTTTTTTAGATTCACCCAAGATGAACCCATTTTTTACAAAACTGATGTAATTATGATTTACTTCATTCAAAATTAAATTATGAAATAAAATAGTTTTAACTTATTAGAAATCATAATTTATTTTTTTAAAAAATATGTTATCAATTATTATCAACTAAATACACATAATTTTAAAATTGAAATTCAAAATTTGTTATGTAGATGCGACAAAAAAGTGGGTTTTCGAAGGGAATGTCATCAATTTTTATAATGTGTTTGAATAAAAAATAAATATAATAATGAATCTGATTACCTAAATTGGATTAATTGATATATAATTGGACTACTTTTTCATTAAAACTAAATAAAAATATAGTTTTTCATCATAAAATATCTACATGAAAATGTGGTGTTCAATTAAAATTCAATACTTTCACTTTTAATCAAGAAATGAAATATATATAAAAAATCATAAAAGTAACCCCTAAGATTATTTTAACATTAGGATTTAAAAAATTAATTTTATTTTTAAAAAATTATTTTTCTAAAATTGGTTTAAAAATACTGTTGTGTTATTTTTTCATAGCGCGACTAAACCATTTTTGAAAAAATACAATTTTATTAAATTTTTTTATAATAAATTATTATCAATTTATAACTCATATATAGATAAAAATAATTTAATTAATTTAATAATTATCACTCATTCCCCCCATTTCAACAACTAGTCTACCATATTTATATTAAATAATTAAACATATATAGCATTTCACATTTGGTTCGAAGTAGGTGTTGAATTTAACATAAGATAAAATGATTGTTTCTCATACCATAAGAAATAAAATGGTTTCTTATTTCAAAAGATAAAATCTTCATTGTTATTAATGAAATAAATTTAATAAATTTAATATATTTAGGAATAAATATACCATAAACTCTCGGGGTGTTATCTTTTCATCAATGGTTGGTGTTGTGTGCCACATATGTTATTTAATAAAATGATATTCTTTTATAATTTTGGGTAGTAATATTCTACCATCATTAAATAGGTTTACCCTAAAAATTTAAAATTGATCTCAGATATAATGGTTTTTTTATTTTAAAAAACATTTATTAAAATCACACATCATAAGAAGGGCTGATAATAAATCATCTTAATAAGAGACAATGGGATGTATAATGTTTATATGTAATAAAACATAATTAGGATTCAATATATGAGAACATTGGTTGAATGTGAATATATTGAGGTGAAGGGAAATGTGAATAATTATTGAGAGTTATTGAGAACATTGATCAAAAGAATGTGAATTAATAATGGATATTTGAGGGTATCAATGATATAAATCAATAATGTTTTAAAAGACCATCGGTTCAATATAACTGAATGGAATAAGATAACATTTTTGTTTCAAGATCAGTTTCCTACATTTCGAAAATTCATTTACGAATGAATAATATAAGTAAAAATACATACATATTATATTTCTATTTTATAAAAAAAAATTCATAAATTTGTTGTGGTTTGATAAATTTAAAATTTATCCATTACTCAATGAAATGAATATACAAAAAAGTGAATTTTTAACATTTTATGCAATAAAGATCAGTTTTAATAAAATATAACATCTACAAAGAGTGAAAATAATTTCCATTTTTTTCATAAAATTTACCAAAACTAATATGGTTATCACAAGTAATCCAATATAGTAAACCAATATCTAATCCTAAAAAAGAAGCACTACTTTCACATTATTAATATTTATTATTATTTTTTCAAATCATTTGACTATGAAAATGTCATATTAAACAATAGTTCATGTAGTTTAGGGGTAGGCTCTAAACCCTTAACATCCTTTTATCATAGTTTAAAGCCTTATGGCCTTACTAAAAATTATGGTTTTTCACCTTCCAGGAAGTTTTTCCTAATTATAAGATAATTTATGATAATTCCTATAAGATAAAAAAATTATATGGTGGTCATCCATGATCTAAAGCTATTCATTAAAAAATTCTTTTTAGTAAATATTTCAGTAGATCCATTTTTTTGAGAATTATAACAATGTTATTTCACTATTATTTCAATTTTATCAACAAAAATATTAACCCTAAATGCTATCAAAAATATTATACATATTACTATATAAAGTAATTTAATTATCCCTAAAATAACATTTCCTCTAAATCATATGCTTTCTATACATTTTCCTGAAATAACTATAATCATGGTATACACCCATCACATAAAACATAAAAATTTGTTTAATACTTTAAACTCATGATCAATCATAAAATCGCTAACCCATGATGGTTTCCATAACTATTATTTTAATGGATACATAATTTCATCTAAAATTTCACTGAATCCAAACATTTTTTATTTTTATTATAACTAATATTCTATTATAAAAAATGGTTAAAAAAATTTAATTCCTAAATATTAATATATAAAAATTGCATTCATTAATTTTCCTAAGCTCCATCCATTGTATAGGGTTCTAACTAATGTCATTAATTTTAAATATAAATTCACATACATGTTAATGGGTGGAAATAAAAATATGAATTATCCTATGAATATACCTAGGGACTGTTAAACAGGGTGTGTAGTAAGGACCATTTTCATGTAGCGTGTGATGATCGGGTCAATCCTAATAAACCCATTTTGGAGTTTTGATTCTTATATATTGCTGGGATAACACCATGTCCTCCTATTGCATCGACACAATGATTTCTTTATAGGAAAACAACAGATTATTTACCTTACTGAAACATTAAGCTATTATTATACACATATACTCAATGTCTATCATTTGGGTTTGATCCATAAACCATGTTTTCATAAATCTAGTTCCCAATGATTCTACTAAGCTCTTGCTAATACCAACTATAGAAACCCCAAACCCATTAGCCCAGAGCCGAATATGACTTTATTAAATTATAATAATATATAAGGAATTATATCCCGATGGATCAAATAGTTTAACTGTCTTGGTAAACCAAATAAACACTTGATTCTAACATTAAATTTGAATACACATATTAAAACATAATTCTATTGAGAATAACATTATTCCCATTATTATAACCTTTCATATGAAACATAATAAATTTTATAGATTCCTTATAATAGAAAAAATATTTGTGAGCTCAAATTATCTAAAAGTGTTAATTACATCATATAGTGACCCTAGTAATTTACATAAAACATTAAATGATTTTAAAAATAATTATACATCAGAGTATAAGCCAAGGATCATAAATTCTAGTGTATTGGAATACTAGGTACATAAATTTTAAAATATGAAACTATAGAATTCATTTCCATTTTTAATTTTCAATTTGATAACTTAAAATAAATTGTTCTCAAACATCTACATAGGGTAACCTAGGGAACACATGATCATAAGGATGAGCTAAATATCCCAGTAAGGGAATAACCATAAGAACAAATAATTGTCAAATGGGATAGAAGTCATAACATGAGTACATAAGAAGTCATGTAACATTTGGATTCATAACATATAAACATGGAATAATAATAATGTGTAAGAAACATAAAACATGAATTTATTACGAGTCAATGCTAAGAGCCAAGACCATTTCACATGGAAACACAACCAAATGATAACAGCCAAAATAGTTGAATTTGGTATCATAAGAAAAGGATAACTGCCAAGACCGTCACACATAATGTCTCATGAGACAAAACTTTACCCAATTCACTGGACCACTATATAGTCACACCCATATTACATTGTTTTGAATTTTTCGTAACCTAAATTATGATATATAATCAATATTATTTAAATATAAGGACTACCCATGGAAAGAATTGGTTACTACAATCATATAAAAATCATAAAAAATGGTCGTATCATGATAGTGTCCTTGAAAGAAATGATCTAAAATATACATTTTACAATCATAAGGTAAAATAGGCATGTATCATCATATGTGATGTCAAGTAGAATTGAAAACATGTAAGATATGTATTTAAGAAGTTTTATTATAAAAATTTTGATTTTATAAAGACCATGGTGGCATAAAACATAAGATATAGTGAACTTGATATCATGTAATAATTCGGGGAGTTCCTTCAAAACAAGTTTTCTTATTAAGATGTATTGAGGAGGGAATCACATAAAAACAGGTATATACCTAAAATAAAATGATCAAAGGGAATGATAAATTAATTTGGTACATGTGAACATAATTTAGAAGATTCACATAAAAAAAATAAGTTGACATCTTTTTGGTAAAAGAATGATAATGCAACTTGAAGGAACAAAGAAGGTTCGGTTAGAATCCCATAAGGATTATTAGTATGGTATTAAGTGTAATAAAATTTCTTAATGAGATATAATGGGGTTTTTCATCACTTATACATCATGAAGGATGCATGGGGGAGGTGAAAAATTATACCCCATCATTAGGTATTACACATAAAAGGGCATAACATAATGGATATTCTTGAATAAAAGTGAAATAGAGAGGATCCCTTACCTTAAGTCTGATGGTGTGCTTCACTTGATCATAAAAAATTGGATAATAAAATTAGGATAATTAATTAATAATTAATGAAATTTTTTACATATTAATGATGTATTATAATGTTTTTTGTTTATTCATAAACATTTTGATAGGTTATGAGGATCGATTTAATTGATTGTGTCCATTTAATTCCTTGGTTCTAATGATCGGTTCACTTATATTCATGTTTGAATACACATTTATGATGATAATGGCTATCCAGAATTGATGTTATATGATATTTTTGAAAATCCATAATATTACATGGTTATATAATTTATTTGGTTATTTTATGTTAGGGTGAATAATTATATAAATAATTACTGGTAAACACATGGATTAATTTGGCGACTTTTCTAATAACAATCTTGTTTTTTGTTATTATTTTACATCATGCGTGAAAAAGGATTCCAGAAAAAACAATAAGATAAAATATATTTAATAGTCTTGTTCAACCATATAAATGAATTCATGAATAGAATAGAATTTGGTAATAGAAATTGATAACCCAACATCATTGATTATTATAAATTAACACATCACAAATTGTTTAATTTATTTCATTTAAAATGAGGGTAAAAGAGATATTATAATGAATTATCCCATTATCAAAAAAGCATTCTAGAAAATTTATGGCACTGGAGTGGTCATAACATTTAGATTAAGAGATGTTATTAATGAAAATAAAACAAAGGAACATGAAATGAAAATGAATGAAAAGAAATTAGGAAATTACCACTTGATTTAATCTTTCCTGAGATCCTCTTTAGGTGAGATGATATTGTGTAGAAAATTAGGATGAATTTAAGGAAATTAGAAATCTTGAGATGAGTGAAGTGAAGAGGGGAGTGTGGGTGGTTTTTATAGTGGATGAGGGGAGGGTTTTCTTAATATTTTAATCATCATTTTATAATTTTTCATAAGAGAAGAAATAGTTATGATTATTGTGACCTAAAATATTAATATTTTCATGTGATTTCAACAAACAATTGGCATTTTCATCATCCATGACTCAAGCATGGTGCAAAAATTCAGGGTTTCACATTTATTGGGAATTATCGTATTTTATTAATTATAAAAAAATCTTGTATTTTAGGAAAATCCAAGAAATTCACCCTAACCATTTTTCGACATGTATAATAATTAAATGAACTCTATTTTTCAAAATTCATTTACTAATTATAATTAATTAAATTATTAATTAAAATTATAATTTACATGAATAATACATCTTGTAAAACTATAACTGATTTTATAATGTTTTCAAAAATTACATAAGGTATTATAAAATTATCCTTAAACAGAAAGATATAAAATTTATAACTTATTAAAACCCTTTTATGAAAATAAATTTTCTTTTAAATTAATTAATTACTTTTAATTAACAATTTATGACTCTAAAAATACCAATAGTTTTACTATGGTCATATTACCACTAATAAGATTCAGAAAATTTATTTATACATTTATGGGTGAGGTTACTATTCTTTTGGAAGATTTACTATTCATATGGGAAACATTACTATTCATAAGGCCCGGTTACTATTCACAAAAAAATTATGTTTCTCTTATCAAACTCCAAGAATTACCCTGAACAAAACTGTGTATGTCAGATTATAGAAAATTGAAACATAGAAGTGGAACATATATGTTAAAATTTCACATAGGACTTAGTAGTTCATTATGTTGTCATTTCATATGATTATATGACAAAATTAAAAAAAAGGAAATTTCCATTGATAAAACATTCGGCCATTACATTATTCCCACATTATTAAATTTTACCATTGATATTTCATTTTACATTCTAAGCCAAAAATACATGCGGGTAATTTTCTTTCTTTTCCTCCTCTAATTCCCATGATGCCTTTTTTTACTTATGGTTCCTTTACAGTTTTTCAACCAGGTGTGTATTCTTGTTATGTATAACTTTATATCTATGATCCAGGATTTTCAATAGCTTCTCCTCATAAGAATGATAATCCTCCAAATATTCCATCTCGAAATATTGTACATGTGATGGATCTAGTATGCACTTCCTAAAAAGGGATATGAGGAAGACATCATTTATATTTGACATTGTAGGTGGAAGTGCTAGTCAATAGGTTATAGCCCCGATACAATAAAGAATCTCGAATGGAAGGATGTACATGGGGTTTAGATTTCCTTTCTTCCCAAACCTCATGACCTTCTTGAATGAATATATGTAAAAAAATACTATATCTCCTACTTTGAACTCAAGGTCTCATCGACGATTTTCTTCATAAATATTTTTTTCACTTTGGGAAGCCATGATGGGAAGCCAAATGGTTTTGAAATTCTTCACCATATCATCAACGTTTTTATGTCCTAGCAGCTTATGCTCACCGAATTCATCCCAACAAGTTGTTGTTCTACACCTTTTCCAGAAAAGTGCTTCATATGGTTCCATTTGGATGCTCGCGTGGAAACTATTGTTATAAGAGCATTTGGGTAATGGAAGATGTTGGTCTCATCCTACTTTGATGTACATAGAACATTATCTCAACATATCATCTACTGTATGAATTTTTCAATCAAATTTTCATCAGTTTGAGGATGATAGGGCGTACTGATGTTCAGTTTAGTGCATTGAGCATATTGGAGGCTTTTTTAGAACATCAAGGTGAATCTCAGATCTCGATTGGATACAATAGATAATGGTAATCTATGAGGACTTACCACTTATCTGATATATATATATATATATATGTGCATGTTGATCCAATGAAATGTTATCTCGAATTGTGATAATGTGAGTTTTAATTGTAAGATGATCCATAATGACAGATATAGAATTGTTTCCCCTAGATGTCCTTATTATTCCAGCAAAAAACACTATGGTTATGTTCTCCCACATCTATGTTGTAATGGGATGTGGTTACATCATCCCCTTCTACATTTTCATTTCAGCATTCACTTACTGATATACTAGGCACTTTGATGTATATTCAGTAATATTACTCTTCATATTGACCCACCATACATTATATATGATATCTCAATAGATCTTTGTTCTCCATGGGTGAATAGAGAGGTTTGAGCTATGTACGTCATTAAAACTCTCCACATTTATCCCTTGATCAGATGGTACACATAATATTTCCCCAAATCATACAACTTTTTCTTAATTATTATTTAACTAAGATGATTTTATACTTTTAATGGATTCTACTATTTTGTGAATTTCTACATCTTTTTATGTGACATTGTTTATTTTCTCTATTAGTAAAGGCTGAGAAATAATTTGAGAAAGAATTTATGATGTTACTCCCTTAATGATTCCCTTACCTATCCTCTAAAAACTCATGATGATTAAATCCTTTTCAACATTCAACATTGAAACTGATACAGGATCGTTTGTACTCAGAGCATCTTCCACCTTGTTTGCCTTTTCGGGATGGAAGTGGATTATGCAGTAATAATCCTTAATGAGCTTTATACATCTTCACTAGTGCATATTATGATATTTTTGTGTGAATATATATTTGAGAATCTTGTGATCAGTATATATCTAACACTTATCCCTATAGGAGTAATGCCACATGATTTGTAACACACTGATCACATCTGCCAATTCCAAATCATGCGTAGGATAGTTTTTGTCATGTAGTTTTAACATCATTAAGGATTAGGCTATCACATTATCATTTTTCATCATCACACAAACTAATCCCCTCATTGAAGCATCACTGTGCACCAAAAATATTTCTCCAATTATTGGGAGTGTTTGTAATAGCACACTGACAAGCCTCATTTACAACTCTTTAAAGAAGACTTTATATTTATATGTCTAGAAAAACTTTACTCCCTTCCATGTTCTCTTGGTCAATGGGTTGAAAAATTATGAAATTTTCTCCAAAAAAACTTTTGTATTACCAATCAAGATAAAAAAAGGATATGGATTTTCATTATAGATGTTTTCATGGGTCATTGTTCAATCTCTTTTGTCTGAGAAGGATCCACATATATCCCTTTGTTGGTGATAACATGCACCAATAATTAATCCTCCTCCATCTATAATACCCATTTACTACACATTTCAAAGATATTTCCCTTTGTAATGTCATTAATAGACTATTTAAATTCTCCTCATGTTCCTCCATGCTCTTAGAGTATATTAGAATATTTTCAATAAATACTACCAAAAATCTGTTGTTGTAATCTCTAATGATTTAATTCATTAAATCCATGAATATTTCTGGAGCATTACTGAGTCTGATGGGCATCATGATGAACACATATTGTCAATACCTCATTTAAAAAAATCAATTGGTAATATCTTCCTTCCTCGTCATTAGTTTGTAATATTATGACGGAAGATCAACCATAAAGAAATAATTGGCCCCATAATGCTGATCAAACAATTCATCTATACATGGAAGGGGATACTTGTTCTTTTTAATGGTTTTATTGATATCATGATAATCAATGTAGAGGTGCATTGATCACTCCTTATTCATGATGAATAAGTCTAGCACACCTCATGGTGAAGCAATCAGGCATATAAAACCTTTTTCCGGATTCTCTAATAAATGCTTCTATAGCTTTTTAAGCTCTACGATGGACATTATATAAGGATTATTTGATATAGGCAGAGATCAAGTAATATGTTCAATTGAGAACTGAACCACTTGATTAGTTGGAAGACAATGAAACTCTTTAGGGAATACATCCATGTAATCCCTTGTGATGGGAATGTATTTGAGCATGATTCACTCATTTTTCTAAATCATTTAAGATATAAATGCTTTATCATAAAGAATTAATATCTCCACTTGAGGCAATGATTATAAAGGGGATTCACATTCCTTTTTACACCAGTAAATAATTGGAAGATGATTTGGGATGTGAAGAGTGATTTACTTTTCTTGATAGTTAATGTTGTCCTTGTCTAAATACATCCAATCCATGCACAAGATATCATCAAACTCCACTAAAAGATCATTTAAGAGATTTTCATGGAGGTTCAGCACACAAACGTTAATTGGGGAGGATTTCTAAACCATGGATTCAATAATTTCTCCATTTGATGTTATCATAGATAAATTATCATCCAAACTTTTAGTAGGTTAATGAATACTTTTGAAAAATTTTAAATATACGAAGGAATGCGTAGAACCATAATAAAATATTCTGTTACCTATTCTGGATTGAATTACTAGAATACCTTTCACCACATTATTGTCTGAATTCACCTCAGTAGTAGTGACAGAATAATACATTCCTTGCTTCATGGGAGGTTGTTGTTGATAGAAACTGGCGACACTTTTCTTAGGGTAATTGTTCACATAAATTCCATGATCCTTGCTGTTTTAACACTGCACTACAAGAAGAGTGTTGATCTGAACCATACTTTCTTCTTCCACATTAGTGGGATTATTCATATCCCATCAGTAGTTTTTAGCTATATATCCCAAATTTTAACATTTAAAGAAATTCTTACTTCCCATTAGACAGTTCCTAGGATGATTCTTCCCACATTTTTACATGTTGGATCATAGAACTTCATTATATCATGGAATTTACTTGCGGGACCACATAGAATAGATTCCTTCTTCCTATTCTTTTCATTGGGCCCACAATACCCCTGAGAGTCTCCAATCACCATTTCAACCGTGAGGGAACAATTAAAAATCTCTTCATAACTATTAAAGTATTGAATTGACCATAATTTTCATAGACTCGTCTTTAGTCCACTAAAGAATTGAACCACCTTAATTTCAATGTTTAAGAAAAATCTAGAGGCATACCATGAAAGCATTTTTTACTTTCCATCATATGCCCTGATGGTATCATCTTCCTTGTTCATGAGTTCGAGGAACACTCATTGCATCTTGGAATAGAGGGTTTGAGGATAATATTTATTGAAAAGCATTGTCTTGAATTCCTCTGAATCCATGGAATCAATTTCCACCTCTGGCTTCGTATTCTTGATCAGTGTCCACCCTGAATTATCTTCCCCTTCAAAATTATAGACAACCAGTATGACTTTCTCTTCTTCTAAGCACTATAGGATATAGAATATCTTTTCAATTGAGTTAATCAAATGTTCCATAAAGTAGGGACAAGACTATCAACTAAACAAGGGGGAAGTTTTCCACATAATGGATTATATGGAATATTTCTCATTCTTTTGAGGATGAGTGTGTTCCACGAGATTCATGTTATTATTCATAACTTGAACCAGCATTGCAAGTGCTATCATGATGTTCTGAGCACTCATTCCCATAATATCTGGAATATTATTAGGGAAATCCCCACATTCCCTATCAAATTGATTTTTGTAAGATTTTATTTAATTTCCCTCTATTAACTAACAAAAATAAAGTAAAATTATAGGGTTTTAATACATAGTTTTTTAACATAAAAAAGAATCATTAATCATTATAGGATAAACTTGTAAAGGAGAATTATATTTTAACTCGTGATTCCCTAAGTTTCTATCTAGGTTATCCATGATATATTTGCTAACATATATTATTATGGGATTTTTTATTCCCTTAATTATGGTTATTACTGAGCTCATGAATTTACCAATGCATATCACCCCCTGGGAGATTCAAACCCAAATTTTAACAAGGCCCGTTTTCAAGCACCATATCTTGTTCGAGTCTATATCTAATGGTGTTTTTGGGTTTTACACCTATATATATTTGTTCTAGAACCACTTATACCTATTTGTATCCCTACTAGTATGTATTTTCTGGATAAACCACTCAGTCTATACTTAACAAAATATAGGGATGTTTTCTTATACTTAGCCTCATTCTTAAGGTTTTTAAAAATGTTCTATATTCATAATATCAAAAAATAGCTTGAACATCCTTCGATACAAACTATAGAAATAGTATCATTTTACAAATAACATTAAATTATTTTTATCATAATTATATATTATAATACAAGCCAAGGATCATAAATTCTAGTGTCTTTGAAAACAAGGTATATAAAACTGAAAACATGGAACTAAATAAATCATTTCTTTATTTGATATTTAAATTGATCTCTTAACTTATATTGTGCTCATACATCTTCATAGGTTACCCTATGGAAAACATTAACGAAGGGATGATATATATTTACATGTTAGGAAATAAGCATAAGAACAATGCATTAACACATGAGATAAAAGTCATGACATGATGATATAAAAAGGCATGTAACATATGGAATCACAACATATAAACATGGAATAATATAAACATAGAGTAATAATAATATGGAAACAATATAAAACATAACATTATCATGATTCAAGGAAAAACTATAATACCATTTCACATGGCATCACATGCCAAGGCTAACCAACCAAACCATCTCACATTGTAGCACATAGCCAAGGATAACTCTTAAGATGGTCGCACATAACGTCGCATGAGACTCAAAATTACCCAATTCGTTAGAACACTATCTGGGTGAACACATATTAAATTTTCATGAATATTATTTACACATAAATAATCATACATAATCAATCTTAAATAAACAGAAGTGTTTTCCATGAAAAGATTAGGTTCCCACAATCATGTCATTAAGCATAACAAATGGTCGTATCATAAAAGTGAACATGAAAGAGAGGGAAAAAATATACCTGAAAATTAATAAGATAAAATAGGCATGTATAATGGTAATAAGTTTTATCTATTAGTGACAACATGAATGAAAAATGATTAATAAATTTTTGCATTAAAAGAATTTTTTGCGGTTTTAAGAAAATACTATTTAGCCTCTAAAATATAAAAGGAAAAATTACATTATATAAAACTATAACTGAACGATTTAGGTTTTCATAAAAAACTATTTTATAATGAAAATTTTGGCATAAAATATAAGATAGAGTTTAATTGAAATCAGGTAAGAATTCTGGATGTTCCCTGAAAACAAGTTTGCGTATCTCGAAGTATTGAGGAGGGAATAACTTAAAAACATGTATACCCCTGAAAGAGAATGATTAAAGGGTCATGATAAATAAATTTGGTACATGTAAACAAAATATAAAATGTTCACATAAAATGACAAGATAAATTCATTTTTGGTAAAATAATGATAAATCAACCTAACGGAAGAACAGAGGTTCATGTGGAATCCCATACGAATTATCATCATGGTATCAGGTATACTTACAAGGGATTAATGAGACATAAAGGGGATTCCATAACTTATAAATCATTAGTTCAGTATGGGAGAGGTTATAAATCATACCCCATCATTAGGTATTTCATATAAAAGGGCATAACATAGAGGATATTCTTGAATAAATGTTAAATAGAGGGGATCTCTTACTTTATGTCTGATGGTGTTCTTGACTTTATCTTAATGACCTGTATAATAAAATTAGTTTAATTATTTAATAATTAAAGAAAATTTTTTACTTTTAAATTATTTATTATATACATTTTTATTTAATTCATAACTTTTTTATTGGTTATGAGGTTCAATTTCTTTATTCGGGTCTATTTGCTTCCTTGGATTTAATGATCAGTTCACTTATATTTATGTTTGGATGCACATGTTTGATGAGAATGGTTATCTAGAATTTATGTTATATGAAATTAGTTAACATCCAGAAGATTACATTGTTATAAAATTCATTTGGTTATTCAGAGTTATGTTTAATCATTTTATAAAACATTAATGAGAAACGATTGGATCAATATGGTGATGTTGATCATAACTAACTTGTTTTTCTTATTATTTTACATATTGTATGAATAATGATTCCAAAACAACACAAAAGTTATAATATATATTTAATATTGTGGTTCAACCATTAAAATGGTTTATGTCTATAATTTAAAATGGTAATAGAAATTAATTACCCAACATCCTTGATTGTGATACATTAACACAACTTATATGGTTTCATTTCGTTTGTATAAAAGGAGGGGAACTGAGAGATTATAATGAGTTATTCCAATACAATAACAAAATCCAAGTATATTTATGGTACTGGAGTTGTCATACAATTTAGATTAGGATAGTTTTGGAAAGAATAGAGAACAAAGGAACATGAAAAAAAAATGAACGAAAAGAGAAGAAGAATTTACCTCTTCATTTAATATTCAACGAGATCCTCTTAAGGGGAGATGATTTTGTATTTTGAGGAGACCAAGGGATGATAGACGTGGGATAGGATCTTGGGTAGATATTTTTGTATAATTTATGGAAGGTACAAGGCTTAAGAGGAGTGATGAAAATAGGGGAGTGTGGGTGATTTTATAGTGGAGGAGATGACGAATTTATTGTTATTTTAATCACAAGTTAATTATGTTTTCATAATACAAGAAATAATGATGATTATTGTGACAAAAAATAGTAATATTTTCATGTGAGTTCAAAAAAATGGAAATTTACATCATCCCAGACTCAAGAATTATGCATAAATTCAGTGTTATCATTTATTGTGAATTATTGTATTTAACTATTCATAAAAATTTCATGTTTTTTTTGGAAAATTCAAAAAAAATCACCCTAACCATTAATTGATTTGTAGAATCAAAAAATGAGACCAATTTTAAAAAAATCTAAATTAAATTAATTTAGTATTTAATTAAAATTTTACTTTACTTGAAAAATATTTATTTTAAAACTATAACTCATTTTATAATGTATTCAAAAATTTGAAATTATAATATAAAATGGTAATCAAACCAGAAGAAATAAAATTGTTAATTTAGAAACACCCTTTTCTAAAATTAGATTTTCTTATAAATTAATTAATTATTTCATATTAAATACACATGACTTACAAAAAATACCAAGACTTTTTCTATTGTCATATTATCACTTCTAAGATGCCTAAATATTATTTATACATTCATGGATGAGGTCAATATTCATCTTGAAGATTTTATATTCACAAGGTTCAGTTACTATTCACTAAAATGTTATGTTTGTATTATCGAACTCCAAACATCACCTTGGTTGTAAATATGTGTGTAGGATTTTCAAAATCCAAAACCCATGTCACAACTCGTCCCAGTAGGGCTTGCACCGTGACTCCCGAAGCCCAACTTCAATAGGCCAGGGGTTGGTGACTATCAATGAGTAGTTATATCTCTAACATGGGAGGCATTACATACATACCTTTACACATACACACACACACACACACATATCCAAGCCCATAAATTCTGAAAAGGACAAACCACTAGGGAAATAATTCCATAATACTACTAAACCCAACAAAAATAGACCAACAGAAAGTAACTGAGGTTAGTAAACATGAAAATAATACAAGACCAGAAAAAGAGAGAATCATCAAACTTCAAAGTCCAACATGTATGAAAAAATAGGTACTTGGACTGATGATCATAGCCTTAGGAACACCAAATCGTGTAAGGGACTCAGAAATCTCGGTCTGGTCCTGGTCCTCCATGGACTCCGTCAAAAGGGCGCCTGTTTTCAAAAGACACAACATGCGTGGGAAAATACTGTGCAGAGGTTAGTATAACAGTATGCAATAGGGGAACCTGAAAACCACAACTACATATGAAATTTTAAGGTACATTCATCTCTACACACCATATTTCTACTGAAAAAACAGTAAGAGAAACACATCCAGATCTACTTCAAACCCAATAATGTAGTTTGGAGGTAAGAAATAATGACCCCATACCGATGATATGGATTCAGTCCGAAGATTCCACGAAGAAAATCCCCTAGGAGAAATCACTGCCTGAGTCTGAAAGCTCTGATGATATTCGTCCGTGAAGTATTGTTCGTCGATAAAGTCCATGAGAGATATAGATGCACTGATATATCTGATGAGATAATAGTAACACTCATTCAGGGAGAACACACTCCTTATTGGGAAGGATCACAATACACAGATGAGGATCACTACAATGACTTTTGAGGATACCAAAACTCCTTCGGATTCACCTAATATGTAGAGGATCAGTTCCCTGTAGGATTGGACACATCGATACCTGACTCTACCGGGGGTCAAAAATGTATAATGGATCTCACTCCAGGCCTCTTAGAGGGATACATGACTCTATCTTGAATAGTCCTCCTGAAGATATCATACTATGGTGGATGGGAATGATACCAAACCTTCAAAGGAATGATAATATTGGAACTGACCCAAATAAAATTTATCCAAGGAAAGGAGTACATGAAGCTCAAGCCTTGTAGATGGAATTACACGGCATGTAGACTTGGTCACATACTGTGTCCCTTGACTCCGGGTACAGATCATGTACAACGACCATATTCTGGAGGACATGCCTTGTAAAAATGTTTATACACAACATTCAAGAAAGCATCACACAATGTGGAAAAGTATCTAGGTACTCGTCTTTGTACAATGGCCATGTTCCCATACACGGCCTCAACCTGTGTATCTCGACTCGTGTAAGTGGTACACAGGATGACCCGCATAACTAGCTTCGACTGGCCGTTTGGTGTACTATCTACCATGTACACCACCCTCTTTTTGTGTATCATCCTACATACACACTGATTACCAGTTAAGGTCCGACACACCGTGTGATAATGGTCAAATAAATACCAAAAAATAGGCTTTTATTAGCTCTATCAAAGGCCTTTATCACCGCTAAAAAAGCACTGTTAATAACAACGAATATAATGGGAGTTCCCTTATATCCGTGTTTTTTAAAGCACTGATAATGGTCAGATAAATGTAAAAAAACATTAATAAATTTTTAAATCAGGGAGGGGATTCAACACTGTTTGGACCCCCCCTTCAATAGTGCCCCCACCCAAGCCCGCACGCCCCACCCCCATTCAATAGTGCTTGAACCCCCCCACCCCTTCAACAGTTCCCCCATCCCATCCTGCATGCCCCAACCACATTCAATAGTGCTTGAACCCCCCCATTTAACAGTTCCCCCACCCCAACCAATACGCCCCAACCACCTCCAGCCTTTAACAGCGCCCCGACCCTTCAATAGTTCTATCCCTTACTCAACCCGCGTGCGTGACCTGCCTCTTCCTAGATTCGAACTCAGGACCCTTTTCTTACACACCTATGCATTTACCACTCCACGATATTGTTTTTATCTTCATTTATTAATATATCTATTTATTTATATATATAGAGTTATATTTAGTTGTATATTATTATATATTTATATTAACATATATATATTTTTTAATATATATATATAGTTATATTAATATATATATTTCAAGTTATATTAATATATATATATATATATTTGTTTTAATTTTTATATATTAATATAATTATTATTATATTAATATATATTATTAAAATCATTTTCAAATACATTTATCAAATATGTTTTTTTGCGTGTTTATAAATAAATACATACAAACATTCAGCACACACACACAAACATATATATATATACATTATATAGGTATATAAATATTCATATATTTGTATTTAAAATAAAATGGATATAAGTTTTTTATTTAGATAAGGCTCTTATATTGAGAAATAAATTTTCTATGTTAATTTGTGTAATCATTTATTAATAAAAATAAATTTTTATGTGTTAATATATATAAAAATATGAATATATTGTTATATATTTGATTATAAATAATAGTAAATTATGAAAAACGACAGAAATACCTAAAAACATGAAAATAGTTTAAAAATGGAGAAACCCTCAAAACCCGTAAATACAGTCAGGGAGTCAAATAAACCCTAAAATCAGGGCTATAATGAAAAAATATGACCTGAGAGTCCGTTCTTCCTCCATGAATATTCAAATTTAACATCATCAGATGGTCTTTGATATGATAGGTGTTGGAGGCCTAACGGATAGCCAGATCATAAGTTACAGATATTTGAAAAAACAACAAACAAGACAAATGTACTAGAAATGGGGGCACGAAAACCTAACCAATCACATAGTCACTAAAATAGGAATATCTTTTGATTCAGGTTTCTGTTTCAGCTATGTGACTAGTCAAACCGATGATCATGGAATGAAATATTATATAACAGGTGGCAGAGGCCAAACAGACAGGCAGATCATTAGTTATTACTGTTTTAAAAAAACATTTATAGGGCACCGAACATTGAAAAAGAGATTTGGAGGACTTCTAATGATTTATGTGGTTTGAAGGTCCTAGACGTGACTATAAATTTTTTCAAGTCACTATTCTACGTATATCTTTTCACATCCTTCAATTTGATATGTGGTAATGACCAAACGGACACCCAGGGTGAAATTTATGGTTGTTTGAAGTTGATGTTTTTAGAGTGGTATAACTGATATATCATTTGTTATATTGATCTTCTCATAGCTTTGATTGGACAAGTTCCTCACTCACCACATGATATTCGATTTGACTGGGTGTGGCACTCAAATAGACACTCGAAGCAGAAGTTATGGCTATTTTAGTGAGTTACGTGTCTGTTTTGTTTTTAGGAGCTATGAGGATTGCACAATTTCAAACAATAATAAATTCTTCTCCGAGTGTCCAATTTTTCTCTATCACATATCAAATATAATCTTATGAAAATATCTACACTATAATGACCACATAAACCCCTTATCACGTTCTTCGAGGCCAAAAAAGGCCCATATTTTCTTCCAACAGTCACATGTTCTGCTCTAGGTGTCTGTTTTTCCATAAGATATGCTTCGGGTGTCCATTTTTCCACTTCCACATATCAAATAGATGCTTTAGAATAAACATACCCTTCGGTGACCATTAAAGAAAATTCTAATATTCTTCATGTAAATAAAAGGTCCTTAATCCCTTCATACTGTCATAACTTCTACTCCAGGTGTCTGTTTTGCGTCTACTGCATATTGAATTGATCTAAAACATATTTAGAAAATATATTTTATATTTATATATATATAAATATACTTATATATAAATGTATAATTTTTTAAAAAATATAGTTTTTTTAAATATAAGTTTAATCATCGCTATGAAAAAAATTGTTGATAAAGGCGGACCTTTTAGCTGCCCTGATAAAGCACTGATAAAGGGAGACCTTTTATCATCACTTTTATTAGAACTATTAATGGGTGGTGCTATTGAAAACCAGTTTTGTGGTATGTCATGTCAACACATCATGTTTCTTGGAAATATAGCGGTCGTTGGGTGGGGCTTATGATTTGTCTACCCAGGATAATGTTGTGTTCTTCGCAGTGTTCATTATGGAAACCCTAGCCACCACCATGTTGATCCCACATGGTGTGTTCTTCAGAAGACAATCCATGTTGATTTTGATTTTCCATAAATCATTATTATTTGGCACCTCACCATGGTGCTCCTCCAACCTTTGATCTGACAGTCTGACCACCTCAAAACTTATGATTTGTTTCCCTGACACCAGAAGGTCGTTTATATTGGTTTTGGGCCTCTTATCAGCCCCAAGAATGAGTCTCGATCCTCCAGTACAAAGAATTCTCAATGAACCAACCTCCTCGATATGAGCTTATTTTTCATCCTCCATCTTCGATGCACCTATGCTGGGTCTTTGTGATGTCCGATCTTCAATTTTAGATTGTTGAATTGCGAAACATATTCGCAAAAATCCGTTGATCATTGCCCCATAAAGATCATGAAGAACACAATGAAAAGGAGGAAGAAATTCAATAAAAAATTGAGGAATGAACCTCCTCCATCATTTTCTATGGTTTTTATCAACATCCATTAGTAGGACTGAATATGGAGAATCAAAATAGAAATACTTGTATTGATTAATGTTTCCCCAAAATAAAAAATCCTCAAATGAAACATAAATAAAAACCCTTCCATAAGAACGCATGATCTACATATCAACCTATTTGTGGGTGTATCTACGTTTATTGTTCAATACAAGGATAGGGAATAACTAAATAAAATAATAAACCCCTACCTTGATTCGGTTGAATAATTATTATTGTTTCACATTTTTTGGTGAGGTTCCATTGAATCCTATGTGCGTTGATTTATCGGTCCATCATCTTTAATTGTCAAGAGGATTTTCAAAGGGTGGATTCTCTCTATTGCTCTAGATGATTTGTAGGAGTTTTCTAGGGTTATGATCCTATCCCTGGTCTCATGATTATTTAATACAAAATAAGATTCACTACATTATAGAAATGTTAAAAATAAAATAAATTATTAATTTATTTTACTTCCTTCGAAAAGTCTAAAAACTAACTCCTCTAATTGAGCCGCACCAGATGATGTTAGGAACCACCTAAGGTAAAGTTGCTACTCTTAATGAAATGGTTCCCTCAAATACTTGATCCGAGAATCCATTCAATAGTTATTTCACCTTTTTAGGAAAAAATAGCATGTAAACTACTTTCTCATTAAATTATTACAAACAATTATTACAGACAACTCAGTGCTCAGAATCTCAAACAATTGAAAATAATAGCCTCATAATAATTCCATATAATATTTAAAAATAATACATAGAAATTATGATACCCTACATTACCCCCACCATAGGGATTTTAGATCCATAAAAATCTAAAAAAGAAAAGCTACATGAACCGATGTGGGAACTATGCAAGAATATTAGCCTCCTACTCCCATGTGCTTTCCTAAAGATTCTCATAATCCCACCAAAACATGCACTAAGGGAATATCTCGCCCATAAAGGATCCTCTCTAGTTGATCCTTAATCTCCACTAGGTAATCTACGAAGGTCTCTCCATCCTCGATGTCCAGCTCACCCCAGTTGATGACCTGTGATGGTTCATGCACGTACCTCCTCAACTGCAACACTTGGAAGACATCGTGTACCTAGTGAAACTGTGATATTAGAGTTATGTGGTACTCCACCACACCAACTCTATGATATATTTGAATAGGGATGATTAAACTCTAAGAAAACATTCCCCCCCATAAAAATCATTGTAATCCTTATCAAGGTGAGACCTGAATATAGACATGGTCCCCCCCCCTCATACACCAAAGGTGTCCGTCGTTTTTCAGCATAAGACTTCTTCCAACTCTGTGAAGACTTCATCCACTCCTGGACAATCTTCACCTTCTCCGTGGTATCTCACACCATCTCTAGACCCATGAGTGATGACTTACCGAGGTTGGTCCTACAATTTGGTGACTCACAGGGTCTCCCATATAAATCCTCGACCGATGCCATAATGATGGTGGAGTGGTATCTATTGTTGTACGTGAACTCCACTAGTGGTTGGTGGTCCTAACCACTACGACCAAAGTCCAACATACAAGCCTACAACATATCCTCTAGAACCTAAATAGTTATCTCTATCGAAAAATCTATTTAGGGATAAAACACTATGATCAAGAGTATCTGGGTCCCACACTCCTCCAACGATCCCTTCCACAACTAGGATTGGAAACGAGAATCGCGATCTGAGACTATCGTCAAGGGGAGCCATGAAGTCGAACTATCTGCATCACATAGAGGCATATCAAGATCTCTATAGAGCTCTGATGCCTGATAGCATGGAAGTGGGCCGACTGGGTGATTCAGTGAATGATCTCCCAGATGGAACTATGTCACTTGGACATCCATGGTAATCCCATCATGATTTCCATCAATATTCCATTCCACTTCCACTCAGGAACTTTTCAGGGAGTGAGATAACACTGCAGGAACCTGGTCCTCATCAATCACCTGATTGCACATAAGGAATAGAAAAACAATGTATTTTACTATCTTCTTAATATATGTCCACCAGAAATGATGCTGGAGGTCCGGGTACATTTTTGATTCTCTAGGATGTACTACTAGGGGTATGTATGAAAATCCCTTAGAAACTCCTCTCACAATGCCACTGGTAGAACTTTGCGTCCTCTAAAAGGACTACGTGCTCCACACCTTGCGAATATCTATCAAGAGCTTATCCTATGGATAACAGAGCACATAAAATCTCACAGTCGACATCCCTTAACTATGCCTCCATGACTCATTGTAACAGTATAGGTGTGAAAATCATGGACTGGATATAAGCTTGATTATCTCCATCAATGAAGGACAACTGTAGCAAGGACAACTTCTCTGACACCATGCTCAGTAGCTGTGATCTGAATCTTCTCTGAAGAGAAATTTCTACAATCTTCACCTTCCCATGAGTATATATGATATCGAAGTCATAATCCTAGAGGAACTATAGCCATTGTATATACATCATATTCAGATCTCTTTGCGAGATGTACTTGGGGATATTGTGGTCAGAGTAGATGATAAATTGTTCACCCATTAGGTATTGTGGGCACATCTTCAATGAAATGAATACTGCTACCAACTCATGATAGTTGGTCATGTTGTTATTCTCATGTTGATATAGCCGGTGTGAACCATAAGAAATCACTACCTATCTCTACATCAAGACACAAACAAGCCCAATCCATGATGCACCGCTGAAAACCACATATTTGACACCCTCTTCTAGAAATTTCAAGATCAAGAACTCATCAGTCTCAACCTCATCAGCTGTAAAACCTTCTAGCACTTCTCCGTCCAAGAGAAAGGATTCCCCTTCTAGGTCAAGTATGTTAGCAGTGCTGATATTTGTGTTAAATCAGGGATAAATCATCGGTAGTATCCTTCCATCCCAAGGAAGCCACTCACCTTTGTCATGCTCTGGAGTGGCTCCCATGCTTACACATCCTCGAATTTGTAAATGTCCACTAATACTCTATCTGCTAAGATAACATTTCCTAGAGTGTGGACCTACTATATCTAGAATTGGAACATCGAGAGCTTGCCATAAAGCTTTTCCTATAAGAGTACGTCAAGAAGCATCCACAGGTGTCTCACGTGCTTCTCCTCCAACACCAAGGACAGAAGGATGTCGTCGATGAAGACCGCTATGAAACAATCTATGTATAGCTGGAAGATTCGGATCATAAGTCCCATGATCGATATGTTGGGATTCTTCTTTCAAAAAGGCACCACCATGTACTTATAGTAATCGCAGTAGAATTTGAAAGTTGTCTTTGGTATATCCTCATCCAATACTCATAATTGGTGGGAACCCAATCGATGGTCATCCTTTGAGAACAAGTTCATTTCTCTCAGCTGATCGAGGAGGTCCTTGATCCTTAATATTTGAATCTTATTCTTCACTGTTACCAGATTCAGTCACTTGTAAATCCTCGCACAACCTCAAACTCCCTTATTCCTTCTTGGAAAACATAAATGAGGATACCCAGGGGAAACGATGGGTATTACATAACCCTTACCCTGCAAATCCTCCAACTACACCCTCACCTCACAATTCTCTACAAGAGCCATCTGATATGCTGTTGAGGATATGTGTTTCATCTCAGGGTGTAAGTTGATGCAGAAGTCAATATACCATTAGGGAGGTAGTCTTGGAACAAATTCTGGAAATACATTCTCATACTCCACCACAACTTCTTGGAATTGGAAGCTCACAACATATGATACTTCGAGGGAAAGGCTAGCCAACTCATGAGTGATCAGATGCACCATCCTATGCATGAGTCCATTCTGTGCTGCGTGGGTTTCCATGCCACCAACAATGTAAAACCTGTTACCTTCATTGCAAACACCCCACACTATTCGACTAAAGAAGTCAATTGGGGTATAGACTGAAGATATCCAATCCATATATAGAATGATGTCATATAGCCTAGACAATTCCACCAAGAGGTTCCAACTAAATCTATCACCTCCAAGGGAAAGATCACACTATCTAAAATGGTGTGTGTACATTTATTCTCCTACCATAGGTGTCTCCAAGCATAAGGGAAGAGTAAACATCTCAACCAAACTATCAAGGTTTTGCCTAAGACATGTGATGAGGAATGAATGGATGGAACCTGTGTCAATCTCTAAGAAAACTAAAGTAGAAAAGACATAGAGAATACCTTGAATCAGCCCTGGAGTCCCTGGGTCATATGCCTCGACTGCATGCCTATATCTCTGCCCCTATTCCCCAACTCCTTGAGCCCAGTGCAGACCTCCGGGGGTGGTGGTGGAAGTAGATCAAAGCTTCTACAACCACCTACATATCTCCCTACTCCTCGTCCATGTCCGCTTCCTGAAAGGTCTACCTGATACACTCTCTGCCTCTACCTCGGTGGTCCATACACCTCCTCCCTACCAGAAGCATGATGGATTTGAATGTCTCTACCAAGATGTACTCTACCATTGCAAGAGTATAATCACCTCTCCCTAGGCTGAATGAATCTAGAATGATATCCCTATACTTTCAATCCCATGTCCGGGGTCCTTCTGTGACATCACCCACATCCTGAACCCTGTGCCTGAAATTGGCTCCCTACTGTTGTGGTCTCTTCACTTTCCTACATACTGCTGACTGCCATTGGCTGTCTCTGCTCTTCCATGAATCTCTGGATCACCATGGCGTGCTTGAGAACTCCAACATAAGTTGAAATGCATAGAGGCAATATCCTATCTTAGATGTCCCATCATAGACCACCTCAAATTTATGATCACTACTGTTCTAATACCATACCCTATCCATTGAGTACTAAGCAAGGTTGGTGAACCATGATAAATTGTAATCTACCGTCAAACTACGCTGCCAGATTTTTGAGAAACTCCTGCATATGCACTACACTCAGCATAACCGGAGAGAAATCTTCCATAATGATTTGATCGAACTATTTCCACTAAGAATCTCCAAATCATGAGTTTGTGTGCTCAAACACCACAATTTTCCCACCAATCCCCAAAAAAGCATTACTCATAGGATCTCCATCTGTTCTGCCATTGTCCTCCCTAGAAGGAAAACTTTGGTCACCACCTCAAGGAAATCCTCATCCGCCTATGGGTCGGTGTGCCTTAGATCCTAAGGGGTCTCTCTCTCTAAAACTCATTGACTGCACTCAGTCTAAACTCCTCTTCTTTCTATACAACATGTACCACATGCTTCTCCACAGGTAGTGGTATAGTAGGTGCACCACCTAGAGGTAACACATGGGGAATTGTTCCATATAATAAAGCCTTCTAACTATGGTTGTTATCCTTGGGATCAAGCCTCTAAATCCTAGTGGTTATGCATCATGGAGGTATCCTTTATAGAAACAAGATCTACCTTGGTCAACAAGTACATCTGGATAGATGACACAAAAGGGCATGGAAAACACAACTCATTCCTATATGATGCATGTACCTGTCATGACCCGTCCTCGGGGCCCATGTCGTGATTACCCCAAGCCCGCCTTCCATAGGCCAGGGGCTAGAGACTAGCACCAAAGGCATAAATCCAGATAACTGGGAAGGCAGTGCCTTTATAAAAGTAAACAAAACACCACAGAGTAGAAGCGGAAGTAAAACACTAAGTAAAACTGAAACAAGCTCTGCTGAAAGTAAAGGGGCTGGAAATACAAGACCAATTGTAAATTACAAGGAAAAAGATAAAACAGCCGGAATGTGACAAGAAGCTCTTGGATCGTCCACCAAGGATCCAACCTGAAAGGTAGGTACAGATAGCGTAGCACCTGGATCATCCACCACAGATCCTACCTAAAGGGTAGGTACATATAGCCTCTACAACGATCTCTCCCGTCAACCTCCTCCGAGTGTCGCCTCATCGTGAAGTCCACCACCAAATACTGTCTCATCGTGAGGTCCACCTCTGGGTACCGTCCAGTCCTCGAACACTCAGCCTCGGTCTGCGCTGCCCGTTGTCTGCAATCAACATAATGAGGTGCGGGCATAACCTGTGCAGAGGTGAGTATAACGATACTCTGTAGGGACCCCAAGACCCTAAAGGTCTCACTAAATCCAACAAGGATACCCACAAAGAAGATCTCAATAGATAAACTCTACTTAGGTATATGCCCATACATATACCCATGTTTTCAAGTAACCCATCTCAATAATGAGGAAACACAAAGATTATGAAATCAATGGATAACCACTACCCAGGTATATGCCCATACATAAAACCTAAGTTATCAAGTGACCCATCTCAATCATGAGGTACACACAAAGGTCATAGACTCAGCTCAAGAAGGATTTTATTCTTGATGTCGAAACCACGGCTTCTGGGGAACTCCTCCGCTGTTGAGTACAGTGGGCCTACCTCTACAACCAAGTGTGCCCCACTAACCTTGGATTGATGTAGTAATCCACCTTTCGAGTACTGTGGACCTACTGCTACAACCATGTGCTTCCCACCATGGGTCTGCCGCTACAACCAAGCACTCCCCATCATAGGCTCCAGAGGTACTCCTTCTGTAGAGTATGGTGGGTCTACCGCTACAACCAAGCGCTCCTCCGCCGTGGGTCTGCCGCTACAACCAAGCGCTCCCCCTCATAGGATCTAGATGTACTCCTTCTTTTGAGTACTGTGGGTCTGCGGCTACAACCATGTGCTCCTCTACCGTGGGTCTGCCACTACAACCAAGCACTCCCCACTGAGCTATCTGAAACACAGCAAGACGATAGATCAGCAGTCGTCATGTGTCAGCCAGCTACTAGGTCTCTACACTCTCATAGCCCATCACCAGGAGAGTTCGATCCACGATCTATTGGTCGATACTCAATGTATCACAAAGTTAAACGAATAATTATCTCAATGGACCGCCTTGTCATAGGGGTGTCAACGCAACAGACGGCGCGTTAGTCAGACGCCCGGTCTGTGAGTTACTGGCCTTTTCGTCCCAGGGGCCCTGTTGGTTTCGTGTGCGAACAAACCCGGCCGTATCTCGACTGTACCCCAAACTCTCGTTGGGTATGCTCATAGGGACCGTTTCTAAACGTGGTCAACAATGCCACTAACGGTTCATCAAACAGACGTCTGGTCTGAAAGTTAACAACGTTTCCGTTCCAGGGGCCCGTTTGGATTTCGGGTACAATCCAACCCGGCCACTATCAAACTGCAACCAAAACACACACGAAGTATTCAAAAAGATCTGTCTTATCAAGAGGAATCCATCAAAGTCAACGACACGTCAATCAGACATCCGGAGCTCGAGATATAATAATTTCCACTCGAAGGGCCCAGTTGGTTTTGTGATCGAACCAACCAGGCCGTACCCATAGTTCATCAAAACCCTAAATGTAATATACCTAAATGACTTTCTTGATCCAAGGATCGCATCAAAACTGACGATGCATCGATCGGAGGTTTGTAGACCACATTATTTGCAAATGACTGAAAAACAGTCCGAAAATATGGGGTTTGGGCCCGGTCCGACCCAGCCCGAGACCCCCTGGTTCGGCCCGAACCGGGTCGACCCGACCCGGTTCCGAGTCCGGCCCGCTTGGGTGCGGCCCAGCCCGGCACGCTGGCACACTGGCGGTTCGCTGGCCAGCTCGGTTACACCGAGCTGGTGGTCAGGGGGGGGGGGGGGATGCCCCATTTCTCAATTAATGCGGCCCCCACGTGGGGGCTGCTCCTGCCTCCATCCGGGGGTTTCGAACCCCCAGTTCTCCCCATGACTGGCAGGCCTGCTCCGGCCGGCCGGTTGCTACACCATGGGACTGACGCAATACGGTCCCCCTACTCCGACGCTGGTGGTCGGAAATTGGCCACTGATCCCTGCTCCGACGGGGCCTCAGTCGGAGCCTTGGTCCGACCGGTGTGGCGCTACAGCGCCACGCCCCTTCGCCACAGCGCCGCTCCGGCCGCGATGTTTTCGTGATTCTCTAGCGCGGCACGACAGCTCTGTGGCTTTGTTCGACTTCAACGGTGCGGCGCGACGACGCCCTGCACCCTTTCCGTATGATCCTGCGCGGTGCCGTTGCACCGCGCCGCATTCCTTCGAACCGCAACAACACAACATACAAGGGAGGAGGTTTGGCCATGTTTGTGCGGTCTGGCCCCTGCCGTTAATCGATAGCAAGCGGTCTAAATGAAATGAAAACCCACGATGGAAGAATTCACGAATAACAACAACAATAAAATCACCTACCTCGTCAAATTTGTTGAGTGAAGGTTCGTCGCGGAATTTATCGTCGCGGAAGAAGGCATCGTCGAAGGAGAGGGTTGTCGGCGTCGCGGTACATGGCGTCACATAGTTGATCTATGAGAATTCGGCATTCTTCATCGGAGATCGGTGCGTTCTTCGCGTTCTTCGCGTTCTTCGCATTCTTTGACGAAGAAGAAGAACTTCATGCCCCTTTGCTTTTTCCAAAATCCTCTCAACAAGCTAACCCCCTAATAAAATAAGTGTCTCTCTTATTTTATTACCCATGTCTTAAGTTTGAAATTAAAACATTCAAATAAATAATTAAACCACGTAATTAATTAACTTAAGGTCAATTAATAGGAGGGTTATGGGATTTTAGTGAATATGAAGGGGTGGGGTTCGTATGGGCCCCACCACCCACATAACCTCTCATGGTAAGTTGGGTGGTTTCCCAACTTCCACTCAAGGAATACCACTTAGAATGAAAAATAAAATTTGTAGCTAAATTTTATTTTTAACTTCCACAATTTTTAACAACACCTCCTGAGTAAACACAACTCCGGGAAAGGTGTTCTTAAGAAATTATCGGCACAGCGAATCCATCGGTGCCCTCAGAATTCGATTCTGAGCACCAGTTTCAATGATAGAAAAACCCACTCGTTCGTCACTGAATGTACCCGAGCTTAACTTTGGAAAATGATTCTGGGAACACCGGGCCTCGGAATCAGGCGCCATCAGAAACTGCGTACTCGTAAAATCCCAAAGAAAATTATGAAAAAATTTTCCATGAAATTTCCGAGTCTTTACATTACTCCCACCTCAGGGCTTTACGTCCCTGTAAAGCTTTGACACAAACTAGGTATACAAAAGCGGTACTGAGCATGCATCTGAGCCTTTCGCTCCCATGTGCTCACCAGGAGGTTCTCGTACTTCCCGAGAAATTGCACCCAAGGAATCGACCGTCCTCGTAGGATCTGCTGCTGTCGTTCCTCAATCCCCACTCGAACATCCATGAAGGTCACCCCATCACCCATGTTCATCTCCTCATGGTCGATGAAATGAGAAGGTTAGAGCTCGTATATCATCAGTCGAGATACATGGAAGACGTCATGCACCCGGTGCAACTGAGGTGGTAGAGCCTGGCGATAAGCCACCTCGCCAATCCTGCTGAGGACCTAGAATGGTCTGATGAAGTGTGGAGACAACTTTCCGCCTCATCCAAATCTCCATAATCCATGTCGAGGTGAGACCCGCAAGAAGACGTGGTCGCCATCCTTGAACTTTAGTAGACTCCGCCTCCAGTCAGCATAAGACTTCTGTCGGCTCTGAGCTGTCCTCATCCGCTCATAGATGACTTGGACCTTTCTGGTCCTACAAGAGCTACTGAGTTTCTTCCTTGCCGATAAGAGAAATATGGTCTCATCCCTTTGATGAACCACGTTCTTCACCTAATACAGTCAATCCTGATATGGATGATACTAATCCATACCAAGGATGACGTCGTAAGGCCTCGACGCTACTACCAAGAGATCCAACCATTACTCTCGCCTCCATTGGTTGAGTCACACTGTCGGCATCAGTGTGTGGTCACTGGGTCTCCTCCAGTAGGTATCTCAAAGTGAGGGTCAAGTCAATGATTTTTAAACCGGAACCTCTTAGTAACAACATAAAAAGAGGATAGGAATGTAAACACCACAAGAAAGGTGTCTTTTATCACTGCAGATCAAAGTACAAAGACACAATGAATATAAAAACAAACATCACCAAAGCTAGAAGCAACATGAACAAAAGTCTCTAGGTCTGGATCTAGTCCTTCTCCTGTCCATCTGCTCCCGGAGCTCCATGATCGTAGGCCTCAGCGGACTGAACTTGAGCTCTCCCATGTCCACCTGTTCCCTGCGGTCGGGGTGGACCTCCTGGCGGTGGTGGTGGAAACACTTCGAAGCATCGCCCACCTCCAGCTGCACAGATAGCTCCCCTGACGTGGTCTCCTACTCCATGCGGTCTACCTCGATCGAACCTCTGCCTCTGCCTGGAAGGTTCTTCGTTCACTTGCTCGTCATCTATATGGTGGGTCGGACAGTCACGAGCCATGTGACCAACCCCGCCATTGGAGTAACACTGTCCACTCATGGTATGTCATTGTCCACCCCGGTTTCCTCACACAAATGATCATGTGTCATGCGGTCAACCACCTGTAGGTCTATTCCTCTTGGAGATCTACGTCATCTGTCTACTGCCCGCTGCAAAAGACTCTGCCGCATGCTGGCTAGTGGTGGGTCCTGCTACTGGAGACTGCTCAGCAAGGAAACTCTCCACTAAGAGGGCTCGATCCAACACCCATGTCTGTGTCGGAATACTGTGAGAAACAACTGAAGCTCTGATCTCTCACATGAGCCCATACTTGAAGGTTAGGGCCCTGAATAATGGATCCCGTACCATGTCCTTGGGATAGCGCGAGAGATCGGTAAACCTCGCCGCATACTGGGCTACTGTGATGCTTCCATGTCGCAGCTGTAGTAGCTCCTGGATGCGCACCGCACGGAGGGTGGCCGGGATGAACTCTGAGCGGAAAAGGCTCTCAATGTCCTTCCAAAGGAGAGATGCCTCGTCGTGCACTAGGACCATCAAGCTCCAACATCTTCCTGCTTCCGCGTGCAGGAGGATCGCTGAAAGGACCACCATAAGGTCAGCTGGTGTCCCTACCAAACGGAAAACTCGTACAACTTCTTCCAGGCAATCGTCAACTGCATGAGGGTCCGTCTCCCCAAGGAACCTGGGCGGTCGCTGATGCTGAAACTCGTTCAGTGCACTTAGGTGACGTGCACCATCAGCAGATGGGGCTGGTATCATTGGTGGCTCGGCGGGTAGAGGTTCCTCCGGTGCCTCTGCTGTCAAAGGGCCCTGTACCGAGGCCTCGTCGCTCGGTGGGATGTCATCCCGCACAACGCACGACACCCTAGCTGGCTTCCGTCGTGGGCCATCCTAAAAAGAAACAGGTGCTCCGTAGTTAATAAAGTATACCTAGTTAGATGACATAAAGTAATCACTAAGAAAACTTTTAAAACACACATGAAATAAATGTTTTTGTGTATTGAGTCAGAAATCAGAAGTCAGGGTCCTGGTGTACGGATACGTCGGCCGCCGCACCAACACTAGACTCCCTGTACTGATAACCACACTCAATACCCTTAACACTATTGCTTCACATATAAGAAGGATCAGAGTATTGAGTTCTGCGGTAGAAACTAACTCCTTTGATACCAATTTGTCACGACCCATCCTCGGGGCCCGTGCTGTGACTACCCCATGCCCACCTTCTATAGGCCAGGGGCTGGCGACTAGCAACAAAGGTGTATATTCCGATAACTGGGAAGGAATTGCCTTTATAAAAGTAAACCAAACACCATAGAGTACAATAGGAAGTAAAACAATAAGTAAAACTGAAACAAGCTATGCTGAAAGTAAAGGGACCGGAAATACATTCCCAACTGTAAAGTACAAGGAAAAAGAGGGAAGCATCCTCGTGGGCGGGGTGGACACTCCCCTCATCACAATATGAACACTCGGTCTAAAATGGACTAAAGGTGTTCTTTCTATCCTTTACCTCTGTTTTCGATTGCTCTATATATTGCTACCTTTCATTTCATTCAATAAAGAGGCCTATGTGCCTCAATATCTTTAAAAAAAACAAGCAGCTTCTGGATCATCCACCAAGGATCCTACTTGAAGTGTAGGTACAGATAGCGCAACTCATGGATCGTCCACCACGGATCCTACCTAAAGGGTAGGTACAGATAGCCTCCACAATGATCTCGCCCGTCAACCTCCTCCGAGTGTTTCCTCGTCGTGAAGTCCACCACCGGATA
This sequence comes from Viscum album, assembly GCA_963277665.1. NCBI lineage: Eukaryota > Viridiplantae > Streptophyta > Magnoliopsida > Santalales > Viscaceae > Viscum > Viscum album. The sequence goes on from OY728164.1 coordinate 179,358,242, forward strand.
CTGTCTTGTCGTGAGGTCCACCTCTGGGTACTGTCCAGTCCTCGAACACTCAGCCTCGGTCTGCACTGCCCGTCGTCTGCAACCAACACAACGAGGTGCGGGCATAGCCCATGCAGGGGTGAGTATAACGATACTCAGTAGGGACCTCGAGACCCTCAAGGTCTCACTAAATCCAACAAGGATAACCACAAATAATATCTCAACATTTAACCTCTACCTAGGTATATTCCCATACATATACCCAAGTTATCAAGTAACCCATCTCAATCATGAGGAAACACAAAGATTATGAAATCAACGGATAACCACTTACCAGGTATATTCCCATACATATACCTACGATATCAAGTGACCCATATCAATTATGAGGTAAACACAAAGGTCATAGACTCAGCTCAAATAGGATTTTATTCATGATGTCGAAACCACGACTGCTGGAAAACTCCTCCTCTGTCGAGTACAGTGGGTCTGCCGCTACAACCAAGCGCGCCCCACTAACCATGGACTGCTGTTGTACTCCACATGTCGAGTACTGTGGGAATAATGATACAACCATGCGCTTCCCATCATGGGACTGCCGCTACAACCAAGCACTCCCCCTCATAGGATCCAGAGGTACTCCTTCTGTTTAGTACCACGGGTCTGCTGCTACAACCAAGCGCTCCTCCGCCGTGGGTCTGCCGCTACAACCAAGGGCTCCCCCACATAGTCTCCATAGGTAATTCTTCTGTTGAGTACCGTGGGTCTGCCGCTACAACCAAGCGTTCCTCCGCCGTGGGTCTGCTGCTACAACCAAGTGCTCCCCAATGGGATATATGAAACACACCGAGACGATAGATCAGCAGTCGTCATGTCTAAGCCAACTACTAGGTCTCTGCACTCTGCTATCACATCACCGGGAGAGTCCGCTGCACAAGCTACTGGTTGATACTCCAAATATAACAATGTTCCACGAAGAAGTATCTCAATGGACCGCCTCGTCATAGGGGTCTCAACGCAACAGACGACGCGTCAGTTGGACGCCCTGTCTGTGAGTTACTAGCATTTTCGTCCCAGGGGCCCGGTTGGTTTCGTGTGCGAACCAACCCGTTCATATCTCAACTATACCACGAACTCTCATAGGGTATGCCCATAGGGACCGTTTCTCAATGTGGTCACCAACGCTGCTGACGGTTCATCAAACGGACGTCCGGTGTGAAAGTAATCAGCTTTTCTGTTCCAGGGGCCTGGTTGGATTTCAGGTACAATCCAACCTGGCCACTATCCAACTGCAACCAAAACTCACCCGATGTATGCCAAAAGTTCCGTCTCATCAAGAAGAATCCAAAAAAGTCGATGGCACGCCAATCGGACGTCCGGATCTCGAGATATAAGCGTTTCCGCTCCGAGGCCCCGGTTGGTTTCGTGATCGAACCAACCCGGCCATACACAAATCTCTCTAAAACCCTGATTGTAATATATTGAAACGACCGGCTCGATCCAAGGATCGCATCGCAACTTACATTGCATCGATCGGAGGTCCGTATCCCAATTTATTGGAAAATGACTGAAAACAGTCCGAAAATAGGGGGTCAGGCTCGGTCCGACCCGGCCCGAGACCCCCGTAGTCGGCCCGAACCGGGTCGACCCGACCCGGGACTAGGTCCGGCCCGCTGGGGCATAGCCCGGCCTGACCAGCGCGGCCCGGCACGACACGCTGGTGGTTCGCTGGCCAGCTCGGTTACACCGAGCTGGCGGTCAAGGGCGGGGGCACTGCCCCCTGTATCAATTAACACGGCCCCCACGTGGGGGCCGCTCCTACCTCCAGCCAGGGTTTTCGAACCCTTGGTTCTCCCCCTGACCGGCCGGCCCACTCCGGTCGGCTTGCTGCTGCACCACGGGACCAGCGCGGGACGGTCCCCCTACTCCGACGTCGGCGGTCAGAAATTGGACTTCGGTCCCTACTTCGCTGCGGCCTTGGTCCGACCGGTATGGCACGACAGCGCCGTTTCCCTCCACCGCGGCCCCGCTCTAGCCGTAGTGCTTTTGTGATTCTCTGGCGTGGTGCGACGGCGCCGCACACCCATTCCGTATGATCCCACGCAGTGTCGTGGCACAACGGCACTTTCCTTCGAACTGCAACAACACAACATACAAGGGAGGAGGGTCGGCCGTGTTTGTGCGGTCTGCCCCCTCCCATTAATTTATAGAAAACATTCCAAATGAAATGAGGAATGACGACCGAAGAATTCACGAATAACAAAAAAAAATAAAATCCCCTACCTCATCGAATTCTTTGAGCGAAGGTTCGTCGCGGAATTTATCGTCGCAGAAGAAGGCGTCATGGAAGGAGAGGGTTCTTAGTGTCGCGGTACACGGCGTCACGTAATCGATCTCTGAGGATTCGGCGTTCTTCGTCGGAGATTCATGCATTCTTTGTGTTCTTCACGTTCTACGCGTTCTTCGACGAAGAAGAAGAACATCAAGCCCCTTAGCCTTTTCCAAAATCCTCTCAACAAGCTAACCCCCTAATAAAATAACTGCCTCTCTTATTTTATTACCCGTGTCTTAAGTTTGAATTTCAAATATTCAAATAAATAATTAATCCACATAGTTAATTAACTCAAGGTCAATTAATAGGAGGGTTATGGGAGTTTAGGGAATATGAAGGGGTGGGGTTCGTTTGGGCCCCACCGCCCTCATAACCTCTCATGGGATGTTAGGTGGTTTCCTAACTTCCACTCAAGGAATACCACTTAGAAAGAAAAATATATTTTGTAGCTAAATTTTATTTTTAAATTCCACAATTTTTAACAACACCTCTCGAGTAAACGCAACTCTTGGAAATGTGTTCCAAAGCAATTACCGGTGCTGCGAATCCATCGGTGCCTTCAGAATTCGATTCCGAGCATCGGTTTTAAAGATTGGAAAACCCGCTTTTTCGTTCACTAAACGTACCCGAGCTAAACTTCGAAAAATGATTCCGGGCACATCGGACCTTGGAATCAGGCTCCATCAGAAACCGCGTACTCGTAAAATCCCAGATAAAATTAAGAAAATAATATCTTTGAAATTTCCAGGTCCTTACAGTACCATTATTATTTTTCCATGACACTAGTTTTTCCATGTACTGAGTAGAAAGGTATGTTATCAGAGTCCTAGTGTATGGATATATCATTCAACCATGCCAACACTAGGGTCGCTGGCCTAAAAGTCATGATTCAAACACATAAAACTATTCCCACAAACCAATATCTTAGAATCATGGTCCTATGGTAGAACTGACAACCATTGATACAACTCGGTCATGACCCGTACTAGTGGGGCCTGCACCGTGACTCCCAAATCCCACCTCCACTAGGCTAGGGGATGGTGACTAGAACCGAGTAGGATTATCACTAACATGGGAGGGATTTTCTAAGTATCTGCACACACACAAATCTCCATGACCAGAAATGTTATAATGTAAAACCACTAGGAAAAACAATTCATGAATAAAAATAATCCCACCAAATAGATTAAAACATAAAGTGTAGAATGTAAACTGGGCTAGAATACAAGCCCACCAAAAAAGAGAATCTACAAAATAAAAAGTCCAACATGTAAGCAAATGGAGGTATTGGGACTACTACTCATAGCCATAGGAACACCTCCGCCTTCAGGGAACTCAGAAAGCTCATCTAGGTCCCGGTCCGGCATTGACTCCGTCAAAAGGCTATTTGTATGCACATGAAATATAATGTGTGGGAAATTCCCGTGTAGGGGTGAGTATAAAAATACTCAGTAGGGGACCCTGAAAACCACAAATCAATATAAAAGTAAAAGTGTAGTCAGCTCTACATAGAATGTTTCTACTAAAAAAAATGTAATGGAAACACATCCGGACATACTCAAAACCCAGATCTGTAGTATAGAGGTATGTCAAAATGACCCCATAACAACGCTAGAGATTCAGTCCGAATATTCAATGAATGTAATCTCCTAGGAGAACTCACTCCATGAGTCAAGTTGATCTGAAAACGGCCGTCCATGAATTAATATTTGTTGGTAAAAGCCATACGAGAGATATATGGATTGATAGATCTGAAGATATAGAAGTTTCATTCATTTTGGTAGAACACACACTTGAGTGGGTATTATTAATATACATGGATGAGGAACACTGACAGGGCCTTGGAAGATAACACGACTCATCCAAAATCACCTTCAAAATAGAGAATCGGTGTCCTAGAGGATTGGTCACTATGATACTTTACTCTACCCAGGGTCAATAATGGATATGGAATCTTGCATCGGGCCTCTCAAAGGGATACTAAAATCTATCTCGAAAATTCATGCCGAAGGGATCATACTCATGTGGAAGGAAATGATATCGTTCCATTAGGGGAACGAGAAAAGGGGAACTAACCATAATGAAACATGACCAATGAATGGTGGACAAGAATCTCATGACATGTTGAAGGAAGTACACAACGTGTTGATAGGGTAACACATTGTGTCCCTTAACTACTAGTATAGCCTTAGTACAACGGCATGAGTCTAGAAAAAAAGATGTGTAAAAATGAATATGTACACAACATGTAGGAATGATCACATTCCATGTCAATGTGTCTGTGGTCTGGTTCTTGTATGCTAGTCATGTGCCTGTACACAGCCTCAACCCATGTATGTTGACACATGTAACCGATACATGGGGTGAACTGTGTAACTGGATTTTCCTCGTCGTGTGATGGATTACATGTCATGTAATCCACCCCGTGTCTTTGTGTCATTCGAGATATATGTTGATTCTCATGTAAGGACCCACATGTTGTGTGATAATGGTCACACACGAAATCAACATTTCGTGTAGGCCGAAACTTCAGCCCTTGCTGGATGGGGTCTACATGTCGTGTCCTCCCTCGAGCACATCATGTTTTTCGCTTTGTGCAGCACGGAATCCCTAGTTTCCACTACGTTGATCACACATGGCATGTTCTTCAGAATATACGCCGTCTTGATAAGGATTTTATAAAAAGTGATGTTATTCTCCACCACAGCTCAGTGTACCTCTAATCTTCAATCCTCCCATGCTATCGAATCGAAACTCAATATTCTAGGTCACCCCAGCACTGTAGGGTTGATTCAATTTCTTTTAGTCTTCCGATTTTCCCCAAGAATGAGTCTTGATCTTAATGCTTCAATAACACTCGAACAATGATCCTCCTAGATCCGAGCCGATTAGTCCTCTGCCATTACCATCGCACCTCCACTAGGTCGTTGTGATTTATGATCTTCAGTTTAGGATCATTTTTTTGTGAAACGGGTTCACAACAATCGTTTGATTGTCACACCATAATGAATGAAAAGAACTCGAGGAAATGAAGGTAAAAATTCAATAAAAAAATTGATGACTGAACCTCTTCCATCATTCTATATGGCATTGATTCACTCTCATTAGTAGGATTGAACAAAGAGATTCAAAATAGAAATTCATGAAGGGATTAATTTTTCCCAAAAATCCAAATCCAAAAAAGAAACATAAATAAAAACCATCCCAAAAGAACACATGATCCACAGATCAACCTTTTTATGGGTTCATCTACATTTGACATTTAATCCATGGATAAGGAAGAACTAAATAAATTAATAAACCATTACACTAATTTGGATGAATAACGGTTGCTTCATCATGTTCATTTGTGAGGTTATTTTGAATTCGAGGTGCGTTGATAAATCGATCCATCATCATTTTTAATCGATAGGTTTTTCCATGTTTGGATCCTCTCTAAAAATCCATATGATTACAGGTAGTTTTCCAGGGTCATGAGCCAAAACCTAGTCTCCTTCTTATTTAAAAATAAATAAGTTTCATTGTGTTTTGGAAACATTTAAAATAAAATTAAGTATTAATTTCTTTTAATTCCTTCAAAACATCCAAAAACTATCTCTTATAGATAAACCATGTTGGTCAATGTTAGGACCCACTTAAGGTAAATTCACTAATCTGAACAAAACACTGCCATCCGATTTTTGATACGAGTATACATTTGAATGATATTACACATTTTCATGAAAACCTATCACACGCGATATTTTGATTTTAACTTATTTAAAACATTTCTTTTGGGCACCCCGAGCCTCGTAATCACACACCATCAAAAATCCTAGTCCCATTATAATTATATATATAATTTAAAAATAATACATTAAAAATCTGAGATATTATAAAATAGAAGTTGAAAAATTATGATTAGAGGTCACATAGTACTTATTAGTTCATTATGTGGTTATTTCATGTGATTATATGAAATAATTATAAGAACGTAATTTGCATTGATAAAACCATGGTTCGTTACAAATCATAACCATAAATGATCACCCAAAGTATCATCAATATGGAATGAAAAATATATAAAGGTAAATATCTTTAGACACAAGTCATTCAAATAATTGTCTTGAATAATCCATGGAAGGGTAAATAACTGAAAAAATTTCCATTTAATAAATAAATGAACTATCATAAATATAAATAGAATAAAAAATATTTCAAGGTAAATAACTGATAATGCATACAATTTATTCAATAAACTTAAAATTAAATTGATCCACAAATAATTTCATATTGAAAATCTGAGGTAAAATATAAACTTGAACTCTTATTGAATGAAATTATTAATAATTAGATGTCATGTTTCCCAAGCATGTGATACATTTATTATGAAGTTCAATTCTCAATAAAGCTTAAAACTGATGGGTAAAGACTTATTTATCTAAAGCTAACCAACTGATTTGTCCAATGATACTACTGAAGTATTGAAGGGATACTAATAACCAATCCCTACCCGTGTCTGGATGTCAAAATCATTCATCGTATATGAAATAATAGACCTAATTCATATACAATCTTCATTATCATCAAATACCCTATTGAAAAAATATAGATTTCCATCATATTTTGAGATAAATAAATAACTTTCAATCTAATCATTGTATGTTAAAATGGATGTTTTTTTAATAAAATGGAATATCTATGATAAATAATATTGATATTTAGCATAAATTTAATGTCTAACGATTATTTTAAAGTAAATATTTCAACTACAAGTTAATGACTACAAAATAAAAAAAATGAAATGAATTTAAATATTATCCTTAGAAAAAATAATCATAAACCATCCATTAGAAGAATAATAAAAATATCAATATACACCCATTGGAGTATGAATAATGTTTTTTTCATTTATGAATATAAATACTACAAAAATATATTTCAAATAATTCCTGAGGAAAATTTATTTTTCATTTTGAAATAAAATATAAATCCCCTTATCTTTGAAAATCACTTTTACAAAAAATTTTCTTTAAATATCCTCATAAGAAAGAAAATTAATATTAAAAAAATAACAGTCATGATGGTGGATAATTCAATAAATTACTTAAAATGAAAAAAATTAATTTTCATTTTTTAGTGTAAAAAAATTTAGGAAAATGATTTTTTTAGAAAATGAAAAGAAGATTCCTTTCACTTTTAAAATAAAATCAAAATGGGAACTACTTTTAAAATGATATAATATCCATTGGAAAAAAATTTAAAGACAAACAAATCATTAAAATTACTATGATAAATATTTTTAAAATTATAAAACTCTTTTTAAAAACATATTTAAAAAAGCAGTTTTGTAGGAACAAATATTTCTGAGAAAAGAGATAAATGAAGTCATATTTTATTAAAAAAATTCAATTATTTGAATTACTATAGAGTTAAAAAATTGTAATATTACTTTTAAATATTATGAATATCCATAGGATATGAAGGTGATTGCTTTAATTGAAATAATTATCAAATAATTTCCTTTAAATGATAGTCTAGAATAAAAATTATGTATTAGAATAAGATTATGAAATAATCCCTTAGAATGACCATAATGTTTAATTTAGTATCATACATTAAATGAATTATGTGTATAAATTAGAAATACTCATCAAAAGATGAAATACAAATTATGAAAAAAAATTAATTATACACATGATCATATAATTATATAGTTGATTTAGTAGAAGTTTATCACAATGATCTTAAACTGAGTTAAGAAATTATTTATCATGCGGTAATCATTATTTCAAATTTTATTAGTGGAAAAAAATAAAATGGAAACATTGAATACTAGTAATAATGAAATACTCTTGGTATATAATTTCAATGGGGATGTATATACACCACATAAATGAATTTGTGTTCAAAACATTGTGTTATGCCATCATGAAATAAAAGTGACAGAAAACCCCATACCATATATTACTTTTTGGTTGAAATTGAATCCACATATTTTATAGAGTTTTTGAGCATGGTATTAATGTATATTTGACGAGTATGAATTTTTATAAAATTATATACGATCATTTTATAATACCATACTTACCATTCATTAATTATCTTTCATTTTTTTCATTGTTTGATTTGTTAATTTCCCTATTATCTGATGTGTGTTCCTTTATGAATGATGTGATTCTTGAAAATATTATATATTTATATTATATTAATAATAATAATTAAATAATAATATTATTTGTACATCCATTTTAAATTTAAATACAATCCTGAATTAAGGTTATGAAAAATTATTTTTGTTATGATCTTAGAGATAGTGGGTCATACACATGCTCGACTGACATTTCCATTTTTCAATAATTATTAAATAAAATAGGTAAGTGATATTTTACCTTTACATAATTATCATAATAATTTATATAATTTATTATATAATTATATATATAATCCATCGGGTGTGGTTATGAGAAGAGAGTCATATCACTTCATGAAGGTCGGTGTCCACATGTACATGAACGATGTTATCATCATCACGTGAGTGAAATGTAATGAAAGAAAATAATATATATATGTATATATATTTATATTTATAATTATGTCATGATTATTATAATTATATATTTTATATCACATATAATCATTCAATTTATCACCATCACCATCACGGTGAAGAGTTAGTGAATTTCGAATAACATTTTTTTGGGTCTATAATCTGTCGTACACACAAGCTACATTATCGTATACCCTATGAAGTGGCATGTAAAAAAGAAATATATGATATAGTGAGTATATATTCATAACTATGTGATAAATATCATATCAATCATTATTCCAAACCTTGAGAGTTGGAAATGGAAAAATGAATTTTATAGATTCGCGAGGCAGTAGTCTACATTACACATAATAGATGATTTCATAGCCCATTTGATGGAATCAGAGATGGTTTTTGGAAGTCAAATTATTTTGAATACCTCTGAATATATTTAATTTATTTAGGTTATTTTTTATCTTGGAATAATAAGAAATTAATTATTTTGAGAAGGAATTAAAATAATGTCACCAATTGAAGAACATTACATGTTATTCAGGCAATATCATTATATTTTCACTAAAGCATTCCAAGGATAGATTTCTACCCAACTTATGGATTATAATATGAGTATGGAAAATCTTGATAGTTATTTGGGAATTTAGTTTCCAAAAAAATGTTTTTATGTTTTTAAGAAGAGATAATAGTGGGTGGCCATTTATTTGTGGGGTAGAGGGAACACTTGACATTTTTCATAAGAATTAAGTACTCCAATGTTTTTCATATTCAAAAAGGGTAAAAACAATCCATTATAAAACATTATAGGTTGAAGGGTAAACATAGAGCCTGAAAATAGTTTTTAAATTAGTTTATAGTTTAATTTTACACTTATCTTTGTAGTTTAAGACCTGATAAAAACATTTTGATCATAACATTGATAATTAGTTTTTTTAATACATTCAATATTAATTTTTTGTTAGAAATTAATTTAAAAATAATATAATTTAAAAATTATATTAATTTGAATTTGTAATAAATTTTTAGAAATTAAATTTACATATTTAAAAGAAATGATTTTAAAATTAAACACACATACGTTCTAATAAAGTGGAGTTTAATGTGAAAATTTTGATAAGGTTAGGATGTTTATATATCCAAATTCTATATGAAAAGAAATAAAATTACATAAAAAAGATTAATTGATATTTAATTTTACTAATTTTACTTTAAAAAAAATTAAATCATATTTAAGAAAAATATTATTTAAAAGAAAACATATTGTTCGAATAAAATTAAATTTTTTCACTATTCATCAAAACATGAAATATTTCAAAAAAATACCAAAAAATCACCATATGATAAAACATGTGTTAATATTTTAAAAATTATGTTTAATTTTTCAAATTAATTAATTAATTTCTGTAAATCATTATATTCAAATTATGTTCCAAATACATGACCAAAATGCCATTTTGAAAAAATAGAGTTTTTTTAAAAAATAATAATTTTACATTAAATGAAGATTAATTTTTTATATTCAATATATACTATATTTTTTATAACATAATACATAATATTAAGACACAAAATTATAATTTCATGGTAATAACTATTATATTAAATAATAATACATTAATATATTTCATATTCTATTAAAACTCGGTGTTGCGTGTAATGAAAGATATACTTAATATTTTTACATTGCATGATAATCTAATCATTTCATATATTAAAATATATAAATAATCATTGTTTCAATTCATTAATTTTAATATAATTAATTAATTTATAAATAAATTAAATTAAAATTTTATGGGAGTAATATTTTATTATAGGCTTGGTGTTTCATTTCACATGTGCTATCGAATACAATGTTCTTATTTAAAAATTTATATGTGTTTTAGATTTTTTCTCTATATTAATTTAATTCTAAATGTATTTATTATGTGTCACAAGTATTTTAGTTGTTTTACATACCATAATGATTATTCGTTATCTTATTATGATAACCATGTTATTGATTAAATGGACCATGTGTTAAGTTATTTACCATCCCAAATTGTTTTTTTAATTCATTATAACATCAATTATAGATTACCCTTGCTAAGAATTTTAATTTACGCTTATGTTTTTTTATTTTCCTAGGTTGCCATGATGTGAAATATTATTGATGTGAATATTTATTCTAGATTGAATAATGAAATTCTAAAAAGAAATATAATTATTTTTTTCAAATATATTATGGAAATTATTTATATATCTAGTGTAACAAGACATAAAATTTAATTGTCCTTTAGGAAATTGATTCCTTGTATATTAAGACCATGGAATAAGTCAGATATTGGCACTAGACTATAGGCTTCAGGGTTAATTTAGTTGATATCAAAGTATGTTTAATAGAATCCTTTACAACTAAACTCAAGAAAAAAAATTACATTGAACATATCCCAGTGTTTGACATTAATGATATACATATATGAATATCCTAATGTTTTTAAGGAAGATATTATATTTCTATTCCGAAAAATATATCACTATTTAGATACTACATATCGATGTGGTTATAGAACAGATGTACTTAGGGTTAATAAATCCGAAAAGGGCATATTCATCTTTTCCAGAACACCATATTGTGTATGAAAATCATCCTTACTAAAAACATATTTCTACATTCCTAGGGGATATTTTTTAGAAAATTAAAATTTTAATTTCCAAACAATTTTGAATTATTTGAATAAGTGCTGAAAATGAATGACCTCGGTTAAACCAAAGGTCCCATAGATTGACAAGAAGTCGTCTCGATGTAATGTGGAAATATTTTATCTATAAAAAATAAGTGCATAAAGCAGTGAATTGATGTGAAAAAAATATGTGTATGATGAAAAAAATAATTCTTATCGTAGGGATCCATTTATTGTTCACCTTATTAAATATGGGGAAATAAGAAATTATCCCCTTCAATTCCCTATTCTAAAGTATCATCCTTAGAACAAGGAAGGATGTATATTGAAATAAAATGGTTGATGTATTTATGTATTGGCAATAAATATTTAAATTGAAGTATTTTTTTATCAATGGTATTTTCATTATAAGTATCACGAATCATCTATGGATTTTGATAAATATTATATTCATATATATCTTAATTCACCTAAGAGTTACAGACACTATCACGGGATTATGATTTTATGTTTTATAATAAGATCAACATCTGAGACAAACCTTATGGACATTTCTGTTATAATGATATTACATGGTAAAGGAATTTTTTTGTAAAAATATTATGGGATCCTAACACATTTGTATAGTATATGAGTTTATTTTTTGGAAATATGACATTATATTTTTTGGGACATACTTATAATGGTATCAGTTACCTTTAAGGTTTATCTTATCTTTTATGTTGTTGTAACAATTTTTCATCAATATTTGGGGCCATTTCAATAATTATATTAATATAGATTAAGAAAATGATAACCCAAAATATGGGTGAAAACCCATTAATTCAGAAATTCCAATGGAAATGAACCCCCAAATGAAGGAATGATTTTTTTTAAATTCCTACCACTAATTTATGTGATATTTGGATTAATAATTCATTATTTTAGTCAAAATACATGATTAAAATATTTAATGATGAACTAGTGGTGTTACTATCGAGTTATATATAAAAATATTATATTGGATGACTTATGTTAACTAAATTAGATATAGAAAATACATAGTGAAATATAAAAAGACATAAGACTCTTTTATGGACCTTACAATTTGTTAAAAGTGAATTTTTGTGCATCAGGAATAAAAAATTCATATTTATATATTCATTCCAGGGAGTCAGAGATGAATTTGAAATTGACAGAATCATAAAAATTGATGAAGTTATGATTATAAAATAAAAATGTATCATGTAATTGTATTTACATATAACCTTAGAGAGAAATTTAATTCCTAATATTTAAGGAAACAAATAATTAAATAACAATTATATCCCATTACATTAATATATGATTACTCAAATATTTTTTTAATTCATCAATGATTTTTGGTTTTGAGGCCCTTAACTATTTATTGGTCATTATTTTTATTACGATCAATGTTATATATATTCATCTATTATTATATATGATATTATTCTATTTGAATATATTGACATTCCACTATGGTTCTTATAACTATAATCTTAGTTGTGTTTTATTCAATTTAACATTTTTTTCAACACTTTCTCTCCTATTAAGAGAATGTTTTATTAACTCTTTCTTCAATGTGGGGTTTTCAACTATTGTATTTTAAAATGTAAAACACGTGATTTAGGATATGATGCTTAATTTGGAAGGAAGAAATTTATTTTTGATTGGTAAAGTATAAAACCTAATATTTTGAAATGAGAACATTTATGAAATCATATTTAAAATTAAAATGTTTTCTTAAACAACACAAAAAACATATTTCATCAAATTTAATATATTTTATAGCTTTAAGAACATGAAAACCCTACATGTAATGAACCATAATATAGTATATTGTTTTTTCCTAATCATTAATTCAGTTATGGTGAATAGTACAAACAATGTATTGAAATTTATGGATATCAATTGATTAGAAATAATATAAGATTTATTTAAAGGCAAAAAATATTTGTTTTACAATATTTTTTAAAAATACGGTTTCGTTGAATTATTTAAAAATAAATTAAAATTATTTGTGACTAATTTTATATAAATAATTTTATAAAATTAAATTATTTTTTTAAATCATAAAATAAAAATTATAATAGAGTGATTTTTTTTTAATTTCTCTGAAATGTTCTTTGATAAATAGTGGAAAATATTGAATTTTAAATGAAAATTCTCATTTTATTTAAGTTATTTATAAATTAAATTTATATTTTAAGTTTTTTTAAATTAAAATGGGTTAAATAATAATAACTATTACCTAATATATAAAATTGGAAACATTTTCATAATTAATTTTTTGATAATAACAATTTACTCTTCTCAATAATATCTCATTGAATACACTCTTTCTCATTGCGCATGCATGGTTAATTTTTTTAAATAAATAAACATATATGGATGTAATTTGGAAAAAAATTATTACATATTTAGAATAAGAATAATTAATATTATATAATAATATTAACTTACTTTTTTACCATAATAAATAAAAAAACATTAAAATTTATTTACTGTAGTTAATGGAAAAACTGATTAACCGAGGGGTTAAACTAAGATAATAAGGGTTAACATGATAATAAAATCATATCTAAAATATATATTGCGGACTTATTTATACATTATCATGATTAATTCAAGATTATACTCCATTTGGGACCCCATTGAAATGTTAAAAATGAGGATATGTCATTTACTTTTCAATATTTACAAGTGTTCCACTCATCTAAATTGTAAAAAGAAACCCCCATACACTTTTGGTTTAGAAATAATCATATAAAATAACAACAAAATATACATCCTATAATCCAAAAATCATTATTTTTTCTATATATGAAACCTTTGAATGATTTTGGTGAAAACCTATGGAGGTTAACCAATGAAGAGGAAACGTTTTTCATGAGGAATTGTTATTTTATTTACTCCTCCTCCTCTATAAATTATTATTAAAATCTAATGATATAATATCCATAATATGTTAAAAATATTTATATTTTTTATTTTATGTTTTTCAACTAAAACCATCTCCACATACATTAATTGTGTTTTTAAATCATCATTTGTTTGTATACAAGACTACTACATTGCGAACTGATGTCATTTATTTTTCCATTACCTCCAATCAATTTTGGATTTGAAGATGGATATAAAATATTGATATGATATTTATAACATAATTATACTTATTTATTTATTATTTCACAAGTAATTTTTTTTACATTCAATTATGTAGGGGACACGATCTTGATTCTCATGTATACAACATACTACCACCTTGCGACACAATGTGATTCATTTTTCGCTAAATATATACATCAAAGAAGATAAGTAAATTTTTAATTAACATATGTTCTATGAATGAAATTATAATTAAATATATGATGTATTTATAATTATAAATAAATATTGTATCTTTTTATTCCTTACATTTTCACTCACTAAATGAAGATAACGTTGTTTGGGTAAATGTGGACTACAGCCTTCCTGAAGCGATGTAACTCTTTTTTGATCACCACACCACATAGATGGTATATATGAGTTTAATTAAGTAAATAATGTGTTATAAATGATATAACAATAACCAAGTCAAGATAAATTATTACTTACATCCTTTACATAATGCTCATTATGAAATAGAAACCATACTAATGCGTATATAAGACCTACCATCTCCAAGATTGTAATATCGTTATTTTTTATAACCATCATTCATAAATTGTTGTAATGATATAATTTATGTATAAATATTTTAATTATTTAATTAACATTCTACAAGATATGTTTAAATAATGACCTATTTTACCATATTCAACATACATAAATCATTTTTGACACATAAATAAAATATCATTGAAACATCTAACATAAACATATTTGATGAAGGAATAAAATATAACATGGTTATAAGTGAAATAAAATAAATATTAAACTGTATAATTTATATACAATATAAATAAATAATATAAGTTTTCTTATTAATGGATATAATGAACATGTATGATGATTTAGAAAAAAGGTAAACGATATCGTAACTCAGTTTCCATTCATTGGGTTAAGCTTCTACATCATTGATTGTGGCATGTTAAAACAAAGTGTGTAATAACCTTTTATTCTTTTATTTTTGATTTGAAACAAATTATTTAAATATAAATCATATAATAAATACATTTAATATTTTCCGCTTTAATTATTTTATCTTTATAATTTACTTCGTCTCAATTTCCATTCATTGAGGCATATTAAAATGAGAAGAACCATGTTTTATTAATATAGTGTATATTCATCCCCTTTGAAATGTAATACAACGATTCATAAATAATTCATGGTATTTTATCTTTTAATTTGAATTATTTCATATAAAAAGACTTTACAAAAATGATATAATGTGATAAATAATATCAAAACTATATTTATTTTTATTGGGTTATATTACTTATTTATAGTAATTGATATTATATGATTACGTGTTTAATGAATTATGATTATTTTTAAAAACTTCCACATGTTTTATGTGGATTTAAATTTTTTAAAAATAATCAATTCATTGATTAATTCTCATTTCATCATTGTTATCTTTGTAATGGTTTATTTCATAATATCATTTAAATTGAAATAATTTATACATTTATTTACATTGAAAGAATGTTTTTAATAATTGTTTAATAAACACGTTAATATTATTCTCATAAGGGTATTCATGAAATGTTAATGTAACAGTTCATTTTTTAAACTCATTGGTACTTAAAATTATTGAGAAAGAGGTTTAATAAATTCTTGAATTATTTCTCTTTTTTGATGGAAATCCCTTTTTGTCAAAAACAATTTCTTAAAAAATGTTTTTAAAAATTATTTTACCCTTTTAAAAAATAATATTTTAATGGTATTTTTACCTATTTTTTATAATATTTTTTTAATGAAATAATCATCAATTTTTCAAAATAAATCAATTTGGATTCTATCAAAAAAGTTAAGGGAATATTTGTTTTAATGTACTCGGCATGTACAAAATTTTATGAGGTCTGAAAAAATACATGTTTTAAAACATTATTTGTTGGTATAATTAGTTATTTTCAAATTAATTTGTTCACAAAATTTTTTTAGAACTTTTATTTTTAAAAGAAAATTTTCCAAATAAAAAGTTTATTTTCCTCAAGATGGTGTTTAATGATTTTTATATTGTACTTTTATTCATTAATAATAACAACCCTTTATCTTACATATAATCATATAGAGATCTGATGTATTTACACCATCTTTATTCTTACTCTAGATGGTGTGAGATTATTATTTTCTAGGGTGATATTTACATTTAATTATTTGATTTATTTTTGTGGCTAGTAACATCAATTTAAATTATTCACATTCTTGTGATTATTGGATTTTTAATTTCCCTCTAAATATTCATATTATTTATCACATATACATTTGTTATTTAATATATTTTTTATATCTACATATGATGGGTGAAATTGAAATTTATTTATATATTAGGGGAAATATTGTAAAGTTGGTAATATTTTAATAATTATGATGTTTTATTATATGGCACATTGTACATGAGTTAAATAGATTATTAGATATATGAGGGATTCTTGGAAAATGTAGACACGGGTGGGGTATGGTCATTGATATCGTTGAAATTCATTAATTATCTCATAATGTGAATTATTAATATAGTATTAAAAGATTGGAAGATGGAGTTATAAACCAGCTTGTTAAAGGACATGGAGGTAGAGGTATCATGATGTTTGAGATCATTACATTAGATAATTACTTATTTCATTCATTACAAGTTTAATTATAATTATCCATGATATTTTCATAATGAAATTATCTAAATATTCATTTCATTTTTTTATTTCTTAAATGTAATGTTTTTTTAGATTTATAACATTCAATTTGGATTATGAATTATCTAAAAATAATATCCATGTTTTTTATAAAATGGAATGTGCGCTAAATTTGTTTATATTTTATTATTGATAATTCATTATTGATTCATGATTACTTGCATTTTTCATAACCATCACACTTCATTTGATATCACTTATCTTTTTTTCTTTTCCATGTGTTTCCATGAAGTGTACATTGAAATAGTTTCAACAATATTGTAGAGATTATAATATTATTCTAGAAAAAAATTGTGTTTTAATTTTGTTTTCAAATATAATATGTGAATAATATTTATATATACATTTACAAGACAAATAAAATATTATGTCATTTAGGATTTTGTTTCCTGTATATTATGTTGATGTGATAAATAAGGCATCAACTTTGGGATATTGGGGTTATGATTGTATAGAGTTGGACTACGCAATTGGAAAATGATCTATCTCAATACAAATTCCCCTGTCAAGTGGGATTATAGTGAAATAGTTTTGGTAAAACATCCTGATATAGACCATAAACTGTATAAAATATATTTGGGGTTTACTAATGAACTTAAAAAAATATAAAATCTGATAATATATTCCATAATAATACTAAGATGTCAGAAATATGGACCAAATCTACATACTCTCAACTCCTACTGACTGGCCATCATGAACATCTATACAATGGGTGATTTAACGATACCCATATCTAATATCTACTGGCGTATTCTTAGAATCTAGAAAGCTAGTCCATACAAATTATCAAATAAATGATTATCATCAATAGAATCATAAAGTCTCACATATATCCATAACCAACAATAACTATAGGAAATTATTTGAATCGTAGATGAAGGTAACATTTGTTCCCAATAATGTATTAAAGAAAATTAATATAGATGATAACTTGAATGGTATTCCAAGTAGTTAGAAAACTACTTTATTTTTAATTTAATGTGATGATATGGTGAGAAACATAGTGAAAAAAATACAGCAGTGACCATGGCCATACCTATTGAACCCCAAATGGTGTTTGGAGTTGATTTGATGATAAATGGACTTATTTACAATGTGAATCCCACTGAGAAATATTAATCAAGTAATTATTGGTGATACCTTGAAATTTTTAATGATTCCTTAAATCTGAAATATTGATGTTGATCTTGGGAAATTATTATTGATTCATTTAATCAATAATATTTATATTAATCTTTTTGAATTTCTATTGATAAATTAAATCCAAAATATTGATTTTTATGTAGTTTCTATGATGATATGTGAAGTATTGAGCTTATTCAGATTTAATATAAAATAATATAAGAGGAATTATGTAATTTCATATGATGGGGATCCCTATGTAAATTTAAAGGCCAAATATTTTTTTCAAATTTATTTGATATCTTGTGTTCGACATAATACTATGTTTAAATAAACTGTTAATTTTTATTAAAATATTATTATGTGTCCATTATAACATAGCCATTAAATTGGTTGTTATGAATTTGATTGACTAAATTATGAGATATATAAAAAATTTCCTATCAATAAAACATTATTAATTAATTATTAAGAATTAAGAATTCATTTTTTATCAATGTTATATTTTGATTAAAATGTGGCATTCCTCCAAATTCATTTTAATATTTTTTGTGAGAAAATAATATATTAATTTTGTGATACTATTGAAAATTTTATTTCATAAAAATTGAAATTTTATTAATATAATAATTTCATAATTACATTAGGGTTATTTTTTGACAATTTTTTTAAAACATGGATTTTCCAGGGATAAGTTAAAATACATAATTTTTTTTGAAAACTGTATTTTTATTCCATGAATATACAATATTTCATTTTATTAAATTATGTTAAATGTAAAATTTGTCTTCAAATATTTTAAATAGTTTAATTAATTCTATTGGAATCAATTTTAAGATTGAATTTAGTATAAAAATATTTTTATAGGTCATAATGATTTTTAATGAAAAAAACACTTTTTATTCATGCCAATTTTTTCTCAAAAAATTAAACTCATCAATATTGGTGAATTATATTAATTAAATTTATATAAAATATATTTAATCCAATATTTTATAATCATTTACTATTCTTTCAATGTATGAGATAATAATAACCCATATTTTAGGCTTAAAATTTAATTTTTCCTAAAAAAATATTTCATCGCTTGTTGTGTATTTATATATAATATATTTAATCCAATATTTTATAATCATAAGGTTAAAATTTTGATGAAAAGTTCCCTCATTTTTTTATCGAATACAATATTAACCGAGGTAAAATTTATCTCCTAGTAAAGGGTAAATCGGGCTAAAGTAGGTTAAAAATAAGGGATAAGAAAATATTTTTTCATTCGAATTAATTTTCTTATGTTAATTCAACCTATATCACCTTATTCTCAGACATTATTTTTTTAATGGATACTTTTCCAGGAAGATTACTTATATAATAATGAAATCAAGGAAAGTGTTAAAATGTCACTCACTTAGATTAAAATATCTTTTATGTGCCCACACAGAGAAACAAATATTTACGAATGAATATTCATATTAATATTATCTATAAGGAAATTTATTTCATTATAGAAAATTATTTAAAAAATTTAGGTATTATATAATTTCTTAAAATGATTACAGAACACCAAACAAATAGTTATTCAATTAATGGAAAAATTAAATTAATGATATTAAATAATTGAATATTGTTATATATTCAAAACATTATTTTGCACCACAATAATTATTGATTAATATGAAATATTATTATTATGTTAAGGAATAATATTTTAATTTAAAAAAAACTTATTTATATCTTTTATGTCAAATTAAATGAATTGTTTCTAAAATGAAAATTATGAAATTATATGAAAATAATATTTTATTAAATTACATAAAATTCATAAAAATAAAAAAATTGAGAAATTCCCTAATATATTGTCTAAAATATCATCCCTTTACAATTTAAAGGACATTTTTGACAATGTTTTCTCTAGAATATAATTATTATATATTAATATTTTATAAAATTACAATGGTTCTCCTCCTATCAATTATAAAAGTCCACACCTCATTTCTCATCACCACCTGACATTAAGAATTATTTATAAGAAATAATCTTCCACGATATAATATCCACTCCACTAGATATAGTTTCATGTTATTATATAATAAAAATGACAACCTTGGTGACCTTGGGTGGAGTTATATTGGAGTTATTTCAATGAAGTGGTAAACCCCTTAATGGATTACTTTTTTTAGATTATTTTTTACATCTTATAAATAATTCATATATTTCATAAAACAATATATTATGAGTCCTAAATATAATAATAGTTGTTATTATTAGTAAACTTCCTTTATTCAAACTTGTTCCATAAAATAGTAAGTGGAAACATTGCACGTGCGTATGCACGACATAGAATTTGCACATAGATATAGTATTCATTTCTCATCACCATATTGTATTGATACATATTTTGATGGATTTAATATATATATATATATATATATTATACCTTCTAATTTATTATTCTACTGTAATAATAATATCATATCTACATACTTACCATATAAATCATTGGAAAATGACAACGTCTATCATGTGAACATGTGGACTACCAGCTCTTTTAAGCGATGTGATTCGTTATTCATTTCTATTATTCATGGGTAGAGATATAAATTTATTTAATTTTTATATGATATATATTATATAATAATTACTTTTAATGGGTATTTATTATTTACATTTCATTCACTCTATCTTTTGGAAGATCCAAAATATTGTCATTGGCTCTTTACGGACTACAGTCTCCGTGAAAGGTGTAATTTATTGTTCGTTATCTATCTTTCATGATTGGAAATAAAACATTATATAATGAATATAAATTATATCTCTATCATGACTAAAATTATTTATATGATGTAAACACAATCAAAACAGAATAATCCAAATTACAAAAACATAACAGACCTGAAAAACAAAGCAGATATTACATGGAATAATGATTTTAATTAAGAGCTGTTAACAAAATGGGGTAAAAAGGTAATAGTAAAACAATTTATGTTATGATATATTTGTGCGTATGGTTATTTAATATATTTTAATTAAATTTATATTAAATATACATGAGGTTTCCACACATATGATTAATGTATGACCAGAGGTTAGGGTTGTTCAAGTCACATTTATTTCAACGAGACACATTCCATATTCACAATTTTTTTCTTTTACGTCGTGTATATAATAACTTTTAATGTAATTTATAATTATTATTATGAATTTTGTGTGGGTTTTATATATCCATATATATTATTTCATTCATGGGTCTTATTTTTCTGACATTACCAAATCGGTAAGTGTTTTATGAAATAATCTAATTGTTCATTGTGATTGTTCATGATTAACTTTATGATAATGAAATATTATTTTATAAATATCAATAAACAAATTAATTTTATTATAACATATTTATTTATTAGTATTTATCAATTTCAATTCAATTTTTTATCTTCTGATCTCATAGTTTCAAAAATGTGTTTTTGAAGGAAAATCTTTTTAATTTCTCACTTCGGTCGAAAAATATTTCTTTATAAATATCAATGTTTTCCAAAATTAATAACATATAATTATTATTCTCTTATTATTTTTAAATTTCATCTTACTCATGTTTCATTTTTCTCAATATGATTTAAGGAAATAATCTTGTCCTTTTCTAATGGAGGTATTTTTGATTTTCTTAAAATAGTTTAAAACCAATGTTTTAATTTAACTTATTTGGCATGAATGGTATTTTATTCCATAATGAAATATCAATGAAATAAATAATTCATAACATGTACCAATGTTTTCATAGAAATTGGTTTCCATAATATTTTTGAAATATTAAAATTTTAATGAACTCATATCAAAATGTAAATTATACTTTCCTTAGGAATGTTTTAATGTTTTTTAACAGAAATTCAATTTATCACAGACAATATAAGTATATGTATATTAATATTTTTTTTGTATATAATCCAATTATATTATACATAATAATTCTACGGATTTTTTAATGTTATGATGGAATGATTTTTATAGAACACATTAATGTTTTAAGGGTTATATTATGATGACCTACTTATAAAATCCATTTTTTTATAAGTTCTGATATGATGAATGCTTTGTGAACTTTTCAAACCCATATTTATGGATTTAATTATGTCACATTGGTTTATTATCACCATTTTTTATGGTTAAATTATAAACAAGGATGTTGGTTATTTGTTAACTGTGGATGTTGGTAATGTTATAACCAAGGATGGTGGTCATGATATAATGATGGATAGGTTGGACCAATATCTCCCTCCAATTAATTGGATAAAGATCAAAAAATCGGGATATATATATAGGACTAAAATGGGAAAAAACATAGTTCAATAAGATACTTTTCCCACAACCATTGTCTTGGGGTGAACCTTGATGACTACGATGATTTAAGGAATGAACCCATTACACTATTATAGTCTTGGGAATATTCCTTACAAAATAAAGATATTACTTTCTATGATTATGTGTATAGAACTAAATTATATATTATGTAATAGTTATTATGTCATGAATCATGTTCGTTGATTAATTTATAATTCATGTTTAATAAAAATTAATTCATTATTCCATAAATAAATATTATTATTTATAATATGATGGGAATGGTTTCTAAATTTTATTCTCATGTTATCATTCTCTTATGATCACATAATACTAATATATTAATTGTTTATCCATACTCAGAATATAATATCACCATTTGTCATGTTTCTATTTCCCATGTTGTAATCAACGATAGTAGTTTGATATATCTATGATGGGTTCAAGTTATGAAAAACACAATAAATGTTAATATAGATCATTTAGAATAAGCTGATTATGTGTCCAAGATTCCAAAGTCAGTAGAAATATATGATAATGGGATGAAAATATATGTTATTTAATTAATATTCACCTATTAAGATGCAATATTAATATATTAAATGTATGGGTATCCATAGTTGTTTTTTGATTATGGTTTTATTGACCTTTCGATATGATGAGATAATATTAGTGAGAACATTGGGGATAAGTCTATGTATATGATAACATTGTAATATATTGAAGACGATCATGAATAACCATGGATAAACCTAAGGATTCATAGAACACGTTTTCATTATTTAAATATCATATAAAATATTTTTCATGATTATGTAGTTTTCCACTATGATCATTATTTCCCTCACTATGATTTTCTATTTTAGTTGGACATTTGAACCCGAAGGAGTGCTGTTAATGCTAAATGAAAAGGAAAACTCAATGAATAACATCCTAAAAACCCAAATGAAATGTGATCTTGAATAAAAACCCTTATTTCTATGATCACACGTTTTTATAAATATTTGAAACATGATTAGATTACATTAGATAAAATGATGGAAAAAAGATATATTAAGTCGGTAATGATGAAACAAACACCATATTTGGGTGTGTCTATTTATCCATTAGTTTCATAGAAAAATATCAGTACCATCAAGAATATATTATTCATTTGGTCGTGTTCAATGAAATGATAAACATATTCTATTTTTTTGTCTTTGGATAGAAATGTGAATTAATTTTGGACTCCAATCAATAACATGATGGAATAGGAATACATTAAAGAGAATGAGTGGGATGAGTTTTAGTGATTGTTTTTCAATAATTTCATAAAAAATATGATTCTCATGAAAATGGATAAGTAATTCATTGATCATAAAAATAGGATGATAAAACATTTGGTTTCTATGAAGAATAATTTTCAATACATGAAAGGTACACATCTATTATTATCATCCAACATGATATTATGGTTTATTGATTATTTAGTGGCATAAAAAAGAAGTATAATATGTGTTATTTCAATTAATAACTTCAAAAAATATTAATAAATAATTTGATTTTCTATCAATATGATGATTTTTAATGGATTTGCCCATCAATATCATGCTTTTGATAAGAAAATAATGTTGAAATTCAAATGTAATTCAAAAAAATATAGAAAGTAGAAGATTATAATTCTTTTATTTACAATGTTTAAAAAACATGGATGAAATATTCATTGTAGAACTTGTAAATATTTCATGTAGTAAATGATTTTTCATTGTGAAATAAAATTTGAATGTGATAGGAAGAAGTTATCTAATGATGTGAATAGAGAGAAACTCCACAGAATAAACCAATCACAGTAATGTTGTATATATTTATGTTGTTTGGGAATTATTTGAATCACTTCCATTATCCAAAGGATAATAAGGATAAAAACCAAAAAAAAACATTAATTTGAATGTTCAAAGGGAAGGCTTATGAGATAATAACGCTAGAAGTGAATCAAGTTAAATTGGTCACATTTATCATCCACTTCAGTAGTGTAGATTCCATGTTGATGTTTGTATGAATAAACCCTATGAAAAAAAATTATTTTTGATACATTAGTTAAAATTAATTTGATTTTGAGCATTAATTAGTCCACTGTAAATAGATTTTGGAATAATGAAATCCAATTTTATATTTTGAATCAACTTATGATCATCCATTGGTGAAAGGTTGAACCAAGACATCAGATGAAAATATATTTTGTTAAGAAAATATATAATTTATTGTAGAAAAGGTGATTATGTTTTAGAAGAATATATGATTGTTTGACATCATTATATAAAAGTATTCGAATATAAACATTATTTATTATACTTTCTGATTGATTAAAATTATTTTAAAAAAATTGTAATATTTTTTATTGAAGGATATTAGAACAAATAATTCAAATAATTTTGAATAATTTTTTTAGTCATATCTTAATGGATCCATATGGAAAAATATTTATGGAATGGATTTATTTTATAATTTGATGGTAATGAATATATTCTTAATGAAAGTTTTCTTATAGTAAATATTTTGAGTCCTAATGAATGAATTTAGATCTTATGATTACTTATAAGTTAAATTTCGTTCTTTATGAATAATACAATTAATCATGAATATTAAAGTGTTAATTGAACTAAAAATGATGATATTAGAGAAATAAATCAATAGGGACATGACATTGTTGAATAAATTATAGGGAATGTGAGATCAGTTTAACCGTAAATCATGGCTTCATAGTGTAGAAGGAATATTATACTAAAAATCATCAATTTCACCTAGAATTTTACATTAGTGATAAGTGTTTTTTTATGAATTTATACATGAAAATAAGTTATGAGGTTTTTAATTAAGTTAAATTTAAATCATAGGTACACTGTCAAGTTTGTGATTATTTATTTAATAGGGATGATACTTTATCACTAGATGCTTCTTCCAGACCTCAATCAAGTTGTTGACTTAATCAATGTATCTATCCTGAGGAAGTACATATCTGATCCAAAAAATTATAAAAATATCAATGGTCATACCACTAGAACAGAGTTATTATTAGGAAATAAAAGTTGTATAATTCTTTGATTGTGGAGATAAATTAATATAAAATAACCCTACTCACCAGGTGAATGTTTGCAAGAGAAATAAAAAATTCATGAAGAAACAAGGTAAACATATTATGTAATAAAAAAATAAACCCTTATTTTTTTGTATTGTATTTATGTTTATATGGGTTAAATTTAATTTTATGGGTGTATAATGTAACACATTGATATTTTATGAAATAAATTTAGTTTTTTATTTTCATTGATTACTTGTGTTGCTCACAATAATGAAAACAAACAAGCCATGATAGATTATTAAAATAATAATGCTATCTATATTACCTAGATGTTAAATTAGAGATTATAAATATTATTAACTAGTTTATGAAATATTTAAAAATATCTTACTAAGAATAAATGAATTGATTAATTTTTTCTAATAGGCATTAAATTTTTTTGTATAATTATATTATGATAAAAAAATTGATTTTTTTTAAAACAAAATTTCTTAATTTTTTGAGAAAATAATATACTGAATTTTATAATTATCTAAAAAACATATTTCACAAAACTATTTACATTTTTTAAATCATCATATAATAATTACCTTATAGTGATTTTTTTAGATTTTTTTTAAAAGGCATGATTTTCTTATGAATAGTTAATAATAATAATTTTTTAAACCTGTATTTTTGTATCAGGTATACAGGAAGATTCATTAAAAAAATGGTATCAAGTAAAATTTGTTTTATAATATATAAAATCTTTTAATTTTGTAAATTCTAATCAATTTTCTATTCGAATTTATTATAAAAATATTTGGATTTGTAAAAATGTTGTTTCTTGAAAAACTATTTCTACATGAACAACGTGGTTTTATTTTAATAAATTAAAATTTTAACTATTGGTGATTATTTTTAATGAAATTTGTATATTATATATTAAATAATTTTTTCTAACATTAATTTAATATATTTAATATGCTTGAGAAAATAATAAAACTATTATTGTGCATTCAAATCTATTTTTTTCAAAAGATAATTCATCATGTGTTAAATTATTATTTTAAAATAATTATCAGTCAATTATATAAATCTACTTTGAAAAAAAAATTCAATATTTGAGAACAAAATTATATATTTTTTAAATATTTCACTTTTATTTTTGTTTAATATTAAATGTAATCGTTATAAAATTTATCAGCTCAGAATGGGATAAAACATGTTAATATAGGTTAAAAAGTGACCAGGCTTGATATTTTTATTCTAATTTTTATTTGATAAATAAAATTATAACCTTACAACCTTATGATATAAATTTAGTCCTTCAATAGATACAATTCTAGGAAAACAGCCTATTTAATAGTGAAATAAAAGAATGTTTCTAAATGTCATTCTCTTAGTTTTAAATATGTCTTACATATCCACATTGGGGAAAAACTAGTTATGGTAGAATATTATTATTAATTTGGTTTATAAATAAATTATTTTAGTTTTTGAAATTTATTTCTAATTATTTGGTATTATAAAATTACATTAAATGACAATAGATTGAAATTTTTTTTTATTCAATAAATGGAAAAATAGAAAAAAAAAGATATAAAAAATATAAGAAATAGTATATTATCATAATTTTAGTGTTCCTTGATCTTTTTATATGTAAATGACTAATTTTATATATTTCAATTAATTTTAGTCTAATTTCAACTTCTTTATATCATTTAAGTCATGTTAAATTAATAGTGTATAAATTATCAATAATTATATTTTGTAAAAATAATATTTTTTTAATTTTATTAACAATCCTAAAATTATTAAAATATGAAAATATTTTTATGATATTTTCTAAAATTTAATCCCATTACAATTTATTGTTCCTTGGTAACCATATTCCATGATAATGACTTTAATATATTTTAATCCTTTTGGAAATTGCCAGGCCACCCCTCCCCCCAATTATAAAAGGGATCCCATCCGTTCTATTATACAAAAAATATAAAACCATTTATGTCAACCAAAATCTTCCAAGTTCACTTCTAAAGAAGCATAGATAATTTATAGATGTTTTTATACAACCAATATAATATCCTTATAGTGTAACATATCATTACTCATCTAATTGGTGTGTTTTTAAACATGTCACGGTTTTCCTTTTTCGTAGTTTGTATAATCAAGGGAAGGGCATATAAAGATACATGTACTAGTGAAGTTAGAGATTTCATAGAATATCTTTCAAAATACTGGTCATTTCTACCACCTAATGAAGAATTAAACATCATGCAATATAGTTACACACCGTGTAAATAATAAAATGAAAAACATATGTTAGTAATAAAAAGGTGAAAAGTTTCACGTTGAATCTATGAGTTGGAAATTACATGATGTGTAATTTGGATACATGACATGTAATGTCTTGATGGTGGTTTTCAAATAGGTATCCTGGTTGAAATTTCAATCGTTCCTCCTCGAGGATACCTTTCTCTCTACCAATAACATTCCTAAGTGATTTTTGAAACATTCAACCCCTCCATGTATTTTCATTTAGCAAATGATCCTCAATCTAGTTATTGTGGGACATAAAAGGTAAGCATTATCTCTAGTTCACACTCTCTTCTTCCTTGGAGTTGTATTGATCAATGATATATTGATAGATCTAAACACCATATTGTCGAACCTTGATCTAGGTGTGATTCTTCGATCTCTGTTATGGTTTTTCATCATTAGTTTTGGTGTGAAGGGTGAATTTTATTGAGGTATGTGGATTTAATTCTTTCTGACAACTCATTTTTCAAAAGTGAATCTATCTTGAGATTTATATTAGTTTCTTGGTATTATTTGGTCATTATTTGGTTTTTTTGTTTTTGGATCCCATTGCAGGTGTGTGGGACCCGAGTGTTGAGGTAGGTGGTTTTGTCTCTGGATAATGATTAATAAATAGTATTGTTCTATCTTTATAAATTGATTTATTAATACATTAGTATTAAAATGGAATGATTTTTTATATGTGTTTAGATTTTATTTTCAATAAATTTGTTTTTCTGTAGTTTTGGATAAATGGAAATAAATGGGGTTTTTTTCAAATCATTGAATTGTTTGTGAAAAGAATCTGGTACGGTTACCCTATTAAATACTGAATTTCATAAATGATTTTTAATGGTTTTTAAAGAATTAGATCTTTAATAAAACGATCACATTGGTTACCCGGTGTACTAGGTGTAAGGTTTACCATAAAGACAACATCCATTATAGGGGTTCACATTTTGTGTTTTCCTATTATACTAGAGTTTAGATTATTTGATCTAGGTACATATTTGAAAATGGGGTTTCACATGTTTTGTTGTCTCCCTGGTCTTGGAGTGTATATCTTTTTCTCTAGGTATTGTCGGGCATTGTTCATAGATTTTCAGGAACAAGTAGTGTTCTTTCAGAACTTTTGTATTCCTTAGTGTTGTGATACATGTGATGCTAATGTTGGTTTTTGTGTTTGTATTCTACTATTTTAGCCTGGATATGTGTGTTGATTCTTATGAAATATGATATGGAAAAAGTGATTTGAAATTGATATACCATATTTTTTATTATAACTGTGGAAAAATGAAATGTTCACAGGGTTTTCTATAAATATTATATATTTATTATCATTCCATGTTTTATTTGAAATCATCCAATGGGATTTTTATACAGAGACTTTTTATTAAGCACTTGGGTGGGATCATTTTGAGTATGTTTTCTCACACCCTTTTCATCCCCTTTTGTTGTGTTTAGGCCTTTATATGTCATTTGATTCAAGGAAATGCATGATACCACAGAGAGATGGAGAAGTTTCATGTGAGCCATGTTGGGTAGCTATAGGTGAATAGATGTGAGGTTTTCCACACTATCACATATAGTAGTTACGTGTTTTCATTGTCCTCTACAAGTGGACTTTTCTATTTGATTTTGTTTCTAAATTACGTATTGTTATTTTTTTAGTTTTCTTCTTATAGTTATGGTACCTATATATATTAGTATTCAACTATTAAATTCTTCTTTGAGTATATGTATATGTATTCCCATGTTCATCATTCGGGTTGGTAGAAATCATTCACTTTGAGTGTTGATCGATGTTTGAGTTCTTGTCACCAGCCTCTGGGGATTTGCAATTTCCTCGTGGTATGTAAAAGATCAATTTGTGTTCTAGGTACGAGGGTAACTCCGGTTGGTTCATTAAAAGTGATATCAGATCTAGTATATCCGCAAGAGTCATTACATTGGGATGTTGTTTAGACTATAGGTAGAATTTTTAGGACATAATTGGTATGTTGCAATATGTGTGTGTCTAGGTCTAGTCGTGAAAAGACTAACGTTACCCTGGGATATTGGGATATGTATCTTCATTGGTGGGTTTTGTTTTAAATATTTTTTTTTTCTGTAGATGGTTTTTCGTTTTTAAAATGATATTTACCTTGTTCTATGATCATTCCATCTATTTTGGTGTTCATCAGTATGCCTCTGAGTCATCTTTTAAGATTTCCTTAGTTGGTTGTATTTGATACTCTTTATTGGAATCCAAAAATATATTGAAATCTCACCAAGGATATAGTACGATAATTGTGTGTCTTTTTATCAAAGGGAACCATGATTTTTAATGCATTTTTAGATGTACAATCATGAACTAGAAGAGATAGAGATCGATGACTATAATTATTGTATGATAATCCCAAATCCTATAAGAGAAGAAATGCACTTCAAGAGGCATATGAATGTCTGGATAAGATCGTTCAAAATTCAACATTCTTAAGACACATGATAATATCAAGTGGAAGTGTGCAACATTAATGCTTGATGGATCCAGTATGTGATGGTGGGATTCTATAGTCTCTGAATATAGTCATGTGGAATAATATTAGAAGGATTTCAAACCCAATTCCTCCAATATTTCTATCTAGACTTGCTGATGTTGGAAAAAACTCTAGTGCTTATCTCTTTAAAGCTGGTAGAGAATTCTCAGTCAGAAAACACCAAATGATTTTCTAATCTTATCTGTTTTTCAATGGGCATGGAAAATAATTATTAGTTGAAGGCTCAAAAGTACCTGTAGGGTTTTGTGAGAATATATTATATCACAGGTATTTATGTTAAATATTTCTACCAATGTGGAGATGGTGGAAAGAAATATGATGGAAGAGATGAATATTGTTGGAATGGTTTTCTTTTACACCAATTCTCTTCCATACTGTGGCATCTTCAATGTTGTGAATGTGAGGAGTAGGATGTGGTGGGATCATTACAGTAGTGGTAGAAGTTGGTCTTAGTAGCGAGCCTCCTCTACATAGTCTACAACAACCATTAGATTACCTCTGACTTGATATTAGTGTGGAAACATTAGACACATCAATTACTTTTTCATATGCATGTGAAGATGTGAAACAACTATTGACATTTTTTCGTTTAGAATGCTTCTTGTAGGCTAAGTATACGCCTCATTATGGTCAAAATTTATTAGCTCTAAAGGCTAATGTGGGGAATTCATATGCTTCAAAGACTATAGGGATATAGCCATAACCCTTGGGAGTAAATCATATTAACATATTATATGAGTGTCCTATGTAATTCGACACATTCCTAGTGACAATGATATTTAATATGTTGATTTAAAATTCTATAGTGTTTAGTTTATTTTATAATAGTTTCTCCCGTTCATTTATATCAGCATGTTCTGTCAATATACATAATAATTCAATGAAACATATGTTCTTTGTATAAAAGTTACCGACAACCCCTTGGCAAGAGGAAAGAGTACGGGCTCGAGTGTTATTTTTGTTCGTTAATGATAGGTGATATAGAGTCCATCAAGGATTTACTCATTCATGATTTGGATGTATTTGAAGTCATCATCAGTATAGATTGGCTAGTCAGAACTCATGTTGAGGTTGAATGTTATCATCAATGTGTCTTTTTTCATGTTGTAGATGGGTGGTCATGTGTGATTCAAGGAGAGTGGGACCTGAGTTATGGTAATGCAGGGCCTTCCCACCTATAGATGTTAAGTGTTTTGTTGACTATTATAATTGAGCCTGATGATTTTATTTCGATTTTCGATATTCCATTTTTAGTTTAAGAAATTTCTAAAATTTTCCTAGATGAAATCTTCTATCATCATCAAGATACATTGGTAGAGTTTATATTTCACCTGGTGCACGGGATATATTCAGTATGGATACTATCTTATTATATTACACTAATGAATATGAATGTACATAATATTTATTTTGATGTTATATTATAAACGTGTTTTGTTCTACCTAGAATTTCTGCATGGGTAGACTATCTTCTCTTTTACAAGAAGGTAGATGGGTCACCTTGATTATGGGTGACCATTTAGATTTTTAGCTAGGTAATATTGAAGAAAAACTATCATTTTCATCATTTCGATGATTTTTTTGATTAGTTAAAGTGGAAAAATTAATTTTCCATGATTGATCTTTGGTCGGGTTATCATCATCTCAGAGTTGGGGAGTCTAATATGCCGAAGGAAACATTAAGAAGTATGTATGAACATTAGGAATAACATGTAATTTGATTTGGTCAGACTAAAACTTATGTAATTAATATTGATTAGAATAATAACATGTTTCCTCAATATATTTAATGTTTTGTGGTAGTGTTTGTGGATGATGTTCTCAGTAATTTGAAATCCGAGCGTGAGAGTTGGAGCCTTATGAGTTTGGTTTTGGAAATTATGTGAAGTAACTATTATTATGTAAATCATTCAAAATGTAGTTTCTACATTATATAATTGATTTTCTTAGGGAACATTATTTTTTAACATGAATTTCCAATTGATCAAGAAAAGGTAAAGGTTATCTTGTCTGGGAAAGAACTATATAACTACTTTTAGATTTTGGGTTTCCTTAATTTATCTAAATATTACTGATGGTTTGTTAATGATTTAACTAAACTAACGTCACTATGGATTTCCCTTACTAGGAAAGTGGAAAAATTGACCTAGGATTTGATGTTTCTATCTTCTTTTGATGAGCTAAAATGAAATCTGACATCGGCTTCTATCCTGATCTTACATGATCCCAGTAATAGATATGTGGTGTTTTTTTCTACTGGTATTGGGAGGGGTTTCATGCATAAGCACGATGATCATGTAGTAGCATATATCTCTCTTGATATCCAACCTCATGTGAAGAATTTCCCCAAGTATGACTTAGTTCTTTCTGCGGGTATGCATGCACTTATGTTTTTGCGACACTATCTTTCTATGGAGATGTTCAATGTCTTTTCTAGTCAATAGAGTTTAATATATATATTTTCTAAAAATTACAAGAATCATGGACGTAGATGATGGGTAGAATACCATTAGACATTTGACTTTGATATCACCTACACCATGGGGAAGGAGAATGTCATTGTGGATGTTCTGAGCACAAATCATCCAAACCTAATTGTGAAATAATCATAGGAATATTGGAACATGATGGATCTTTTTTTACATTTACACATTGGAGTCCTAGAATCATGGAAAGATATCCCTTTGACTAGTGTTCAGTTGACCTCCACCCTTATTAAGTTGATTATTTAGAAACAACATCATAATAATGAGTTCCATTGGATTATAGAATCTCTTAATGGTGTGGAGACAATTGTTGAGTGGTCCATCTCCAAAGATAATTTTCATTGCTCCAAGAATCATTTATTGGTACCATAGTTGGTAAAGTGTTCTATTATGGTCGATTTCCATAGTATTTAGTGGGAAGTGCACCCAAGAAACATGAATAATTTCTATAAAATGAGGAAAAAATTCAGGTGTACGAGTATCTGATAGGACATAATATGGTTTTTTCTCATTGATATACATGCCAGTTGGAAAAATATGAGTATCAGAAACCTTCAAGTATTCTTTAGTAACTTCCAATGCCTACTTGGATGCGAGATGAGATAATTATGTAATTTTTTGTTAGGTTTCTGTATACCCAGAAAAATAAGAATACAACAGGGGTTTTGATTGATATACTTTTGAGATAATCTCACTTCATTCTTATAAGGGATGCAATTTTTTTATTATTTGGGAAATATTTATATGAAAGTGTTTGTTCAGTTTCGTGGACATTCATATACTATATTTTCTTCTATAGATCCTCAGTTCACTTATCACTTTTGAAAAGGCCTTAAGGAGGTGTTGGGATCTTAGGTTCATTTGTGTATGTCATACCATCCATAGTCATGTGTACATACATAACAAACCAAATATATTCTTAAGTATGTGCATTGCACATCTATTATTGATTTTGGTGAGGATTGGGATGATCAGTTGGGGATTATATAGATTTCTTATTACAAATATTACGATTTCATGGTCAAAATAGCTCATTTTTATTCCTTTTATGGCACTCCTTGCTAATATCTATTTTTTGGTCATATATTGTAAAAATATCTTTGAGTGGACCGAGCATGGTTAAATAGATAAAAATAATGATTCAATTGATTCATCAGAAAATATTAAAATCACATAGATGGTATATGTCTTATGTTGATCTTCATCATAGACCTTTGGATTTCTTTGTTGGTCACTTTGTGTTCTTGAATTGTTCACCTCAGTTGGGTCATCGACGATATGGGAGGTATGGGAAACATACTCCTCATTTTGTGGGACCTTTCGATGTTGTTTAGAATATTGGGAAATATTCTTACCAATTATCTCATACACCACATCTAATAGTGATACATAATGTATTTCATGTATATCTACTTTGAAACTACATATCAAATCAGTATAATGTTATGAGACGGTGTGATTTTGATACTAAGCCTGATTTATCTGTCACCGATATTCCAGTCAGGATAGTCGATTCTAAAACCAAGCTACTTCATGGGAGGATGATAAATTTGGTCAGAGTGCTATGGAAGAATGGTTCTTATTCTAATAATATGTAGGAGAATGGGTCATTGATGAGATAAAAATGGACTCAACATCTTACGATTGATACTTCCTCATAGGATTTATGGGTACATATTTTTTTATGGTGGGGAGGTTGTAACATCTTGTTACACGTTTAATAGGAACATTTATAAACATATCATGATATTCCTCTTTCATTGTGTGGCTAGGGAAGATAATGAAATAGGATGATACTTATAATAGTTAAATCAGATATTTGATGAAATTTCTAGAAGGAAATGAGTTGATTTTATATCCTTTTGAAGGATTTCACACCATGTGATATTGTTACATGCAATGTAAATCAAAAAATGACATTAAATATATTTTAAATCAAAAAGAGAAAAATATCTCAAACATTATGGGATTTGACAATGACCTGACATTCAATTAGGTTACATGTAATGTAATTTTCCAATGGCATGTTTTCAAGATACATCAATGTTGAAATACCATTCATTCTAACTTTAGGATTCCTTTATTTCCACCAAATGCTTTACCATGGTAATTTTGGGAACCTCCAACCACTCCATGTCTTTTCGTTCAGTGATTGAACCTCATTCTAGTAGTTGTGTGACATTTTGGGTAAGAATTCTAATTGTTTCTCACTATCTTCCTCCTTAATGTTTGATAGATTATCTTTAAATTTGTGGATCTAAATTCGATGTTGTTGAATATGGAATCTAGGTGTGATTTTTGGATCTCAACTATGGTCATTCATCATTGGTTTTGGTGTGGCGGGTTTATGTTCTTGAGTTTTGTGGATTCCTCCTTTATTCTCATCCTTTTTTCTATGTTTAATATATCTTGAGAGGTATATTGGATTCTAGGGTTTCTATTTCCATTTTTGGGTTTTGTTGTTATTGGATCCCGTTGCGGGTATGTGCAGCTCGAATTTTGAGGTAGGTTGTTCCGTCCCTAGCCTATGTTTCATAAACCATGTTGTAATATTTCGTAAATTTATTTATAAAAAAATTGATATGAAATGGTAATTATTTTTTGTTTGTGTTTAATTGTGATTTTATTGAAATGTTTTTTTCCTTTGTTTTTTAATAAATGGAAATAAAAATGGTATTTTCAAATCATTGAATAATTTCTCAAAGAGTAGTGGTTATTGTTACCCAATTAAAAGTTGAGTTCAATAAATGGTTTTGAAATGGTTTTAAAAACATTGAGATGATTCTAAAAATGATAACATGGGTTACATTTGGTGATAGGTGGAAGGTTTTTATTGAGGCCATCAGCCATTGTGGTGGTTCACTTTCAGGGAGTTCCTCTTGTCTTAGAGTGTAGATTATTGTCTCTAGGTACATATATGATTTTGGGGTTTCAAATTTTGGGTTGTCTACCTGGTCCTGGGTTGCATATCATTATATTCTAGTACAACAATAAATTGTTAATAGATTTTAGGGTATGACAAGTCTATTGTCTGACCTATTAAATTCCTTTTTGTTATGTTACAAGTGATGCTACAGTTGTTTTTTATGTTTGACATATACTACATTATCGTTGATAAGAATGTTGGTGCTTATGAAATATGATATATAATTTTTTTTAAATTAATATACATAATTATATCTATAACTATGGAAAAAGGAAATGTTTACCATGTTTTATATGATCCTTATTATTGCTAATAATTACATGTTTTATTTAATATGAGAAAAATGATCATTTATACAAAGAGATGTTATAGATCACCTGGGTTGGATTATATTGTGTATGTTAACTCACACCATGTTCACCCATTTGGATAAGAATAGAAATTTTTATTTCTTTAGATTAAGGTAAAGGATAGGTGTTATAGTTAGGATGTAGGTTTTCATGTTAGTTGAGTTGTGTAGCTGGTGGTGAGGTATTTAGAGGTTTCAAATACTACAACATAGAGTAACATTTTATTTTCTTTTTTCCATTGCATTAGGAAATGTCTATTTGAGTTTATAGTTACATTAGTGATTATTGTTTTCACTATCCTCTTATGATTATAGAACCTATAAATATTATTTTTCTATTTTTTCTTTCTTCTTTGAGTAAGTGTATATATATTTTAATTATCGTCATTAAGGTTGGGGGAGATCATTCCCTAGGTATTTTGTTCAATGGAAAGGTGATTATTTTTATCCTGTGGGGTTTGTAAACACACTTAAAGTATGTAACAGGTCAGGAAATTTTCTAGGTTTTAGGGTAACCTAGTTTTATTCATTACATAGATACCATACGAGGATATCTAAAGGTGTTTTTCAATGAAGAGATAATTCCCTTATAAAATCTATTTTTTAAATAATTATTTTAATGCCCATAAATATGATCCATTTTTTAAAAAATAATAAGATAATTTTATGAAATATAATTAAATTTCATTATGAGTATGAAATCACTATTTTCACCATCTTTCTATCAATTTGGATTACAAAATATCTCTTGTATGAAGACAGGGCTTACTGTCACCATGTGGAGATACAATTCATTTCCCATAACCATATTTTATTAATGGATATTATGATGGATTTAATAACTATCTATAATAATTATGAAATAATTATAGTTCTGAAATGCTAATAACATTTCTACCTTCTTACAATTCAAACTATTGGGAAACAATTACGTTGATCATGCATATGTGTGGACTACCACCTCCAAAAAGCGATATGATTTTTTATTAATTTATATTATACATGGATGGAATTAAAGATGGATTGAAATAATTAAATTTTGTATAAATTAAAAAGTTACTAGAATTTTAATGTGATTTAATATTTACCATTCTTTTGTTCCAAACATCAACAAAATGAAGAAACAAATGGTCACATGTACGTACAACATACCATCTCCATGAACGATGTAATTCAATTTTCTACCTCTATATACTACGAATGACTATAAAATGATATATAATGATTATATATGATATTTATATCATTATAAAAAAAATATTTGATGGAACCATGATCAAAATAGAAGGTCCAAAACTACCGAACCAAAACATACATGAAAAACGATTTTGACATCACCTGAAATATTAATTTTAATAAGTGTTAAATAATTGTTGAAAAAAATTTATAGGTAAATATTATTATTTTAATATATATATGAGTATGGTTATGTAATATAGGTATCATAAATCTATATTTATAATACAAAAGGTTCAATCATGTACAAAAGAAGTCGGAATTAATGTAAGGGGTTTCCATCTCAATTTAACTTTTGTGACACACTTGAAATATTATCCATTTGTTTCATTTATGTGGTTTATATAAATCCCATGAATTTATTTTATAATTATTATGATTGAATGTTTTGTTATTTATTAATCCATTGGTGTTACTTTATTTTATGTGGCTTAGGATCCAAATGATACCAATAATGTAGGGGTAATATGACACAATCACATTCTTCATCAAGATTGAAAACAATTAAGTTTTTAGTGATAAAATAATATGATATAAATCCAAAAAACTCATAAATTTTATAATATTAAAATTATTTCTTTTTAATAAATATTTTTCTTTTCATATTCCTCATATTGATTACTCATGATATCGAAAATGTTTTTTGACTGAATATCGAATTTATTTCCCTCTTCATTTGAAAAACCACGATCTTTACTCTCTATGATTTCTAAAAATGTTTTAAAGAAGGTTTTTTATATTATGTATTTATTTTTCAAATAAATTTTACCCATTTTTATCATTATTAAAATATATTTCAAATGAAATATTCTTTTCTTTTTTTCTATATATGGTATTTGTTATTTTTTTACGAAAGTGACTATTTAATGTTATTATTTAACTCAAATGACATCAATAGAATTTACTATAGTCATGAAAGATCAATGTAACGATTCTTCCAATAAATTATTTAGTTTTTGTTTCAATGAAATTTTTTGTCATATTATTTCTAATAGTATTACATTTTAAAAATGTGATTTAAAAATATAAAAGAAATTATATATAATTATGTGTTTATGAGATTATAATGGAACTTATAATCATTACAGACAACATATAATCCTTTAAATTATCATTTACTGGGTATATGATACAAGGATACCATATTTATTTTCTATAAGGATTTTTTAGGATTGTGATGATAAGATGTTTATGAAACCTATATCATTTCTATAGGTATTGATATGATGAACAGTTTATAACACCAATTTATTTTTGTGGGATGTGATATGATTAATGATTTATGATATTGTGTCACAAATATGTATGGATTTCATTATTTTTACATTACATAAATTCTAATAATAGAAACTCTAACCCCATTAGCCTAAAGTTGATGCCTACTTTAAACATTGGCATGATATACAAGGAATAATATCTGAATGAACGTAGTAATATAGTACTATTGGTACACTAAATACATATGGGATTCCCATATTATATTTGAAAACAAAAGTTACACCGTATTTTTTTTATGAATTCCATTTTATACACAGTCAATTCCTTGAATATCAAACATGTTAGGTCGAAATAGCTATAGTTATTACACAAGAGGGGGGTGTGAATTGTGTTCTTTTATGAATTTCACAATTTATCAATTGACATCAATAATAGATAGAGATATTGGTTATTCTGGAGGAGAATATATATGCAGTAGATAATGGACATAGAACAAGGAACAAAAATTTATAGTGGTTCAAGGCACAAAGGTCCCCTAGTCCACTCGACCAATCAACCTCTCTGCATTAATAGTGAATTTCACTAGTAAGTTCTTCATATCATAAGAATGATTCAGAATTGAGTGTAATTAGTTGTTACCCATACAAACAATGGCTTACAAAACAGAGCCTTCTGGTTCTTTTGCAGGGAACTGATAAAATCACAACTTAGTACAAGAAGCTGTTACTCCACCACAGTTAAATACGAGCATCCAAAACTGAAGATAAGATGATGTTTGATGAAAAACATGTGGAGATCATAGTTGCAGCAACACACAATTGATAAAAAATAGATCTTTTCTTTTGAATATTAATAAACTTGAATTATATCTGAAGAGATCTAGTTGCATAGAAGATCCTTGATTTTTAGAATAGTAACAAAAATAGACCATCATGTTCCCAGGTTTGAGCATGTATGTCTCTAGAAATGTAGTCCTTGTTTCTAAGATGCTTGATCTCTGTAGTACAATAAAAATAAATTTTACAAAAATTCTTAAAGAATAATAAATTTCACTAAAACCAAGAGATCATCAAGTCGCTGTGAAAAATATCTGACACATTATGATATATATAAATGTATATCTCATAGTCGGTTTTTAGATCCACCAAATACTCTTGAGAAATTGAGTGAATTTGAATTCATTGAATACATATCAGAGTAATCGTAACATCCATTAGGAATAAGAGAGAAAATATTTTCTACAAATAACTCATTAAGTCATTGAAAAAGAACTTTAGATCAAATGAAATTGGGATTTAAATTTCCCTGACATTCTGCAAAAACAATGGAAAAATGCTCTCATAAAGACGTAAATTCAAATTTATGATGCAGAAAAGTCAAAATTAAGGTTCCTTCACAAAATGATAGAATAAGAAACATAGGGATAAACATCATAACATAAGGTTGATGATCCATTCATTTATCCACGTCAGTATAGATCTCTGAACATAAAATTGATTACCCATTCGTCTATTATTCCAAAGGTAATGTTGACAACATAAGGTTGATCATAAAAGTAACATTGATGATCCATATGTTTGTAAAGTTCCATACTTACGTAGGGTTCCTTAACCATACAATTTCATTCGGAAAAATGCAAGGTTTCCATCCCAACGTAATGTTCCTTAACCATATGTTTATTCAAATGTAACGTTGTTTAATCATATGCGTTGATCCTTCATCATAAACTTAAGGTTTGTTCCATGAGTCACTTTCTTCGATGTACAATATTTTCAGTAAATGAAAAATAGTGAA
The DNA here is from genome assembly GCA_963277665.1 of Viscum album. Classification (NCBI taxonomy): domain Eukaryota; kingdom Viridiplantae; phylum Streptophyta; class Magnoliopsida; order Santalales; family Viscaceae; genus Viscum; species Viscum album. Next base: position 179,398,926 of record OY728164.1, read on the forward strand.
TAGTGTATCCGGAATACACTTAAGATCATTCAAACACATTAACGAATATTTCTCACAAATAAATAGTTGAATATTATTTCAAGATAATAATAATAAATAATATGATTTTCCAAAAATACTCTCAAAAAATTCACTAGTAAAACAAACAATGGTATTTTTTATCATTAAAATCATTAATATATATATATAGTATTTTTGATAAAATACATACCCAACAATCTCCACCATTATGATGATTATAAAACTCAAAAATTAAAATTATAACAATATAAAAAATGATATATAATTTCTTAAACATTAAAATAAATTCCTCCCAAATAAAATTATGTGTTATTTCTATAAAAGGGAAATATTTTAAATTATTCAGAATAAAATAAATGTTGTGTTTATCTGAATTTATTTCCCATTTTGTGATATAAAAAAGAAAGTATAGAAACATATTAAAAAACTTTTATTATTGAACATAATTATAAGTGAATGTTATAAGTAACGATATTGAATAAAGTGAAATTAATTTTGTCTATCAGAAAAATATAACATATAGATGGATGAAAAAATCATTGATTAATAAAGACATGAATATAATAGATTTTTTGACCGAGAACAGAAAACTATTTTTTCCATGGGTAAAGTTAGGAATGAAAAAGAAGACTATGGGATGGCATAATCAGAATTCTGTATAGCTTCAAAAATTTCCATCATATCTGCCATCAGCAATCTCACCTTTTTTATCAAATTGTCTCCTTATTTAAATATAAGTTTAATGGACTCATTATTGACATATATATTCTCCACAATATTTACATTAAAAAACTCACTAAGACCTTACTCTTGATTTATGAATATCTCCAACTTCTCTGAAAACATAGTCAACATCAATCGAGTGCTAGGCTCTCCCTGAGTAAACTTATCCACAAGAAAATTCTTGATTTTCAAATAAAACAGATATTGTATCACTATTTCATAAATGATCCTAAAGTTTAATATTCATATCTTCCATAATAATTGTGATGTCAAGAAATTTTCTAATAAAATCTGGACTGGTTATAGGGACAGGAGTAGATGCACTATCCTGATTTGGTGAACCTTTCACAGATTCAAACTGACATCATAAGTACGATTTTTATTTTTCAAAATCTAATTTTGACATAGCTTCAGATCTGGTATTTTCAATATAATTTAACTTTCCACTCTTGAAGGAATCAAAATCCATTCTAGTAATAGTGTTATCAGTAGGCTATGGAATATTTTTCTTTTCACATTCCAGTTCTTATTGTAGATTGGCATTATCCTCATCAGACAAAAAAAATTTATCACAACATCTTCAACTTGGTGAGATAATGAATTATATGTCTCTTCATCTATATTCATATCATGATTTTCATTTTCAGTTGGTAAGGGATCTATCACTATTTTTAGTATAGATTCTTCACAAGATAATGACTAGTTATCCAATACTTCAGTCCGTCCAGCAGAAATATTATTTTACTCTCACACAGTTTGATACAACATCAAAGGTTATATTTCTATAACTTATTCTTGTAAAACCTTCTTTCTTGAACAAATTCCTATTTGGTAACTTCCTCACTAACAATCATAGATTGGTCATTATCAGATTGAGTATTCTGTTCTTCAATTATTTCCACTGGAAAGCTCCCTACTAATAGTTCTTTCTCCAAATATACAAATGAAAGCTCTCTAGCTTGACTCTACACCCGAACTTCCTCTTCAATAATCATTTCATCTAAATGAACTGAGCATGTTTCTTCTCCAGAATCCAACAATTTCTCTTCAAATTGAGAATCATCTTTTTTTCTAGGTTTTATCACATGTCCTTCCTGACTCTAATCTTTCTCTTCATCGTCTTAGGTGTTAAATATATGTCTTATTTTGTATGGTTGTGACAACAAATATTTTCGAGATTCAGCTACTCCCTTTTTCTAACACTAGAATTATCTCCATAAACAAATGATCATGAGCTATAATCTCCTTCTTTGCTAACAGGAAAGATTTTTCCTCCCACAGTGCTCCAGAAAATTACATTTTTTTAAAGTTCTAGCTTTCAACATATTACTATGATGAAATTTTACTCCGGTTTATAGTAATTTGATTATATCATTCTTAAAAAAATCATTGAAATTATTCATCCATATGGATAAAAATTCATTCAAGCATCTAGTGAACAACAGTAATGAATATATATAAATAAATACCTTGGGAAATTTATTTTGATATTTCTTAGAAAAAGAAACATGATATACATGTTTGGGTAAAGGATTTTCTCCACCTCAGCCATCCTTGGTGCTATTCTAGTATGAACAAATTTCAATAGAATCTTCTAGTCATGATCTAAATCCTTAAAAAACAACTTTCTATTGAGTGTTGAGTTGAATAGAAAATACATAATCTCATTGGAAGAATGGACCTTACCACCAATCAGCTTGAGGTTAAAATGAAAAACTCTTTCATGAGGATAGTTCAAAATAATTGCAACCTCAGTAGAAGAAATAGTGAAATCCCTATCTTTTATACTAGAAAAAACTATGTCCTCTGTATCTTCAAAAATAAATTTCACAGTCTTATAAAACTAATTTAGTTCTATATAATACGAAAACTATCAGTTTTTTTCTTTAAAAGTTGTCTCGATACCTTGAAAAGACAGTTCTTTTTTAAGGAGAAAATCTTTCTGGTACAACCATTCCAAATAAATCATCATTCCCTAAAGAACTTTTCTACCTGAATTTTTTTGACTTTCAGTTCACTTTATTCTCCTTCTTTGATTCTCTTAGTTTTTGACATTCTTGAAGATACTAATATCTGAGGTTTTTATTTTATTTGGTTTTATAAGGACGATGAGTGAGAGAATAGAAAAACCATGTTATTTTTATTTGGGTAAATATGATTTTGAAGACCAGGGGTTTGGAAAAAGAATAGTTTCTGAAAAATTACATATGTATTTATTTTTCATGTCGCGGATTAATTGTGGTAAAAAACCTTACGTAGTGTAAATAGGGTTAAGATAACATTTATTAAGAGAAATACTGTTAGATAAAAATAATAAAAGTAAATAAAATTTTCATAAATTAATTAGGCGTAAACAAAATAAATATGTCAAATAAAATAAATAAAATAAAATAAATATTTAATTAAAAATTAAATAAACTTAACTACCACTTAATAAAATAAAAACATGTAGTGGGAAGAGGTTTAGTATAAATATTAGCTAATTGATATTTAGGTTTAACAAATTCTAAAGATATATTCTTTTTCCGAACATGACCTCTTAGAAAATATTTTCTAATATAAATATTTTTAGTTCTAGAATGACTTATTGGATGTTTTTTAAATATTTTCAGAACTTGTATTATCCCATAAAATAGGTGTATTATTAAAATTATGTCTAAATTCCATTAGAGTGTTTTTTATCTACCTCACTTTCTCAAAAAAAACTGTCTGCAAATACATATTATTTTTCGACAATTGATAATGCAACAGAGTGTTGTTTCTTACTTGACTATGGCACTAAAAATTTTCCTAAAAGGTGACATGTTCCTGATGTATTTTTTCTATCTAATCTATATATTCTAAAATTTTCCTCTGAATATGATAAGAATTTAAAACCAGAAGTATTTGTATGGAGAAGAGATTGAGTAACTGTTTCTTTTAAATATCCAAATACATTTTAATAGCTAGAAGATGGGATTATTTTGGATATGATTGAAATATAGAGAAATTATATTCTAGAAACATATTATCTGGTCTTCTAGTAGAAAGATATAGTAAACTTCGTATCATAACTCGATACAACATGTTGTCCACTGGTTTTACAGCTTCATCCATGTCAAGTTTACTATTAGTACAATGTGAGGTGAATATGTCGTGATGTTTTTAAGACCAACCTTTTTGAATAAATAAGTAATATATTTACATTGATTTAATACATTTCTGAAATATTGTTGATAAATTTGAAGTCCTAAAAAGAAATATTTATTCTCCCATCATACTCATTTCAAATTATATTTTCATCAGTTATGAAAAATCATTTCAATTTTATTTATTTGTTTATCAAAAAATAATATCATCATCATAAATTTGAAAAAATTATAAATTCAAAAAATACTATTATCTTAAAGAGGGTTGGGTTTTCCAAGACAATTGTAAAACCATTTTTCAAAAGAAATGAAATTAATATTTCATACCAAGCTCTAGGTACTTATTTAAGACCATAAATAGCTTTTGTATGTTTAAAAACAAAATCTGGTTTTTCAAAATTTTCAAAAGAAAAAGGTTGCTCAACATAAACTTCATCCATTAAATATCCATTTAAAAAAGAAAATTTTACAACCATATGATATTATTTAAAGTTCATATGATATGCATAGGATACAGGAATTCTAATTTCTTCTAATCTATATATGGGAGAAAAGTTTCATCATAATCTATACCCTCTTTATTATTAATACATTGAGCTACTAGTCTTTATTTGTTTCTAGTTATAACTCCATGATCATCCTATTTATTCATAAAGACCCATTTAGTTCCTATAAGTGGATAATTTTAGGGTCTTTACACTAATTTCAATACTTTTTTATATCAAATTGATTTAATTCTTTTTCCATTTCTAAATACAAACTTTCATTTTATAAGGATTCTTCAAAATACATAGGCTCTAGTTGAGATAGAAAAGTATAAAAAACCATTAGTTTTCCAACATTTCTTATAGTTTTTATTATGATGCATATATCTCCTATAACAGTCTCTAAAGAGTGATTCTTCAGGATTCTACACTTTCTAGGTTGATTAATTTTAGGTTCATTACTATCATGTTCCTCTAAATGAGACTGAATTTTAATTATATTTTATATTTTTTCCTTTAGGTTATGAAGTCTCGTTTTGTTATAATCATCAACTTCATCTATTTGATTTATCTTTTTGTTAAAAGTATCAGTTTATTCTAAAATCACATGAAGTGATTCTTCCATAATACTTGAATTTTTTTAAATATTCTATAGGCGTTATAAGTTGCAGAATATCCTAATAATATTCCTTCATCATCTTTTGGATTGAAAATTCCAAGATTATCCTTGTTGTTTAAGATATATACATTTCATAAAAAAACATTAAAGTACATTACCTTAGGCTTTTTGTGATTCCAATGTTCATAAGGAGTCTTTTGGAGAATAGGTCGAATAAAAATTATATTTATAATATAGTATTTTTTTATTAAATATTCTTCACAATGGTATGTTGGAAGACTATATTCATTTATAATTTTTCTAGCCACTTTTTTAATAGATTTGTTTCTTCTATCAACAACTCCATTTTATTTTGGTGTTCTTGGTGGAGATAATTTGTCTCTAATACCCACATTTGAACAAAAAGAATAAATTCTTGATTCTAAAATTCTCCACCATGATCACTTCTTAATAAAATTATCTTAAAACATTTATCATTTTCAAAACATTTGTAAAAACATTCAAAAATATAAAAAATCTTTATTTTTTAGTTTTAGAAAATATAACCAAGTCAATACATAATAATTATCAACTAAAACATATACATATAATTTACCAGCCATCCTTTATTTTATAGATGGTCCAAAAAATACCGTATGAAAAAGTTTTAGGGGCGTTGACATAGAAATTTTGATAACATATTTGAAAGATGATTTGCGTTGCTTGCGTATTTGGCATGCATCATAGAATCTATAAATATTAAATTTGAGTCTAGGTAAATCTAAATCTAATTATTTCATAGATAACTTATGTAAATAAAAAATATTAAAATGACCATGTTTTCTATGAAAAATGCATGACTCATTTCCATTAGTAGTTAAATAGTCAACTTTATGTTTACACAATGAATTTAAATCCAAAGTGTACACATTATCTATTCTCGGTGCTTTCAATTTAAGTAAACTGTTTTAAAAAATAGAACAATAATTATTAGAAAAAACATCATAGTATCCATCATCATAGAGTTGAGAGATACTTACCAGACATTTCTTCAATCCTTGTACATAGAGAACATTATTAATTGATGCATTATCTAGGTCTCCTACTATTCAAAGTCCAATAATTTTTCCTTTGGAGTTGTCAACAAAGGTGACTAGGCCTCCATCTATTTTAGTTAGAGTATAGAAATTTGATAAATTTATACTCATATGTCTTGAACATCCATTTTTTATATACCATATATCTTTTCCTCTTATATAGCATGTTACCTATAAGGTCATATTAAACAAAAAAAATATACCCATATCATTTGGGTCCAGAAGTGTTAGCTATCAAATACATAGGAATCCAAATAGATCTATTTTGATCAACACAATTATAGTTAAATTTAGATAAATATTGTGAATAATGAACATGATTGGAACCAGATAATTGTGGTTTCCATAAATAAAAATGATTAGCATAATGTACATTAGTACCACAATAAAAACACTTTATAGTAGACATGCTTTTTATATTAGAACCAAGAACAAAATAGTTTTTGTACAGTTTGGGGTTTTCGCCCTACTGCCTATACCAAATCATTACTTTTTAATAACATATTTTCCAAGAATATTATTTAAATTTTTTTATTCCTTTTTAAATATAAGAGAACAACTTTTATAGGTTTCTACTTCATACTATAGTTTTTTATTCATATTTTCATGGTCAGTATAGTTTGTAGTAGATGACCTAAATTTCTCAATTAATTCATGATAATGTTTAAGTAAAGTGTCCATTTGACCTAAAATAAAAATATGAATATTTTTTAAATATTTCTATTTATTTAATAGAGAGTCATATATTTCTTAAATCATTGTATAGTAGGAAATAATTTTATCATTTATGTTACTAGAATTATAATCTGATGAATAATAGGTTTGTGCCTTTTCTTCTTCAACCACAAAGAACATATTTGCATTCAGATTCAATTCATCCTTCTCTGAATCAGAGATTGATGAGAAATTGGAGTCTTCAAAAAAATCCACATGTCCTTCATAGATCATTTTTCCATTTGGTCATAATTAGAATCCTTCTGGTATTTTTTTTATGCTTTTACTTTCAATTGAGGAAAATTAGGTCTTATAAGACCCATTTTTTTTGCATTCATAACATCTTAAATCACTTGAGTCTTTCTCATACTTTATGAAGGTATTTCTAAATCATTTTTTCTTTCTATAAAACTTACTAAATTATATATCAATGTGATCTAAATAAACTTCAATGTCAGTTGTGTTTGAATTTCATTCAACTTGTTTTAGTTTTCTATTCTGATTTTGGGATACGACTTTTAAAGTAGTGTTATCCGTTTTTACTAGGAATTTTTTATCTTCAAATTCATCTTTAATTTAATCCTCATACATCATTAATGGCCCAATTAATTCTCTAATTTTTATATTCTTAACAGGTCCCTATTGGAAAATTACAATAGAAATTCCATTCCACTTTGCAGTTAGACCTCTTAGAACTTTCAAAGCTTAATCAGGCTGACTGATAGGCTCACTTAAAGATGTTATATTAATAACAATTTCAGTCAGCCTTAAATTAATATGTGTGATTTTCTCTCCATTATACATTCTGAATGTATCATTCTTTAGTTTTGTTCTAGTATATCTCATTTGTCTATCATTTTCAGTACCTTCATAGGCTATTGTAACTGTCTGCCGCATAGCCTAGGTCGTTGGGAGTTGTGATACATTGTTGAATTCATCTGGTCCAAAACCACAGATAGTGGATTTCATTACCTTCAAATTTATATCATAATCATACTTTGTAGTATTAGACCATGTTTTACATTTTTCATGAATTGCATAAGGATTAACAATTTTTTAGTATACTCTAAATGTACAATTTTTAAGTAGATTATCATTCGTCACATACATCATCCATAATTATCACCGTTGAAATATGGAGCATGAACCATTGACATTCCTTCATCGATATTATCTATTTTCATCACTAACATGGATCGTATTCCTTTATATTGTTATATCTCTATTGAAAATAACAACCTTTGATACAAAATGTTTGGTTAAAATAGCTATAGTGATAACACAAGAGTTGGTGAATTTTTTACTTTTAAGAATTTCACATTTCTGTTGATTCACAACAACAACAGATAGTGCGGGTGGGATTTTTGTAAGATAATATATATGCAATTGATAATTAATATAAAACAAGGAACATTAATTTATAGTGGTTCGGTGCACAAAGGTCCCCTAGTCCAATCCACTAATCACACTCTCTATGGGCATGGTGAATTTCACTAGAAAGGTCCTTGTATCATAAGGAATATTCACAACTGAGTGAAGGAATTTTTACCCTTAAAAACAAAGGATTACAAAATAGATCATTTTGGTTCGTTTAAAGGGAACCGATAAAACGACATCTTAGTGTGAGAAGCTAATACTTAACCATGAATGAATACAAGCAGCCGAAAATCATGATAAGATAATGGTTGATGACAAAAACATGTAGCTCATAGTTCCAGTGGCATGAAACTAATAAAATATGGATCCTAACATCGGAATAATAATAAACATGAAGTATATCTAAAGAGATCAGGTTGCACATAAGATCATTTATTTTAAGAATACCAACAAAAAAAGGTCATCATGTTTTCAGATTTTAGGATGTAGATCCCTAAAAACATAGTCCTTATATCTTAAATTATTGATCACTATAGAACAATAAAAATTATTTATAAAAGAAATCTTAAAGAATAAGAAATATCAATATAACCATGAGATCTTCAGATCATAGTGAGAAATATCTCACACAAAAAGATATATATAACAGTATATCACGTTGCATGAATTTTCGATCCACAAAAGACGCATGATAAATTGAATGAATTTGAATTCATAGAATACAACAAAGAGTAATTGTAACTTCCCTTAAGAATATGAGAAAAAATCGTTAATATAAATAACTATTTAAATCATTTAAAATGATCTTTAGATCAATCGAAATGGATCTTTAATTTTCCCCGAAATTCTGCAAAGTCTTTTCCAAAATGTTCTGATAAAGACCTAAATTCAAATTTCTAATGTTGAAAAGTCAAACTTATGGTTCCTTCACAAAACGAAAAAAAAATAACAAATGTAGGGTTCAACATCATAACATAGGGTTGATGATCCTTTGTTTATCAATGTCACCATAAATCTCGGAATGTAACAATGATTATCTATTTGTCCACTTTTCCAAATGTAAGGTTAACAACGTAAGGTTGATCATAAAATTATGTTTGATAATCCATACATTAGTAATGTTTCATACATACACAGGGTTCATTAACCAAAATTTTTCATTAATAAAAGGTTAAGGTTCCCATCCAAACGTAATGTTCCTTAACCATAATTTTATTCGAACATAAGGTTTTTTAATAATATTCGTCGATCCTTCGTCATAAAAATAATGTATGTTCCATACGTTACTTTATTCTAGGAATAATATTTCTAATTAACAACAGATGCTGAAAAGTGCTTCCAGAATACGCTTAAGAGCCTTCCGAACACATTAACTAATATTTATTGAAAATAAATAGTTGAATATTTTTTCCAGGTAAGAATAATAAAGAATATGTATTTCTGGAAATACAATCAAAATAAAATCATTAGTGAAACAAACAATGGTATTTTGAGCATCAAAATCATTAATATTCAAAGCGTATTGTTGAGACAATACATGCCCAATAAAACAAATCCCACATCATGTATTTCTAAAAAATTAAAAAAATTAATGTTGACCTAAAATTTCCACTAATGGTAATGTACAACAGAAGATATTCTAAACCAATAACAATAATAAACATGGAAAATTATGAAATAGAATAGAAATTCCATTCATTTAACATTAATATCATGATTAGATAATGAATAATGAATATGTAAAGGAAAATAACTTAAAACACATTTCATTTAATTAGTAAAAAGAAACTGAAATTCATCTACAGGTAAGATCATTGTGAAAATATCATGTATAATAATAATTGAGTTATTAATGGATTAAATAATTAATTAATGGATGTATTGTAACACCCGAGACTTTTATGAGAAATATTTTGTTTTTATGTTATATAAATTATCAAAGGAATCTTTCACTACACAAAACACTATCTTGGCATGCTTTACATGCAACCGCGGCCTTCCTCAATAGCTTGCGTCGTACGCAATACTGAGTTTTACTAAACAATGATATGCTATTAAAATATTATTAAAACTAGCCGTTTTGAATTGTGATAACCACTTTTTGAAATTTTGTAAATTTTATTTTTTAAAATGGACTTCATTTTTGGATTCGGAATATCGAAATTATCTTAGGGTGAAATTTTTGTACTTTTCGGATAACTTTCATTATCTAATGAATAGTGAAAATTACTAAATTTTAATTAAAAACAACTTTTTTAATCGAAATAATTAATAGTGATAAATTATCAATTTGAGTGGTTTTAAAGTATATTTAGAATATGTTTTTACAATTTAATACAATGTAGTTCATTGGATGTAATTTCACATTTAAACTAGACAAAAACAAGTCTCAATCTTTTGATAGTTATTATCTTTTAAAACCCCGCTCATTGTGTTGACGACGGGAATAAATTTTTAAATTAGTTAATGTAACTGATATGTTTTGATTTTGTTATTTTCTGGAAACTTTCATTTTTTTATGAATAGTGAAACCACTAAGTGGTAGTTAAAAAACTGAATTTTTCATAAAAATTAATTTTACCTCTACTGTGAGTAGAATTTCGAAAATCCTAGGGACACAGTTAATATCAAGGACTAAAATGTGGATCAATGAGATGAAAATATTTTTTTGGTGAATAATAACTATTTACTTTTTTTACCACGGTTAAAAGTAAATAGGGTAGTTAAGGGTAAAAATGATATTATTATTACCCTAACATATGTTCTAATTCTATTGGATAAGTGTAATTCGACCAAAAAAACCATAGGAATAAAATATGACCATTTAGGCCCACTTGGATTAGATTAGGACATTTATTATCAATTTATTTAAAGAAGGGTTAAAATAGTTAAAATCAATGTTTAATAAATAAATCATTTTTAATATAGGGATATAAATAAGATAATTTCGAATATAAATATTCATTAGAAAACTAAAAATATTTTATACATAATTATTTTTTATTTGTAATTTTTCTACTTTAAATAAGTTAATTTATTTATGACACAAAAATGATGCAGTAATTATCTTATTAATGAAATATTGACATAATTGATGTAATAAATACCCAAATAAATGTAATTTGAGACTTTTTATGAATTACAATAATTTTATAGGTTAATATGAAATGTTATTATTGATTTAATTAACTTCTTTTGAATTAATCATTCAGTTATGATTTTTACAAAAATCAATTACTATATAGTGTCAAAATTGACATAAAATAGTTTTTAAAACAAATATTATATTGTTAATTGTTATTTTATTTCTAAAAATCTAAGGATTGGACAAATGACTTTGATAAGGTTATATATATTAATAATAAAAAACTTGGGGTTCGTTTGGATTGTTATAGTATGTTTATTAACCTTATTGTGTAAGAACACAAAAAGACACGGTAAAAGTAAAATTATCTAACTTAATGTTAAATCTAAATGATAAGGTTAAAATAGGAACCTCAACTTGTCTAAATTCTATTGGATGAGAGGATTTAGATCCATACCCACCTTAGCTTCGAAATAAATCAATTTAGAGCTATTTAAAACAGAATTTGTCTTTATAATAAAATAATATGTTTAGTTTTTCCAAAGGAGCCCCTCTCCTCCCTTATAAAAGGGCACCTCCTCCCCCTCTTCCTCACACCACTTTTAGCCTTCATGCTCGGCCAACCCATGAAAATTTCTTCTCTCCACTTCCCTAGAGACATCCTAGAGGTCCTGGTCTTCTTCAAAGACCAATTTTAGTATTCTAATAGTAGCTCTCAAAGAATCGCATCAAAGAAGAGGGGGTTCAGACACTTACAAAGCAAATCAGACCTAAGTTAAGGGAAATATCACAATATCATTTTTATCCAAGATTTTTTATAATTTGGTATTTTATGGGGTGTATTTTATCATCCTAATCCATTTTTCCTCAATATGTAATATTATTTCCATCCACATACAATTGCTTAAATCCATTTTTACCCTTCGGTGAGTTTTTAGTAAGAGATATGAAAGGAATATTTTGTCATTTTTCGTACGAGGTACTTTTTGACTTTTCCAAAAAAAGTGTGAGAAGAATGTTTTCTTTTAACTTATATGGCATGACAGGATTTTTAAAACATTATTTCCAAGAATCTTCCCTCACATGTTTTCATGTTTATTTTTGATCAACTTCTTTTAGTTTAGAATTGTATGACATGTTAAGAAAGGAAAAGTGTTTCTGAAGTAGAAAGGATATTTTCCTCAAGAATGGATTTCAAGTGGTTTATCAAATTTATTTTCCATCTAGATAATAAAGGGATCTATTTATATCCCTATTATTACATTGATTTGATTATGTTATGATGGAATTATTTTTATGAATTCATTTATCTTATATGAATTGTTTTATGATGTCATGTTGTTTAAGAATCCCATTTTTATTACATGGGTTATGAAATGATGTATGATTTATGATTTTGTGGCACACATATGAATGGTATAATTATGGGATGGGTGGGACCTATATCTCCCTCTAATGCATTGGGTAATGATTTTATATCTCATGAGATAGACATGGCTGGAACATCAAGTTAAACCGATTCAGTGAAACAGGACTGAAACGAGGAATGTACTCGGTTCAGAAATGGACTTTGTTGCCTAACATAGTCTTGGAAATGAGTCTTGACTAATAAGAAATGATTATCTATGGTTATGTGTGTATGCCACAAAGTTTCATGTTTTAAGTTATGATTATTGTGATTACATCTCACTACTATGATTTATCCCATGTTATGAAATTATGATCTCTTTTGTTGGTTAATATTTCCAAAAGATATGTTCTTATGAATATGATGTGATTGATATTTATTTTTTTTACCCTTACTGAGCATTTGAGATCACCCTTTTGTATGTTTTTTCCCTGGTAAGGAAGAAGGTTATTAAGTAAGATATTCCAAAAGGGACTATAGATATGATGAAATAAATGGGAGACAGTGTAGAGGCTTTATGAACCAGTTGTTTATGCTTCCCAGTTTCTAAAGACACTATACCTATACGGTCCTTTCATGGTTTTGTTATATGTTGTAATAAGTATGCTTCAATTTTGAAGTAATAACAATTTATGTAAAGTATGGGTCATTATATGTATTGTATTATTAAAATTATAACCACTATTATTAAGATCTATAATCAATAATGATAAAAAATAATTGCTATAAACTGATCTGGTTTGGCTAAAAATATCTATACTATCAAGACTATTCATAATATAGTTCAAAACTACTAGTTACAGACACATAATGTTTGGCCAACTTCTTTTGTTTTGTGACATCTTTTGATTGGTCAAGGGGATATATATAACTATCCCCATTTAGGTCTACATATATATATAATTCTACATATATCAAATAATTTATTTTATTTTTGAACAATATTCTATATCATTAAATACTTTTCTTGAGTAAAGGATACATATTTATGAATATTTTCCTAGTTAGTAAAATGACATTCAACGTAAACAGCATATCTAAAAATAATTTTTTTATAAAATAATCATGTTCGTCATGAAATAATGTGGATATTTTATATAAATTTAATTTTGGATAAAAAATTATTCCAATAAAGTTATTGTTTTATGATAATGTTAACATTCAATAAATAAAGCGATATTTTAAATAACTTTTACCACATGATGATTTTGTAGTCAAATTCCTTGGTTGAAATGATTCAAAGTGAAACATATATTACCATTAATTATTAATTTATAATGACCATACATGTAAAATGTGGCAGTATATACACACACCATATAAATTAATTGGATTATAATAACAAAAAAGTCTCAATACTTTCTCTAATGAAAAAAATAAGAGTTGTGAACATCACCATCTCACTTAGAGAAATCAAGTTCTTCATGGAGGAGAATAAACTTTTTGAAATTAATTTAGAAAAATATAAATACAAATGAGATATGTGAAATTTGAATAAAATAGTTTATAGAATGCTTAATCTAGTATTCACTAATTATATATACCTTGATAGATGGTATTCGGTTTCTAAAATTAATCTTCGTAAGAAAAATTCACATAATCTATGAATTATTTTCAATCTTGTGAGTTGGGATTCTAAATATCAAGTTACATTTTGCATCAATAATTCATTGTAATCCTATATAGACTATGACATGCTTATAAAATAGTTATTTGATTGCATATATTTTGTAAATGTGGTTGTTTATTGAATCCTAATGGTGATTCTGAAGAAATAAAAGTTTAATGAATGGAGTATATACACACATTGAAACACTGATAAGAGAATCATCTCTCTTAAATCATCTCTTAATCTATGGTATGATTCTAATAGAAAAAAGGGACTCTCTTATAATCTCTCTTAAAAGAATAATCTCTCTTCTAAACTAAATTAATTACTATCATTGAATGATATAATTCAAAAGGAAACATTAAAATTAAAATAGATCAAGGATATGATTACAAAATCAAAATTTTTAAAAATCTATTCAACGAGTCAGAAAATATTATTGGCCTCTATCTTGTTTGAATGTAGATGGTAACATCATTGAGGTTACATAGTACTATGATGACTATATTTCCTCATAGTACAATAATTTGTTTAATGGAAATGTCATTGAAGGTGAATTGATTGATGTAATCATTCCAGAACATTAGAGGCCTGGGGAAAACTTTTTATTAACAAGTTTCTACTTGAATTTGAAATCAAGGATACAATTTTTAGTATAAATACCAGTAATTCATCTAGATCTGATGGATTTTCAAATTTCATCTTTTATATGTTTTGGGATGTCATATAGGTCGATGTGTGTAAGTTGGTCACCACATTCTTCATTATAGGTTGTATTACTTGGGGCCTTAATGTTCAATTTTCCACTATTATACCAATGAATGAAAAATAATGTCAAATGTTTTTTAGTATTATTATTCTTCGAAATATTAATTATAATATCATTATAAATTTTATTTCTCATAGTATTTCATTTATATTCAACAAGATAATTTCCAAAAAAATTGTTTATAAGGGTAGGTGTTTCCAATGTTGCATTGGCACAACTTCTGAGTGTGTCAAATTTTCATATAGATGTTGTAACATTTATCCTAATATTTATTTCAAGAACTATTTTAAAACTATGGATTATAATTTTATCTATAATTTAATTTCTCAATTTTAAATTCAATTATTCTTTTATTGGTATGGTTATATCCTTATTTGGTTAAGTAGACATTTTAGTTATCATTAATGTGTCTCCCAACAGATAGTTTAAGTTCTATCAAGGATTTTGATTGGGTGACCCTCATTTTGATATTTTATTATCAACTGATAAATATTATCATGGTCATCTCCACACTCACATGGTAGATCAAGGAAAAAATCCAACCCATATATGTCACTAGGGTTCATGGTACTCCAATCATATTCTTTATCCGGATGAAATCATTATCCTATTATAAAGATATAAGAGGAACATATGGAATCTTATGAATATTATCAATTATTAAGAAAATGTCTCAAGGTAATTTATCACCTGGGTTAAATATTTTGTTAACATTATAAATGGGTTCACCGAGCCTCAAAAGTCTAGGATTGAAAGGGTAATTGGTATCAGAGAGGGTTCCATAACCATTAATTATCATCATTTCCCACTTATATAGGGTAGTCAAAAAGTTAGTTACTTAGTTTCTTTATAAAAACATTACGCAAGGAATAAAATTACATTAAATCGTCATCCTGTGGATTTTTCCCCTCAACCTACCACACACCCCCCAAACCCTTACCACCCCACCACCAATGGTGGCTAAAGTCACTTACATAAAACATTATTTGGAGTGGAGGTATTCTTCAGAGTAAAATGGTCATATTTCCTTGGAAAATTTTTTTGTATTAATCCCTCTAGTGGTGAAATAACTATCAAGAGAATTAAACTCTTTTATGAAACTCAAAAGGATAGATCCACATGGAACATTATTAAAAGTTTCTCAATGAATTTAGATTTCTATGAAATAGAATTGTGGGGAGAATAAATAAGTCAATGCTAATTGTGTGGACATATCTATTTGGATTTCTATCATGTACGCTTATTAGAATATTATGAATATATGTAAATGTGTTTACATTCTATCATCAAGTATAATATTCACTAAGAAAAATTGGATAGGAACCCCTCTTATATCGTGACTCTTCTTTGGATTCTGATTTTTCAATTAAAAAATGATTTGATGGCCTATATCAGCCTATGTTACTTGTAAGTGATCCTTTATTTATTCATTTTTGAGTATTAAATGTGTATTGGTGATGTTTTGGAGGGTTTGGAATTTTTTTTAATGTTTTGGGGATTTTTTAAAGGTTAACAGATGGTTCATGTTTAGGGGAAACCATGTAACTTCTACATGAAATCATGCATAGTGACACATGGGCTAAGAGGAAGGTGCACTAGTATGCACATGGTTTTTCAATACTGTTTAGTCACCAAGGAGATACCTTGAAAAGTGGGAGATTGGTATTTTTTATTTTTAGCGCATGATAGGTCATATCATGTGGTCAAACCATGTCTGGACCTCCTTTGTGGCAGATTATGGCACGTAGTTAACACATAATTTTTTTAGATTTTGATTAAACATACAAGGTTTAATGATTATATCCTTAAAAAGTGTATCTAACATCTTTTAACATCTAATTCACTTATTTTTTCTATAATTAAAACTTAAATCAATTTTTTCTCCCTCCAAAGGTTTTGGAATCTTTTCCTATCAATCCAAAGGCAATCTAAAGGATTCTATTGGTGGTTAGAAGCCACATTCTCACGTTTTGTCATCATTTTTTGTAAGTTTCTGTGGGTTTTAGTAGATCTACCAATCTATCTCACCAAATATATTTTATCTAGTTCCTATATGGATTTAAATAAGGTTTTTTATATCAGTAAGTGTTATATTTGGTCTTTTTTTATAGGGTAAGTGATCTATAGTATGTTTCAGGATATTCGTCCTAGATTTGTTGGTGTTTTTGTATCGTTCATAATTTTCAAGATAAATCCCATGGTAGGTGGCTTGACTCTCAAATCCTATATTTTTATCATGAATGATTGATTTCTAATTGATTTTTTTCATGAATCATATTTGGATGTTCATGTGAAATAATTATTGGAACTCTTCTTCAGTGAAAGATTATGTAATTGTGCAAATATGCTGTTTTGGTGGAAAGTGATTTCCATAACATGATTTTAAAATGGGGATTTTATAATGGTGATATAGTATTGATGCATCAAAAACTATTTTCAATAAAAATTTATATTTTATTGAAATTGTGGTTCATTATTTTTTTAATATAGGTGTTTTTTAAAATGATTGATTTGGTTTGGAAAGGTTATACTAGCATGTGGTTGGCGTAATTGGTTATGTTTGACTTTGTGGTATGTATATGGTCATGAAGTACCTACATCAAAGTGATGGATTTTGGTCATGAAGTTATCCAATAAATGGTAGAAAAAACTATGTGTGTATTGGTGTGGTTGGCCAAGTAATATGGAATGCATAATGTGAATTAAATCCATGAAATGGTCAGAATGACTGCTTTTGTTATTTTCCATGGAAATATTTTTTATTGACAAAAAAATTTATGGAATTTTCTGGATTTTTTATAAATCATATATTTATTTAAAAAAAATTAAAATAAATTTTTATATATGTGTGTGTATGTGTGTAATAACATGTTCTATCCTAGTAAAAATAGTAGATATGTTATTTGTGGAAATCCTACGGAGTTTAATTACTCTCCCCTTCTTTAGAACTTTAGTTCTTTTAAGGATGTTGTTTATCACAACATGAGAAAATGAATGTATTACACTTCTCTAGTGGTTCTTCATGATACTTGGAATTTTTTGGAGTTGGATGATAGAAATTTTGGGATCCCTAGAGTCATCCCATGGACTCATTGAGATTCTGTTGGTTTAGAATTCAAATATTTACTTTTATGTTTTGAAGTCTTACACTATGGTGCTTTGTGTAGTTATGTTTTGATATTGATGGACTTACATTAAGTTTTTAAACATTATTATCATGAATAATGTTCTGGTTATTTGGTTACCACATGTTTAGTTAGTTGTTTTATTTTCAAAGGGGAAATCATCACCTATTAATTCATGAATCCCTTGGAATTTATTTATAGTCTTTGGCATATTGGGTTATTCAGTTGAGTTCATGTAATGTTATTTATTATTCTGAATAAGATGATGAGGGGTGGTATGTTACACGTGGTATCATCTTGTTCAGTCATGGAATAAGATGTGGTCATTAGTATTATTGGTCATGGAGAAGAAATTCAGTATATTCTATTCCTTGGATTGGGATGGTAGAATAGAGTAGGATTTTTCAAACATGATTTTTAGAGTAGAAAAATTAAAAAATATCCTTTTTAGAAAGATCATCATCTTACCATGGAGTTGGGTACATATGTGTTTTGGAGACACTTATAAGATTTAAAGTCACATTTCCATGGTTTTATCTAATGATATGAGAATCACATGCATTATAAAAATGAATTACCACTAAGAGAATATTTCATTTTTAGTAATGATTTAGTATAATGTGTTGATTTTTGAAAATTTTTAAACATGTTTTAAATTTTGATATTTTGAAATAGGATGAGAGAGATATTTGGAATATGATGGGATTTTCAAAATAAAGTTTATGTTTTTTCAAAAATTTGTGAATTTTGAAATTGATAAATTTTGAAATAATTTTTTTGATAGTATTATGTCATAGTATTTATAATTTTTTATCCTTCAGTTGCTTGATAATGAGACTTATGTTGTATGTTGTATTTATATAAAATGTAACCCAGTAGGAACTATAAATGAAAACTAAAGGAATCTTCTTAGAATGTGGTGGAACCTCAACCACAGGTGAACCAACAGCTGGTTTGGAGTATAGTCCATGCTTTTTATGTTGTGAATATAGGGAAACATGTAATAACCTAAGGAAGGTAAAACTATCTGTTTAATTTCAGTAGATGAATCCACCCATCTTTCGGGGTGATTTGGAACCATAATATGTAAGGGTGTGTCTTAATATGATGAAATATATAATCCATTTTCTTGTAACAACATTAGAGTTAAAAGTAAATATTGTGATGAATATTGTAGATGTTCATCAATAACCATTGTGGGATTTAGGAGTTCATGCTAAATTAAACCAAGGCAGTGAATGGGAATATTTTAAAGAATTGTTTAACAAATAATTTTATCCTAATAAATTCAAAATATAAATAATAACATATTTATTTATCTATAAGAAAGAGATACTCATTTGGACAGAGTATGTGTCTATATTCATGAATTTAGTACTCTTTACACTCAAAGTTTCTATAAGTTTTTCTTTAAAAGAGTTATTCTCTAAATCAGGGGTAAAGAAGATGATTGGATCAACCATTTCCATAATCTATATAACAGATTATATAGAGATCGTTAATAAAGTAACAATGAAAAAAGTGGACATCTAATGAGATTATAGTGGAGGATGTATGTTGACACTTACTACAAAAGGTGGGAAATCTAATGTAGGGAGCAAGAAAAAGTGGGATGATTATTTCCTTGGTTGGAATGTGATTTAGAATCATATAACTGGATTGATGAATCTTCCCCCAAGACCCAAGATCATTTGTTGATGATTCCAATGTGTTTCTATGTACTATGTGAAGCGAGTGTACAAAACAACTTAGATCATTCCCCAATTGAAATCAGATAGAGAATCTCTAGTTCTATTGTCTATGTTCTCTGATTTTGGGTGTTGGAGATAGTTCTCAGGTTTTGTAAACATAGTATGATTCAATAGGATGAGGGAAAAACAAGAAGAATAATCACTAGAATATATCTATCCATATTGATTCTAGGAATACATTGATTCTTTAGTAATAGAAATCTTAATAAAGCAATAATGAAAAATGTGTAGCAGTAATGGAATTATATAGAATTGAACCAGTTATTGTGGATGATCAATATGGACCGTCAACAATGTGAGGTACAATTATTTTTAATTCAAACCACATACAATATTTTATTTATATGGGTGTATCTCATTCCATTATTTATTCTTGTGATGTTTATTTTCATTGTTTAAATGATGAGATGATTCCTTCTATTTTAAAACATCAAACTCCACTTAGTCAAAAAAACGTTCAGCCATTATGTGTAGAACATTTTCTATAAGTATTGATGGAGCTGAGATGATATTGAATTTCCCAATTCTGGATATGGATTCCTATGACATAATCCAGGGTATAGATTGGTTGAAAATTTACAAGGGTTAACATAAGCTATTATACATATAGAGTTAGTTTTGTGAATGAGGATGAAGAGGAAGATCTCATTATAGGAGAAAAGAATGTAAGGGAAAGTGATATTTGATTAATGGACCCAGTAGTTAGAATAATATAGTACTTTTTAGTATTTTTGACTTTATTATATATAATATATTTTGAGAACAGTAGTATTCCAATAGTCCTAGATTAGTTTCCTGATTTTTTTTCATGATAATTTATTATGTTTTCCACTTATTAGGGAAGTGTAGTTTATGATTGACCTCTTTCCAGAGAACATCCCTATTTCCCTTCATTATTATTGAATGTCACAAATAGATATAAGGGAATTGAATGTACTATTGGAATATATGGAACGAAAATGGATCATTTTTCCAAGAACACACTTTTGGAAGCACCAATCGTTCTCACAAAAAATGAGGATGAAACTCATAGGTTGTGTGTGGATTATCATAATCTTAATCATGTTATGATAGAGAACATGTATCCAAATCCATGATTTGATGATATAATTGATCAATTTAGGAGATATCAGTGGTTCTCCAAAACTAAATTGTGTTCAGGCTACCCCTAATTGTGGGTTCATAAGGAGCATATTCTAAATAAATAGTTCAGAATGGGAAATGACAATTATGAATATATGTTAATTCCTTTCAAGATTACGAAATCAACAGAGTTCGTTATTACGTTTAGCAGTCAAATATTTTAGAGATAAATAGTTTTTTTGTGGTGGTTGTGGATGACATATTAGTTTATTCAAGCGAAAGGGATGATAATGACCAACACATAGAGACAATTTTGGGAATCTTATGGGATCAATGGTTTTATTCCAAATTATAAATGTGTTATTTATAGATATAAGTGGTACAATTTCTTGGTCATTTAATCTTTATTTGAGTTATTTTCATGTATCTAGAAAAAATAGTAGCTATTATCTCTTTGAAACCACTAATGAATGTCTTAGAGTCAGGGTGTTTTCTTGTCCTAGTGGGATATTAATAATTATTTTTTCATTATTGTTCGTGACTATATTCACCTATGACATCCTAACAAAAAAATGTAAAATTATAATTGAGAGAGTAATATAATAAGTCTTTTTAGAAGCCTATTGTTCATATTACATCAACACCAATCTTGATTTTTTCTACAATCAAGCCATGGGTATATGGTGTATTGTGATTATTTGGGATCTCATTTTCAGATTTGTTCTCATGCAGGTAGATTAAATTGTTTCTTGTCAATCAATGAAGTTAAAGATTCATTATAAAAACTAGCTGACAAAGGACATGGAGTTAGATTTCATAGTCCATGCGTTGAATACATTGACTTATTATCTATTTGGTGAGAAATTCATATTGTTTATGTATTGTAAGATCCCAAAATATTTTTTCATACAATGGTATTTGAAACTCAGAAAAATAATATGGATGGAGTATCTTCAAATTTTCAACTCTAACTTGATGTGTACATCGTGCAAAGGCAATGCAGTTGCAGATGATTTAAGTGGAAATACATATTATCGGTTGGAAAAAGAGGCATCCAACCAATAAGAGATGATGTCTGATATAGCTGAAATGAACCTAAAATGTGTAGATTGAGGTGATGTTGTGGTTTAATTTATAGTTTAATTTGATCCTGATCTGGTGAATATGGGTATGGATGGAAAAAAATTACAAAAATAACTGACAGGATATGTGGTAAAAACTCAATTTTGTCTATAAAATTCATGAATGGAATCTGGATGAGGGTTCAGTGATGTGTTTCTGAAAGTGGATGGTCATACTTATGGATTTTTATGAATAACTTATTTATGATCACCACCATTCATGTTGAGAATTTGATCCTAAATTATATATGATTTCTAGAGCATAGAAAATATTATTTTGATGGGTCATCCTAAATTGGAAGGGGGGTTTTTTTGATTCAAGATTCTTAACTTGTTAGCAAGTTAAGGAAGAGGATCAGTGACCAAAAGGTATGTTTATGTATTTATCTATTTAAATTTGGAAATGGGAGTAGATAAAAAATGATTTTTTAATAGGTCATCCAATAATGTTTTTGAAACAAGATTCAATATGGGTGAGAGTGGATTGGGTCAAAAATACATCCCATTTTATCCCTATTTATGAATCTCATACAGTTGAGAACATATCAAAAATATTTATTCGAGAAGTTATAATGTGGTATGGCACTCCAATTTCAATAGTTTTAGATAGATACCTGATGTCTATATATCATTTCTAATTTTTTTATAGAAATCCACTAGGACTCAGTTGACTAGGAGTATGTAATATCATTCTCACATGGACCAAAAATATGAATTGAATATTTCAACATTGGAATACATGTCACGAGCGTATGTAATGTATTTTTGTGGCTCATGGGAAGACCATGTAGTATTGGTGGAGTTATCCAGTTACAACCAATATAATGCCTTAATATAAATGGATCCTTTCGAACAATATTATCGGATTTCATGTACTTATCTAATGTTTTTAGAGATAGGTGATAATTCACTAGTTATACCAAGCCAAACTCAAGAGAAAACAAAAATTATCAATTGGTTATGAAATGGATGGAGACGACATAGAGACACCGGAAATCATATGCATATCGTCACTTATTTGTATTGTAGTTTTATGTGAGTTATCATATTTTCTATAGGATCTGTAAAATATTTTTAAATCATTATTTTGAGATGTAGGGATAGTTATCTACTAGATACATAAACCCTTTTGAGATACTGGAATCAGTTGGAGTTGAGGAAAATCAGTTAGATTTTCCACCATAGTTCAGTGCAGTGCATAATGTATTTCATTCATCTTAGTTGAAAAAGTATCATCCTGATCCAATATTTGTGATTATATGGGATGAAATTGATCTATATTTGGATGCTTCATTGGTTAATTTACCAGTACAGATTGTAGATAGGAAATAGAAGGTTTTTTGTGAAAAAATCATTGTTCAGTTGTGGGTTTTGTGGAAAATTGGTCAAATTTAGTAATAGAATTAGGAGTTGGAGAAGGAAATTAGAGATTAATGGGATGAAATTTAACATTGAAATAATGGTTTTATACTTTTCTGGGATGGAAGGAAAAATGTTATGGAGAATATACCACCTCTTATGTTCGATAAATAACACATTATTTATTCTTTCCTAGTGTGTAAAGAGGATGGGTGAAGATAATAAGTATTTGTATCTCTTTCGTAATATTTCGAGTATTTTATAATAATTCATGATTGATTCATGGTTAGTATAAATGTTGAGAGTACTACAGTAAAAAATTCATTGTAATATAGGTGCTTATAGGAGTTTCATGATTAGGTGCATGATTTTTCCAAACCATGTGGCCACCAAGGTGAAACCGTACAATGTGGGATAGTGGTATTTTGAATAGTTTTTGTATGGTTTATAAATCCATGTAGGTCCAATAGTTGAGACCCTCCTTAATGAAAATATTAGTTCATGGTTTGCACACATATTTCTTAATTGTGCCACTAACCATACCTAGTTTAACGATTATATCCATAAAAAGAGGATCAAAGTCATTTTCAACTCTAATCCACTCATTTCTATTCCAAAATAGCTGTAACTTGAGTTTTTCTACAACCAAGTTTTTTGCATGATTTTTCCATCAATCTATAGGGGATCTTAAGGCTTATCTTGGTGTGTTTATACAGGATTCTCAGGGTAATTCATCACCTTTTTTGTTTTTAGTGGTCTTTCGTAGATCTACTTCCATCTATCTCTCTAGGTATCTTAGATCTAGTTCCATTGACAATTAATATACGGTTTTTAGTTCCCAAACATGTTGGATTTTCAATATTTATAGGGTAAGAGATCTAGGGTTGGTTTTGGAGATTCATCCTGATTTTATTGTTGTTTTAGTTCTATTCTTCAGATTATCCATAAATCCAGTGGTTGAGGAATTCAATATCAAATCCTCTATATAGAACATGAAGGTTTTATTTCAAATCTAATATTTTTTGGGAAATTTTTTGTGGAATTTTTGATAACAACTGTTGGAAACCATTTTCTATGAATTTATATAGAATTGGAAAAATCTGTTTTTTAGTGGAAAGTGATTTTGGTAACATGATTATTATAAATTAGTGATATGGTTTGATTCATGGAAATGTTTATTCAATAAAAAGTTTTATTTTATTGAAATTTTTTGTTGGTATGGATTTCAATAAGTATGTGGTTTTATTGAAATGGTTGATTTGGTTTAGAAATGGTATATTTGCATGTGGTTGGATTAATTGGTTAAGTATGAGTTAATGAGATGAATATTGGTTGAAAAGTACCCCCATCAAAGGTATAGGTTAGGGATGTAAAGTTCCACCATCAATGGTAACACCTAACATGTGGGTATGTGTGTGTCTGGAATTGTTATATGGAACGAGTAATGCCAATTATATTCCTGAAATGTATTGAATGACTTGTTTGGTTGGTTCCCATGGAAATTTAGTTTAGTGGATAAAAATGTTTTGGTATGGTACTTTTTGGCTATGTTACATGTTATTTAACTCTTTTGAATATATTTTAAATAAATTATTTTATATAAATGTGCCAACTTGTTCTATACTAGTGGCGATAGTAGGGATTTAATTTGAGTAAAACTACTGAGTTTCATTACTCACACATACATTGGATATTTGGTTCTTTTGAAGATGTTGTTTATTAAGACATGATAATATGTGAAGTATTACACATCCCTTGTGGAACTTCATGATACATGGACTGCTTTGTGTAGTTGGAGCATTGAGCATGTTGGGATCAATGTAGTCATGACATGGAGTCATATCTGTGTTGTTGTTTTAGTCTTTTACTAGTTAATTTGATTTTTTAGTATTTTTTTGGTAATTTATGCACTTTTGTTTTCATACCAATTATATTACATTTACTTATTAATACTTTTTTGTCTTGAATAATTTATTGGTTATTTGGTTATGACATGTTTGGTTAGTTGTTTAATTTTTAATGAGAAAATAGTCTACCATTAATTCATAATGCCCTTAGCATTTCTTTACATACTTCTGTGTCTTGGGGATGTCACATAAGTCCAAATAACATTATTATGCCTTCTAAATCCAATGATGAGGGGTATTATGTTACATGAACACCCTATGAATCTATGGAACGATGGTATTGAAATCGAAAAAGGATGATTCATTTTCTCCTTTGGAGGATATTTTCCTCGGGGAACCAAAAAAAATTGAATCATAAATCGTCATCTATATTTTTTGTTTTCTTTTATGGGAAAAAATAATGATTTTTATTGCATTTATAAATTCAAGAAGTCCTAGATCCAGACTTCTAGTCTCACACTAATCTAAAAATTGGCATATAACCATATTCCTACTGATTCGGTTTACACTATTTTTGTGATTCCCTTAATTCCAAGCGTCACCTATGAAACTAGCTTCAAGTGGACACTAACCACCTATTTCTCAATTTTTCCATGGATTAATCACTCTGGAAGCTGAGTTTTTACATGTTCAAGCTATCGAGACTGATAGCTGAATCTATCAGTTTGATTCATCAACATTGATATGGTTCTCCTTTGCTACAATTGTCCATCTATTTTCATGTGTTAGTAGCCAAACATATAGACAATATATGGCATGGCCTGAATATTTTGTTCTACTAAAATTTATATTCTGTCATTAAATTTTCCAATATAGATTTTATTATTTCCCTAAGGAATTCAAATGTGATTTATAATGGTTTTTTAATATTATCCATGATATTACTATAAAAATAATACTCTGCATTGTGGATAATTTCTTGCCATATACTGAAATCATTTATGTTTTATTAAAATCCCATATTCCAAACATGATTACAATAATATTATATGGTAATTCAAAAGGTAATATTGTTATCTCTGGATATGGTGATATTTTTCCTTAACATAGTTGAAGTATCCTTGGTTGTTTGTACGGCTCATGTGGATAGGAAATGTACATATAATACAAAATGATTAGAGTTATCAATTTTCTCTAATTTTTTTAATCTAATGGCCATAATAATATATGTCTTAGAAAAAATCTATGTCTTTTATTTTAAATATTATGAATGTCTTAATAAATCAGTCTTGGAGGATTAGAGAGTGATGAATTGAATGTGTGATTTTACTCTCTGGACTCAACATCTTCAACACACATTGTTACTAATATGGGATTCAGGTGGTGGAAACTCTTTCCAACATTAGTATTAATAAGGATATGACTTGGATGGATGATCTTACATCAACTTAGATGTCTATTTTTTATACATATTGTCAAAAAATCTGTTATTTCATTATCATTTAGTATCATTCCATTTAATAAAATTTCTGTGGAATTTTTCCAATGAATAATGTTAAAAAACACATTAGTCTATATAGACTAAAAAATTAAGATGAAATACCATACCTAACACTTCATTTTGATTAAAATTTAATTATACTCTTTTATATTTGTTTAATAAATATTATTTACATTAATGATAACCATATTGATATTTATAATATCATATATGATCCACTTATACCATATTATCATGGATTTATTAATAATCGTTCATTTCTTCATTGTATTGTTTATTAATTATCTTATTATATCATTCATGTATAATCATTATCGGTCCTGTTAATTAATATAATTCATATTTCCATAAACTCCACAATAATATCCAATTCATAACTATTGAATTTATAAATCAATTATACATTAAATACCAGTCAAGAAATATGGTTTTTAAAAATGAATTACATAATGAATATGAAGATGGTAAGTTGTATATTTTCATGAGTAGTGACTCCATTTTAGAATGTTCCTTTTTTAAATAAGATAAGTACTATATAATCATTCCAAAATGACTATAATATCACATATAACATGTAATTTCTTTAAATAAGCATTTATATATCATTCATGTGGTTTGGTGATGAAAATAGATTCATATCATTATGTGAATGTGGTAGTCCACATGTACAAAAAATTACGTTATAATATTTCATAGTGTGAAAAAGAAAGAATATAAATGATAAATCTTATACTCTTAGAATTATAAATATCACATTAGTATCATAATTATTCCATGTATATCATATATAATTTTTAACTTTACTCTTACCACATACCATGTAAATTTTTAGGGAATGATGAATCACATTTCTTCATGAGGCTGTACTTGGCCGTACACATGAGCGACATTATCTTATCCCCTACATAATTGATATTATAGTGTTATATATGATAGAATGACTCAAAATGATTATTTTTGTTATAAATATAAAATATATATATATATAATATATATTCATCATTTTGTTGGATCGAAAGTGTTTTTGTAGACGCTCAATTACTAGAGGGGGTGAACTATAGGTTTATAAAAATTCATTTTTTAACATAAGGAAAAACTATTTTAAACAAAGTTAAAATTGTTAAATTCACAAACCCCCTTTATTTCATATCTATAAAAAATATTTCTAGGGTCTGGAAATATAAATCCATAAAAAAATCTTAAGGTTAGTTGATTCTAACTTATAGTGCATAGAATCTTACTTATCAGAGTAAGTAAAAGTATGAGAAAGTATAAGAAAGCTTTACTTTGTTTATTTAACAAAATACAATGGAAAAAAACATGAAACAAGATTCAAGTAAATAGGTAGTAAATATTTTAACCCAAAGCATTGGGTATCAAACAACCTTGTATAAAGGTCCCTCGATTTATATTTTCAAGAAAGGCTATCTTACCCACACAAGGATAATCCATTATTAAGTATATAAAAGTCTATATTACTATCCATGTAAGCCCTCAAACATAATGGTACTCAACACCTTTGTCTTCGTCTCCTAGGAATCCCTTGATAGTACTCAATGATAATCAGAGTCACATAATGCAAGATGAAAAAGATGTTCATGGTTGGAGAATGTGTTCATAAAACTCACAAGGCATGAGAGTATTACTCTCCCTATAAATAAATTCAAAGAATGAAATCTATATGATCATAAATTGAAGATAGATTCCAAGCTTGTTCAAATGATATCCTATTTATATGAAGAACATTAATGGTTGGTTCCCTCCTCCAACGATCATATTTTCCATAAATTTCGGAGGGACATGTACACGTGTCACTCAACCAACGTTTATTTAGAAACAAATTGTACGAAATTGTTTTATAATAAAAACATGTGTAACAAAAATTATGTAGCTTATCCAAATCTGAAAAATATAGAATCTAGTGAAAAATAGTATTCGGATTATAAATGTATAAACAATCAGATTCTATAAACAAATGAATATTCAGATTAATTTTTACAATGAATTATGAATATCTATTCTGAGGAATTGGGAGTCTGAATTAAGAGGAATTACAAGTATGAATATTGAGGAATTCAGAGTCTGAATTTCAGAGATTTAGGGGTCTAAATTTCAAAGAATTTGGAGTTTTAATATCAGATAATTTGATTTTTAATTTTTAGAAAATTCTATGTCAAAATTTCAGAGAATTCATATTCTGAATTTCAGAGAATTCAGAGTATGAATTTTAGAGAATCAAGAGTCTGAATTTCAGAGAATTAGGAATCTCAATTTAATAGAATTTGGAGTCTTAATTATAGAGAATTTGATATCTAAATTTCTGAGAATTCAAAGTCAAAATTTCAGAGAATTTGGAGTCCAAAATTTATGATAATTCAGACTGATATGTTTGGTTATTTCAGAGTTGAATTTTCAGAGAATTAGGAGAATGGATTTTATAGAAATCAATGATTGAATTTTAGAGAATTACGAGTCCAAATACTTGATAGTAAAATGTCTAGATGTTAGAGAATTTGGAGACTGAAACTAGGAGACTTGATGTCCAAGGAACTATAATCATTCTAGATTTTAGATAAGGATCCAATTTCATTTGGCTTAGTAATATAATAAACTTAGCTTTGATAATACATAAAATATAATAATGAAAACCAAGGTAAGGATAAAACTTTCCTTAGTGAAAATAAATTTACCTAAATAAAATAATTCATATAGAAATATAAATTTCTTTAAGATATGTTTTTGGGATTTTCAAAATATAGAGGAATATAAATGCCATAAAGAAAACATTATTAACTCAACAATCTCCTCCATTTTAGAAATAAAAAAGCAACCTTTCAGAAAATAATATAAGGAATAATGATTTTTTTCTTGGAACATTAATAGAAAAATCATATATTCTTCAACATATGAACCATGGTGAATACGAGTAACTTCCCATTAGGTTTTTTAATCACTAAGGATTGTATTAATGTCTTTATTATAGAAGTTACTTTTTCTTTCACAAGAATGTATTCAATAAGTAGACCCCCATTACAAAACTCCCCCTTAATTAGGGAAATTATCTGATTTTTACACAATATTTATTTCATAATTATTTTCTACCATTTTGTATTTTCAAAAAGGAATAGAGAGAATGAAAAGATGGTACCTAAAATATCATAACTATACAAAAAAACCTTTGGAGGATAGAAAAATAAAAAATATGGTAGGAAAATTTAATACAGGGTAAAAATACATCAAGAGGTCAGATTGACAATAAAATTATTCCCCATTCTTCTCTATTTGCATGACCTTACCCAAGGTAGCCTTTAACCTCTTGATATCTTTATGATCTTCCTCAAAACACTTGATTAACTAATCAGGATCTTGATTCTTCTTTCACGGGCCTTGAATTTTTCATCATGAGACTTTAGTATTTCTACCTGAGACATCACTACTTCTTCTTTCAGATTGAACTTTTCATGAAACTCTTTTTTAAGTTCCATTTATCTCTACAAATTTAAAGAAACATAAATGACCCTCCCATTCAGATCTTCATCTTGTTGCTTTCGAGCTATATTCCCAAGATTCAGATTTTTTTAAAAACATGTTGAATGGTTATTAATTTTATCTTATGACTTATAAAAAGAATATTTTACTGATTCATGGATTTCATAAAATACACTCATGTCTTAAATAACTCATTTATACCATTTTTATTTCCATACATGATATCATATGATCATCATAACAAATATGAAATTTTTTGAAATCTTCCTCAATCTTGATATATTTTTCCATGAGAATGCTTATTGCATATGACTTCTAAATTATTGAATCTTGAAGGAACTAACATCTCAAATACATAGTAGGAATCAAATTTAGTGTGATCACTAACTTTTTCAAAGACTGAACAACAAAATAGAAAACCATCGAAGAAAAATAATTAGAATTTGATTCCCTTATAGGAGGGGATACATTTTCTAGCTCTTCATCTTTTCACATGGATGATACAGTAACATACTTCTCGAATTTTACAATCCCAGCCCTCTTATGCATGTAAAAACCCACCAATTTTTATTTATCATCTTTATATATAACCATCATAGATATTGGAGACTCATTCTTACTATCATAAAGTTAGACTATCTTATCTTCATCAACCTCTTCTTTATCAGCGTCTTCCTTTACAACATTGGGATTGATGAATCATGTTTTCTACTCTCATAATAAATAGGATTATCAACCTCTTCCTCTTCATCATCCTATTTTCCATTAGAATCATTCTTAGTTGACTCAACCTGGGATGTTCATATTGAATGATTATCTAAAGGACGTTCTATTTGTTGAAATTCTTTTAATTTCTTAATCACATCATAACATTCTTCTTATTATTCCACTTGTTCTTATTTTAATTATTCTTTTTGAAATATATCTTCTTCCACAACAGTTTCAGAATTATAAATATATTTCCCATGGATTCTACTGGTACAGGTTCATAGAGAAATAATTTGGGTCCCTGAATCTATTCAGAGGCTTTCCTATTATCCTAGAGAACTGCTTGAATGATATCGACTTCAAACATTTTCTTTTTAAACATATTCTATTTTTCATTCCATTAAATATATTTAGTAGCATGAATTATCAAGGATTTTTTCCTAAGCAATATCTAAGACATATCATGTATATCTTTTTTTTGTTCTTGTTCTATTCCCTTCACTTCAGTACCACTACATCATGGAATGCTTTTTTCTTTTTTAGATTTGGTGGTGGTGACTGTCTTTCCCGAACTGTATATTTTACATTGATTTCTGGTTCCTTCGCTTTTATCTTATTTTGAGATTTCTTGAATGTTTATCATACTCCCCCTTTATTTTCTAGAGCTTGAACATCAATTTTAGATAAGTCATAAAAATCACCTACTTTGGTATTGAAACATCCATTAATTTTTATAATGGTGTCATCACCCAACAACATGATTTTTTAGGTTCTAGGTTTATAACTAGAATGAATTTTAAAATATTCAATGAAAAGAACTATGATCTTCAACAAGATCGCTGGATACAGGAAAATCTAATACTTTAGAGTTCCATTCATAATGTTTGTGATTGACAAGAGTATGTACTTCACAAAATTTACCATTATAAGAACAACCATAAACTATAATATAAAAATATCACTTTCTGATAGGGAGTCCGTGTCTCCCTTTCCTAGAATGAGGAAGCCTTGTACCCATAAATCTAACATTATAATGTTTGTATAGTGATTCTTTATCTTTGGCGATTTTACTACCTTATGTATAAGGAACTCAATTTCCATTTCCTTCTTAATGCTTCTTAGCTTATTTGGAAACATTTTTGAGATGAAAGTTTCCTCTAATTCATATGGAATTTCTAGAATAATTGATGGCATATTGAATAATAGAGAATATGTTTTCTCATAGATCATAAATTAAAACTTATCCCTTCCACCTTTTTCATAGTAACTTTATGTATCATATAATTCTACAAGAAAATCAGGATAAACCGTATCCTGACTCTTAAGCTTAACAATGCAAAAAATCTATAATCTATTCAACTTGACATTTTTCGTAATCAACAAATTATAGTTAGAAAATAATTTAGGGGAAACAAATCGTTACATATATATTTTCAAATCCTTTATTTCCTTATTCGAATACATCTATTTTAGTGGGGAAGTATCAAGTGAAATCTAGAGTGTAAGAATGTGTAGAAAAATTGAATGAACATTGTGAAGATGAGAATAAATAAAACACAAATTCTATTGTAAACCAAAGTGGGAAACGGATTATAAGGGA
Organism: Viscum album; assembly: GCA_963277665.1. Taxonomy (NCBI): domain Eukaryota; kingdom Viridiplantae; phylum Streptophyta; class Magnoliopsida; order Santalales; family Viscaceae; genus Viscum; species Viscum album. The sequence continues at coordinate 179,431,524 of OY728164.1, forward strand.
ATTTATATAGGATATGAGGCGACAGTTCAAATTCCTAATTAGATCCAATTGTTGAAATAAGCATGATATGATCTGATGGTTGAGATGAATTCTAAAGAAGGATTTGGTATATTCCATTATTTTGAGGTTTTAATAAAAATAGGATTTTAAGAATGTAAATCTGATAGAGTTTCCTTAAAAAGGGATAAAAATACAGACCAGTAAAATGAATTCAATTACGAAAATTTAAGAAATGAAACATACCTTCCAGATTTCTTAAAAAATAATCTTAGTACTGAGAAGGTTTTTCAAGAAAAAATTAGATTTCAAATGGTTTTATTTAGGAAAAAAAATTATTTGGAAAATTTCGTGTTACAAAATTATTTTGGTAAAAAAATTTCAGACACAAAAAAACATTGATTATGAAAAAAAAATTGTTACCAAAAAATTGATTAATAAAATAATGTTTTGGTTGAAATAAAATTGATTATGAAAATAACTGTTTGGATACGAAATGTTTGATAAATAAATTGGAAAAAAATAAATGTTTAGCCCCTATGAAAATGAATTTCTTAATATAAGAAGATTGGTTTCAAGAAATAGTCTTTTATGGAAGATTACATTGTGGTTATCATTCCTAACTTTTGATTAATGTAATAATATATTTCAGTAGGTAAATATTTATTAAAAATATCAGTAATTTAATCTTGAATTCTAATAAATTGATAAATGATATATCCTTTAGGTGTGTGATTCTTAAGAAATTGATGCCTAATATCTATGTGTTTTTTACAAGAATGATGTGTAGGGTTTTTCTTAGGGAAATGGCACCTATGTTATCACACAATATCAATGTTTTTTAGTAAAACTAATGCCATAATCTGTGAGTCTGTACTGTATCAACAACACTTGATCACAATAATTTCTAGCTGCTAAATATTCGGCTTCAGTAGTGGAATGTGCTACTGAGTGTTTCTTCATTCCTGACCAATATTATAATGAATCTCATACAAAATGACGTGTTATGGATGTAAGTTTTCTATCAATTCTTCACCCCCCCAAATCATCACCTTAAAAACTTCATAAAACAAAACCATTTCCAAAATAATAAAAAATTAATAAATACATGGTCCCCTTCAAATAGTGAAATTTAATTTCACTAATTTTAAATGATATTAATTTGGATTAGATAGATATCTTTCACATAATCATACTGAAAAAATTAATTCTATATTACTACCCATTAAGTATAATAAACTTCTTATCATACATCTAAATGATGTTTGATCTTCTAGGATCCAACATCATCATGATCATGAGAATTTGAGGTATCGATTGAAGTGTTTATAATTTTAGTGTTGTCATATCCATACATCGTAAGACGATATTTAATATTATTATGTTGAGATATATAGGTTCCTTCTTATTTTTTTGATAAATTTTAAATCCAAGTAAAATTTTTCACTCACTCATAATACTTATTTCAAACTCATATTTCATTAGACTCTCAAAACAATTCAATTAATGAATTTTGGGTTTATCTAAATATAATGTCATCAGCATAAATTTGAACAATCAAAACAATTTTCTGTTCATTATTTATAAAAATATTTGGATCTGCAGTTCCATTAACATAATCATTTTGTTACAAAAAGAGTGTATGTATTTCATACCAAGTTTTAGGGGTTTCTTTAATTCCATATAAAGATATAGTAAGTTTTAAAACATGTTCAAGGTATTTTTTGTCTTCAAATCCATGAGTTTGTTCAACATATACATCATATTTAACATACTTGTTAAGGAAATCACACTTCACGTCCATTTGAAAAACATATAAATTAAAGAATTCTTCAAAGGCAAGTAAAATCCAAATAGTCTCATGGCTAGATACTGGAGGATAGGCTTCTTCATAGTCTATTCTTTCTTGTTGATTATAGACTTTAATAGATAATCATTGTTTTTTTATTAAAATGACTCCATTTTCATCACATTTATTTCTAAAAACCAATTTTACTATAATTAAAAAAGTTTCCTTAGGTCATTAAACCCCGGTCCAGACATTGTTCCTTTCTAATTCATTTAACTCATCATGCATAGATCTAATCCAGTCATCATCACTTAAAGCATCTTCAGTGCCTTTTTGTTATAACTGGGAAATAAATGCTATATTTTTTACTTTATTTAATAGATAACTTCTAGTCCTTATAGGTTGATATAAATCACTAATGATCCTATCACTATGTTGATTCTTAAGAAACACCAAATATGGGTTTTGTAAAACCTGTGCATCAACATATGTTTGAAAATCATGTAGGATAAATAATTAAAAAAATTCTTGTGTATTTTCCATATTAGGCGATCTTATATCAAAGGCTGATAATCAGTTTTTTAAAACACATATACAAATGTGGGTTGGGGTTGTATAAAAACAAAATTACCGGTTTCATCAAATTTAAAATTCATTATTTCTTCAACAATACAAGGTTTTCTTTAAAAAACTCTATAATCCTTATAAGTAGTGGAACTGACTATGAAAATCCATTCATCGAATTTGGGTGTGAATTTATGTATGTTATATGTAATATTCATGATGAATAATTTTAATCCAAATTATTTGAGGTATGAATGTCTTGGTTTTTAACCAATCCACAATGCATAAGGTGTTTTATTAGGAAAAAATTTGGTTAAAACTCAATTTCTAGTTCAAAAAGTTGTACTAACAGTTTTAACCCTAAAGTATTTAGGAATAGAATATTCAATCAACATTGTTCTAGTTATTTAGTGTATAATTTGATTTCATCATTCAACAACACCATTCTCTTGAGGAGTTCATGGGGATTATAACTTGTGAGCAATTCCTTTCTTACTACAAAAAGTTTCAGAAACTAAATTTTGAAATTCACCTCCAGGATCATTATGAATAATTATCAATGGAATTTTTTCCTCACTTTAAACTTGGGCTGTAAATGTATTAAAATAAGGAAAATATTTATATTTCTTTTCTAGAAAATAGACCCATGTAAATCTAGGGTAATCATCATCTTGAACATATACTTAATATTTGAATCCAATACTTCTAGTGTATGTTGGACCCAAATGATCCATATGCACGAACTCTAATGCATTAGAAGTTTTGACTTCATCTGTTGATTTAAATCATGACTTATGTTTCATTCCATATTGACAAGGATAAAAAATTTGAAGAATCATGTATATAGTCTGATATAACCATGACAAGTCTTTTCTTTGAGAGTTTTCATAGGTTCTTAAGGTTAGAGTGTCCCAGTATTCTATTTTATAACCAAGGTTGATCTTTTATGGAAATGATCTAAGGTAGGTATTCAATCATAATGTATTATTTTTTACCATATAAACATTTTCATGCCTCTGGGTAGAATGAATAAACTCTTCCTTCAAAATGTGTACTAATAATTTAACATTTCTAAAATTCACAAGGTAACCTTTATCACGTAATTGAAATATGCTAATGAAGATATTCTTAATGTCATTAACAAATAAATAATTTTAAATCCATGTTTTTCCATGTAGAACAATGTTACCTATATTAATAAGTTCCCCCTCAATATTATCATTTAAATTCACTTTTCCACTTTTCATCTTGATAATATTTTCAATGAAATTTTTAATACAATTCATATTCCAAGAACAACCATTATAAATATACAATGTATTTTTGTTGGTACATTCATTATTTTCTTGAAAATAAAAGAGTTATACTTTCAAAATCTAATAATTCTCGGATCTGGAAATTTCAGAAAATAAAATCTTAGTAAAAAAAATACTCGTAGAAATATAAAATATATGAAAACATAATGATTGGAATTTATTTAGAGGGAAATTATTTTCTCAATATCCATCACATTTACATTTATTCAAAAAGGAAGAAATTTGGGGAACAAAATTATTTTGACTAAAAATAGGTTTTCAATGACTATAACCATATAATTAACTATTCCTTAGATGAAAAATTTTAGAAATTTTTTTATCAAATTCTTTCTATCATAAAGAAAAATTTGATAAAAGATTCAATAAGGAAATAGTTTCATATTTTATTCTAATGGATAAATTATTATCCACAAAGTCATTAGTTTTTGAACTTGAGTTATTCCCTAAAATATTTTTCTTAGAAATAACATTTTCAAGTTCCATAGAATATTTATCCTTCTGAGAATTAACTTCTTTTAGGTTTTTAGAAACACTTTCAAAATAAAAATTTATTTGATTAAGATCCTTATAATTATATGTTACTAAATTTGTTAAAATAAAATTCTAGAATTTTCATTATATAACTTCTTTTTTTATTTTACAATTTTCATTCAAAAGTAATTTACAAAACCTATAAACATAATCAAATAAAGTTAAGGTTTTATCTTCTAATGAAAAACATTATTCATTTAAGGATTAATAGTATTCATCAATTGGAAAATTATCATTAATATAATTATTGGTTAAAGATTCAGCATTGTGTAACTTATCCATAAGATAATGATTATCAATAGGCACTCTTTCTATCAGACCAATATTCTTCCGATCTAATGATTCATATTTTGAAGATACATCAGAAGAGTCACCACCATAGGAACTCTAGGTTTTATTTTCTTTCATGAAATTATTATCCTTTGATTCATAATATTTCATTCTATTTAAATTATAATTCTTATACATTGTATCATTTCTCTTAAGAATAGAACAATCAGGTCTGATATGTCATGCCCTATTACATTCATAATAGGTTAATTCGGAATATTTCTTGTCTTTCCTATCATAATCCTTATATTTTTACTAAAAATATTGATTTCACATATTATTGTTCATCCGTCAAGAAAAATTGGCTAATTCATTCTTTGAATGATCACTGTCATTATATTCTACTATAATAATAACTTTCCTATAATTAGATATATTTATCCTTTTTTGTGTCTTAGCTTTAGATGTTATAGTGAATGCTACACTTCCATTACCATTCATTTTTTATTGAAATCAGAATCTATCTTCATTCATTTCTCATTCTGAAGAAGAGAACCATATAACTCATCAATAGTAATGTTATATCGTTTTTTGTTCCCATCAATATCTATCATTTTTTATTCCAAATCATTTTGAATAATATCAATTATTTTATCCTCAAAAACCTCATCATTAATACCTCTTTTTTCCATAGATTTAATTCTATTTATAATGGTAATAAATCGTGGTTGTACTTTGAAAACAGGTTCTCCATATAGAAATAAGAATCTGCGATATTCAACTCTTAACAAAGCTCTTTTAGTTTCTATCACATTAGAAGTTCCAAAATGTGTAACTTTAAGTTTATTCTAAATGCATTTTGATGTTTTACAAGAATTTATTTTACAATATATATATATTTCTAGTCATATAACACAACAAAGTATTTTATACCTTGTAATTTAGTTGATATTGTAATTTCCCTTGATTGGTGAAGGTTTTGAATTCCTTTTCTGGAATTTTTTAATCCTCAGTGAGCATTAAAAGATTTTCTGCGCCAGGGTTAATGACAAAAGTATTCATTCTATATATCCAGTACTCATAATCATTACCATAAAAAATTGGCGGTCTTGTAAGATTAAGGTTTTCAATATAACCAAATTTTATTATTGTATTCAATAATAAAATCATTTTTCACAATACGTGTTAATTGTAAAATTTTATAAACAAAGATAAAAATAATTAAGCAAAGCATTAATAAGAAAATTTAATCAAGAAAAACATGAGTAAGAAAACTTATATGTATGTATAATTATTTAGAGACCTCCTCTAATAAAAATTGTAGGATTGAAATAGTATATTTAGATGCTCAATTAGAAGAGGGGATTAATAGTAGGGTCATAGAGATTCATTTGTATCCATAAGAAAAAACTATCTATAAAAAAGATAGAAGAAGGTAAATTGACCAACCCGTTTTAGATCTTAACTATGGAATAAATTGTATTAGTGTCTGAAAATGTGCATCCGGAAATGAAATGCAAGTTCATTTGGTTCTACATTGAAGAATACAGAATATTATTTATTAATGTATATAAAATTACAAGTAAGTATGAGAATGTTATAATTTATTTCTTTAAAAAAATACAGTAGAAATAAAACATGAAACAACAATCTAGTAAACAAGTAAGAAATGTTTTAACGTAAAGAGTATGGTATCCAAAAACCTTGGATAATGTTTCATTGATTTATACATTCAACAATGTTGGTAATAACCACACAAGGGTAAGAGCTCGATAATAATATCAGAGTCTGTCTTGTTATACCCCTGAACCCTTGTACTTTAATTTAGTCGGCACCTCACTCTTCCAATCCTAGAAGGACCACGATTTTACTCAGAAACAATTAGAGTCACACAAAACAAGATGAACATGATGTTCATGGTTGAACAATAAGTTTATAAAAATAACAATGAATGAGAGTATTTATCTCTCTGGAAATAATGTTCAGACATGTAATATCTAGGATAATCAATCGATAAATAGATTCCGAGCTAATTCAAATGAGCCCCAATTTATAGGAAAAACATCATCGGTCAGCTCCCTACTACAAAGGCCATATTTTCCCTTGAATTTTGGAGGGACCTATACAGGTTTCACCCAACAACAGTCAGTTAGAAACAAATTGTACGACATCATTTTATAATAAAAACATGTGTTAGAAAAATGAACTAGCATGCCCAAATATGAATAATCTAGAATCTATTGGAAAATAGAACATATATTCTAAACATATAAACAATTAAATTCTAGAAACAAATTGATTTTCAAATTCTATTGTAAAAATAATTTAGAACCAGAATTATGAGGAATTGAGAGTCTGAATTCTAAGGAATTCAAAGTATGAATTATGAGGAATTCAGAGACTGATTTTCAGAGTATTTAGTGTCTGAATTTTAGAAAATTCAGTCTGAATTTCATATAATTTGGAGTCCAAATTTCTAAAAATTAGGAGTTTGAATTTCATAGAATTAGAAGTCTTAATTTCAGAGAATTTGAAGTGTTAATTTTAGAGAATTCAGATTCTGATTTCCAGAAAATCCAGGATTTGAATTTTAGAAAATTTGAAGACTGAATTTCATTGAATTTGGTGTCTGAATTTCAGAGAATTCAGAGTTTTTATTTCACAAACTTTATATTCTTTATTTCTGGGAATTCAAATCTTGAATTACAGGGATTTCGTAGTCTAGATTTCAGAGAATCAAGAGTCTAAATTTCATAGAAATCAGAGTCTGAATTTTAGAGAATTTGTTGTCTGAATTTCAGTGTATTCTAAGTCCTAATTTTATAGAATTTGGTGTCTAAAAATTGAATACTTGATAACCATGGAACCTTAAGATTCCATGTTTTTAGATAGGGATCATAATTTTTGAATAATTAATGAATTGAACATTGTTTTTCGAGGACATAGAATAATATATTAAAAACATAGGAATGTTTAAAACATTCCTTATAGAAAAGAAATTTTATTTACGAAAATAATCCTTAGAGATATATAATTTTCTTTAAGATAGAGTGTTTTTTATTTTCAAAACATATAGGAATGTAGATTTCATAAGAAAACCTTAATGACTCAACATATCATACCCAAGTGTGATATGTGGTAAGGGAAAAATTAATGATGTCAGGTCACAAGGCTATAGTCCACTGTGCACATGACATTTTATATTGAAACCAATTTGATGAAGGAGGAAATTGTTTTATAAATTTACATAAACATGAAAAATCTCCTAATATTTATGATATTAAATTTATTATATAATCATGTTATAATAATAATTTAATTATTTGTAAGAAGAAATAAAAGAAAAACACTCATTCAATAATAATACCTTTTTTGAGCATCCTCATTAGGTTTAACAAAATCCTTCTTATGATTAATTTATTCTCAATATAATTGTTTTAGGATGTGGTGAGGGATTTTTTGAAATTATTTGTGCATGATTTTCTTTATCCAAATGGCTTGATAGATGTGTATAATCATGGGCGGTGATTTCCCTATAATAATCATAGAGGGGTGGCTTTTTTGTAAATACTAAAATGTAATCACTATTTGGTGGACATTATTTCCTCATATTCATTAAAAATAGATCAATATCAAAGATTAGGGATTATATTTTTGTGAAAAAACTATTTTTAAAAATCAAAACACATTTTTATCCTATTATTCCTTAGTCTTTGTGTTTACTCAATGATAGTCATTTATTATTTTTATCATGGTAACTTGTATCTTTTTATATTCATAGGTACTTTATCCTTTACAAATAAAATCAATATAAAATTTCTTATATAATTTATATGTAAAACTTATTGATATTAAATCTAATTTATTAAACTAAAATACTATTTGTGTGTATAATTAATTTTAATAAAAATGCTAGTAATAGGCAGAACCATTTATTCAACTCAATTCTGGTATTTAATTTTAAAAGTTTTAAATATTCATTTTGTTAAAAAATTATGTTCACCATATTATATAGTAAAATGATTATTTTATTAAAAATATATTTTTTTCAAGTTCAATATAGATAAAAGGAATATTTTAATTTATAATGAATATTATGGATGTGACGAGAATGACAGTTTTCAATGAATTTTATAAAAAAAATTAAAAATATTTTATATCAAAATTAATTATGAACATTGTTTTGATGATCAAAACAACATTAATAAAATATAATTAAACTTATATCTCTTTTAATATTATTTAATATTTAATTTAAATTTTTATGTAATTTGAATAAAAACACATTTCTCAATTAAAATTTATTATTTTTTCACCAATCATTAAAACTAAATATTTAAAAAAAATCCAAAAAATTAACCATAAGATAGTTTTAATATTATTATTTAAAACTTAAATTCATTTCATAAAATATATTTTCTAAAAGTTATAGATTTTATTTGTTAAATATGTGTCGAAAGCATGAACATAAAGTCTTTTCGAAAAAATATAGTTTTTCAAATTCAAATTATTTATCTTTTAAATGATTGTTATTATATTTTTAATTAATAGGTATACATAATTTTCATTATTATTTACTACTATCCATATTTTCTAAAATTTCAACGTGGTTATAATGGTGATTTGTAATTAATATTTAAATATATTATTTTCATTTCAACTCGTTGTTGTGTGCATTTTCGCCTATTAACAAAGTTGAATTTATTCTAGAATAAAAATATAATAAATTAACATGATTGTATATTTCCTTATATTATTTTTGTGGAATTTTATACATGATATCTAATATGATTTTATATATTTTTTAATCTCGTGGTGTAACATTCCACCTCCATTAAATATATTTTTTGTCTTACAATAAAATCATAACCTCAATTATATAGGGATTCCTCTTGAAAATAACCGTATAGGAATCCCCTTTTTTATATGGGTTAATAAAACACCCCATTGATAAATAGAAATAGATATGAAATATTCAACCGGAATATAACATACTTGGTTTAAAAAATTAGGGAACATATGTGGTAAGGTAAAACATGAACCATGAAATGAAAACTAACACCCAAATACTCATGGAGAGTGATAAGAAACATTGATCAAAATAATGTGGGTTATCCAAATAAGGTTAATAATCAAAAATCCAAAAATAAATATGTAGTGAAAAGTTTCCTTGATTACATTATATGTTTTGATAATAAGAAAACATTTTTTTCATGATCCTTTTTATAAATATGGGGATTTATATTTTCATCTAGACAAACACCCTATGAAAGTGTTCTTGATATATCTCTATTTAATGAGAATAATTTCTTATTAATGTGTTTCTTTAATAATTTTCCAATTAATCACTTACTACATCAAATGAATATTCAATAATTTATTTTTCTTCTAGAAGTAGGGAAATTCAATTTTCATTGATTGTAATATTCATAATATAATGATAACTCATTGATTTAATATCTAGATATTATTATTAAAAAAATTATCATAGAATTTCCATGAATCATCATATGCTAAATTAATTGAATAATATCTAGAACCTTATCCAAAGTTCATGTTAATCCATTTCATAAATTTTTACAAATATGGTCTTTTTGGGAGAATAAAATCCATTAATTTATAATGAATGTCACTGAATATCCAAAATGTCCATATCATTTATCCAATGAATATAAATTATCTCTTAATATTCACATACCAATCATGGGAATACCTCCATCATTCATTCTCCTGAATGATTGTAATAACATGAATTAACACAAACCCTTATTGAAAACACAAATTCATCCATATTAAATAAATAAAATAATGATTAATGAATATATTTCTCGAATAGAATAAATGTTACAAACTCTATAAAACATAAATTACATTTAATGTAATAATTAATTAGTTTCAAGGATTTCAGTATTATAAATTTTAACTTATAAATTTTACTCATCTCTGTATCCCATCATAATTATCTGAATGTTTGGAAAATATTAAGGGTTATCTTTCCCTCAATAATTTTTTCCAAAAAGTGTTACATTCAATTGAATCAATTTTTTGTGAAATGGTAGTATTCTTCATACACATTAATATTATTATTAAAAATTTAATGAAGTACAATCCATAAAAAATTCATAATTCATATAATGAGGATTTTACTGTTTAAATACTAAAAAAACATAATTCTTGAATCCAGACACATGAACATTAATCATTCCAAATTATTTGTGGGATTGTCAAAATCTTGATCGCAACCCATTATATTTGTTTGAGTTATATTATTTAGACTCTGGAGATTTTTGTTTTTATAGTTCCCTATATACTTACAATTAAATCATTGAAAATTGGGATCCTTTTTCATTCCCATAGTATCATAGGAAGAGTGGTCTTTCTGTCCACACTTTTATCCAAATAACATTCATTTTCAGAAAGTACAAGGGTGTTTCATTCTATAATTATTACATGTGGTAAAATCATACATTCCCTTATAACCATTATATATATTTTCAAAACCATCCTATTCTACTCATACATCCATTTGAACCTATAATACATAGATAATAAATTCTTTATCTAGTTTGAACATGATAATGTGTCCCTATATGATGAGAATGTTTGGGATCTCGTTCACTTAATAATATTTGATGAATATCATCAAGGAAATTTTCATTCAAACTCTTTTGAAATTATAAATTGATATTATCCCCATTACATCTTTTAGGATCCATTAAGAAATGATTTCATACAATACATTACATTACATCATTATAAAACATAATTTTCAATGAAAAAATAGTATAATACGTAACACGAATTGAGAAATTTATTCATATATAATCTCATAAACATATTATTGGTTTTCATTGGGATATATATTTTAAAATCCTTAATATTCGGTTATAATTAAAATGTGAATTATCCTATGAAAATATTATATGAGTGTCAATCCAGGTGCACTATATGTCCCATTTTTGTGCACCAGATGTTGATCAAGTCTTTCCCAATTCACAATCTTCAGAGTTATTACACCTAGGTACCTCTATTTTTGAAACGAGTACACTTATATTATCTATATATGGATTTATTTCTATGAAAACTCGCATGATATCTAATTAAAACATTATTATTTTCTACAATACATATCCTTAATTTATATTGTAGGGTTATGTTACCAATAAAATGATTTCCTAAATCTAGTTTCCAAGATTTTTACTAAACTTCTTAAAATGGAAACTATAGAAACCACAAACCTAGTATCCCAAAGTATGTTCCTTATTTATTACATTGGCCTAAGATACAAGGAATGACCTCTTAAAGGACCTAATAGATTTTTAGTTTTAGAAAACTATATACATACATGATTTACATATTATATTTGATAATAAAAATTAAAACATAATTATTTTCCAAGAATAACATTATTCCCAATAGCATATACATTCCTATAAAACATAGTAAACATCCGAAATTATTGAGAAATAAATAAAGGTGAAATAAAATTCTCAATAAGGGATATATACAATGGAACCTATCATGAATTATTACGTATAATCAATATGGAACAATATATAATTGAATAATATACCCATTTAAAAAAATTATTCTCATGATAATATAATGAATACTCTATATAGAAGGGTAAATTACTAAAAACTCATTACATTTAATCAGAAAACATAAAATTAAATTCATCGAGAGAAAATTTCATGGTGAAAATATCCGGGTTGCTAATAAATAAATTCTTAATGAATTAAATTCAAAATTATTTGATGTCATGTCTCATTCACATGAAATCCTCTTCTACCAATATTTGTCCTCAAAAGTGTTTAAAAATACATAGTATAAAATAACTATATTTGGAAAAATAAATTTTATATCATAACCATTCACAAGTCAATTTAAAATAGTGGGGTAAAAATAATTGGGGTTTGGCCAACTAATTTTGTCTCATAAGAACGGTCAATGGATTGAGGTTATATCTATAACCTGGTCCCACCCATGTCTATATTTACAAATAATTCTTCATATATTGAATGATATATTTAATTTATGATCAATATTCCATATCATAAAATATTTTTATAAATAATATCATATGGATATTTCAATATTTCCCAAGTTAATCAACTAACAGTAAAAGTAAACACCGTTTGTAGAAATGAAATATTGTTTTTGGAAATAGTCTTATAAATAATTTAATAATATAAATCTTTTTGAGAAATTGAATTTCTAATAAAGAATTATTACAATAATGTGATTGTTTCAAGAGAATGTTACCAGTCACAAAATAAAGTGATATTATACACTAACTATCATTTCATGATAGTTTTGAATTAAAATGACCTTGGTTGAAATGATCCAATGTAAAACATTTAATATAATGAACTATTAAAGAATCATGATATTACATTACAAATGGCATATCATATACACCACATAATAGTGAATTGGTTCATAATAAAAAAAAGTCTCAAAAAATATAAGTATAGATTAAATCCCAACCACATGATTCCTTTTGATTGAATGTTCATTCAAATCATGTATCATGGTTTAAACATGTTATTAGATTACACCAAAACCATATAAATATTATAATATAATATTTTATTCTTTATAACATCTTATCACCCATTTATTAATAATCATTCATTATTTTCATTGTTTCAGGTATTAATTACCTTATTTTATTATGCATGTTCTTTCAGTAAAGATCCCATTATTTAACTTATTACATATTATAGTCATCACTTTTATAATAATCATGAATAAATTATCATTTTTAATTTAGTAAAAACACATTTGGATGATATGATCACTTATGTCGAGAGAATGAAATAGTCTGGTGATAATGACGCAATATATCATTTGTTTTCTTATAAAAGATGTCATGTACATAAATGATTTCAATTCGATTTCAATACATTTGTTTGGTTATGAAAAGGTTGCATACATGGTTAGGAAAACATGGTATGATGGTATAATTGTGTTGGGGGGGGGTTTGATGTCCGTACAATAATTTACATTGGGTTTTCTATTCATTTTATCTTCAATTAAAAATACCAATGATTCCCACATCCAAAAATGGGTACATAAGTTATTTCCAAAGGTAGATGGTCAATTGAGGTTTCAGACCCTATCACACATGGGAAATAACCTTAATTGTGTGGATGGGAGTTCAAGTTCATCAAACCCTTTTGGGAGAAATTATTTCTAACTTCGAGACTCAATTATATAATTGAGATATGTTCGATAATCTCTTCCAAATCCTAAAATAGGATCCATTAACCTAAAAAATTGTTCAAGTACCAAAATATTCTATTTGTAAAAGAGGAACTATTAAGGATTCCATCTATATGTATCAGAGGTTGTTAATCCATTTCCCCATAATTAGAAACTATTTATATCTTCAATCCATATATCTTGAAATATAATAGGTTATTTTCATCAAGGGAGGTGGCTAATATCCCAAGGATAGAATTCAGCCATTATGAGGCATCCACCATTTCCAGTTTATTTTTGGAATACAAACACAAATAGTTTTTTAAACCTGTAAAGTTTATCATCATGTAGAAAGGACATATATGATGGAATATAGGCACCATCTATTGAACTCGATCCCCAATGAGGCTTCTTATGTATCCAAATTATAGTAATAGTTAGAGTCATTATAGTTTAGTCGCACACATGGGACATTCCCTTAGGTTTATGCCCTTATTGGGGAGTATTTATATCAGGTCATTGATTGGGGTCTACACATTGTGGTTTCCCTGGTTGGTGGAGACTCAAGATGTAAATTATATGATTAGTGTGAATCTAACAACCCATGTGAGCTAGGCATAGTTTTGGAATCATGGGATAGAATTACGTTACTCTCTGTGTATATGGATTTGAGACTTCTATGTTTGTTACAACCCTTTGGATGAACAATATAGAGGTCAGGACTTAAGAAGTATTCATACATATTTTGGTTATTGTAAGTATCAGAGAAATTATAGCCTATTTTACTTCTCAATTTGTATATTGATGATGTAGTGGGATTATCCCAAGGGGGATATTGGGTCCTCATTGTTAAAATATAAGATATATGGGGGGCATAAACCAAAGTAGATTCCTATTTGATCTCATACCTTAAAATGGCATCCTGTGTATCCTGGTCATGGATAAAATCAGATTCACTGTAGTTCATCTAATTTCAGAATATGTTGGTGGATGAGTCATAATGACTAGCCCATGGGATAGATTTTGTCTCTATGGTTGCAATTTCAGAGACATGAGGGACCAATACCAAAGTGAAATAATTCCTCATAAGTATCCTAATTAAGATAGGAATCATAGTTCCTTTATTTTATTTTGATCGAGACTTACACACTATGGTTTCCCATTATATAAGACATTCATATTGTGCCACTGATTAGGGATTACACAAGGAGGTTTCCAAAATACAGGGGAATTCATATCCTGTTATGTCATTGGTCGGGCCTTACACACTGAGGATTCCCTTATGTGGGGGATATATCATATTATGATGGTTCTCAGGGATTACACAATGACGGATCTTTCATATAGTGGGATTCATATCATTCCCTAATTGGTCCACATACATTAATGTTTCCCTTATATAAAATCATTTATATCATTCCTCAGATCAAGTATTACACACTGATATTTCGCTAATATATGGGATATAACATATTATTCAACTGAATTGGGCATACTCATAGAGGAATCACCGATGTTGGTGGCATATCATATTATTCCATTGATTTGGGCTTACACACTAAGATATCCCTAATATAAGAGAATTCGTATTAGGACACTAATTAGCGATTAAACATTGAGGTTGTACATATATAGGGGAATTCATATCATTTCAGTGATTTGGGATTACAAAATAACATTTTTCTAATATGGGGGAAGTCATATCATGCCATTGGATGGCTATTGAAAACTAAGGGTGCCCATATATATTCAATTGACAATGTTATTATTCCATAGGATGTCTACATGACACATACTAATAGAATTATTTACATGTTCTAATTTTCTACATGACACCTAAAATGATGTCTGGAAATTTCCATGTTGCGTAGAAGATCTGTCCAATGATAATGAAATGATCCAGTTCACTTATCCATAGTATGTCAAATAATTTAACTAGAATTTAAAGAGACCATTATATGATCATGGTTGACACATATAATGGGTGTTCCATGACTTTAGATGACAATTATATAGGGTGTCACATGACCTGAGTGACATGTCTGGAGGATATAGAATGATCCAAGATTACATGTCTAGAGGGTGACACATGACCTGTTTTACTTTTCTAAAGTACATCGCATTGTCTTGGCCGACATGTCTTGCTGTCAACGCGAGACATAGATGAATTTTCATTATTTCATAGAATAAATTGTGTGATATTTTTAGTGAAAATCACAATGTTTTAGATGGAAATTCATGTGGGCTTCACAAAACATTGGTGTCACTCTCTTAAGGTGTTGTGGGACTTCATTAACATTTTTAAGGGGCATCACACGATCAAAATATTATTTTGAGGGAGTGTCACATTAAATTAGTGACATGTCCCTGTTCTTTCACATGACCTCAATGAGTCATGAGAAGTTCATGAAGATCAATGTATATTATATTCCCATAAGTATCTCATATTTTAGTTTTTATTCCAAATTTTTATTTCATATTTTCTTAGGTTGAGATATTATTATATAATTTCAGGTTTCACATGACTAAAATTACAGGTAAATGCCCATAAAATAATATTCTTGATGCACCGAAAGTCTTGCATGTGATCGTAAGTGATCATGTGAAGTTCCTATGAACTACTCATGATCCTTTAGGTTATTATATATATTTTCCTAAGAAAAAAAGAATTCTGATCCTATGATTAGATACTCATAGAAATCCATTAATTTTCTCACGTTTGTGATCAACCATGGATACAAAGTTGGTTTTTCTACTGGGGGGTATTTATTGGCCTCTCCAACCCATTTATAAACTTCCATTAGAGTATCATATCTTATAGATATCAACTGTATTTGGATGATTGGTTTTGTGTAATGGACATTACATGATCCAACCATGGGTTACATGGTGGGTGTCACATTATGATAAATGACTATGGTAATACTCCACCAATGCCAAATTTATTAGACCCCTACCAAAAAAAGGATTTTTTCATGGCCATTTATAATTTTCAAGGGGATTCCTCATGGTCTGTCTCACATGGCTAGGGGCCTCTATGAGATCATAGTTCTTAAGGAAAGTCTTTCACGTGATTGAAGGTAACTTTTCTTTGGTATTATACAAGACGAAGGTGTCCTTCCATGGGACCTTATGAGATAATGATACCATTCAAGAGGGATTATATGGGATGATGATTAAAAGTTGAGGGGGGCTTCATGGGATCAATAGGGACTCCACGGGTTCATATTACCATTCTTGTGATGATTATTTTATCAAAACTCTGAAAGATTCTTTCATCCTTTCACCTTTTATTTATATTTTTCAAGGGAAGGGGATCTCACTATTTTTTGTGAGATTTGTAAAAAAACTATCCTTGAATATCCAAAAAATGACCTTTAGCTTACCTGTGGGACTTATCATTGAAAATCATTAAATTTTAAAAAATATCCAAATAGGGACCATATTATCAACTAGACATCTCTGAAACCCTTTGAGTAATGAAGCTAACATTCCAGATGGCTCTTGCATGAAAATTTATACAAGTTTCCAGGTCCTTGTGGTTTTTTACAAACCATATGTTATCATCACCAAAATATCAATGACCAAAAATAAATTACCCATATTTAATATTCTTATCCCTGATTTAACATTTATTTTCGGATGGTTTAAATCCTCTTACTGATTGACAATTCAAATGACTCAGTGGAACACATATGGATGTTGACACGTGGTTAAAAATGTATTGGACTCATTCTCAATAACATATGGGATTATAAAGGGGTATATGCGTGAACCCCCAAAGGTAATTTTTTATTCATGTCCTATTATCTTAACCTTTTAATGGATATATCATCAAATGTATTTTGGTAGGTTATGCGATCTATGTGATCATGGCCACCTTCTCTTCCTTTTTATGGAGAAAATAATTCCCATGTTTTGAGAATTTCACCCCTTTTAGATTTTATGATTCACATATTTTGGGTGTCAATAAATGAACCCCCTTATGAGTGATGTATGTTGGGAAAGGACGCAGTTCAATGGAATGTAAATGCTATCCTATGCCTTGAAATTTTCCAGAATTTGTGTCTATTTAAACATTTGGTCTTCTGAGTGACACATGGTATTCCACAGAGTGCCTAATAAATAGGGGATGGAGGTATGGTCATTCATCTACTACTCCAACTATCCAAATCTCTTTTGAACCTCTTCCATCATGCATCCCCATGTTATGATCTTCTATAATAACAGTTCTTTATACCTCTTTGCGAGAATTGATCGGATGATCTATTTTTAGGCTACTTCGTGGGATCCATTGGGGAGTCTTTCTTTCCCTTAGCCCTTATTCATATAATCCATGAATCTAACATTAGTAATTTCATGAAATTATGAAATATTATTATCAGGTAGGCCTCACGAGATCCACTAGTTTGGTCACATGATCACTTGACTATTATGCAGATCACATGACCTTGTTAGGGTTATGTGATCCTGATACTCATGATTTGATGGGAGCTCATGAAATGTCCTTGGTTTGTAAATTCCAATAGATATTGATGGTTTATGTGGACTTTGAGTCATGTATTAGTTTATTAAATATAATATAACCTCATGAGATACATGATTCACATGATGTTTCCAAAATTGTTCCTTGTTTTTAGAGGGATTTATTATTTTTATTAATTATAATTATTTATTTCATGCAGATGGATTATGGAACAGTTACATCTATCACGTTGTCTAAAATAAGGTCCCTGATCATTGGGAACCATATTTAGAACCCTAAAAATATTATCTGTTATAAAAACTAGGTTTTTAATGGGAATTTATGTTCAAAATGTCAAACAAATCATTTATCCCACAAACATCCTTTGTAAGGATTTGGCCTTCTAAATGATATTTACATTCCTTATCCAAACTACACTATTAAATCATTCTAGATATCAAAATTCATTTATTTTATTCATGTGGAGGTTTATGAGGATGGAAATGTAGTTGTATCATGGTCCCAGGGGTAGTCATATATGCCAGTGAACTCTTCTCTCGGTCTATACAGCTCCAAATTTGACCACCAACACATTTCTCAAAGCTATTCTAGAATATTTTTTTTTCATTGAACATCTCAAGTGATGGATATAGCTCAAAATGGGACATTCATGTTGGTGGAATGTTTTTGAAATATTTTCAACTCTATTATGGGTTATACAGATATATTCATAATTTTTCGGCCATCTACATGATATCCATTTTATGAAGCAATATTTGACTCTAAGTTCATCTTCTAATGTCAATCATACATTCTAGGATAAATAATTATCCATTGGTTACTTGGTGTAAATTCTTTCCATTTTTATCATGATGAATTAAGAAATGTCATTTGGTATATCTATTAACTAGGGATGATGCCCCTTTTGAAAATGTATGATGAGTTCCTCTCTATTTTGGATGTCTAGGATGACCCCATACAAACTCCAGTTTTTTAAAGTGATATGATCAAATTATAAAAGAATTTTTTATTTAGGATCTTAATATAAACTCACATCTCTTTTATAATGACTAGATCAACATTTTTATTTATCCAATCTGATCTTTTCTTACCAATATACACCCTCACTAATTCTCCTCTCAAATT
This sequence comes from Viscum album, assembly GCA_963277665.1. Lineage (NCBI taxonomy): Eukaryota > Viridiplantae > Streptophyta > Magnoliopsida > Santalales > Viscaceae > Viscum > Viscum album. Next base: position 179,450,809 of record OY728164.1, read on the forward strand.
GTTCTTGATGGCACCATCTCATATTGTACATCCTTGAAAACTAAATAATATTCCACATGGATATACCAGGTAAAGCTGGAGACATCCTTGTGCATTAGTTTGTTGGGTTTCATGGTCGTGATTTCAAACAGGAGGCTTTTCCAGGCAGGGGATATGCTTTTCTGAATTTCATTTAGCAATATCATATTGGCTACTTAGTAAGCAAAGGGAAGACCTCTCAATCTTTTGGTATAGACTCTTGCGTTCTATTACAAGATTTTTGGATATATTTAATAGTAAAAATAAATTACATAATTGACCAACATTTATAATACTTATTCAACTGGATAGGGGAGCATTTTCACTAGTATAAATTGTATAGCACTACCAGGATCCCAGGTACCTTGTTCTTCCATAGGCTAATGAATATTTGTAGGGTTAAGGAACCACTATTTGTTCCCGATGAGGTTGATGACATACTTCATCAGTATTATTATTTTAATTCCATACATTATCCAACTCCAACCAAACCAGTTGTTAATAATAGTGGTTGTTCTCTTGATGTACATTCAAATTAGATATTCCTTCAAGTTAGGTTTCTCAATACTATAATTGATGATTTGTATATCATTGAGTCATGTTACTCTTACAAGTTTGTTCAATATCTTTTCTACATCCCTATGTATTCTCCAATCCTCTCGGTTGTTGTCTAGGGAGAACGATATCTCGGGTTTATCCACCGGTTTTTGAAGATTTTGTCACGTGAAGATACCAACAGTTAGACCATATCATCACCTATCAACACAACTATATTACTATCTTATGATTATTCCCTGGATTGGGTGGAATCCTACTTGGATGGTATGCTGAAAAGGCTGTTATGTTAAGGAGGGATACCATGTTTTTCTCTGACCACATTGTGTGTGGAAACATGTGAGGTTTTTTTGGATTTGAGCGAGTCATTGAGGAATCATCCTCGTTTCAATAATGAACACCCCATTAGTGGAGAAGAATTTGATTTGGATTTTTTCCTTTAACGTGAGAAACAAATTAGGATCATTTTGAGAGTTTGGTATATGGGTATTTTTATCTCTCTTGCCTCTCCCTAATCTCTGTCATTGTTACCTCTTTCGATATATGTCTTTCCGCATTCACAGAGGATCATACATGGAATAGAATAATATGCAATCATATCCGTTCATTGATCATTGAAACTACCTTGAAAACCTATCATGATCAAGAGGAACGTCTTTTCGAGAACATTCATGATTTTGGGGTAGATGAAGTTGACCACAAATAATTATATGAAATCGTATGATAAATCATCTTTTGTGTGGAAGGAGTTGGAATCCAGGTTTAGTGGTGTGCGTAATCTTGATGATTAGACTCCCATTTAAAAATTTACGAAGGAAGATTCAGAGTCCTTGCAATAGAGCCCTCAATTTTTATTAGAGCAACATGCTGAAATGCATGTCTTGACTAGACAGATAGCAGGATATGAATAGATCTTAGTCCACTGAATGGATGACCATTTCAAATTATTTTCCTTCATATAAAATTCTCATAAAACATTTTAGGAGATATCTACTCTTATTGTGAACCTTTATCCTATTAAAAAATTATGAAAGGTTGGGTAGGAAACACTTCGGTGTTCAATTGATGCTTCTCATCAGAATCTTGTAGGCATAGCCCACTAAAACCATATTTTTTTGATCACCAGTTTATTTTTTTATTGAATACTCATAGAGGCTCAATAATATAGAGATAACACATTTTTTATTCTATCAATGGTAATATCCTCTTAACCTTTGTATGTCAATGTGCATCTTTCATTTATTCAGTATGATAATGAAACTTCATTGATATATTATAGCCTAGATTAACAATGATATCCATCCTATTTATAGTATCATTTAATCTTAAATGAATGCATTTGAATTTGAAAATAATAATAGATTTCTCTCAGAAAATGATCACGAATTTCAACTTTCATGAGATTACTTTTTGATGTATCTACCCCAATTATAATTATATTACATGATTTAAAGAAGGATAATTTAGGAAGATTATTTTTCTATAAGGGAGAGTGATCTATATTCAGATGAAGTCATCGAACTTCGTGAGCATATATTTATTTTTTATGAGGCCATATTGATGTCCTTACATTCATTGTATATTTTTCTTTATATTTCCTTATTTTTTTCTAATAATTATATAGGGGAGGGATTAGAATGCATATAATTTTCATTTTTAGAGGTGATCTTATTATAGGCTATTGGAATGATAGGGTTTTTCCCTTTTTCAAACATTCAAACTAAATCATTGACGTGGTTTAGTTTAAGGTAATATTTTGTGTTCAAACTATTTTTTTAGTTTTAGGGTCATTAATCATAGACCTTATATTGTTTTAGTTTCTGATATTTTATATCATATCTTCCATTATTGTAGTTTAAGATATTTTATTTTGGACCTTTTATTGTTCAATATTATGGTCATTTAAATAAGAAACTCTCTTTCTTTTTTTGTATTTCATATCAGACCTTCTATATTTGTAGGTATTTGTCATTTTTCATGTACCTTCTATTAATATAGTTTAAGGTCTTATGGATCTAAACATTAGATATATTTTTTGATTCTATTATATTACATGAATTGTGGATATGGATTATTGAGTAGACGTGTTGGTTATTACCCCAAACACTCGAAGGTTATGAGTTCTTGTCATGTGTTTTCTAGGGATCACTAGGTTTGGAGTTCTTTTCCTCAAAGGGTGAAAATATTATGGTTAGTATGTAAAATACCTTGTGTGTAAAAATAATTTTAATGTAGAAGTGTCTTAACTATCTTCCAAGGTCTATGGATGATTTTTGATATTTTATGGTAAAATGGTGAAAATATAGGCAATCTAATGTCCATATAGTTAGTTAAAATGTTGGTTATTTAAATCTTGTGCCCAATAATATGAATCTATGTGTCGTGGAATGGGGAACAGATACTAGGATCAACCTAAAAATCCAAATATTTCTAAGATCTTCCATGGTATCATCATTGATTATGAGGATTGGAGTTCACTTCCAATAAGGATTATATGCCTCTAATTTATTGTTCATTTCTATTATGCATGAGTCTATAGGATTAACATGCATGGTCATGAAATGATTTTCCCTAATCGTTTAAATGGGCCATAAAATATTGTCTAGGATTCAAATTCATGGTGAATAAAGTGGGTCTTGTGGAAGATGATTATGTAGGAGGAGTTATGGAACCCTAGGGTATTTTAATTTTTTAATTTTATAGATCGGTCTATTGCCCTGTGGTTTCAAGTCATGATGTGTGGTTCATCAAAATGATCAAAAAATAAAGTGGTGCATTCCATAATTAATAATTTATAAAAAACACATTGAAAAAATGTTGAGGATATCAAATCCACTTTAATAGTATGGTTAGAGGGATTGTAAATCTTTGTCCAAAGTGATCGGGTCATAGAGATAGAATGGGAATATCTTGCTGAGAATAGACCTGAACACTTGAATGTGTTGAGTTCTATCATGGTGATGTCAAGATCCCAAGAATCATAAATTCATCCATATTAGTCCATTATTTCATAGGTTAGTAGTTCTATTATCTTTTACATTAATATAAAGGTCAAAAGGATAGATATCTTTTTATTTTCAAGGGACATGAAAGTTTTCAGTGTCCCAAGGTGCTCAAATCCTGAAGTGTTATTTATGGAAACATAATATTAAAGTATGTTTAAGAACCCAAAAAAAAATTCACTATCATGTGAACATGTTATTGTGGAATTGAGATATGAAAAACCATTACTCTAAATTTTCCCTAGTCCATTAGGTATAGTGATCTTTTCATTTCATTTAAATGGTATACAAAGTATTCCCAATGAGTATTATGGCTCATTTATTTATGACTAAATTTTAATTTTTATCTAGACATCAAATGTTTAGAGATAGAAGATATGACTTTTACATAGACCACCCTATCTCGGTTTTCAATGTGAAATTTTTTTTGTCTCATTTTATAGAAATATTAGGTCATTCGATTTGGAATCTCAAAATCAAGAGTTTAACATCATAAAAATTTGACCAAAGTATAGGAAATTTAATGTTGCGACACTCGTGGAACTAATATGAGGGTAATGATAAACAAGATAACAATATGATACATAGGATCAAGATTACTATAACATATTTCTTAGTGAGAGGTGAAAATATGGTAAAACATTTCTCTAGGTTCAATATCTATGAATTATGATATAGAAAAATCATTCCAGGGTAGTCCCCAAACACCCACATGTGTTGTGTTCTTCCGTGGTGATGTCAGGCTCACATGAATCTAAAAACCCCTAATATAGGGCCAATATATATCTAGTTGGTATTTATTATCCTTTATAAATAAATTTCAATGTCATATAAGGCAATAAAATTTATATTCCAAGGTCTATTAATGTTTTATATAATCTAGTGGTGGTAAAGACATGAATTGAGATTTATCAAATTGAGGAGCATAAAATATTATGGAACCAGCCAAAACTATAGTTGAATGAGGTAAGGATCTTCTGGTCCTTTGATAAGGCATAATAATGGGTTATAGCCTTTAAATTAATATTTCATTTAGTGGTGGTATATTTTTCATAGTTATTTAATGTCATAAGATCAGGACATTTTCCTTATAGTTTGACATCATGCGGTGAGGAAATATTTACTTCATTATTGTTTAGTTTCATTCAGTAAGGGCATCGGAAATAAAATTAAAAATTGTTCAATATTACTTTGAGGGAACTTATGACTAGTTAGGGTATGTAGATGAATGTATAATATTCTATTTGGTCACTAGGATATTTATGAGTAATTGAATGTCAGACCCATTCTTGCATAGATCTATCAAATGTGAATGAAATTCTTACACAAATCTGACTCATGTGATGGAAAACCGAGTTTGTATGACTCACTTGACATGTACATCGGGTAAAACTATTTCATTGGTTACTAAAGATATACAATGGATTTTAGATTTTGGTGTCACTACATATTCTATGATCGATGGAATTAAGACAGACATAGTTCATTAGAGAGCATGGAGTTTAACATCCTCTAGAAAGAATTTAGGATCTTCAATATAAAAACATAATCTTATTTCTAGAAATAGGATTGGAATTCTAGACGTCACAATGTATCCTATGGTGGTAGGAATCACGCCATATGTAGCTCTAGAATGGGAAACTCTCCATGCTGGTCTGACCCATATGGAGAGGGGAGAATTGATCACGTTGATTGTTGTAGCTCGACCCTGAATTTCCCGAAGGCCTTCTTTTTTATTGATTTTTGATAACCTATCTTTCAAGGGATGAAGGGGAACCCTTACAAGGACCGTAGGCTTTAGTGATTACATGGCCCATAGTCTTAACAGACCTTACCTAACCCGAATGTCTTAGGGAATTCAACCAAACTAAAACTACAAGGACATCCCCTCCCCAGCATCTGTATCACAATGGATCCCCTCCACTATCGCATGGCCATCCAGAAAAACATCCCGTGCATGTACATGTTGGTCCTGATGGCGTTTCTTTACCCTCTCATTCTACCAAATTTGTTGGTTCAGCTCTGGTGATTGTGCCTACTTTGAATCTTTATTTAGTGATGCTCTTTTTTATAGAGTCTGTCTAGGGAAACTACATTGATTATGGGGAACAAAGTCCTTGTGAGGGCCCGAAAGCCTTAATAATGGCCCAAAGTCCTTACTGACCTGAAGGACTGGGTGGCCTGAAGTCCTTAAGGACTCCAAGCCAAAAACGGTGGCCGAAGGTCAATAGTTCTGGCTGCAACGGTACCAAACACAACCTTATATAGTACCAACAACCATACTGGTACAATACCCATCATTATTCCTCAGCTGGGTTTTGAATCTGGTTTCTTGGATTCACATATAGGGACCTCACCAACTGGGATGAGGCTCATGTGCTATTATAGTTGTTCTTAGGATTCTAGATTCATGAATAAATATGTTTCCTATTATAATAAGAATTATATATCATGTAGTTATTTATTTTAGGTGTGGATGGTGACCTACACTATGGATAATGGTTATCATGAGAGTTTCCCACAAGGAATAATAGTTTTATGTCATTCAAGAGACATTTACTATGTAGTTTATTTTTATATGGTGATAAACCACTGTCTGAATTTTATGTTCATTCATTCAAGACCACGATAAACCAATTGTGAGATGATATTTATCAATCATGAGGGGAATCCCTTACTGAAATTCATATGGTCATGTGATATATGCTTAGTGTACGAAACAAGGAATTGTAATTCTTTCATTAACGATATGGAGGAAATTAGAGAAAGGAAATGGTCATTTTGTATAATGTGATTGCTGGGCCAAGGTATATGATCTAAGAATCCCTATGTATCTAATTAAAATGAGAGTCATGTTTTACATAGGTTTGGAAGACTATGTAGTATTGTGACATGTAGAGGACACCATCCATTCAGTTTAATGTCATCAAGTAAGGATGAAGTTGACTCGACATGAAAGAATGAAAATTTTAGGGATCCATGAAATTATACGTCATACGGTAAGGAAATTATCATTGAAATTTAACATCTTTTGGTAAAATTGACATACACCCAATTTGGATGAAAAGAAATATTATAGATGGGACTTTGAATGAAGATATAGGTTTGAATATATATCAAGTTATTATAGTAATCAAGAATCTTGTAGTTCTTGGATGAATGTATTCCCATGTGGATTTATGTCTCACACAAGGGTAAGAGATATCATTTTTCTGATAGATATTGCTCATGATTGGAGTTTCATTAGTGACAGGATGATTCCTTTTCTATTTAATGTCATGCAGTGAGGATATCTTCTGTTTCATTTAACATCATGAGGTAAGGACATCAACCATGCAGTTCAATGTTGTGAGGTCAGGACATGTTTCATACAGTTTAAAATCTTATGTTAAGGAATGTTTCATGTAGTTCATTTTCATGAGGTAACAGAATCATTCATACAGTTTAGCATTATTTGGTTTGGAATACTATATTTTTTAATGGAATCCAAGAAAATTATTTTGTACGAAACCTCCCATTAGTGGAGGGTTGTGACAAGTTCCTAATCTATCAAGGACAAGGTGTAATCTCCATAGTGATAGAAATTATGTATGATATAAGGAACATCCCAATTGGATTCTAACATTGATGGATTCATTCCTATTATCATTGGGTCCTGAGAGCCAATACTAGTTCTCCCAAAATGATTTAATATAGGACAAAAGTTTTATTGAAGTCATGTGATATCTAATTCTAATTGAAATCAAGGTTGTGAAATGTACATAACATGTTCTCATAGAGAAACTCTAACTCATCCAACCTCTTTTCCTTATTTCATACCATCCATGTTTTTTCAACATACAGCTATTCATGTTGAGGGAAACTGTACTTTTTGAGGAAACACTACCTATGTTCCATACACCAATGAATTTATCTTTACCTATGTAGCTGTATGCTCCGTGGTATGGTAGAACCATAAAGAATGTTGGAACTTTTCTATCATGAACATGCTGTCCATTTTCATCATCTTCTAGATTGTATTTGACAAATAAATATTGAGGCCATGCATCTATCAATTTTTTATTGAATTCTTGTGGGGTGATTTATTAGACTCATAGTTTTATTCCTAGTATAATTTCTTCAACTCTGTTGAATAGAAGATGGTCAAATTATCTGTCAATATCTTGTGAGGAAATATAAAGCTAGTGGTGGTATTGTAATTTACACAGTTGATGATATTCATATTTTATACCTCCTTCAAGGATGTTTCGTCATCCAATTTGTTAAAGAAGTCAGTATAAGTAAGGATGTACATAAACCAGATAACTATACACGGTGGATATGGCCCCAAAAATTACAATCCACAAACCAAAAATTTCCATGAATATTTAGCTGTATTTATTAATTCTAGGGGTTTATGGATGAATTTCTCATTGATCTTATGTGAATAAAATTTCCAAGGGATTTCCCCAATTTCATGTATCAGGGTTTTCTTGTAATAACTCATCCTCATAATTTTTTGGGAGAGCCCGGTCCAAGACAGATGAGAGACACCGAAGCCTGCATGGATTCTTCCATTATAAAGATTATTCTACTTTCTACTATGAATCTATGGAGGATTTTATCAAATCCACTCTTGTAGAGGTATTTCTTTTCATTTTGAGAATTCCATAGGGTAAATTTCAATTCTCGATTACAAATATATTACCTTATGGATCATTTTGTTAGTAGAGTCCTATTTTAAATATTTTTAATTATTTTCTCTATCCATCCAGGGGTTGGTATTCATTCATTGTATTCTAGATGATGATGACCTAATTTATTTCTTCCATTTCATAGGTGATGATCAATAAACATTATTAAATGTTTGATGAAAAATATTTCCTCCTCCAAATCTGTTTCATCCAGGACTATGTATGAATTGTCCAATTTATCGACATGTATATTATCTAATAGGGTAATATGATGTAACATTTTATTAAAAGGAAAATCATACAACAATCCAGTATCATAGAAAATATATGGGCCTTGTTCTTCTTTTTTGAGGGAATATTATCCATTTATTTTCATTATCACTTACTCCGAATTATATTTGTTGTTATGGTATGATATTTGTAGCTATATGGATAATCCTTATCCAACGATGGGGGATTAGTATTCTACCACAATATCCATGTATCGTTAAGATAGTGATAAATTGAATGAAAAAAATTACATTGTCCATTGAAATAAATTCAATAACTTTTAACCCAGATTAGGTCTCAGAATTTCTATTATCAAGATTAGAAGCCTTCGGGAGGCACTACCAAAAAAATATCAAATGTCTGGGGAGCTTCATTGGTGTAGAAAGTCCCATCATCTTGAATTTTGGTTTCCAATAGTGTCGTTTTTATGGTAGGAAGTCTCAAGAGTATAAAATCCTGGCCTTCTGTTTCAATTAATTATATGCCTTGAACAGAATTTCATACTATTGTAGAATGAATGCCCATCAGGAAAAATTCTTAGTGGGCATGGGATGGCCATGGATGTTCTTGAGTAGTTAAATATTATATACTAAGTGGAAATCATGGTGCTTCATGTATTTCCTAAGATTTTTCACTGCAATGATGAGTGTAAGAAAATTCTCCTTGACATCAAAATATTGGATCTCAGTTCCTAGCATCATTTCACTAGGGTATAAGAGGTTGTTAAAATTCCCCACATATTTTTTCTGTATAATTAGAGAACCAAGTGATCATTCCATGGAGGACACATATAAGATGTGTTTCCACCCATTAACTAATGGATTCTTAACTAGTGCCTAAATAACATAGTGGTTCTGAATCATAAAGGATTCATGGAGGTACCCATCCCATCTATAGATTATTTTCTTCTTCATCATCATGGTGAAGGGGATAAATTTTTTTTCTAGGTTGGATATGAAATAAAGAATATATGCTAGTTCCTTTGGATCCCCCTAAATTTATTTTGATTTTTAAAGGGCGACATTTCTAGTATACCACTGGCCTCTTAAGGATCAACCTCAATTCCACAGTGCCATACCACACACCTAATAATATTTCTAGATATTACCCCAAAAATATATTTTCATTCGTGTCATCATTATATTATTATAAAACCACATCTGGATGGATAATTGAATATTCATCAAGTAATCACACAACTATTGATATTTTACCCCCAGTTCATCGAAAAAACATTATTCCAATAATTATAAAAGCAGATAAAGATTTGAGGCACGAAGTGTTGATAAGTTGAACCAAAATTAAAAAATAAAAATTCCACGAATTTATAGAAAAAGAAATTTTTTATTCTCTAAAGGTAGTGTAATTCTAATATTTATGGGCCATCATTGTCTAATTGTACAATACGTACCCATTCCTGATGGAAATGGGTGAAAAAAAAGTAGTTCCATCGACCAAATGTTTTGTGATTGGGATAGAAATTAATCATATGGGAATTTTTTATTATGGTTTCTATTATTGATTTGGAACATAATATTACTATTATTTTTCAATACATATACAATATTGGTGAGAAGTCATACAAATTTTACTTCTCAACAAAAGCATTATTTAATCAATTTTTCAACTTATGTCAATACATTGGAAGTATAAGAGGCGTGGACCATCATGAATTCCTTCTTGAAAACGCAATGGTAATTGGGTAAGATAAGATAGTGTGTACCCACATCTAAATCAAGTCTAAGAATTTTTTCAATGTTTCTAGTGAAAACATATTAATTTTTCTTTAAAACTAAAATATAAATCTATTTCTCCTTGAGAGAAATAGAGACTCTAATTATTCTAGGTCATGGGTCTTATCTTTTTACAATATTAACCTTCCTAAGGTCCTCAATTGCGTTGGATATTCCTTCCTCTGATAAATGAGGGGAGTTCTTGAGGTCATCATATTCTTCTTCCACCTCTTAGTCTATGGAGGAATTTTCAGATGAAGTGGGCAATATGAGGTCTTCTCTTCAACATTTAGGGATAAAGGGGAAATTATAAAATACATTGTCATCTCATTCTATAATAAGTATTGTAGATAGATTTCATATATGAATTAAAAAAACATTATCACCAGAGATATATGGTTCTTGTACATATAGGATTGATTCTACATCCTCCCCTTTTTATTGGGTATCACATAATCATTGTTGATAACCCACTAGGGAATTTATGGGGAAGTCCCCAAGCCATTATTGGATGTAATGAGTATATTTATTTAACTGTTGGTTTAATTCCTTATCTTTTATTGATGTTTTCCTCATTATATGAGGTTTCATAAAACATGACGGGGGTACTATCACAATTTATTATGTAATTGTTTCCATCAATGGGGTATTTCAATCACTAAGGGATTTTTGAAAGTACCACCATATGGATGTGAAGCCAATGCATTTCAAGAATGATATTTTATGGGGAGTCTTACTAGAGAACCACAAACATAGTGTTATATGTGAGAACCCCAAATATATTTTTGGGATGGATCCTCCTAATAAAAATTTACATGCATTTGTTAATCCATTGAATGGTCAGTTTTTTGGGAGAATAGTCTTCTTCACAGTATTAAAAATGTCATATGGTCCAAATTCAGACTTGGTTGATCGAAGAACTGTCATGAACCCACCCGAGTCGACCCTGAACCGGTCACCCAGGCCAGCCCGCGACAAGTCCCGAGAGGCTTTCCCGATCCTCCCGGGATGGTGACAAGAACCAAGGGCATCAATAGAGTACACAAGGGAACAATTTCGCCCATATATAAACAATCAAACAAACAGCGGAAATAAACAGACAACCCAAAATGAATTTATATAAAAATTGAACTCAATATTATTTGTACAAGAAACTAAAATTAGAACAAAACAAAAAACTCAACTGAACAATCCCGATAAAAAAAATAACTCCATGCGACACTTCTGGTCACTCTCCAACACAATGATAAAAGTCGCCCAAGGTGATTGAACTAAAGATGAAATCTGCACAAGGGCTAAAAAAAGAAGAAGACTATAGGCGTGAGTATTAAAACTCAGTAGGTTAGCCCGGTATTCTATTCCCAATTCACATTACTTTAAAATAAAAGAAACATAAATTTAAAGTTTTAAAATCAATATTTGAAAGTATGGTTTTCAAATGAGGTTCCATGCTATAATAATTATCAGACAAAAACATGCATGTTTAATAAACAAAAATTCAAGTAACAATTATTTTCAAAGAGGTGAAACTTCAAAATGAAAATAGTTTTCAAGAGGGCTGCTTTAATTAATTTTAAAATTCGAATAAATAACACATACTACTGAATTTACCAACCAAACACACCGTATGCCGATGGTGAGTACAAAATAGCCAATGAGCACTAGTCACAGGAATACCCCTAGGCACTAGTTAGTTGTGAGCCCCAGGTACCTCGTATCTCAGTGAAAGTAACCATAACAAATATCCATTCTCGTGCAAGAGCCACTAGTAGGGAACATACCCATAACCTAGTGGTCCCAAATCATCATTATCATCATAGTTTAGTTAGTGTTGTCATCGTCAAACTTGCTACGTGAAACAAGGGCCAACCCCCACAGAATCACTAGCATACTAGTACACGTCCGCCCACCTAGATACCCGGGATTCCCTTTAGTGCTCAATCAAGTTACACATATTATCAAATACACATTTCACATCCACATTCCATTCCAAAACCATAAAAAACACAAACATCCCATAATCTTTCTTCACATTTCTTACACTAATCAACAAACCGCTAAATATTTTGGTAAAACAATTTCATGAAGTGTATTGAGGCTTTGCACATAAAACTCTTTCAAAAACACTCTTTAAGTTATAAAAACACATCATAACCAAACCAAATAATATTTGGAATCCCAAAAAACATTTAATAAAATCATTTAATCAACCATAAAACAATCCCAATTTCACAACTTGTTATATACAAGTAAAACACTCCTTCATTAGGAAATGCCAAATGGGCCTTTAAACATTTTCTAAAAACTAACCTTTGATGAAGGTATTCGTTTTAATTTTATTAAGTATCTGTATAAACAGCATTTATAGAAGCAAAACTCATTCATAAATCTCTTATAATACTCAGGTTACATATTCAAAACACAACCATTTTCATAAAGAAGTGAAACAGTCCATTTTTGGGCAACTCGGGCCAAAATCTGTTGTAAATCAAAACCCACTTGATTGTAAAAACAAATACAAATAGAAAATCCATATAAGTACCAAAAAATACCATTTATCATTATTCCAATTCCTTTATAAATCCAAACAAGTAACTTTTAAATCACACATCACACATAAAAGCCAACCAGGCAATTTACCGAACACATGACATGCCCTTTTTAAACAAAACAATTTGTTTTAAGTACATGAAAAGGAATAAAACACCAATTTAAAGCCATATTTTCATTCAAGATACTGTAACATGTTAAAAATACCATATACCTGATTATAAACCTCACAAAATATTTTCAAAAGATAATGGAACATTTAAACAAACACTTGTTGAGAACTTTCATGACAAAACAACACTACCGTTCACAAACCAATGATTAAACAACCACATTGAACACCAATAAAATTATCCAAATGATGAAAAACAATAATAAACATATATATATGGTGTTAAATATAATAAAATGATGAAACTTAAATAATAAAGTCATGTGCAAGGGGTATCCTACCTCAAATCTTTGGCGTAATTGAAACACACACCCGAAATCACCCGCCGCGGGTTATAAACCATAAAACAATAAAGATCAGACCTAAACAAACAGAAACCCCATCAAAAAACATGGTATAAAAAATCCTAGGTCGATCAAGAATAGGGTACAATATAAAACCAAGAAATAATGAAAGGAGGGGGAAGAGGAAGAAGAAAGGAGAAGGAATCTCACCTTTCATCCTAGAAAACTCTTCATCTTCCATTAGATCTGAAGCCCTAGAGAAATGAGAATGGCTTCAAAATTATTTTAGAGACTCCTAAGGTCTGGAAGAACCATGGGAAGAATATTGGTGGCTAAAGGAGTACGAACTGATTGATTTATAAATGATAAAAGTTACCTTGGAAATTCTGGGCGATTTGAGGTTTCCTGAGAATATCTCCCAAATTCGCGACCAACATGAGCTCCAAAGAGGTAAAATAGATTATGAGGGTCAGGATAGGGTTATTGGATTCTAGGGGGAGGTGTAATCACAGAAAAATAGTAAAAAATTAAAATGATATAAATGAAACAAATATTTTTTTTAAAACAGGAAATGGGCCCATGGGCTGGCCCAATACCTAAATGAGTAACCCAAATTCACCCGACTTATGAATTTCTAATGGGTCCAAAAGGATATATAAATTTTAATATATCAGTATAGGCCAAGTGGTAAGTTTAATGGGTGAAAAAGGATGAAAAACAAAAGAGTTATAAAAAAACAAATTCAGTTTTTAAAACTGGCAATGGGCTCACGGTTGGCCCAAATCATGAAGTAACCACCCCTTCTTCAAAAACTCCTAAACAAACAATGGGGATCCCAAATTATGGTGGTTAGACATATATGAAACATAAAAACTCAAGATTCATCTCACCAAATACCCATGAAAAGGATCAGGATTTCTAATGGGCCCGATCAATATAAAGAAAAAAACCGTGTGTGATAATTCTCCCCACCATTAAAGCTTTCCGCCCCCGGAAAGCCATAACACTTTCCGGATGAAAAAAAAACAACACCTAAGGATTACAGAATGTAATACCCATCATTAAGAATCAACTATCACTAGAAATTTTCTTAGGATGAAAATCCAGGAGACCCATGGTGGGTCTCCCCAACAATAGAAACCAACTAGCAATGAACCGACAAGAATTCAACATGAGCTAGAGTTGGGACTCACTCACGCAAGCCCAAAATACCCTCCTAAAAATACCTACTATACCAAGTTAATAGAGTTACAACATGAACATATATATCACCCACTCCGGAATGGAGGGTACATTAACTTGGTCGACACATTCAGCACAATTCTAGACCCCCATCACTTGGGGATGGGAGGGAAGGGGACCCAATAATTTGGCCACATAAACAACAAAAGAAACAAAGAAACTACCCAAAACACTCCCACTATGAATAGGTAACACCAAGACTGCATCTGATTTTTACATGCGTTCCACACAGGGACATTGATTGAAAACCCACATCCATGAAGGAATAACCATAGACACAATGTGAGGGGTTAAGTCCACCACGCTTGTTGCGACAAAGTGAAATTCATAGAAATGAAGAACCAAAACATTGACATAGAAAATAACTTAACAAAACAGAGGAGTAAGGGTCATAATCGAGCACTCCACACCTCTGTCGATTTTCTGATTGCGTGAAAAGCTTCACTCCGAGGCCTATGGCTGGAGCCCTGATTCTTGAAGCATTTGCTGCACCGCAGTCAGGTGATAAGGATCACACCACTCAAAAAAAAACCACACATGATCACCCAAAAAACCTTAATATAAATAGGAACTCATAGATACATATAAAAATTCTATCTCACTCCAAACGAGCGGAAGAATGGACAAGGAATACGACAAAACACCTCAACATCACCGAACACAACTGCTCTGTCCAAAAGAATTATCGTGACCTAGATGCACTTTTAATAGATCCCAAGCAGCTCTCTATTCCAACAAACAAGTTGAGGCATCATCAAAAGAGGTGGATTTAAAATTTGAATGGAATCCTAAGGTTGATCAGCAGGAAATATTTCCAACGTAGAACTATCCATGGCCAAATCACAACATCAAACACATTTTTGGAAACCCAATGAAAATTACTCCAAAACCGAGCCACCAACAAGATCTCATCACTAGATAGAACAAGAGTATGAATTCTAGATCACATGGAAGCTAACCAAATAAACAACTCTTCTATGTCATAGAAAAATCAAGCCACATAACCATTGGTTTTAAAAAAAGCCACAATTTTCAGCTCAAAACAATTTTGAAAAATTAAACTAACTTGGTGGGTTTCCACATTCACCAATGGTGTTTCATAAAGTCTCACCCACATGCATATTTCCATGCCACCCCTGGCACCCAACCACCATACCATATAGGCCATACATACAGATATAAATAAAACCATGCATGTGAGCACCCCTGAAAACACCAAAGGCTAAAATTAAACATCATAATTCAAAAAAAACAATTTACCTTCAAAAGGAACACCAACAACGAAGTCAAAAAACATTTTCATATTTCACAAAAAAAACCACAATTCAGTAAGAAAAATTTTCTTAAAAACCTACCCCTTTTCATTTAAAAAAAAAACCTTTTTAAATAACCAAGCCACTCCAAACAACCCCTTCCCATTTTTTTAAAAAAAATCAGCAATGTATATTTTTATAATCTGAGGTCCATTGAGACCAATACCGTTTGTAGTAAAACACCAACCGATCAAAACCAATTTCCAAAACTTATTTATCCAATTCAAAAACTTTTTAACATCCTAAAATACCCCATGAAAAAAAAGATCCAGAATCACATTAAAATTATTCACAATTTCAAAACATTTTATTTCAACAAACAACAATTTTAGATTATGGATAATCCAATCCCTTTAAATCATTTCTGCTTCCCTCAATTTTTTTTCACAAAAACACAACCATCCAAAACCATTATTATATTTAATTATTGAAAACCCCATTTTTTCACTTTTAAAAATCTAATCCTTACATTAAAACCCATTTCCACAATTCTCACACAAGGATTTTAAAAACAATAATTCAGAATTCATGAAAGGTTCGAGAGACCCAAAAAAGGGAACTAGTGTCAGTGGGTGACTTGACCATATGGTTGGCGGCCATATGCCAAACACAACACCAACACAGAGAGACTTATTAGGACAATTCCCCAGCTCCACATGTCTTGCCAGGCCCTGGGAGCTCACGAAGGCCATTGGTCAGACTCCCCTTGTCATATCCCAATACCAAACAATCAACTAGAATAATGGACACTAATAAAACCGGACTTCCAAGGAAACCTGAGGATTAGAACAAGAAAGAGTTCGCGATGCTCCTCTTGCACTTACCCCTCAAGTCCCAAAAATCCTACTCCATCTACCTTGACATCCCCAAAATAACAAGGGCTCTCTAAAAAGAAAGGTCTGCTAGTAGCCGACCTCCTCTGATACCATTTTGTCATGAACCAGCCCGAGTCGACCCTGAACCGGCCACCCAGGCCAGCCCGCGACAAGTCCCGAGAGGCGTTCCCGATCCTCCCGGGATGGTGACAAGCACCAAGGGCATCAATAGAGTACACAAGGGAACGATTTCGCCCATATATAAAGTATAAAACAAATAGCGGAAATAAACGGACATCCCAAAATGAATTTATATAAAAATTGAACTAAATATTATTTGTACAAGAAACTAAAATTAGAACAAAACCAACAACTCAACTGAACAATCCCGATGAAAAAATAACTCCATGTGACACTTCTGGTCACTCTCCAACACAATGAAAAAAGTCTCCCAAGGTGATCGAACTAAAGATTAAATCTGCACAAGGTCTAAAAAAGAAGAAGACTATAGGCATGAGTATTAAAACTCAGTAGGTTAGCCCGGTATTCTATTACCAATGCACATTACTTTAAAATAAAAGAAACATCAATTTATAGTTTTAAAATCAAGATTTGAAAGTATGGTTTTCAAATGAGGTTCCATGCTATAATAATTATCAGACAAAAACATGCATGTTTAATAAACAAAAATTCAAGTAACAATTATTTTCAAAGAGGTGAAACTTCAAAATGAAAATAGTTTTCAAGAGGGCTGCATTAAAGAATTTTAACATTAAAATAAATAACACATACTACAGAATTTACCAATAAAACACACCGTATGCCGACGGTGAGTACAAAATAGCCAATGATCACTAGTCACAGGAATACCCCTAGGCACTAGTTAGTTGTGAGCCCCAGGTACCTCGTATCTTAGTGAAAGTAACAATAACAAATATCCATTCTCGTGCACGATCCACTAGTAGGGAACATACCCATAACCTAGTGGTCCCCAATCATCATCATCATCATAGTTTAGTTAGTGTTGTCATCGTCAAACTTGCTACGTGAAACAGGGGCCAACCCCCAAAGAATCACTAGCATACTAGTACACGTCCACCCACCTAGATACACGGGATTCCCTTTAGTACTCAATCAAGTTACACATATTATCAAATACACATTTCACATCCACATTCCATTCCAAAACCATAAAAAACACAAACATCCCATAATCTTTCTTCACATTTCTTACACTAATCAACAAACTGCTAAATATTTTGGTAAAACAATTTCATGAAGTGTATTGAGGCTTTGCACATAAAACTCTTTCAAAAACACTCTTTAAATTATAAAAACACAACATAACCAAACCAAATCATATTTTGAAGCCCAATAAACATTTAATAAAATCCTTTAATGGACCATAAAACAATCCCAATTTCAGAACTTGTTATATACAAGTAAAACACTCCTTCATTAGAAAATGCCAAATGGGCCTTTAAACATTTTCTCAAAACTAACCTTTGATGAAGGTATTAATTTTAATTTAATTAAGGATCATTATAAAAATCATTTACAGCAGCAAACCTCATTCATCAATATCTTATAATACTCAGGTTACATATTCTAAACACAACCATTTTCATAAAGAAGTGAAACAGTCCATTTTTGGGCAACTCGGGCCAAAATATGTTGTAAATCAAAACCCACTTGATTGTAAAAACAAATAAAAATAGGAAATCCATATAAGTACCCAAAAATAACATTTATCATTATTGCAATTCCTTTATAAATCCAAACAAGTAACTTTTAAATCACACATCACACACAAAAGCCAACCGGGCAATTTACCGAACACATGACATGCCCTTTTTAAACAAAACAATTTGTTTTAAGTACATTAAAAGGAATAAAACACCAATTGAAAGCCATATTTTCATTCAAGATACTGTAACATGTTAAAAATACCATATAACAGATTATAAACCTAAAAAAATATTTGCAAAAGATAATGGAACATTTAAACAAACAGTTGTTGAGAACTTTCATGACAAAACAACACTACCGTTCACAAACCAATGATTAAACAACCACATTGAACACCAATAAAATTATCCAAAGGATAAAAAACAATAATAAACATATATATCTGGTGTTAAATATAATAAAATGATGAAACTTAAATAATAAAGTCATGTGCAAGGGGTATCCTACCTCAAATCTTTGGCGTAATTGAAACACACACCCGAAATCACCCGCCGCAGGTTTATAAACCATAAAACAATAAAGATCAGACCTAAACAAACAGAAACCCCATAAAAAAACATCTTATAACAAAACCCTAGGTCTATCAAGACTAGGGTACAATATAAAACAAAGAAATAATGAAAGGAGGGGGAAGAGGAAGAAGAAAGGAGAAGGAATCTCACCTTTCATCCTAGAAAACTCTTCATCTTCCATTAGATCTGAAGCCCTAGAGAAAAGGGAATGACTTGAAAATTCTTGAAGAGACTCCTAAGGTCTGGAAGAACCAGGGGAAGAAGATTGGTGGCTAAAGGAGTACTAATTGATTGATTTATGAATGATAAAAGTTACCTTGGAAATTCTGGTCGATTTGAGGTTTCCTGAGAATTTCTCCCCAATTCGCGACCCACATGAGCTCCAAAGAGGTAACATCGATTAGGAGGGTTAGGCTATGGTTATTGGCTTCGAGGGGGAGGTGGAATCACCGATAAATAGTAAAAAATGAAAAAGATATAAATGAAACAAATATGTTTTTTAAAACAGGAAATGGGCCCATGGGCTGGCCCAATACATAAATGAGTAAACCAAATTCACCCGGCTTATGAATTTCTAATGGGTCCAAAAGGATATATAAATTTTAATATATCAGTATAGGAAAAGTGGTAAGTTGAATGGGTGAAAGAAGATGAAAAACAAATTCAGTTTTTAAAACGGGGAATGGGCTCACGGTTGGCCCAAATCATGAAGTAACCACCCTTTCTTCAAAACCTCATAAACAAGCAATGGGGATCCCAAATTATGGTGGTTAGACATATATGAAACTTCAAAACTCAAGATTCATCTCATCAAATACCCATGAAAAGGATCAGGATTTCAAATGGGCCCGATCAATACAAAGAAAAAAAACCGTGTGTGACAAGAACTATTTTCAATGAAATACCATTATATATCTACATTATCTAGTTGAACGAAGACATATAAGAGTCTAATGTGTCCCAAGATGAGTTCTTATGGATATCGTTCTATGATCGAGATGGTGACATGGAAATCTAATGGAATGGTCTCCACTCAGTAAAGCTTCGTTACTATGATTTTTGTTTCAATCCCATGTGGGCTCTAGTGGGATTCAATGAGAGACTCCATATTTTCTTTTAAAAAATTTTGTGCATATAGTATTATGATATTGGTTGAAAAAACTACCATCTGTTTTGGAATGGCATACTTTTTTCTATAATAGTGTATCTACTCATGGTTGGATTTCTCCTTATTATGTAGTAAAGATGTTGGTAAATCTAAATTATATGGGAATGTTTCATGTATAGAGGATGAGGGGGAATCATATTCTAGTGGAATAGGTTTTTATCTCCTTCCCTGTTGTATGGGATGATTAGGTAATTGGACCCCCCAATAAGTGGCCATGTATGAATAATGGTTACAGTATACTGCTGGAGGGTTCTAGGACATCTCCATATCTCTGTTGGGCATTTCCTAGTTTTTTTCCATATATCTCAAATGCATTTTTATCCTCCATGAGAATGTGAATGAAATACTGGGTATATAAAGGTATATTTCTTCTTGTGTATTAGTAGTCTATATACATGTGTACACAAGTTCCGCGGTCATATATGAGGAATCTTGGATATCTATAAGAGATAAATTGATATTAGGATCAAAATAATTATGATGATTTATACATATCAATGTATAATGTAATTCTATGAGTAGATAAGATTATATAAGAATGAAATAATCTTAATCTCATAAAATTTAATTGAAGTAAACAGATTAAATTCATATAATATCTAATTAACATATTAATGTTTTTCATAGTCAGGCATGTTACCCTAAATCAATTAAAAAAAATCCCATAAGAATAAATTAATTATAAGAAAAAATTAATGCAATAAAAAAATATAATAATGGATTATTGCTATTTAAAATAATAGATCTCATTTAAAATTAAGATGAAGGTAGGTATAAAACATGGCTATTGGTATCCCTTGTTTTATATTTACATGAAAGTGTGTCCTTTCTCAGAAAAGAAATCCCTCAATAATATGGTAGAATTTGTTCTATCTTCTTATCCTTGGAATCCCTCAATCTGATGGATCATCCCTATATCACAATCCCCACAAGCCCATGCTAAGAAGATCTGATTCTTTATATTTCTCTCCTTAAATGAACTCAATTTCCTACTTTAAAATTATAATGACATTATATGAGTACATAATATCTTCTTATATATGAGCTTTTGGGGTGAATTTTATTTTTAAAAACATTATTTTAATAGTGTACAAACAAAACCAATTCACAAAACTCATTTGTTAATATGTTGACAATCAGACATGACCCTTAGTGTGATTACCAATGAATCATAATAATGATAATTTTGACATATCAATGTATAATTACATTATATGAGTGTATATGATTATATAATAATGAAATAATTGTAATCTCATAAGATTCAATTAAAATGATGCAAACAGATTAAATTAATATAAGATCTGATTAACAGATTAATATTTATCACATTTTGGTATGTTACCCTAAATCAATTTAAAATAATCACCTAGGAATAAATTACTTATAATAAAAGATTAATCGAATAAAAAAATATTAGAATGGCTTATATCTATTTAAAATAATTGATATCATTTAACATTCAAGGTAAGGTAGGTAGAAACCTTGGCTATATGTATCTATTTTTTTATATCTACATGAAAGACCATCATTTCTCAGAATGGAAATCCCTCAATATGATGATAGAATTTTTTCTATCTTCCTATTCTTGGAATATCCAAATCCGATGGATCGGCCCCATATTTCTATCCCCAAAAATCCCTTGATAAAAAGATATGATTCTATATCATTCTATCCCAAAAACCATCAATCGTAATCACAAATCGGATGCACAATCTAAAAACAAAATAATTTGTATGTGGACACCCTAAAAATGATCCCTTAAGAAGAAAAAACTATAAAACAGTTACAAAAGACTAAGTATATGGTGTTCAAAATTTTTAATATGTATTTTAATCCTAAAAATCAAATCGATTATCAGTATAACGACTTCTCTAAACAATTTGAATTACTGGGTAATTATAGGAAACTACGCAATGGTCATATTTCTATACGAATGGTCACATTTCTCTGAGTTTTGAAAATTAAAATGGACACATGAAAATAAAATGGATATTCTTTAACTGATTGCTTGACTTCATATTAAATTACACGATTATAGTATAGAAATATTTTTTTTAATTTAAAATATGTTTATGTATTCATAATTTGAAAATAGTTATTCTTACAGACTTCCATTAAGATGTAATTATGAAAATATTTGTGAGTGGAAATCCAATGTTTGTCACTTCCATCATCAGTATGATTATAAATACATTATCAGTATGAAAAAGTAGATATAAAATCAAAAATATAATCTAATAATGGTGAACCTAATTTTTATCGGATCTATACTAATTATGATAATCATAATTAATAATATTAGTCTATATTTATGATTACATTAGATCTATTTTTATATATGGTAAAATTATATTTTTTCTAATTTTTTTTTAAAAACACAACATAATTAAAAAGATAGTAACCAAGTATTTAAGAAATATTATTTTATTTCCAAAACCAATGGAATAGAATTTTTTAGTAAACCATTTGATTCAACAATCACCCACTTTAGAAATCAATGACCTTAAATCATTAAATTAAAATAAATTTGAAAACAATACAGGCCATTAGATTTGATGTACATTGTATTATTATATGAAAAATTTAATATTACCTCCACCAATGTGTAAAAAATACTTTGAATACACTAATGAATATGACTAATTACATATTTGGATAAGAACTCCCCATAAGGATAATTTTCTCACCATTAAGAGTAACATTGTATTATAAGAAATAATATCTACCCTTTGAGAATTATAGTCCATTATAACAGTTTTTATCCCCATTTGAATAATTTATCTCTCCTTGTGATTTAAAAAAAGAATGGGGAAAAGACTTCAGTTTCATAAAATGTGTCAAAAATATACTAAACAAAATAAAATATTAACCAAAAAAATCGCCCATAAAAATTATTACAAAATATTAAACATATTAGAATTGTGTAAACATTAAAATAATTAGTTTTGGATGACCAATTCATTCATTCAAAAATATTTTCTCCAAATATAATTACAGAAAGTGATAAATATGAAAATATTGTAATCAATATTCATAAAAAAGTTCACAAAAGACTACATTTTATTAAACTTCCTTATATCTTATTAAATATTACAATGATTTAATCTTGAGAATGATTTTTATCTTCATGAATCCAAAGTCATTTGTCCAATTCGTCATTCTAATTATTCCAAACAATGATTTCTGCTTTTTAATATTTGATTATTTCAAGATTTGACTTCAAATATTTCAACATTATATTAAAATCTTTAACTTCTTAAGCCCAGTTTCTATTTGAATCTATGAATTTCTCATCAAATGAAACCTTAGGTATCAAACCATTATATAAATTGTTCAATGATTCCAATGATTCAATTAAAATAACTTTCATTTCTTCTATAGTCTCAATATGTAATTTTATATCAGCATTGACATTGTAAGACCATTTCACCACTTTGTTTCATAACTTTATATGAGACTGAGAACTTTCTTGATGATCTTTGATAGTATACTCATTCTAAATTGAACTTTATATGAAATATTGTTTGATTCTGACATTCAAAATGGATTTTCATGAATCAAATCCAAATTGGATTCTAGTCTTGGAAAATATGATATTGTTTCATCAATTCTCTATATGTTTTGAATTATGTAATCAACTCCTCATACTATAATCATATACACTGAAATTGATACTTCAATTTGAAGGGGTTGAGGATTACTAGTTCTAAATTCAACAAATTTTCCCTTCCCATTATCATGTTTCTTTAAAAATAAATTTTTAACTCTCTCACAATCATGCATTCCATTATAAGTGAAAAAAATTTCTTTATCATCCTTCACATATTTATTAACATTTTTCTTTCAATTACAATCATTTTCATCATTATTATATGAAAATTGACACTTAAACTATGAATATTTGTTCATTTCAATAGATTCTTATTATTCATTATCTATTCTAGATGGTATATATGATGATTAATCCTACAATGATTTTAATGAAAACATCTCAAATTGAAAATTTTCATCATCTTCTTCTTCATCATACTCTATTTCATTTTTATCCTCATCACCTGGAACATATTATTCAATAAAAACATCTTCTTATTCACTTTTTTCCCAAAAAAATATCCTTCTTTTTAAAATGTCTGATTTCCTATTGCATTTTATTCTATTAATTTTCGAAACTCCTCTGCAGGATTTTCTTCCTTTCATAAATTTTCCTCACCAATTGGTGCTGATTATAATTGAATCTATTTGGCTATTTTTTATTCATAATCAATGAATTTACCCTTTCCCTTGTCTATGATAGAGGGAACTTCCGCGTCAACAACATTGTTTTCTTGGAAATTAAATCCTATATTTAAATTTATTTGATCAGATTGAGAAGGATATTAAACAATTTTTTCAAATGGAACATCTACAACGTTAATTAAAGAATCAACTAATCTTTCACCTTGACATTTCTTATTTTACTTATTCTTTTTTCATTCCTATTCAAAAATAATGACCCCACTAATTCTCAATTCATTAGCTTCAACTGAATCGGGTCCAAATTGAGGATCCCCTTTTATGTTCTAGGCCTTCTTCCTCATCCATTCATCTATTGCCTCATTAGTCACATTCTTTTTATTCATAACTTTCTGAAGATGAGAATTTTTTTCTTTTTATTTCTTACCCTGATCACCCTAGTAATATTTCCTTTTTTTTGTTATGGAAACATTTCTATGGTTTCTTAGTGGGTTATTCTATCAGAATAGTACAAACAGATACATTAATAAACATTTTTGTTTCTTCATCAAGAAAATTATATCCTCTTCAAAGAATCATAACTAATGAAATGAATTTTTACTTTCTTAATATTTGACTTATTATCAATATTTAAAAACATCATACATTAAGTATTAACTTTTTTATCATAGACAAAAACATAATAATATGAAATTTAAGACGACCATGACTTATTTTAAACATGGAAAGAAATATTTATCCAAAATAGTCTACCATTTTCTTATTTATAATGAAATACAAAATAAAAACATCAATGACCTTTATAGTATCATTATCTCCTTTTCTCAAAATAAATAATCCTTCCTTCTATAAGGAAATTACCTAATTATTGGGTGTGAGATGAGTAACCTTCTAAAATTATTCATATTAATCATGAAATAAATCCTCAAACTTCTTCTTATTAGATGAACCAATATTATCAGGTAATTTATGATAATGAAAAAAGGCTTCTCTACCTGATGGGTTTCAAAAAAAATTGAAACCTCTAAATATGAAATCTAATAACCATTTCCATTTCCAGAAAATGAAATATTATTTTTTAAAATTATTATAAAAAAACTAAATTGAACTGTAAAATTTTCAATATTTATCTTGATAATGTAAAATGTGATCCTAATTGAATTTTTCTGCACACAAAGTTTCCCATCCATTGAAATATATAATTTTCTTTTGAGTAGATTCATACTTTTCATAAAACTTTTTATTCGATAAAATGTATTTTAATATGAATCATGCATTGAAATACTTATTAGTCGACATCACATTCATAGATGAAAATTAAGATTATATCATAAGAAAAGTTTTGGACTAGAGAACGTTGAGGGCAGAAGGACTTCAATAGAAGAATATTGTTATTTATCATTTGGGATATAGGGTTCACCCATTTATATATGAAATAAGAGAGTGATTATTAATCTTCTAGATCAAATCCAAGGGTAAAAGATGAGACCCATATGACTCGATGGTTAAAAATGATACAAAAAAGGATATATTGAATTTTGAACACTTTTAGTTTAAATTTTTTTATCACATTGAGAGTGAATATTATTTTTAATTTTTTTTTGTAAAAATTAAAAATTAATAACAACAAAAAATAGAGATAATTAAAATTAAATACTGTAAAATTTAAAAAAAAGAATAATGAAATTTAGATTTGGAAGGATTTATCAATATGATAATTATTTTATTATTGACATGATGAGATAATTATATTCAAATAATTTTAAGAGACTGAATATGAGTGTTCTAAAAATAAAGCCTTATAAAAAAATATTTTTTAAATCTGATTTCTTTTAAAAACATTGGTCTATAAAATTTGTAATATTTTCATACTATGAGGATTTTTTTGAGAATACTGGCTCTAAAAATTCTATTAACAAACATGGGTCAAAAAATCTCACTATGGTTTTTTTTTCAAAAAATTAAAAAAACATATGTAACCACCTATAAAAAGTATTATCATAAGGTATGTAGATGGGTAAACAATTATTATTAATGAATGATCACTTTACATCAATCATTCCTAGATCCAATTTAATTTATTCAAATCTTTTTTGATTATAGGGGTTTTTTAAAAATACTATCATGTTGATATTGCATTGTGATGAATTGTAAAATGAAATCTATATTTATTATGTTATCCCATTTGAAATTGATGCCTTATATCTATTTGTTTTTAATAGGAGGTATGTGTTGTGTTCATAATTAGATAAATGGAATAAGTATTATCACATAGTATTTGATTTCTAGTGAAAATCATGCAACAGTTAGTGAATGTGTGTAGCAACATCAACACTTGAGCACAAAAACATTCGGTTTCCACATATTTGTCTTCAATAGTGGAGAATGCTATTGAGTGTTGTTTATTATAATAACATGATACTAATGAGACTCATATGAAATTAAAAGTTCTTTATGTTCTTTTTTTATCCATTCTACAATGAAAAAGTCATTATCTGAGAGGATTTTTTAATTTAAAAAAAATTATTTAAATATAAAAAATTCTTAAATACATGTTTCTCTTAAGGTAAGAATTTTTTTTTCATACGTTATAGTTGGTATTCCTTTGGATTATATTTATATATTGCACATAGAAGCTAATGAAATTATTTATGGGTTACTAGATACTATTTAAAGTAGACTTCATATCATACCTCTAAAAATATTTGGATCAAATAGCTTCCCAACCTCATCAACAAAAAGGGTATTTGAGGTATCGATGAGACTAAAAATACTTTAATATTTGTAAAATCCAACATTTTTATGAATATATCTAATTAAATAATTTTTATGAATATCTATTTCTTTTTGGTTTTTTATATTTGAAAACCTAAGAAGAATGTTATGTCACCCATCAAACTCATCTCAAACTCAGATTTCATAAGATCAGTAATGGTATCTGTTTCGCACGGAATCCGGGGATGACCTCCTGGACGAGAGATTCAAACGTTCCGATCAGTTTCTAACGGGTTTGTTCGTAGAACCGGAAACATACAATGATTCCACATCCGTTTGGACCTACTTTCCAAAGGCAGGCACTCATTAGCTTGTGGACTAATGAGACTTAGGAATTTGCATTGGTCGAGAGGATGGGAGGTCGGACTCATGACACCTTTTTGAGGGGAATTATTTTCTACTCCGGGACTCTCTTTATAGATTTAAGTTATGTTCGTGAATCCTTATTACATTACCAAGTATAAAATGTGCTTTCCTTTAGTTTTAACAATCAATGATTAAATATGCAAGAAATTTAGAGAATCTTTTATAGGTATTCGAGGTTCTTCATCAATAGAGAATCATCTATATCTGTTTAGAGATTCTTGGTCAATGGTATCCTTCAAAACATTTATATAAAAGTCTCTTGGTCATTTATGATGACCAGGCTGGTTTTAAAGCCACTCAGTGGGACACTTGAAGTTAATTGTCATTCAGAAGGATAGAGATTATTTCAAAGTTGGGATCGAACCCATAAATGGGCTACCTACGTATCCTTTCTTTTGGAAAAGGAATCAGAACCCACGTAGTTCGAGGAATGGGGTATGATGTTTATGATTGATGGCTCAAAGATGAATGTCATAATTACATTTACACTCTAAGCTCACGTGAGTCATGCTCGGTGTGAGAAACAAGAGGTATTGATAAAATTTTAGACAATTGTGCCATAAAAGATGCAATCATAAGAATTTGTTTGGGGCTTATGTATAGATGACTGCCCAGATAGATGAAGGTTTAGGATTTACTTTTAGGGAGAAAATCCATGAATAGGGTCCACAAAGTTATATGTGCTTCATGGAGATTTGAATACTCTAATCTTGGGGCTTACTCCTAAGGAGGATGCCCAAGTTAGGAGGGGACTTATGATTGGGTTTTATTCCGGAAAAGGAAACCCAAATCAAAGGTAATTTATGACTGGTTAAGAGAAGTTTAAGGGGACTTGGGGCTTATTCCTGAAAAGGAAGCCCAAGGTTATGACTAAGTCTTATTCCTGAAAAAGGATACCCAGGTTAGGGATTAAGGTTTGGGGCTTACTCCTGAGGAGGATGCCCATATTTGAGGTTGGTGCTTATTCTTAAGAAAGATGCCCAAGATTAGAGGACTCAAATCTCCATGAAGCACATATAACTTTGTGGACCCTGTTCATGGATTTTCTCCCTAAAAGTAAATACTAAACCTTCATCTATCTGGGCAGTCATCTATACATAAGCCCCAAACAAATTCTTATGATTGCATCTTTTATGGCACAATTGTCTAAAATTTTATCAATACCTCTTGTTTCTCACACCGAGCATGACTCACGTGAGCTTAGAGTGTAAAATTAATTATGACATTCATCTTTGAGCCATCAATCATAAACATCATACCCCATTCCTCGAACTACGTGGGTTCTGATTCCTTTTCCAAAAGAAAGGATACGTAGGTAGCCCATTTATGGGTTCGATCCCAACTTTGAAATAATCTCTGTCCTTCTGAATGACAATAAACTTCAAGTGCCCCACTGAGTGGCTTTAAAACCAGCCTGGTCATCATAAATGACCAAGAGAATTTTATATAAATGTTTTGAAGGATACCATTGACCAAGAATCTCTAAACAGATATAGATGATTCTCTATTGATGAAGAACCTCGAATACCTATAAAAGATTCTCTAAATTTCTTGCATATTTAATCATTGATTGTTAAAACTAAAGGAAAGCACATTTTATACTTGGTAATGTAATAAGGATTCACGAACATAACTTAAATATATAAAGGGAGTCCAGGAGTAGACAATAATTCCCCTAAAAAAGGTGTGATGAGTCCGACCTCCCATCCTCTCGACCAATGCAAATTCCTAAGTCTCATTAGTCCACAAGATAATGAGTGCCTGCCTTTGGAAAGTAGGTCCAAACGGATGTGGAATCATTGGATGTTTCCGGTTCTACGAACAAACCCGTTAGAAACCGATCGGAACGTTTGAATCTCCCGTCCAGGAGGTCATCCCCGGATTCCGTGCGAAACAAAAATGGTGAACCCGACGTGAATCCTTAACCAAGTGAAAGTGATGTTCTTCTTATTTGTTAGGCCCCTTGGGCCAACAAAGCAATCATTGACATATGCTCATCCAAAAAATGCAGTGGCCGGATTCATCTTGATTATGTCTGTTACATGGAACAGGCACTCTTTTTTCAAGATCTTCTGCAAAAATGGCTTTCCTTAAATTCACCCCTGTGAATACTGCTGTTGTGAACACCTCTACTGTGAGGTCTGCTGCTGTGAAAACCAATGCTGCTACTCCTGCTGGAACGTCATCCGCTCTGAGGATGACATCACCAACTCAACGTCTTCAACGCTGTGTTTCTAATGCACTGGTTAAGGAGTATCGTCGCAACGGTACTATCCCAACTCTGGAGTCCGCTCGTCAAGCCCTCCAAGTTAACAACTCTACCTGGTCGTCCGGACAACGGCGGCCAGCAATCAAGAAGCAGGCGGTGCTGACTACCGTCTCGAACCGTTTCGGGTCGTTATCCCCGGAACGCAATTTCCATTCACTCCCTTACTCCGAGGAAGTGAATGACCAGGTCCCTCGGGGCCTTAATTCAAAAAGACAGGAGTCCTTCCCGAGGGCTCCCATCAACAATCGCCGCCAGACTCGTGCGGTAGTGCGCCCTCAACATGATGAGGGTACCGACTCCAGGCATTCAGCTCAGGTTCCTCGAACCCGAGCAGGCAAGATGAACCGCCAGAGAAGGAATCCGGTTAACAATAGGTAGGTTGTCATCCCTGCCATCTCCGGAGAAGTCCACCAACCTAACTTGGTGGCAAACAACGAGCAGGCATACACACCTGCCCGTTTTAATTCAGCTGTCCAGCAGACTCGTCTGACAGCATCAAGCCGATCCCGCCAGGCAATTCCGGCGGAGTACCATAGGCAAGAACATAAACCTGCTTATACATCATCAGTTAGTCAGCAGGCTCGTCTGACTACATATGATGGATCTCGTCAACCGCGTTTGGCGAAGTGTAATCAGCAGACACATACACCTGCTAATACTAATCAGGTCTACCAACAGTCTCGCTTAGTAGCACCCGGAGAAGTCTGTCGGAAAGTCCCGACGACAAACAGGGGGCAGACTCAACTCTCTGCCTCCACACTTGAGTACTGTCAGGATTCACTAACAGGAAAAGGAGGACAGGAGCAGGCACATACACCTACTCCAAGCCCGGAATGGACGTATATTCCTGTTCCGGCGGCTGAAGTCACCAAACATATTTTGTCAATGGTGAAAGAGCAGAAGCAAATTCCTGCTCATATTCTGGATGCTTGCCAGGATATCATAACAGCTTCAGCATCATCTCAGGGACAGACACCTAAATCTATCCCTAGCAATGGAGTGACACATCAACGATTCACTCCGGAACAGACACACACATCTGTTCCAGTCCAAGAGGGTTATGGGGCATACTCCCCAATATCATACGGACAACCAAGTCAGGCACATACACCTGATTTAAGTGGAGATCGTCAGCCTAACCTGACCTTCTTTCCTAATCAGGCACATACACCTGCTCAGAGCAATCACTTTCGTCATCAAGTGGTTTCTAAAGCGAGTAAGAAGGCATCTAAGAAAAAGATCCGGTCAGCACAGTCAGGAGATCAAAGGCCAATCTGTAACCAAGCCTTGCTCGATGCTGGAGTTCTTGAAGCCCTCGGATATTTATCTGTCGGAATTCAAGATTCTACTCCCTCAGTTCCCAATAACAGGAACATTAATTTTGAAGGTATTCAACAGATACTTCCTCATGAAGACTTGCTTCATGAAAATTCGGTCAATATTGATGTTTCTTCTTCATATGAGAGCCACAGGAACCCTCTGTGTGGTCAGAAGGCCAAGGAGCAAGAGATTTCATCTTTTGCTGTAACCCATCATGACGGTCCTCCTCATGGTGATGAACTTCACTGCGAAAGTCCTCTCCGCAGTAGTGATTCACGTTGTCTCGAAAATTCTTCAGAAGGCAATGTAGTGACGAGAAATCCCTCCTATCTCGAGGCACTTGCAAACGTAAAACCAGTCATGTCTGATGCTTTACTATCGGCAGGTAAAACTCTTTCTCCATCAGAAGATAGCCTGGGGTTCAGGTTATTCTCCGAACCTTCCCTGGGTCATTCATCTTCCAGCATGAATAGTGATTTCTCTACCAATCTTGTTGAATCCGATGAAGCAACAAGGAAACACCAACTCTGGTCCAAACAGGTAGAAGAATCTTCATTTAATGATAAAGAGGAAATGCTGAACATGTGGAAAAAATTGGCAAAAGGTGAAGTACCAGTCATGTTTTGGCCTTTGGCTGATTCCCAGTACGACATTCCAATGATGTTGACGGATGATGGAATCCATGATATTCGTCTCAACATATGGAAAACTCTTTGTCAATTAAAGAAGAAGATATTATCTTACGATGAATATGAAAATCATCTTAAGATAATAGAAGGGTTACAATGCCAGATTGATTTGGCATCTCTATCAGTCTCTCGGTATCCGAAGGGTGAAAAGCAACAGAGAACCCTTCAACGTTCATGCCTTGCCGCACTAAGAAGATTACGTCAGTTAATTTCCAATGCTCCATCTAATGTTCATATCAGAGGATGGGGTGTTCACGGAGCACTACATTTCACAGTGCTTTCCGGTCAGCAAAGCCCGCCGAAAATGGTCTCATGCAATGTTATTGCCCATGGCCGGCCACAGTCAATGGGCTTTGTTCATAATCAAAAG
Source organism: Viscum album (assembly GCA_963277665.1). NCBI lineage: Eukaryota > Viridiplantae > Streptophyta > Magnoliopsida > Santalales > Viscaceae > Viscum > Viscum album. The sequence continues at coordinate 179,482,890 of OY728164.1, forward strand.
CTTGCTCGAGAACAAGCTTCAACTAGTTCCTCTCAAAATCATGTATATAGAGAACAGGTTGTTGAATTCCTCCTACATCAAGCAGGAGAGAATATTGCACAAGCCTCTCGTCTGGAGCAAACACGTCATCAAATGAAAGAAGTTTCGGAAATCATCCAATGGTCTGTTGAACCAGGTGATAAAAGTGGATACAGGTTAATGCATCCAGCTAATTTCCGAACTATGATTTGCAAGATCAAGAGAGATTTTAAGAAGATCTCAGACATAGCATGTCAAGGGACACCCCAGCTTGCCAGACTGGGGACTTCTCTAACCCAACCCTCAGATTCAACGAATGGGATTCGAGGAGTTGAGCGGAAGCAGCAGGAACACCCCCAGTCCACCGGACTGGGGACTTTTTCAAATCTGCAATCCCTCCCTCAGAGAAAGTCAGTATTCTCTCGATTAGGGAATAAGCCTCAAGAGGAACGAAGAGCCAAGCTGTTAGGAGATTCTCTCTAAGTGACGGTTCTCCAAGAAATTCATGAGGGATCAAGTCAACGGAATTCCATGTCTCATCATGGACATAGAAGGAGACAATATCACAGAAATGCTGATAGAAAGGATTCCATGCAATATGCATCCATTAATGTCATCAATGTCGTTGCTGCTGATTCACCAGATGAGGCTCAATCAGAGGGATCAGACGAAGAGGTTCCTACTCAAGAAGTCGCGCACACAGACCTAAATGAAGAAGGTGTGCGCACACGTAATCAAAGGCTTACCCAAAATCTGGGTATTCCTTCAAGTAACCCACTTCCCCCTCTCCGAGAAGGATCCAATAAGGGGAAAGGAAAGAATCAGGTTACTTCTCACCCTTCCTCTGAAGGAGGTCAATCGCTCTCATTAGAGCAAAGATTTGCACAACAGGAGGAAGAAATGAATGAATTAAGAAGGTTGAATGCAGAACTACTTCAGAGAAGTCTTCTTCTTAAGAATGTTGAAGTCTGACAGCCGAAGGAATTTTTTGTAACTACTGAGATGGATCAAGAATATCCTCCTTTGTCAGTACACCCACAGAGGTCTAATCCTACGGGTCAAACGCAACAACGGTTGGCAGCACTACCATCAGTTGCAGCACCAACCACCACGTCTGTCCAAGCTCCATTCATTGCACCTACCCAATACCAAGTTCAACCTGATGTTTCTCAAAAGCTAATAACTACTATTGAGTCATTAACAGCTCGGTTAGAAACTATGGAAGGGAAACGAGCGCAAGTTCAACCTGAAAAGAAAGTTTACCCAGAATGGGTAGATTCAATTTCTCCTCCATCCAGTTTTGGAAACCCTATTTTCCCTACTTTCAATGGATCAGGCGACCCTAGACAACATTTTACGCATTACGTATCTTATTGTGATCCTATGATGGGAACTACAGAGCAGCAAGAAGCAGTGAAACTCAGATGCTTCGTGCGAACCTTGCAAGGACCAGCTTTTGTCTGGTATACAAGCTTGAAATCCCGGTCAGTCATCGGATGGGAGGATCTTCGTCAAAAATTCCTTCTTCAGTTTAGCTCAACTTTGCCAAAAACGACAGTTTTCGATCTTACAAACTGCAAGCAAAGAGAGAATGAAAGAGTCTCTGATTTCATTGCTTGTTGTAAGGGATTAACGTATTCCTTGAGTTTATCACTCCCTTAGGAGGAATTGTTGCCAATATGTGTGGAAAATTTGAGTGACGAATTACGCACGCCATTGATCCCTGTGAAATACACAGGAGGGTTTCGAGACCTTACTTCAATCGCTCAACAGATTGAAGATTCCCTTATACAGGCTAAGGTTAAATCTCGTGTAATTCAATCAGCTCCAGGAAGAAGAATGGGTAAAGCAGAAACTGCTACAGTTATGCTTAAACAGGCACCTATACCTATTTCTACTTCAAAACCTTCATCTTCTCGAAGGGCTCCACCTCCTGAACGCCAACAACAAAGGTTGTTTCGTCCAAATGATCAAAAAGATCAACGACGGAAACAATTTGAGGATATGAAGAGTAAAACATACTCTTTCCGAAGTGAGCAAGTTCCTGGTTACTTCATTTCAGCTCTGGAAAATAATTTGGTTCAATTACCAGTGCCGAAGAGGCCAAACAAGGAAGGAGATGAAGACCGTCCCAATTATTGTCCCTTTCATCAAATGTTGGGGCATCCCATCCAGGAGTGTTTTGTCTTTAAAGACCTCCTGCAAAAGATGGTCGACTTGAGACAAGTCAAATTGAAGGGTTCTTTAGCTCATGTAGCGTGTATTACCACTACAGATCCAGAAGAAGGAGGTGAGTGGCAGGAAGTCAAAAGCAAAACTGCGAAAAAATATGATGATTGGATGGTCAGAAAGACAATCAATCGGACCCATTCCATTTTGCGAACACAATTGAAGAAGCCAATTTTGTCTCCTACAAAAGCTGTAGTAAAGCCTCCATCAAAAGACAAATCCTCAAAAGGGCAACGCAATTCAAAGAAGAAAGAGGAATCAGGAGAAGATGAGTATGCATCAAAGCCTAAATTGTCTTTGACTCTGGCAGATTTCATGCCATCTACTTCAAAGCCACGGGCACCGTCCCACCAAACGGCACAGCCTAAACAGGCTAACCAGGCAGAGTCTTTATCAGACGAAGAGTCAATCTTTGGTTCTGTTAATATGATTCAATTAACAGATTCATATTCCAGTCTTGATGAGCCTGAATTCCCTGTATCAAATAAGGGAACCCGAGGAAGCTCTAGAGGTTCAAGATATAGGGGAAGACGTGGATCATTCCGAAGCCACTACTCTAATTCTACCCCTGCTAGCACTGTATATGCAGCAGAAACTCGTGGTAGAGCCCTTCAGCGAGCTCAAAAAGAACAAGCAAGTTATTCTGCCGATGGCCAACTCAGCTTCGGCACAGTTATTTTAGAAGATCGATTAAAGGTTCCATCTTCTTTATCTCAGCAAGTAAATGGATATAATCAGTCTAATTTTCCAAAACCAAAGATGTTGCCAACTTCAATACAAGATGCATCAGCTTCCAAAGCATCAGCTTCCAAGGTACCTGCTAAACCGCATATTCCTATTGGGAAACGCAGGCCTCTAGATCAAAAGTATGATATATTGAAACACTTGGCCCAAGTACCAGCCAAATTATCAATTTTGGATGCTTTGAATCTATCAAGAGATCTTCGGGAAGCACTCATCGAAGCTTTGTCAAGTCCTCAGGAGTTTGAAGCTGAAATTGCTGCAGCTGAAATTTATCACATAGAGAATAATCCTGCAGAATTTCATGTAGTGATATCTTTTACTGATAAAGATGAAGATGATGTTGTGCATGGGCACATAAAACCTTTGTACTTATCTGGCAACGTCAATGGTATAGATGTTCGAAGAGATTTTATTGACAATGGTTCAGGAGTCAACCTCAAGCCCATTCGCACACTTCGTCGATTGGGCCTCACGGAATCTGATTTATCTCCTTATACCATGATGTTGCAAGGATATGATAAAAATGAACAAGAACCACTGGGAGAAGTTACGCTCAGAACTCAGTTTGGAGATCTTGTTTCCAATTCAGATTTCATGATTGTTGATCAAGACTCAGCTTTCAATATCTTGCTTGGAAGACCCTGGCTACATCAGCATGCAGCTATTCCGTCATCATACCATCAATGTCTCAAATACTATTTCTATGGTCAAGTTGGAACATTGTATGGTGATAAGGCCCCATTCAAGACATGTGAGTCTCAATACATTGAGGCGGAATTTTATCACATGAAGGGAAGAGAAAAATCTACAATGAAGGAAATTACCAAAGTTAATGCTCCATATGGTTTGGAAAAAATTCCAATAAATCCATTTTCACATGTGAGTACAGATTATGTGTTACCTATCAGTCAAATTGACAAAATAGGCCCAAATCAAAATACTCTTATGGAAAGATCCATAATGTCAATTACGGCAATTGAGCCAGACAACATGGGAGAAATTGGTAACTTACCAAGCAGTGATGAAAGCATAAGTGGTGACGTTTTCATTTCGTCTGCTGAAATCCAACAAGTCTATACTTCGCTAATCAGGCCAGAAGAAGTTATAGCAACACCAGAGGTGAATATTGATATCGATTCTCAATCCATCATCTCCTCTTTGATTCTCAAAGAAGACCCTTTATCATCAATAGGGTCGGAAATGGAAGATTCTTCTTCAAAATGTGAAAATTTTGACATCTCTTATGATCATGAGAATTTTGTTTTTTCATCTACTTTGCAAGTAGAAAAGGAAGAAATAACACATGATGAAGAGGAAGAGGAAGATCTTAGAGATGCTCCTCCAGCATTTGAAGAGGGTATCTCTACCACTGTGGATGAACTCAGAGAAGTAAATCTTGGTACAGAGAAAGATCCATGCCCCACTTTAATTAGTGCGGCCATGACCCTTGAAGAACAAGAGATGTATATTTCTTTTCTAAAGAAAAATAAAGATATTTTTGCTTGGAATTATACAGAGATGCCTAGCCTTGATCCTGATGTTGCCACCCATCATTTGGGTTTGCCAAAAGAACATCGAGGATTCAAGCAAGCCGCGAGAAGAACACACCCAACCTATGCTTCCAAAATGGAGGCTGAAGTGGATAAGCTTATCAAAGCTAACTTCGTCAGAGAAGTTCAATATCCCAAGTGGTTGGCTAATATTGTCCCTGTAAAGAAGAAGAACGGACAAATTAGGGTTTTCATCGATTTTAGAGATCTTAATCGGTATTGTCCCAAAGATGATTTTCCAGTTCCGATTACAGAACCCTTAATTGATGCGACGGCTGGCTATGAAGTACTTTCTTTCATGGATGGATATTCTGGATATAATCAGATCTGAATGGCCCCAGAAGATGAGGAATATATAGCCTTCAGAGCTCCTCAAGGTGTGTTTTGTTACCGGGTGATGCCCTTTGGTTTAAAGAATGCAGGTGCAACATATCAACGCGCCATGCATCGTATCTTCAAACCTTTTCTAGGGAAATTTGTTGAATGCTATGTAGATGATCTGGTGGTTAAATCCAAACAACGTTTTGATCACTTGGCTGATTTGGAAGTCGTATTCCACAAGCTTCGACAACCTAATTTGAAGATGAACCCCTTAAAATGTGCTTTTGGGGTAACCTCAGGAAAATTCCTCGGCTTTGTTGTACGCCATCGTGGTATTGAAGTCGATCCTGAGAAGACCAAATCAATCCTTGGTATGTCACCTCCTCAGAATTTGAAAGAATTAAGAGGACTTCAAGGACACTTAGCCTATATTCGGCGTTTCATCGCCAATTTGGCAGGCAAAAGTTTACCCTTTTCCAAATTATTGAAGAAAGGAGTCACTTACCAGTGGACTGAAGAATGTCAAGAAGCATTTGATTTTCTCAAGAAATACCTCATGAGTCCACCAGTACTCATGCCACCTGTTGAGGGTAGGCCTCTTATCCTCTATGTGACAGCTTTAGAGCGATCATTGGGTGCCTTTCTCGCTCAAAAGAATGATGCTGGGAATGAAAATAGTCTCTACTATCTCAGTAGAACTATGCTTGAAGCAGAAACCCGGTATTCGAGTATTGAAAAGTGCTGCCTAGCATTAATCTTTGCAGTTCAGAAACTGAGACACTACCTGCAACATCACGAGGTCCAATTGGTATCTCGTAATAATCTACTCAAATTCATCCTTAGTCGTCCAATGCTTACAGGACGTCTGGCAAGGTGGGAGGTTATTCTACAGCAGTTTGACATCCAGTATGTATCTCAAAAGGCAATTAAGGGCCAAGCTCTGGCTGATTTCTTGGCTGAACACCCTTCAGTGGAAGACACGTATTCAGATATCGAACTCCCTGATGAGGAAGTTTTTTCTATTCAAGAGAGTCCTAAAACATGGGAAATGTATTTTGATGGTGCTTCTAGAAGTCCAACAGAGAAGAAAATGGAAAATCCTAAATTCAACAAAGTTGGTTTAGGAATTGTGCTCATTTCTCCAGATAAGGCAGTGTTACCTAATTCCTTTTTGTTGTGGGAAGGTGGTACCAATAATGAAGCTGAATACCAAGCTCTCATTGTAGTCTTGGAGTTAGCGCTTCAAGCACAAGTGAATCACTTAAAGGTGAAAGGTGATTCAGACCTGGTAATCAAACAAGTCAATGGGGATTATGCCATCAGAAAAGAAGAATTAATCCCTTTGTATGATTACGTCAGAGAGTTAATGTCGGAATTCCCTTCAGAACCGACATTTTCTTATGTTCCAAGATCACAAAATGCTCAAGCTGATGCACTGGCTAATATAGACACAGCTTTAGCAGATCCAAATCGGGACGAGACAACCATCGGTATTGCCCACCGTCGTGCAATTTCACCTTATTTTCAAGTCAGAACAGAGGAAATTAATGAAATTAGTCCCATTCCTGAACCGTATGGTCATACTACAGGATGGATGTCACCTATCAAGGAATACCTTCAAAATGGAACACTTCCACCTGATAGAGCCGAGAAAGAACAAATTCGGCAACGTGTGGTCAATTTTACTCTTTATGATGGTCCAAACCACCTCGAGAAAATTCTCTACAAACGTGTTTTTGATGGAGTTCTCTTAAAATGTATTGATGGTGAAGAGACAATGGATGTCATAAAAGAAGTACATGCAGGAGTCTATGGTGCCCACCAGTGTGGACATAGGTTGTCTGATCAAATTTGAAGGCTTGGATACTTCTGGCCTTCAATGATAAAAGATTGTGTTAATTTCACAAAGAAGTGTCATTCATGCCAAGTATATGCCAACTTCATTCATCAACCTCCAGAGTTGCTTCATACAGCTAAATACTCATGGCCATTTTACACATGGGGAATGGATGTGGTGGGACCTTACCCTTCAGCTACGACAAAGCAGTTTAAGTACATTCTTACTGCTACTGATTTCTTTTCCAAATGGGCAGAGGCAGTACCTCTCAAAGAAGTCAGTTCTAAATGCATTGTTAGCTCCATCAAGTCTAGCATCATTACTAGATTTGGTGTCCCTCATACCATATTGACGGACAATGGCACCAACTTCTGTTCTTCTGAGAGAAAGAAATTGTATCAAGAATACAACATTAAGTCCAACCATTCATATCGATATCATGCAGCGGCTAATGGCCAGATAGAGGCCTTTAACAAGACTCTTTCAAATATACTGCAAAAGATGGTGGATAAAGATAAGAGGTCATGGCCTGATAAACTCTATCATGCTTTATGGGCTTATCGGACTACCACTCGCAATGCAACGCGGTCTACTCCATATTCATTGGTATATGGAATAGAAGCAGTCTTTCCAATTGAAGTTCAATTGCCCTCACTCAGAATAGCCATTTGTGATCAGTTATCAACAGATGAGCAATCCCAAAAGCGGTTCAATGAATTGGAACAGTTAGATGAGAAGAGATTGTGCACTTTGCACCATTTGGAAATCTATCAGAATCGGATAGCACGAGCTTGTAACAAAAAAGTTCGTCTTCGTTCATTCATTCATGGAGAATTGGTATTGGTTCTCAGAACACCAATGATACCAGGAAAGAAGCCTCCCAAGCTTGAACCAAAATGGGAAGGACCTTATTAAATACATAAGGTCTACTCCAATGGAGCGTATTCTCTGATCTCAATGGATGGAGAACACATCACGACTCCAACTAATGCCAGATTTCTGAAGAAGTATTTTGTATAAACACAAAATATTGTTCCCAGAACAAAGACTCTTACATTTGGTTCATACAGTAATGGTCCAGTATGACCTTAAACTGCAACTTCGTCCAACATGACGTTAAACTGTGTCACCTTCAATGTCCTACATGACATTAAACTGTATAATGTCCTATCTAAATGACATTAAACTGTACAGAAGTTCCTTATTTGTCCGAGATGACATTAAACTATATGTTGTCCGAGATGACATTAAACTGTTATTGTGTCCTAGCAACATGGCATTAAACTATGTGGCACTTCCAACGTCCAGCATGACGTTAAACTGTAAAAAGTCCCCAGAACTGATATCCTCATATTTGTTCACCTTAGTCCTAGTTACATGACTTTAAACTGTACAACACCAGTTAGTCCTAGCTACATGACTTTAAACTGTACAGTAATGGTCCAGTATGACTTTAAACTGCAACTTCGTCCCACACGAAATTAAACTGTGAAAAAGTTCCCTAAACCGTCCAGCATGACCTTAAACTGCATCATCCCTGGTCCATGTATATGACCATAAACTATTTGCAAATCCCTTATGTCCAGCAAGACGTTAAACTGTGACGTCCTAACTACATGATGCTAAACTGTATAAAAGTCCCTCACGTCCGGAAAGACGTTAAAACTATATAATCATCAAAGGTCCAACATGACACTAAACTGCACCATCCACGGTCCATGCATATGACCTTAAACTATTCACACTTTCGTCCAACATGACATAAATAGTGTGTTATTTTGTCCTTACGACATGACATTAAACTGCACAGTCCCCCTTTCGTCCAATATGACGTTAAACTATTTTATCCCCATCGTCCTAACTACGTGACGCTAAACTGTACAGAAAGTCCTTGATATGTCCTACATGACATTAAACTGTTATTTTGTCCCTGCTACATGACACTAAACTGTGCAGCACCAATAGTCCTAACTGCAAGACTTTAAACTGCATAGTCCCTTTTTTATATCCTACCTGACATTAAATTGTGCATCGTTAAGGTTGTTATTATCTCTTGTTTCTCACACCGAGTATTACTCACGTGAGCTTAGAGCGAACATCAACCATAACACTCACTTTGGGCCACTAACCATGTGTAAGTCCCAACAACATTTTTTATTAGATCATTGTCCCCAAGAATAACTTGATCATTGATTAATTCTTTAATTGAACTACACGGACTTTGATCCTTGCCCTCCAGGCTGGGTATGTAGGCAACCTCCCAGGGTTCAAGCCCAAAAACAATCTCTTCACATCGGTTCACCACCATCTCATATGATGATGATTTGTGAAACCGCCCCTAGAATCAATATCTTTACATTGATTCACATTCGTCATTGTTATATGACGTTAAACTATACAACACTTTTTTTCCGGTACGACAATAAACTACAATATTCTTTGATTTCCTCATTTGAGAAGGAACCATTATTAACATTGATTTTTTTTCAATCATGGTTTTCATTTTCAAAAGACTACGTGCATACATGGAAATGCCTAAACTTTTTATCTTAGGTTAAAACCATCATTGCACTAAAGTCCCCTTTCACCCTTCACATGTACGAACCAAATTTGTACAAAGGGTATTTCTAGAACTACGTGGACTTGATTCCCATCCTTATGGGATACGTAGGAACATTCGAGTGTCCCTCGAATCCAGTCCCAAGTCTTTTGGGCCTAACCCCAAATTTCACTTTCAGTCCCTTGGCTGAAAAGTATTCATGAAAACACACACTGTGTATTCATTATTTTGGTTCGAATTCTATGACCCTAAACTAAGATCACTCATACTTTCGTCCTGCACGACGTTAAACTACATTTCAAGAACTACGTATGGCTTGATTCTCATTCTTATGAGATACGTAGTGAAGTCCAAAATTTCAATTTAGGACCCAACCACAACATTATTATGGTTTTCATTGACCTATGTATCTCTATATACATTGGACAATACCGATCTTTATGTATTATAATCCTAACCTTAAATATTTTCAGATCTTCATAACCCCTTTCAAGACTTCTAGTCACAAAAATGTCAAACTTCTTAGAATTCTTTTGCCTGACTATGCAGCACGTGCCCATAGGTGGCCTTGTATAAACAGTCCACATAACAGACTTGTCAGCCAAAAGATTCTATTTATTTGACCATGCATCCAATGCCCATAGGTGGCCCTGCATGTTTCATCCCCCTAACGGGTTTGTTAAATAATGGTAACTTCATTCTTGGGAAGAATGCCTCTTTTGTCCTTATTTGTCTTAAAACGACAGTATGTAGGGATCCGCAAAAAATAGCCATCCTTAACATATTTGTCCCATATCCTTTTTCATGATCTGAAAGTATTCAAGTCTATGGTTTATTCTTCTTCCTATGTTTGGGTCAGACCTTCGTAGGAGTGATATTCATCCAGTTCTTCGATATTCTTGTTTGGAAATATCTTCTCCATATTCAAGTACCTCTTTCCATACAACAAACTCTATGCTTTAGAAAATTTGAATCTCCATAAACTTTCACTGGCTTTTAGCACTAGGAAAGTAAATTTCTGGGAGTTCTTTTGGCTGACTATGCAGCACGTGCCCATAGGTGGCCTTGCATAAACAGTCCACATAACAGACTTGTCAGCCAAAAGATGCTAATTTATTTGACTATGCAGCCAATGCCCATAGGTGGCCCTGCATATTTCAACCCCCAAACGGGTTTTGTTAAATAATAGTAACTTCATTCTTGGAAACTACTTCTTCTAATGCCTTTTAGCTCTTTTTTTCATATCATTCCTCAGATTCAAATATTCTTAAGCCATAGTTTATATTTTTTTCCACATACTTGAGTATGGTAATATGTTTTCAGATAAATTGTCAAGGAATTGAATCCATTTTAATCCATTTCGGTCAAAGCTATTTCGACCTTAAACATTAGCCCCTTTATGTCCGGCGTGCATGACTTTAAACTGCCCACACAAAAGACAAAGGAATTCTGAATAAAAGTCAAGTTCCAGCTCACTAAATATACATTTTTGTATGATTTAGGTAATATTGAGCAGTTAAAAGATTCAAAGTTTGTAGGGTTATTTGTAATAATCCTAGTAAAAATCAAACTATGATTACTAAGCCCATTGGCTTAAGTAAATTTGAAGCCGGTAATGGAAGAATGCAAGTACAAATGATTGAAGACAAAAGTGTTTTTCATTTGATACACAAGAGTTAGAAGGACATCCATAGACTGGAGTCTCCTCTCTCTTTCAAGAAATTACAGAATATTGTCAACATAAGTCTTCATTTGATGTATAGAATCCTGAGCCTTATCAGTAGTTACTTGAAGCTCGTGCACTTGACCAGCTTCATTCTTTTCAGCTTGCTGAAGTGCCTTCTTAGCATCTGTGATGGATTTCATGCCATTCATATGAGTTTCATCCAATGATTTATTAAGCTGATCAAGTTCCCCAGTAACAGCATCTAACTGTTGCTGGAGTTGCACCTGTTGGACGACCTTTTCTTTGATTTTTTGCTTCAGATCCTTCATCTTGACAGCATATTCAGCTTCATCCTGGGATATCGCAGCCTCAAATTCGCCTATGTTGACTGAAAATTTCACTCTGGTCAAATCTTCGTGACTTGTCTGCACTTGCTCTCTCCTGAAAATGATCTGTTTCACCGCAGCATGGATCTTTTCATACCCAAAACCACCAAGTCCCATTATAACAAATTGGGATGACAATCGGGAAATTTTTGATGGTAGCTCTTCTAAAGGCACCCCTGATATGATGTTCCATATGTTATTCCATGCCTTACGTCGTGAAAAGCTGAATGCTTTAAGCATATCTGGATCTGATTCAATATCATCGTCAGAAGGGGGTATGTAATCTGGAATTAGCGCGCTTAGGGAGGTGCCTTGTCCTGCTCTTTCCCCCCTGACTTGTGCTTCTTCACTTTCAATTCCCGTTGGGGCAGAGGCTGAGGCCTCATCTTCGGATCTAGTCATTGCAGTTGATGGTCCTGCATGATTAATTTAAAGGTTTAGTCAGCTTCAAAGGATAACAAAAGAATGGATTGTCTTGCGAATAAAGTACAATCACAAATATTGTTATCCATTACCCAATGGTGGTTCAGCAACCTGAGAAGACTTCTCCCTATCTTTCCCAGTTTCAACAGGATTTTCAAGATGAGTCTCAGGAGAGTTTATTGGATTTATCTCTACTTGAGCTAATGTTTCTGCAATGATAGGGTTGACATCAGTGTCCACACCCTCTTCGGGCATTGGCAGTTCAACGGCTTCTACGGAAGAAACTGCATATTATTTTACATCATGGTTCGAAGTATATTTTTTTTAAAGAAAAATTTGGGCGAAGGGTAACACTCACGCCCAAGGTCTTCAAAATCACATGACAACTCAGCATGATTATAAAATTCTTCAAAAGTCATTCCTTGATTCATCATTTCATCCAATGATACTTCAGAATCTTGATTAGTCTCACCAGTGGGAGCATTTGCTACGTCTTCTTGCCGACTTATGTCCTGCAACCCCTGACCCTGGACAGCGTCTTCAGTGATACGAGGGATACTGGGAATGGATGGTAGCTCTTCTCCAGGAGAAACCAAGTCAGCCTGAGTCTGTGATTGTTCTACAGCACCCTCCACGACCTTTGAAGAAGGATCAGTCCCTTCCCTCACGGGAGAAATTGAAGAAGCCCCTGCAATCCTCGGAAATATGAGTAACCATATGATTATGGGTATAAACTCATGATTGTTCGAAGGACTTACCACTGCTAATGAAACGTTTAGCTATGGATTTCCTCCTTCGTTGCCTTGGATTCTTTTGTTTTTTCGGAGTATCAGTAGTCTCCCTTATTGGCACTTGGATTGGAGAATGAAAGGCTATGTCCAGTGCCTCATTCATGGCCTGCTGGCCTGGAGATATCTCGCCTGGTTTGCGAGGAGAATCAGCAGCAGCCCCGATAGCAGTACCACCAGGGCTATATTGTGGCGAAGGAACCCCGGTTCCTTTCTTTGCAAGCTGCAAGATGAAGAACATAACTTCCTTAAGTAAACAAAGCTTCAACTAAAATCAAGTTGCAAAGAAAATAAGGAAAGAAAACTTACATCTTCAGGAGCCACGTACTCTTGCCATTCCTCATCTCCAGAACCACCAGCCCCCTCAGTGGTGCCACGATCAATCATTTCCTTCACCCGCCTGGTGATAGGAACCGAATTATCAGTGGCATATATGAGCATTTCTAGCTCTCTAATGTAAGCTCGCACTTCATTGGGGTTATCTCCGTATTGAAGGTCTTTAGAAGCTAGAAGATATCCTATTCCAGGAAGTTGTAGTCCCTCACACAAATCCAGCCAGGCGGTCTCAGTATCACAGTATAAGCTCTGCCATAGATGAACAGCCTCTGGTCTTAGATATAAAGGCTGTGAGGAAGGTCCTACAATATTTGATTTTAATTTCTTCTCGACTCCTGCAACTACAGATAGAGAATAAGAAAGTGAGACTTATTACTTTATAAATTAGCAGTGATTGAAGTTATTACAATCAAATAACTCACCAGGAGCTGATGGAGTGGGTCTTTTATCTCTGGTTGGAGGATTATATCGTGCACGAAACCGCTTTGCTGCCGGTTGTGCCTCATCATCCCCATCGTGATAATCCGATGAATTAGTTCTAGAAGAGGAGTCTGTTGAACCTATTTCAGGTGGAGAAGCGTCACCTTCATGAGGAAGAGTTTCTTTCTCTACAGTCCTCTTCCTCTTTCCCACTTGATATACTGGGTGATTCAATATCCCTTTAGGGTATGATGCTATCTAGTGTTCGGCATAAATTGTAGTCAGATAATGTGCCGCTTTTTCAACTGGTAGATCAAATACTGCCCCAGTCTTCTCTCTTGATGTCAGCAACCATAGTTGTCAAGCAACCATCGGATGTTGCTCTAACCTGACATGTACTGGAGGGGATACAAAAATATGTTGCAAACATTTGAATTGGCGTGCAAATCTATATGGAGCATAGGCCTCGCATATGATTTCTCCATCAATCCTGGCTACTAACACGCCATCCCTGCAAGCTAGCATGTATTCCCTCAAATCCAAATGGGCTTTCCCATCATCAACAAACCACCCGGATGGCGGACTTCCATAAGGAAAGAAGTTTAATTCCTTATACATGCTTAGTCTTACTTTCATGTCATAACCATTAACATCTAATTGAGCAATTCCAGAGAATGCTTGCACTGACGGTCTGAAAGAGCTTCCAGGAATTTGTAATCCATTCTGTACATTGTAAGTCCTGAAGTGAGTGGCGATCCATCCCCACAAAACCTGGAATGGTCCCACTATTCTTAAAGGAGATTTACCCTGGAAGACGTGAAGTAAACTCCTGTGAATCTTTGCTAAAATGGGGGTAGCTAACCCAAGCATTTTTCCCTCAGCTAACTTGGCCGTAATGACGAAGGTCCCTGGCCTAACGCCTCCCTTCGAATCCCTGACCGGCAAGAGATAAACACTGAGCCACATTGCCAAGAAACCCGCCAGACGAGTTTTCTTTGGAATTCTTTGATTCACTTCATATCCCCATTTTTCAAACTCTCCTGCTTCTAGAGTTGGCCAGAATGTCCCAGGAGATCCTCTCTTCTCAGGTTTTGGAAAGTGGTAGGACGTCTGGGCCGGGTATCCTTGGATTTCTTTTTCTTGGATCCTTTTTCTTTCAGCTCCATCCCTCTTTTCTCAGTAAGAAACACATTCATCCATTCTTCCGGATGAATATCTTTTCTAAAATGAGTTAATGAGGTCTCTGAACTCTTGATCCTGTGAAAGATTTTAAATAATTCTCGAGCCAAAGCAGGAGTCTTCTCTGGATCATTCTAAGTCACCTTAGGAGGAATGAATTCATCATACATATCGCCCAAGATTGAAGCTCCTGAAATCTTGTGGACATCCCACAAACTGATACCTACTTCTCCATGAGTGAAATGGAAAGAATTAGTCGCTGGGCTCCAGTGGCTGAGTATCTCTGGCACGAAGTTATCATGTCTGTAAATATATGTTTGCCCAACCCAAACAGCCTCATATATTGCAGCTCTCTTCAGATCCTCAATAAACTCTGCGCAAGTCTGTCGCACCCAGTATACCCACATCCAAGTTGGCTTCACACCTCCCCCAGGACGGAAATCCCAACTTTTCTTCCAGCCTTTGGATTGATCCATCTGGGCATTTCGGAAGATTGAAGGATGACAATGTGGTTGAAGCTCAGGTGTAGGTTTTTTCAGATCTGGTGTGCAAGGGCTATGATGGATCACATAAGCCTTCTCCACTGTTCCAGCAGTTTGAAATACTCCTCCGCCTGAGATATTTGCTGAAGCAAAATTGGTATAATTCTGAAACCACGAAAATGGAAGATAATTCTTTACTTCTGGAATAATGACTTCTTGCAGATGACCATGACCATACAAAGGTAAATAAGTGCAGTGAGGAAAGTCGCGATGATATTTTTTCAGATACTTAGCCAAATATGGAAGAGTACTGTCTTTGACAGTATAGTAATCAGGGCCAATGATATTCATCATATCATCTATCCGCTTGCTAGCCAGTTCATCAATTAATCCAGGTCTAAGAGCCATTGAATCTGTACAGGAGTTGAATAAATTAAACTCTTAAGTGGGTTTATTTTTCATAAAATTTGTGAAAGAATTAGGAAAAAATGGCTAAGGCATTAAGGCGCGCAAGTATGGAGATGTCGCGCAAGTGATACATGTGTCGTGCAAGTTTTTGTCGCGCAAGTATTACCGTGCGAGCCCTATTACCTTGAAAGTAGCGCGGCAGCGAGGAAACAGTGAAATCAAGAGACTTGCGCGGCGAGGAAGACTTGTGCGGCGAGAGCTCGAGAAATCCGGAAATCCAGATGCATGTAACGGAGGTGAGGCCATATATTTATAGGTGCGCGCCACACCCAGAGCGCTTAAGGCCTGCGCGACGCAGACTTGCGCGCCGCCCTCTACGCACTAAAAGACCTGCGCGCCCTCCCTTTTCTATTGGAGGGATTCGATTTCCTCAGAGTCAAATCCTCATTTTCTCTCCGGATCCAACTCTGAGGGGGGACTTTTGTTGACACTCCTTTCATCACAGAATCTAAAGATAGGAAAAGGGAATATCTGAGCTCAAAGTGATTTCAACCTTTGAAGAAAACATCAATCGACAAAGGCATGAACACAGGATCGAAAGCAAATCCACCGCGCAAGTGATACCACTGCCGCGCAAGTATACTTGCGCGGCTACCTTGGTCGCGCAGGTGACATGCGCGACCTAATTGGTAACCGCCCGGTAACCGCCCTGGGTCTTCTTTTGCCTATAAATAGACCCCGTGGGCCCCCCCCCCCATTCGAGAGGATCATTTTCCAGAAACTTGGATTGAAGCTCCTGACGCCCAAGTCTCTTCTCAAAGCTTCCAGAACACTTCTAAGGTAATTTCTTACCTAGAACGGAAGATCTAAAGAGAAGAAGGAAGGCCTAAGTGTTAAAACTTATCAAACACTTGCGCGCCGACTTAATTCATTCAATATAACTTCCGCGTCCCTTTTCTGGAAGAACCTCAAGGGGATTCTAAAGGGTTTTATCAAGAGTCACTCAAGTATTTCAATTCTGATTGAAAATCGCGCAAGTACACCATGTGTCGCGCAAGTATACTTGCGCGACCAATACTTGTGCCCCGCCGCAGGACTTGCGCGCCTTTCAAGACTTGTGCGCCCCTATCTTTTTGGGTGCCCATCTTGCCCATTTTACCCCTCTTAAGCCATTTCACCTTTCCTTTTTAAGATTCAGTCTTCAAGACACTCTTCAAAGCCATTTATGGCATGATTTCTTGATTTGACTTTCTTATCTGAAAGGAATTCTGTGGAATCTCTCTCAAAGTCTAGTGATTTAAATATCCTTATGTCACTAAAATACAGAGAGTTCATTCATTCAACCTCATCCTTTAAGATGAGAAAATCCTAACTTGGGTCTCCTTTTCAGGAATAATCCCCAGTTATAAAACCTTTAATATGGGCATCTTCCTCAGGAGTAATCCCCAATCAAGTCCTCTAATCTTGGGCATCTTTCTTAAGAATAAGCCCCAACCTCAAATATGGGCATCCTCCTCAAGAGTAAGCCCCAAACCTTAATCCCTAACCTGGGTATCCAATTTCAGGAATAAGACTCAGTCATAACCTTGGGCTTCCTTTTCAGGAATAAGCCCCAACTCCCCTTAAACTTATCTTAACCAGTCATAAATTACCTTTGATTTGGGTTTCCTTTTCAGGAATAAAACCCAATCATAAGTCCCCTCCTAACTTGGGCATCCTCCTTAGGAGTAAGCCCCAAGATTAGAGTATTCAAATCTCCATGAAGCACATATAACTTTGTGGACCCTGTTCATGGATTTTCTCCCTAAAAGTAAATCCTAAACCTTCATCTATCTCGGCAGTCATCTATACATAAGCCCCAAACAAATTCTTATGATTGCATCTTTTATGGAACAATTGACTAAAATTTTATCAATACCTCTTGTTTCTCACACCGAGCATGACTCACGTGAGCTTAGAGTGTAAAAGTAATTATGACATTCATCTTTGAGCCATCAATCATAAACATCATACCCCATTCCTTGAACTACGTGGGTTCTGATTCCTTTTCCAAAAGAAAGGATACGTAGGTAGCCCATTTATGGGTTCGATCCCAACTTTGAAATAATCTCTGTCCTTCTGAATGACAATAAAATTCAAGTGCCCCACTGAGTGGCTTTAAAACCAGCCGGGTCATCATAAATGACCAAGAGACTTTTATATAAATGTTTTGAAGGATACCATTGGCCAAGAATCTCTAAACAGATATAGATGATTCTCTATTGATGAAGATCCTCGAATACCTATAAAAGATCCTCTAAATTTCTGGCATATTTAATCATTGATTGTTAAAACTAAAGGAAAGCACATTTTATACTTGGTAATGTAATAAGGATTCACGAACATAACTTAAATCTATAAAGAGAGTCCCGGAGTAGACAATAATTCCCCTAAAAAAGGTGTGATGAGTCCGACCTCCCATCCTCTCGACCAATGCAAATTCCTAAGTCTCATTAGTCCACAAGCTAATGAGTGCCTGCCTTTGGAAAGTAGGTCCAAACGGATGTGGAATCATTGGATGTTTCCGGTTCTACGAACAAACCCGTTAGAAACCGATCGGAACGTTTGAATCTCCCGTCCAAGAGGTCATCCCCGGATTCCATGCGAAACAGTATCTGTTAATGATTTTTGAGTTGATATGAATATAATTTCATAAAGAAAATCTTGAATAATCATATTATTTTTTGACTTATTTTCTAAAAATTGTGGGATCTGAATCTCCCATAACAATTTTTTTAACAATATTCTTGTTAATCATTCAAACCAATATCTCTTGGCATTTTCAAGTAAATATAATGATTTGGTAGGTTTCTAAGCATATTCAGGATGTATGGTACTTTGAAAATAAGGTTTTTTTCATATAAACATCATTTTGAACGTTTCGATTAAAAAAATAACACATTATATCCATTTAAAATAGATCAAAATTAAAAAATTCTAGAAAAATATTTTAGAATATTAATAGCTTAAAATATTATTATTGGTGCATAGGTTTCATTATAATCAATTCTTTCATGGTAGTTATAACCACTAGTAACAATCCTTCAATTTTTTTAAAAAATTAATCCATTTTCATCAATTTTTTTTATAAAATTCAATATTACTCTAATTTAGGATGTTTCTTTCTGTCGTTCAACCGAATTCCATATGTGGTTCGTCTAATTTTTTTTGTTCATCTAAGAATGCGTTAATTAAATATTTATGGCATAAAGCCACATCAGAACTATTAAAATCAAATTGTGAAAGAAAATATTGATTTTCAATTTGATTTATTACGAATCTTCTCATACTAATTGTTTGATCAACATCACTAATAATACTTTCACTATGATAATATCTAATAAACAACCGATTTTCTGAGTTTTGGTAACATTGTTCACACTCATATGTTAGAAAATGTTCCTGAGTAAATACATCTAAAACTATATCTTATTTACTTTCCTTATAATATGTATTTTATAATGAAGGTTGAAATTATTTTTTAAATTAACATCCTAGGATGATGATGGAGTTTTTTTGAAAAAAACGATTTGTTTCATCAAATTTAAAATATAATGTTTCTTCATGAAAACAATAGTTTTCCTTAAAAACTCTATAAGCCATATAATAATTGGAATAACCCAAAAATATTGCATCATCAGATTTAAGTGTCAATTTATGTATGTTATATTTCATATAGAAGATGAATTCTTCCATAAAAACTATAAATTAAGAGACTTTTAGTTTTCAAATAGTACATAAATCATAAAGAGTTTTTTTAAGAAACTATTGATATAAAAATAAATTTAAAGTATATCAGAAAGTACTAATATATTTATCCCAAAAAAATTAGTAATTGATCATTTCCTAAATATGATTATTTTGATTTCTTAAATAATGTGATTTTTTTCTTTCAAGAAAACAATTTTTTGTGGTGTTCTAGGAGCTGAAACATTATGTCTTATAACATCCTTTCTAAATAAGTTTCAAAAATGGAATTTAAAAATTATCCTTCATAATGACAACAAATATTTATTAAGTGAATTATTTTCATATTTTTATGTTTTTCTAAAAATGTTTCAGATAATAAAAGGCTTCATATTTATTTATTAAAAAACTGACCCACATGAATCTAGTGTAATAATCAACCAAGACATATAAATAGTATTTTCATCCAATACACCCAGATTGTGTTGGACAAAATAAATACATATGCACTAAAAAATCATCATTAGTTCAGACTTCAATAATAGATTTTAAACTTGACTCGGTTTTTTTACCATATTGAAATGGGTGACATAATTTTGATAAATCAAACCCATATTATGGATAAACCATAAAAACTGTTCTTTTTGTCAACTCCAAATGTTTATATGTTTATAGTGTCGTAAACATTTATTCCATAACCAATATTTATCTTTAATTGCACTATGTCAAGTGAATTATTTGATTTTATGGTCATCTATGTTATGTTTATAATCATTTTCAAATCAATGAGAAGAAATAATGAATTCATCCTCAGAATTGTTTACTAAAAATTTATCATTTATAAAATTCACAAGGTAAAATACATCACATAATTGAATTGTGATTTAATGTTCTTCTTCAGACCATTAATAAACAAAAAAATATAAATTAAAATTTTATTAAGAAGAACTGTGTTACCTCTACCGATAAACTATTCCTGATAATTATATCCAATTGTAAACGTTCTAGCTTTCATCATTATAATATTTTTGAAAAATTATTTACTAATAGTCATATGATTAGAACAACCACTACCCATGTACCATGTATTCTTTTTTAGTGCTTTTTTTATATTCTAGAAAGAAAAAACATTAGGCTTTGGGAACCCCAACCTGCAACGGTCGGTATTGTTAGAATTTTCTTAGAGAATCCATAATTTTTTTTAAGAAAAAGCTTTTGTGGTACTTAAGATTGAAATTTATTTTGTGAAAAATTATATTTCCATTTACATCAACTTTTTCATTTGCTGGAAAATTGTGTATTTAAATGGACAATGTAATTGTTTCAAAACATTTCTTTTTTAAAACATTTATTACGCATTTTGAAACTAATTCCATGAGAATGAATTTTTTTATACATATTATCAAATTTTATTAAATAGTCATATTGTTTGATAATGGATTATTAAATGAATAAATTTTAGACATTATATTTACAACTAAATTGTTATAGTCATTATTAATAGTTTACATGTTTATTTTATCAAAACGTGTTTGTAAACTATTAATTTCCAAAATCCATTTTTCCAAATCCTCTAAAACTGAATCATTTAAGGAGTTTGATTTATCATGATATTTGGAAATATATGATATCCCTTATTTTTTAGAAAAAACTTTTTTTATTTATCTTTATCATTTTATTTACTATCTTTTCAAATTTCATTTTCAAAAAATATGAAAAAAATGATATATTTCATCATAAGAAGTTAAGATGTTCTCTTTACTATTTGATTAAGATTACTAATTTGATGATTTAATCATTTTATCATTTTTTATTCAGGATAATTTTCACTTAAAGATATGTTAGTAAGGTTTTCAGCACAGTTTACCTTATCAATAAGAAAAGTACTTTCTTTCAGTAACCTAGAATGAAAAACAATGTTCATCTATGCAAAACTATTATTATCAAAACTGTTATCTAAGGAATATCCTGCACTTCTGCTCCATCAATATTTTTTTAATAACATTATATCATTATAACTTATAAAACATTTCAGGATTCTGATCATAATATCTATTTTCTTATCATTCAATTTAATCTTAGAAAAATTTTATCGAATGTGTGCATATATATTTCATTTTTAAAAAGTATCATAATATTTATTATATTTTATTTCATTTTTATCATTTTTTAATGATATTGAAAATAATTCATTCTATTTGTCTTGTTCATTCTCCAATAATCATTAGATTATTAATTTTCATAATGTGCTAAAGTACAAGAGTCTGATTAAATAAATACATTATTATTTATAGATGATTTCAATAATTTATTAGTTGACTGAAGATTAGGCGGTATGGAAGATGTTTTAGAAAAGTCCACACAACAAATTTTCATTTTTTTGTTTCCAGCATCTCATTTCAGCGATTTCTCAAATTGCATACAATTTCTGATAAGATCATCAAGAGTAAGATTCATCAACCATCTTGTATCACCAATAGTTATCCTCTTAGACCATCATTAATTGAGAATGAATTTTATTATGTTCTGCAAAAGGATTTTATCTTCTAATCCTTTTTATACAAGAGATTTTAAATTATTTATGATAGTGAAAAACCATTACTACATCTTGGAAGTTGATTCTCTAGGTAAAAATTTATAATCATCGTTGTAATATTTTAGAATAGATCTTCTAGTTTTAATAACAATTAATGTTCAAAAATGTGTAACATATAACTTCTTCCATATTTAATTTTCTTCTTCCCAAGAATAAATATGACTATATATTCTTCTATTCATTGAAAATAACAAAGTGTTATTTAAATTTCAATAAAGTTGATACTCTTTATTTTCTTGATGTCTGAGGTTTATAACTTCTTTATCATTTCTTTTGTTACCTCTGGTTATAAAAATAAAATTTTAAACCTTGTGTTGATTAAAAAATTCTTCATTATGAATATATAATATTCATTTTTGATACCATAAAAAATGGTGGAATATTGGGACTGAGATTATATATGGATATGAAATTAATTAATTACACATTAATAGAAAAAATTTCATTTCCACAAAATGATAATATCATAATGTTTTATAAAAAAACATTTAACAATACATAACAAACATGAAATATTAAAGGCAATAAAACCCATCAAGTATTTGAATACTGGAAAAATGCTCTAATATAAATTTTAGGATATCAATATGAGAAATATTGATATTTGGATCAAAATAATATGTTCTCAATAATTCTATTAATGTTGGGGAGCTAAATTTTAGTTTAAAAAAACATTATTTAAAAAAATTAAACTAAACAAAATCACAAAGCACTTTTACAAAAAATATCAGATGTAAAATTTTCCCTCTGTTCTATTACAAATGTATCAAAATTTGTATGATTTTCAAATATCATTCTATAAAATCATAATGTTTTAATATATTATTATATTAGAGTGATATAATTTTAATCACATATGTTCAGTAAAAATGAATTAAGAAAAGAATATTAACATAATATCCAATTAGTATATTAAAATTTAACTTATTCATATATTTTATGATAAAAAATTACAAATAAGAATGGTGGAATAATTGACTTATATGAAAAAAGTAATTTAATGGAAATAATTAAGAATGTATTATAGATATTTAAAATAATTGATCTCTTTTAAACTTAATTGTAAGGTAGCCACAATGCTTGGATAAAGGTATCCCCTATTTTATACTTACAAGAAAGGGTATCTTTCATCATTAATGAAATACATCTATATGATGATTGAATTTCTTTCTATCTACCTATCTTAAAAATCTATCAATCAGATGGATTGTCTTAACCAGGATACCCCTAAAAGCCACTAATCAAAAGATTATATTCATTGTCTTGATATTCTAATAAGTCATCGATCGTAATCAATGATAGAATGCACAATTACAATGATAAATAATAATTAGGCAAAAAACTAGAAATGGTTCCCTTAAGAAGAATAAACTTTAAAATAACTATAAAATACAATTACAAATCCTTTCAAACTTTATAATCTTCCAAGATCTCAACGAAATAAAATGATTTTCAACTATAGAAAGAGCTAAAAAACTAATCAAATGAGTGTGTATTTATAGAAAAATCACCAAAAGTTATATATATTCCACAATAGTCATATTTATCCATGTTTGTTTCAATTATATATACAACTATTACTTTAATGGATCTTTTATAACTAATTTTCTGACATCATAATGAATTACAACATTAATGTGAAAAAATATATCATTAAATTAGACATCTGTTTTTCGTATTCAGAACATGAACATACATAGTCTAATGTCACTCTCTATAGATTTCATTACGATAATATTTATGACTTTCAATCTTTTTTAATTGTTTCCATAATTTTTTATATTATAATAACATTGTAAATACAAAAAACATAACATAAATTCTGAAATCTGATACGATGTATATGAATCCAAATTTGTTTTATAAAATCATTTTGATTATCATAATGAAGAATGTCTATTTATATTAACGATTAATTTAGAACTATTTCAATGTATTTTAAAATTATATTTTTTCTAAAAAATATTCTAAAAACACGTTTGATGGAAAATGTTAGTAATCAAGGGTTTATGAAATAGTTCACAATTTCCAAAACTAAAAGAATGGTAAACTCATAAGTAAAATTTTTTATTCAAAAAGGAATTCATACTTTGATTCATATTCATCATCAAATAATGAGTCTTCTATATGTATCACGTTAACAAGACAATGTATGATATCTTCGTCCAATAAGGGTTCTGTTTGGTGGCATGGTGCCTGTGCTTCAAATGTTTTAGGTAAGAAACATGAAAGAGTAATAGCATTACATAAGATTTGAATATGAATCTTTATCTTCTATCACATCCTATCTCAAATTGTTGCATCCAATTTTGGGAATTTTATTTTATGTGACCACCCTTGGTGAATAAACAGTACTGGGTTTGGGAAATTGATCTCTCATGGTAGAATAATCTCGATTGGCTATATTTCATGTAACATAGTTCTAAATTTTTTTACTATTCCTAGACAGAACCTTTTATCGATCACCATATTCTTCTGATCAGAAAATAGTTATATAGGTCACATGTACTGTGGAGTTATCTAAAAAACACATTTATATAATCAACCATGATTTTTTGAACATTTTTTATGATAAATCAATCTTGGATGTTATCACCTAGACATCACCGGAAAGGGAAGTATTCATTATTATCATTGAGGGTGGACTCATTAGGCTTCCTCGACTATCAAAGATTGAGAAGGTTGTTATACCTTATAACCAAGAATTAACTTATCACTTGATTTTATTGAAATTAGTTTTGTTTATTCATCTGTTGCATAATTCTTGGATGAATATGACCACCTTTTTCTTCTAGATGATGTTTATTTTTTTATTGCTACTCGATAAGAGGTGTCGGGTAGTTTGGTACCTTCCAAGCTACTTGAATGGGAATATACACTAGATTAAGGATAATTGAGATAATATCCACTTTTATAAGGTTTTCCTCAATTCTATATGAATGACTCAAGACATTGATTGGTTTTGTTGATTGTAAATTTCTAAATAATGTTCTATTTTTAAAAAATCATAGAATCCACATGGATTTTTCACTAGGATCAGCGGTTTCTGCAGCACATCCCGAATATTGTCAGAATAAATATCCATCAATATTTTGTATGACAGAATGATGTCGAGTGAATAGGTTAAAACAATCTATCTTACTATGAAGCCAGACACCCTCTCATTTTATATTTACATACATTTCGTATGTTCAACAATTGTCATTTTCCTCAGTATGATTCCCAATTAGTAAAGGAAATGAAGATGAATGTCTTCCCATCCTGAAATAGTTCCTATTGAAATAATTCTATACAAAAAAAATTAATTTCACTATCATATTCTCTATAATACACCTCCTTTATAATTTTTATAGTTGATCTCAATGTCCCATCCTTAGAACGCATTAGAACACATATTTTTTCAGATTCTATTCTGGGACTCTTATGCTGTCGAACGTCGAGAAGGCATGATTAACAAAATTGAGTGGGGGTAATGTGCCATCCACCCACTCAATATATTTCTTTCTCCCATGATGTATAATTGCACATCCCTCTTAAATGGATTCCACTTGAGAAGCAATGTACTCAATTTCATTGATCTGTTCATGAGGTACTACTATTTAAACTACCTCTCATCTATAGGGATTACATGATCCATGATTAGGAGGCCACATTTTAGACTCCCAATGATTCTCAATCCCTTTAATTATAGAATGATCCCCATTGTGAGGGATATGTGGTATCCACAATGTCGGGAAGTCATGATAATTTTTGACTTCCACATTTATATAGATTGAATTCATAGATCTAATGAAGGTATGATTCTCAGATTCCACTCAAATAGGTGGATGATTTTTTCTATATTTTATGGAGGTTTGATATTCTTCTCAACCAAAAGATGATACCTAGTATTAAGGATTCCCTTGAGTATAAACTTGTTGAGTTTTCTGATATTTTGTATTTAATTATAATATGATTCAATTTCTTTCTCCATGAATGAAATTTCATCTCTTCTAGGTGGTGAGTGGGGTGTGACCACATTTCCCCCTTTATTATATGTTTTATTCTTCTGTAGATATGAAAATTAAATATTTCAAGGTTCTAGGATTTTTATCTAACTCTAATTCCAAGTATGTTCCAATTTATTAAGTGAATCTAGATCCTCCTCCCTTGGTATATTTTTGTTGATGATTTCCTCTACATCTTCATATATATAGACATTATAGTTTGAGTTGATGGAGATGAAATTTTAATTTGTGTATTGGGAAATGGTGGTTTTCCAATTACTCCCATTGGGTCTCTCTCAGTTTTTATTTATGAGCTGGTGTTGCGACATCATCAGATGGGTAAATATCTTGTGAGATATGTGATCAAAAGAGAATAATGTTATCTATTCTCAAATGATTAATGTTGACACCACTTCGCAGTAGGGATTCACTTGTCTCTCTTTATTCATGAATCATGCTGAGGGTTTTTTATTTTGTAACCCTTAGATTATGGTTGTTGTAGCTTAATCAATTATAAGGAACAAGATAATTGGATTGAAAGGGTATATGGTTTTATTACTTTCTTTTTTTATCATTTCTTATTGTTTGTGATTTTTGGTTTCTGTGGGATGATCACCCAACTAAATGTGCTGGTTGTTGTTACCTTTTATTACACTATTTATAAATGTTGTTTGTGCTACATTGTTTGTGTCTATTATGGTATCACCCTAAATGGAAATTGGAAAATAAAGTTAACTTGTCTAATGAAAATATTTCACATGATTGAACAACATAACTAATAAACCCTAATGTAACAAGTGGAACTCAACAAGGGATTACTTATTAAATATAGAATTTTTATATATTTTTTGGTATGTGATGTGAAATGGTTGTAATGATGTTTATGTGTCATGTGTGGGTTGCTTGGTTGTGTACGCTGGGATGGTTTGGAAGGTGTGATGTAATCTCAGGCTAGAGATTGATTTGTTTTGAATGGATGAGTATCGTTTTGTAGTGGGGATGTAGTATGTTTTTTTATTGCTTGTGTAGTTGGATTTTTTTGACAGTTGGGGACTTTTTTTGGTTGGTATGGCTAATTCACCTGGAGAATCTCCATGTTTAGCCTTGATTGTGTTTCATGTTCTGTGTTGTGCTTACAAGTTTCTTGTATAGTAATGTAATAGATGAATAAATAAATAATTAATAATATTTAGTGCCAAAATGGGTTGGTTTGGTTAATTCAATGAATAAATTAATTTTTAATGAAGAATGGTAATGGTTTAACAATATTTGTTGGGAATTGGAATGGATTTATGGCTTGTTGTGTGGTTATTTCATTTATAGGTAGTAGTATGTTTGGCAGTGTTGAGAGATAGTTGGTTTTTATGAGAACACATAACATGTAGATGAGTGTTTGGTATTATATATGTGTACACATGTATTTTATTTTATGATTTAAATATCCACCCAACCCTACTTTAGAACTATGTAACAAAAATCCTCATCATCATGGGGGTGGGTGTCTTTCCCAAAACATCCTAGTGGGAGGTTGGATGGATGACCTCATACTCTTCCATACTTTTTCATCCAGGTGATGGTATCCCCTGATTTTTTTAGCATGTTGTGGTTTGTGGAGTCCAGGTGTGTGCGGGTGAGATGAGTTTTCCTGTGTCTTTGGGATAAGAGGTGTTGGGTTATCCAATTTTTCATTGGGATGAGATGTGTTGTGAATTACTAGGTGTTTTTGGGGTTTGACGCGGTATGTGTCTCATGTTTATGTGGGTAGAATGAGGATTGGTAGGCTTAATATGTGTTTTTGGGAGGGATGTGATGTAGTATGTCTCCCTGGTGTCTGCAGTCGTGATCTGGTGGTGATGAAAAGGTGTCTGCGTGCGAATTGTGATGTGGTGTGTTCCTTAGTTGTGGGAACGCCAAGAAATTTTCCATTGTAGTGTGAGATTGGATAATAATTCTGAATGTGGTGCTATGTACCTTGTTATCAATGTTCATTATATTACATTACTTGATATGCGTTATTTGGGGAGTATGCCTTCGTGAGGTCAGTTTTGTTAGTGTACCTACTTAGGTGTTGTTTGGTTATGTTGTTTTCCCATAGGAGCATTTGTATGATTCTTTCACATGTGAAAAAGAGGATTTTTATCTGCTTCTGAGTATACCTGTGTTATCACCCAATGTATATAGAACTATTTTTATATTTCTAGGAGGACTTAGTTGACTATGATAGATTTCATTAGATCTGATACTGATCGTTGTTGTGTCGTAGCCAAGATATTCTTTTTGAACATACTCTATAGAATTTTTTTGTATCAGGTTTATTTAAAACATGAATATGGTATGGATTTGAATTTAATATATATATATATATATTGGATTGGTTTTGGGATGAATCATCTTACCTCATATTCTTCTTTTCTTAAAATAAAAACACCTCTAATTTTGGGAGACTTATATACCATTGGTGCTCATCACAACCCAGAGGCCTATTGGAGGTGGGAATCAGGTGGGTCATCACCTCCCTTTCTTCATTGCTATCCTAGGAGGGTCAAATTTTGAGTGAGGGAGTCATGACAGAATGGTATCAGAGGTGATATTTGAGAGATAGGATAAGATTTTTAGTTTTTCATAATGTGGATTTCATACGTTGATAGGGAAATAATGTCAAGTGAATCTTTGGGAATGACATAGGCCAGAGAAGACCGGCTAGCACATGAGATTTTAAGGCCAACCCATGATCCAGTGTAGGGACTCTGACCATATCAAATGGCCATGTGATGTCACACCATTTTGCAGGGTAGATACCCATGGAAAGGTACAAGCATCATAACGATTTGTGTTCCTATTTTATATGGGTGTTTTTGGAAATTTTAAATGGATGATGAAATAAGTTAAATGAGATTAGATAAATATTAAATAGAATTACATAATACTAATCCTTATTAATTCCTTGTTTACCATTAATCTATGGAACTTGGTCATCATCCGCTTGTGACTCGGGCAGTTGAGGCTTAGCAGGCTTATCGAGTTTATCAGTGGAGGGTTAATTTAGAAGAGGAGGCCAACCAGTAGCTCATAACATTATGTCATTTATATAAATTGGCCTCTGGAATGTACAATGGTGGACCTTCAGACATGGTGAGAGAGAGATTGATTGAAGAGGTTGAGATCGCCTTCAGTTTGATCCATGCTCTTATAAACTACTGTGTTCCTTTAGTAGTGTGTCATATTCAGGGAGTTGTGTGTTAGTGGTGGATGCTTTATCCATGGGAGAGGAGGGAGTAAGACATGGTGTGGGTCAACTATCTGAATGAATTGTATGTGTATTTCCATTCGCCAACCCTGAAGGATGAGAAAAGGAAGGACATACTCTTCTTCATCATTGGAGTATGTCAGTGTGGGAATTTGAGATCAAATTCATGGATATTGTTTCCTTCACCCCATATATATTTTGTGGTGAGGATTCTTGTGTGATACCTCTTTAGGATTCTCCCTACCATTCTATCAAATATACTGTTACTCCATTGACATTTCTTATATATCTGGAGGTCCATAAGAATGTGAAGGAGATTGAGAGTATGCACTTGTGAGGATGTCTATAATGATAATATATCCAGAAAAGTTCTTCGAGAGGAAAGTCCATTAGGGGAACATACCTGGTGTCAGGACTATTGAGGTTTAAACTAATAGGGATGAGACCTCAACTGTTTTATTTATGGCCATCTGGTGATAGTGGTATCTATGCCATTTCTATGGGTTTGGGGTCGATGTGTTTCTTTTGTGGGTTTCATGTCCATCATAAGAATCACTATCAAATAGCAATTTTATATCATCTTGGTGGAGTTAGATGGGTTCAGTGCCAGCCTCAACAATAGTTTCTAGGTAGGTGATTTTAGTAGTAGGGACAGTGGGTTCATGCTGCCCCGATGGGAGATCGAGTACGTAGAGGCTGACCTCAGGGTGTTTCTTAAGGACCTCACCCCATGCATAGTCATTAAGGTGGTTGAAGTAGAAGATAATAGGATATATGTGTGGTTATTTGAATACTATGGAGGTATCAGTTTCAATATGACCATAAATTGTTAAATGTATGATAAGCTTGTTTAGTACCCTTTTTGGCATTGTTTTATTTAGGATCATCACACACATTTTTTGCACCCAGTACAACATATACAATGGAACTATATAGAGAGTCTGCATGTGCCCTAGGTGTTGAGTGTGCTAGTTAGTGGTCAAACCTACTTGTTTTATTGGTGCTGGGGATGTAGACTGGTGATCGGATGACATGATTCGCATGAGGATGTTTTTTGCTACAAATGAAACCATACAATGTCATTCATATCATTGACTGGTTGTATATTTTTCATGATATTATTGAATACATCTTGAGAATATTTTTTTCATACGTGGATGGATGGTGTGTGGTTTTTGAAGGTCATTAGAGATATCTAGTAGGCAGTCATCATAAATAGCCTCTTATTTTCTTCTTGAATGAGTTTTTAGTGGAATCGATGGACACAAAGATGGTGGAAGTCCCCAAGGATGTCAGAAACTTCTTGGATGTTTTTCCCATTTATTTTGTGACTTTACCCCACTGATGTGATGTTGAGTTCAGGATAGACATGTATCCATTTTCTTTTCTATTTTTGATGGATCCTTATGGGATGGAACCCTATGACTTTTGGGAGTTTAGGATTCCGATAGATGATCTAATAAAGAAAGATTTTATCTGACCCAGTGTTTTTTGTGGGGTTCTACAGTTCTATTTGAAAAGGAGGAGGATTGAAGTATGAGGTTGGGAATAGAATATCGGAGGATGAATTAGGTGATGGTCAATAACTGTTTCCCTATCCTGAGGATATATTGTCTTGTTGACCAGATGAGAGGGGAGTGTTAGTTTTCTGTGATCAATCTTTGGTCTGTATATCAACAGTTGAGGGTGAAGAAGAGAGATATCTGTAATCGTTCTTTCAGATGAATGTATGGGAATATCATGTTCATAGTCATGGAAGTTGGTGTTAAGAATGTTCCATCAACGTTCAATGGTTTTATGAACTCCATTTTTTATGAGTTACTAAACTAGATCGTCATCATATTCATTGATGATATATTGATATATTCGAAGTGAGAGGATGATCACGCTGAGCATCTCTGAATTGTCTTGAAGGTTCATCGATGCCACCATGTCTAGGGAAATTTTTCTAAATTTTTGTTTTTTACATGAGAGGGATGTTTCCCAGGGCATGTGGTCGCCCAACAATGTGTTTATGTTCACCCATCAACGTTTGATGCAGTTTTTTTGGAAATACCAAAGAATGTGGCAAAGGTTCACATTTTTCTTGGTCTTGTGGTATATTATTGGAGGTTTGTAAATAAAACATATCCTGTTATAACTACATTTATAGATGTAAATAGATTTGACAATGACTATTTGTGGAGTGAGATCTTACATGTATCATTCGTCTATGTTATGTGAATGTTGGTTAGTGCTCTAGTGCTCTAGTTTTTAAAGGAAGGGGTGATATTTGAGGTGTATTGTGATGATTCCAATCTGGTTTAGGGATGTGTCTTGATGTAGTAGTAATATGTGATATCTTATTGGTCCATGCAGTTATTACCCATGTGTGTAATTCTTCCAGCCAAGATCTAGAGTTATTAGTAGTCATGTTTTCACTGAAGTTGTGGTGTTATTATCCCATTGGGAAGATCCTTATGGTGTTCAAATACCATAAGATATTGAGGTATATCTTTTCCCAGTGTGAATTAAATATTGTTGTAGTAGTGGTGGATGATGTTTCTTTTGGAATACAACTTTGAGATCAACTAGCCTCAAGAAATTTTAATCGCATGGTAGATTATTTGATTAGAAAGTTTTAGAAGGAGTTTTTTCATGAATGAACAGATGCATGGAAAATGATGGATTAGTTGGAAGACTTGGACATAAATTACTTAATTTATTTTGGTAGAGTTTGTTTTTTCTAGATGAAATTATAGTCTTCATTGATTTATCTACTGGAGAAGTCACAACGGGGAGACTCAAAGGAATAGGTGTTGCATGATCGTGTTGGGAATGTTGATTCTATGGAGGGATGTATAGAGGATGGCATGAATTGGATGTTTTTATGTGGTAGGTTTTTTTATGGAAGAAATTTTCCATGGTGTTTTTCATGAGTGTCATATGTCAACATTAGAATTAAGCACATGAATTTATAAAATGCATCGTGGCTTGAAGATGCAGTTTGTGAGGCCCATGTTGAAATGGGAAGTAGTGGTGTTTGTGGAAAGATTATTGGTTTTTCATGTAGGTAAATTTTGAGCACCATGTTGTTGGTTGTTTTTTACAACCCTGACATGTCCCTAAGTGGAAGTGGGATGACATCGAGATGGATTTTTTTTTCATATGTTTACATAGGGATTTGGGAGGAAATGATGATATCTTGGTAGTAGTTGATCAACTGATTAAATAAAATAACTTCTTAGCGATCAATGAGTCGGTTTTATTTGGTTCTTTATCCAAGAGGGATACGAATGATGTGGTGTGGTTTCATGGAGTTATGAATTTCATTTGATTAGACCAGGACGTTTAGGTTACCTCACATGTTTTGGGGGCATTACAACATGACTTTGGAAACAAGTTATAACATCAACACAACTTCCCACCCTCAGACAAATGGGAAGTTAGATCAGAGTGTCCAAACATTGTGGGGTATGTTATGGGCATGAATCATTGCCTTTGGTGGATCATGGGTAAACACCTTCCCTTTGGAGTGTTCACCTATAATAATAGTTATTACTCTTCCATTCACATGGATACATTTGAGGTGTCTAATGGGAGACAATTTCAGTATCTATTGGGTTGTGCAGAGGTTGGTTAGACATTCATTTTTAGTCTATAAATGATGCATAGGATGATAGAAAAGATTCAATTTTTTATTGGAGGGTGAAAATGGCACAAGACCATAGGAATTCATTTTCCGATTTCCTGAGGATACTCTTGTAGTATGAGGTTGGGGACCATGTGTTCTTGATGGTTTCCCCTCGATGTGGGTAGCGGAGGCTTGGAAGAGGTATTAGGCTTTCACCATGGTTTTTTGGACCCTTGGAAGCGTTTGAGAGATTTGGCAGTGTGTCCAATCATTTTTCATTGTAACCACAGCTAGAGAGGATCCATGAAATCTCCCTCGTCTCTCAAATTTTTTAGTATCTTAATGATAACTCTCATGTCCCTGACTAGGGATAGTTGGATATTGAGGAAGATGAGACATACATAGAATGGCCTATAGATATCCAAGATCATCAAGAGAAGGTTATAAATGTTCTAACAATTTCTTTTGTTCTTGAGTTTTTGAGGCATGGTGGCCTAGAGGAGAGTACTTGGGAGAGAGATAGGAAAACGTGGTCCTAGTACCCAAAGTTGTTTTTATTTATTCCTTGTTTTGATTTTTTAAAATTTAGTGTTTGAACCTTGTCATTGTGAAATAGTTTTTCCCATCGGTTGTGATGTGTGTGTTGCAATTTGTGATAATATCCAGACATGTGAAATTGAAAGGCCACACACTTAATTGAGATTCACTAATTATGATGCGATTAAACCCATGCGAGTGAGTCATTGTCTCCCATATGGGATAATATCTTGACATGAAGGACAAGATTCCCTAATTCGTGTCTTTGAGATGATGTAGTTGTTATGCTCATGTGGTGTATCTTTAAGTCAATTGGTTTGATGTGATAACTCCTTGTTACATGTGTCATAGGAGGTGTTAATGGATGTGGGGGTTTACACTCTAGCTTTCAAACAACATTGGGTGTTTTATCATTGGACATTTATGTGTTTGTTTATTATATGTGTTTCAAGTGTAGTGGGTTTCTTGAAAGGTACCTCACGGAGAGGTCATTTGGACTCCTTTTTCTCCTGGTATTGGTTTTGGATTATTGAGTATGAGAATCATTTGAATGTTATCTAATGTTACAGTTTGGGCCTTCCGAGTGTTTTACATTTCATGTTTGGTTGTTGGAAGTTCTTGGTGAAGGTTAAGATATAATTTGGTGAATTCTGATAGTTAAAATTAAGAATCAGGGTGGTTAGACATCTTGTAATTTGATTTCACAGCGTGAAGTTTGGTTTCAAAACTTTTCCTAGAGTTATTTAAGATGTGAAGACTTCTACATAGTGTAAATGATGGATTCACATCGTGTAATATTTTATGTTTTTAGAAAAACTCAGAGGTGATGGTTTTTTTTGGCAAAAGAGGACCTCAAGGGATTACACTGTTATAAGGGTATTTCTCATCGTGCAATCCCTGATGATATAATTTTTTCAGATATTCCATCTAATCAATTTTTCATAAATCCTACAGCTGTAGAAATTTCCTTTATTCCAAACATACACTAGGTGCCCCAAGGAGTTATTTGAACCCTCTTCCCCCAACTTCAATTTGTTGATCTCAGTTTCCATCATTGGGAATCCGTGGTGAACAAATATACATTCACCTTTTTTCTAGTAGTTTCCCTCAGTTGGGCCTCATTCTCTTCAATATCACCTCATCGTTCCATGGAATGTTCTTATCCATAATTTCTTATAGGATATCCCTCTATTTTTATTGGTGTGGCGGTGCATGGGTGTCCTCGAATATATGAAAATATTTTGGCATATGTGATCAGAGGACCAAAACATGATATATTACTCTGTGAATAATGTAGTCAACTCCTTCAAGGATTGTATTCCCTTATCTATCGTCATTTGTGCATCATGTGAGATGGGTTTTTTCTTTTGTTAAACATGGATTATAGTTATTCTAACTTAATCATTGATAAAAGTGGATAATTTAATTAAAAGTGTATAAGGGTTTATTGTATTCATTTTATATCATTGCTTATTATTAGTGATATTTTGATCAAACTGGTTTAATTATCTTATGTAACTAGTAGTCATTGGTGTCTTTTGTTTCACTGGTTATATCTGCTGTGTATGCTACTTTGGTTGTCGCTGTTGTGGTATCTCCCAAAATGGAAACTGGTAAATCACATACACTATACTAATGAATGGATGACCCTGTATTGTACAGAATTTATGAAAACCCATGAATTAAAAATAATAACTAAATATGTATTGACTTATTAAATCATTAATTTATATTTTTATTTCGATTGTGTGGTGATATGATTATTAGCACGGTTGTGTGTGTTTTTTTCATTTTCTTCGTTGTGTGGGTTGGGATAGTTTAGAATGTGTGATGGAATCTCAAGATGAGAGAAATATTGATTGTTTAATGGATTTTAATTTTTGTTCAGTAGGGATGCAATCAGTTTATTCTACGGTTGTGTTATTATATGTAGTCAGTGTTTGGGACTTTTTTTGGTTGTAATGGGAAATCTTTGGAGGTTTCTCCCTTATTGTCCTTGGTTGTGATTCTTGTTTTGTATTTTGTTTCGTATTTCTCTGAATAGTATTGGAATAGATGAAAAAATAGTTAATTAATTATTATTGGGACTAGATCAGGTTGGTTTGGTTAATAGAATGATTTAATGAATTTTTAATGAATAATAATAATGGTTTAAAAAAATTGAAAATTGGAATGAAATTGTGGACTGTTGTTTGGTGATTGAATTTAGAGTTAGCATCAAGGATGAATGTGTTGAGAGATGGTTGGTTTTTTAAGAACCCATAGGACAGGAATGAGTGTTTGGTATCATATATTTATATACTTATACATTCCTTGTGATTTCTATATTTACACCACCGTAGTTGAGAAATACATGATGAACACCCCCATCGTCGTGGTGGAGGGTTTATATCCATAACATCTTAGTAGAAGGATGGATTGCTAGACACTCGCTCTTCCCAAGTTCTTCTTCTAGGATGTGGAAACTCTAAATTCTTTGACCAGGTTCTGGTCTATGAGGCCAATGTTTGTTCTGCTGTGTTGTGTTTTTAGAGGTGTCTTCAGGATGATATACATTGTGTTTTCCTAGTATTCATCGGGAGGATTTGTGATGTTCTTTCCAAGGTTTTTTCGAGAGGTGATGTGGTGTGTGGCACACGTTTCTTTTGGATGGAAGGGGTTTGGTTTGTGGAATAAGTGTTTGAGGGTGGGATGTGATGTGTTATAAGGCCCAAGTTTCTATGGGAGGGATGTGGTTATAAAGCCCATGTGTGTGTTTGTGGGTTGTGATGGTGTGTGTATGCGGGTTGTGATGTGTTGCATAGAAGAGGTGGGATCACCAAGACATATTTCATTGTTTTTTGAGAGAGTCTAATCAGTTAGAAAGTGGTCAAGGGTACCCTATAATCGATGTGAATTATATTACATTACAATAATTTTTTAAATAGTGGGTGTGACATGGTGAGGTTGGGGTGGTTATTGTACCTTAATTGGTGTAGTTTGGTTCTACTCATTTCTCATAGACGAATTAATATACTTCGTTCACATGTGAACAAGAGAATTTTATTTTCTTAATGAGTAAACATGTATGCTCAATCTACACATATAATTTTTTTTTCGGTTTAAATTTAGACTACATAGACTATGCAAGACTTTATAAGCATGGATCTTGATCGTTATTGTTTTAATACCTTGTTATGATTTTGGTATTAACATTATAGACTTTTTTTGTATCAATTATATTTTAAACATGCATGTGGGATAGATTTTCCTTTCACACACACACACACACATATATATATATATATATTGGACTTGTTTTGGTATGAAACATCTTATATCCCGATCATGTTTCTTAAATTTGTGAAATCCCACCCATTTTGTGAGACTTGTATAACCTTGGTGTTTGTCACCACACCGAGGCTTACCAGAGGCTGGACTCGGGGTTCATTATCTCCCTTTCATCATTGCGAGCCCAAGAGTGGCATCTTTGGAGGGAGGGGGTCGTGACATTACTAATTATTGTTAACCATGTATGAACAAATTTTTATTTTCTAATGGGATGAATATTATTACTATTTATTTCTAATTATTAATAATTATTTTTATTTATAACTATTTATTTCTATTTATCTCTTATTTTTACAAATTACTGCTAATTAATTCCATTTATCCCTATTTCTACTAATTATAATTGATTATTACTAATTACCATTATTTAATACAAATTACCTCTGATTATTACTAACAACCTAAAATTATTACTATCTACCACTATTTATTACTAATTTACACTATTTATTACTAATTAATACTATTTATAATTAATTACAACTAATTATTACTATGTACTACTTAGTATACATATCAAACTAATTTTGATAAATTTATAATAATATTTTACTAATTAGAAATAATTATTACAAATTACAGCTAATTATATATAGTACCACTAATTACTACATGTTACCTCCAATTATAACTAAATACTAAAAATTACCAAATATTATTTATAATTTTTATTATATTATAAATTTGTTTTACTAATTACCGATAATATTAAATAATTATTTTGATTTGTAGTTAATTTTTACTGATAATTATTACTAATTACTACTAATTTTAACTAATTAACATTAATTTCTACAATTTACCACTATTTTATTATTAATTAATATTAATTATGACTAATTTTCACTAATGACTTCTATTTATTTCTAATTAAAAATTATTATTATTATTTATTTCCAATTATTACTTATTATTACTAAATATAAATAATTTTTAATAACTATAGCTATTTATTAATAATTATTCATAATTATTACTAATTATTACTAATTTTAACAAATTAATAGTAATCATAATAATTATTTATTACTAATTATTAATAATTTTTAATATTTGTTACTCTGTAGTTATATCTATTATTATTTATTACTATTTATTACTAATTATTAATAATTATTTATAATTATTACTATTTATTACAATTTATTGAAATTTATTATAGTGTATTTCAATTTATTAATATCTATTACAATTTATTACTAATTATTACTAATTATAATTAATTATTGTTAATTATTCCTATTTATTATTATTTATTTCTAATTATTACTAATTATTTCTAAGTATTACTATTTATTATTTATTACTATTTAATACTAATTGTTATTATTTTATACTAATTGTTACTAATTATTACTAATTATTACTAATTATTACTATTTATGAATATTTGTTACTTTTTACTACTATTTATTCTTATTTATTGCTAATTATTGCTAACTGTTGGAAATTATTCTTCAAGATTACTATTTATTACTATTTAATACTATTTAATACTAATTATTCAAAATTATTACTAATTAATCAAAACTTTTTTTAATTAATACTAAATATTAATAATTATTACTAATTATTAATAATTATGAGTAATTATTAATAATTATTCAAAATTATTTTTCAATTACTACTAGTTGTTAGTAATAATTCTTAATTTTTAATATTGGTTCCTAATTTTTGCTAATTATTACTAACTATTACAAAAAATTCTTAATTATTACTAATTATAACTAATTATTACTAAATACAATTAATTATTGCTAATTATTAATATTTTTTATTAATTATTCTTAATTATTCTTAATTATTCTAAATTACTACTAATTATTATTAATTTTTACTAATTATTACAAATTATTCCTAATTATTCCTAATTATTCATAATTAATAGCTATTATTACTAATTATTACTAATTATTCAGAAATATTCCTAATTATTTCTAATTATTCTAAATTATTACTAATTATAACTAATTACAGTCAATTATTTCTAAACTGTTACAAGTTATTACAAATTATTGATATTTATTCTGAATTATTCGAAATTAATTGTAATTATTCTCAATTATTTCTAATTATTCCTAATTATAAATAATTATTACAAATTATTCCTATTTATTCCTAATTATTAGTAATATCCTTTATTATTAGTAATTATTCCTAATTATTACTTATTATTCCATATCATTAATAATTATTCCTAATTATTACTAATTATTCTTAATTTTCCAAAATTATTTCTAATTATTATGAATTATTAGTAATTATAAATAATTTGTTGTAATTATTCTTAATTATTCCTAATTATTTATAATTATTGCTAATTATTCCAAATTATTTCTAATTATTACTAATTGGCACGAATTATATATAATTTTTATTAATTATTAAAAATTATTAATAATTTTTATTAATTTATACTAACTTTTGTTAATTTCTACTAATTTTTCTTAAATATTACAAATTTTTATTTTTTATTAATTATTACTAATATATATTAATTATTACTAATTTTTATTTAATATTACTGTTTTTTACAAATTTTTACTTATTATTACTACTGAAAAAGATTAGGGTCAAGCCCCTTATTATTAAAATAAAAGAAAACGAAAACTAGCACAAGAAAAGAAACCTGGTATTAAACAAGGGAAGGCCCACATCCATAAAGAAAACAACAAATCAAGCAGCACCATAATCCTGATCAGAGACATGACCAGAATCTTGCGCATCATTAGAGGACTCCCACTTTGATTGTGAATACCACTAGTTAAAGAGCACACACAACTGGAAAATGACCATTTCGCGTTGGTTTCAAAAACCGCAGCTAAATTGTGTGTCGGGCTATAATACGCGGCGGTTTACTCGATTTAGCAGTAGTTTATAGTAACAGTCGTAGTAGATGCATTTAGTGGAAGGTTTTTATGGTTTTAGTGGTTGTTTTCCCATCAAAAATGATTTTTAGCTGCTGTTTTAATCACTCCGAATAGAAAAATAGAGAAATTTTAGCGACGATTTTAACCACCACTAAATATAATATAATTATTTTATGGCGGTCAAAATGGATGCTAAAGCTAAAATTAAAAAAAAATAGCAGATTCTGCAGCCCTAGTACCTGTGCCCTGAAAAAAAAACTATTCCCATTTCACATGCACATACATTGCACATCCAAAAGAATACCAGAAGACCAGCATTATCATATGAATCAAATGATAGATACCTGAATTATAGGTTTAGTATTATTTGGGTACATAAAATTTATTCTAAGTACATGATGTGTCACTTTGGATATAGTGGTTTCACAATCAGGGATAGCAGTTGATCTCGAGTATGTTGATGTATTTGTGTATCTGTCATAACTGATGAATGTAATCAATAGTTGATGTTTTATTGGATTGTATGGGAATTAAAAGAGAATCATTTTGGATATCTCTCACTTAGAATTTCCAATAACATGAGTTACCAATAATGGATTCACATTTGACTGTACATACTAGGGTGAGGATGTTTCTATTGTATTGAAGAAGTTGTTGTTGTCTGCTCTGATCCTAAGAATTACAGAGCCTATCATTGGACAAGTAGTGTAATGTGATTCCTCTGGTTCTAGATTAGGACATATTATGATGTAGAGTGGTAAATTAGTCATTTTGGGTTTTATCATCTTTTAACCAACAAGATGAAATACTCAAACCCTGTATTTTAGTTTTTTGTTGTTGTCCATGCATTGAAATGATTGTGACAGAACCACATGGGAGAGACATTGTTTTGGGTACTATGGCACCTAGAGTGCGTATAATATTTTGTCAGTACATGGACATAATCATTATTAGATGAATTTCATAGAGTACTTCTATATGTTTGACAT
This sequence comes from Viscum album, assembly GCA_963277665.1. Lineage (NCBI taxonomy): Eukaryota > Viridiplantae > Streptophyta > Magnoliopsida > Santalales > Viscaceae > Viscum > Viscum album. The sequence continues at coordinate 179,523,131 of OY728164.1, forward strand.
CGATAAATAACATTCAACTAGAATTGGATATTTAGTGGAAATACATTAGGCTAGAAAATTTAGGAGATAAGAGAATGGATTTAATTAGCTGAATATAAGATATTATCATCACTGTAAGACTAGTTGGTGTGTATAGTTTTAGGATTAGGGGATGGAATATCTGTATCCATAGTGATAATGTCCTCATTTTTTATACAAGTAAAAACAAGTTAGAATATCGTTCTAGAATGTATCAGAATGTGTGATAGGATGGAAGAATGTGAAACTATTTCAGGATTGAATTTTGATATACATGGAGTTTTATAGTTTTTAGCATGGTAGTGGTCACATATTCCATGAGAGATGAGTTTATGATATCCTATAATGCTTTGAAGTGGGATGTTCACCAAGGGCCGACCATGATTTATAATATTGAAAAGTGGATGTTCTGGTGGCCCTCCATAGATAAAGACATTGAAGGCTTTGTTTTCCATTGATTGAATTTTCCAAAAAATATCACCGAGTGTCAGAGTTAACATTTGAAGAGGGATGTTCACCCTGGGCCGACATGTTTTACCTCATATTTTTTCTAGTTACAATAAAAGTGTATGAGTTGATTGAAGTTGTGTATTACCTTTTATCCTCATATTGATGAGTAGTATGGAAGGATGATCCAAACAATATATGAAATTCTTCTAGATTTTATTATAGATTTTAGCCACCAGATGCATCTTTTAGGGAGATACAAATTCTATTAGTGTAAGACACTCAAGTGTTCAACAGATATTTGAAAATTCTACTATTAATGAAGTGGACAGTCCCTCTACCTTAACTGGATAAAGACACACAAGTGTTCAACAAATATTTGTAAATTCTAACAAAACTATTTTGAATAATAGTAAACCATAGGTGGGAATGATCACATGAGAACTATAAAACCTGAGAAGAGAATACTATAAAATTTGAAGACAGAAGGGTTATCCACTAAAAACAAGATGAAGGGAGTTATAAAACTAGATATTCCTAAGAAAATTAATAAGAAGTTGATCTTTCATCCTTGGGTAACAATCCAAATAAATTTAGGAAAAATGAATCATAAAAAATGAATCATGACAATAATGAATCGACATATATGGAGCATACCACACTCGAGAAAAGAAGATTTAGAAGGAAACATCAGAAATTAATACAATGCGTAAAATGAAACATGAGAAATCAAGAAAATGTTAGGCCATGAATATATTTGGTGGAACTTTGTGCCACATAGGATACATATACAAACTGACTGTTAGCATATTTTTCCAACTTATCCAAAATACAACTAATCATGATCCGATGATGAACACACCACGTCGCCCTCTCAACCTTCATCTCTACTTCCTGCTACCACCAGCACAAACATCATATTGAAATTTAAATATTGTTGTACATTTATATTTAAAAAACCAATAAAGGTTTTTATAGTAATTGTTTTTCAAATTTTTTATTTACCTGCTCACAACCAATCAATGCAATAACATCGAGGGAAGATCCGGACATCTTCTGAAATAAATCAAACAATGATTTCTGCAAAGAGAATATCATAGCCCCATGGTCCTGAACTATGTTTTGTAGACAAACAATATCTCTCTGAGTATCTTAGTGTGCGGTCTGACCACAACCGAGATTAGTTGCAGCGGTAATTCCCAGTGGCCTACCAAAGACCTCATATGGTATGGGTCCCAAACCCATCTTGTGCACTCTACGAGGTTGCTTCTTTCCACGGACATTAGTAACTGGGTCATTTATGGGAGACTGAGTAGGATTGTGCGGGATTGGCATCCAATAGTTCATTAATTTTTACCTATAAATCAAATATCAATCATCATAAAATAAATATATATTAACATAATAACACCATATAATTAGTTATTATAATGAAAAATGACTTCATAGCCCAACTTATTTGGCAGACTCATTAACAAAACATCCATCATATTTTTGGTGAAACATTCAACCACACTTCTATTCAGAATGATTCATTCACTAAACTCTATGACTTCAATAAACAAACATAAATCAACAATTTAATATATTAAAAAAATAGTATTTTCTTATAAATATTTACAATAATAAAAATTTTACCAGAGCATATCGACTTCTAGAAAATCACGTTGACCCTGTAGTGTGAGGGATGACCTTTTTAGCCCCGCATGATGCATTCTTTCTTGAGAGATCCTAAAATAAAAAAAAATGAAATTTAGTAGTAATGTATTCATTGTCATATCCTCTTCATACACATGAATTAATGTAAAATGAGATTAATATAGAAATATATATTTAAATATTTTCTTCTTCTCAGCACGATGTCTTTCAACAAAAACATTTCATTTCTCTTTGGGTACCCTATCAGGTAGCTTGTCATACATCTGTTGGGCGATCAATGAAGTATCGTTTACTTCTCCCCACAATCTCCATTTAAATATTTTTGATTTTTTCATTGATTTTTCAATGTCCACTTTATTACTTTCACATCATCAACAATAAAGTGAATAAAATGTACATAGAAATTCATTTTGAAAATATTAATAACATGAAATTCTATTACACGAAAATTTATTAATATTTCCTTTATTTGGGAATCATAAAATTATATATTCCAACATTTAGGAATATTCCTCCAATCATCATTTGAAATAAGAAGGGAAATGGGCTCCGCTGCCAAATAACCTAAAATCTAGGCAAGTAATCCTATAAGGTCATCTGTAGAGACCCCATATGAATCAAATGATATAACTATCTTCTCTCTCATCAGATTCCATAAATCATAACTTTTTATATTTTTATCTACACTTTCATTGTTTATCTCTTTATTGAAAAAATATTTAGTATAAAAAAGTACAATAAACTTATTAATATTAAAATTTGTTCCAATAACAGTCACCCACTAGTATCCCTACAAGGATCTATAAGTGGTGCATCGCTAACCCACTGTTGAGGCTCCTGAAGCGATAAGAAATGACTAAGATACTGAAGGGACTCTCACAGTGGGTGTGAGAGATGGTGGATGGGGACAAGTGGATGGTGGCTCAGATGCTTTTGGGAGGGAGACAGATAGATCATCATCAGTTGTAGTGGTCGATGAAATAGTATATTGCTTTCTCCAGGGAATTCCTATCATTTAATCATATAAAATTATGTTTAGAACATACATTTCAGAAAATTTATACAAAAAAATCATAAATGATATTATATGCACAATAATAACAAAAAAATATACCTAACAATGATAATGAATGATTTCACAAATGATACAAGTTGTTGCTAAATGAATGAATAACTGTGCATACAATCATTTTCTCATTAAATCATGTCAGTTTCCTACTCAATTACTTCATTCTTATCATTCATCATTTGTAGACTAATATTTCAAATATCATGATGGATAAATAATTCCTATTCTTGTTGTTGATGAGATTCAATGTTTGAGGTTAAATCATTTCACTTCGTCAAACATATCAGACAAATCATTGTGTTTTACATGAGAAACTTCAATGCATCCTTCATCCACAATATCATTCACCCAATATACTATTTTTTTTGTAATGATAAGAAAAATAGATCATGTACTTCATGATCACAAACATCCATCAAGCGATAGAGGTTCACAAATGTAAATTGTAAAGAATCTATTTTAACTCCTCTAATAATATCGACCATATTGAATTTGAATAAAATGACTAAAAATTCCCATGGAAGTTTAATTAAAAAATATAACTCAGTTTTCCATAGAATCCCACCTCGAGAAATTTAAATATAACATTATTTTGTGTTTTCAAACCCCCTTCTAGATCCACTGTATGAACTCTAAGTCCATTCAAATTGTAATCGTTTAAATTTATATCTTTGTATAGAGGACCTCGAGAAAGAGACTTCAAATATTATGAAAACAATCCTCGAGTATCAGTAATCATGTTCTAAAAAAATACTTTATTAGAATTACAAAATATATGTGTCATCCTAATATTTTAATGTATTGAAATGTTTATGAACATACACATCGTGAAAACCATTATACTGGCTTTTATTAATATCTTTCATTATATATTTCTCATTTCATGTTCAGCCTCTCATTTATCTCTTTATATGCATCATCAACTCATTAATAAATGGATCTAAAATTTCACTATTTACCAAAACATATCTATTTGCATGTACTAATTCCATTTCTGTCAGTGTAACATTTTAGGTCCTCCCAACTGTTCAGCAAATAGCCGGAAATATTTTTGATTTCCCATATATTTGAGATTGAGTCGATGTGTCTTCAACACATCCAACTCGATTAAATATTTTCTCAATACCATCCATGTATCTAGAACAAAAGGTATGCCACTCCTCTGCTAAATAGCCTTCAGCAATAGAGCACTCTGGTTGAGATTTATTTCTCACGTATGATTCCAAATGCCCAAGATATCTGTGAATTAAAACAAACTAACATAATTAAGCATTTAATTATGTTCCATGAATTTTTTACATAACTAAAAAACATATAAAAAAAGTACCTCTCAATTGGATACATCCATCGATAATGAATGGGGCCTCCTAATTTAGCTTTCTCAACTAAATTCACAGCTAAATTCATCATGATAGAAAAAGAAATGGAGGAAATATCATCTCCATTTCACAAAGTGTCAATACTAACGTCTCCTGAAGGTTGTCAATATCAAATGGGTTTAGAGATTTCTCAAATAGTTCTCTGAATAATGTGAGGAATCGGAGTACAACAATAGTAATTTTTTTGTAATAATGTACATAATGCCATTGGTAGTAACAGCTGTAACAAAATATGTGAATCGTAACTTTTCAATCCTTGTAACATATGATTTTTTATGTCAACAAACCTTGACATATTACCTGAATAACCATCAGATACTTTTAAATTCTATATAATTATAAGGAATGTATTTTTATCCCTATTATTTATTGAAAAAATTGTTGGATCATACTTTTAAATCTCATTTGGATAGAGATAACATTTTATATTCATTACTTGTAACTCTTTATGAGAATTGAGATGATCCTTCAGCTTTACATTCTCATCAAAAAATATGAAGGTCAAATTTGCACATAAATTCTTCTCAATATGCATCACATTAATATTATTACACACCAAATTATATTCCCAATTCAAAAGTATGAAAAATATAATTTGTTTATTCATTTAGTGTGTTCCGATTTCACATGATGATGGACTTAGAACCCATTTCCCACTATCATTTAAAAGTTGGACTCTCCCAAATTTTGTTTCAACATTTCCAAGTTGTTTCAATATTTTAGAACATGTTTACATCATTGGAGGTGGTCTATGATCAATAAAACCATTCAATTTTGATCTGTTCAGTTGAAATCTATGAGATGCCTTGAGAAAACATTGATGGCACAAGACACACCATTTTCTATTGTGTGGTAGCCATTTCACTAAAAAATAAATGTAACAGATAGGATAAGACAAACATGTGTATGTGTTTTAACAAGATAAATTCCCCAGCCCAGGGAAGTCACTAATGGTTCACATTAAAGCAGCATTAATTTTAAACATTATTTCAGGAGAATCGTCAAATTTCTCAACACCTTCGCTCAATAACTCATGTAATTCATCACCTAATGTTAGCAAGTATACAAAAATATCACATCCATGCATTTTTTTAGGTATAATAATCTAAATGATAAAATAAATTTGTTGGATACACATCCAAAGAAGCAGATTGTAAGGGATCAAACTAACTATCCAAATTCTATAACTTGTGCTCAATGTCCCAAATGGATGGAATCCATTGGCAGCCAATCACAATAGAACATTCCTATGATCAACTGAGAAAACATGATGTAATGAATCAAATGTCTTCCACGATTGTGAATCTCACGGATGTCTCATTATCCCATCATTGTTATTATCTACATAATTCCACTTAATATGTTTGGACCTTTTCAATGACCTGAATAATATTTTCAGTCATGGATTTAAAAAAAAGTAATGAAAAACTTTTGAAGTTTTTTTCCTTTTCTTCTTCTTCATGGTAGTTTGTTGATTCAGACTTCCAAAATCACCCATTAACTTCCATCTAGATGAATTACTTTTTTTCAATCCGATCTACTTCAATCCTATCACCAATAATGCATAAAATAATTGGGTCACGCATGTATTTTTGTATAATTCAAAGAAATCATGTTAATTTTTTTTTTGATATCATAAAAGGACTCGGGGATGATTGCTTCTGTAAAGGAATCACACAAAAATTCCAATAGCATAGACATTAACTTATTTGTAATTCCACATAGACATTTGATATGGTACAACTTCAGTAGAATATTTTATTTTGAATATTTCAAACAACCCCTGTACAATGCTTGATTTCCATCGTGAAAAAAATTATGAAATGTATTTTACTTAGTGATATTTTCTCTTACATTAGTCTCTATATAATTAAGAGGAGGATCATGTGATATGTTATAATCTTAATCTGGTTAAACTAATATCTCAAAAATATCACTTGTCACGTTGATATTTGTAGCACACTCATCTGGTTGTTCTGGTACATTTTGATTTGATGGTAGTGACTTGTATTTCCAATTGCATCATTTATAAGTTTTTGAATTTCTCTTTTCATTTTCGACAAAGTATGGAGATCATTATATGAATTGGCATCAATTTTCAACCTTTATATAACATTTTATTCTCTATGCCAAATCCAAGACAAATATTGACTAGGGAATTACCGTAATATTAAATGTTCATAAACTTCACTCTCTTCAACAATCTTCTAAATTTACATTTAGGACATAAAAATATTATTATCCCCTCAATGGATTGATTGGAAATTAGAAAATCAAAAACTCCACGAAACCTTTAACATACTGAGGTGTATTCCTTGGTAATGTGATCCAACTTTTATCCATGTATATCACAATGTTCTGACACAATATTAATAAAAATTAAAACAGATAAATATTAATATATAGGGAAATAGATTCTTGTATATTAGTTAAGAATATATATATATATATGTTAAATAAGTTTTTACTATATAAATACAAACGGTAAATAATGAACACTCCCACCAGAATACCAAAGCGTGAAAATTAAAAAGACCCATAAAAGAACTGGGGGACAATGATCCCATCCCTATAGTATTTTGTATGACCTGCAACACCAAAAAAGATATAAAAACTCATGATTTCATGACATTGATATCACTAAGGTGAATGTAGAATTAATCATATAATAATTGAATAGATGTTAGGAATAGGAAATCCAAACAAACTCTTACTTTTAAAGAATGATTTTGATTCTTTTAATAGATAAATATAAGTTTGGGTTGTAATGATCAGAAGTGAAGTGGATTCTAAATAAGATTTTGTTAATTTGAAAAAGATTTTTTCTAATAATTTTGAGTCTATAACGCCTATTACCAGTCAAGCAACAATTTCTTATTTCAGTGTAATGGGTTTTGTAGATGTCCCATGATGAATTATGTTATTTCTAAAATATCTTGCTACAATGAGAAAGAAACGTTTAGATATTATATTGTGATAATGTACTGATGAAGATTTGATTGAAAATCAGAATGTGTTGGTTGAGAATACAACCTCTACAGAGCCAAGTGTTTAGTTGTTGTTTGACTAGAGGAATGATATGATGTTAAAACATGTTCAATATTCTAATACTATTCACAATTTTCTAAAATTAAACTTTTTGGAGGCAGTGGATATGTTCAATGATTAGGTTTTGATGAAGGAATAATATGGGATAATGAATTATAATTATTAACTATTAATGATGGAGTTTAAGGTAGTGCATCAGACAATTAACGATTCCTTAACAACAAAATCATATTTTTATGAGCCTAATACTTATTCTCATATTATCCCATTACATTTTAAACCCTTGTTCCGAAACTCATTTGTAAAATGAGATTAATAATAAAAAATAATTATATTATTTATTTTCTATAATTTTATATCTTTGTTATCAATTTACTTTTTAACCACAATATTATGTTTCAGAGCATTTTTTTAAATACATTTATTTTTATTTAACATAACATGAAATAATGAATTATAATTTTCGACTATAATTTTATGTTCATTTCTTATTTATAATTCAACTTCTTAATATGATTGATGAAAATAGAAATGTACCACTTTCGAAATCACAAATGTGGGCCAATTTTTCAATTTATGCAAGTGTTTTTTAAAAATATTGGAAACTTAAAAAATGCGTTGGAACCTAAAAAAGAAAACCTTAATATTTTTATATATGAAATGATGTATACATGGTATGAGCCAAACTAATCCCAGTAGGATCTCAACAATGATTTTGTGAAAGTATTTTCAAAACACATCTCATTTATGATGTTTTTAAATATAGATATAAAATAGATTTTTATTGAAAATCATGTGAATACCCAAATATCACCTTAAAATCCATTTTATAAACTTCTATTTTCTTTTTCTTAAAATTAAAATAATAATTTTAAAAATATAATGTTAAAACCCTTAATTATTTAAACCCACCAATTACTGTCTCAATTTTTAAAATACATTAAAAACAACCTTTTGAAAACACTTCAAAAAAAATTATTGAAACAAACCCATTCTCATAAACTGTAAAAATAAAACACCGAGTCACCACATCACCAACGAGATGTGAGTAAACAAGGAGAAAAATTCACGGTTCCCACCATATTAATCAAACTGTGGGACACAAGGAATGAAGATCCCAAAATGAAATCTATATAGTATCATGGGGAAAAAAGCTCATAATGTAAGATAGTCCTAGGCCATAGTAATACATTATTCCTACCACTGACATATGTTTCATCCGAATAACCCAATTCACTTGAGTATCCTGTACCTAGAATAAGAGGGGGAACTCCCCACTAGCCATGGTATTAAACACAACTAGGGGACACCAATAGTGTGTGACTATCTTGTGTAACATAAATATAGACCTCTCTCTCAGTTCCTAGTCTACCCATGATAGATATAATAGGAGATGAGTAATCAAACATGTTACATGATTAATGTAACAACATAATATAAATCTAACCTCACCTTCAACACCCTTTCAATAAAAAACAAAAAAATTATCATCAATTTCACAAAAATACATCTATAGAGAAGGGGGAATCATTGAGGGTTATACATATTTTATAAGTAGTTCATTAAAAAAGTTACAAATGAGACTTATTAAAATTATCAGAATTCTATGTCACAATAATCCTCTATGAAAGACCATTTCAATGAAATCTTTAAAACTAAAAATTTATATACTTTATGGACATATAAAATGGTTTAATGTCTCTTAATTTTACTCATACTATAGAATATATAGTGTTCAAAAATATTTTGGGTTTAAAAAGAAATATGAATCCTAAATAAATAATAGTCTAAGAGGAAAATGAAATAACAAAAATGTCATTTGAGGATCTATATCGACCTATCATGACCAATGAGATCACAATGAAGTTACATACTAATAAAAATCCAAATAATCAATAATAAAATAATTTTTCGTTTAAATAAATTAATGATGAAACCTATACTGATGATGAAATGGCTCATCAATCAAATAATATTAACATATTCTTAAAAATAAATAAATCATAAATTTTTTAAAATATCATGGATAATGATAGAGAATAACAAGTGATGTTAATACAATGAAAAAAGGATCACATAAGGTCATAGTTCTATATGACTAACAGAAGGAACAAGGGGATGAATAAAATAATCATGGAAACATTCAATGATTTAACATAGTGTGTGAGAAATGAAACCCTGCTATAAAGGGAATCAAGGGAAAAATGTTCCAAATATCTCATGACTAAAATAGAGGTCATTCATGATATAAAATATAACTCGTATTCATCTTCCACTAAAAATTCCACCTCTCCCTCATATTCTTTATCAAAAATCCAATGTTATGACGATCTAAAATATGCTTGTTGAAAAAATGATGATGTTTTTTCATAATTTAATTTAATATTGAAATATCATAAAAACACGTATAATCAATACCTCAATGATAAGTAAAAACTCACAATAAATAAATAAAAATCAAAAAGAGTGTTCAATATAATTTGATGAAGTTGAAAAGGAATATTTATTATATCAAAAAATATATTTTGAAATTCACCATTGTTTAAAAAAATTATATATAAAATTTGGTTTACGTTGTTGTGAAAATAATATTATTATTTGGGATTTTAAAAAAATAAATGTTCTTTAAAAATAAAAACAATTTATTAATTGATCTAACATAAAATGTATTATAATTTCTACAATAAAATATAGAATATAATTCAAGAACATAATTGAAATAATGATATCCAATGAACTAGAGGTCTAGGTTGAACTACTATGGTGCAATGATATTTTCTCAATGTTCAAATTGATAGTGTGGAGGGTTTATTATCATATACTTCAAACTGAGGAAAATATCATGTGTATGTGTGTGAGTATAGCCTATAAAGGATAATATTATAACTAAATTATGTAATAAAAATAATAAGGATGATAATAAGGTGCGGAATGAAATTTCGAGCGTCACTATAGTTCAGTATCTACAGTGCAGAGGTGAGCTAGGGCTTTGTGGGGGGGGGGGGGTTTGAAGCAATGGGATGGGATATGCACTGAGGGGTGATGAGGGATTAAGGCACACTGAGGCAAGTCATAGGTAATGGGGGTCACTGGGGGCGGTCTCATGTGGGTCAGAGGGGAGAAGTGTTAGGATTGAATGAAATAACAGTTTAGCGAGGGTTTTTAATAAACCACTACTAAATAATTTATAAAAATATTAGTGTTCGTTTAGTAAACTGCCACTAAAAAATAGCCGCAAAATGCAATTTATTTTGTAGTTACCATGTACATATTATTAATATTCACATTCTCTAGAATTAACTAGTCCCTAAAAGATCTTGAAGACACACCTCACCCACGCCCTCGAGTGGGATCATATCGAACACCCTCGTCTCGACCATTTGAATGCCAATTTAATCTCCAAGTTTTCTGATGAAGCATTATATAATACCCACCATTTTTAGTATCAAACATATCATTATACAAATGATCGATGTCATCATTAATGGATTTAAGTTTCACAAAACTGTTACCATCAGTGACATTCTTTGAGAGATCAAATTTCTGATCAGAAACATTGGGCGACTTAGAAAGAAATCCAGTTTTCCTTAGAATTTGAAAACCATTGATATCCATTAATTTCATGCCATTAATAATTCTTTAAACCATTTCCTCATGCATTTTGAACTCATCAACCATGATTTTCAAAGCTACATCTCACTTAATGAACTATATTCTTTCTGACAAAGAAGTAGCATCCATAATATCTATAAAATCTCAGAAAATTATAGAATAATTATTTTTCATATTTATAAATATTTAATAATTAGAAAGAAACTTTACCTTAATGGTATGATATGACCTATAGTGTACTCTATAAGAAGCAATGAGTTTCTCTAAAATCTTACGTTTCATGAAAGACCATGTTATACCGGAAAAAATAATATATTGTAATATTATTATTTTCATAAGTAGTTATCACATAGCTATTACAATGAAGGGAATGAACCATGATAACAGAATTATGAAAATATTTATTATATAGTATTATATAATGATTCATTGGTTATAAAATTTATATTGAAATGAAAATAAAAACCAATTGAATATAAAGGTTGTCTTTTTATAAAAAAACTACATTATTGTGAATAATTGTGTTTATAAAATAATAAAATCACTCTTGTTGTATTATATTAAGGACATATAAATTCAACATGATATTTAAAATTAATGTTATAAATTTTCTAGACACGATATAAGATCAAATGCAATTTTAGGTACAAAAAGTGTTTTTTTATTCTTCAGAAAATGCATTATAGCACCTTTTGATGGGGAACCTATTTTGAATCTAGTTTATCACACTTTTATAAGATCTATATGAAAAAATAAACATCTTATTTTGAAGAGGGACATCAAAATATAAATTTCTTGAATTTTTGGTATTTTTATGAAAAAATTCTTTTTTAAAGAATAGTGAAAAATAATGCATTTAATTGTAAAACTTCCTTTTCATCTAAATTATTTATATAGTTTGATTATTATTATTATAGTTTTTAAGGTATAATTAAATAAGTATTTTATTATTTAATCCAATTTAGTCAATATTATGAAATTTCATATAGAAAATGAGTAGAAAAACTATTTGAACTTTTGATCGTTTTATGTTAAAAAAACCCATTTTTTGCATTCTATCAACATGTTAATTGTTAATTAATTTCTTCTAATTATGTGTTTGAATTTCAAAAACAGATTCAATATTTGTAATTATATGTTAGAAGTTATATAAATAGGTCCCCTTTATTTATAGAAATTATGAATGAAAAATTTATTTATTATTTTTATTACCACTGTTAAGGGTAAATCATACAATTAAATGATAAAATAGTATTTTAAATATTATAAAACTACCATAACACTTGTCTTAATATTTTTTAAAGTGTTATTTTCTACCAACACAATACTTGGTACAAAATGGAGGCCTTTGGAATCCACTAGTTCATGATTATGAGATCTATAATGTTTTATTTAAAATAATGACCAAGAAGTCATAATCATGTCTCTTAAAACTGTATCAATTTTATTATGGGTAATATAATTATTATCTTCTACTATATATAGTTTTTTAAAAGATAAATCAATTACCCAAATCATGTTAATTTATTTATAATTTTTAAAAAAGAAATAATTAAATTAAATGGTGGACCATTTATGATGTAGTAATTTTGTAATTAATGAATAAAATAATTAAATTGTATTTTAATCATTAATATAAATAAAATTTTAAATAATTTCTAATATAAATGAATATTTGGGATGAATATTACTTTTTGGTGATGATTTAATGTATTTGTTTTGAACATCTCTTTCTGTTTTGATATATTTTCCAAAATTCCACTAATGAATTCTGTCAAAATTTACAATATTAGTATTTTAATATATAAAATATATTATTAAATGTTATACAAATTATAAAAATAACACATTCATCCAAATATTTTTCAAAATTACTAATATCTTATAAATGACTATTTTATTGGCCTTTTTTTCCATGTTATAGAAATTATATTAACCCAAAATGTGTAAATAACTTGATAACCCAATATTATTAAAAAAGTAAAAAGTGGTTAAAATAAAAAATTAATCAAAACATTCCAATTTTTTTTAGTGAATTTATTTCGACCAATAATTATCCTATCTTTGATATAAAACAATTTTTACCCATTTGTAATGGAAATATAATTTATATTAATATATGTTTTTAAGAGTTTTTAAGGGTTTCCCTCAAAACTCAAATAAAAGGAACCCATTAATCAATATTCCATACACTTTAAAACCTATTTTTTGGTCAAAATCAACAAAAACACTCCCTAGAATGAACAACCACATCCTTGACTACATATTTTAGGATGAAACCCCTCTTTAGTTGGGTAAAGGTGTTAATATATGGTGATTAACAGAAGATGAGTTTACGTTTTTATTTAAGTATTTCTATATTATTTCCTCTTCCACCTTCTTAAAATATTCTTAAACAATGATGTTTTTATAACACAGGAATCATAAATAAAATGAAATGTTTTTATCTCAATATCATCACCTAAATCCGTTTCAACTTCCATCAAATGGAAAATTAATTAATTATTTGTGTATACGTCTGAACTATCCCCACCAAAAACTGATATAATTTGTTTTCCAGGACCATCTCCCATGACTAGATATAAGGATTTAATTATTGTTAATATATTATATTCATGAAATATTCATCATTATAATAAAATAATATATTAATTAAATTCTTACTTTCCATTCGAATAAAAATGATAATGTCATTCTTGTTTACCTATGAACTACCACCTCCACGAAGAGATGTGGTTCATTTTTATTCACTACATAACATATTTGATATATATAAGTATATTTAAATTATTAAAATGATATTAATTATGTTATTATAATTCTTTATAGATATAATAATACTTACCATTTTTCTGTAATGATCAATGAAAAAATAAAAACGTTACTCATGTGTATATACGACCTACCATCTCCGTGATTATAATGGTATACACTGTTAATAACCATAAATCATGGTTGGATTTAAAAGTATATTTGGTGTATAAAAATGATAATAATATCATTAATTTTATTCTATATATGATGGACTTATTACCACATGGACTATTGAAATAATACCTTGTTTTTTTCAAGGCATGTTTCGAATATCGACAAATTTCCCAATATGAACTTACATAATTATGTAATTGTTATAACATAGTAGTATGTGATTTAAAATGAATAATAAACCTGAAAAGGTTATGAATTAAGGATAAATTAACATAAGCTTATTATTTCTGATGATAAATAACATACGACATGAATCATAACTATGGAAAATTTTAATATCCTTTCATTGAGGAAAATATTAATTTTATACCCTACCTTCTTTAATAAGGTTTATAATCATCCTCTTTCACCTTTAAATTCACTATATGGATAGGAAAAGGAATCATTAAATATTAATAATTTTACATTCATTATAAAATGAAATATATAATGTTTCATTAATATATACAGTCACAATCTCATTTCTGCACTGATAACCGTTTATTTGATATTAAGATTACACAAAAATAATTATGACTTTTTAAATATAAAATAAATCTTTTATTCTCATCTTAGGTATTTTGGTGTTGAAATTGATTTTAAAAATGGAATAAATATTTCAATATCTTGAAATTATTTCTTGAGATTTAAAATTAATATTTATGAGTGATATGTTGAATAATGAATTAATTTTTATTTAATGATTATATAATGGTACTTGGTCATTTGAAAGGTGGTTAAATGATAAACCAAATACAAGTGGTTAGGTGATAAACCAAAGATGAGTGGTTATATTATAAACCTTGAACTATTTGTTAGGTTAAAACCTCCAATTCATTGGGTATGGAAGTCGGTTGTATGGTTATTCCATTTGTATGAGTGATGTGTAAGGATGTAGACCGCATGGTTATTCCATTTAAGTATTATTAAGTCTAATGTTACATTTATATGTTATATGTGCTTTCATGGGTTTTATGGTAATATATTAATTATATAAAATGAAATAAGTGAGCTTATATAAATAGGAAAGTATTTTCAACATCATAAGGGTGATATGTATTGTTGATGATAAATAATTCATGGTTTACTTGTTTTGGAAG
Source organism: Viscum album (assembly GCA_963277665.1). NCBI lineage: Eukaryota > Viridiplantae > Streptophyta > Magnoliopsida > Santalales > Viscaceae > Viscum > Viscum album. The sequence goes on from OY728164.1 coordinate 179,538,430, forward strand.
AAAAATAGTTTCCCTTCATTGGGTATCCCTTATTGAATGTTAGAAATTATCTTGGAAGTAAATGTCATCAAATTCTTCATGTTTTTGGCTTTCAATCATATTTTTCATTATTTTGATGATTTTAAGGATAGATATTTGTTGAATGGTCTATGTTGAACATTGGGTATTATATTTTAATTTTGGATATTAAAAGTATTTTTTTCAATATCTAATTGTTTACTCTTTTTGGAAAATTGTTTTATCTTATCCTAACCATATTGGTTTGGTTTAGTGTATGCAAATAATAGAAATTGATAGTTAATCTTGTATGGATTATGTGATTCTATAGAAGTTTATTCATATTGAATAGTGTTAATTTGGAGAATAAGATGAGTTTGTGGTTGAAATTAATAAAAGGATGAATATATAATATTCATGTAAGTATATTTCCGTATAATATTAGTTTATAAATTAAATGAATTCACCAACATTATAAAATGAATTATAAAATAAAAACATTTTTATTTTATTTTTCTACTATAAAATCATTGATCAATTTAACCCATAAAAAATTTATAAATCTGTGATTATTCAAAATCTCATGGAAATGATTTCTATCACCCTCATTCATAAAATAATGGTTAGTTTTCTCTTCCATATTTGTGTTTCCCTACATAGAACCCATGTATTTTTTATATCGAGTTACCTTTTTACATAAATTTCATTATTTTAAATTTGATGTTTTATTGACTCTTTTTATGAGGTGTGATTTAAATGATGTATTTTAAAATGTGAAATCTTAGTTAAGAAGCCCAAATTTAAAATTGTGAGGATGAATTTTTATAAAGGGGTGAAGGATGTAACATCCCATGAAATTATAGAATAATAATTTTTAATATTTATTAATATTTATGAATTACATACAAATATTTCATTCATAGGATGTTATTTCCAATAGCATACTTGACATGAAATAATGGATTTCTTTGAAATCAAACGTTTCATGAAAGAATGAGTTATACTGGAAAAATAATATATTTTAATTTTATTATTTAAGGTGGTTGTTATGACATAGATGTTATAATAGAGGTAATGTAAAATTTTATATGAATTATGAACATATTTTCATGCATGTTAATATAATGAATCATTTGTTAAGAAATTAATTAGAAATTAAAATAAAATTTAATTTAATATAAAAGAAGTGTTTTAATAAAAAAAATTAAGTGGGAAATTTTTTTATAGAATAATAAAAATCTTCTTGTTGGATTATATTATTGAAAAATAAATTTAATATGTTTTTTCAAATTCAACTTATATATTTTCTAGAAATTCTGTGAAAATATATTCAATATTATGTATAAAATGAGTTTTTTTTAAAAAATGGCATGTTTACCACCTTTTGATGGGCAAATTTTTTAAATATATTTTTCGATACTGTTATAAGTTATATATGAGAACATCTACATATTATTTGGAATTTTGAAAAAAAATAATTTGGTTGAATTTTAGTTTTTTTAAAAAAAGTGTCATTTTTAAATAATAGTTAAAATATATCATTTTAATTCAAAACTACTTTATCATTTAAATTATATATATATATATATATATATATATATATATTCTTATTTTAAATGGGGTTAATGTATATTTTACTAATTTTTCTATCAGTTAATTTAATTTGGTTCGTTGGAAGCAATTTAATATTGAAATTCAATAAAAATATTATGTTAACTTTTGTACGATTTACATAAAAAACAGTTTTTCTCATTCCTTCAATGGGTTTATATTTAATAAATTTAATCCAATAATTTGTTTCAAATTTAGAAAAATTGATTCAATATTTTTAATCATAATTTTAAAATTATGTTAACAAGTCCCTTTTATTTTAGAAATTATGAATAATGCCTTTAGTAATTTTTTTATTATAACAATTAATGGTAAATAGAGTAATTAAATGTTAAAATAATAATATAAATGTTATAAAAATACCCTAAAAATTGTCCTAATATTATATTATATGTTATTTTCAACCATGAAAATCCTTCAACCACAATGGTGGCCATTGGAATCCACTTGTGTGTGATTATGACATTTATAACTTTTTATTTAAAATAAAGAGCATGATGTCATGATCATGTATATCATAACTATAACAATTTTAATATAGGGTTATGTAATTGCTATCTTCCACTATATATTTCCTTCATAAATAAAAAATTATTATTTATGTCATGGTAATTTATTTTTAATTTTTAATAAATAACAAATTTAATAAAATGTAGACACAATGATGAGGTCTTAATTTCTTAATTGATGGAAGAATCAACTAAATGAAACTATAAATTTTACAAAAACTATAATGTGACAAAATTGATTCCTTAAAAAAAATTGGATTCATTTTACTTGTTGGTGATGGATTAATTTAGTTGGTTCTAAATTATATTGATGTTATGATATTTTAAAAAATGTTAACTAATAAATCGTGTCGAAATTAATAATATTGGTATTTTAAAATATAAAATATTTTATTAAACATTATAAAATTTATAAATAATCCATGATTTTAAAACATATATATATAAATCCCTAATATGTTATAAATGACAATTTTATTTATCTTTTTTCATGTTATGGTAATTATATTAACCCCCGAATTATATATAAAATGATATCACAATAAAATTATAAAGGGTTAAATAAGGGTTTAAAAAAAGTAAGGATTTAAAAATAAAAAAATGAATAATTTTTATTGGGTGAATTTATTTCGATCAATACATATACTATATTTTAAATAAATCAATTTGGTCCCATTTGGAATAGAAATATAATTTATATAAATTATATATTTTAAGTGTTTCCAAGGGTTCCCCTCAGCTCCCATATAAAAAGATATGCAGTCATCTCTATTAAATACACTATAATAACCATTCTGTTTAGAAAATATACTCCCAAAACCCTTCCTATAATACCTCCCCACATTTTCTTCCTTATTTTAGGTAGAACCCCATTTTGAGATGTTTTAATGTGTTAATAAAAGGTAATCTACCGAAGAAGATGTATCGTTTTTATTTAAATGAATCTATATTATTTTTTATTACACTATATTAAAATATTAATAAACCATGATGATATAAAAATTCTAGTATAATGAATATACCTGGATTTTTCTATGTTAACATCATCACTTAAATCAATCTCCACTTCTATAAAAATGGAAAATAATTAATCATTTGTGGGTCCGTGTGAACTATCAGCACCACGAAATGATATTTTTTTTCCATAACCATCTCTTATGTCTACTTATAAAAATTGAATTAATTTCAATATATAATATTCATGAAATATTAATAATTATTAGATAATAATATATCAATTATATTCTTATTATCATGATATATAAAAATGATAACATCGTTCATGCGTACGACTGAACTATCACCTCCACGAAGTGATGTGATTCATTTTTATTCCCCACATCACATGTATGAAATATATAAATTTATTTAAATGATTAATATGATATTAATCAAGTTATGATTTTTTGGGAAGTTGAAATAAAACTTTTTTTCTTTCTATAGTACCAATGAAAAAGGGGAAATGTTACTCTTGTATATGTATGACTTAGTATCTCAATGATTATAACAATGTTAATATTTCAAATCATACTTCAAGGTTCGATTTAAAAGAATAATGGATTTATAGATATAATAATAATGTTCTGAATATAATTCTATAGATGATGGACTTTTGACCACATAGACTATTGACATCATTCTATGTTCTTTTTTGACCCGTGTTATGAGTATGTATAAAATGTCCAATATGAACATAAATAATTATGTAATTTTTATAACTTGACAGTATGTAATATAAAATGAATAATATTCATGAAAGAGATTCTAACCCTTGTATAAATTAATATAAGTTTATTATTCAGGTTGTTAAAGAACATACGAGATAAATCTGACTAAATGTAAGGGACTTCATATCAGTATCTATTCATTGAGGCATATTTTGATGTTATACACCAAATTATTTTAAGGCATATAATCAACCCATTTTATAATCAATTTCATTAAAATTAAATTAAATGTATTATTTTAATATTTGGTGTTGTAATTTATTTACAAAAAATCATATAAAATGTTTTTTAATGTATACATCGACACCGACTTCTCTACCAAAATATCCATTATTTTATATTTGGATTCCTCTATAAGAAATCATGTTTTTAAAAGAAAAATAATTCTTTTATTTCATTTTTGGTTATTTTGCAATTCAAAATGAAATTGATAATGGATTTATTATTTTAATATCTATAATTACATTCTTATGATTTCAAATGAATATTTATGAGTGATATGTCGATAATTGAATTCTTTTATGTGTTATGATTATATATTGGTACTTTGACATTTTACGTGTGGTTACATGAGAAACCAAATAACAGTGGTTCAATGATACCAAACAATACATGGTTCCGTGATAAACTAGGTATTGGTGTTTATGTTAACACCTCTAACTCATTGGATATAGAAGTCAGCAATATGGTTATTCCATTTTTAAGAGTGATATATTTGGATGTTTTCCGCATGATTATTCTATTTATATATGATCATGTAGCATGTTACCACAGTATGTTATATGTGATTTATATAATTTTATAGTAATTTATTTATTATGAAAAAGGTATCCACTAATATTATATACAAATAAATGTATTTACTACTTCTTAACAGTGAAATATATTAATTTATGATAGAGTATTAATAGTTTACATTTTTTTCTCAAGACTATTATCTTTCCTTCATTGTGTATACCATAGTGAAAATTTTATTCCCATCCCAAGTTTTAAAATGTTTTTAATAGGATTTAAGGGCTAATAGAGACATGGATGGGATCAAGGTAAATGTTTTGATGATTTAACATGAAAAGAAAACATGTTTCATTTTAATATATTATTTAGTTTTATAAAAAAATAGACAGTGAGAAGAAGTGTATTATTTAAAACATTTGTGTTGTTGTGTATAAACTATGGCTTAATTATCAAAATATGTAAACCTAAAAAGAACATAAATGTGAATTAATGTAAAATTATTGATATAAATCATGTTTATGTAATGTTTATCTTCAGGGCCTTATATTCTCAATTCATTTTTGAAAATTTCCATGTTGATTTTCCTAGAGGATTCTTCGAGCAACACTACTTATAAATTCTACATCAGACACATACATGTTGATTTCATTGATATAATTTCATTAAAATATAGAAATAGATAAAGAATAATATAGTGGATTTTTTATTATCCTAGAAAGATCCTTTAACTACCAGTTCATCACTAGTAATAATATCCAACAATAACATCCTCCTTTTATATCTCTGCACTGTTTAAAAATTCCCACCCATTAAATCAACATGTAATGTTCTAACAGTATTCCTAATATGTTGTACATCAACATTACCAACACCAGAATCAACAGGGTTGATCCCTAAATACCCATAACTAACATGTTAAACATTTCTTGAATCAATAACTCATTACCTTGAATATATTGATATGTATCCATTTCGGCCTTGAGAGGAATACCATCTTTTGGGGAGTACTATTATATAATATTAGAGATCAACATTACATTCTTAATAGCATTAACGAATAAAGTTGCATGGGACCCACCAGCTTGTGTCTGGTACCTATGATAAGGTTTCTTCCCCTTTCATTGACCTGAGGCATTTCCTAATTTTTTACAATGCACACATTGTATATTTATATGACATTATTCAAGAGAGTGACCAATGAATTGAAAAGTGATACAAAATTAGGTAATCCACTTGAATTTTATGGTTAAATCCAATTTGAAATCACATATAACCAATAATACTGTATTAATCAGCTCATAGGCTATACCAATCTCAATTAAAACATGTGAATAATGACCATACAAGGATCTCTCAATAAATATTTCCATTTTGACCGCAACACCCATTGTGAAGGTCACCTCCCACAATATATATAGATTAAATAAATACATATTTAGTCCCATATTCCTTATTTAGGTTTTTGTGGATGAATTCCTAACTATGAAAGGGTTCAAATGCAGATAACATTGTTTCAATGAATGAAAACCAGTTTCAAAGGAACTAGTCCAAAGCTCCAAATCAGGTCTTAATAGTCGTTTAAAGGGAAAATGAGGTGATAGATACCCTTACTGATTGAGAAAATATGAAATTTGAAAATAATCTACCATTATTACTCCAGCATTTTTAATCATCTAGCTTCCATATAGCACTGTTCGGAACAATGAAATGCAGGAAAGAATAGAAAATTTTCATTTATCAATGTTGTCAACAAGAGTCCAATGATTAGCTTCCACAAAAGAAACAAAAACATTATCTAGAATCTATTTGTGTACCAAATCAAAGGAATAATGAGTCTTTGAGAAACACCAAATGATTGAAGAAACCTTCCTAAAGACATCAATATTCTTATTACAATTTCAAAAATTAATCTTTACATCTTCATCCAGATCAGATGAAGCATGATTCACTTGACCTATACTACCTACCGTGGTTTCACCTTCAAAGTGGTAATAAAAACATCCTTGGGATCTAGGAAGAAGTCCATTAGATTCTCCATGGATATACATCGTCGATCGACTGAGCATCGCCAAAAAAAATTGAGTGATAACCTCCTAACATCATTTTTACTTAAATACTCATTATTAATAATTATTACTTATTATTACAAAATATCAATAATTATGAATAATTGTTACTAATTAACATTAAATTTTATTAGTTTTTAATAATCTATTACTATTTTTAATATATTTTTTTCTAATTATTAATAATTATAACAAATTATTTCTAATAACAAGTAATTATTACTAATTACCATTCAATTTTACTAATTTCCATTAATTAGAGGTAATTATTAATACTTTATTAAAAATTTATATAACTCATTACTAATTTTTACTAATTACCACAAATTATGACTAATTACCACCAATTATTATTAACAATCACTAACTATTAATTTTTTTACTAATTAAAAAAATTTATTAATAATTATATCTAATTATTACTAATTACAGCTAATTATTACTAATTATAGATAACAAAAAATATTGAAAACATAAACAATTTATGTATAATTAAAATAAATTATTAAAATTAAAACTAAATATTTTAAAAAATTATTGAAAAAAACATTTTATTTTTTTAAAATATAATTACACTTAATCATTAATAATTGATAGTAATATTAAAAAAATTTAAATAAAAGAATAGTGTGAAACCTAATCTTTTAGAAGATGTAAAACTATATATGTGATCCCTTGTAATATTTAAAACTACAAAAAAATAAACTATAAAATAGTACATGAGAGTGAGTCATAGAAGTTTAGGGAATTTGATAATGAAAAAAATTTAAGGGGGGTAAATATAGGTTAGATCTTTTGTGAAGGGATTGTTTTTCGAGGTACCCATCACAAATAATTAGATTGTTGTTAATTGTGGTGATGGTAAAAAAATAGTATTTGTGATGAGTCCCATCTAAATACAATATTATCAACAGAATATTTTTTATGTGACTGGATCCCCATAACAATTAACAAAAATACCAGGAAGGGTATTTTGGATGGGGCTAAATCCCAATAAAAAAGTCACTTCCCAGGTTTTGGGATTGATAACGCGCCAAAGGTATGATCGATGGACCGTCAAAAATACATCATTATTATGAACTACTTATGCTAGGTCAAAATTATTATCGCAAATAGTCCATTTCACGGGATTATTTGTGATGGTTCCACATCCCATCTCAAATAGCCCATCACAAAAATTTAAAATCTCATATTTTAAATACAATTTGGAGACATCTTAGGTAATATTCACAACATATAACCTTGAAGATATAATGATAGTTATATAATACTAAAATAAAACCATTAAAAATAATTATATACTACAATTATCCATGATGTTTTTTGTACACTATTCTTCATGGAATAGATATTTTTTTATTTCTAATATAAGTTAAATTATTTTTCATCTTCATTCATAAGAGCTTCATTAGTGTTTCTTAAATTCTATAGTTAATTAAACCATCACTAAAATGAAATAAATTTTTTTTAGTTAATATTGATTAACAACTACACACTATATCATCTTGATTACTTAATATATCATGTTTATTTATAGCCAAATTATGGTAATAGATTATGTAAATGACAGTGAAATTTTGTATTTACAAAATGTAAAAATTGTATGATCATTTAGATTGAATGTAAGGGTAATAAAATTAAAATATTTTTAAAGATAAGGTGAAAATGGTAAAAATAAACTTAACCAAAAATAATTATATTGTGTTTTTTAACAAATCACAATTTTTTACCCTTAATTTACATATCTTAGTCATTACTATGGTGATATCCATTTACCATGGTTACTATTTATTATAATCATGATTAAAATATAACTTATATCATAATTTCATTATATTAATTAAATTTTCATAAACCAATCCAATTATGATAATTTCTAGATTTGGTAAAATATACTTTTAATATAACTGTACAAAACATGATAAAATAGTTTTTTAGAAAAAAAATTATATAATAAGAAAAAATAATATTATTATTTCAAATTCATTTATAATATTGATTCATGTGAAAATAATTAGATTATTTTTATTAAAAATAAATATATGAGACTTTCAGAAAAATATGAAACCAAATGGAACATTGAAATTTATTTTTTTAAATTGAAAGAAATCATTGATTTTAACAAAAAATATAATTTCTAACTACTCACTAAAAATCCATATTTTCTAGAAAAATACAAACAAAATATCTTAAAAATATTGTGACATAATGATTTTAAAAAAGGATTCAAAGTTTTTTCATCTGAAATTTTTTAAAAGTTGTTTAAATTAATCATTATATCCGTAAACAAAATGATATAAATAGTGTTTTTAAAAAATGTATTTTTGAAGTATAAAATGATTTTATACTCTTTACTTATATAATAACTTCCATTCTATAAATGTAATTTTAATTTTTGAATTTATTATCCATAAAACAAATTTTTTCATCAATATTGCATAAATTAATTTATTTTGATATAAATAGTCTGCACATATGGATATTTTTCTATAACAAAATACCTCCTTTAATTTTATATGATCTTATTTAAAAGTTATATCTTTATTCCATGAAATGAATATATAAATTTTTATTATTGAAAAAATAGACAAATGTATTTTATTATGTGGTTAAATTTTTCATACCCACTAATAAAATTGATATTTTATTAACTGCACATTTAAAAAATAATATTTTAATAGAATACCATAGTTCATTTTATGTTTTTGTATTGTGTATGTATAATGTTATCAAACATAATATTCTTCTAACTAATATAAAACAAAAACTATAATTTTCATATTATCCACATGTTATTTAAATTATATTCTCTTTATTTTATATCATGACCTATAAAAATGTATTAAAATAATTTCAGAATAAATTTAAATAATTGGAAGATAAATATTCATAAGGGGTGCGAATTACCTTTAAATCCCTAATAATAATGTTTTCATATGAAAATAATTTTAGTATATACGTTAACCCCAACAAAATTATAATTTCCAAAAAAAATTATAAGATATTGATTTATCATAATTAAATTCCATGTAGTGAAATATTTTGATAATGTGAACCAGCATAACATAGTGATATTTTCCATATAATACTCAATAGATATTCCTTGATGTTTCAGGAGTTGGGTAATTCCTTTACCATCTAAATATAGAATAATATAAATATATATGATTTCATTTCAGATAATAATTGTGATTTATTATATCTATTTTGTGTGAAATAAGATTATACCACTAGTTCATCTCATATTCTATATTATAAATAACAATGAAGAATTTTTAATTTCTTGAAACACTAAAATTATCAGTTTATATATAAAAAAGATCCATGAAATGACGACAACTTATTGTTTTTATTTAAACATTTACCAAAAACAAAATGACTTCCACAAATTAATTAAATATCCCATATTGATAAACCATTATACATTATTCCCTATAACATCAAAAATATCACCCACACTTCAAATTAAACCATTCCATAAATAACTAACACATAAACTATTCAACAATATTCCATTTTAAAATTTTTATAATTTGTTTTGGTAAATATGATTACTTTTTCTTCATATATATATTAAAAAATTACCACTAACCTATAATAATCACTCATAAGACACATACAAAAAATGTATAACCAGTAATAATATAATCTCTAAAAAATGATAAAATTTTACATAATTAAAGATGAATCCAATAAAATATGAATAAAATCCTATATTCTTCCAAAAAATAATTTAACCTATATTCCTAAAATTAATTGTTATCTTTTCCAAAACATTCATCCATTTTATATTATTATATTATGATCCCAATATAGTGAATATCATAATAAATTAAATTAATCACTTATTTGAAAAATAAATTTATGAATCCCATGGTTATGAGTGATATGAAACATATTATCCAAATGTGTAGTAAATTTTTCACCAAAATTAACAATAAGTACCTCAACAAAAAATATCTTATTCACTCAAATGGTTATAAATTAATTTAAAGATCTAGAGCCTATTGGATATGTGTGTGAATATGTGTCACATTATGAATTTTATATTTTATATATTCGTAAGGTCGTTCCATAGTGCTTCAGAGGTAGTCATTTCAATTAATTTTGTTCTTATATATGTGTTATCTTCTTAAGGGTGATCACATTAATTATTTCTTTACTAGTATTCCAATTTAAAAAAATTCACATCATATGGAATTTTATGATATTTTTTCTTCCTTTAATACACAAATATTTTACTTCGATATTTTTTATTATTTATATTCATATTGTATATCCTCCACAGAATCCCCTCATAGACCCTTATATCTAGCCAGTATCCTTTGGTGTAACACACTAATATTTGGAAATATTATCATCATATTTGATATTGTTTAAGACATGAAATACTATTCATAAATGGAATATAACATCCCAAGACTTTGTAATATATTTATTTTTAATATATATCTATTCACTTTGATAGCTTGCAATGCACAAAATGTTGATATTGAATGAAACATGATGCAATATTAAAAAATTATTATTCTGTAATTACTATTATAACATAGCCATTAAATTGTATGGTATGAATAAGGTTATTTAAATGATAGAAATTATATAGTCTGAACAAGTGTAAAATAATTAAAATGAGTATCTATTTATTAGATTTAAAATTAGAACCATTTGAATGAAAAAGAAATGTTTTTTTAAAAAATTATATTTTTCTCTAAGATGATTTAGCCGTACTTTGAGAAGCTGTTTTAATTTTTTTCCATATTATGAAAATTTATTGGGAAAAAAATATTAATTTTTGAAATCATAACTAAAAAATTATCCTAGAGAGTTTTTTTTCGAATTCACAAAAATTGTTTCTTGTTTTAAAGTGAAAAATATTTAATTTTAATTGAAAATGAACTTTTCCTTCAAATAATTAATAATGTTAAATTATAAATTATATTTTTTTAAAGTAAAATTAGTTACATTTTATATCAACTAAAACCCTTTATGTCATTGGAATATTTTTCATTTTTAATTTTGGTATAAAATGTTCTGTAAACATTTCCCATTTGAACATAAAAAAATTGTTTTCATTTCATGTATGTTGAATTAATTTTAAATTATATATTTCCAATTTCTTGAATTGAAATTGTTGAAAAACATTCCATATTATTAATTAAAATAATTAATAATTAATAATTTTAATTTTTTTTCCAAAATTAATTGTAAAGAACCAGAAATTTCAAGAATATTTTTTCTTAATTTTCATTGGAATTTTACAAGAACGCAGTTTCTGACGGTGTCTGATTCTGAGGCCCAATTTACCCGGAATCATTTTCTGAAGTTTTTCATAGGTACGTTTAGTGAACGAATGAGAAAGTTTTTCTATCTTTTTAACCGGTACTCGGAATTGAAATCTGAGGGCACCGATGAACTCGCAATGCCGATAATTGCTTAAGGGGACCTTAAGCACAGTTGCGTTTTTGTCGCATGAGGTGGTTAATTTTTGGGGATTCGATAATTCTTAAATAAATTGTAGAGTTACAATTTCTTTTATGTGGACATTAATTTCTTCATATAGAAGTTCTAGGTGGGTCCATACCCCACCTAACTTCCCATGAGAGGGTATGACCAAGGGTGGTGGGTTCTGCACGAAACCCCAACCCTTCACCTTCCCTTTAACCCCCACGAACCCCCCCCCCCCATTTAACACCCCTTGTGTTTAAATGCATAATTCTAAAACCCCCCATTAAACACCATTGATTTTAATGTGTCAACTCCCCATTAATCTCCTCTTCAATTAAGTTCGTTAACTCCTCTTATTTTGTGTAACTCTTCACCTTTTCCTTCAACCATTAATTCATGCCAACATGCCTTAATTAATGAGATGAGTCTCTTCATTTGTTTAATTAAGTGGTTTGGTTTGAATTTTAAATCATTGTGGTGTGAATAAAAATAATATCATGGGATATTATTTTGAGTTAGAGCTTTTGGTGTGGGAGAAAACATTAGCAAAGTCCTAGGGTTTTTGGGAGAGCTTTGGTGTGAAGAAGAAGAGAACTTTCCTTCGACGAAGAACTGTTCTTCTTTGATTAAGAACACCTTCCCTTCAACGTAGAACGACTCAAAGTCCATGGTTCTCCATCCTCTTCATCCATAGAAACATGTGAGGAGACATCATTTCCTCCTCAGACGCACCCCGACGACCACGTAATCTACGTCTGACCCCGCGACGTCATTCTCACGACACCGATTTCCACGCCGACGACGAACGAACCATTAATCGAGGTAGGGGATTTTATTGTTTTTATTCATGATTTCTTCCGTCTTCATTCCTCGTTTCAAATTAGACTTCTTGCTATCGATTAACAGGAGGGGGCTGGACCACACAAACACGGACGACCCTCCTCCCTTAAGTCTGTTGATCAACCTTGTTGGGGTTTGGAACAGAGATGGCGTGGTGATGTTGCACCGCGTGGGATCATGTGGTAAGGATGTGCAGCGCCATCGCGCTGTGCTATTGAAGAAGAACAAGGTCGCAGCACCATCGCGTCATGCCAAAGAATTACAAAAACACCGCACCCAGAGCTGGGCCGCGGCGGAGGGGCGCGGCTCTGTCGCGTCGCACTGGATGGACCAAGGCTGCAGCCTTAGGCCACGGCGGAGCAGGGAGCGGCGGCCAGTTTTCCGGCCGCCGGCGTCGGACCAGGGGGACCGGACCAGCCAGTCCCGCGGTGGCAGCAGCCGGCCGGCCAGAGTGGGTCTGCCAGTCATGGGAGAAGCCGATGGTCCGTTACCCCCGGCTGGCCGAACAGCAGCGGCCCCATCTGGGGGGCCGTGTTTTTTTGAACAGGGGGGAGCCCCCCCCCGCCCTTGACCACCAGCTCAGTTACACCGAGTTGGCTAGCGCGCCAGGATGCGCCGCGCCCAAGCGGGCTGGACCTAGAACCGGGTCGGGTCGACCTGGTTTTGGCCGACCCAGGGGGTCTCGGGCCGGGTCAGTCCGGGCCCGAACCCCCTATTCTCGAGCAGTTTTTGTTCAAACGCCCATAGATTGGGTTACAGATCTCCGATCGACGCACCGTCAGTTGCAATGAAATCCTTGGATCGAGACGGTCGTTTAAGTGTATTACACTCAAGGTTTTGGAGAAATTTGAGTACAGTCGGGTTGGTTTGATCACGAAACCAACCGGGCTCTCGGAGTAGAAACGCTTATATCTCGAGCTCCGGACGTCTGATTGACGTGACGTCAAATTTTTTGGATTCCTCTTAATGAGAAGGAATATTTGTAATACTTATCCAGGGATTTGGATGTATTTGGAGTATGGCCAGGATGGATTTTACGTGAAATCCAATTGGACCCCTAGAACGGAAAAGCTGAAAACTTTCAGACCCGACGTCCATTTGACGAACCGCCAGTGGCATTGGTGATCACGTTGAGAAAAGGTCCCTATGAGAATACCCTATTAGATTTCGGGGTACAGCCGAGATACAGCCGGGTTGGTTCACACACGAAACCAACTGGGACCCTAGGACGAAAAAACTAGTAACTCACAGACCGGGCGTCCGACTAATGAGTCGTCTATTGCGTTGAGACCCCTATGATGAGGCGGATATTTGAAATACTTATTCGTGGGAGTTTGTGATACTTGGAGTATCGACCAATAGCTCGTGGAGTGGACCCTCCCGGTGATGAGCTAGCAGAGTGCAGAGACCTAGTAGATGGTTGAGACTTGACGACAACTGATCCATCGTCACAATGTGTTTCGGATAGCCCATTGTGGAGCGCTTGGATGTAGCGGCAGACCCATGGCGGAGGAGCGCTTGGTTGTAGAGGCAGACCCACGATACTCAACAGAAGGAGTACCTCTGGAGGCTATGAGGGGGAACGCTTGGATGTAGCGGCAGACCCGCGGTACACAACAGATGAACTACCTATGGAGCCTATGAGGGGGGAGTGCTTGGTTGTAGCAGAAGACCCATGGTGGGAAGCGCTTGGTTGTAGTAGCAGGCCCACAGTACTCGAAAAGTGGAGTACTACAGCAGTCCAAGGTTAGTGGGGCGCACTTGGTTTTAGCGGTAGGCCCACTGTACTCGACAGTGGAGGAGTTCTCCAGCAGCCATGGTTTCGACTTCATGATTAAATCCTGGTTTGAGGTGAGTCTATGACCTTGTGTTTGCCACATGATTGAGATGGGTCACATGATAAATTAGGAATATGTATGGGCATATAACTGGGAAGTGGTTATCTGTTGATTTCATAATCTTTGTGTTTCCTCATGATTGAGATGGGTTACTTGATAACTTAGGTATATGTATGGACTTATAACTAAGAAGAGGTTATCTGTTGAGATCTTATTTGTGGTTATCCTTGTTGGTTTTAGTGAGACAATGAGGGTCTCGGGGTCCCTACTGAGTATCATTATACTCACTCTTGTACGAGCTATGCCTGCACCTCGTTGTGTTGGTTGCAGACGACGGGCAATGCTGACGGAGGCTGAGTGTTCGAGGACTGGACGGTACCCAGAGGTGGAATACATGACGTGTCAGTATCCGCAGGTGGACATCACAGTGAGAAGAAACTCATAGGAGGTTGACGGGCGAGAGCGTTGTGGAGGCTATATATACCTACCCTTCAGGTAGGAACCGTGGTGGATGATCCAAGAGCTGCGTCATCTGTACCTACCCATCAGGTAGGATCTGAGGAGGACGTCCCAGGAGCTGCTTCCATTCTTCCATCTGTTGTCTTTTCCTGTTGTACTTTTGTTCAGTTGTAGTTGTACTTTTAGTTGGGTTTGTATTCTGACCCATTTACTTTTCAGCACTTCTCATTGTACATAGTGTTTTACTTCCTCTTGTACTCTGTGGTCTTTTGTTTACTTTTATAAAGGCAATGCCTTCCCAGTTATTGGGATTTATGCCTTTGGTGCTAGTTGCCATCCCCTGGCCTATGGAAGGCTGGCTTGGGGTAGTCACGGCATGAGCCCTGATGACGGGTCGTGACAAATTGGTATTAGAGAAGTCGGTTCTACCATAGAACTTATAACTCTGATATTTTCTTTCTGTGAAGCAATAGTGTTAAGACTATCGAGTGTGGTTTTCAGTTCAGGTAGTCCAGTGTTGGTGTAGGCGGCCGACGTATCCATACACTAGGACCCTGACAATAGATTTCCGTCTTTGTGCACAAAAACACTGATTGCGTCTGTGTTTCCAGAAGTTTTTAAATATCAGATCAAACCTGGTCAGCTCACCAGTTATAGTCTTTTGACCATGTCATGTTTGTTTCTTTTAGGATGCCTCCCCGCGGACGACCAGCTAGAGCCCTAAGAGTTGTTCTTACTGACATCCCCTCGAGAAACGTGGCCTCAGTACATGGCCCTATCCCTGTTGAGGCACCAGCAGGCGCACTAGCGGTACTAATACCCATTGGGCCACCGATGCCAACAACCCCAGCAGCAGAGGGTGCACGTCGCTTGAGCGCACTGCATGAGTTCCAGCGCCAGAGGCCACCCAGGTTCTAGGGAGAGAAGACCCGCAGGTGGATGAGGATTGGCTGGAGGCTGTGGTGAGAGTCTTCAGGCTAGTGGGGACACCGGCAGACTTCATGGTGATCCGTGCTGCCAGCATTCTTCAGGCAGCAGGAGGCAGATGGGGGAGCCTGATGCTCCAGATGCATGACGGGGCGACCCTTCATTGGGCAGACATCGAGAGCCTGTTCTGGGCAGAGTTTGTACCATCCACCCTTCGAGCAGTACGTATACAAGAGCTACTTCAGCTGCGGTAGGGCAGCATGACAGTGGCATAGTATTCAGCGAGGTTTACAGACCTATCGCGCTACTCCACAGATATGGTACGAGACCCATTCTTCAGGGCCCGAACCTTCGAGTAGGGGCTCATGTGGGAGATTAGAGCTTCTGTTGTTTCTCACAACATTCCGACCCAGACAGGGGTGTTGGAGAGAGCCCTCTTAGTGGAGAGTTTCCTTGGTGATATGTCTCCAGCAGCACGACCCACCACTAGCCGGCTTTGCGGCAGAGTCTTCTATAGCAGACACTAGATAGATGACACAGAGGTCCAAGAGGACCAGACCTACCGGTGGCCGACTGCATGACTCAGGTTTAGTTGTGTGTGGGAAACAGGGTGGAGTCAGAGCCAGTCGTGTCGAGAGTGGACATTGTTACTCTTGCGGCGGGATTGGTCGCATGGCACGTGACTATCCAACCCGCCATGCAGATGACCAGCAGTTAAATGAAGAACCTCCCAGGCAGAGGCAGAGGTTCGATCAGGGCAGAACGCAAGGAGCAGGTGGCCATGGAAGAGGAGCTGGCCGTGCAGCTGGAGGTTGACGACGCTTCAATGTGTTGCCACCACCACCACCAGGAGGCCCACCCCGACCGCAGGGGACATGATGACATGTGAGAGCTCAGCTTCTGGATGCTGAGGCCTATGGTCATGGAGCTCCGGAAGCAGATGGACAACAGTGGGACTAGCTCCAGACCTGGAGGCTATTGATCATGTTGCTTCTAGATTTGTTGTTTTTACATTTGTGTCTTTGTAATATGAGCTGCAATAATGAAAAGACACTTATGTTTGTAAAGTTTTCTTTCCTGTCCTTTTGTTTGGTTGATACTGAGTGGTCCTGGTTAAGACGGTTGACCTGACCCTCACTTTTGATATTTCTACTAGAGGAGACCTAGTGACCTCACACTGATGCCGACAGTGTGACTCGACCCTTGGAGGCAAGAGTGACAGTTGGATCTCTTGGTAGTTACGTCGAGGCCTTACAACATCATCCATGGAATGAAAGCATCATTTATGTCAGGATTGACTGTATTAGGCAATGAATGTGGTTCATCCAGGGGATGAGACCGGACTTCTCTTATCAGCAAAGAAGAAATCATAGCAGCTCTTGTGAGACTAGAGAAGATCCAGGTCATCCAAGAGAGGATGAGGACAACACAGGGCCGACAAAAGCCTTATGATGACAGGTTTTGGAGGCCTCTAGAGTTCGAGGATGATGATCACGTCCTTATACGGGTTTCACCTTGACGAGTTTTACGGAGATGTGTCCAAGACGGAAAGTTATCCCGGAGGTTTAGTGGACCTTCTTAGGTCCTCAGCTGGGTAGGCGTTGTGGTTTACCGCATGACACATATGCCTTAGTTGCATAAGGTGCACGACGACTTCCACGTATCTCAACTGAGGAGATACGTGCTCGACCCTCACATATCATTGACCATTGGGATCTGGACTTTGGCGATGGGGTGACTTTCAAGGAGGTTCCAGTGGAAATCGAGGATCGACAGGAGCAGATCCTATGAGGATGAACGATTCCCCGGGTGCGCTTTCACTGTCAGTATGGGAACCTCCAGGTGAGCACATGTGAGCACGAGGCTCAGATGCGTGCTCAATACCGCTTTTGTATCCCTAGTTTGTGTTGAAGCATTTCGGGGACGTAAAGCCCTGAGGTGGGAGTAATGTAAAGACCCGGAAATTTCAAGGAAGAATTTTTCATAATTTTCTTTGGAATTTTACAAGAACGCAGTTTCTGACGGCGTCTGATTCCGAGGCCCGGTGTACCCTGAATCATTTTCCGACGTTTGGCTCGGGTACATTCATCGAACGAATGAGCAAGTTTTTCTATCTTTTGAACCGATAATCGGAATTGAAATCAGAGGGCACCTATGAACTCGCAGCGCCGATAATTGCTTAAGGGGACCTTAAGCGCAGTTGCGTTTTTGTCACATGAAGTGGTTAAATTTTGGGGATTCGATAAGTCTTAAATAAATTGTAGTGTTAAAATTTATTTTATGTTGAAGTTAATTTCTTCATAGAAAAGTTGGAGGTGGGGCCATACCCCACCTAAATTCCCATGAGAGGGTATGACCAAGGGTGGTGGGGTCCGCACGAAACCCCAACCCTTCAGCATCCCTTTAACCCCCACGAACTTCACCCCATTTAACACCCCTTGTGTTTAAATGTATAACTCTAAAACCCATCCTTAAACTCCCTTGCTTTTTATGTGTCAACTCCCCATTAATCTCCTCTTCCTTTATGTTTGTTAACTCCTCTTATTTTCTGTAACTCTTCACCTTTTCCTTCCACCATTAATTCATGCCAACATGCCTTAATTAATGAGATGAGTGTCTTCATTTGTTTAATTAAGTGGTTTGGTTTGAATGTTAAATCATTGTGGTGTGAATAAAAATAATATCATGGGATATTATTTTGAGTTACAGCTTTTGGTGTGGGAGAAAACTTTAGCAAAGTCCAAGAGTTTTTGGGAGAGCTTTGGTGTGAAGAAGAAGACAACTTTCCTTCGACGAAGAACGGTTCTTCTTCGATTAAGAACACATTCCCTTCAATGTAGAATGACTCGATGTCCATGGTTCTACATCCTCTTCTTCCATAGAAACAAGTGAGGAGACGTCGTTTCATCCTCAGATGCACCCCGACGTCCACGAAATCTACGTCCGACCCTGTGATGTCATTCTCGCAACACCGATTTCCGCACCGAGGACGAACAAACCTTGAATTGAGGTAGGGGATTTTATTGTTTTTATTCATGATTTATTCTGTCGTCATTCCTCATTTCAAATTAGACCACTTGCTATCGATTAACGGGAGGGGGCTGGACCGCACTAACATGGCCGTCCCTCTCCCCTTAACTATGTTGATCAAACTTGTTGGGGTTTGGAACGGAGATGGCGCGGTGCCGTTGCACCGCGTGGGATCATGTGGCAAGGATGTGCGGCCCCATCGTGCCGCGCCATTGAAGACAAAAATGGTCGCGGCGCCGTCGCATCATGCCGGAGAATTATGAAAACACCGCGGCCGGAGTGGGGCCGCATTGGAGGGGCGCGGCGTTGTCGCGTCGCGCCGGACAGACCAAGGCGGCGGCCTTAGGCCGCGGCAAAGCAGGGAGCGGCGGCCGGTTTCCGGCCGATGGCGTCGGAGTAGGGGGACCAGACTAGCCGATCCCGTGGTGGCAGCAGCTGGCCGGCTGGAGTGGGCCCGCCGGTCAGGGGAGAAGCCGGGGGTTCGTTACCCCCGACTGGCTGAACAGCAGCGGCCCCACGTGGGGGCCGTGTTTTTTTGAACAGGGGGGTAGCCCCCCCCCCCCCCCCAAACCGCCAGCTCGGATACACCGAGCTGGCCGGCGGACCGCCAGCATGCCAGTGCACCGGGCCACGCCACGCCCCAGTGGGCTAGACCCAGAACCGGGTCGGGTCGACCCGGTTCGGGTCGAGCCAGGGGGTCTCGGGCCGGGTCGGTCCGGGCCCGAACCCCCTATTCTCGGGCAGTTTTTTTTCAAACGCCCATATATTGGGCTACGGACCTCCGATCGACGCACCATCAGTTGAGATGTGATCCTTGGATCGAGACTGTCGTTTCAGTGTATTACACTCAAGGTTTTGGAGAAATTTGTGTACGGACGGGTTGGTTCAATCAAGAAACTAACCGGGCCCTCGGAGCGGAAGAGCTTATATCTCGAGCTTCGGACGTCCGATTGACGTGCCGTCAAATTTGTTGGATTCCTATTAATGAGACAGAACATTTGGAATACTTCGCCTAAGATTTGGATGTAGTTGGAGTATGGCCGGTGTGGATTGTACTCGAAATCCAACCGGACCCCTAGAATGGAAAAGCTGATAACATTCAGACCAGACGTCCGTTTGACGAACCGTAAGTGACATTGGTGATCATGTTGAGAAAAGGTACCTATGAGCATACCCTATGAGAGTTTGGGGTACAGCTGAGATACGGCCGGGTTGGTTCGCACATGAAACCAACCGGGCCCCTGGGACGAAAAGGCTAGTAAATCACAGACCGGGCGTCTGACTGACGCGTCGTCTGTTGCGTTGAGACCCTTATGACGAGGCGGATCTTTGAGATACTTCTTCGTGGGACTTTGTGATACATGGAGTATCGACCAGTAGCTCGTGGAGTAGACCCTCCCGGTGACGAGCTACCAGAGTGTAGAGACCTTGTAGCTGGCTGAGACTTGAGGACTGTTGATCTATCATCACAGTGTGTTTCCGATAGCCTAGTGGGGAGCACTTGGTTGTGGCGGCAGACCCACGGTGGTGGAGTGCTTGGTTGTAGCGGCATACCTGCGGTACTCAACAGAAGGAGTACCTATGGAGGCTATGAGGGGGAGCGCTTGGTTGTAATAGCAGACCCGCGGTACTCAATAGAAGGAGTACCTCTGGAGCCTATGAGGGAGAGCACTTGGTTGTAGCGGAAAACCCATGGTGGGAAGCGCTTGGATGTAACAGTAGGCCCACAGTACTCTATAGGTGTAGTACTATAGTAGTCTAGGGTTAGGGGGGCACGCTTGGTTGTAGCGGTAGGCCCACTGTACTCGACAGTGGAGGAGTTCTCCATCAGCCATTGTTTTGACTTCATTGTTAAATCCTGGTTTGAGTTGAGTCTATGACCTTGTGTTTTCCACATGATTGAGATTGGTCACATGATAACTCAGGTATATGTATGGGCATATACCTAGGTATTGGTTATCCGTTGATTTCATAATCTATTTTTTTCCTCATGATTGAGATGGGTTACTTGATAACATAGGTATATGTATGGGCTTATACCTAAGTAGAGGTTATCTGTTGAGATCTTCTTTGTGGTTATCCTTGTTGGTTTTAGTGAGACCTTGAGGGTCTCGGGGTCCCTACTATGTATCATTATACTCACCCCTGCACGGGCTATGCTCGCACCTTGTTGTGTTGGTTGCAGACGACGGACAGTGCTGACGGGGGCTGAGTGTTCGAGGACTGGACGGTACCCGGAGGTGGACTACACGACGAGTCAGTATCCAGAGGTGGACTTCACGGTGAGATGACACTCAGAGGAGGTTGACGAGCGAGTGTGTTGTGGAGGATATCTGTACCTACCCTTCAGGTAGGATCTATGGGGGATGATCCAGGAGCTGCGACATCTGTACCTACCCTTCAAGTAGGATCCGAGGAGGACGTCCCAGGAGCCGCTTCCATTCTTCCAGCTGTTGTCTTTTCCTGTTGTAATTTTGTTCAGTTGTAGTTGTACTTTTAGTTGGGATTGTATTCTGGCCCATTTACTTTTCATCACTTCTCTTTTTACTTAGTGTTTTACATCTACTTGTACTCTGTGGTATTTTATTTACTTTTATAAAGGTAATGCCTTCCCAGTTATTAGGATTTACGCCGTTGGTGCTAGTCGCCAGCCCCTGGCCTATAAGAGGCAGGCTTGGGGTAGTCACAGCACGGGCCCAGAGGACGAGTCGTGACATTAATATTGTAAACAGTAAATGATAATTACTGTGGTGGAGGACTAAAATTATTTAACATGGGCTAAATAATGAGGATAAGGGTTAAAAATTATCTTCCAAAGTGGATACAAAATTTATTAAAATATATCGAAATCATAAATTATAAGATCTATAATAAATTTATTCATTTTTAGTCTTTTGGCATGAAACAAATGGCTTTCTGATTGAATCATTTCAAATAATTACAACTGTTACATTCCCCTAACATATAAAATGCATGCACCTCTCTTCCATTATTCATACCTTTAAACATATTTGTTTCATTCAATACCTGGGAGAAATTTTCCCGTAATTCTCTAGTATCATCATATAATCATTATTTGGGGATGGAATTCATCCCTGGATGAAATTCGAGGAAACCAAAAGAGGATAACCGAATAAGAGGTAACATTATCCAACGTGCATTTTTATTTAATTTATTCCTCCACCTACCTTAATTATTTAAAAAATGATGATATAATAAGCTATTTAACAAATATATATAATGATATTATTTTATTTTAAGGCCATTAACTAAAAAAATTCCACTTCTATAAAATGGGTTTGGAAATCATAATTCATATGTATGTCATACTACAACCTCATGAACCGATGTGAATAATTTTTCCATTACCATATCTCATGATTTGGATCTAATTATGCATATGAATAATGCATATAATATTTATTAAGTAATTATAAATATAAATTAATTAGATCATATATCTATTTTTTACATTCGATTGTGTTATGGATGCAATAACATCACTCTTGTGTAGGAGAGACAACTTCCTTATAAAGTGACATGATTTTTATTTCACTAACGTTATTCATTAAAGGTGAAAAGGTTAATTTCATCAATTATATATGTAATAAATTATATAATAATGACATTAATTGTAACATCACAAGTAAATAATGAATAATATATATTTTTATATATGTCTATTAATGAATTAGATAGTGTTTTAGAGGCTTAAAATGAAAATAAATCCAATCTTAAGCATGGAATACACTAATATTTTTAAAAGATTGTTTTACTGCCTTTTGATGGAAAACCATTTTTAAATCAAACTTTTGACAATTATATAAGATCTATTTGTAGAGATAAACTCATTATTTATGATTGGGACATTGAAATTTACTTTGGGTATATTTTTGGTATTTTTCCGATAAAGTTCATTTTTTAATGAATAGTGAAAAATGTTGTATTTTAATTCAAATCCTCTTTTTAATCTAATTTATTTATATGATTAGATTACCTTTTTAATTGGTTTTAAAGTTCAATTAGAATATATTTTTACCATTTAATCTAATATTGGTCGTTGGAATTAATTTCAGTTTGAAATTAGACTTAAACTAGTGTAAATCTTTTGATACTTATTGTTTCATAAAAACACGCTATTTGCTCTGACAGTGGGAATTAATTGTTAAATTAATTAATGAAACTTATATGATTTGAATTTTTTAACATAGACATCATTTTTGAATCCGGAATATCAAATATATCTTAGGGTGATGTTTTGGTATTTTTCTGAAAAGCTTCATTTTTTTATGAATAGTCAAACCACTAAGTGGTACTTAAAAAACTAATTTTTCGTTTAAATGAAAATTTACCACCTCTGTATTTTGAATTTCAAAAATCTGAAATAAATGGTTTTCATTGAGAAGTAAAATGTGATTAAATGGGATTGAAATAATTTTTTGGTGAATAGTAACTTTTAAGTTTTTAATCACGATTAGTGGTAATTAGTGTAGTTTAAGGTAAAAATAATATTTTATTAATATGAAATGAACTTGACATATGTATTAACCATATTTGATGAGTTATTTATGACCATGAAAACCCATGGGTATATTTATGGGACCTCATGGAGCCACATGGGTAAGATAAATACATTAATGCCTTTTATTTAAAGTAAAATTAAAAATGACACAAACATGAGTTGTTTTACATAAACAATTTTTAAATGGGGTTATACAAGTCATATTTTTTCCTATAAATATTAAATAGAAAACTAAAAAGATTTTTTATATCATATTAATTTTTTATAATTTTTAGATATTCAATAAATTAAATTATTTATGACACCATGTTGATGTAGCGATTACCTCATTATTTAACGATTTTAAAAAAATGAAAACAAAATGTAAAATCTAAGACCTACACATGTCAATAACCTATTGTATGGGTGTATTTCGAACTATAATAACCTTATCCTAGAAATATATATTTTTGGGACCTTTTAAATCCGAAAATCATTTTATGATAAAGGATCCTTTTATAACTTTCCAAGAGTGCCCCTCCTCTCCTCTTGTAAAAGGCCCCCACCTCTACCACCTTACCCACACCTCTCAAGCATTTGGCTCGGACAAACCCTATACATTTTGTCTCTCCACATCCCTCTATAACTTTTAGAAGTCTCACTTTGGGCAGAAGTCTTCCCAAGGAATCCTTTGAGCTTAAATAAAAAAGAGTTACCCGGTTTAAAGGTTGTGTCTTCTCTTGTTTTCTTATGTTTTATTTTGCTTCTCCAACCCCATAAACTCATTTTATTCATTTATTTTGTAACAACACCAGTATATTACATATACTAGGATGTTTTTATATGTAGGATTAGAGCTACACTTACACACACCTACATCTAATGGTTAAAGAACATACTGTTTCAGTGGATGGTGAATTTCTGCCTCACGAAACGATGATTGTTCAATATTCTTTTAACACCTTCAAAGGTGGCCATTAAGATGTCCCTATATTTATATATGATATATAATATGTTTATGTTTTACTTAAGCTTCTGTATTTTTCATTTATGGCATACCTTTATGGTTTCCATTATGGGTAAACGCGATATCTTTATTTTAGGAAGTGCGGACTACCGCCCCCTCAAAGTGATTTGATTCGTTAATGCCATATGTGGGATGTATAAAGGATGGAATTAATGATATTATATATGATATTATACTGGAATTATAATATACCTTTATATCATTATGATTATATCCCATAAAATACGAAATAGAAATGAAAGTAGAGTTCATGAATACGTATGGCTTACTGTCTCCATAAACGGTGCATTTCATTTCATACCTCTAAACGTTATTTAATATTATAAATGCATGTATATAATGGATATATATGATATATATGATATCTACATCATTATTATAACTCTAGATATAATGGATATATGGACAACATGTAATTATAAAGAGTTTATTTTTGACTCAAGTACGAGTGATCGTTAAAACGACCGTTATTAACTAATATAATTACATAGTGTTCATAACTTGGTAATAAGTGATATAAAAAGAATAATGAACTTGAAAAATGTTCTTAAGAAATTAGAAATTAACTCAATTTTATTATTCAGGACATTAAAGAACGATCGAGTCAGGTCGGACATGAGGTAAGTGACTTCGTCTCAATCTTCATTCATTGAGGCATATTTCATTTTATACACAAATTTCTTTTATACGGTGTATAAACCTCTTTGAATTTTACATTTAGAAAAAAATAATCTTTTTCTATAAAGCATTTTAATAAATGACAAAAAGAAATGTTTCTTTTAATGTACGCGGTGACAACGACCTTTTCCGCCGCCGTGAGTATTATTTGAGTTTCGGCTTCCTCTACAAGCCATAACTTTTTTTGAATGAAAAATAAATACCATGTTTTACTTTTCTTTTATTTTGGTATTGAAAATGGTTTTAATAATGTTTTTATATCAATGTGTTGTATTGATATATTGTTATTGAAAAGTAAAAATGTTATGTTTCCTTTATCCTTGTTTTATGAGATACGATTATGTTATGGTTCTTGGGCATTGTTATGAAGACAGGTGGTTCTGTGATAAACTAAAGGTGGGTGAGCCCAATATAGCTCTCCAATTCATTGGGTAACACGAAGGAGTTAAACTTTAAGGTTTTTCCGAAGAGATTTAGGGAATATACTGTGACGGGTATTCCAAACTTAACCAAGAGGGTTACTCCCTACGTAAGAATGTTATGAATGCCTCAAGTTACCATTATGTATTATTATTTCTATAATTTATTCATTTTTTGATGATGTATGATCAACTGCTTATGCTTTATGAGTAAATTATGATTTCATTGATTCTTATGTATACATGTAATCATGTTTTATTTCCATATTTTTATATCCCTTACTGATCTTTTTTTGCTCATCCCAAGTTTTTGAATTGTTTTTCACAGGTCAAGGGAAAGTTAAATGACTTGATGATAATGTTAATGAAGTGTCATGAAAGAATCCATGTTTTATTTTAAATATGTTTCCTCTGACGAGAAAAATGAGTCCAAGTTTTTATGTAACCACTTTTTTTAAATGTGGTATGTAATTCATGTTTTATGATATAATTTTCTAAAACTATAAACCTGATAAGATCCTCAACGTGTATTCTTGAAGTAACTCAATATTAAGTAATGTTTAAGGCTGGGGCCCTATAGTTGGTAACAAAGGTCAGTTTAGATAACATTAGGAGTTAGAATTTTTTTAAATGATTATCCAGAAATATTTTTTTTGGTCAAATTGAAATGATATAGCATTTGAAGTTTACCATGTTTCATCATCTAAGACATGTTTGTTCAGAATGGTTTTCCATAGAGTAAATAGGGAAGCAGTGCTAGGAAGGCATATAAAAGGAAATAACGTTCCGAATCTGCATCCTGAGATGGTCGGAATTGGAACTGAACAGTTTGTTGCAGTAATGGCGCAGTTGACTCAAGCGATAAATGGTGGTGGTATCCAAACACGAGATCAGCCAGATCAACCGCAGAGGAACATATCAGTAGTGGAACATTTATTGAGGCAACATCACCCATAATTCAGAGGATCATCTGACCCTGTGCTAGCTGAAGGGTGGATTAAAGCATTGGAGAATATTTTTGATGTCATGGGGTGTTCAGAAAATCAAAAGGTTAGTCTTGTTATTTTCCATTTGGAGGGTGAAACAGATCAGTGGTGGTCGATGGTTAAAAATATTAGGGACACTGATGAGATTGATGCTCTCGACTTGGATGAATTCAATGGTACGTTTCTTGAGAAGTATTCTCTTAAGGCTATTCGACATAGGATGGAAAAACAATTCTTGGAATTGAGGCAAGAGGATGACTCAGTGGCTGCTTATGAAGAGAGGTTCACTCGATTGGAAAGGTATGCTCCAAATTTTATCCGAGACATTGATAGAAAAATCAATCGTTTTTACTCAGTATTAAAGCCAAAATATCGATGGGATTTAGCTTCTTGTGAGTTAAAAACTTATAAAAATTATGTTCGATGTGCTGAGAAGGTGGAAATTGAGTTTTCCGATGATCAAGTTTTCTATAACAACCAACAGAAGAAGATACCAAGGTGGAAGGAGAACGAGAAGAATTCTTCAAAAAGGTCTGACGGTAAGAAAACTAAGTTTCCAGTTTGTGATAAATGTGGTAAAAGGCATGGGGGGGAATGTATTCTAAATTCTAGAATGTGCTACCGATGTGGTAAGATGTAACGTAAGGCTCATGATTGCACTAAAAAAGATCAGGGTGAAGGTAAGACCAAATTCTATTTATAGTTAGTGAAATGTTTTAAGTGCAATAATATGGGTCACTATGAAAACGAGTGTCTGACAAAGAGCTCGAGTGATGTGAAGCAGTTAGAATACAAGAAGAAAGGGGTGGTGAAATCCTTTGAAACTACTTCAGTAGATGTCGAGCCATCAAATGAAGTGGTATCAGGTAATTTTTTTTTTGTTTTTTTTCAGATTATTCCATTGTGTTGTTCGATTTGGGGTCTACACATTATTTCATCTATGAAAAATTTTCTAGGAAAATGGGAATAACATCCCATGAAATGACTCCTGAACTTGTAGTAAAAACACCTAGGGGAAATTTTGAGTCAAAAAGAATTTATAAGAATATTTTTATCCTTATCGGTGGAAAGAACCTACTTGCAAGGATTATTGTTTTACCTCTAGTAGAGTTTGCTGTTATCCTGGGTATGGACTGGCTCTCAATTTACCATGCGAATATTGACTGTAGAGCTAAAGAAGTTTCTTTTCAGAAATACTTTCAGTTTATGTACAAGAATGAACACTTACTATTGATAACATATCAAGAGGATGAGAAACTTATAAAATATGGAAATGAATGTTACGTTGAAAACAAGGGAACTGTTCAGATTAATGATGTGCTAGTGGTAAATGAGTATCATGATGTTTTTCCTGATGATTTTCCTTGAATAATACCATATTGGGAAGTAGAATTTACTGTTGACTTAGTTCCTGATGCTAAGCCAATTTCAAAACCCCCTTATCGAATGGCTCAAATTGAAGTTTTAGAGTTGAAGGAGAAATTGCAATATTTATTCGAGAAAGGTTTCATTCGACCTAGAACATCACCATGGGGTGATCCTGTTTTATTTGATAAAAAGAAATATGGTTCTATGAGACATTACATTGATTATAGAGCCTTGAATAACATCACTGTTAAGAACAAATATCCTTTTCCTCATATCGATGATTTGTTTGATCAGCTCCAGGGAGCTCAGTATTTTTCAAAGATTGACCTGAGATCAGGGTACCATCAGTTGAAGGTAAAAGAAGTAGATATTCCGAAGACCGCATTTCGTACAAGATATGCCCATTATAAATTTGTAGTAATGCCTTTTTGGAAAACCAATGCACCTACTTTATTCATGGACATAATGAATAGAATTTTCCATGAGTTCTTGGATAAGTTTGTGGTTGTTTTCATTGTTGATATTTTGGTGTTTTCTAAAATTAAATAGGAGCATGGAAGACATTTAAGGGTTATTTTGAAAACCTTAAAAGAAAAAACTTGTATGGGAAATTCATCAAGTGTGGGTCTTGGTTGCAACAAATTTCTTTCCTTGGTCACATTATTTCAAAAGATGGGATAACTGTTGATCTTGAAAAAAAATTTGTTGAAAAATGGCCAAGACCCACAAATGTAGCTGATATTCGTAGCTTCCTTGGTTTTTCAGGCTATTACAGAAGGTTTGTTAGAAATTTTTCATAGTTAACTAGTCCAATGACTTAGCTAACTCGGAAGGGTGTTAAATTTATCTGGACAAAAGAATGTGATGATTTTTTTCAGGAACTGAAAAGAAGATTGGTGAATGCTCCAGTTTTGGAACTACCATCCAGGAATGGCGAGTTCGTTATCTACAGTGATGCTTCATTGAAAGTACTTGGTTGCGTCCTAATGAAGAATGATCAGGTAATTGATTATGCTTCACGACAGTTGAAAACTCATGAGGTAAATTACCCTACACATGATTTGGAATTAGCTGCTGCTGTTTTCACTTTAAAAATTTGGAGGCATAATTTGTATAGAGTAAAGTGTAAAATATATACCAATCAAAAAAGTTTAAAGGATATATTCACTCACAAAGAATTGAACATGAGACAGAGGAGATGGCTAGAATTAATCAAGGATTATGATTGTACAATTCATTACCATCTGGGAAAAGAAAATCAAGTGGCTGATGCTTTAAGTCGAAAAAGTAATGCTTCATTAACAATATTGTGTTTGGAACGTGATACTTTGGTTAAGGATTTGATTAAGTTTGGCATAAAAGTTTTTGGTGTAGGATGTCCTTATGTTTTGTTTCAGGTATCAGTGAAATCTTCTCTATCAGACAGAATTAAGCAAGAAATGAAGCAAGATAGTGAGTTGCAGAAAAAGGTAGAGCTGGTTCAGAAGGGTATGTTGCCTGAATTCAATATTGACAATGATTGTGTTTTGAGATTTGGGAAGAGATTTTGTCTGCCTTGTGATTCACAGTTTAAGAGAGATTTGTTATGTGAATCTCATAGTTCTCCGTTTTCAGTTCATCCTGGCAGTACTAAGATGTATAGAGTTCTTCGGGAGTATTACTGGTGGGATGGAATAAAAATAGATGTTGCTGATTTTACTGTAAAGTGTTTGACTTGTCAGCAGGTTAAAGTAGAGTGGCAGTTACCGAGAGGGATGCTTCATCCTTTACCAGTTCCAGAGTGGAAATGGGAAAATGTATCCATGGAATTTGTTGTGGGATTACCGAGGAAATCTCGAGGTAATAATGCAATAGGGGTTATTGTTGATCTATTAACTAAATCTTCTCATTTCATTGCTATACGAGATACATTTTCCCTAGATCAACATTCCCGTTTGTATCATAAAGAGATAGTCAGGTTACATGGAGTTACTCTCTCTATTGTATCTGATCGTGATCCCAGGTTTACTTCTAACTTTTGGAAGGGCCTTCAGAAGTCATTGGGTACTGAATTAATTTTTAGTACAACTTTTTATCCTCAATCAGATGGGTACATAGAATGAACGATTCAGACATTGGAGGATATGCTACGTGCTTGTTCGATAGATTATCAGGGATGTTTGGACCAACATCTTTTCTTGGATGAGTGTTCTTATAATAACAGTTTTCATTCCAGTATACAAACGGCTCCATTTGAGGCATTATATGGTAAACTGTGTCAAAATACAGTTTTTTGGGATGAAGTGGGTTGAAGGAAGCTGATGGGACCCGAATTGGTGGAAGAGATGGTAGAAAAATTTTAGCTGATTCAGAAACACATGAGAACAGCACAGAGCAGGCAGAAGAGTTATGCGGATAAACGGAGTAAGGATCCATCTTTCGAGGTAGGTGATCATGTATTTCTCAAAGTTTCACCGTCGAAAAGTGTCATGCGATTCGGTAAGAAAGGAAAGCTGAGTCCAAGGTTCATGGGACCATATGAAATTCTGGAGAGAGTTGGATCAATTGCTTACCAAGTGGCTTTACCTCTGAGTTTATCTCAGGTACACAATGTTTTTCATGTTTCGATGTTGGAAAAGTATATTCCAGATCCATCTCATGTTTTGAGTCCAGAGGTAGTTTAGCTGGAAGAGAACCTATCTTATGAGGAATAACTGGTCCCAAATCTTGACCATAAGGAGCAAGTGTTATGGAATAAGGTGATTCATCAGATAATGGTTTTGTGGAAAAACCACATGATTGAAGAGAAAACATGGGAATCTGAAAATGCAATGAGGGCTAAATACGCCCACTTATTCGATAAGTAAATAAAGTGCGAGGAAGCAATTTTCTAAAGGGGGGAAGGATGTAACATCCCAAGTTAGTAATTAATAATAGATATTTTTATCTATGTCTATTAATGAATTAGATAGTGTTTTAGAGGCTTAAAATGAGAATAAATCCAATCTTAAGCATGGAATACACTAATATTTTTAAAAGATTGTTTTATTGCCTTTTGATGGAAAACCATTTTTAAATCAAAATTTCGACAATTTTATAAGCTCTATTTTTTTTAAATAAACTTATTCTTTGTTATTGGGACATTGAAATTTACTTTGGGTAAATTTTTGGTATTTTTCCGATAAAGTTCATTTTTTTAATGAATAGTGAAAAATGTTGTATTTTAATTCAAAACCTCTTATTAATATAATTTATTTATATGATTAGATTAACTTTTTAATTGATTTTAATTTTAAATTAGAATATATTTTTACAATTTAATCCAATAGTGGTCGTTGTAATTAATTTCACTTTGAAATTTGACACAAACAAGTGTAAATCTTTTGATACCTATTGTTCCATAAAAACACGCTATTTGCTCTGACAGCGGGAATTAATTATTAAATTAATTAATGTAACCTATATGTTTTGAATTTTGTAAAATAAAAATCATTTTTGAATCTTGAATATCAAATATAGCTTAGGGTGATGTTTTGGCATTTTACTGAAAAGCATCAATTTTTGATGAATAGTGAAACCACTAAGTGGTACTTAAAAAAATAGATTTTTCGTTTAAATGAAATTTTACCACCATTGTGTTTTGAATTTCAAAAATCTGACATACATGTTTTTCATTAAGAAGTAAAATATGGTTCAATGGGATTAAAATAATTTTTTGGAGAATAGTAACTTTTATGTTTTTATTCGCGATTAGAGGTAATTAGTGTAGTTAAAGGTAAAAATAATATTTTAATAATATGAAATGACCTTGACAAATGTCTTACCCTTATTGTATGAGTCATGTTCGTCCAAGACAACCTAGGGGTCAATTTTTTGGACCCCATGGAGCAACTTGGGTAAGATTAAGACATTAATGCCTTTTATTTAAAGTAAAAGTAAAAATGACACAAACATAAATTATTTTACTAAAACAATTTTTAAATGGGGTTATACAAGTCATATTTTTTACTATAAATATTAATTAGAAATCTAAAAAGATTTCATACATCATTGTATTTTTTTTATAATTTTTTTATATTAAATAAATTAAATTATATATGACACCATGATGATGCAGTGATTACCTCATTATTTAACGATTTAAAAAAATGAAAAGATAATGTAAAATCTAATATTTACACATGTAAAAAACCAATTGGATGGGTGTATTTCTAACTATTATCACCTTATCCTCGAAATATATAATTTTGGGACCTTTTAAATCCGAAAAAAAATTATAATAAAGTATCCTTTAATAACTTTTCAAGAGTGCCCCTCCTCTCCTCTTATAAAAGGCCCCCACCTCTACCACCATACCCACACATCTCAAGCCTTTGAAACGGCCAAACCCTGTCCATTTTGTCTCTCCAAATCCCTCTCCAACTCTTAGAAGCCTCACATTGGTCAGAAGTCTTCCCCAGGAAGCCTTTGAGCTCAAATCAAAAAGAGTTAACTGATTTAAAGGTATTTCCTTCTCTTGTGTTCTTATATTTTATTTTGCTTCTCCAACCCCCTAAACTATTTTTATTATTTTATTTTGTAACAACAACAATATATTCAATATACTAGGATGTTTTTATAAGAAGGATTCTAACTACACTTACACACTCCTACATCTAATTGTTAAAGAACATATTGTTTCCGTGGATGGCGAATTTCTGCCTCACGAAACGATGATTTTTCAATATTATTTTAACACCTAGAAAGGTGGACATTAAGATGTCACTATATTTATATATGATATATAATATGTTTATGTTTTACTTATGCTTCTGTATTTTTCATTTATGTCATACCTTTATGGTTTCCATTACGGGTAAACGCGATATCATCATTTTAGGAAGTGCGGACTACCGCCCCGTAAATTGATTTGATTAGTTAATGCCATATGTGGGACGTATAAAGGATGGAATTAATGATATTATATATGATATTATACTGTAATTATAATATAACTTTATATAATTAGGATTCTATTCCATAAAATATGAAATAGAAATGAAAGTAGCGTTCATGCGTACGTACAGCTTACCGTCTGCATGAACGGTGCATTTCATTTCTTACCTCTAAATGTTATGTAATATTATAAATGCATGTATACACTGGATATATATGATACATATTATTTATACATCATGAGTATAACTGTAGATATAATGGATACGAGAACAATTTGAAATTATAGAGAGTTTATTTTTGACTCAAGTACCAATGATCGTTAAAACTACCATTATTAACTTAAATAATTACAGTGTGTTCATGACATGGTAATAAGTGATATAAAAGGAATAATGAACTTGAAAAAGGTTCTTAAGCAAGTAGAAATTAACTCATGTTTATTATTCAGGACATTAAAGAATGATCAAGTCAAGTCGGACCCGAGGTAAGGGACTTCGTCTAAATATCCTCTCATTGAAGCATATTTCGTTTTATACACAACTATCATTTATACAGTGTATAAACCCCTTTTACATTTAATTTTATACAAAAGGAATCTTTTTCTATGAAGCATTTTACTAAACGAAAAAAATTAATGTTTCTTTTAACGTACGCGGTGACAACGACCGTTTCCACCGCAGCGAGTATTATTTGAGTTTCGGCTTCCTCTATAAGCCATAACTTTTTTTGAAAGAAAAATAAATACCATGTTTTACTTTTCTTTTATTTTGGTATTGAAAATGGTTTTCATAATGTTTTTATATCAATTTGTTGTATTGATATCATGTGATTGAAAAGTGGAAATGGTATGTTTCCTTTATGCATGTTTTACGTGATACGATTATGTTATGGTTCTTGGGAATTGTTATGAAGACGGGTGGTTCCATGATAAACTACGGGTGGGTGAGCCCAATATAGCTCTCCAATGCAATGGGTAACGTGAAGGAGTTAAATGTTAAGGTTTCTCCAAAGCGATTTAGGGAATATACTGTGATGGGTATTCCAAACGTAACCAAGAGGGTTACTCCCTACGTAAAAATATTATGAATGCCTCAAGTTACCTTTATGTATTATGATTTCTATGTTTTATTCATGTTTTGATGAAGTACGCTCAAGTGCTTATGCTTTATGAGTAAATAATGATTTCATTGATTCTTATGTACGCATGTACTCATGTTTTCTTTACATATTTTATATCCCTTACTGATATTTTTATGCTCATCCCATGTTTTTGAAATGTTTTTCACAGGTAAAGGGAAAGGTACATGATGTGATGATAGTGTCAATGAAGTGTCATGAAAGAATCCATGTTTTATTTTAAATATGTTTCGCTGATGGAAAAAATGAGTAATATCTTTAATGTAACCACTTTGTTTAAATGTGAAATTTAATGCATGTTTTATGATCTAATTATCTAAAACATTAAACCTGAAAAGATCCTCAACGTGTATTCTTGAAGTAACTCAAGATTAAGTAATGTTTAAGGCTGGGGAATTATATTAATTACATATTTAAAATTCATTAATGATGATATATCATTTCATTTCTTACATTTTCACTCCCTTGGTATTGATAACATCATTTATGTACATGTTGAGTACCACCTTCATGAAGCATTGTGACTTTCTTTTCATCCCCAAAACACATCAGCGATATATATATATATGTGTTTGTGTGTGTTTGTGAATTTAAATAATAACAATTATATTATTATATTATGATAATAATTAAATGATAATATATTACAAATCTATTTTCTAGAGTGATCATTGAAAACTGGAAACATTACTCATATGTACGGATGACCTACCATCTCCATGATCATAACATATTTCATTTCTCAAAACCATCATTAATTATTAATTTTAAAAGTAGAATTATTTT
Source organism: Viscum album (assembly GCA_963277665.1). NCBI lineage: Eukaryota > Viridiplantae > Streptophyta > Magnoliopsida > Santalales > Viscaceae > Viscum > Viscum album. Next base: position 179,573,436 of record OY728164.1, read on the forward strand.
TCTAATTATGATAATTATTTAATTTTAATTATTATGGAGATGATGGAACTATATAATACGCATAGGAACCCGAAATATCATGACAAAGCAGTAATGAGAAAACAATACAAATAACCCCTGAAACAGTGGGTAAACTATATCATTTTAATATAATGAGTGATGATATGTTATTAAAGAAATTAATATGATATTATAAATATTAATATAGTTATCATATAATTTTGTAACTTGTTTAAAACCATTATACATTATTTTCAAGAACGGTCAATGAATAAAAAATGTGAGGTAAGAGATTTCTAATAAATTTACATCCATGTGATAATTGATTATTATTTTGCATCAATAATACTTTATGTGATTTATATACATACCCTTTGAAGATTACTGTATTTATAAATTAATAATTCATGGTATTTTCAGAGTCACATTAAATCATTTCATCAAAGTGTATTTGATATCGAAATAACTGAGTGGGTTTAAAATGTCACAATATTTTTGGATTGTTTACTTTATCTTGAAATAATATCATTCTATTAATAAAAATTCATTTGAAATTTTGTTTCAATTAAATATATATAAAATTTAATTATGGATAGTTATATTTCATAAACAATGTATAATTTTTTTCATATCCTGTTTACTAATAATGTAATTTGATTAATTGGGGAAAATTGATAAATATATATATGACACACAATACGGGTATTTGATGATAAGGCATATTGAATCATCAATTAGATATATTATTTGATATATAAGGACTTTTTTGGGACTAAACTTAATGGTGGGATACTGTATAATATAATATATCCCCTCTATCCATCAACATGTCTGATGAGATAAAATAAGTTTTCCAGATTAAATTGGTTAGTATATGTATCATGATGTCTGAGATCATAAAATTTAATAACTGACAATTTCCTTCATTAAGAATTAATTTAATATTATCCATGATATTTTCAAAATAATATTACCTATGGATGCATTTCATTATCATATTGTGGAATAAATGGTATGTGTTTTATGTTATTTACCTTCTTATATTGATTTCTCATAATCTATTCATGATGTTATGTTATTTAAATGGAATTTATGATTAGTTATTAACCATTAAATATTTATTGTTATTTAATTATTTTTAAAATCATCCACTATACATAACCCATACTGGTAATTGGGAGTCACACTTATTTTTATTTTATTCCCCAATATAGAAGTGATTTTATACTAATTTTCATGGATGTAGTTTATTTACAGATTTTATATATTATTTTTTATTTAATTTTCACAATGTAAAATGAATATCATATATGTATCTTGTTATCCAAAACAACTAAATTGATTTGAACATTTTGATTCGACCCAATGTGTGTATTCTAATCTAATAAAGTAAGGCCTCGACTCTAGTCTATTGGGTTCGAGGTTGTTATAGTCGGTATCAGATAAATTTTAGAATAAAAAATTGGAAATTGATGAACAAAAACATAAATTACTGAAAATACACCTATTTAAGACTTTTAGTATAAGTATATATGAAAATACTGATGTTTTTATTATTAGAGAATATATGGGGTTTCATATTAATACATCCTTGTCTGGATAATACAAGGGGACACCATAATAGAATAGAGATAGAAATGAATAATAAATCTAATAAAGATGCACTATACTCGACCTAATCATCACATGGTGCATGGAAATGGGCCTTGTTATGAAACTATATTGACACTCTCTCATGATATTCTTTGGATAATTCATAATTTCAGTACAAACCATTATAAAGGGTTTGATACAAATATACCCAAGGAAACTAAGAATATAATACTATGATTAATAATGGATATATTTTGATTAATATTAATTGTTACATAATATTCATAATTAAAATTTTTTATTTATAATTCATAATTTTATTATCTTATATATCATATTACATTGTTTACAAATAGTCCATGAATAAGATAAGGGTATTAATATAACTATCCAATTTAGAGAATTCCCTGATGAGAAAGACAATATAACGAGTATTGGAATACAGATAATTATAGAAATATTATCGAAGTTTAATTAGGTTATGAAAAATAACCTTTCCGAGATAGGGAAATCTCCAATATAAAGTGATTCTCCTATGTTGGATCTTTTTATGACATAGAAACCCCAAAATTTAGGTGGAATACTAATTCAGTGGTATATGAGTAATGGACTAAATTTACGGACAATATATTTAGGGAATTTGGAGGTGGTATAAAGGAAAAGGTTATAATGGTAGTGTATTTCCTCAAATGGAGTACCACTAAATGGTGTTTGTTGATATGAAACACTAGTTAGAAAGATGAAATAGAACTCAAGGAATGGAAACCATTTATGGATAAATTATTCAAAAAAATTTACCTCATGAGTAACAAAATGAAATAAAGAAAATTTTACTTAGCTTAAAAAAATAAGTAATAAAGTATTTCTCTGTATGAGGATTCATTTACATGGTTTTCGTGGTATGACACATTTAATATACACAACATTAATGGAAATATTGAGCATTTATTTAAGTTTTTATTCAAAATATTTTAAAGGATCTAGTCTCTGATTATTTTTTTTCATATCATGAAATATTATTATGTGATTACAAAATAGATAATTAATTCTCTAAGACTTATGGAATTGAAGGGAAGAAATATAATAATAGGATGGAGGAAAAAAAATTAAAAAGTAAATAAGGGATATAATGAATTTCCCGCATGTGATAATTTTGGAATGAAACACCCATGTATGTGCTTGATCGAAATGAAATTTTTCTAGAAGTGTGAGAGAAAGGCCACCTTGCTCATGATTTAATTGTAAAAAAAGTAATTACCAATGCGCAATGCTTTCACTATAAAGTTATATTGCACTATAAAAACGAATGACCCAAAATTCAAGGAAATATAACTAATAATAATCTAAGGGATAAAGGTAATGCTTATTATATTAATATGAAGAAATTTGAATGATTAATGTTCTTGTGTATTTTGATTAAATAGAGATGTATTAAATGTGTTTTTTTGTTTAAATGATCATTATAAGAAGAATGAAAAGTATAATTATTTTAATGAATTACTATGTCCGAATGAATTTGAAATCATGTGTTGAATGGTACAAATAAAAGTGAATAAGTGAATTTTTTTTTATTGGAAAACACATGACTATGGGAAAGTTAATCCTTAATATGTTCATGAGGATATAATGATGATATTGGGATACAAAGATGATTTATATAGGTAAACTAATTTATATTTTACAAAATACCTTAGAACTATTTAATTTTTTTGGAATTTTTTTTTATTCTGTCATTGAGGCTGTTATTATTTTTGGTATTTAATGAATATGTCCTATAATATGTGTTTTATTTTTGAGGTATAGGAAAAGATGCATGTTTTGAATAATTTTTTATGGAAATTCAGGTTATTAAAATGTTTTAATAGAACACATGATGAAGGTTTTCACATATTTTGAATGGGATGAAGAAGAACTACTTTATTTTATTTATGGTAATAATTATATGTTCATTTTAAAAATATATTTACCTTCATTTAATGATTAATAATAAAATAATTTAGAAGTTTCAAATTGTAAACCATTTATGAAATGGTTTAAGATGATAATTTGATGATGTTTTTGATATTAATGTATCACTTCACCATAGGAAGATTTATGAATATTTTATAACTTATTGTACTTTTTTTAAAATAATAAAAATATCTTTATGGATAACTTATTATTATCCTATGGATATTATGACCTATTAAATCTATATTTCAGTGCTTTAGGCATCAAAAAACCCACCCTTGGAAACTTTTTTCTTATAGTAATAAATCATGTGGAAAATTATAAATTCAAAACCAAAATATAAAATTATTCCTATGACATAGAGATATATAAAGTATGTAAATTTTAACATGTCCTCATTCTAGATGGGAAAAAATTACCCAACATCTGGAAAATGACCTTAAAATAAAATGTTGTCCTATTATCATCATTTTTGGTGAAATAAATGATCTTTTACATGCCTCATTAATTTATGAATTATTGGTAATTAAACTTATATGGATCCCTCAATTTCTTGTGATCAATTTTCTCTCTCACTCTCAATCATTAATGGGGTGTTCGTTTTCTCTTATATGTCTATTGTTTCTCCTCCGACCATTGTTTTTGATATTTTGGAAAGATAATATGTGTTATTCTAGATGTGATTCACACATCCCATTATATTTATCAATAGTATTTTTTGATATGCCTTGTCAATATTTTATTAAGAAGGTTGTTTTCAAATGACATACCCTTGACTACTGAGAACAAAAATAAATTGCGATGACAAAATCTAATTAAGTGCAGTAGAATGTAACACATTGATATTTTTAAAAATTAACACCATGTTTAACAGCGTTTAATACAAATAAAAAATCATAGAATGAAATATAAATTTCAGAGAAATTATGATACATTTATTTTAATATAAATTCAATATCTTTGATATCTTTCTGTGCACACAACACTGAGTTTGACTGAAAATTGATACAGTGGTAAAATATAATTATTTAAACATTAACAATATAAAATTTCTATTAACATACTTGGTATCAATAACACTATACAAATTATTAAAATTATAATGTCTACACATGTGTAAAATATATATAATTCACATATATTTATTATATGTAAAATTAGAACCATTTGAATGAAAACGATATGTTTTCTATAACATATTATTATTTTTTCAATAAAAAGGTTTTTAAAAGATTATAAACATGATTTAAGATTAATTTTTACCATATTAAGAAAATTTATTTGAGAAAATAAGATTTATTTTTGAAATTATAGTATCAAAATTATCTTAGGAATAATTTTTGATATTTTTTTAAAAAGATTCATTTTTGGATAAATAGTGAAAAATTATGTATTTTAATTGAAATTTTCCTTTACTTTTAAATAATTTATAATGATAATTTATATTATGAATTTATATTAAATTATAAAAACATAAATATTATATCAATTAACACAACTTAGTACATTTGAATAATTTTCATATTTAATATTTATTCAAAAACATTGTAAACTTTTGTACATTTTATCTTAAAAAACTTTTTTTCTCATTGTGTCAGCGGGATTGATTTTAAATTAAATTATTAAAAAATGTGAATTGAATTTGTAGAACTTGATTCCATAATTTTATTGATAATTATTTAATATTTATAATTAATTATATTTATATTTTCACAAAAAATGAAAAATGAAAACATAAAAAATAAATTACCACGGTTAAGGTAAAAACTGATTTACTTAGGGATAATCATAGATTATGAGGGTAAAAAATTCCCTAAGAATATATAAAACACCGATTTTATGTGCATATTTAACTTTAATAACTTCTATTTTTTATAATGGAATAATTTTCTGGCTTTTTCAATGATAAAAACGTGGGTATGAAAAAATATTTTCAAACAATTACAATTGTTTCACTCACTACACTTACAAAAGGGCACCCAATCTCTTCCCTTATACAAACATTCAAACAAATGGACCAATACCATCCCAAATAATTTTCAAACTCCCATAATATTATATTATAAGCCTTATTTTTGTATTAAATACAATCTAGGAAGACGTTGTTGCCTACCTAACGAGGATACCTAAAGAAGAGGTAATGTTCTCCAACCGGTTTTCTATTTTATTTTTCCCTCCACCACCATAGTGTCTTGTAAACCCATTATAATATAATAAAATAAGTATCTTACATAAAACTATTCGTTGATATATCATTTGAATGAACATAAACCACTTCTACAACCATGAAATGGGTTATGAAATATTTATTTGTGTGTAAGGCGGACTACCTCCTTGTTAGTTGTTGTCATTAATTTTTCCATGACCACAAAACACATATTCATATATTAATCTATATAGAGAAAATATTTTATATATATAAAATAATTATAACTCTTTTTTAATTATATACTATATCTCATTTTTAATTTCCATTATATAGGGGATACGATTAAATTATTCCTATGAATGGACTAATAATATCTTGCGATGTAATGTGACTCATCTTTCATTAACTCTTTACATAGAAGTAGATAAGCGTTAATTTATGGATTATATGTAATATTAATTAACTAAATTTTATATATATGTGATATTTATCATTTTTGGATGCTAATATATCATTACCTTTCTTACCCTTTCACTCACTTAACAATAATGACATCATATGTGTACGTGTGGACTATTGCCTCCACGAAGCGATGTGACTCTCTTTTCACCCCCACACCACATGTATGATATATATATATAATATACAATTTCTAATGTTTTTATAATTCATGAATTATAATATATTATAAATCTTATTTCCATAATTTTCATTAGATAATGGAATCATTATTCATGAATAGGTATGACATACCATCTCTATGATCATAACATACTTCATTTCTCTAAACTACAATTCATGATTGGTTTTAAAATTATAATTTAGGTTATAATATAATTACTATGTCTATATTATATTTCTGTAGGTGATGTAAGTAATTAATATGCACAGGAACTGAAACATTCATGACAAATTACAAATGAGAAAACAACAAAACTGGTACCCAAACAATGGGAATAATGCCTGATTATTAACAAATGAGTGATAAGATTTTATAAAAATATCATATTGGATATTAACATATAAATATTATTTATGTAAATATTAATAACATTTTTAAAACCCTTACACAATATTTTAATTTATTATCAACCAAGGGGATGTATGAGGCAAGGGATTTCATCTCAATTTACATTCAATTGATAATTAATTGTGATTATACACCAATTTAATTTTATGTGGTGTATATATTATCACTTTGATTTATAATATCAATTTTATTTAACACATTATGATATTTTATGTGTTAATTTAACTCATTTCTTCAACGTGTATTTTAAATAAAAATTTCCAATAAATTTTACAATATCACTGTATTTTGTTACAATTAAATTTCCCTTCAAAAAATCAAAGTATTCTAATCATTTTTAATTTTATATTATATTTATCATAAATATCTAAATTTTTTACAAATGGGTATTATTATTTCATATATTTTATTTCATATATATATATATTTAAATTTTAACATTGATTTTTATTTGATTAAATAAGGAAACACTGATAAATTTTCATCTTTTACTCAATAAATATATGTAATGAAAAGTCATATTGATTCAATAATTAAAAACATTATTTGATATATGATAAATTATTTGGATATGAAGTGATGGTTTGGGCCTGGTATAATTTATCCCCTCGATGCGTCATTAGGTATTATGATGAAAAATAATTTGGCCAAATTAAATGGGTTTATACCATTAGTATTTAAAATGTATTTTGAAAGGATATAACAGTAAAGATATCTTGATTCCTGGGATAATTGTGTCTACAAATTAATAATTACTTTCATTAATAATTTATTAATTATTATCATTGAGTTTTTCACAATGATATTATATTTTGACACATTTCATTCTTATATTATTGATTAAATGGAATCTGTTTCTATTTATATACCTTTCCATATTGACTATGTCCTATATATTCGTGAAATCCGTTTATTTAAATGAAATTTGTATTTATCTAGTGTCCTTTCCATATTGATTATCCTTTAATGATTTGTGAATTATTTCATTATACAAAACCCTTACCGAGCATTTAAGATCAACATTATTTTGTTTCTATTTACTAGGACAGGAAGATGGGATATATTAATTAGTTTTCAAGGGTGTATTTTATTTTCATTTGTTATTTATTATGTATTGGTTTCTTTTCAAAATTTATAATGGGTATTATATATATATATCAAGTATAAAAAAACTACTAAACAAATCAGTCATTTAATATTCAACTCATTCTATCATTGAATATATAATAATGTAAGCCACCAACATTAGGATACTTGGGTTACGGTAATTAAATTTGGTATAGGTGGAGGTGTACATATGGTTGAGTAACACATTATTCATGTAAATATACAGTGATTTAGGTCATGTCATTGCAATTATGAAACATTTTTTATAAACATTTGGTTTTTAATGAGTAACTAACATTATTAACTTACATAAAAAAATTATTTTTTGGATGTCATATTATCTTTCATTTTTAAAATATTTAATATATAAGATGATATGATCAATTAGTTAGTGATTTTATATGCTCACTAATGATGGTTTTGAAGGAAAATCATAAGCTGACATGCGGTATAATAAATAGGGACCTATATATAGATTATTTATATAAAAAATAAGAATGGTTTAATAATATTGAATAGATTGAGTTATACATAACATATATTAAAAATAAAAATGAGAAAATTATAAAATTATAAAGTATTTGGGAATAATTTTTTCAAGTAATGTCTATATTAACATAATGTACCAATGTGGTTTTATTTTATGAGGTAGTGAAAATATGAAATACCAATAATATTATTATTAATCAATTTTCATTTATTTTTACAGGTCATCAACCAATGAGAAACATAATCCAAGGATGAACATGATATAATTATTAAAGTGATTAAGATTAGTAGTTATATTATAGAGAAATAATGATAAAATTATATTCATTTAATAGTGTGTTCATTAATTCTCTCTATATGAGGACACCACCGATATATTATCCATCCAGAAAATACTTTTTTGGTTAAGTAATTCAATCATCAAATTACTTTGATTTACATTTTTCTATTAGATGACATGCTTAGTGGGATATAGAGTATAGAATTTTAAAAAGTTAGAACATATACCATTTTATTGATAATTTATAAACACTACATCAACAGCCACATAATAATTAGAAGCACTACCAACACATCTTATGCTTATTTGGAACTTGGTTGTTACACCATATGTCACAAACATGAGGATCTTAAACACTTATAGATATATCAAATTATATAATCCATAAGAACATATGGTTAAAATATAGATCATAATTATTATTATAAACCACTTCCCCATATATAATGAAATAAAAATTCCCATAGTTAACAAACCCCAATGATCCACACTTAACCTATATTCCACAGCTTGTATTTCCTCACCTCGGATCCACATAAAAAATGTATCATAAAATCACCATACTTATCAACGATTATAACATCCAATGATTTTCCCTTTATATAATTCTAAAAACTTATAAATAATGTCAATTTAGTCATTAATTTGGTCACTGATATATAAATATATTTCAATGTATGGTATAGATCCATTGAAATTTCCCATGATATTCCCTCATATATGTTCCAATTCAGGGTATATGTTTTATGTAAAAAATAATTGGGATTAAGTTGATTTATAATATTTTTAATCTTCAACCTCAAAAATATTTTGAGCCACCCTTAATAATTTAATATTGTAATTATCCAAAATCTGATCTAAAAATAGTATTATGTTCTATTTTTTCCATTAAAATATCTAACCCTATTTAAATATAATCCTAGACATTTAAAATTCATAACATGATGTGTCAAATACAACCATGAATTGTTCAGTGCATTTCAAAGAAACCATGGTATAAAAATTTTCATTTTCACCTTCACTAATAGTTTTGTTAAACTACAATAAACAATTTTCCCATAGCATTCATTTTATAAATATTTCTTGCTTTCAAAGTCATTTTTGATAATATATTCATCAAATATAATTTAAACTATATCAATAATCCATATACATTTAACTGATACCATGACATAATTTTCATATATGATAGGTGTTTTTAATTTTTTTACCAATAACATCACAAAAATATTACTGTAATAGGATACCACCAGAAAAGTGCATGACATGCTTTAATCAAACACAACACAGTTTCTAAGTTAGTTGTCAGTTTTATTTAAATACAACCAGTTCTCTTCATTATCCTTCTCTGACTCTCAAATAATCCTAAAATACAATCATATAGAAAACTCAATCAATATAATTACTACCTCATATTGTTTGTTCTTGATAACATCTCCCCATAAATGAATCTTTCCAATATCTCACAATAATAATAATGACTCATCAATGGATTTTCTCTTAAATATTAATAATCTAAGTTATATTTTTTAAAAGGTCATATAAAACTAAAAAAATTATATCACAAAGATGTATACAAAAATAATATGTTTTTTATTAATTAATTGGGAATGATGGATCTCATATTTCACTTGTCTTATATTGAAGACAACTCTAACTAGTGTGTGTGTGTTTTCATTCATTCTCTTGTAACCTAAACTAATATAACTAAATTAACATGGATTTACATATATTAAACCAAAATATGTCCTAAGAAATACATCACTCTTATTTTATCAAAATATAGCATGAATTTATATTTTTTACTATGTAATGTCTCAAAAAGTCCCAATTGAATTGGTGTTTGATATTTTTTATAGTAAAAAAATTATGCTAAAGGAGTATAGTATCCAAAAAAAATTCAAATTCCAACACATAATCCTGGAGAATAACCCATAAACTATGAATGATCTGTTATAATTTCTCTTTTATATGGCGATAATAATATATAATATTTTATTTTTTAGGTATATAATTATACACTCAACCATATAATCACAAAATAAATCCGGAATATCTATCTAATGTGATGGATAAAGGAACACCATGAGTCATAAAAACTTAATTAATGTACATTATACCCAAATATTCTTCTTAAAATATTAAATAAATGGGAATGAAGTGAACTACCTTTGTTTGATTAAACCATATTATATATATTATTTCATATATGTATACAATGATTGTGGTATATAAAATATGAAATACATTTTGATATTCACTCATTTTAATATTTCCACAGCTAAAGGATAATGAAATTATATAGTAAACTATTTCTTATCCTTCTTATTTTGAAAAATGATTCACACAAAATGAAATATCCTTTTTATTTCATGCACATAAGTCCTTAAATTTGATATATTGATATATATTTATCACTTAAGAATTTAATTCCCAACATGAGTTATAAATAACTATGATAAAAACTTCCCTCAATCTCAAGGGAACCACTAACTAGTTTAGAAAATATAGTGTCATGTCAGATACAAAAAAAAAACCAAACATCAAGGGCCTCACCAATATTCAATGTGTTAATAATTATAATATATTTTGAATTAACTATTTTTCCATCCATTAATGTATAAATAAACAAATAAGTGATTTCAATTTTAAATAACACTACATAATCTCTCTATTTTAAAGCCTACAATTCAAAAATCATCATATATTTCAATTTGTTTTAATTTATTATCATTATTTTCCCAATATGAGTTTTATTACTCACAGAATAAACAAAAAAATACATTTAACATGTGTATTTGATCATTAAAACTAAAAATCCTAGATAAACTCAACACCTCATTCTTATAATAAGATAATATCATTGAATGATAATATTTATTTAATTTTTATGACCAAAAACTATACAAATACATTCAAAAAATATTAAATATTTTATATGTTAAACAAATGAGTAATAATTAGAAAATAAAAGACATTTATAATATAATTCACCAATTTTATACATATATTTATTGAACTAAACACCAAAATGTCACCCACATGCATAAGACACATCCCAATCTAGAACTACATGTATAAATAAATACATTTAGGTTTAAATAAGATAAGTATTGGATATTAACAAACTGATTTCTTTTATTGATCTTTGTCGCCAAAGAACTCTTCATCCTATTATAACATTTTACTCTATTGGGTTAATATTAACCTTGATCAAACTAACATCGAGTAACTAATGATACTGTTTAATAGTATCTATAAAACATAAGAAAACTCAGTGTCATTAATATTTTCATACGTTTTTCATATGAAATCATTACATTTTATTTTTTTCTAATAAATTAAATAAAATTATCATATTTGACATATCCCATGAAAACCTATTCTTATATTTTGAACTAAAGTTATGAGATATTTTTGTACAACCAAATCTCCCAAAACATATCCAATTCAATTTATAATTAATTTTTTTTCTATTTTTATAATTATAGGTATATGATGATATCATAAAAATACTATAGAGAAATATTTTTTCTTTTATGGATGAGTTGATTCATTAAATATAGTAAAAATAATGGTTCAGTAGAAACTCCTAATAAAATTAACATAAATTTATCATATCAATACCTATATTAATTGGTCTTATTCATGATGTTTTGAATTGATCTTGTATATTGGAAACCATTACATGCCAATTAAAAAAAATATGGTCTTCTATCCAATTTCCAATTTTAATTAGTAAATAATTAGTGATTTTCCCTATGAGGGAATATACCCATAGTGGGGGGAGATCACCCATTGAAATTATAATAAAAACCAAAAAAAATCCCTTGGAAAGTTGACATATAAAATAAAATTCACCAAGTAAACAAAAAATCATGAGACTATATATATGATATAATATATATAAATTGTTTAAAAATATATAAAAATGTTATTCACTAATGTATAAAATTCAATGTCACTAACATGGAATATATTTTTCCTTGAAGGAAATATAAATAAAAAATACAATGAAACATATACAAACTCTTTAGTGAATACACTTATAATGATCATGCTATGGTATTATTTCTTAGAATCATTATATAATATTACAAAAAAATATTCATTTCTTTAAGAATTTCATTTTACAAGTGATGGCCTATTTATGAGGAAAAAAACCCAATAAAATATATGATTTTACGAGAGAAAGGATTAGATAATGCATTAATAGTAATTAAATCATTTGAAATGAAAAATCATTGTTACAATATTAAATATCACTTTTAATCATGATCAAATAATTTAAATCATTGACAAGGTACCTATATCATCTGAAAGGTTTCATAAGATACCATATGTCATTATTTCTCATTTTCAAAGTCTCTATAAAATCTATCACAAGTCCATCTCAATGTAGTAATACATTTTACATCTCAACATAAGAACAAATATTAAATATAAAAATTACATGATGATTTACACAAGAAAACTTAGCCCAAAACGGAATAGACCATTCAACATGAAGAATAATCCCTCGTTATAAAGTTAATGTAAACTCAACGAGAAAATAGAATCAATGGGGACGATGTTTTCCATATTGAGTAAAATTAGTCATACATGGGAGTTATAAAAACCTAGTTATTGTATACCTACATACCGTATGATAATAAATATTTAGTGGGATACGTGACCCCATTTCAATTATAAAGTGTTAGGTCCCAAATGTGATGGTCAATGCTCTAAAACGGCATGAAAAGGCCAGTTTTATAAGTAAATTAATAAATTAAGTAATATTTTCTTAAATATAAATGCGTAGTGGAAAATAAAATTTAACACAATTATTTATATAGTTGTTCATTATAAATTAATCCAATATTAACTCTTTATTTATCCATACACATAAAAAAAATTATATTCACTAAAACCTAACATGTGAAGCGGATTAAAGACCTTATAAAATTAATATATTCTAATGTTGTCACAACTACAAAAAATAGAGACTTTTAATGGGATGTAACAAACCAGTTTCAAAACAAATATATATAATGAATTTCATAACCAAAACATTCTACTTGAAATTTAAAATAACCCAATAGTATCATTTTAAAATGTAAATGACATCCCAAAATGGAAATTATGTTAGAAGGATAAATATACAAAAATGAATTTAAGAATTGAGAAAGTGAATAAAAAGAATTATGTATAGAGATTCAATGAAACATTGTCAGTAGAAGTCCTAGTAGAATAGGTGATGCATAAGAACCGGTTCTGGAGAGACTGATTAATCAATATCCCTATGTTAGTAATTATTTAAAATTTAATTTTATCTTTTATAGGTATTTAATTAAATGAAAATTTGTTCATGTTTTATTAGAAAGATCCTTCAATGTTTAAGCAAGGTCTATAAAATATTATGAAATTTTTATGATTTTATTTTTCTTATTATACATCACTTGCATCATTTGATTATTATTAATAGGGTCTATAATCCCATTAAAGAAATGTGAAATGATTATAATCATTCCAACACAATTAATAATATCTATACTATAAAATAATGTATGATTATCAATGATAAAATTAAACCATGAATACTCAATAATTCTTTCTATAAAATCATATATGAAATAATAGAATGCTTCAGATATGATCACAAAATTTATATAACATTGAATGCAGTCCGTAAAAATTATACTTAAAAACATATTAAAATTATTTTAAAATTTCCCATAAAAGCTCGCATTATTGTTTTCATTTAAAAACATCTAAAATAGATTTACCAATATATCAGGTAAACTAATATTAGTAAATATATATACTAAAATTCAAAATTCATATGGAATATTTTTTTATAATATAAAAAATCCTAATAATAATTCCCAAGTGGTCAATTATTTTCATAGGCTAAAACTTATTTTGAGAAATTTTTAATAGGGTATCTCATGAGATATAAAAAATCCCATAATATATAATTCTAATAACACTCATTATTTGAAAAGATATAGTATGTATTGAAGATAATGAAATCATAAGACATACTATTTTGTAAGACTTTGAAATCTTGTAATACATTTACTCATTTTCATAATACATCAAAATAAGATTGTATGAATTTAATATTCCATAATTTTTATTTTAAAATGTATTTTATTTTTGTAATACGTTAAACATGTAATTCTTTTAGTTATCATAATTCGTTGCAATATATATAAGTTCTCACTAAAAAACTCTATTAAATCACTTCAAAAGAAATATTATTGTTTATTTCATAAGTTTTTCAAAAAAACATCATATGGTACTAAAATATTATGTATTTTTTATAATATTTAAATATTATAATTTTATTATATTTTTAAATAATGAACATAATGTAAATAAACACACATATTAATAAAAACTATAAAAAACCATGTAAAAATATGTCAATAATTTTGTAAGAAATATACATTATTCTACTATGAAATTTTAGTGTCCGATTCATCACCTAACTCATGTTGATGTAATGTTTTCTCAAAAACATGTTCATAAAATAAATAAAATTCAGAAATAATTATTGAATAAGCATTAACAAATAAAATTATTTTCATTTAAAACTAATTAGCGATTAAAAAATTTTCTTCACCCGTGTATATGGGAAAAAGAAACAAGTTTATAAATATATGCTGAATTTATAAATATTAAAAAAATTAATATATTGGATCCCACTAAAGATTATTCTACTTCATAAATAGAATAATGAAATAAAATTCAACCCATTATTATAATTTATAAATATAATAATATTTAAAAAAAAACATATCAGATATATCCAATTTAAATTAAATACAATGGTAAAAATAGAATAAATGTTTTTAAATAATACTAATAGGAACAAGTCATGCCTATGTTAGTGAAAAATAGAGACATCAAAAAAAAAATATATGATTGAATATGATAAAAATTCATGAATATTTCAACATACATTGTCCATATTTTACTAAGAAAACAAATTTTTTAATTTAAAAAATATTGAAATAAAAAAATAATCTTAAATGAATTCATTCTAAAAAACAAAATTTAGTATAATTAAATGAAAGTAATAAATCTCCCATGTATTTCATCTTTCTTTTCAATAATAAACAAACTATTTTGTGGCATATTGGATGTATTTCTATATATAATAATGATAATTCCATTTGAATTATACTTTGAAATGTACTGGTAGCCACAGAAAAGTCTAATTTTTTCATAGAATCATAAATTTTTAATTAATTAATTAATTAATTAGAGAAATAATTCAGTATATCTTAGTAAAATATAATATAAAATTAGGAATTTATTCTTACTAGAAAAAATAAGTTTATATATCTTTATATTAGAAAATTTATTTTTTAAAAAAAACCATAATCCATCATTCCATGTTCATATTTAATCATTTTATTCATAGTTGAATCTAATGTTTTAGTAAACAGTCCAACCAACTAATTACCCATTGAAAAATTTTCTAAACAAATATCATATTTGTTGGCATAATCATTCATAAAATGAAGTATAACTTCTATATCATTAGTTTAAGAATTATTCAATGCGTTCAATGTAATAAAATATTCAAAATATTTTACCAAATAATCAGGTATCTAGTTAAAATTAAAATAAAAAACATAAAAAAATTTCAAATCCAAAAAAATGAAAATAATAATTTATAAGAGAAATTTATTCTGATTCAAATATTAATTATAAAATTTTTAATTTTTTCATTGAGATCTATGAAATCAATCTTTTTAGAAATAAATTTCATTATTGAAATGCCATTTTTTTTATTAATTCTATAATTTCCAAAATCTAAATTAAAATAAACAAAAATTTCGAAACATTCTCAAATTAATAAAATAATATAAAATTAGTTTATCTATTTACACATGTTAAAATTTTTTAACATCCTTGAAATGAATTTCTTGTGGATAAATATAAAATATAACACACATATATAGTTTAAAAAATTATTAATTATTCAATAATTCAAATAAATAAATCAATATCTAATTCATTTAACGAATTTAAAATTAATATATTTTAAAAATTATTATAAATTTAGTACATAATTATTACACTTTGAGGTATAAAATATTTTCCATGATTCATACAAATTATATTAAACAAATTAATTATCATAATTATATTGATTAAAAAATATTACAACTATTCACTTCTAAATTTTAATTCCAAACAATAACCATAATACTCCAACTAAACTCATTTCAAATTCACAAGACCTTTAATTATAAAATTCATTATAAACAAACCCACTATTTGAAATCAAAATAATATCATCAACACAAATTTTTATAATTAGAATATATTTATAAATATTCTTAATTAGAAAATATGGATAAAAATGATCTTTATTAAAACTAGTATTCCCCCATAATGAATAAAACCCTTTAGGCCAAGATCTAAAATCATTTGTATGTTTATATAATTCTATTGATAATTTGATAACATGATACTACTTATTTTCATTAAATAAAATATGTTGTTGATTAACCAAAAATTATTTGGAGATATAAATCTTTGAAGAAATAATGTTCAAATTCCATTTTATAATGTTTAAAACCATGAAATTATTTTAAATATAATAAAAATATAGTATATAATACCCAATAAATATGTGAAAAGTATTCATGAAAATATATAAATTACTCTTGATAATTTACATTTTCAACATGTTTGGGAATTTTCAATAATTTTTTTTCAATTTAATCCATTTTGTTTCAAAATATGAACATAGTAAAAATATTATTTTTACCACTTATAGGATCTACTAATGACCAAATATCACTTATTATTAATTTATTAAGTAAATATTAAATAATAAAAAACAAACTGACATCTTTTAATTATTTATTATCATTATAATGTAATCATTGAAAATAATGATAATAATTTTAAAAGAAATTTAAAATGGATCATCTATTGTTATTTCAATATTCAATATTACTAATCACATTTCCTATAGGGTGATCTCTCTGAGTTTTCCAAGATCTCATATCAGATTGAGATGATACATGCCCCCCCTGAACTGATATATTATTATAATGAGGTTCATTTTCATCAAAATTAAATTCTATATATTTTTCTTCAATGTTCAATAAATCAAAATTTTGATTCACATTATTTGATAAAAAAATTATGTACGGATTCATCAAAATTAAATGTTACTTTATTATAGGAAAAATAATAATTAGTAATATTATAAAATTATAAAAAAAAATCTTATCTATTTTATTATAAAAATTATTAAAATATCAATAGTTATAGAATAAGAACATTATATAACATACTATAAGATAACCAATTTTATATTTCCATTAATTATATAATTTGTAATAAGTCCTCTTTTGAAACGGTCTATTAATAATTCTCTATTAAATATAGAATCTATTAATGAAATATTCATCCAAAAAATAAATAGGTAAAAAAAATTCATTTTAAATAGTTCTATCCATTTCTTTTAATATTTATTTATTGGTTTTAAAATATTCATTTTTTATGTATATTCATATGGGAAAAACATTTATATAAATGATAAATAATTTTATTGAATTATTCATATTATTTATTCTAAAAATATTTTCATCTATCAATATGCATAGAAAAAGTCATCAATCATCTTTCTTTTTTCAATAAATCACATTAAGAAGTAAATCTAGAAAAAAATTATTTTATGAGGTTGAAATTATACCCCTATTTGTTGACTATATACTTGTATCATAAAAATTGTGTACTTTTTTCAACATAGTCTGGGAATTTATGAAGGTATGAACATTCATGATGTAATAAATGTATTGGTCAGTTACATTTCAAATCATTAACTAGTGTTAATTATACATTTTTTTACATTCATCCATGAATTATAGATATGAATCATCTTTATTAAATCTAGTAATTTTAATATTCATTAAATCTTATGAAAAAATTTGAAGTTGGTATGACCATGTTTGTGATCCCAAAAGATTCCATCTAGCCTGACAACCTTTAAACACATATCATGTTGACCCGTAAGTTCATTAAGGTTCATAATGTTTATATTTTCCAATGAGTAATCATAAAATTAAAAATAATTAATCTAAAAACCTATACGTTTATGATTTAAAATTTTATATTTACTCTATAATATTATAATTGAGATATTATTATTATTAATTGTTTTAAAACACAAAAATATAAAATGTATATATAATAGTAGAGTTTTGAAGTTTAGTTTCACCAAATCCAATTTATTTTACATTCTTATTATCTCAATATGTCACACTACCTATATCACATGTGTTTTATGAAAAAAATTGTTGTGTATCTTTCCATATTCATTGAGATCAATTTCCTATGGACCATACATAAATATTAAGACTTAAATTATTTTTTTTCTAAAATTTTAATTAATTAATAATTAAGGTAAAAAAGATTATTTGGGTCCAATAAGATTGGTAAAATAATTTTTAGTTAAACATAATGATTATAAACATGTTTTTACAAGCATCCTAGATGATAAATATCGTTATATAAGAGGAAAAAAATTCCAATGACTAAGGAAATCATTATAAATATTCGTCAAAATTGATTCATTAAACCATACCGATAATTAAAATAGTTATATAAGAACAACCATTTGACCATTACACAAAATAATAATGATAAATGTGATGTAATTTTCTATCATATTTAGAACAATAATTTTTTATTCATATTAATTAAATTTACTATTTTATAATAAGGATTTCAACATTCAACAAAGTAGATTGTTTTTATTTTGAATATTTAATTTCATTCATTATATTTTATTTCAAAATTTGAAATGTTTATAAACACTGAAAACCTTTTTTAGAATAGAAGTATTTATTTTAAACATTTATTTTTCAAATATGTAATCCATGTTATCATCAATAGTTTTCTTATTATTTCATATGAGTTTATTATAGAACTCATCAAATATAATATTTTTTTTGTCAATTATTCAATTTCTTATATTAATATAGATGTAGGTCCTTTTTAATCTAAATAATCATTTGAATATGGAATATAAAACCTCGATTCATTAAAATAATTTAAAATCATCATATAAATAAATTTAAGAAAAATAATTTTTATTTCAAGATTTGTGTCTAAAATTAGATTTTTCTGTAAAATTATATATTGAAGGTAAATAATTTTTCTCTTACTTTTTAGATTTATTATCCTTCATTTAGTTATAAGTCTATGGAGGTATAACTTTGTATTCCAATGTATTCTATATTTATATCATGTCTCATATAAAGTATTAAAATTAAATTTAGTATCAACTTTATTTTCTACCAAATGTTTATCACTGTGAGTGTTCCTAATATAACTATTTTTATAACATTTCCTTCTCATTATTTATTTAAAACAATTTACCATTTGAAAAATGACTTATTTTTCATTGTCCAAAAGATATGATGCAATATAGTCAAAAGGAATAATATAAAATGATATGAATGATATATTTTATCCGAATGTAGTTTCATAATTATTTTTTTTTTAAATTACAATGAATATTAATTCACGAAGCCAACAAGATCATCAATAGTTTATTCTGTTGTTTTCTTTAATTTTACCCATTAAAACCATTATTCCCTAGAAATTATATAGATGTTCTTTCAAGATTCATTCAGCCAGCACAATTTGATTGAATTTTTATCTAGGATTATTTACTCCATTTAAAATTCTCGTAATCTAGTGGTAAAATATGATTTAATTTTCGTCTTATTCTATCACTAAATCATGATATTTAGCCTATATAATTACATTATTCCTTCTTGTCAACTTATTTAATCCACATTATGTGACATTCGAAATTATCAAAAATATCTGAATAGTATTATAAATATGAATATGAAAAAAAATATTTTTTATTTATTGAAATATATAACATATTCGTAACAATATAGTATACATTTTATTTACATTTATCACTCTATCTAGGAGAGGTTGGGTAAAAAATTAATTATATGATTTTATCCACACCATCCAATGGAAAATGACGAGTTTTTTCAGATAAACCTATATTTTAGTTATTTGATAGCTACATTTTTTAAAATTTATGTGAGGTAGTTTCTTTAGAATTCATAAACAATTTTAATATTGTCATTTTATCTCCAATATAATTCCCTTCAATGCTTATGTTTAGGAAAATAGTAAAATATAAAATATATACACAAAAACTAATGATCTTATTAAAACTGTGGTATCAAGATAAAAAAAATAAATACCATTTCAGAACTTATATGGGTATGATACTAATTTTTGTGTCCAAATTGATAAGTTCAATGGTATATAATGGGTTTAAATATTTTGTTTTAAAAAAATAGAGCATGTAAATAAAATTTATCATACAAATGTTCATATCATGGAAAATAAAATATATGAATTATTTTTCTAATAGTGTGGAACAAATTGTTATTATATATACTCTTCACTTATATCTACATAGTGAAAAATGATATGTTCTAATACATGAATTATATAGGGAAGTAATAAAATTGATAAAATATACTTTTTTTGCAGAGGCACAAACAAAAGAAATAGAAGATTCAAATGAGGATTCACAACAGATTAAAACAAGTAAATTTAGGCATAAATTCACAAAAAAAGACATAAAATTGTAAAATAACTAGAATGCGACATTCAATTTTTAAAATGGTAGTCATAATCCAAAAATGAGAATGACATTGAAAAAAAGATCAACTAGATACATTAAACCATAGAATAAGTAGATATAAAAAATTACATATAAAGACACTGATAAACTGGGTTCGTAGAAGTTTAAGTGGAACATTTGATGTACAAAAATTTGTACCTGCGAAATTATTCACAAAGGATTATAAGTTTTCTTTATTGTTTCAAAAAGTATAAACAATAATTATATTAATGCAATTTTTTTTGTTTGTCTTGTATAATTAATATATTCTAATAATCCATTGACTAATATATAAAATTGATATAAACTATTAAGATATGGTTTTATTATTTCAAATAATAATATTTATAAAATTTCCCTCCCAAAATAAAATTTTAATATCATTGCTAAAAATGATCTAATAATACTATATCAATCATTCCAAAAAATCATCCTTGAAAAAATAAAATACTCTTCAGTTATTCGTAACATTTAACTTTCTTTTTACTAGTTTTATAAATATCTACCTTGAATATATATTCAAAATAAATTAAATAGTACCCTAAATCTTTTATATAAGGTTCCATTTGATTTTTTTTATAAAATTAACGAACCAAATATAAAATAAATAAAAAACAATTAAAAAGATTAGAAATATGTATTATTCTGTTTTTTCATAATAATGTAATAAAATAAAATTTCATGTTTTTAAATATTTTCGTTTGTTACATGTCCTAGGAATCATTCTTCACATGAAATATTGTAAGATATCAAAAAACATATAATATAGATTTTTGGTAAGACTATGCATTTAATTTGATACATTAAGCGACCTGCGTAACTAAATATTAAGATATAACATTCTATAATACTATAAAATCCTATAATACATTAAAAAATTCCATAAGGTATTATATTTTTTTAATGAAAATTATAATCTCTAAAGATTATTTTTTAAGGTTATTCAACTTTCATAACACATCAATAATTTTTAAAAATTTTTTTTTTATAAGAGATAAAAATTATATGTAATACATAATTAAAAAATATGACTTTAAAATAACTTATTTTAATTATATAAGGATCATCATATTTATTCATTTATCCATATTTCATTTCATAATAATCTATTGGTATTTCGATAAGAATTGAAAAATTAAAAAATATTAATTTAA
This sequence comes from Viscum album, assembly GCA_963277665.1. Classification (NCBI taxonomy): domain Eukaryota; kingdom Viridiplantae; phylum Streptophyta; class Magnoliopsida; order Santalales; family Viscaceae; genus Viscum; species Viscum album. The sequence continues at coordinate 179,595,864 of OY728164.1, forward strand.
TATTTAGAATAAATATTGTAAAACTCTTATTATAGAATTTACATAATAGTGATAAATATATTTAGTAAATTATAAGCACATCACATATATTTTATAAATAATAAATAATTTTTCAAGGAATTATAATTATTTATTTATGAAACTTATGTTTTTGAGTCCAAACCTATCTCATATTCTTGTGATTTTTTACTGAAATTAGTACATTTAAATTTTATTAATCGGAATAAATATTGGATAATAATACACAATAGAATTTTTTCATCTAAAAGTATAAAAATATTCAAAAAATTTATATAATCATGAAAGGGAGTAAAAGTTTAAAAATCACATGTGTATGGAATTTCAAAATATCAAAAAATATAGATCCCTCTCAATAAACAGGTCACAAACACTATTATTGATAGTGTTGAATGAGAAGACACCTTAAATTGTATCCCATAAAGGATTTATACCATGTTGATTATAATTTCAATTAGATTTGTTCATAACTACTTATATAATTTATTGACCCATTCCATACTGATGATGCCATTGTATAATGGGATACCTTACCCCAAACACCCAAATCATGGTCACCAAAACCACCACTAAAATATTAGAATTTTGTTTATAATAAATATAGAAGAATTTATTACTGAAACGATATCAATAATAAAATATCAATCCTTTATTAATCACACACTATCCCATACCTAATTTCTAACAACATAGGAGAAAATATTATTACATTTTTTTATTAACTAAAAATTAATCAAATAATCCTTCCTAACATTACATCATCATCTATTTGAGAAAGTATAAACACTTAACAATATATATCATTGAGCTTTTAAATTTTCAAACCTGATATAAAAATATATGTCTTAGGAAATTATAATTTTATGAAAACTTCCACATTAAATCACCTTATCCAACTAAAATATTTATCTACTAGTTTCATGCGAAAACTTATTATCTAATTATAGTGCATAAAATATTACGGGATAATAACATACTATTGTAAACAAATATTTATATCAAAGTAAAAAACAACCATCAAGAAATAATAATATGTCATTATTATATTTATAGATTTAATTGGGAATAAAACAATAACACAAAAGCTGTCACACGTAATCGTGTTTTATAGATCAAATGTCTATATTGTTCACATAGATTATATTACTATCTAAATATTCATTTCTCAATGAATCCAAAAAATGTTCATAATCATATATCACAGAATGTGGAACCATTTGAAACATTATGTCTTAATGAATCAATAATCAAAATGGATTAACATAGTCAAACCAATCATCTTGGGTCCCATTGAGATCCCCTAGTGTATCCACTCTATATTATTGATTTTTTGGATACCAACATAAGAGACCAAATTCAATTTTTTCATTACCCAACAATGATTTATTATGAAAAAACAAAATTATCAAACAAAAGGAATAATTGTTATGAAATCCATGTAAATCAATTCCAAATAGTAAACACAAAAACATGAAAAATATTAACATAGGGATGTCTCTATATATACCAGATTCTATTGACTAGCATCGAAGCTCTGAGGATACCATATTGGGAGAATATACCCTCTAGTATCATCGAAATAATACTATAAAACAATTAAACATATAAAATAAGAAACAAGAAATAAAATATCTATTAGATTTATAGTAAAATCAATTAACATTAAAAAAATTAGTTTAATATAATAGAATGAACCCATACATACCATATAATCATACAACATTACTAGATCGGCTATAGGGTGATCATATAGAGTATAAGAAATAAAAAGAATAAAATTAAAGGATACCTTTCAAAAATCATTAGCACCACCATATATTTTTCTCAACACCCTTAACAATATACACAAGTTCATCCATGAATACAAGGTAAATCACATGATCCAATATGTCAACCACAATGAATGTATCTCATCTAATGTTCATATGTATGGTGTGAGAATGAGACATTATTGGAAACCAAAATCATTTTATTGAATAGAAAATAGAATATATATTCCTACATGTAATAATTGAATAATAATATTTCAATTATATATATATACCCATCAGGCTACGGAGAAAACATAATGAAAAACTAATGGTTGATGTATACCTTATTTATCTTGTTCCAGTTTATAATCTATCTATGGTACAAATCCTACCAAGGCTAGTCCCCTATCTAGGTATATCACCTCATCATCAAGGTGGCAATGAACCCATCCTAGAAACCATGACCACACTCATGGGGATGTATAACCTACCTAGAATACGCAATTGTCTTGATAGGCTTCACATCCAACCGATTAAATCATCACCTTGGTTGGAATCATGTTTAACTAATATAAAAAACTACTCCAGGGCAATCAATTCCACCCTATATTAGAACCATAATATGAGGAATCATCTCCAACACATACAACAAAAATATCGGGTGGCATTATACCTAACCCACATCATAACAATATTAAAATACCTCACATCAGACTTGCATCATAAACAACCAAGAATAAATTACATATAACTTAATCACAACCATATAAGATTGAATCACATCAAACCTGCATCAAAAGGACACTCAATATTCAAATTATACCCTAATCATATGATACACTATTTCACATGTTGTAATTACAGAAAACCACATAACAAACTTGACCTATTAATATAATTTAACATGATAAATATAAAACATAACTATTAGTTGGAATAATACCCAACAATATATGAAACATATGCCTTAATTAGAATTAAGCACAACTAGTTATCAATTAATACCCCTAGATTTAATTACAGCAAACTACATATCTAACATAACTCTCATTTTAAATTCTAACCATCATCATACCAAATAGTACCATAGTTTGCACTACACCCAACCATGCACCATCCTATAACCAAAATTTTCATTACACCCAACTGTGTATCAAATATATCTCACATTTTACATTAAACCCAGCCATAAACAGAACATAACAATTGGTTTTCAATACACTCATACACATAAAAATTAATAAATAATATTTTAATTACACTAAAAATATTATCATATATAACACTCATTCAGTATTAGACCCACCCAATTACTAACCCATTTAATCACATACTTATATGATGATTTTTCATATTACAAATGATATTTTCATATTTCATTATCATGTATAATATTGATATATAATTCACACATGGATACTAACATTGTTGGTATTTTATCAAACTTCATAATATCAATATTCTACATGTTATATTCACCATCCCAACTATTGACTTCGTCACACATAACTTTTCCCATGTTAACTAATTTATCACCCTTGAATTGATCTATTTAAACCCAATATATGAAATTAAAAATCCACTTCCATTTAATTTTACACATATCACACATGTGTTAGGATGTACCTTCTTTGGGACTATTTTATATCCCTTACATTAACCCCTCTCACAAGGGTTATGAAATTGTGAAGTCTTCAAACTGTAATTCAATTAAGAGGGATATATCTCTAAATATCCCAACCCAAATGTGTGATCCCATTATCAAGGAATACTCATGGGTTTTATAAAAGGATTATATATCATGTTATTAATGTGAAAATCCATCATTGATTTATATGTTAATTATCACATAACTTCCCAAGGATTCCTAAACCTAAGAGGATATGTAATTGAAATAGGAGTTTTAACGACCTATCATATCTAATATACACTAGTATTAAAATTTATTAAATAATAAATCAATATTTGGTTCAAATTGAGGCAACATTCACCATGTCACACACAAAAAACAATCCATACTATATATAAATAACAAATGAAGATGTAGTATTCAACCCCACCTACCAAAATAATGGAATTATACCGTTATATGGGGTAACGTTTTCTTATTCCATGCGATCACAAAACCCCACTATTAATCAAATTATTTTAACACATTCAATAAGATCAATAATTAATTTTAAATAACTTATAATTATTTTACATAATAGATTCATCAATTACGAGTTATTAAAATTCACGAAAATAACCATCGTGATATGTATCCTCACATAAACATTCCAAAATGAGGTAAGAATAACAATAAACTAACACTGTATTCAATTACTATCAATAGTCTCAACTGGAGATGTTAATCCATAAATCAATTTCATTTTAGTGGATAAAATTACATAGGATGGTTATAGAAGATACATATGAATACATAAAATATGAAAAATATACATTGTTCATCTACTTAATACCCCTTACAACACCGTAGAAAAATCCCCTTAATTATATTGCAAATATACCATGCTTCGATGTAATCCACACAAAATCCAAAAAAATATGATTCATTCATATTAGAAAGTGGATATGAGAAAGGTGAAGTTATCTTAGAAGATGGAATATATCTCCTCTACTAGAAACAAATAGACCAATATCCTCCTTAAAAAAATTTGGAGAATTAGGAGGAATGATAAGAAAAAGGTTTTCCTCCACTCGCTTACTAGTTTTATAAACCAAACAAATGATGAGGGGTTCCTAATTTGAATCCCCCAGTTTAGAAAATAGAGATCATAACTATTATAGTGTGACCCTCCCATCCTTAATGCTGAAACACCCCTACATACAAAATCACAGTAGCTACACAATCTATTGTTCTATAATGCCCATACATTCCCTGAAATAACACCACATCACACGAAATCATAGAAATAAACCAATTCTCCACTATAGAGTTACCATGATCCTCACAACATAATTATCAAATCTCTAAAAAACCCAAAACTCTAATACTTCCCATTACATATTTTTGATGTTTTTCTTAGAACATCCACTTCACGACAACATGAAACCCCATGATATTCAAACTATATTATAATAATGGATCTTTATATCAAAATGGATCACACTACAACATGATGCAAAAACTATTCTAAAATAATCTTTTATAAAAACTATCACTGTACCACAATTCTTCCTTCTATAGTGTGAGAATTGTCATATTTAAGAAATATTATCTTTCATCAAGGAATTGTTTTTGTAATACGACTTTTGGCATCAACCAAAACCTCATAGATCCTAAAAAACCAATACAAAAAAAATTATTGATTAAATTTTACAATTATTTATGTCATGATATGTGGGGTGTTATAACCTCCCCACCATACAAATTATCATCCCTGATAACACTATTAATGAATTTAAAACCCCAAAAAATTCATACATAAAAATGACATAATTTTATATGAATACTAAATATTTATATTTATGATCATTTATAGTAACATAGAGGTTTTTTGTTTTAAATATGGATACATAAAAATGGGTCATAAAAGAAAACCACATCATCACCCACTTTGTTTAGAAAATCTCGCACCCTTTTTAGTAATCACACAATAAAATTTTTTCTTCTTATCCTGAGTAATATAAAAAATAAGAAAGAGGGATTTCAAATGAACAGTAGGGTAAATAATTGATATTTAAATGATTATTTTAGCATAGAATGAGAATAATGGTATGAAAAAATATGTTAAAAAATAAACCATTCCCAATGACATGAATATCATTTAGATTCACCAAAACATAATTACTTATAAATATGTACATAATGCCTACCACAAGAAAAATGGTGAGAATGGGTATCATATACACTAGGAAAGAAAATAGTGTGTGAGTGACCAAAATAAGAAATAAAATATAAAATAAATTCAAAATAAATAAATATCATTGTGATTATTTAGTGTGAAATTGTTAAGAGAAAAAAGTGAAAGAGGCATGTGATGTAATTAAAAAGGAAAAATTGAAGGTGAGACATGTAACTAGATGAAATTTTTACCTTGGGATAATTTTGAACTAAATAAAAAAGGATACTCTCAAATACTTCTCAAATTAATAAAAATATTTATTTCTTTGAGAAAAATAGAATATTCGATGACTTGTCACTTCAATGTCTCTCCCCAAATTTATGGAAATTATCTACTCTTTATCTTTCATCCTATGAATTAAAATTAATCGATTCTTTATGAGATGAGATTATCCATCATTTTCCATTTTTTAGAAATTTTTATTCTAATTATGGGTGAAATGATTCATTACCATCACCCTGAGGTTCTTGAGTAGTGTGAAAGATCCCCCATAATTAAAAAAAATAACACCACCCTTAAAATCAAACTAAATATTTATTATAATAAATTTATAATAGATTTAATAATTTTAGATCATTATAGTATGAATCCTTGAATAGATTTAGTTACTTATGGTAGGATAAGTTTAAATCCAAAACATAATATGAAAGATAAGGGAAATATATTTGGTGAGATCACCTACTTCCTTAAGCCCCATCTCCATATTTGATCTTGCTCCTAGATTAGTCATCTACGTCTCGATTGAGTTCTCTATAAAATTACTAATACACTATTATCAAGGTCCCTCTATTCACTGTGTATCTTCATCATTAGAAAGTGTTTTTTTCAAATACGTTTCTTCAGAAACGACATCATTGAACTTAACATCAAATTAATCCTTTATAGACTCCACATAGAAATCCCATCACTATACATCATCCTCCTTATTTGGATTTAGAGATGTTTCCAAAAAGAATTTTCATGCCTCCTATGTGAAATCTAGTCACTTCTTATTTTTTTGATTTTAATTATTTAAAATATATTCTTCTCTCTTAGATCTCTATTTAAGTGGGGCCTAAACCAGAATTTCAAAAGTTTCATCTTAATGTTATTAGTCTTGATGTGTTTCTTCAGGTTTGAATGTGAATAGATCATATAACCATATAGAGGACTCAAAAATTCTTGTTTTATTAATTGACTTAAATTTTAATTCATTTAATAAAATATAAAAACACTTCTATTTTTATTAAAATTTTCATGTTTCTTATATGGAATCCACTCACTACCTTAGAAGAGGGGAATGACCAATTATATAATTTTTTTACTAGAAATAGATTCATTTTGAACATTATTTATAGAAGGAGAACTAGTTGGATGAAACAGAAAAAAAATCACTAATATCATCCCCTCAATTTGTTAAATTCTAGAAACTCACTGTGAACCTTATTTATTGGAATTTTTACATACAACTAGATAAGTATTTCATTGTTTTAACGATAGGTTTAATTTTTTTTGGAAACAATTAGAAAATATTCTACATATCCAGGGTTAGATTATTTTAATTTATTATTTTTTCTATTTTAGTTTATCTACTATTATCATATAAATTAGTGTAATAAATTATTTGCTAAAATTATTTCTATAATTATTCATTCATGAATTTATTACTTCTCATTATAATAATTTTAATTGCCTCTATTTTTTTTCAATTTCATGATAAATCTTTTATTATATTTTGAAAATAATTATTTTATATCCCTCATAATAGGAAAACATTTAAAAAAATTTGATTGGGATTGATTTCTAAGTTGTGTAGTATAGGGATCTTTTGTGTATTAATCGTTTTGTGTGTGAAAATGTTTTTAAACATTTTGATCACCCTTGTCACCAAAACCAATTCTTTTATTCATTCCTAAATCTTATTTTTATAAAAATATATTGATGGTTCCTCCTAAAATCAAATCATATTTAGTAATAATGTAATATTTCATGTCTGGTGGAGAGGAATTTTTTGATCAAATATATATTTCACTATTAACCCATTAAAAAATTGACATCAAAATCATTAGGACTTGTGAAAATAGTTTTATTTATAGAACCGTACTTACTACCAACAAATAGTGAAATTGTGAGTATGAGTATCATATCTCCATGTAAGAAAAATGGTGAGTAATTGATAAAATGGAAAAAAAAATATCTAAAATATACTACCAAAAAATAAGAACAATGTTGATGAGGTGATGTTATGTTGTGCTGAAGAAATTATAAATACTGTATGTAGCTATGAAAAATAATTGAGAGAAATTGTGATGAGTAAATTGATGAATTTATTTCCATTAGAATATTTTTAACTGAATAAATAGTGTAATAATTTGATCTAGAATAATTAATATAATTATTTAGTTCTATGATAAAACATGTGAATTCGCTATAGATTCACTTCAGTGACCTTCCACAGCTCGATGTAGTTTCATTTATATCAATCTTTTGATCTAAACATTGGTATTAATATATTCATTTTGAATAAGAGATTTATATATATTTTTTCAATTTTTAGTAAATTGTATTATGATCATGGTGGAATGATTAACATCAATCACCCTTCGGTTCTTTAGTAATATAAAATGATACTCTAAAATGAATGAAAAATAAATTCAAACAGAAAATTGAACGAAAAATTTACATCAACATGAGAATAAATGATTATATAATCTCAAATAATTTCATTATAAATAAAAAACATGTATTCTTATTCATGGTAGATAAAACCAAATCCAAAATGTGGCATTATAATAAAAATGAAAATTCTGAGGTTAGAATTCCTCCTTCCTCAAGCTCCAACATTAGTTCCAATTAATCTCCCAACCTATTAGTAATACTCTGATATATTATTTATGGTGAATGATAGAGGATATATGATCAGGGTCAATATCTTAATTGTGTATATTATTATTTAAAAAACATTTTTTCTGTTATGTTTTTTCCATTACCAACTTCACTAAATTCATCATGAGAATAAATATTTACAAACCACTATGGAAAATATGATGTTGTACATATTCCTCATTTGGTGACATCGACGATGTTACATAAAATATTTATCTTCTCAAATTGTTGAATTTCTCTATTACTCAAAAAAATTATAGATTATTTCATCACAATCAAATGAAATCTCTACGAGATCTCTATATACTCGAGAGAATATCCCCCTCATTACCTAATTATCAATATCATTCCCTCATTCTCTAGAACCTTTATATTCATCATGTCATTCCCAGTTCATTCCCCATCCAATAAATTTCCCTTTGGATATGAAAAATATTAAACATGAACAAAAATTCATTGTAGCATTTTGATGAGAATATAAAATTCAATTATCCTGGAATGTAAAACCACAATAGTGAAAATGAATGACACTGCCAAAAAGTTTTTCTTCGAACATAAAACAATTCAATGCACTAATTACTATTTTACTCAATTTTTTATATCCTTTTATTCAATTAAAATACATATCCAAGATATATAGAAACAAAAATTTCATGAAAATCATAATTTTTATTTTTATGTGGTGGTGTTTATCATTATCAATTAATTAATCCTCTTAATAAAAAAGATTATAATCATCGTAATCCTTGACATTGATGGTGAATTCGGTGGGACTTCATCTTTTATGTGCCTCGTATATCATCTTAGGCATTCCTAATTTTCCTCCCTATTTAAAAAAAATGAAGTTATAGATTTTGATTGATATTTTTACATAGAAGACATTGTTTCCAAAAAAATAAGAAACTATATGTTCTAGGAAATGATATTATTCCTCAACATCCTAGATTTCGTAAATGTAGTTTACTGTTTATCAGTGGTGGAAACAACATTCTAAAGACATAATTTGGAATATTTTTCATGCTCGGGAATGAAATTTCAGGGAGTTATATTCCTTATTTGTAGTTTGATTTTTCAATTGGTTTAAATTAATTCACTAGGAGTCCAATGGTAGAAAATATATTTTATTAGTATATTTTTCCCTGTTTAAAAATAGCGCTCTAGAAATACCATAATTTTTAACTTTTCTAGTCCTACTTTATATAGAAAAACTCTCCATAAGCTCAAATGTTTTTTCTATACTAATAAGACCATCCATTTTATATTATATTAACTCCTTATATACTCTCAACTCTCTATCCAATGTATGATATGGTGAATTAATCATCCACAAGAACATATGTGACCATGGATTTTTTGTAGGTCTATCTACACTGGTGTGGTAACATGAAATTGAAAATCCATAGTCACCCCCCGTATGGTAACATGATCTGAAGTCAGAATATTCAAGGAAGGTAAATTGGTTTGTGGTTGTCTCTTCAACTCATGGTGACATATTCAAGAATAAATAACAGTTTTTATATAGACTATTTGAGTCTTTTTCAATTAGTTCTCATAGTTATTTATGTTCCCTTGGCCCTTAATATAGGCACTATACCAACCTTCCCTATAAACAGTATTTTAAATTAAGATTACAACAAAAATGAATAATTTATTTATTTATAAAAAAAATTGTTGATAATTTTTCAACACTTAATTTAACAACTTCTAAAATTATTGTTTTGAAATTCATTGGAAATTGAAATAAATAAATAAAATCAAAAAAATAATAAATTTAATATATTAAGCATGAAAGTAATAGTAAAATAAATAGTAAAAATAATTTGAAACTTAACATTAAGATAACATAAAATAATCAATAATCAATTTAATAGATGGATTAAGATAAAATTTTAATGTTTTAAAAATTAACAAAAATTTAAAAAAATTGTAAATTATTCAACAAAGTACTATATTTTGATAACAAATACTGAATAATTTACAATAATTGATGTGTAAAAAAGATTGAAATAAATGTCCACGTCATCATGAAATTCATATAACATAACCATGATTAATAAAATATAATTTCAACATGTCACAATATTGGGGAATCCTAAAATATAAAGCATAATACATGAGTTCAAATATTTAGAAAATAAATATTTCAAAAGTCAGTGGCGCCATAATAGGAATAGATACCATATTATATATCATGTTCAACTACCAACACTATCATTTCATATATTAATTTAAAATACCACATGTTTTCTATATCATAAAATACCAGGAATAACCACATGCTTCATATATAATATTAGATAAGGAATCCCTACCTTTTTTCTATAGCATACCATGAAAATAAACATAATTACAATAAATTTATCATTACATATGATGACTTTAGTAACCACCCATTTACCCACATTAACCTTTAGATAAAAACATGTGTATCATTATTAGGCCTAACATATCCTCTTGTGTACATTATTTTGGTAATGCAATAACATCCCATGTACCCTCTGAGCTCATAAAAATTTAATCTTTACCCAATTCATTTAAGGGATATAATCACATAATCAAAATCAATTCATATGCATGCCACATGATCATGAAAACATTTATCTATATGACATCACATAACCTAGGAAATCAAAACATGTTATATTAATATTTCATCAACATAATCAGAAAATAATTTACTCGATCTTAAATAACCAGTGGAATGAAAATGAGATTCATTTTAGTTATAACATCTCAATAATTCATCAATATAATGAATATATATAATATCATAAGAAAATGTCCACATAATTGTATAAAAATCATCAAGGTTTGTAAAATTATTTTAAAATCACATTAAAAAAATCACATCATACAATTAAAAGTAAACAATCCCATAAAATTGAGAAAATTATTTTCATAGAAATTAATCATTGAAACTTTTTTTGGGATCATCAAATAAAAGAATGGTCATGATGGCATTAAAATCCTCTGATATGGTATATGTTGTTTCTTTTTAATTTTCAATGCCTCTAAGAGGGTGTTATTTGTAGTTTAAAATTTTAAAATTAAACAAAACACAAAAACATATTTAGTAGAAAATAATGGAATCATAATTCTTCTGATGATCATATTGTTTGAATTAAATATAATTTTTTTAATGAAATAGTTTTTTTCATCACTCTAACAGGTAGTACAAAAATTATTTTAATAAAAAGATTATTAAAAGCAACATTATAATATGAATTCTGAGTAAAGTAAACATATAGAATAAAGTAAAAAACTATAATAATGTAAACATGAATTAATGGATTATAAAATAAATATACTATTTATATATAAGATTTATGGAAGTCATAAAACCAGAATTAATATATCTACAATTGTAAACCTAACAATAATGGTCTTTCATTCCATACCAGGAAATCCATGTGTATGATGATCGGTATTGAAATATCTTCTAGTCACCTAGTATCCCTTTATCTAATAGAAAAATATAACCCTCTATTCCTAGCCCCATAATCCCTCAATATGATGGATTAGATTCACTAGTATTCATATCCCATGAATACCTGGATCTAAACCTAGGTCCAACAAAATAAATACTAAATAAATTTTTTATGGAATTTGAAATTCACACACAGAATCTGTAGAACTATACCTCTATAAAAAATATAACATGTAATGAATTATAAGTTTAATCATATAGAAATTAAGATTTTTGGAGTTTAAAATTCATGATCATCAATCTACTCGAATTTACTCTTATTTATAAAAATCCTATCAACATTTATATTTCAATGATTCTCCGAGTTTGTTGGAATGGCCTCAAGTGATCCTCACTTGAAAAATCAAAAAACGAATCTATACTATTTAGTTTTGGTTGAACAATTAAAATGGTTTAATGAATTCCCTCTGATATAAATAATTCCAACGAATTTTATTATAAAAATTGATATCTTGATGTGTAAAAAAACTATTTTTCAATCCAATTACCAAAAAAATGGATTGTAAGATGTATCATAAATATTTTAGTGGGATATTTATGACTTTAGGTTGTCTGATAGACAAAATACTTCTCAATAAACTGGACATAACTGTATTCAGTTTGTTGAACCAAGCACATTTTTATTACAATGAATAACTTAGATTAATAAAATATGTATATTCATTTTATATTAGAATCATTTATAGTATTTATTGAAAATCATTTTTTCCAAAAAAAATAATTACCAAACATTTTGTATTTTTAATGTTAGTAAAATATTTTTAAAAATATTCATAATGTTTTATATTAAAAAATTAATAAATAAAGGAATGGTAGAAAGTATAAATTATTTTTCAAAATCCACTAATTTTTGAAAATCAAAAAACACACAACTAAAAATGAACAACTATTGACTTTGAAAAACATAAAAACCTTTTTTATTTTATGAACACCATAGATAATATGCATATATATATTTTATATTATCATATCATAAATCCCCCTAATTGGATGAGATATATTTTTGAAAAAATAATCATCTTATATGAGATATTTCTTTAAATTATCCCCGTTATTCAAAAATAACCCTTAGATAGTTTTGTCACTTGGAAACTATTCCTCTTCATTTGGACAAAAATTTTATTTTTTAAAGACATTCTCCCAAATCCCCCCACCACTTTTATTTTCAAAATCAAATGAGAAGTAATAAATATCATGAATTGATAGAATGAAATAATTAAAAAATTGCGTTTAAGTAAATATTCATTAATGATAATAGGAATGAAACTTCATCGAAATTGTATTTTTAAATATTTAGATAATGATATAGTTAGATAAAATCAATTTATATAAAAACTCATTCAGAATATTGAATTAAATAAAGAGTTCATTATGAAAGTTTATTCATTTTTATAAAAAGTTGTTATAATGGAATTTATCTTCTTGAAAACATCCTTGATAATCTCAGTATCTATAGTTGTGAAACCAAAATTCTCTATCTTTTTGTCTAAAACTAATTGCCACTGATATTATTACTTTTAATTTTAGACCTACTCAAAAAATTTCTAATTTCTTCTTTCAACATGATAAAGCCTTCATTTTATGATCGGAAGTAGATATTATTATATTTTAAATTTTTAATCTATTGATTCAATTCATTGAATTATTTATAATGATTTTCTATCATATCATTTAACTATTCAACATGTGTCACACATCCCAATACATATGTTTATAACCTATCAGATGAATCAGAAATGTCAAGAAATAGTTTCCAGTCTATGAAAAAATGATCATCCTGATCCTTTTGATCACCATAATATTTCATTACCATCTCAATATTTTATGAAACATTATATTATAATCCCTTAATTTTCCATTTAATTTTTTTTATATTTTACATTCTTGAAAACCTATTCTATAAACAAATATAAGGGATCCAATTTTTATTTAATACGATTTGGAATTTTCTTAAACTATATCACAATAAAAAGAATATATGGAACTATATCTGATATATGTTTTGGATTCAGAAAGATATCATTAATATTATTTTGGGAGTCTATTAATTATGAGTATGATGTCTTGGATGAATCCTCTAATATGTGTTTGCCACATGATCAGATATCTAATAAATCTTTTAAATAAAATATTTATTCATCAGAATAACTAAAAAAATATCAACATATTTATCTATCAGTACATTGTATGATACTAATGTTTGTGAATATTTAGAATACACATCTTCTTTGGATGATGATTTATCTTCAACAAAGACATCTATGAAAGGGTTTTTATCTGATTAGCATGATATCAGAGTTGATATTTAGGATAACTCTGATAGAAATTTTTCATCATTTGTTTGTTCATATTTTATGATATCATCTTATACTACTACTTCATCTTTATCCTATTCTATTTCCCTATCCAAATACCTTTTAGTTCTTAGAGAACCATTACCAAACAACTATACTAATTTTTTTTCTTTTCTCAATTTATTTCTCCACAGTTAGTACTTTTTATACATGAACGAACATTTGAACTTGAAATTATTCTACAACATGTTTTAATTTTCCCATTAAAAAATGAAAAAAATAGAATAATATTGGTTACAAAAATATATAGGTTCTCTATTTTCAAAGGATCTGGATGAGTTTGATCGAAAGAAATTAGCATTTGAGACTCTAGAACATGTTGTGAAAATGATATTTGTGAAACTCATATTAGTGTGATATCTAATTCTATTTCTACTCCCTTAAAAGTTTTCTCCATCATCCATTATTCATATAATATTTTATTTTGTTTCTTCTTCTTCACTTCCCTTTTAACTAATCATTTTATTATAATTTTGAGCCGAGTATTAAGCATTACCATGTCCAAAAAATATTTCCAAGATTCTTCTAAGCAATGAATTTCAAAAGCCTTTAAAATTATTCATCATACGTTTGTTTTTTATTCATTTTATCATTTTATGGTAAAAAATAATCATATGTATTCTCTTTACAAAAATAATTTTCTATGATTGGTTCTACATGAGATGTGGATTTTTCAATTTTATCCACAAATTTCATCCAAATACAATTGAAGAAATTTTTCATTTTGGGAATTATTTTCATCACCAATATAAGAAATATTTTCATTAACAAAATATGAATGATTCATTATTTCATATATATATATACAATATTTACTAACATATTTATTATTAAAATATAAAACATGATAATAATAGAACTAATTGATTTATATTTTTATATATTTAATCCATATGAAAATAAATTTGACTAAATTGAACTGCTTCATATTTTAAAAAAAATACAAGATAATAATATCTATGACGTGTAGTGTATCTATGCCTCATTTCTATGGTATTAAGAACCCTCACATCCAAAGCGTTACTACTATGAGGCAAGGATTCATATGATAAAATTTTTATACATTATCTTATAAAGTAAATAAAAATGCTTCTTCATATGATTTATCAAAATTCCAAATATTATTTCTAAATATTGTGAGAAGGTATATATGCTTCACCCTACGAGGATACTTATACTAAATTAGGTACATACTTACACTTTAAAATGTAAAATTCACGAAATATAGTAAAAAATTATATTTAAATCCTCATCAATTTTAAATTCTTCAAAAAAAGATAAATATTTTATAATTTCTAGATAATATTTGTCAATATATTATTTTTGAATACATATTTTCTCCCATCCTTCAAAATTAATATTCATATCTGAAGAGAATAATATTTTTTAATTCTTATTTTCTTGATTATCCTTTATTTAATGACGTCTATTTTCAAAAACTCTTATACAGGGGCCATTATACTTAAAAAAATATTGAAGCTCTGACTATTGAATCTGATCCAATGAGTTCCAAAGTATCAGACTAAGAAATAAAATACGTGATTAGAGTCAAGCTGAAATACATAAAAATAATGTGGGATACGTTTTGAACCACCCTTATATATATTCATGAGGGTGATGGTTCAAATTCCATAAAATCAAACATCATATATTTATAACCCTTCTTAAATTAAAGAATTGTGATTTAATCCAATAATGATTTAATAAAATATTCTAACATATTATGTTTTTTAACAAATATTCTTATTAGAGTAAACAAAATTCTAATTAACAAAATGTTTATGTTTTTTAAAAAATAATGTCTGAAAAAAAATATTGAATATATAAAAAAACATAAAAAATTAAACATACTTGATAGAAAACATTTTAAAAATATAAGAATATTATATAGAGTGAGTATTACTTTTAGTATGAGCAACCCATTCGCCATTTAATTTTTAATAAAAATTATTTTTAAAAAAACTGATAAATTTTAAATAAATTTTTATTCTAAAATAAATTCTTAAAAAAAAAATTCGGTAATTTTATTTAAATTATGAATCGAAAAAATTAAAATTTATAGATGGTTGAATTTAATTTTTATTAAAAAATTCATGTTTTATTAAACAGAAAAATATTTACCCATTTTTGAGAAGTTGTTAGTTAATATATGTATATTTTTTAACATAATAAAGATATCAAAAATCATTTCATATTGATGATTCCTAGTATCTATGTAATATCTTGTAATATATCAAAACTAAGAGATTTAGTAAAAGAATTATAATTATTTTTTGATTTCAAATGAATTGTAAATTTTCATCTTCTTTAAGTGTATGATCCCATTAGAAATGGTTTCTTATGTCAACGTTTTTTCTCATGATTTTGGTATTGGGTTATTAAACAAGTCAGTTTGTACTATGTTATCACCCAATATTTTAGTTTTAGGATAAAAATTACCATAATTTGTGAGTGTGTGTTGCATCCACAACACTTTATCACAACAACATCAAGCTACAACAAATTTGCCTTCGGTAGTGGAAAGTTAGACAAAAAAACCAATAAAAAAAGTTTAGAATAATTTAAGAAAAATATACATAAATAAAAAAAATAATTATCATATTTAACCATATCTGTTATGGTAGGAATAAATTATAACATAAGATATTAAATATTTTAATCCTAACCATAAAGGT
This sequence comes from Viscum album, assembly GCA_963277665.1. NCBI lineage: Eukaryota > Viridiplantae > Streptophyta > Magnoliopsida > Santalales > Viscaceae > Viscum > Viscum album. Next base: position 179,612,862 of record OY728164.1, read on the forward strand.
TACACTTTCTATACAAAAAAATCCCTCGATATTTCGATCTATATGGACCTATCATTCAATCCACTAAAATCAATTGATATGAAAAATTATTGTAACTCTTCCACCCAATCCATGAAATAATTTGATCCAATTAATCATATTCACATATCATTCCATTCTCATATTCCCTCAAAATAAACATTGACCAAACAAATCGAATAAACAATAAATGACTTGAAAAAATAATTGTATAATATAAAATAACCCTCATTAGTATTTATAATGGTGTTTTAATTTTTTTAATATGGTTTAATAGAATCTTATTACCATTATAAATGAATTGAAAAAATAATTGGATAATATAAAATAACCCTCATTAAAAATTTCATAATATATTGACATTGAAGAAAATGATTCCCAACAACAGGAAAAATCAAGGAATGTTTTTAAAAAAATACTAATTTGATTCTCATTCATTAAAAATATTTCAAATTGATAAGAAAACAATTATTAATTATATTTAAATATATGAGAAGAAAGATAATTTGTTTTTAGTTGAGTAAAATAATATAATTCTACCAATTATAATTTAAACATAAATGATCTCAAATCCAAGTGAGATCATATAATTGACCCTTAATTTTATGGTATCATTATAATAATAATATCGATGAATGAATATCCTAAAATGATACCTTAAATATAATAAATATAATGAAATTAATTATATATCATGTCAACTGGGTAGTATAAAAAACATGTAAACATTAATATTATCATAACCAAGGACATTTTTCAATGAAATAATATTTAGATAAACAACACTATTCAACTTTGGTAATCCATAAATGAAAAAATCATGAATGTCGACACATAATATATATAATAAAATAGAAATAATTTTCATTAAAATAATCATAAAAACGTTTAGGGGTTATATGTTCATAACACTGAGGAAACTAGAGTTGAATAAGGAATATTATTAACAGAATTAAAAGTGGGATGAGAAACACATACCCTAAGTCCTATTTTGATTTGTAGAAATTCACAACACCCGTATAATAATTATAAATATCATATTCATCCATTAAATAAACATAATCACACACATATATATATATTTATATTTATATTATCACCAATTTATTAAAAATTATTTTTTAAACTCATTGTTCTAGCTGATAATTACTTCTTTTTTTATATATTTTTCCATTCAGAATCCCTTTTACTCATACATTGATTCGGGTTACAAAATATATAGAATTATAAGAACTAAATGAGTACCATATTTAATAATTACTAACACTATAATAAATATTCATATAAACTTGTGATGAAAAATGAATCACATAACCTCTTGAAGATGGTACTCCCTATGTACGAATGAGATATGTTTACTCTTTTTGATAGATGGAATGAATGAAAGTGAAATTAGAATTAACCATTACAAGAAAAAATTAGTATCACATTTACCTTATATATTAATCAAATCTATAATTACAAACATTAATTTGAAGCGGTGATGAAAAATGATCTGCATCGCTTCATGGATATGGGAGTCCACACATAGTAATGACTGATGTTCTATATTACCATATGATATAAAAGAAGTTTATAATAGATGTTACACCCTGCTGAGAATAATTAGTTATTTTTTAAATATTTAATTAATATTTTATAATTTTATAGTATATTTATAGGAGGTAGATGATGAAATAAAATTGAATGTACTTGGTGAAGAGTTATCCCAAACCATTTAGAAACCACCTTTGTTTTACACCTTATGCAATGAAGGTATATTATTATGGAATGACAAAAATCTATAGTATATATAAATGTAAGATATAACTATAATAATTCATATCATGGATGATTTATATGTCTCAAAAAATGTAAATATGGTAGAATATGATATCCATTTTAAAAAATGAGATAAAGGACATGTGGTCAATTATTTAAAATATTTTAATATAATATATTAAAGAAATCGCATCAAGTGGAATCAAATGACCATAATTTTCAAGGAATCAAATTATAATGTCTGATTACAATTAATCAATAATTTTTTAATTGTTTATGTTACTTTTTAATCATTATATTTTGGTTTTACCCCCTTATTGACAGTTTTTATCCTTAATCATGGTGAATCATTCTTTTTTTCATTAAACCTTAACAAATTTACATCTATGGTAAAAATTAGCTAAAATGGTATAGGGATTAAATTTTAGACAATTTACCATTAAATTAGTTACCTTTTATATCTTTATATATTTTCAAATAAATTTATAAAATATTACATGACATTAAATATCATTAAATTCATTTGTTTATTATTCATCAAATATAAATTCAATGAAAACAATAATTTATTTTATTTTGAATATATTGACATATACCAAAATTCATAAATTTTTATTTCAAATTAAATACTGTAACGCCACAATACATCGAAAAAAGATTAATTTTATTATTTTCAAAATCATTTATATTTGTTTTTATAGGTGACTTTATAATCAAAATATTATCATTATATCTATATTTAATGTAATTATATTATCAATATAAATTAATATTAAATTACCATGATAAATAAAACAATAGTCTATCAAAGAAGTTTTATAGGCTTTCATAATTTACTTTTATCACTCAAATCAAATATTTAGGTTAATAATAAAAATAAAGTGACACTTTTTATTTATTCTTATATTAAAATAATATCAATGGAATTATCTATAAATAAATTTAGAAATACTAAATATTAACTAATATTGGGTTATAATAATAAAAATAAACTCATTAAAATAAAATAGTTCAAGTGTAAGATACCATTTTGGAGTCTTATCCCATTATGGTTAACCTAAATTACCTCAATTACCCTTATTGAGACAAACAATATTTACCAATGTTATAATTAATTATGGAAAAATATAAAAATAACATACTTACCCTACTTGGATATTCCTATTAAAAATAATAAATCCATTTTACCACATCCACTCCTTATAAGTGGACAAAATTAAAATAAACATATTCCTCTAATATGTGACGAAGTTATTTTCTTGAAAATATAATCTTTATGTAGAGGAATATTTTTATTGAAAAATAAAGCATAATTTTGATTCCAATTACATTTATCAGGCTAATAAATTCAAAAAATCATTCTTTATATATATATTTATATATATATTGAACAGATTGTTTTCTATTATAAAGGGTTAAATATTTGGAAATTCCTTTTTGGAAATCCCACTTCATTAAAAGAGAAATAAATAATTTATAGAAAAAGAAAATATTGGTAACATAATTGATGCTTGAAATAAAACATATTCAGGTCCCATATAAGGATAAAATTAGAGGGAAGTGAAAATACAAATGAAGAGGAGTAAAGGATCATCTAAGGATTAATACAGAGTGATAGAGAACATGATAATGATAATACTAATGACCATAAAACCATAAATCAATGTGTTTTCAATGTAATGTCCTAAACCCAAATGCCACTCAACAACGCTATAATCCTAGTTGGCCACGTGGCCTCAACTGCTTCTCCTGATACATGGAATGATTTTGACTAGTACTGAGGGAATATGTGTGTCTGTTGGAGTATTTTGACCACATTGGAAGAGTTTAAAACATTATAAATACAAAAATTGTTCAATAGTAGAATGAGTGAACCATATAAAAGAAATTAACAATAGAATACTGATAATATAAATAAATCTAGAAGTATTATCATATATAATATTTTAATACATTTTACATGTTTAAAATAAAATGAAAAAAAATCATACATATTTCATTTATAATATATGTCGCAAAAGTAAAAAAATCAGAAAAAATAATCCTAGTGGAATCGAGAGCCTCTTTTTGGTCCCATTATCTTCTACTCCAATACAATATATGATGAACCTATGTTTTTTAGGTTTCCCTTATCGACACCTACAATCATATATTCTTTTTGGTTAAAAAAGGATACCCAAATAGTTTGTGTGATATAATCCAATTAGGTAACAAGATATGGTTTGTTCCAATCAATAAGTGAATATATAAAACAATTATAATGGTAGTATAATAGTAAACAAATAAATACAAAAAATTAAACAACTATCTTCAATTATCAATTTCATTTAACAATTTGATCTCATTGCATTTATAAGTCTCAAGATCCAGATCAATCCTAGAATCCCCCAAATCATTAATAGCCTAAAAATTCCTATGAAAGACATCTATATAGATATGAGTAATTTTTTAATAAAAGATCCTACTTTGGATTGAAGAAGGTTCGTATGATCATTTATTATTATGTCAATTTGTATCATAATCCCATCCTTGATATTCATAAGGTAGAATTTACGTACATCTTCAAGTATGATATTAAATGGTGCACATCCTTTACATTCCTATGTTGTAATTCAAGTATCACCCAGGTATGTTATGCACCAACTCCCTACAATCTCATCCCAGTAAACCTCTTAGGAACCCAATATTTCCTTAGGTGAGTTATAGATTCCTTCCAATCATGTCCCACCATAGCGGTCCAAAAGGGGTCTGACTATCATTCATGGAATAACTAGTCAATTCCCTTTCTAATCTATCCTTGGAATACTTAATATGGACCCATGATTCACTCAACATATAATTAAATCCACAGTGATTCTCTCAATGGAGTCCTTTACATTGATCCATGATCCACTCATGTCGTAATCAAGGTCTGGGCCATTGATTTCATCCATGGAATCCTTCAATTGTATACATGATTCACCCAAGGCAAAAATTTCACTAGTCCAATGAGCCTATCTAATGAGTTCTTCTATTACATCCGTGATTCATCCCTGAATAAAAATAATTTCAACAATTCAATTTCATTAAAACATTTTAATTAAAACTACTAGGTCAAAACCAAAATTATCCAATTTAATATCACCTCAGAAGGTGACTCAGGCATTGTCCAACCTCAAAAGGATTTCACTTTTGATTCCACACATGGTAATTTTCAATCTAATAAGCCCCACAAGCCTAATATGATAATACATGTCTTAGATAACCTTTATCTCATATGGGAAAATAAAAAAGAATAAAAATTAGGTCTAATAAACAAATACAAAGACTATGAATCATTAAAATCACCTAGGAAATTCACCTTATGAGGAAATTTGTATTAAATAAGAACACGAATAACAAGACCAACATTCAATTCATTTATCCCATGCATTTAATCATTCCAATTAAAATCCATCAAAATTGAAATTCAATTTATAGTTAACTTCATATTTATCATCCCCTAAAAGGGATAAAGGTACACCTCATGGGGAGACCATGGCATAAATCCATCAAATCCTTATTTAAGAAATAAAAAACAAAGAGATTCTTCAATTTCAAGGTATTCGACCAATTACAAAAAATAAAAAAATTCATCTAATATCCTAGAACATACCGAGAATGTATAGGGATTTAATTTCATTTTTAAGAGACACTAGGAAATTAGGTGTGATGCATAATCACATATACAAGTTGAATGACTTTATGTGAATGTCATGAGACCACATAAATTAGTCTCGTGCTAGATATCCCATATAGTATCACCTCATGATTTGACCTAGATTAGAGGAAATTTGAATAATATTCGATGAAAAATAATGTAGTGATTATAATCCTCGATCCAAATAGCTCCAATGTTATCTAGGATAATTGAGAGGGAATAAAGAATTAGATCTTACTGATGTCAATCTAATGAGATAAACGGCTCTTGAAATAGATATGATACAGAGTATCGTGATCGATTCCTAGTTTAGTCAACTTGAGTTCTCAAAAAATGGGTCTCCTTGCTATGCGTAGGTTTGAAAACCTAAATTATTGTTATAATATATTGTTAATTTAATTAAAAAATTTAATGGTTAAAACCCAATAGGGTCGCATGGTTTACTATGACTATTTGTCAAGCCATGTAGAAACCATGAATGGATTCCTACAAGCCATGGGAAACACATATAGTTTACCCATATGGTTTTCAAAACATTTAAAAACTGTGTGAAAATACACTATGAATATTTAATAATAATGATGACCTAGCCACACGGCTATGTACCCCAAACCATATGGCATTCACTAACTGTGTGACCTCATATTTTCACACAAAACGTGGTTTTTAGGCTCCATACATTCCCTATACACCCCATAACACTATATGAACTCAATGGGAATTCATATTTTGAAATATTTATGTAATTATACTATGAATAGATGGATGAAATGGGATCCATACCTAAAAGAAGAACCAGGTTCTGTCAAACTTCCACTTAATGAAATTCTCCCTTAAATTTACCATACATGGTTGGAGATGCATCATCTGAGAATAATTATGGCCACTGCGATCATACATCTACCACATTCTGCCAAGTCTTGTCCTATACTTAGGCATGATGGTATAGAACCCTTACTAAAAGAACAGATCAGAAATAGTCAACCTACATTCTATGATCCACAATTCAAAAAGGATACTCCTCAATGGATGTATCTATAGGTAACTCAACATAGATGGGATAAAAGGAATGATATGGGTCTGAATAGTGACATTTTAGCAGAGATACATGGAATAAATCATTAATATACCTATAAAATAGAGGTAATTGCAACCAATAGGCTATGAGCCTGAATCTCTCCATAATCTTGAACGGCCAAACATAACTTGGTATAAGCTTACCCTATCCCCTGATCCTATTGTGTGCTAAACTCAGTGAAACATGTAGAAGAAAACAATTCATAAACTAAAACTCTAGATTTAATCTGTAGTGATCAGTGTATGATTTCTAATGGGAATGTGTAGTATAAATCCCCTTCGGAATCAACTACACTAGCTTTGTGGTCTCCTAGAGATGAAGAGGTCCCAACATAGCTTCCTCTCCTAACTCCATCCAACACAGTGGATATCGGCAATGACTACTGTACAAATACTCATATGATGATTCTTAATATTATCCTGAAAGCCATTTTTGTAGTATAATTCAACTAGAGGTATATGCATCTCTTAAGACCCCCAAAAATCCAGGACACGTGCCCACAACATGTCCTCTAGCACCTGGATTGTGTGCTCTGACTGACTATCTTTTTGGTGGTGGTATGTCCTCCTTAGATGAAGCAGTGTACCCAACAGCCTCTTTAGCACTTTACCGAACCGAGAAGTAAAGATATCATCCCTATCTAAAAAATATAGATTGAGGGATCCCATGAATAAGTACTATCTCACTAATAGACAAACTCCCAAGCTCATCAACGGAAATGGTCTCCTGAATAGGTATGATGTGAGTGTCCTTCATGAGTTTATAAAAAACAAATCACATTGCATCATCACCTCAAGGAGACCTCAGTAAACCTATCATAAAATACATCATGTCATCATTCAGTTTTCACTTATGAAGGGGTAGAAACTTTAGTAGCTTGTATGGTCACTAGTGTTCAGCCTTCACCTATTGATTGTTGGAAGACATCATCACAAAACCAACTACAACTATTTTCATGTTCAGACAACAATACTAATGATGTAAATCCTAATACATCATGGTGACACCAGGTGGAACTCCCAAAACTGAGGAATGAAAATACCACATTGTCTCATTGTTAAAGTCTAATGAAAACCACATGTGACCATGTACTCTTAGAATCTCATCAACTCCTATCGTAGATCTAGGAGGAGTTTTCACACCCACCATTCTCTCTCATAGGATTGGGACATCAGATCACAATAGATACCAGATCATAAATCTATCCTATATGGTAGAGTTAACATCTAATGAATAAATATATGTCTACCCCTAACTATCATTCACATCAAATTGTATCTCATTGGAAAAATTAATATGCTTCCACTCAGTACTAGCATGTTTCACTACATATATATGAGTCATCCTGCTCAGTGAATTGGCCTTTCCATTTTATTTTACAAAGCCTGTAGGGAAGCTCAAATTTGAAATAATGATAGTATTTGAACCATCTTCACTTCCTCATATTCATATCGTGTTGTATAAATATATACTAGATGATTTTGTGGTCTATGTACCCCACAAAATGTCTCACAGTTTGTAATGTATCTAATTAATATATTTATGAACAAATACATCTAACTTGACATCATTCATCTAATAATTCCTCTTGTGTGGCCTCAATTGACGAGACCCATATAGGACGACTAGATCCCACTACATTAAAACTGCTTCCATCCTGATGCAAAATGCATCACGGTAAATAATTTACCTCCTTCATGGATCTAGAAAATAATTATTGGTGCTGAGTTCAATCTCACTTTTATCTCCTGAAATGATATATTTTAATAATCTATCCATACATAATTTACAACTATTTTTTTAGGAACATGAATGATACATTTAAGTATGATAAGTCATGTTAGAAATTTATATAGTAATAAAACAAATCAAAGAAATTGTGCAATAATTTTTTTTTCTTGGGACTATACTAAGAAACTATAGCACTTACATTCTTTGGGCCCACCGATACTCCTATCTTTGAGATGATGTGTTCAACGAATTGAATCTGATCAATCCAGAAGTGGAACTTTGAGAACAAAACATATAAATGATTCCCTAGAAGAGTATTTAAAATGCTATAAAGATGGGTGGTGGGTTAGTGTCTTTCATTAGAAGGCATCATGATATCAAATATGAAACTAAGAAAAAACAAGTTAGGATGAGGATTGAACACTTAGTTCATCTGTACCATGAGGACCGCTTGCACGTTTGTTAGACTGAACAGAAAAACTAAACCCTCATGAATACCATACATAATACAAAAAGATATGTGATGTAACATCCCAAGTAAGTAATGAATAATAGATATTTTTATGTATGTCTATTAATGAATTATATAGTGTTTTAGAGGCTTAAAATGAAAATAAATCCAATCTTAAGCATGGAATACACTAATAATCTTAAAAGATTGTTTTACTGCCTTTTGATGGCAAACCATTTTTACATCTAATTTTGACAATTTTATATGATATGTTTGTCAAAATAAACTTATTATTTATGATTGGGACATCAATGTTTACTTTGTGTGAATTTTTCATATTTTTCCGATAAAGTTCATTTTGTAATGAATAGTGAAAAATGTTGTATTTTAATTCAAAACATCTTTTTAATCTAATGTATTTATATGATTAGATTATCTTTTGAATTGGTTTTGAAGTGAAATTAGAATATATTTTTACCATTTTATCCAATGATGGTAATTGGAATCAATTTCACTTTGAAATTGGACTTAAACTGGTATCAATCTTTTGATACTTATTGTTTCATAAAAACACGCTATTTTTCATGACAGCGGGAATTAATTTTTAAATTAATTAATGTGACTTATATGTTATGAATTTTGTAAAATAGACTTCATTTTTGAATTTGGAATATCAAATATAGCTTAGGGTGAATTTTTGGTAAATTTCTGAAAAACTTCAATTTTTGATGAATAGTGAAACCACTAAGTGGTACTTATAAAAACTGATTTCTCCGTTTAAATGAGATTTTTCCATCATTATGTTTTGAATTTCAAAAATCCAACATAAATGGTTTTCATTAAGAAGTAAAATGTGGTTCAATGGGATGAAAATAATTTTTTGGTGAATAGTAACTTTTTTTCATTAATCGCGATTAGTGGTAATTAGTGTAGTTTAAGGTAAAAATAATGTTTTTATATTATGAGATGTGCTTGACACATGTCTTACCCTCATTGGTTGTGTCATGGAAGACCAAGAAAATCCATGGGTCAACTTGGGGACCCCATGGAGCCACTTTGGTTGGGAAATGACATAAATAACTTTTTATTTAATGTAAAAGTAAAAATGACACAACCATTATATGTTTTACGAAAACAATTTTTACATGGGGTTATAAATATCAGATTTTTTATTATAAATAGTCATTGGAAATATAAAAATCATTCCTAAATCATAGTATATTTTATATAATTTTTAGACTTTAAATAAATTAAATTATTTATGACATCATGATGATGCAATGATGACCTCATTATTTAACAATTTAAATAAAATGGAAAGATAATGTAATATCTAAAACCTACACATGTCCAAAACCTATTGGATGGGTATATTTAGAACCCTTATCACCTTATCCTAAAATTATATCAATCTGGGACCATTTAAATCCGATAATCATTTTTAAATAAAGTAATATTTCTTTACTTTCCAAGAGTGCCCCTCCTCTCCTCTTATAAAAGGCCCCCACCTCTACCTCATTACCCACACTCCAAAAGCCTTTAGCTCGGCCAAAACCTGCCCATGTTTTCTCTAAACTTCCATATATTACTCCTTGAAGCCTCACATTGGGAAGAAGTCTTCCCAAGAAAGCCTTTGAGCTCAAACCAAAGGGAGTTACCCGATTTTAAGGTAATGTCTTCTTTTGAGTCCTTTTGTTTTATTTTTCTTATCCAAACCCATAAAATCTTTTTATTATTTTCATTTGTAACAAATCTAGTATCCTAAATATACTAGGATGTTGTTATAATAAGGATTTGAGCTACACTTACACACACCTACATCTAATTGTTAACGAACATACTGTTTCCGTGGATGGTGAATTTATGCCTCCCGAAACGAGGATTGTTCAACATTCTTTTAACACCTTAAAAGGTGGAAATTAAGATGTCACTATATTTATATATGATATGTAATATGATTATGTTTTCTTTAAGCTTCTGTATTTTCCTTTTTGGTCATACCATTATGGTTTCCATTATGGGTGAACGCGATATCATCATTTAAGGAAGTGCGGACTACCGCCCCCTCAAAGTGATTTGATTTGTTAAATACCATATGTGGGACGTATAAAGGATGGAACTATGATATTATATATGATATTATAATAGAATTTTAATATAACTTTATATCATTATGATTCCATTCTATAAAATACGAAATAGAAATGAAAGTAGCGTTCATGCGTACGTACGGCTTACCGTCTCCATGAACGGTGCATTTCATTTCTTACCTCTAAATGATTATGTAATATTATAAATGCATGCATTTACTAGATATATATTACATATATGATATCTACATCATTAATACCATTCTGGATATAAATGATACATGAACAGCTTGTAATTATAAAGGGTTTATTTTTGACTCAAGTACCAATGATTGTTAAAACGACCATTATTAAATTAAATAATTACATAGTGTTCATGACATGGTAATAAGTGATATAAAAGGAATAATGAACTTGAAAAAGGTTCTTAAGCAAGTAAAAATTAACTCATGTTTATTATTCATGACATTAAAGAACGATCGAGTCAAGTCGGACCTGAGGTATGGGACTTCGTCTCAATCTCCTTTCATTGAGGCATATATTGTTTTATACACAACCTTATTTTATAAGGTGTATAAACCCCTTTGACTTTTATGTTTATCCAAAAGAATATTTTTTATACGAAGCATTTTACTAAACGACAAAAGGGAATGTTTTTGTCATACGTATGCGGAAACAACGACTTCTCCACCGTCGTGACTGTTATTTGAGTTTCGGCTTCCTCTACAAGCCATAGCTTTTTTAAAAGAAAAATAAATACCATGTTTTACTTTTCTTTTATTTTGGTATTGAAAATTTTTTTCATAATGTTTTTATATCAATGTGTTGTATTGATATATTGTGATTGAAAGGTGGAAATGTTATGTTTCCTTTATGCATGTTTTATGTGATACGATTATGTTGAGGTTCTTGGGCATTATTATGAAGACGGGTGGTTCCGTGATAGACTAAGGGCGGGTGAGCCCGATATAGCTCTCCAATGCATTGGGTAACGTGGAGGAGTTAAACATTAAGGTTTCTCCAAAGTGATTTAGGGAATATACTGTGATGGGTATTCCAAACGTAACCAAGAGGGTTACTCCCTACGTAAGAATGTTATGAATGCCTCAAGTTACCTTTATGTCTTATGATTTCTATGATTTATTCATGATTTGATGAGGTATGCTAAAGTGCTTATGTTTTATGGGTAATGTATGATCTCATCCTTATGTATATATGTACCAATGTTTCCTTTCTATATTTTTATATCCCTTACTGAGCTTTTTATGCTCATCCCGCGTTTTTTGAAATGTTTTTCACAGGTCAAGGGAAAGGTACATGATATGATAATAGTGTCAATGAAGTGTCAAGAAAGAATCCATGTTTATTTTAAATATGTTTCTATTGATGGGAATGAAGAATACTATATTTATCTAACCACTTTGTTTGTATGTGGAATGTAATGCATGTTTTATGATCTAATTCTCTAAAACTCTAAACCCGAGAAGATCCTCAATGTGTAATCTTGTAATAGCTCAATATTAAGTGAGTTTTAAGGCTGGGGCCTTATAGTTTGTATCAGAGGTCGGTTTAGATAACTTTAGGAGTTAGAATTCAATTAAATGATTATCCAAAAATATTTTTTATGGTCAAATTGATGTGATATAGTATTTGAGGATTACCATGTTTCTTCATCTAAGACATGTTTGTTCAGAATGGTTTTCCGCCGAGGAAACAGGGAAGTAGTGTTAGAAAGGCATACATAAGGAAATAACCTTCCGAATCAACATCCTGAGATGGTCGGAATTGGAACTGAATAGTTTGTTGCAGTAATGGCGCAGTTGACTGAAGCGATAAATGGTGGTGGTATCCATGCACGAGATCAGCCAGATCAACCGCAGAGGAACATGTCAGTGGTGGAACATTTCATGAGGCAACATCCCCCATCATTCAGAGGATCATCTGACCCTGTGCTAGCTGAAGAGTGGATTAAAGCACTGGAGAAGATTTTCGATGTCATGGGGTGTTCAGACAATCAAAAGGTTAGTCTTTCTATTTACCGTTTGGAGGGTGAGGCAGATCAGTGGTGGTCGATGGTTAAAAATATCAGGGACATTGATGAGATTGATGCTCTCGACTGGGATGAATTCAAAGGTATGTTTCTTGAGAAGTATTTTCCTAAGGATGTTCGACTTAGGATGGAAAATCAATTCTTGGAATTGAGGCAAGAGGAAGACTCAGTGGCTACCTATGAAGAAAGGTTCACTCGATTGGCATGGTATGCTCCAAATTTTATCCGAGACCTTAATTGTAAAATCAATCGTTTTTACTCAGGATTAAAGACAAAATATCGAAGGGCATTAGCTTCTCGTGAGTTTAAATGTTATTAAAAGCTTGTTTGATGTACTGAGAATGTGGAAATGGAGTTTGTCGATGACCAAGGGTTCAATAACAACCAGCAGAAGAAGAGACCGAGGTGGTAGGAGAAAGGTAATAATTCTTCAAAAAAGTTTGATGGTAAGAAAACTAAGTTTCCAGTTTGTGATAAATGTGGAAAAAGGCATGCTGGGGAATGTCTTCTGAATTCTGGAAAGTGCTACCGATGTTGTAAGATGGGACATAAGGCTCGTGATTGCACTGAAAAGGATCAAGGTGAAGGTAAGAACAAATTTGATTTATAGTTAGTGAAATGTTATAAGTGCAATGAGATGGGTCAATATGCAAATGAGTGTCCAACAAAGATCTTGAGTGATGGGAATCAGTTAGACTACAAGCATAAAGGGGTCGTGAAATCCTTTGCAACTACTTCAGCAGATGTCGGGCTATCAAATGAAGTTGTGTCAGGAGTTGAAAAGAAGATTGGTGAAAGCTCCAATTTTGGCACTACATTCCAGGAATGGTGAGTTTGTTATATACAGTGATCCTTCATTTAAAGGACTTGGTTGCATCCTAATGTAGAATGATCAGGTAATTGCTTATTCTTCACAACAGTTGAAGACTCATGAGGTAAATTACCCTATACATGATCTGGATTTGTTGCTGTTGTTTTCGCTTTAAAAATTTGGAGGCATCATTTGTATGGAGTAAAGTGTGAAATATATACCGATCACAAAATTTTAAAGAATATATTCACTCAGAAAGAGTTGAACATGAGACAGAGGAGATGGCTAGAATTAATCAAGGATTATGATTGTACAATTCATTACCATCCAAGAAAAGCAAATAAAGTGGCTGATGCTTTGAGTCGAAAAAGTAATCCTTCATTAGCAATGTTCTGTTTGGAACGTGATCCTTTGGTTAAGGATTTGATGAACTTTGGCATTGAATTTGTTGGTGCAGGAAGTTCTTCTGTTTTGTTTCAGGTATCAGTGATATCATCTCTATCAGATAGAATCAAGAAAGCACAGAAGCAAGACAGTGAGTTGCCGAAAAAGGTAGAGCTGGTTCTGAAAGGTAAGTTGCCTGAATTCAACATTGATAATGATTGCGTTTTGAGATTTGGGAAGAGATTGTGTGTGCCTTGTGATTCACAGTTGAAGAGAGAGTTGTTATGTGAAGCTCATAGTTCTCTGTTTTTAGTTAATCTTGGCAGTACTAAGATGTATAGAGATCTGCGGGAGTATTACTGGTGGGATGGAATGAAAAAAGATATTGCTGATTTTACTGTGAAGTGTTTGACTTGTCACCAGGTTAAAGCAGAGCGACATTTACCGAATGGGATCCTTCAGCCATTACCAGTGCCATAGTGGAAATGGGAGAATATATCCTTGGACTTTGTTGTGGGATTACCGAAGACATCTTGAGGTAATAATGAAATTTGGGTTATTATTGACCGCTTGACCAAATCTGCTCATTTCCTTGTATATGAGAAACGTTTTCCCTAGATCAACATTCCCGTTTGTATCTTAAATAGATAGTCAGGTTACATGGAGTTCCTCTCTCCATTGTATCTGATTGTGATACCAGGTTCACTTCTAACTTTGGAAAGGCCTTCAGAAGTCGTTGGGTACTGAATTAAATTTTAGTACAGCTTTTCATCCTCAATCAGATGGGCAGTCGGAACGAACAATTCAGACCTTGGAGGATATGCTACAAGCTTGGTCTATGGATTATCAGGGAAGTTGGGACCAACATCTTTCTTTGGTTGAATTTTCATATAATAACATTTTTCATTCCAGTATACAGATGGCACCATTTCAGGAATTATATGGGAGGCGGTGTCGAACTCCAGCTTTCTAGGATGAAGTGGGTGAAAGGAAGTTGATGGGACCGGAATTGGTAGAAGAGATGACAGAAAAAGTTCAGCTGATTCAGAAACACATGAGAACAGCTCAGAGCAGGCAGAAGAGTTATGCGGACAACAGGAGGAAGGATCTCTCTTTTGAGGTAGGTGATCTTGTTTTTTCAAGGTTTCTCCTTAGAAAAGTGTGATGAGATTTCGTAATAAAGGAAAGCTGAGTCCAAGGATTATTGGACCATATGAAATTCTGGAGAGAGTTGGATCAGTTGCTTACCGAGTGGCTTTACCTCCGAGTTTATCTCAGGTACACAATGTTTTTCACGTTTCGATGTTGAGAAAGTATATGCCTGATCCATCTCATGTTTTGAGTCCAGAGGTAGTTCAGCTGGAAGAGAACCTATCTTATGAGGAACAACCGATACGGATTATTGACCATAGGGAGCAAGTGTTACGAAATAAGGTGATTCACGAGGTAAAGGTCTTGTGTAAAAACTACATGATGGAAGAGGCAACATGGGAATCTGAAAATGCAATGAGGGATAAGTACCCCCATTTATTTGATAAGTAAATATATTGCGGGGATGCAATTTTCTAAAGGGGGGAAGGATGTAACATACCAAGTAAGTAATGAATAATAGATATTTTTATCTATGTCTATTAATGAATTATATAGTGTTTCAGAGGCTTAAAATGAAAATAAATCCAATCTTAAGCATGGAATACACTAATATTCTTAAAAGATTGTTTTACTGCCTTTTGATGGCAAACCCTTTTTAATTCAATATTTTGAAAATTTTATAAGCTATGTTTGTCAAAATAAACTTATTATTTATGATTGGGACATCAAAGTTTACTTTGTGTCAATTTTTGGTATTTTTCCGATAAAGTTCATTTTTTAATGAATAGTGAAAAATGTTGTATTTTAATTCAAAACCTCTTTTTAATCTCATTTATTTATATGATTATATTATCTTTTGAATTGGGTTTGAAGTGAAATTAGAATATATTTTTACCATTTTATCCAATGATGGTCATTGGAATAAATTTCACTTAGAAATTGGACTCAAACTGGTATCAATCTTTTGATACTTATTGTTTCATAAAACACGCTATTTGTTATGACAGAGGGAATTAATTTTTAAATTAATTAATTTGACTTATATGTTTTGAATTTTGTAAAATAGACTTCATTTTTGAATTCGGAATATCGAACATAGCTTAGGGTGAATTTTTGGTAATTTTCTTAAAAACTTCAATTTTTGATGAATAGTGAAACCACTAAGTGGTACTTATAAAAACTGATTTTTCCGTTTAAATGAAATTTTTCCATCATTTTGTTTTGAATTTCAAAAATCCGACATACATGGTTGTCATTAGGAAGTAAAATGTAGTTCAATGGGATGAAAATAATTTTTTGGTGAATAGTAACTTTTTTTCGTTAAGCGCGATTAGTGGTAATTAGTGTAGTTTAAGGTAAAAATAATGTTTTAATAGTATGAGATGAGCTTGACACATGTCCTACCTTCATTGTTTGTGTCATGGACGACCAAGACAATCCATGGGTCAACTTGGGGACCCCATGGAGCCACTTTGGTTGGGAAATGACATAAATAACTTTTTATTTAATGTAAAAGTAAAAATGACACAAACATCATATGTTTTACGAAAACATTTTTTACATGGGGTTATAAAGATCATATTTTTTATTATAAATAGTCATTGGAAAGCTAAAAATATTTCCTAAATCATAGTATTTTTTTATAATTTTGAGACTTTAAATAAATTAAAGTATTTATGACATCATGATGATGCAGCGATGACCTCATTATTTAACAATTTAAATAAAATGGAAAGATAATGTAATATCTAAAACCTAAAAATGTCCAAAACCTATTGGATGGGTAGATTTGGAACCCCTATCACCTTATCCTCGAATTATACCAATGTGGGACCATTTAAATCCGAAACTCATTTTCAAATAAAGTAATATTTCTTTACTTTCCTAGAGTGCCCCTCCTCTCCTCTTATAAAAGGCCCCCACCTCTACCTCATTACCCACACTCCCAAAGCCTTTGGCTCGGCCAACCGCTGCCCATTTTGTCTCTCTACTTCCCTCTATTACTCCTTGAAGCCTCACTTTGTGCAGAAGTCTTCCCAAGAAGGCCTTTGAGCTCAAACCAAAGGGAGTTACCCGATTTTAAGCTAATGTCTTCTTTTGAGTCCTTTTGTTTTATTTTGCTTCTCCAACCCCCTAAACTATTTTTATTATTTTCTTTTGTAACAACTACAGTATCCTCACTATACTATGATGTTGTTATAATAAGTATTTGAGCTACACTTACACAAACCTACATCTAATGGTTAACGAACATACTGTTTCTGTGGATGGTGAATTTATGCCTCCCGAAACGATGATTGTTCAACATTCTTTTAACACCATAAAAGTTGTCCACTAAGATGTCACTGTATTTATATATAATATGTAATATTTTTATGTTTTCCTTAAGCTTCTGTATTTTCCTTTTTGGTCATACCTTTATGGTTTCCATTATGGGTGAAAGCGATATCTTCATTTAAGGAAGTGCGGACTACCGCCCCCTCAAAGTGATTTGATTCATTAAATACCATATGTGGGACGTATAAAGGATGGAACTATTATATTATATATGATATTATACTGGAATTATAATATACCTTTATATCATTATGATTCCATTCTATAAAATATGAAATAGAAATGAATGTAGCGTTAATGCGTACGTACGGCTTAACGTCTCCATGAACGGTGCATTTCATTTCATACCTCTAAATGATTATGTAATATTATAAATGCATGCATGTATTGGATATATATTACATATATGATATCTACATCATGAATACCATTCTGGATATAATGGATACATGAACAACTTGTAATTATAAATGGTTTATTTTGACTCAAGTACCAATGATTGTTAAAATGACCGTTATTAGCTTAAATACTACATAGTGTTCATGACATGGTAATAAGTGATATAAAAGGAATAATGAACGTGAAAAAGGTTCTTAAGAAAGTAGAAATTAACTCAAGTTTATTATTCAGGACATTAAAGAACGATCGAGTCAAGTCAAACCTGAGGTATGGGACTTCGTCTCAATCTCCTTTCATTGAGGCATATTTTGTTTTATACACAACCTTCTTTTATACGGTGTATAAACCCCTTTGACTTTTACGTTTATCCAAAAGGAATCTTTTTTATACGAAGCGTTTTACTAAACGAAAAAAGGGAATCTTTTTGTCGTACGTATGCGGCAACAACGACTTCTCCGCCGTCGTGACCGTTATTTGAGTTTTGGCTTCCTCTACAAGCCATACCTTTTTTTAAAAGAAAAATAAATACCATGTTTTACTTTTCTTTTATTTTGGTATTAAAAATTGTTTTCATAATGTTTTTATATCAATGTGTTGTATTGATATATTGTGATTGAAAGGTGGAATGTTATGTTTCCTTTATGCATGTTTTATGTGATACAATTATGTTGAGGTTCTTGGGCATTATTATGAAGACGGGTGGTTCTGTGATAGACTAAGGGTGGGTGAGCCCGATATAGCTCTCCAATGTATTGGGTAATGCGAAGGAGTGAAACGTTAAGGTTTCCCCGAAGAGATTTAGGGAATATACTGTGATGGGTATTCCAAACATAACCAAGAGGGTTACTCCCTACCTAAGATTGTTATGAATGCCTGAAGTTACCTTTATGTCTTATGATTTCTATGATTTATTCATGATTTTATGAGGTATGTTAAAGTGCTTATATTTAATGGGTAAAGTATGATCTCATCCTTATGTATATATGTACCCATGTTTCCTTTCCAAATTATTATATCCCTTACTGAGCATTTTATGCTCATCCCAAGTTTTTTGAAATGTTTTTCACAGGTCAAGGGAAAGGTACATAATATGATGATAGTGTCAAGGATGTGTCAAAAAGAATCCATGTTTATTTTAAATATGTTTCCATTGATGGGAATGAAGAATACTATCTTTATGTAACCACTTTGTTTATATGTGAAATGTAAGGCAATTTTTATGATCTAATTCCTTAAGACTCTAAACCCGAAAAGATCCTCAATGTGTAATCTTGTAATAACTCATGATTAAGTAAGTTTTAAGGCTGGGGCCTTATATGTGAGGTATATAGAATGGTTTAAATATCATATGTTGATAACCAAGTCTCAAATCAATATTTATACAGACCTGATCTCCTCAAAGATAGTCGAATAGATCATATATCCAAAAAAGATGATACCTATTCACAACTATCAACTGGTATAATTTATGATTACCAACACATATCATGATTTTACCAACACCTTTTTCTCAAAAAGGACCAACAACCCCATATATATGTATTGGATTGGATTAAACCATTTTCATCTAGATCCTCTTGATGCTTCTTGAGCACTTTCAAATCTATTTAAGCCATCCTATAAGGATGAATGGATACTAGTACAGTTGCAACCATGAACTCGATAGAGAAATATACCTCTCCTACTAGAGTTAATCCTAAAAATACATCTAGGAAACGTTCTTAAAATGATCAACCATTAGAGGTAAATCAGTTTGATATGTTCCCGAATCATTTTGATGTAAACTCACAATCTAGGATATCATCCCACCCATCCCATGATTCTCAGGTCATACTTGGCTCACCTGGACATCCCATTCACAATTTTTAATGAAATCCCCATCCTACGGTGAAGTAAATCTCACCCTATACCGATAGAAATCAATGAAATCATGATAAATAACTATTCATTCCATATTTATAATGACATAAATGCCTTTCATATCGAGGACATAAAGGTATCATACGATATGGCATTGTCCAATATAGAGGGGTAACTCCATGCACTATCGTACACCCTCCTTTCTAATCCCCAAAGGAGTTTCAAGAGTAGTGATGTTGTTAGAAGACTAAACACTAAGCCAAATGAACTATATAAGGGGTACATATATGAAGCTATGTCAATCTATTATATCAAAGAGTGCATAATTTGAAGTGGAGGGTACTAGAATAGTACCATTGTAAGAAGAAGGTCCATGATCCAACTCCTTGGGGAATATTTCAATGCATAAGTCTTTCTTGTACCACGAAGCAATGACACCACCTTGCTACACAAAGCTAATCTACACAATTGTCACTATAAACCTGTGGTCTGGATACCATTACCATGATGAACACCAAGACCTGTTTGGCTAGATGTACCCTAGCTCTTTTCTTGGTGAGAAGCTACATACACTGATCCTGAACATGGAATCAGTGCAAACCCACTCTTACTGGCTGCTTGTGGAAATGTTCTAAAAAAAGTGTTGTATATGGACAATTTTCATCCAACTCAACCCTCAACTGGGTCACTCAGACATTGTGGCCTCATATGTCCCAGCCAACCACACTAGAATCACCTCACATAGTTATAGAAAGTTGTGTTTCCTAAACTAATATCACAATGTGGAAGATGCAGATGACACTTCCTACTACTGGTTCATACAATACTAGATCAATATACTGAAATTCTATAGATCCCACCCCTAGCATATCTCATGTAATGTTCTATTATCATTTCCTGATTCACTGTCCTAGAAAACGTAGTCACCCGAAATTCATTCAGCTATGATCAAATATCGTACCTCGGACCATACATTAATAACTTGGATCTAAATAGCTCATCACTCATTTGAATAGGTGTGATGTGCTTGAGCTTTGTACAATGGGCTTAATAATCCATAACTAATAGTGCACATTTCTGTATATTTAATAACTCTGGAGCTCTCTCATCCCTCAATGTCTCATGATATAAATAATCGTAGAAGGCTAATGAAAATCCCAATAAGCCATCTCTTATGGATGACCATTCTGAGTGATAACATTTCACCATATATTTAGGGAATCATGCAGCATGTATCTAGTGTGATTTCCTCTCGTATAATGAGGCATATTCAGGTTCTTGATGATAGAGAAAATGGCTTCTAGAAAAGAGTCCACAACTTTGGGTCTATCATTCCCCCAAAAGCTTGGTGACTTCTTTTAAAACCCACATGTCATAATTACCATAGTGGGGAAAGATAAATGGGCTCCCTGAGCGGTCTGAATGAGTCACCTAAAGCTTTCACAAAAATGTTCTTCTCTATTTGTGTTTGGTATATTTTCCCATGTTGCAGCTAGAACAACCAGAGGATCTGCAGGAAGCCAACGACCAACAACCTCTAGGGTATTATTTCCTCCACCCTCATGGAATACACATGAAGGTCCTCATGGCGGAATGCCTCTGCAATTCCAAACAAACACGTCAGTGCAAGATCATTTTCATTGTTTCCAGATCATAAGAGTAGATACCAAAATAGGATAGGTAAAAACCATTATTTATAAGTAATGACACATTTTTCTGCACCATGGTTTCAGTTTAGGTGTTAAACACATCACATATAATATAGAGACACTAAGTGAATCCCACTAATAAGGATGGTTCTATTCTAGTTCTCTATCATAAGCCATTTCAATTTAACTGTATTTTACATATATATGACATTTCATTTAGAGATTATACAATGGAGCACTAAATTCTTATCCATGGGGTTCCATAATACCTAGGTACCAATTCTTGGAATCAACCTATGTGACACTATAAATCATTACACATTAAAATTTGAACCATGATCTAACAAATTATGATTCTAGATGGTTCATACACCTCAATGATCAGATGATGGAATCTAGATTTTTTATACTGAATCAAATTTTTTCAATCTTCAATATAAATGATTGTATGAATGGTACTACAAATTATGATCCTTGAGGGACCATACTCCCTATTGATCCAATATTATGATCCATTTTATCCATACTAAAACACAATTCATTATACCAGTCCCCACAACAGGCATACACATCACATCACTTATCACAACAACATGAAACCAGTAATGCATTCTAAAAGGAATGTCATAATTCATGTCAGGTGAAATC
This sequence comes from Viscum album, assembly GCA_963277665.1. NCBI lineage: Eukaryota > Viridiplantae > Streptophyta > Magnoliopsida > Santalales > Viscaceae > Viscum > Viscum album. Next base: position 179,634,900 of record OY728164.1, read on the forward strand.
AATCAGGGGCCTATTTGATAGATGAATTGGAATACCATCATCTTATAAGGTTGGAAAATAATAGAATCCACATTCATATCAATAATAATGTCGAATTAAATCAACTATAACAATCAAAATCCATAAAAATTAATTCAATTAGTTACAATTTGGAATTTCCCAATTTGCTGGTTAGCTATGACTGAGAATAGATCATTACCAGATAATAATTCCTTTATATCCAATCTATTGAAACAAAATAGTAAATAAAACTATAAAAGAAACTCATCATATATGAAATTGTAATGGACAAGACTATGATTCCACTCAACATTGCTAGAAGCTGGGTTGGCCACATGCCCCCAAGTGTATCTCCTCAAAAACTGGAGGCCATCGACTAGCAGTCAAGGACATGGTGTGTCAGTGGAATGACTATTCCCTCATTAGCATAGTGTATCATAGAATAAATAAAACAATAGTTTAGTTGTGAATGTATTAAACTATACAATGGAAATAAATATCAAAAGACTAGTAGTATATTCAATGTTAGAATTCATATTATATACAAGATGATGATACATTTCACATATTTCTAATAAAGTACAAAAAATAGGAATAGAGTAGTCATATATAATACATTACCCAAAATTAAAAAAATAGAAAAAATCGCATTAGCATAGGAAGTCGTAGTTTCGTACCATGCTCTCCTACTCTTATGTAGCAAATCAAGTGCCTAGGTTTGGGAGAATTCTCTTATCAACACCTACAATCATATAATCTATTTCGGTCCACAAAGGTGACCCAAATAGGGTGTGAGATATAATCCGAGTAGGATACCACCAATGGTTTATTTCAATCAGTTATTGAATATATATAACAAGTGTGGTGGATGTATAATAATAAAGAATTAAATACCCAAAAGAAATCACACATCTTGTTTTATCAATTTCATTTAACATTTCAATCCCAATTAATTTACAAGTATCAATATCCAACACTTTCTTGGAATCCCCCATATAGTAAAAAGAATAAAAAAATGCATAATAATTCTATCATCAAAGATATGAGTCATGCATGAATCCATGATTGTTTTTAAGCTTTGCAGAGGGTTCCTAGAGTGTTTTATTATTAATTCAATTCTGAAATTGAGCTCGTCCCAGAAATTTTAATGTTAAAATTTAGGTATCAATCAAGTTTATTTATGATACAGTGCCCAGCCTTGACATCCCTAAGATTGAATTGAAGTATATCCCATGTATAAAATCCCCCAAAACCCTACAATCTCATCCTTTAGAACCTCTCAGGAACCCGGTATCACTCTTGTCTAGGTATAAAGTCTTTCCAATTGAGTCAAACATTAGCGATCCCATAAGGGGAATGAGTATCCATCATTGAATAAATTGTCAATCCCCTTTTGAGTCTATCCCTAGAATAATTCATTTGGATCTCTGATTCAATCAACATATAAAGGAAGCCACATTGAATCCATCAATGACATATTTTATTTGTATCCATTATTCACCCATTGAATAATGTAGGATCAGTCCATTGAGTATATCTATGGAATCCATCTATTGGTTCTGTGACTCACCCAACGCATAAAATTCACTAGTCGAATGTGTCCATCCATGAAATCCTTCAATTATATCCATGATTCACCCATGTATATTCTGGGTTTATTCAATACAATTGAAATCAAATATTTCATTTAACATTACCTAGTAAAACATCAAAGCATCCATTTAAATCTCATCTGAGAATGTGACTTAATCATAGGCCAACCACAGAATACTTGTCCTTTCAATTACGGACATTGAAATTTTCAACATAATAAGCCTAAAAACCTATTACATGGAATAGTTATAATATATATGACATGTGAAAATAAATATGAATGGAAATTAATCATCAGTAACCAATACATGGAATATGAATCATTTAACTCACATGGGAAATTTACCTTGGAATGAAATTCAAGTTGAACATGAAATTTATTTATAATACCAAGGTTCATATCATATATACCTTCCATTAATCATTCTAATTATAGTCCATCAATAATGTAATTCCATTTATAATATATTCCATTTTTTTACATCTCATGGATACGAAAAAGAAACACCTCAATGGGTGTCAATGGCATAAAATCATAAAATGATTCTTTAAATAAAAATATCTATAGGGGAGCTTCAAATTCAATGTATTAAAACTATAAGAAAAATAAAAAAGGATTCTTAATCACCTGGAATATTTCTAAAATGTAAAGGAATTTAATATCATTTCGAGGGACTCCATCAAAATGGGAACACAAAATAATGCCATATATATACAACTTGAATTTAAGAGAAATTCATTAGACACCCTATCATAGATTGATGCTAGATAACAAATCTAGTATCAGGTCTTGATTCATCCCAGATTAAGAGAAATATGAAGAATGAATGAAAACAATATATTTTGGAATATAATCATAAATAAAAATAGTGTATTTGAAGGACATGATAATTGAGAATGTATAAAAAGGAATTTATATCTTACTGATGTGGATCTGATGAGACAAACCATGCATTTATGGAGATTAGATAGAGGATCGAGATTTATTCGTAATTTAGTCATCATGAGGGATCAAACAAGGAGACTTTTTACTATTTTTAAAAATGAAAACATAAATTATGGTTTCAATATATTTTTAATTAAATTAAAAATAATAATATTTCAAAAACTAGTAAGGTCTAACGGTTTACCAGCACGGTTTCTTAAACCATGAAGAAACCATGAAAGGCTATGTATAGGCCAAGGGGTACCTGTATGGTTTTCCAACAATTTTATAAAACCTTGTAAAAACTGTGGAAATTCCATTATCAATATCTGAAAATAAATGCAAATCTGGTTTCATGAATCTATGACCCAACTTTTGAGGTTTTCAATAACAATGAGACCTACTCTTTTCACCCAAAATTTGTTTTCTAGGCTCTAGACCATCCCCGGACCACAGACCATCTGCCAATGGCCCATGATAGATAGATCATATATTTCTAGGTCCTGATTCGTGCTTGACTAGGAGAAATTTGAAGGACGTATGAAGAATAAGAAATTAGCGTATATTTTTTTATATAAAAATAGCATAGATGATATCCCAATGAATCAAGAATGACTAAAATAGAATTTAGATATAACCATTGAAGAATCGGTGAAACAATACATGCTTGAAGTGGAGATTGAAAATAGGATCGGGATGCATTCAATGTTTATTCACCTTGGGATATCAAAAGAGGGTCCTCATTAATGTGCATTAGAATGAAAACCTAAATCATAATTTTAATATATTTTTAATTTAATTATAAATATTAAATATTCCCAGTCTATATGGGTCACATGGTTTTCCTTCATGTTTTTCAAATTGTGTGGAAACCATTCATGGTTTCCAATAGGCCAAGGAGAACCCATATAGTTTACCACTGTGGTTTGGGAACAGTGAGGAAATAGTGTGAAAATCCAATATAAAGATCTGCTAAAATTTCATACATGGCTGCATAGCTCTATAGCCATATCCGTATGGTTTTCACTAACCATGTGCCCTCCTCTTTTCACTGAAAACACAGTTTTAGGTCTCCATAACAACCCTATAAACCCACAATCCCTCAATGACTTTAGAATGCATTCATATTTGGCAATATTTAATCAATTCTATGGAGAAAAATAAAAAATAATTCTATACGTCAATAAAGAACCATGTTTTACTGTGAAAAGGCCCACAAATTAATAAAAAAACAAGGTAACATGATAAATATTTTATTTTAATAACATTTTCCTAATTTCTAGGAATTTATTTACCATATATACAAAAAACATAATAAATTTTTTTTTAAATGATTTTATTATATTTTGTTATCCAAATTACATCCATTATTTATACTTCGATAAATTTTGGCTTCTATCTCATCTATTACTCCATGAAATGAATATTCAATATGTTTTTTTTCATGCATGAATCAGTAAAATAACATTATAATTGATCATAGGATCCATATAATAATTTTATTCATCATGAATTTATATATTTACAAAAACCGAAATAGTTATTAGAAGTTATCGAATATGAATATGTTTTATAAAAACAACCCCTAAAAATCTATAATAACGCCCAAAGATAAAGATTAATCATTACATAAATAAATAAATATAAAACAATTCAAAATAATCTGGACTAAAATTGAAACACAAAAATTAAAAAAAAATCATGAAATATTCATCCAAGATCAATTTGAAAATCACATCCAAATAATATCAATTTTATATACGGTCATATACCAAAAATGTTTATATTATAATAATATACTTCCCAAATTATTATAATCACTTGAATAAATAAGCTAATTCACCCAAAATAAAAAATAAAATAATATATGATTAACTATATTATTACTACACAAATTTATCAATTTCAATAGTTTATTCATCATAATTAAACATTATAATCTCAATATTAAGAACATATTATGGTTTATTTATCCATAAATAAATTTACCAAAATACAACTCAATACCACTAAATTGGTTTTTGAATGTTATGGGTATCATTATATATGTGTTTGAAAATACTTAATGAAAATCTAATCAAGAATAATCATTATATATTAAATAATTCTTAAAACTACAATATCCCTGATAAAATACTTGTAAAATATAATTCATGGAAACCAATACATATAATCTTGATACATTTAACTTCAACTATTGAAAAAACATATTATAATCATCTATCTACGTCTTATACCATGAATTAGTGCATTGATATTGATATAATAATGTTCACCACACATAATAAATTGAACTATAAATTTTTCCTTAGGATGTACTTTATATCCATCCATCAAATAATACATTTTTTCTTTAGAAGCAATAATATTTATTCCTTTATTTTCTTGAAATAATGCTTATTTCTATTACATTGAGTCATTAATAAGGGTACTTATTCCCATATTTTAAATATAACTGTATTGAATATTCATTTCACAATTGTATTTATAACATTTAATTTTATAAAATCTGTTTTTATTCTATTTAGGTGTGTGATAAATCTCACCCATGTTAAATTTGTTAATTATTTATTAATATATCTTTTTAGGAATATTAAAAATCATTAAAAACATTATTCTATTTAATCATGTTTATATGAGAAAAATAATTAAATTTTACATAATGTTTAGTGTCAACATTGTTTCTTCTAGTTCTAGGCATTGGTTAAAACAAATAATCGTTATTTGAGAAAAATTAATCTTAGTGACCAATCATATAATCATTAAATATTATTCATATGATTTATACATCATGAAAACATAATTAAAATATGTGAATCCATAGGTTTAGTGAACTTTAACCCCTATCATTATCTATTTAATTCCTTTATAATGGTTTATAAAGAAATGTCAATTAAGTGATCTATTTTACCATGACTTATCTATATAGGTGCAAATTCTTTTTCATACCCATTATAGTCTGGTGGTGATTGTATTTGTTTAAAATCTACCACTTTCTAATTTATTACCTCATGGTGAATGTGTTCTATATATTTAGTCAAATTCTAGTATCAAGACATGTGTGTAATTACAATATTAACCCACAAAATATCAATATTACCAAAACATAACAATACTAACTATATTTAGACTGATCTATAGGGTTTAAAATAATGTTATCTAATACTAATTTTATAAAATTACTAAACAAAACTATGATAGAAATTAAAATAACTAATACATTGGATACATTAATATTAAATAAAAAAATATGAATATTAATTATATATCATAACTATCGATGCCATTATCATAGATTTATAGTGTATATTGATACTATTATACAAAAAATATATTTTATAAAAAATATATACTCTATGTCCCAATAATATCATCCCATATTGTATCCTTATTAGGTATAAAAATATTCAAAACATTATTTATATCCTATGGAATACATAACCGAATAAACAGTTTGGTTAGAGGCTTTGACAGGTTTACAAGAGAGATATAAACAATTATTTAAGTATAACATGATAATTGGATTATTGCAATATTCACTTAAGATTTAAAAACTATAAATGTATATTTATCTATCATAATCATGAGTAATTTAATTAAACATTAGTATTTCACATGATTAAGGCTTCATAAAAAATTAACCATGAGACATGTCTTCAAATCATAATCATTACGGTGCTATCAGAGACAAATATTCTATTTCATATGTCATGGTTAGCTATTAAGACCACAATATAACAGTTTATTAGACAGCACCATGTATTTCCCATATCATTTTTATGAGGCATAGTCACTTATTTCCCATACCATAGTAGATCAAGGATCCCAACCTATATTTTGTAGTGGACCAAAGACATCAACAGATTTCCAATAATTATATAATGATATATAAGGATTGGTATAACTACCTATTTAACAACATTATGTTTGGGATAACGTTTCATATTCCATCTTTTGATATTGATAAAACCTTTAAGTTAACCTCTTTTGGTCTTGACATAACATCCTTTGTACCTTTTGACATAAGGAAACATTAAACATTACCTAGTAAATTTAATGGCTATAATGGACCTACACATCACATAATAAAAATAAATATATTTTTTCACATTATCATAAAAAAATATATCATTCCATAATATCATAACATGTTTAAAATAAAATAGGTTTCATCAATATTATATCCTCATAGTCATATATTCATTTATCCCGACCTAACAGACCATTGGAAAGAAAATGAGGCTCATTCAATTTAATACATAATCAAAAATCATCCAGAGAAATAATATGTATTGAACCATAATAAATAATCCATATTGCATAATATAAATCATTAATTTATACTTATATTTAGAATTTTTTAACAAATAAGACAAATACATTTATTTGAAATGAAGGAAAATTTATTTCTTCTTTCGATATTGTTTAAAAAATTGAAAAAAAATATACAAAATCGTTTTCCATGAAAATAAACATGGAATACTTTACTATATTTTTCATCGAAAATAAAGGATATTATAGTGTGAAAAAAAACATGCATTGTATGTTAAAAAATTATTTCGTGACATTTGTAAAAAGAAAAAAAAAACTTACTCATTTAGAAAATGGAAGGAAGAGTACATTTCAAAAAAAAATAATTCTTAAAACTAATTTAAAAATGACATGAAATAGTAATTTTGGAATATGATTGAACATTATATAGATTTTTCTAGAAAATTTGGATGTTGAATACAATTATTTAAATCTATAGTGATAAATAAGGTCAGTTTTCAATAATAAAATTCTATTGATTCTCCATGGGATTGATAATGATAAAAACTATAATAAATTATTAAAAATTCAAAATTTTTCATTGGAAAAGATACAAATAATTCATTTTATAACAGTGAAATAAAACAATTACCTAAATTAATTTTAAACATAAATTACTGTAATTAGATGTTAAATCGAATAATTAATCTTTATTTGTTGGGTTAATTTGGAATCTTAATTCCAATGAAAGAACAAATTAAAAAAATAACTATTATAGATATAAACTTACTAATTATATAACATATAAATGTATTAGTTTATATACCTCCCAAAAAAATAGGCTCATAAATAACATGACCCAATAAAACTATATTGAGATAAAGAACAACTTTGTAACATTAGTAATTCTGAATCAAAACCAAATTAGAGAGATAAACAAAAATCTATTTTTCAATTCCCAAAATTTTCATTTAAATAATAATAAAACACATTCATTGGTATTATTTACAATAAAAAATTTATTAATTATTGAATAATTAACATTTCACATAAAACAAATAATATGGAAAAACCTTGGGTTAATTATTATATTCATTCTATACGTTAATTCCTTTAGAATATTAAATTAAAATTATTTATTAAAATTATTAATAACTATAATAATCTATATCATAAAATATTGTATTTAATTATTAAATTTTATCAACCATTAATTTTCAATTATTTATTAAAACAACATTCTATGCAGAAAAACAGGTGTTTTCTATTACTGTTCCAATTCTGAAGTCAAAGCTCATGCATTTTGGTCATGTTTCCATCATATTTGGAATTTTAATCATTTTTTTATTATCATATTTAGTCATTATTTAAAGATTTATAAATATTCTTATAAATAAGTGATGTGAAATTAATTACATCACATCTTGGAGATGATAATCTGTACCTACACAAGATTGATGTTTAATCTTTTAAAAGGATGGAATGAGTAAAAATTAAAAAATTATTCAAAATTATGTAATTATTATAGTATTATAATATATATATATATATATTAAATCCATTATTTTAAACTTCATTTTAAGTGGAGAATAAAAATTTAATGCAAAAATTCATTGATGTAGTAGTCCACATGTACACAAAATCTATGTTTTCTATTTCTAATGTATGAAAATAAGGGAATTGTGATTTCATAATAATAGTAACAATTAAATATATTTAATAGGTGTAATATATTATTTATTAATTGATAACATAGATAAATAATATTTATAAGATGAAATTAAATTTGTTGTAAATAGTTAAGAGTTATACATATTTGTTGAGAAACCAATTTGGATTACAAATCATAGATGGATTGAATGGTATTTGAGCCTAAAAAAATCTATATGACATATATAGGAAATCATTGATGTTATTAAGGTACTTATAATTTCATATATAATGTTCAATCTTTTTAAATATTTGTGAATTGGAGAGGCCCTTTTATAATATAAGCAAAGGGTATACATGGAATTACATAATATATATAAATATAATACATATATTAATCTTTTCATGTCAAAAAATGTAAATAATTGTGATGGTAAGATAAGATAATGTCTAAATAAATTAAACCAATAATATTTAAACTTTTTTATGTTTTATTTTAAACAATATATTTTTCCTTAACCCCCACATTAACCCACCTAATCCTTAACTATCATAAAACATATTTTATATGTTAAGGGTCATAAATATACTTCCTAGTTAAGAAATGATCAATAATGATACATGCATGACATTTAATTCATTTATTCCTAACAATTGTATTAATAAAATATATTTTATATTCATGAATCATTTTATAAAATATTCTTTTACATCAAAAATTATTAAATTCATTTTTTGGACTATTCATTTAATTTGAATTTAAAGACATAATTTTTTTTAATTTTAATCTAAAAAATTTACACATAATTTATACATGATATTTATAAATTAAATTCTTGTAATACCACAATTCATATAAAAAATTCTAATTTTATTATTTTTAAAATCATTTAACCTGATTTATCTACACCATGTACAAGAACTATATTGCTGTTGAAAACACATTTAAGGTAAGTATATTATCCATAGAAAATAAAAATAAATCACCATTAAAAAAAATCATTCATATATTAATGAAATATTTATAACCATTCATTACATTTTTATACCTCAAATAAAATAATATTGATATTAAAACATTAAAAGTGGAATTTGGTATTTATTCATTACATAATCTAAGTTTAAGGACATTATCTATTAAATATTGAACCAAGATTCCATATCGCATACTATTAGAGGAGGATTGTAAAAAAATTAATCCAATGGAAGTAAAGATGGTGTTAAATATATTTCAAAAATCCTATCACAATATTTTAAACCTTAATTAACTGATTTAAGCTTTCCGTGGTTATAAATTTTTACTACAGATAAAAATCTTCTTGACCTAAAATATTTTTGAACTTTTTAATTTTATCTCTAACGATGATTCCAAATATTGAATCATATTTTCAATTTCTATCCCAATAGGTGGAAAAAATTGCTTTTAAATTTATCCTATAAATTTTTTTGAAAAATAATTTTCAAAAACATTCATTTTTAGATAAAAACGTTTATACCTATATTAAACATCATTTTTAAACCAATGATGTGATGAACCTTACATGGATACCCTCTCAATTTTGGTTCCCAAATCGAATTTCCATATACTCGAAGGGTGTTCTCGATCTCCACCAGTTGGCATCTAGTACCAATGCATTAATAAAAAATAGAGGGAATGATATTTACAATCCTGATGAAAAATTGATGATATATATAAATATAAATATAAAAATCAAAATAGTGGAGGAAAAAATGAATATAAATTTCATAACATATTGAGAAAAAGGAAGTAATAAATATAAAATAGCAGTTAAAAAATATACAAGTGACAAGTCTAATTATAAAGGATGAACAAAATAAAAAATATACTCCATCATTATCTATGTGATAGTGTCAACAAACACCTTCAATATCACCACTAAAAAACAAAAACTAGCTAACAAAAATCCTCTCTACCTCATTATAAGGCCTTTCTATGCCTTCCATTGAAAGATATAACATGATCTATGAACCGTTGAAGGGGTGCGTAGTGTGTGAGTTAACAGGATCAGAAGGATTGCACCACGGTGTTCTATAACAATTATTTATACAATAATCTAACCACACTCTACTTTAATGGAAACAAGAAATGATAAATAATTTAATGGTTTTATATCAACATCATTGAAAAAAAAATTAATTCCACTTCTTCCACAATTCCATATAATGATGGTAAATCTAACTCCATGAATTTCAAATACCTATATAAATTATGATATATAAAATAAAACTAAATAATGTATGGTATATCATATCAAATTCATTTAAGTACAACTAAAATTGTAAAAATAGAAATTGAAAAGGTAACATCTTTCTTAGGATCACACTAGGTCAGAATAGCTAAAACAATCGAACCAAACAAAAAAATAAAACTCATCATGTCTCTAGACATATGAATCAAATGTATATAGTGGAGGAACACCATAGTTGGTGAACGCCCTAACAAATATAACAAGTAACTAGAACAAAAATAATTGGAAGTAGAAGAATACCCCATGATTTAACCCCCTAATAGAGAATGAGACATATTATTACAACTTCCACAATTGTACACAAGTATTCCCATGTTCTTTAATTACAAAACTAATTGATTGATCTATTTCATCAATACCATTCTTTGAAAAACATTTCACAAGATGATTTACCATTTATTTGAAAACACAAATTCCTATGAAAAAATAAGGGAAAACATATATTATCAAAACCCATTTCTAAACACACACAAATAAAATCAATCAATAATTCCATTTCATTTATAAATTAATTTATCAAAATAATAGTAAATAATGTCACAAATACAAGCTAGATAAATAACCACCAACCTCAAAAATCAAATTCAAACACCCACAAAATTAGATCATTCAATAAGAGGGTCACAATAAACAATAAGGATTCCATATGACCAAACCTCACATATCTCAGAAACTATTTAACGACAAAAGATATGATAGAAATGGTAAATAAAAAAAACCTCAAATAATGTATAGCCACAGAACCACCACTAAGAAAGGAATGAACCCTAGTTGAAGATCACATAATAGTTCTAGAATAAAATATGATAAAATATTATCTCAGATCAACATATCTAATAATGCACTGTAGTGGCGCTACCACAATCAAATGCAATGATGAAGTAGTCGGATTCTCTAACCCAAAGAGGCACCCTACACAACCCTTACAATCAAACATCGAATAAAAAGGATAGAATGGGGTAGTGTTCTCTAGAATTTCATGGGAAGAGAACCTAGGTCAAGAAAATGTATTTTGTGGATGAATAAAATGACAAATCAACTGTGAATCAACCTATACTTCCAACTCATTAGATTTAAATGGTATTTAATCCCTTTACACGTCATATAATCAATGCAACTGAACTATGATAAAAACATGTTTCCTTTTTATTGAATACTGGTTTTACCATTTACATGTAATGAACCCATTTCACAATGTTTCATACTTTCATTATATATACCATGTTCAGAACATATTCCCTATATAAAATACATGGAATTTAATACCATTACATGATAGGTAATTCTCTTACATAATGTGAAAATTCATTTTATCAATAGAAAACTCCACAACAACTTCATCATCTATGAACTCATGGATAATAATACAATTCCATTAACACATTTATACCAAGACTTCAAAAATTAAAATAAACATGCATCCCATAAATTTAGGTCATTTTCCACAAAAAATGATTTTATCCTCAAGAGTCCAAATATGCACTTAATTAAAGAGAAAAATAAGTATTGAGATTGGAAATACTAGAATGCAAATAACTTGATGGTATAAAATCTCCAAAATAATAATTTAAGTACCTAAGAAGTCGTGTGGAAGAATGAATTCTATAAAAAAGTTATGTAAAATTATCCCTCATCAATGAATTCTGCTCACATGTCTCATTTGAATTTGATCTGTGTCACCATAACAATCTAACTAATATAATATAATTCAAATGAAATTCATTCACATTAGTTTAAATGATCTCTGATGTATGCTCTGCAATAGAATTTCCTAGATCTAATTCTTTGTCATCCCAACTATGAACATGAGTGGGATCCAGACTATATTTCCTAAACTAACATATGTGGAAAACATTATAGATTTCTCTTAACTAAACTATAAGATCCATCTTATAGGAAACATTACTAATTGATCAATGACCTCAAATGATGCAACATATCTTGAATCCTACTTTCATTCCTATTAAAGCTGTCAGTTATTGAACTGATGATTAACATTCATGAAAATGCAATCACATATGGAAAAATCCAATAGAAGGAGTTTTTTATCCTCGTAATATATATATATCCACTCTAAGATATAACCATGTGTTTTCATATATATAAAACCATTGAAGACATATTATAAATGAGACTTAGTCCCACCAGAGAAGCTTCTCTAACCATTTCCCAACAAAGAGGTGATCTACATGTTAGACCATATATAGCCTGAAAATGATGCATTATAGTTGAGAAATACTAAATATTGTTATAATAAAACATATCCAATATAATATATCTTTATCAAGATCCTCATAAATCCAGGACACATTCATAGAGAGTATCCTCCAAAATGTGAATAACAACATCTTTCATATAGTCTATCCAGGGATGATAAGTTTCACTAAACCTAAATTGGGTTCACACCACCTCTTAGAGACTTCCCTAGATACTCTATGTAATAATTGGATCCCTATCAAAAGAAATGACATAAGTAATTACATGTATCCTCCAAATATATAGCATATACATCATACTCATATCTAAAAATTTTCTTGTGTCCCACAGAAGGAAGTGTGATGACTTTGTCATCTGATCAATCACCACCCAGATATAATTCCTCTATTAAGGATTCCATGGTAATACCAAAACAATCCATGGAAACAACACACCATTTCCAAATAAGTACCTAAAGTGTTTGGATAAAACTATAATTAATTATATTTTTTCTCTATTTATTGGTATAGTAAAAATGGGATAAATAATTTGATATTTCTTTCTTCATACCCAGCAACTAAAATATGTGTCTCATTTCATATTACATATTTATATTTCTCATAAGAATTAACCATAGATCACTGTGGTAGTTAAAAAAACTAATATCCTCACTAATAAAAGTATGAAAAATTGATCCACAAAATGGATTATACCATCTGATGAGAGAGACCAACTGGAAATAGTCTCCCCACCATATAGGGTTTCTTTAATTCCCTTAATAACATGATCCTGCTATTCAATTTTCTGAATAGAGTTAAGGTTTTATAATGATAATTGAACACTAGAAAGAACCATGCCTGAAGAATCCTATAGAGTATCTAGTTGTTTCTGATTGAAAATACCTATGAGGCTCCCCTCCTATGATTCCAAAACTGCATGCGATGACACTTTCCTTCTAAGAGCATCTGCAAAAAAAATTCCCATTACCCAGGGTGTAGGAATTGTTTATGTCGAACGTATGAATTTATTCCACCCAATATATCTATCTTAGATTTATGCATTTTTGATAAATTATATAGCTAAATTTATTATGATCAGAAAATACTGTAAACAATTCCCCACAAAGTTATTTTTTCAAACACATATGCACATGCACAAAATTGGAATACTCTAAAGCATGTGATATGTAATTCTTCCCAAGTGGTTGATTTTGATAACAGTTTTATGCCACCACATGATCGTCCTACATAAGTACGTAACCCAATCCTACTCCATAACCATGAATGAAAATGACTTACACATTATCATGTGAAGTTACGATCTAAATAGTGCATATCGTATAATTTCATTCACCTCATTTAAAAGGGATTAAACTTGTCATCAAATATGAATTTATTCACTATCTTAAAAAGAATATTCTAATATACATAGTCATGGAGAAATAATTGATGAACCATTAGTAATATCCATCAAGAAAAAGGATTCTTTGTAGCTCAATGACATTATATGGATCTTCCCTAGGAAAAAAAACTTCACCTACTCAAGATTAAATTTATATTCATCTAATAAATCATGTGACCTAGGAAAATAATTCCTCGAGTCAATAAATATTATTTCAAATTCATTCCATAAAATTCGTGACGGCTCAGAATTTCTAGAACAAAACCCAAATGGAGCTCGTGATCTTACTCTGACCTCGAATAAAAAAATCCATCCAAAAACATGATAAAATTATTTTTGTGATATTGATGGAATATATATTTCATTAAATAACATAAAAAATATTGGTGAATTATTCACACCAAACTATGTCACAAGATTTTCCTAATATCAATACATTCTCCTGATAGGAAAAATTAGTACACCACACTCCCAACCTCTGATGTGATGATAACCTAGCAATGTATTATTATTTAAAACCAATTTTCCCCACTTAAATATTAAAAAAATCATCCATATGATGCAATGGATACATTTACATAATTGTTACTATGTCAAATTCTAATAGTCCACACACAGTCGGAGTGAATCATCGAGCTTCACGGAAAAGATCACTATGACTACATAGGGTGACACACATGGGAAAACAACACCATGTGCCATCAGATCATCTATCTAATAATTATCTTTTTTATCTCCATTGGTTCCGTATGATAATAAGGTATTGAAACCAGGTGGAAACATGGAACTAGTTCAATCATAAATTACACCTCACTATAAATAGGAAGAGTGGATAAATAATCTTGGAAAATTAAGGAATGTCCTAATCAACAAGGTGGATCATAACGATAGAATAAATTTCATAGGGGTCAAATTTGGTAGTAGAAAATAATCTCCAGATCTATAGATGTTAAATTCCCACACAACCGGACCTCAAATCACACTCTCCCTAAATCACCAAAAATATGAAATCGTTAATAAGAAAAAAACATACCAACACTATCAATCAACTACATCTATATGAGATATAATCCAATCTATCCTAATGATGATGTCAGATAGATCAAGATTCAGAATGGGGAAATCCCATACTAACTCTACATAATATATCGATAGAACGAAAGATGGAAATAAAAGACCATCCTTATTAATCTTCTGAATATTTTTCTCTAACTCAATAAAAAAGAACATGATCAGCATTATAATTATAATAATAGAAATAAAATTACCAGTTATAAATAACTGGGAATAACTAGTATAAAATTAATCAATCACTACTGAATATGATATAAAGAATGTATCTCTCACTATCAATGGACCCACATCTTCCCCCATAGAAATATTATATACTACAAAAACGTTCTAAACTCCCAAGGTAAGTTCTTAGATATTTTAATCCCTAGAATAATATGATCCCTCTATAATATATTTCTGAGTCTATCATACTTTCACATATCAAGGTGTAGAAATATCCTGATAAAAACACTTCAGATCACCATAGAGGCCACAACCATTACACATTTTAGTTGGTGAAGTATAAGAACTCATTTTTTGTGAATCCTTTCCCCAATAATATAAGGTTAGATGAAAACCACTAGATATAACAATAGGTTCTAAAAATTCTTGATGTTGAGAACCACCTCCAAAACTCCAGTAATTATCATTCCACTTCCACTTTTTCATCAGCATTCCACTGAAGCTTCCATTAGGTGGAAGATAAGGGTAAAAATTTCCACCCATTATTTTCATATTTATATCTTTCATCATAGACATGAACATTTTCTCTTCGTAGTTCATAACATTCCTTATAAATACATGTGGTCTAATATCCAATTTCAAACCCTACTTGTACTTCAATTCATTCACAAAGTCTTTCATTTACACTTCTAGTGATGAATAAACATGTGTTGAAAACAGATTGGTGTATGCCAACACTGAACTCTCTCCATTATACAAAGAGTGGAACTCCATAGAGTCCACCATCATTAGTTACATTTTAGAAAACTAATGCAATTAAAGATTTTGGAAACCCCTCTTGTCCCATACCACGTTCTTATTTTAATTTACCATGTAATCCTACCAATTTTTATTTGGACAACCATGTCTGAAGGCTACCCACATTGCCTTGATTATCATATTTTAATGTAGGATGTCAAATATCTAATTTATATTGTAATGAAGACCCTATGACACTTGTAGTTCATTCAAAATTTTAAAGCTAGGTGGAATCCCACTATAGAGCATCCATGATCGATTTATGTCTCTACAACTCTTGTACATACCTCAAAAAATCTGTACTATATTTTAATTTTATATTGTTTTACTATATAAACAAACCAAATGATAGCCTCAACAAAATTATAATCTACTGGAAGATTTCCTTGAGCAGCATCTACTAAACTGTTATGATGAACTCATAGAACACTTCTCGGAGGTATACTAATGCACACCAAAATAGAATAAATGATTATAAAACAACATAATCTCATATAAAAAATGAAAAACATAAGAAAAAAAGTATATTTGTAACAATCACTCAAAATAGCATACAGACATCCGAATATACCATGTTAACTTGGGTTTCGTTACAACATGAGATGGTTGAGTACTCCCAGCAACAAGCCTCTCATGTACGAAAAATAATATATACAATATACCCAAAACCACATCACTATGACTATTAAGGGTAAACCAATTATGATAACAACAATTAAAATATCAACTCAAATACCATCCCAATTATGGATCATGACACGAATTTCCATATACCTGAAGTACTTTCCCGATCCACATGTGCTTATCCCTAGCACATGGGAATCAAAAACAGACTAATGGAATGATTTTTAATAACCTGAAGTATATAAAATGACGTAAAAAAATATATTGAAAAAAATGTGGGGGAAATACTGTATATATATATGTCATACAAGACAGAGAACAAAGGAATAGATATAACTAAAATGGTAGAAAAAAACTCCAAGAGAAAAGTCCAACTACAATGAAAGACAAATATAAAATAGATACTCTAACATTCTCGATGTGATATCATGCTCAAACCCCCATCATCACATCACTAGCTACCCAAATCCAACATAAATAAAATATAGTTACCTCACTATAGTGAATTTACATACCATGTAATAAAAGACATAACAATGTTTACGCACCATTAAAGGGGTACATAGGGTGTGATCTAACATGATCATGAAAATCCCACTAAGGTTCTCTACAATGAGCCATTGACTACTAATTCAGGCATGCTTAACATTAAACAAAATGGGGAATGATAAATATTTTTAAACTTTTATATCAAAATCATGGGTTTTTTTAACTTCCCTATTTTCTTAATTTCCCAATAAAGAAGGTAAATTAGTTTCATAACATTTGAAATAAATATATCAATTTAGATATATCAAATAAAAACAAATCATCTAGAGTATATCATATAAAATCCATGGAAGTACAAATAAAATAGTATAATACAAAAATCACATGTAATATCCAACAATGGATCACAGTAGTCTATGATCGATTGTAAACTCAAATATAATCATTGAAAATAAAGTATAACAAGTTTCTAGAAAGATACATGGAGTATATATAGAATAGGAATACCCCAGAAAGTGATCACCATAACAGGTTAAATAAGTCCCTTAAACAATAAGAATAAGATGTAAAAGAACACAGTATGATTGAACCCGCTGACTATAGATGGGTCCTATTACTAAAACCTCTACCTATGTACCCAAAGCTTCCCATGCTCTCAACTTTCAAACCCCACTCCACAATCCATTTCATCTAACCTAGGCTTTGAAAACTATTTCACAAAACCATTTACCCATTATTTGAAAACTAAATTTCATTTAGAAAAAACTAATGTAAATCATTCATTCATCAAAAAAAATTCTACACATAAAAATAAAATCAATATATTTCATTGTTACATTTGTAAAATAATTTATCAAAACCATTATAATGAAATTCACTGACATATACGAGAGATGGATCCTCCTACCTCAATACATAGGGTCACACACACCCAAAAAGGGATCCACCAAACAAAAGATCCCAAAAACCTCAATGAAGTCTAAAGAATAAATGCTAACATATATTAAAATTTATTTAAAAAAACGGATGTGATAAATATAATATCATGAGAAACCCAAATAAACACACACTTTCCACACTGCAATCAACAAAGGAATAACCCCTAATAGATGGTCACACAATAGATCTTGAATAAAATAAATGAACATATCTGATCAATAGATTTGATAATGAAACTAAATTTAACTACCAAAATCAATAAAATGAATAATTAAAAATATTCTCATACTTAGAGAGACACCATGGACATCTGTGATGATCAAATATTGAAAAAAAACATTTTGAAAGGGTCGAAGGTCTCTAAAATCACGCTGGAAGAGCTCCTAGGTATAATTCTGGCGGGATATGGATGGATGACATGATATATAATATATAAATCAACCTAAAATCCTAAATCATGATATTTACATCGCATAAAATCCTATTACACATTGTATAATCCATGACACTCAAATGCGTCGAAAATCACATACCCTTTTTATTAAAAAAACTATGTCACCATATAAAAGGAATGAAATAATTATAAGGAATGTAATCCTTTATTGTTTTGTACCATGTTCAAAAAATCTTACCTACTTCAATCATATGACTTGTAATACCATTACATCAGGTCCATTTCTCCTACAGACTATGAAAATTCCAATATTCAGCAGAAAACTCCAAAACTCCTCAGGCATTCTATGAATGCTAGGAGAATCCTAAAATGAAATTTATATTTTTATACTGATAACACATTAATTCAAACAAACATACATTAATAAACTTTATGTTTTCCCCAGAAAATGCTATCCATCCACAGGAGTCCCAAGACACACCCAATTAATGTCGAAAATAATGAGAGATATAGAAAATACATTAAATTAAGTAATGAGATGTTATGGAAGGGTGTAATTGAAACATGATTACTCTTAAGTAAAAAAATATTATTCTAAATTAAATTCAAAACAATATGTTTATTTTTAATATCTTGATGAGAAAATAATTTTTTTTTATAAATTCAATATTTTTTCACCATTGAATACAAAATTACACTTTGTAAAAAAACCAAAAATTTCTACTTAATATAAATATGATATTCTGATTTAAAAATTGATAGTTTTTTATTAAATTATATCAATATTGTGGAAAATATATTTATATTCTTTTCACAAATAAATTATTTTTGATGAAATGGTATTTTTGATGTGGAAAATGTTCTCATAAAAAACAATAGTGGATATTCTGTAATCGTTAATCAAACTATTTTTATTGATTAGGAATGTTATACATATAATTAATAATGTGTTTATTTATAATTATAGACTATAACTTAAAATCTACATTATAATGGTCATAATTAATTAATTGTATTTTTATAGTATATTGATATTTAGTAGAAGCATAATGTTGTACATTAAGGAAGATATTGTTCTAACTATTCATTAAATCCTAATTTTTAGGGTGTAAGAATGAGTCATTGTGGATGGAAAATAGTATTTGTGACATTATTTATACCTTAATTATCATCTATATACTAGTAATATTCATAACCATGTTTCACCCAAAGTAGTAAAATAGCCAAAAACAGGAACACCTCCCACCTTGTATTATTACATAATCATGTCACCTAATAAATGACAAATCTTAATCCTTTTATACTCGATAACACTCCAAAAAATATTAATGTAACATCCCATTACCCTCACTATAATTAATATCCTTGAAAACATAATTTCCAACACAGTATTAAAATAACTAATTTTTTTATGTCTAGTAAATTTCCAACATACGGTACCTTTTGTGAATTCATGACTCCTTGATGTCACATGCCAAATATTTATTTCATAGGTTAATATCAATTAATTTCCCATATCTATCCACCCCAAATCATATCATTAATAATATAATTAAAAAATATACTCACACTTACAGTACACTAATAATGGATGGTGTCTCTCTGTTATACAAGTAATCACACTAACAAGAGGAACAATAATTCAAAAAACACAGAACCACTACAATTATGAAACCCAAAATGTTATAAATTTCATTTACTAAATACATTGATTATTTTTTTCCATAATAATAACCATATCTATATAATTACACATCTCAATCAAAACCAGGTAGCATACATTGAGGAACCATAGAAAACATTAACCATTCATAAGTTGGGTTTACCAGCATGCCCCTGTTAGTATTTTGAAAAAATATTTCAAACTAAAAATAAAACATGAAAACCATATATGGTGTGATCCACAACATATTATTTAAATCATTCATATAAAAAAATAATGATCCTACACAACACCCATTGTCTTCCAAAATATGACACTCATGGAACCCTCTTTAATAGTCCTTATACATACATCAAATGGGTCATTATCTTAGTACCATGACATCACAATAAATCAAAAAGCTTATATATATCTAGTACATTGAATTATCATCACATCAAATAATCACAATAAAAAGAATTTTGGCCCAAATTCTCACTTACTATAATAAAAATATCTTATTTTATCTCAATATGAACAACACATCATCAATATGGAAGTTCACAATCTCATCGATTCCCAAGTACTCACACGTGAGGGATCGTGTCCCTTGAATTGTGTAAATCTTTTTATTCCACCAATCGTCCATCATACCATATAACAATATTTTTTTAAAAAAACTTCACATCCAAAACAAGGAAACAACTTATCCCTCATATGAGATAACTATTTATAAATAACCACAATTCATATGATCCTAAGTAATCTCATTATTGTTTTCCAAATACCTTATGTCATAAATTTATCCTCTCAATGAATTAACACCCGTTAGTCAATCTTCATAATACCAATCACCTAGAATCCCATGCTCGAACAAATAGATGAAAATGCATCAAATGATTAATTCAATTTATTCTACTATTTGTTGATGGATGTAATTCCTAAAACATTTCATAATCTCAAAAATAATTATGACAACCTATATTTGAACCTACAATAAATATCATTTCCACCCCATGAAGGAGATTAATGATGTTTGAAAAGTAACCATTCATAGACCTATCATGGATTTTGGGTGGATTAAGAGGATAAATATTAACATATACATGTATTAAGAGGAGAAACATGCTTCCCAACTCATCATATCCCCTACAATGTGATGGAACAACATGAAATATCCATTAATAGTTACCATCACCATAACTTCACCCCATGCATCATGAAATTCCCATACACAATATACCACAACCAGTGATTTTTAAAACTTACCCATTGATATGTTTCACATGTCATTCATGGTTAATAACACCCAATAATCCATCGATCAAACCTTTAAAAGGAAGATCATAAACAATTGATAGAATAAAAAACATGTTTCAATGAAAATATCTCTTTATTATTCGCATGGAGTCCGCATATCCAAATTAACTTCCCTAAAAATTCCATCAATAATAACTATTTTTCAATTAATACCATGATATTTAGGATGTGCACCAAAGTTCTATGTATAAAGACACTCAAATCATATCACCCCGAGTCTTATCACACTAGTCCTAGGCTTACACACAGAAACCACTGGTTAGTCACGTTGCTCATATATGTATTCCAAAAACCTTACATGAACAACTATTTCATCTTCTATTTCCAATATATTAATAATACATCGATCAAGTGAATATACCATGTACATTACTGAACTTTATATTCATCGATCATAGAACAAAAACAATAAAAATTTTATTTTTCCCTAAATGGTATCCAAGTGACTATGACAACCCTCTCTCTTTGGATCCCCAAAGAAAAAATTAATTACATCAAACAATAATAAGAAATATGGAATATTATTTAGATACAAAACCTCAGAAACCTCAGAGTCGGTGTATAGTATAATTATATTAGAATATTTATAATGAATAAAATACATATGGACTAGAGATTTTTGTATTCCTATTAATCCAAATACAAACACAGGTCTTGTATTATGATTGAATGCAATAATTAAAAAATAATTTATTCTTTTCAGGGATAGAATTACTACCAGTTTGAATATCGTTTCATAAATTTCTTAGTATACATCATGGATTCCTCGAAAAAGGAAACAAAATAAGGCTTGTCTAAAAATATTATTAACAGTCTGTATAGAGGAATCAATAATTAATTAATGGGAATAATGAATATAGAAAGGTAAATTACTGAGAACACATTCCATGTAGTTAATAACTTATAGGGATGTTTGTAAATAATATGATAGGGTAAATAATTTAAAACACAAGCCATTTAAAATAAATTGATAATAACTAGTCAATATGAAAAGGTATTAAAATGAAAACATATTCCATTTAATTAATAAACTTAAAATGAAATAAATCTATATATATGCCGAATAAAAATCTCATGGATTAATAAAAAATGAGTGTGTTTCATGTAAATTCATAAATATTAGATGTCATGTTTCCTAGTTACATGGTACCTTTACCGTCAAGGACTTTAACAAGACAGTATTTCATATTAGGTAAAATATCAACTATGGCTGGCCAACCAGCTCATCCCATGTGATTTCCGAAGCCTAAGGGGATCTCTATACTTGGTCCCCACCTTTTCCATAAATATTAAAAACATTCTTCATTTACCCAATACTTTATTCAATAATGTGCCTTACCAAACGTCTATATTTGGTAAAGGATATGGATTTATCAATATTCTCCCAAATAATTAAAAAATTTCGAATATATAAACATATTTACAAATAGAATATATTTTACGAAATAATCATATGCACGGAAATGATAAGGGTATTTTAGAAAATGTTAATGTTCAATAATTATTTGAAATTATATATTTCAAGGGGACTAAGAAAGGAATTGTGTAAGTGAATGTAAATACTATCCTAGGAAAAATCATTTGAAAACCATCTAGAGGATGAATAAGGATAGTATAAATACAAAATATCCAATTTAGAGTAAAAATAATGTATTTTTTTCATTGATGAATATAAATACAATAAAATACCTTTTATAAACATTCTTGTGGAAAATATCCTTTTTTTAAATGTTTTCAAAATCCTTTTCATTGAAAATAATATTTGGAAACATTTTCATTAAAAACTATACATTTAAACATGAAAAGGTCTTTTCAAATAAATAATGGTAGGTAAATCTGTACATGTCATACAAGGTAAAAAGAACATTCATTTTTCATGAAAAAAGGTGAGAAAATTCTCTATTTGGAATGCAATATGAAGATTACCTTGAAAACATTTTTAAAAGTAAAAAAAATGGAATACATTTCTTTAATAATAATTTTTGGAATGGTTAATTGTTTGTTAAAACCATTCTAGAAAAAATGTCTTTTCAGAAGAAAACAAGCTGTATGACTAAATAATGAAATGGAGTCATATTTTATTAAATACATTTTATAAAATATTTTGAGTACCAAAAATTAAAAAATAGTATTATTCCTTGAGAAATATTATGAACAACCAGTTGAGATGAAAATTAATGAGTTTAAAAAATAGTGATCCAATATTTTATTCTGTTTTATATTCATTTATAAAAAATCCCAAACAATATCAGATTGTGAAGTAAACCCTTTAAAAAACCACTATATTGATGTGATAATCAATCAAAACAAATTATCTATTTTAAATGTAAATCTTGATAAATTTTTTTGAATATAAAAATAGATCATATTAATTGATTACTCACAAATCCTTATAATACTAATGATATTTTCCATGTAATATAACCTATGGATTAATAATTTGTTCACAAAACTTTTTATCAATTTGTATCATTTAAATTAAATACCCTTTGAAAGAATAATTCAAATTGAAACTCAAAATTCCATAAAGAAAAAATAATTCATTATAAAATACATCACAATGGTTATTAGAGAAACCACAAAAAATAAAAATGTGGTGATAATGGTGTCTGCCTCATGGGATGAGAAGTGAGACAAGAATACCTTGGGATGTGTTTCCTTTTGGATGAACATCATTATAATTACTGTATAATGGTTTTAAACAACATATGATCTTATTAAAAACCCATATTAAAATTTATGATATCATATTTGATTTTTTGATAATAACTTAGTACCCATTATTTTGTAAACCTTCATTCCTCTCACAATTTCATGTTTTAATTCCCTAGTTTTTCAATATGGTTTGCTTGTTATATTTTGTTCTTCTTAAGTCGATCATGATCTCAGAATATATAAAATTTAAACCATGATTTAATTATTATATATATCGATTATATATTTATTTATAATAATACATAATATTTAGTGATATGAAATAAAATCCACTGTTTATGGATACAGTAGGTCAAACATATTCATGGACACTACTTCAATTTAATTATTGTATTTAAAAAATGAAATCTACATGATATATATATATATATATCTTTGTGTGTGTGTCTTATTATTATAGTATCATATTTATTTATTAAATTTCATTTTTCTTTATTAAAAAAATCATTAATGCATTCCATGTAAATTGTGGACATATCACATCGCTTTGATGAGTTTGTAGTCAATACTTCAAAAAATAATGTTATCATATTTAAAATAAACTAAAACATAAATTAATGTGTTATATAAACAAATTAATAATAAATATATTATAAATTTAAAATATATAATATATAAGCATTGCGTCCATCACAATACCCAACCATAATATGCGGTAAAACAAAAAAATGAACAATCATCATTTTGAGAGCCAGTAGTTCATCTTACAAGAATGAAAGTTCATTACCCATTATATATCTATGTGTATAAGTTAAGGTATAACCCATAGAATAAAAAGATATCATTTTATTAAATATTTTTTTATTTTATCATGTAATAATAATATTTTAGGGGTAGAGACTAAAAATTTAACTGTTGGTCGGAGTGGATCCTCGAGAGGGGGGGGGGGGGTGAATTGAGTTCCAATTAAAATTTCTATTAAAAATATTTCTCATAAAATCCCCCAATTTAAAAAGCTAAGTTAAACTATAGTGGATTTATACAGATTGTGAAGGTTCAATTAGTTTCTCAAAGATTGATTACGTATAAATTAATTTAATCACAAGATTAAATTAACTTTTGAAACTAACTTACTAGTTTACAATAAGTTAAACACTTGCTAGTTTAACTATAAAGTAACTTTAAACCAAATTGAATTTCCAAGTAATTAGCAATGGAATATAAAATATATAGTATACTTTAAACTTAAACTAAAATGCACAACAGATGTAACAAAGAGGTTATGTTTCTAGCCGATACTTTGTCCTCTCAATCAATTTATATAAATTTGATCCACACCCTAGATCGGGGTAAACAATAGTGAAAACACTATCTAGGTACAAATACCTCTACCACAGTTATACGTGGGAAAACAATCAACAGTTCACAGGCTATCCTAGTCTTTCTTGACCTCTACCACTATGCACAGTGGGATACACGGGAGTTATAGAGTTTGAATGAGGATTTAAATGTCCTCCAGCTTAGCACGGAAGACAGTGTGTAATAAATATACAGAGTATATACACTACTATAAATGTAAATAAAAGAATCACTAAGAAAATAAATATGAGTTTTAGAATGCTCTAGTGATTTGAAGTGCAGCTCTAGACTCGTTTGTTTAATCAGAAATGATTCTGAGTCCTTCTCTGGTTTTTGTCTGAAAAACAGAGTTTCTTTTTCTTCCTTGGTTTTCAGGTTCAACCTTTTCAGCTTGAGTGTATAAGCAGCTTCTTGTTGTTCTTTACTCCTTGACTAAGGTGCATCTTGTGTTCTACTTTAGAGTTAATGGCTTAGTATATGTCGAGTGATCTTCCAGTGTGAATGTAGCTTCTTATTTTTGTTTGAATGAAACACATTTCAATGTTGTTCAGCCCTTTCCTTTTTCACACCCTTCACGTGCTTTCGTAATTCTTGTTATGGGTGTTATTTTCCTGGTCTTTTTCCTTCCTTTTATAGCTTATAGCTTTGGTAAAAAGAATGGCTACCTTTTCATGGGTACATGGTACGGTTCACTTACATGCCAACAACTATCATTAAATAACATTGATTGCATTAAAAACATCAAATATACTTGTTGCTTAATAAATAAATAATATTGAGAGATGTAGAGTTTGACTGCTCTGTCTTTGTAGCCTTCTATTGGTAGATGTGTAACGGAGGACTGTGTAGCACTGACCTTCTATCGATATCTTCTTTGATCTTGTATCCATAGCTCCAGGTATCAGTAGCTCCATTATCGTTTATTGGAAACACTATGTATTGGTTGCTCTGTGATCGTGTATCGGTATCTCTATATACCAGTGACCCCTTCTATCGGTTGCTCTTGGTCTATCGGTAGCTCACTTTGTATCGGTAGACATTATCGGTAACTCTACTGTAACAGTAGATTGTATCAGTATACTTTTAGTCTATGAATATCGGTAGCTCCGTTCAGTTCCAGTGATGTATATCGGTAGACTTATGCATACATGTAGGCTTCTTCTATCGGTAGCTCAGTATCTAACGGTAGCTGTCATTATTGGTGGACATGATCTATGTGCTTATCGGCGGACTGGTTCTATCGGTAGCTCTGCATATCAGTGACCTTAGTTTATCGGTGACTATGTCTATTGGTAGACTAATTACCAGTTGATCTGTTTGTCTATATTAGTAGCTATAGTCATATCAGTGACTTAACACTTATCTGTTTTATGGAAAACATATCTGATTGAGTTAGAAAAGTCATATAAACATTGATAAACATTGATTAACATATTGCAAAGATTATTTTAATATAATTAACAACTTGATCATAGATTGAAAAAATTAATATATAGATACACATTATTCGTGATTATCAAAGCATGTGAAACCATAACTGGGATTATCAAAATCGGTGAGGTCAATAATCTCCCCCTTTTTGATAATCACAACTTATGATATCATAGTCTCAAAATAATGAGTAATTATATCAGAGGATATATCATTAACTACAATGGTATCAAAGTTACACATTTCAAAACATAGAAAATTTTTGTCCCCCTTAGATAATATGTCTCCCCCTTTGTGATAATCAAAAAGTGAGAAACAACAAAGAGAGAATGAACAAAATTGGAAAGAAGAAAAAGCTATTTTTATTTCATATTGTAAAAAGGTACAATGAAATAAAAAAATACAAGAGATTCCTATCAAATAACTTAGCCACTTATTCAATCGATGTCCTCAATGTGAGGTTTTCCCTTGGGATCAGAAGAGGACTCAGTGTATGTGGATGAAAGTGAAGGCTTAGAAACACCAGAAATGGTTATAGGAGGCTGAACGATTGAAAATGTTCCTGGACTGTACTAAGTAGTTATCTGGGTGATCATAGGAGTAAGGCTTCTGATAGCTTGGGATGGAGTCATCTGAACATGAGAAGCATTAGAGGTAGAGGCAGGTAAAGATGGAGGTACAATTACTAACATAGCATCGACATGCAAGAAAGGCAACAAGAGATTTCTGAAATACATAATTATTACTCTCCCTCTTTCCATAGAAGATATGAAATCATCCCTGTTTTCCATGAATTTGTCCAAGGTTGGAGTAAGAAGATATGAAATCATCCTTGTTTTCCATGAATTTTTCCAAGTTTGGAGTAAATTCCCTTAGCTTGCTGACTTTCTCTCTGAAGGCTTGATTGACAGAAGGTAACTTCATCTTTTCTAACATAATCATGAAATGATTATTGAACTAATTCTTGGTGTAAAACCTTTTGAAATAGAAATCTACCTTGTCTTTCACTTCTTTCTGAGAGGCAGTAGCTTCTCTCATATAGTCTTGGACTATCTTCCTTATATCTCTAGTGGTATCTCTAGAAGAAGTTACAACTTTCCTCAGATTGGATGAGTCCACAGATCCACTGGTTGATGCTGAACCAAGATCATCCTTCATCACAGCTCTAATTTGATCCAAATCCACTGAAGTTATGAAAGAAATAGAACCAATAGAGAAGTTTACTATTTCCTTGAAGTTTTTGGTAAACCCACTGATATGAATTTTCACTTGGGAGTCCCGGGTGCTGACATGTTCTCTCATGGAGGTTTTAAATCCTTAAAAGACTGATACCATCTAGCTCACAACACCTTTGACATAATATAAATCTTTATCTACTTGGGATTTAGAACTCATATAACATTCTAAAGAGATAACCGATTTCTTTAGAGCTTCAACATCCTCTTCATGTCTAGAAACTTGAGTCTGGAAAGTTGTAACGGCATCCACTCTTTCTGCCACAATGGTTGACATATTACAACAAAGAGAGAGTTCAAAATATTTCTCCAAATTGCATATCTCTTCAACAAATCAGTGCTTCAATTCGGCAACAGAAGCACTAAAAGACTCTTTCTGCTCATTCTTTAAGGATTCAAGGTTAGCTCTAGTAATCACATCAGCAGGTGCAACCACAGCAGGTGCTCTTTCAGATACTATACTGTCCACTGATTCATTCATAATCGATTGAATTGATGATAGTAGTGAAGCTTAAATTTTCCTTATTTCTTCCACAAAACTGATTTTTAGATCAGACATTAGCTTATCCAGATCATGTATTCTTACAACATCTTCAGGTAACAACTAAGTCTGAATATCATAATGGATTTTTGGTCTATCTAGGGATGCCTCATTATCAGAATCGGGATAGTCTAATCCAAAAACCACAAAACCTAAATCTTATACCCAATCGTCAATTTCAACATCCACTAAAACCCTACCAAACCTGGTTGGATGCTCCCCCTCAATGGGTGCATTATCTTGTACATCAATATCATTCTCAGCAAGTCTTCCTTCCTCATAATAATTTTCTACAATCAACTCCACCTCTGCAACAGCAAGAGGTTCCTCTGGATTAGGCACAGGTCCTTCCATATCTCCCACTACATCCTTAATCGGTAAAACTGAGCTTCCAATTAATTGACTCAGACTAAAGAAGACAGAATTAGAGGCTTCAGATTCATTCTCTCTTTCTTCTTCATTCACAGGGCCTGGCTGGTCTTCCTCATTAGCAGGTTTCTCTTCTTCTAACAGAGTTTCTTTTCTAGATGATACAATTTCAGCAATAGGACTTGGGGGGAAAATCCGGATCCCTTCCATTATCCATAAAAGTCTCTTCTTCTTCAGTCTCATCACTATACTTAGGTTCTTCCTCATAAGGTCCTAGACCTAGATCCCTCGCATCCTTAGGCCTTGAAGGATGATCCACATGGTTGAATTTATCATATAACTTCTTATCATCCTTAACCCACTCTCCTCTCCATGGGTTCTAATTTATCTTCATATATTTGAAAGCTGTGATAGTGATACAGAAGTTGTTCCTTACGACCATTATCTCATCTTAAGACTCAGCTACCCCTTTTACCTTAATCATTACTAAGATCAAATTGGCAAAGAATAGGGCATTTGTCTTTTATTTTGGCATGCTCAGTTCCTCCATTTGAATTATTAGCAACCTGCACAGATTCACTTTCACTCCATGTCTTAAAATATGTAATAGATAGATATCCTTATATCTTAAATTCACAAATTCCCCTCTCCTTGGAATTAAAACATGCTGAACAAACATGAACAACAATATTTTCCCTCCATCCATTTTAGCAGCCACCACTTGTCTTTGATTGCCACTACCGGTGAGCTCCTCCAAGGCCGTCTCATAATCGAATATATCACTTGTAGGTGGTATTTCTTTCGAGACATAGCTAGAAACACCTTCGTGAGGAACCTTAAGGCATTCATCCCACTCAACAAATGAAAAAGATATCTCTTTTACATTCACAAAGGAAATCACTCGGTTTTCATATTCTGACTTCTCAGTCTCACAAACTCATAGAACTGTTTCACCAGCTTTGGATAATAGGGACCATTTTGTTCAAAAAGAAATCTACCCACTTCTGATCTTCCAACACCTCACAAACTAATGATTTTCTATCCAACAACCATTCCACACATACCTCTTTTTCGATCACAATAACTCTATTTTTCAAATAAGGGTTCACTGGTTGCCTTCTTACCCTTGTTCTACCAACACTGCTACTTCCTCCTTGGTCTGTCTTATACTTCATCAAATTCGGCTCATCAATGTCATCTGTAACAGTTATGAGTTTGGTTTTTTCCATCTCTGGTTCAAGGAACATAGGGTTTTCGAGAAGTTCGGGAGTTAAGGCTTGAGGGTAATGGGTTTGAGGATCTGTGGATTGAGAAGTTACTAGGACATTGTTTAATCATTTAGGAATAATAAAATAAATAATTATAATAAAAATTAAAGTATAGACGACACAGATTCTGGCGGTAGACAGAAGTTTAAAACATCGCAAACTCATCGGTAGGTTTTATTGGTGATAATTCCTATCAGTGGGGTCCAACGGTGTGGTTCATCGGTGAGGTATTACATCGGTGAGGTATTCTCATCGGTGAGGTATCTACATCGGTGAGGTATCTACATCGGTGAGGTATCTACATCGGTGAGGTATCTACATCGGTGAGGTATCTACATCGGTGAGGTATCTACATCAGTTAGGTTTCTACATCAGTGAGGTATCTACATCGTTGAGGTATCTAAATCGCTGAGGTATCTACATCGGTGAGGTATCTACATCGGTGGGGTATCTACCGATTAAGGTTGATCATTCCTACCTCATGTCAAATGTAACTTAACCTATCCGAACTTAAAGGTTTGGTGAAAATGTATGCTAATTGATGTTTAGTACCTATAAATTCAAGAGTAATATGACATTTTTGGTAATGATCTCTCAAGAAATGGTGCCTTACATCAATGTGTTTGGTCCTAGAGTGAGATACAGGGTTCTTTGAAATGTTTATAGCACTAGTGTTAACATAGTTAATTGAAACATGCTTAAAATCATATGCATAGTCCAAAAGAGTGAGTTTCATCCATAGAATTTGTGCACAGCAACTACCAGCAGCTATATACTCTACGTAGGCAGTGGACAAAGCTACAGAATTCTGCTTTTTACTACAACAAGATACTAAGGACATACCTAGGAAATGACATGTTCCATATGTGCTCTTTATATCAAACTTGCAACCAGAAAAGTTAGCATCTGAATAACTCATTAATTCAAAATATTGTCCTTTTTGATAAAACAAACCAAAATTTACAGTTTGTTTAAGATACATAAAGATTCTTTTAACTGAAAGAAAATTAGATTCTTTTGGATTATCCTGAAATCTCGCACACACACACACACACAAAACATAATATCTAGTTGACTAGGAATAAGGTAAATTAAGCTTCCAATCATACCTCTGTAATTGGTTTGATCCACTGGTTTCCCAGTTTCATCTGCCTACAATTTACAGATAGTACTCATAGGAGTATCAAGTTCCTTAATACTATCCAAGACAAAACATTTTAAAATATCATTTTTATATTAACTTTCATTCAAAATAATACCATTTTCATTTTGAAAAACTTGAAATCCAAGAAAATATTTGAGTTCTCCCATTAAACTCATTTCAAACTCATTTTGCGTACTCTTTGAAAAATCAGTACATAAAGAATGTTTATAAGATCTATAAATAATATCATCAACATAGATTTATACTATCAAAACATCATTAGAAATTCTTTTAATAAAAAAAGTTGGATCAGCAATCCCTTTAGTAAGACTTTTTGAAATAAGACATTTACTAAGTCTATCATACCAAGCTCTTGGAGCTTGTTTTAAACCATATAATGCTTTAGAAATTTTGAAAACACAATTTGAAAAATGAGGATTAGTAAATCCAGGTGGTTGTTCAACAAAAACATCTTCAATTATAAATACATTTATAAAAGCACTTTTGACATCCATTTGATAACACTTGAAATTCAGATGAGCAGCATAGGCAAGTAAGATCATAATAGCTTCTAATCTAGCTACAGGTGAAAAGGATTCCACATAATCTATACCTTCCTCTTGACTATATCCTTGTGCAACTAGGAATGCTTTTTTTTCTAACTATATTTCCTAATTCATCAAACTTATTTCTAAAAACCCATTTAGTGCCTATTGTCAAAGTGTCCTTGTGTCTTTCTACTAAATCCCAGACATTGTTTCATTCAAATTTATTTAACTCTTCTTGCATAGACATTACCCAAAATTCATCATTGATTTCATAATTGATATTTTTAGTTTCTATCTCTGAAAGAAAGGCTTGATGTTCAACCTCGTTTCTTTGAGAAGCTCTAGTATGTGTCTCTCTATCAGGATTACCGACCACAACATCCAATGGACGATTCTTTAGAATTTTAGTCGATCTAGTAAAGGTACGGCTAGAAATTTCAGGTTCATCTATAGGTTCAGGTTCAAAAGAAGCTGATTCTACAATATGACCAGAACTGGTTGTTTTTACAGTAGGTTCTTTAGTTTTATCATTAGGGTCCAGAATAGTCAAATCTTCTTCAAAGATTTTCAAGAGAAGACTTAGGTTCATGTGGATCAGTTTCATCAAACATGATGTGAAAAGATTCTTCTACACATTTGGTTGTTTTGTTAACTACTCTATAGGATTTTCTAGTTAAAGAATAATGAAGAAAAATTCTTTCATCACATTTAGAAGCAAACTTGTCAATATTATCCTTTCTGTTGAGAATAAAGACTTTTTATCCAAAAAATATGAAGTAATTAACCTTAGGTTTTCTATTATTCCACAATTCATAAGGTGTATTCTTAATAAGTGGTCTAATCAAGACTATATTGATAATATAAAAAGCGGTATTTATAGCTTCACCCCAAAAATAAATAGGCATGTCATCCTCATTTAGAATTGTTGATGCAATTTCTTGAAAGGTTCTATTTATTCTTTCTACTACACCATTTTGTTGAGGTGTTCTAGGGGAAGAAAGGTTGTGACTATATCCATTATGTGAGCAATAAGATTCAAAATCATGATTTTCAAACACATGACCATGGTAACTTCTTATGGACTTAATCTTAAGTCCACTTAGGTTTTATACAGACTTTGAGCACTTAATAAAGTAGGAACAAACTTCAATTTTGTGAGCTAAGAAGTATACCCATGAATATCTAGAAAAGTCATCTACTAAAAAATAGGCAAAGTGCTTCCCATTTAAACCATAAACTCTAGAAGGTCCAAACAAGTCCATGTGAACCAACTCGACAGGTTGAGAAGTTGAAAATTCATTCTTTGATTTAAATGAAAATATATATTGATTTCCCTTTTGATAGGGATTACAAAATTTGTCAGCTGGGAATTCAAGCTTAGGTAGGTCTCTAACTAAGTTCTTCCTATATAGTTTTCTAAGAGAATGAATGTTTCAGTGTCCGAATCTTCTGTTCCAAAGCTAGGATTCTTTATGAAAATCATTTAAACAACTAACATTTTGCGTGGCTAAAGAATTCAAATCAACAACATAAAAATTTTTATTTCTCGAAGCAAAAAATACTAAAACATTTTTGGAGTTAAAAAAATTACAAGAATCATTTTCAAACATAACATTTAAACCATCACCACATAACTGAGAAATACTTAACAGATTATATTTACATCCATCAAAAAATAAAACATTAGAAATAAAAATTGAATTAGTGTTACCAATATAGCCTAGGACGATGATCATTCATTTAGAGTTATCACCAAAGGTGGCATGGACTCCATCAATATTGATTAAACTTTTAAAAAATTAATAATCTCCAGAAATGTTCCATGAACATCCACTGTCCAAGTATCACATATTCTTATGAGAACTCTTTAAACATGTATGTTACAAAACAGATTTAAACAGAAAATGATTTTAGTACCCAGATCATCTTGGCTCCAGACATGTTAGCATGTAAAATTTTAGGTACCCAAATTATACTTATGGGTTTCATATAATTTATAGAATCAATATATTTTGAAAGATAAATATTATTCGATCTATAACCATATGAATAACTAGTGGAAGCATACTAAATTATAGAACTAGAACTTGCAGTATTCAGTCAAGATTTAGAAATTAATCTAGTTTTGTTAAACTGTCTCTGTCCAGGCTGATAGCCTATTCCTGTGGTATATTTTGGTGCCACTTTATTTCCTAACATTTGTGTAAGTGTATCCTTTCTATTTGTAAATTTTTCTAAGTCCTTACTTAATTCTTCGTTAGACATTTTCAGTTCAGTATTTTCTTTTAACAGTTGTGCATTCTTTTCCTTTTCAATCTCAAGGGATGATTTAAAAGTGCCATAGAAAGCATGATGTTTTTTAAGGTTTTATACATGTCCTTCAATTCATTACATGTATCTTCTAGCAGATTAAAATATTCAAATAATTCTTCATTAGACATTTTTTCAGATTCAGACTGAGATTCAGAATCAACACGAGAATAATATGAATTTAAAGTAGGAGTATCCAGTGGTACCTTAGATGTGTTTTTATTAAAACACATGTTAGATCGATTCCTTTCAAAGTCAGAAACATCAGATTCACTTGTGCTGTGTTTTAAATCACTACAGGTAGATTTCATAGCTTTATTGTACTTATTTTCCTTGTAGTCATGTTTCTTTTTGAACTTCAATTGTGGACGGTCTGGTTTTACATGTCCTTTCCTTTTTCACTCATATTAGACAATCTCATCACTTTTATTAAAAAAATTTCAATCCTTCATCTAGTGACCCTTGTTGTTATACATTCCTCTATAATTTGATTTTCTGAAGAACATCTTCTTCCTGTAGAACTTCTTGAAACTCTTGGCTATTTTAGCCATCTCAATATCACTATCAGATTCTGAACATTCACTTAATGTGCTTTTAATTGGTTGGATAACATTTTACTTGTCCTTCATCTTTGAGGCAGTAGACTTAAAAGCCACTAACTTCCCTTTTGGTTCATCATATTCTACCTTATTTACTTTAAACTTTTCCTCATACATCATAAGCTTACCTATTAATTATTTAACAGGCAGTGTGCTGATGTCGCATGATTCTCTAATGGAAACAGATGTGCCTTTCCCTCTTTTTGGCAGATATCTTAATATTCTCATGATATGTTCCTTTGCATGAATATCATTACCAAGAGAGCTCATGGTGTTGAAAATCTCATTGAACAAGAGATACATGTAAGAAATGGGTTCATCAGACTTTATTTTAAAATTATCATATTTAATACTATAGGTATTCAGCCTCATTTCCTTAACTTTGGTTGTTCCCTCCTAGGAAATAGCCAAAGTGTCCCAGATTTCATAAGTATTTTTACAAGCAGAAATGCGATTGAATTATTCATCTTATAAAGCATAGTACATGGAATTCATTGCTTTACAGTTATTATTGTATGCAGTTTTAGTAGGTTCATTCCATGTAGTTCTTTTAGTTTCTAGAATATTATATTGAGTCTCTATAGTTGTCCAGATATCAAATCCCATACTTTATTAATGAATTTTTATTTTATGGTTCCACTGAGCATAATTTATACCATTAAAGAAATATGGCATGTTTGTAGGAGCACCTTCAAGTCTATTATCCATAACTAGATTTTTTAAAAAAATATTTAAAGAGATAAAATTTAGAATTAATAGAAATTTAAGATCATTAAATATGAAACTAATATCATAGTTGAAAAATAGAGTGTTTTGAAAACTTTGATAAAAAAAACCAAAAACCAACCTCCCCCTGATACCAATTGTTTATCGGGGTGGATACTCAAGAGGGGGGTGAATTGAGTTCCAATTAAAATTTCTGTTAAAAATCTATCTCTTAAAATCCCCCAATGTAAATGTTATGTTAAACTATTGTGAATTTATTCAGATTGAGAAGGTTCAATGTAACACCCCAAGATTTCATAGTGTGTTATTTCTTCAAAATAATTCAATAACTTGCACTACGCGCAACACCGAGTTCAATTGCACCATGACATACAAAAAAAATCCATTAAAAGAGGTCATGAATAGCATTAACTACATTTTTAGCTTTATATAATCCTTATAATTTTAGAATCCATATTATGAGTTTCTTAGTCATAATGCAAGAACAGATTCATTTTCAGTATTGCACTTTTATCAACTTTTGATAGTGAAACCTTTTTAAATACAATATTTTAAACTTTTTGACTAAATGGAGACATCAAAAAATTTAAAATGAAACATCCCAAGCTTCCACGGTACGCTTTCCTTTGAATAAAACCGTAGCGTGTGTTGTACGCAACGTCGAGTTTTAACACACACCACAACCGATCAAACTAGCCGTTATGAATAGTAATACCTAAATTTTGAAATTATATATATTTTATATTTTTAAATGGACTTCATTTTTGGATTCGGAATATCGAATTTAGCCTAAGGTGAAATTTTGGTACTTTTCGGATAACTTTCATATTTTGATGAATAGTGAAAATTACTAAATTTTAATTAAAAACAACTTTTTTAATCAAAATAATTAATAGTGATAAATTATGAATTTGAGTGGTTTTAAAGTATATTTAGAATATATTATTACAATTTAATATAATGTTGGTCATTAGACATAATTTTACAATTAAACCGAACATAAACAAGTGTTAATCTTTCGATAGTTATTATCTCTTAAAAACACGTTGTTTGTTTTGACAGCGGGAATTAATTTTAAATTAATTTCTGCCACTTCTGTGTTTTGAATTTAGAAAAATGGATTCCATATTTGTAATCAGGATGTTCAAATTGTGTAAATAGGTAACTTTTATTTTTAGACATTTTGAATAATTACTGCGGTAAATATTTTATTTACCATGGTTAAGGGTAAATCCGGTAAATAAGGGTTAAAAAATAATATTATAATAATACTAAATTACCCTAAAACGTGTCTTAACCATATTGGTTGATACATGGTCGACCATGGGCATCTTTGGGTCGATTTGGGGACCCCATGGATCCACTTGTAAGTGATAATGACACTTTATTTTAATTAAGTCAAAATGAATACAAAAATGACACAAGCATATATCTTTTAGCAAAACAATTGTTACATAGGGTTATATAAGTTGGATTTTAGATTATAAATATTCATTAGAAAGATAAAAAGATTTCCTACATAATGATATTTTATTTATAATTTTTAGACATTTAATAATTTATTTTATTAATGACACAATGATGATGCAGTAATTACTCTAATAGTGAAAAATTAAAATAATTGATATTATAAATACCCAAAACAAATATAATATGAAACTTTTAATGCATTAAACTAATTTTCTAGGATAATATGATATATTAGGATTGATTTAATTAACTTTTTTCGAACTAATCAATCTGTTATGAGTTTCACAAAAATCAACTATTGAATAGTGTCAAAATTGACATAAAAGAGTTCTTAAAACAAATATTATATTATTAATTGATATTAAATTCCTAAAAATCTAAGGTTCGGCCAAGAGACTTATATCAAGATAGGTTCATAATTAATGGACCACTTGGGGGTCTCTTGGATGTATATAGTATGTTTATTAACCATATTATATAAAAATACAAAGATACATTGTAAAAGTGAAACTAATTAACTTATAGTTAATACTTAAAGATAAGGTTAATATAAGTACCCAAACCTGTCTAAATTCTATTGGTTAAGTGTTTTTCGACCTATCCCCACCTTAGCCTTTGAATAGTCAACTTTGGAGCCATTGGAAACCGAATATGAATTTATTATAAATTAATATTTCTAGCTTTTCCAAAGGTGCCCCTCACCCCTCTTATAGAAGGGCACTCCTCCTTCTCATTTCTTCACACCTTCAAAGCCTTTTGGTTCAGCCAAACTCTGAAAAAATAATCTTCCAACATCCCTCACTACAACCTAGAGGCCTTAGTTTGATCAGAAAGCCAACCTAAGGAGCCCTTTTGATCAAATCAAAAGGAAGAACCCGAAGAAGAGGTAATGATTTCACCACCCTTTTCTAAGTTCCTTTCTTCTTCCACTTCCTCTTTCTTTGTTCTTACCATTATAAAATAATAAATCCAGTATCTTACATATACTGTGATGTTATTATAAATATGGTACAACCATATTCAGTATTCTATCCACCCTTTGAATAACATGTCACCATACATGCGTACGAACGACTTACCGTCTCCACATCGTGGTGTAATTGTTATTCAATATATTATTATTTGGATAGGTATAATAATGATGTGTAACTCATGTAAATAATAAATATAACATGTTAATGATTCTGTATATATGATATACCATCCATTTATATATTATTTTAATATCAAAAGAATGATATTGTCGCTCGTGCGTACGTATGGACTACCGTCTCCACGAACGCGATGAGATTCATTCTCCATCGTATCCATTCAAGTATAATTATCATTTGATGATTTAAAAATTATGTTTAAGGACTTGATATCATTCTGGATATGAATAATATACAACCTATCCTTTACAAACATATCTTACGTAACAAAACATATAAAAGAAAACAAGTAAGTTAACACCCAAAACGACGATAATTCTAAGATATTATTAACAAATCAATGTTAAAAGATCATATATGATATCATATTAATATATATGATTCTTGTATAATTTAATAACAATTATTTCACCATTATACAGGAGGTTAACCTACCCCAACCAAGGAAAAGTACAAGGTAAGGGTTATTTCACAATCTCTTCATTATCCGAGGTTGTTTATATGTAATAATCTACTGGGATCTCTTTATCATCCACATCCATGTTTCTTAAAAATGTATTTCAAAACATTTTTACTGTTTACTGGAGTATGAGTTAAAGTCATTTATACCCTTTATGACTTTTATAAGTGGTTTATAAAGGAATCTTTCTATCGTTTTCAAAACAAGTTCCTTTTTAACCTTTTCGACAGAATTAAGGTAAGAATGTTTTTTTTAACTTATACGGCGGGTGCGGCTATTTTCCGCCGTCATAAAATCTTCAAAGCTTCCCTTACAAGCTTATGAGAATATTTTCAAAGAAAATGTTTTATTTTATATGGATCTTAAATGATTTCAAAATAAAAAGAGATATTTCTTTAAAAAGAATTTTGATTTCATCTATGTCAACATCCTTTGATGGATTTTACGCTTATTTGAAGTTGATTTATTGTGATACAAAACTTCTATATTGTATTGAAGGTTTTGTGGTATGTTTGAATGTGGATGTGCTATTTTTATACCATTCATAGTTTATGGTGAAATTATTGACATTTCGTATGCTAGTTTTAATACGAATGTTTATGTTATGTTTAAACCTTTTCATATGGGAATGCATTGGACTTAATATGTGACGGGTGGAGCCCGCTATAGCTCCTCGATGCATCGGTAGGTCTCATGAGACAAACTAGTGTCTTGGCACAAGGCCTTGACAAAATATTATTTGTAGTCTTGGCACGAGGCCTTGACTATGTGGTTATGATAGTCTGGCATTATGCATTCCAACATTATGAAAGTGGTTATTGATTTTTGCATGTGATTATTCGATTAGTAGAATATCCATGTGAGTAAGTAAATGGAATTATTTCATTTTATTTATGCCATACCATGTTGAAAGTTCATGTTTGAAAGGCTTTTGTTTTAGTTATACATTGCCTTAAAAGTTTATTCTTATTTATGAAAGTTTCCGCTATATTGTTATCCTTACTGGGCATTTGAGCTCACCCCTTTTCTATGTTTTATTTTTCCCAGGAAGTGAAGAAGTAAGTTATGAATGACCTGCATGGATATTATGTGGGGATATGAGTGTGGATTATGGAGACAATATGTTGTTGTAGTAGTTTTTCATTTAATGATGTAATGTAAAACTTATGAATATATCTAGTGTTTCCAAAGATACTAAACCAATCGGTCTTTCGAGATTTGTTCTTTCTTGTGATCATGCCAATGTTATGTAATAATGCACCGAATCTGGGTAACTGGGGTCGGGGAGTTACAGTTGGTATCATAGGAAGTTTAGTACAAACCTTGGAAGCTAGATTTAGATAAACTCTGATTAGAGCACGTAGACCTAAGATGAACTTTGAGGATTAGTATAGAAGAACTTCCTAGAATTTTGGTATTGTAGAGATTTTGTGAGTTTTCCGAGCAATACATCCAAGTCTGGATACGAGCAGGTAGAGGCGGCTCTGGCACAGATGTACCTAGGGGTAAAACCCGAAAACACCGCTTTGAGCTAGACTCGAACGGGAACTGGTGCACGACAACGGGCCTTGCTGCACTCTTGGTTACGACACTCCCGGGGGATATGCTTAGGACAACTCTCATTTTCTTTACAAATCATTATGAAGGGTTTATGAGTATATACTTCCTCAAAGAAAACATTTTTATGATTATGGATTATATCCATAAATAGTTCAATTTATGTTAAGTGTTTTATAAGTATGGGATTATGTATTTTGATTCATAAACTGATCTACTTTATGCCATTGTTTAGAAATGGCACCCAGTAGAAGGAATGAGAACTCCAGAAATACACATGATTCAAAGAGAAGGAAGGATCATATCTTTCATGGTCTTAAGCTAGAATTTATAAGAGAAATAGTCTCCCATGTATTATCATCATATGAAGAAATAATATCATGTGTTGATAAGATAAGTAAAGAGTTTACTGAGTCCTATGGCTTTGAAGGGAATCAAGAGAAGAAAAGGATGGAAGAGAGAAAGATGGATAAAGGGAAAAGGGAAAAGAAGAATTTTCCCATATGTGGTAACTGTGGAAAGAAACACCCTGGAACTTACCTGAAAGGAATGGGAGTTTGTTATAAGTGTGGAGGAAAAGGGCACAAAGTACGTGACTGCAAGGGTAAGAAAATGGTTTTAAATGTACAATGCTTCATTTGCAAGGAGTTTGGACACTACGCGAAGCTATGTCCCAGTCATCAGACTATGCCTCAAATGATGTTATTGGATAATAATCAAGTTATGATACTACCACAGATGAAGAGGAATGATTAGAGTTCTTATGTTGATTATGTCAATTGAGTGTTGTATCAACAATGTACTTGTTACAATAATCATGGAGTTTATAAGGATTGTACTGCAGTACTATTTCATTAAGGACTTGAGATTGTGTGGAACAAAGAAAAGTGACTCAATAGCAGGATAAACTTTTGGAAAATATGTGGTTGAGAGAATATAGTTCTGATACTGAGGTAGTGATTTTGGAATAATATGTGATTGTTTTGGATAAATTATATTGGATATTCTTGACTACCCTGGAACTGATTAATGATTTGTATATTCCATCATTGATGGGGTTTAAAACATTTTTGGATTAATGAAGTATATCCAGCTTTCTATATGGAATAAGGGATCATGAATGTAATCAATAAGGAATATGGTAATTCAGGATGTTTCGGTGTATTAAAAGAATACATGATGAAGGTATTCATATGCTATTACGGGTTA
The DNA here is from genome assembly GCA_963277665.1 of Viscum album. Lineage (NCBI taxonomy): Eukaryota > Viridiplantae > Streptophyta > Magnoliopsida > Santalales > Viscaceae > Viscum > Viscum album. The sequence continues at coordinate 179,676,660 of OY728164.1, forward strand.
AAAAGGTTCTACATTATGTTTAACTTACTTATAAATGTTGGACTGTGAGTTTGGATAGAAGTATTTTGGATAGTTCTAGTTTGGATTATTTTGGATTGCCATAAAAGGACAACCCGGAGGTCGGGCGGCAACCCGTCGCGTCCGGCAAGGCTGCGAGACTTGAACCCGCAACTGAAGGGCGACAAGGGTGTATCACCTACCACTGGCCCACGAGATGTCCTGGATTAAATAATGTAGTTTTTATTAAAAGATCTTGTAGATGAATTATAAATTCGTTTATTTTGGAACCCTATACGAATAGTGTAAATAGAATTTTTTTTACATTCTATTATCTTTTAGAGTGAAAGATGAGTTTGTGGTAGAAATTTATTAATGGATAAAACTCTAATTATAAAGTAAGTATATCTCCTTATGATCTTAGCCAATCTCATAAATAAATTCCTCAATATTAAGAAAAGCAACTTAGAACAAAAAAGTTTTCCTAGATGGTACCTTAAATCATCACTAATTTATGGCTTTGGTATTGTTGGCCTTTTCATAGCCATGTTCTTTACCACTCTCCATCAGATAATTGATGGTTAGATTTTTCTTCCATATCCATATTTTCCTACATGGAACCCTAGTATGTGTTATTTTCGGTAATCTTCATACTTTCGACTCTTTATTTTAAATAGAGGCCTCGTTAATTCATTTTTCGATGTGGGATTTCAACTAAGATATTATGAAACGTCAAAAATGTGTTATCCCAATACCCTATATTTTGTTGAACTGATGGTACTTCAAATCATCATAGATTGATGAGTTTAAGGACCTCAATTATACACTTGTTTGTGATTGATGACCTCAATCACTACCTATAAATATTTACTTTTTTCCTCCGATTATATGTCTCTAATTGCCACCAATGTTCTCCTAATCAAGATCATAATTTGGTGGTGACCCTTTCATTTCTCTTTTCCTCATATTAAGACTAAATTTTAGTAACCCAATTTCCGATGTGGGTTTTCCCACAAATATATTATCTATTTTCAACCTTTTATTTTCGAAGAACAATTTCAAATTGCGAGGACGCAATTTATTGAAGGAGGGGAGAATGTAACACCCCAAGATTTCATAGTGTGTTATTTCTTCAAAATAATTCAATAAATTGCACTACGCGCAACACCGAGTTCAATTGCACCATTAAATACCAAAAAAATCCATTAAAAGAGGTCATGAATAGCATTAACTACATTTTTAACTTTATATAATCCTTATAATTTTAGAATCCATATTATGAGTTTCTTAGTCATAATGCAAGAACAGATTCATTTTCAGTATTGCACTTTTATCAACTTTTGATAGTGAAACATTTTTAAATACAATATTTTAAACTTTTTGACTAAATGGAGACATCAAAAAATTTAAAATGAAACATCCCAAGCTTCCACGGTAAGCTTTCCTTTGAATAAAACAGTAGCGTGTGTTGTACGCAACGTCGAGTTTTAACACACACCACAACCGATCAAACTAGCCGTTATGAATAGTAATACCTAAATTTTGAAATTATATATATTTTATATTTTGAAATGGACTTCATTTTTGGATTCGGAATATCGAATTTAGCCTAAGGTGAAATTTTGGTACTTTTCGGATAACTTTCATATTTTGATGAATAGTGAAAATTACTAAATTTTAATTAAAAACAACTTTTTTAATCAAAATAATTAATAGTGATAAATTATGAATTTGAGTGGTTTTAAAGTATATTTAGAATATATTTTTACAATTTAATATAATTTTGGTAATTAGACATAATTTTACAATTAAACCGAACATAAACAAGTGTCAATCTTTTGATAGTTATTATCTCTTAAAAACACGCTGTTTGTTTTGACAGCGGGAATTAATTTTAAATTAATTTCTGCCACTTCTGTGTTTTGAATTTAGAAAAATGGATTCCATATTTGTAATCAGGATGTTCAAATTGTGTAAATAGGTAACTTTTATTTTTAGACATTTTGAATAATTACTGCGGTAAATATTTTATTTACCATGGTTAAGGGTAAATCCGGTAAATAAGGGTTAAAAAATAATATTATAATAATACTAAATTACCCTAAAACGTGTCTTAACCATATTGGTTGATACATGGTCGACCATGAGCATATTTGGGTCGATTTGGGGACCCCATGGATCCACTTGTAAGTGATAATGACACTTTATTTTAATTAAGTCAAAATGAATACAAAAATGACACAAGCATATATCTTTCAGCAAAACAATTGTTACATAGGGTTATATAAGCTGGATTTTAGATTATAAATATTCATTAGAAAGATAAAACGATTTCCTACATAAGGATATTTTATTTATAATTTTTAGACATTTAATAATTTATTTTATTTATGACACAATGATGATGCAGTAATTACCCTAATAGTGAAAAATTAAAATAATTGATATTATAAATACCCAAAAAAAATATAATATGAAACTATTAGTGAATTAAACTAATTTTATAGGATAATATGATATATTAGGATTGATTTAATTAACTTTTTTCGAAGTAATCAATCTGTTATGAGTTTCACAAAAATCAACTATTGAATAGTGTCAAAATTGACATAAAAGAGTTCTTAAAACAAATATTATATTATTAATTGATATTAAATTCCTAAAAATCTAAGGTTCGGCCAAGAGACTTATATCAGGATAGGTTCATAATTAATTTACCACTTGGGGGTATCTTGGATGTATATAGTATGTTTATTAACCATATTATATAAAAATACAAAGAGACATTGTAAAAGTGAAACTAATTAACTTAGAGTTAATACTTAAAGATAAGGTTAATATAAGTACCCAAACCTGTCTAAATTCTATTGGTTGAGTGGTTTTCGACCTATCCCCACCTTAGCCTTTGAATAGTCAACTTTGGAGCCATTGGAAACCGAATATGAATTTATTATAAATTAATATTTCTAGCTTTTCCAAAGGTGCCCCTCACCCCTCTTATAAAAGGGTACTCCTCCTTCTCATTTCTTCACACCTTCAAAGCCTTTTGGTTCGGCCAAAATCTGACAAAATACTCTCCCAACATCCCTCAATACAACCTAGAGGCCTTAGTTTGATCAGAAAGCCAACCTAAGGAGCCCTTTTGATCAAATCAAAAGGAAGAACCCGAAGAAGAGGTAATGATTTCACCACCCTTTTCTAAGTTCCATTCTTCTTCCACTTCCTCTTTCTTTGTTCTTACCATTATAAAATAATAACTCCAGTATCTTACATATACTGTGATGTTATTATAAATATGGTACAACCATATTCAGTATTCTATCCACCCTTTGAATAACATGTCACCATACGTGCGTACGAACGGCTTACCGTCTCCACGTCGTGGTGTAATTGTTATTCAATATATTATTATTTGGATGGGTATAATAATGATGTGTAACTCATGTAAATAATAAATATAACATGTTAATGATTCTGTATATATGATATACCATCCATTTATATATTATTTTAATATCAAAAGAATGATATTGTCGCTCGTGCGTACGTACACACTACCGTCTCCACGAACGCGATGAGATTCATTCTCCATCGTATCCATTCAAGTATAATTATCATTTGATGATTTAAAAATTATGTTTAAGGACTTGATATCATTCTGGATATGAATAATATACAACCTATCCTTTACAAACATGTCTTACGTAACAAAACATATAAAAGAAAACAAATAAGTTAACACCCGAAACGACGATAATTCTAAGATATTATTAACAAATCAATGTTAAAAGATCATAAATGATATCATATTAATATATATGATTCTTGTATAATTTTATAACAATTATTTCACCATTATACAGGAGGTTAACCTACACCAACCAAGGAAAAGTACAAGGTAAGGGTTATTTCACAATCTCTTCATTATCCGAGGTTGTTTATATTTAATAATCTACTGGGATCTCTTTATCATCCACATCCATGTTTCTTAAAAAAGTATTTCAAAACATTTTTACTATTTACTGGAGAATGAGTTAAAGTCATTTATACCCTTTTTGACTTTTATAAGTGGTTTATAAAGGAATCTTTCTATTGTTTTCAAAACAAGGTCCTTTTTAACCATTTCGACAGAATTAAGGAAAGAATGTTTTTTTTAACTTATACGGCGGGTGCGGCTATTTTCCGCCGTCATAAAATCTTCAAAGCTTCCCTTACAATCTTATGAGAATATTTTCCAAGAAAATGTTTTATTTTATATGGATCTTAAATGATTTCAAAATAAAAAGAGATATTTCTTTAAAAAGAATTTTGATTTCATCTATGTCAACATCCTTTGATGGATTTTACGCTTATTTGAAGTTGATTTATTGTGATACAAAACTTCTATATTGTATTGAAGGTTTTGTGGTATGTTTGAATGTGGATGTTCTATTTTTATACCATTCATAGTTTATGGTGAAATTATTGACATTTCGTATGCTAGTTTTAATACGAATGTTTATGTTATGTTTAAACCTTTTCATATGGGAATGCATTGGACTTAATATGTGACGGGTGGAGCCCGCTATAGCTCCTCGATGCATCGGTAGGTCTCATGAGACAAACTAGTGTCTTGGAACAAGGCCTTGACAAAATATTATTTGTAGTCTTGGCACGAGGCCTTGACTATGTGGTTATGATAGTCTGGCATTATGCATTCCAACATTATGAAAGTGGTTATTGATTTTTGCATGTGATTATTCGATTAGTAGAATATCCATGTGAGTAAGTAAATGGCATTATTTCATTTTATTTATTCCATACCATGTTGAAAGTTCATGTTTGAAAGGCTTTTGTTTTACTTATACATTGCCTTAAAAGTTTATTCTTATTTATGAAAGTTTCCGCTATATTGTTATCCTTACTGGGCATTTGAGCTCACCCCTTTTCTATGTTTTATTTTTCCCAGGAAGTGAAGAAGTAAGTTATGAATGACCTGCAGGGATATTATGTGGGGATATGAGTGTGGATTATGGAGACAATATGTTGTTGTAGTAGTTTTTCGTTTAATGATGTAATGTAAAACTTATGAATATATCTAGTGTTTCCAAGGCAACTAAACCAATCGGTCTTTCGAGATTTGATCTTTCTTGTGATCATGCCAATGTTATGTAATAATGCACCGACTCTGGGTAACTGGGGTCGGGGCGTTACATTCAATTAGTTTCTCAAAGATTTATTAGGTCTCAATTAATTTAATCAGAAGATTAAATTAACTTTTGAAACTAACTTACTGGTTTACAATATGTTTAAACACATGATAGTTTAACTATCAATGTAACTTCAAAACAAAATGTATTTCAATGTAATTATAAGTGGAATATAAAATATATTGTATTCTTTAAACTTAAACTAAAATGCACAGCAGATGTAACCAAGAGGTTTAGTCTCAAGCCGAGACATAGTCCTCTCAAACAATTTATATAAATTTCATCCACACCATGGATTGGGCGAAACAACAGTGAAAACACTGTCTAGTTACAAAGACCTCTACCACAGTTATATGTTGGAAAACAAACAACATTTCATAGGCTATCCAGGTCTTACTTAACATCTACCACTATGCACAGTGGGATACATGGGAGTTATAGAGTTTGAATGAGGATTTAAATGTCCTCTAGTGTAGCACAGGAGAAAGTGTGTAATAAATATATAGAGTATACACACTACTCAAAATGTAAATAAAAGAATCACTAAGAGAATAAATATGAGTTTTAGAAATCTCTAGTGATTTAAACTGTGGCTATAGACTCCTTTGATTAATCACGAATGATTCTGATTCCTTCTCTGGTTATTTTTTTTAAAAAACAGAGTGTGGGTTTTTCCTTGGTTTTTAGGTGCAGCCTTTTCATCTTGAGTGTATAAGCGACATCTTGTAGTTCCTTACTCCTTGACTAAGGTATAGCTTGTGTTCTCCTTTAGAGTGAATGGCTTAGTGTATGTTGAGTGGTATTCTAGTATGAATTTAGATTCTTCTTTTTGTGTGAATGCACCACGTTTCAATGTTGTTCATCCCTTTCCTTTTTCACACCCTTCACATGCTTTCTTGATTCTTGTTATGGGTGTTATCTGCCTTGTCTTTTTCCTTACTATTATAGCTTTCTGCTCTGGTAAAAAGAATGATTACCTTTATTAGGGGTACTAGGTACAGTTTCCTGACATTCCAACAACTATCATTAAATAACATTGATTGAATTAAAAAATCAAATATAACCGTTACATAATAAATAAATAATATTGATAGAAGTAGTGTTTGACTGGTCTTTCTTTGTTGCATTGTAACAACCCGAGATTTTATGAAAAATATTCTTTTTAATTTTATTAATGTCTTGTGTTGTACGCTACACCAAAAGGAGCTTGCACAACACACATCCTTGACTTGCCTTGCATTACACGCAATCGCGACCTTCCTTGATAGCATGTGTAATACGCAATACCGAGTTTCACTAAACAACGATATGCTATTAAAATATTATTAAAACTAGCCGTTATGAATATTAATAACCACTTTTTAAATTTTAGAAAATTTAGCTCTCAAAATGGACTTCATTTTTTGATTCGGAGTATCGAATTTAGCCTAAGGTGAAATTTTGGTACATTTCGGATAACTTCCATATTCTGATGAATAGTGAAAATTACTAAATTATAATTAAAAACAACTTTTTTAATCGAAATAGTTAATAGAGATAAATTATTAATTTGAGTGGTTTTAAAGTATATTTTGAATATATTTTTACAATTTAATACAATTTTGGTCATTGGTTGTAATTTCACATTTAAACCAGACATAATCAAGTGTCAATCTTTTGATATATTTTGTTTCCTAAAAACACGCTATTTATTTTAACAGCGGGATTTAATTATAAAATTAATTAATGCAACTTCTATGTTATGAATTTGGTAAAATAGACTTCATTTTTGAATTCGGAATATGAAATATCGCTTAGCATGAAATTTTGGCATTGTTCTGAAAAACATCAATTTTTGATGAATAGTGAAACTACTAAGTGGTAGTTAAAAAACTGAATTTTTCATAAAACTTAATTTTACCACTTCTGTGAATGGAATTTCAAAAATCCAAGAGACACGGTTGATGTCAGTAAGTAAAATGTGGTTCAATGAGATGAAAATAATTTTTGGTGAATAGTAACTTTTTTACTTTTATTTACCACGGTTAAAAGTAAATAGGGTAATTAAGGGTAAGAATGATATTAATATTACCCTAACACAAGTCCTAATTCTATTGGACAAGTGTATCTCGACCAAAAACAACCTTAAGGGTAAAATATTATCATTTAGGCCCACTTGGATTAGATTAGGACATTTATTATTATTTAATTCAAAGAAGAGTTAAAAGAGTTAAAATCAAAATTTATTTACTAAAACATTTTTAATATAGGGTTATACATAAGATAAATTCAATTGTAAATATTAATTATAAAGATAAAAAGATTTACCACATAATGGTATTTTATTTGTAATTTTTAGACATCAAATAAGTTAATTTATTTATGACACAAAGATGATGCAGTAATTATCTTATTAATGAAATATTGACATAATTGATGTTATAAACACCAAAATAAATATAATTTGAAAATTTTTATGAATTCCACTAATTTTCTAGGTTACTATGATATATTAGTGTTGATTTAATCCACTTGGTTCGAACATATAATTATGTTATGACTTTCACAAAAATCATATATCAAATAGTGTCAAAATTGACATAAAATAGTTTTTAAATAAAATATTATATTATTAATTGTTATTTTATTCATAAAAATCTAAGGATCGGCCAAATGAATTATATAAGGATATATATATTAATAATAAACAATTTGGGGTTCGTTTGACATGTTATAGTAAGTGTATTAACCATATAGCGAAAGAAAACAAAAAGACACGGTAAAAGTTAAATTCTTTAACATAGAGTTAAATCTAATTGATAAGGTTAAAATAATACCCTAAACTTGTCTAAATCCTATTGGATGATAGGATTTCGACCCATACCCACTTTAGCTTCGAAATAAGACCCTTTCTAACCATTATAAACCGTTTTTTACTTTAATATAAAATAATATTTTGAGATATTCCTAAGGTGCCCCTCTCCTCCCTTATAAAAGGACACCTTCTCCCCCTCCTCCTCACAACAATTTGAGCACTCAAGCTCGGCCAACCCCTGCCAAAATCTCTTCTCCACTTCCCTAGCAACATCCTAGAGGTTCTGGTCTTCCTCAAAGACCAATTTTAGTGCCCTAAGAGGAGGTCTCAAAGAGGCGCTTCAAAGAAGAGGTAATTTCCGTTACCAATTCTTTCATCTTTATTTCTTCTTCCACTTCTTCTTCTTAGGTTGTTTCATTATGAAGTAATAACATCAGTATCACTCATATACTGATATGTTATTATAATTATGAAACAACCCTATTTCACCATCTATCCATCCTACGGGAAAAGAAATCACTGCGTGTGCGTACATACGGAATACCGTCTCCACGCCGTGGTGTAATCTATTTTCCACCACCACCTTACATGGATGGGTATAATGGTGTAAAGAATAACTATACATAGTTATTACAACATCATATTGATTCTGATATATTGTATAATCCACTCCAATTCAATTCAATATTTATGGAAATGATATCATCGCTCGTGCGTACGTACGGACTACCGTCTCCACGACGCGATGAGATTCATTCTCCATGTTAACCATTTAAGAATGATTATAAAGTATATATAAGAAATAATAATGAAATATATGACATTATAAAGCTACTGGATTTATGTATATATATATATATATATGTATGTCATCTACTTACTTCCATTCAAGACAATAAGGAAAAGAAAACAGCGTTCATGCGTACGTACGGACTACCGTCTCCATGAATGGTGTTTTTCATTTCATTTATCTATCTATTATATATATATATATACTGAATATATATGATATATAAATCATATTTTATATTCTGGAAGTAAGTAAATCATGATATAAGTAATAATAATGTCAAGAACAACAAGTCAAAACACCTACGATAAATGAAACGATTTTACCCAAAACGCTTCTTTAACATGGAATTTACAAAAGAATGGGTAATATAATGTCATAAGTGAACCATATATGATATCATAACAATGAATATGATTCTGGAATATGTCAATAACATGATTTAAATCATTATACAGGAGGTTCGGACACTTACAAAGCAAGTCGGACCTAAGGTAAGGGAAATATCACAATCTCATTTTTATCCGAGATTGTTTATTCGTAAGTATTTACTGGGGTATATTTTATCATCCACATCCATGTTTCATAAATATGTAATATTATTTCCATCCAACTACAATTTTTTAAATCCAATTTTACCCTTCGGTGAGTTTTTAGTAAAAGAAATGAAAGGAATCTTTTGTCGTTTTCCGTACGAGGTACTTTTTGACTTTTCCGACAAAAGTACGAAGAATATTTTTTTAACTTATACGGCATGAATGGATGTCTAAAACATTATTTCCAAGAAGCTTCCTTTACAAGTATTCAAGTTTATTTTTAATCAACTTAATTTAGTTTAAAATTGTTTGACATGTTAAGAAAGGAAAAGTGTTTTTGAAGTAGAAAGGATATTTTTCTCAAGAATGATGTTCAAGTATTTTATCAAAATTATTTTTCATCTAAGATAATAAAAGGGTTCTGTTTTTATCCCTATTATTACATGGATTTGATTATGTTGTGATGGAAACATTTTTATGGATTCCTTTATCTTATATGAATTGTTTTATGACGTCATGTTGTCTAAGAATCCCATTTTTATTACATGGGTTATGTGATGATGTATGATTTATGATTATGTGGCAGACATAAGAAAGGATTCATTATAAGATGGGTGGGACCTATATCTCCCTCCAATGCATTGGGTAAAGATTTTATATCTCATGAGATAGACAGGGCTGGAACGGTAGGTTATACCGGTTCAGTGAAACAGGACTGAAACGAGGGTTACTCGATTCAGAAAGGGACTTTGTCCACTAAGATAGTCTTGGCAATGAGTCTTGACTAACAAGAAATGATTCTCTATGATTATGTGTGAATGCCACAAAGTTTCATGTTTTAAGTTATGATTATTGTGATTACATTTCACTGCCATGATTTATCCCATGTTATGAAATTATGCTCTCTTTTGCAGGTTAAGATTTCTAAAATGATATGTTCTTATGAATACGATGTGATTGATATTTATTTTGTTTACCCTTAATGAGCATTTGAGATCACCCTTTTATGTTTTATTTTCCCCGGGATATAAAGAGAGGTTTTAGGTAAAAAAAAGGGAAGATCTTTATAGGAGATGTTGAAGATCTTTCACCACGATTAGAAGATTACGTTCCGAGTTTCCAAAGACACTAAACTATTACGATCCTTGTGTGTGTGTTTTTGTTATGTACTAAGTATTCCACAAATGTAATGTAATGTCAATGTACGTCAGGCTTCGGGTCTCTACAGTTGGTATCAGAGGAAATGTTTAGTCAACCTTTGGAAACTAGGATGCGAAAACATTAGTGAGATCCCTAGAGATATTTCTAAGGTATGTCTAGGGATGTCCCTAAGGTTAAGTATATGTATAGGTTATAGTCCTAGAATTACGCTAACGATCTTAGAATTTAACCTAAGAGGTTAGATATTGAGGGTACTTCACCTTTACTATGTTGTTTTCTCTAGCATGATTTTTGCCTCTCACAGAATTATTTTTCTGTTTTAGTTAATGGAGGGAACCAGAAAGAATTCGGTTAACATTGAATCCAATGGACAAATTGGTGACTATGAGCAACAAAATTGTGTAATTCTTAGAGATAAAGATATTGTGATTATGCCGAATCAGTCATCGCGATATATGATTAACAAGGTGAAATTTAGTGGTATGCATAATTCATCAAAGAAGAGGAAGATAGACTATTATGCATGTTCGCATGTTGAGGAGCATAAAGAAAGGAAGATTGAGATTTCTAAAGAAGGGAAGAAGAACCTTGAGGAATACCTCAAATGGAGGGACCGATGTTATCTGTGTGGAGAAAAGGGTCATAGAGTGACAGACTGTAATGGAGTTCAATGTCTTATTTGTGGAGAACATGGGCATTACCCAACTCAATGCCCTGACCTAAAAAGTTACTTCTAAATCAAGGAAGGACTTATTTCAGGACAGTCATTGAGTGGATGGACTGAAGTGTTTATGTATTGGTATTCATGAATAATGTTGTTGAGGTACTTTTATGGTGTATTGGAATATTGGTCTATTGTGGTTTTCAATAATTTTAAGGTACCGGTAACCATGAAAAGTGATTCATATATTTTAGAAAGTAGATGATATGCGCATAATGAAGGGATAAGGAGAAAATGAAATGTTTGAAAGTATTCATGAGCTCATGATTGATATAAGGACTAAGTGATATCATTGTTTGAGTACATATAATTTTGAGGATTTTGGTATGTGGAAAGTGTTAAATTTTAACTACATTCCTGTTTTCACTAAGGTATTCAAGAGAATACATGATTAAGGACTTTGAATGTTTTGAATGTGACCAACAAAACATATATTATGATATATGGGGATCGACGATGGTGTTAAATCTCTGGTAATCGTTTTCACTATGTTTTGAGAGTGGACTGCAGTATTATGGATAAGCCTAAAGATTGGAATGGATTATGTTGGACATAAGATAGTATTGTTTAAGGATAGAAGTTTTTCAATGGGATTTTATAGTAATATAGTTTTAGAAAAAGCACAACCTACAGGACGGGCGACAGCCCATCGCGTCAGACAAGGCTATGGGAATCGAACCCACAACCGAAGTGCGACTGGCCTTTATCGCCTACCACTGGCCTACAGGAAGTCCCTATTTAGTAGAAACTAGTTTTATTATATTAAGCAGTATGATATATGAAGTATAAGTCCATTTTAGGAACCATATGTGATTAATCTCAATATAGAACGACTTATGTATATAATTTTTGCTAACCTTTTGTTTGAGACAGATGGAATGACCCGTCATTCTATCACATGATCTGCTAACACTTCACGAATAACAAATTCAACTTCATTTATTTAAGAGATGAAGTGGAAATTGTCATGGCATGAACAACAGTGAGATTGTACCAAAATAATGAAAGTATTTATTCTAATTCAAATTTTCATCTTTAGGGAAATGATCTTGAAAACCAAAAATGTTGTCCTAGTGATCTTATACCTGATGAATCAGATGGTACCTTAGATCATCACAAATTTATGGATTTGTGATTGTTGGCTTTTCCATATCCATGTTCTCTACCACTCTCCATCAGAACATGATGGTTAGATTTGCCTTCCATATCCATATTTTCACCTATGTGGAAACCCAGTGATTAGTTTATTTGGGTAACCGTTACGTTTCATACTTTTGTTTTTAAAGATTGGTTTTGATATTCCTTTTTACGATGTGGGTTTCTATTAATGAAACTTTTGAATAGTAAACCATTTATAACCCCGACGAATTTCGAGGGCGAAATTCATTTTAAGGGGGGTAGAATGTAACAACCCGAGATTTTATGAAAAATATTCTTTTTAATTTTATTAATGTCTTGTGTTGTACGCTACACCAAAAGGAGCTTTCACAACACACATCTTGACTTGCCTTGCATTACACGCAATCGCGACCTTCCTCGATAGCATGTGTAATACGCAATACCGAGTTTCACTAAACAACGATATGCTATTAAAATATTATTAAAACTAGCCGTTATGAATATTAATAACCACTTTTTAAATTTTCGAAAATTTATCTCTCAAAATGGACTTCATTTTTGGATTCGGAGTATCGAATTTAGCCTAAGGTGAAATTTTGGTACATTTCGGATAACTTCCATATTCTGATGAATAGTGAAAATTACAAAAATATAATTAAAAACAACTTTTTTAATAAAAATAGTTAATAGAGATAAATTATTAATTTGAGTGGTTTTAAAGTATATTAAGAATATATTTTTACAATTTAATACAATGTTGGTCATTGGTTGTAATTTCACATTTAAACCAGACATAATCAAGTGTCAATCTTTTGATATATTTTGTTTCCTAAAAACACGCTATTTATTTTAACAGCGGGATTTAATTATAAAATAAATTAATGCAACTTCTATGTTATGAATTTGGTAAAATAGAATTCATTTTTGAATTCGGAATATGAAATATAGCTTAGGATGAAATTTTGGCATTGTTCTGAAAAACATCAATTTTTGATGAATAGTGAAACTACTAAGTGGTAGTTAAAAAACTGAATTTTTCATAAAACTTAATTTTACCGCTTCTGTGAATGGAATTTCAAAAATCCAAGAGACACGGTTGATGTAATTAAGTAAAATTTGGTTCAATGAGATGAAAATAATTTTTGGTGAATAGTAACTTTTTTACTTTTATTTACCACAGTTAAAAGTAAATAGGGTAATTAAGGGTAAGAATGATATTAATATTACCCTAACACATGTCCTAATTCTATTGGACAAGTGTATCTCGACCAAAAACAACCTTAAGTGTAAAATATTATCATTTAGGCCCACTTGGATTAGATTAGGACATTTATTATTATTTAATTCAAAGAAGAGTTAAAAGAGTTAAAATCAAACTTTATTTACTAAAACATTTTTAATATAGGGTTATACATAAGATAAATTCAATTTTAAATATTCATTAGAAAGCTAAAAAGCTTTTCCACATAATGGTATTTTATTTGTAATTTTTAGACATCAAATAAGTTAATTTATTTATGACACAAAGATGATGCAGTAATTATATTATTAATGAAATATTGATATAATTGATGTTATAAACACCAAACTAAATATAATTTGAGACTTTTTATGAATTCCACTAATTTTCTAGGTTACTATGATATATTAGTGTTGATTTAATCAACTTGGTTCGAACATATAATTCTGTTATGACTTTAACAAAAATCATATATCAAATAGTGTCAAAATTGACACAAAATAGTTTTTAAATCAAATATTATATTATTAATTGTTCTTTTATTCCTAAAAATCTAAAGTTCGGCCAAATGAATTATATAAGGATATATATATTAATAATAAACAATTTGGGGTTCGTTTGACATGTTATAGTAAGTGTATTAACCATATAGTGAAAGAAAACAAAAAGACACGGTAAAAGTTAAATTATTTAACTTAGAGTTAAATCTAATTGATAAGGTTAAAATAATACCCTAAACTTGTCTAAATCCTATTGGATGATAGTATTTAGACCCATACCCACTTTATATTCGAAATAAGACCCTTTGGAACCATTATAAATCGATTTTTACTTTAATATAAAATAATATTTTGAGATATTCCTAAGGTGCCCCTCTCCTCCCTTATAAAAGGACACCTCCTCCCCCTCCTCCTCACAACAATTTGAGCACTCAAGATCGGCCAACCCCTGCCAAAATCTCTTCTCCACTTCCCTAGAAACATCCTAGAGGTTCTTGTCTTCCTCAAAGACCAATTTTAGTGCCCTAAGAGGAGGTCTCAAAGAGGCGCTTCAAAGAAGAGGTAATTACCGTTACCAATTCTTTCATCTTTATTTCTTCTTCCACTTCTTCTTCTTAGGTTGTTTCATTATGAAGTAATAACATCAGTATCACTCATATACTGATATGTTATTATAATTATGAAACAACCCTATTTCACCATCTATCCATCCTACGGGAAAAGAAATCACCGCGCGTGCGTACGTACGGAATACCGTCTCCACGCCGTGGTGTAATCTATTTTCCACCACCACCTTACATGGATGGGTATAATGGTGTAAAGAATCACTATACATAGTTATTAAAACATCATATTTATTTTGATATATTGTATAGTCCACTCCAATTCAATTCAATATTTATGGAAATGATATCATCGCTCGTGCGTACGTACGGACTACCGTCTCCACGACGCGATGTGATTCATTCTCCATGTTAACCATTTAAGAATGATTATAAAGTATATATAAGAAATAATAATGAAATATATGACATTATAAAGCTACTGGATTTATGTATATATATATATATGTATGTCATCTACTTACTTCCATTCAAGACAATAAGGAAAAGAAAACAGCGTTCATGCGTACGTACGGACTACCGTCTCCATGAACGGTGTTTTTCATTTCATTTATCTATCTATTATATATATATATACTGAATATATATGATATATAAATCATATTTTATATTCTGGAATTAAGTAAATCATGATACAAGTAATAATAATGTCAAGAACAACAAGTCAAAACACCTACGATAAATGAAACGATTTTACCCAAAACGCTTCTTTAACATGGAATTTTCAAAAGAACGGGTAATATAATGTCATAAGTGAACCATATATGATATCATAACAATGAATATGATTCTGGAATAAGTCAATAACATGATTTAAATCATTATACAGGAGGTTCGGACACTTACAAAGCAAGTCGGACCTAAGGTAAGGGAAATATCACAATCTCATTTTTATCCGAGATTGTTTATTCGTAAGTATTTACTGGGGTATATTTTATCATCCACATCCATGTTTCATAAATATGTAATATTATTTCCATCCAACTACAATTGTTTAAATCCAATTTTACCCTTCGGTGAGTTTTTAGTAAAAGAAATGAAAGGAATCTTTTGTCGTTTTCCGTACGAGGTACTTTTTGACTTTTCCGACAAAAGTACGAAGAATGTTTTTCTAACTTATACGGCATGAATGGATTTCTAAAACATTATTTTCAAGAAGCTTCCTTTACAAGTATTCAAGTTTATTTTTAATCAACTTCTTTTAGTTTAAAATTGTTTGACATGTTAAGAAAGGAAAAGTGTTTTTGAAGTAGAAAGGATATTTTTCTCAAGAATGAAGTTCAAGTATTTTATCAAAATTATTTTCCATCTAAGATAATAAAAGGGTTCTGTTTTTATCCCTATTATTACATGGATTTGATTATGTTGTGATGGAAACATTTTTATGAATTCCTTTATCTTATATGAATTGTTTTATGACGTCATGTTGTTTAAGAATACCATTTTTATTACATGGGTTATTTGATGATGTATGATTTATGATTATGTGGCACACATAAGAAAGGATTAATTATAAGATGGGTGGGACCTATATCTCCCTCCAATGCATTGGGTAAAGATTTTATATCTCATGAGATATACAGGGCTGGAACGGTAGGTTATACCGGTTCAGTGAAACCGGACTGAAACGAGGGTTACTCGATTCAGAAAGGGACTTTGTCCACTAAGATAGTCTTGGCAATGAGTCTTGACTAACAAGAAATGATTCTCTATGATTATGTGTGAATGACACAAAGTTTCTTGTTTTATGTTATGATTATTGTGATTACATTTCACTGCCATGATTTATCCCATGTTATGAAATTATGCTCTCTTTTGCAGGTTAAGATTTCCAAAATGTTATGTTCTTATGAATATGATGTGATTGATATTTATTTTGTTTACCCTTACTGAGCATTTGAGCTCACCCTTTTATGTTTTCCTTTCCCCAGGATATAAAGAAAGGTTTTAGGTAAAAAAAAGGGAAGATCTTTATAGGAGATGTTGAAGATCTTTCACCACGATTAGAAGATTACGTTCCGAGTTTCCAAAGACGCTAAACTATTATGATCCTTGTGTGTGTGTTTTTGTTATGTAATAAGTATTCCGCAAATGTAATGTAATGTCAATGTACGTCAGGCTTCGGGTCGCTACAGTTGGTATCAGAGGAAAGGTTTAGTCAACCTTTTGAAACTAGGATGCGAAAACATTAGTGAGATCCCTGGAGATATTTCTAAGGTATGTCTAGGGATGTCCCTAAGGTTAAGTATATGTATAGGTTATAGTCCTAGAATTACGCTAACGATCTTATAATTTAACCTAAGATGTTAGATATTGAGGGCACTTCCCCTTTACTATGTTGTTTTCTCTAGCATGATTTTTGCCTCTCACAGAATTATTTTTCTGTTTTAGTTAATGGAGGGAACCAGAAGGAATTCAGTTAACATTGAATCCAATGGACAAATTGGTGACTATTACCAACAAAATTTTGTAATTCCTAGAGAGAAAGATATTGTGATTATGCCGAATCAGTCATCGCGATATATGATTAACAAGGTGAAATTTAGTGGTATGCATAATTCATCAAAGAAGAGGAAGATAGACTATTATGCATGTTCGCATGTTGAGGGGCATAAATAAAGGAAGATTGAGATTTCTAAAGAAGGGTAGAAGAACCTTGAGGAATACCTCAAATGGAGGGACCAATGTTATCTGTGTAGAGAAAAGGGTCATAGAGTGAAGAACTGTAATGGAGTTCAATGTCTTATTTGTGGAGAACATGGGCATTACCCAACTCAATGCCCTGACCTAAAAAGTTACTTCTAAATCAAGGAAGGACTTATTCTAGGACAGTCATTGAGTGGATGGACTAAAGTGTTTATGTATTGGTATTCATGAATAATGTTGTTGAGGTACTTTTATGGTGTATTGGAATATTGGTCTATTGTGGTTTTCAATAATTTTAAGGTACCGGTAACCATGAAAAGTGATTCAGATATTTTGGAAAGTAGATGATATGCGCATAATGAAGGGATAAGGAGAAAATGAAATGTTTGAAAGTATTCATGAGCTCATGATTGATATAAGGACTAAGTGATATCATTGTTTGAGTACATAGAATTTCGAGGATTTTGGTATGTGGAAAGTGTTAAATTTTAACTGCATTCATGTTTTCACTAAGGTATTCAAGAGAATACATGATTAAGGACTTTGAATGTTTGGAATGTGACCAAAAAAACATATATTATGATATATGGGGATCGACGATGGTGTTAAATCTCTGGTAATCGTTTTCACTATGTTATGAGAGTGGACTGCAGTATTATGGATAAGCCTAAAGATTGGAATGGATTATGTTGGACATAAGATATTATTGTTTAAGGATATAAGTTTTTCAATGGGATGTTATAGTAATATAGTTTTAGAAAAAGCACAACCTGCAGGACGGGCGACAACCCATCGCGTCGGACAAGGCTATGGGAATCGAACCCACAACTGAAGTGCGACTGGCCTTTATCGCCTACCACTGGCCTACAGGAAGTCCCTGTTTAGTAAAAACTTGTTTTATTATATTAAGTAGTATGATATATGAAGTATAAGTCCATTTTAGGACCCATATGTGATTAATCCTACTGTAGAACGACTTATGTATATAATTTTTGCTAACCTTTTGTTTGAGACAGATGGAATGACCCGTCATTCTATCACATGATCTGCTAACACTTCACGAATAACAAATTCAACTTCATTTATTTAAGATATGAAGTGGAAATTGTTCAAGGCATGAACAACAGTGAGATTGTACCAAAATAATGAAAGTATTTATTCTAATTCAAATTTTCAACTTTAGGGAAATGATCTTGAAAACCAAAAATGTTGTCCTAGTGATCTTATACCTGATGAATCGGATGGTACCTTAGATCGTCACAAATTTATGGATTTGTGATTATTGGCTTTTCCATAGCCATGTTCTCTACCACTCTCCATCAGAACATGATGGTTAGATTTCTCTTCCATATCCATATTTTCACCGATGTGGAAACCCAGTGATTAGTTTATTTGGGTAACCGTTACGTTTCATACTTTTGTTTTTAAAGATTGGTTTTGATATTCCTTTTTACGATGTGGGTTTCTATTAAAGAAACTTTCGAATTGTAAACCATTTATAACCCCGACGAATTTCGAGGGCGAAATTCATTTTAAGGGGGGTAGAATGTAACAACCCGAGATTTTATGAAAAATATTCTTTTTAATTTTATTAATGTCTTGTGTTGTACGCTACACCAAAAGGAGCTTGCACAACACACATCCTTGACTTGCCTTGTATTACACGCAATCGCGACCTTCCTCGATAGCATGTGTAATACGCAATACCGAGTTTCACTAAACAACGATATGCTATTAAAATATTATTAAAACTAGCCGTTATGAATATTAATAACCACTTTTTAAATTTTAGAAAATTTAGCTCTCAAAATGGACTTCATTTTTGGATTCGGAGTATCGAATTTAGCCTAAGGTGAAATTTTGGTACATTTCGGATAACTTCCATATTCTGATGAATAGTGAAAATTACTAAATTATAATTAAAAACAACTTTTTTAATCGAAATAGTTAATAGAGATAAATTAGTAATTTTAGTGGTTTTAAAGTATATTTAGAATATATTTTTACAATTTAATACAATGTTGGTCATTGGTTGTAATTTCACATTTAAACCAGACATAATCAAGTGTCAATCTTTTGATATATTTTGTTTCCTAAAAACACGCTATTTATTTTAACAGCGGGATTTAATTATAAAATTAATTAATACAACTTCTATATTATGAATTTGGTAAAATAGACTTCATTTTTGAATTCGGAATATGAAATATAGCTTAGGATGAAATTTTGGCACTGTTCTGAAAAACATCAATTTTTGATGAATAGTGAAACTACTAAGTGGTAGTTAAAAAACTGAATTTTTCTTAAACTTAATTTTACCTCTTCTGTGAATGGAATTTCAAAAATCCAAGAGACACGGTTGATGTCAGTAAGTAAAATGTGGTTCAATGAGATGAAAATAATTTTTGGTGAATAGTAACTTTTTTACTTTTATTTACCACGGTTAAAAGTAAATAGGGTAATTAAGGGTAAGAATGATATTAATATTACCCTAACACATGTACTAATTCTATTGGACAAGTGTATCTCGACCAAAAACAACCTTAAGTGTAAAATATTATCATTTAGGACCACTTGGATTAGATTAGGACATTTATTATTATTTAATTCAAAGAAGAGTTAAAAGAGTTAAAATCAAAGTTTATTTACTAAAACATTTTTAATATAGGTTTATACATAAGATAAATTCAATTGTAAATATTCATTAGAAAGCTAAAAATATTTCCCACATAATGGTATTTTATTTGTAATTTTTAGACATCAAATAAGTTAATTTATTTATGACACAAAGATGATGCAGTAATTATATTATTAATGAAATATTGACATAATTGATGTTATAAACACCAAACTAAATATAATTTGAGACTTTTTATGAATTCCACTAATTTTCTAAGTTACTATGATATATTAGTGTTGATTTAATCAACTTGGTTCGAACATATAATTCTGTTATGACTTTCACAAAAATCATATATCAAATAGTGTCAAAATTGACACAAAATAGTTTTTAAATAAAATATTATATTATTAATTGTTAGTTTATTCCTAAAAATCTATGGTTCGGCCAAATGAATTAGATAAGGATATATATATTAATAATAAACAATTTGGGTTTCGTTTGACATGTTATAGTAAGTGTATTAACCATATAGTGAAAGAAAACAAAAAGACATGGTAAAAGATAAATTATTTAACTTAGAGTTAAATCTAATTGATAAGGTTAAAATAATACCCTAAACTTGTCTAAATCCTATTGGATGATAGGATTTCGACCCATCCCCACATTAGCTTCGAAATAAGACCCTTTGGAACCATTATAAACCCATTTTGACTTTAATATAAAATAATATTTTGAGATATTCCTAAGGTGCCCCTCTCCTCCCTTATAAAAGGACACCTCCTCCCCCTCCTCCTCACAACAATTTGAGCACTCAAGCTCGGACAACCCCTGCCAAAATCTCTTCTCCACTTCCCTAGAAACATCCTAGAGGTTCTGGTCTTCCTCAAAGACAAATTTTAGTGCCCTAAGAGGAGGTCTCAAAGAGGCGCTTCAAAGAAGAGTTAATTACCGTTACCAATTCTTTCATCTTTATTTCTTCTTCCACTTCTTCTTCTTAGGTTGTTTCATTATGAAGTAATAACATCATTATAACTCATATACTGATATGTTATTATAATTATGAAACAACCCTATTTCACCATCTATCCATCCTACGGGAAAAGAAATCACCGCGCGTGCGTACGTACGGAATACCGTCTCCACGCCGTGGTGTAATCTATTTTCCACCACCACCTTACATGGATGGGTATAATGGTGTAAATAATAACAATACATAGTTATTAAAACATCATATTGATTCTGATATATTGTATAATCCACTCCAATTCAATTCAATATTTATGGAAATGATATCATCACTCGTGCGTACGTACGGACTACCGTCTCCACGACGCGATGAGATTCATTCTCCATGTTAACCATCTAAGAATGATTATAAAGTATATATAAGAAATAATAATGAAATATATGACATTATAAAGCTACTGGATTTATGTATATATATATGTATGTCATCTACTTACTTCCATTCAAGACAATAAGGAAAATAAAACAGCGTTCATGCGTACGTACGGACTACCGTCTCCATGAACTGTGTTTTTCATTTCATTTATCTATCTATTATATATATATATATATATACTGAATATATATGATATATAAATCATATTTTATATTCTGGAAGTAAGTAAATCATGATATAAGTTATAATAATGTCAAAAACAACAAGTCAAAACACCTACGATAAATGAAACGATTTTACCCAAAATGCTTCTTTAACATGGAATTTACAAAATAACGGGTAATATAATGTCATAAGTGAACCATATATGATATCATAACAATGAATATGATTCTGGAATAAGTCAATAACATGATTTAAATCATTATACAGGAGGTTCGGACACTTACAAAGCAAGTCGGACCTAAGGTAAGGGAAATATCACAATCTCATTTTTATCCGAGATTGTTTATTCGTAAGTATTTACTGGGGTGTATTTTATCATCCACATCCATGTTTCATAAATATGTAATATTATTTCCATCCAACTACAATTGTTTAAATCCAATTTTACCCTTCGGTGAGTTTTTAGTAAAAGAAATGAAAGGAATCTTTTGTCGTTTTCCGTACGAGGTACTTTTTGACTTTTCCGACAAAAGTACGAAGAATGTTTTTTTTAACTTATACGGCATGAATGGATTTCTAAAACATTATTTCCAAGAAGATTCCTTTAAAAGTATTCAAGTTTATTTTTAATCAACTTCTTTTAGTTTAAAATTGTTTGACATGTTAAGAAAGGAAAAGTGTTTTTGAAGTAGAAAGGATATTTTTCTCAAGAATGAAGTTCAAGTATTTTATCAAAATTATTTTCCATCTAAGATAATAAAAGGGTTCTGTTTTTATCCCTATTATTACATGGATTTGATTATGTTGTGATGGAAACATTTTTATGAATTCCTTCATCTTATATAAATTGTTTTATGATGTCATGTTGTTTAAGAATCCCATTTTTATTACATGGGTTATGTGATGATGTATGATTTATGATTATGTGGCACACATAAGAAAGGATTAATTATAAGATGGGTGGGACCTATATCTCCCTCCAATGCATTGGGTAAAGATTTTATATCTCATGAGATAGATAGGGCTGGAACGGTAGGTTATACCGGTTCAGTGAAACAGGACTGAAATGAGGGTTACTCGATTCAGAAAGGGACTTTGTCGACTAAGATAGTCTTGGCAATGAGTCTTGACTAACAAGAAATGATTCTCTATGATTATGTGTGAATGCCACAAAGTTTCATGTTTTATGTTATGATTATTGTGATTACATTTCACTGCCATGATTTATCCCATGTTATGAAATTATGCTCTCTTTTGCAGGTAAAGATTTCAAAAATGTTATGTTCTTATGAATACGATGTGATTGATATTTATTTTGTTTACCCTTACTGATCATTTGAGCTCACCCTTTTATGTTTTCTTTTCCCCAGGATATAAAGAAAGGTTTTAGGTAAAAAAAAGGGAATATCTTTATAGGAGATGTTGAAGATCTTTCACCACGATTAGAAGATTACGTTCCGAGTTTCCAAAGACACTAAACTATTACGATCATTGTGAGTGTGTTTTTGTTATGTACTAAGTATTCCGCAAATGTAATGTAATGTCAATGTACGTCAGGCTTCAGGTCTCTACATGCATTATATTGGTAGATGTGTTATGGTGGACTGTGTAGCAGTGAACTTCTATCGGTAGCTTCTTTGATCTTGTATCGGTATCTTCAGGTATCGTTGCTCCATGATCGTTTATATGCAGCTCCTTGTATCGGTAGCTCTGTGATCGTGTATCATTAGCTCTATATACCGGTGACCCCTTTTATCGGTATCTCTTGGTCTATCAGTAGTTCTATTTGTATCGGTAGTCTTACTCTATTGGTAGATCTTGTGTAACAGTATCTTGTATCTAAAGACTTTTAGTATGTGCATATTGGTAGCTCTGTTCGGTTCCAGTGATGTATATCGGTAGACTTATGCATACCGGTAGACTTGTTTTATTAGTAGCTCAGCTTCTATAGGTAGCTTTCTATATCGGTGGACTTGATCTATGTGCTTACCGGTGGATTGGTTCTATCAGTAGCTTTGCGTATCGGTGACCTTAGTTTATCGGTGACTATGTCTATTAGTAGACTAAGTACTGGTTGATCTGTTTGTCTATATCAGTAGCTATAGGAATATTAGTGACTTAACACTTATCTGTTTTTTTCAAAACACATCCGATTGAGTTAGAAAAGTCATATAAACAAAGATAAACATTGATTAACATATTTCAAAGATTATTTTAATATAATTATCAACTTTATCATAGATTGGAAGAATTAATATATATATACACAATATTTGGTATTATTAATGTATGTGAAACCATAATTGGGATTATCAAAAGAGGTGAGGTCAACAATAACAGAAGAGGTTGAGGAAGGATGTGACATGTTATTCTCATAACATCTTTTGGTTTTCAGTAAATGGAATCATTGGTTTGATTTCTGCCTATGGTGAGGCTTCTAGTTTGAGGGGATTAATGTTTATGATCTATTTAGGAGGATTTTGGTGGATCCAAGGTTTCTTCATTGGTGTTATGAAGTGGGAAGGGTGAGTGCCTTTTTATCATTTAGGAGGAGTGGCATTATTGTAATTTTAAAAAAAGGAATTACATATATATTTTTTCCATTTTAATTAGCACTAGTAATTTTACATGTTATATAAAATGGTGAATAGGGTCAAACTATGGTTAAAATTTTGATTTCTTAAATGTCTATAAGTCATTTTTTTCTTTATGTTTAGGTTTATTTCTTTTCTAATATAATTCATCTCTTAATAAATGGAATTAATTTTAATAATATTCACCTATATATTTTTCCAAAACAATGTATACCATATTATAAATATTTGATTATTCAGATTCCAAATATGGAGTTCATTTTTTCGATTCCAATGACAGAAGTACCTGAAATTAATATAAATTGAATCCCATAGACGAGATATCAAAGCAGGTTTTTATTATAAATGTTCAAAATTTAGTAAGGTTTTTATATTAAATTTATTAGTGGAATTTAATTAAATGAAATAAATAATAGAATTTCATAGAATTTTTTTATTTATTCTCAAATACAAAGAATAGTATAATTTATCCATTTAAATAAATTAGATAAAAAGCTATTTTGAATTAATATTTATTATTTTTTAATAATGATAACAAAACAAAATAGTTCGTAAAAATACCAAGAATTACCCTAACCTAATTATAGGTCCTTTTATTTAAAAAATTATTTTTAAAAAAAAATTATTTATAAAAGTGCCAAATATTTTATTTAATATCGGTTCTCTATTAAAATGTGGAAAAATTTATTTTTTAGAAAAATACAACTTTTTACCATAAAACAAGATTAATGTTTATCCTATTCCTATAAAACCTATTGTAATAATATAAAAAAAATATGATAGTCAATATAAATTATATATATTTCATTAATATAATTCACTAATAGTAATTAATTTAATTTATTGGGATAAAACTACTTTATGGGAATAAAAACATTTCCTTTATGTTGGTTATTAAATTCATTTCTAATAATTTGGTAACTAATGAATTTATTTGATATTTTTATAAACAATATATTTTCATAATATATTTAATTTTATTCATAAAATTTATTTTAACATCTTGTTAAATGTTTA
Organism: Viscum album; assembly: GCA_963277665.1. Taxonomy (NCBI): domain Eukaryota; kingdom Viridiplantae; phylum Streptophyta; class Magnoliopsida; order Santalales; family Viscaceae; genus Viscum; species Viscum album. The sequence goes on from OY728164.1 coordinate 179,701,777, forward strand.
TTATATTTAATAAAAATATAATAATAGAAATATATTATGTTTGGTAAAACTATTTTTTGTGTCTTAAGATAGTCACCAAAGAATGTTTTTGTTGCATAAAATGAAAGATTAATTAGTTTTGTGTGAATTCAAATCTAAATAATATATTAAATATATTTAAAATAATAATTATAAATTATGGTCTTGAGATATTATATTCCCTTACAGGATTTGTGTTTCATGTTATACACTCTATCAAATAAAATGTTCTTCCATGATAATTTCAGGGTGTTATACTCTCTACACTGTAAATAAACTGCATCCACACATTTTAAACCTGATGTTGGTAATATATTGTTTGAACAATCCTATTTTTAAATATTACATCTTGAGATGTTTTTTCTAAAACATCCTCTAGAAAAAATGGAATGGAATGTACAAATATCGCATGGACTAACATATAATATGGTCTCTATATAGAAAAACAGTAGTGGAAACTAATGATAAATATATACAGGAAAAGCATAAATATTTAGAGGGGGTAAATGATTTAAAAAAATTTAATAATTTAATTACTAATGGAAATTTCAGGGCCTTATATCCATAGATCTATGATGATTTAAATGACCATGTGTTTGAAAAAATAGGTTTTATGAAAACGTTTTTTAGAAAATTTTCCTAATATTGAGAAATTTTTTTAATTCTTAAAAAAAATATGGATATATACTAATTTTATATGATTCAATTTTATAGAAGAAATTCTATTTTTGGGTTGTTCTTATATCAAATTCAGCTTCATATCGTACACCATGAAATGGATATGCTAGAATGAACCATGTTTTTGAAGAACTAATATATGCTTTTAATGGATTGTATTACCCATAAAACATATCACTATATTTGTCTTTAACTATTTTCCAAAACAAATATGATTAAGAATTTAATCTATAAACCTAAAAGTAACACTACTTTTTCATCATTGATATTTATTAATCAAATCATTTAACTTCAAATAATTACTCTTTAACCCAGAAATCATGTAGGCCGGTGGTAGGTGTGAAACTCTTATTGTCCTTCAATCATGGGTTCAAGTCACATGAAATGGTCGGACATGATGGGTTTTCACCCTAATTAAAGGTTGTCCTTTTATAAAGTCATATTAATATAATTTAAAAAAAAATTATGACGTACATATTTGAAATATAATCATTAAATATACTTTTAAATAAGGATATTAGTAAAAAACAACACATAAGTACTTCATATATTTATTTAAACATAGAACCTTTTGTGGGATATGGTTTATCTTTGGGAAGAGGTAATTTCCAAAATCAAAAAACCATAATATGTGCAGAAAATATCATATTTCAAAAACCATTTATTAATATTCAGGACATCCCAATCTTGACATATATTTTTCATTCTAGGAAACCTCATGTTTAGTCAAGGTAATTTATTTTTATTATCCATTCAAATCCATTAAAATGGTTTTTGAGGACAATGTGATTTATCCTAATAATATCCCCATAGAGTGTCAACCCATGTGTGTAACAGGGCTCATTTTCATGTACCATGTTATGCTTCATCCATGCCTAATGCGTATTTTCTGAGTTTTTACCCCTAGGTATGTCTATGCCAAACCATTCCACCTATTGAATCCATACATGGATATTTTATTGAATACCCAAATAATATAAACCTTACCAAAATATTTAAACATTATTCTATAAATATTCTTAATTTCTATCTTAGTGTTATGTGTTCTAATCTATGATTACCAAAATCTTGTTCCCACAGTTTTAATGAAACCTACCTCTGATACAAATTATAACGGCACGACCCCAGATATCCTAAAACAATGGTCTACTATCATTACTTTGGAATTATTACAAGGAATAAAATATATACATGTAGAATTGTTTAATAGTCATAGTAAACTAGATACATACATGAGTATTTTATTAAAAATTAATACACTAATTTCAGAAAAAAAATATTTCAAGGATAGCATTATTCCCACTTATCATACCCTCGCATACTTTCTTATTGTACTTCTCTGATTCCAATGGAATGGAAGAAAAATAAGGATGAGATCAAATTCATATTAAGTGTAAGTATTATAAAAGTAATAATAAATCAATAAGAATGATAAATATGTCATGGTATGTAATTGTGAACACATGACATGTATTAAATAACTTAAAAGGAAGTGATTAAATAATATGGAAATGTAAATAACTAAAAACACACACCATTTAATATAACCTTATAAGGAATAATAAATATAGGATGGTTAGAAAATGAAAAAATATTCCATTTGTTCAGTAAAATGAAAATTAAATGCATCCAAAGATATGTCGAAGAAAATTATCATGGTTAAATAGTAAATAAATATGATTTAGGGAAATGATTAATTACTGGACTCCATGTTTCCTGGATACATGGTACCTTTAGTGTCATGAACTTTCACAAAGTGGTTTCGCATATTGGGTAAAACCCCATTTAAGTCTTTCTAGCTAACTCATCACATTAGAATATTGATGCATCGATTAGGATATCTATAAGTGGGCCTCACCCATTAAATCCCTTTGTAAATAATTATTCATATATCAAATAATCAATTTAATAATATTCCATATAAAATATCCATATTAATTAGACGATACATATTTATCAATATTTTCCCAAATAATCCAATAACATTCAAAGTAAACTTCATATGTAACAATGGTATACATTTTAGGAAATAATCATATCCATGAAAATGATAAAGATATTTAGGGAAAAATTATTATTGAATAAGAATAGGAAATTTAGTATTTCAAGGGGTTTAACAAAGGAATTAGGGAACTATACTTGAGCACAATCCCTAGAAAAGTCAATGAAAAACCATCTAGAGGAAGTATACGGATGTCACTAATAAATCATATCCCAAGTGGAGTAAAAATATTTTTTTTGTAATTTTGGAATAGAAATATTATAAAAATACATTTTCACTACACTGTTCAGGAAAATATCATATTTAATTTGAAAAAAATATTGCAAATTATTTTCATTGAAAATAACATATGAATTTTTTTAAAAAAATCAACCATTTAAACCATCAAAGGATATTTCAAATAAATGAAGATAGGTAAATCTATAAATTTCATATAAGGTAAAAATAATATTCTTTCTTCATAGTAATATGTCAGAGAAATTCCTTGTTCATAAAGAAAGAAGAATATTTATTTGAAAACATTTTTAAAATACAAAAAGGTTAAAAATGACTTCAATAAATAATTTTATAATGGTTAGAATCATTTTTGAAAACATTTTTAGAAAATGATTATTTTTATAAGAAAATAGGTTCTTTGACCAAAGTGGGAAATGATGTTAGGTTTTATTAATTACATTTTCAAAAACATTTTGGGTACCAAAATAGGATCCCAGATCTCCCTTAAGGTATGTTATTGTTTATTTTTTTTGTTTATGACCTTCATTTTTTTCAATATTTTTTTCCCAAATTTCGTGAGGAATTTTAGTGTTATTTATGCGGTTTTTGATACAAAAATGTAGGAAAAATGTGTTTTTTGTGAATGTTGCATAGTTTAAGCATGGTTTTGTAAAAACTGTGCAGATCATCTTGTGTAACTATGCTCCCATGGACAGAGGCTATCACAGGGTTATTTCATGGTTAACAATATTTATTAGATATCCCATGTAATAGCTCTAGGGAGATGTTTTCAAAAAGTATCATCCACACAGTATGCACACGGTTTGTCAAATAGTGCTGGTAATTTGTGTCGCTCTGTAACTTTGAGAAAATTAAAAAAAAATTACATTATAGGATTTTATGTTCCAACTCAGTATTTCTCCACCTTCTTCCTCCTTCTACCCTAGTGATGATCCAAGATTCAAAAATCTCCCATGAGGTGACTCTCCTTCAATAGTACTGTGCTTTCATTGCTGTCAGATTCCAATTAATGATTTGGGTAAGTCTAATATCATCTTTGTTTCTCTTTCTAGATAAGGGTTCACAAATTTTTGACAATTTCTTATGAAGGTCTAGAACCCTTTATTTATGTTATGTTTTACATTGAGGAATCAAAATTGTGTTGAATAGGGATCTAAGGCCTTGATAAGGAGTGTGTTCGACAATGCTTTCAATGAAGGTGGTCTAAAAGTTTTATATGTTGTTCTTTGTGTAGATTTTTACATGTAGGGTTTCATGGTTGTTTCCCTTCTTGATTTGTTTTTTTATAAAACTAGCATGAGTAGGTCTAATGGGGGTCTAGATGATTAATTTAACCCCTCCCAATCCCCATTGTATGCAAGAAGGATGACATGGCCAAATTAGGGCCACCCATGGGGTGTGATAGCCCTCCCGATGGGTCTAACAAAAATATATGGTGTGAAATTGACACATAATGATGTAGATACATATTGAAGTGGTTCATTGGATTATGTAATTAGTTTGAATGGATTGTGGTTAGTTTTTTCTATTATGGTTAAAGGATACGAGGTTGTTGGGTTGACATATGTTTGGGTAAAATTGTATTATTGGGAATATTATAAGGAGTCATTTTTATACTTGAATATGCTTAGTGACATAGGCATGAAAAATAGGAAATGGGGCTAAAAGGATTATGTTTTATAAATGATGAATGTGTTAATGGATTGAGGGATAATATAAAATTCTCATTTATTAATATTTTGCGATATTTCTAGTGATATAATATATTCTTGGTTGTTATGTGGTAAATTTTGGAGAGTGATAAAAAATGTTGTGCATGGAATAGTAGACTGGGGTATAGACATGAGGTTCTACATTCATAGGTTGTGTTGGAACGAGGTTCTAGATCCAGCCCTAAATGCATGATTTGGTGAAGGAGACATAGTTATATTATAATAAAAATTGCATTCCACCCGGACTGAGTCTTCAAGGTGAGGATCATGAGGTTGTAATAATGGTATTTCTAATGAGATAGGACCAGATCTTGTTCCCATAAGATTGCAAATATTGAACATGCCTTATCCATTCATCAAATGAAAAGGTTATATTAAACCATGGGATTCCTAAGTAGTTAACCAACATTCAATGGTAGTCTAATTTAAATGAAGATAGTATAGAATGTCATATTGAACTGTTTACCATTACATTCCCTTATTCATCATTATCATTCACTATCTAATTTTACTAGATATTTTGTAAACACCATTTTATGGTGACCTACTGAGTTACACTAACACCATGTTCATACATTTGTTGGGTACCCGAGCATATTTCATGATTGCAGGTCAGGATAAGGGAAAGGGCCTATGATAGAGAGTTGAGTATGAAAAGGGACATGTATGGGTGAGGTTCCATATAGGGGGTCCAAACCATTTTGGGGATTATATTTTTTTCATTCTATTGTGGTTTTGTTCACTTGGCACTGTAACATGGAATGACATATACAATATTTTATATGGTGGTACCGAGTTTGGGAGTTGGTTATTTATGCATGTTATTAATTGTTTCTTTTTTATGCTATTTAAATTGTGTTCTCCTGTGGATTACTCTGTCAAATTGGGTATAGTCTCCCCATGTTTCCTATTCGAACCTCTTTACAAGTTGGAAACCTCTAGAATATGTGGAGGCATGCCTGAGGTCTTGTGGAGACCCAACTCGGGGCGCTGGTTTAGTGAATCTCAGGTTGAGGATGATACAATGTGGTATCAAAGGAGTTCTATTATGTTTCTTACTATTTTTGGGATTGTAGACCGGTGGTTAGGAAAGTGTCGAGCCTTTGTAATGAGGTCGTGCTTGGGAGTAGCTAACCCATGTATGAGGGAAAACCCAAGTCACCATGTGAGGGGATTGTTGTTCTTGTTGTGTGTAGTTAAATTTTATGATATTTCTCCATTAGGTGATGCACATGTGCTTTTATTTGATGGTTTTGTGACAATTCACTCATGGACGAAAAGGGTACGAAGTTTTTCATTCATTTATCATTCTAGGAACCTATCTAGTTATGTGACATGCATCATGGTAGACAAACACATGGGATGGTTCTGTGGGATATAAAGGTTATGATGAATTTTTATCCTTAAAAGTAATTGAAATTATGCCTAATAGGATGGTATGAATGGGAAAAAAGGTAAGTGAAAAGGTTATGTATAAATTAGAAAATGGTGCTTGACAATGAAGTAAAAGTGGATTAACCGGTTGAAAGAGTAAATCGGTATTCATAAATTGTTGAATTGGTGTAAAAGATAAGGCATGTAACTATGTAAATTAGATACCCATGTTAGTCATAACCACAGGAGAGATGGACAAGGGTAGTGATCTGATTGTGGGTGGGCTAGTTTGTGTAGTGTATGAGAACTAGTTTGGTGTATAGTGATAAGCATACCTATAACGTTTTCCTTTTCCTAAAATCATAATGGTTATGTTCTAAAGCACATATTTGGAATTGTAGAAAAATTCCACATTGAATGTGAATTCTAGTTGGGTGACGAGAGGAAGTTTCTATGAATGTTCCTCCAGTATTGGTGAAGAAGAGAATGGGGATCTAGGAAAATAGAGAAGAGTTATTCTGTGAGAACATTTCTCATTTTATGGAAATTATGGCACGTGACCTAGGTCAGGATAGACCGAATATGTTTGATCTGATGAGGGGGTTTAAGCTGTAGCACCCTCCAACATTAAACAGAGGGTAGGAAAAAGGTAGTATTGTTCTTGATAGAGTCCATCCAAATTATTCATTACCATTTAGAGACTCTTGTCAAGAAGCTAGTCTATTTAGCATCCCATATATTGAGAGTTCAAGATAAACTTTGGTGGGACATCATGGTTCCGATGGAGAATGATCAAGTAATGATGAAAAGTGATTTCAGGAGAATTTTCTAGAGCACTTATACCCAGAAACCTTGAGGCAGGAGAACTATGTGGATTTTATGAGTTTGTCAAAGGGGAAAATGTCAGTATTAGAATATGAAAGTCATTTTACCGATTTCAGATGCTTCGTTTTGTGGTTGATATGAGATGTGGATGTCGTGGTGAAATTATTCTAGAATAGTTGGAGACAAGATATATGGTCTTAGGTGATTATTATCCATCTAACAAGTTTCTCTGATGTAGTGTATCAAGCCCTTATCGTGGAGGGGAACCTGAAGGGATATTTAGGAAGTGAAATTGTGGTGGAAGGTGGGTGAGAAAGTGGCACAACCTCCAATGATAGGAAGCACCATTTTAGAAATTTTCCGCACTGTAGAAGTGCAAAGAGTAGTCGAAATAATAGGTCACCTTCTCCGGGGTGATGAATAGGTCTTCTAATATAAGTGTGGTATGTTAGGGAATAAGCGTGACCAGTGTCCTCACCAACTAGTCATGTGTTTCGCATGTGTCCAGCTAGGCCACGTGAAGAGGTTTTGCAAGAAATGACGAAATTCGTGGAATGATTGAGGTCAAAGGTAGATGTCGACTAGATGATGGGGGTTTATTACCCCATATCAGACAAGCAGTTAGAGATACACATATCATTCTGGTAGAGGTGGTGTACATGGAACTTTTTGGCCAAATCATCCTGATCAATAGGGAAGTGCAGTGCTGCGTACTCTGGACATAGCCTAGGGTAAAGGGGTAGGTCATCTCCATGTAGTTCATACGATAGCTGACAATGGTGAGGTTGGACCATCTTCAATTCGAGGAATGATTCTTATAGCTTCCACTCTTGTGAGTTCTTTATATGATATGGTGCTACGAATTAATTTTTTCTAATAAGTTCATTGGTTTGTTGTACTTAACCATGGAGACTACATGTGGGGTATTGTCGCTAGATACTCTGCTTGGGGTATAAGTTGAGGACCTCAGGTAGTGTAAGGGTAGTGCTCTGGAGGTAGGCGGGTATCATTTTCTATGGTATCGATTTATCCTAGTGATTTCAGTTATTTGAGATAATATTGGGTATGGATTGGATGGTGTTATATAAAGCCTGTATCAACAGTTACCAGTTCCATTTAATGTTCAAATCTCTCGATTGAAGCACTTACTTCCTTCGTGGTGAGCGGGACACTTGAGCGGGCCACAAAGGGCCTCTACGATTACAGTTAAAAGAATTCACAACCAAACTAACAAGACATATGTTATATAATGGGGGAGAAACTGTATCCATTCATCCCATTTTTTGTTGCCATTTGCAAGATATGTTTCTTGAAGAATTCTCAAGTTTACCACCAAAAGAGATGTTGAGTTTATAATTGAGTTGTTATCAGGGGAAAGGCTATTTTCTATTCCACCATATCGAATGGCACCATAAGAGCTACAAGAACTAAAGGTTCAGATAGAGGTGTTTAATAATAACAGGTTTATCTATCCAAGTACATCACCTTGGGGATCTCTTGTGTTTTTTTATAAGAAGGATTATGGATCACTGAGGCTATGTGTCGATTATAGGAAACTGAACTAGATGATGGTTATGAATCGATACCCTCATCATATAATTTATGACCTATATGATGATCTTAGTGGTGCCTCGGTGCTTTCCAAGATCAATTTGAGATCCAGGTACCAGCATTTGAGGGTGAGACCTTCTGACATACCCTAAAAAATATTCTAAAGCAGGTAATGGATGCTTGAATTACAAGTGAATCAATTTGGAATTAATAATGTACCATATTTGTTCATAGACTTGATGAACCCTATTTTACTCCCATATTTCGATCAATTTGTATTTTTCTTCTTTGATGAAGGATTGGTATATTATAGAACAAATGAAGATCATGAAAAAAATCTTGACATAGTCTTGAGTACACTAATAGATAATAGGATTTATGCCAAGCTATCAAAAGTCTATTTTTTGATTTATGAGGTGCACTTTCTAGGACACTTCATTTATGAGTCAGGTGTGTTAGTTTATCCTGAAAAGGTATAGGCAATGGTGTCATGGGATCAGTCAAAAAACATCTCTGATGTTTTGAATTTTCTGGGTTTGGATGGTTATTATCGAAGGTTTATTAGAGATCTGTCTATTTTGGATGTGTTTCTCATAGTCTCAACAAAGAAGGGTTTTATGTTTGATTGGTGAGAGACTTATGAGAATGAATTGTGGGAGTTGAAGAAGAAGTTGACTACCTCACCAATTTTGGTCTGACCCAAACTTTGTAAGAGGTACACCTTGTTATTCGATATGCCAGGTGCTGTACTTGGGGAAGTATTGATGCATGTAGATTGGGTTATAGCTTATAGGTCGAGATAGTTGAGGCCACATGAAATGAATTATCCCACTCATGACCAGGATCTAGATATTGTGTCTCACACCTTAATTAATTGCTCGCATCAAGCTAAGAAGACCTTCGGTTGACACATTTGATAAGATTATCTTCGGCTCTTGGGATCTCCAAGAATGGGTGATTGTTGGCTTGATCGATAGTCTCCACATTATCAATCAGTTAAAATATGAAGCGGACCTCATCAAGGCTTGGTATAGTGCTCCACATACATTCAATGAGTTCAAATTATTTCTCATCTGCTGGCCTTCGAATTTTTTAAGAATAGTGATTTTCCATATTTGGTGGTTTGGGTAATTTTCCCCAACCTCCCTTTTCTATTTAATAATCCCTTTGTTTTTTGATTTCTCGGTAATCTTGTCGGTAGGTTATTATGCTCAGATAGTCACTCAAAGTCATTTTTCAATCTGGTTAATCAACTGGTTTGTGTGGAATTGGACCTGTCTCGGATGATCATTGATCATGTATGGATTATGATTGGTGAGGAGTACAGATGCACAAAACGAGTCATATAAGACAACATGATAGACTTCTGCTCCCCATTCAGTTAGTTGTGTCATGCTTCAGAGGATTTTAATATGGATCGCCCACCCTAGCCGAAAGATGATCGTCCTTAGGGATCATAGTTTGCAGCAAGGAAGGAGGATAGAGTGGAGGGAAAAACTCCAATGGATTATGTGGAATCTGGTCCGAAACATATGGAAACCAGTGAAGGGGGTAGGGATTATCAGTTTTCATGACCAGTGAAGGAGGACCACCCTAAAGGTGTTCATGAAATGTTTGATAAGGTTGTGCATGGAACTGAATTGGGGAGGAATGATTCAGTGTCCCGGGATTAATTGGAAAAATCATCCAGAACCTAGGATGGATCATCCAAATAGTTTTCGATTTGAGTGCAAAGTCAGATGACATGGATTATTGATATTGTGAAGAAAACGATGGATGGGGAAGAGGACTGCTCTGTCGAGACTCTTGGTTTGGACAGTGTTGGCTCGAGGAAGGGCATGGGACATACTATGTAAGCTATGCTTCCATGTTATAGAAAACCTATATAGGTTGTGGATGCTCGAAATGATGGTAGGAAATCAGTGGGTGTTGATTCCATGACCAAAATGGCAGGTGTAGAAGTGACTTTTGGTGGTGTTCATTTGGTGGAGGTGGCCAGGGGTAGTGGGGACCTACACAAGGGAAATCGGGGGGCTTTACTGGTTGTGGATGAACATAGCCCAGTTGGAAAAATAGGGGTTTTCTCTTCAGATAATCAATATTATGTTCAAGTGATGAATAGCTTTAATGGCCATAGTGTAAATGGGGGGCATATGGAGGATTTCACTGATGCTAGTGAGAGCGTTTCTGCAGGGGAAACCAGTCCGAGGATTAACATAAGTAACATTATGATGAATAAGGATGTCAAAATATTTTTCATTCTTATGTGGAGGTGAGCCACACTCTCATGGAAATAATTTTAAATGTTAAAATGTTTTATAATTCTTGGAGGGTCAACTACGGCACCATAAAATTAATAAAAAAATAAAAAATCCCCTTATTTTAAAGGTAAAACATATATTGGTGGAACATGCATTTTATATTATTTTATTACATCACACAGTTGGATAATTTCAACATCCTAATTTCCAAAATAATATTCATTTTATCTATATAATTTTATAAATATGTTAATTTTTTACATTTAAAATATAAATCTTCATTTATCGAAAATTAATGGGTTTTGACAATAATAGCATTCAAACCAATAAAAAATTACAATAGTATTCATAAAAATTATACGATGATTTATACAAAATATAAAGTAATTTAATAATAATAATATTTTTTAAAATTATTATTTAATTAAAAAATCTCTTAATTTATCAAAATAGATCCCTGAGTTGAATATTAACTCAAAATACATTTTTTGATTAAAAACTATTTAAAAATTAACAATAATAATATGAATGTTTATTATTAATTATATAAAAAAATTATTCACATAATCACAGTGCTAAGGTAATGTTACATAACACCTTATAACACATGCATAATTCCGAAGGGTAAGGTGTGTTATGTTCACAGACTCTTGGGGTGGCTCCGATAACATCGCTCGAGTGGTAATCTCTATTAACTTCTAGATCTCCCGTAGGTGGTTCTGTTCTATCTTAACATGTCGAAGTTACCCATGGGCTCGGTCAAGAGTGAGGCATAATTATGCCACATCCTTTTCGAGCTCTGAAAAATGGGATTTTTATGGGGAAAGTCTATTGGGTGAGGCCATCACTTCATTTGTCTGAGTAAATCGGATTTGTTAAATCCATATATTTATTCTAATCATGTGGTCACTGTTCAATAGCTATATTAGAAACAGTCACAACTCATATTGGTATTTTTAAATTTCAAAATCATAAAACCACTAAAGTGAATATGTTATATAACCAACTTAAATAATAAGACATTTAATTAGATCAAGAGGAGTTTCCATTAATAAAAGTTTTGGCCGTTATAATCTTCTCTCCTTAAAAAATTTCACCATAGAAATTTATTTTTTCCACACTATAACATATGATGGTGACTCTACATCATCACTTCCTCCAATTACCACATCAATTATTCAAACATTAGTTTTTTCCTCAATCACCATGACAAGGGGTATTGTCTTATTTCGTATAACTTTTTCTCTACGATATAAGACCTTCACTCGTTGCTCCTCGTAAGAAAGAGAATCCTCTAATTGTACTATCTCTGAAGAGATTCCATGTGAAGGGTCTGGTATGTACTTCCTTATGTGGGATTCATGAAAGATATCATGTACATTAGCCATGGTGGGTGGAAAGGCCAGTTGATAGGCCACAGCCGTGACACGATCAAAAATATCGAAGGGGCTTATGTACCTAGGACTTAACCTACTATTAATTCAAATCCTCGTGACCTTCTTCAAAGGAGATGTGTATAGAAATACCATGTCTCCAACTTCGAACTCATGGTCTCTTCGGTGGTTATCTGTATAACTCTTCTATCGACTTAGGGATCCTTGATATGCTGCTGAATGGTTTTCAACTTATCCACCATTTCTTCCACCATTTCTGGTCCTAGTAGCTTACGCTCACCGAATTCATCCCAACATGATCGTGTTCTGAACCTTCTCCCATAAAGGCATCATATGGTGTCATTTGGATGCTCAGGTAGAAACTGCTATTGTAAAAGAATTCAACCGGAGGAAGATGTCATCCCAACCTCTTTTGATGTCCATAGAACATGATCTTAACATATCTTCAAGTGTCTGAATAGTTCAATAATATTGGCTATTATTTTGAGGATGATAGGTCTTACTAAAGTTCAGTTTAGATCTTAGAGCATGTTGGAGACATTTCCAGAACATCTAGGTGAATCTAGGATCGTGATCAGATACAATAGATAGTGGTACTCCATGAATCTTTACCACTTCATTGATGTAAATTCATGAAAGGTGATCCAATGAGAAGTCCTCTTGAATTTCAATAAATTCTTATGTCTTCATAAGATATTCCACAATGACCCATCTTGAATTTTTTCCTCTGGATGTCCTTGGAAGTCCAGTAACAAATTACAGGGTAATGTTGTCCTAATTAAATGTTTGTGTGGGTAGTGGCTGCATCATCCCTTTAGACTTTTTCCTCTCAACCTTCATTTGCTGACATATCAGGAACTTTGATATATATTCAGAAATATACATTTATATATTGTCCCACCAAATGTTTTCTTGAAAATATCGATACATACTTGTGCTCCGTGGGTGAATAGAGAATGTTGATCTATGTGCGTCATGCATATGCTCCTTTTTTATCACTATATCAGATGGTACACATAATTGTGTCCAAATCTCACAATTTTATCCTTTTTAACCACGAACTCCAAGTATTTCCCATTTTTTGATAGATTCTACCATTTTTAGAAGTTTCCCAACTTTTCTTTGAGGATCCTATATTTTTTCCATGAAGGACGATTGAGAAATCCTTTGAAAAAGGATTCATGATGCTCCTCCCTTAATAATTCTCATGTCCACCCTATTCAAATCTAATAAGATTGGATCTTTCTCGAATCCCATCATTGATAAATATGTAGGATCATTTCTACATAGATCATTCACAACCTTGTTTTCATTACCGGGATGGTAGTGGATTGGGCAGTCATAATCCTTGATGAGCTCTCTACATATTTATTGGCACATATTAAGCTCTTTTTAGGTGAATATATAATTGAGGCTCTTTTGAACCGCATATATCTCACACTTCTCCCCATATAGATAATGCCTCTAGATTTTCAATGCAAAGGTCACAACAGCCGACTCCAGATCATGCATGGGATAGTTTTTATCATGGATTTTCAGCTTCCTTGAGGTGTAGGATATCACATTATCATTATGCATCAACACACAACCCAAAACCCTCTTTGAAGCATCACTGAATACCACAACAAGATCTCCACTCATGCGTAATGTGATCATGGGCGCAGTGATATGACTCCTTTTTAACTTCTTGAAGCCCTATTCACACTCATCACTCTTAGAAAACATTACTCCCTTCCATGTTTTCTTGATAAGAGGGATGGACAATCATGAGAAATTTCTCACAAATCAGCATTAAAATATAGCTAACACCAAGAAGCTACAGTCATCTTATACTGATGTTGGTCTCATCCATCCCTCAATTGAAATTTTTTTCGAGCATCCACACATTTCCCATATATTTTGATGATATGACCCAAGAATGAGACCTCCTTCAACCATAAATCACACTGGCTATAATTTTCATAGAGCTTCTCCTTCTTCAAGGTCTCTAGTACATTTCTTAGATGCACCTCATGATCCTCCATTGTTATAGAGTATATATGAATTAAATCTATAAATTCCAACAAATATTTGTCAAGGTAATCTCTAAAGACTCTATTCAACATGTCCATGATGATTTCTGGAGAATTAGTCAGTCTTAAAGGCCTTACTATGAATTCATAGTGCATGTATCTTGTACAAAAATAAGACTTGGGGATATCATCCTTCTTCACCCTTACTTGATAATATCCCAACACAAATCCACCTTGTAGAAGTGTTGTGCTCCACCCAAATGATAGAAAAATACATCAATTCATGGTAGTGGATACATGTTATTTATTGTGATTTTGTTGAGCTCATGATAACCAATGAAAAGTCACATTGACCCATCCTTATTCAGGACCAATAGGACTGGTGCAACCCATGGTGATGCACTTGGCTGTATAAATACATTATGTAAATTCTTATGTAGTTGTTTCTTCAGCTTCTCATGCTCTAGAGCATCCATTCTATATGAAGTCTTGGATATTTTCAATGCCCCAGGTATAAGGTCCACTGAGAATTTAGAATCTCTTCTAGGAGGAAGAAAATGCAATTCCCCGGGAAACACTTTAGTGAATTCCCTCACAATTAGAATGTCTTCAAGGATGGTTTCCTCCTTAGACTCAATAATCTATGCCAGATACTCGTGCTCATAGGGAATTAATATCCATGCATGATATGATGGTGCTAAAGATGAATCATCTTCCTCTTTGTAGTTTTATAGAATCTTGGGGTTGATTCTCCATATGAAGAGTGACTACACACTTATGGAAATTTAAGTTGACCTTGTATAGGGAATGTCAATCCCTAATAATAATGACATCAAATTCCACTATAGAGTGTATGAAGAGGTTGTCCAGGAAGTTGAATCCACAAATTATGATAGGGGAGGAGTTATATTCATGGGATGAAATGATTTCCCCATTTTATGTACTAACTAACATCTTCACTTCCATGATTTGTGTTGGTGATGGAATTGTTCTACAGAAATTTTGGGACACAAAAAGAATGTGTAGAAACAAAATGAAAACGAGCATTCTCTATTATTGAATAAATAACTAGAGTACCTGTAACCACTACATTTTCCGGTTTCACTTTTCAAGTAGTGATGGAAAAAGCTCTCCCATGATGCCTTGGAGGTTGTTGGTTGCTTCTAAAAACCCTTGTCTTAGGGAACTAATTTGAAAGGTGACCTGGTTCATTGTGGTTGAAGAAATGAACAATGTGTTGATGTTTCAACAGATCATTCATCTTCACTGTAATCGCTGAAGGTTTTTATTTTTGGTAGTTAACGGTTAGGTGCCCTTCTCTTTTACACCTATAACATTTCTTTTTCCCCATAAGGCAATTTTTGGGGTGCTCATTTCCTCACCTTTGGCATGTGGGGTGCTTTATTTTCTTATCACCATTGGATTTATCCATTAGACTAATAGAATTAAAGTCCACCTTATTCTCATTATCCCCAAGATACCCCTAACACTCTGCGATATCCATTTCGACCTTGAGGGCACATCAGAAAATTTCCTCATGGTTGTCAAAGTCACGAATCACCAGTGATTTCTGTATACTAGGTCTCAGACCACAAAAGAAGCATCCAAACTTGCATTCAGGGTTACCGATAAATCTAGAGGCATATAGTGCAAGCCTTATGATGTTTTATTCATACGCTATGATGGATTATTCATTTTTTTTTCTTGGGGGAAAGGAAGTCCCTTTCCATCTTAAGCTGGATGTTGTAGGAAAAATATTTATCAGAAAACAATTCTCAAAAATCCTTACATTCCAACGTCCCAATCTCCTCCTCGGGCTTGATATTTTTTATCAGTGTCCACCATTGATAGGATTCATCCTCCATACGATAACCAGAAAAATGAACCTTCTCTTTTTCGGAACATTTATGTATGGAGATGATATTTTAAATTGAGTTGATCCATTGTTTTGTGATTGAGGGATCAGATGATCCATTAAAAGTAGGGGTCCTTTTCTAGTGAAGCTCTCAATAGAAACATGATCTTTCTTGGGGGGGGGGGTTGAATGTTCCACTTGACCCATGTTTCTATTCAATTATTGAGTTAACTAAGATAGTATCAGGGCCATGTTTGTGATTCATGCTCCCATAGGTTTGTTCATCTCATTAGAATATTCATCACTTTGGTCTTCACATCAGTTGTTAGCCCACGTCCACCTATTACCAACCATTGGCTGGAATAAATGAAAATTTATGTGTAACACATAAAGGGTAATCCAAAGAAAAAACAAATAACATATAAATAAAATTTATTTCCTTGAATTATGAATCTATAGGCTTCAATCTATGTTATAAATGATCTACTTTCTAACATATATTCTTAGGGGAATTTTTTAATTCCAGTAATAATGGTTCATACTAGGCTTGTTAATTTACCAAAGCATATCCCTCGAGATTATTTTATCAAAGAGTGAAGCAAGTCCCATTTTCTTGTACTAGGATACCTTGGGTTAATCCTAGAACTCCTTGTCAGAGTTGTCACTCCTCGGTACATCTTTTCCAGAGCCTCCCCAACCTACACGTATCTGAAAAGTGATGTATTTTCCAGATAAACCACATACTCAGTACTCACCAAAATGTTGGAACGTTTTAATTATATATAGTGTTATATCTATGGATTTCACTAGGGTTTTATAATCCTAATCCCAAAAATTACATAATCTATCCTATGATACCAACTATAACAACCCTGCTATTTATTACACACTAATACTGGTTTATTTCATAAAATACACTTGATATAGCATAGAATATCGAGAGTTCTAGTGTCTATGGGGAATAGGAACATTAAATTATAACTTATAACATAAATCACAAAAGATATTTATTGAAAATATCATTTACAAAACCTTGACATTCCCTCGCACTTAGAATTGCATGGGATAACCTGAGGACATACACGTGAAAATGGTGAGCTATAAAGCCTAGTAAGGGAGTAAAAAAGTCATGAAATTTATAATAAAATACATGTAAGGAAATAGTCATATCAATGGGGCATAAAATAACATGAACATAAATGCATGATATACCATGATTATCATAATTTGGAAATTTGGAAACAACACTTAACATCAAATTAGCATGAGCCAGGGATCATTGCACATGGAGCATGAGTAAACCCTAATTACACTTGAATTAACATGATTAAGTCCTAATATATCTATAATTAGAATGATTGAATATTCATTGAACTGGACATATCATGACACTAATGTTTACCCAATGCATTGGAGCTATATCAGGGCACACCCTTCTTAAACATTTCATTTCATGTATAAGTGTGCCACAAGGATCATTAAACATGTATTCATTAAATATTATCATTTCCTCAACGATAAAGTAAATGTGTAATTCATACATGAATCACTATAATAAAGAAGTAAATGTTCATCAAGGTGAATACCCTTGATCAAGAAATGGTCATGGTATTCATTACACAATGACATTGGCTTTGAAAACCGCAGTGCAATTTCGACAACATAACAAAGTGACATAAGAATTCATCGAAATGGTTGATGAGAGATAAAGGGGTTTATCATCATATGTAATTGAAATTTAAATTGAGGGTTAATATAGATTCATTTCCCAACAGAAGTAATGGAATTTGGATTCACAACATAAAAGAATTTCTTGAATGTAAATGAGGAGAGAGAAATTCCTTATGGAATTTCGACATGGTAACTGGTGTACATGAGAGGCATTAATGAGAGAGAAAGTGTTCTATAAAAAAATTCAAACATTAGGAGGAATGTATGGGAAAGGTTATAAATTATACACCAACATTTGAAATTGAAATAAAAAGGATATCACTATATAATGAAACTTGGAAAAATTTCGAAAGAATGAAATCCCTTACTTGGAAGCGTGAGCCCTAATGCTTGGGAGAGCCTTGAGAGAGGAATATTTGGGTCTTGGGGCACCTTTGGAGGATTATAGAGAGATGCAGATAGAGTTTGGAATAACTCCAAATTCTTTGAGTGAAGAGGAAGTGAGAGCTTGGGTGGGTTCATATAGGAATGGAGAAAGAATTCATTATTATTTAGGTTTGGGACACCACAAATTAAACTAATCAAAACCACATACAATACCATGGATTTTTTCAATGGTTTTCTCCAAAGGGGAGTGAAAAAAACATTTTATAAGTCCAATTGCCTAAATTATTAAAATAATAGTGTTGCATAGGTGGAGTTGAGTTACACCCAGAAGGAAATCAATTTAAAAAGATCAGATGTTTTATAAGTCTTGGAGGGTCCACTAAGGATTTTAAAAAAAACAATAAAAACTAAAATCATATTATTTTAATGTTAATACAAATATTGTCAGTATTTAATGTTTACAGTATATTATTACATCACTATTGGGTCATTATGATGTCATAAAACACATTATATATTTAAATGGTGTTTAATGTTTACTCAAAAATTCGACTGTCTCATAAAATTATGAAAATTTCACCATTGGAAAATTTTGACTTCCTAATTCCAAAAAAATATTCATTTTATCTAAATAATTTTTTAAATATGTGAATTTTTACTTTTAAAATATAAATCGACATTTTTCAAAATTCAAGGGTTTTAACAAAAACATCTTTCAAACCATTATAAAAATTACTACTTAATTCATTAAAATTATACAATCATTTATAATTAATAAAAATTAATTTAATATTTATAATATTTTAGTAAAATATTTTTTAATTAAAATATTCATTAATTTATTGAAATATATTATTTAGCTGAATATTAACTAAAAATACTATTTGATCTTAAAAACTATTTACAATGTAACAAAAATAAAATGAATGTATATTCATTATTATATAAAAAAATAATGAACATAATAATAGTTCTAAGGTATTGTTACATAGCCTCTTATGAAACACGCATATGACAGAATGGTAAGGTTTGGGATGGTGACAGACTCTTGGGGTGGCTCGAATAACTTCTCTTGGGTGGTAATCTCTATCAATCTCCACGTCTTCCGTATGTGGTTCCGTTTGAGCTTAACATGTTGATGTTTGTCTTGGGATTTGTCAAGATATAATCCCAATGACACCACCTCCATTTTGAGCTCTGAAAAATGGTCTTTGTACGGGGCATGTCTTCTGGATGAGGTCATCGCTTCCTTTATCTGAGTAAATTGGATTTTTTAAATACCTATATTTGTACTAATCATGTGATCACTATTCAACGACTATATTAGAAATGGTAAAAATTGTTAATGGTATTTTAAAAAATGAAAAACATAATACCAAAGAAGTGAATTTGTTATATAACCATCTTACATAATAAGATATTTATTTAGATAAAGAGGAATTTCCATTAACAAATGTTTTGGTCGTTACAATTCTTGGGTTGACAAACAGGACTCGATATTGGTTGGGGGAATTAATAAGAGGATTACCATGCTCGAAGAGTATATATAGGTATGGGAATAACGGAATACCATATTTGAAGGCCTGATGCATGAAATTCCACACACTTAGCTACCATCTATATCCTCGAGGTTTTTTAAGGATATGGACTCTGTCAGAATTGTATATTATTTCAATAATTCTACTATTCCTTTTCTAGTAAATGAATGGTTTCTCACTTTCCCTTATGTTCTTGGTATCATGGTTATAATTTTTAGTTGGTGTGACCGAAGCAGAATTTTTTTGTTCGGGTTCCAGAATTTTACCTGGTTCTACTTCAGATGGGATATAGAGCATGAGGTCTTCCCCTATGCATGGAACATGGAGTGAAAGATTGAGAGGGTATGGCATGACCAATGGTTCCATGCCCATTAAACTTTTCATGGGACATTTTACTGAGTGATCATGCTTTGGTGGAGGGCATCAACATGATGTTGCTTCTAGGGAGAGGTAGAACCTGTATTTTTTTAGGTTTTTTATACTTTTTTGGGTTAATTTTCTTGAATTGGGGATTCTCTCTTTTCCCATAAAAGTGACTTTATAAAATAAAAAATAATTTTCAGTCACTTGTAGGTACATGATGGGAAAGTGAGGATGAACCTTTAATATATAGTAGTTGAATATGTGCTTTGGAGCTGAGTTAAAGAGATTCAGTTTGTGGATAAAGAGTTTCTGGTGATGGAAGAAACTCTTAATGGTGGGGAGTCACCATCTGGTTGGACAATCAGTACTGATGGATTTTCTTATGTTCAAAGTCATGTTGTGGTGCTCACAGATGTACGAGGGGAGTTTATGTTTGAAATTCATGCATCAAATTGGTAATTTCATCCTGGATTGACTATGATGTACTGTGATCATCATATATCGTTTTGGTGGCCATGAATGAAGACAGAAGTAGTGAGTTTTGTGACTCGATTCCTCACCTGTCAGAAGGTGAAGGATGAACATAAACATTGATGTGGTATGTTTTAATCATCATGTATTATTGAGTTAAAGTTGAATGAATTAATGATGGACTTTATAGTGGGTATTCTGAGGATTCCCTGATAGAACGATGCAAATTGGGTGGTGGTAGATCAGCTAACCAAGCTGGAATATTTCTTGCTGATCTAGGAGACCTATACAGTCGACCAGCTTGGAGAATTGTATTATAATAAAATTGTATGTTTGTATGGTGTACCGAGAACCATAGTTTCGGATTGTGATCCATTTTACACCATTCACTTATGGAAGGGACTACATAATTCCCTTGGTACCCAGGTGTTTTTGAGTCTAGATTACCACCTGAAGAATGATGGGTAGTCAGAGAATAAAATTTAGGTATTAGAAGATATGTTGGGGGCATGTGTACTATATTTCAGTGGTTACTAGGATAAGAACTTTTCACATATTTAGTTTTCATAAAACAATAGATTTTATGCTACAATTCAGATGAATTAATTTGATACACTCAATGGGATACCATGTAGATCTCTGTTGTGTTGGTTAGAGGTTATAGAGTTTGAGCTATTTGGATAGAGTCTAGTGCATGATATATTGAAAAAGGTTTGATTGATTAAAAAGTGTATGATGATGGATCAGAGTAGATATAATTCATATGATGATCAGTGTCATAAACCTGTTGAGTTTATGGTGGGTGATAGTATGTTTCGTCAGGTGTCTCCACGATTGGGTCACTCCCATATCCAAAAATAGGGAAAGTTGGAAACTACGTATGTGGGGTCAGTTGATAATGTGGAGAGTATCAGCCTCATGGAACTCCGATTAGCTCTCCCATATTAGTATAGAGGGATTCATGATGTTTTCCATGTTTCAAAACTCTGACAGTGTAACCTAGATCCATATTAAGTGGTAAACTGTTGAGGATGTCAAGCTTGAGGGTGATGCATCATTTGAGGAGAACCCAGTTCATATTGTGGATCTTAATGAGAAGGTCTTACAGGGATATGTGGTGCATTTATTTCCTATAATATAGAAACATAGAAATGTTCTGGGATAAAATTAGGAGAGGGAGTCATATATGCGGGCCTAGTCACCTGATCTTTTTTCATTGGGAACTCAATGATGCATGGGAAGAGCAGATAGAGGACAAGACATCGTATGGTTTGGAGGTTGTAAGATCTTGGATCTCCTTCAATGTATTTTTTTTATTTATGTTTCCGTTTAAGTTCATTATTGTGGTTTAATATTTATTTACCGATGTTCAAAATGAGTCTCTAGGGTGTTTTGTGGGTTTGAGATATAAAAATGGATGGAAAATGTGTATCTAGGAATGTTGAATTGTTTTTGCATGGTTAGTGAAAACTATATGCATCATCCCAGGTAACTGTGTAGCCTTAGATACCATATTTCGCACATTTATTGAGTGGTTAAGGAAACCATCCAGAAATCAAAGGTAACCATGCTTGTTGTCTTTTTAAGACAGTGGAATCTACATGGATTGCACAAGGTTTGCAAAACCGTGTGGGTAAATTGTGCAACCCTGTAACATTGAGAATATTACAAAAATTCCATTATGAGATTTTAAGTTCCAACTTGAGATTTCTCCCCCTTATTCCACCATTTACCCTTGTGAATATCCTAGATTCTAGGATCATCTATTAGGTGATTCTCTTTCAATCCAATTCTATTTGGTGTACCATCAATTTCAAATCGAAGAGCTGGGTATGTCTAATCTCTTCATTGCTTCTCTTTTTGGGTAAGTGTTCCCACCATTTATGCATCTCGATATAATGATAAAAATCCCTTTTATTCTAGTGAGTTTCAGGTTGAGGCTTCAATGGTTTGTTGAATCGGGATCTAAGTCCACGATTAAGAATGTGTTCACCAACAGATTCATGGTAAGTGGTCTAAAAGTTATATACCAAGGTCTTTTTGTAGATTTGTCCATGTAGGGTTCCATTCATATTTCTCTTCTTGAGGTGTTCTTGATTCCATCAGAAAGATGTGGTGTATTGGATTTCTAAATTATTAATTGAACCCCTCTAGATCCCCATGGGATTGATTTAGTATGAAATGAACAAATTAGGGCCACCCTTGGGGTGTGTCGGCACTCCTAATGGGTCTAACAAAAATATAAGGTGAGAAATGGACACATGATGATGTAGATACATAGAAAAGGAGTTAATTGGTTTATTTAATGAGTTATAATGGTTGTGGATATTTGTGCCTAATGTGGTTAAAGGATAAGGGATTGTTG
Source organism: Viscum album (assembly GCA_963277665.1). Classification (NCBI taxonomy): domain Eukaryota; kingdom Viridiplantae; phylum Streptophyta; class Magnoliopsida; order Santalales; family Viscaceae; genus Viscum; species Viscum album. The sequence goes on from OY728164.1 coordinate 179,724,491, forward strand.
GGTTGAAAAATATTTGGGTTTAATGGTATTATTGGAAATATGATAAGGAATTTTGTTTACAGTTGCATTATCATTGTGAGATAGGAATGGGAATTGGGAAATGGGGAAAATATTGCTATGTATTATAACTGATGAATGTGCTAAGGGATTGAGGCATAATTTTAATTCCACATTTAATCATATTGTTATGGTATTGATAGTTATATTATATATGCTTGCTTTTTATGTGGATAATTGTGGATAATGATAATTGTGATTTTGAACATCGATTGGTAGAGTGGGGTGTAGACATTAGGTTCTATTCCCATGGGTTGAGTTAGATTAAGGATCAAGTACTACACCTAAATGAAGGGTTTAGGGAAGGGTAAAAAGTTATATTCCCCTAATGGCTACATTCTATTTGGACTGAGGATTCGAGGTGAGGATTATGAGGTTGTTATAAGGTGATGAATAGTGTGATAGGTCTTGATCTTATTCCCATATGATTCTGAATATTGAACTTTCCTAATATATTAAAAAACAAAAAATGATAGAATAAACAATGGGATGCCTATGTAGTGATCCTGGATTCAATGGTAATATGAATTTAAGGAACATACTATTGAATTTCCTATTGAACTATTTACCGTTACGTGCCATTATTTATCACAAGCATGCACTATAAACGTTTATTTCATATTTTGTAGACACCTTTGGTGGTGGCCTACTGAGTTACACTCAGACCCGGCTCGGGCCACTACGGTGTACCCGAGAAGATTTCAAGGTTGCGAGTGTAGACATTGGAAAGGGACATATGCAAGGGATTTGATTTGAAAATAGAAAATTTATTACTAGGGTTCTAGTGTTGGAGTCCATACCATTCTGGGGATTCTGTTGTTTTTCTTTCTTTTGTGGTTTTGGGCCCCTATCTCTATAGCATGGCATGGCATATTCACTATTATATAAGGTTTTACCCAGTTTGGAAGTTGGTTATTTATGCATGTTGGTAATTGTATATTATTTATTCTGATATATGATTTTTTATATTTTGGATTACAATGGAAAAGATCATATAGTCTCACCATGTTACCTATTAGTCCCTCAATGCAATTCGCCAACCTCTCGCATACTGGGAGGCATGTTTGAAGTCATGTGGCGACTTGGCTCGTGGCACCAGTTTAGTAGCTCACGGGTTATGGATGTTAAAAACCAAGATTGATGAAATTTTACTATTACATGAAAAATGTCACAAATAACTAGTGGAGAATAAAAGTATATTTTTTCATGGATAGTGATCAAATAATTTTCGCTGATGGATATTCATGTATAAACAATACCGAACAAAATGAAATTGTGAAGTAATCACTTAAAAAGACCAAAATGATGATGTGGGAATTAATAGCTAAATAGTTTATGTGTGTTAAATGTAAATCCAAAAAAAATTGGAAGAACAAAAATAGATATTAAAAAAATACAAAAAAAGAATAGGATATTAACAATAATGATAAATTAATGTAACCCATGGAAAATAAATTGGGATAGGAAATTCATTATCACTTGGTAACTTTTTACTCAAATACCCTTAGAATAAATAATTGAAATTGAGACTCAGAATTACTTAAATATAAAATAATTATTTATATAATATAAAAAATGGGAATTATGTACACAAAGAAACGAAATAAATGTTGATAATGGTGTATGCCTCATGGAAAGATAAGTGAAACTATAATCTCTTACATAGTATTTACTTTTGGTCAAATTTACATTTACATCATGAATAATTTTATTAAAAACCGTAAAAAATTATTATATTAACATATAAATATTTATGGAATCATATAAGATCTTCTGAAAACCTCTTACTACACATTTGTTAGTAAACATTCATTATTTTCATTATTTTGGTTGTTAATTTCTTCAATTTTTTGAGTATGTTTTGAATTGTTATTTTTCTATTTAGTCGATCAAGATTTAATCATATCACTGATGTAAAATAATATTTAGTTATAATATATATATTATATAATTACTTATAATAATCCATAATATTTAGATATAAGAAATTAAATGCACTATTAATGGAGACTGTAGGTCATAGATACACATGAGCCCTATTTTAATTTATTCATCTCATTTAAAAGAATAAAAATGAAATGATATATATTTATATCTATATTATTATTAAAATATCTTATTTATTTCATATATTTCATATATTTTTATTAAAACCATCTTTAATACAGTTTATGTAAACTGTGAAAGTTTCACATCACTTTGAGGAGGCAGTAGTCCACACTTCAACAAACGATGTTATCGAATTTAAACAAAAAAGATAATATAAAGGAATGTTTTATGTTGGTCGGAGTGGACACTCAAGAGGGGGGTGAATTGACTTCCAATTAAAATTTCTGCTAAAAACAATTTCTATTAAAATCCCCCAATTTCAAAAACAAATTAAACTGTAGTGAATTTATATAGATTATAAAGGTTTAATTAGTTTCTCAAAGATTGATTAATTCTCAGTTAACTTAATCTTATGATTAAATGAACTTTTGAAACTAACTTACTGGTTTATAATAAATATAAACACTTGCGAGTTTAACTATCAAAGAAGCTTTGAAAATAAATTATATTTCAAAGTAATAGCAGCGGAATATGAAATAAATGTATATAGTATGGATATAGGTTTTAACTAAAAACACAAGAGTTAACCAAGAGGTTCAGTCTCAAGTCGAGACTTATTCCTCTCAAAATTTATGTAAAGTGATCCACACCCTGGATCTGGGTTAACAACAGTGATCACACTGTTCAGGTCAAGAGACCTCTACCACAGTTATACGTGGGATAACAAACAACAGATCAAAGCTGTCCAGGTCACACTCGACCTCTACCACTATCCACAGTGAGAAATAAAGGATGTAAAGATTGTGAGTGAGGATTTTCAAATCCTCCAGTTAAGGTTCAGGAGACAGTGTGTGTGTAATAATTAACAGGCTACACACACTGTTTGTAATGCAAATACTAAATCACTTAGAGAAAGATATAGAGTTTAGAATGGCTCTAGTGATTGCAGTGCATCTCTTGTCTCCTTTGGATTTGATCTGAAATGGTTTTGAGTCCTTCTCTGGTATTTGACTGAAAAACAGAGTATCGTTTCTTCTTTCAGTGCTTCCAGGTTCATCTTGGTTATCGGCTCAGAAAATGAATTGTTCTGTGTAGTTCTTCTTTAGCATAGATAGCTCAATGTATGCTCTGTGTTCTGGAGTCTGGTAGTAGTAGTCTTGTGAGTACAAGTTCTCCAGTTGTTCTTGGCACATTTTGAGCTTGATCGCAAGTGGGTTCTGTGTGCTCAATCTCTTCAAGTCTCTTGTCTTATTTTTTCACTGACACATACACGTAGTCTTTTATGCCTTTTTTTTTTGCTGAGAAGAAGGAATGATTATGCTTTTTAATTGTACTTGGTACGGTTTCCTGAAATGGCAACAGAAATCATTTAATAACATTAAATGCATCAAAAGTAACAAATGTAGCCATTAGTGTAATAAACAAATAGTGTCGAGGATATAGGATTTGACTCCACAGTTCATTATAGGTAGACGTTTTTTTATAGACGTGTACGGTTTACTCTATATAGGATCTTCCATCAGTTCCTCTTATCGATAGCTCTTATAGGTAGCTCTTATTGGTAGCTCTTATCGGTAGCTCGATGTCCATCGGTAGCTCTAGCTATTATGAATATCGGTAGCTCTCTGTCCATCGGTAGCTCTGTGCATCCGTAGCTCTGGCTATTATGCATATCGGTATCTCTCTGTCCATCGGTAACTCTGGCTGTCGGTAGCTATCCGTCTATCGGTAGCTCTGGCTATCGGTAGCTATCTGTCTATCGGTAACTCTGGCTATCGGTAGCTATCTGTCTATCGGTAGCTGTGGCTATCGGTAGCTATCCATCTATCAGTAGCTCTGGCTATCGGTAGCTCTGTTCAGGTCAGTGATACTTACACTTGACTGTCTTATGCAAAACACATCTAATTCACTTAGAATCATTTCAATACTTATATAAACATGGATAATCGAGATTAACTTAAATCGGAAATTATTTTAACATTATTATTAACATGATCATCGATTGGAAAGAATTAAAGAGTAGATCAACAGTAATTGCGAATATCATAATATATGAACACATAATTGGGATTGTCAAAACATATGAATACAAGATTGGGATTATCAAAATAGGTGAGGGCAACAATCTCCCCCTTTTTAATAATCACAACTTATGATATGGACATTTTAAGATAGTGAGAATATATTATTAGATAGTATAACATTAATATTCTATTTTCTCAAAGAAATCAGTATCAGAGGAAAGTGGAAATAGTAATAGAAAGATATAGATCAAAAATAATCATAGGTAGAATTAAATACAATAATATCAGAGATAAGGTTTCAATGAATTGGTACCAAAGAAGGAAATGTAAGAAATAGTATCAAAGGCTTTTCCTTTGATCATATTTCTCCCCTTTTATATTTCTCCTTTTATATTTCTCCCCTTTTCTCCCATTTTCTCCCCTTTTGAGCATATTTCTCCCCCTTTGTGATAATCAAAAATTGGGAAACCAGACATAGAAAACTGATAAACTGAGACAGTGGAAAGAAAGGCATTTGTATTAGATCAGACAAAAATTACATAAACAGAATAAAAAAATGATTCCTATCAAACATCCTTGCCACTTTATCAATCCACATCTTCAATGTGAGATTTTCCCTTAGGATCAGAAGAGAATTCTCGTGTGGAGGATACTGGGGAGGACTTTGGAATTCCAGATATGATCAGAGGAGGCTGATCAAATGATACAGTGTCGGGCCTGTATTGGGAATTCCTTTGAGTGATCATAGGTGTGAGACTTCTTATGGCTTGAGCAAGAGTCATCTGAACTGGAGATGCAGTAGAGGCAGAGGCAGGCGAAGCAGGAGGTATAATGACCGGTCTGGCATCCACATGCAGGAAGGGCAGTAACAGGTTTCTTGAAATCCATTATAATGCTTTCTCCTCTCTCCATTGCAGACACAAAATCATCTCTATTCTCAATGAATTTATCCAAAGTAGGAGTAAGCTCCCTGAGCTTACTAACCTGCTCTCTGAAGGCCTGAGTCACTAGAGGTAACTTTAGATTCTCAAGCAGAAGTTTGAAATGGTTGGTCAGTTGTTTCTCGGTATAAACCTTTTCAAAATAAGTATCCACCTTATTCTTGATTGCCTCTTGAGATACAGAGGCCTCTATCATGTAGTCCTGGATGATTTTCATTATTTCTCTGGATGAATCCCTAGTAGACATCACAACTCGACTTAAATCTGATGAGCCCACAGAGCCACTGGTTGAAATAGAACCAATCTCCTCCTTCATCAGAGCACGAAATTGATTCATATCAATTGCAGAATTTGAAAATAGAGGACCAACAGAGAAGGATACAGTTTCTTTGAAGCTTTGGTCAACCCACTAAAAAGATTTTGCATTTGAGAGTCTTGATTTTTGACATGATCCTTCATAGATGTTTTGAAATCTTCAAACACCGAGACCAGCTGACTTACAACACTCTTCACATAAGCTAAATCCTTGTCAGCTTGAGATTTTGAACTCATGAAAGAGTCTAAGGAAACAACAGATATCTGTAGAGCTTCAAGATCTGCTTCTATCCTAGAAGTTTGAGTGTGTCACTCCTTTACTTCTTCTATTAGCTCACCCACAAAATATGACAGATTGAAACCAAGAGAAAGCTCAAAAGACCTTTATAACATCTTCATTTCTTCACCAAAACAGTGCTTCATCTCAGCAATAGAGGCACTGAAGGATTCCTTCAGCTCATGCTTTAGGGATTCGAGGTCAGACTTTGTAACAAAATCAGTAGGAGCAACTGTAGTATATACTCTTTCAGAAGCTAAACTGACTACAGAGTCAGCCATGACTGATTGAATCGAGGATACTAAAAAAGATTCCATTGTTTTTACTTCTTCTACAAAACTGGATTTGAGATTTTCTTTCAGCACATCAAAATCATGTACTCATACCACATCAGCAGGTAATAACTCAAGATTGATGTCATAGCTGATCTTTGGTCTATTCAAAGATACTTCATTATCCGAATCAGGATAATCCAAACCAAAGACTATGAAACCTGGGACTTCTACCCAGTCTTCAGACTCGAGAGTCGCTGTAACGTTTCCAAACATGGTGTGATGCTCCCCCTCAATGGGTGCATTCTCATATATAGCAACTACATTTTCTGCTGGTCTTTCTTCATCAGAATCATCCACAACAACTTCCATCTCTACAGCAACAAGATGATTTTCTGGAATTGGTACAACTTCTCCTCTTTTTTTTCTTCATCCATAGAAGGTACAACTGAGCTTCCAATAACTGGACTCAGACTCAATTCATCAGAATCAGATAATTCAGAGACATTATTTTCTTCCTCTACATTCTCAGAGACCGACTGGTCTTCCTCATTAGCAGGTGTCTCCACTTCTGCTAGCACTTTCTTTTCTAAAGACATAATTTCAGCAACAGGGCTTGGAGGGAAGTCAGGATCTCCTCCATTATCCATAGTATTTTCTTCCTCTTCTTCTTCTTCTTCTTCTTTTTCTGACTCATCACTGTACTCAGGTTCCTCTTCATCAGGTCCTAGACCTGGATCTCTTTTATCCTTTGGCCTTGAAGGATAATCCACAGGATTAAATTTATCATATACCTTTTGGTCATCATTGACCCATTCTCATCTCCACGGATTCGAATTAATCTTCGTATATTTTCAAACTGTAGTAGTGATACAAAAGTTGCTCTTCACTACAACTATCTCATCTTGAGACTCAGCTATCCCTTTCACTTTGATCATTACAGAAATCAGCTTAGCAAAGAATAGAGCGTTAGTCTTTGATTTTGGCCTAGTCATATCTTCCATTTGATTCATCACCAATCTGCACAAATTGACTTTGACATCATGTCTCTAAAGATGTAGGAGATAGATATCCTGATATCTCAAATTAGCAAAGTCTCCTCTCCTTGGTATCAACACATGTTGAACAAACTTGAACAGTAATCTGTTCTCTCCATCCATTTCTGCAGCAACCACTTGCCTTGGAGTTCCATCACCAGTCAGTTCTTTCAACGCGGTCTCATGATCAAAAATGTCACTGGTAGGTGGAATTTATCTTGATACATATCCAGACACACATTCATGTGGAACTTTTAAGCAATCATCCCATTATACTGATGAAAAATAGATCACTTTACCATTTACAAACGAAGATACTCGGTTCTCATTCTCTAGCTTCTCGAAGCTTACGAACTTGTAAAACTATTTTACCAACTTTGGGTAGTAGGGACTGTTGTTATTTGAAAACCAGTCTACCCATATTTGAGCTTCCAGAACATCGAGCACCAACGACTTGCTGGGCAGCAACCAGTCTACACACAGCTCTTTCTTGATCACAATAGCTTTATTTTGCAGATGAGGATTTACTGGTCTCCTTCCTGACCTAGTTCTAACAGCACTACTCGCTTATGGCTCCGACTTCTACCTTTTTTCTTTAGGCTCAACACAGTCGTCTTGGATGACACGGGTTTTGGTTTTTGCCATCGCTGGTTCAAGGGATCTCAGGTTTGTAGAGGGTTCGGGTTCTATGGTTCGAAGGTAAAAGGTTTTGGGTTCGGTGGAGTGAGAAGCGGCTTAGACATAGTTTTATCATTTAGGAATCATAAGTTAAATGAATAAAAATAAAAAAAAGAAAAGAAAAAAAACGGTTCAGATTCTTGACGGCAGACAAAAAGATTTAAAACAGCGCTTTATCGGTGATGATTTTTATCGGTGAGGATTTCTATCGGTGAGGATTTCAATCGGTGAGGATTTCAACATCGGTGAAGATTAAACATCCCCAACTCATGCCTAATGTAACATAACCTATCCACAATTAAGGGTTTTGTGAAAATGTCGGCCAATTGATGTTCAGTGCCGATAAATTCAAGACAAATATCACCCTTTTGATAATGATCTCTCAGAAAACGATGCCTTACATCAATGTGTTTGGTTCTTGAGTGAGATACATGGTTCTTCGAGATGTTTATTGCACTAGTGTTGTCACAGTTAATCTAAACATGCTTAAAATAATATCCATAGTCCAAGAGAGTGTGTTTCATCCACAGAACTTGTGCACAGCAACTACCAGCAGCTATATACTCTGCTTCGGCAGTGGATAGAGCTACAAAATTTTTCTTTTTACTACACCAAGATACTAAGGATTTTCCTAATAAATGACATGTTCCTGAAGTGATTTTTCTATCTAATTTGCAACCAGCAAAGTCAGCATCTGAATAACTCATTAACTCAAAGGATTGTCCTTTTGGATAAAATAAACCAAGGTTAACAGTATGTTTGAGATACTTGAAAATTCTTTTAACAGCAAGCAAATGAGATTCATTCAGGTTAGCTTGAAATCATGCACACATACATACACTGAACATAATGTCTAGTCGACTAGTAGTAAGATAAAGTAAACTACCAATCATACCCCTATAATTGGGTTGATCCACTGGTTTCCCAGTTTCATCTGTATCCAATTACAGATTTTACTCATAGGAGTTTCACTCTCCTTAATACTATCCAAACCAAAACGTTTTAAGAGATCCTTTGTATATTTACTTTGATTTAAAATAATACCATTTTCATTTTTAAATACATGAAATCCAAGAAAGTATTTAAGTTCTCCCATTAAACTCATTTCAAATTCATTTTTCATAATTTTTTAAAAATCAGTACATAAAGAATGTTTAGAAGATCCAAAAATAATATCATCAACATAGATTTGTACAACTAAAACATATTAAGAAATTATTTTAATAAAAAAAGTTGGATCAACAATCCCTTTAGTAAAACCTTTTGAAATATGAAAGTTGTTGAGTCTATCATACCAAGCTCTTGGAGCTTGTTTTAAGCTATATAAAGCTTTAGAAAGTTTAAAAACATGATTTGGAAAATGGGGGTTTGTAAATCCAGGAGGTTGTTCTACAAAAACATCTTCAATTATAAAACCATTTAGAAATGCACTTTTGACATCCAATTGATAATTTGAAATTTAGATGTGCAGCATATGCAAGTAAAATCCTAATGGCTTCTAGTCTAGCTATAGGTGCAAAGGTCTCCTCATAGTCTATGCCTTCTTCTTGACTATATCCTTGTGCAACTAGCCTAGCTTTGTTTCTAACTATGTTTCCTGATTCATCAACTTTATTTCTAAAAACCCATCTAGTGCCTATTGTTAGTGTGTCCTTAGGTCTGTCAACTAATTCCCATACTTTGTTTCATTCAAATTCATTTAACTCTTCTTGCATATCCATTACCCAGAATTCATCAATGATAGCATCATTAATATTTCTGGGTTCTAGCTGGGAGAGAAAATCTTGATGTTCAACCTGATTTCTTAGAGAGGCTCTAGTCTGTGTTCCTCTATGAAGATTACCAACAACAACATCCAAAGGTTGGTTCTTTAGAATTATTGTTGATCTAGTAAAGGTAGGACTAGACACTTCATGTTCATCAGTAGGTTCGGGTTCGACCGAAACAGATTCTGGAAAAAGTCTAGAACTGTAAGTTTTTATAACTGGTTCTTTGGATTTATCATTAAGGTCCAAAAAAAACAAATCTTCTTCAAGATTCTCAAGAGAGGTTTTAGGCTCATGTGGATCGGTTTCATCGAATTTGATGTGAATAGATTCTTCCACACATTTGGATTTCTTATTGAACACTCTATAAGCTTTACATGAAGTAGAGTAACCCAGAAAAATTCCATCATCACTTTTAGAAGAAAACTTGTCCAGATTATCCTTTTTGTTAAGAATAAAGACTTTGCAACCAAAAACTCTGAAGTAATTAACCATAGGCTTCCTATTGTTCCACAACTCATATGGGGTTTTCTTAAAAACAGGTCTGATCAAGACTCTATTGATAACATAACAAGCTGTATTTACAACTTCATCCCAAAAGTAAATAGGCAGTTCATATTCATTGAGCATGGTTCTAGCTATTTCTTGAAGAGTTCGGTTTCTCCTTTCTACTATGCCATTCTGTTGAGGTGTCCTAGGCACTGAAAAGTTATGAGTGTATACATTGTGTAAGCTATAAGATTCAAAGTCTTGATTTTCAAACTCACGGCCATAATCACTTCTCAGGGTCTTAATTTTGAGTCCACTAAGATTTTATGCAGACTTTGAGTATTTAACAAAGGAAGAATAAGCTTCACTTGTGTGAGCTAAGAAATATACCCAAGTATATATAGAGAAGTCATCTACTAGAACATAGACATAGTGCTTCCCATTTAAACTAGAAACTCAGGATGGTCCAAACAAATCCATGTGAACCAACTCAAGTGGTTGAGAAGTTCAGACTTCTTTCTTTGATTTAAAAGAAACATTGTGTTGTTTTTCCTTTTGATAGGGATTACAAACATTTTCATTTGGGAATTCTAAATTAGGTATGTCTCTAACTAAGTTTTTCATAGCCATTTTTCTAAGTGAGTGAATGTTGCAGTGTCCTAATCTTCTGTGCCATAGCCAAGATTCTTTATGAAAAGCATTCAAAAAAGGAATATTTTGTTTAGATAAAGAATTTAAATCAACAGCATAAACATTTTCATTCCTTAGAGCAGAAAATACTAAAGCATTGTTGGAGTTAAAAACATCATAGGAATCATTTTCAAACTTGACATTGAAACCATCATCACATAATTGAGATATACTAAGCAAGTTATATTTAATTCCATCAACGAATAAAACTTTAGAAATTAATACTGAGTCGGTGTTACCAATCTGGCCTAGGCAGATGATTTTTCCTTTAAAGATGTCACCAAAGGTGACATGACCTCCATCAACCTTTATTACGCTCTTGAAGCAAGAATAATCTCCAGTCATGTGTCTTGAGCACCCACTGTCTAAATACCATATCTTCTTGTGACAGCTCTTCAAGTAGGTCTCCTATAAAACAGATTTAAACAGGAAATGACTTTGGTACCTAGATTTTCTTGGGTCCAAATAGGTTAGCAATCAGGGCTTTAGGTACCCAGATTTGTTTTATTGGTTTCATACAATTAACAGACGTATCAGATTTTGAAAGATAAACTTTATTTGGTCTATAACCATATGAATATCCTGTTGAAGCATATGAATTT